>OX387629.1:15146666-17720000 GCA_947568825.1 Sphinx pinastri
CTCTTTTAGTTCAAACTTTTTGTGCTACCCTCAACAGCAAAAAAATACTAACCCTCAAAGTCGTATATATTTATTAGTAAGGTAAATAAGTAACCCTAAAACGGTCGCGACACATTCCCTCAGCATTTATGAAGTGGCTCCCATAAAAGTTAATACATTCGAAGGTCGATACCGTTTACGGACATGTAGATTTTTTTGTTTTTCGCTGTTTTATATACGTCGTAAAAATAACGATTTTATGCTGCCAGTTTACTTGTATCTGGTGACATTCTAGGGTTATGGTGAACATTCGGATCGACCCTTAAAAATGCAATGGTTTTATGGTGTTTCTTATAGGAATTACTTAAATGGTCCATCTCTTAACCAGCTTGAAATCTTAAAAAGTTTACAGAAATCTTCTACTTTGTTCCATCTTACTATATCACGTTTTACAGAAAAATGACGCCTGAGTGACTAGTACAATGCGATTCAAATAAGAACAGGATCGACTTTGCGCCATATTGTGGCTAATTTAGCAATAACGTTTTTATTGAAAATTCGATGTAAGAGTCAATTAGACGAATAAAATGATTCAGGCCTATTCAGTCTGTTCCATAAAATTATGAACCCTAAACCAAGATATATTGAAATGGGACCACTTCGAGACTCTTATTTACTAAATAAAGAAGTAATCAAGCAAATACCCTCCCAATTTTCAGAGAAATCAGTGTACATACTTTAAAAAATACAAACACACGAATTGAGAACCTCCTCCTTTTGGAAGTCGGTTAATAAACCGTTATTGATATGCTTATAAGTTTTCAATGCAAATTTTGTACTTTTCGAGTAACATTTGACACATAAAGGTCATTGACATTCCTATTCTTATTTGAATCGCATGGTATGACTTGTACATAGTAGTAGCGCATATTCAATTTGAACTGTGAATAAAACTAAACTAAAGGATTCTCGTATACAAGAAGCCTAGAAAAAGCCTTTTGATTTTTTTCTAAATAAGGCTGTCAATGAATTTAAAAACACTTGTATTGTTTAGAAAAGTAATTGTAAACGTTGATGAAACCAAATAAAACTTTCTGCCAATTTATTTAGAAATTTTAATGCATTTATTGTAAAGCTTATTACACACGCATTTTAACATTATACTTATAAAAATAAAAACACAACACTAGAGTTTCTTGCCCGTTCTTCTCTGATGACTGCTTTCCGAACTGGTGGTAGAGTTAATATTGACGGAATCTAAATAATGTATAACATTTTACGGGTTCGTATAAATTATTTCATTTCAATAAACATCACGCTAGTATGCTTAAGGTGTGGGCAGGGGCTGAAGTACTTGATCCATATTCAGTCAAGAAAATTTTTGGCCCGTTTATAATTATACTAGCATATTCTCACGGCTCCGCCCGCGTGAAAAAGTTTTTCCTGGAGAAAAATCCTATATATTTTCCCGAAATAAAAAGTAGCTTATGTGCTAGTCTAAATTATAGTCTAACTAGTCGTGCTAAACTTCACTCAGAGCCGTTCAGCAGTTCTGGCGTGCAAGAGTAACAAACATCCATCAATATTTTGGCATTTACAATAGTATTAAGATTATTCATCTTAGATAGTTCTAAAATTGCTCCAAGTTATTCTATTCATACCATACCCACCATACCAGCCCTGTATTATATACTGCCCACTGCTGAGCATGGGCCTCCTCTACAACTAAGACGGTTAAGGCCTTAGGCCACCACGCTGGCCTAGTGCGGGTTGGCGGACTTCACATACCTTCGAAATTCAGATTACTTCACAGGTATGCAGGTTTCCTCACGATGTTTTCCTTCACTATTAATTTGTATTTATTTATTCTCATAGGAAAACATACAGCATACAATACAACATTGTGTCTTATTCAAATAAATAATATAAAAAGCCAATAAAGTTTTCACTATTAAATAATACAGGTTTGTGGAGTGAACCTTATTATAAGTGGCATAAAAATAACTATTAACAAAATACATGTAAAAAATCTATTGAGAAGAACACTTAATTGCTTTTAAGGAATTGATATAAGTTGTTTTCGTTTTACTGAATACATCAATATGATTGTACACTCTATTATGAATGTGACATGCTCTTGCAATGAAACGATTCTTACAGTAATTAGTTCTACATTTTGGGATGAAAAAGGTAGGTTTATGACGGGTATTAATACGTGGACAATTAAGATAGATATTACTCAATAAATAAGGTGAATCAAGTTGATTAAAGCGGATTCTATTCATAAAACTTATTAATTCATTCATCCGGGAATAAAATTTGTGATAGATAAAGTCGTAATGACGATTAGCTTTGTCATGTTATAGGATCTAAACAAGCTCTACAGTCCATAGTTTTACTAACTGCACATTTACCTACCCCTCAAAAAGATCTATACCTTACAAAAAACATAAAAGCTCTTACACATCACCATAAAAAAATATTGCTACAATCCCGTGATTGTGAAGCTAATTAATAGTGGATCTAGTGTAGTCTAAGTCTTATTCATGACCTAACTCAATAAACAAGTGTTAGTTACATCTCAATTGATTGCGCTGTTCTCTCGACTGAGCGAACTTTCAATTGATTGAATGACGAAAATTTTATTATCTGGGGACTTTATTTAGTTGTCAATTGTTTTGTTTATTGGTGTATCGAAAGTTGTTGCCACTAAATGGAGTTACTAAAGATAGTTTTTATTTTTAACGTCTAATACTATATTGAACTCTCAGTGGTGGAGCCTTGTGCCCAGCAGTGGCATAGTGTGTAGAGTTCTAGTATTATCGTATAACATCTCGTGAAGAGGATGATCTACTAAAGAAGACTATTGTTTTGTTGATCACTCTCCTACTCGCATTAGCTTAAGCTGTAAATTGTGGTCAGTGTTTTTGTTTTACTTATTTTATTGATTTATCCAAATTATAGGTATATAATATATTATACTCTTTAATGGTGATATTCACACTAGGCTGTGCCTGAATGGAAGACATCGTTTTTAATTTCAAAAATGTACTAATATAATATTCTAAATTAAAATAATTATTATTCTAAAGTGTGCGTATGTAATGTGGGTGTATATGAGTGTATGTGTGTGTGTGTGTGTGAGTATATGTGTGTGTGGTGTGTATGTGTAATGATATGTTAATTAATTATCAAATTATTTATGTATTTTCAAGAATCTCTCTATTTCTTCATAGTTGAGATTCATTAACACATTTTTAATTTAGTTCTTTGCTTCACGCATAATTATAACTTTTTGATACAGTATTCTTGTATTTTATTATAATAAATAAATGAATTATCATTAAAGACATTTTATTTTACTTGCAAAAAAGCTTTTCACGTGCCTCAAACTGCGAACAAAAGCTTGGAAATTTTAATAGTGAAATAAATTTATTTTCTCTACTCAATAGAATTTGATATCTGATCTACATTGATAAACATAATAATATTGATGTCTCATAGTCCAGAATTTGGTGTCTAGATTAAGAATGCTTGTATAATTAGATTAACGCACGGGTGCTGCTGGCGTGGACTAGTCTGCTCTGTTTGATGGTTGACTCTATTGTTTACTTAAAATAAAACATGTAGGTGATTGTTTGACTTCGGTACTCTTCATTAATTTTCGCATTTAATATCCATCTTTGAAATTCAATTTATATTGTTACTTGCAATTTGTTAAATATAATATAACAATAAAATAACATAACAATAAAAGACGTACGCTGAGTTTCTTGGTGGTTCTTTTCAGGTCAGTGGACTTTTCCGAAGCACTGGTAGAATCTTTTAGTTGATAAAAAAACATTGTAAAGAATGACGTAAAAGTGCCCTTAGGGGCCTAATTACTTAATAAATGAATTGAATTTGAATTAAATCAATCAAGTCGTCGATGAATAGAAAAATATAGTCACTACACTAAGACGCCTTTCTTTTGTCTTCCTTATTTCGTAATCGCATTTCGAATATGGACACAAATTAAAAGTAAACCTTTCAAACATCGAACATCATTTCGACACATTGACAGGTAACAGAAAACATCAAGTAAGGAAGTCAAGACACAAATGTGTCAGATTAACTGACATTTGACAACACGATGTATAGCTTACTTTACGTCAAATTAATTTGTTATCGTTGTTGAATTTTTTATCTTCTGTCTTGTAACTTGAGATTGTTTGTCGCACACCTAAGTAAGTGGATTCCGATAGGGTATCAGCAGTTGAGAGTTAAAACATCTATCTATCTATACATATAATTAAGCAATAGAACCGGTGTGTCTGTACATTTAAAGAAATGTGATAAAAAGAAAAGGGGGTGACTAAAGAAGAGTAATGTAAAACAAGTCAGCGATTTTTATAATTCTTCTCTGTCTCTCTGTTTGTTTTTACTGCACATCTCCGAACTACTGAACGGATTTCGATGAAATTTAGCACACGGGTAGATCATATCCTGGATTAATACAAAGGCAACTTTGCATCCCGGGAAAGTGTAAAGCGGGGCTTTTATCCCGTAAAAACTTTTTCACGCGGGCGGAGTTTATTATTTTTTTTTTCTTTTTTCTTTTTTTCTTTTATTAGGGAAAACAAACGGTTATACATTAAAAATAATGATAAAGAAAAACAAACATAATGCTAAATACAATTAAATGCATAACCTACACCGTAATCCACATATGGTTATTTGTAGCTTAATTTTTAGCAACATGTACCTTTATACAATTTAATATATATATTAAAGCGCTACAAGAGTATCAATACGAGATCGTGGTAAACATATTATTAAGTCTGTATTTATTCTATAGTTTATTTGATTGAGGTTTTGGTGTTGCATTGACAATTTTAACTAACTACCAATAATTCATTTAAAAATGCACAACATTTCCAATCTTACAAAATGAGCTACTATAACAATGTCAACGTTTTAAACCAAAAAACAAAGCAAGAGATAACTTAAAGGTACATAAAAAGTACAACGCATTACAAAACTACGCGAAAGAATAGCAGACGTCATTGCTAATAAAATGATAAGAATTCAAATGAGAGATTGCACTTAACATAATATATAAAGGTTGGTTTATATCCGACTAGCTTTTGCCCGCGGCTCCACCCCGTGAATTTTTTTTTCTGGGATAAAAAGTAACCTATGTTACTTGCTGATAATGTGGCTTTATATTGGCGAGAGAATTTTTTAAATCGGTCGGAAGATAGTTGCGAGCGGAACTTCTGCACGGTTCCGGGTGTAAATATTATAGCAGAGTTTTACTGATGACTGACTCGGTGGATTACAACTGGCCTATTGAGGTCTTGAGTGCGATACTTCAGTCGATTAAAGTGGTATTGGGTTTTACATGAATCATGTATCAGCCCGGAGTCCAGGAATGAATGATAATTGCCCCGCTATTACATAATAGGCAACAAACATAGTTAACGTAATGTGAAAAAAGAATAAGATGTATGTATGTAAGTATGTATTTATGTATGTACTACATGCCTAATATAAAGAATAAAGTTCATTCGAATCTCCCACGCATCATCCAACAGCTAAAATCCAGCCAGTATTCCATGCAATTACATAAAACTGCAGTGTCGTTCCACATTTGAATTTAAAGCGGTTTGTACGATGTTTGTGATTTCAACAAATTACAATTTTACAACATGTCTCACTGACGTCACGTGAAATTAGCTTCGAATATAATTTTACACTTACAACTCTAGTTTTTGTGCTGAGGTTATAGAGTTTAAATTGGTATATTTGTATGATACTTGGAGTGCGCTCCAAAGGTTTAATACTATATAAATTTTATTACTCACAAAACCAAACAAAACATGCATTATGAAGTAAATTATAATTATTATCATATAGATACCAACCCCAATTAATTATAATTTATACTGTTCCACAGAGGACGAGATTTTACTTTAGGCTTTTCTACTACGCTGGTTTCAGGCTGATTGCATATTCATATATCTTTGAACTAATAGAATAGTAAATTAAGGATGTGCTAATTAAGCCTAATATTCCTAAATAGAAACCAACATAGTCTATACTATATATAAAGCTGAAGAGTTTGTTTGTTTGTTTGAACGCGCTACTCTCAGGAAATACTGAACCAATTTTGATAATTATTTCACCAATAGGAAGCTACATTACACCTGAATGCCAAAGGCTCCTTTTTATCCTAGGAAATTTTTATCTTGGAAAACCTTTTCACGCGGGCGGAGCCGCGGGCAATACTAGTTTTACATAAAACTAGTCAGATATAATTTCCATATCGTCGTAACGTTTTTGCTTTATGTATATTGCTTCGTGTAAATTAAGCCGATCTGTGCGTTCGTTGACCTTCCTTCATATTATATGCTTAGCTCGCTGCCAAATGTGGAAGAGAGGAAACTATTTCTTATTTGGATTTATTACTACAATATTGGACTTCTAACATTTATAGGTCACAGACCGTAGCATTATAATTCAAGATATAGTAGTAGATAGTAGCCAGTGTAACTACTGGACATAATGAGACTTAACATCTTATGTCTCAGGATGACGAGCGCAGTGGAATGCCACACAGTACTTTGTAACTCAAGGTGCTGGATGATGTTGCTACTGTTTATGGTTAGTCGTATCGCTTACCACCAGGCGAACGGCATGCTCGTCTCGTCATTCCATGCAATAAAAAATCCTTTTAGTGACGTGATCAATTGTACTCGTCATTAGACGCCACGCAAATGCTAACTCCAGCTCACTTAGAGAAAGATGCAATGACCACACACAAAATACATAACCTAAGCCAAGATTTGTTGCTGTCTCAATCTTTAGAGATAAACTTTCTCTTTCTAATTGAAGTGATGACTTCTAGGGGGACATGAACTTCCCAATAGAACTTGTTTTCGTTCAATTTTTTTTGTTTAAGTGTTTACTGTTGCGTCCTTTGGTTTAGTTTGCAACATACACACGATACAAAATAGCGGCATCTTCAAAACCAACTACCGGGGATATATCTCTTACCATACCATACTGCCCACTACTGAGCACGGGCCTCCTCGACAACTGAGAGGGTTTTAGGTTATATCTCTTGCCGGACATTTTTGTGCTTTAATTCATTTCACATCAGGTGCAGGGAGACCACTTCTTTTTTTTTCGCGGTAAAAAAACGCTTTATCGCTACCACCACTGGGGGTGAGTGGAACGGTTATGTTGGAATCACACAGTCTTACGCCCCAATGTCGACACTCGGGGGTATGGCATCATCCGAGCGAGCATTGAACCGAGTCCCTAACACTATGTACACCCTACACCGGCATACCAAAACCCACGGTGGCCTGCTTCGGCGCATACGAGACGGCCCCGGGGTATATTGTTGCAATAAGACAGCTGCGCGGGAGACCACTATGCCGTTCAAAATGAAAAAAGCACCTCAGGATATCCTTTTTTTGATTTACGAACATAAGCTGTAACTCGGCATATTCCAAAAAAGTTGTAAGATTGTATTCCAAGAAATTTGCGGGTTCATCACTTGGAAGGCTTTTAAGGTAATTTGAAGGTGGCAACAGGCGTTTTAGTTCAGCCAGCCGTGAAATAATCGTCTCTAACGTGTTATACTTCGTGTTGAAGTCATATTTCGGGACTTTTTATAGCGGGTTTAGAAATTACGTTTTTGTAAAGGAGAGTTGCAATAAAATTTTAGGATAAATTGATAAATTACATTTTCGTTTAATTTCGTTTCTTTTATCACAAAGCGTCGATTGATTTTAGGCTGTAGAAATTAAACCAAATTGTTTTTATATCATAATTGAAAGTATATAGCGCACCACATTATTACTACAATATTCTTCAGATAAATGAAACGCTAAGGCACTGCTGATTAATGTAAGAAACAAATAATGCAGTAGATATGATAGACTCTTGCTACTAACACGCACACACTCAAGCCTTTTATCCCCGAAGTGGTAGGGAGATGCGCAACTAGTGCACCCGCTTTTTACCGAGCGTATTCCGTCCCATGATATGATAGGGGACGATCCTCGCCATATCGGGCACAAATACCAGACTCCGGAATTATACTAAGTAGAAAAACGCAATATCACTATGACCTCAGCACTGCAGTCGTCCCTTAATACAACTACGCCACTTTACTACTTTAGCTTAATGAACATAATTTAGAAGTGAATTATAATAAAAGTAAAATTATGCAATACAAATCGTATAAAAGCCCGCCACTTATGATAAACTTTAATTACTTAAATACCCATACCATAGAAAAAGTAGAGTCATTCAGTCTGTTAGGTATTCATGTTGACACACATCTCAATTGGAAATCCCATATAGAACACATGATTAGTAAATTATCTAGATTCACTTATGCACTCTTTGAAATTAAATATAGTACAGATATACAAACTGCGCTGTCGGCATACTATGCTTATGCTCACTCATGGTTGAAATATGGCGTCATGTTATGGGGAAACAATGTAAATGCAAAAGATTTGTTTATTATACAGAAAAAATGTGTGAGAATTATAGCCCAAATAGACAATACACAAACCTGTAGGCCGTACTTTATTAAATATAGAATATTAACATTACCATCTTTGTATATCCAAGATCTATCTACATATGTTTTTAAGAACTGTAATAGCTTTACAACGATAACTCAAATCTATAGTATAAACACTCGACACAAGACAAATCTTTACTTACCACCCTCCAGAACAAAAATGCTCTATAATAGTCCGTATTACATGGCAGTGAAATTGTTTAATAAACTACCAGATGAAATTAAAAAACAACAAAAGCTTTCCATATTCAACAATAAACTTAAAGTATATCTAGTAGAAAATTGCTATTATACATTAGAAGAATACTTGAAGGTAATTTAGAAATTAAACAATATTACATGTCTTAAATATTAAGTATTGTTTATATGTATCTTAAAAATAAATTTAAAGACTACTTTGGTATCCTATGTTTATATGCTTATATAGATTATAATAAAATTGTATTAATATAGCGCCCTCAAATTTGCAATGTCTGGAAAGGGCTACTAAGTTATAAGCACAAAAAATGTAACAACAACTATTGTACACTTAGTATGCAAATAAATAAATAAATAAAATAAATAAATAAACTAACGAGTACCTTTTTTTTATGGCATTGAATGACGAGACGAGCATGCCGTTCACCTGATGGTAAGCGATACGACCACCCATAAACAGTAGCAACACCATCCAGCACCTTGAGTTACAAAGTACTGTGTGGCATTCCACTGCGCTCGTCATCCTGAGACATAAGATGTTACGTACCTACATAAACCCTATATAAAACCTACATAAACCCAACCACAATTAAACTATCATGTACAAACAAATACAAACGAATATTTCATGAACACAAATCATTTAACTATGTCCATTAGTTGGGTACGAAACAGAATAACTTTAAATGGATTTTTTATGACGTCCAAAGTTTAGGGTCCAACTGGATGTGGGGACAACGCCCACGCACGTGATATGAGTACGTTAAGTTTACTAGACGTGACTTTGCTGTAAGGTTTGGGAGTTTGTTCAGAATGTACGCAATGCTCAAGAAATCGGTTTATATTTTGGTATGGCGATAGGCTCGTCCCCTATCACACCATGGGACGGAATATGCACGGCGAAAAGTGGTTGCACTATTTGCGCCTCTGTTTACCCCTTCGAGGATAAAAGGCGTGAGTGTATGTATGTATTTTGATAGCGTCACGCTGTTTCAGGTATAGGCAGAGTTATAACATTCGGAGGAGATCTCTCGCTGCCGGCCGTGGTGTCGGCCATGGTTGGCGGCTGGAAGTCTTGGCGAGCGATGGTCTCCTTCTGCGAGTGCGTCATCTCGCGGAAGGAGAGCGCCGGGCGGGATCGTGAGCAGAACGATCCCGCCCGTAGCCAGAGGAGACGTAGGAGGCGCCGGGTGGACGACTGACCGGCGCCTCGTGCCCTGTGGTCCGGGGGCATTTAGAGAGTTCCGCCACGGCATCCCCTGCCTGTCGTAAGAGGCGACTAAATGGGGCTTTAAGAGAGTCGCGGGGCGAGCAGCGGGGGGCTGCTCAGTCCAATTTAAGCGACTCCGAGGTGGACGACAATGCGGGTGGTCGGTCTCCCGTTGTCGTAGACGCCAAAGCGTCCTTTAGAGTTCGGGGGCATCTTAGCCCCCCTTGTATAGAGAAGAGCCGCAACGGCACCGCGCAGGGACGGTCCCGTGCAGCTATCTTAGTGCAACAAGATACCCCGGGGCCGTCTCGTATGCGCCGAAGAAGGCCACCGCGGGTTTTGGTTGGTATGCCGGTGTAGGGTGTAGATAGTATTAGGGACTCGGTCCAATGCTCGCTCGGATGACGCTATACTCCCGAGTGTCGACATTGGGCTGTTAGACTGTGTGAAACCAACATAACCGTTCCACTCACCCCCCAGTGGTGGTAGCGATAACGCGTTTTTACCCCGCGTAAAAAAATAAAAAAAAGAGTTATAACATATTTTGACAACTATGGGAACATTTCCAGATTCCTGGCAGATATTTTTTTAATTCGAGGACGGCAAAATGATCCCACTGCACCTGAGGGTAAGTGGAGTAGGGTGCAGACAGTCTTCGACAAAAAATGATTGCCCCTCCCCAGTCGACAAAATTAGTCAGCAGAAAAAGCAGAAAAAGCTAATACCACTGAGGATCGAGGATCCAACCCAAAACCTTAGCACGGTAATTATACCGCGACACAACTACGCCACCGAGGCAGTTAAAATTGAAGTTCTGACGTTGCTCCCTTTCATTAACTCCCTGCTATAAAATCTTGGCTATAACAAAGACAATGATAAGTGTAAATTACTTTATCCAAAGGGGTTATTAAAATATTAAGTAACATACGTAATAGCTATAATTAATCCCACCAAATTGAAAACCAAGTTGAGTCGTAATAGAATCTGATGTAAATCTACTAATCCGCTTTGCGCTGATTATTAAGAATCAATTACTCCAAGGTAGATATGCCGAAACTCTAAACGTAGCGAAGTTCGCAATAATGGTATATATATTTATTGCAGTTAAATGTTGAGACGAGCTTGCCGTTCGCGTGATGGTAAGCGATACGACTGCCCATGAACAGTAGCAACGCCGCACATAACTTTGAATTCCAAAGTACTGCGTGGGACACCACTCGTCAGCCTGAGACATAAGATGTTAAGTCTCATAATGCCCAATGATTACGCTGGCTACAATGTCCTTCAAACCGGAACACAACAGCGTATGCACATTGCTGCTTGGCGGTAGAAATAGGCATTGCGGTGTAACCCATCCAGGCGACCTCTCACATAGGAGAGACCTACCACCAGTGATATACCTATCGTGCTGTCTATCGTGTCTCTATCAATTCATCTGAAGTTGACAATGACAGCGCTATGTTTAACTTTAGTGCTGATCTGTGCAAGACAGAGTATTCTATCTCATATTATAAACACAAAAGGTTGCATGATGCATGTTTTTTTTTTTAGGTAGGCGATCCTGCAGTCAACACCGGGGGAAACCTGCTAATGGGATACTGGAGTCCCCCGGCTTGACGACTTCAGGGGCCTGGGAGGGGAGTGGAGGAGGAATATGGAAGGGAAGGTAGGAAGGTTCCCAGGATGGGCGGAAAAAGAGTGCCAGGAAATGTTCGCGGGCCCTTTTAGGCCTCAGTGTGATTTACAACCAAAAGAGGTATACACACTGACTGTGTGCCTCGGCCCGCGACTGATGTCCTCCCGGGCATAGGCGTGCATTGGGTGTGAGGACCCAGCGCACAAGAATTGCCTCGGGGGGCGGCATGAAGCATGTTAGGATGTTTGTTAGTACACGCAGAAATATCTGACCGGATTTGGATGAAATTTGGCACACGAATAGACCATGCCCAGGATTAAAATCATAGTGGCTTTTTTCGAAAAAGTACCTGATTTCAAGAAAGAAGAATCCGACTACAACCAGTAAACCATAATACATCTTTATATATATGATTCTTCTGTGCGTGTGTATGTCACTGAACTCCTCCTAAACGGCTGGACCTATTTTTAATGAAATTTATTGTGTGTCTTCGGGTGGATTCGAGAATGGTTTAGATTTACAATTCGGTCCAGAAAAATGTATAGCGGGACTTTTATCCAGAAAAAAACCTTTCATGCGGGCGAAGCCGTGGTCAAAAGTTACTATCTTTATATTTTTTACATCTTCTATTGGTATTAGTGCGCCATAGTGGCCCACGCAAGTGTCCGATTTTGAAATGATCGTCATTATTGTGTCAACTGCGAAAGATGATAATTTCGTTTAAAAAAAAAACTCGCCAGACAACTATCCGCCCCTAATCCGGCGACCATCAGGCGCAAAAGAGTAAGATTACCGCGACCGTGAAAAAATATAAGTAGTTTCGATCTCCAGTATACGAATCCCTCTTCTCAGAGGTTTCAATAAATCTGAACATTTGTTTGAAGTTTTACACGCCGCCGGTGACGTTTTATGGGCAGTCGTAAAAACGCTAACGGATCACTTTGCCAAAACACGGTCGGTATTAGAAATTTTACGTGTCACTCCAGGTGAAATTGACGTCTCAGAATTGAAGTACGATTTTTGTCTTACTACATTGTACTGGCGTAAAGCCTAAAAAAATAAAAAAGCCAATGTTAAAAGAAATGTGGTATTTCTGTAAAATTGCACTGCATGTCACAATATTTCTATGATACATAAATGTAAGCCCACTTTCTTTAGAAAATTTAAAATTTTGAATTTCTAAAAGAGAACCGCAATTATTATATTATATTATTATACATAATAACTATCACCGAATAATTATATGAAATTACAAAAGTTTAAACAATAAATACAATATAAATAATTATAAAATAAAAATTACATTTCTAGAGAAAAAGCAGTGAGTACCATAAACTCTGCAAAATACATCAAAACATTACCAACCATAAGCAAAGATAAAAAACATTAGTAATTATCAGGAGCCTAGCGTTTTAATTAACGATAGCGCATAGATAAGGTTTTTTTGTTTTATCAACCAAGATCCGTTTTTGATGTCACTGAATGAGCTCAGATAATTAATTTCCTTTCTGTCATGTCTCTGGATGTTGGAAAATAATTTCTCGGTAATATTTTAGGAAGCTTCGTGTTTATTTAATACTGTATTATTGGGATTTTGTCTGACAAATTTTGGGGTTTTTTCTACAAAAGTTTTTATAGCAATATACTTTGATAGTAGCGTGACTTCAAACAATTCTGTCTAGTCTGCCTGACGTGCATGAAAATACTATTAGAGAAAAGAAACGGTCCATTCGCTTGAGACCTTTGAAGAAGCATACAGATACATAGACACACCTTTTTGAGTCGGAGATTAAAATGTGATTAAAAAAATTACATACGGTTTTATATTGACAATGCCGCACTTGATAGTGTATGATGTACGGGGCCGTTGAGATAGGCTTGAAGTCCTAATAATATTCATAACAAATTTTACAATACCTATAATATGATTAACCCTACAACCATGAGTTAAATATGCAATAAAAATACCCAGTATCCTTAAGTGGTCATGAATTACGGAAATTCACACTCACACACACACACACACACACTCACGCCTTTTATGCCCGAAGGGGTGGGTAGGCAGAGGTGCAACTAATGCACCCACTTTTCGCCGTGCGTATTCCGTCCCATGATGTGATAGGGGGCGAGCCTATCGCCATATGTGATACTCAATAGAAAAATCCAATATGACTTTGCCCGACCCGGAGATCGAACTCCAGACCTCAGCATTGCAGTCGGACCATAATACAACTACGCCACCGAGGCAGTCAGTTACGGAAATGCGTTGGAAAAAATATATCCCACCTCATAAAGTACACTGTTGAACATTGGTCTCCTGTAAAACATTCCAAGCGGACCTTTTTTTTTATTGCACTGAATAACGAGACGAGCATGCCGTTCGCCTGGTGGTAAGCGATACGACCACCCATAAACAGTAGCAACACCATTCAGCACCTTGAATTACAAAGTACTATGTGGCATCCTACTGCGCTCGTCATCCTGAGACATAAGATGTTAAGTCTCATTATGTCCAGTAGTTACATTGGCTACAATGTCCTCCAAACCGAAACACAACAGTCCATGCACACTGCTGCCTGGCGGTAGAAATAGACATTGCGGTGGTACCCACCCAGACGGACTCTTACATATGAGAGACCTACCACCAGTCGAAAGGGTGGATGCAGACCTATTAAAAGCGGTCTGCATCCACCCTTTTAAGTGACTGGAAATACTTACGGTGAATATTTTTCAGTGACCAGTATTAATTACAAGTTCTTGCCTGTTTTTCTTTGGTAGAAACTGCTTATGACACTCACACACACAAAATAATGTGCAACTAGTGTACCCACTTTTCGCCTTGCGCATTCTGTCGCATGATGTGATGGGGGACAAGCAGCTAATGAGTTCAAAAAAATATTACATAACAAAATTAGACATATAATTCGATTAAATTTTCACAGTAGTTTATCCCTTCTACCTTGATTCATAATATATTTTAATAATCAAAATCTATTATTATTGTTCAATCAATCTTCTTCTTTTACTACGAATAAAGCTGCAGTCCCTATTACTGGGGTAATTAATTCAAAAGCTCATAACGAAGTGGAATACTTCAAAAGTTTTCATTAAGAATAAGTCCTGGTTCAATAAGAAGCTGTCGAGGGACAAGTGATTATTAATGCGAGTGCGACACAGTTTATGGAATCGGAGCGAAGCAAGTTGAAGTGAAACGCAACAGACATATTTTTTTATTACATTTAAACGACGAGACAAGCATGCCGGTGGTAATCAAAGACCGCTCGTAAACAGTAGCAACACCATACAGAACATTAAAAGGTAATTCGAGATCGCTAGGTTTCTTCGACTTCATTTTTATTGAAACTCAAAAAAATTCAAACACTGGAATTGAGAACTTCCTCCTTTATTGGAACTCGGTTAAAAAGTGATTTAAATATCTATGATATTCAGCAGTACCTTATCTTATTTTTTGAATTTCGAATATCAAATCTAAGTACTAAGTATATAAAACAAAGTATATAATATGGCAATTATCTAAGAATCTGATACCACTGTCTATATAACTAGATTTTTGTTGAATATCAATATTAATCAACCTTTAAGCAGTTCGAAACTCATAAAATCAATAGCCGTTAACGAGTAAATCTACTGTTTTCTCCCTCACTACGTCCATTCAAGATTTAATCAGCAACATCCTACCTACTTGTAATAATCTAGCTATTTTTTTAAAGACCTCTCGCTGGCAACACTCCAATTCAAGAAGTGCTTACCCTCGGATACAGCTCGCTAATCTAGTTAAATGTCCAGTAATTTAATTATCTTTTTTCATTGCATGCTCAGAATCATAGTGGATACCTATGGTTAAAAAAAGCAGTTGATGGATGTTCAATTTTCGATGTCAGTTTTAGATATTTTAGTCGTTGATGGCTGTTCAAAACGATTCTTAACGAGCCTGTGTGGGCTGTCAGGTGAATTGAGATTTATAGATAACTTCACCCACAACTGCCTCGGTGGCGTAGTTGTATTAAGGTACGACTGCAATGCTGAGGTCTCGGGTTCGATCCCCGTGTCGGGCAGTGATATTGGATTTTTCTAATCAGTATCAGCTCGGAGTCTGGAATTTGTGCCCGATATGGCGATAGGCTCGCCCCCAATCACATCATGGGACGGAATACTCACGGCGAAAAGTGGGTGCACTGGTTGCGCCTTAGCCTACCCCTTCGGGGATAAAAGGCGCGAGTGTGTGTGTGTTTGTGTGTGTGTTCATCCACGATGACGCGCTACCAATTTTTAAGCTGAAATTTCGCGGATTAAGAAGACTTTGATTATTGATCGTAGTACGCAAATGAACTTATAGGTATTTCGTGTAGATTTACAGAACTAAAACACAAGCGGCAAGTTGCCCACTTGAACTTTAAGAGATTAGGAAAATCAGTAGAGCACGTCATTATGGATGACATCTTTAGCTTACAGTGTAAAAGGAGAAAGCTATTGTACCGGTAAGCTATAATGTCCGTTTTGACAGATTACAAGAGTGAGGTGAAATCTCAATTCATTATCAAAAAAAATATCCAACAATCTTATAAGTGACGATCGTATTATATTTCATATTAAGATTTCGAATTTCGAATAACAAATCCCGAATTTTGTCGTAAAATTGTACATTCCAAAAAAATTTACTGGATGCCACTATTGACAATAATGTACAGCAATTAGTTCATTTAACGTAGTTACGAATTAATACGATACTTAGGTCCCGTTTTTTCAACTGTTGTTATCTTTTATCAGGGTGTTATTAAGCTGGACTCGCTCGCAGTACCTGGAGCACTCGAAGCTCTGCGAGCACGTCCAGCTTAATATGACCCTGACAAAAAGATAACTAAAGTTGAAAAACCCGGTCTTAATAAGCGGACAAACGTCAAAACGGCCATTATAGCGTGCCAAAACTATAGTTTACATTTCATTTAACGTAAATACTAAATGGTCAACATTATAATTTGTGTAAAATACTGTCATTACCTACATTACAAGTTTCTGCTTTGTTAACCTAAAGTAAATTCGTTTCTTAGAGTGTATAGTACAAATATTTATTCAATGCCTTCACTTAATATCTACCAAATAAATTATTCGGCAAGGCAACATTGCATAATAAAAATGATCCAAATTAAGAATGTAGACACAAACAAAACTAAATAAAACATTCCATATAAATCAACCTGAACTAAACCAGATCCCAAATGTAATCCATCCAAAACTCAAACATAATCCAGGAACGATCGTGAACGATCATTCAAAGCAATGGCCACCGTAATCTGGGATTTACATAGCAATCTATAAAATAGGATACAATTTAGTGAAGCGTATGCTAACGAAGACAGTGCGTTTGGGCGTGAAACCGTCGGTAAGGGTTCGGAACACCGGGGAACATCCGCCGAACAACCTTGAATAATTCAACAGATGTAATACTTAAACTGGGGGTGTGGTGATGGGAGAGAGAGGTAAAAAGAATATTAATCATGCAAAGTGACGATCTTTAGTCTATGCCTATGTGATAGATGTATTGCATATGTTTAGTTTTGTGTCTCAAAATATCCACTTATTTAATTGGTTTGAAAATGACTTAGCTTTTGACATTCCTTTATATTAAGTATGCAACCATAATATATTCGAAATGTTAATCTGAATACTTGAGAGTACGTCCTAAGAATTACGAAGTAATGTGAAGTCTGCCAACATGCCAGCATGTTAAATTAAGGCTTAAACCCTCTCAGTAGAACGTGAGGCCTCTGACCAGTAATAAAACCGTATACATAACAAGTTTTACATTATTTTATTTATCATAATCATCCCGTAACGAATAAAACTGTCATACCATAGAATCTCCATAAATCATTGAAAATCCCCCTCTAAATTATCCCGCTATCGCTCATAAACTTATCCACACCCTATAATATAAAGTTCAAGTCAAAACGTCCACAACTCTGCCATCCCTTCTTTATTTCTGGAGCTAAGCAGCCAATAGAATGTGGCTTCGCCTCATGAGCCATTATTTATATCTTCTGCTGGTACGTTCACCCCTTCGGATCTACATCTATTCTAAATGTAACGTAAATTTCTTTTTTTTTATGGCATTGAATTTGAATTTTTGATTGAATTTGAATTCAATATGAATTTCAGAGGTACCAGAATTTCCAAGCCTGCATAGAATCATTTTAGACCATTTAGTATAAACTATAGACCATCGTCTAGGTTAAAACGGATTTGTAAACTTAGCGTGTCTCAGTACATGGTTTATAGAGCGACACAAATTAAATTACTTACCCTGTACAGAAGTTTTGCATCTAATACGTTTACATTTAATGAATTTACTAGTGCGCTTAGCATAATCTCTAGTTACTTTGTACTCTCATAGCAATTAATTTATACATTTCAAAATGTTATTACTGCTATTCGATCGAAATATATTATGAGATAGTCTGGGTTGGTACCGTCTTGCAATAATATTGAGTTTGCTCAGTATCAGCACGGAGTCTGGAATTTGTGAGCAACATGGTGATAGGCTCGCCCATTATCACATCATGGTACGGAATACGCTCGACGCAAAGTGGATGCACTAGTTCGGCCTCTGCCTACCCCTTCGGAAATAAATGCGTGAGTGTGTGTGTGTGTAATTTCTATAGTTTAAGACTTATGTGAAATAATAATTGTCAAAGGAGAAAACAAAATATTTTCTGCAGAACCTACTTTCTATACTCTAAGCGAAACGTCCGTTGCGACCCTGTGTCCACTAATGGACACATAAATTATACTTTTACACTTAATGGATCGAAAGAAATGTCACTATGGAATAACTAACAAAGTAACTTCTTTCTTCCGTTGCCAAGTTGCAATTAGAGTGACTTTGAGAGCAGTAAAAACTTATGCACTTTAAAATCTATGACCCAGATTTAAAGTATATAAAGTAATATTAAGATTCGATAGGACTACGTTTCAGTAAAAGCAACATTGGACTTACCTACAAATTAGGTAAACGAGGTCGTCGTCAGGTGATAAAGATCACGGGCAACTGCTGGATGCTGACAACTCCAAACTGCTCAGTCTGGAAATCTTGGTTGGTTCTAAGTGCTGTGAAGACATTCTATGGCTCATGATGATACGACGAGATAGCGGCCACCGCACACATAGTGAAAATCCGGTAAGTCTCGTTTTGGGAGCAGTCGGTGCATATTCAGCAACAATTTAATATAATTCTGGTGCTGACTAAAACGTAGTCTCTCTTTTATTCTGTAATTTAAAAAAAACGTAATCCTCTTAGCCAGTTTCGGCTAAAGCGGTCAATCTCAACGTGATCAGCCAGGTATGCAGGAGATATTATAATGCACAAGTGTGCGCAATACACAGGTGCACTCGCTATTCCTTCTCATAATCCGTTAAGACGGCAATGCCACATGACCGGAGAGAGATAAGGCTCAGGACCAATGGCTTTACGTACTTTCTGAGGCACGGGGGTATCACACCGCCAACTTCCTGACTCCAACCTGCGACTGAGTAATTTTTACACGCTTTATATTAGCTTCACTTGTATGTCTGTTTGTAACCGACTCCTTTCGGCGCGATTTTGATCCACTTTAAACGGTCAGATTTTATTCAAACTTTGTAGATTTGTCGAGGACCGATAACAATACACTAATTTGATAAGATTATGCCATTATTCAATTTGCAAAATGCGATTTTTGACAATTTATATATATTTTTAGTGACACCTGTTGGACCATAGTAGAATTACAACTAAACTGGCTACTCTTATGCGTAAAAAAATCCTACTTGTCACAAGATGGCGCTTTCGTTTATCTTTAGTGACATCTGTTGGACAATATTAGTACAGACCTAAAATATTAAAAATAAATAATAGGTTAAAACAACTAAAAAACACGCTTTATAAAAAATCCAACTCAAAAATAGAATATAAATTTGAATTAAGTATAGTTTAAATAAGAAAATAATTAATTTATTGTCAAAAAAGCACAATGTTTTTGGCTCGACCCGAGATTCGAACCCAGGACCTCAGCGCGCAACTCGTATTCGTAACGCGTACGCAATCCAACTAAGCCACCGAGGCAGTCATGTACTCTGTAATTAAAGATCCAGTGAAGACACTGTCATGCCAGATAAAAATCTTAACAAAACCGGTTCTCGTTAAAAAATACAAATTTCCTACATCTAATCCAATCGAAGACCCACAATAAACGAACAAGCACGTTATCTAAACACGAAATAAAATATAGTAAGACAATATCTCTTAAACAACAATTTATAACAGCCATGGAAATTTTGGCAAGCTACAAGATCTCAAGACAAGGACAGTGTTTAATAATTTTTGCAGCTAAATGAGCAGATTTTTTCAATCGTAACATCGAAGCTGTACGCTTGCCAGAAAACAAATGACACGTTTCTATGTCCATATACAAATAATTATAGTAAGTATCTGGCAGTTTGCCAAAGTTGGTTCCTTTTGATACGAAGTATGCGCGAGGGTTCACGACAAATGTGAAGGCCTTTGTTTGATAGGCGTTAACAATTTGAAGAATCTAGTTACTTTTTTGTACAAGTAGGTAAGCTGAAAATAGAAACAAGAAAATTTAAAAGATTATGTAAAACTGCTCTTAAAATAATACATTTTAAAATTTACTTCTTCTTCTTGGTCGTAACACTCTTGACAGAGTGGTCGTGGTCGTCATGTAGTGGTTTTCGGAGCAGATTTAATGCGCCTTACGATCTCTCGCCACATCTCTCTGTTGGATGTTATTCTTGTGCACTCATGTACGGGACGGTCTACGGCAGATTTGAGCTGATCGGTCCAGCGCATGGATGTCCTTGCCCGCGGTCGAATGCCTTCAACCTTGCCCTGGATGACAAGACGCTCTATGGACTGGCCGCCTCGCCTAGAAACGTGTCCGAAAAAAGCAAGTATTCGGGACTATACTAAAGCGCATAGACGCTGCTTGATGCCGAGTTCTTGAAGTATCGAAGCATTTGTGCGATACTCGGTCCACGATACCTCAAGCATTCTTCTCCAACACCACATTTCTAAAGCATCTATCTTCTTCTTTTCAATCTCTCGCAGCGCCCATTTTTCTGCATCCATGTTAAAATTTACTACTACATAATAAATCTGCAAGAAAATTTTACCATATTTTAGAAAAGAAATAGGCAAGAAAAGTTAGACCATGCCTACTGCAAACATTTTTGAACTTATTGTGGATGTTTTGGTCAGTATCCTGAGACCCACTAACTCGTTTAAGTATTCCGTTTTATAAACAAAATATAGTTGATGATTACTTGTGGCACCATGGCTGTAATTTTTTTTTCTAACACGATACTGAGTCCACTGGATCTGGTTTTAACTTCAAGGAAAATATCGTCAAGAAAAAAATGTTGTCCACGAGGTTGCAAACGAGTGGAATTAGGGGTTTTGAGCTGTGTCTGTGTCTGTGTTTGTGTTTAATTTGCCTCTTCAGGGCTAGCTCGGTGGTCAACCTAACGGTGCTAACAAGCCGAGCTAGCGGTGACCGGGCCAGGCACTGCACCCCACCCCACTTCAGGGCTAAAGCTAATCCGGACAAGTGCGGCTTCGGAAGCAGTGGAGGCACACCACAGCTTCCGTGGCATATCGCCCTCGCAACACCTTACCCATCCCTATAATTCCATCCCGTGTATCGGCTGAGCGTGCGGTCCCCGGACCAATACCGCTTATTGTACACTGATAAGATTGGCGAACACACCCACCCGGAGACTTACACACACTCACGCCTTTTATCCCCGAAGGGGTAGGCAGAGGTGCAACTAATGCACCCACTTTTCGCCGTGCGTATTCCCTCTCATGATGTGATGGGGGCGAGCCTATCGCCATATCAGGCACAAGTTCCAGACTCCAAGTTAGTACTGAATGGAAAAATCCAATATCACTATGCCCGACCCGGGGATCGAATTCGAGACCTCAGCATTGCAGTCGTACCGTAATACAACTACGCCACCGAGGCAGTCTTTATTAGACACGGGTTGGTTACAGGGTCTACCCCACCAGATCGAATTCATTGTAGCAAATGTTTCTGTTGACGCTGATGGTAAACAAGAATAAATGAAACTGTCAATGTAGTAGCATAAGTCTTAATGTAAGATCAGAATAGGCCGAGAGATGTGATGCTGCTGCGTATGTTTTCTGTTTGCAGGAACTGGAAATCTTTGCTGGTGGTGCCGCATGTGATGTGTGTTCCGCTTCGAGGGCTGTGTGCAGTGCAACTACTGAGCCGCTTCTTATTTTTTTTTATGGCATTGAATGACGAGACGAGCATGCCGTTCGCCTGATGGTAAGCGATACGACCACCCATAAACAGTAGCAACACCATCCAGCACCTTGAGTTACAAAGTACTGTGTGGCATTCCACTGCGTTCGTCATCCTGAGACATAAGATGTTAAGTCTCACTATGTCCTGTAGTTACACTGGCTACAATGTCCTTCAAACCGAAACACAACAGGGAAAGATAGCTGCGGATTGTCAATGTGCCATTGATCGCTGACCGCTTAGTTAAGAATTGTATACAGTTTTAGCACAGAATAGAGAATAGTACTACATACAGAAGTCGCGCTGCCTTGTTTTTCAGGAATGCTTTCGTTTCACTAGTCTTATTATTTTTCAGTCATTCATTCCACATCGGACCTTACCGGTTTTTAAAATAGGGTTTGGAAAAAAAACATCAGTGAAATTTATATTCCAGAGCACTCCTAGTTTGGGAAAAATTATGGAGTTCATTAACTTTCATAAAGATTATTGTTTATTTCTAAATTTGTTATACACTGATTCTAACTGTTATGCTTATTCAAAAGGCCAACGATTACTTTTATTTGAGTAAAAATATCATGACTGTAGATCAAATAGTTTAGCTTTAATTAAGAAGTTAAGCGGCAAAGTAGACTTTCATAAAAAAACGTGTGTAGCGCGCTCGAGGATATTCGGCACGGAGACGAGCCGGATATACTTGCAGTGCGCCGTCGCGCGCTCGCAAACGGTCCCGACTCCCCGCGAACCCTCGCTCGGCGGCCTCCCGTAACCCGCGCCGCTTACGTCGCGCGCGCGGCCGCGCCGGCGCGCGGCGTCGCGACTCGGCGCCCGGCCAGTCGGCCCGCAGCTGCGCAACGCGTGACCCGCATTCGCACTCGTTCTGTACACACCACTACGTATTAATATATACCACCAAAGTATATTATACGTGTCATTTCTTGAGAAAGCATTTTTTTTTATCGAATTTTAAAAACGAATTTTTAACCTAAGTAATAATAAAGTGAAAAACATCATTTTTTTCCAACTTGAATCCATTCTGAGACCTTGCAAAAATAGCTCCAAAAAAAGATAAAATCTCAGATTTGTTATTTAACAATTATCGCACTTGCAATGTTCCTGTTCAAGTAGGAAAAAAATGTTAATTAACTAATGCATAATTAATTGAAAAGTCGCGATAATAATTTTTTGACCGCGAATTATTGTTCAATCATCTATCCAGTAGGTGCTTGAATTTTTTCAATTCTTAATTTTAAATAATATTTATTCATTAGTGGGCGTGCCTTGTGCAGCCAGAGTACCCGTTTTAGGACGTATTTTCAACCCTCTGGGAAAATTATAAGTATTAGTTCTACAGTTTCGGGAAGTAGGATCTTTTTGGAAATTTCCTCTTCTTTTTGAATCTTCTTCCAAATTTGAAAAATGTCAAATAGTTTTTGAGATATTTGCAAAAAGCCAAATCCCATTTTTATTTTTCAGTTAATTGTTTATAACTGCAATTTTCGTAAGCGGCACATGATTTTTTTCAAAGATCTTGTACACGCTATGACGAATCGAATGACACCTCGTTCATATTTTTAGGCGGCGGAGAAAAAAGTTTGACCTGAAAGGGACTTGTTGACCAAACTAATAATAAATGTCAGGAATTTGACTTTTACGTCACTATATAATAAGCTAAATAATGATCAACGCAGACATCCTCCATGACGCAGACCCTCATTTTATCCAGACAGATAAAGGTATATTTTCAAAGCTCCTTAAAGTATAATAAAAGAGGTATATTTTAGCACCCAGATATTTCTAAAATGCTTCCAAAAATAACCTTCTAATCCAGGCACCCTCAATGGTTCCAACAAAGAACAAACCTTTAGAAATAAAAATTTAAATATAAATATGAAACTCCGATTTTCGTTCACAGTTCTCGTCAGATGATATCAAATAAAACTGGGGACGTTAGCGCAAATTATGCGACCCTAATCATATCAGACCACCTTTGTGTCTGTGAAAAATATTTAACTTTTTTCACTCGGAGCGATCGCCTCCGGCGCGGCAAATTCGGCTTTTTATCCGAAAATTTCATTTAAGATTACACGAAACGCTTCTTGAATAATGTGACCATGGTTTTTGAGACAGGCTGTAATATAATATAATTTCATTTTAATATCAGAGCAAATAATTTAACCTCTCCAGATGTCGCGTGGAGTGCAGGGGGTTGACCGTAGAAATATAATATCTGTAATTCCGTTCGTGTAAGGCCTATGTTATGTAAGATAGAGTGAAGAAAGAAAGAAAGTTTATTTTTATTGTTGGCACAATTTTAAATACACAACAAAAAATATTTATTACCTTAAACTAAACACAATTAAGATTAGCAAAGTAACCTCTCATTCAGCTGGATGCTACAGTACGATCTGACCTGTAATTATTTATATAGTAACTAGCTTTTGCCCGCGGCTCCGCCCGCGTGAATGAGTTTTCCCGGTATAAAAGTCCCGCTTAAAATGTAGCTTATATGACACGTTCGTAGATTTACCATAGCAGCGCCATCTATTGATTACTTACTCAACCCAGTCGAAAGGAATCGACATCTGTTAGAATCATTCATAGCAGCGCCATCTATTGATTACTTACTCAACCCAGTCGAAAGGTATCGACATCTGTTAGAATCATTTGGAGTTAAGATAATTGTGACTGTCAAATAATAACAGACAAATAATTAGCAATAAATTAAAATTGCGACTATAATTTGAGATTTAAACTATCCTATCTCTCAAGTTGGATCGAACTGCACATGGTGTGCGAATTTTATTATAATCGGTTAAGTGGTTTAGGAGTCCATTGAGGACAAACATTGTGACACGAGATTTATATATATTAAGATATATGTGATATTACTTTGTAAATAATTATATATTTTTTATATTTATGGTCAGTTTTACCGGTTCCTGATAATGTTCCAGATAACATATAGTGACATAGATATAATGACATATAACACCATCTCATTAATAGGAATAACTTTTTCTACCAGATATTCTATTCGAGACCTCTGAAACCAAAACTTGTAGTTTTTTTTTTTTTTTTTTTTTATTTAGGGTTTTTGTCCACAAGAACATATCCACCCTATTGTAACTTATAATAGTACTAGCTTTTGCCTGCGGCTCCGCCCGCGTGAATGAGTTTTCCCGGTATAAAAGTCCCGCTTAAAATGTAGCTTATATGACACGTTCGTAGATTTACCATAGCAGCGCCACCTATTGATTACTTACTCAACCCAGTCGAAAGGTATCGACATCTGTTAGAATCATTCATAGCAGTTTAGGGAGCATTCAGGATCTTCGTAATAAAAACTAGCGCGTACAATTTGACTAGTTTAATGTCCGATACGTAGCACTATGTTATACGTCTATATTAGTACATAAGCGGAGCGGCACAAGCGTCAAGCGTCCCGCGTCAGGTACAAATTGCGACTAGTGCATGCGGTCGGCGCGAGTGTCGCCGATGAGCGGGGGGCTCGATACCGTTATGTTCCCCGCCGCTTGAACGGAACTAGCGGTACATCACACATGTTTTATTATAGTTTTCATTTTACTTTATATTTAATATTTTAAGTATTAGTGTGCTATGTGGATGTATGTAAGTGTGTATGTACAATGTAGTAACACTGTAGGCTACAGCAGCGCCATCTATTGATTACTTACTCAACCCAGTCGAAAGGTATCGACATCTGTTAGAATCATTTGGAGTTAAGATAATTGTGACTGTCAAATAATAACAGACAAATAATTAGCAATAAATTAAAATTGCGACTATAATTTGAGATTTAAACTATCCTATCTCTCAAGTTGGATCGAACTGCACATGGTGTGCGAATTTTATTATAATCGGTTAAGTGGTTTAGGAGTCCATTGAGGACAAACATTGTGACACGAGATTTATATATATTAAGATAAGATAAACACACATAAAAAAAGTCAAAAAAAAATGTTGGTCTTACAACTAAATGTTGGTCGCTAAATTACATATTCCTTTTGCCACATCAGTACTCGGGAACGACAAGATAGACTGGATCAGACCTACATCCAATTTATTAAGTGCAAATTTCTTAAAAAAATCTTCTCTTTCTATTTTGTTCTTTATACATTCCATTAACAAATGTGTTATGTCCTCAGTGCTGTTGCACATAGCACAATTTGGAGAATCTACTTTTTTCATAAGAAATGCAAAGTTAGCCAGTGGAAAATGACCTGAACGTAGTCTTAAAGCTGTTTTAACATATGTTCTACTTTTAATATTATAATCGAACCAAGGGCTACGAGAAGGTTCACATTGGATAGTTTTGTACCAAATGCCTTTTGTTTCGGATAAATTATTAAAATACTCCTTCCAAAGATTAAAACATTTCGTTTTGAGTTTAGGTATAATATCTAAATAATCTGGATAGCAATCAATTTCGATACCGTTCAATGCAGCCAATTTTGAAATACGATCAACCTCCTCGTTGCCCTTAACTCCAATGTGTGCTGGAATCCATTGCAATCTAAAAGTAATGCCATTTTTATTAAAGTGGTGTATGATGCTTAAGATATCATAGGCTATCGATGTACCTCTGACACCAGAGGAACATCGAGCCAAATGCTGCACAGCGCTTTTGCTGTCAGAAAAAATTACTATTTTGTTTAATCTTTCACTAGCGGCATACAACATAGCTTGGAAGATTGCAATGAGTTCCAGCGACATTACAGACATATGTTTATTTATTTTAAAACCTATGTTGACCCCTAAATTTTGAAAAAAAAAACCAGCCCCCTGTCCTTGAGCGCTCTTTGAACCATCTGTGTAAATTTTTTTCCAACCAATGTACTTCGCATAGATTTCCATTTTTACATTGTTTAGTAGGATGTTAGATTCTATTTGGTTTTTATTGCACTTTACACATTCAAGGTCACTAATAATATTCTCTTGTAAATCAATGGCTGATACCCAGATATCTAGATTGAACATTTTGAGCACATTTGTTGAAGCGATTTCATATTCTTTTACATCGTTGAGTATATTTATAAGTATAGGTTTTTTCTTATGGTCCCAATACGATATATGGCAAAGAGCACTTAATCCGATATCAGCTTAACTATTAAATTATCAGACCAGGATACACTTCTCAACATAAACTTATAGGCCAGAAATTGTCTCCTTAAAAATAGGGGCATTAAATTTAATTCGCACTCCATTACGTGAATTGGGGTACTTTTAATGAAACCTCCCACAACTCTAAGCGCCTGATTTTGGATTTTATCTAGTTTTTTAATGTGTGTTTCAGCGGCACATCCATATAAAAAGCTCCCATAGTCTATTCTACTCCTAATAAGTGACATATATAATCTTCGCAAGTGTTTGGTGTGTACCCCCCAAGTATTACCAGCCAATATCTTCAAAATATTAAGAAATTTGGAGCATTTATCTCTAGTCTCATTAATGTGCTTTCCCCAACGTAAGCTCTCATCCAAAACTTGTAGTTGATATGGCGAATAAGTTCTGAATAGTCTATCAGGGACTTTATCAACGTGTGGTGAAATCGGCCCTAAATCTCTGAAATTTCTATTTAAAATTAATTGGAAAATTGACAGTAAGTATAAAACAAATGCAAGGCTATAATTTTATTACACTCTAATATAGGTATAAACAAAAAATCAAAATATAGGTAAAACAAAAGACATAAGCATAAAGAAAATCAATCGTACCACAAATGTCCCTGATAACCAAAAAGTATTCAGTAAAACCACTCCAAAAATTCCAGTCAACGGAATAAACAAGTAAATTTTATCACAGAGCAAAAAGCCCTGTCCCGTTTTGAGCATAAAATATGTGGTCACTACACTCAGTACATTTTATCGAAGTCACAATGCTCGGTGATTCATGGAGCAGTTAACTGTTGGGTTTATGTCCGCCACAAGACCACTGTATCCGCCCCCCTCTCCTCGATAGGCTGTAAGGACCCCCCACTCCGCACACCGCAGCCTAACAAATTCGCCTAGTAATGACCTACAGCGAGCACTTAAGAACCGCTATGTTCCGGTATTTTCCAGTTTGGAGCGGTTTTAACCGGCTCTTACTGGTATATTTTGTAATAAAATCGTAAATAGATGTGTATAGAGAATTTTTAGGGGAAAAGGTATTTCCGTAATGACGGTCCTTTTGTTAGCTCAGGTGCATTTTATAAATTGATAAGGAACGAATTCTGACAATAAATTCTTTAGATTTTTTTAAAATTCGCAGGTTGCGCCGCGCATGTATAAAGATGGTAAATGTAAAGAAATCAATATAATATAACCTATGTTGTTGGCATAAGGTAGCTTTTTATTAGTAAAAATATGTACTTTTAATGGCCTTTAAATGGAATATTACTACCACAATGCATTTGTATACAAAGCCTACCTAAGACCTAGCGGT
This sequence comes from Sphinx pinastri, assembly GCA_947568825.1. NCBI lineage: Eukaryota > Metazoa > Arthropoda > Insecta > Lepidoptera > Sphingidae > Sphinx > Sphinx pinastri. The sequence goes on from OX387629.1 coordinate 15,175,064, forward strand.
TATTTCTCCCACCTGTCCTTATCATTCACAATTACAAAATCCTCGCAAAGCAATTACCGCTAAAAAATTGCTATAAGCAACGGCCGCCATAATAATTGCGATCAAAAATATAATAAAAAAACATTTTATACCGCCTTTTATGATCATAAAATTGCTCTTTTATGTTTTAAACTTAGATTTATTTGGGTTATATTGGAATGTGTAAAGTGACCTTAATCCTAAAGTTGGGTGCCTCTAAATAAGTTTTGTTATAAAATTTTTGAGATTTTTATTTTTGGCTTAGAAGACCTCACTTTAATGCAAGGGCGTGGTGGATATCCTTTGTAGGAACTTTGGAGGTCAAATAACGGTATTTTATGTGATTTTAGCAATTTCTTTTAGATCAAGTCGCTTGAGTCTTCCTTTACCTGTCAGTCCAAGGTGGTTTATGCTATTTTTAAAAATAAAAAGAATGTTAAAATAAGCAACCCATTCGCCTGATAGTAAGCGAGACGAGTGCCCATTTAACAATAGCAATACTACTCGAATTTAAAAGAATTTTAATTATAAGGTACTGCGTGGCATTACACTGCACTTGTCACCCTGAGACTGTCACATTAATAATTATACAGCCCATAATGTCATTCAATCTGGAACACAGTGCTTAAACAGTTGCTTGGCGGCAGAGATAGATATTGTGGTAGACCTACCGCCAGTGAATTTTATTTATTTTAGTAAAAGCTTAAGTTCCTTAACAATATCCTTTCATATATCGCAAATATAAATCTCAGACGGCAACTCGCGTTCGGCACAATATATTTCTAAATTGAGCAATTTCTTGGTCGTTCAAACGGTCAGCCTTCATATTTAACTCTACACCGTAATAATATTTTTCAAAACAATTGCAGAAACTTGGCTTAAGAACTTGTTTGAAGAAAATATCTTAATTGTTTTACTGCAATAACGCCTTGTTTTCAGGCACTCTGATATTGATGCACAGTACTTTTTTTCACGAGAATATTTTGCCCTCACACCCGCGACTGCAACTCCTGTAAGCCATGATCGACAGTCGCACGCATTTTATGACACCGAGCGGTGAAGCTCGGCGAGTCTCAGGGAGCACTAATTATTCACAGTAAATAATGATGCATAGTATATAAACAATAGAACTAGTCCTGTAGTATATACTGTCCCACTGCTGGGCAAGGACATCATCTACCATCAAAAGACTAGTGGTTAGTCAACCCTCCTGATAGCCTAAGTAACCATGTCACGAATAACCCATACTCACGCCTTTATTCTCGGAGGTGTAGGCAGAGGCGCAACTAGTGCACCCAATTTTCGCCGTGCGTATTCCGTCCCATAATGTGATATAGGGCCATATCGGGCACAAATTCCAGACTCCGAGCTGATACTGATTAGAAAAATTTAATATCACTTTGCCCGACCCGGGGATCGAAACCGAGACCTCAGAATTGCAGTCGTACCTTAATACAACTATGCCACCAAGGCAATCATAACCATGTAAGCTACCGAAAATGGTTTTTTTTGGCAACTTTATTATCATTGCTTTTTTCTTATACAAAAACTTACTAGAATGTATAAATGAAAGTAAAATCCATAGTAAACTCCGGTACGTGGTCCAGAACTAAGTAAAAAAATTGACAGACGCGAATAACGATTATGTTATATACTATTTAAAGATATTAAAACCAGTGCAAACTGTTGGTGGACAGACGACTTGATAAAGGTCACAGGAACACGCTGGATGCAGGCCGCTCTTTACAGGTCCGTCTGGAAATCTTTCGGAGAGGCTTATGTTCAGCAGTGGACGTCATGTGGCTGATGATGATGATGATGATGAAATTGTTGGTGCGATAATTGTATATTTTTTATACTATGATCTCGTATAAAAACGCATTCAAATCGATCAATATATATATAACCACCACAAACACACAAAAGAAATGCCAAACTATTGGAGTGGTAACATCTACTCCACACATTTTTGTTTGGTGAGTTAGTTTAAAAGGAATTTGCTATTCCGTTAATATTTTTACAAGACGTCTTCCGAAGACTTTGAAATATCTCTAGAAATATTGTTAGAACATTTTATTGTTGAGCAGTCTACATTTTATAGACAGATGAAAGTGGATGTTTTTATCTATAGTTCTTTGATTTAGAGGTGCCTTAGTGGTTGATACACCTTTACATTACAATAATACCAGCCCTGTGGTACACTGAGCTACTGCTTTTTTTTTTTTAAGCTACTGCTGGGCACAGACTTTTTCCTCATTACTGAGATGATTTACGCCTTCCACCATGCTAGTTGTCTCGCCTAATATGAAGAACCACGACTGCCGATAACCAGTAACAACGATGAATAGCGGCCTTAGGCCTCGTTTACGGAGAAGCGGGGCGTCGCACGCCGCTGTGACGTTGTCAAGCGATTGCGTCGGGCGATTTTTACACGCTTTATATTAGCTTCACTTGTATGTTTGTATGTATGTTTGTAACTCTCTGACTCCGACTCCTTTGAGCGTGATTTTGACGCACTTATCGACGTTTACCAAACGATTCCGCGATGCAGAGGCCGAAGCGCGCAATACTCCGCCACACGCGCAACATACGACGCGCGACATTTTATCATATGCCAATATGTTGAGAAAAATATACGGAATTTAATTGTATTTTCATAAAATATATATTTCGTTTTTTTAATGAGTTATGAAAGAAAATGTGAAAATTTTATGCTATACTAGCGCTATCTGTTGGTGTGTTTGTTAAATGGACAACTATTGTCCTAAACAACAGAAATAAAAAATTTAAAATAAATAATAGTTTAAAGAAACAAAAAGAACACGCTTTACAGAAAATCCAACTAAAAAATATAAAATAAATTTGAATTAAGAATAGTGTAAATAAGAATAAAATGTATTTTATTGTAAGAAAAGCGTGGGGTGCATGGTGACAATAGTTATAAATATTTTATTGACAGATAATATGAGTAGAATTATTATATATCATTTTGATAATATCTTAAAAAGCACCCAACGCTTTTTGTACAATAAAATACATTTTTTCTTATTTACACTATTCTTAAATCAAATTTATTTTCTATTTTTTAGTTGGATTTACTATAAAGCGTGTTTTTTAGTTTTTTTAAACTATTATTTATTTTCTGTTTACAGACAGGCAGCGTGTGCGGTGGCCCGCCACACGCGTAAACGCAAACGTACGACAATGTTGTTGTTTATAAAGATGCGAGGCGTGAAGAGTGGCGTCTCCGTAAATGAGGCCTTAGGGGTGGGAGGGAGTTGGCGAACCAACCGCCCGGGGCCTCGCGCGGTGCTTTGTCTGACCTTTTATTGCTATTTCACCACTCTGATAGCCTACCACCTAACTATGTATTTTTTTTAATCGGGGGACCTTTTTTTTTTTTGGGCCGCCACTGGCAACAAAGCCCTAAACTGCAAAACGGTGCGTGTATTACACTGCGTTAGATATGTATACTGTGACTGCGTTCGTCCCCAAGTGAACTCATAAATCAATCATAGCCTGATTTAATATGATAAACATTTCAAATCGAATTTAAAAAATGATTGCATAAAATCGATTCGGATTAAATCTCGATAGTCCGATGCGAGACGATAATGCAAATAAATTACGTCGTTATATTCGAACTGATCGCGAACGCTTTGATCAGCGTAAACATTACCTATCTTTGATTTTAAATGCAGTAAATTATGAACAGTAGTATAACGTAAAATAAATGCGTGATGAATGTTTGCTGCTAGGACATGATTTTTATATAAGTAAATGTTGGAACGAGCAAGAAGCTCTCCCAGCAATAACACGACTGTCCACACACAGTAAAAAAGTCTAATCAAAACCCTCGAGTTACAAAGCATTGTGTTCGCAAATTGTCACTCCACCTAGCTGGAGGGCGTCCTACACTTCGCTTGCTGACTCGCGGTCTCTATTCAAAATCTCGTTTACCCCAGCGGTTGTCAGTTCTAAAGCAGATATCACCAGCCCACTGCCACTTCAGCTTACTAATCCTGTGTGCTATGTCGGTGACTTTGGTTCTCTGTCGGATAACCTCGTTACGAAATTTATCCTTCATAGAAACTGAGCATAGCACGTTCCGTAGCTCGCTGAGCGACTTTGAACTAGCGGAGCAGTCGTACGGAGTGTCCACGTCTCAGCACCGTAGGAGGTCATGACTGGTAATATGCTCACTGAATTCAAAACATAAAATAAAATAAATGTAAAAAGATACAGTCCTTCTTTGTGAACACACTGCTTCCAATTCAACTAAAACATGGTCCGATTGGAGAGAACGCGAAAATATTTACCTAATTTTGTTCATAAATTATTTATCGCTGCTTTTTGGACGGCGAGTATTTTGATTTTAAGATTGTTTCAAAATATAAGATTTCATTTCGCCTTCTAAAAGGAAATAAGAATCAAATATTTCAACCAACGCCTGCCGAATACAAATTTTGCAAATATTTACAGAAATCATCACGGACAATTTGTTTTTTTTTTTTTTTGACGGAATGAGAATCTTAGGTCTTGAATTACCGAAAATAAATTGCGTAGCATCAGTCAGACTAGTTACGTACTAAAGTTAGTTTGCTAGTAGAAGGATATTTGTTTCAAACAGGACGGCATAAATGTGTCAACTGACGAAGAATAATAGATTCTCGTCACTATCTATATTTACCCCACGTACTATCAGTGCGTAGTACTTGTAGTATTCAGTATTCTGTGGTATCAGATGCAGTGTAGTCATTTGCCCGTGCCTGTGTATAAAAGTTTATGTTTTAAAACCAATAAAGCATTAGAGACCCTCACACAAATCGAAAATATTATATTATAGTTAATTTACCTTACCAGCTCTGTATTATATACTGCTCACTGCTGAGCACGGGCCTCCTCTACTACTGAGAGGGATTAGGCCTTAGTCCACCACGCTGGCCTAGTGCGGGTTGGCAGACTTCACATACCCTCGAAATTCTTTTGGAGAATTCTCAGGTATGTAGGTTTCCTCACGATGTTTTCCTTCACCGTTAACGCGAACAATATTTGATAAACAATACACACGTAACTTCGAAAAGTCAGAGGTGTGTGCCTTGGGTTTTGAACCTCTGGACATTGTCTCGGCAGACCGTTCCATTCCCAACTAGGCTATCGTCCACTCATAGTTTACTTTAGTAGAGTATTATTAATTCAGGTCACTAATAAAATAAACGACTGCCTTGGTAGTTTTATTACGGTACGACTGCAGTGGTGAGGTCTTGCGTTCGACCCCAGGTCCGGCAATCTGATATTGGGTTTTTCTACTCAGTAACAGTCCGGAGTCTGGAAATATACCCAGTAAATGACAATAGGCCCGCCCCCTATTAAATGGGACCTAACATAGCTGGCGAAATGCGGGTGTGATATACCTCTGCCTACCTCTTAAAAGGGACAAAGACGTGATGATATGTATATACGTAATAAAATAAAAACGTTTTGATTTATCGCCGTTAGCTTACATTATATCAAATTAAAACATTTATAAAATTCAAAAATAAATTAATAAGTAGCAGCCTATACGTACAAATTGAAGAAAAGTTTATGAGGAACATCCCGATTAGGTAATTTCTATTTTGATTCTCGCTTCTCAAAGAGTCGTTATTGTAATTATACCTTTAAAAACAACTCCCGAGCATAACGAGCAAATTTGAAAGCAATCAAAACCGAAACAAACTCACAAAAAGATTTGGAATTTACATTTAACTCCATAAATCTTCGTTCTCAATGTAAACCCACCTCGAAATAACAGTTTTATTTAACGCTTCGCCGCATTTCTACATATTCTTAAATTGAAGATGTGTTATTAGCTTATTATAAACACAGGTGTTTTGACTTTCACACACTCACGCACTTTTCCCCCGAAGAGGTAGGCAGAAGCGCAACTAGTGCACCCACTTTTGGCTGTGCGCATTCGGTTCTATGATGTGATAGGAGGCGAGCCTATCGCCATATCGGGCACAAATTCCAGACTTCGGGCTGATACTGAGTGGAAAAAACCAATATCACTTTGCCAGACCCGGGGATCGAACCCGAGACCTCAGCATTGCAGTCGTACCATAATAGAATTACGCCATCGAGGCAGTCACCGCTTTAAAATGCCACAAACGTGATAAAACAATATAGGATATATTCTACCACCCCTCTCAAATAACTTACCACTTTATCTAAAACTTTGATCCAAATTCGAGCTTTATTGAAGTCCATGCGATTGTTCTAGTGACGTCAGCAAAAAGACAAAAATACTACAATATCCCCTTTGAGATTCAAAACGAGACTACACGGGAGGAACATATTGGTTTTTCAATAGTATTCATAAAAAAAATACGTGTGGCACTCGGAGACTGTCGCGGTAAAGCTATTGCATAGCATTTTTTATCACAAATTTTGATTGACTATACACAAATTCGATCTTACCCTTACCACATAAAGTAGATTTTTAAACGCGAGCAACGCACGTTTAGTCTTGTTATTGATAAATGTCAGAAATGCAATGGTCATCACAACCAAAGTAGAATAAACTAAATTTGAAAAAAGAATGTTACGTTCGATTATTTTGTACTCGTGCCGTGCCAACGCTGGGGAAATAGCTTCTACGCAATGTATTTAAGGTTCATATTAGATTATTAAGAAATGGTTTTAATGACTTTAATAAATAAAATAAATAAAAATATACTCGTTTCAAGAATTATAGCTTCTACGCGTTGTATTTAAGGTTCATAATATTAGTAAGATAAGAAAGATGTCAGGTTATTTTCGTTACGGAATTTCTGGATTCGGTCTCCACGCTCAAGGCCCGCGATAGAAGCTATGCAATAGCTTAAAAGTTTTTACTTTATATAGCCTTTGTTACTTTAAACTCTACCGAAAATTATGTTTTTTTTTTATCATTGCAAGCCTTTATTCATTTGAACTCTACTATATAGAGAATAAAAGGTTCTTTTTATTACTTTATACGTAGATACATGATACAATTTACAAGTTTTAATATTCCTGATCACTAACTTTTACCATCCCGACGTATAAAACACTCATGAAATTGTAAATTCACATATTTTTTATGACGATCACAGCTCAATTCAGTTTAGCACTTTTTTATAACTTATAGACTTACATAATATTTACATACATACATATATACATACACACTCACGCCCTTATCCCATAGGGGTAGGCAGAGACTATTGAGCGCCACATGCTACGATCTTGACACACCTCTTGCGCTTCTTCCACATTCATAGTTATTCATATTTACATTAACTTAATATTACGATATTCTACTAAGGCGGTCATAAAGTTAGCAACTTGCTCAACAAATAAAAATGATGTAACAAAGTAACTAACTGAATAGTAGTCAACTAATTTCAACGAGTATTTATCACGCCCACTCCCCAAACTTTGCCTAAATAATAAATTGCTTCCACCCCAAACTTTGCCCAAAACATAAAAGAGAGTTACTAATCCCAACGAGTAATACTGCCACGCCTCCTTCGGGTCCTTGTATTTGGTACCTTTCGAAGGAATACCTTGGCTTTGGGAACTAATGCTGATAGCGCAGAACATTTCCTGCAAAGACGAATCGGGAAGGGCTAATCTTTCTGGGGCTGTGTTCTTTTTTATGTTTGACTAGGATTTATTAGATCCTATATCATACAGGTTTATTTTGACATTGCACTTTGCCTCTGCTATCATTAAGCAAAAATCATGCGTGAAAAAGGAATATTTTCAACAAAAATCTCAATTTTACTTTCCTGATTTTATTTATAATTTTGTAGTTTAGTGCGAATATGGCGTGTGCGTGAATATGTTTATCACTAAAAATGTAATGTTGCCATGACGACGAATCCTCTTGAGTAGTAGTAGGCGTGTAAACTTAAAGTTACTTTTAATTGATATTTATTTTTCTTCGAAAATTACACTTTTTTATTTTACATCTATGATTAAAATGACTTAACGGAAAGTTTTATTTTCAAGGCGAATAAGTATGTGGTTTCATTTAGTAAGGCATATGCAATCGTAGCTAATGCTGGTTTAAATAGAACGTAAGCGGTAAGGGGTGGAAACGAAACCTAGAATGAGAATATAACTCAAATAAAAAGATGTACAGTCAGCAGCATAAATATCTGTACAAAATCAAAATTTCTAATCGCCTATATACGCATTAAGCTAAACTAAAATATTTTTTTCTTCGTTTGAAGTTTCGTTTTATTTTATTTTTGTGAAGAGAAAAACAAGATTAGTAAGAACACAAAAGTATGTAGGCAATTTGAAATTTAGTTTTTTTCATCTACTTATGCTGCTGACTGTACAGTCTGCATAAGTGACTGCATAAGTGGATGAACAAATTCGTAATTTCAAATCGCCTCTACGCGTTAAGTATAATTGTTTTTTTTTTGTGTGAAGTAAACTTAGTCCGTTTTATTTTATGTTTGTGAAGAAAAAATAAAGATTGATAAAAACATAAAAAGTACAGACGATTTGAAGTTTTAAGTGTGCTCAGCTACATAATCATACTATTATTATAAACGTGAAAGTTTGGAAGTATGGATGTATGTATGTTTGTTACCCTTTCACGCAAAAACTACTGAACTTCAATGAAATTTGGCACACGGGTAGATCATGTCCTGGATTAACACATAGACTACATTTTATCCCGGGGAAATATAAAGCGCGACTTTTATCCCCGAAAAACTTTTTAACGTGGGCGGAGCCGCGGGCAACAGCTAGTGCTACATAAAGCCGCATAATAGCTGACTGTACCATAGGAAATGCCATTCACGAAGGCGTGCCCCACTACTTTTGAGCGGAGGTGTCGTAGGGTAAGAGAGCTGGTCGCCACTCGCGAGCCATACTCATCATAGTCGTAATCCTCCTAGCCAGTTTCGGCCACGCCGGCCAATCTCAACGGAGATCAGCCAGTTACGCAGGAGATATTATAGTGCACAAGTGTGTGCGCAATACACAGGTGCACTCGCTATTCCTTCACTCTCATAGTCCGGTGAGACGGCAATCCGACATGACCGGAGAGACATCAGGCGCAGGACCAACGGCTTTACGTGCTTTGCGAGGCACGGGGTAACACACCGCCAACTTCCTGACTCCGAGCTGCGACTGAGTAATTTTTAAGATGAAAAAACCTGGTCGTAATATTTTTGGCTCGACCCGGGATTCAGACCCAGGACCTCAACGCGCAAATCGTACTCGTAACGCGTACGCAATACCTACAACTACGCCACCGAGGCAGTCATTCATCATAGTAAACGATTAGGGAAGTGGTGGGGCGCAGCATCGGGGATGGCATTGTCTTTATTAGGTTCGTACTCTGAATAAAATTTCCTTTTTTCGGAATAAAAGTAGCTATGCTAATTCAAACCTGGTCTATCTTTCTGCCAAATTTCTTCCAAAGTTGTTCAGTGGTTTCTGCCCTTGTTTCTAACAAACATCTTCAAAACTTTGAAATTCAACTACTACAACGGATTTCATCGCGGTTTTTTATTTTATTTTTTCTCCCGACGTTTCGAAGGCTTTGCAGCACTTCGTGGTCACGGGGCGGACCGGACGAAAATAAAATAATAAACCTCGCTAAAATCCATTATAGTAGTTTAATTTCAATGTCTACCATTCGCGTAAACATAAGGAATCATTATTTTCATAACTTTCGCATTTATGTAATCTTACTGCTTACTAATATTATAACATTATAAATGCGAAAGTTTGTGGAAATGATATATATAACAACTAAACGGATTTGGATGAAATTTGACACACGGGTAGACCATGTCCTGGATTATTAATTGGCTACTTTTTCCCCGGTAATTTGCTCCCATGGGAAATAATGGAGATTTTTAATGTGATTCTTTGATAAGATGGCGCTGGCTTCGTACTTTGTTTTGGAGACTTTTGTAGCGGGAAAGGCTTTTCACGCGGGTGAAGCCGCGAGCACCACCTAGTTGAGATATAATCCCTAGTGTTTGACCAATCACAGACCAAGTACATCCAGACACAGTGATAAAATTCAACGACAGACTATTCGTATATCATGTAAACAACTTATTTATCTGTATAGTACACTAACCTTGCATACTACAGAATGGACAGGGTTAGTTCAGATTTGGCAGTACTAGATTTTATTTGTTACAGTTGAATGACTCGACTAGCTTGTAGCTCGCCTAATGGTAAGCGACACGATCGCCCATAAAAAGAAGTAACACCATACAGAATTTCAATTACAAAGTATTTCTTTGCACTCCACTATGTACGTCACTCTTTTTTTTTTTTATTTCGCGGAGAAAGTGACTTATTACTACCGCCCAGCCTTCAAGGGGGGCGACTGAGCGGCTATGTTGGGTTCACCGTGCCTTACGACCCGGCGTTGAGCCGCCCGCAGAGATGTAACCATCGGGCGACCGCCGGGCCGAGTCCCTAACCTATGTACAACGCACGGCATACCAACCAAAACTCCGCGGTGGCCATCTTCGGCGCATTAGGGACGACTGCGGGCTTCCTCTGACGAAAGTGTCTAAGTTGTCGTCCACAGCCGCCCCTGCGCGGTGCCGCCTAGTGCGGCTCGTCTCCTGTTGTGGGGGGGCTCAGGAGCCCCCGGGCACCGAAGGACGCCCTCGGCGTCAACGGCAGCGTGAGGCCTACCAGACACGCTGCCGTCCATCACGGGGATCGCTACAATGTGCTAATAAAATACAAAGCTTTGCCTGTCCTCGCGGGCGTACTCCCAGTCGATTTGGAGATACAGCGTCGTGCCGCTATGTATTTCTCCACTAGAGAGGATATGGACAAAAGATTTCTTACGGCGCGTGAGCTCTTAAAAATCAATAGATTATTTAAACCGCACACTGATGTACAAAATGAGCTGTTAAACGAATGGCAACATCGGTGGGACGTATCATCGAAAGGGCGTCATTTATATAAATACTTTCCGTGCGTTCGCGATCGCCTAAATAAAACCTGGCTAGAAATAGATCATTGTGTATCGCAATTTCTTACCGGCCACGGTAATTTTAAGGGCAAACTATTTTCATTTAGGCTGGTTGACTCTCCTGTGTGCCCATGCTCTACACCTGGTTACGTATATGAACAATCTGCACATCACGTACTTTGAGAGTGTGGTCTTTGGCATGATGAGCGCAACATCATGTTGGATAGTATGCAAATAACATCTGGGGTTGTATACTACATGGACCTTGTAGAGTCTAGACGGAATTTCCGTGCTTTCTGGCGTTTTTGCCATACCTATTATTGGAATCAAATTTGACAGCTCATATGATAGGACCCTTTCATTCAATTTTTATCCGTGGTGCTTTACAACTGGCTTTTCTAGTTGTAAGCGTCTCTAAAATTGAGGTTAAAATACCTCCTTCGTTCATTATTTTTGTCGCCCGTTTTGCTATGGAGGGAAGTGGACAATTAATATTTCCAACTCCTCCCTATCTTTCTATTTGATTAATTTCGTTGCGGGTTAAAGACAGATTAGTGTTCCCTGAGACTCGCCGAGCTTCACCGCTCGGTGTCATAAAATGCGTGCCACTGCTGATCCTGGCTTACAGGAGTTACAGTGGCGGGTGTGAGGGCGGGATAGTCTCTAATAAAATACAAATATTAAAGACGGACAGCCCCCTGCCGCCCGCCTGCGACCCCCGGTGGCCCCCATTAGTCGCCTTTTACGACAGGCAGGGGATACCGTGGTGGAATTCTCCAAACGCCCCCAATCCACAGGGCGGAAGACGCCGGTCAGTCGTCCACCCGGCGCCTCCTACGTCTTGTCTGGCGGCGGGAGGAATCTCCGCGCCTCCGATCCCTCTCGGCACTCTCCTTCCGTGAGAGGACCACCTCACAGAAGTGTGCCCCCGCACGCCAGGACCTCCGGCCGTCGACCATGGATGTACGTCACTCTGAGACTTAAGATGTTATGCCTCATAATGGCCCTGAGCACGCTGGATATAATGTCCTTAAAATTGAAACACAACAGTGCTTACACACTGCTGCTTAGCGGTAGAAATAGGCAATGCAGTGGTACCTAATCAGACGACCCTTCGCATGCGAGAGACCTACCACCAGTAAATTATATGCATTAAACCATCAACGCCCGCGGCCGACACCGGTGTCCGGGTAGGTACATAGGGCAACCACGTATATATCTATATACAGGGTCATTTTTACATTGCATTACTAAATGAAACCACATATTCGTCTTTACCTCTTCTAACATCTTGCCAAAAATCATCCATGAATAACGAATATTATTGCCAAAAATCCCGGTTGTAGTTTTAATTTTTTTTTATAATTTCGTAGTTTAGTGCGAATATGGTGTGTGCGAAAGTGTATTTCTGAATGAAAGTATAATGTTTCCGCTGCGACGAATTATCTTAGAGCAGTAGAAGTGGCATTAGGGCGTGTAAACTTAAAGTTACTTTTTATTGATATTTATTTTGTTTTTTTTTTTTTTTTAGAAATAGAAATCATTTATTGCAGAATGTAGGTACTTAATATACAGGTGGTTATTATACATAAATTTGTTCCAATACATTCTACCGGGATAGGTACCGGTGTGCAATACTATTAAACTACATATTACTACTACTTGTACATCGTTTTTTTTTTCTGTATACAACTCATAAATTTTCACATAAATTTTTCTATGTTCGAAACTTACACTTTTTTATTTTACGTCTATGGTTAAAATAACTTAATTCTAAGCGTTATTTTCGACTAGGTAAGTATGTGATTTCATTTATTAACGCAATGTCAAAATGTCCCTGTATAAGCGGGCGTTGACGGTTTAATATCTTAATACTATAATAAAGCAGTAGATCCCGGTGTGTGTGTACATTGAAAGAAATGTGATAAAAAAGAAAGGGGGTGACTAAAGAAAAGTAATGGAAAACAAATCAGCGATTTTTACAATTCTTTTCTGTCTGTCTGTTTGTTTGTTACTGCACACCTCCAAAACTACTGAACGGATTTAGATGAGATTTGGTATGCAGATAGTTTGAGACCCAAAAAGGATATATGCTACCCCGCAAAAACTCTTACACGCGGGTGAAACCGCGAGCAAAAGCTGGTTATTTATAACAGTGTTTACAGCTTTCTGCCTCGGTGGCGTAGTTGTATTACGGTATGACTGCAATGCTGAGGTCTCGGGTTCGATCGCCGGGTCGGGCAAAGTGAAATTGGATTTTAAATTGCGTATCAACCCGGAGTCTGGAATTTGTGCCCGATATGGCGATATGCTCGCCCCCTATCACATCATGGGACGGAATACGCACGGCGAACATTGGGTGCACTAGTTGTGCCTCTGCCTACCCCTTCCGGGATAAAAATCGTGAGTGTGTGTGCGTGTGTGTGTGTGTGTACAGCTTTCATAGGTTTCCAATCAGCGGAGTTTCGGTGAGGGTCTTCAGCACACGACACTAATGTTTATTAGTATCAATACTTTACGAAGTGGATAACTACGGCTAGGGTTGGCACTTTTTACTTATAAAAAATCATTACTGGATATGTGAACTCTGACATTTTTTAACAATTTTTGCGTAAGTAACAGGGCTGTTAATTTATTTTTATTTTTTATTGAATGTCTTTTTCTTGAGAATTTTGGCCGTAGCAGTGAACAAACTAACTGAACTCATACTTTCGAAAACATTTAAATGGTACCTACGCTTTAAAAAACATAATAGGCGCCAATCACAATCGGTATGTCATCTTCGTAATTCGCTTACATAATTTCTTATTGTATTTATAGAGTATTTATTCCATAATAGTATACTGGTGGTAGGTCTCTCATTATGTAAGAGGCCGTCTGGGTGGATACCACCGCAATGTCTATTTCTACCGCCAAGCAACAGTGTACACGCACTGTTGTGTTTCGGTTTGAAGGACATTGTAGCCAGTATAACTACAGGACATAATGAGACTTAACATCTTATGTCTCAGAATGACGAGCGCAGTGGAATGCCACACAGTACTTTGTAAGTTAAGGTGCTGGATGGTGTTGCTACTGTTTATGGGTGGTCGTATCGCTTACCATCAGGCGAACGGCATGTTCGTCTCGTCATTCAAAGCAATTAAAAAAAAAAAAAATAGGCACTAACTAGAATCTAGTACTATGAAAGTCGAGAAACCTTCGAAAGCGTACATTTAAACATTATCTAAACAGTGGTCATAATCACCTATAAACAACAATACAACCATCGAAACTTATCACAAACAAAAATAAACCCAAAATGTAATGTCATACGAACTATAACGTTGAGCATAAAATGCGAAATTTGAAAATACGCAGCTACCCTCTTATATTTCACGAATAACCGCAGCCATGTTTAGGAGTCAACTCTCGAATAATTTCTAAATTCTAAACTGCAGACTGTAAGGTATATGCACAGTGAGGAAGCGATGCTATCTTGCAATAATTGGCCGTTCTCTCTTACATGAAAAGAAACACTTTTCCTTGCAATGCAATCAGCCCTGTATTATATACTGCCCACTGCTGAGCTCGGGCCTCCTCTACTACTGAGAGGGGTTAGGCCTTAGTCCACCACGCTGGCCTAGTGCGGGTTGGCAGACTTCACATACCCTCGAGATTCTTATAGAGAATTCTCAGGTATGTAGGTTTCCTCACGATGTTTTCCTTCACCGTTAAAGCGAACGATAATTGATCCACAATACACACGTAACTTTGAAAAGTCAGCGGTGTGTGTGCCTTGGGTTGAAGTAAGAACGTTACATGGTATCCTGAAAATCACTTACATTGCTCCAAGCTTCTGTTGTAAAATTATAAGATTCACGATGCTTTTTTTTTTTTTTTTTTTTTTGTTTTCGCGGAGAAAGTGACTTATTACTACCGCCCAGCCTTCAAGGGGGGCGACTGAGCGGTTATGTTGGGTTCACCGTGCCTTACGTCCCGGCGTTGAGCCACCCGGAGAGATGTAACCATCGGGCGACCGCCGGGCCGAGTCCCTAACCTATGTATAACGCACGGCATACCAACCAAAACTCCGCGGTGGCCATCTTCGGCGCATTAGGGACGGCTGCGGGCTTCCTCTGACGGGAGTGTCTAAGTTGTCGTCCGCAGCCGCCTCTGCGCGTTGCCGCCTAGTGCGGCCCGTCTCCTGTTGTGGGGGGGCTCAGGAGCCCCCACGCACCGAAGGACGCCCTCGGCGTCAATGGCAGCGTGAGGCCTACCAGCCACGCTGCCGTCCATCACAGGGATCGCTACAATGTGCTAATAGAACACAAAAGTGAAAGACGGACAGCCCCCTGCCGCCCGCCTGCGACCCCCGGTGGCCCCTATTAGTCGCCTTTTACGACAGGCAGGGGATACCGTGGTAGAATTCTCCAAACGCCCCCAATCCACAGGGCGGAAGACGCCGGTCAGTCGTCCACCCGGCGCCTCCTACGTCTCGTCTGGCGGCGGGAGGGATCTCCGCGCCTCCGATCCCTCTCGGCACTCTCCTTCCGCGAGAGGACCACCTCACAGAAGTGTGCCACCGCACGCCAGGACCTCCGCCTGTCGACCATGGAAGCGACCACGGCCGGCAGCGAGAGGTCTCCTCCGACGACTGCTCTGAGAGCGCTGCGCTCCTCATCCCAGGCTGGGCAAAACTCTAACGTATGCTGGGCCGTATCCAGCGGGCAGTTGTCACAGTGGTGACACACGGCCGACACCTCCTTCCGCACTACCCGCCACAAGAACTCACCGAAGCAGCCATGCCCGGTGAGCACCTGCGACAGGCGAAACGTTGCCGCACCGTGGCGCCTGTCCAGCCATTCGGCAAAGACAGGACGCACTGCCGCGACGACCCTGAGCCCCGCTGTCGGGGCCTCCAGCCTGAGACGCCACTCCTCCACGGCGGCTCGCCGTAGGGAGGCCCTCATGGCCTCCACCTCCTTCAGGGCCGGATATTGCCCGCGACTGGACGCCTCCTCCCGCCAATGAAAGACATCGGAGAGGGATTTGGCGTCCAGATCCCAGGGCAGGAATCCGGCCAACAAACAAGCCGCCTCGAAAGAGACCGTGCGGTACGCCCTGATCGCCCGCTGCGCCAAAGCTCTCTGCGGAGTGCGCAGGAGGGCGATGCAGGGGCGGTTCAGGGAGTCAGCCCAAACGGGGCTGCCATAGAGGGCCATGGACCGCACGACTCCGTGATATAATCTCCGGCAAGGGATGCCAGGACCTTCCAGGTTGGGCAGCAGGCTGGAAAGAGCGCCCGCTGCCCGAGACAGTTTCGTCCCCAGTTTCTTGAAATGGGCGCGGAATTTCCATCGGCTATCTAAGACTAAGCCTAGATATTTCATATCTTTGCCGATGGGAATCCGCACCCCCTCAACCACGATGTGGGCACCGGCCGGTGGCCCTCTCCGAGGCCCGTGGAAACAAATGGCCTCGGTTTTCTCGAGGGCCACCTTTAAACCCAACCGTCGAATCCGACTTACTACTTGGCCGGTGCCCACCGCCGCCAAGGTGGCGGCGTCCAAGATTCACGATGCTGCAAACCTTGAAGTGGATTGGCGATCTGATAGAAAAATCTAGAAATGGCGTACTGCGTAGCATTAATTGGAATGTTTTATTCCTGAAGAATTAAAGAAAATCAGAAATCCTTTTAATTATTCCATCGCTTCATAGCTCGTTGTGTTTAAGCTAATACTGAGATGAATCTAAGGCCAAAAGATTCGTCTAATCTGCGTCGCATCGCTTGGTATGCACTCTACTTTAAATATATTATGTACTGCAGCATCTAAACAAGTGTTTGCTATAAGAATTTCTATAATTACACACAAAAATATAATAAGCAAGAATGTGTAGTTGTTATTTTTATTTTCAGTTTTAGATGAAATGGTAGAACGGTCGAAACGGCGAACCAGCCGGATTTTAGTGTTTAATACGGCATAATATGCGTTGGCAAGGCGCGTGTTGCACTCTACGGACATTTGTAGGTAAGAAAATTATACAGACATTCCAAAGTGACCTTACTGCACCTGATGATAGTGGTTCAGATAGAGTGTCAAGTTACGAGAGACTATTATCCCTGGTCAGTCGACACAATTATGCCGGCCTGTTTGACGGTTTGTATATATATGTATATATATCTTATATTCATACCTAAGGAATTAACTTTACATCACAGAAAGAATAAATAAACCAATTTTCCCCCCGAAGGGAAGAAAATTAATATTTCGGATCTTGCCGTAGGCCTGACCTCTGAGATTACATCCCCTATTTACGCTCACGAAGTGGGTGTGTGTACCTATTACCTATCCCTTTCCTTCCCTAACCTACGTAGTTATCGCTATCTCCTTCTTATGCTGTGCTTGGCGGCTAGGTTCGGGCCGCTCCGAGGCGGGAGGCCCGCCATATTTCGTTAGTACCATCAGGCGGCAAGTAATTGCCTTGGTCAGGCCTACGGCAAGATCCGAAATATTAATTTTCTTCCCTTCGGGGGGAAAATTGGTTTATTTCGGTTCTGTGCCTACGGCCTGACCTCTGAGATATGTCTTCAATCTGCCGGCCTGCTAGTTAGCGGCACAGCGGCGTACTGTGATAACTGATAAATTCATCAGTTAGTGGAACTGGATAGGTTTATGAACTTATGTTGCAACCCAAAAGGGAAACGGATCTAACTTAAGATAAAAATAATAAAGTTTCTTAATGTTCAAAAAAATAAGAATAGCTAAGTAAGTACTTGAACTGTCTATTTCGGTTAGACTTGTGTAAAAATCAGGTAAGTTGTAATGAAATAAGGATGGAGCCGGTCTTCTCATTTATGTCACAGTTCAGATAACAAACTTAATAAAATCTTCTAAATAAACATAGAATTTATTTTCATAAAAGTAAAGACGCAATTGTTTCACTAGAAAATCTGTTTCTGATGCAGACTTCTTAATTTCTTATGTAATAATGTAAATAACCTTACATTGAATCTCTAATAAAAAATGATTATAAATCTCGAAGTAAGAAGGAAATAAAATAAAATAAAATAAGCCTTTATTGCTGTTCGCTTTCTCTGAATTAAAGTTACAGTTGATTGATTTTTATATTCTAATGAAGCTATATAATTATACCTACTTAATCTAAGTTTTAATTTTAACTATCTATAATATTATCACCATATTATGTACCTACAATATCGGCAATCGGTGTATCTGCTTGTGAAACAGCTTGTCTTTCGACAAAGGCCTCCTCTAAATTTTTCCAATATGTTCTATCCCGTGCTATGCGGGGCCATATAGGGCCTGCTACTTTTTTAATATCATCCTCCCAACGTCTGAATTGCCTTCCTTTACATCTTTTGCTGTCTCTTGGGTACCACTCTGTGACCTTATTTGTCCATTTTTCTTGCTTCTCCCTCAACATATGTCCCGTCCATCGCCATTTTAATCTTTTATATGTTTTAAGAGAGTTTTTAAATTTTGTTTTGTTTTTTATTTCTATTAATGTTATTCTGTCTCTTCTTTTAATGCCAACCACGCTTCGCTCTATACCATTTTGACATACCATTACTTTATTTTTTAGTTGTTCTGTTAGTGACCATGTTTGACAGCCATAAGTTAAACATGGTAGAATACATATATTAAATATTTTCCTTTTTTCTGTAATGGGCATATCCTTATTTTTCATAATTTCGCTGAGTGACCAAAATCTTTTCCAGGTATTAGCAACTCTCCGATCTATTTCTTTCTGCATTAAGTTTTCATTTGATATCATCTGGCCTAAATATATATAATCGTTTACGTTTTCAATTTCTTCGTTGTTTACTTTAATAGCATATTTTTCTGGAGAATTACTCATCACCTTAGTTTTTGTTGGGTTCATTGATAAACCTGCTTTTGCGCTCTCCTCAGATAGTTGTTGTAACATTTTTTCTAAGGTGTTTGGACATTCCGAGAATAATATTATGTCGTCTGCAAAGCGTAAATGATTTAGGTTCTCTCCATTTATATTTATTCCATATTTGGACCAGTCTAGATTTCTGAATATCATTTCTAATACCGCTGAGAACAATTTAGGCGAAATTGGATCGCCCTGCCGAACTCCTCTTTCTATATGAAATTCTTCACCCACAGATTCCGTTTTCACTTGTGCTGTGCTTTTTGCGTAGATATTCTTGAGGATTCTGATATATTTTGCAGAAGAAGGAAATAAATCACATTCTAAATATAACGGAGGTACACAAAATTTCGTGTCAATACTCAATAGTCTTAGTGATATTCTCATTTTCACTCCCTAGGGATGTACCAATCGATTAATAATAGGTAATGTTTTAAGAAGGTGATTGACGACCGGGTGCTACCTGCTCCTACTTTAATTCTTGCTGACACTAAAACTGCTCGTACCCATCCTGTAATAGCTACTGAACGAAAGGCCCCACCGATTCTATTATTTCTCGTGTCATGACTCATGATGAATAAAAATGGGTTTACTTGACCATTGATATGTCTTTCTTAACTTTGATGTCAGTGTATTTTGCAACCCCATTTAAAATTTTATCTCATTTTGATTTTTCAGATTGCCAATGTTTTAATAATTGCTTGTCTTTTATCCATATTGTGGCCTGAAAAATTAAACTTTTGTGGAGAGTGCGTTGCATGTGTTCTTGCTGCCACATGACAAAAAGTAATAATCAGGTATACACCCCCCCGACCGCCTGTCGAATAAATTTGAGAAATGTAGAAGGATATTTAGCTAGTTTTTCGTTAAATATCCCGTAAGCCGTTAGAAAGATAAGTTTAGAAAACTTATACAAATCCGTAAGATATGACGGGAAATCCGTTAAGTTGACAACACTGTTGGTACCAAAGACATTAAAACAGCAGTGGTGCCAGATTAGGCGACTTTTCGCCATTTAGGCTACCTCGGAGGGTGTCGGGGCGACCAAAAATTGTGAATGGCGACTGGTCGCCGTTTAGGCTATGCGAATGGCCCCCAGTCGCCAATTTGGGCTACTTTGGAAAATTTGTGTTACAAACCTTGTTTTTGTCGGATTTGAGTTTTTTTTTTTTTTTTTTTTTTTTTTCCTTCACCTCCATATACGGTGCGGCGACTTTCGGCGACTTCATAATGATTTTTCGGCGACTTCAACCGTCATACATCTGGCAACACTGTAAAACAGTATAGTCATACACCGGACATCAGGCCCTAATGTTTTGTCCAAAAGTTATTACTCGTGGGTAATAAGTCGCCGTCTATCTGATACGCAAATGCGCAAATTTTGTACAGAAAACAATATTTTGAAAGGAAATATGCCAATATGCGCCTTACGAACAGGCTCAAATTTTTTGTATGAAAATTTTTCAAATGTCCTCTCTATATATTCTTAGAACTCTTTGGTTTGTGCCTACTATAGGTACTCTGTATCTATTCATGAAAGGTTCAATTCACCTTTTTACTAGAAAATCAAAGTATAGCTAAACTTAACGTCTCAACGTTTATGTTTATCTTTTGCGTAAAGAATTCCGAACGGGCCTATTCTGCTATATCTGTCACTATGACAAATGACACTGACAAGTGAGATAATTACTCCAACCAAAACAAATTGGAATTGGATTGGAGATAATTACTGACTACTGAGATGCATTTGAGAAGAGACAAGTTTATAAGAAGTTTAAGATTACAAGACAACTCTTGTAAAACATTGTTTGTATCTCGAGGATTGCGACACGCCCAATAACATATCTATGTGCCAGATTTTCGTCTAATTATAATTTATAATCAGTGTTTGATTTTGAGGTCTCTTATAATATTGTTAAGATTTTCTCAGCATTAAGATAGTTTTAAAATATTGCTATCGTTAACTTACTCTACAGATACCTTAAAATTTGGCATCTTTGCAATTTTTTTTTTTTTAGCAGTTTCCAAAGTGTTGACAATTTTTCTAGTTAAAGTCTATTGGGACTATTTTCTATTGCTTTCCGAGTATTGCCTATTCATCTTTATAATACGTGGGCACAATTTAAGACAATACTTCAAGATAGTTTATGGTGAAATTAAACAACAAATATGGCAAAATTACCAAAAAGTCTTACAGGAGCAGAAGACATAAATCCGTAGATGATAGTACAAATTCTCAATTCATAACCCGTCTAACAGAAAGCATGTATGGATTTAGTGTATTATGTAACAGGCAACTGTACAAATTATAAATCTGTTTTAGGGTTATTAAAAATAACACAATGAATTTATTTTTAAAATAAAAAGTTTTAACGACTTTAGCAGAAGATAAAATCAACAAAAAGGTCTAAAATAAAATCAATCTGAAGTAATTTTGCTTTAACTGAATTACAATGAATCCATGTTTGAATTTTCTTTTATGTACGCATGAAAATTAAAATTACTTCTTCTCTATGACATCTTAGGCAAATGTTTTATTTTACAAAGGAAAATTTAAACCATTTGTAACAATTCCATCCTACTTGTAAGTAGATTCTTATTATAAGACACCTTTTTGTGCAGTCTTGAGGAAAATGACACCCCAAAAAATTACAAAAGCAAACAAAAATCATGGCAATATTAAAACATCATATATTGCTATTAATATATGGTAATTTTACCAAGCATTTTAAATAAAATTTACCCATCATTGACAGTAGGTGGTTACAAAGGTGTATAATCGAAATTTGTTAATTTCTGGAGCCCTCACGAATGAAGATAAGTAAAGAAAAGGTCATTTCGCCCGTGGTAATCATAATTTTGCTAGTGAATATTGCTATTTACAAAGTCACTAACCATTAGTTTAGTTGCCAGGTTTTAAGATAGTTATTTCAAAATACAATTCTTATACCAATAGAAGTAACAAAGTTATTGTGCCATTTCCATGGGTGCGGATCGTTTTGGATTTCTCCCTTATTCTATACTGGCTCATCAATATTGTTGAGTGAATACAAAAGTTTTTCACCAAATTAACCCATTGTACTTTTATGATTCCAAATAAAAATCTTGTATCTTGGCCGATTGATTTCAAGGTATAGCAGATTATAATTAAGATACCTTAATTGGGCCCTACTGTATAGGGCTCTCTTCTTGGGGATCGGATGCCAAGACACATTTTCCCATTTAGGGACTATTACTATGAATGTACTTTGACTAACGCGCTGTAGCATTCTGGGTATTACGGTGGAGCTGGAGATTTCCATCCTTGTACTAACATAATTGGGAAAGCGTTTGACGTATTCTGCGAGTACTACATCAGTAATAGTTGCAGGATCATCTTTAATTAGGAATAAGTCGATGAATGGCGTGCCCGATTTCTTGAAGACCTCTTTTAGTATTGCATTGGATAGATACCAGCCCGGTAGGCTCTCACCCCTTGTGGGGCTAAATTCGCATATAACATTGTATTGACCTTGGATATGTTCTATTTGTATTTCTATGCTTCTATGTTTTGCGAGGTTCAAGATATCTCCTGCAAGTTTTAGGAGTGTTATAAATTTGATACCATCTTGTTTTTTGAATTAGCAGATATCTTGCAATCTAATTCTCGTATGGATCATTTTTAAAATTTCTACATGTAACTAGTAGGTGTTTGGTGATTTAAGGCTGTGATTAGTAGTTTTCCCGAGAGCCGAATTACGTAGCTTTTATGGATATTTATGACTTATTTCGTAGCACCCAACTTTTAACGCCTAATAGGTGGTCGGTTAGTTGTTCCTTCCGGAAGCCTTTGTAGTCAAGGATAACCCAACTCACCCCCCCCCCCCCCTTTTTCTTTAACCTTTAGTTAGTAAACTTTTAGTTTAAGGTTGATTGATGTTAAGGCTTATGGGGGATGCAGTTCACTGTGGGAGACGAGGTGTCGAAACTGCCTTTTCTTTTTTACTGTACCTCTAATTTTGGATTATACGATGATGAGGAGGCTTAACAATTTTCGAGATTCTGTGTAATTTCATAGTCTCTTACTGTTTCTCTTCGTCCCGTAGATGGGTTCCCGACGGTGAACGTTGGGATCTTAATTAGAACCGGTAATAATTAATATTTCGGTTTTATAATTTGTTTGGCAGAAATTCATTAACTTTAACGCATTTGCTATAAGTGTATCCACAAGTGCAATTAATATCTTTTTCAGGCTTTCAGGGACTTCTGGGTGTTCTGCTACTTTTTTAGGGCAAACCTCGTATCAAAAGTCCATATGTGTTATGGAAACATATGCAAATTAGCATAACTGATGTTTTAGCTTTTTAGGTATAATAGACAACTTTCCAGTGTTTAATACGCCGGAAGTTTCAATTAGATGATTATATTAATTTTACTCAAAAATTAGTCGTCATCCTCCTCACAATTACGACGCGATTATCATCATGTGTGGTTACATTTCCCAGGTCACCACCAGCTGTCATTTGGGAAAAGGGAATTTTTAAAGTATTTAGCTATCTTCGGTTGGCTAGTTAAGCCAAAAGAGTAAGTCGTGTACAATTTTCCGTCGGGCTACGCTCCGGATGGCCCTCGGCTCACACTATAGGTCCGGTCCAGCCATACTAGGGACACGGTCTAGCCCAACTACGGGCCCTGTCAGGCCACGTTACAGACTCGGTTGAGTTAGACTCCGGAGCCGGTCGGGCCAGAATCCGGAGCAGGTCGGGCCAGGATTAAGACCCGGTCGGGCCAGACTTCGGAGCCGGTCGGACCAGACTCCCGCTAACCCGGTCGGACTAAACTCCGGACCCGGTCGGGCCAGACTCCGGGCATGGTCGGGCCAAACTCCGGGCATGGTCGGGCCAAACTCCGGACACGGTCGGGCCAAACTCCGGGCAGGGTCGGCCCAGACACCGGACACGTGCGTGCCAGATTACGGAGCCAGTCGGGCCAGACTCCGGACATGGTCGGCCCAAACTCTTGATCCGACGGTCGGCCCACTTGATCCGACGGTCGGCCCACTTGATCCGACGGTCGGCTCACTTGATCCGTCGGTGAGCCCACTCGATCCGACGGTCGGCCCACTCGATCCGACGGTCGGCCCACTTGATCCGACGGTCGGTCCACTTGATCCGTCGGTCGGCCCACTTGATCCGACGGTCGGCCCAGAATTCGGGCCCGGTCGGCCCAGAATTCGGGTCCGGTCGGCCCATTCCACTCGGCCGTACGTATATGTTATACGTAAATTGAGACTATAATAACCGTCTGGGATTGACCCGAGAGCGGAGTCTCATTCGTAGTTCACATTACCAACTACATCTGGTCGCAAGCCGAGATGAGTGGATATTTAATACATTCTTGTTACGATCGTCGTATCTGAGAAAGAAAATGAATTAATACACATTATTATACTTACCAATAGTATTTTTATTACTATTAATATTGTTACGAACGTCACACAACGTTTAATTAGGATTTTTATTACATAAATATCTATATAGATGAACACACACCACTCGCTTGCGTAAACAAAAGCGTACTAACGAAATATGGCGGGCCTCCCGCCTCGGAGCGGCCCGAACCTAGCCGCCAAGCACAGCATAAGAAGGAGATAGCGATAACTACGTAGGTTAGGGAAGGAAAGGGATAGGTAATAGGTACACACACCCACTTCGTGAGCGTAAATAGGGGATGTAATCTCAGAGGTCAGGCCGTAGGCACAGAACCGAAATACTTAAATTTTTGTAATTTGTTCACCTTATGTGGCTAACTGTACCGCAATCTAGTTATTCAAAGTAAAACAATTACTTCTAAATTGCTTTAAAATTAAAGTTACACAATCCGCCTACTTAAATACTATTATAAAGTCTGGTATAAACTATAGTTCGGACAAACTAAGCTGGCCGGTATGACAATTTTTTTTTCCCGATGCGATAACTCTGTGAGAACGTCTACCCAAAAAATTCAAAACCGTGTCATGTCATACCGGCCATATTAGTTTGTCCATACTATAGTTTTGTTTATTTTAATACACAATGGGATTAGAATGTGGCAGAAAAACACGACACGACTCCGTTTCGTTTTATTGGGATTGATTGAGAGACTAACACGTGACACATCAAAATTAAAGGACATCGACTTACGAGTTGCGTCTTTTTGCCACATTCTAAGCACACTGAACTCTGAAACTACTATTTCGAATCTGCAAACTGTCATTAAAAAAAAATACAAACACACGAATTTTGAATCTCCTCGAGGCTTTTTTGGAAGTCGGTGAAAAATAGAAGTTACATCGTAATATATCACATCATATTATTCTGAGAACCGACTTTAACGCAGGTTAGGATGGGGGGGCAAAATCTAATAATAAATAATTTGAGTAAGTACAAATCAAATTAATTTATTATGCTATAAATACGCATACGCATACTCAAGCCTTTTATCCCCGAAGGGGTAGGCAGAGGCGCAACTAGTCACCCACTTTTCGCCGTATTCCGTCCCATAATGTGATAGGGGGCGAGCCTATCGCCATATCGGGCATAAATTCCAGACCGAGCTGATACTGAATAGATAAACTCAACATCACTTTGCCCAACCCGGGGATCGAACCCGAGACCTCAGCATTGCAGTCGTACCGTAATACAACTACGCCACCGAGGCAGTTTGCTATAAACATGGTTACAAATTTGGAAAAAAACAAAATCATGGTTTAATACGTATATTGCTGTATTCATTATAAAATAATAAATAAAAAGAATCAATTTTCATTAACGTGACAGCCCTACCAAAAACGTTTTGAGACGCTCGACTCCCTCATTTCGCTAAGTGAATAGGGTTGACTACGCGCGCTTATGGTGTCTTCGAGTCAACTAAATTGAATACAAAATTACAACCACTCTTTACTTATGCCCTTGGTGATGCTAATTTCATACTTCACTGCCTTTTTAGGGTTCCATGCTCTAACGCGGCTAAAGGAACCCTATTATTAAGGCGCCGCTGTAAGTATATTTTTATACGGACACGGAATGTGACCCCACGGCAACTGATGGCCTGAAAAGCCGAGTAGAGTCTAGATGGAGTATTTACTGACGAAGTATAGTAATTCCATGCCAGTGAATATAATTATGCCGGCTTGTTTTGTCTATTAGTACAACTTTTAAGAGATCTCTCTCTCTCTCTCTCTCTCTCTCAAGACGCTGAAATGTTTACTGGATATGTATTATGATATCTTAACAAATAAAAAGAAACGCAAAAATGTCGACATACGAAACCCGAGATGCAAGAGCCCGGGCACACTTGGCTGGTTTTTCTTCGGCATGAGTTGTTTCACAACTTGCATCTCTCTACATTAAGTGGTCTTGTATACATTCGTCTAGAAAGCTATCTCTACTTTATCTTTTTAACACTAACAGTCTTACTTATAAACTTGTTTTAGCGTTAAGAGGTGTTTAATTATTCCCTAATTAGACCCTCCTCCCCACAACAGGAGACGGGCCGCACTAGGCGGCACCGCGCAGGGGCGGTTGCTGACGACAACTTAGAAACTTCAGCCAGAAGAAGCCCGCAGCCGTCGCTAATGCTCCCAAGATGGCCACCGCGGAGTTTTGGTTGGTATGCCGTGCGTTGTACATAGGTTAGGGACTCGACCCGGCGGTCGCCCGATGGTTCCATATCTCCGGGCGGCTCAATGTCGGGTCGTAAGGCACGGTGAACCCAATATAACCGCTCAGTCGCCCCCTTCGAAGAAAAAATATAACAAGACTAGGTAAGACGCAACTAAGCATAGCTTTTATAAGTAAGACTATTAGGTCCAAATTTCAAAGGTGTTCAGAACAGAACAACCTTCTTTTATTTCACTTCGATAGAGGGTTAACGCAACACATTTTTTATGAATCGCCAGAAAAACCTACACAAACTATTTCTCCATCTGAAAATCACACCCAAGACCGTTCTAACCCGCAAACATTGCCACTAAACTCAAGAATATATTAAATTATATTATGTTCGCAAATAACATATGAACACTCATAATCAATTAAAAAGTAACACAAGACAACGGCAATTAAAACAACGGCAACATTTCATTACAGAAAATTCCCCGACGAGCTTTTGTTACGAAAAATTTTCTCACTGAAAACACGCGCTGAGTTGCAGAGTGGTAAAACGCATATTTTTTATTTTTAGTGAAAAATGTTTGTTGACATATCTTTCCTTTCCCCCATTTGGCTGTTTGATTGGTTTATATGTTAGAATTTATAAAGATGTTCAGCTGATGTTCCATTTTACATATTTTTTTTCATGACATTGAATGACGAAACGAGCCTGCTGTTCGCCTGATGGTAAGCGATACGACCGCCATAAACAGTATAACACCATCCAGCACCTTGAGTTACAAAGTACTGTGTGGCATTTCACTGCGCTCGTCATCCTGAGACATCATATGTTAAGTCTCATTATGTCCAGTAGTTACACTGGCTACAATGTCCTTCAAACCGAAACACAACAGTGCATGCACACTGCTGCTTGGCGGTAGAAATAGACATTGCGGTGGTACCCACCCAGACGGACTCTTACATATGAGAGACCTACCATCAGTAAATACACCGAGTTTAGAATAATAAAAATAAAGAGAATTTGAAACTGAATTTGACTACCTCGGTGACATAGTTGTATTACGGTATGACTGCAATGCTGAGGTTTTGGGTTCGATCCCCGAGTCGGACAAAGTGATATTGGGTTTTTCTATTCAGTATCAGTACAGAGTCTGGCATTTGTGCCGTATATGGCGATAGGCTCGCCCCTTTTCAGATCATGGGACGGAATAAGCACGACGAAAATTTAGTGCACTAGTTGCGCCTCTGCTTACCCGTCCAGGGATAAAAGGCGTAAGTGTGCAGAATTTGAAATATAGTTTGAGTCCTTTTAATTTGCTGCACAGAAGCTAGCACAGTTTATGTAGATAGTAAATACGGTACTGTTACGGTTTATTTATAAATAGGTGTTGCTCGCGGCTTCGCCTGCGTGAAAAGCCTTTGCCACTACAATAGCCCCTAAAACACAGTACGATGCCAGCGCAATGTACTTAAAGAATCAGATAAAAATATCCATTATTTTCTATGAGAGCAAATTACGGTGAAAAAAGTAGCCTGAGTATTAATCCAGGACATGATCTACCCGTGTGCCAAATTTCATCGAAATCCGTTCAGAAGTTGCTGGGTTTACTTCTAACAAACATTCAAATATTTTCACAAACTTTCGCATTTATGGTATTAGTAATATTTGCTTCTTAATAATAAATCTAGGTTGCCAATTATTTAAGTCAGGCCTAACCACAAAATATAATCTTATTATACTATACTATTCGACTTTACCAGGCGCTAAAGAGGCGCTATTATTTTGGGTATATGATTGCTGTTTAAAAGCTTCGATTTTAATGTATAATGTGTTTCATCTACCGGTCTTATTCATAATAAAACGCTAATCGAAGGTAAAAACCTCCATTAGATATAACGTCCTAGAAGCCTATCGAGCGTTCGATAAAATTTCTTATTCATAATGGTTTTTTGTAGCTACTATAAGTGAATTGCCGTTATAGTACATGATGTTGCCAATACGTAGAAAAAAAATATTCAAGTTGATTTCTACCAATTTATACCAAGCTTTGTCTCTGGAAACAACTATAAAAAAAACAACTTGTCAATGTCAGTTGTCAAAATATAAATTGGAGGGAAACTACCAATGTATGTATTATACTGTTTATATTCACATTGAGTTTGTTGATTGTTCTGGAAAGTAATTAAAAACAGAATAAATTAATAAATTGGAAGTATGCAGCAATTAAAAAAAGAAAAACGGCAGATGGGTGAAAATTGTCTGGAAGAAGACAAGGTTGGTGCAGCTATTTTACGTACTTATTTGAAAGTTCCAGTTTGCGCGATTCATGCATGCATTACTAACAGTATTGTTTTCGCTTTCAAGATTATATTAAAGGAACTGGTGAGGGAGTGGGTCAGGGTCCTCAAAAATAAAACTACGGACACGAACTCCAATTCCATGAAGGTGGCGGCGTGGAATGACTTGAGAAAGAGGGGCTAACTTAAATCTAATATTGCTACTTTTGCATTGTTTTCATGTTAAACAATATACACAATTAAGACATTCCTTAAACAAACTTCTTTTTTCATTTCAGTTTTAACTGTATGTGTAATGGTATCCACGCTCAGTAGTGCACCTGAAATCACAGTGGGGCCTCTTAAAAATGAAGGCTAAAAAGCAAAGGCGGAAGAGAGGAAGGAGCTGCTGAAGACTGGTGGTGGCCCACCACCAGTAATAAAAGGAGTCAGTAGTGAAGACATTAGCAGCTGGCTGCCTAATGAATTTGTTACCGACACAAATGAATTTGACTCTGACAGTATAAATCAGGTAATATTCATTTATGGCATGTTTTTTTTTGTAACCACTGAGTCATAGTTTTTGTAACTATTTGAATATTTTAGATGAGAATATTATAGCATATTGAAGATTCACCTTTACAGGACAAATATTCAAAACCCTCTGCTTTCACACATACTACAACTACTGTAAATAATATTATTGAAGAGGTATGTTATACCAAAAGTCAAATGGTTCTTGCAGTAAGTAAACTTTAAATTAATTTCCATATTTAAATAATTAGTATTATATTAATAAATGTTTATATTATTATATTATATTATTATTAATTCTTTTATTTTGTTTATACCATACCAGCCCCGTATTATATACTGCCCACAGCTGAGAAAAGGCCCTATATTACTACTGAGAGGGTTTAGTCCACCACGCTAGCCTAGTGTAGGTTGGTAGACTTCACATACCTTCAAAATTATTTTTGGGGAATTCTCAGGTATGTAGCTTTTCTCACAATGTTTTCCTTCACTGCTAAAGTGGACAATAATTGATAAACAATACACACATAACTTTTGAACCTGCAGACAACTGTCTCACCAGGCCGTTGCATTCCTAACTAGGCTATTGTCAACTATGAATGTTTATACATTGCATTATTTCAGGTTTGTCGCGCACCTGCAGAACAAATAGCTGAATTCGAAATCCAGTGCCGAAAAGTGCTGCATGCCATGCAGATGAAGAATGAGCAGTAGAAAAATATTTTTTTTAAATTAAAAGAAACTAGTAAAAAAAAACTTAATAATTATAAGCCAAAAAGTATCTAAACTATATGATGTTTAATTATTAACTTTGGGTGTGCACTTCATTCAATATTGGACACACTATCCCCGGATACTTAAGTCTCTTTGAGCGATTGTAATGTTGTGCAAAATTGCAATGGCCACAATACCTAGTCATATTTAATAGGTCAAATTTTACAGACATGGCATAGAGCAGGCATTGGAAGCACTGTTTCCATACATCAAAGCAACAATACTTGCCTCATTGTATTTCTCTGTACCACATAGTCTCATTACAGGTGTATATAAATATGGCTCCACATGTATACCTTACTACTATAGCCACTTTTTTATATATTCATATAAATAGAATATTGGGATAATCTTATATTACTAATATTAGAAATACGAAAGTTTGTGAAAATGTTTGAATATTTGTTAAGTAAACTCAGAAAAATCTAAATGGATTTGGCATACAGGTAAACCATATCCTGGATTAACACATAGGCTTCTTTTTATCCTGATAACTTGCTCTCATGGAAAATAATGTGGTTTTTATAAATAAAAGGCGCTGGCGTCTTACTGGTTTCGCTATAAATCGCTACAGTGTTTCGGGACTTGTAGTGGGAAGCCGCGAGCAACAACTAGTAAATCATAATTTTATTTTTCAGAATATGATAGTTGTACCTCATCAGACTCCACTTCCAGCAGGAAATATAAATGAGATATTTATGTATCAGTATTATGCTATATTCATGTAAGATACTATTGTTTCATGTGGAGATGTAAAACATATTTTTCAGGTATTAGTTAAAAAAAATACAATACTTAATAAAATAAAAACTTTATTCATTACGTAGGCATATAAAAGGCTCTTATGACAAGTCAATACATAATATTCATTTTTCAATTACTTAAATTATTTAGGGAACCAACACGGCCTAGCAGGTACAGAAGACATGGGCAGGGTGGAAAGGATTAGTTCCACTTTCCTTCCTTCCCTCCCTTCAATACTATTAACAATTTGTTCAATACACAGAATAATGCATGCATATATGTATAAGAAATAAAAAAAGTCCAAATCCGCCACCTGAAAACAAAAAGTATTTTACAAATCATTATTAAATCATTCTAGTTTGATGCTATAATCCTGTAGGATACTAAAATCCACCTGCATGGTGCACCTGGAAATATAAAGGAGGTATTAACAAATCATCATAAGTATTTCCAATCTTGTGCTATAATCCTGTAGGGTACTGATGTATATTTAAATAAATAAAGCTTATTTTCAGTATTACATTCAAAATAATGTTTATGCATTGCAGGAAAAAGTAGCATGCTATTCAAATGGACAATAACCTCCAGTGAAATATTTTTTTTAATCTTTATGATGTAATAATAAAAGAAAAATATAAATTTTATAAAATGATGACAATGACTAACTACAATTAGGATGTTTAATTATAATTTAATTATTTGAGTGTAAAAAACTTCATTAATTGAAGTGCCTAGCTATAAAAGCCTGCAAAATGGCAGAATTTCTACCCTGTCTAGGGTGTGGTTCAAAATTAATTGATTCAGACACCTATTCCACTATTTCCACTATTTCCACACACCAAAGCAACCCTCCACAACATTTCTTGTTGAAATATGTGCCTCATTATATTTCTCTTCAGCATGACTAAGTGGTCTCTCCCTGGATCTCCTAGAAGTATACCCCTTAACTCACCTGCTTCAAAACATTCTTTGAGGGTCGATTCATTAAATATCTGGGAGTCATGAGTGCTGCCTCGCCACCTAAAAACAATATCCCTGATCCGAAGACTAGTATCACAGGTAACCTACAACAATTATTATCTTGTTTATGCAATAAAGTAAAGCCTATCGTAGTTTACTTTATATATTCCTGAAAATCTTACCTGAACATTGAGGGAATATCCTTTTCTATTTATGTAATATTGGGCTGCATCACCACCATGTTTTTTTATTTATATATGCATGCAATCAATACAACCAATTACAGATGGGAAGCCTCTTACATGGTGGAATTCTGTCATTAGCTGTTGTTCCTCTGCAACAGAAATGGGCATCATTATATAATCTGCAGCACGTCGTGCGAGCGCACGCGCTACTCTGCTAAATATGCGGCTGATAGTGGCTTGAGATAATCCATAGAGGTCTCCAGCATCTTCTTGAATCTGTAAAGAAAACGAGTCTTAAAAGTAACGCATCATTAGGTATACCCAAGTTTGTATGAATATCGAAAAGGATTAACTTATCTCTTACCTTTACGGTGCAGCTGTAACTCTTCGCAGACTAATTCAATTATAAAAGCAGCCGTTCGTTTGGAAAAACGATACCGTTTACGGAATTCCTCGTCATCCAGAGAAAACGGATGAAACTCTGACGATAAACTTTTCTACGTGAAATATTTTCAGTTACTGCAATGCTATGCAGGGTTTGTAAGGCTTCCATTATTTATACACAAGTAAATAAAAATACTTCTTGAAACGAAAATTATGCGCTACGAGATCGATGTGTTGTTTACTTTAAATCGACTGACAATTGACATCGGAAATCGGTGCCAAACACGAAACAGCTGACCGACGGCGGCCATTTTTTTTGTTACGGAACGCTTAAAGAAGGGGTCTAGCTCCTATAAATCAAAGCAACTTCACCGTAGGCTTATAGGCCGTTTTAGCGCTTTTGAACCATTATGAATAACAATTTTTTACAAGCCTCTACTAACGGTCCTATAAAGTTCCGAAGAGTCATTATGAATAAGACCGTACATGTATAACCCTAAATTATCATCATAAAAAAATGCCAAACTCAAAACTTTAAATTTCGACTTATACAATTTAAAAACCACGTGCCTTGTAGCAGAAAAATCGAGGGTAGTTTGCGGCGCACACGAGAAAGAGTTTCACAAACGGCTGCCAAATAAATGCTATTCTATTTAAAAGCACAATATAAAAGTTTTTCAATGGAGGCGAGTGTTTATTGCTGAAAGTTGCCTCGACGCGTACATTTTTGTACGCAATTTAATATTTTTAATATTGTTTACAGTGCTCTTTTGGGACAATATTCGTCATGTAGATGTTGTTCATGATGGTCAGTAATCACCGTCGTTCATATTTATTTGCGATTGTTCACTTGCCATGTCCTTTCGATAAGTTGTTGGCTCGATTTAAGTCCAAACCAGTTGAAGCGGCGACAGCCTAGTTGGAAGTGAATCGGGGCGAATGTCCGCAGGTTGAAAAAACCAAAGGCACCTCTGACGTTTTTTAAAGTTATGAGTGTATTCGTTGTGAATTGTCGCTTGTTTTAACGCTGAAGGAAAACATCGTGAGAAAACCTGCATATCTAAGAAGATCTCTGCAAGAATTTGGAAGGTATGTGAAGTCTTCTAACCCGCACTACCCGCGTGGTGGACTAAGGCCTAAACCCTCTAGTAGTAGTAGAGGAGACCCGTGCCCAGCAGTGGGACATTATGTAATACAGGGCTGGTATTATGATCATCAGCCACATGACGTCCACAGCTGAACATAGTCCTCCGCTAAAGATTTCCAGCCAGACCTGTGAAATATTTTTACGGCTGATATTATAAACAAAACCAATTCGGTTTTATAATTCCAAAGCCTTAGTCGTGTTGACGCGGATAGATATTTCTGAACGGTTTCATATTATAAGGATGGAAAGTTTGCTCGGTGAAATGTGTGCCGCGACTGACTCGGTGGCGTAGTTGTATTACGGTACAACTGCAATGCTGAGGTCTTGGGTTCGATCCCCGGGTCTGGCAAAATTATATTGGGTTTTTCTACTCAGTATCAGCCCGGGGTCTGGAATTTGTGACCGATATGGCGATAGGCTCGACCCCCTATCACATCATGGGAAGGAACACGCACAGCGAAAAAGTGGGTGCAATAGTTGCACCTCTGTCTACCCTTTCGGGGATAACGGCCGTGGGTGTGTGTGAAATATGTGCACTGGTTGCGCCACTACCTAACCATGCTGGTATGTTAGACGTGAGCGCACATATGTATACATATATATATATATGTATACATATGTACGCTACGGGGGTATCACACCGGAAGTTGGCGGTGTGATACCCCCGTGCCTCGGAAAGCACGTAAAGCCGTTGGTCCTGCGCCTGATCTCTCTCCGGTCATGTCGGATTGCCGTCTCACCGGACTATGAGAGTAAAGGAATAGCGAGTGCACCTGTGTATTGCGCGTACACTTGTGCACTATAATATCTCCTGCGTACCTGGCTGATCTCCGTTGAGATTGGCCGCCGTGGCCGAAACTGGCTTGGAGGATTACGTTACGTTTATATATATAATATATGTAAAGAAATATTGCCAGCTCGTACACACCACTTTGTATCCCTCATATAGCAATAAACTGCCAACGTCTGCGCGTTGCCTAAACCTTTAAAATATCCTATCACTCAAACCGAATAGAAACTTGACGTCATACGACACGTGGCATTGTGCCGGGCCACATAAATTTCCTTGTGTCGATTGAGCGGAAATTAAGACCCTACCCTCGCGACGTACAGAAATTTTAACAAACATGTACATGTTTTTGAAAGCTAAATTATTATAAAATTATTTATTTATTCTAATGTCTCGATATAAGTTACTTTTGTAAAATTCCCGATGCGGTTATATGAAAACTATCATTGCGCGCGGCTCCGCCCGCGTGAAAATGTTTTGCCATGATAAAAATTAGCCTATAGCACTCAGGAGTAATGTAGCTTCCTATTAGTGAAAGAATTTTCAAAATCGGTCCAGTAGTTCCTGAGATTATCGCGTTCAAACTAACAAACAAACAAACTCTGCAGCTTTATATAATAGTATATACTTTTTATCCCGGAAAATCTTTTCCACGCGTGCGGAGCCGCGCGCAATGCTAATTAAGAGGCTATGTCGAAAAATTTAAGGTTATTTAAATTCAAATTTCTCGTAAAGTACTAAGATCGGAAGTTTGATTTTTGGGTATGTGTAAATTGAACATATAACTCAATGATTTTCGAAAGCCAAAACACAATTACTACAAATTTTCTCGATAGAAAAAAAATCCAAAGTTACCTCTGATATTTTCTTTAAACACGCTTTATCTCTAAATGGTGTAATATATACATTCGTAACTTGATTTAAATACAAGAACTCAATATTTTCTAAGGTTACAAAAAGACGCAATCAAACTAAATTGAATAGTATAATCACAATTAAAAGAAAATTGGTTTGGCGCTTACGCCATTTCATTTCGGCATACGAGTGCGCCTCCCGTCTCTTCCTCTCATCCGCGACGGCTAAATACGCCATCACTGTCATGGGAGTGGCCCGTGCCGACTTTAGTCGCCCGGAATCTTTACTGACGACGGACGTGCGCTCGACATTTTTGGGCGCCTTCAAAGTTCAAATTACCCGTTTGGTATAGGGATGCGGCCGCGCTGCCGCCGTGACCCGCGCGGCAAATTTGAAAGTGCCCTTCAAATTCTATTTTACAGTATATCCAGCTCACGTCCGTGTGTCAATATAAAATTATAGGCTCTATTAGATCTATGAGATAGGTAGCAAGCGTAATTATTACATCCTTTCACCTTTGTAAATTATTTCTTTTCGGAGACCTACTTTAGTTATAATGCGTGATCGGTACGACTACCGCGCTCCCGGTCCCGGGTTCGAATCCCTGAACGAAAAAAAATTGACATTGGGTTTTTTTGTATTATTATTTATATTTCGTAATCCAGAGCTAGGGACGCGTAATACCTGGAATGCCATGCTGGGCCAATTTTGCGTAAATGACGCTTGCGTGCCGGTCATACATTTGAAAAATTCGGATTTTGGGTGCAAAGGCTGTTCAAATTTTTACACCATAAAATTATTTTAGTATGAATTTTTATATTACTTATTTATTTATTTATTATGGATCAATAGTCACTAAAATATTCAGAGCCAATGTTAGAATTGGTATACACGGCCGCCATTTTGAATTTCTTTGTTTTAAGGCCAATCGACCTCAAAATCGATTTTTGGGTATAACTTTGGTTACAAAAGACTGATCCAATGTCAGAATTGAATTAAGTGGCCGCCATTTTGAATTTCTTTGTTTTAAGGCCAATCGACATCAAAATCGATTTCTGGGTATAACTTTGGTTACAAAAGACTGATCCAATGTCAGAATTGAATTAAGGGGCCGCCATTTTGAATTTCTTTGTTTTAAGGCCAATCGACCTCAAAATCGATATCTGGCTATAACTTTGGTTACAAAAGACTAATCCAATGACAGAATTGAAAAAAGTGGCCGCCATTTTGAATTTCCTTGTTTGAAGTCCAATTGACCTCATAATCGATATCTGGTTATAACTTTAGTTACCAAAGACTGATCCAATGTAGCAATTGAAAAAAGTGGCCGCCATTTTGAATTTCTTCATTTTAAGGCCAATCGGCCACAAAATCGATATCTGGCTATAACTTTAGTTGCCTAAGACTAATTCAATGTCAGAATTGAAAAAAGTGGCCGCCATTTTGAATTTCTTCATTTTAAGGCCAATTGGCCACAAAATCGATATCTGGCTATAACTTTGGTTACAAAAGACTAATCCAATGACAGAATTGAAAAAAGTGGCCGCCATTTTGAATTTCCTTGTTTGAAGTCCAATTGACCTCATAATCGATATCTGGTTATAACTTTAGTTACCAAAGACTGATCCAATGTAGCAATTGAAAAAAGTGGCCGCCATTTTGAATTTCTTCATTTTAAGGCCAATCGGCCACAAAATCGATATCTGGCTATAACTTTAGTTGCCTAAGACTAATCCAATGTCAGAATTGAAAAAAGTGGCCGCCATTTTGAATTTATTTGTTTTTAAGGCCAGGCCACGGCGCAGCGTCGGCCGTCCACCTGCAAGGTCACATAGATTTTAAAGCCAATAAATAGCCCTTAAAACAAGAAATATCTAAATGGTGGCCACTTTTTTTAATTCTAACATTAGATCTGCCTCTTGTAAACAAAACAATGCCCAGATATCGATTTTGAGGTCGATTGGCCTTAAAACAAAGAAATTCAAAATGGCGGCTACTTTTTCAATTGTGACATTAGATCAGTCTTTAGTAACTAAAGTTATACACAGATATCGATTTTGAGGTCGGTTAGCCTTAAAACAAAGAAATTAAAAATGGCGGTAACTTTTTCAATTCTGACATTGGATCAGTCTCACTATGTCGGCCACTTTTCTCAATTCTAACATTACCTAAGTCAAGATCTTGCTTTCAACGGCAAGCCAAAAATAGCGAAAGAAGAAACAACCTGTAGATGTTCAGTTTGATATATATTTTGCAGAAATCGGCCCGAGCGGACATGTACGCTCTCAAATTCAAGATGGCAGTCACTTTTTTGGCATTAGGCTCACGCTCTGGGGCCAAAGTATGCCTAGATAACAATTTTGAGGTCAATAGGTATAAAATCGGATCTCACCTTTGTAACCAAAGACGCAAAAGTATCGATTTTAAAGCGAATTGGCCTTAAAAATTAAAACAACATGGCAGCCACTTATTCCACCTTGTACATTAGACACATGTTTTATTGTCCAAAATTTGGCCAGGTATGGATTTTGAAGCTAATTGGTTCTTAAATAAAAATGTTCTAGATTGGTAACGGCCACCTTCACCATTACAAACATTTATACCCTATCTAGTGACCATTGAACCATTATAATGTTTTCAAACTTCATATCAAACTAATTTTATGGTGTAAAAATTTCGAACACCTTTACACCCAAAATTCGATTTTGTATGGCGGCACTGAAGAGTGAAGCATCATTTAGACCTGGCAAAACCCGGTAAAATAAACCCGGAATTCCAGGGAAGAGGTAGCATAGTGACTGACTTGTCGAGAGTCAAGACTACCTCGATGTCGTAACTCGTAGCTGTATTGCGTGCTCGGTACGGCCTCCGCGCTGAGGTTTGAATCCAGAGTCGGGCCGTAAAATAGTGACTGCATTTTTTGTATTATTATTTACTTTGTGTCAATAAAAGCTAGGAAAGCCTACAAAAATAAATCAAAACGATGCAAAATATAATTTAAAATGTATTATAGAATTTTCATACTGCTCTGTTTTTTATATACCTACGTACATCCGAGACTTATTTACCACCATACCAAATTTTACCGAGAAAGTGAATGATACTTTCGATGAGTTTAAATAACTTACAATGTCATTTTACATAATGTTCAAGTAATTAGGTAGTATAGTGACATAATAATGATTCTATAGGCGAATTAAAATAAATTACATGTTTTATAAGTTATAAAACATAGAATTTATTGGAAATTTTAACTATAATATTTATAACGCAGCTGTGTATTTGCATTTGGAATGACGATCTTTTCGCGGGCTTGAGCGCAACGACCTGATGCGATGGCATGGCGGTGCGACGCGCGCGATCTGTCGCAGCGGGTCGGCGAGGCGCCTCGCACTGGAAATACGCTAAGCCACGCCCATCACCGTCCGATATTTTTTCGACATAGCCCCTTAATTATAAAAAGAAATAACAGATACTATACGCCAATTACGAAGTACACATTCTTTTACAAATTAATTTGCGAAAGTAGACACAAAAAATGTTACAAAGGATCTATAGTTATGAATATGTGTGTGTGTGTGTGTGTTGAGTGTGTGCGTAAATATATGTTTGATTATGTTTAAAACTGACTACCTCGGTGGCGTAGTTGTATTACGGTACGACTGCAAGGCTGAGGTCTCGGGTTCGATCCTCGGGTCGGGCAAAGTGATATTGGATTTTTCTATTCAGTATCAGCCCGGAGTCTGGAATTTGTGCCCGGTATGGCTCGCCCCCTATCACATTATACATACATACATGTACTGCTTGTGTTAATAATAAATATTTTTTCTTTCTTTCTTTCTTTCTATTATGGGACGGAATACGCTTGGCGAAAAGTGGATGCACTAGTTGCGCCTCTGCCTACCCCTTCGGGGATAAAAGGCGTGAGAATGCGCGCGCGTTATGTTTTTTAAATTAAAGGTGACTAACAAAGGACGCTACTATACTACCAGCCTTATGTTATACTGTCCCATCACAGGCACGGGCTTCCTCTACTACTAAGGCTTAAACACTGGCCTTAATCCACCGCGTTGGTCTAGCGCGGTTTGGCAGACTTCACATATCATTGAAATTATTATAGAAAACTTCTCAGGTATGCAGGTTTCCTAAGAATGTTTTTCTTCACAGTTAAAGCAAGCGATAATTCACAAAGAATACACACAACTTTTTAGAGGTGGTTTTGAACCTTGGTCTATGTACTCCGTTGCATTCCCAACTAGGCCATCGCCACTTTTTTCAAAGTAACACTGTAAGGATATGTAATACAAGCCTTGTGTTATGCTGTCCCACCATAGGGAAAAGGCTTCCTCTACTACTGAGGCTTAAACTCTAGCCTTAGTCCACTGTGTTAGCGCGGGTTGGCAAGCTTCGCATACCTTAGAAAATGCTGATGATAGGATATATTATTTATGGGCCTGGATAGCGACCACCGTAAACAAGGTGTTGGAACCCGTCATAGTGGCCCACGTATAGCGTGTTCCCTCCTTCCTATAATCCTGTGTCCTTCCGCCGTAGCGTGAAGAAGCAGCTCAGTAGGCCGGCATGATTGTGTCGAATGGCACGAGATAACCATCTGCTGCCATTCGATACTCTATCTGGACGGCATCGCGCTTACCATCAGGTGGGGTGCAGTCACTTTGTCGTGCACGAATAAAAAAAACGCTGGGGAAATAAATAAAAATGTAGTCGTTTAAGAATTATAGCTTCTACGTATTGTATTTAAGGTTCATATTAGTAAGGGATGGTAAAACTTTATTTTCGATCGGTCACGTGATCCTGACGCGAGTTTAACATTTTATACTTATCCCAAAAGTACTCAACGCCGCTAACGATGTTTTCACTTTAAAAAAATATCGGGTTCAAACAGGCTGGCATAATTGTGTCAACTGGCGAGGGATACTCATCTGTTCTCAGTCGACATTCCATCTAAAGCCCACTCCACTTACCGTATGTTATATTGGTATCGTTGGTAATCCGTAATAAATAAAAATAGAGCAACTTATTGTAAAGTGTTACCGTCAAAGACGAGTATGTGGTTTCATTTAGTAACTCAATGTTAAGGATACTCTGTACCATCACTACATAGTATAAAACAAAGTCGCTTCCCGTCTGTCTGTCCATACGTATGCTTAGATCTTTAAAACTACGCAACGGATTTTGATGCGGTTTTTTTTTAATAGATAGAGTGATTCAAGAGGAAAGTTTATAGGTTCTTTTATCCTGGAAAAACTTATTAACGCGAGTGGAGCCGCGAGCAAAAGCTATATTGCATATGTTACGACCCAAACCCTATTTCAGGCCAAACTACTTTTTCATAGGCTAAAGAGTTTCTGAGTGGTTATAAAAAAAAATTTACCTATTGTCATCCAACTCGGTGCAGTCACCGGTAGTGTTCCTGGGTGGGTAATAACAAAATAAACAGGATGTAACTACTATATCCTCAAACGCTTAGGATAAACCGATTAAGCCTAGGACAAACTAGTTTGGCCTGAAATCGGGTTTGGCCGGTAACATATACATCGAATTTGATAGCAAACGCGCAAGAAGAAAAATATCCAGCTATTGTGCTCTACATCCAGTACATCATTCCAACGTAATAACAAATCCCAAGTACAAGAAATCAGCCATCCATTTGGCAAGAATCGAAGACGTAACCTGCTGAAATAAACCAGTCAAAATGGAAAATATAGCTATAAAACAGCGGGCACGGGAGACGTTGAAAACAAACTTGTACACGTTTTATACATTTTATAATCGGTCAACGTTGGACTTACTCCAAACAGAGCGACCCAACGCCTCGAAGGCTAAGCGATAGGAGTTAGCGGGTTACTTATTTAAATGCTTTAGCTTTTGTTTTAAGATTTAGTTTCATTTAACTGTATAGTATTTGATATAGTAACAATTGATGGGTATCTTGAGGATCAGGACCTGGAGGAAACACGAAAGCAACGTTTGAATATTGTTACTCACGATATAATTTTACCTCATCCATTTTTTATACAGTTTTAAACCGTCAACGCCCGCGGCGGACACCGGTGTCCGGGTATATAGGGCAACCACGTATATATCTATATATAAGCGGGCGTTGACGGGTTAATGCCCTTCCCTCTAAAACTACTGTTCCAATTTTGAAAATGCTGACACTAATAAACTTATTATTTATGAATGCTATTACTACTTTTTATCCGTGGGGACTTGGGCGCGGGCAAAACTATGAGCATAACCTAATATTCCTGAGTGCTTTAGTTTACCTTTATATAGGATGTTTTTACGGTAATTATTAGCATAATATATTAAAAACATTACTTGATCTTAGATTTCTGTGAAACAGTGCTAATGACGTAATCGAGCTGATAAATTAATATTTATGATAATTTATTTCTTTAGTCGCTCAAAAGCCTTAATATAAAAAGCGGGAAAGTGAATAAACAAATGCATTTCACAACGAGCGGTTTTACCTCTTGGTGGTATCTCAGTACTTCTTACAAGATTATTAACATTAAAATACCTGGATACAGTGTTGCCACGATGTTATACACTCAAATATCAATTTATATTTTTTACTGCCTCGGTGGCGTAGTTCGAGTTTAATACGACTTCCCCCTGAAGTCTCAGGTTCCGAACCCGGGTCGGGCAAAGTGATGTTGGGTTTTTCGTCTCGGTGTCAATCGAGAGCCTGTACCAGTGCCCGACATGGCGATATTTTCGCGCCCCTTGGCATCGTCGGAAGGAATACACACTGCGGAAAATGGGTCCACTAAAGCGTAAGTATAAGGCGTTAGCGTGGGCATAAAAGGCGTTTGTGTGAGAATTTAACACCGATCGAAGCATCCGCCATCTCCTGCATTTTGTACTAAACAGCAGTACTCACCGCACTCCGTTGCCAAGTGGCTGCAAACTCCGCCGGTTGGAGCCCATCGGTTTATTTTCTTTCCACAAATTTGATTTGAATTTAATTTCAGTATATTTGGCTCTGATAGTATACGAGAAACTTTTTATGTTTTATGAAGGTAACTTTCCCACATATCTTTGATTGAGAATAATATTTTAGTCATTATAATCGGAAAAGTTATCTATAATTATACTTCGCGGCGATATTACCTATGAGTTTTTTTTGCATTAAACACAGAACACAAAAAGTCTTCAAATATGTCATTTTTCATCTTTCAAACAACAAACTATGGCTTCCACCAATTATCTATCGGTGATTTCGGCAATGTCAAGTAATAAGAGCAGATTATAATATTTCTGTTCTTCTTTAGCCATTGTAGCAGATACAAATCAAATATTAATCTTTAAATATATCATTT
Organism: Sphinx pinastri; assembly: GCA_947568825.1. NCBI lineage: Eukaryota > Metazoa > Arthropoda > Insecta > Lepidoptera > Sphingidae > Sphinx > Sphinx pinastri. Next base: position 15,217,589 of record OX387629.1, read on the forward strand.
TTATTCAAAATTAACAGTTGTTTCAACGTAACGCAATAATGTAGCTCAGATTATTGTGTTATCTGTCTGCCAAGTACCCAAATTGTGGCAATGAAGTACCAACTAGCTTTCCATTGTTCATGTGATGAATGATGATAGTCTTCTCAGAATCGAATGTAGCTTACGTTAATACGAGATATTATAGACTATACTAGACTCTTTCAGGTTTTAAAATGGCATGCATACAAAAATGCGTGATTAGCTATCAAATCAAATACATACATCTAGGCTCCGTTTTTTCAACTGTAATTATCTTTTTGTCAGGGTCTTATTAAGCTGGACGCGCTCGCAACACCTGGAGCAGTCGAAGCTCTGCGAGCGCGTCCAGCTTAAGAATACCGATGATTACCCTAACAACAGTTGAAAATACCCGGTCCTAATTAAAGCATTGTCAGATTTTGCATTGAAATATTAGTAGAATTTATTTTGTCAATGTGAGGTCATCCTATAAGAGACTTAAAATCTTAATAATGTATCTCAGGATGAAGAGCGCAGTGGGGTGCAGTACTTTGTCATTCTAAGTTTTATACGATGTTGCTACTGTATATGAGCGATCGTATTGCTTACCATCAGGCGAAGGGTACGCTCGTCTCTTCATTCAACTGCAATAAAAAAATATCGTCAAAAATACGACTAATCTGATAGCAAGTAGCTATTAGAAATAAAATCTTTTTAAGTTGTTAAGTTTTTATTACTTATCACGATTTAAATTATAGAAATAATTGGCTAGACACATTTATCCGTCCCAGTCTGTATACAAGCTGTCATGGATTGTTCCTAAAACTTTTCTGGAAGCCTTTTCGAATTAAGCAAAGTTGTTGGCAGATAGTAATCTTATTTCAAAGATGAAATACAATTTCGTATTTCCTATCTGGTGGGATTATATTGTAATTCTACTCAAATTAGTTCATCAGGAGTTTGTCTTCGAGCAATAGTTGATGGATCCGACATTTATGCCTATGTCTACAGGTACGGTTTTTTTTTATCGATGGCTCGACAAAGTGGCTTCACTTCACCTGATGGTAAATGAACGGTTGCGGTGATCCGCAATGTCTGTTACTACCAACAAGCAGCATTTGCATGCACTGTTGTGATCCTGTCTGTACTGGTGGTAGGTCTCTCATATGTAAGAGTCCGTCTGGGTGGGTACCACCGCAATGTCTATTTCTACCGCCAAGCAGCAGTGTGCATGCACTGTCGTGTTTCGGTTTGAAGTACATTGTATCCAATGTAACTACTGGACATAATGAGACTTAACATATTATGTCTCAGGATGACGAGCGCAGTGGAATGGCACACAGTACTTTGTAACTCAAGGTGCTGGATGGTGTTGCTACTGTTTATGGGTGGTCATATCGCTTACCATCAGGCGAACGGCATGCTCGTCCCGTCATTCAATGCAATAAAAAAAAGGTACCAACCTACCCAGACGGCCCAATGCATATGTGTGACTTGCCATCAGTTACTGGATTCTTAAATTAGTATGGAGTTGAAAACATAAGTTGTTTGGTTTGATTTTTCTCATAATTGATTCTGTATCTATTTTTAATCTTTAAATCCGAGGCTACGCTGATCTATAAAAAAACGTATTTATATCTATACATTAAAACAGCCAGAAAGACGCTAGAAAGAAACCTAAAAGAACGTAAAACATTATTTTTAAACTATTTGTCAAAACCAAATCTGATAAATAATAAGCTTTATATTATGTAACATATAGGTTAAGGCGGTGAAAGATGGACACACGGCGGAACGGATCCCGGTTGTGCTAAGGGGAGATTTATCGGGACGGGTGTCATAGGCTGAGATCGATCTAAGTCCAAGACGAAGTTATAGGCAAAGCTAGTTTTATAATAAATATTGATGGGAGTTTGCCAACTATCCCAGTGTTTAGAAATAGTACTTGGCTCAACCAAAACCCCGTCTTAGGTATTCGAAGGACAGTCTTCCAGAGCCTTTAACGAATGGCGCACTAATATCTCAAATTCCTTATCACTATAAATTTATAAACAAAAATTGGGTCAACAGCGTTCCATGAAACCGAAATTTAAATTATTCGAAGTAATCTCGCGATAATCTATATTATGACGACCTAACTCGCCAGTTAATGGTTAAAGTTTGCGATTTATAACCTGACGATCGTTAATGGCGGTGACGTTTTAATTTCACGCCTTTTTAATGTGTCATGTTTCGTGCGCCATGTTTTGGCGGGTTATCTCTTTCTTTAAGATTACTCGGTGGCGGTGGGCTCTCTTATACCAGTCCGGCTGAGTGAGTACCTTCGCAACGTCTTTTCTGACGTCAAGCATTATGCAAATACTGCTGTGTTCCCGGTTGAAGCATGTGAAGGCAGTGTAATCAGGGTAAAGAGCGCAGCGTAATTCCACAATTACAGAGGTATTCCTGATTCTAGAATAATTCATAGAGCAAATATAATGAGTTCCTGTGTAATAGGGATAGAGTAGTTCATTATCTCACTAAAGAGAAGGTGAGCTATTCTTATATATATTATAATTTAAAAAAAAGTGCGTGTGTACTTATGTACACGCGTTAGAAGTAGGGGTCGCAAACCGGGATCCCGGATACCGAAAATACCGGAATACCGGACCAAATAAAGGACTAATAAATACCGGTATTGATTTTACAACAACCGGGTTTTTCGGTATTTTCGAAATTTGTTAAATTAAATTATGAATACATATATTATTGCCTCTGAATGCGGTAGGCAGAGACTAAGGATTGCTACTTTGCACGATTCTAGCACATTTCTTTGTTTTCACCTATATTTACTAATCTCCTCATGTATTATCGCCACTTTAGGGTACCATCCATACTAGCCTTATATAAGTACTATCTTATTCGTCCGCCTACCATAATCCATCCTCTTCAAAAGGCCAGACCACGTCAACATACTTGTTTTTTTCTTCAGTCATTATAGCCTCTTTGACTCCACACAGATCCATCACTACTTTACCTATTTCGTACTCTATCATACACTGTCACCTACACGTGCTTCTTAACGCTCTAATTTTCAGTGCTTTAACTTTTATGCTCCTTACGACTGACAGAGTTAACAATAACTCTGTCAGTCACTTGTGCATTTTTGGACACCTTCCGACTGTCCATAAAGGTGTGTAATGCCCCATTCACCTGCACTCACTTGGCAATCAATGTCACTTTCATATACCATCAATTGTGTTGAAAATACATCTCAGATATACAGAATCTCTTACTCAATGTAACTCTGTCATACTTTCGTCCCCTTTAAACACCTCAATTTTGGTTGATTTTCTAGTCCCAAAATAACAATCAATTATCCAGAATCCAGTCTTCGATTCAGATTACCGGTCATCTCAAAAATAAGCGAAGCTAGCCACCTTCACCCCTTATCATTCTATCATAGCCTTTTCTAAAGGCTTCGCCATACAGGAAGCGGAGCTGGACGTGGCATTCACGTCGTATTGTCTTGGCGTGCCAATTACTATGACAACGTATGAGAGACGCCACATAGAAACTGTCATGCTTAGCTCGGCGCTATAGTTCCCCCAATATGCACGCGGCTGGGTTGAACACGCCAAGCTGTTCGCTTCCTTCCGCAAGATAACGCACTCACAGAAGGATGCACTCGCTCGGCATGACCTCTAGCAGCCGACCATGGCAAACATCACGGCCAGCAGCAGCTGTTCTAAGAGCGCGAGTCGTGACGATCCATAAGCCAGCACTCGTGTTCTACAGCCTGGTATGCCACTCCTCCACGCCGGCACTGCCGATTGACGCCAATTGGACTGTCACCTCCCTCGGGGTCAGTCGCCGCCTGAGACGGGATGCCTCTTCACGCCAAAAGAATACTGAAGAGAGATGTTTGGCATCCAATTCTCATGGCAGATTAGGTACCACCCACCCTGTGGATTGGGGGCGTTTGGAGAATTCCACCACGGTATCCCCTGCCTGTCGTAAAAGGCGACTAATAGAGGCCACCGGGGGTTGCAGGCGGGCGGCAGGGGGCTGTCCGTCTTTAATTTTTGTGTTTTATTAGCACATTGTAGCGATCCCTATGATGGACGGCAGCGTGGCTGGTAGGCCTCACGCTGCCGTTGACGCCGAGGGCGTCCTTCGGTGCGCGGGGGCTTCTGAGCCCTCCCACAACAGGAGACTGGCCGTACTAGGCGGCACCGTGCAGGGGCGGTTACGGACGACAACTTAGACACTTCCATCAGAGGAAGCCCGCAGCCGTCCCTAATGCGCCGAAGATGGCCACCGCGGAGTTTTGGTTGGTATGCCGTGCGTTTTACATAGGTTAGGGACTCGGCCCGGCGGTCGCCCGATGGTTACATCTCTCCGGGCGGCTCAACGCCGGGTCGTAAGGCATGGTGAACCCAACATTACCGCTCAGTCGCCCGCCTTGAAGGCTGGGCGGTAGTAATAAGTCACTTTCTCCGTGAAAAAAAAAAAGAGTAGGTACCAGCCAAGACACTGACCGCCTCGTTGGAGACCGTGTGATAACCACAGATGAGTCGCTGCGCTACCAAACGCTGCGTCTTACGCAGAAGAGCGTCGCATCGAGCAGTTAGGGACTCAGCCTAGACAGGACAACCGTATAAGGCCATGGATCGCACAACTTCAGCGTATACTTAAACCTCGGCAAGGGTTACCGGGAACCAATGTAACCATGCGTTCTCTCCTGAATAAGTTTTGAACAAGCTTGTCGCTACTGAATTACTAATTTGTATGTATAGTACCTACAGTTTCTTCAAATCCCGGAAATACCGAAAATACCGGTATACCGGGATTCATCTGAGGTCAGTACCGAAAATACCGGTATTGAAAAAGTAGTCCGGTATTGCGACCCCTAGTTAGAAGTCATACTTCTTTGGCGTAACAAGATAAAAATCTTTTTAAATAACGCGCCAAAAGAAGTACAACTTCAATATCTTTCGCCTTATTCTACGTTCAAAATTCAAAACTAAAATGTTAACTATAGCTAACTTCAGGGTGACGGTTTTTCGTGACGATGTGCGCGCGCATCGTAAAAATTTACTCTCATAATTTTTCCCTAACGCGCCAAAAGAAGTATAACTTCAAAAATACCTAATTTGATTCCATTGCATTGCAATGCAGCCTGATTTTATTTGTTTATGAACCATGCATTCAAACAAAATAAGCTTTAATTTTTTAATTTGATAGTCCATTTTTCCAAACCAAGATACCTAACAAATTACCTCAAGCCACGTCATAACAGTTCCAATTAGAATAACAATTATCAACACTAGCTATACAAAACCAATTACCCAGTTTAATCAACATAACGAGTTTTAGACATCACCAATATGCAATACACGTAAACTGCGGAATAACATGACGCTGGGCCATTTAGGGGGGTGATATAAGCCAAATTGCTGCGACCTACGCTTTTGACCTTTGTCGGACGCCCTTGGGTGCCGTAAAGGTACCTATGCAAGCGGATGGAAATGACCCTTTAAATTGCTAAGCTCTCGTTTTATGTTTTGTTTAAATAAAAAAGGTTAGTATACTGCAGCTGTTTTTGACAATAATATAAGACTTAACCCGTCAACGCCCGCTTATATATAAGCTATAAGCTAATTTCCTTATATAAATGGACACCGGTGCCCACCGCGAGCGTCCAAGGATTAATATCAACACACTTAATTCGTGAAGGGTTAGAAAGGATAGAATAACTTATGGTATAATAATAACCAATTGCCGCCAGCAGCATTTCCAGACAGATACGACCTGGCGACTTTCAAAAAAAGAGCGTATTCCCACCTAAACGGCCGGCAACGCATCTCTATGCCCCTGGTATTGATGTCCATGGGCGGCGGTGATCACTTATCATCAGGTGAACCGTATGCTCGTTTGCCACCTATACCATAAAAAAGTACTAATATTGTAAATGCAAAGATTTTTAAAGATTTTTATATGTTTGTTAGAAGTAAACGTGAAACCCCCTATACAAATCTACTAAATTGGGCCCAAAGATAGAGGAATACAAAGTCTACGAAATATAGATGCAGAGGCCACGTCTTTGCCTAAACCTTCGGGGTAAAGGAAGTAGTTTAATAATGTAGTCTAACGTACTTTATTTAATCATCAGATATCTTTTCGATACTCAATTTTACTTTCTTTCAGATACTTATTATTCAAGTATGCATATTTATTTATATACTCTCACACACACACACACACACACAAACACATGCACACACACACACATTTATATTTATTATTAATTATAAGTTAATAAAAAACAATATCTACATGTATATAAATTCTTAATAATAAATTTTCTCCCTCTCTTGAAATGTTGCCGTGCCCGACAGGGTCCACGATTATATCACGTGTCTATTTAATTGTAACATCTTTATGTATAGAATAATTGTGGAGTGCAATAAACTTTGATTTGATTTGATATACTTCTAGATACATAATTTACATGTCAGTATAAAACTATTTTTTTGTGATAAGACCAGTGTCAATTGGAAATATATACCTGTAGGCAACTAGGCTAAGATTATATTTGGGTTTCCACGATACAGGCTTGCCTAGTGTGAAGACCATAGGATATTACCACTGTAAAATTTTGTCTTTCGTAAATATATTTTCATTTCATTTTAAGATTTTTTGTACAATTGAATGACCCTTTTTATCCCATATTTTACACTATGTTGGTTCGCGTTGAAGACGCACAGAAAACGTATGCGAAAAAAAGCGTATTCTAGCTCATTTCTAAAACGCCGTGTGTATAAACCCTCAACTCAGAAAATATGTTATCTACGATAGATAAAATATTTAGCACATAACTTTAACGAAAAGAATAAATCCCAAACCTCAAGCCATCAATTGCGATATAAGATATTCTTCATAAAGAATGGATAGAACCCGCTGATAAATATATAGGTCAATCGTAGTGGCTATCTGTTAGCGGTTTGTATTCATGTGAAAAAAACGTTCGGCTGAGGTCAACATATTCTGGCTCAATTGAACGTCCATCATATTTTGATTGCTTTTATTGTGGATACTTGCTTTACATACATACACACTCACGCGCTTTATCCCCGAAGGGGTAGGCAGAGGCGCAATTACTGGTGGTAGGTCTCTCATATGTAAGAGTCCGTCTGGATGGGTACCACCGCAATGTCTATTTCTACCGCCAAGCAGCAGTGTGCATGCACTGTTGTGTTTCGGTTTGAAGGACATTGTAGCCAGTGTAACTACTGGACATAATGAGACTTAACATATTATGTCTCAGAATGACGAGCGCAGTGGGATGCCACACAGTACTTTGTAACTCAAGGTGCTGGATGGTGTTGCTAATGTTTATGGGTGGTCGTATCGCTTACCATCAGGCGAACGGCACGCTCGTCTCGTCGTTCATGCAATTAAAAAAAATAAAAATATAAAAGACATTTCCGCTCGTCTCTTTCTTGGTGGAAACACATGTAAGCAGTTTTCTCTTGGGAGGTAAAAGAAGTCATTAATGGGTCCGCTCCGCTCGCGGTGGAAACCGGGCTTTATAACCTAAAACCGTCACCTGATTAAAAATAATTATTGTGGTTTGGATCCTTTTCATTGAACAACGTCCAATTAAAGCCGTTCGTTTTCAGCCCCGCGTTTTCGCTTAACCCTTGAGACACCTTGAGAGGATCACAACGACCCATGTGTTTTTGTGTTATTACTGTTAATATTTCGCTTATTATAATATTTAATGGGTTCTTTGCCATTCGTTTATGGCTTGGATTTTAGGTCAAAATAAAACAAACGTATGAAGTGTTTTATTATTTAGTGTTTTTTTATAGACATAAATAAGTAATAGTACAGTTTCGTCCCTATATTAAAATTAATAAATGGACAATATTATTTATTGACAAAACTCATGAATTTTCTAAAATAAAGATTTATACTTGTTATGGCTATATTTACTGTACCGACTGCCTCGGTGGCGTAGTTGTATTGCGTACGCGTTACGAGTACGGTTTGCGCGCTGAGGTCCTGGATTCGAATCCTGGGTCGGGCCAAAAACATTGTGACTGGGTTTTTCCATCTTAAAAAAAATTACTCAGTCGCAGCTCGGAGTCAGGAAGTTGGCGGTGTGATACCCCCGTGCCTCGGAAAGCACGTAAAGCCGTTGATCCTGCGCCTGATCTCTCTCCGGTCATGTCGGATTACCGTCTCACCGGACTATGAGAGTAAAGGAACAGTAAGTGCACTTGTGTATTGCGCACACACTTGTGCACTATAATATCTCCTGCGTACCTGGCTGATCTCCTTTGAGATTGGCCGCCGTGGCCGAAATCGGCTAGGAAGGGATTATTATTATTATTATTTACTGTAAATGTGTACCTATGCATGTATACTATGTATCTCGCACATAACAAGCATGGGACTATTTCCAGAATGTAGACCTTTGCCTACCCCTAAAAAGGCGTGATGCTATATGTATCTCGTATATATCTGACAATTACACAGCATAGGTCCTATAAAGATGACAAAGTGTTGCGCGTCAAGTGTATCGTTACCGCCAGAAATCCGAGACTATCGCACTTTTTCCACAAAGCGACGCATTTGTTCACGCCGCAGGCGGACCTTTCACTATCGTGGGCAGTTGAGGGTTAAACGTAACGCAACTTTTGGTAAAACTCCAAAAGTTATGTTGTTATTGCCTTTAGCTATTTATTGCGGGTTTTGGTTGGTATGCCGGTGTAGGGTGTATATATAGTGTTGGGACTCGGTCCAATGCTCGCTCGGATGAAGCTATAGTCCCGAGTGTCGACATTGGGCCGTAAGACCGTGTGAAACCAACATAACCGTTCGACTCACCCCCCAGTGGTGGTAGAGATAACGCGTTTTTCCCCGCGATAAAAAAAAATTTTAGGATATATCTTGAATCCGCCCGGATAGCGACCACTGTACATAAGGCCGGCATAATTGTGTCGACTGACGAGCATAATGGAGCGATAATCCTCCCCCCTCCCCCTACGCGCCCACTCTTGTGCTTTGCAAAAGGAGATGTCCGCTTTTTGTATGGGTGCTGGGCCTCAAAATCTAAACAGGCTCAAACTTTAGGGATATTAAAGGGGCAAAATATGGAGCTTGAATCCATTAAAAAAATATTTTTAGACCCCTCCATTCATAACTAACTTTTTTTAAAACGATCATAGTAAGTGTAGTTTTCAAGCCAAACAAAATTACATAAATCTCGAAATCGGAGGTCTTTAAAATTAAACGATTTATTGCAAAAGGCTAGTTTTCAGGAGTTCTATTCAAATATATAGAAACTGTCTTATTTACAATTTCATACCCGTTTTTGGACAAGTCCTTTAAATATGGATTTCTGTTTCATTTTTTAACTAGTATTGATGGTGTTTTCAATGAAGGACTTTTCGTACCTACTATTTTCTGTTACGTATAGAATCTATACTAATATATAAAGCTGAAGAGTTTGTTTGTTTGTTTGAACGCGCTAATCTCAGGAACTACTGGACCGATTTTGAAAATTCACTATTAGGAAGCTACATTACTCCTGAGTGCTATAGGCTACTTTTTATCCCGGAAAAACTTTTCCACCCCGGCGGAGCCGCGCGCAATGCTATTGAAGTATAAAATCAAATATAGGAAAATACCTGATGAAGGATTATAATCATCTTCCGTCAATCGATACTCTAATCTACGTCACTCCAGTTATAATCAGACGCAATAAAATCACTTTACTTTGCCCGTATAAAAACGTATAGTTTTAACTTTCCCTGCTGATTCAAATGCACTACGTCGATATGCCGTAGAAAGTCTAGCATGAGAAATATACACGATACATCACGCAATGTCTAGAGGCTCCCTTTCAAAAGAAAATATAAATAGTTAATATCCCGGGAATATGATAATATTCTTTGGTATGGTATAGTGTTTCACTCTCCCTAGTCCCGGGAAATTGCGGGAATTTACAGATATCATATATCCTTGCCGATAATTTAACACTTTACGTTTGGTTCTTGTTTATTGTTTATGGCCCCTTCAAATCGTAAAGACTATGCCGTTGTCATACCCACCACTGCAATTGCTGTAAGCCAGGTTCAGCAAGTAGCGTAGCGTGGTTGAGGCAGGGGGGAGCAGTTTTAGGGGGGCGACAAAATTCATAAATAATAACTTTTACAATTTTTGTGTTGGTGAGGGGGCTGATCACTAATCACTTGACACTGAGCGGTGAAGCTCAACGAGTCTCTGGGAGCACTAATTAGTCTTAACCCGCCAACAAAATGTGAATGTGAATGTGTTCAAGCAAAAACTAGCAAAGTACCTAAAAACAAATTGATGTTCTGGAGTCTTCTATGTATAAATTAATGTACTTAGGCACCTGCTTATATTCCTTATGTTTGCTCTCATAATTTGTCGATAACAGTAATGTTTGTTCACACCTAAGCAGGGGCTCACAATGCTACTCAACCACTTCTTTTTTTTCTGTAGATTGTATAGTATAACCGTATAACCTTTCACAAACGTAAATAAAATAAAATTTGCTTTCACCGCTGTTATGGCGAATGTTGTAAACGCCTGTTATAGGTGTACATATCAGAATATAATGTTATGACAACCCTGTCATAATCCACATAGAAGTATGATAAGTAATAAGTGTGTGTAAATGTGTACGCTGTTGGTGTTTCTTAAATAAATAAATAAATAAACAAAATTTAACAAATACAAGGATAGAGACTTGGAATTATGTTTTTCCACTTCCCTCTATAGAAAAGTGGGAGTCAAAATATATATTCGTAGAGCCACGCTGTAGACAAAATATCTTTAGAATGAGTCGACTCGATTAGGGCAAGTGCAATTGAATATATATTAAGTATCTTACAGAAAACCAATATGAAGTTATTGCTTGTTGTTGCGTTTCATATAGTGATTAAGATTGCCGGGGGCCAAAACTCATCCGCCTTTCTCTAATCCTTATTCATTATATTTTTTCTGCGACATTTGTTTTCACTGTCTATTGTTGTGTGTTTTTTTTCTTTTATGGCTAGTCATATCTCTTGCTATGAGGCGAGCGGCTTGCTCGTCTCATCATTAATTAATTATAAATTACGAGCTTTTGCCCGCGGCCTCGCCCGCGTGAATGAGTTTTCCCGGGATAAAAGTCCCGCTTTATATTTTCCCGGGATAAAAAGTAGTCTATGTGTTAATCCAGGAGATAATCTACCCGTGTGCCAAATTTCATCGAAATTCGTTTAGTAGTTTTTGCGTGAAAGAGTTACAAACATCCATACATCCATACTTACAAACTTTCCCGTTTATAATATTAGTAGGATAATACTACGTCTTATAATAGTAAATCATCTCAAACTATTCATTTTATAAATCCGTTATCGTGATTCAATCTTGTACAATTTTTTCTGGATTATTTTTTCATGAATAAAGCCACATTGTAAAACATTCATCGGAATGATTGAATAGCTACCAGAGAATGGTCTGCGAGGCAATCGTAGGCAATCGTCGTGCCGTGCACAATGGCTATTGTGATATTTCTAAGCGCTGGAAAACTAACGAAATGACTACAGATTCTAAATTATATCGGGTTCCTTTATTAATTTGGAATAGTGCCATCTATCGGATTTAACACCTTCACTGCTGAAAAGCACATATCGGTCCGCCGCGGTGCCTACGTTTGGTGCGCACGGTGAAAACTATATCTTTCTTGCTGATGCGGAACGATTATCTTAGGTATTTATAAGAGATCGACAGAGAAAAATATATATTTCAGCTTGTGGTAAAATTGTGGATATTATGCATCGAAAACATCGCGGCAGGCCTTTTTCAGCCCGCCACGCACTGACGATGAGAAACATCCGCTCAGTGCGGCAGCAGGCCTATTTCGGCCCGCCAGCTTGACAGGCCGCCACCGTCCCGCTGCCGACCCGTCACTGACGGGCCGTTAGTTAGTGTCGTGGTGTCTAGCTGACGTGTCCTTTATTATCGATAGCCACAATGACAAATTTACTGGTGATAGGTCTCTCAAATGTAAGAGTCCGTCTGGGTGGGTACCACCGCAATGTCTATTTCTACCGCCAAGCAGCAGTGTGCATGCACTGTTGTGTTTCGGTTTGAAGGACATTGTAGCTACTGTAACTATTGGACATAATGAGACTTAACATCTTATGTCTCAGGATGACGAGCGCAGTGGAATGCCACACAGTACCTACTTTGTAACTCAAGGTGCTGGATTGTGTTGCTACTGTTTATGGGTGGTCGTATCGCTTACCATCAGGCGAACGGCATGCTCGTCTCGTCATTCAATACAATAAAAAAAATTACACTTAAGTTTGGCAATGACGGTGCCTTCCTCGGCAACTAAATAATTGTTAAGGTTTGTTTTTAATCTGATATAGCCTTTCAAGTGTTATGTTACTTATTGTAACAAACTAAATTATAATGGAATTACACAATTTGAGCTCTCTAGATTCCATTACGCGCAAAGATCTACTTAAAGTTGTAAGAACACAGAATGGCAAAAAGAACCAGCGTAATATGAACTCATTTCTCAGCAATCTCCAGAAACACTTGGTTGTGTGAAAAATTCTATAAACTCTTTATTTTGTTGGCCGGCAAATTGGAAAATAGCCCGCAGCCAATTTTCAATGAATGAAAACCAATTCTCAATGCACTAACGCTAGATTGTATCTGTAGATTATTTGGCGTATTTTTGTAATCTACGCCGCAATTTTATTGTTAATCTGTGACTTTGGCTGTCTGAAGGATTAATTTTGCTGTAAAAATATTTAAATTAACATATGTCACTGTATAATTGAATTGAAAATGTTTGAAAAATATATTTTTATTTTAACCGACTTCCAAAAGGAAGTTATCATAAATTCGGTTGTGTTATGAATTATTATTTGTGAACATAAGAATTTTTTACTATGACTGTTTGACAACGCAGAGCTTTAATCAGTAGTTCTCGCAACATTAAACTTTGCACGCAGGTTCATAACATAAATAGTTGAATTACTTATGTAATTAAAAAAAGTTTTTGAAAATTCATCCCCTAAGTCTCACGACCAGTCTTTATATAAGAAGATAGACATCCAGTAGGTTCTTATTTATTATTACTACTCGCCCACTGTTCAAAATTTGAGCGCAATTAATTAAGGACGCTATTACATTTTTGACATCTTCGATTTTAGATATTTGAATGACAAGAACGCGCTTTGCTACACGCGCACACATCGAAACCGATTTAAACTAGATTTTCCATTTGAACGAGCTAATCTTAATACTTGAAGTTATTATTTTACTCATCCATATTTATTTTTTTGGAATTGTCGAATGTTTACAATTATGTTTAATAATAATAATTATTATAATTTCATCATGTAATAGACATTTTTATCTCTATATTTTGAATGTTCCTTGTTTTTACATTTTTTTTTATTGCATAGAATGACGAGACGAGCATGCCGTTCGCCTGATGGTAAGCGATACGACCACCCATAAACAGTAGCAACACCATCCAGCACCTTGACTTACAAAGTATTGTGTTGAATTCCACTGCGCTCGTCATCCTGAGACATAAGATGTTAAGTCTCATTATGTCCAGTAGTTATACTGGCTACAATGTCCTTCAAACCGAAACACAACAGTGCATGCACACTGTTGCTTGGCGGTAGAAAAAGACATTGACATTGCGGTGTCCAGAAGTACTACTTTCTGCATCTGGCTCTTGACCCAACTACCAATTGAGAGCCTCAGCAGGTGTTGGTCGAGACTCTGGTATCAACCCATGAGCAGAAACGACAAGGCCCCGATAGAACCGACCGTATAGTTCTTTGATCTTCCATATCACCTCGCGTTCCCTAATGCCCATCGCCATAGGTATTTACCAGTTCTCATTCCCCAAGGAAAGTGGGATAAATCCCTTATCCACCATGACTAAAATCTTATACATGCCTACTTCGCTGTGGAGGAAATAATTCCTGAGATTGCATACCTCGCGGTTATGCAAGTCCATTAAGTAAGCCTCGGCCCCGCATCTCCGCGGGATGTACAACCACATCACTGACCACCGTGGGTGATGCATACGATATGCAGTCAGTAGGGTCCGGAACTTTCGATCCAGGGCGTCCAATTCAGTCTGAGTCTTTCTTTCTGAGTATACCAAAAGAGTACATGAGTACAGGCATAACCCAACCGTTGAAAGCACAAATCTTGTTACCACCTGACAAAATACTGTTAAATACTTTTGCCAGGCGGCCGAAGAAACTGTCATTCAGCGATTGTTTTACGTCGGCACTCATATTCCCCAGTGCCTCAGGCATACCCAGATATTTGTAAGTTTTCGTCTCAGAAAGGGATCTAAGTCTTACAGTCTCTAAGACTTGTATGTCACCAGAGACCACGACCTCTCCTCGCTTCATATGGAAAGCCGCACATTTATCTACACAAAACTCCATATTGAGTTATTTGCACTGGTGGTAGGTCTCTCATTATGTAAGAGGCCGTCTGGGTGGGTACCACCGCAATGTCTATTTCTACCGCCAAGCAACAGTGTGCATGCACTGTTGTGTTTCGGTTTGAAGGACATTGTAGCCAGTATAAATACTGGACATAATGAGACTTAACATCTTATGTCTCAGGATGACGAGCGCAGTGGAATGCCACACAGTACTTTGTAAGTCAAGGTGCTGGATGGTGTTGCTACTGTTTATGGGCGGTCGTATCGCTTAACATCAGGAGAACGGCATGCTCGTCTCGTCATTAAATGCAATAAAAAAACAAAAAAAAAAATTTGCTACATCTTTCAGTAATTTTTAACGACTCAATCAATTCTGTTTGTTTTGATGCAAACAACTTGAGATCATCCATGTAAAGCAAGTGAGATATAGGCTCAAGAGCCCCCTTGCATCTCGGCGCTCTCGGCGTCAACGGCAGCGTGATGCCTACCTGCCACACTGCTGTCCATCAGGGGGGTCGCAACAAAGTGCTAAAAAGCCAAAGCTAGAGACGGCACCCGCCCGCGACGCCCGGGTGGCCACTGTTAGTTGCCTTTTACGACAGGCAGGGGATACCGTGGTGGAATTCTCCAAAAACCTTCAATCCACAGGGTGGGAGACGCCGGTCAGTCGTCCACCCGGCGCCTCCTACGTCTCCACTGACGGCGGGAGGAATCCTCGCGTCCCAGAACCCTCTCAGCACTCTCCTTCTACGAGAGGACTATCTCGTAGAAGGGAGCCAACACACGCCAGCCCTCCTGACTGCCGACCATGGGAGCGACCACGGCCGGAAACGAGAGGCCGCCTCTGACGACTGCTTTGAGAGCGCTGCGCTCCTCATTCCAGGCTGGGCAAAACTCAAACGTATATTAAGCCGTATCCAGCGGGCAACTGTCACAATGGCACACACAGCCGACACCTCGGTACCTACGATACGACACAGCTACTCACCGAAGCAGCCATGCCTAGTGAGTAGTTGTGGCTGAACTGTAGTATTGAGTATTTAGATATTTTTGTAGCGGGAAAGGCTTTGAACGCGGGCAAAAACGCGAACTAAACCTAGTAAAATTTAAAAATAAATAATCACCGATACTAAAAATCATAAATAGATAAATAGTAAATACCATATACTGCAAAACTTGTCGATTTTGTAAATATAAAAATAAATCCGCCATTTTAATTTAAATATTTGCATTAAAATAAATGAATGTTTCATTAATTAAATCAAATTTGCATTGACTTATTGTAATATTAAATTTTCATACTTGCTTTTTGAAAAATAATAATTTGAAATAGTATCAACTATTTTATTCGTAGTATAATGACATCGCGATCAATTTATTACGTATTTATTTTTTGAAAAAAAGTTGTACACCCGTGCTTCCTCGGCCGCGTCTCAGCGCGGAATGACGGCCCGAAATTGGAAAATGTATGAAGAAATTCAATTCAGGTTATATTTTTTCTCTTAACTGGAAAAGTATTTAATTTGACTTGAAAATAATTAGTCATAAAGCGAGAAGACTATATAAGCCATCATATTATTTTGGTTTTATCTTAAAATATTCATTAGTTTAAGGTATAATGGTTCCGATTCCGACCCTATTTTTCGTCATTTTCAGCGATTATTGCTCCAGAATAAACGTATTTACGTGATAATGTTATATGGGAGCATACAATGTCTATATGCTATAAGCAAAGAGGAATGTTTAATCTTTATTTATATACCAAGATCTCCTCATAAGCGTAACTCCTGATTCAATAAATGGTACCTCAAAACTACGGGAATTTGTAAATGCGCCCTTAATGTAATTTTTTTTGCACTTCTCTATGCAATGCAATCAGCCCTGTATTACATACTGCCCACTGCTGAGCACCGGCCTCCTCCACTACTGAGAGGGTTTAGGCCTTAGTCCACCACGCTGGCCTAGTGCGGGTTGGCGGACTTCACATACCTTCGAAATTCAGAGAACTTCTCAGGTATGCAGGTTTCCTCACGATGTTTTCCTTCACCGTACTTCTCTATATAAACTTTAATTAATTATGCCAAATCTCACAGTCCTTCGTGCACGCAATGGGCTTAAAAAGGGGTACAAAGTGTTTCTTGAAATATATACAGGGTTATTTTGCCATTACGCTAATAAACGAAACCACATACTCGTCTTTGCCTCTGCTAAAATTATGCCAAAAATCACCCATGAAAAATTAATATTTTCACCAAAAAATCAATTTTACTTCCCTGATTTTTTTTTATCACTTTGTAGTTTAGTGCGAATATGGCGTGTGCGTGAGTCAATTTCTGTCTGAAAGTGTAATGTTGCCGCTGCGACGAATCCTCTGAGAGTAGCAGTAGTGGCACAACCTAAAATTACTTTTAATTGATATTTATTTTGTTTGAAAATTACACTTTTTTATTTTACATCTATGGTTAAAATAACGGAAAGTGTTATTTTCAAGGAGATAAGTATATTATTATGGTTTCATTTTGTAACGCAATGTCAAAATGACCCTGCAGATGATTAGTTCCAATCTTCACCAACTGAAGGAACCAAATATAGCAGCTTAGGTCACATACCTTCAGGCTTAGCTGAGACCACCGAGAGCCTAGGATGAATACACATAAATCTCAAGGAAGGACGTTTCCAGATTGCTTGGCAGAATTTGCAGTCAGCTTTCGTAATATATCTTGCAATTCTGTTGACGATGGATGTTGATTTGAATTCTGAATGAAGAGTTTCAGATTTGAGGTTTTTTGAGTCCATATTAATTATGTAGTCTCTTGATAAGTTATTATAGAGTGGTATTGAATTATATTAGTTAACTAGCTATTACTCGCGGCTCCACTCGCGTGTCATAGTTTTTCCCGGATAAAACGTGACCTAACATACATCCAAAAAATTTCACCAACTTTCGCATTTATAATATTAGTACAATAAGATAAAATACCATACCAGCCCTGTATTATATACTGCCCACTGCTGAGCACGGGCCTCCTCTACTACTGAGAGGGTTTTAGGCCTTAGTCCACCACGTTGGCCTAGTGCGGGTTGGCGGACTTCACATCCCTTCGAAATTCAGAGAACTTCACAGGTATGCAGGTTTCCTCACGATGCTTTCCTTCACTGTTAAAGCGAGCGATAATTCACAAAGAATACACACATAACTTTTAGAAAAGTCAGAGTTGTGTGACCTTGGGTTTTGAACCTGCGGACGTTCGTCTCGGCAGTCCGTTCCACTCCCAACTAGGCAATCGCCGCTTCACACAAATATGTTTATTAAAAAATACTCGTAGATAAATTACACACATTAAATTGTAATATGAACTATGTACTTTACAAAAGAATGAATTAAAAAATTCTAGTTGCATGACAAATAAGTACAAAAAATCAGGCACCGACTCCAAAGGTTTATTCATCGCACATAAATATAATCACACGAATGGCAGTGTATATAATATTGGTAGTATTTAAATTTCCTTATAACCCATGAGCAAAGTATAAGTTATTTTTTACATTAGAGTGGTTTTAGAAGTCGGTGCAATTTTTATTTTTTATTTTTTTTATATTGCATTACTAAATGAAACCACATATTCGTCGTTACCTCTTCTAACATCTTGCCAAAAATCATCCATGAATAACGAATATTATTGCCAAAAATCCCGGAAGTAGTTTTAATTTTTTTTTATCATTTCGTAGTTTAGTGCGAATATGGTGTGTGCGAAAGTGTATTTCTGAATGAAAGTATAATGGTGCCGCTGCGACTTATTACCTTAGAGCAGTAGTAGTGGCCTAAGGTCGTGTAAACTTAAAGTAACTTTTTATTAATATTTATTTTGTTGGAAACTTACACTTTTTTATTTTACATCTATGGTTAAAATTGCTTAATGGAAAGCGTTATTTTCGACACGATAAGTATGTGATTTCATTTATTAACGCAATGTCAAAATGACCCTGTATAATCTTAGAACTCTTTACATATTACTGGCAGCACACGGTTACACCACGGCTCGAACGGCACAAACCCCAATATAAAATTTAAATGTTCATAAAATCTCCGATAAATCCACGTATTTGTGGAATCGTAAATGTAAAAAATTATGCGAATTCTATCGTGTTACATTTGATTGATGCAAAAAAGATGTGTCAAAGAGCCCTCATGAATTTATAACGAATTGCAGATCAGGGCGATGGCGCAAGGGTCTAGAATTTCTAGAAATAACAAAAAAACGTCGGTAGCCTACACAGATTGCGTATTTTATACGGGCTACGTGCAATAAACGCGATACAACAATTATAATTGTAATTATCATTATTAATTATTGTAATTATTAGATAATTATCTACACTAATATTATAAAGGTATAGAGGTAAAGTTTGTATGTTTGTTCGTGGAAAGTAATCTCTGGAATTACTGAACCGATTTCTATGAAATTCGGTGTTGAGATAGTTTGAGATCTTGGGAAGGACATAGGCTACTTTTTATCCCGAGAAATTAGTATATAGTTATCACCACGTATAGGAATCACTGTCGTAAGTTATTTAGATTTCTAAACAGTCATACTTATTAAAGTTGACTATTAAATGCGTAATCAGGCAGTTCAATATATGAGCTTGGAACAATATTCGGAATAAATTTTCAGATCTTAAATAACAATCATCGTTCTCAAAAACAAGATTCTTAATATCAATAATTCGAGTGGACGATAGCCTAGTTGGGTATGGAACGGTTCAAACGGTTCAAACCCCAAGGCACAAATCTCTGACTCTTCGAAGTTAAGTATGTATTGTTTATCAGTTATTGTTCGCTTTAACGGTGAAGGAAAACATCGTGAGGAAACCTACATACATGAGGATTCTCCATATGAATTTCGAGGGTATGTGAAGTCTGCCAACCCGCACTAGTCCAGCGTGGTGGACTAAGGCCTAACCCAGTAGTAGAGGAGGCCTGTGCTCAGTAGTGGGCAAGTATATTATACCTGTATTGCATTGCATTGTATTGTTCTCAAATTCCGATCTCCAAATTCGAATCTCCAGTCAATCAAACCAAGATAACAGATTGAACTGATCTCAGTTTGAACTTGTTAAGGAACTGTCCTATCCTCACAATAAGGTAAAAGGTCCTTAAGTCCTTCAGATCTTATTATGGCTATCTTGCCTATTTGACTACTTACTTGGTCAATCAAAATGTTTAGTGCCAAAGAAACACGAATATACCTCTTCCAGTAACTTATAACTCCGAATGGATTTAGAATTCTGAGTGACAAATCACGATCCTGATTATGAGTAATACTCAATCGCATAAATAAGTGGAGCTCGGCGGAAACTCTCTGATGGGGAGAAATTCTTTAGAGTTACTCAAATCAGCTTGAAATTTGTCTAAAACTTTATTATTTACTGGTGGTAGGTCTCTCATATGTAAGAGTCCGTTTGGTTGGGTACCACCACAATGTCTAATTCTACTGCCAAGCAGCAGTGTGCATGCACTGTTGTGTTTCGGTTTAAAGGATGTTGTAGCCAGTGTAATTACTGGACATAATGATACTTAATATCTTATGTCTCAGGATGACGAGCGCAGTGGAATGCCGTGTGGTATTCCAATGAAAAATGCCTAAAGGAGGCACATGTAAAGTCGTAGTAGTCTCTGTTTCAAACCAGGAATGGATTATCTGAATCCTGAATTTCATCGAAATTACAGTAATTTATGCCTACATTAACAAATATCAAATTATCTTCAAAATTATATAATAACATGATATTGAACCTGTAAAGGTCGCAGGAATACGCTGGATGCGCGCCGCTTTTGACAGGTCCGTCTGGAAATCTTTAGGGGAGGCCTATGTTCAGCAGTGGACGTCATGTGGCTCATTTCATATTATTTGATTAAAGAGCAAAACTAAAATGATTTTGCGCCTTCATCAAACAAAAAATTCAGCCTTTATTACCACTCAAAACTACATAATTAAATAAAACAAAATATAAAACAAAATTCCAGAATACTCATATTAAATAGATTTTGCCGTATTACAATAACAATTTTAAATCACACAATCCTATGCTAACAAAAGTACGTACGTGCTCGTATGAATAGGCTTTGCAAATAGTGGTCAAGCGAGTTTAGTGTAATGAATTAGGGTTCTGTATAAAAACAAGGCACTGTATTTGCCATCTAGGTTGATCGGAGCGTGAAGAAGCAAGCCATCAAAGGATGCTTTCAACAATGTCATTGCCACACAATATCATTCATAATTCATACATACATACACACTCACGCCTTTTATCTCCAAAGGGGTAGGCAGAGGCGCAACTAATGCATCCACTGTTCGCCGTGCGTATTCCGTCCCATGATGTAACAAGTGGTGAGCCTGTCACCATATCGGGCACAAATTCCAGACTCCGGGCTGATACTGAATAGAAAATCCAATATCACTTTGCCCGACCCGGGAATTGATCCCGAGGTCAGCGTTGCAGTCGTACCGTAACACAACTACTCTACCGAGGTAGTCCCATTCATAATTCAAACCAATATTTGAACATCTAGCTGCATGATTTACAACAAATTATGTTCCATCAGGTTATGGTTTTTATATATAATCATAAGAAACCCTAAAGTTTTTATACAAATATAACTAAGAACATTATAGGCATAACCCAAAAATGTTAGCAAATAAAAATACGTGAAAGTTTTGCAAAATGATAAACCAAATTGTGCTGTCATGAAAATAAATGTTTTAATTTAAAATATAAACAATTTAGTTGAATGGGAATATTTGTGGGATAATGTAATGGTGTTTTATGCATACAAATAAGAGAAAGAAATATTTTTCTTCAGTGAAAAAAAAAACAAAAAGAAAATTAATAAGCTAAATTGACACTATTTTAGATGATAAAGAAAAAAATATATATTAAGCGGGACGTGATAGGTAATTTGACCTGTAAAGTAATTTTTGTTGTTATTTGTGCATTGACACAAATAGAGCCATCAGTGGCTTAACTATATCATCTGAGGCCCGTGGCAAATTAATTGGATGGGGCCCCAGTAAAAAATGTCACGTTGTAATTTAATTTTAATAAATCACTGGAGTATTGTGTGCATTATAGTTAAATATCTAATACTAGATGGCCGGTAGAACTTTGTAACACCTGCAATTTATTTAATCAAGTTTAAATTTTGGCTCTGAGCCATCCTTCGTAAAACTAATTTCCATCTTAATTTAAAAGGAGAGCTTCTCACCATATCGAGCACATATTCCAATAAAATAGACACACAATACACATACATGTGTATTTAAAATGCAAATATCCAGATAATTTAAATACCTCTAAGCTGATACAGCAATATTTTCATGCCTTACCACGAGGCAGCAAATGTTACCAGTCAAACCTAGACATGGCAGCTACAAGGATTTAAGGCAAACTACAAAGAAACCACATCCAAAGACACGGTCACACTTTGTTAGTCACGTACGTTTGTTGCTAACTTTATGTTACGCGATTTATAAGGAGTGTGGACGAGGCATTCTGACGAGACGAAACAGTTAATCGCCACATGGAAAATACGTATTTTTATATAATATTATTTTTATATATATTTTTTTTTTTTTTTTACTGGCCTGATAGTATGCGACGGTCTGGAAATCTTTGGAAGAGCCTATGGTCAGAAATCAGTAGCGACTA
The DNA here is from genome assembly GCA_947568825.1 of Sphinx pinastri. Classification (NCBI taxonomy): domain Eukaryota; kingdom Metazoa; phylum Arthropoda; class Insecta; order Lepidoptera; family Sphingidae; genus Sphinx; species Sphinx pinastri. The sequence goes on from OX387629.1 coordinate 15,239,793, forward strand.
ATGATTATGAATGGCATTGCATATACTACATTTGTCACCCTTTTTGGTTTCGCCGAGATTTACTACTAACACCCACTCTTCGAAGGGGCCGACTGAGCTTCAGTTGAGATGGAATACTTCGGCGGAGTCCCTAACACTATATAATATACCCAAAGCTCGACAATACCAACTAAATCTCCGCGGCGGCCATCTTCGGCGCATTAGGGACGGTTGAAGCTGTCACACAAAAATATTAGTTGTTTTGTTTCTATATGCTCATTGAGCAGGCGGTGTTTTTCAAACTGGAATACCATAAACCTTCTAACCTCAGGTCATCTTGTAGCGTTAGGCAAAGGCGTAACTAGTGTATATCTGCGGTTTTTAATAGCGCACAAGCCTAGCGCCATATAAGGCTTAAATTCGAGACCAAGACTCAACTCAAGTTATTCCTTTTTTTTTTAAAGTCAAAAACTTAATTTGAGCCTAGAACCTCGCAATTCACAGCCCAATCACGCTGCTACAAGATTAATAAGATGAAAAAGTATTTTTAGAGCAATTTAAACCCAAACACATAAAAATAAGATTCCATATCTCATTCTCGTTTCCGAGCTCCCAAACACGTTACTAAGACTTAGTTCCCTAACTTCTTGGTTCCTCCAGATACATATTTAAAATGCTCAAATCTTTATTCTCCACACGAAGCATGTGCTCCGAATAGAATGGAGCCATTACGAGTAGTAAAATGGAAGATTGATGCCTACATCCTATTTACGATTTCTAGATTGGTTCATTCTGGTAAAGTATTTATTGATAGACTACATTGTGCTCCCGGCTCCCTTTACGGGTTAGTTACTTTGATAAAAATTAGATAGTATTCTGTTATAATAGCTTAATGTTAGTGAAAAAACTTCAATATTAAGCCGAAGTTCCTGAGATTAACGCTTTCAAACAAACATACTCTCTTGATGGAGATTTTTGTAGAGCCCCACCACTACCACTGCTTTGTCTTATTATCTATTTCTGCCGCTAAACAGCATGTAAATAAATATAAATATATAGATTAAAAAACACAAAATAATATTATTGCTTTACGTGATTATAATTGAAATTTACTGCCTCTAAAGACCAATATCTGCACAATAAACAAAATACCTGACGAGATTTTAAAGTAATCTGCGAGAGCCATTTAAGATCGCAAGAAAATCGAATTTAAAACGAAATGGTGTAGTAAAACGTCAATTGCTCAGCGGATTTACAGTTTTTAGTGGTCTACATCTCGACTCCGATCTGAGATCGTATAAAGCTGTCAAAGTGACGCTAATCTTTATACTAAATCGGTAATCTCAAAGCATTTGGAAATTCAAACTCAAATAGAGTCATAGACTTCATTCACATGATGGTAGTTGCCGAGGCTCAAACACAATTCCAAAGACATCAACTTTTTTTGTAGAAACACCTAAATAAACAGAAGACTGGGGCGATCGCCTGCTGGTAAGCGTCAGCATCCACAATACAGTCCAGCAATAGGGTACTTTCCTATATTTGTTTTTATAAATCATTTTATACATAAAATAACAGAAAATAATACGAAAAATAAATCTGTAAAAACAGCAACAACATTTGTTGAAAGGAGGATTTAACTCCTCTCAGTAGTAGAGGAGGCCCGTACTCAGCAGTGGGCAGTATATAATACAGGGCTGGTATGGTATGGTATGGTATTTGTTGAAAAATAATGCAGCAAGTTATTAGTATTTAAATATTGTTGTGATCTAAAGTGCGGGCGAGGTGGGACTATCGGGCTATCTTTTTCTTACGCGCGTAGAATTATAGCCAGTTACACTCGGTGACGTCACAGTTTTCTATTATGTTATTTGACTGCCACCGCTTGCATCAAATTTCAAAGCTTTATAACTTATTTATCATTGAATGAATTTTAAACATTCTTTTTCCCTTAAATTAAGGGCAGTATTAATAAATCAATCTCAAGTTTGAGTTACATCTCAAGTAGACATAATGTATGGAAATATTAATACAATATGTCTACTTGAGATGTAACTCAAACTTGAGATTGATTTATTGATACCGCCCTAAGAATGACATACATTTTTGATAAATATACAATAAAATAGTCAAGTACCCAATTGCACTATAATTTCTCAGGGTGACGAGCGCAGTACCTTACTCAAAGTTCTGGTGTTGGTGGTGGTGTGTTAGTGTTAATACTACATGGACACTCGTGCCATTAAGCATCAGAAGAGTGCCTCGTCTTGATATTTAAATGCAATAAAAAATCTTTTGCTCATAGATTACAAAACACGAAAACTAAAGATTTCGAAATTACGAATTCAAGGACAACGTAATTAGTGTAAATGAAGGATTTAATCCGACTTCAATCAATTAATCAACTGTTAAATTAAGCTTAGAATTAATTTGTCGCACGTCAAGTGTCTGAAGTTTATCGACTATGGCTTGGTAAAATGTTGCTTCGAGACGAAATGCTGATGAAATAATCAAGAGTATCTGCAGTTTCACTTGTTGGAAAGAGCTTTGAATGAAATCCAGATTAAGCTTCACGTCAGTAATAAGTGAAGATTAACAAACGATTGTTTTGTTTGAAAAACGTTAGAATAAGAGTTATTTTTATTTTAATCTTAAATATAAAAAATAGAAATTTAATATTTATAAAGCAACGGTACCTAATTAATATGTTTGTGAAAATCTATCGGTAAGATTTGTCATTCCCGTGATTTTTTTAAGTCGATAAGTTTATCACTAGGGTCGTATTGGATGTAGTTCCCTTAACTTTTTTTGTTTTCTATTAGCTTGGACGATTTTACTTTTCCAGATGCCTTTTCACAATCGTTTCCCAAGCCCCACCTCGGCATAAAAAATAGCTTATATGATTCACGAATAATAATCCTAATAGTTATATAATAATTCTTTATAGTTTAAATTTTTTGTGTAGATCATCTACGATAACATGGCTCGCGCCTCGAAAATTCAAAACGTTTAAAGTATTTGTGAAAGTATTTAAAAAGCCCCACCAAGACTCACAACGCATACAGTGCGTGCCGAGTGGGCCGTCCATAAGAAAAATAAATCCAAGGGTTTGTTGTTCAATTAGCGGTGTCACTAATATCAAATTATCGGCGAGCCATGTTATCGTAGTTCATCTACAAGTTCTACAACATTCAAGTATAACGTGCAGAAAAATTCGTGGAATATATAATTTTACGACACAACTCAGCACTTGTTTTACGAAATTCGATATTTAAAAAACTGAAATCTAATACGATCGTCACTTATGGGATCGCTGGCCAGCACAACTTCCACCTTCGGGACCTCGCATTTAATTATATTATTTTCAATAAAGAATTGAGATTTCACCTCATTATTGTAATTTGTCAAAACAGCCATCATGCCGTATATGTCATAGCTGGTATTATAGTTCTAGATTATTCCCATATAAGTAGTTCAAAAACATCAGCCGATATAGAAATATCTCAAAAAAGAAGACAAGCGACATCTTACCGGCGTAGATGTAGCACGGCCGGGATTAGACAAGATGTAGCGGATTAGTGTCGGACGGGCCGGGATAGTGCGGGATCGCGCGGGATCAGTCCAAAGTTTTTGACACTGCGTCCACTAGCGCGATATTACTGTTAACACATGAAATAATAATCCTTATATTATAAATGCATTTGTGAGATATTCGGATGTTTGTAAGAAATAGCCGTAGAAACTGTTCAATGGAATTTTATGTAATAAGAAAGTGGCATAGATTAAAATTTACAAGCTTATATTTTACTTGGAAACACACTGGCACGTTTACATAATCACGGCCTATAAATATATGGCAACAATTATTTTGATCGTTTTTGTGGGCGTTTATACCGTTGGAGATCACAATATTAAGTGCCAATTTCACCGTCTGCTGATAAATGTATAAGCCGACCAAATACAAGAGTCACAGTCTAATCTACGAACATATCATTATATAGCGTTTATAAGCAAGTCGGCCCTAAGTGTCTCAATTATTCGTTTGATTGTGCATTAAAAAAATATTTATTATTATTTTGTTCATTATGGAGTAAAAGCTGTGTTATAAATTATTTAATTTATAAAGTATTCGAAACTCTAGGCAACCGTTTCTCAAATACAAACACAAACCCGGAACTAAGGTCCCTGAGGTGTAATTTAAAGTCACCACATCCTACCAATGTCTTTTTTTTTTTATAGCGTAGAATGACGAGCATGCCGTTCGCCTGATGGTAAGCGATACGACCACCCATAAACAGTAGCAACACCATCCAGCAACTTGTCTTACAAAGTACTGTGTGGCATTCCACTGCGCTCGTCATCCTGAGACATAAGATGTTAAGTCTCATTATGTCCAGTAGTTATACTGGCTACAATGTCCTTCAAACCGAAACACAACAGTGCATGCACTGTTGCTTGGCGGTAGAAATAGACATTGCGGTGGTACCCACCCAGACGGCCTCTTACATAATGAGGGACCTACCACCAGTAAAACACAGTGAAATGTATGTACTAAGCACTTTAAATTAATTAGTTATACCAGTTTGACCACTGTTAGTTATATAGACATTAACTGCGATGCTAGGTGTCTATGCCGAAAATCGACACGAAGTTTGAAAATGTATAATCTGTAATCTGATAATCTGTAGTAATTTTTTTGGGTAGTTCTCAAAATATTTTGAAATTCGCGTCCTGAGTCATTGGTGCAATGTGCAAAAGCAATGACGAGTATGTGGTTTCATTTATTAACGCAATGTCAAAATGACCCTGTATATACGTACATACTTACCGCATTGTAAATATTTGTATGTTTCCTGAACACCGAATTATGTGTTCTGCTAAGGGAAAACAGTAATTCAGAGAGATAATTACTGCAATGCAGATATTATACGCTTCTACTACAGGATTATCTATAATGTTATGAAAAAAAAGTAATTTACAGAGATATTACAGAATAATTTACAGACTGCTTCGGTGGCGTAGTTCTATTACGGTACGACTGCAATGCTGAATTCTCGGGTTCGACCCCGGGGCGGGCAAAGTGAGATAGGGGTTTTCTATTCAGTAACAGCCCGAAGCAACCCGCACTAGGCCAGCGTGGTGGACTAAGGCCTAACCCCTCTCAATAGTAGAGGAGGCCCGTGCTCAGCAGTGGGCAGTATATAATACAGGGCTGATTGCATTGCATTGCAACAGCCCGAAGTCTGGAATTTGTGCCCGATATGGCGATAGGCTCGCCCCCTATCACATGGGATGGAATATGCACGGCGAAATGTGGGTGCACTAATTGCGGCTCTGCCTTCCCCTTCGAGGAAAAAAGACGTGAGTGTGTGTGTGTGTGTGTGTGTGTATAATTACTGTAATACAGATATATCCATACGTTTCTACTATCAGATTATCTATACTGTTATGGAAAATGAGTAGGTACTAGGTACCTAATTTTCAGAAATATTATATAAAAACAACTCATTCTCCGTTGTCTCCGTGATATTTGGATGTAAGAAATACCAAAACTGCTGAACGAATTTGGATAAAATATGGTACACAAAAAAGCGGCGTAAGCCTAGTTGGGAATGGAATGGACTATCGAGACGAATGTTCGCAGGTTCCAAACCCAAGTACTACACCTCTGACTTTTTAAAGATATGTGGGTATTTTTTTGTAAATTACCGCTTGCTTTGGAAGGACAACACCGTGAGAAGACCTACATACCTGAGAATTCTCCATTAGAATTTCGAAGGTATGTGAAGCTTGCTAAGAAGATAGATTCATGACGATTCAAAAGAGCTTGTGAAAGACTATTTGAATAAAGAAAATTTTGAGTTATTTATTTATTTAAAAAGGTACATCAACAGTACATGTATAATCAATACTCTAATACATGCACCAATTACAGATGTACACAACATTACTTAAAAAATATATAAATTATGATAGTACCGAGCTTAACCGCAGGAGGTACGGGTAAACAGTATAATATTATAAATGTTGATCAAAAGGAACGTCTACATTTGTTTTTTAAAATATTTAGGGAATCAAAAAATATATCAATATCTGGCACTTTGGCACAGATTGATTGTAGGTTTTTAGTAGGTATTATTTTAGGTATTTTAGGTAGTTTTGAGTTTGAGTCTGCGAACCCTTACTAGGCCAACATGACCAAGGTCTAAACCCTTTCAGTAGTAGAGGAGGCCCGTTGCCAGCAGTAAGACATTATACATAGTTAATATTACTATATTACATTACAGCACTCAGGTATAACTTGTCCATTGCTACCAGTAAAACTTTATTCTATGAAAACTCTTTCACACAAGTAAAGCCGCGAGAAAGCGTAGTATTAGTAGATGTAACCCTCAGTACGTTTGTACATCATTAATTTTTTTCGATTTTATCTTAACACTTCAATTCGACTGTGATTCCCAATAGCCCCGTGATTCAATTTATCAAACTGACGTTATGATTTATATGTCCCTTATTAAATCCTAAATGAGACATTTCGAGAATAAAATTAATACTAAAATGTCACAGTTGCAAATATAAAATGAATAAAAGTACATTTTATAAAGTAGATACCACATTTAAAATTCTAGAATAATTATCTGGTATTTAGGTTTTCTTACGGTAGTTTCCTTCAAAACAAGCAATTATTATACACGAATTACTTCAAAGTTAGAGGTGTCTAAAGTTGGAGGCGGGGTTCGGACCTGTGACCTTTTACTCATATTTTTTCTACTCCCCACCACGATATCTATACTCGTGCTTAATTTAGACAAATAATTCGCCGAATAACTTGGCGAATAATCTAAATCTTAGTAACAAATACACCCGAATAGCTGTTTACAAACTGGTATCCGTAACTATTCGTCTGAACTCTGCAAGTATCTAAATCAGGGGTTAATCAGGGGCTGCGTGTGTATTTTATTGAGAAGTAGTGCAATCAAGATATCACTAAGGGTAACCATCTGAAAACCAGCGCTGCAACGCTTTCATGTTGCAGCATTTTAAGCTCAGATGGGAAATCAAAAAAACCCTTTGCGGACTCACGCAACTGTTCAATGGGTACGGTACGCATTGCTTGTTGTACCTGTTAGACTATTAGTGTCCTATTGTTATAGATTTTGTATAAATTTTAAATTACTATCATTAGGTATAATTTCTATTTGCAAGTTATCTTTAGTGTGAGTTATCGCAATAAACTTATTTCTTTCTTCTTTACGTAAAAAAGTACATTAATGTTAAAATCATTAAACAATATAAACCGTCGAGGACATAAGTCTCAGTCAATCGCTGCATAAAGTCCATTGACGTATAATGAAAAGCCAACGTAGCGTATACTCTATGAAAAACCGTTTATAAAGGTGCCCCGCCACGCCTGTTGCGTGCACAACATTATTTGTCACACAAAACGTTATTGATACGCGAACAATGTGTATTATATCGGTTATTAATTATGGCTTGCGTTGGTTATACGTCATAAGCTAGCAGCCGACAATTTGAGCCATATATTCTTAAATCCCAGTAGATCGACAATAATTACAAAATAATTGACAACGCAATATCGTCCCCTATCACATCATGGGACGGAATACACAAGTCCAAAGGTGGATGCACTAGCTTCGCTTCTGCCTTTACATTCGGGGATAAAAAGGCGCGTGTCATTACCAGTTCTAAACAAAACAACAGAAACTAAAACAAAATCATAGAATATTGCATTTTATTATTCTTAGTAAAAAACTTGGATTTGCAACAATCCAGGCGTTACATTTGAGCCTGCAGCCAGTTGAAGAAAGAAGTGAGTCTCGTGTACACTGACGGTTCCCCGAATTCACATCCCGATGGGGGTCCAAACGATACCACGCCGATCTGAAAATTATCGTATTAAGGCTAAGTGGTCAGTTTTAACACTATTATTTTTATCTTTATTTAATTTAATTTATCTTAATAATCTTAGTCTGCACCTTCTGTAATTTACCCTTATAAGGGCGCATATTTTGGAATGCAATCTAGTTTTAATGTAAGCCTGTATTCTATACTAAAATTATAAAGCTGAAGAGTTTGTTTGTTTGTTTGAACGCGCTAATCTCAGGAACTACTGGACCGATTTTGAAAATTCCTTCACTAATAGGAAGCTACATTACTCCTGAGTGCTATAGGCTACTTTCTATCCCGGAAAACCTTTTCCACGCGGGCAGAGCCGCGCGCAAAAGCTAGTGTTATATAAAATTGTCATGATTGTACTCTATTTTGCGGCTTAATTAAATAAATAAATAAATCTTGTACTATTCAGTATAAAAACAAACCTCTCAGCAGTAGAGGAGACCTATGCCCAGCAGTGGGACTAAGTATTTACTAAGTATCCCAACTTAAATATAAAAGTGAGAGGAAGTGTAATCGAATCGGATATTGCTCGCGGCTCCACCCACGTGAAAAAGTTTTTCCAGGATAAAAATATATAGGTTATTAAAAAATAGCTAGAGGCACTCAGGAGTAATGTAGCTAGTGAAAGAATTTTCAAAATCGGTTCAGTAGTTCCTGAGATTAGCGCGTTCAACCAAACAAACAAACTCTTCAGCTTAATAATATTAGCAAAGATAAAATAAAGTATAGATTAGGTGGTGCTCGCGGCTTCACCCGCGTGAAAGGCCATACCCGGTGCAAAAAGCTCTATATCGGTGTAGCGATCCATAGATATAACTGATTTTAAGTACATTTAAAGCCATTTTTGTGTCTGACTGGTCGAATAATAATAATGGCAGTTCTGTACTTTTGTAGTTTCCCAATACTGGACACGGGCCTCCTCTACTACTGAGATGGTTTAGACGCTTTAGTTTAGACGCTGGCCTAGTGTGAAAAGATTTCACATACATTTGAAGTTCTTATGGATTTTTTTTATTACTGCCGATTGTTTTTACAACTATTTGTATATTCTAGACTATCCCCTCACACCCACCGCTGCAACTCCTGTAAGCCAGGATCGGCAGTGGCACGCATATTATGACACCGAGCGGTGAAGCTCGGCGAGTCTCTGGGAGCACTAATTAATCTTAACCCGCAACGAAGTTAATCAAATAGAAGAATAGGGAGGAGTTAGAAATATATTTTCCACTTCCCGCCATAGCAAACCTTATTCTATTTTTTATAAATAATTATATTGCATGGTTGTTTGCAAATATAATTATTGTTGTACTTGGCTCCTGTTAGTTTATAATATTCGTATATTGGTCCTTGCAATGTTGTTGCACCTGAATAAATAAAGAAATATTGTTTTATTGACTACATAATGATAAGTAAAATACCTGAACTCTCTGATTATCGACGATGACAGTAAGTGGGCCGCCGGAGTCACCGTCGCAGGTGCCTTTACGACTATCGCCGCTCGTGCAAAGATGGCTGCCGTGGATGTTGATCGCGAAGCTCTTCTGGCACACCGTGTTTGAGATGATGGGCACCGTGGTCCGATGCAGTGTTGTTGAGGAGGATATAGCGCTTTGTGCTGGAACAAATAAAAATTTTAGTTGTAGCTTTACTTGCTTGTATTTTATTATTAGAAAAAGTAGACTGTGCATACATGTCTTCAGAGCTCAAAATAACTTTTTGTGCAGGAAGAAAAGAAATTATAAATAATCAGATTTAGATTGCAGCTACAAATGTGTTATTCATTTTCAACGACAAATCGACTATGTGAACATGTCTTCAGAGTTCAAAATATTCATACATACATACATACATACATACATACACACTCACGCCCTTATCCCATAGGGGTAGGCAGAGACTATTGAGCGCCACATGCTACGATCTTGACACACCTCTTGCGCTTCTTCCACATTCATAGTTCTTTTCATACATTTTCGTCGGTTAAGGGTACTCCTGACCTGCCCTTTTCGGAGAAGATCATTTATTTGGTCAGAGAACGTTCTCCTCGGGCGTCCCCTTCCAGCCGTACCATCCACATTCGCTCGATAAATACCTTTTGTGTTCCGTCTTTCATCCATCCTCTCTACGTGCCCAAACCATCTCAGCATACTTCTTTCAATATTAGTCACCACATCATCCTTCAACTTACATCGATCTCTTATCATACTATTCCTCATGCGATCAGCAATGGTGACTCCACATATACTCCGTAAGGAGCGCATTTCCACAGCATTTATTCGACTTTCGTGCTTCTTTTGCCAAACCCAACATTCACTTCCATACATAAGCGTTATTATCCTATACCAATTTATGTCAAATTCTGTATTATACTTGACTTAGGCATTAGAAGAAGAGGAATTAGATAGAAACTTAATAGATATAAAAAGAAGATATGCTTTCGTATTTTTTACTCCAGAAGTTAAGAAATCAAGCAGATTGGATACCACAAAAATTCAGAACTGTCCAGAAAAACCTTACCATTTAAATAGTTGTATGAAATACTATCATTTATTGTATGGAACAACCTTTTTACTTTGTATTATATATTAATAGCTTTGCCCGCGACTCCGCCCGCGTGAATGAATTTTTCCGAGGTAAAAGGATAGTAAGACTGGTCCTTCTAATATTATAAACGCGAAAGTTTATAAGAATGTATGTTTGTTACTCTTTCACGCAAAGACTACTGAACGGATTTCGATGAAATTTGGCACACGGGTAGATCATGTCCTGGATTAACACATAGGCAACTTTTTATCCCAGGAAAATACAAAGCGGGACCCCGGAAAATCTCATTCATGTGGGCAGAGCTGCGGCCAAAAGCTAGTATTATTATAAATGCGAAAGATTGTGAAAAGTAAGTTAACGCAGAAACAACTAAATGGATTTGGATGAAATTTGGCATACGAGTAGATCATGTCCTGGATTAATGCGCAGGCTATTTTTTGTCCTCGTAATTTGCTCCAATGGGAAATAAAGCATATGTTTAATCGATTCTTTAAAATAGATGGCGTTGGCGTCGTACTGTGTTTTAAGGAATTTGTAAGCGGGAAAGGCTTTTCACGCGAGCGAAGCCGCGAGCACCACCTAGTTGGTGTATATAACACGGTGTGTTGTCAGGTAATATTTTTCAGCTTGACGTCAATAACTGTCTAACTCGATTGAAGTCACTTTTTTATGGTATTGAGTGACGAGACGAGCATGCCGTTCGCCTGATGGCAAGCGATACGACTACCCATAAACAGTAGCAACACCATCTAGCACATTGACTTACAAAGTACTGTGTGGCATTCCACTGCGCTCGTCATCTTGAAACATAAGATGTTAAGTCTCACTATGTCCTGTAGTTACACTGGCTACAGTGTACCTCAAACCGAAACACAACAGTGCATACACACTGCTGCTTGGCGGTAGAAATAGCCATTGCGGTGTTACCCACCCAGACGGACTCTTACATATGAGAGACCTACCACCAGTAAAAGTAGCTTGACATCAATAACTCTCAACACAATTGAAGTCACTTTTTTATGTGCTTGAAAAATTCTCCCTCGACTTATATAATATGATACTCAAAGTACTTCTTGCTTACTTTGTCCATGAACCTAACATAGCCAACGAAACATAGTTCACTCTTTTAGCCCTTAGAGTGAAATGGCTTGACCCTATATAATGCCGATTTCTGAACGAATTTCCACTAAAAGTTGATCGAGTGTAATCGAGAATATTTTATATGAATATAATTTAGCATTCCTTTATCGTTGAGCATATTCTGCCCATATCAAATCTTCTCACGTCCGCCAACCATCAAGAATATATCCTTGGATTGCTTTCAAATCTTTGTAATGTCTTATTTTAGATAGTTTTACATTTATAAAAGGATTGTCCGAAAGCTCTAGATCTAATATCATTTGTTCTTGGTATTTGATTATATATTTATACTGGAACTTAGATCGTGATATTTTTGAATAATGTAATATTAAATTTATCATCAAACTGTAGAAAAAGAATTGGCAAGTCTGTGGCAAATTGCGATCATTAAAGAAGAGGTGACTCAGTTGGTCGTTTGCTAATACGCATACGCATACTCACGCCTTTTATCCCCGAAGGGGTAGGCAGAGGCGCAACTACTGCACCCATTTTCCGCCGTGCGTATTCCGTCCCATGATGTGATAAGGGGCGAGCCTATCGCCATATCGGACAAATTCCAGACTCCGAGCTGATACTGATTAGATAAATCTAATATCACTTTGCCCGACCCGGAGATCGAACCTGAGACCTCAGCATTGGAGTCGTACCGTAATACAACTACGCCACCGAGGCAGTCAATCGTTTGCTAATCTATAAAATAAAAAAGCGTATCGTATAATATTTGGATCAGAAAGGACCTATGTTTAGCAGTGGACATCATGTGGCTGATGATGATGATATCTGAATCAAGCGTGTCAGTTTTTTTTTTATTGCATTGAATGACGAGACGAGCATGCCGTTCGCCTGATTGTAAGCGATACGGCCACCCATAAACAGTAGCAACACCATCCAGCTCCTTGAGTTGCATAGTACTGTGTGGCATTCCACTGCGCTCGTCATCCTGAGACATAAGATGTTAAGTCTCATTATGTTCAGTAGTTACGCTAGCTACAATGTCCTTCAAACCGAAACACAACAGTGCATGCACCAATGTGCATGCACTGTTGTGTTTCGGTGGTTGGTGCTTGGTGGTGGAAATAGACATTGCGGTGGTACCCACCCAGACGGACTCTTACATATGAGAGACCTACCACCAGTGAGGTTTAGTAAGCTTAACTATTATGACAGTTACAATATCCTAAATACAAAGGACATAACAAACTGTTCAAGATGACTACCTGACATAAGAAGGACAATTAGCGAGAGAGGCTTTCTATTTGAACTTGTATTCGGTAATCTCCCGAGGCTAAGTTTGCCCAGATCCCGTGATTCATTCCTGTACAAGTGGGCCATTTGTAAACGTCCTGAAGGATGGGGCTTGTATTCTGTATTACCGTCGACTTACTCCGCAAGGAATTTTGTTCCCGTTGAAATAAAATTTTGCGGACCTTATCGCGATTTATGTTTAATTTTTATTTCGGATTAATTAAAGGCTTTCAGTCTTTCTGGTCGCTGAGCATACTGAAATGTTGGTCGCCGAAAAGTGTTTCATTAACTACCTTCAATTTAAAAAAAAATATCTACAATTTAAAAAGGTTTTCGTTGAAAATCCGATTTACGCAAACAAAACCCTCAGGTTGTCTTGATATCTGGTAGTTTATGTTGTTGTTTTTTTTGTTTTTTTTTTACTTACCGTCAGTTTTGTATTATTTATAGCAAAATTTACGAAGTCTACATGGAAACCTGTTCAGCCATTTTACTGATTTATTATAATAAATGCGATTAGACTCCATAAACACTTGTAATTCGCAATATCTATATTAATATTATAAACAGGAAATATTTGATTGTTTGTAATGGATAAACTCAAAAACTACTGGACCCACTTTTCGCCGTGCGTATTCCGTCCCATGATGTGATAGGGGGTGAGTCTATCACGATATCAGCACAAATTCTAGACTCCAGGCTGATACTGAATAGAAAAAACTAATATCACTATGCCTGACCCAAGGATCGAACCCGAGATCTCAGCATTGCAGTCGTACCGTAATACAACTACGCCACCGAGGCAGTCCAGATAAAATTATCCCACTTGTACATGAAAGTACATACCATCTGAGGTCTTCCCGAAGCCAGATATGGTCCCAGTGAATCCCACGAAGTCGTTATTCACGATGCTCGCTGTCGGCAGGGGTATTGCCTGGATTTTGTCTGGGGAATACCATAATTAAAAAGATAAACATTTAGGCACGTATTAATACCGTTAATCAGTGTTCACTAAGGTAGTTTCCTATGTTCTATATTGTACATTATTTTCAATGTAACAGAAAATAATACGAAAAAGGCGTTCTTCTGTAAAATCAGCATCAAAATTGGTTGAAAAATAAAGCAGTTATTCTCATTTAAAATATTGTAGTGAGTAAAAGTGGGGGCGTGGTGGGGATGTCGCGCTATCTCTTTCGCACGTACGCAGCGTTATGGCCGGTGACACCCGGTGACGTCACAGTCTGATATCACTGTTATTTGACAATTACCCCTTCTACCAAATTTCAAAGCTTTATAACTTGCTTCTTATTGCGCTGATTTTCCAAATTCTTTTTCCGTTAGATTTCGGATGGCATACATATTTGATAAATATTTAAAAAAAAGTAGTCAACTAGCCTATTGTTTTGTTACTTTGGCCCTTACGTCAAATAACTCTGAACTTGGGAATTGAACTGAAAATCTCATGGTTTGAAGTTTTGCTATTTAGGCAACCACCTAGACCCATGATGAAATAAGACTCAGAATGCCTAGTATTTACAATAGCTAGAACGCTCACTTCGTAATTTGATGATTGGTTTTGAAATTAACTAGGTAGCCAAATTGTCGTGGTATGGAAGAAAAAATATGCTTATAGCTCGTTGCTACCCTTTATGGTAAAAATTAAGGATTATTTTGCATGAAGATAACCCATGCGTTTTAAAGAAATACTACTAAATTAAAAATACTTACTGCTGAAAGTGACAGCCGGTATCCTGACCATAGCTATGTCATGGGTGTAGTCTTTAGTATTCCAATTAGCGTGAGGAGTGACCTCCGTGGTCTCTATCCTGGTGCCTCCGTTAAAGAGGGATAGGGAGCCGAGGACTACCGTGAAGAGGGCCGCCTGGCTCTGCCCATCCCACCAGCAATGAGCAGCAGTCAGGATCCTGGTCGTAGAGACGACAGACCCTCCGCAGACTGATGTCCAGCCTGTTGTAAGCCGAACTACTATGCCTGCCTGTCAACAATTAATTGTAAGAAGAAGGCGGAGGGATGGTATTTGGAAGACTAAAGAAAACAATACCAGAAAAGATAAGCACAAGTTGCATCAGCAACACTCTACATACGAGAGCCATACAGTCTAGTTTCCTACATAGATCCTACTAAATGCAAATGATTGTGAAGATTTTTGGATACCTTTTTTTTACTGGCTCGGCATAGTGACCCCACTGCACGTGATGGTAAGTGAAGTGGGATCTAGATAGAGTGCCGACAGACGAGAGATGACTATCCCCCGCCAATCGACACTATTATGCCAGCCTGTGTACCGAATATACACAGGCTGATCCCGGAACGCGGCACACTCACGTGGGCCGTTATGGCGGGTTTTAACAACTTGTATACGGTGGTATGACTGCCTCAGCGGCGTAGTTGTATGGCGTACGCGTTACGAGTACGAATTGCGCGCTGAGGTGCTTGGTTCCAATCCCGGGTCTAACCAAAAACATTGTGACTGGGTTTTTCCATCATTAAAAATTACGGAGTCAGGAATTCGGCGGTGTGATACCCCCGTGCCTCGGAAAGTAAGTAAAGCCGTTGGTCCTGCGCCTGATCTCTCTCCAGTCATGTCGTATTGCCGTCTCACCGGACTATGAGAGTGAAGGAATAGCGAGTGCACTTGTGTATAGCGCACACACTTGTGCACTATAATATCTCCTGCGTACCTGGCTGATCTCTGTTGAGATTGGTCGCCGTGGCCGAAATCGGTTAGGAAGGGATATAGATATATACGGTGTTCGCTATCCGGGCGAACACAAAATATATCGAACCACCAGCAAATACCTATGTAAATGTTTCATACAATTAATTTCAGAAACGCTTAATGGGTGAATGATAGACAAAAATAAACCTAGTCGTGGTTTAACATAATATAGCTTCATATGCCAAAAAAATGCACAAAAAACCTATTAAGTTTCATAAAGAAGAAATCATAAAACAATAATTAGATCTAACATGGATAACGATTAGTCAAAGCACCAATATTACCTGATGAGGAACCGCTGTCGCAGAATCAACTTGGGCACCACCAACAATCCTGCTGATATCCTTCCTCCCCAACCATAGCGCCTTAGGTACCCCAACATCCATATGGTACCCATTTTCATACACAGCTGCACTCCCACACACAAACACACACGAAAGCAAAACTATATATTTGTTTTTGAAAATCATTGCATCAATAAGTCAATGTTATCTCTTATCAGTTATCAGGCCAGTGATTCCAAAAGTTTCTTTTTTCATTTACAAAAATTGCATGGTTATATTTTCTTTTTATTTTGTAATGTTGGCTAAGGCAATCGAGGAATCTTAAGATCCTTGAAATTATGAAGTGGTATTTCTATTCAGATATATCCCCATTATATATTTCTACCACCAAGCAATGATAAAAAAAAATGTTCTGGTTTGCAAATCCTTGTATACAGTGTATTAAAAGATAACAAACATACTGTAAGGCCTCATTTACGGAGACGCGGGGCGTCGCGCGTGGCGTTAGGCAGGGTGGCACGAACTAAATTCAAACATATGGCGTTGTATGAGTGTTTTTACGGAGAAGCGATTTTATACAAGTTTGCGCGATATTTGTGTCGAAGCCCGCGGATGGCAACTACGCGTCCCACGTGGCGGCGCACGCAGTGGCAATTCTCCGTTCATTTGACGCCACTACGCCCGTCTCGGTGCCTCCGCTCTTCAGATCCTGCATCTTTATAAACAACATCGTCCATTGACATATGTTTGTCTTTACGCGTGCGATGACTAATGATGATTCACTAATCGTTGATGTCTCATCCTCTCCTAGTGACCGTCTTGAGCCGGGGCCCGTAACCCGTTAGTAGGTTGCCCTTAGCATGGTCACTTAAATTAAAAGGGTTGCGAGCGCCTAAAGTGCTAACCCTAAAGTCCGGTGTGGCTAGAAAAGCCGACACTCGTCAGGCTACAGGCCGTATCAGTTAGGTTCAAAAAAAAAAAGTGCTATGACGTGGGCCGCTGCACGCGCCGCCTCTCTATGAACAGAAAAATCGCCGACGCTCCGCGAAGTTCCACTCCACACGCGCCGCGCGACGCCCCGCAACTCCTAAAACGAGGCCTAGTCTCAGAATAGTGAGTAGGATTCAATACTCAATACCATTCACAGTTTTGAAATTCGAAGATCAAAAAAAAATCCTCTCCTTATAGCCAGTAAATAATAACCGTCAGGAAAGCAAGCAAGCAAAAGCAGCGATAGCCTAGTTGGTAGTGGAATGGACTGCCGAGACGAATGTCCGCAGGTTCCAAACCCAAGGGCACACATCTCTGACTTTTCTAATAAGTTATGTGTGTATTCTTTGTGAATTATCGCTCGCTTTAACGGTGAAGGAAAACATTGTGAGGAAGCCTGCATACCTCAGAAGTTCTCTGAATTTCCAAGGTACGTGAAGTCCGCCAACCCGCACTAGCCTTGTATTATATACTGCCCTAAGCTGCCCTGCCCTTCTCTAAGCTGAGAGGGTTTAGGTCTTAGTCCACCACGCTGCCCTAGTGCGGGTTGGCGGACTTCACATACCTTCGAAATTCTTTAGAAAACTTCTCAGGTATGCAGGTATCCTCACGACGTTTTTCCTTCATCGTTAAAGAGAGCGTAAGAATGTTCATGTTCAATGTCTCATGTTCTGACATGGTTCAATAATTGCATACGATTATTGCTGGAAATAATTATCTAAATGGGGCTTAAAGTTCAACTTTGAGAAACAACTGTTTAGATACTGCACAGATATTCAAGTCGACTTCAGTTTATTCACGTTTATTGGAATCATTATTAATAAACAATAATCTTATTGATTCAAAGAATATTGCAGGGGAATTCATTACCACTTTACATTACTTATCAGTATTGGAACATCATTATATTGTATTGCCAATCAGTGTTAATTTTTGCTATCAAAACCGTGTCTTATATTTGAGCAAGCGCCTGACTTTTAACAATAGCTAGATACACACAGATAAAGTGGTTATAATAAGACGATTGTACTAAAACCTACCTATTGTTTTTAATTTATGAGCACACCAAAGTGACTCCAATCAAATAAGTGTCACTCGTGCAAGTTTTGGATCATTTTCATTCATGATACCAGCCAAAAACGAGCGGCATGGTCATCTTCAGATGTATAAAAATATAATAGCTGCTAATACATGATCATTATCCGTGTTAGCCATTAATTTGAAAGTATAAAATTCGTATGATTGTTCTACACACACAGAGACACGCTTTTTACCCCCGAAGGGGTAGGCAGAGGCGCAACTACTGCACCCACTTTTCGCCGTGCGTATTTCGTCCCATTATGTGATAGCTGCCGAGCCTATCGCCATATCGGGCACAAATTCCAGACTCCGCGCTGATACTGAATTTAAAACCCAATATCACTATGCCCAACCCGGGAATCGAACCCAAGACCTCAGCATTGAAGTCGTACCGTAATACAACTACGACACCGAGGCAGTCAAATAAAGTCAAATAAAAATATAAGTTTCAACTCGTAGAAACATGGATGTCAGTTTCACGATGTTACCATTGTATATTCTACGAGTGGAATCCAACCTCCATCCCATCGTTACTACTCGTAACGATAACAAAATTAATTTCAA
Source organism: Sphinx pinastri (assembly GCA_947568825.1). Lineage (NCBI taxonomy): Eukaryota > Metazoa > Arthropoda > Insecta > Lepidoptera > Sphingidae > Sphinx > Sphinx pinastri. The sequence continues at coordinate 15,258,276 of OX387629.1, forward strand.
ATACTCCACCCCACTAATTAATGAAGTGGAGTTTTTTGCCGGTTGCCTTTGTGGCACTCGAGGCGTCTCCTCTTAATTTAATAAGCTTCGTCGTACTTTTGACACGCAAGCCCTAAGGCCATATCCTGTGGATAGTGAGCCGTCTTAAGTAAATATTTTGTTTTTGGAAAATTTGTGATTCAAAATCTATACTTTATACAGGGTCATTTTTACATTGCATTACTACATGAAACCACAAATTCGTCTTTACCTCTTCTAACATCTTGCCAAAAATCATCCATGAATAACGAATATTATTGGCAAAAATCCCGGTAGTAGTTTTAAAATTTTTTGATCATTTCGTAGTTTACTGCGAATATGGTGAGTGCGAAAGTGTAATTCTGAATGAAAGTATAATGTTGCCGCTGCGACGAATTATCTTAGAGCAGTAGTAGTGGCATAAGGTTGTGTAAACTGAAAGTTACTTTTTAATAATATTTATTTTGTTCGAAACTTACACTTTTTTATTTTAAATCTATGGTTAAAATAACTTAATGGAAAGCGTTATTTTCGACGAGATAAGTATGTGATTTCATTTATTAACGCAATGTCAAAATGACCCTGTATACTATAAGGTGATGATTATTTGTTTTAATAAACATCCAAAGATCTTCAAAACCTTTCACAACTGCAACATGGGCGTATGTAAGGGGGGGGTTCGGGGGTCGGGACCCCCATTTAGCTTACAATAAACCACGCTACGCCACTGACCGCTGACATTTTGGGCATCCGGACCTTAGCTTAGCTTCTAAAATGATCGATCGGGCTACCAAACATGTCCACACTGTAAAATATTTCGTGACGAGGGGTGTATACGGTGTCATGCAAGGCAAGAACCCACGCCACTATATTTTTTATATCGTAGGACCCCCCTTCCGCCCCCCGCATGTTAAAGCTATAGCTACGCCCGTGAACTGCAATAATATCAATATTAACTACTGTGTAAACAAGTTTTACTAAAATCATTACTGTATTTTCAAATTAAATATTGAAATTTCAACGCCAGACCTGTTTTTCAGTCCCAAACTTCTAGAATTTACTGAATATTTTACATAACTAGATTCCTAAATATGTTTCCGTTTCCAAAGTAATAAGATTGCGAGTACAATGAGTTTTTGATGGAGTTGCAACTTCAGTCATAATATATTATTCATGCACTTACTAAAACTTATGAATAATTAGACTACCAATTCGGAATTAACTTTTCTTTATGGGCCTCGAATTTTCCGGAATCTGTGAACGGTATAGTGCAATTCAAAATGGCGGTAAGTTTAAGACTAGATTTTTTTATGGCTATGAATGACGAGACGTTCATGCCGTTTGCCTGATGGTAAGCGATACGACGACCCATAAACATTAGTAACACCATCCAGCACCTTGCACCATCCGCTCGTCATCCTGAGACATAAGATGTTAAGCCTCATTATGTCTAATAGTTACACTGGCTACAGTGTCCTTCAAACCAAAATACAACAGGGCATGCACACGGCTGCCTGGCGGTAGAAATAGACATTGCGGTGGTACCCACCCAGACGAACTCGTACATATGAGAGACCTACCACCAGTAAATTATATAATATTTATTTATTTATATTTAAATATTCACTTACACTAACAGTATTATAACTAAATATGTAAGCAATATTATCAGACTTATTTTTATTGGTCTACTGCAATACGGGCCTGGAGCCTAGTGGAGTGACCGCTGTAAACCATTTTGTAATAATTATATTTTTTTGGTGGCAATAAAGATTATTATTAAAGATTATTCTGAATACGGTATAGATTATGATAAAATCACGCTATTTATCCCCGAAAGGGTTGGTAGAGACGTAACTAGTGGACCCACATTTCACCGAACTTATTTTCCGTCCCACGATGTGATGGGAGACGAACCTATCACCATATCGGATAAATTCTAACATCAGCTCTCTTAGGTATATTTATTCCGAATCGAAAAACTATACAGAAACTCTGGGAATCGATCCGAAAAACGTAATCTAGCCGTCGCGTCGCGTTATTTAATAAAAATACATAATTAAACCAGATACTTTGGTCATTCATAAAAATATTGCACAATGTTATGAGTTATGACTAACGATGACTTATCTAGAAATGTGTCAGACCGAAGGCCGATTTCTGGTCTTTACGTCGACTATAATATAACTTATAGAAAGATAATTGCAATCATAATCTAAATAATAAAAACTGCCTTGTAATATGTCAAAAACTATTTACATTTCGAAATAATGTGAAATTTTTTTTTATAAATATTTTTATTATAAATATAATATAAATTATTTATAATAAAAAATATTCATTTCTCTCGATTTCGGCGCTTGCTTGGAAACCTTCGGCCTCTATTGGCTGAAAACCAAAGGTTTTGCCGAAGGTGCAAAAAACCACCTTCGGCTAATGGTAACCGAAGCCGAAGCTTCGGTCGGACACTACTAGAAAACGAACTGACAACTTGATAATTAATTCATATCTTTTAATTTATTACTATCGCATCACAAGTTTACAGCAATTTCAGTAAATCAACTTTCACAATCTAGTCTTACGTTCCCTTCAAACTTAGTGACTCTCGTTTTCTCATTGCATTTCTCTTTATTGCGCTTAGAGATGTCCCTTATTATCGACATCTCCATAATATTATAAATGAGAAAATTTTGAAAGATGTTGGAGGTTAACATGTTTCGTTAGAAGTGCCGAAACCGCTAAATTAATAACAGGAAAGGTTTTATTTCTAGATAAAAATATAAATTGAGACATAAAAATATCAGTTATAAGTTTATTGATGAAATTAAGCACGTCAAAAATATTATTGATTTGTTCTCCTCTTTTTCTATTTATTTCACAACTTCTGATAATTGGTATTCAATTGTCTAGGCATTAACAAATTTCATTTAATTTAACCCTTTACAAACTACAAAAATATCTCATTTTTGTTAAATCAAAATATATCGCGTAACAATTTCGCATATATTATCATGCAAAATAACCCGACATCATTTCCACCGGCTGCGTCAACTTAAAAAGGCGAAATGTAAATTAGACACCGTTATGGACAGAGTAAATAAAAACGGATTTTCCGCTTCACGTTAACGTCCCGGCAATGTTTAATAAAATAATACCAGTTGTTTACGTGACGTTATCGGCTTTGACTGCCTCGGTGGCGTAGTTGTATTGCGTACGCGTTACGATTACAATTTGCGCGCTGAGGTCCTGGGTTCGAATCCTGGGTCGGGCCAAAAACATTGTGACTGGGTTTTTCCATCTTAAAAATTACTCAGTCGCAGCTCGGAGTCAGGAAGTTGGCGGTGTAATACCTCCGTGCCTCGGAAAGCACGTAAAGCCGTTGGTCCTGCGCCTGATCTCTCTCCGGTCGTGTCGGATTGCCGTCTCACCGGACTATGAGAGTAAAGGAATAGCGAGTGCACCTGTGTATTGCGCACACACTTGTGCACTATAATATCTCCTGCGTACCTGGCTGATCTCCGTTGAGATTGGCCGCCGTGGCCGAAATCGGCTAGAAAGGGACATCACTAGTGAACTCGGTATTCTAGTTCCCGCAGCGGTACAAGCCGCTTACTCCTCGCACCGCCATTACAACTGACAATTTGTATTAGGCTAGCTATTTTTGCCGACTTTACTCGCCTATATAATGACGTCGTCAGATACAAGTTTTTAACCAGATCCTTACGTAGTAGCCCGTTATTGCTAGATACAAAAAATCGATACCAGTAATTAACACTACGCTGAGTCGATTTTGGGCAAATTTGTGTTTTAATGCAAACATTAATTTTTTTGTATATTTTATAAGCTCCAAAAGTTTCTTTTTAAATTAATATATTTTGAATTACACAAAACGCTTATTAAGGGATTTCTAGCATAGTCTCTGGTGTAAAGCTATCAAGACATTATCGAGTTGGAGTAGTGTTAATATGGTAGTTGACTACTTTTTTTAAATACAATTATGAAAAATGTATGCTATCCAAAATAAATGGAAAAAGAATTATCAAAATTGGCGCAATAGTAAGTAAGTTACACAACTTTGAAATTTGGTGGAAGGGGTAGCTGTCAAATAACAGCAATACTAGGTTGTGACGTCACCAAGCGCCGTCAGCCGTAACGCTGCGTGCGTGCGAAAGAGATAGCGCGACATCCCCGCCACGCCCCCATTTTTGCTCACAAGAATATTTCAAAATTGAATAACTGCTTTATTTTTCAATCGATTTTGATGCTGATTTCACAGAAGAATTCTTTTTTTCGTATTATTTTCTGTTACATCTAAAATAATGTACAAAATCAAACATAGGAAACTACTCAATTGCTGGTATGGAAATAATGCTACTATTTTACTGAATATAATATTAAGGTCGATTTCACCGCTTGCTGATAAATACTACTCGTCACATAAAGCTGACCAAATACAAGTCATACTCTACTTTATTATCATCATCATCAGCCACATGTCCACTTCTGAACATAGGCCTCCCCAAACATTTCCGGACGGACCTGTCAAAGTCGGCCTGCATCCAGCGTATTCCTACTACCTTTACAAATCTAATAATCTAACTGTAATCTATGCTAATAAATAAACGGTAATAAAATGAGTGCTATCTACATTAGCTGTTTAATACGATAACTATAAAATAAAATTAACTTAAACCCTGTGAAACGGGTCTTAAGGTTGTGTATGAAGCAGTTAGCGCATAAGCCAAGACTTCTATTAAAATATAGACTTCTCTTTATCACGGAAAATGCATTTTTTTTCGGTAAGGGACTTTCAAACCAAACTATAAGCACATTACCATTTACCGTGTGTCGACATTTACGGCTTAATAAAAACAAAATCCCACAAAAGTAAACCATATTAAAACGACAAAGAGACCATAATTGCATTAATTATACCGCGGAATCTCAGCAACTTGGTGCAATTAGCAAACTTGCCGACAATGTTGAAGTTTGTAATACTTGAAACTTGGAATCCCAGACTTAGTTTCTCGCAAAAACTACTGCAAACAAACCTGATATTTGGTTCAAATTTGTTTGCTATGCAATAAAAATTTCACCTTTAGTACCACTTCACTGACTGTCTCGATGGCGTAGTTGTATTAAGGTACGACTGTAGTACCAAAAATTCGGGTTCGATTCCTGGGTCGGGTGAAATGATATTGGGTTCTTGTACTCAATATCAGCCCTTAGTCTGGAATTTGTGCCCGATATAGCGATAGGCTCGCCCCCGTCACATCATGGGACGGAATACGCACGGCGAAAAATGGGTGCATTAGTTGCGCCTCTGCCTTCACATAGAGATAAAGGGCGTGAGTGTGTGTGTAACACTTTAGCAATTTCGGTCTTAAGGTCTGCGTGTGCGAAGGTCCATCTGGGTAGTTAGTCAATAACTATTTCTGCTTCCAAGCAGCAGTACACATGCTCTATCTTGATGCTGTACGAAGGACATTGTAGTCATCATAATTACTGAACATCATGAGACTATACATGTGATGTTTTAGGGTGGCGAGCGGAATAGAACACTACATAGTGCATTGTTTTTTTGGATGGTGTTGTTCTGTTTATGGGCGATCGTGACACTATCAGGTGAGAGAATTGTACATCTCGTGCTCCAGTTGTAAACAAAAAGTGTGTGTGTACACGCGTAAGAAGTTATAATTCTTTGGCGTAACAAGATCAAAATCTTTTTAAATAACGCGCCAAAAGAAGTATAACTTCAAAAAATGTAATGTAATTTATATTTATTTGACGTGGTTGTGCAATAAATGCAAATAAAAATCATTTGATTGCGGCAAACACTAACAAAATAAACAAAACAGTTATGCTCTGCACGCACACTGACACATTAAAAACATTGACGCTGTATCTACCTCTTTACTACATGGAATACAATTTAACGAAACAAAAGACAAACGCATACACAGATATAAGAAAAATAACACAGAAACAAAATACAATACGCCAATAAACAAGTTTATCGTCGAGTTTTGGCGGGAACTTGGAAGTGTCATGAGGTGCTCTTGTTTTAATTTATTATTTTGGTGATACTTAGTGTTATATTGCATAATTATGGTGGTATATTATCCAATATAGTTCTATTAAAGAGATCAAATGAAGTGAATTGAAATAATCGTGCTAATCAAGTGTTTTTTTAGTTGCCGCCAAAACTCCTCGATAAAGTCTTGGTAAGGTAGCCACTGCTTTACTTCGACATACTACAGATAATAAAATAGACAAACCAAACTTGACATTGGCAAAATGTGAACACAAATGCCATATAAAAAAAAAAAAAAAAAAAGTTTATCGTCCCGAACGTCGTTGTGTGAGTGCAAAACGGGTCCCATTCAGCACAAGCCGCGAGCGAGCCACGGCGCTGGTCTTCCATTGGCCCGAAGTGAATGAGTAAATAAAAATAATTACTTAACAAATCAAAGACCTAAACACTACGTTAATCATTTTTTTTATTTATAATATGACTATAGACTTGCCCTCTATTAAGTCCCATGACTTAACACACCTAGCGAAATACTGTTACACCTCTGCCCACCCCCGAAAAGGGAGAAAGGCGATGTATTTTAGCAACATCAAATTTAACAAAAAACCGCTCACAATATCATATCGCCCTCCCATACGTTTCACAATACTTCAAAACCGGTACAAAGGCCCGGACGGACCTTCAGCATTGTGGCTATCTTCAACCCTTGAGCTCGCCGTTTAGATAGGGAACTGGGTCGCTTGTATTGTCCGTGTATCCTTATGGGAAGGACCGTGGGTGGACCTTTATTTTTGTTGGTGGGTTAAATAATATGTAGTACAGATGATTTAAATTCATAGCTCTAAGCAGGGGCATGGGTACCGTTGTATCAGCCGTATCAATAATACGGGGGCCCTGACCTCTAGGGGTCCCTTTTAGCCCATACGCTAAACAAGCATACGCATGCTCACGCCTTTTATCCCCGAAGGGGTAGGCAGAGGCGCAACTAGTGCACCCACTTTTCGCCAAGCGTATTCCGTCCCATGATATGATAGGGGGCGAGCCTATCGCCATATCGGGCACAAATTCCAGACTCCGGGCTGATACTGAATAGAAAAATCCAATATCACTTTGCCCGACCCGGGGATCGAACCCGAGACCTCAGCCTTGCAGTCGTACCGTAATACAACTACGCCACCGAGGCAGGCAGACGCTAAACAAGCGGTCATCCAAAAGTGCGAAAACCTTTTTTTGGCTCCCGCATAATAGGCCTCCGGACGCGGCACAAACTAAGTAGACCTCTAAAATATTTTTGGTACCAGAACAGTAGGAAAATGAACACCTGACAGACTTTTTTAGCCTGCAGCTGCGTATATTTTGAATAGGTGAAAATAGTACAAATCAAATTACAGTAACATCATTCTAGGCACCCATTTTACTTAATCCCACATCTTGTGAACATAAAGTTATGTTCCCTCACTACCTAGCTAACACGGTTTTAAGAATCGTAAAAAAGATACTCAAATAATCTGGAATCTAAAGCGTTTCCAATTTTACATACATTTTACAAGAGTTTGTTTAATTTTAAACGTTTTAAAGCCACGTGCCAGATTTATCTTGTCGAGAACATGCGATGCTCGTTGAATTTTAATACGCACCCTTTAATTTGTATCGCTCGAGGATGCGAGCTCGTCTTGAATCATAATTTCGTAAGGTATTTGACATTGATGTCTTTTGGAGTGTCAGGGCAAAGTGGACGGTTTAAAGCAACAAACTCCCCTAATCGATATCTTTGGATTGCGAAAGTGAACCATCAAAATATCAATATCAATAAGTTATCTGCATTTCAAATGAAAATACTGAGTTCTATTCCACAGACTACAATAATATTAATAATTTATCCATACTTATATTTATTTATTTTCACACTTTGTATAGTATAGTACACGCGGCTTTAATTTCTGAGGGCAATTATATTATAAATGCGAAAATAACTCTGTCTGTCTGTAACCCTTTCACGGCTGAGTTACTGAACCGATTTCGATAAAATTGGTAGGGAGACAGTTTGAGACCTTGGGGAAAGACATAGGCATTGTATCCCGGGAAAGTATATAGCGAAACTTTAATCCCGGGAAAATATTTACGTGGGTGGAACTGCAAGCAAATGCTAGTAACAAATAAAAAAGTTCACGATAGCCTAGTTGGGATAGGAATGATCTGCCGAGACGAAGACCCGCAGGTTCAAAACCCAAGGCACACCTCTGACTTTTTAAAAAGTCGCTTGTATTGTCTATTAATTATCGTTCGCTTTAACGGTGATGGAAACCATTATGAGGAAACCTGCATACCTCAATTTCGAAGGTATGTGAAGTCTACCAACCGGTACTAGGCCATCGTGGTGTAGTAAGGCCTAAACCCTCTCAGTAGTAGAGAAGGCCCATGCCCAACAACGGGACAGTACATCATACAGGGCTGGTATTATTATTATATTATTATAAAACATTGAAAATAATGAATACAAGAATAATATAAAATACATTTTTTTTATTTTCAGTAAAAGTATTTTAATGTCTTAAATTCTATACGTTCCCAAATGGATAATTCTAATATTATGGGAGAAAATAAAAGTCGAAGACATCGTTTAATGTGCTCATAAAATATAAACATCTATCTCCAGACATTAAGGCTATGCTAAAACAAAGAATGCTTTTAGGTAATGGCTTGAGAAACAGCTCAACACTTCTCCGAGACGTAGAGTGGAACTGGAATAAAGGTTATATTTTATGTATACCTAGAATTATAACATGAAGTTTTTGGAGCGATCTAGCCATTTGCGATTTTATGAACGTACCGACAAAAATATCCTCATTTTTATTACACACACATACACTCACTCCTTTTATCCCCGAAGGGGTAGGCAGAGGCGCAACTAGTGCACCAACTTTCCGCCATGCGTATTCCGTCCCATGATGTGATAGGGGGCGAACCTTACCCGACCCGGGGATCTAACCCGAAACCTCAACATTGCAGCCGTACCGTAATACAACTACGCCTCTGAGACAGTTTAGATCTTATCCGCCATATAAACTACAACTTTTAATTTTATTTATTAGGGATTACCAACGAAATTAACAATATTACATACAATTATAACTAATATAGCTTTTGGTTTCACAGGTCTCGAGTAGAAATATATGGCAGAAATTTTTACTAGTAATGTGTCAGATTTATTTGTTACATAGCATTATCTGTTCCTTAATTTGCTAATGTAACTATGTATATTATACCATACTAATTGCAGAAAGGCAGCATCAACGGGTCAAAAAGAAATTCGTAAATTGTATAAGAATTTTACATAACTGGAACTGGCTGGTCACGCTATACCACATGCTAACCTAACCTCTGCCAGTCTACCCACATACCCGGTGACAATTTTTAATAACAGCCCGTTACCGGACCTTCATCCTCCGAACAGTCCTGATTTATTTTTACAAGCTCGAATTAAACTCCTGTCGTATTACATTAAAAATTATGGGAAAACAAGAACGGTTGTACTTGTTGTGTTGTTGTCTGCCTCGGTGGCGTAGTTGTATTACGGTACGACTGCAATGCCGAGGACTCGGGTTCGATTCCCGCGTCGGGCAAAGTGATATTGGGTTTTTCTACTCAGTATCAGACCGTAGTCTGAAATTTGAGCCCGAAATGGCGATAGGCTCGCCCCCTATCACATCATGGGGTGGAATACGCACGGCGAAAAGTGGATACACTATCTGCGCCTCTGCCTACCCCTCCGGGGATAAAAGGCGTGAGTGTGTGTGTGTGTAGGAACGGTAGTAGATATTTAATATTTATATAATGGTGTTTTGATAGATTGCTTTGTAGCCGCTGCAACTCCTGTAAGCGAGGGTCGGCAGTGCACGTTTTGAGCTTTTGAGCACTGAGCGGCGAAGCTCGGCCAGTTTCAGGGTTTTTTTTTTTTTTTTGTTTAAATGCCATTTGTGTTCACATTTTGCCAATGTCAAGTTTGGTTTGTCTATTTTATTATCTGTACTATAACGAAGTAAAGCAGTGGCTACCTTACCAAGACTTTATCGAGGAGTTTTGGCGGCAACAAAAAAACACTTTTATTTCAATTCACTTCATTTGAGCTCTTTAATAGAACTATATTGGATAATACACCACCTTAATTATGCAATATAACACTAAGTATCACCAAAATAATGAATTAAAACAAGAGCACCTCATGACACTTCCAAGTTCCCGCCAAAACTCTCAGGGAATATTAATCCGTCTTATTACGAATGGCAGGTACACCTTCTGATTACCTCGCTTAGTTCGACCCTATGCTAAATTCGTAATTTTTTTCTAAGAAGAAACATATTACATTACCTAACTGGAATCGATCCCGGACTCCACAGCCTAAAATAGTAACTAATAAAAGCGTGTTTTTAGTTTAAAATATTGAATTGTCATTGGACTTTGATAAGTCCAAATTTCGATTTAATCCGACGTTTTGAAGGGTGTCAAAATCATGTTCAAAGTTTCCGTTACATACACTCATACATACATACGTCTGAAGCTAATAAAAGCGTGTTAAAAACACGCATATTTTTTAATTGCACTACCTGAGCATCGAACCAACAACTTTAATAAAATAAGAAAGTAGACTACAGCGTGCAACTTCCGTGTAAAACATATTGTCACGCAATATGGGACGAGATTAAAAATACCACGTCACGTGTCTACCCCTTCACGTCACTTGTCGTTCCGGGGGCCGTTTTGTGTAAGGTTATATTCGTCCATTTTTCACAACATAATTTTTACGGTGATACGACGATTGACTTACACAGAATGAGAGCAAACCATACTCTTACTAATATGAAAGCGAATGTTTGTGAAAATGTTTGTGGAAAGTAAACGCAAAATCCTCTGAACGTATTTGGATGAATTTGGCACACAGATAGATTATGTTCTGGATTAACATATAATTTTTATCCCGCTAATTTGCGCTCGCGGGAAATATTAGAATTATTTAATTACATTTTTAAATCGAAGGTGCTGGCGTCATGCAGTTATTATTCGTTACCGTAATTTTCTATAGTTATATATACTTTTATAGCAGGAAGGGCTATTCGTCCGTAGCCGAGAGCAACATATAGTACCATTTTTTTTTTATTGCATTGAATGACGAGACAAGTTTGCAGTTCACCTGATGGTAAGCGATACGGCCACCCATAAACAATAGCAACACCATCCAGCACCTTGACTTACAAAGTACTGTGTGGCATTCCACTGCGCTCCTCATCCTGAGACATAAGATGTTAAGTCTCATTATGTCCTGTAGTTACACTGGCTACAATGTCCTTCAAACCGAAACACAACAGTGCACGCACACTGCTGCTTGGCGGTAGAAATAGACATTGCGATGGTACCCACCCAGACGGACTCTTACATATGAGAGACCTACCACCAGTCATACTACCTACCTACTTTTATATTCATCAGATGTCGCATGGGATAGATTGGATGGACTATTGATCCACGTATTGGTGTCGCGTTAGATCAGCCTGTGTATATTCAGTTTGGAACAGGCAGAATTGTGTCGACCGGCATAATATCTTGCCATCTCTCGTCAACAGATACTCTCTTTAAACGCCACTCAGCTTACACGTTATACAGGAGACAATTTGCATTGTCGGTTTTAAAAAAAAAAAAGCAATGAGAGGTGTCAAGGGACACCCGGATGGAACGAAGTTCCTTTTGATTAATTAGTGAAGGAATTGTAATAAAATTTTATTTATATAACAGAGTGTGTATATATATAAATATATAAATATTTTCCTATTTCCGTTCCAATACATAAGTTTCTAGAGAAAAAAACAAATAAATACGTGTGGCACTCGGAGACTGCCGCGGTAAAGCTATTGCATAGCATTTTTATCACAAATTTTGATTGACTAAACACAAATTCGATCTTAAGCTTACCACATAAAGTAGATTTTTAAACGCGAGCAAAGCACGTTTAGTCTTGTTATTGATAAATGTCAGTAACCAAAGTAGAATAAATCAACAAAATTTTAAAAAAGAATGTTACGTTCGATTCTTTTGTACTCGTGCCGTGCCAACGCTGGGGAAATAGCTTCTACGCAATGTATTTGAGGTTCATATTAGATTAGTAAGAAATGGTTTTAATGACTTTAATAAATAAAATAAATAAAAATATACTCGTTTCAAGAATTATAGCTTCTACGCATTGTATTTAAGGTTCATATTAGTAAGATAATAGCAAAAAGTGTCGTGACAACTTTACATTTGTTTTTTCCATCCAGCCCCCTTTCACAACGCGCGATAAGGAACTTCGTTCCAAAAATGTTACCTATGACACAAAACCACAAACAAATCCATTATTTTTAAGTAATCATTATCCAAATGATTCCAACGTTGTGAATATCCTCAGACGACTGCCATCTCCGTTTGCCTTAAGGCAGATGTTCGGGCAAAGCTCGCTATAAATCAAATATCTCACCTTCACTTCCAAATAAAAGAGTTTGCACAGCGCCGAGGCAGAACGTGCTTTGTTCCTTTATATTTGCGGGTTATGGCGCCTTCGTCATTGTTTAACTCTTATTATATACCCCTTTTGAGTGTACGAATAATTAAAAATTACGAAAAATAAAATGACAAAAGACTCCGCAAATGAAAGATACGGTATTCATTGTTTTTAGACTCACACGCTCTTTGTTAAATAAATGGAGTGACGAAGTCAGTTTGTAAATAAGAAGTAATTAATTAAGATCTCTTTTAGTATTGTGTGTGTCTAATCAAACCATATACCAAAAAATTGCCAATGGACGCTTGCTACTATTATCTGCAAAATAAAAATGAATCCTATTTTTTGGTAAAAATAAACATCTAAGCGGAAACTCGAATTTATGGCAATATGGCAATAGATAATACTTTTATCAACTTACTAATATTATAAATGCAAAAGTTTGTGAAATTTTAGGTAGAAGTAAACGCAGCAACTACTGAACGGATTTGAATGAAATTTTGCACACGGGTAGATCATGTCCTGAATTAACACGTAGGGTACTTTTTATCCCGTTAATTTGCTGCCATGGGAAATAATGGATATTATTTATCTAATTCTTTAAGTAGAATTTAGTAGTGGGTAAGCCTTTTCACACGAGCGAAGCCGCGAGCGACACCTAGTTTACCAGACGTAAGAGATGGAATACACAGAAGAGAGAACAAACTGGAATATCCCTTCTTTAAATTCTTTAAACCCTCTAAATAGAATAGCCTGTCTCATGGTCACATACACTGGAACCATCATAGAACGCACATAAAGACGAAGCTACTTACCTCTGCCTACTTTCAAAGAATAAGTCATGAACTAATATTACAATATAGAATTTCATGTGCATGAAGCGAGTACAGTAAACAAGGGTTAAAGTTCAAAGATGATTTTTGTACCGCCATCGTATCGGGTGCGAAGTACCACCAGTATCCGGAGCAGACAGTCAACGGACGGTTAACTGCTGTGATGCTGGGCCACTAGCTCGGCGGGTACATCTAATAACCCTACGTCGTGCTGGTTTGCTGGAAATTTAGCGTTTAAAATAAACAACCCCAATCTTAATTTGGAACCGATCGCTATAATAAACAATACAAATGAAACTTCAAAAAGTTACTGATGTGTACCTTTATTTTATCACGGGGTAAAACTGTAATCGCTACTACCACTGGGGGGTGAGCGGAACAGTTATGTTGGTGTCAATACGGCCCAATGTCGACACTCCAGAGTATAGCATCACCCGAGCGGACACTAGACCGAGTCCCTAACACTATGTACACCCTACACCGGCATACCAACCAAAACCCGCGGTGGCATTCTTCGGCGCATACGGGATGGTCCCGGAGTATTTTGTTGTACGAACATAGCTGCACGGAAGTCCTACTGATGTGTACCTTGGGTTATGAACCTGCAGACATTCTTCGCGACAGACCGTTCCATCCCAACTATCTAGGCTAAAAAAATATCTACTAATATAAAATTCCTTGCTCTATCTTTCTGGCCGCACCACAGCAGAGCATTATGCATAACATAACTGGACAACTCAGATAACTAGTTACTGGAGATGGAAACCGCTCAGATTTTATGGTAAAATACTCTGGTAAGGAGCTGTTTTATATACTTAAAACGTTTACGAGATACATTAGGCATAGTTTTCTTGTTGGATATTTGTGTCTAAAGCGAACTGAGCTAGATTTGGCTTACAAATTGGACGCGTATTTTGAAGATACTTTTATCAAATGTTTTAGTTAATGTGATTAAAGGTTAAAGAAAACTTGCTAAAATGCCTGTCTCAATTTACGAGATATTTTTTTTAATGAAAAATATGTCTCAAATTCTGCGATGGACCTAATATAACTGGGTTATGGGTAATCAGAAATTGCTTAAATACTTCGAAATACGAAAACAATCTATGGAGAGTGAAACTGTTGAAAATATATCAAAAGGTTAATCTATTGCGCTCCACAAAACTCATTCGGAAATTATTGGCAAAATCTACGTAACTTTTGAAGCAACCGATTGTCACGGAGTATAACGTTTGTGGTGAAAACTACTCCAGGATCTTATCTGAAGTTTGTACAAGCTCTAAAGGTGCGGTTTCGTTGTTAAAACAGGCCGGCATAATTGTGTCGATAGACGATTTATATAATCATGTCTCATCAGTCATATAACCGTAAACCACTCCACTTACCGTCGGGTGCAGTGGGGTCACATTATCTGCTTGTATAAAAAGTTATATAGTTGACACTAAGTTGTAAGACTAGAAGGTAGTCGCAATATATCCCTTCCTAGCCGATTTCGGCCACGGCGGCCAATCTCAACGGAAATCAGCTAGGTACGCAGGAGATATTATAGTGCACAAGTGTGTGCGCAATACACAAGTGCACTCGCTATTCCTTCACTCTCGTAATCCTGTGAGACGGCAATCCGACATGACCGGAGAGAGATCAGGCGCAGGACCAACGGCTTTACGTGCTTTCCGAGGCACGGGGGTATCACACCACCAACTTCCTGACTCCGAGCTGCGACTGAGTAATTTTTAAGATGGAAAAACCAGTCACAATGTTTTTGCCTCGACCCGAGATTCGAACCCAGGAACTCAGCGCGCAAATAGTACTCGTAATGCGTACGCAATACAACTACGACACCAAGGCAGTCAGTCGCAGTAATCACATCACTTACTAGGGACCTTAAACATGGACCTGTTTAAGAACAGGCAAAGAAGATGTTTACAGCAGAGAAAGGACGCCGATGCGACCGTATGTATAACAGAAACCCTATAATACTTACTTGCTCGTTCTCGATATCTAGCTCCATGGAACCGTACCTTAAAACCAAATGAAGTCACGACTCATGAGCGAAATAATGAAAGATTTAAATGAAGAAACAAAGAGTGTAAATATCTTCCACCGAGCAAACTCAGTTGTTTACAAATGAGATACTTTGTACCGGTGACCTAGTTCCGACTGCATTCTAAGCGCAGAAGTAAGCTCAGTTTAGGATTTAAATACTTGTATATCATTGGTGTAGTTTTTAGCGTTCTTGTAGGTGTTGTAGGTTCAATTCCCGGGTGGGGTAACTGTTATAAGTATGTGTGCTACCAATACGAAAACACTTCCAAGTTTCCCGGAAATTGATGTCCCATATCGCCCACTTTGGCACGAAGTGTGAGTAGCTCAGCACGATCGTTTTATCTCTCTCGCACTTATTCACTTGACATCTGGATTTGAGTTATCTATGGACTAAAGTTTAGTCCATAGATAGTTGTTGTATTGTTCGACATCAGAATAATAAGAAACTACATTTTTTTTGTAACTTTGTAGTTTTAGTGACTAATCCTTTCTCACTCTTGATCTTTACAAACCCCTAAACAATGATACTGTGATCGCCGTCCATCCTTTGAATAGAGAAAACACTCTTGTTATTTTTAAATTTGTCGTACAAAGTTACAAAAAATATGTAGTTTCTTATTATTCTTATGTCGGACAATGTTTAATAAAAAATAATTAAGTTCATTTTTCTTCAGATAAAATCAACATAACATCTAATCACGTCCACCGTGAATGTGCATTGTATAGGGAAATATGTCACTTTGTGGGTATCTGACTAGGGCGACGTTGGCCTAATGTAAATTTTGTCCGCGGACCCCTTAGGATAAGTTCGCGGACCTCAAGTTAGAAAACTACACTAGACTATAACGCAGTCCACTGAGACACAAGCAAGTGTCTTACGAAACAGCCGACTGGCACGAACTGTGCCAAACACCGCGTATTTTGTCCGTCCGTACACAAACGCAGAGTTATTGTGATCGCGAAGCTGCGGCAAACGCATTTGATTTGTATTCTAGCAGGACAAGCCGCATGACACGTACTAGTACACTGGCTTACTAAAGTGTTCTTGGATGTAAATCAGGGTATATTACTTTTGTTAAGCTTGTGAGTAGGTTCGAATAATATCTAAAATGTAGGGTATCAAACAGCAGTGAGGAAACCTGCATACCTGAGAAGTTGTCTATAACAATTTCGAAGGTATATGAAGTCTGCCAAACCGCACTAGGCCAGCGTGGTGGACTAAGGCTTAAACCCTATGATCTGTAGAGGAGGCCCGTGCTCAGCAGTGGGCAGTATATAATACAAGGCTAGTATGGTATGGTAAACAGCAGTAATTACTGATTAGTTAAAAATCACTCTTATTTCTAAAAACAAAAAAGCAATGAGAGGTGTCAAGGGACACCCGGATGGAACGAAGTTTCTTTCGATTAATTAGTGAAGGAATTGTAATAAAATTTTATTTATATAACAGAGTGTGTATATAAATATACAAATATTTTTCTATTTCCGTTCCAATACATAAGTTTCTAGAGAAAAAAACAAATAAATACGTGTGGCACTCGGAGAGTGCCGCGGTAAAGCTATTGCATAGCATTTTTATCACAAATTTTGATTGACTAAACACAAATTCGATCTTACGCTTACCACATAAAGTAGATTTTTAAACGCGAGCTAAGCACGTTTAGTCTTGTTATTGATAAATGTCAGTAACCAAAGTAGAATAAATCAACAAAATTTGAAAAAAGAATGTTACGTTCGATTCTTTTGTACTCGTGCCGTGCCAACGCTGGGGAAATAGCTTCTACGCAATGTATTTAAGGTTCATATTAGATTAGTAAGAAATGGTTTTAATGACTTTAATAAATAAAATAAATAAAAATATACTCGTTTCAAGAATTATAGCTTCTACGCATTGTATTTAAGGTTCATATTAGTAAGATAATAGCAAAAAGTGTCGTGACAACTATTCATTTGTTATTTCCGTCCAGCCCCCTTTCACAACGCGTGATAAGGAACTTCGTTCCAATAAATAAATAATAAATAAATAAGCCTTTATTGATGTTTGAAAATGTTTACAATTATATAACTATAATATATTTGCTTGTTTATCATAGACGATCGGTACATTTCCAATAACATCTTGTCCTTCGACATAGGCCTCCTCTAAAGATTTCCATCTCTTTCTATCTCTCGCTATCCTCATCCATTGAGGACCAGCAACTTTTTTAAGGTCATCCTCCCAACATTTAGTTTGTCGTCCTTTGTTTCTTTTGCCATCTCTAGGGTACCACTCGGATATTATTTTTGTCCATTTCTCTTTTTCCTCTCGTGATATGTGTCCTGCCCATCGCCATTTTAGTGTTTTGCATACTTTCCTTACATCTTTAAACTTAGTTGCACTTTTTATTTTTGTTAATCTTATTTTATCTTTTCTTCTTACTCCGATTACACTTCTCTCTATTCCATTTTGCTTATACATATTTTATTCAAAAGTTTGTCTGTCAGTGCCCATGTCTGACAACCATAGGTTAAACATGGCATGATGCACGAGTTATAAACTCTCCTCTTTTCTTTAATTGGCATATCTACATTCTTTATAACTTCCCTGAGTGACCAAAATCTTTTCCACGTATTGGTTATCCTTCTATCAATTTCTTTTTGCATTGTGTTACTAGCGGCTATTAGTTGACCCAAATAAATGTACTCCTCAACATATTGTTTTTTCTCCATATTTATTTTGATATTAATGTGTGTGAGGCATTGGTCATAATTTTTGTCTTACTCGTGTTCATCGTAAGTCCTGCTTTCGCGCTTTGATCGGATAATTGTTGTAGCATTTGCTCTAGCTTTATTGGACACTCAGAAAATAGGATCAAGTCGTCTGCGAAACGTAAATGGCTAAGTTTTTCGCCATTTATGTTGAGTCCATATTCATCCCAATCCAGATTTCTGAAGATCATCTCTAAAGCCGCTGAAAACAACTTCGGTGAAATAGGATCACCCTGTCGGACGCCTCTTTCTATAGGACACTCTTCCCCCGTTTTCTCCAATCTCACTTGAGCGGTGTTTTTTGAGTATATATTCTTGAGTATTCGTATATACTTTTCTTGTATACCCTGGATACGGAGTGCTTCCCAGATATATCCATGTTCTAGGGAGTCAAAGGCTTTATTATAATCAACGAATCCCAAATAATAAGTTTTGTTGTATTCTTTGTATTTTTGTAAACTTTGTCTTAGAACATGTATGTGATCTACAGTAGAATATTTACTGCGAAAGCCTGCCTGCTCTTTCGGTTGATTTTCATCAAGTATAGATGTGATTCGATGCAAAATTATTTTTGAAAAAACTTTATAGACTTTAGACATCAAACTAATTGGTCGATAGTTCCCTATATCTACTTTATCTCCTCGAACAACCCGATATACCTAACTGTGTCGACTAGCGCCAGATAAACTCTCGCGTCCATACTTTATCTGGGCGTTTTATTTACCATCAAAATAAGCATAAATTTTGTATAAAATATTCTATAGACTTTTTTTTATATTTTTCCTAACAAAAACAATGATTGCTGCATTCGGAACAGTTTTAGTTCTAACAAAGCGATATCCGTTACTGACGACGTTCACAAATATAAACTTCGCTATTAGAATAAAAACATACGAGAATTTCAAAACTTTTGTACTACAATGTACATCGTGGCGCATATATTCAGTCGAATTTCAGCAGATAATCTTAAAGCTTCAGACTCAGAATGGATAGACAGAGTCGTATCATAAACCATTGAGATTGTTACCATGATACATCCCAATGGTCAGTAGATAAAGTACTCGCACATTAGGCTCATGCTTTAACCCCCGTTAACTCGCCTGTTTCCTATCGTAAACCGCAAACTAACGAATTTCCTGGAATCAAACCTTCTTCTATTATATTGACGCCAGTAGACCGGAACAGATCTCAATGTGAACACAATCTACCATACCATACCAGCCCTGTATTATATACTGCCCACTGCTGAGCACGGGCCTCCTTTGGGTTTTGAACCTGCGGACATACGTCTCGGCAGTCCGTTCCACTCCCACTCTCAACTAGGCTATCGCAACTTTCACCTATAAATCATTATTATATATCCGACCAGTAAAATAACAATTAGAATCGTATATTGATATATCGATTCTTTTAGCCGTTTTATCTTATAAACTTTGCATCGTTATAGCCAATGTCGTTATAACCGAGTTTTATTATGTAACGAAATCACCGCCACGAAGGCGTAATAACCATAATATAAATCATTGAGCGATAATATTAAACTCACTGTTACCTTCCGTGAGCCTCTCGTAACTTTTACAACTTCTGGTTTAGGCAATACTCACTTCATTATTACCCGGTTATTGCCTTCCGGGGAATAAGAAGATTTATTAAAATTTGAGATTTTTATTGGCGACAAGAGACTAGGTAAGGAGCTCATAATTTTTATCGTCCGCATC
Organism: Sphinx pinastri; assembly: GCA_947568825.1. Lineage (NCBI taxonomy): Eukaryota > Metazoa > Arthropoda > Insecta > Lepidoptera > Sphingidae > Sphinx > Sphinx pinastri. The sequence continues at coordinate 15,278,202 of OX387629.1, forward strand.
AAAAGTTATAAGTAGGTCATTTGATATTGAGTGATCCCTCACACACACACACATACTCACACCTTTTATCCCTGATGGGGTAGGCAGAGGCGCAACTAGTGCACCCAGTTTTCGCCGTGCGTATTCCGTCCCATAATGTAATAAGGGGCGAATCTATAGCCATATTGGGCACAAGCTTTTCAGATGTTTGATTTAAATCTTCAAAATCATTCGCATTTATAATATTGGACATTAACTGTAATCAGAGGATGAATGTTAAACATTACCTTCAAAAATTACAACCCGAACCATTTCAAATCACATTTACCCAAACCGTTCCCAAGAATGCGTAACCCCAACCTATCAGCGAGGAGTTCCCGGTATCAGCTGAGACTGATCGCCTCCATTTATCTGCGGTTTACCGACGCCGCGAAAGATAACCCTCATTTATTCTTCCACGACAATACGGAAGTATAAGTTTTAGTTACTCGCAATTTGAAAGGTGCGATATTTATTTAATCTATACTAATATTATAAAGCTGAAGAGTTTGTTTGGTTGAACGCGCTAATCTCACGAACTACTGAACCGATTTTGAAAATTCTTTCACTAATAGGGAGCGTGCACGAACTATAGGGGGCAGCACAAAATCGACACAAGAGCCACAGGTGGATAAATAAATAAACTAGAACTAGCACAATAATTTGTTGATATATTCTTTTAATATGAGAAAAATGATAAAATATGTGTTCCGGCCAAATGTTATTTACACCCAGCGTGTCCAGAATATGCTTTTTTTAGATGGGAGCTAGTTATTTAAGCAAAATAAGGAGGTTATGTTCCCTTAATTACAGTTTTTTTGTATAGAATATTACCTTCAAAACATATTTATTTTTATAAATTACGTAACGAAACATTTCTAAATGCTTTTGGAACTCATAATTATGTATGTTTTATACAGCTTTTATTATTTTTCTCGAGTTTCACATAACCATGGAATGTAAGTACTTAGGTACTATTCTTGGGAACATTATATAATGTCACACCATTTGCTTTGTTTATTTTTATGTATTTGGAGCATCGAGATACTCAACGATACATTATCAACAAATTAAATGTTATTTTTGATCCTTTAATGAATATTGTACGTCAATGCCAAGTATCGATGGGCTGAAAATGAGTCGTTAAGTGCCAGTGCCGAGTATCGATTGCGCCACTAGATGGCAGTGCTTACGACGTTCACGTTCCCTATACGAAGCTACATTACTCCTAAGTGCTATAGGCAACTTTTTATTCCGGGAAAATATTGTTAACCCGTAAAATTTTTACGCGACATGAGCCGCAAACAATAATAGTTTATTGACACATTCAACACCATAACAGCTATACCTAAATATAGCCGAAGCGTGGTTTTACAAAGTAGTTACTTAGTTATTGGCAATAGTAAGGGATTAACGGATCCGGCCTTTTTTGGGTTTTTCGAAGAACTCATCAATGTTGTTGCATTACATCGATCTTTTACTGGTTATTATCCCCTTTTTTACTTTAAAGGTACACTCGTTCTTCATCACTAGGTTCATCGATCATGCGTTCATGATCATCAGCGTAATAGTAATTCTTGAAATTATTTTCAGAAAACTGTAATAAAAATGAAATAAAACTGTTTTAACTATCGGTTAAGTAAGTACTGTATGATAAATACTTATAGGTATGCGAAGTATACATGTACTCATTAGTAACAATGATCAATAGAAACCCCGACAATCTGGTGCGCACTTTGCAGGCCGCCGCCGACAAGCTCGGCGAGTGGTTCCGCAAATGGCGAATCACCGTCAATCCCACAAAGAGCCAGGCTATCCTGTTCACTTTGAAACGGAGAGTCCATGTGCCTCACAACTCAGTCCACATGTCCAACCAGGTTATCCCCTGGACGGACAAAGCCAAATATTTAGGAATGACCCTTGATCGGAGGTTGACCTTCATACCACACGTAAATGCGGTACGCGCGCGAGCCGCATTCGCGATGAGCCAACTGCATTGGCTCATAAATAGGAAAAGCAAAATGTCCATCCGCAACAAGATTAGGATCTTTACCACGTGTATTAGACCGATCATGACATACGCGTCGCCCGTGTTCGCCCATATACCGCCTGCTCGTCTTAAGCGTATGCAGGTATTGCAGAATATTTTTCTTCGACACGCTCTTGGTGCCCCGTGGTACGTTCGCAATCGCAACCTCCACGTGGATACCAATATGCCGACCATCAGGCATTTCATGCAAATGACCAGCAAACGCTACTTCGATCGGGCGGTAAATCACCCAAATACGTTAGTCCGCAAAGCGTCAATATACACTCCATTCGACCGCGCCAAATGGAGACGGCCGCGTTCAGTCCTAACCGATCCAGAGGACGATATCACTCTGGCCATTCGCAGTAAGAACGAGTTCCTAAAACTCCTACACTCCACACGACCGCAATTCCGTCCTCGCCGCCGAGGACCTCGCCGCGTTCCCCGTCACCCCCCCGACCCTCCTAACAGTTCCGGCCCGCGTGCCGACGAAATAAATGGATAGGATTAGGTTAAACCCCAATCTTCCCCACTAAACGCTGATGTCTCATCCTCTCCCAGTGACCGTCCTGAGCCGAGGTCCGTAGCCCGTTAGTGGGTTGCCCTCAGCGTGGTCACTTAAATTAAAGGGTTGCGAGTGCCTAAAGCGCTCACCCTAAAGTCCGGTTTGTTTGTATAAGCCGACCCTCGTCAGGCTAACAAACGATAGTCAGGTTAAAAAAAAAAAAAAAAAAAAAAAATAAGAGACCAAATATAGCTAAAATGTATTAACCTGGTGGACAACACATAGCATAAACAATTAATGAAACATTTGGTTATAACACTTTTAGATCAAAGTATATAAAGGTACTTACATCAATTTTTATAACAGTTTCACTATTTAACTATTACACTGTTTTACTATCACTTCACTATAACAAACAACTGGAGATCACGCTTAGAACAGAGCACACAGTGGAATACGATACCATGTGATTTTGAATCGGTCTTTTGTATGGAAAGGGAGTATTGTTTCCTTGCAGACATGAACCAACATGTTTCGACTTTCACCTTAAATGTTCCATTGAATACGTAATACCAGGAAATGTGAATAATAGGATCTGTAACTATTGTTGAACATAATAGACATGTATTAAATCATTGACAACGAGAAGACCCTAAGGTTTTTACCTAGAATTTGAGTAATGTATGGTGTATTGTTACGAATGCTTTATCTATCATAAACAATGCCCGTAATGCGTAAAGGGCGAGTATTGAGTAATTGTAAACGGCTTTTAAGTAGAAACACGAGCCCAAAGAAATACGGGACGAAGACCTTTGCATTCTTCAAATAAAAAAGGATCGCTGCACAAAAGCACTACGAAACAAAGGAAAAAGGTATAAGCTTGAGGGGACCGTAGACCATGAGCAAACTTCAATTCTATCTCGCGAGTGATATGAAATTAATCCGCGGTTGATATCAATTTAATTCGCGGGTGATATCAAATTAATCCGCGGACTAATTCGCGGGCTACACGCAATTTGGAGCAATCGGAAATGCCGGCGAACAGCGGCCGGAGCGGCATGGTTAGGACGCCGTTGCTGCTCCGGTATCGGTAATCCCTTACTACTGACAATAACTATGCAACTAATTTGTCTGTACAACCACGCTTCAGCTATATTTAGCTATAGCTGTTCTGGTGTTCAATCTCTCAGTAAACTAATATTGCTTGCAGCTCCGTCCACGTCAGTAAGTTTTTCCGGGATAAACATATTTTCCTGGTATAAAAATTTGCCTCCAGCACTCAGGAGTAATGTAGCTTCCTATTAGTGAAAGAATTTTCAAAATCAGTTCAGTTGTTCCTGAGATTAGAGCGTTCAACCAAACAAACTCTTCAGCTTTATAATATTAGTATATATTAAATAAATATAGCACCTTTCAAAATGCGTGTTATTAAAACTTATACTTCGATATTGTCGTGGAAGAATAACTGAGGTTCATCTTTCGCGGCGTTGGTAAACTCCAGATAAATGGGGGCGGACAGTCTCTCCTTATCCCAGGAACTCTTCGCCAATAGGTTGGGGTTACGTATTCTTGACAATGGTTTGGGTACATTTTTTTTGTTTTTTTTTTATGATATATGTGGCAAACGAGCAAACGGTTCACCTGATGGTAAGTCATCACCGCCACCCATGGACATCTGCAATACCAGGGGGCATAGAGATGCGTTGTCGGCCTTTTAAGTGGGAATACGGTCTTTTTTGAAGGACGCCAGAACAAGATGTGATTTGATTGGCCTTAATACACCTATGGGCCACTTCTACGAATTTCTGCCGGTTGCAAACAAATATACACGTTCCCGGAATATTATTAATCGAATCAAGCGGCTCGGAGTCTGTAATTTGTATTCGATATGGTGATAAGACCGACCCTTATCACATCATGGGACGGAACATGGCAAACGTAGCTGCTATGGTTGCTCCTCTGCCTACCCCTTTGGGGATAAAGCCGTGATGTGCGACCACCGTATATAGTTAGTACTCGAAATAGTAACCCTAGTGTGTCGCATTCCAGGATCAGTCTTATACGGTTTCGACCAGCCCGACATAATTGTTTCGACTATCAAGCTAATCATCTCATGTTTGATTAATTATATAGGTACCTAGATAGAGTGACGCGCTGCAATGATACTAATACAAACAGGCCAACTTTTCTTAAGCTAGTTGCGTGACAGCTGTGTCATACGCTATCGCTGTATCATTCTGCGGATCTTTGTGTGCGCGCATAATGATACCAGTTATTACATGGTTTCTATTAAAACGGGGAGATAATTATATCCATGAAAAACAACAAAAAATAATTGACTCGAACTCATTTCGTGGGGAACTGTTCCCTCTATTTTTTTCAACGTGTTTGAACGTTCAGTGTCTATCTAGGTAAATAATTAATCAAAGCACCTCATATTAATCAATGCTCTATCTCAAAATCACTAAACTTCAGATGCATTGAAGTTACTTTCCCTTGCCCGAATAAGAAAACACTTAAAACAAAAAGGCGGCAACAATATGACTTCATTACGAATAATAGGTACAAAACTCCAATTAAATTAATTCTTACTGTTATACACATCACATCCATAATTTCCTACCAAGTTATTTAATTGTAACGTTAACTGGCTCTTTCAAATATTAACAAAACAATAACGTAACAACATAAAGAGGGCTGTTTTAAATCACAAAACTGTGTCGCCTGTGTTTACTTTATGTTTCAAATAAAAAATGAAAGTTAATTAACACGTTATAAGTCAGGAGCGGACGCGGTTAACGTCTTGATTTATGACTTTCAGAATAAAGGAGGGTGAAAAAGGGTCTTGCTCCGAGAAGAGAATAGCGCACTTATGTACTCACTGGTCAATATAATATTTATTGATTACAATGTTTTTTTTTTTTATCGCGGACCTGACGGCCAGTAGCCTGACGAGAGTCGGCTTTTCTGGCCACACCGGACTTTAGGGTAAGCGCTTTAGGCACTCGTAACCCTTTAGTTTAAGTGACCACGCTGAGGGCCACCCCCTAACGGGCTACGGACCTCGGCTCAGGACGGTCACTGGGAGAGGATGAGACATCAACGATTAGTGGGGAAGATTGGTTTTTAACCTAATCCTATCCATTTATTTCGTCGGCACGCGGGCCGGAACTGTTAGGGGGGTCGGGGGGGCGACGGGGAACGCGGCGAGGTCCTCGACGGCGAGGACGGAACTGTGGTCTTGTGGAGTGTGTGAGTTTTAAGAACTCGTTCTTACGGCGGATGGCCAGAGTGATAATGTAAAAAAATGTTATAGACGGATTTGATAAGTATAGCGAAGAATACGAGGCGGCCTTAAATACCATCACAAGACTGCAGTGTGAACTTCGTGAAGCTCACCTACAAATCTCGCAGCTGGAAGAGGTCACCCGGGCAAGCAGTGTACAACAAACTCAAAACTTATATGATGAATTAGTTAGTATGTCTCCCGCTCTAGTTTCTGTTTCTGCTGGTTCTGGCAATGACACCCCTATCACAGTAGACCTTACTGGCGATGATTCAGTCCACTCAGTATCTGTAGAAAGGATTGCTGGAGCCAGTAAAACCAAATTAAAAAAGTACATTAAAATTAACAAATATATAAATAAGACACAAAACTTGATAAATAAACAAAAAGTATTCAATAAATGTATCAATAATACAAAAGAAAAACTAAACTTAATTGAGCAATTAGATTTATATACCTTACAATTAGAACAATGTAGGGCTAAACATGAAGCTGACACACAATTATTGAACCTTGAAATTACAAACTTATCTTCATCCCTCCAATTAATGACAAGCAGATATGACAGTGCTCAAAAAGAGATTGAGGATCACTCTCAGGCTATGACTGAGTTAATAGATCTAAGTAAATACAACGCTGAGAGGTTTGAATCCTTGCAGAACCATACCACAGTATGCTCTTGCAGGTCCCTCGGTGAGTCACAGCCGGGGTGTGACTCCTTGCAATTAATAACTGAGCCAATATTGTGTGACAGCTTACCTACTATTAACAAGTCCAACAGCTCCCTAAACCAAACCGAAATTGAAATAAATAAATTACCACAAAAAAAAACTATTATGTTTTGTGATGAAATAGGGAAAGACATGGGAAGGCTGCTATTTATGGACCTAGGATTTACAGTATTGAATAATTGTATGCCTGATACCAGTTATGCAGATATTATTAATCATATTTCCAATTGCCATAACTTGTCACTCCAAACAAAATTAATTTTATTTGTGGGTAATAGGGGTAATGTAAACAAGAAACAGCTTGTCCAGTATTTAGATTTTTTAAGCACATTACCGGTGCAAGAGATTGTTATGTTTACATTCCCTTATAGTAAAAGTTTGCCAGCGGAAGAAAACCAGATTAGATATAAGTTAAATTTGACAATGCACACTGTATCGTGCAATATTAGTAATATTCATATTATTGACACTAACAATTATGTTAGTAAAAACTATACATTGACTAAAGATAAATATTATCTGCCAATATATTATAAGAGACAGATAGCTGATGCGCTATCTTATTATTTTTTTATAACAGCCAAGAATTTGGCTACTTGTACTACTGCTCCTATTGAGCAGTTAATTAATAATAATGACTCAGGTTATAGCAATCTGAAAAATTTGACATTGAAGTATTTAAATTAAATGTTAAGACAATAGAGCCACCCTCTAGCTATATTCATTTTAATTACCAAGAAGTAAATGTCCATCACAAGAAACCTGTTTTTAACTTGGTGCATCAAAATATTCAAGGTCTCGCTAATAAAGAATTAGAATTGGAGTTGTTCATGAACAATAGTAATTTTGATATTTTATGCTTAACTGAACATTGGCTTAAAAGCCATCAGATTATGTTCAACTTCAATAATCACCAGGTTGCTAGCTCGTTCAGCAGAGTAAATATGATACATGGCGGCTCCTTGATAATAGTAAAAAAATCAATTAAATTTAAGGAAAGGATTGATATTGTTAGTCTGTCTGTTGAACGAGTAACAGAGATTTCATGTATTGAATTTGAGCAATTTGTTATTTTGAGTGTATATAGACCACCTTGTGCATCCCACATTGAGTTTTTGAGCATACTTGAAGACATTTTGCATAAAATCTGTAATGCAAATAAAATAATTATTGTATGTGGAGATTTTAATATTAACTTATTGGAAGAGTCGCAGCTAAAGGTTAATTTTATTAATCTTTTTCAATCCTATAACTTGTATAATGTATTCCTTGAGCCGACTAGGATTACTGCAACTAGTGCTACATGTATTGATAATATTTTTACTAACCATACAATAAAATACAAGGCAGTAATAAATTTAATAGATTCTGACCATTGTGGCCAATTAATATCATTTACTAGTAATAAAAACAAGGTTCAAGGAAAACATATTCAATTTGTTCCTTGTAATATAAGCCGCATGAACCGTTTTAAGAGAAACATGATAATATGTCTACCTGGGTTGCCCTTACAAAATGATCCAGACAAATTATATACTTCCCTTTTTGATTTGATAAAGTGTGAATTTGAAAAAATCTTCACTAGTAAGAAATTAGTAATTAATAATAGACTTGTTTTTAACGAATGGGCAACCGCTGGTATTATTAAGAGTAGAAATAAACTATATAGTTTATATTCGGAAAGAGCTTACAACCAACGGCCCTCTTTCAAAGAACATGTAAAAAAATATTCTAAGATTTTTAAAAGAGCCTGTTCCGCTGCCAAGTCATTATATATAAGAAATAAAATTAAATCAGCTACAAATAAGATTCAGACCACCTGGAACATTATAAATACAGAATCAGGTAGGCAAAAGGCACGCAACCAGGAATTTAATCTTAATATTAATTCTGAACATGTAACAGCAGACCTGGAAGTAGCAACTGCTTTTGAAAATTTTTTCACTGATGTAGCGTTACAGACTACCCAACATCTTCAGTCTTCTTCCACGTCAGCTGAGTTGCTGCTTAAAGGTAATGTGCCTCAATGCGACATACTTTTTCATTTTACACCTATCAATGCGCAAGATATATTAAAGACATTTAAATGTATTAACCAGAAAAAGACCGCTGATCTATGGGGAATTTCAGTTAAAAACGTATCGTCTATTATTGAAGTAATTGCACCCCACCTAGCTGCGGTTTTTAATGGTTGCGTCGCAACAGGTGTATTTCCTGACTTGATGAAACAAAGCAGGGTTATACCGCTCTTCAAGGCTGGTGATATGGCGGATCCTTCGAACTTCCGACCTGTCTCGGTATTACCCACATTGAGTAAGTTATTCGAAAAAATTATTCTTAATCAGCTATTGAGACATTTTGACAACAATAACTTACTTCACAGGAAGCAGTTTGGATTTACGAGGGGTCGGTCCACCATTGATGCTGGGGTTGATCTCTTGAAAAATATATTTGAGGCCTGGGAGGAGTCGCATGATGCTCTTGGCGTCTTCTGCGACTTGTCTAAGGCATTTGACTGTGTAAATCATGACACTCTAGTCAGGAAATTACACCATTATGGCGTGCGAAACACGGCTCTCAATCTTCTGAGATCTTATTTGAATGATAGAATTCAGAGGGTTGATATTAATGGAAAAATCTCAACAGGAGCTGCGGTTACCATGGGAGTTCCGCAGGGTTCAATTCTGGGACCATTTCTATTTCTTGTATATATAAATGACTTACCTTACTACGTAAGGGATAATCACGAGATTGTATTGTTCGCCGATGATACATCATTAATATTTAAAATCAAAAGAAAGTTACTAAATTATGACGACGTGAACGATGCTCTCCGTAAAGTTGTGCATTGGTTTAATTTAAACAACTTATTATTAAATGCTAAAAAAACGAAATGCATTAAATTTACTATGCCCAATGTAAAAATAGTAAAAACCAATGTACAAATAAATGGTGAAGAGTTGGATCCTGTTGCGTCTACTACCTTTTTGGGCATCACACTAGACGCGAAGCTCCAGTGGGGACCGCATATAGCAAAGTTAGCAGGTAGACTAAGTTCAGCGGCTTATGCAGTCAGAAAAATAAGGCGTCTGACTGATGTAGAAACGGCAAGAATTGTTTATTTCAGTTATTTTCATAGCATTTTGTCGTATGGGATTCTTCTTTGGGGAAATGCAGCAGATATTAATTCAGTATTTGTGTTACAAAAGAGAGCTATTAGAGCTATTTATTGTCTTGGACCCCGTGTTTCTCTTAGAGAAAAGTTTAAAGAGATAAACATTCTTACCGTAATATCGCAATACATTTATGAAAATCTATTGTATATGAGGAAAAATATCGCACATTTTGATCAAATATGCGATATTCATAATATAAATACTAGGAATAAACATAAATATGTGATACATGCTACTCGTCTCCATAAAATTAGTAATACTTTTGTTGGTCAATGTGTACGCTTCTTCAATAAACTTCCTAAGCATATTGTAAAACTACCAATAAAAAAATTTAAAATCACTATAAAAGACCGCCTCTGTAAAAAAGCTTACTATCGTATTTGCGATTATCTGGAGGATACAAATGCTTGGGATTAAGTTGCTCGGATTCACTCATGTTTTATAATTTGATTGTTTATATGTTATATATTGTTTTGTTTTTTTTTTTTTTTTTTGACATAAGTAATAATTGAATTTATATTGTTACTTGCAATTTGTAAAATATATATATAAAAAATATAACAATAAAAGACCTACGCTGAGTTTCTTGGTGCTTCTTCTCAGGTCAGTGGGCTTTTCCGAAGCACTGGTAGAATCCTTTAGATGATAAAATATTGTAAAAAAATGACGTGTAAAAGTGCCCTTAGGGGCCTAATTACTGAATAAACGATTTGAATTTGAATTTGAATTTGATATCGTCCTCTGGATCGGTTAAAACTGAACGCGGCCGTCTCCATTTGGCGCGGTCGAATGGAGGATTACAATGTTTTGGTCAACATCTCTTATAGTTTTAGAGTCGTGTAAACCATATTGCGATGTATTTTTTATGTCATCAACATCATCATCATCAGCCACATGACGTCCACTGCTGAACATAGGCCTCCCTCAAAGATTTCCAGACGGATCTGTCAAAAGCGGCCCGCATCCAGCGTGCTCCTGCTACCCTCATCAAGTCGTCCGTCCACCTTGCAAAGATTTCAAATAATTATAACAAATCTATAGGCTTCCCTTTAGACAATGTGCAATTCTTGTCACTGTTAGATACATCAGGATAATAGTCCATCGATTCGATTAATCCAGCAATGGACATCAATTTCTGGCATGTATATTTTTATAGGTCGCGATCAGTAATTTTTATCAAATGAATTATTTTTTCACCCATCTCTATAGAAATGTATTTTTTCATATTTAAGCAAAACCAAAACAATCGTGGGAAGTCCTGCTACAAGGTGGACAAACGACCTTGTAAAGGTCACAGGAACCCGCTGGATACAGGCCGCTTCTGACAAATTGGTCTGGAAATCTTTGGGGGAGGCCTATGTTCAGCAGTGGACTTCTAAAGGCTGAAGAAGAAGAAGCAATACCTTAAAATAAACTTTTATATTCAATCGCATCAGCCCATCGCTTAACACAATATACACGAGACAATTTGCGCCGCAACTTAGGCCGTATAAATTAAACAAGCTTCTTCATGATTTAGCGACGCTGAAATTCGCAGCATTAATGAAAAATACCGCGTTCACTCGACTCCTTAGAGAACTTGATTGGACTCCGACGTATAAGCAACTAGCATTTACTCTTCACTCCCTCAGCGTGAAGTTTTTACAGGATAAAAGTCTAGCTTTATAATATTTAGTGTGTGTGTTTTAACCAAGTATGCAAAACAAGTCAAACCGAAGAACCAACTGCGTATACAACCAATCGGATACTAAACCAACAAAGATTAGAAGTACTGAGTGTACACTCAGCATCAGTGGAATCTTAATTTATTTCACATGTCGCTGGCGAACTATGAAAATAGCTATATTGAAACAAATACAATAATAATAATAGTATCGAGCAAATATAACATCAACAAACAAAGGACAAGGGCTCGCCAGACAGGGAGCGTGACTGGGTATGATTTTCACGTCGCGTGTTTATCGAGTGTTCTTAGCGTGCGAATTACAATGCCAATGAATGAGAGACGACAGGTTACTTACAGGTTACGTACATTCGTTTGCCGCATTAGACAGGCATTTTAAGATTTAGACAGGCGTACGGCCGGCAATGGTCAGAGATAGGCATGATAAAAAATTTGGTCATAAATATCAGGCTTCATCTTAAATTAAAAACAATACCGTAAGAATTTTACTTTAGACAGGCATTTTAGACATCCTAGATGGGCGTTCCTCCATGTATAAAATAAATGGTAAACTTATACGTCTTCGTCTATGGCATGGTGCGTACGGTGGTGTCATCCTACCATCATGAATAGCTTAGCCTTCTAGACATTTCTTAGAATAACTATTTCTACATTCTATCCGCTGCATATCGCGTTAACTTATCAGGGCAATATCCGACGCATACTAATCAATTCCGAAGTTAAATCACATTTGCGTTTGTGAACATAGTTGATAGTTGGAACTCTGGACGTCTGATTGGAGATTTGTAATTACAGATCGAGGTATATATATTTGTTTGTTGACTCGAAATTAAGTGAAAAATTACTTTTTAATGATATAGGGGGCAAACGAGCATACGGTTCACCTGATGATAAGTGATCACCGCCGCCCATGAACGTCTGCAATACCAGAAACGTACTGTGGTGGATTGCCAACCTCCAAAGTGATGTGGATGGAATTTGGAGTTATACCGCGTTGTACGGTGATGGAACTCAGCAGCAGGGATAAGTCCGAACAATTCTTCAGAGCACTCCCCGTGGTAAATGCGATAGAGAATGCAGAGTGACGCTACATCTCTACGCAAAGCTAAAGAATCAAGCCGATCGGAAAAAATACGGTTACTATTTTATACAACAAAATATTAATAAAATGGAGAGTATTATAGCTTGAATCATTTATGATTATTATCTTCTCCGAAAAGGGCAGGTCAGGAGAAAGTTTAACCGACGAAAATGTATGATAAGAACTATGAATGTGGAAGAGGCGAAAGAGGTGTGACAAGATCGTGGCATGTGGCGCTTAATAATCTCTACCTACCCCTATGGGATAAAGCTTGAATGTGTCATTTATGAAATGGGTGTCATTTATGAGACAAAGATATTTTTAAGATAAAAAAGGTCTTAAATTACGCATTTTTTGATGTACGCTATCGATTTTTCCAGCTGTATAGGTACAACTTTCATCTTAAATCACAATTTAATGTTTTCCCTCGGTTCGAACTTTATAGATGTCAATAGTCGAAGTCAAATAAAAGACCCACTGTGGATTTTCTTGGATTAAAAGCAACCTTTATGTAAATCTACATCAAGATAGTTTAAAATAGATATACAGCAATTAAAATAAGCATCAATAAAGTCGATATTTCACTAACATTACATTTGTCAACCAAAAATTATAAATAGACTAATACACATTTACCGTTGCGATACTATTTGCATTACATTAAGAAGTAACGCAATACTGTGTGATCTGAGGGTGATGTCCATTACCGGATAACTTACTGTACATGTCAAACAATTAGTTGTGGCCAATCCATGTATACTGTAACTTGGGTTGTGGTCTGTTGTTTAATGTTAACATTAATAATCCCTTCCTAGCCGATTTCGGCCACGGCGGCCAATCTCAACGGAGATCAGCCAGGTGCGCAGGAGATATTATAGTGCACAAGTGTGTGCGCAATACACAAGTGCACTCACTATTCCTTCAATCTCATAGTCCGGTGAGACGGAAATCCGACATGACCGGAGAGAGATCAGGCGCAGGACCAACGGCTTTACGTGCTTTCCGAGGCACGGGGGTATCACACCGCCAACTTCCTGACTCCGAGCTGCGACTGAGTAAATTTTAAGATGGAAAAACCCAGTCACATTGTTTTTGGCCCGACCCAGGATTCGAACCCAGGACCTCAGCGCGCAAATCGTACTTGTAACGCGTACGCAATACAACTACGCCACCGAGGCAGTGATGTTAACATTAAACAGGGTAGGTAGTTAGGTATACTAAGACATCTAGATTTACAAATATATTATTACCTTTTACCATACAATTAAATAATATTCCTTTGCAATGCAATCTGCCCTGTATTATATACTGCCCACTTGCTGAGCACGGGCCTCTTCTACTACTGAGAAGGGTTAGCCTTAGTCCATCACGCTGGCCTAGTGCGGGTTGGCAGACTTCACATACCCTCGAAATTCTTTTGGAGAATTCTCAGGTATGTAGGTTTCCTCACAATGTTTTCCTTGACTGTTAAAGCAAAGGATAATTGATAAACAATACACACAAAACTTCGAAAAGTCAGAGGTGTGTGCCTTGGGTTTCGAACCTGCGTACATTGTCTCGACAGACCGTTCCATTCCGAACTAGGATATCGTCCACTACATAACATACCTATAGTCTTTAGGAAAGTCCGTCACCGTCCAATCCGAAAATAAACACAGTATCTCTACTCATTCGCGGAATCTGAAAAAGCTTTTTAAATCAACATTTGGCCGGCATTTTTAGCTACCCGCTTTCATTCGACTAATTCAATTGTGAATCCGGGACTCTATCGCCGAGCGTCCGCCATAATTACATTCCCGTGACAAATATTTAACGGAATTATTCACTTTGTACTCACGATTGTTTTCATAAGTGGTGATCAGGTGGGAAATACTTGAGCTCGCTTGACGGTGTGATCGTCACCGGCCATGCCATGGCTTCGTCTATTACTGCCGTTAAGTAGAAGTAAGTTGTGTTTATTTTGGGGATTAAAGTCAGTAATTCATGGGACATTTTGAGTTGTTGTGACCAGATTTTTTCAATCATAACGAACAAAAATAATATAAATATGATAACTAAACAACTCAAGTGCAGGTGGGGCAATCTACTATGTCTATCATAGGGTACTGGGTAGTCTACAATAACGGATCTGGCACACAATACAAGTTACTGCGCTCAGGGCATAGCTACTGCTATATATAGGTCACTTGCCTCTACCGATGACACATTTTATGAGCTTAAATACTAATTGAATACACAGTATATAAAAACCACGCGCTTAAAAATTGAGCCGAAAATATTCCTGAAACATACGAGTTGTTGCCTTATGACAGTTGAAGACAGGCAAGTGAGTATAAATAATGTAGTACTGCACTGCGCCTTGTCCCTCTCTGTAGTAGAGTCAGTAGAATAGTGTAATATTATGAAAGTCTGATGCGATAAGGCGTCGTGCGGATGCCGATAGCTTGTTTCACCAGACACACGTGATTATACAAGTAATTAATTGAGTTTAAACATTGGACTAATCAATATAATTGAAGCATTAAGTGTATTTGTTGAATTGAGATACAACCTACTGGCTAGCACATAACAGCTATTCGCAAAATATCTATATTTATTCCTTTCAGCTTATACGGAAAGTGCCTAGTAACTGGCACAGCCAACTAAACCGTTAACTCGCATTGTTTATCCAAGACCTCGAAACTTCTCGGCATTTTATTTGAAAATGATGATTTTCATTAAGTTAAAACGAAGCCGGCGCGGCCCTCTCAGATTCACGAATTCATTACGAGTGGCGTCTCGAACATCTTAACTATGTTATTTTGAAAACAAAATGGATTCATAATGGCCAATTTATCGTTGCTTTATGAAATATCGTTGGACTGTTATGTTGTTCTTATTATTTATGAAAATAAAACATTTGTCTAATTTCTTTGGCGTGGCTGTAGATCTACAATAACTTTTTACTTATATGATGCAAATTTGATTACATATACGATTTCTTGAAACGAGAAAGATATTCGATTGATATGAATCTCTAAAACTGTCTATAAACATGTTTCCAATGTTCAGTGTTTTGTTTACCCATTCCATTGAACTACGCTCAAAATCCTAAGACATTCAATTTGTCTCATAAAGACCACTAAATGAAATAAAATAATTTATTCGAATCCATAAATTATTAAATATTACATAGAATTTCCACTCGTAACACGAGTTCGGAAAGCTGTTTCCACCATAGAAGAACTGGTAAGAAACTCTACATCAAAATCACTTCTAAAGTATAAAGACATACAGTGTATTACATAAAAAAATATTTTTAATTTAAAGCAGTTCAGTTATTTATTTTTAAATTACATAAGAGTTCTGTTTCGTAGTTGCTTTTAAACCGGTCTATAAAAGGTTCACACTGCTGCATGGTGCCAAAAATAGATGCTGATCTTCAGAACGGTGCCCCATGCATAGGAGACGAGAGACCCACCTCCCTTAAGTACGACTTAGTACCTAAAAGTAAGTACTTATGGAATCTGTCTGAATTTCTTAGGTCTTGAACTTCTTGCATCCCAAACCCAGTGTTTGCTATTTATCCTGTCATGTCATCAGGAACGTTCCTAATTTAGCTAAATGCAATTCCAAACATCAACATGTTACGCGTCGAAATTAATTCAGTTCAAGTTGTTCATTTACCCAATTTCCTCGGTAGAAGCCAGTTAACAGTGTTGCCGAGTTTCTGGCTCGTCTTTTTCCCGAAGTATGGGGGGTCAATTTTTAAATATTTTTACTTATGAATTAATATGAATATAAATTAAAAAACCGCGATAAAATCCGTTAAATAGTTTTATTTCAATTTTTATTTATTTTAAGAAAGCTTACAGAAAAATAATACAATGTTTAAGTATATAAATAATTAAAGATGGTAACAATTTTCTACATATGAGTTTATACAAATACATAAAATATTTAATATTTAGTACAAACAAACTTAAACGTGAGACTAAGAGAAATATTACTTATGATAATAAAAAAAGAACAAAACAATGGACACGGTAATAGACAAATAAAGCATATTGTTTGACTGTTTACATATTCCTATTTTTGCTTCCCTCTCGATGGTGGTGTAGTTATAATAAATAAAGTTATATTAAATAAAATTTAGAGCCATAAGTATACCCCTATTAACATTTAACATCGCTCGCAAAATGAGGATGATACACCACTGCCTATCCCTGAAATGGGCAAAAAACGTGAGACTGCATGTATTTTCTTAATACAAACATTTAAAAAAATACTTCAGGTGCCAGTAGTTAAGGTTGCTTGTAATAGTAGAATTTGAAATTCGTAATCCTTTGTGGTAAAATTTTTATTTACCACGTACTACAAAACTATGGAACCAATGCCGACAGCAGCATTTCCGGATAGATACGACCTGGCGTTCTTCAAAAAAAGAGCGTATTCCCGCCTAAAATGCCAGCAACGCATCTCTATGCCGCCTGGTATTGCAGATGTCTATGGGTGGCGGTGATCACTTACCGTCAGGTGAATCGTTTGCTAGTTTGCCATCTATACCATAAAAAAAATTGACCTAACTATTGAATATGTTTATAAATAAAGAGCCATTTTTTCCTAAGAATAGAATTCCAATCCATTAAGACTAATGTCCACATATCATTGTACTGTAAAATCAACTAAACAAACTTTTCCCCGACTCCCACGCACTTTGGAAGAGGAATTATTGTGCTGGCAATTCCAAATCGTTTCCTGACCGCAAGACGAGTTTCCAACTTGCCGATACCCTGTTTACTGACTCAAACCGATATGGATGGATGGTTTCTGGTATTTAACTGCTATTTGTGTTTAGTTAAATTTAAAATATATTGAGCGTAATAATAAAAAATTGAGGGACTGTAAGTAGGGTGGATGTTTTTTTTTACATGTTTTTCACTTGTTTTTTGAGAGGGACCAGTAAATTAAGGCATAGACTACCCTAACCGCAGTAAGTGGTAGAGAATTTTCTTAGGAGACCGTCCATCATTTTTGAAGATATTAAGTATTCAGAGATTTAGAAAAAAAATTAAGTTAGCAAAAACAATGGCAAATTACGCAAAAAAAAATGCTAAATAATCTTGTAGCTTATAAGGATTAAAATACTCTGTAGGACCATCGGAGATTTGAGTACTTTTAAGGTAAGAAATGGTTAAAAACTTTCATCATAATTTTTTTCAAGAAATGCAACTCCAATTCCCAAATATAACAAAATTTTGTATATAACTGCCTTGGTGGTATAGTTGTATTAAGGTATCACTGAAATTCTGAGGTCCTGGGTTCGATCCCCAGGTCGGGCAAAGTGATATTGGATTTTTCTATTCAGTATCAAGTGGGAGTCTGGAATTTGTGCCCGATATAGCGATAGCTCGCCCCCAATCACAATATCATGGGACGGAATATGCACTGCTAAAAGTAGGTGCATTAGTTGCGCCTCTGCCTAACCCTTCGGGGATAAAAGGCGTGAATGTGGATGTTTGTATATAGTGTCGAATAATCTACAAAAATTATAAGAATTGTATTCAAAAAAGGACAATTATTGAATAGTAGGTACAAGGCGAAAACCCTTTCCGAGTGATTTTCAATAAAATATTTTAAACACAGCCTATAAGCATCCGCCCAATAAGAGTATGGACAGCCCAATGCGCGTTTCGAATATTGCCTCTCAGTTAATCGGATTAACGCCCCATTCAATAAAAATACATTCTACTTGCTGTAAAAACCTTTATTACTACACTGATTGATAAATAAAGAGGATTTTTATACGGCGAACAAAAAGAGTCGAACACAAACTTGCCAAGATTTGTTTAGTTTTGCATTATAAACATACTGAAATATATTCCAATTATATTTTTAGACCACTTGCAATTAAAAAAATTGTTAAATTTTATCTTATCTTACTTACTAATATTATAGAACAGGTGTTTCTCGCGGCTTCGCCCGCTTGCAAAAGTCTCTCCCGCTACACAAGTCCCTGAATCACCGCGGCACATCATAGCACCACATGAACGACGCCAACGCCATCTATTTCAAAAATGAGATAAAAATCCTATATTTTCCATGGGAGCAAATTACCTGGATTAAAAGTAGCCATGTGTTAATCCAGGACATGGTTTATCTATGTGACAAATATCATCGAAATCCGTTAAGTGGTCTGTGTTTACTTCTAAGAAAAACGGAAACATACAAATATCCAAGCATTCGCATTTATAATAAACATAATTTATAATTAACAAGATAAGATGCAAATGTTTGCGAATATTATTGAATGTTTGTTAGACGTACAGTCAGAAACAGCTGAACGGATTTGGATGAAATATGGTACACGCGTAGACTATGTTCTGTATGAAATATTTTTTATATTGCGTTGTATGACGAGACGAGCATGCCGTTCACCTGATGGTAAGCGATACGACCACACATAAACAGCAACACCATCCAGCACCTTGACTTACAAAGTACTGTGGGCATTCCACTGCGCCCGTCATCCTGAGACATATGATGTTAAGTCTCATTATGTCCAGTAGTTACAATGGCTACAACGTCCTTCAAACCGAAACACAACAGTGCATGCACACTGCTGCTTGGCGGTAGAAATAGACATTGCGGTGGTAGCCACCCAGACGGACTCTTACATATGAGAGACCTACCACCAGTAATTATAATTGAACTTTTAATCAGACTCTTTAAAGATAGACCGTTTATTAAGGAACTTTTGTAGCGACAATAGCTTTAAACACAAGCGAAGCCGCGAGCCACATCTAGTTTCTAATAAATCAAGACTTTACTCAAACATAGTTGACCTTTTAAGCAATTAACAAGTCATTGCCAAGCTAACTTTTTGCGGAACAAATTACGGAATATCAACACCAGTATTTTATCCCCATCGCACAAGATTAATGAGCAGATTTGGTAATTAAAGTTCCAAGGTCACTTGACCTTCGACATTGACCCTAGAACCCTTTAATGTTGAATGGAAATGTTGATCAAATGTAAACTAGCCGTGACCGCGACTTTGAATGCTTTGATTTCATATACAAAGGTCATTGATTTAACTTTTTCTTTTTATCACTATTTCAGTGTAGGCAATGATTTTGAAATTAGAAACACCATTTGGAATCAGTTGTAACTTTTTAAATGCTGATAATAGCAATCAGCACTACTCACTAGTCACAACTGACCTCGTGTCTTATCGTTTCCTTACATTAAAAATTCATAATTATAGTATTCATTCGCAATAATTTCATCAAAGTCTCATCAAAATCAATGCAGAACTAGTCCGAAATACAAACTGACATTTAAAAACAAATTGTTCCAAATTTAAAATAAATATTGTACGCCGATTTTTCTGTCTACGTTCAGACAAGTTCATTTTATGAAAGACAGAATATACGTTCGTGACCTTTTAAATATTTAAATATAAAAATCATTTCTAAGTTTTAGATGTCCATCCCGTTTCGTAATGGAAGACTCTTTGACGAAAATGAGAAAAGTCGCAAAGGAATAACAAAGGGTTATGATAACATTTCGTAGGCGCGAAAATAAATATTAATTTTAGTTTTAGTTTGTGTTTACGAAGAAGTGTAAGAGGTTTTATATATTTAATAGGTATATTTGTAATGTTCCATTTAAAACAAGATTATGGATTTCTAATAACATTGTACCGTAGTCACTAGTTTTGGCCTTATTCTTTTAATATTTAGGCACCACGCAGACTCTGACAACTTATTGATAAAGGCTATAGTCAGAGGCGGCCTTAGGGAGGAGGGAACCGCAATGGACCAGGCACTCATACCACCAGAAAACTTTTTTTTGGGTCACGTTGGTTGTTTGTCCTCGCATCTATAGCATTTTACCTAACAAAAACATAGTAATCGGGGACCTTTTTTTGCCACCCGGGCCCCGCGGCGGCTGAGCCCGCGACTGACAAAGGGCACAAAGAAAAAAGGCCACGTTCAAACATTTGCCCCAAGGAGCCTCGCGTTTGCTAAGGCCATCACTGGCTATAGTGCTATGAAAGCGACTGTTGGTGAAGTGGCTAAAGCATCTGTCAGTTTTATTACTTATAGTACTGTAGTCACTATACTACAATGTTGTGTTTGTTGTCAATATGGTGACTCCTGCTCGACGCTCAAAAAATTTAAAAGTTTATAATTTCCAGGCATTTGATAGCAGGTCATATATTTGGACATTTGCAATGCAATCAGTCCTGTATTATATACTGCCCACTGCTGAGCACGGGCCTCCTCTACTACTGAGAGGGTTTTAGGCCTTAGTCCACCACGCTGGCCTAGTGCGGGTTGGCGGACTTCCCATACCTTCGAAATTCAGAGAACTTCTCAGGTATGTAGGTTTCCTCACGATGTTTTCCTTCACCGTTAAAGCGAACGATAATTGATAATCAGTACACTCGTAACTACGAAAAGCCAGAGGTGTGTGCCTTGGGTTTGAACCTCCGGACATTGTCTCGGCAGACCGTTCCACTCCCAACTAGGCTATCGTCCACTTTGAACATTTAATTTAATTTATTTATTAAATTTATCTCCTCTTTCTTGCCAGCCCGAGCTTGGCTTCTTTGTTTATTTTTAATGATTTTACTCCCTATAAAAATGTCTGTAGTTATATAAGTGACTTTTTGTAATAATAATTATTATTAATTTAATGTATTTTTATTTTGTATGTATTAGCGACGATAGCCTAGTTGGGAGTGGAACGGACTGCCGAGACGAATGTCCGCAGGTTCAAAACCCAAGGGCACACATCTCTGACTTGTCTAAAAAAAAGTTGTGTGTATTCTTTGTGAATTATCGCTCGCTTTAACGGTGAAGGAAAACATCTTGAGGAAACCTGCATACCTAAGAAGTTATCTGAATTTCGAAGGAATGTGAAGTCTGCCAACCCGCACTAGGCCAGCGTGGTGGACTAAGGCCTAAAACCCTCTCAGTAGTAGAGGAGGCCCGTGCTCAGCAGTGGGCAGTATATAATACAGGGCTGGTATGATGAATGTATTTTGACTTATCATAAGTGCAACTATGTTCGCCTACGTGATAAATTATTTTATTTTATTTTAATACAGCCTCAGATCAACACATAGGCTACTTTTATTTTTAAAAATTTCATAGATTCTGTCGGACTTTTATTCTTTGAAATTAGTTTCTACGGACAAAGCCGCGAGAAAAACCTCGTCATTAAAAACATTGGCAGTAATTATTTAATGCGCAGAATGCAAATTACGCACATAACAAATTCTGAGAATGTTATTAGACACTGTTTAGTATCACATTTTGAGGGGACAATGACCTGATTGGCTAATCATTAACAATGTATCTCATAAGCCAAATCAGCTTACATTAATTATTAATTTGAAAACGTGATTGCGTTCTAGGTAAAGTGGCAGCGTTGGACAGAGAGGTGACTCTAATTGAATTTCCTGGTCGAGCATTACTTTGTATGGGTTTTTCTAATAAGCTATCCCATTCCATATCAAATTGGATACATTACAAAGGAGACGAAAACAACATGACCTTATGACGTTATATAAAATAGTAAATTCACAATTGGATATCACCTTGTTGGGCCAGGTATCATTCAGAGCCACTAACAGATGTAACCGCAGACAACATTTGTTCTCAGTACCGGTAGCTACTAATAACTTGGCTCATAATAGACCGTTATGTCGTATGTGTAATTATTATAATGAGCACTGCAAGGAATTGGACATATTCAACCAGAGTAAAGGCCTCTTTAAGGCAAATATAATGAATCTAAAATTGTTCTAGATCTCCATCGCATCTCTTTAATTTTAAATTGATAAAAATCAAGTAGTTCACATTAATAGTCTATTCGAATGTTGTGCGCGGGTTTTATCGGTGTACAAATTTGAATTTGTTATTCTAAATATTGTAAATTAGAGAATTGTGTAATTTGTATATTGTTTCTGTGCCAAATAAATAAAAATAAAAAAATAAAAAATAAAATTACACTGTGGAAGGTTCTGCGTGGGTGGATCCACCAACCTGATATACTAGCAGCACTTAAACTGTGTGCACCCAATGGTTACGTCTTTTCCCGTCACCGTCCGCCGTTGTTCCTCCTGCCCACCGGTAGGACTAACCTATCTCACTACGCTCCCTTAACACGGGCTATTCGATTTTTAAACGTTATTTCACAGGATATTGATATATTTAATTGTAGCCTACCGAAATTCATTGAAGCAGCATATAAATCTGTAGAACAAAGATAAAAATGAAATTTACTAATAATATTAAGGATATACTTATAATATAATGTATTATTTATAGCATCGTATTGGTTGTAAACTGTAATTGATGTTATAACTTAGTGTAATAATAAATAAATAAAAAATTTGCGGTTGCAGTTAAAAAATTGTTACGCATGTTGCGTTATTAGGCTTAGTTTTTTTCACAATCGCTAATCCCAAATCCTTCCTATAACTCGCGACCCTTCAAGTGGAACCTAAAGATACAATCAAGCAGGCCGGCATAAATGTGCCAACCGTCCGGTGATGTATTTATCTCTTGCCGGTCGATTTTTTTTTAGAGCGTCACTTCACTTAACTTCTGCAAAACCACTTTGCCGTGACTTTGATAATCGAAAAGCAATATTCAAAAATAAATGAATAAAAACTCGTCTAGCAATTATTCTCTATTTTCAACAACAACTAAAAGATATTTCGTTTATCAAATTTAAACGAAAACTTTCAATCAAGAAAGTTGAGACACAAACTTTGAAACACATTACTGGAACAAATATATTGACAAAAACATATTTAAATTACAAAATATCTATTGAAAGGCAAACAAATTTCGTATGACTTTGAAACTATCGGCTTTTTATTATTTAATATGTTTGTAATACGTGTTTTTTATGTTATCGTACCATTAAACTATTTTGAATAGTAACCGTCAAGATTAAACTTTTAAAACCATTTATTTTTCTACACACACATAAAAACATTTTTTTATATAAAAAAGCACACAGTTAACAATTCTAGTAACTAGGTATACAATGGATTTATTGCAATATGTGTGGTAAAAGGGTTACCAGCTCAGTGCACGCTGTTAAACAGTTATATGGAAAGACTAATAAATAAAAATAAATGAAAGACATTTAGGATAATGAAAAACCTCTACCTGTCTCTACTTGCCTGCATATATACGAGATAGGAGTATTATTTGTAACTATACTATAAAATAATAAGTTAGTGTAATCGAATAAAGCCCGGTTCCTAACATGGCCAACATCCATATTTTCGATATTTTTTTGTGTTGTAATGCTAAAGCATATTACAATTTTTGCTAGTTCTTTTATTACTTAATTTTATAACATGTAGTAACATGCTGCAATTTAATTATTTTTTTTTCATTTCGTCATGAAACGAATTTATGAAAATATAACAATTAAGTGGGCATTCAATGATTTCGTTACCTTATTTAACTAAATTATACACACACATTCACGCCATTGTATCCCTAAAGGAGTAGACAGAGGCGCAACTAGTGCACCCACTTTTCACCATGTGTATTCCGTCCTATTAAGTGATAGGGAGCGAACCTATCGCCATATTGGGCGCAAATTCCAGACAACGGCTTACACTGAACTGAAAGCCCAATATCACGTTTCCCCCATTCGTATAAAACATACATTTCTAAAATAAATACCCTACTAATATTATAAACGCGAAAGTTTGTAAGAGTGGAAGAATGAATGTATGGATTGTTTGTTACTCTTTCACGCAAAAACTACTGAACGGATTTTGATGGAATTTGGCACACGGGTAGATTATGTCCTGGATTACCACATAGGCTACTTTTTATCCCAGAAAAATACAAAGCGGGACTTTTATCTCGAGAAAACTCATTCACGCGGGCGGAGCCGCGGGCAAAAGCTCGTATTTTTATAAATCAATCAATCAAACTTTGCCAACAATATTAATTTAAAACTACATGCATCATGCGTTATCTTGCCAACTTTTCCATTTAAAGTTTCTGATATAGACGTCGCCTACTTTACCCCTCGGACAGTTTCCTGACAGCACGGACGGACAACGCAGCTATTTTATTATACGTATTTTTCTGTCATTGTCAGAAGAGTTTAACTGTTACATCAGTTAATGTCTGTGTTATGATATTCGCATTGTTACTTTGATCTACTTTCGACTGTCGTTGGCGTATTTATGTTGCGGGACGATTACCTTAATGAGGTTTTAGGTTCAATTCCTGAGTCTGGTAAAGTGATATTGGTAAATTTGGAATTGTGCTCTTTATTTGGCAAGACATCTTCCCTATTACTATATAGCTTGCGAATTTCAGATTGCAACATAAGTCTATAGCTTTTGATGCATCGGATATTCATGATAAGAAAATGGATTCTTGTCTCGCTCTCGTATATTTTTAAAAATAAAAACAAACAAGAACTCATCACGCCTTTATCCCCGAAGGGGTATACAGCTAGCAGCTATACAGAGGCGCATCTAGTGCACCCACTTTTCACCGTGTGTATTCCGTCCCATGAAGTGATTGGGAGCGAACCCATCCCCCTATTGGGCACAAATTCCGGACTCCAGGCTGATGGTAGGAAACAGAAAACCCTATTACCTATCACTTTGCCCAACCCTGGAATCGAACCCTCGGACCGATGTCGTAGTACCGCGCATACAATACAACTACGCCACTTACGCTGTATTTTACACATAGAAAAAAAATATCAAAGTATGTGATCTTGTACCCACCAAACCAGTTCGTTTTATTTTTAAACTAGCATTGCGCGCGCGCGCGTGGATAAGTTTTCCGGGATAAAAAGTAGCCTATAGCACTCAGGAGTAATGTAGCTTCCTATTAGTGAAAGAATTTTCAAAATTGGTCCAGTAGTTCCTGAGATTAGCGCGTTCAACAAACAAACTCTTTAGCTTTATAATATTAAGTATAGATATATAGTATAGATTATTTATATACTTTCAGACACACGCCTGGACCTTTCATTGCACGTGCCGCAGTACTCTAGGGGTAAAAATGACCCTCGTTTCATATTCCCATGGGAGAGGGATGGTGGTCTTATTACAAATTGGGATCAAAGTAGTAGGGCATAGACACGATTTTTTTAATATAATTGCAGGGCGCTTTTGATAGGTCCGTCTGGAAGTCTTAAGCGGAGGCTATGTTCAGCAGCGGACTTTATGTAGCTGATGATGATTATGGTTGTTGATGATGATTATTTTTGTGTGATTTTACACAAATAATAATGTTTCCGCTCTGAATCTGTCAATTTTCTACCCCTAAAAGTCCCTTCAAATATATTATCCCCCAAACATCCCCTGATAGAGTTCAATTCTCCCAAATTTGGGGATACCCCCCCTCCCCCCTCATCTGGCAACTGTGCATCCGTCGTGCAGCTTGCTCACAAAATCTAACCTAGCCAGAGACAAATTACTCCCCATTAACTGCAGAGATAATATATTCCAACCATAAACAATAGCAGTAATATAGCATTGGTATGCAAATTTAATTCATTTGGGTCACTGAACCGAACGATGAAATATTATGCTGGAGACTTGAGGTAATGGTTGCTAGGCATCTTGCACACCTGCTTTTGACTTGTCAAAACGATAATAATAGGGTAGTTTAAGCTTATTAGGGTCCTGTTGTCAGAATTAGGCTGCGATAGCCTAGTTGGTAGTGGAACGGACTGCCGAGACGAATGTCCGCAGGTTCAAAACTCAAGGGCACACACCTCTGACCTTTTTAAAAAGTTATGTGAGTATTCATTGTGAAGGAAAACATCGTGGGGAAACCTGCATACCTGAGAAGTTCTCTGAATTTCAAAGGTATGTTAAGTCTGCCAACCCGCGATAGGCCAGCGTGGTGGACTAAGGCCTTAACCCTCTCAGTTGAAGAGGAGGCCCGCGCTCAGCAGTGGGCAGTATATAATACAGGGCTGGTATGGTATGGATTATCGAAAATAGGACC
This sequence comes from Sphinx pinastri, assembly GCA_947568825.1. NCBI lineage: Eukaryota > Metazoa > Arthropoda > Insecta > Lepidoptera > Sphingidae > Sphinx > Sphinx pinastri. Next base: position 15,304,718 of record OX387629.1, read on the forward strand.
CTTGCAAATTGGCGTTTCATTTAATGTCTTGATGATACTTGGTTTATTATAAGATATGCATGGATCTAATATTGAACAGTACTGGTTCTACTCGAGTCTATTAAACTAAAACATGAATATAATGATTAACAGAGAAGTAGAAAGAGTGTAAACTTCAAAAATATGATAATTGTAATAAAAATAGATCTAGGTATCTCCCTATCATTTACAATTGTAAAGTTTTAAAGATACTGATCTGTGAACATTGAAGAAGACACTTATTTGTTTCACGGCCATTCTGAGATAAAAAACAGGGTAGTAATAAGAGCTCTTAGCTACAAGTATAATGCCAGCTTCGATTTAAAAATGTCACTCTGAATAATCCAAAAATATCGCGTGTATAGACGAAATTGAATAACCAACGAACGCAGTCAGTTTTCGAATATCTTTTGTCTAAAAAATCTGGTTTGTAACAGAAAATACTGGTGATAAAATTCTAAACATTGATTCACTTCTGGGTGGGTACCACCGCAATATCTATTTCTACCGCCATGCAGCACTGTGCATGCACTGTTGTATTTCGGGTTGAAGGGCATTGTAGCCAGTGTAACTACTGGACATAATGAGACTTAACATCGTATGTCTCAGGATGACGAGCGCAGTGGAATGTCACACAGTACTTTGTAACTCAAGGTGCTGGATGGTGTTGCTACTGTTTATGGGTTGTCGTATCGCTTACCATCAGGCGAACGGCATGCTGGTCTCGTCATTCAATGCAATAAAAAGAAAATACAATATGAAAAACTGATATCCGATCATGATATTATATTGCGTTTTAATATCAAGATAAATAAATGCGATTTGGAAAAGGGATTTAAAAACAAGCAACAGTTTAAATTTCTATACCTGCCAGCTCGTAAACAAGTAAAAGCTTCACCATACACCAAAGACATCTTCTCAAACCTTTATAATCGCTATCATGAGCCACATGAAGTCCACTACACATAAGCCTCCCCTAAAGATTTCTTAAACCCTATATCATCTTAATCCACTACCCTCAAAAGGAATCGTATATGAACAAAGGTAACAAAAGCACACGTCGGTGACCGAGCCCCGAGCACCCTCCATATTTATTGCCTCGCGTTTGATATTTGCTGAACTCTCAGGCGAAACCTTTCTTCGCAAACAGAGGATGTTTGTCCGTGTTTGTTGAGCAGGTGTTGCAGCTAATTTGTGTAGAAACAACTTTCTGGTTGTGGTATTTTGTTTGTTTATTGTGAATTGCAACTGCATTGTGAGTAACTGCTTCTTGGTTGTAAGATAGTGATGGAAATACTAATTTCTTTGTGACATACCATCCATTTTACCATCGCACCACTCGCCATCGCAGTGGAGTTCATCCTCACTACGTTGAATCCGTCCGTAGAAGCACGGTGCGTTTTCAGCGATCTTTTCTGCCGCGCACGTGCAAACTTTGGAATGAACTCCCTGCATCGGTGTTTCCCGAGCGCTATGACTTGTCCTTCTTTAAACGAGGTTTAAAAAGAGTGCTCACCTCCCGTTAGGCAAAGACTTGGCTGTGCCTCTGGCTTTAGTCCATGGGCGGCGGATGCTGCTTACCATCAGGCGGACCACTTGCTCGTATGCCTACTAAAGTAATAAAAAATAAAAGGGATTGTAGGGTTTTGTTTGATTGATTTGTGATGATTCCATGATTGCAATAATATGTTATTTATATTTTATTTATGATTATAGCCAATCCTTACGAATAAAAAAAGGTAGCCAGACGATGATATAACGTAGATACGCTTCCTGACACCTTTTGATATCTTTCCACATTAGACCGGTAACGAAATTAAAATAATCCTGCTGAACTAATGATTTAGAAACCCGGAAACAGCAATCAAGACTTGTTTTTTATACAAAAATAATACACGGTCTGGAATTGGAATTCGTGTCTTCACGAGACAGAAACCACAAAAATGACGGTGTTTAATTGCATTTCTGCCTACACCATACTTTTTGGTAAACCTACTAATATAAATAGACTTAAAATTCTTCCTTCTACTTAATAATATTCTTAACAATGACATTCAACAAACAGCTCAAGCTATCGTCACTAGAAGCGGGAAATTTTAGTGCATGAATTTCTTATACACGTAAGCACATCTGCCGTACAAGGAATTTGTGCACTAAGAAAGCATTTTTGAATATTCATACACATATGGAAGTCTTGAAGTTCAAATTTGTCTTTTTCGCAATAAATATACTAAGATACAATAGAAATATTGCATAAATAGAATACGATATCCAAAACATCCGCATGACAACTTTGTTCTGACATAAATAATATTGCTTTAGTAATTGTGAATTTATGAATATTGTCCGGACTCTGCTCGTCCATTTCCCTGACCACAACAACTCCTTGTCCTGTTGGCTTATATAGGATGCTGTATTCGTCTGATATACAGGGTGTTAAGTTAATATAGTTGACTGGAATTAGCTAGTGGTTCTGCTCGATTTAACTTTCTGTGGTTAAATATAAACTTTTAAAATCTATTTTTATTATCGTAGGGAGATTGTGACTTTTCCGAAGATATATATTATAAGAGCATCTATCATCTGAAATTCATATTTGTTGGTTACATTATTGTTACGATTTCATTATTCTTTATTTTATTTAAATAAATTACAAAAATATTATAAATTATGAAGTACGTTGCTTCATAAAACAAAATATTTTCATCTCGCTATTCGATTAGTTTTTTCGAAAGTATTGTAAGTGGCATTTACGTCTACCTCTACATAATTAAGTACTTTATAATTTTAATACACTTTAATATAATTAAGCTTATTTACATACCACCTAATGATTATAAAATCAATTCCAATCAATTTAACAAACAATTACCAAATAATATTTTTAAACAATAATTGTAAATAAATATCAATATATACTTTTCTTGGCAAATCCAAATACATCATTTAAAGTTTCCTAGGGGAGGCTGGGGATGTACGGGAACTGGACGCCATCCAACTGGGGCGCGTTCCTACGCCAAATGTCTTAAAAATTTCACCGTTCCGACATACAGACAGATTTTTATGTGTATTTAATTTCGAAACAGATTTGCAAAATGACAAAATTTTTTGTTCACAGTGTATAGTTTGGACACAGTTTTACAGAAATGTTCGGATACACAACAAATATATTTAGATTTGTAACTGTATACCCTTTTGTTCTACTAAACCCCATTACACAGTACCTCCGTACCCTACAAATCACGAAACTCATAAAGCCCTTTGGGGACAGCCTTTGATTGACAAAGGGCGATGCTCAAAGAAATGGTTGTTTAAATAAATAATATTATAAGGCGTTTCGAGGAGTAGCCGCGAATAATTATCGCTAGAAGCAATGATGTCGACTGGTGTGTAAGTGAAGGGTTGGAGCGGATTAATTATTTTTTCATATCCTCCGAATGCAGACGAGCTGACTGCTATGATGGAACACCGTTGCCCATTGACCCATGAGACTATTTCATAATGTCCAAAAAAATTCGCCATATTATAATGTATAGGATTCATTTCATATCCTTTTTTGGGAATGTAGTTTGCCGTGGATGAAAGCAGAAACTCGCTGGACACAGGCTGCTTCTTAAAGGTAGGTCTGGAAACCTTTAAGGAAGAGCTATGTTTAGTAGATTGGAGGCTGATGATAATTGACAGTGACTTGTATTTGATAGCCTTATATACTCACACCCATCACGATTCACGCCATGCGGTAATCCAATATGTATCCAACATGCCTTGATGCCAGATCAAGTTATGGAAGCCAGAAGCCGTAACCAAGACGCCTTTCTACAATCGTTAACGCTAATAGAAAACAAACAATGTATGGGAATGACTTATCCTAGCGCGAAGTTTATCGCTAGGATATGTCTTCCCCATACATAACGTTAGCGTTGACGATTATACGAAGGCATCTTCGCTACCATCCCAAAGAGTTTTATTAGCGCATATCCTATAACTTACGCCGATTATTCAAAGAAAATTGCTTTACCTCGTCAAGCTGAAGTTATTAATTAATTCATCGGTTCAATTTAGCGAGACTGGGTGCAGGGCATCGACTAACCATCAAACTGGTAATTAGCATTTGCTTGAGATCGCTCCTGACGCCTCATTAATTTAAACATGGTTCATTGGTTTAGTGGGTTACTGGAATCAGATCCTGATTGTAATTAGTGGAATTACTGGGCATGAGTCGTCCAATGTCTTGGATGATGAGCTGTCCAGTACAGCTAGGCGTCTTTGTTAAGCAAAGTTCAGGTGTCACTTTTGATGGGCAGTCGTTTTTAGGCAAGAGAGTTATTCAGTCATAAAAAAAATATATCATAATAATAACTAATCTAGAAAACAGACTTCTCAAGTCACATCTGATGGAAGACGCGGTACTTGAATTCAGTGCCAACGTCAAAACTAATCCGATTATTTTCGAATACTTTGTCAATACCAAATTTGCAAAACTTCACTATATATGATGTTGCGAAAACTTTATAATATGAAAACTCGATGTATCGAGATCCTTCCAGTAGCGAATAGAAAGGTCAAAATCCATTCAAAATAGATTTTATTTTAATTCTAGTTGATTTCACAAACAACGTCCTTAATTTCTTTACGATTAATTAAACATAATCTTTATGCTTCGACGCTTTGATAATATTATGACGTCCTCATTACAAAAATAATTTATAACAAATTATTTCGAGTCCTTATTGAATAAAAATTAAGCTCTTTTTAAAATAACACGACAGAAAACGGTTTTTGGCTGTTTGTTAGAAATAAACTCAATAACCGCTAAACTGGCACTCGAATAGACCATGTCCTGGATTAAGACATTTAATCTGTTTCTGTCGAAAAAATACAGTGGAGCATCCATATCGAGGTTTTTACTCGAGCATAACTACGATCAGCACCTAGGACACTGCAATTATATCAAAATAAGCTAAGAACTAGGTAGGATATTTTTATCCACTCGGATAACGACCACCGTACTCAGTGTAATACCTGCCACAGCGGCCCACGTAAACATTGTGCATTCTGGGATCAGCCTGAGTACATCCAATTTCAAACAGTCGGCCTGTTTGATACTGGATATCACCAGTCGTCATAATAGGGTATTTTCCTATGTTCGAATATGTACATCTATATACTAATATATGAAGCTTAAGAGTTTGTTTGTTTGAACGCGCTAATCTGAGGAACAACTGGACCGATTTTGAAAATTCTTTCACTAATAGGAAGCTACATTACTCCTGAGTGCTAAAGGCTACTTTTTATCCCGGAAAAACTTTTTAACGCGGGCGGAGCCGCGCTCAGATGCTAGTTATTTTATATGTAACGTCAAATAGAATGAAAAGGAAGCCCTTCTGTGGAAACTGCATTGAAATGAGGCAGTGATTCGTATTTCAAATATTTCAATGTGAAGGAGTGGGCACGTAGTGGGGATATCGCTCCATCTCATTATTTTGCTCGAATCGTTATGCCCGATGACGTTACGATCGCGTATTGTACCTCTTCTCTCGTTTCTTGACACTTACCGCTTCTACCGAAATGCAAAGGCTTATAACTTGTTGATCTTTCTGTATTATTATTATTATCTTTCTTTCTTTCTTCTTCTATTATGTGTGTATTATTCATATGAGGTAACTATCCGATAAACGTAAAGAACGAAAATGCGTCAAATACTCTATTACGTCGACTGGTGAGGTATAATCATCAATTACATTTACTGGTGGTAGGTCTCTCATATGCAAGAGTCCGTCTGGGTGGGTACCACCGCAATGTCTAATTATACCGCAGCAGTGTGCATGCTCTGTTGTGTTTCGGTTTGAAGGACATTGTAGCCAGTGTAACTACTGGACATAATGAGACTTAACATCTTATGTCTCAGGATGACGAGCGCAGTGGAATGCCACACAGTACTTTGTAACTCAAGATGCTGGATGGTGTTGCTACTGTATATGGCGCCATCAGGCGAACGGCATGCTCGTCCCGTTATTCAATGCCTTTTTTTTTTAAATCTCTCATCAGTCGTCACTCTATCTATAACCAACTCCACTAATCAGGTGCATAGGGACTGCTTTGCCATGCCCCTAATAAATAAAAAAAGAAAACATAGAAACAACACGTGAGCTAAGTTATTAAGTTTATGAACGTGTAGCTCGGAATATATTCTGTAATATTCCGAGGAGCAATCTCGCTCATCTAATTACTCTGCATGCACATGATTGCATTACAAGTATCGAGTTTCTTATTTGTTTTGTTAGTGTGTTAGCACGTACTGACAAGACAAAAATAAGTATAGCTTTGGACCTCTATCTACACTGACGTCATATTAAAGGAACTTGTTGGATGCAGCCACTTTCAAGTATGGAAATTTTTTGGGGCGGTCTATGTTCAGCAGAAGCTGTCCCGTGAATGACGTAATTTGATTATCAATTTTATTACTAGTACGACAAAGTCCTCTACACGGAATTGATATATTTTTTTTATACGCGTGTGGCATCACCACCACTTGGAAATGAAACAGTGGAGCATACAACAATTAATATAAATCATCACAAACAGTTTACCTTTAACATTCCAGACGCCAGCCGATAAGAAACTTAAGAGCTCGCAAACAATGCAGCATTTAACATACAAGTGACCAAAGAGGCTAGCTGGCAGCCCCACCACAATCGACAATAAACTTGTGTATTTATATAAGTATTAAGCATTTAGCAGTAGCATAAACAATAGCAGTAATATAGCATTGGTATGCAAATTTAATTCATTTGGGTCACTGAACCGAACGATGAAATATTATGCTGGAGACTTGAGGTAATGGTTGCTAGGCATCTTGCACACCTGCTTTTGACTTGTCAAAACGATAATAATAGGGTAGTTTAAGCTTATTAGGGTCCTGTTGTCAGAATTAGGCTGCGATAGCCTAGTTGGTAGTGGAACGGACTGCCGAGACGAATGTCCGCAGGTTCAAAACTCAAGGGCACACACCTCTGACCTTTTTAAAAAGTTATGTGAGTATTCATTGTGAAGGAAAACATCGTGGGGAAACCTGCATACCTGAGAAGTTCTCTGAATTTCAAAAGTTTGTTAAGTCTGCCAACCCGCGATAGGCCAGCGTGGTGGACTAAGGCCTTAACCCTCTCAGTTGAAGAGGAGGCCCGCGCTCAGCAGTGGGCAGTATATAATACAGGGCTGGTATGGTATGGATTATCGAAAATAGGACCCTTGCAAATTGGCGTTTCATTTAATGTCTTGATGATACTTGGTTTATTATAAGATATGCATGGATCTAATATTGAACAGTACTGGTTCTACTCGAGTCTATTAAACTAAAACATGAATATAATGATTAACAGAGAAGTAGAAAGAGTGTAAACTTCAAAAATATGATAATTGTAATAAAAATAGATCTAGGTATCTCCCTATCATTTACAATTGTAAAGTTTTAAAGATACTGATCTGTGAACATTGAAGAAGACACTTATTTGTTTCACGGCCATTCTGAGATAAAAAACAGGGTAGTAATAAGAGCTCTTAGCTACAAGTATAATGCCAGCTTCGATTTAAAAATGTCACTCTGAATAATCCAAAAATATCGCGTGTATAGACGAAATTGAATAACCAACGAACGCAGTCAGTTTTCGAATATCTTTTGTCTAAAAAATCTGGTTTGTAACAGAAAATACTGGTGATAAAATTCTAAACATTGATTCACTTCTGGGTGGGTACCACCGCAATATCTATTTCTACCGCCATGCAGCACTGTGCATGCACTGTTGTATTTCGGGTTGAAGGGCATTGTAGCCAGTGTAACTACTGGACATAATGAGACTTAACATCGTATGTCTCAGGATGACGAGCGCAGTGGAATGTCACACAGTACTTTGTAACTCAAGGTGCTGGATGGTGTTGCTACTGTTTATGGGTTGTCGTATCGCTTACCATCAGGCGAACGGCATGCTGGTCTCGTCATTCAATGCAATAAAAAGAAAATACAATATGAAAAACTGATATCCGATCATGATATTATATTGCGTTTTAATATCAAGATAAATAAATGCGATTTGGAAAAGGGATTTAAAAACAAGCAACAGTTTAAATTTCTATACCTGCCAGCTCGTAAACAAGTAAAAGCTTCACCATACACCAAAGACATCTTCTCAAACCTTTATAATCGCTATCATGAGCCACATGAAGTCCACTACACATAAGCCTCCCCTAAAGATTTCTTAAACCCTATATCATCTTAATCCACTACCCTCAAAAGGAATCGTATATGAACAAAGGTAACAAAAGCACACGTCGGTGACCGAGCCCCGAGCACCCTCCATATTTATTGCCTCGCGTTTGATATTTGCTGAACTCTCAGGCGAAACCTTTCTTCGCAAACAGAGGATGTTTGTCCGTGTTTGTTGAGCAGGTGTTGCAGCTAATTTGTGTAGAAACAACTTTCTGGTTGTGGTATTTTGTTTGTTTATTGTGAATTGCAACTGCATTGTGAGTAACTGCTTCTTGGTTGTAAGATAGTGATGGAAATACTAATTTCTTTGTGACATACCATCCATTTTACCATCGCACCACTCGCCATCGCAGTGGAGTTCATCCTCACTACGTTGAATCCGTCCGTAGAAGCACGGTGCGTTTTCAGCGATCTTTTCTGCCGCGCACGTGCAAACTTTGGAATGAACTCCCTGCATCGGTGTTTCCCGAGCGCTATGACTTGTCCTTCTTTAAACGAGGTTTAAAAAGAGTGCTCACCTCCCGTTAGGCAAAGACTTGGCTGTGCCTCTGGCTTTAGTCCATGGGCGGCGGATGCTGCTTACCATCAGGCGGACCACTTGCTCGTATGCCTACTAAAGTAATAAAAAATAAAAGGGATTGTAGGGTTTTGTTTGATTGATTTGTGATGATTCCATGATTGCAATAATATGTTATTTATATTTTATTTATGATTATAGCCAATCCTTACGAATAAAAAAAGGTAGCCAGACGATGATATAACGTAGATACGCTTCCTGACACCTTTTGATATCTTTCCACATTAGACCGGTAACGAAATTAAAATAATCCTGCTGAACTAATGATTTAGAAACCCGGAAACAGCAATCAAGACTTGTTTTTTATACAAAAATAATACACGGTCTGGAATTGGAATTCGTGTCTTCACGAGACAGAAACCACAAAAATGACGGTGTTTAATTGCATTTCTGCCTACACCATACTTTTTGGTAAACCTACTAATATAAATAGACTTAAAATTCTTCCTTCTACTTAATAATATTCTTAACAATGACATTCAACAAACAGCTCAAGCTATCGTCACTAGAAGCGGGAAATTTTAGTGCATGAATTTCTTATACACGTAAGCACATCTGCCGTACAAGGAATTTGTGCACTAAGAAAGCATTTTTGAATATTCATACACATATGGAAGTCTTGAAGTTCAAATTTGTCTTTTTCGCAATAAATATACTAAGATACAATAGAAATATTGCATAAATAGAATACGATATCCAAAACATCCGCATGACAACTTTGTTCTGACATAAATAATATTGCTTTAGTAATTGTGAATTTATGAATATTGTCCGGACTCTGCTCGTCCATTTCCCTGACCACAACAACTCCTTGTCCTGTTGGCTTATATAGGATGCTGTATTCGTCTGATATACAGGGTGTTAAGTTAATATAGTTGACTGGAATTAGCTAGTGGTTCTGCTCGATTTAACTTTCTGTGGTTAAATATAAACTTTTAAAATCTATTTTTATTATCGTAGGGAGATTGTGACTTTTCCGAAGATATATATTATAAGAGCATCTATCATCTGAAATTCATATTTGTTGGTTACATTATTGTTACGATTTCATTATTCTTTATTTTATTTAAATAAATTACAAAAATATTATAAATTATGAAGTACGTTGCTTCATAAAACAAAATATTTTCATCTCGCTATTCGATTAGTTTTTTCGAAAGTATTGTAAGTGGCATTTACGTCTACCTCTACATAATTAAGTACTTTATAATTTTAATACACTTTAATATAATTAAGCTTATTTACATACCACCTAATGATTATAAAATCAATTCCAATCAATTTAACAAACAATTACCAAATAATATTTTTAAACAATAATTGTAAATAAATATCAATATATACTTTTCTTGGCAAATCCAAATACATCATTTAAAGTTTCCTAGGGGAGGCTGGGGATGTACGGGAACTGGACGCCATCCAACTGGGGCGCGTTCCTACGCCAAATGTCTTAAAAATTTCACCGTTCCGACATACAGACAGATTTTTATGTGTATTTAATTTCGAAACAGATTTGCAAAATGACAAAATTTTTTGTTCACAGTGTATAGTTTGGACACAGTTTTACAGAAATGTTCGGATACACAACAAATATATTTAGATTTGTAACTGTATACCCTTTTGTTCTACTAAACCCCATTACACAGTACCTCCGTACCCTACAAATCACGAAACTCATAAAGCCCTTTGGGGACAGCCTTTGATTGACAAAGGGCGATGCTCAAAGAAATGGTTGTTTAAATAAATAATATTATAAGGCGTTTCGAGGAGTAGCCGCGAATAATTATCGCTAGAAGCAATGATGTCGACTGGTGTGTAAGTGAAGGGTTGGAGCGGATTAATTATTTTTTCATATCCTCCGAATGCAGACGAGCTGACTGCTATGATGGAACACCGTTGCCCATTGACCCATGAGACTATTTCATAATGTCCAAAAAAATTCGCCATATTATAATGTATAGGATTCATTTCATATCCTTTTTTGGGAATGTAGTTTGCCGTGGATGAAAGCAGAAACTCGCTGGACACAGGCTGCTTCTTAAAGGTAGGTCTGGAAACCTTTAAGGAAGAGCTATGTTTAGTAGATTGGAGGCTGATGATAATTGACAGTGACTTGTATTTGATAGCCTTATATACTCACACCCATCACGATTCACGCCATGCGGTAATCCAATATGTATCCAACATGCCTTGATGCCAGATCAAGTTATGGAAGCCAGAAGCCGTAACCAAGACGCCTTTCTACAATCGTTAACGCTAATAGAAAACAAACAATGTATGGGAATGACTTATCCTAGCGCGAAGTTTATCGCTAGGATATGTCTTCCCCATACATAACGTTAGCGTTGACGATTATACGAAGGCATCTTCGCTACCATCCCAAAGAGTTTTATTAGCGCATATCCTATAACTTACGCCGATTATTCAAAGAAAATTGCTTTACCTCGTCAAGCTGAAGTTATTAATTAATTCATCGGTTCAATTTAGCGAGACTGGGTGCAGGGCATCGACTAACCATCAAACTGGTAATTAGCATTTGCTTGAGATCGCTCCTGACGCCTCATTAATTTAAACATGGTTCATTGGTTTAGTGGGTTACTGGAATCAGATCCTGATTGTAATTAGTGGAATTACTGGGCATGAGTCGTCCAATGTCTTGGATGATGAGCTGTCCAGTACAGCTAGGCGTCTTTGTTAAGCAAAGTTCAGGTGTCACTTTTGATGGGCAGTCGTTTTTAGGCAAGAGAGTTATTCAGTCATAAAAAAAATATATCATAATAATAACTAATCTAGAAAACAGACTTCTCAAGTCACATCTGATGGAAGACGCGGTACTTGAATTCAGTGCCAACGTCAAAACTAATCCGATTATTTTCGAATACTTTGTCAATACCAAATTTGCAAAACTTCACTATATATGATGTTGCGAAAACTTTATAATATGAAAACTCGATGTATCGAGATCCTTCCAGTAGCGAATAGAAAGGTCAAAATCCATTCAAAATAGATTTTATTTTAATTCTAGTTGATTTCACAAACAACGTCCTTAATTTCTTTACGATTAATTAAACATAATCTTTATGCTTCGACGCTTTGATAATATTATGACGTCCTCATTACAAAAATAATTTATAACAAATTATTTCGAGTCCTTATTGAATAAAAATTAAGCTCTTTTTAAAATAACACGACAGAAAACGGTTTTTGGCTGTTTGTTAGAAATAAACTCAATAACCGCTAAACTGGCACTCGAATAGACCATGTCCTGGATTAAGACATTTAATCTGTTTCTGTCGAAAAAATACAGTGGAGCATCCATATCGAGGTTTTTACTCGAGCATAACTACGATCAGCACCTAGGACACTGCAATTATATCAAAATAAGCTAAGAACTAGGTAGGATATTTTTATCCACTCGGATAACGACCACCGTACTCAGTGTAATACCTGCCACAGCGGCCCACGTAAACATTGTGCATTCTGGGATCAGCCTGAGTACATCCAATTTCAAACAGTCGGCCTGTTTGATACTGGATATCACCAGTCGTCATAATAGGGTATTTTCCTATGTTCGAATATGTACATCTATATACTAATATATGAAGCTTAAGAGTTTGTTTGTTTGAACGCGCTAATCTGAGGAACAACTGGACCGATTTTGAAAATTCTTTCACTAATAGGAAGCTACATTACTCCTGAGTGCTAAAGGCTACTTTTTATCCCGGAAAAACTTTTTAACGCGGGCGGAGCCGCGCTCAGATGCTAGTTATTTTATATGTAACGTCAAATAGAATGAAAAGGAAGCCCTTCTGTGGAAACTGCATTGAAATGAGGCAGTGATTCGTATTTCAAATATTTCAATGTGAAGGAGTGGGCACGTAGTGGGGATATCGCTCCATCTCATTATTTTGCTCGAATCGTTATGCCCGATGACGTTACGATCGCGTATTGTACCTCTTCTCTCGTTTCTTGACACTTACCGCTTCTACCGAAATGCAAAGGCTTATAACTTGTTGATCTTTCTGTATTATTATTATTATCTTTCTTTCTTTCTTCTTCTATTATGTGTGTATTATTCATATGAGGTAACTATCCGATAAACGTAAAGAACGAAAATGCGTCAAATACTCTATTACGTCGACTGGTGAGGTATAATCATCAATTACATTTACTGGTGGTAGGTCTCTCATATGCAAGAGTCCGTCTGGGTGGGTACCACCGCAATGTCTAATTATACCGCAGCAGTGTGCATGCTCTGTTGTGTTTCGGTTTGAAGGACATTGTAGCCAGTGTAACTACTGGACATAATGAGACTTAACATCTTATGTCTCAGGATGACGAGCGCAGTGGAATGCCACACAGTACTTTGTAACTCAAGATGCTGGATGGTGTTGCTACTGTATATGGCGCCATCAGGCGAACGGCATGCTCGTCCCGTTATTCAATGCCTTTTTTTTTTAAATCTCTCATCAGTCGTCACTCTATCTATAACCAACTCCACTAATCAGGTGCATAGGGACTGCTTTGCCATGCCCCTAATAAATAAAAAAAGAAAACATAGAAACAACACGTGAGCTAAGTTATTAAGTTTATGAACGTGTAGCTCGGAATATATTCTGTAATATTCCGAGGAGCAATCTCGCTCATCTAATTACTCTGCATGCACATGATTGCATTACAAGTATCGAGTTTCTTATTTGTTTTGTTAGTGTGTTAGCACGTACTGACAAGACAAAAATAAGTATAGCTTTGGACCTCTATCTACACTGACGTCATATTAAAGGAACTTGTTGGATGCAGCCACTTTCAAGTATGGAAATTTTTTGGGGCGGTCTATGTTCAGCAGAAGCTGTCCCGTGAATGACGTAATTTGATTATCAATTTTATTACTAGTACGACAAAGTCCTCTACACGGAATTGATATATTTTTTTTATACGCGTGTGGCATCACCACCACTTGGAAATGAAACAGTGGAGCATACAACAATTAATATAAATCATCACAAACAGTTTACCTTTAACATTCCAGACGCCAGCCGATAAGAAACTTAAGAGCTCGCAAACAATGCAGCATTTAACATACAAGTGACCAAAGAGGCTAGCTGGCAGCCCCACCACAATCGACAATAAACTTGTGTATTTATATAAGTATTAAGCATTTTATTTCACTCTCTCGCAAACCTCCGGAAATTGTCTCGGCAGACCGTTCCATTCCCAACTAGGCTATCGTCCACTAGGTTCAAAACCCAAGGCACACACCTCTGACTTTCCGTAGTAACGTGTATATTATTTATCAATTATCGTTCGCTTTAAGGGTAAAGGAAAACATCGTGAGGAAACCTGCAGACCTGAGAAGTTCTCTATAAGAATTTCGAAGATATGTGAAGTCTGCCAACCCGCACTAAGCCAGCGTGGTGGACTAAGGCCTTAATCCTCTCAGTCGTAGAGGAGGCTCGTGCTCAGCAGTGGGCAGTATATAATACAGGGCTGATTGCTCTCGCAAACTGTCTTCATATTCACTCGCATACTCTGTACTTGGTCTAATACATCACATTGAATCCGTCTCTGAATTTAATTTCTAAGTAGGACACAATACCCTACACGCGCAAACTAGAAAGTGTATCATTTGTTTTTAAATAAGCTTCACAATTCCAGGAGAGTCATTGCACTATCAACCTTAAAGGACAGGAACAAGGAATCAGGAACGGGAAGAGGTTATTTAGACCTCTAGAAAACTAAGCCACATCTTAATACAAATATTGTAATGACCACAAAAGATAAACGTAGCAGCCTAGTCGATAAACATTTTAATACATTACAGCAAAAAAGGAATATGATGAACGCAGTACCTGAAATAGAAGAAATCATTGTTTTTATGTAAGTAACTATAAAAAGGGAATTTTTCAAATGGATCTCGCCATCCAGAAATACCAACAAGACTAGAAAGATCAAACTTCCTTCACACGAGCAGACTTTCACCTAGTTAAAACAATTAGGTAGGCCGACATAACTGTGCCAACCGCTGGGGATGTATTTATCTCTTACTAGTCGACATTATTTAACGTTCACGTCACTTATCAGGTGCAGTGAAGGCACTTTGCCGAGCCTCTGAGGAAAAACTACAAAACTCACCGAAATGAAATTGTTATAGGACAGCGTCATGATGCCGAACGCCGTCATATAGACTGGCACTTGACTCTGCTGTATAGCGAGTACCGTGAGGACCCGCAGCTTCGTGTCAGCGCGGATGTACTCCCAGCCGCAATGGAAAATCGCCGTGGATACTAGCGATGCCTGCAAATAGCAACCCAATCCCACTGCTGGGCACAGACCTTCTCTACTACTGAGAGGTTTAAGGGCTAGTCTACCATACTAGTCTAGTGGAGAGGGCTTAGATTTAGGCTTTAGTCCACCATGCTTAGTGGAAGATTTCATATCCATTCGAAATTTATATCGGGAATTTTCAGGTGTCCAAGTTTTCCCACGATTTCTTTCACAGTCAGACTGCCTCGGTGGCGTAGTTGTATTACGGTACGACTGCAAGGCTGAGGTCTCGGGTTCGATCCCCGGGTCGGGCAAAGTGATATTGGATTTTTCTATTCAGTATCAGCCCGGAGTCTGGAATTTGTGCCCGATATGGCGATAGGCTCGCCCCCTATCACATCATGGGACGGAATACGCTTGGCGAAAAGTGGGTGCACTAGTTGCGCCTCTGCCTACCCCTTCGGGGATAAAAGGCGTGAGCATGCGCGTCTTTCACAGTCAAAATGAGCGATAATAAACAAATAATTTTTCTAGGTACGTAACTTTAAATTGTGACGGTGTGGATGTGTGTACTAGCATGCAAGCTACTTGCTTATCTTGTGATTCAAGTTTATACCAAAAAACAATAACCTCATGAGTGATATTCCCAGCAGGCATCATGTAAGCGCCAGTCAGAACAATCAAGCAGAATATATAAATGAAGGTGGCCAGCAGGTATAACATGTTTCGCTCCGTTGTCTACAAAAAGAACTCAATTAAAAATCAGCCAGATGATAAATAATTTCAGGTCTGAAACGGAGGCATCCAGAAAAATAATAGGAAACAGACAAATGACAAGACAAGAACTGACATTAAGTGG
Source organism: Sphinx pinastri (assembly GCA_947568825.1). Lineage (NCBI taxonomy): Eukaryota > Metazoa > Arthropoda > Insecta > Lepidoptera > Sphingidae > Sphinx > Sphinx pinastri. The sequence continues at coordinate 15,320,699 of OX387629.1, forward strand.
TAAGTGTGTTGTAAAAGATATTCCGTCTATTGGTCTATTTCTACCGCCAAGCAACAATATTAAAAATAATAATAGAATAGTGTTGTGCTCTGGTTTAAAAGACTTCTTTTACTGGTGGTAGGTCTCTCATTCTGTAAGAGGCCGTCTGGGTGGGTACCACCGCAATGTCTATTTCTACCGCCAAGCAATAGTGTGCATGCACTGTTGTGTTTCGGTTTGAAGGACATTGTAGCCAGTGTAACTACTGGACATAATGAGACTTAACATCTTATGTCTCAGGATGACGAGCGCAGTGGAATGCCACACAGTACTTTGTAACTCAAGGTGCTGGATGGTGTTGCTTCTGTTTATGGGTGGTCGTATCGCTTACCATCAGGCGAACGGCAGGCTCGTCTCGTCCTTCAATGCTATAAAAAAAAAAGAAAAACTTCGTTAGAAAATTATTTAAAACAAATTATCTTTAAAATTAATAGGCTTGATAATCATTTCATAGGACTAATGACTGACGAAATGCTTGGACTGACCACAAGCTTCACGAGACACAGGACAATTAAGGTGACACATTCGAACACTTGTACGCTGTAGACACTGCCAAGGGCTTGCTGAACGTTGCGGGCACACCTTAAAACATTAAATTAAAATCAGCGATAAAAAAAAGCTATACTACCTTAACTTTTAAAACTTTACAATTGAAATCACAAACTTTTTCCTTCTTCAAGATTTTAATATTTCTGTTTTATAATATGTGAGTAAAATAGACAAAGAAACTGACTACACAATATTCTGCAAAGCTTGTACGTTCTACCACAGAATACTGAATATTACTACGTAGTTCTACTGACAGGAAGATCGTCGATTCCTATCCCGAGGTGGGCAAATTGTTTTATAGGTGACACCAATTGACCGTATTTTGCACTCTCTGTAGAAGGTTAAAGTTATCAAGGCTGTCAGTCGTAAAAACTTAACTACATCTTTTCTCCAATATGCGTGAATATGTGTGTTGTACTAACTCCAACAATCACGATAAAATCATGAGCATGATTAAATTCTTAAAATAATATTACAACTCAAAAATCTTCATTATAACACGTAATTATAATTACCACAAAGCATGCGCGTGCAGTTTAACCCCGACCACAAAATCCTTCTTAAACTCATCTTCTAGAACTTTCCTCTCCACCTTGCCGTGATTCTCCGAGACTTTCTCCCTCAACTGCTTGAAATAGAGCTGCAGAAGTTTAAACTTATAGCTTAGGAAGACCAGAGACGCGACCCCAAGGCAGTCAATCATCACCATGATGCAGACTATATACCACCAGTGGAACTCGATGAAGAAGCGAAAGATATTGATAAAAAAGCCGGAGTCAGATGCTCGAGGGTAGAAGGTCACTTCGGTCCTGATTGGAATGCCTGTGAACATGGCGCTAGAAAAATTAAACGTTATTAAATAACTCTTTGACATGTATGATATATTATATTAATCCCCAGATTTACATTTCTTGTGTTTACAAATCACACAATTCTACTGAAAAACGCCTGACTTTTATTCATAACTTTATATCAGAACCATTTTTTTTATCGGCAGATACCCAAACCCAAAGCAATGAAAGGTCTTCAAGAGTGTCTTTATTTTTATTGACAAAATGCACACTACCATAAACTACTGGCGACTGGCGACGGATAAGTCATCTCTCGTCTGTCGGCACTCTATCTAGATCCCACTTCACTTACCATCACGTGCAGTGGTGTCACTATGCCGAGCCAGTATAAAAAAACGACTAAAATGTGCAATATTAAAACGCTTACCTTCCATAAAATGAGCTCTAATACTATTGATAGTAGTAATAAACAGTGTTAAATAGGACACGCCAGTCAATGCTAGGCTGTATCTCATATATTCCTTCACGCACTGCTTATCCAACTCTTCGGAGTAGAAGATAGACCTGGTTTCTTCTAACAGATTCTGGAAGATGATCCGAATCCTCGATTTTTTTATGTAAAAAGACATGATTTTGGCAAAGATCAAAGGATGCGCGAAGGTAAATTGTACTAGATCGCTCTTCTCGAGGTCTGACAGGTCATTCCTGAAGTTTGCTAAACATTCGTTGCAAATTATCCCTACTACAAACAGATTAGCGATAACAGCCCAGATTCGATAGAGTTTTTTGGAGTTACCGCACCGGTTAGTCGGTTCGTACCAAACATCTCCTAAACCGAGGTAATAGAGACACCGAAATACCAATTTCATATAGTATTTTTGAGGATGAGATTGTTTCAGGGTCATTATTGGATGTTGGGCCAAATCTCTTGATCTTAAAATAGTAATGATCCAAAATTTTATGAATAAGATTTTTCACGAGAACGTTAAACCATGATTTATCAAAGACTCAGGAGGAATCTTAGCATCAGATTACACAATTTGAATAACTATTCAAACTGAAATATATCACGGAGGCCACGGAATTCAAATATTCCTCGCGACACCTCAATTGATACTGATGTGAAAGCAATGAAATAAATACAATTCATATCGGAAAGTATTAAAGTTAACACAGTCTATAAATTTATAATTACTATCAAAGAAAAAGACAAATTATTAGTTAAGAATATTAAAATTTATACAGTTTTTGATTCACTCAATTGTACCAATTAATAGTTATTGATTACTAGTATTCAAGAGTTACTTTGACTATTTAACTTTGTACGTAATTGTTTAATTCCAATTAGTAGAATTCGTTTAAAACTAAATGTTGAGTGAATTTACTAAGGACCTGAGTTCTTTGGTAAATTTAGAAACTGTCGAAAGTTCATCTACTATTTCGTTAGCTAATAACATACCATTTACCATACTCACTGATAATTTACTTATACGAAAACGAATCCGTCTGATAAGTTTTTTAGAGTGATAAACATTATATGAATAACTAGCTTTTGCTTTCGATTTGACTTACGTGGATGTCTATTTCTCGCAATAAAAGCCGTAAAGTCACTGAATTTAGATAAAGTTTGGCACCTAGACGATGTCCTTAGCAAACAAATAAGCTACCTTTTTATTTCAAAAAAGGGCACTGTGGGACTTTTATACTAAGAATGATTTTTCAAGCAGAACCACGAGCTAAACCTAGTGAAGTGATAAATATTACGTTATGTTTTACAAAGAATTACCGCGTCTTAAAAATGTTCGGAACGAAATCTAATAGAGAATGCAACGACTTGGTTCGTATTTGAGATATGGCGTGGTACGTGAATGCAGCCTGGAGCTGCCAGTCTGCGTGACTGCCCGGTCGGGGGACGGACTCAGGTGCAGGGGGTCCCGGGACAGTCGTGTAGAATTTAATATTTAAAAATAATGTAAGTAATACTTATTGTACCCTCCATGGTGACTTTTGTATCTTATCAGAAACTATGGGAATGTTTTGGACTCGAAACTAACATATCGTTAAGTAACAAAGTTCGCCCCCTATCACATCATGGGACGGAATACGCACAGCGACAAGTAGGTGCACTAGTTGCGCTTCGGGCTAATCCTTCGAGGATAAAAGTCGTCAGTGTATGTATATTTTATAATCCGGACACGGAGGGTCATCCTGGACCTGATGGTAAATGCAATGTAGTCCAAATTTTACGTTGACTAATGAAAGGCGTCACGTCCCTGGACCATCACCAGAATAATGTCAACCTGTCTTACTAGATATGCTGGCCGACACCTCGACATAGTTCGTCGGCTGAAGTACTATAGTTGGGCTAATACTATGTGTACAATTATAAGAGCGATCAAATGGTAATTAAAATAATTCTTACAGAAAATAATCTTTTACTCCCTATTTCTAATAAGTAAAAATACTTGCCTACTTATCGTTGTTTTGACCCCCACCAGGAATCTTAAGTCCGAAAAAAGCTCCGGTAAGACTTATAAACAGCAGCCAAGCGTGAATACGAATATAGCACGTGTTTCGCGTCTCTCCGTAAGCCCCACAAGACCTTAAGAATATGATATACCACTGGATTTACTGGCAGTTATTTACACGACGCTGATGCTGTCACTACTCACTGGTCACTTTGTCGTCTACGCTAAATAAATGCCCTTAAACAACAAGACTGTGAAAAGTGTTTGAATAATGGAGGATTAAAAGATAGATGAATCTTCTGGATTTATCAGTTTCAAAAATAAAATACGATGAACTTTTTGCCTAATATGTAGTTTGTTTTTCGTAGTAGAAATACGGAAAGGTGTCTTCGGCTCAGATGGACAGTGGGATTTCCGGAGTCCAAAAGCAAGCCGTAGTGCTTCCCTCAAATGTTAATAAAGTACCCAAGACTCCTTCAGCTTTGAGGATGTTTGTAATTTTTTCAACACAACTGAATAATGATAGCAACACCGAAGTTAAATAACATAACACTGCATGGCACTGCGCTATTTATCACTCTGAGATGGATGTTGAGTAATGATCAGTGATTACATTGGCTTTCTATCAAACTGGAACCCAACAGCGGAAGTATAATGCTGCTCGATGGCAAGAATATACATTGCGGCGTTACTTACTCAGCCGAGATCTCGCATACGAGAGCTACCACTTGACATAGTAAGTGGTAAGTACTTATCAGTGAGTAGTGATCTCGTAACACTAAGGATATATTGCTGATTTGGCCAACCATCAGCCATCAAATTAATATTCTCTTTACTATCTTTCTGGTTAAAAGCATTTATTATACACGAGCTAACTTCAACCTCATTCGAACAAAGATCTAAAGCCTTAAAAGATATAGCTATTTGCAAATCGTCTCAACGGATCTATTTTTGCATCGAGTTAGTAGCATATTTCCTTCGCTCCCGAATGCAATGCAAATTGGAGCTACCGAGAATTTAAATTTTTATGAATTTTAAAACTAGCTTCCAGGTGAAAATGCTAAGAAACTATTACTGGAGATTTAAAATTCAGTGGCCTCAAGAATGCGGAAGAATAACAGAGATTAGTTGGAAAATGAAACAAAATATCTTAAAATACTGTAACAATATTTCTTATATAGATAAAACTAATTGTAAGTTTTCGAGAGTCCTTCTTGATATATATTACATAGCACCACATTGTCTATTTTTCTCCAAACAACAGTGATCATGCGGAAAGATCAGGCACTATCTGGTTCCTCCTTGCATCGATTCCCCTAATGCTAGAGGTTATAAGTAATCAGGAAATTACCTTTCAAAATCAAGCACTGCAGTGTTTACGTATCACAGTCCTAATAGAATACAATGAAATACTTAGTGTAATAATAGATCGCCTCATAGCTTCGAGACATCTCTACCAGACAACACTAAAAAACACTAAGGTTACTAAAAAGTAGTTTATTTTTAGCATTTCTCTTGCTTCCAAAAAGCGACGATAGCCTAGTTGGGAGTGGAAGGGACTGCCGAGACGAATGTCCGCAGGTTCAAACCTAAGCGCACACACCTCTGACTTTCCTAAAAAAAAGTTATGTGTGTATTCTTTGTGAATTATCGCTCGCTTTAACGGTGAAGGAAACATCGTGAGGAAACCTGCATTCCTGAGAAGTTCTCTGAATTTCGAAGGTATGTGAAGTCCGCCAACCCGCACTGTTGTTTTATTGTTTTAAATTGCATTTATTTTAAAATTTTAACAAATTTGTTTCATTTTATTACAGGCACAGATGCCCATCCATTCTCTTAACCCTAAAACAAAATAGAATTTTGGCGCAAATATGTGGATAATAATACAGAAAAAGTGTTTGATACAGTAAAAAACCACCACGAGTGCACCAGAATATATGGTTATGAGTTTATCCTGCACTCAGTTTGAATCTGGGGGCATGGCAGTGCCTCCACCAAGTCGAGCAAAAAAGCGGCACGGCCGTACCATCCTTTTCTCGAAGCAGTTCAGGGCATTTTCGGGCCCCTGTAACTTCGTTGTGGATAAAACTAGAATAAATCTTTAGACTGTGTGGGAATCCGATTTTTTGGTGCCAAATAAAGCATATCAAACATTGAATAACATATTGACGAACATTCTTCCAATCAAAGGATTAAAAAGATATAATATTATGTCTTATGATTGTAAGTCATTGATGTATAATAAAAACAACCCTTTTAAGTATATATATTAGGTAATATATCGGCGCCAGGCGGAGGTGCTAGATAAACATATTAAAATTAAGCTAAAATTTAATTTATATTTGAATTTAGGTTTAGGAATTTTATAAGTTATGTTTTTATATTATAAAACTCATAATAAAGATTTTTAGTTGTAAGAAGTAACTTAAATCAACGCCAATTTATGCCATTCATTTATTTCGTTCATCGGAATTTTATACCTAATAGGTTTCTTTTTTGACAACATATGGCAATCTACGCATATGCCGATAATAATATTAAAATACAGTAAGTTTGTGGTTAACACGTTTGTATTCATCGTATAAATAAATAAAACATATGATTATCATGCTGATATTGCTACTTTGAGTTACAGTTTGTTCATAATTTATTATTACTCTATAAAAACACGCAATTAAACGCAGTCGCGTAAAAAAATTTTGATAGTAATCAAGCTTTGTTTAACTAACCACCCTATTACTCTCAAAAGTGTATGTATGGTTAGTGATAGTGATATACTGTAAATAAGGGATCTAAGAGATTTCATTACGATGGCGCGGCAGATACAGATTGCTTAAATTTATGTTAACTGGAAATATAATTTTCTTTGGCTTGCTGTAATGTAATCTACTTTTAGAACCCTTATTTTGCAGTGTATTTAACAATAACTATAAACAAAAATATTAAGCAAGAGATTGTGGTGCCACCTGCAGGATTTTAGCAGCAATAAAACATCATCAGTGGCCTCTGTTGGTAATTTTTGAAGACATGCCATAATTTGACAGTTGTTGATTGGCAGAAAAAGGGTACAAGTAGGTTCTCTATTTCAGTAGTATTATAATTCTCTTTGGTCAGGGCCATGATTGAGTCACGTTTGACGTCTGATTTTCATTTTAGAATCAAATTGTTGTTCGATTTTCACACTGACCTCTATTATACTAGTACGCTGGACTGGACATTTGAATCGTCAAAGTGTGCCTATTTGATTTTCGCCATATTGGCGGTGATAGCAGTAGCGAGCGTCCATGGAACTAACGATAGAGTTGGGACATGGAACAGCTGATATATCGATAATGATACGAAACAGTCGATGGCTTACAAATTTTAAAAAATAACTAGAAATTCGTTAATATTAATAATTGAAAATACAATTCAAGCATTTTATCGGAACAATGATTATAACGGCAATTGGATGTACGACAGACAAATCTGTCCTTACTTATTTATTGTAGGAATAATAGCGGTTTAACCCACGTTACCACGGAATAAAAGTAGTCATGTCTTATTCAAAGTTATAAGCTATAATATGAAAAAAGGAGTGTCTTATTTCAGTTTGTAAGTTACCACCACACCAAATTCAAATTCGTTCAGCAATTAGAACGGGAAGCGGTAAAAACAAATATACGTACGAACACATTGTATTAATGGAAGGGATAAGAAAAAGAAGACAGTTTGACGGTTGACCAAGTTACATTTTATTACGTCACTGACGTGCCCAAATTATATTCCGCGACAAATAATTTCGTATATTACACCTGTAATATTAAGGGAGTTATTTTTTGTTGCTGCTATAGACGAATGTCTATATATTTCAGTATGATGTATGATGTATATGATGTATGGAGAAAATAAAATTAAAAACCGCGATAAAAATCGTTATAATAGTTTAATTCCAATGTCTAACATTCGCGTAAACGTAAGGAATCATTATGAAACACTAATCTTCAATCTTTTCACATGTTGAGTTAAAGTTTTGACACGAGTCTGAGAACTTCTTAAAGTTTTTTGTATTCTTTGCATAACCATTTTAGATGACCTAGGGATGGGGCGTATCGGTGATCATGATTGATATTTTCACAGATTTCGGTGTAAGACCTCTTCCTTTTCAGGGTTTCATTTAGTTTCTTGTTGTAACTTTGTTGGGTTCTGTGAAGAATATAAGAAAATATTCAATTTGATTTCGATAAGAAACAAAATGTAGGTCCACAGTTTCACATTAAATGAAGCAACAGTCAACTGTAAGACAGAAGAAAAAAAATCTAGTTAAGACAGTAATAATAAAAAAAAAACAAAAAGAAATTACATGAAAAATAAATAAATTGAAGATGTTGATGCCTCAAAACGGTTACCAAATAAACTTTACTTGCTAAAGGTGTAAATAAAATATAATGTGGAACAATTATAAACCAGATTAATTAATAACATGTCAGTTACAAAATAATAATGAACCTTATAAATAGAATAGAGTGAAAAATGTAAAAAACGGTAATTTTATTTTTGTAAATAGGTGCATTTACTTTATGTATAAATGAAACACCTTAAACTACCTTTAAAATAATCTGAAAACCTATAAGTCTTATTTATTTATAATTTCAACTGCCTTTTTTCACAAATATATTTGTCACTTTACCTTACATTGTTTCTAAATTCATGCCGTCAACTCGGTTTTCTACGCATCCATAATTCATTAAATCAGCTTCTCCCTCTCTATTTTCCATATGGCATAATACCTAAATCTGCAATAAAAACATCACCTTTGCAAAACATGTTACAATATACTATATGTACAAAATGCGCAATACAATAATATAAATTATTATACCCACCAGAAAATATTGTGGGCACACTGTCCTTTTTTTACTGGGTTCATGAAACATGTCTTATAAAACAATCTTCCGTAAAATGTTTAAAACATAGATGACTATTGATATTCGGAAATCAATTTCCAAATTTCATGTTTCTAAGCCATAGTTTTTGTGTAGTTGAGTCAGTTGGAAATCTGTAACAATAAGTACAACATTTATAATGACATTTTTTTGATTTTAAATTGATCTTGCCTCTCCTGGAGTAGACAGACTACATTCTTTATGGAACAATACATTCCTAACCTTATTTTATTATCAATCCTAATTAATGATTTTATAAAGGCACAGTATAAAAGTATAAATGCTAATAGAGCCAAAGTCCACTCTTAAAAATTATCGATATGCATTGTCGATATGAAACTTGGACAACCCTATCAAGATATACGTGCTTTATAAATTAGCTATTTGAGAACAAATAATCGTATAAATACGTTTAATTTGAGTTATTATTTACTTTAAAATGATAATTTGATCTTTACAGTAACTAAATTTAATATAAATAGCTAAAAGATGATGTAAATGTACTTACTTGTGAAATTTTACTCCACTACCTGTTTGGTAACGGGTTTTACAATAGACACAAACTCTCATGGTGGATTACTAAAAACCACACACAAATAACACTTTAAAAACACGTTTCACTGTAATATTTCGTTAAAATGCACTGACAAAACAGAGACATTCAAAACAATACGACGGCCATATGCATTATATGTCAAATTTAGTTCCGTAGACGCTCGAGAGGGGCGTTTCAAATCGGCACAAAATTTAGCTGTCATTTTGTATGATAAATCCTGTCCAGCGTACTAGTATAATAGAGGTCAGTGGATTTTCATAGTATATTTAGTTGTCTATTAAATATGATGTCACAACTCAAATGTCACGGACTGCCTGTTTTCGTGTATTCGTATTCGTATTTCGTATTTCAAATCAATGAAATCTTTTTTTTTTTTATATTACCTATATCTATTAGGATTTCTCGAGAAAAAGGCAATTGTTAAAGATATAAAATAAACATCACGTGTAATCTTATAAATCACATTTTAATTCTTTAAATAAGAACATTGTCACTTAACATTAAAAAGATTCAACAGAAAATTAAATTATAATAGAACGATTTAAAATCAAACAATATTCTGAACAACTTTGAACAGATATAAAATTATTCTCAACATGGGCTCACTGTAATCTGATAATCTCCGACTTTCAAATTTTTCGACTTAGGATTGATTTTTCAACGATCAAATAAAAGTTGTCCGTATGATAAACAACGTAAACAAATTAAATATGACAGTTACAGCCTCTTTTGTTTTCAGGTTATAAATGATTTGGTGGATAACTTCGATCTCATAATTGAAAAATCTCCCCGGTGACAAAACTGGTTAATTAAAATACTTATTTTAACATTTATTGGTAAGGCACTAACGTAATCTAATTCACAACTTAACAGTAGTATCAGAACTGTATCCAAGATCTTGTTCTAAGTAATAATTGCCATATTTCGATTTCTTAGCTGCACAGTTTGGCTGGTGTCCAGTGCCTTTTGTGTTGCTACCCGTTCTGACCGCTGAATTGTATATATCTGCCCTGTCGTTTTTACAAATTCGCTTTTTATAGTCTTCTATAGAAATCTTTCTAGACTTGTCCATTGGGTCAGTTGACATTTTCCTTTTGACACATTTGGCATCTCCTCGCGTGTTTTGTTGTGCGTCGGTCGGCTGTCTTGAGCTGAAAAAATTTGACAATACCGTTTCGTTCGTCGGTATTGGTAAAATCGGTGGGGAATATCCACTCGGTTTTACCTTCCTCGCGTCCTCGTTGACTAACGGGGCTGTTTTAGGCCTTTTCGCCAGTTCGGTTTCCAGCGGTGAATATTGTATTCTTTTTACTTCGTGGACACCATAGTCATACGGCCTCATACGGGTCAATGTGTTTTTGGTAGAACTGTTATCGATTACAACTAATTCGTTGACTCGCTCTAATGAGGCGTGATTGGCTTTCTTAGCATTTTTTCTTATTGGCGTCTTGGGTGTATTATTTTTCGTCGATTTTCCATCGTTTGGTTCAGGTTGTGTATGTGCTCTAAGAATGTCAAAACTGACTCTTGGGTTTCCCGTAGTAGTGTTCGTAGGCATACACGGAGCTGATGAAGCACCAATATTTACACTCCTCATATATCCGTTATTCCAACCAACATTTGTACTATTTGGGTTATGTAAATTTACTTGATAATGTAATGGCTGGTTTGGATTGAAATTCATGTTTGGTTGCCATTGAGGAGCTTGTTGCGGATGATGAGGTGGCAGGGATGCACTATAACCGGGGTACATGTAATGAAGATTGGAATTCACGTCACCAGCGTTATGCCCACATGTTCGGTATCCTGATGCTAAATGGTTATTCGAAACTGCTGTTGCATATGAAGGCAAAGTGGGATAATTAGACGGATAAGGTGGTGGCGCGCTATATTGTGGCATTTGTTGTAGAGGTAACCGATGTTGTATCGTACCCATATTAGGAGCCTTTTGCGGGGCATTCAACAGCTGGACTATACTTCCGTTTTGTGCGTTATGCGCTACACTATTAGCAGATGCTGATGCTGAGTACCGTAATAAAGATTCAGAAGATCTAGCATGTGTGCCTTGATTTGAAACTACGTTTGGAATGGCATAATCTTTGGTCACAGGTGTATACTTAACCCTTGGCTTTGAAACACCTTCCTTAACGTAACTTACAACGGGTATTGCATGTGCAGTAATAGGTACAACAGTAGCAGTTGTAGTAGGAGTATTTCCTGCTATACTTAAAGAATTATTGGCTTGTAGAGTCTTCGAAACTTCTGAACTATTTTTCTCAAAAGTTTTCTGGTTTGAAGATTTTGTTATCTTTTTTCCTGGTGTTTCCCTATCAGCGATATCTTCGATGCCAGTTCCATCATTTTCAAAAATTATACTATCTTTAAAAGACGTCCGTCGGATGGAAGGTTGTACAGACTTTTCATCACAATCTTCAGTTAGTATCGGCATGTCTAATGGCTTAGGATCATTACATTTTGCCGCTTCTATGTTTGTAGTCTTCAATTTACTTTTTGGACCCGCCTTCGTTGCTTTATTAACACATTTCTTAACATTCTGAATGTGTTTTGAGGTACTATCGGTCACAGCTACTTTACGTGCAGATACTGACTTGACCTCATTAAATATGTCTTTTCGGACTTTGATAGTATCAGATACTTTTTTATTGGTTGGCGAATCCTTTTTTTTCTTTGGTTCTGTTTTATCAGTATTGCTTTTTATTTCCCTAACTTTAATTTGAACAGACTGTTTGTGTTCTTTATTATCTCTTTTTTGTAGTCTTGTGTCTGTTTCAGAACCGCGCTTGGCAAAATAAATATTTGTTTCCTTATTTTTAGTTGTGTTTGGAGTTTCTGCAGACTTTACACTAGAAGGCCGATTAATCACAAGTTTTGTGTAAGTATCAAGATTTTTTGTTTCACCGACAGAATTTATTTTGTTGTTTCGTGGAAATCCCTTTAAATTGCATACATCTTTGCTAAAATTCTTTAATATTTCGGTAGATTGTACTTTATTTGACTGGTCGCTATTTTTTTTAGATATTTCAGTAATTTCATTACTTTCACGTTTAATAGCAATTGATTCAAGAGATTTTTCTTTCACTGCTATTTCTACGCTGGCCTCTTTGGTAACTTTATCAGTTTCAACAGACAATGCATTTATATTTATTGGCTTATCTACAATGACTTCATCTTTTTCATTGTTCACTTCAATTAAAGTACAACTTTCTTCTTCTTTCTTGACAACAACCTCTTCCGGAATGAATTTCTGAGTGATAGTCAAACCCACTAGACCTTTATTTCTTTTAAAATCAATTTTATTTAAATTTCTGTGAAATTTTGATTTTGGCACTACTCTGTCTTTTATACTTGGTGAAGTCCCCTTCCTTCCTTCTTGTACTTTCCATTGTCCTTTATTGTTGTCGTACTTTATTTTCATACACATATCGTTCGCATTATTCTGATCTTCACAAACGACTATTCCATTTGTACTGTTAATATCATCTGTATTGTTACAATATTTTATACATTTCTTGTAGTACCAAGGAAACTTTTTAAAATCGACGATTTCAATGGCTAATTGTTTGATTTGATAACAGACGTCACTGTTTACTGTTAATGGTTTGGGCATTTTAATGTTTACGGGCTCATTTGTGCCTGTGAGGTCAATTGTCTCGATCTGCGTTTTACGCGACATATTGTCAACTTCTTTGTGCATAGAACCTAGAATCAAAAAATAACATTAATTTATAATGACTTCAGTTCGTAATTTACATTGTACAACTAAAATCCATTTCTTTATACATTTCCTATCTAATATCTCTATACTGCATACTATGGTTGTCTCAAATTACGCGGAGGCATAACACAGCACTCTAGACTAACTTATCTCAAGTTTCTAAATTAATAATACATTTAAACTCCCGCAACAAACTGTAATATACGTGTATCGAGACCGGCAACTTGAGCGATAATATGTAACATTTGTTATTTCCAGACAAAATTATCACTCAGAGCTAACGGGTTCCCGTACAACGCGATAAGACCTGCATTGGGTCATATCAGGTACAAAGGTCATGCCCAACTATTTGATAACCGGCTTGACTCTTAATCTTCATGACCTATTATATGTTGAATGTAAAATTGATCCACATTTTTGGTGCTCAAGGGGTTAAAGAAGTGCAATTAACGCATCTATAGTTTGCCGAGTTTATTCTTATTATCACTAGATTATGGACTGTCAAAATTCTCAAGCTCGGGGAATTATTTTTTTCGTAACAGATTATTTATCTTTACTGGAGATCGAATCCAGGGTCTCACAGCTTCCACAGCATAAATAACTAGACCAATTAACACATATGCCCAGGAGTGATAAATATAACTTTCTATGTACTTACTGCCTAGATAACAGCACGAATTACTGTGATATACTTTGAAACAAAGCTTGATAGGATCGTCGTTTATTTCCTCGTCATATTCTTCTTCACACGCGTTCATACTGTATCAACTGCAAAAAAAATACAAGTTAATACATTGGGAACCAACTAACTGAGTCGCATAATGGTATTAATAAAATATGTTTACCATCAGACCTAAGGCCTAAAATCTCTTTATAAAGCGAATAGTGCACAAATTAAGCGATCATAGGTCTCTGGTGGTATTTCTGCGTAGGTTGGTTTTTTTTTTTTTCTATTGTCGGCAGTGTGTTCCGTACGGGTTTTAAAAAAATGTAGGCAGTGTAATTAATGGGCATTTATTAAGATATAATATACCTACATACAGAAGAGAACCAGAAGCTACTACGTACTATATATGTTTAATAGAGGTCTAGGAGTTGCGGCAGAGAACAGTAAAAAAATACTTTGTTTGCAGTTTATTTCTCCATTTACACCAGACATAGAAAACAAATAAGAATCGAAAGGTCAAGGTAGATGGCTCAAACCACAGATAGCACAAGAAAGAAAATAAACGGCGTAAAGAGCAGAATAAAAGAGGCACTATACAAAAGATATCGGGATCAATTAGCGGCATCAACAAGCGTCCGTTGTCCGCCGCGATTATAATCCGGACTAAAATTTCATTTCGGCGCAGTAGCTTTTGCCGATAATTCGTCGTGTGATGTCCCGACGAAATAACGAAATCTCCCGACAAAAAGCTTATCATCATTTTCTACTTCAATAAAAATTTGAAAAAGTCCAATCTGTTTACTTGCAAAGAGCTCTCCGATTTTCCCAAAGGACTTAATATTTCAAGAGATGTTGATAATTGTGCCTTTAGTGCATTTCTCTAGACAACAACTCCAAAATCCTGGCATTTTGAGATGTTGATATTTAGATTTTTAAATCTGGCTACCCTAGTACGATGTCAGATAGTATGATACGCGTACTACGTGAATCGAATGCCTTCGGGCGTATCTGGATCCGGAAATGCGCCACTCTAGGGTTGTGTTGGCATTCGGGTCCCGAAAGACTCGAATTGTGTACGATCGAGTGTATAAGAACGCATTCGAGATCGGAGGCATTCCAGTTCGGAAAAAATCGGAAAGGGTACTTTCTGATGTAGTCAAATACATTCGAAACTTAGGATTAGTGATTTAAGTAACTTTGGAGTATTCAATGGCATTCGATTGCCAAACAGTTTGCTGTATTTCCCAGTTCTGTGCTGCTGAATATTCGTTTACCCCAAGGCAAGAGAATTCGGACAAACTAAGCTGGCCGGTATGACAATTCAATTTTTTCCTGATGCGATAACTCTGTGAGAACGTCTACCCAAAAAATTCAAAATCGTGTCATGTCATACCGGCCAGACTAGTTTGTCCCTACTATAGGTACCACATAAGACTAGATAATGAACTATCACTATGTGGGCCATTTTGTACAGCCATCGGAGCCGATGCGGGCGGCCCCGCGGGCTCGTCGAGCGGTAATCAGATTGCAGGGGAAACGGGGGACTCCCTCTGACGAAGGCACGAAATAGGTCATGCGTAATCAACACGCGTCGAGGCAGACGCGTGGAGCAAGGCTCAAACGGTTGAGTCCTATTTTTATTCTGTGACTGGATCATGTTATGAATATAGTTGCAACGCATTAAAACTTCCAAATAGTCCCATCTCTTGTTTTATATTTTTCTTCCAAACAGTCTCCATAACTTGTTTTTAGATTTTTTTTAATATTTACTTTGAGTTTTGACGGGAACCTGGAAGTGTCATGAGGTGCTCTTGTTTTAATTTATTATTTTATTGATACTTAGTGTTATATTGCATAATTATGGTGGTATATTATCAAATATAGTTCTATTAAAGAGCTCAAATGAAGTGAATTGAAATAATCGTGCTAATCAAGTGTTTTTCTTGTTGCCGCCAAAACTCCTCGATAAAGTCTTGGTAAGGTAGCCACTGCTTTACTTCGACATACTACAGATAATAAAAAAGACAACCCAAACTTGACATTGGCAAAATGTGAACACAATTGCCATCAAAAAAAAAATTAGTTTGCAAGCGTTTTAAAAAAACTAACATTTTGCGAGGGTTTAAAAATCATTACTCTTCAAATCTTAATGTAAGCATATGAGATGCCAGTTGTATCTCTTCTAGGCCACACACGCTCCGATGTATCTGTACAATTTATCGGTACCATACAAATCAAAACGAGTGATCGTAACGTGTTGCAAAATTATTATTTCTGTCGTGTTTTTATAGGTATTGTTATAGGTTATATACCTTGGTCAATGTTACCAAGTTTTTTATCCAAAATGAGTTCAATTATACTATTATTCTTGGAAACGATTTTCACGCGGGCAGAGCCTAAGAACATATTACGTTTCATCGCGTCTACGCATTATTACTTTTTGTATGTATAATACAAATAAAATGTTTTCTACCGCCAAGCAGCAGTGTGCATGGCTGTTGTGTTTCGGTTTGAAGGACATTGTAGCCAGTATAACTACTGGACATAATGAGACTTAACATCTTATGTCTCAGGATGACGAGCGCAGTGGAATGCCACAGAGTACTTTGTAACTCAATGTGCTGGATGGTGTTGCTACTGTTTATGGGTGGACGTATCGCTTACCATCAGGCGAACGGCATGCTCGTCTCGTCATTCAATGCAATAAAAAAAAATATACCTACGTACACCTTAATAGTATTATAATGAACAGCGATTTATATTGCACATGTCCTAAGACCTTGAATTAACAATCTTGAGCTAATAATTATTGGTAATTAGTAATTAATTTGTTAAAAAAACACAGCATTATGTTAGCCAATTATGTAGCAGGCTATTCCGATAAGCATTCGCAGAAAACGAGGATTGCTTAGGTTCAAAGCCCCGTGCAGCGAGATAATAATATCGGAATATAATATAATAATCGGAATTAAGCATTCTTGACGAAGAGGTTTTTTATCGTAAAAGGCCATGACCAAAATGGGCCTTAAATTCAAACCAAGATAGTTTAGACTCTATATATATTTGGATAGAGCTCCTAAAAACTAGCCTATTACAATAAATCGTTTAATTTTAAAGACCTCCGATTTTGAGATTTATGTAATTTTATTGTACTTAAAAACTACCTACACTTATTATGGACGTTTTTAAAAAAGTTAGTTATAAATGGTGTCTAAAAATATTTTTTTAATGGATCCAAGACCCATATTTTGCCTCTTTAATATAATATAAATATGAATCCTCCATCCATTTAAGAAATATTTTTAGAACCCCTCCAATTATAACTAACTTTTTTAAAAACGTTCATTTTAAGTATAGTTTTTAAGCAAAATAATATTACATAAATCTCAAAATCAGAGGATTATACGATGTATTGCAAAGGTCTAGTTTTTGGGAGCACTATCCAAATATCCAAACTGCCTTGGTCAAAATTTTAGGCTCGTTTCGGACATGTCCTTTTATGTTTCCGTTTATAAAAATATATAAATAAAAAAACTCATTTAATCAAACTCCGATGCGTATACGAGTACAGTTCCCTTAGCAGTATAAGCTATCGTATAATTAACGTAATGACTACTACTACGTACATTTTTGTATGGAAATTTGAACAGCCCCCGGTGAGTGTATTTGGAACTAAAAGACCACAGCGTGAGCATTGCGCACGTGTAACCTTCGAATAGTAAATCGAGAAACCATAGACAAGAATGTGTCAAAATGTACGAAAAATCTCAGCACGTGTCTCTTTTTTGACGTATAGAATGGTCTAATGCGTTAAAACTCGAATACGATACGAATACGATACGACTAGTATACGAAACGCGTAAATTCGTGCTCGATACACAGAACAGGTACCAAGAATAAGTTTATGGGAATAATCATCGAAATATTCCTGATTTGAAAGAATAAAAAGAATTAGAAGTTAAAAATACTCGCCATATTGGAAAACTATATTAGGTAAATGTAATTCTAATACATTATTTTACATTTATACTGAGTATAAATAAAATATTATAGCCGTATGCTATAAAAGCTAGTGTTTTCAAACTCCTTGTACATATTAAAGTATTTATAAAAAAAATTGTCCAAACTTATTTATTTATTTAATAGACATGCCTCTATTTCTGTGTCTGTCACACAGAAAACACATTATACGGCAACACGTGTTTTATCTAACAGGTATAATCAATCCGGCGACCAATAAGCAATCCTAATCCTAAAGGACAGAGCCAGATAGGGGAAAAAAAAAAAGAAAAAAAAAGCAATCCTAAATCCCTTTTGCTTCTTTATTTATGTTTTGACCGCTTTGTGGTTAGAATTGTTTTGTTTAAAATCATAAAAGCGGAGCTATGCCGTCTAACAAGAGTAGTATCATTATAATTAGTACCAATAACTTTATCCGTTTCTCTTTTTTTCGCATCCGAAATTCGGCAATCGTTACCTAGTTTTTTACCACATGCTCAAATCCTGATTTTAATTTACAGCGACATTATGAGAGAATAATGATAAAACTTGGTGTCATAAGCACGAACACGTAATTTTTAAAGGAAATTAGCAAAAATGAATAAATCGTTGGATTTTAGGAGAATTTATCAGCCTTGCAGCAAATAAAAGCCACAAAATAAAACCGACCAGGAAAATAAAACTTACCTTATATTTTGTAGTAAGCGAAGGAAATCACAATGCAAATCAACGACACGTCTTCTTACCATCACCTATATCACGGACTAGTATCAAAAACATGGTAGCAATCACAATCCTCAAACCAACATTGAAAAAATATTTGCAATTTTAGAACACGAATTATGCTGAATTTGAAATTGGAACCGCATGTTGACGCTCGGAGTTCTATCGTCGGTATAAACAATGTGAGGTAAGCCTTTTATCTGCAGTAATAAAATTCATTTTGCATTGCAAGTCGTAGCCGATGCCTGTTATTTATTATGTGTTCACAAAGAAGGTTTTATAGATACTGCCTAATTGGCAAAAAGAGTTTCGATATGGCCTAGATGAAGATTAGTTATCAAAAAATATGTTTATTTCCTATTATAAAAATATTGATGAGATTCATATCTAAGAAATATTTTGAAAGCGTTTTAAATTAAGTATATTGGATATTTTACTAGGATATTGTTTACTATGTCCTATTTCAGCTTAATGGCTTTATCTTTGTAAAATGGCCTCACGAGTCCATGAGCCGTCATTATGTCGTAGCGTGTAAGGATTACGATGATTCTCGGTATGATTTATTATAATTTAAATACGCTCATGCCTTTAATTTTTGAAGGGATAGACAAAGACGCTACAAACATCCTCACTTTATGGAACTTATATCCGTCCCATCACGTGACAATGGCGAGCCTATCGCCATAATTCACAAATTCTAATCCCATACAACTTTCTTTTTATTGAAATTGTAAGACCTAGGGATCGAACCCAGAACTTCACGATTAATTACCTCAATGCGGACCGGAACAACGAAGCTATTATTATTGATATACGATGTGTAATATTTCTTTTTGTAAACTATAACAGAATTTAAATTAAATACGAGAATTAATAAAATTAAATCGTTCATTAACCCTTTTAATCGCGACTTCCTATAATTTGCAACTATTTTTATAGGGTACGTTGCGTGGTCGCACGAACCGTCCCTCTGGGATATGCGATAAGTCTAATTACGTATTGATTTTTTGACTATCTACGTGACGGTAAGTGGCGCTGCGACCAGGTACAGCTGCAATTAACGAGAGATTTTTAATCAGTCGCCATCCACTATTATGCCGGCCTGATAGCATAAACACAGGCTGATCCCAAAACGCGACAAACTTACGGGGACCACTATTGCGGGCTTTAACACGTTTTCGAATCGGTGGTGGCTATCCGGGAGTGTACAAATATATCTAACCAGCATAGATTGGGATAATTTATTTGCAATCTGTAGGAAGACACAGACATTATGTAACTGGATTTTCTACCTTAATATAGCTGCAGATACAAATATCTAGTAACACGATCCTTTATTCCATGTTTTAGAGTACCATTGACATCAAAGATCGCTATTATGATAGGCAAACTTGCACGGGAGGTAAAGAGGACACCGGGTACGCTTACTTTGTTCGCATCCACCCTTTGAAGAGGGGTAAACGAGGGATTCATTCGGGGAAAGTTGGTTAGAATTACTGGACATGATGCAGAATCTGATATATTGGGTTAAGAGCGCAGTCCAGTGCTTTGTTAAAACAAAAAAAAACATATAAATACACGCATTGAGATCTTCCTCTTTATTTTAGAAGTCGGTTAAAATGGGTCGTCGTGTGCCTCGCTGGTGTCTCGTCACTAATTTGTAAACAAAAACTATATGCTAAACATGGAAGTTAGATGGCCACTCACGGTCGATTTTATTAGATCCCTATACTGCTGCGCTAAGCACAAAAGTGGTATGTCAAGAAACGCTGGTTTCGAGAAAATTTAAGTTTGTAAGTATAGTTTTATTTTCACTTTTTGTGATTTGAGGTTAAACTGCAACAGGAACCTTTTTCTTAAGGTTTTTTACATGGTTAAAAAACATACCGTTATTTGACTATATTGTTAATTGGATATGCATTTTTTAAGCTACCTGACGCCATAAAAATCAAGTTTACGATATTTTTGAGATACGGCTTTTGAGCTTAGCACGGCCGAAAATTAATCCCCCATCTCGTGAATAAACCAATCAAATTAATTCGTTTATATGTCAAAAAACCTTTGTTCTAATTGATCCATAATATAAAGAGTCTTTTCAGAATAAAAGTCCCACATGTTTTCCGGGATAAAAAGGAGCCTATGTTTTTCCCAGGGTCTCAAACTATCTCTATACCAAACATCGAAATTTTTGAGTTTATCGCGTTCAGACAGACAGACACGGCGAGAGACTTTGTTTTATAATATTTAAGTTTTTTTTATTATACTTAATGACTAGACGAGCATGCCGTTCACCTGGTGGTAAGCGATACGACCACCCATAAACAGTAGCAACACCATCCAGCAAATTGAGTTACAGAGTACTGTGTATTCCCTTGCGCTCGTCATCCTGAGACATAAGATGTTAAGTCTCATTATATCCAGTAGTTAAACTGGCTACAATATCCTTCAAACCGAAACACAACAGTGCATGCACACTGCTGTTTGGTAGTAGAACTATTTCTACTAATGTCTATACATTGCGGTGGTACCCACCCAAACGGACTCGTACATATGAGAGACCTACCACCAGTAAGTAATATGTCAACACAATAATGCTGGAGCACAGATAGTACTGCGGTACTATGGTCCTAAAAGGTGAACGGACAGCAACTTGTTTCGTATTCGTATTAGTTGTGTGCCAAGTACCGATTGAATTAAAATATAGACTGCTAGCATTGCAAGCTGTTATTATTTTCTGCACCGTTGCTTGGCAGCAATAATAGACACTGCATATGAATTATGATAGATGCAATAACAATCATTTCCAAAATTATAAATAATTATTTTGTTTACCAAACTGCTTCATAATTGCTTATTCTTGCTTTTTAATTGCGGTAAAACTAGGTATTAGAATTATTTTAAGTATCCATTCCAAGTGTTGGTAAGATATAATTGAAAATGAATCTTAGCGCCTGTACTACACGGTTGAAATTAATATGTAAAACAAATATACTAATTCCTATGGAATGCAAAAGCACGTAGTTAGCGTTAAATTTCAATTCGAACTAAGTGCTTTAAGTTTTACGCGATGCTAATGTCGACCCTATGCTAAATGTGTATGATTCAGTTTCGCTTGCTCTATAACCCGCACGAACTTTAAAGTGTGGTTTCTAAAATCAAACTCAGGACCTATCTGTAGACCTATCCTATCTGTACTTTTTGTGATGATCTCTAATAATTTAAAAACTGCATAATTCAAAAAATCCAAAATCTCAAAACCCTTACAGAAAAAGGTGCGAAATACAAAACCAATCACATATCACTTTATGCCCAAAGGGGTAAGCTGAGGTGCGCCCAGTGCATCCACTTTTTTCTTGTGTGTTCCGTCCCATGATCCTCTATCACAGAGCGCGGACTTATCGCCATATCAGGCACAAAATCAAAATACTGATACTGAATAGAAGACTCTAAATAAATATAGGCAACGGCTTCGCTGTGCCTCTGGCATTGCTTTAGTCCATGGGCGGTGGATGCTGCTTACCATCAGGCGGACCGCTCGCTCGTTTGCCTACTAAGGCAATAAAAAAAAAAAATACAAACTATCAAATCGAAAGCACTAAAAAGGTAAATAAATGCAATAAAAACAATATTTGCTTAACTACAGGAAAGTCATGATCATCATCGCTTAACATCAGGCGGATAGCGGACAAATTTGAGCCCATTTAGCATTAAAAAAAAGTAATAAATATCCCTTCACTACTTACACTAACCTGCTTACAATCTCAATTTAACAAATATAGCACAAGTTATTCACCTGCACCAAGCACAAATAACTTATTTTAAGTCCCGATACCTTCAACACTACACTTACAACTAAACTCAAAACTTATTGGAGTCCTTTTATATTTTGAAAACAGAGTGGGTCGGGTTATGATCCCTGCCGCCCTTATAGAACTCTATGTGCATTAAAGTTGAAATTCTCAAGGACGTTCATTGTTAACAAAAGGTCTTATATCTCAAAGACATATGACATAAAACTACATTATTATACAATTCATTTATAAAATAAATCTCAATGAATTTTCGTAGAGTGTAGTCTATATTGAACATTAGTCGAAAAAAATTTAGAGTCACTTGATGGTTGAAAGCCTGCTTACTGGATAAACAGGATGATTCGTGGTGACTGGGTATGTGTGGGTGTGATAATTGGAAACATATATCCAGCGCAATATCGTCATATAAGCTACTAGAATGAATCAGTGAGAGTGACTTATCAGTTCGTTACACCGAAACACATAAACAAGAAATATATACACGAAAAAAAAAAAAAAAAAAAATGTTTACACATTTTAATTTCGATGTACGTCACCCACACAAGTAGCTAAACAAATTCAAAACTTCAAATCGCATCTACACTTTTCTGTTCTTGCCAATTTTAATTTTCTCTTCGCAAAAATAAAATAAATACTTTACTGCACACAAAAAAAAAAAAGTTTTAATTGAACTTGAGTATAGGCGTTTTGAAATTTTTTATTTGTTTAGCTACTTTTGTCGCTGACTGTACCTAATAACTAGATGTGAAAGGTAAGAACCTAGATTCAATTATAACTCCTAATTTAATACTTGCCGAGTACAGATAGAATCAAGTGTGTAAACAGCTTATCCGGGGATATTCGTACTCACAATTCATAGTCGTATTTATTCGCCAAGTTATACGGCGATTATTCGCCAATAGTCTAAATGAGGTATAAAATGGTGAAAAGGAAGAAAAACAATGTAACTATTGTCCGCCAATCTTCCGCACTATTTCAGCATAATATGAAACCTATATTAATTCAGAACTTTTATCTAAACCCATTCGGTTTACGTTTATTTGTATCTAACGTCTTCACAACACATTTATATAATATATTAATAAGTTCTTACATCCATAATATGTAATCCGAACCAACACTTCACTGCACAAACTAGAGATCCTGTATCGTGTAAGTCACAACGTGGAATACTATTCAGTGTAGTTTGTACCATCTCTTTATAGGGATCTAACGGTAAGACAGGACCCAACAAGTTTCTAAAATCCTTTTGTTAATGGGGTCATAAAACTGCCCAAGCATTCTCCTCATTGCCTGATAATCATAAAAGACTTTACAATACCTCGTAGTGCAAGGAAAGAACAATTGAATTCTCGAAATAGAATAACAATGGATAACCCAAAATTTTGAAACAATACTAGATCTCTTGTCTTTGCCAGTTCATTGTGATGTCGGCGTTTGTTTTATGCATATTTTGAAAACGATTTGAGGATTTTATGACCGGTAGGACCCTTCCTGGTAATTTCCCCCTGAGGTGTCCAATCGCGGGTAGTAGTCAACCTTAGAAACATAGATTATCGAGTTCAGAATTGAACCTTGGGCGCCCAGGTCCTCAGTTTAAACCCGTTGCAAATAGACTTGGGAGGCGAGGAGCAAAACTCAATACTTCTTATTTTTTCTCTTTTCTTCTTCTACTTAACTTTATCCCACTCTTACTGCCACTATTTACGGTCAGCTGCCTTGTTGGCGTACTACTATCGCAGTGAGGTCGCGGATTCGAATCCCGGGTCGGGTAAAGTGATATTAGGATTTTTTACTCAGTATCAGCCCGGAGTCTGGTTTTTTGCCCGGTAAATGGTACTAGTCTCACTTATTGCATGGGACATAACATAGTTGGCGATGTGATACAATGTGGATGTGTTACAGCTCTGTCAACCCCTGAAAAGGGTGAAGGGCGTGATGGGCCTGATGGTAAATATATGTATGTACAATCAGCTGTCTACTTATCGTCAATCCTATCTGGACATACCATCTCTAGTAAATAATGTAAGAAAAGCCCACACAAAGTACCTGACCCGGTAATCGGACCCACGAACTCTCAACCCACAATCCCGTGTAACACTAAACCAAGCAGGCGCTAAATGAATACAAAAAAAAATAAAGAAAGTGTTGTTAATAATCCTAACAAAAGATGTCGACTATTTTGCGTTAACAATATAAAATGAGACGTTGCTCTCTCTTTTTTTTTTAAACGGATAACAAAAAAAAAGTTCTCTGCGAGTGCAACTCGAGAACTAAGGGGAAATTATACCGTCACGCCAGTCCCCGTGATTAGGTAGGCAGAGGTATAACGTCTGCACTTAGGGTTTGGAAACGGTGTTTCCGTTCTATACGACACATTCAAATAAAGTAGTTTCGTACATTTAAGTATAGAAATTATTGATTATAATTTATGAATTTTATTTATTTAGCACACTAGCAAGGATTGGCACCCATTTAGATCTCATATCTTTTATCGGCAAAGTCGACAATCACGTATATTCTTAAATATTATGACGTTTTTAATCGGATATCATTGCTTTTTGTAAACAATAGATAATTACAAGCCCTAAACCCATAACTACAAGGTTCATAATCGCCACTAAGTTACAGGTAATAACGTCCTATATATTATCAAATATCAATGGGAATTAAAATATTAATAATACTGTTCAAGTTCTTAGTAAGCACAAGCAACTGAAGCATTAAATAACATGGCGTAAGCAGAGATTAATACGTACAGGCAATAATAAAAAATCTCTATGTACCTGTATAATATAACATACTTAATAAATTTCTTAGTACCGGCCATAATACTGACTGGTACATTGACAAATTACGCATAAATATCACAAAGAAGATTACGAAAGATTACTGATATTATTTATTGTGGTACACAGGTGTAATAGTGGTGTTACATATTTATAATTAACTTGCTTTGCTCCGCCCGCGTGGAAAAGTTTTCCGGGATAAAAAGTAGCCTATAGCACTCAGGAGTAATGTAGCTTCCTATTAGTGAAAGAATTTTCAAAATCGGTCCAGTAGTTCCTGAGATTAGCGCGTTCAAACAAACAAACAAACTCTTCGGCTTTATAATATTAGTATAGATTTAATTTAAAAAGTATGTTTTTCTGAAAACATACTACAACATACACGAATATATAAGCAGTTAAAGTTAGGTAATATTTTTTAGTTCTTTATTAACAATAATAAGTTTATAGTGTTATACTTATATTTAATCTTAATTAATTATAATTAGTTATTAATAGCAATTAATTTATATTTTTACTCGTATTTATTAGAATTAATGCCGACACCCTAACAGGGTATTTAGAGCTTTATTATTAAATAAATGACTGCCTCGGCAGCGTATTTGTATTATGGTACGACTGTAATGCGGTCTCGGGTTCGATGCCCGGGTCGGGCAAAGTGATATTGGATTTTTCTATTCAGTATCAGCCCGGACTCTGGAATTTGTGCCCGATATGGCGATAGGTTCGCCCCCTATCACTTCATGGGACGGAATACGCTCGGCGAAAAGTGGGTGCAGTACAGCTATGACCCGCCATAATGGCATACAATAATTTAACGCATACGCATACTCACGCCTTTTATCCCCGAAGGGGTAGGCAGAGGCGCAACTAATGCACCCACTTTTCACCATTTTTAAGATTACAATAATTTAAGATTTTATGATTTATTCCCTTCATCGTTATACGTTAAAGTAGTAGTACGTAGTACTATTCAGTAATCCATGGTAATCATTAACACATTTGAAAGCGATTATTTTTACTAAATTAACAAAAAACTTTCAATTACAAACTTTACTAGTAAGTAAAGAAAAATAATGAATTTACAAACAAGGCAAAACATGCTTCATTTGTTTAGTGGCAAAGTGCTAGGTTCGAGATAAGGTTTTATGTTTGATTCTCAGGCAGGGCTAAGATTAGTTTATTGTTCAGTTTAACACTAGTGCGTATACACAAATAAATAAATCTTTTTGGTACTTTTTACAATGCACATGGCGTGCACATTTCTGGGAACTTCATTATGAGCGGTAAACATCAAAGAACTGCATTTATTATTGAAAATTCTAGTTAGTTGTTTTATTGTTCATAAATATTTTATTATTACAATAGAATAAACAAACAATGTAAAACAATTCTATGACTTCTGAGTATTTCCTAGGGTTTTTGGGTTACAGGAATTAAATAGCTATTGTATTTTTAGAAATTCTATAGAAATGAAATAACCTCTTTTGTTTTAGATCATTGTATACTTTCTTGTTAGACAACTTCAAAAAGGTAGTTCTCAGTTTGACGCTTAGACAATATGATATTATTTTGTCATATTTTTTTTGTCATCGCCCCAGCAATGTTGGCTCACTGCTCCTGATGGCAAGTGAAGAGAAGCCCAAAATCGTGTCGACTGGCAAGAAATAAACATCATAATATTCCACATACATTCAAAATGAGACATTTTATAGGTACGCAGATTTATTTTTTCTATTCAAACCTACCCACAGAATAAACAATGTAAACTACATTATTATCATATAGATATTTTTAAAGATTTATATATATCATTATCTATTATGCCATTATGTTTATTATTTACTTTTCTCAAATCTATTCACAGAATTTTCTTTCCTTGTTTATTTTTCCCAGCTGATTATGTTTAAATCATTAAGGTCTTGTCCAAGCACCGGCGTAATATTCATTATAATCCCACAAAATATGAGAACAGCGCATAGGGAATACTTATTTATTCTCCATCATTTATCGTCCTTCTATATTCTTACCAAATAATAACGATTTATTTATTTTACAAAAGGCACAGTTCGCTAATGTAAAATAATACAAACAAGTATGATACATCTTACAGCCAAATTCGGATTTACATTACATAAACAATATAATAAACATCAGGCAGCCTAAAGTACATCATTATCTTTTTATTATTTCAATTTGTATCAATAGTTGTGTGCATGTGTGTTTGTGTGTGTGTGTGTGTGTGTGTGTGCGTGGGTATTCTATACATTGCCTTCCTGTAGGATCTTAACTATATCGTATTTCACTACAATAATGTTTAAAAGGTATCTTTGTAATACTTGACGTCCATTCTAATTGATTTATGAACGTGAGAAATGAACTTGTTAATGAAAGAATACAAACAAAAAATGTCGAGTGCAAGTCGAAACACGTTGTTTTTTCACCGCCAGTAATCCTCACTACAAAATAAAACTTTAAAAACGGTATAATGAAACAATCAAGTCGACATCATTAAGAGTTTCTTTAATGTAATAAAAAGATGAGGTGAATTAGCTTCATAGCAAGATTAATGACGGCCAGTAAACAGAAGTAACACCCTCAATTTTGAAAGTAGGTAAAACTCCCTGGTTGCCTGCGAAAAATGTTCAACCGGAACAATGCCGGCTAGACTACTCTACAAAAATACCGTTACATACTAAAACCCCACCCAGATGTTTTTTTTTATGTTATAGGTGGCAAACGAGCATACGGTTCACCTGTTATTCAGCTGTTTCGAAAATTCTCTCGGACTAACAGAAACACATTAAAACACGTGTTTTAGTGCATTGTGATTAAACTTATGAATTCAGTGATAAATAACACGGGGAGAGTTCTCCATAACTATTTCGAAATATTGTTAAGTCCATCAACCCGTATAACGCTAGCGTGTTGGACAAAAGACCCCTCTTCAATCTTCGGCTAAGCGATGCCTTGGGCTCAAATGTCATTTACACGTTTCGGTAATACTGTTCCTGTTCTTTTATTTCTTCTCTGTTTATATTTTCTTCTTTTTGAACTCATTTCTATCACTGTCTGTTATTACTTTTTTTTTTTTTTTTAATGGCGTTTGTGTTCACATTTTGCCAATGTCAAGTTTGGTTTGTCTATTTTATAATCTGTAGTATGTCGAAGTAAAGCAGTGGCTACCTTACCAAGACTTTATCGAGGAGTTTTGGCAGCAACAAAAAAAACACTTGATTAGCACAATTATTGCAATTCACTTCATTTGAGCTCTTTAATAGAAGTATATTGGATAATATACCACCATAATTATGTAATATAACACTAAATATCACCAAAATAATGAATTAAAACAAGAGCACCTCATGACACTTCCAAGTTCCCGCTTTTTTTTTTTTTTTTTTTTTAACCTGACTATCGTTTGTTAGCCTGACGAGGGTCGGCTTATACAAACAAACCGGACTTTAGGGTGAGCGCTTTAGGCACTCGCAACCCTTTAATTTAAGTGACCATGCTGAGGGCAACCCACTAACGGGTTACGGACCTCGGCTCAGGACGGTCACTGGGAGAGGATGAGACATCAGCGTTTAGTGGGGAAGATTGGGGTTTAACCTAATCCTATCCATTTATTTCGTCGGCACGCGGGCCGGTACTGTTAGGAGGGTCGGGGGGGCGACGGGGAACGCGGCGAGGTCCTCGGCGGCGAGGACGGAATTGCGGTCGTGTGGAGTGTAGGAGTTTTAGGAACTCGTTCTTACTGCGAATGGCCAGAGTGATATCGTCCTCTGGATCGGTTAGGACTGAACGCGGCCGTCTCCATTTGGCGCGGTCGAATGGAGTGTATATTGACGCTTTGCGGACTAACGTATTTGGGTGATTTACCGCCCGATCGAAGTAGCGTTTGCTGGTCATTTGCATGAAATGCCTGATGGTCGGCATATTGGTATCCACGTGGAGGTTGCGATTGCGAACGTACCACGGGGCACCAAGAGCGTGTCGAAGAAAAATGTTTTGCAATACCTGCATACGCTTAAGACGAGCAGGCGGTATATGGGCGAACACGGGCGACGCGTATGTCATGATCGGTCTAATACACGTGGTAAAGATCCTAATCTTGTTGCGGATGGACATTTTGCTTTTCCTATTTATGAGCCAATGCAGTTGGCTCATCGCGAATGCGGCTCGCGCGCGTACCGCATTTACGTGTGGTATGAAGGTCAACCTCCGATCAAGGGTCACTCCTAAATATTTGGCTTTGTCCGTCCAGGGGGTAACCTGGTTGGACATGTGGACTGAGTTGTGAGGCACATGGACTCTCCGTTTCAAAGTGAACAGGATAGCCTGGCTCTTTGTGGGATTGACGGTGATTCGCCATTTGCGGAACCACTCGCCGAGCTTGTCGGCGGCGGCCTGCAAAGTGCGCACCACATTGTCGGGGTTTCTACGTGAGGCGTAGATTGCAGTGTCATCCGCAAAGAGCGCCAGGTGGGCGTTCTTCGGTTTAGGGATATCGCTGGTATATAGCGAGAATAGAAAAGGGGAAAGAGCGGAGCCTTGCGGGACTCCGGCCGTAATAGTATGTCGGGAAGAAAGAGTACCCTCCTCGCGATATTTGAATCCGCGATTCGACAAAAAATCTCGTATGATGTGCACGAGTTGAGTGGGCACGTTAAGAGTGTACAGCTTGTAAAGCAAGCCGTTGTGCCACACCCTGTCGAATGCTTTTTCAATATCGAAAAAGAGAGCACCGGTGGGCATGCCTATCTTGAATTTGTCGTAAACGTGCTCCGTGATGCGGAGCACCTGATTTACGCAACTGTGCCTGTACGCAAGTTCCCGCCAAAACTCCTGTTATTACTTATTCCAAAAGACACTAATATTTATTAAGCGGAAGCCTCTTGATAACTACTAGCTTGTATGAGTACAGGACTAATATTGTCATTAAAACAACCAATATACATATACTTATTTATTACTAACAAAATAATTGGTAACATGCGATTATTTTTATAATATTTGGTCATTAATCCTGATCTCCTCAGGGTCGTCATAAAAGGCTGAGTTTGACTAAAGATTCAGCGGGGTGAAGTGTGAGAGGGGAGCGGGGATCAGCCTTGAAGGGCTCGGCGCGGGGCGAAGACGGCCAGTTGTCGCTCAGCGCTGGAGAGATGCGGACATGCTGCAGCACTCTGACTAGACAGGTCTTCATTTGGATCATGGCGAACCTTTTTCCTGTAAAAAAAAATAAAAATTAATTGAGACAGTGTATAATTTTATGATAGTGCCTATCTACAGCATGAAAGGTCCGGCTTAACTGTGACCTGTGCTGTCTCATAGAATACCCACGTTTTGCGTTTTGTAAAGCGAGTGAGACGTCCAGACGCTCAAAAACCTATCTTTACTAATTTTCTTTAATCTCTATTCCTTTTCTTTAAAGCCGAAAGACCATGGTTCTAGTAGGTCGACAGTCATGACTCTTATGATATAGTGGGTGTTTATGGAAGTTGGATGAAAGGTATTAAGGATATCAAGAAAACTACATATAGAAACTCATAGGAAGCAGTCTTTTGATAGTCATGCGTGATTCATATACACACCTAAAATAGAAATACTATGGCTAAAAGTGACTTTAAAAACATGAATAGGAGATAGACCGGGGAAATACTCAATTTATTCCATGTGAAGAACATTTAGATGACTACGTAGTACATTTTCTAGGTAGTCAACTAACCCCAATATAAAGTTTGTCTACCAGCCCCAAACAACTTTATTAATATTCAACCAGATGTGAGTACCTACCTCAAAACTGTGCCGAAATATTAAAAAAAATACACTAAAATAATCGTCAATAACCAAACTCTTACTTTAAATTACTTGAAAGTAAATAACAAAACGTGGACGACCAAGGAAGCGATGGAGAGACGACCTGGATGCATTTCAACCAGACTGGAAAGAGCTAGCGGAAGATCGAAGGAATTGGAAGAAAAAAGGAGAGGCCTTTGCTCAGCAGTGGGACACATATTATGAGGCTTAAAAAAAAAACAAAATTAAGAAGTAAATAATTACTCATAGGTATAATAGCTCGAGTTTTTGACTGTTAGTCAACCTGCCCCTATCGCCAACTATCCCCGGTCTCCCCTACCATGGAGCTTTGTGATAGCATCCCCTATAAGTGCCCGTATAACCGGTCAATATTCGCTTTTCTGGCAACACTGCCATTTTTTAACTAGAATATTATGCGCCGCTGCGTAAAAACGATGTCCGCTTAATCGACAGGTGACGTCATGGCCGAATCTACCCAAGCCAATATTTACCGGTTAAAGAATATGTGATTAGAAGGTTAACATTATGGTAAGCGACTTAGCCCCTGTTTTTTCAACCATGGTCAAATAAAGTGTTATAAAAGCTTTAAATGTACGTAACCACGGATGAAACAACCCAACCTTACTTATTTCGTTATTCAGTATAACAAAAACGCAGACGGCGCGGGTGACAGGCCCATCCGAATAAAGTTACTAATGTATGTGACCACTTCTGCGTCCCACTTGAGAAGTTTTTGTAGACGATTACACACTCAAAACGGAATAATGTCATATGTTTAATAAAGTGTCGGTCCCCGTCGCACAGCGGGTGCTAAACTGTAAAACATGTTACTTCTATTAATGTTTTTATGATGATGTTTTGTTTCAAATCAGAGTGTTAGTTATGACCTTTATAGGCGTTTATAGCTGCGTATACTGTATTTTATTGATGTTGAATGACGAGACGAGCATGCCGCTCGTCTAATGGTAAGCGATACGACCGCCAACAAAACAAAACTGAATTAGTGCTGCGTGGTACTCCATTGCGCTCGTCACCCTGAGACATAAGATATTAAGGCTCATAATACCTAGTAATTACTATTATTTCAATGTTAACACAAGTTACCATAACTTCTACGTATTCGGCTTCGTCCGTCTGAAAGACATTTCCTATAATAAAAGCCCCATTGTGTACTTTTCTCGGAAAACGTAAGCCTGTATTATGTGCATTCAGTTCGTGGATTATCTATTATTTCACAAATTTCACTGAGTTTTGAATTGTAATAAGCTCTCTAAGTTTCATTTGATATTATTATTTTCTCTTTATTTCGAAGATTGCATGTAATTTTACTTATAATAATTATTTGACTTTGTTAACTCGTTACTGTGAATGCTTGTTTCCTTAGATTTTACTAGGTAATAACTGCATTAATCGCGTTAGCTATGGTTTTAAAATTTGTTGATGTACATTTAGACAAGACTGTAACCTTTTTTAGGCACCAGCCACACGAATATATAGTCTCTACTGACTACTAGCACAATAAACTATTAGACTAAGCCACTATTTGTTAAACTCATATATGTATGTACTTTAATAATAAATTAATAAATAAAATAAATATACCAAACTGTCATTTCAATAAGGCTTTATGTATTTCATTCAGTAGAGATTCTTAAAATTAAAATCCAAGCTCAAGCTACATAGTAGATGAGTATAGGGTATTTTCCTATTGTACACTATTATATATGTAACAATAAAAAGTGCGAAAATGTAGCCCTTCTGTGAAAACTGTATTAAAATTGGTTAAGAAATGAGGCTGTAATTCATATTTGAATTTTTTCTGAGTGCAGGAGTGGGCGCGTAGTGGGGATATCGCTCCATCTCTTTCTTTCGCACGCATCATTATACCCGATGACGTCACGATCGCGTATTGCGCCTCTTTTCTCGTTTTTTGTCACTTACCCCTCCTACCAAAATTCAATGGCTTATAACTTGTAGATTTTTTGTCTGGATTTGAATTTTTCTTTTTGTGTTAGAATTTATATGACGTAAATCTATATACTAATATATAAAGCTGAAGAGTTTGTTTGTTTGTTTGTTTGTTTGAACGCGCTAATCTCAGGAACTACTGGACCGATTTTGAAAATTCTTTCACTAATAGGAAGCTACATTACTCCTGAGTGCTATAGGCTACTTTTTATCCCGGAAAAACTTTTCCACGCGGGCGGAGCCGCGCGCAATGCTAGTATTTAATAAAAGTAAAGAACAAAAATGAGTCAAATACCTTATTGTGAGACGCAAACTTAAAGTACCTAAGGTCCTACCTTCACATTAATATCTACGAGGTGTAATATTATAAGTAAACTAGCCCGCGGCTTCGCCCGCACGAAAGTTTTTTTCCTGGATAAAAGTCCCGCAATACATTTTCCCGGACTGAATTGTAAATTAACCATTCTCGAATGCACTTGAAGACACACAAAAAATTCATTAAAATCGGTCCAGCCGTTTAGGAGGAGTTCAGTGACATACACACGCACAGAAGAATTATATATATAAAGATTGTTAAAGCGAGCGATAATAAAGTGACTTTTAAACTATCCCATCTCAATCCATCCTTACTGCGCAGCTGCGTGTTCAGCGAAATATTTGTAACAAAACACAAACCGTCTTATTACAAAAAGATAGCTTAGTACTGGGTTTAAACCAAGACTAAAAAGTCTTGGTTTGTTACGGTATTAAAGTTAGTTCTCGGACTAAAATTCATTCTTATTACAAATCCATGACTAGCCGAGGATTATCTAGTACCGAAGATAGTCCCTGGTTCAATTAGTATCCACAGATTATAAGCAAAAAATTACAGTTTCATTCACTCGGCGATTGATGCACCGTTCCTTTTAACATAAGTTTGTGTGAAGAGAAAGCCAAAATGTTTAATAAAATGTGATTTTGACGATGGTGATGATGCTAAATATTATAATATATAATATCTTGTCATTTAAATATATTTTAAATCTGAATAATTTCAAATGGCGTGAATTTTGTGTTACTGTCGACTTGTTTATTTAGCTAGCGTACAACGGAATGAAGTGTGCGGTGCGCGTATTTGGATATTGAAATGTTTACATTTCGGTTTATTTATGATTCTTTTGAATAGCAGTTCAAATAACATAAAGAAACGTTGTTCTTTAATTATAATTATTTAGGTACGGCAACAGTGTCACAAGTGCAGTAGTTTTTGTTGTGAAAACATGTACGTAACGTATACGATAGTTATTCCAGTTGAAAATGGAGCAATCAAAAAAAAAAAAGGGGTGAAAATTTGACTTTTGAAGTAAAGGTTAGTCCAAATCAATCGTATTATTAATAAACAGTGTAATAACATTACATAATAATAGTGAAACTACATTTATAGCGAAAGTCTTCATCAATTAATTAAAAATGATTCACGCGACTACGGGGTCTATTAAACCGCTGGTTTGTTTCCAACACTTCCAAATCCATTAAATCAATGGAATTTATGTCCATTTTTATATTTTTGTTGATATTTGATTATCTTAAAACATAATTTCGACTTGATATTCAACGTTTCGAGGTTAGTACTGGAGTTAAACTAGGGCTCAGGGAGGTTTAACTTTAGTACCATAGATAATCCTCGGACTAGCGAAAAACTCTGTTTTGTAATAACGTTTATTTTAATACATAGTTTAAACCTGGTACTAAACACGGTACTAAAGTTAAACTTCGTTTTGGAATAAGGCGGAAAGCGTCTTGCAATTGTTTATACAATGAATACCGGTTTCAAGTTTCATCCTGTTATAATATAATGAATGCCAACGCGGCGTTCTTTCCATTCATCCATACTAAAAGTAACTGTCTATAAAGCTTTCACAAGAAATCTTCTGCAACGATTTTGATGAAATTTAGTGCGAAGTTAACTTGAACGTTAAGATAGGACATAGACTGCTTCTTTAAATTTTAATCACACAAAAAAGCCAAACGCTCTTTTTAAAATTAATAGGTCTACAATGCGGCATAATTACCTATACAATACCGCGGTCCATCACCAAACGGCATGTACACTCCCGGGGGAGGGACAGTATTACCCTCAGTCCAACGTTCTGGAATGAACGAATCCGCGTGCTCGAAATACTGAAAAAAAAAACAAATAAATTCACTCCTTGCTCTGAAGCTGATGTTCGGTTCAGCGGCCGCAACACAGATCGGGAACTATATCTCGCCGTAATAAAGATCACAATTGCAATGCAGCTATGGCTGAGCTGACTACTTAGAATAGTTTTTAAAAACTTTAATGGTAATGGTAAGACACCTGACTCCACAATAAGTCTCCACGTCAACACGCAAACTTAGATTCAAGGAGCGTGGTAGTGGTTCGATGTGTAAAGCATATCGAGGTCAGTACCTAGTAATTACTGAGTATCAATAGACTAATAACACACACACACACACATGCGCCTTTTATCTCAGAAGGAGGTAGGCAAAGGCGCAACTAATGCCGTACTTTTCGCCGTGCGTATTCCGTCCCATGATGTGATAGGTGGCGAGGCTATCGCCATATCGGGCACAAATTCGAGACTCCGGGCTGATACTGATTAGAAAAACCCAATATCACTTTGCCTGACCTGGGCATCGAACTCGAGACCTCATCATTGCAGTCGTACCATAGTCCATAATATATTATACAACTACGACAGCGAGGCAGTCAATGCCATGTAATAAATAATAGGTCATTTATTTTTCTGGCTTAAGTAAAAGTTACCTTCAAAGTAAAAATTATATTTGCTTCAAGAACGTGATATCTTGCATATAGAATCTTGTGGACTTATCAAGTTATTAAAGTAAAGAGGCGAAGTTGTATTCATCCATTTGATCAATATTTGTAACAAGTAACAAACCTGTTCATCCCTCTGTATCCCCAACGTTGGGAACAGCACGATGGTTCCTTTCTCCACCACTATAGTGGTATCTGGGATGACGTAGTCTTTCGTGCACATCCGCTGGATGCTGGGAAACGGCGGGTACAGACGTAGAGTCTCTGAAATTAAAATCATCAGCATATTATTAAACTAAGAGATGCTCGCGGCTCCCCGTGATAAACTGTCCCTATATAAAAGTTCACTAAGTAAGTGTGGGATAAAAATAGCCTATAACACATGCATGTATACACAATAGCCTAGTTGGAAATGGAATGTCCAGACGAAGGATCACAGGTTCAAAATTGAGTATTGTTAACCAATTATCGTTCGCTTTAACGGCGAAGAAAACCTACATACCTAAGAATTCTACATAGCAATTTCGAAGGTCTGTGAAGTCTGCCTAACAGCACAACGCCAGCGTGGTCGAATAAGGCCTAAACCCTCTCGTTAGTAGAGGAGACCTGTGCCTTGCAGTGGAACAGTATAAAATATAAGGCTGGTATTATTATTTAATCCAGTTCGTGGTCTCACAGAATTTAATAAGTTTCTTGTTGCCATTTATTCCCTAGCATTGGGGTAATATATTGAAATCGGCCTACCTAGCTATTGGTTATGCCCAGGTAATCAAACCGGCCTACTTCTTCATCTGAACATACACTAACACTGCGTCTCATTCAGGTAGTCAAGTACCTCATTAACGTCTACCGTAATGACGTCCTCGAGTCTGATATCGGAATGATCTTGCAGGTATATCATACATACCTAGTGTCTAATAAATGAATATTCATGTAGTTAAAATTCAAAAATTTGTTTAATTCAGGAGAGATTTTTATGCAAATTTACTGGCATTTTTGGCCGCATTTACGAACAATAATGAAGTAGTTTTTAGCATACTTAATTACCGAATTTGAGGAACTTTTAAAACTTCTTAATAAATCTGAATCAGGTGTATTGTCAATTAGCCGAATCCTTTGAGTATTTACCAAGCCGAATCAGAAAAAGTGTGTGATAATGTTACCTATCAAGACAAATTGTAATGTAGGTGATGGTCAATAGATTCGAAGTAAAATGTCAAACAACCGAAAACTATTACGAATAAAATATATTCTAATCTCGGGCCATCCATGTTAATAATATTTCAAATTTTGGTTTCTTAGCCTTGCAATCAAATTCAATATATTACTAGCATAAACTGCTATATTAACCTTGAATCACCATCTCCATATATGAAAGCTCCTGCAGGACCTCATAGGTTACGTTCCTGCCGTTCCTCTCCAGCACCTCCTGTATCTCTGCACGCATCTTATCCTGGACGTGAGGATGAGCAGCTAGTTCCAGGAATAGAAACGCTAGAGTTGATGATGTGGTCTCGAATCCTCCGAGGAATATGATGAATGCGTTTGCAGAAATCACCATGTCAGCTGAAAGGGAAATAGTTAATATAACTACATGTATTATTATCCACCTACGCCTATGCCTTTCTTTTTTTATACGGGCTCGGCAGAGTGACGCCATGGCTCCAGGTGTCGACTGTCAAGAGATGATTATACCTCGCCCGTCGACAGAATTATGCCGGCCTGTTGGAACCGAATAAACACAGGCTAATCCTGGAAGGTGACACACTTACGTAGGCCACTTTGGTGAATTTAAAACCTTATGTATTTTTTTATTGCTTTGAATGACGAGACGAGCATGCCGTTCGCCTAATGGTAAGCGATACGACCACCCATAAACAGTAACAACACCATCCAGCGCCTAGACTTACAAAGTACTGTGTGGCATTCCACTGCGCTCGTCATCCTGAGACATAAGATGTTAAGTCTCATTATGTCCAGTAGTTACATTGCGGTGGTACCTACCCAGACGGACTCTTACATATAAGAGACCTACCACCAGGAAAGTATGTACGGTGGTTAAAAATGGAACTTAATCACTATTATTCAAAGTTTACATTAGTTTAGTGTAATAGTATGTTTCTACTTTGTACGCAACTTACTAATTTCAACATCCTCTGAATCATACTTATTGTTATTCTTGTCATCGTTCCTCAGAACCATCATCATGTCGATGAAATCTCCTCTTTTCTCCTGAGTACCTGATAAGCACAAAGGAAAGTTTACCATGCAAAATTTGTTGTAAAAATATACATTATCGAATTTGCTTGTTTCAATAAAAAAATAAGTAGTAAATATCCTAATTATATACGAGCTACTTCTCTCAGAATATTATTATCGTAGTTAATCAGAGTAGCATAATTTCAAAATTAAATTGTATATTTAAAAAAATATCAAATATTTCAGCGAGGGATATACAGGGTCGTTTTGACATTGCGTTACTAAATGAAACCACATACTTATCTCCTTGAAAACAACACTTTCCATTAAGTTATTTTAACCATAGACGTAAAATAAAAAAGTGTATGTTTCGAACAAAATAAATATCGATAAAAAGTAGCTTTAAGTTTACACGCTCTAATGCCACTACTACTACTCTAAGGATTCGTCGCAGCGGCAACATCACACTTTCAGTCAGAAAAACACTCACGCACACGCCATATTCGCACTAAACTACAAAATAATTAAAAAATCTGAAAAGTAATAATGAGATTTTTGGTGAAAATATTCTTTATTCATAGATGATATTTAGCACGATGTTAGCAGAGCTAAACTAACTGAGCTAACGCAATGTCAAAATGACCCTGTATACGAATTTCTTCCATAAAATTTTTGATACTATATCATTGATCTATTAAAAAACCATATCGGACGATAGCCTAGTTGGGAATGGAACGGTCTGCCGAGACAATGTCCGCAGGTTCAAAACCCAAGGCACACACCTCTGACTTTTCGAAGTCACGTGTGTATTGTTTATCAATTATCGCTTTAACGGTGAAGGAAAACATTGTGAGGAAACCTACATACTTGAGAATTCTCCATAAGAATTTCGAGGGTATGTGAAGTCTGCCAACCCGCACTAGGCCAGCGTGGTGGACTAAGGCCTAGCCCCTCTCAGTAGTAGAGGAGGCCCGTACTCAGTATATAATACAGGGCTGATTGCATTGCATTAAAAAACCCATAATATAAATTTTATACAACTGGGAAATAGGCATTTTCCGGGTTTAATTAAATTAAAAACTAAATTTCTACATAAAAGCGGACAAAGGTGTTAGAATAATTGAATTCTATTAATAATATGGTGAAATATTGATGGAAGAGCCGGTAGGGGTCGACCGCACCGAGCCTTCGAATGTCAGATATCTGGCATTCTTCGTAAAGATCAGGTCAAAAGTATCCTGAACCGGCGGGAATGCATGAAAAGATTGATGAAGTTGGAGGAAGTGAGAGTATGCCAGAATCGAACAAAGTAGAGATAGTCTCTATGGGATCTATGTTTTATTTCTCAAAATAGTGCAATAAAGATGAAAACGTAATAATATTTTCTTCTTATCAATATGCAAACAAAATGAAAAACGACGATTAGCAAACTACAAAATCTTTCCTTACCACTCTCTCTAGCCCTTAATACGGTGGTAACGATGTTGTAGAAGAAGTCGTGAGTTTTCTTAGGTATAATTCTCATTCTAAAGAACAATACAAAGGCTGGCCAAAATTGACGCATCGTTCTGAAAATACAAAATTAACTGATTTTGAGTTATCGTAATGAGACGATCATCGCTTACGTGATGTTAAACGCCAAGTCTCACTTTAAACAGTAGCAACATCATCCACTTAGTGCTAACCATTAGGGTGGCTAACGGGGCAACCGCCCAGATCTCACACTTGCAAGGAGCACAAAGAAAAAAACATTCTTCTTCTTCTTCAGCAATCGAGTTATTAGGCCTAGCAAAGATCTGCCGCCAAAAGCCTCCCATTAGCTATGGCCGCCGCTGCATGAACTATTTTGTGTTTCATAAATATTTTTCAAAATGCTGAGTAATTTAACACTTTACACTGGTTATATTAGACACCTTGATTCATTGTCTTCCTGAATATACTCAGGCCGTAAAACCCTCGATAACCGATTGTACTTACTTTTCAAATATATTATAAAGCGACATCTCGTAGAAAGCATGCAGAGCTACCGCAAAAGGATCCTTCTCATTATCCATCACGCTGCTCTTCAAACCGAAGGCACAAGGCACTATCGCATCAGCCGTATATCCTCCTACCAGCTTTTCAGAATCAACCACAACAAAATTTTCAACAACATTCCCATTCTGTTTATCATGATAATCGTTCGTATTAGCATATTCTTCTGCATTGATGTTTTCTACGGGATTACAATTTTCACTAATATGGTTGTCTTCATTCTTATTTTTTACTTTTTCTGTTTGATTAATAAGATTTCTTAGTCTAATGACAAATTCGCTCGCTGTATTTTCGATTAAAGGAAACATTCCTCTTAGTTTGTTTGGGCTGAAAATATGCAAATTAAAAATAAATATTAGTGATAATAACATGTTTAAAATTTTGACGTTTTAATTTACATCCATGAGGTAAAGAGTGAAAACATAATATTTTTCTACGGGTTAATTGAATTTTGTGACATTATGTTATTATCCAGGCTTATCCATCTAAATCACACAAATCATATTTTTTTTCTAAGTGTCTTAACAATCGCCGATATTATTCTACGATCAATTGAATACCTGTTTTGTCACGAAAATTATTTGAGG
Organism: Sphinx pinastri; assembly: GCA_947568825.1. Lineage (NCBI taxonomy): Eukaryota > Metazoa > Arthropoda > Insecta > Lepidoptera > Sphingidae > Sphinx > Sphinx pinastri. Next base: position 15,361,164 of record OX387629.1, read on the forward strand.
GCAGGAACAAAATATAATAATTGGTTTAAGCAATTATAACAACGTTAACTTGCACCACCACTTAAAATATTACTAACAATCAGTAAAGATACTTACGAGAATATAGGAGATATCTTCGCCCTCAACCTCTTCCATTCGTTCCCTCGCAGAAACAGTACAGACCCTGCCATCGGGTCCACATCGCTGTTGAAAAAGAAACCTCTATCAACGAAGTGCTGGAAGTCGATCACGCAGATCCTCTTGATCAGCTCAGGGTCGCGGATCACTAACGTGCGCTGGTAGAATTGATGAGTCCCTGGAATTGAAAATTGAGGTCTTATTGAATACTCAAAGAAGATAGACGATAGACAGACGGTCGTATAAACTAAATCAAATTACTGCAACATTACACTGTACTTTACATTTGAGTGGAATAAAGATAAGCAGAAGAAGAGATCGAGCCTTTTATGCGTCCTTACGCAGAGAGTTCCCATGTAAACCTTATACTAAGCTTCCGTCGCGTCGTTCTGTTAGACCTTTTCAAATCTTTGCATGGAGTAGATAAGAGATTTAAATGTTGGTAGATTGTCCATGTACGTCACGTACCACATTAGTATAATTATAAACATAATTTGTACATAGAATAATTCAGACCAAAAACTCGTGTCTCATTACCTCCTATGCCATAAACATATGGCATACACTACGTGGTCTTGCACTGTATTGCACTACACTGCCTTCATGATCCTTAAATGGCCAATGCACGTTGCTTGATGGTAAAAATAAACAAAGCCATGAGACCTTACAAATCGATTCTTTGCACGCAAAAAACGCATCAGCTAGAATTTGGTCACATTTTTATTTATTTATTTTAAGACTAGCTTTTGCTCGGGTCTCCGCCCGCGTGAAAAAGATTTTCTGGCATTAAAGTCCCACTTTATATTTTTCCGGGATAAAAGTCTAGCCTATGTATTAATCCAGGACATGATCTCCGGCGCCTCATGCCCTGTGGTCCAGGGGGCATCTAGAGAATTCCGCCACGGCATCCCCTGCCTGTCGTAAGAGGCGACTAAATGGGGTTAGGGAGATTCGCGAGGCGAGCAGTGGGGGGCTGCTCGCCTGACTACTTCAATTTAAGCGAACCCGAGGTGGACGGCAATGCGGGTGGCCGGTCTCCTGCAGTCGTAGACGCCAAAAGCGTGCTTTAGAGTTCGGGGGCTTCTTAGCCTCCTCATTTAGAGAGGGGCCGCAATGCGGCATCGCGCAGAGGCGGTTTCGTGCAGCTATCTTCGTGCAACAAGATAACCCGGAGCCGTCCCGTAAGTGCCGACGAAGGCCACCGCGGGTTTTGGTTGGTATGCCGGTGTAGGGTGTATATAGTGTTAGGGACTCGGTTCAATGCTCGCTCGGATGAAGCTATACTCCCGAGTATCGACATTGGGCCGTAAGACCGTGTGAAACCAACATAACCGTTCCACTCACCCCCCGGTGGTGGTAACGATAACGCGTTTTTTCCCCGCGATAAAAAAAAAAAAAAAGGACATGATCTACCTGTGTGCTAAATTTCATCGAAATCCGTTCAATACTTTCGGAGATGTGCCGTAACAAACGAACAGACAGAAAACAATTACAAAGAACGCTGATTTGTGTTCCATTACTCTTCTTTAGTTACCCTCTTTCTTTTTTATCACATTTCTTTAAATGTACACACCGGTTCTATTGCTTTATTATATGTATAGATTTTATTATCATACATTCGTGTGATATGACAATGTATAAGTCTGTTCCATAAAATGATGAACCCTAAACCAAGATATATTGAAATGGGACCATTTACTTAACAAAAAGGGATCAAGGAAATAGGCTCACAATTGTCAGAGAAATCAGTGTACATACATAAAAAAAAATACAACACATGAATTTAGAACCTCCTCTTATTTTGGAAGTTGGTTAAAATTGATATCTACAATACATTAGTCATAACTTTTTGTTTAATAAAATGCACACGGTGCTTTATAATTCTAAGTTTGAGTGGTGTTCCTACTATTTCTAGGTAGCCGAGACGTTGACCATCAGGAAAATGGCGTGCTCGTGCCAGCAGCCAGTACAAAAACCTGTACTAGGTAATTTAATCGAATTTCTATTATAGCATCAAAAGTAAAATTACACAACATGAACTAGTTATATCTTGCGCAACTGACCGGTGCGGTGTCGAATTGCGATCAACTATATTTTTTTGTTACATGAGTCACAACTAGGGTTGCCAACATTTTTTTGTTTGAATATAGTATTTTTAAAAATAAAAGCTATAAAAAATAGATTGAGTTATATTTTTTACTCATTTATTTTTTATAAAAACTATATTTTTTTGCACTTCTTGCATTCTGTAACATTTTTTTGTCTTCAATAAAACTGGCATAAGCTTTATCGCAGTCAATTTTTAAATTAATATAAATCAAAAGCTCATTTTTATTAAAGATATACTTGCTCTGTTTTTTATTTTGTTTTATTGGTCGAAATGTCTTCTTGTCAAGTCAAATAAACGAAACTAGACAAATAAATTTTATTTTATTAGTTTTCGTGTTGCAAAATATAAACATTGATCTATTGTACTGAAATATAGTATTTTTGCGTACTATATATTTCTTCAACAGTATATAGTACGGAGTCCCGAAATACAGTACAATACTATATATTATAGTACGGTTGGCAACCCTAGTCACAACACATAGGTACGGTACATTGCAATATATTATTACATGTTATTATCTTACTAATATTATATATGCGAACGTTTATGCAGCAGTGTACATGCACTGTTGCGTTTCGGTTTGAAGGACATTGTAGCCAGTGTAACTACTGGACATAATGAGACTTAACATCTTATGTCTCAGGATGACGAGCGCAGTGGAATGCCATACAGTACTTTGTAAGTTAAGGTGCTGAATGGTGTTGCTACTGTTTATGGGTGGTCGTATCGCTTTCCATCAGGCGAACGGCATGCTCAACTCGTCATTCAATGCCATAAAAAAAAAATGAAGATTGTTGGAACGAAATGCAGAAATCGCTGAATAGAATTGGATGAAATTTTGCACATGTATTGGTCATGACCTTGAATTAAAAAGGCTTATAAATTTACAGCGGATCTTTCCAGGAAAGATTTTTGACTCGGGATGAGTCGCGTGATACCCCTTATATATGAATAAACGCAAATCAACTCATCAGGAGTCCTAAGACTGTAAACAATGCTGATTAATTCTTAGACTTGACAACTTATATCTCAGAGTGCGATGCATCATGCAAGGTCACTCAATAAATGTCCCGTTGTTTCAATCAATAGCCCAGCAACCAATCCAGCTAGATCCCATCCATAGGCCCGGTATAATTCCCATCTTCTCTGCAATAGTCCTTGCACCTTGAGGGGCTGTCTTCGACTGTCTTTCTTCCATAAGTACAGACAGAGAGAGTGCCTACAAGGTGTACACATCCCAAGTAGATTAAGGTATTTTTAAGAGGCCTCTAGGTTTCGTATCCAAATCCCCTCGCGAGCCTTCCGAATGGACCGGCCTTCGTGCTGTGATTTTCCGTAGGAAAGTTACAACATAATAAATAAAAGATTCTATCAATATATTAATATATCATCATCGAAGTTGTGTGGCCAAAAGCCCGCAATTTTGGTGAAATACCCCAGAAATGGTAGAAGTTCACAAACTTTAAATTAAAAATAATAATACCAGTCCTGTATCATATAGGTACTATCCCACTATTGGGAACGGACCTCCTCTACTTCTAAGCGGATTATAGGCCTTAGTCCACCACGCTTGCGCAGTGAGGGTTTTCAGACTTCACATACCTTTGAAATACTTATGCATGAATTCTCAGGTATGTAGGTTCGTCACCATGTTTTCCTTCACCGTTAAAGTAAGCGATAATTGACAATCGATACATTCATAACTTCGAAAAGCCCAGGTGTGATCCTTGGGGTTTAAACCTGGAGCTTTTGGATCGGAGGACTTTTCCATTCCCAACTACGCTATCACCGCTTCATCATCATCATCATCAGCCTCATGACGTCCACTGCTGAACATAGGCCTCCCCTAAAGATTTCCAGACGGATCTGTCAAAAGCGGCCCGCATCCAGCGTGTTCCTGCGACCTTTATCAAGTCGTCTGTCCACCTTGCAGGTGGACAGCCGACGCTGCGCTTGCTAGTACGTGGCCTCCACTCGAGAACTTTTTTGCCCCATCTGCTGTCAGTTCTTCGAACTACGTGCCCTGCCCACTGCCACTTCAGCTTGCTAATTCGCTGGGCTATGTCAGTGACTTTCGTTCTTCTACGGATCTCCTCATTTCTGATTCGATCGCGTAGAGAAACACCTAGCATAGCCCTCTCCATAGCTCGCTGAGTGACCGTGAGCCGTCTTAAGCGGCCCATAGTCAGAGGCCACGTCTCAGTGCCATATGTCATCACTGGTAACATACATTGATTGAAGACTTTTGTCTTCAGGCACTAAGGTATTTTGGACGAGAAGACCTTGCTTAGTTCCCAAACGCTGCCCAACCGAGCTGGATTCGACGATTGACCTCTTTCTCAAAGTTGGACTTGCCTAGTTGGACTACTTGACCTAAATAGACGTAGTCGTCCACAACTTCGAGAGTTGAGCTCCCAACGGTAATTGGGGTAGGCACAACATGGACATTCGACAGGATCTTGGTCTTGTCCATGTTCATCTTGAGGCCTATTAGTTGAGAAACTCGGTTGAGGTCGCTGATATCACCGCTTAATCAGTTACATATTTAATTAGTTTTAACTTTCTTCAAAGTAATCTAATATTTACATTATCTATTACAGGTGTCTTTTTTTTAGTTGTCGTATTACCCAATGCAATAAAGACACAACAATCTAAAATCTAAGTAAATCACAAATCACAATTTTCGTATAAGTCTGTACGCGGAAAAAAGTAGCCTTAGTGTTATAGAGCTCAAATATAATTTCGTTTCTTATAAATAATACACTTATATTTTGTGCAGTCGTTCCAGAGATAAGCAGATTCTAAAAAACAATCTTATCGTTTAGTAGATGAAAGCATTCCTATGGGATAAAGGACGAAAATATGTAAATGTTGGGATGATCTCAATGAGTTTTGAACATGTAGGAATAATGTTCTATTTAGATGCGACAAGTTTGATTAAAATATTAATTTGTAAATTTCGTACCCGGCCACTGCTCTATGATATCGCACCAGCTTTCTCTGTCTACGTATCGCACTGACCAACAATCTGCTTTCAAGTTCCTGTCATTTGAATTTTTCAGGCTTTTTTGATTCGAAGAGTGATGTGAAGACTTCTAGAAAAGTCAAGATCACTTTTACAACTATTGTTGTCAAATCGACCTGCGTTCAGTTGCATAGTTGTAATGACATTTCTTAAATAAATGAGACCTTTGATGTCACTGACCACACAAACAAACCAAAGAACATAACTAACGGAACTTTGTCAGTTAAACTCACAGGTTAATTAGATAACTGTTTAATTATAATTTGGCTAAGTTTAGAGATAATTACTATAAGGTTCTATACACGTAGATGTACTGAACATGCCAATTTAATTATGTAACTAGTTTTATTAGTTTGATAAGATTAGGCGAAGTCGCCATTGAGGTCGGAAGGGATACAATAATCAGGCACATACGGGAAGCATGTTTTGGATAAATTTCACCTCATTTCTTACTGCCTCGGTGGCGTAGGTGCATTACGCAGCAAGTCTGCCGTGCTAAGATATCGGGTTCGATTCCCGGGGAAAAAAAAATATTGGGTTTTCTGCTCAGTATCGGTCCGTAGTCTGGATTTGTGCCCGATAAATATCCTCTACCTACTCTTGAAGTGTAAATAAGGTGTGATACTATTTCTACAGACATCCCAAAAGCCTAAGTGGGAGAAGAAAGGACTGTCACGATGAATCGTGAGTTCGATTGTAGATTGGCAATAAGATAGTCAAAGTCTCGCGAATATTGAAGCTAGAACCATCTTGCGGAACTACGTAATTAATTATATTTTCACCTGATTATAGGCTGCACAGGTGGTGTGGTATTATTTATTGTCAGCAATCAACTGCAAAACCAGTAAGAACCACGATTCGATACTCGGTTCTAACATGTAATGTAATGTAAAGTGGTTTTTAGATTCAAAAAACACCTCAAGCGTGTTACAAAAAAAATATTTGTCGATTCTCTCTTCATTTATTATCAGAAGTAAGCTCGACGAACTGAATGCCCGTGTTACATCTCATTTTACTCCTTTGAGAGAGATCGTGAACTTACACTATATGTAAAATATCACATGATTTATTTAACTTACCCAAAAACCTCTCATTTTTGTACGTATCATAGATCCTCTTAAAGCACATCCCTCCTTGCTCTTTAAACATCACCACCGATGGTATATGGCCCACCACAGGCCACGCTGGTGGTGAGAAGATCCCCCTGGACCTCCAGTAGTCATGGTCATACGTGGTCACTCCAAGAACTACAGCAGAGAACCAGCAAACTCCGAAAATGTACCATAATACAATACTTCCGAAAGTCCAGTATTGAAGAACCCATGTTAAGAGGATCACAGCTTGAAGGAGTGAGGATTTGAAGCCAAACATTGTTGGTATATCACGTCCACATGATTTGTCTATGAAAGGAATCTACTTCACGAAGATGACTTCAAAAGACGATACGAATCATTTAGAAACGATTAACGGGTCTTTCAAACCGTAAATCGTAAATTGCAAACTGGAGTTCAATGTTATTAAACTGATTTCGAAATCTCTCTTGTCAGATGAAGAAGCTTCCTCTCTTACACAATTAAATACATTATCTCTACCACGCGATTAATGATTCAGACTTTGAAAATTACAATCAGGGTCGGAAATTCCGGAGGCGTCACTTTGAATTTTGAACTTCCTTGTGAAAATAATATGCGTCACCACTATATATACACTTTTAAACTTCCCACGGTTTTCAACTAGTCATGTACCACTGCAATCCGTTTACTCAACCCGGGAATGTACACCCCGCGATGCGCGAGCGCTGCCCGCGTCTGCGCCGTCGCCGAATGCGTTAACAAGAATCGTGCGCAATCGTGATGCTGTAAGAGAGAAAGTTAACGCAGAACCGTACTCAAATGTGGAAGGTGTGGTGCACGATAATGGATTTTAACCACAAAATACTTCATATTATTACATACAGAAGTTGCACTCCCTTGTTTTTGGGGAGTGCTTTCATTTTAATAGCAATTTGTTATGCAGACCTGCCGCATTCATTCTACATACCACCTTACCGTCAAGCGTAACTATAAAAATAGAGGAAAACTTTGCGGGTTTCTTTGCAAGGCTTTGAAGTTATTCAGAGAAATCAATCGCTAGTGGGAAGCTGTACTGTCCTTGAGTAACTCCCTCTCTGTAGTCGGTCCCTCATCACTGAAGATCGTGGTCATCGCTGGATGTACCGCATTTAGAACCGATTATTTGTCTCCACCGGCTTCTGTTCATCGTATCTTCACCTAGTTTATGGAACTTGGTGGCAGACGAGTCCTTAATCTGGTCTGTTCATCGGGTCCTTGAATAACTAAAGCTATTTATTTTGTTTCAATTTTATTCCGGGGCAGATTATCACTTCTCGACAATAGAATCATCTAGAATCCTATTACTATTTTATTGTACTTACTGTATATATTTAACTTCATGCACATTAATTACGTTTTTGTTTAAAATAAGAAGCGGCGATAGCCTAATTGAGAGTGGAACGGACTGCCGAAACGAATGTCCGCAGGATCAAAACCCTAGGGCACACACCTGTGACTTTTCTAAAAAGTTATATGTGTATTCTTTGTGAATTATCTCTCGCTTTAAAGGTGAAGGAAAACATCGTGAGGAAACCTGCATACCTGAGAAGTTCTCTGAATTTCGAAGGTATGTGAAGTCCGCCAACCCGCACTAGGCCAGCGTGGTGGACTAAGGCCTAAACCCTCTAAGTTGTAGAGGACGCCCGTGCTCAGCAGTGGGCAGTATATAATACAGGGCTGGTATCGTGGTATGGTGGTTAAAATAAGAACAAAGATTAAAGTTTCTTTTTTTCATAAATATAATGTAATAGGTCAATGACACAAAATCGAGTTTTTCATGGCATTTAATTAGTTTGATGATTATGTTGTATCCGCAATTTATTATTTACGTTGTTTCACATCAAATGGCTTATTAACATGGTACTTCGATTTAACATCTCATTACTCATGGTCTACTACTTTTATTAATATACTACATTTGACTCAGCACTCTGCCCGCATTAAAAACCTTTCCCTGATAAAAAAATCCTAAAGTGGTTAATCCCAACTCTTTACAACTAACAAGTTAGTTGTTTAGCCTATTTGTCTATGTCTTGCCCATTGTGTAATAACCATTCAAAATCCTTTAGCAGTATCTGCATAGACTTCTTTTTTTTTATGGCATTCAATGACGAGACGAGCATGCCGTTCGCCTGATGGTAAGCGATACGACCGCCCAGTAGTATACATAAACCATAAACAGTAGTAACACCATACAGCGACTTGAGTTACAAAGTACTGTGTGGCATTCCACTGCATTCATACTGTGGCATTTCTAACAAACATCCTAAAACTTCAAACCTTAGAATAACAATCGAGGGAATTGAATATTTGTAACTGTAAATAAAAACATGTATATTTCTGGTACCTAAGTTCGGCGCTGCTCCATCTTAGGTCCATTTATATTGCATCACGGACCTCAAAGGTCCGACGCGTCGTCTTAACCCAAATACATGTTTACTCTACTTACACAATTTTTATCTCAAATTATATCTTGCGTGCAAAAAATGTCCTACTTCACTGGTCATATTATTATTATATATTATTATTTTGTTTCTCTTTATTTTCAATTTTCCTTTTTTTACATTTTTATATACATACTAAAAAAAACATTAATACATATTATAAAAATATAAAAAAGTGAATCACCCTCCGATGGCGAGGCTCAAGACCCAAGCCACCGGTGGTCAGGGATTCAAAGTGAGGAATCTCCTCACAATGCGTGCCGTGTCCAGAAGTACTGCTTTCTGCATCTGGCTCTTGGCCCAACGACCAATTGAGAGCCTCTGGAGGTGTTGGTCGAGACTCTTTGGTATCAACCCATGAGCAGAAACGACAATCGGAACAATAATTGTGGAGTCTACCTCCCACATGTCGGTAACCTCGTGAGCCAAATCTAAATATTTAGACATTTTGTCCTTTTCGGCCTTAACAAGGTTATCGTCATGCGGAATAGTGACGTCAACAAGTATTGCCCGGCGCGCCAATCGATCTACTATTACAATATCAGGCTTATTGGCAACAATAGTCCTGTCCGTGATAATAGATCGATCCCAGTACAGCGTTGCATGATCATTTTCGAGAACTGGTTGAGGCACATACTGGTAATATGGCACTTCAAGAGTCACAAGACCATACCGAAGAGCAACTTGCTGGTGTATGATCTTGGCTACTAGGTTGTGTCTATGCAAGTACTCGCCGTTAGCAAGATACGAACAACCGGAAATCACATGCCTGATTGATTCACCGGGACGGTGGCATGCCCGACAGATATCGACCGTACCGTCCTTCATGATGTATTTCCTATAATTGTTCGTTTTCATAACTTCGTCCATAATTGCAAAGACAAAACCCTCAGTTTCCCCAAATAGGTTACCAAAACGTAGCCAAGATACGGATGCAAGCTGGTCTACATCAGGCCCGTGAAGGGCCCGATAAAACCGACCATGTAGTTCCTTGCTCTTCCATATCTCCTCACGTTCCCGAATGCCCATCACCTTAGGTTTTCGCCAGTTCTCATTCGCCAAGGAAAGCGGGGTAAATCCCTTATCCACCATGACTACAACCTTATGCATGCCCACTTCGCTGTGGAGGAAATAATCCCTGAGATTGCATACCTCGCGGTTATGTAAGTCCTTAGCATTAAGTAAGCCTCGGCCCCCACATCTCCGCGGGATGTATAATCTCATCACTGACGATCGTGGGTGATGCATACGATGTGCAGTCAGTAGGGTCCGGACCTTTCGATCCAGGGCGTCCAGTTCGGTCTGAGTCCATCTGAGTATGCCAAAAGAGTACATGAGTACAGGCATAACCCAACCGTTGAAAGCGCGAATCTTGTTTCCACCTGACAAAAAACTGTTAAGTACTTTTGTCAGACGGCCGAAGAAACGTTCCCTGACCGATTGTTTTACGTCGGCACCCATAATACCCAGTGCCTCAGGCATACCCAGATATTTGTAGGTTTCCGTCTCGGAAAGGGATCTAAGTCTTATAGTCTCTGAGACTTGTATGTCATCAGAGATCACCACCTCTCCTCGCTTCACATGGATAACCGCACATTTATCTACACCAAACTCCATGTTGATTGAGTTGCTAAATCTTTCAGTTATTTTTAACAACTCAATCAATTCTGTTTGTTTTGATGCAAACAACTTGAGATCATCCATGTAAAGCAAGTGAGATATAGGCTCACTCCCTCTCCGTAGACGGTATCCTAACCCTGAATCCAACAACAGAGTACTGAGAGGATTCAGGGCCATGCAGAACCACAATGGACTCAGACTGTCACCCTGGAATATACCCCGCTTGATTCTAATCGGCTCATCACAATCAGGGGGACTCGTACCACCTGGATATTTTAGGAAAGTGGTCCATTGTCCCATACATGACCCAAGAAAGGTGCATAAATTTGTATCAATCTTATACAAATTCAACACCCTCTTGAGCCAAGTATGGGGCACCGAATCATAGGCTTTCTTATAATCAATCCAGGCAGCCGATAAATTCCTTCGGTTGTGACGAGTCTGTTGGCAAATGGTCATGTCAATGAGAAGGAGCTCCTTTGTACCACGTGACCCAATCTTGCATCCTGTTTGTCCGGGAAAAAGGATATTATTGATTGTGAAATGATTTGCAATTTTCAATCTTAATATAGATGTAAAAAGTTTATAAATGGTTGGAAGGCATGTTATGGGTCTATAGTTTTTCGGGTCCGTGGTACAGCCGGATTTAAAGAGCAGGTGAGTGACACCTGTCGTCATAAATGTTGGAAGCGATCCTCTATCTAGCGCATCCTGGAACTGTGCTGCTAAACGAGCATGCGAACTGAGAAACCATTTCAACCAGAAATTGTGCAGACCATCCGGACCAGGAGACTTCCAATTATGTGTCGGACGGATGGCTGCCAGAACATCCTCTGAGCTAATTGAAATGGTTTCCATAGCCGGTATTGCGTCGCAAGCTCGTTCTACAACACTAAACCAGGGGTCTTCAGTATGGGGGACAGGCGACGACCAGATATTTTTCCAATAATCACGCATATCGTGAGCATCAGGCAGCCGCCCATCCACCACACCATGAGGAGAATCCTCCCAACACCTATAAACTCTCTTTTGATCGCTTTGAAAAGTGCGATTCTGCTGGAATCGTTCCCATCGCCTCCTATAACGGCGAATACGGCTTGCCCACGCATAAACTTTTTGTTTATAGAAGTCTATGCGTTCTGTGACCCATAGCCTATAGTCCTGGGGTCTTATATTGGTCCCAGAAAAGGCCTGCGCCACAAAACGCATAATCTTCGGTCTGAAATTTCCTCCTTTGAAGGAGATGAGCTTGCCGATGAGAGTTCGGGCCCAGTTGATACGTTTCTCGATCCTATATTGCCATGCAGGCATGGTCGCAACATCTCGAGTGATTCTATTTGCATTTGGGAATTTTACATTAGCCACTCGACATGCTGCGACGGCCGCACAGTAAAGAAACGAATGTGTATCAACAAGGTCCCGACTGGACTCCATGTATGTAGCCAACACGGAGTCCAAAGCTCCCATCAGTGCCAAATTTTTTTTATGCGTTGGCAATCGTGGTACCCTCGGTCTACAGGATGTAGAAGTCAATTTAAATTCCAAAATCGCACTCTCCAAAGCCCCTCTCAAACGCTGTTCGTCGTGGGGACTTACAGTATTGTCCAAGTTATCCTCCCGCTCAACGTCAGCGGTAGGTGTAATTTGTATATTTGCTGTTCGCTGGGTAAGGACAGGCGAGACAGTGTCTTGGACAACACACAAGTCTGCACGCAGCCGCTCAAGTGCTTCATCATTCAACACTTTTCGTCGTTGGATGTACCGCACCTGATCCGACAATCGCTGAGATGACACATTGATCGCAGGTTCCAAGGCCTGAAACAGAGAAAGCATCTGAGCACGATACGCTGTGAGTTTGGTTCCTCCCTTTGTTGCCCCAAAATAGGCCCGCATGACATTTTCATTAATTGTTTGAGTCCATCTCATGCGGCGCACTATTCCACCGGTAGCGGGGACCGCAGGTGAGGCACACGGCCCCACAGGTCCCAAGCCCACCACTGGAGGGGGTTGTCGTCCTCTTCGTCGCACAGGTCTTGGTGGCGGCGGGGACGACTGCAGCTCGTCACGTTGGCTCAACGCGTCGTCTTCTGGTATCGCATCGAACACTTCCGAAGCCGACGCCCATGACGCGGAGCTCGACGAGCTGGATGATCTTGGTCGTGCGCATATTATATTCTTTCTGGCTCTAATCGTCGTCATCCATTAAAATGCCGCAATATGTTGAATAAATACATATTTCTTCACCACAATAATTTTTTTGACGTTGTCATTTTGTTTGATATATTTTCTTTTATATAAATATGATTTATTATTAACTTATTCGTTATTAAAATCTGATAAAAATATTTGTTATTATTGTTTATGAACTATTGTGCCTAAAATAATTGATTTTAAGTGGGTATATACCATAAAACATAAATATTTTAAAAAATTTAAATATATTCAACAGATAACGATATGTGTTGCCAGGTTATTATTGTTATATTATTTAGAACTCAATAAATCATGAATTAAAAAAATACTTCGTGCTCTCTGATAGACAATGAATTAAGTTGTTATTATTATATTATTATTGTATTAGGGTAATTTTTAACCAATTTCACACGTTTACAAAAGTAGTAATTTCCTTAAGGTTAGTATTCGCTGTATTTTGAACTTGCAACAAAATAACGATGCCTAATTTATAGATCAAAAAAACTTCTTCTGTAGCATAGATGACCCCTAGCCGTCGTTACAACTCTCATTCTGTTTTCATTGGCCTTATAAGCTTAAGAATCAGTTCCTATAATTGCGTCGCACTCATCTTAGATAGCTTACCCTTAGTTTACGGAGGGACTCTGAAAAATTTCTGCCCATATCATCAAGCAGTAAAATCAATCTCAGCTGTTAATTTTGTTTCCTAAACCCCCCCTACCAGCCCTGTATTATATGGTGCCCACTGCTGAGCACGGGCCTCCTCTACAACTGAGAGAGTTTCCTAAACAAACAATAAATTGGGAAAAAAGACAATTATAATATGATTTACATTACTAGGTTTCGTTCGCAGGTACGCCTACGTAGAAACAATCCCTGGAATAAAAGACTTACTGTAATTTTTTCCTGGATAGAAAGTACCCTATACGTTAACCCAAGATATGGTAATCATTGTGCCATTTTTTTTCCAAATCCATTCATTTGTTTCAGTGTACTTATACTTCTAATAAACCTCCAACTATCTTCAAAATCTTTCACATTATAGTTTTAATAGGATTATTTTAAAAGTTTAATAAAGAAATGCCAAAAAATAACCTTCAAAAGGTTTCTCAACTGCCAATTTCGTTGGTCAATGGATTACAACGTTAACGTTGCGTAATACTTATATGCAATATAGGAGGCGGGTCAAGGGTATTCGTCTAGTGCTGACTGATGGGTTCTAACATGCTCACGTTACTTCCTAAGAATAGAATTTCTAGATAAAGGAGAAAATAACACAAAAACGTTTTTCATGTATCTCTATTATATTCTTTTTGTGTATATCTCTTTCAAGATATCTTTATATTATATAAAAGCGACAGGTCACTCACTCACTCATCACGAAATCTCAGAAACTACAAGTGCTAGGAGTCTCGATTTTTGCATAGGGGTTCATTTAGGGACGTAGGTGCTCCCTATGACGGGATTTTGCGAAATTCAATCCCTAAGGGGGTAAAAAGGGGTGTCAAAGTTTGCATAAAACTTCTATAGTTTTAATAGTAGGTTTTCTTCTTTCACTAATTGGAAGCTTATTCTATTATCTAAGCTTATTCTTATTCTTATTCACTATTCCAGAGTGCTAAAGTTTTTATCCCGGGAAAATATTTATCCTTGTAAAACTTTTACACGCGGGCGGAGCCGCAGGCAAATCCTAGTTAATAATATGATTACAAATTTCGCATTTATAATACTAGATAAATGTAAGATTTGTCCTAAATGTAAACAAAAATCAAATGGAAGCTGCTAGGAGAATAGCGTGTACGATTTGTACCCGACTGGATAGTACCGTCCACACAACTTGCACACGACTGGTTCCCACGAATCGCAATACTGAATCAGTGAGCACTGAGTGTATTTAGAGTTTTTGTAGCTCTTGGTCCGGTAGGCAAGATGCTTTTCTACCTTTATGTATCAGAATGAAATATCCTAGCGATATACTTATCGATATGTCATTCTCATATTCTTTTCTGTTTTCTATTAGCATTAACTATTTTAGAAATGGTATTTGGATACCACCCATGATGACAAGCGACAATGTCCATAGACAGTAGTAACATCACCCTTACTTTCAATTACGTAGGCATAATAATGTGCTCGTGATCTTGAGATATTTAATCAGATATGCCGACATATATCGAGCTATCATCGAGGGACACATCTCTTTAATCAATACCAATACCTTACACACACTTACACTTACCGAGCAGTACAAGAAAATGTAGCCTCAAATATGCCACAATATACTAAAAAAGACTAAATGGTTAAAGAATTGTATATTGCCTTTGGTTTTCTATTAGAATCACCAGTTATGGTCGGAACGCAATAAGGAAAGGCGGGTAATAAAACGCCTTTAGTAAATTACAGCGGAACGCTTTTACAAACAGCTTGTGTGTAACGCACAATACGCGAAGTGCTCGGCGGCGGTCAGAGAGATAGCGGGTAGCGTTCTAAGTATTTATTACATCGCCTAGTACCTAACAGTAAATTGTATAGTACCAGGATAGTTGTCACTTTGGTTCAGTTGCAGCGTAGTTGGGCTGTCAACTGACTTTTTTACAAATAAGTTTTTTTTTTTACGTGTCTTTAATTCGCATCTGACATGCAATCATGTCAACCGAAACGCACCCATAGTAACTATACTAAGGCCTACTGTCCACGAAAAATATTGGGCATTAGGTGTTTAGGGGCTATATAGTCGCTGTGCTCGCGCTATCAATTGACGCTTTCTTGCGGCTTGCTTGCATTTTGCGTTGAAACAAATAAAACTGTGTCCACTGAGCAGCAACGTCGCATTTGCCTATCGTCATGTGTTCGTCATGCCGTTCGCGCGGCAGCATATCAGGTGGACATAGTTTTGTTTCTTTCTATACAAAATGCAAGCAATCGAGGTTAATTTCCGGTACCTTATAATTATATTTAACAAAACAAAATCTTTAGTTTCTTTTTTGTGTTGTATTTTGAACAATGTATAAATCGCTAACATACTAACAACATCCTTATATCGAGGAACATTAAAATAATGTGGTCATGTTGAATATTGCGAAAGAAAAAATAAAGGTTTAAGTTAACTTAATTATGAGAAACCACACAATTGTGAAAGTTCCTTCAAGGCAATCTTTTAGTCACGCAATCAGTAATTACTACGTAGATCGGGTTCGGATCCCCGGAGAGGCTATAATATGTATCTCCCAAGCTTAAGAGAGCATTGATTGTCAATGATAGTTATTGCCTCGTGTATATTTATCCTACTTACATAGATATATTTTTATGTAGATTTATTTATTAACCTAACACAACAGTCACTCTACCATATAATCGCAACATAATGTTGACCGACAAAAAGTGTGTGCTTCCCTCAACAGTAGCCAGAATTATGACGGTCTCTATATTTAACTAACAAAACCTATATAAGAGTGGTAAGAAAACAAAATTTTATTTTATATTTACTAGATACTTAGAACTCAATAACATCTTCCTTTCCTTCATTTATCTTACTCCAATTTGGGGTTGGTGCAACATATTTTCAAGCATCTAGCATTATGGTTTTGCATTAAGTAGTTTTACGATCCGGCGATTGACTGTCGACGACATCTGGAGCCAATATTGCATAATAATGTATCAACAAAAAATATTAGAATCCTTACAAAAAGTTTTATGTGCTCCCAAAAAAACAAAACTTTGTTATTTATGTAACTTTATTTAAGGTATTTCAGCTATCATAAACTGTCAAATATTTTTTTTTTGTGTCAGTGGATTGACGAGAAGCTGAAGGCTTAAACTGATTCAGATGTGAAGTGACGAATTAGTACCGCGTCAGCTGACAATCTGACGATCTAGTACCGCGTCAGTTCTGACGGCTTCTAAAGTTAAGTTGGATTTAGTTGACGAAGTTGACGCGGCCTTCCTCGGGCTCCAGGACGGCTTTACGGCTCAGGGAGATGTCGGCGGTCTCTTCGATCCATTCGATGTAAGAGCTCACGGGCAGGAGACCTATAGGAAATAAATAATAAGTTTATTAATAAAACTGAATTGCACAAATGCATTGGCTACAGTCTTCACACTAGGTATGCCACTATTTAGGGCAAATGATAATTTTATATTGTTATTTTTATATAAAACTATAACTAGCGCCATTTCATTTTTTGTTTCTACATACACTATTATTTTTTACTATAAACTTAAAAATCCGTAAAACACATTATTTCATTCTGTCCTAAAAGGTGTGTTGGAATTATAATTTACTAACTAACTTTAACAGCAATACTTACGAGCAACGCTGTCGCTGGTGGCTCCGACCACGACGGCGATCTGCTCACCATCACTCACCACCGCTGCACCGATGTCGAACTGAAATAAAGGCATTGCACCTTTATACTAGGTACTGACCTATACTGACTGCTGACATATACTGATATACTAATAGATACTATTAACGTCTCTTCTAAAATCAGAGAACTGAACTTTTTAAATCATAGGTTGCTATGGTTCAGCAGTGAAAATAGACCAATCAGGATAAAGTTTTTGGACATGTTGTAAAAGGATTTCATTTCATTGGTTTATTGTTACTACTATCCTAAATTGTAGATAAGGATCGTTTATTGAAAGGCCGTTAGCAGGAATGTGTTTAAAAGTAAATTTAGGTAAAATCGTACGCTGCTCCGCTCATGACGTATCATAAATATTACGTAATACGAGCGGCCGCGTTGCGACACTTATGTGGGACACTGTTTCCAAATATGCGCATTAATTTTATGAATGGTCAATTGTATGCACTATTTTGCTAGTGGATCATAAAAGAAAGTTTACGATAAATCACTGCTTTTTCTTAAGCTGGTTTGATTTGAAGATATTTTGAAGAAATTGAACTTCTTATAATAAGACGTCAATTAACGCATGAAATAGAAAAGGATCTTTTGCGTCCATTCCTCTAGTTAGAGGTACTAGTAGTGTATTTATATTCATAGTAAGTGGTGACGGTGAGCGAACCTATAGCTATCTGGGACACAATAACCAATCTTGAGCAATTCTCATGTAATTATCGAGACATCATTTTGTTTTCCAACTTGTCACAATTCACAGCCTGAGAACACTGCTACGATACTAAATGAGGCAATAAAAAGTAGAATTAAAAATCCTGATTCACTATTACATAACTCAATCCCTCGATCTAGGTACTAAACTGCATTTACACAAAATTTAAGTATTATATCATTTTTAAGCGTCGCCTTTCGAATTCGCATCCTTGGACTACCGGATTTTTTAACTGAGTTTTTGCAACACTCCTTTCTAATTTTTTGTAAGTATTGAGAGCTGCGGTGGTTGTCGATGAGACGTAGAACGAGACCGCAGGTTAGATTACCGCGTTGAGAAATGTTAGCGCGACATTTTTTTTTTAGTGTTTGATATAAACTAATTCGAGTGTCCTTCAGTATCTTTATTCATATTGTCAACGCGAAAGAAACTGTTTTACGGCTGAACTACTAAACCGATTTTGATGAAATTCGGCACGGAAGCAGCTTAAATAGTAAGAAACAATAATGTAAACAGCATTTTTCAATATTTGTTCAAATTTCAAGTCAGTAAAGCCGCGGGCAAAAGCTATTTTCTTAAAACATAAAAATGTATTACCTTGCTAACTTCTCCCTCGTCGCTTGAAGCGGCGTCACCTTCCTCGTTCAGGGTGACATCGAAGCAGCTCAGGCTCTCACCAGGAGCTGCAAGGAATATGGTTATGAGGACTTAATTAATACTCAATATTGTTTACACTGGGTAGCCGGTAACGAAACAATATACTTAGGGAATACTCTGGTATAGTCTTAGACTATCTAAAAAGGACGTGGCATGGGCTTATTGCCCCGAACAAAAAAATCTGTCACTTTGAAAGTAACTGCTACACAGAAAGTACAACACAAATACTATACCATTTTGTGTCGTTATAAACGCACAAATAAATAAATCTTAACATGTCTGTTTTACGCACACTACAACAGTTTTTTATAAATGCGTGCATGAGCATTTCGCACCTTTAGGACGGAAACGACACAATTCAAAAAAATCGAAAATTGAGTTATCGTCATAAAATTACTTAAAACGAAATTTTCAATACAATAATAGTTCAAACACCGCCATATTCAAAACTATTATATTGGTCCCTTTTTTATTATATTTTCATAAAAAAGGGACCAGTTTTAACTCATTTTATGACGATAACCCAATTTTAATTTTTTTTGAATTGCGTCGTTTTCGTCCTAAAGGTGCGATTTGCTCTTATACATTGGAAGAAAGGAAAGGTCATACAAGTCCTTTACATATAGTCTAAGGGCATAGTAGCTCGTTTCGACAACTCAGGGTCTACATATAGTAACTTAGTACGACAGACTACAAGTATTCTATCCGTAGCAATATTGTATATCTCCTAACGGTTTGTATTATAACTAGCATTGCGCGCGGCTCCGTCCGCGTGGAAAAGTTTTCCGGGATAAAAAGTAGCCTATAGCACTCAGGAGTAATGTAGCTTCCTATTAGTGAAAGAATTTTCAAAATCGTTCCAGTAGTTCCTGACATTAGCGCGTTCAAACAAACAAACTCTTCAGCTTTATTATATTATAGTATAGATAACGCATCTAGCATACTCACACTAACACAATTTTTGCTGTGCAATTATGAAAATAAAAGCTATGAAAAAGATAGCGCAAATAACACAAAACAAGTTAGCTTTTTATCTATATAATTATTTTATTCGAGTATTCTAATTACGCGATAAAATCTAATTGTTCTGTTGAATTAGGTATTATTTGACTTTTATATTAGTGTCAGTTAACAAATTTAATTTGAATATGGCAACATTGTTGGTAACTTTATATTTTGAAATGGCTACAAAGTTAAGCAGATTGGAAATTATTATAATTAACATAGTTAGGTGAATCTTTGGAGACTTTAGTCTAGACTTATTGCATTCTATGTTTTAAACTATATTAAAGTTTACAAAAAGAGTGTCGGTCAAAGTTTAGTTTATATAGGTTGCGGTCTGTGCGGCAAGTATTAAAAAATATCTCAGCTATGAAAATTAAGATAAACTAAGCTTAGTTTTGATTAGATACCAGCGTTATAGCCCATTCCCATAAATGCTCTTAACCGTCACCGTCCGTTTTGTAGCAAAAATTGACCAATGAAAATAATATTTTTTAACAAGTTTACAGACGAGTTGTTTTAATTGGTTTGTTCTTACCACTAACGCGCTGACTATGCGTTACGTAAGTTAATGCCATAATTATCACCCACATAAAGTCCACTGCTGATCATAGGAGTCCCGTAAAGATTTCCAGACGGACCTGTCAATAGCGGCCTGCATCCAGCGTGCATTATTATGGGAATCGGCTGATATGTTGATATGTTGTTTTATATTTGAAATATCATATTAATATTATTAAATTATATGTTCTCATAGTACTCTTATCAGATATTGTTACATCTAATAGTTTTTTTTTAATTACAGTAATATTGTTATCTGTTAGTATACAATTGATAGACTAAGTACTTAGGCTTTTTCTATTGTTTTTAAGATTGTGGTTCATGCTGTGATTGCTTCTAACCAGAGTTACAATTACAATAGACATATACTATATATAAATATGTGTAGATTTTAAAAGAATTATTGTAACTCCGTTAGCAATCCTTAGCCAAACAATAAATAAATAACGAAACACGAAGTAACCGATATATCGCAATGTGTTTTAAAACTTAATTACTAGTTACCAGAGTCGTTTTCGCCGAAGCCGCAGAACGTGCCGGACGATGGGACGTCGCTGGACTGGGCGAGAGCAATGGGCGCGATGTTTTCTGTCAACAAATAATAAAAATATTAAAGTAACACAAAAATAGCCTTTTTCTCTGCTTACCCAAAATAAGGTAGCCACGGTTAAGTTACGGGATGGCCATGGGTGTAGCTAGTCATTTCAAAGAAGGGGAGAGGAAGGGGGGGCAGTGTCCAAGATTAAAAAAGATACTTCTGTATACTTGCAGATTTGTTTTATTTTATAATTTATGGTAATAGTAGGGTGCTTCAATATTCTTTTGTTGGGCACCACCCAATCATGGCGTGAGCAAGGTCCACCCTCCTTTATATGCAGGCTCGCATTCCCAATGTCTCTGAACGACAGAAACTGCTTATCATCAGACAGAATGTTTTTTTTTTCATACATAAGTGACTTAAAAAAAAGAATGAAGACCACACTGAACCCATAATCGGTTTCAAAAATCTACCTTTATGAAACACATCCGCTGAAAGAATTTAATATTTCCTACCTCTATTTAAATTAATAAAAGGTATTCTTCCCAAGGTTTTTGTTGTGATAAATGCATATAATTAAGTAATATAATTTTAAATCGTAGAATAATAACAATAGTTCATTTTTCTGTCCTGTCACTGTCCTCGGCGGCCCGCCCGCACTATAAGCCCTGCACGCTTACCGAGCACAGTGTGTGCAGCCCTTGTCGGGGTCACCAATTTGCCTATCGTCGGTGGTTGAAGAAAAGGCAATTGTGCTTCAGAGTATATTATTATATTATAACACGTTTTATATAGGACTCGTTCGTTACCACAGGAGTATGGTGAGCGACTGACTTTATATATAATAAGCAACAGATATTTAGCAGTGCCAAATAGGGAGTGCGTGCAAATGATATCGATTTCGATGATTCATAATATATGATGCAATAAGTAGGCACACATTATTAAAATGTTTTTGAAACAACAAAAAACCTACGTAGCATTACATTAGATTTAGTTCTCGAAACCTACTCTTAAAACATAACAGACTTTTTAAACCTCTTCGTCATAAAAGATTTAAATTCCCCAATTTAAGTTGTAAAAGTAAACTTCAAGTTTATGGGCGTTCCGAAATGTGCCAGGATAAAAAATGCCTCTCAGAGTCGCGGCGCCGAGCCGGCCAGCGGTTCATTCTCTGCCAAAAGTTTAGAGTGGACCGCGATTGCACGCCTGGTTCCCAGTACGGGGGATTTCTATTTGGGAAAATGGTATTTAATTTCAAAGGTATGTGAAATCTGCCAACCCGCACTAGACCAGCGTGGTGGACTGAGGCCTCACCCCTCTCAGTAGTAGAGGAGGCTCGTGCTCAGCAGTGGGCAGTATAATATAATACAGAGCTGGTATGGTATGGTATGGTATGGGTATATTATTGCTTTTTTTTTGTTAATGTTTTAAAGCTGTCAAACATTACACACACACACTCACGCCCTTTATTCCCGGAGGCAGAGGCGCAACTAGTGCACCCACTTTTCGCCGTGCGTATTCCGTTTCATAATGTGATAGGGGGCTAGCCTATCGCCATATCGCGCACAAATTCCAGACTCCGGGCTAATACTGAATAGAAAAACCCAATATCACTTTTCCCGACCCGGGGATCGAACCCGAGACCTCAGCTTTGCAATCGTACCATAATAGAACTACACCACCAAGGCTGTCAAATATTAGAAATATTATTGAAAGGTTCATCATCATCATCAACCACATGACGTCCACTGCTGAACATAGGCCTCCCCTAAAGATTTCCAGACGGACCTGTCAAGAGCGGCCTGCATCCAGCGTGTTCCTGCGACCTTTATCAAGTCATCTATCCACCTGGACGGCTGACACTGCGCTTATTGAAAGGTTGTCTGGTGGAAATCGCTTAAAGCTATAAGATCGCCTCTTTTTTTTTTTTTTTTTTTATTGCTTTGAATAACGAGACGAGCATGCCGTTCGCCTGATGGTAAAAAAGCGATAAATAATAATAATAAATATAATACGACCACCCATAAACAGTAGCAACACCATCCAGCACCTTGACTGACAAAATACTGAGTGACATTCCACTGCGCTCGTCATCCTGAGACATAAGATGTTAAGTCTCATTATGTCCAGTAGTTATACTGGCTACAATATCCTTCAAACCGAAACACAACAGTAGTATCATCATGTTTTTTTTTATTCTTTAATCTGTAAGTATTTTTTTTTCTTTGGTAAATGAGTGTGCAATAAAGCCTTATTATTATTATTTTATCGTAAGCCAAAATGACAATAACCTCCTCCTTTTGGAAGTCGTTTAACAAAAGGATTATGCTTAACATCGATTCTGCGAAGAAACTATTATGAAAACAAAGGACTATTGTTCTCATTATTCGAGACGTCTACGAAAGTATTCAAACGTTATTTTTTACCCGACTACGAAAGAAAGAGGGTTATGTTTTTCGAGTGTATATGTATGTATATTTCTTTGGCACGCCCTAGAGCTTAAACGGCTTGTCGTATTTTTATGTGAGTGGTGTCAATAGATTCGTCTTCTTAGTCGTGAGAGTGAAATTGGTTACATCAAAATAAAAAAAATCTAAATTAAGGATTTTTGGCGGCAAAACGTAATCTCAAAAAAAATGTTTTCAAAAACGTTACTTATAACAAAAAAAAATATGCTGAAAATGTCGAACGAGACAAGCCCGAAACGAAGCAGCGCCAAGTTCCAACAACTATTTAATTAATTGAGCAATCGGTCCTCAGCCGGTTTTAATTGTCGCCGCGCGGCTCTCGGCGGAGACCGCTATGAACACTATCAAAGCATTCTATTTACTGACCGTTTCAATCATAACTTTAATTAGTGAATAATTGTCAGAGTAGAGCCGGTAGAACCTTTGTAGAATAGGATCGTGGTTCTTAATACTGTAAAAGCAGTAATCATCATTCATCATCATCATCATCAGCCACATGACGTCCACTGCTGAACATAGGCCTCCCCTAAAGATTTCCAGAGGGACCTGTCAAAAGCGGCCTGCATCCAGCGTGTTCCTGTGACCTTTATCAAGTCGTCTGTCCACCTTGCTGGTGGACGGCTGCGCTTGCCAGTACGTGGCCTCCACTCGACAAATCAGCATTCCTTTGACAATTTTAGCATCAGTAACACCCGAATACCTATTGACTTTCAAGCTATTACCGAAAACAATAATATGTATACCTATATATCACTATGCAGTGAATATCACACATTGCATATAGAAAGAGATAATCGATTAACTTCGTATAGCCTGGTCTTTATCACTCACTCACACATTTGTTTCTATAGCTCGATGTGTAATTTTTATTGACGAGTATTCTTAAATATTAAATGAATTCAATAAATTAAACCCTAACCTAACTAAATATTGAATCAAGCTGCCAACGCTTCAATATCCTACCAATTATATTCATAAAAAAACCCTCAAAACTCACCAGTGCTTTGGACATCCCTGTTAATGCTGATCAGGGCGATGTCATTCTCTCCGGTCTCGGCGTTGTATTCAGGGTGGATCCTCACGGCGCTGGACTCAGTCACCAGGGAGGGGCTGATGACGTTAACGACTCCGTAGCGGATCCAGATGAAACGAGCCCTGTGGAAAATAATACAATATAAATTCAAACATAAAGTAAACTACGAACTAGTACCAACAACATTCATCGATTCATCTTGAAATAAGACTCATCTGAATCAGAAGTTTACAATCCAGATGGAACGGGATCTGTGTACAATAACCGTTAGAAGTTAGATGATTAAAATATTGAGGGACTCGTAGAAATGCGAGTTAATTGTTGCATGGAGTGATCTTGGAACAATAGTTTCGAAATGTAGATTGCCAGATATACTACATATCTAGTCTAGGCCGGCATAATATTGTCAACCAACGAAAGAGGTAATTACAAGACGTTATTTTAAGAGTACAAAATCACCATACAATAGGCGACTAATCAAAATCTTAGGCATATCTCATGCTACAGCCAAGCCGCTGTCAATAATTATAATCTTTAACTCGCAATACGTAGCTCTGTCAGGATAAAACTTCTATTATTTGCAAAAGCCACGAGTCCATATTGTGCCGCGAATGTAAGCCAGCGAGAAAGTTAAGTTCAACTTCACCAATGACCCACTTTCGAACTGGTTTTGCTCCTAGTTCGGTAACAAATTCGTCTGTGTTTGCTCTTATTCAACGCAATTAACGCTGTTTGCATAATCTTAAGCGTTCATTATATTTTAGAAAAGCTTTATAGGTAAATATCTGGCTATTGAATACGGCCTATCTGATAATTTTAAATAATTATTATAGGTACCTATAAATATGTGTAGACAAAATTATCTTACTGAATGATATGGTTTCTAAAGATTTGCTTTTAATTCATTTACGAAACGCTATGAACGAATCCGTATAAAAAATATAATTCAACAACGAAGCAACTAAGTGAAGGAGGTTACCTACAGGATATCCTTTTTAAAGTGTTAGAGACACCTTTTATGTTTTAGTATAGATGTTCACGAAACTCTTGCCA
The DNA here is from genome assembly GCA_947568825.1 of Sphinx pinastri. NCBI lineage: Eukaryota > Metazoa > Arthropoda > Insecta > Lepidoptera > Sphingidae > Sphinx > Sphinx pinastri. The sequence continues at coordinate 15,386,173 of OX387629.1, forward strand.
GAGATATAAATCAATATTAACTAACGTATCAATGATGTCTATGGTGTTTGGTGTAATTCGTAACAGTGACTATGTATGCAATAGGATATACATCTACATTTCTTTTAACTACAAATCTGGTAATTAATACACACATCGCGCCTTTACCCTTTACCTTTGCCCTTTGCCCTTTGCCCTTTGCCCTTACCCCCAAAGGGTAGGCAGACGTGCAACCAGGGCACCCATTTTTGACAATGAGTGTTGCGTCCTAACTCCCATGATGTCATAGGGAGCGATCCTATGGCCATATCTGGCACAAGTTCCAGACTTCGGCTGATACTGAGCAGAAAAGCCTAATATCACTTTACCCGACCCGGAATTCGATCCCGGGACTTCTTAGCGGTATCGTACCCCACACGCAATACAACTACGCCACCGAGTCCTATAGCCATAGTCAAAACTGGTAATTATATTGTTGATGACTGATACGCACTGTGTAAGGCAGCTGGCGGAGGTGAGTACCCATCTCGGGTCGATGAGGGAACCGGCGCAGGTGTCCAGGAGACCGCTGGTGGCGATGGCGATGCGCAGGTGCACCAGCCATGGGTTTTCACCGAGGGCAGCCGCGGATTTGGTGCCTGGGAAGGTAAAATTCTAAATAAGTATTGTTATACGTGTACGGTAATTTGACTCCATTGCACCTGATGGAGTGCCGTCGATATAAAGAGAGAAATGATTATCCCTTGCCAGTCCACTAGCCTATTCGAAGTAGAGATACATTGCTGATTTTGTATATTAGAGTAGGGATGGGCATATTTATCTCAATTCACGTGGTACGGCCGCTGAAGAAAGCGTTGAAGCAGAAATTATGGCTGAGTTGGTAAAGACGAGTGAGTCAGGTATACAACAGAGCATTATTTTCGTGATGATAAATAAAGTCGTGGTAAACCATTTTGTTTATAACGTGCATACAAAAGGTTACTTATAATTGAAGTTTGAAAAGGAACTGCTGGAGCAGACCTATGCCTTACATTGGACGGATACTAGTTAGAAGTTAGACTGATGATAATGCACAAAGAAGTGTATGGATACAAAATCATAATAGATACGTACTTTGAACACCGGCACTGCGGCCCTGTAAAATAAAAATAAAAGATATTAACAAATAATTATAAAAATACTCTTAATAAAAATATGTCGCACCTTTAGGACGAAAATAACGCAATTCAAAAAAATCGAAAATTGGGTTATTGTCATAAAATTACTTAAAACTGGTCCCTTTTTTATGAAAATATAATAAAAAAAGGACCGATATAATAGTTTTGTCCTTTTCCCGCTTGAATATGGCGGTGTTTGAACTATTGTTGTATTGAAAATTTCGTTTTAGGTAATTTTATGACGATAACTCAATTTTCGATTTTTTGAATTGTGTCGTTTTCGTCCTAAAGGTGCGATGTATGTAAGTAGGTTGTAACAAGCTCCCCAAAAAGAAGAATAACAATTGTACAACCCCCCCCCCCCCCCCCTCCCTATTAAGATAAAGTCGTGAACTTCCATCATTAACCTTCTAAGGTAGTCTAAAGATCCTAAGTTTGATTAGGTAATGCCATTAGATATTTACCTACGCATCGGATTAATTTCAAATTATCCTAAGAAGTTATCGATTAAATGATTACAGTAACTTGATACTTATGTCGGTTGAAAGAAAAAAAAGATAAATAATATCAAAAACAAGATATACAAGACGGATTGACTCTCAGATAAGATAACCATCGTGTTTTATAAAGGTAATTTGAGTAATATAACTAAGTCGGTTATACATTATAATTATTCATGAGTATCGCTTATATAATTAGCATTTATAGCATATGGTACCTATATAGTCCCTTAATATTCAGATCAGGAATCTAAATTTAAACAAAAAGTGTCATCTTTTCAAATTACGCCTTAATAGGAACTTTAATGGATTCTCTAGAAAAATATTCTTCTCCAATTAAAGTAACTAAGCCTAAATCTTTAGACTATATAAAGAATGAACAGAGTAACTAGGCAACATGGGTAGCGCAGTCATTTTCAGAAAGTTCTCAAACATGTTTTCTTAACGTGCTAAAGATTCCCATTAACCAGGTGTGATGATGCCATCCATGATGATCCTACTAATTTCCGTAATCGATTACTGTCCAAGTGTGCAACTCTCCGCTAATGTTTTAGTTCTGTAAATACACATTTATTACCTTTGAGTGCACCTACATACTACGATTAATAAAAGTCCCCCTAATCCGCGAAATCCACGTAAACAATTCGTCGTGTCATTATCTATAACCGCGAAGTTTGAAGTTTATTCGCACAAATTTGCTATATATGAGTCATCGACCGAGCCAAGCTGAGTGCCACAGAGCTTAGTTTCCAAAGGTACCTACTATCCAATAACCACACATCTCCAACCTCTATTGTTGTGAAGAGTCGAAATAACCCAGAAGGGACCGATCCCTCTAGATCTGACTTGTCCTTTCCAGGAACATCCTACCTCATGCACCTTAACCTAGCCACTACGAAGACGCAAACTTCGAAGTTATTTGGTAATATTAGCGCAACATGTACAGTCAGGCACAAAAGTACCTGAACAAATTAAAAACTTCAAAACGCTTCTACACGCTAACTCTAGCCGAATATTTTTTTCTGTTTCTAATATAAAGCTAACCCCGTGAAGTTTATTTTAGTGAAGAAAAAATGATTGTTGATCCAGACGCAAAAGTTTAAAAGCGATTTGAAATTTTAAATTTGTTTAGCTACTTATGTACTGACTGTAGGTACCTACAATTGATATGATAATCGCCAATGGCACACGTGTCAGCAGAAATCATACATGATCATATTTGTACCTACACGTCTTAACAGAAAACTTCATGGGGTATGAACTCGTCCTCCATAACTAAAGATCATGCCGAGATTATATTATTATGTGATAAGCTATAGTAGTATATATGTATAAGTAATACGATACGATAAGCTTGGACGATAGCCTAGTTGGGAATAGAACGGTCTGCCGAGGCAATATCCGGAGGTTCAAAACCCAAGGCACACCTGTGACTCTTCGAAGTTACGTGTGTATTGTTTATAAATTATCGTTCACTTTAACAGTGAAGGAAAACATCGTGAGGAAACCTACATAGCCGAGAATTCTCTATAAGAATTTTGAAGGTGTATGAAGTCTGCCCACCCGCACTAGGCCAGCGTGGTGGACTAATGCCTAACCCCTCTCAGTAGTAGAGGAGGCCCGTGCTCAGCAGCGGGCAGTATATAATACAGGGCTGATGTCAAGCTTGTAATAACTTCTTAGATAGTACGATAAGCAAAGGGTAGCCAGAAAAACCTTCCAAACTTTTTGGCAGTTGCCAAGCTTATTAACGCCTAATAATGTATAGCTGACGAACCTAATGCTATAAAGGGAACTTTTAATCCCAAGCAACTCACATATTCATCCGCCTATGAATCGAATCTAGAACCTAGGTTATTTAATAAGTTCCTGGGTCTTACCTGAACAGCGGCGAAAGCGCACAACAGGATAATAGCAAAAGCCTTCATTTTGTCAATCACTAGCAACAACTGAACACTCGCAAACTTCCAACATCATATTAATTAGTTCTTTATCACACGATTGCACGCGTCAAAATATAATCTTGTGATAATATGTAAGATTAATTTTAGTTTCATTCCTAATTTTAATGTTAATCCTTAGATAATACCAAATGTCTACGGGACAAAAAAACCCAAGTGTAGAGATTGATTACGATTATTTCCAACGGTAGTTTTATTACCTCTGCAGCATTGCTTCCTTTTAAATGAATCAACTGAAGGAAAGGCGCTGCACCGATCCTGTCAAATGTTGCACCAGCACATAAGTAGGTACTAACAATAAAATTGATGACTAAATATTCGGGTCAATTAAGTAATATTTCCAACTTCTCCATCTTTCTATTCGATTTCATTGCGAGTTAAAGTCAGATTAGCGTTCCCTGAGACTCTCCGAGCGTCACCTCTCAGTATCATAAAATGCGTGGATGCGTAGGCGAGATAGTCTCCCTGTTTGAGTCTTTAGTTAGACCAACTGCCAGTTTCATGCTTAGTAATTTTGTGGTGAAAAAGGCGTGAATATGCGTATGAGGATGCGTTTAGTAGTATGAAATCGACATCATGTATTGTATTGAGTCTGGAGCAACGGCTAGCAACGTATGTGATAGGTACACTAAGTGATCACAACCATCCATGAAGTCTAACAATGCCTAGAAAACTGTGCGTGCATATTTGAAGATAGAAAAGCGATTACGTGCGATGGCTATGTGTTACTGGCAATTGGGCGTTTGTGTCTGAAGAGTTGTACATTTGTCTGTGTCGGTGAAATTCAATTCTTAATTTAGTAAGTAAAGAATCGCTGGGCCAAGAAGCCTATCGAACGCTCGAAGAACGAGATAGTGATATGTGTTGTCTGTGTCTTATGTACCTACTAGCATTGCACGCTGCTCCGCCCGTGTGGAAAAGTTTTTCTGGGATAAGTAGCCTATCGCACTCAGGAGTAATGTAGCTTCCTATAAGTGAAAGAATTTTCAAAATCGGTCCAGTAGTTCCTGAGATTAGCGCGTTCAAACAAACAAACAAACAAACTCTTCAGCTTTATAATATTAGTATAGATGTATTCAGAACGCGCCGCTCCTCCTAAAAGTTCCATCCGAGGCGGGCTGCCTAACCAAGCTACGCCGCCCCCCGTGGCAATTCTTGTGCGCTGGGTCTTCACACCCAATGCACGCCCATGCGCGGGGGGACATTAGTCGCGGGCCGAGGCACACAGTCAGTGTGTATACCTCTTGGTTGTATAACACATTAAAGCCTAAAAGGACCCGCGAACATTTCCTGGCACCCTTTTCCTTTCCACCCATCCTGAGAACCTTTCTCCATTCCCCACCTTTCCTTCCATCATCCTTTTCCACTTCCTTCCCAGGCCCCTGCAGTCGTCAAGCCGGGGGACTCCAGTATCCCATTCGCAGGTTTCCCCCGGTGTTGACTTCAGGATCGCCTACATAAAAAAAAACCAAGCTACGCCACTGATTGTGGTTTTGATTTGAACGAGAATAAAGCATTCATGAGATATAATTATGTAGCCAAGGGCGGATCCATTCGTCAGGGGTGGGGGTCACAGTGGTATAGTTACGCTCCCCCCCCCCCCCGCACCAAAAGTTAGTTTTTTTTATGGCATTGAATGACAAGACGATCTTGCCGTTCGCCTGACGGTAAGCGATACAACCACCCATAAACAGTAGCAACACCATCCAGCATCTTGAGTTACAAAGTACTGTGTGGCATTCCACTGCGCTTGTCATCCTGAGACATAAGATGTTAAGTCTCACTATGTCCTGTAGTTACACTGGCTACAATGTCCTTCAAACCGAAACACAACAGTGCATGCACACTGCTGCTTGGCGGTAGAAATAAACATTGCGGTGGTATCCACCCAGACGGACTCTTATATACGAGAGACCTACCAGTAAAGTTACTAAGCAGTTAGTTTATAAAATATTTTATTATGTATGTATTTATTTTACGCATTCTGCCGCCCCTAAACGTGACGCCCTCCGCCCCAACCACGCTACGCCACTTGGGGTCATATAGTTGAGATCTAGTCAGGAAAGATTCCAAATCGATTACAATAATACATTTTATAACAAAAGAAATAAAAGCCCAGGGAGAGTCATGACTCTAATGACCCCCCCTCTGGAACCGCCTTTGTAAAGGCGCGCCTTGCCCTATATAATGTAGCACAATATTATGTTTTTACTGGACGTTATGAGACATTACATGCAGACAAGAATGATAAGCACAATGCAGTGTCATGTAAAAACGGTTGTCGGAGTTGAATTGTGACGCAGAGGTGAATAGAGAGTAAACAATTGACGTATAAAAAAACGAGTAAACTGGTCTATAAACAAACTGACCGACCAAATTGCTATTTAAACGTTGATTATATATCAATTAGATAAGAGTGAGGAGAGAGGAGGAAATAAAGAGGCGTATGGGAATTACTAGGACTGCAATGGACAAAATGAAGAGAATATGGCGAAACAGAAACATCACCAAAGCCACGAAGATCAGGCTCGTACAAACTCTAATTTTGCCCATATTCCTTTACGCCGCAGAAATATGGATGCAGCGAGAGATTGAAAAGAAGAAGATAGATGCTCTGGAAATGTGGTGTTGGAGAAGAATGCTTAGGGTATCGTGGACCGAGTTTCGCACAAACGCTTCTATACTTCAAGAACTCGGCATCAAGCAGCGTCTATCCGCCTTAGTACAGTCCCGCATACTTGTTTTTTTCGGGCACGTTTCTAGGCGAGGCGACCAGTCCATAGAACGTCTTGTCGTCCAGGGCAAGGTTGAAGGCACTCGACCGCGGGGAAGGACACCCATGCGCTGGACCGATCAGGTCAAATCCGTCGTGGACCGTCCCGTACATGAGTGCACAAGAATAACATCCAACAGAGAGATGTGGCGAGAGATCGTAAGGCGCATTACATCTGCACCAAACAACACTACATGACGACCACGACCACTCTGTCAAGAGTGTTACGACCAAGAAGAAGAGATAAGAGTAGGTATTGAGTTTATGCGTAAATAATTCTTTAACCATTGTTGTATATACTCTATACGTATGAGATGACTTTGTTTATGGACGGTGTTACTATGTTCACGTGCAGCTGGTCAGTAATGCACCAATAAAAATATTATACAAAACAAACACACATCACGCGTTTTTTCCGAAGGGGTAGGCAGAGGTGCAACCAATTCACCCACTTTTCACCATGTATGTTCCGTCCCACGATAGGAGGTGAGCCTATTGCCACATCAGGCACAAATTCCAGATTCCGGGCTGATACTGAGCAAAAAAATCCATCATTTTACCCGACCCGGGATTCGAACCCGGGAACTCACAGCGGTGACGTACCGCGCACGCAATACTACACCATCGAGGCCTCGAGGCGAAAATATGTCATATTTATTTAAGTTGGTGATCACTATTGCAATGCTTTAAAAACTCAACCTACCCGGCCTAGGCATCGGATTGCTGGCATTTGTATCCGCCCGGATATCGAGGACCGACCACCACCACCGCACACAAGCTGTAAAATCCGCCATGGTGGCCCACGTGTGTAGCGTTCCGGAATCAGTATACAAAACCAAATACTCAAACCAATAGGTAATAAAAAAAAAACATTTCCATCCGTCGCTATAATTGTTACACATATTATTTTACAATATTACAAAATATTTGTTTATATTTTTTTTTATTCAGATTAACACCCTGGGCTGATCACTCGCCCCTAGCTTCAGTGGCGGCGTTAAACGTAGGCCACGTCAGCGACCCACGGTGGCCTAGCGCCTAAGGCATCTTACCTTCGAAAATCCTTGTAATCTAGGACCATATTTTCTCCCACCTGAGCCTCGCGCAAACATCTGCCGCCGGAGCCTCGCGATGGCTAAGGCTGCCACTGATATGTTCTACATGTTATTTAAATTTTAGCAATTCGTACGGAAATTGGGCCTCGCAAAACTGATGTCGCCATAGTCCACGTTTAGTCTGGCGCCGCCATTGCCTAGTTTCGCCTACATCTGCCACTCAACCAGAGATGATCTTGGTAGCAATTATCGTACGTAATTTGTGATGGCAATAATCTTTTGAATATCTGCCAAGTCATACGTCAACGCGGGTGAGTATTGCCTCGCCATTGTGCATGTCCAGGATTTCAATAATTGCGTGAGATTATTGCTAGCAATAATTGATCCGTCTAAATAAATCTTGGCACAAATCATCGCCGTATTTACACATCTATCATCAAACCTTTAAATCTAGCGATGACACTCCTTTATTTATTTCGGCCGGTAGATTATGAAAAGGTACGATTATAGATTATTGTGAATTATCGCTCGCTTTAACGGTGAAGGAAAACATCGTGAGGAAACCTGCATACCCGAGAAGTTCTCTATAAGAATTTCGAGGGTATGTGAAGTCTGCCAACCCGCACTAGGGCAGCGTGGTGGACTAAGGCCTTAACCCTCTCAGTAGTAGAGGAGGCCCGTGCTCAGCAGTGGGCAGTATATAATACAGGGCTGGTATGGTATGGTATGGTAGATAAAAATAAAAGCCATTGCATTATACACTTTATTAGCACTGTAAATCCTTAGGACTCCTCGACCAGGATTTACTCGCATCTTCTTTCGGCAGAGACCAACTCTTCGATCTTTCTCTGGAGGGTTTCGCTGGCGACTCCTTCCTGGGCTCCACAGTTGGAGTGTTTTGAGATTTCTCTTTGCTTCCCTTTGGTGTCACTGAACGACGTTTGTCAGATGACCTTGACCTTGACCTGTGGTCAGCTGACCTTGACCGCCTGCGTGACTTCGAACGGGAGCGGCTGTGAGGGCTCCTGGAATGTATATATTATGATGTTAGATTTATGATTTACGCCTCGGTGGCGTAGTTGTATTACGGTGCGACTGCAGTGCTGAGGTCTCGGGTTCGATCCCCGGGCCGCGCAAAGCGATTGGGTTTTTCCATTCAATATCAGCCCCTTGCCTGGAATTTGTGCCCGATATGGCGATAGGCTCCCCCCTATCACATCATGGGACGGAATACGCACGGCGAAAAGTGGGTGTACTAGTTGCGCGTGTGCCTGCCCCTTCGGGGATAAAGGGCGTGAGTGTGTGTGTGTAGATTTATATCGAATATATAATAAACCGGCAAAAAATGTTAACTTGCACGTAACCGAAACATAGTTAATTCAATACCTGCACTGCTTGACACCATTGCTTCTTATGGTATGCTTATTTTGGGGCGGTGCAGGTCATTTATTATCACGTGACCCATTCTTTTGTATGCTAGGCTATGCTATAAAAAATACAAATTAATTAATTTTACCTCGTCCTGCGACTTCTAGAGCGCGATCGTTTAGTGCGTTCGCGTCGACTGCGGCTGCGATCCCTTCGTCGCGAGCGCGAACGGGAGCGTGTGTACGAACGTCTCCGCGAACGCGAGCGTGAGTGCGAACGCGTCCGCGAACGTGTGTATGAGCGGCGTCGCGACCGAGAGCGGGAGCGCGAACGCGATCGCGAGCGGTCGTCGTGCTCATTACGACCCTCGTTCTCTGTCAGTTTTTTGAAATACCTGTGGAAAATATTTTTACTAGACACTAGTGAACTGTTCAAAATATAACTAAAGAAAAAATATATTAGAATATTGCAGCCGAACTTAGATATATCAATCTAGTAAAATAATTTCAATGCATTACACTTTGAAAATTCATAATAAAAAAGATTTTTCAAAATTGAGTAAGGGAATTGGCAGCAAAAATTCGCCGTGGGAGACCTCCTTAACATACTCAAATCATGTATTTTTTCCATGTTTATTTATGAGTCGACTTCTGCTCGCGGCTCCGTCCGCGTGAATCAGTTTATCCAGGATAAAAAGTAGCCAGTTACTCGCTGATAATGGGACTTTATATTGGTGAAAGAATTTTTCAAAACCAGTCCAGTAATTTTTGAGTTAATCCATTACAAACAAACAATAAAATTTTTCCCCTTTATATTAGTATAGATTATGTGGTTACTTGTAGTACTGGTGCGAGGCGTCGGGCCCGTCGAAGTACGGCATGCGGCAGCCCCGGCCCCGCCCCCGCCCCCGCGCCCGCGCCCGCCGCGGGTACTCCGCGCCGTAGTACGCGCCGCGCACCGGGTAGTACAGCGACGCTGGCAACACAACACCACTCAGTGGGCAGGGGAGTTTTGGCGGGAACTTGGAAGTGTCATGAGGTGCTCTTGTTCCAATTCATTATTTTGGTGATACTTAATGCTATATTGCATAATTATGGTGGTATATTATCCAATATAGTTCTATTAAAGGGCTCAAATGAAGTGAATTGAAATAACTGTGCTAGTCAAGTGTTTGTTTTGTTGCCGCCAAAACTCCTCGATAAAGTCTTGGTAAGGTAGCCACTGCCTTACTTCGACATAGTACTACTACTACTGAGGATAAAAAAGAAACAAGTATGCGTCTGAAGGACTTGTATCCATGGACAAGAATAAATGAATTAAAAAAAAAAGTGGGCAGGATCAAACGCGGAACGGTGTACAGTCACCGGCATAAGTAGCTGAACAAATTCAAAATTTCAAATCGCCTACATACTTTTTTGTTCTTACTAATCTTTGTTTTCTCTTCACCAAATTCAAATAAAAGATATTTACTTTACTTCAAACAAAGAAAAATGGTTTCAGTTTAACTTAACGCGTATATAGGCGAATTGAAATGTTGATTATGTACAGATATTTATGCTTCTGACTGTACACAACCAATGTACCACTAATCACGGGCGTAGCTATAGCTTCCACATAGGGGGTCCTAGGATATAAATAATTCAGTGGCGTGCGTGGATCCTTGCCCCCCCCCCCCATCTTATAGATGCGAATGTTTGTGATAATGTTTGATATTTCTTAGAAGTGCACATAGGCATTATAGTGTGTAGGATTTTTTTTTGTTTTGTGGTCCGGATGATTTTTGTTGTAAGCTAAGGGGGGGTCAGGACCCCCAAAACACCCACCTTATATAGGCCCATGCCACTAATGTATACAAACATCTATAGGTCTGCTATATAAAGTTGGCACATTCACTGTGCTCAGACCAATAGAATTTTAAACAGTATGTTAAAAACATTACAATTGAAGAGACAAATGCCTATATATGCAAACAAAACATCAAACAATATTTTCTTCCTTTCATTACAGCCTCCTAGCTAACAACCCATATCAATAAATCCCAATCTTCAGATCAACGATAGACCAATCAAAGTGTCATTTGTACGTATGTCAAACAAACTTTATTCTTATTGGTTCATTTTTACTGTCGATCTAAAAAGCCATTATAATCGTTTATTGATTTCAACCATACAAGCATGTGTGGTGTACTAAATTGATGATGTGTATTTTTTATGTCATTGTACACCAAAAAACGTAAGTAACTGCAATAAAAATAAATAATAATCATTGATAGATAAGTGATGAAGACAGGTGAGCTATACATTTGCTGACTATAATATTTTGCTTACAGAACAACCTTACCACATACATTTAAAAATGATGTATTGCTGTTTATTGATTTAACCCAAGGGACCATTACAAAACCCATAAATGTAGTAATAGAGTATGGAAAAGCCGACAATAATATAATTACTATTATATATTTGTGGCTATTCCATACTTACCATAGACTACTTAAAAAAAACTGGTATTTACACAGCCCCCACAATTCAAAATGAAATAAACAGCTTCAGCACAGAGAGAGAATCGCATTACACATAGAGAATAAAGAAACCTCTTAAATGGATTCAGTAAAAAAATACTATCATAGTACGGAATGAAATAGTAAATAATAGAATAACAGTGATACTCATACTTTGGGGCGCGTACGGATACCCCGGCGGCGGCACTGTGGCGTACGGCGGCGGGAACCCGAAGCTATACGGCCCGGGCATACCGTACATGGCTGGAATAAAAATATGATATAGTCAAACATTTGTTATGACAAAGTTATAATAATGTAGGTGTCGTGCAGCCCAAATAGTGTATTTTTTTTACTGGGACAGTATGGGGAAAACCGAAACCATAGGAGATACAGGAAACTCTCTTAGGAGCCATTAGTTCTTTTTTTCAGAAAACAATTTTGGCATAGTAATTTATTTGGTCAAACGTGAGTTATCCTTAAAAAATAATTACAGTTAAAACCGGGTATAACGGCATTGAACGGACTACCTAGCCTGGACGCTATATCAAATAGTCGTTATAAACGATATCCTTTTTCTTGACATGTATTTGGCGAGGCCTTCCCATTTAGTCGCTATAAACGATGTTTCGTTATAACCGATGTCGCTATAACCGGTTTCTACTGTAAATTGATTAAGAAGTGTGCCAGAATTCGGTAAAGTCACTGGTGGTAGGTCTCTCATATGTAAGAGTCCATCTGGGTGGGTACCACCGCAATGTCTATTTCTACCGCCAAGCAGCAGTGTGCATGCACTGTTGTGTTTCGGTTTGAAGGACATTGTAGCCCGTGTAACTACAGGACATAGTGAGACTTAACATCTTATGTCTCAGGATGACGAGCGCAGTGGACGCCACACAGTACTTTGTAAGTCAAGGTGCTGGATAGTGTTGCTACTGTTTATGGGTGGTCGTATCGCTTTCCATCCTGCAAACGGGATGCTCGTCTCGTCATTCAATGCTATAAAAAAAAAACAGTAGCAATTTATAATCTCTGTCTAACCTCGTGGGATAGAAACATGATGTTAATTATGTATGTGTGCACTCACCTGCAGCTTTTGTGTAAGCCAATTCTCGCTCTGGTGTGGTCAGCTTTTCAATTTTTATCCGCTTGTGGTTTCTGGAGTCATTGGAAGACACTGAACTTATTGACGAGTCACGTTTTGGTTTCTTTGTCTCTAACGCCGAGCGGATTACAATACGACCTGAAAACACAATTATTTGTTTTGAGCCGTACTTATAAGTTTTAATAGTTGTGGCATTCAATGTTAATGAGAAAAATCTAGAACATATTATAAATTTTAAACTAATTATTCTATTAGACTAATTGAACTAGTCATTGCTACACGTTTTGTTAGTTATTTGTAAGTGACAATACATTAATACAGCTCACAGAATTAAAATTTGAAGTTTTTATCGCTTGACCTTAGAAGTCCCATGATAGGCCATGGCACCTTTTAAAAGTGACAACAATTTCAAATACAGAACTGACCATCAAGAGCGCTCCTCAAATTATTCCTCTGTGCTTCGACAGCGTCTTCCTGCTTTCGTTTGAACTTGTCGACAATGCGCGCCCTCACAGACCTCTCGCCCGCGCCGTAGTACCGTTCCGTGCGGGCGCCATTGCGTTGTAGCTCGGGTCGGAGCTGAAAATGTTTTTTTTATTATATTACATATATAATGCAAGTAGGTTCTTTATTTTAAAAACAATATTTTTCTTGTATTAATAGCGTATAAGTAGAGCCGTTTAAAAACTATATGCAACTGTCGTATATGGGACAGAATATGCACGGCGAAAAGTGGGTGCACTAGTTGCGCCTCTGCCTACCCCTTCGTGGATAAAAGGCGTGAATGTATGTGTGTGCAACTGTGGTCTGGGGTCCTCTGTCTCCTTCACATGATGTGATAGGGGGCGAGCATATCGTCATATTGGGCACAAATACCAGACTCCGGGCAGATACTGAATAGACAATTCTAATATCACTATGCCCAACCCGGGGATTGAATCTGAGACTTCAGGATACCGTAATAAAACTATGGTACAACTGCAATCCTATGGTAGTTAAGTATTGAAATTCCCCCAGACAATATTTAATCAATGGGGGAATGTGATAAATCATAGCCTATACTCTTTCCATAACACTATATTACCTCTATCCTCTTAAAAAGCTCTTCGATCAGCCGGACTGCTTGAAGCTTCTTTTGAGCCTTCAACAATTTCTTCTGTTCCTCAGCCACCTTACCATTGAGGTCAACATTGTCTCTCTCCATCAGTTTGGCGAGCTGCTTCTTCTTTCTCTTCTCTTCTCTTTCCCTCATCTTCAGCAGTTTCTCCCTTTCCGATTGCTCATAGTTGTGTCTTAAAGAGTGAAAAATTATTCGTGTTACTGTTTCTTTTTGTCTGGAATTAAATGATAGTCTAGTGGCCAGTCTGCTTAGTTTCTTATTAGAACAAATAACATAATATCAGAAAGTAAAACTTTGGCCACTTAAGACATTACAATGCTCAGCTTTAATACATTGTTAGCTACTATTTCATGCAGTTTTTTTTTAAAGTTTGAGTCCTATTACTTATGGGCAGTAATTTCAGTCAATGTCAGTTTTCAAAATTTAAAAATAATTAGGATATTATACCTTTCTTTGGCTTCCCTTTTAGCAATTCTCTCCTTTTCAGCCGTTTCCTCATCCTCTTTAGCCTTCTGTCGCGACGCGAGTCTCTCTCGTACGATGGCTCTGCGTTTAACAGCTGCGTCCGTCATGTGCTTTGATTTGTCAAAGTCTACTTTAATGCTGCACCACTCTGATATATCATTGCTTTTTCGCAATAACTTCTTCCCTCTCAGTGCATCCATACAACGGACAAAGCTTACATACTCATTAAACTGAATGTACCCTTCAAAATAAAGGGATGCTTCTTGTGGAGGGATTGAGATGCCCCTCATAGCAGATTTCATCTGCATACGGAATGGATCAGCAACAGGTACGTCCACTTGACGTATGGAACCAAACTTCTCAAATGCTTTCTTAAATATGTTCTCTGATGGTGGTGCATCTTCATCCTGATCTCTCTCATACACAAACCAACGAATAGGTAAGTTGGTAATGTGTACTGTATCAGGTCGTTCACCTGGTTTCATCTCGTCCATTTCCGTCGCGTCACGGAAAAACGAGTCCCACGAGTGCCGACTTGGGAAGTCGGACTTGGCTTCAGACACCTTAACTTTCAACGGGTCAGGGTAGTCATTTAACTGCACTACCCGGTCGTCGAGCCGGGCCAACACCCGGTCTAGTTTGTCACGACTCTCGAGCTCCGCGTCAAATCTTATCACTTCAGAACTATGCTTCGACACTTTGAGTAAAGAAAAATTTTCAGGTTGGATCATTTTTCGTAGTTTCTCCATCAGATCCCAGTTGGAGATGGACTTGCCATGGACCTTGTGTGGAGGGAGCTGGACAGAAATGTTTAGTTTTGCAAATGATTTAAGGTACAAACGCTGTGGCAAGTACAGAGCCACCGCGTCTGAAGTGTCCCTACATACTTGAATACTCATTATGTACAATGTGCGCCCTAACACTTACAGACTAATGAAAATGGAAAACAAGCTGAATAATACAATAAAAAGAAAATAAATGACAATAATATAAATTCTAATCTATTAATTCATAAGAAAACAATTCCGTAAAGAAATGACCGTAATGTAAATTGATGGCTGCCATGGGGACCAGGCGAAATCACTATATCACGAGATGTTATTGTTAGTGTATTTTTTATTCAATTTGAATGATTTGCAAAGTTTTTCAGTTTTTTTAGATTATTTTCTGTTCGATAATTTTTCACTTCAGAGTATTTGACAGAAAAAACAATATGTCAGCTTAAGGTTTTAGTTTTAAAGCCGTACCATAGAAAAGGCTAAGGCAATCAGATTATGCAGCATTAACGAAATTCATGTACAAAAATTAATAAAATATATAACGAATTGAGCATAATTATAGTCATTGGTTTATTAAATTATTATTACTGTACATTGTTTTTTTAACAATAAGTCAGATTAAAGCTAACATCGGTCATTTATAGTTTACCCGGGTCTAGCCCTGCGAGTCGAGGCTGACTCAGAAAAAATTGCGGCAAACTAAAAAAATTGGGCTGGTAGCCCCGTGTATATCTATACTAATATATAAAGCTGAAGAGTTTGTTTGTTTGTTGGAACGCGCTAATCTCAGGAACTACTGGACCGATTTTGAAAATTCTTTCACTAATAGGAAGCTACATTACTCCTGACTCCTGAGTACTATAGGCTATAGTAAACCGGATGGCGATGTTGCCAGAACGTATAACTCGCGGCCGTCTTCCCGCGCGTTTCGCCGAGTGACGCGTGGTGTCGTCCCGCTCAGACACAGCGGTGTGTCTCACGCGGCGACGTTTTTTGTCGCACGCGCCACTCGCGACGAGTAGTCAGTCGTCGTCCGCTTCACCTAGCGACTAGATTGTACGCGCGCCTCCGAACCTTACTATTAATTAATTTAAAGACAGGAAGTAAACACATTTGTTCCCCGAGAGTTTCTCTTGTTTAATTTATATGAGTATTCGCCCCTCATATATGACGCCCAACGTTAATATAGAGGCCAGCATACCTCATATATGGCGCTCCAACGTTAAAAATGGCGACCAGTGTACTTCTACGTTAGCATCAATTCCTACAACAGTGTTAGTGACTTTGTAGTTGGTGAAGCGAAAGTGATTTTCCCGTGTAGACATTAAAATAGTATAAGTGTACCGAAAAAATGGAAACACGGAGTCGGAGTCGCCAACGTCGGGACGAGTTCGTCGCCATGCCGGCCACGTTTCCCGCCGCCGCCCCGACCGCGCCTCCCTCATCACACGACAACTCCGACTGTGGTAGTCCCATCGCCCCTGGTTCTGGGGATGCGCCGACACCACAACGCTCACGCCCCGTGCCCGACATCGCTGGCGCAGCAGCCACGTCAACACCTGAAGCGACCTTCACTGAACACAGTGTGGCGGCCATTTTGTCCGCTTTACAAAGGTCTCAAACAGAAGCCCTTCGCGATTTAATGGATTCCATGATGCGAAATTCCGCGTCCATACCTACTAATGACGCGACGTTGGCTCGCTGCAAGGCCACATTTAGTGGATCATCAACCGAGTCAGTGACCACGTTCATCGATAGCGTGGAAAGTTTTATTGACTGCTGTAGAGTGACCGACGCCAACACAGTCAAAGGAATGTCGATGCTGCTCACCAAAGACGCCGCAATCTGGTGGCAAGGGATAAAGGGCCAGATTAACACCTGGACCGAGGCGAAGAGTAATTTAATCAGCGCCTTCGGAGACCGTCGCCCGCCGCACAGAATATACATCGACATTTTTAATAATCCGCATCGCGAAGAAAACACCGATCTGTTCGTAGCAAAAATCCGATCATTATTCGGCATGTGACGATGCACAGCATCTGTGAGAGAGTGCGTCATACTTCCCCTTAGCATTTCCGGTCAAATTGTGTTCCTTCCGGTCCGTTTCGGCCAATCAGCGTTGAGCAAATATCACGTGGTCTCAGGTGACCGCTTGCGGTATGGTTCTGCCATCGTACTTCATAGCGTCGTTATTCTCCGAAGAGACAACATCACTTGCAAAGTATTAAAGTGATTTAAATAAATTAAAATAAAAAGTAATAAGTGAAAGTGCAAAAGTTTTGTACAAATAGTTTAAATTAGTATGACTGACCACGGCTATGGTGTTCCTGAGCGATCGGTTGACGACTGCGTCAACCTACCGACAAATGATCACGCCGAATCGTTAGATCCCGGAGCCGGGCCATCAACAGGGCGAAAGCGCCGATCTTCGGTATCCAGCGCATCGAGTGATTCAAGCTCAGAATATTGTCAGGTAAAACGTAGCCGACATGGTGAGTCACAAATTGAAAACCTAACTCATCAGGTAAGTAACCTTACTAATTTATTATGGCATAAATTCGCCTCGGATTTGACGGCGGATTGTCCGCCGCGACTATCCGGTGTGCCCTCACTGTCGCCAGAAATACCCGCGACCGGTGCGTCCTTGTTACCATCGGGGGTACCCGCGACCGGCGCGTCCTTGCTACCGTCGAGAGAGGCCACCACCGCCATGGAGCCGACTCCCGGTCCTAGTACGCAGACGCTTGGTGTTATATTGAATCGTCCGGCCGTAACTGATGCACTGAGATTAAACTTGAACTTAGTTAGCACTTTAGTGAAAGATCCTAAAGTACCCGTGGCGAATCCCGAGCGTGTAAAACAACTCGAATTCCTTCAACGGTTCAACAGTGTAGACTGGAAAAATGTGCGATATTCTGATGCTCTAAAAGCACACAATGCATCTCCGGGGTTCGTCGAATTAGAAATAAACGACCAATTACGGCAGTTTGCTAAAGGGAAAGATTATACGGCGAATTCAGAGAGGATTGTAGCGGCATTAACTAATGCCTTGCTTACACAGAATGTGTTATTGAATAATAATTTACAAGAAATAGTCGATTGGGCCGCAGCTCCAGACATAGTCCTGTCATCTGCGACTGTATTTGAAAAGATATCCAGCTTATTCGATTCAACTTCAAAATTTCATAAAAATAATGAAGAAGTGATGCAGCTTGTTTGTGGAAAGCGAGCGGAATATATTGAGAATCGTAGGGAGCGTATCCTTAACGAGGTACCTAATAAGAACTTGCGAGAGGGTCTGCGTAAGATACCTCCAAGCTCTAAATATCTTTTTGACGAGTCTCTGCTACAGGCTTATATAGTTAATACTGGTGGCATTGACAAATGGGTTCGTCCTTGGTACAACCGAGAAAAGGAAGGCCAAAAAGCGAACGGAAAGTCTGTAACCGCACCTAAGCGGATACAGAATCAGTCCTTTCGGTCACATGACCATGAATCAGGGAAGGATAGAAAAGGTAAGCTCAGAAGTAATGTCACCAAGCAATCGTTTCCTGCCAAATCTAAGCAATCCTTCAAGAAGGATGTTCAGGCTTATAAAAGGAAAGCCGATCAATGACTCATGGCCGTGCCCGCGCAGGAGCGGTTTTTACGGGGGCTGCCTGCGAGCGTATCGCAGGGAGTGGTTGGCGCTTCGGGCTCCGGAGGCCCTTCTCGATTTGATTACGGGAATGCGTCTGCCATTTACCTCCAAACCTCTGCTGATCTATCCATCACAGAGGTTACTTCGCCAGTTCGAAACCAAGCAATCAGCTGGAATGTCGCAACAGATCGAGTTATTACTCCATCAAGGTGTTCTGGAGACTCCAGATCAAACCTGTCTGGGTCCCAGCTTTTTGTCAACGATGTTTCTGACAAAAAAGAGCGACGGAAGCAATCGGCCGATATTCAACCTAAAGAGATTAAATCAGTACATAGTACCCAAGCCATTCAGACTAATTACTCATTTCCAAATTCCTTACTTTCTTCAAATGAAGGATTGGTTAGTAAAAATAGATCTGTCGTCAGCGTATTTTCATGTGAACGTTGTAGAATCTCATCGAAGGTTTTTGAGGCTAGTGTACAAAGGCCAAATACTACAGATGACGAGCTTACCCTTCGGACTGTCATGCGCACCCAAGATTTTTTCGTCCCTGACGAATTGGGTTGCCCAGTATCTCCGCTCCAAGGGAATGCGGATTATCGTCTACTTAGACGACTTCCTGATAGCATGTCAGTCGCAGGACCTACTACAATCACAGGTTCGGATAGCCCTAAACACACTCGAGTCCCTGGGGTGGACCGTCAATTACCAGAAGTCTGTGATCAAGCCAACACAGGTAATCGAATATCTGGGGTTGGTTTGGAATACGAAACAGAATTTCAAAGGCCTTCCATTGAAGAAGGTACAGGCAATATTACGCAGCTTGAGACGAGCCCTTCTCAAGAAAACTATGTGCTTGAAGGAGACTCAAGTATTGTTAGGCACACTAAACTTTGCCAATTTTGTTGTGCCGAGAGGCCGTTTGCACTGCCGCTATCTACAACGATTGCCCAGGCAACTATCCAGACAATTACCACGAAAACAAGTGCAGCTACCAGCCTCTATTGTGAACGACCTAGAGTGGTGGATTGCGGCCATGCAAACATCCATGGTAAAAAGCAGATTGTTTCCGAAGCCGATTCATCATTTCCTCACTACGGATGCATCGGACTACGGATGGGGGGCACAGGTAGACGACCTCACAACATCAGGCAAATGGAAATCCGATCAACGGAGCTGGCACTGCAACAAAAAAGAGCTTTTTGCCATAATAGCTGCAGTGAAGCATTTCAAAACCCGATTACGAAACCGCCATATTACACTACAATCGGACAATCGCACAGTAGTATCCTATGTGCAGAAAGAGGGAGGGACGAGATCCACAACACTACTCGAAACTACTTACCAGCTTCTGGTACTATTAGACAAATGGAATATTTCAATTACTGCAGAGTACATTCCAGGGAAATTCAACGATATTGCGGACAGACTATCGCGAGGGAAATGCCCGTCCGAATGGCACCTTCTTCGTCCAGCGGTTATGAAAATATTTCATCGGTTCGGTATTCCTCAAATAGACCTCTTTGCCAGCAAAGAAACGAAGGTAGTGCAAAAGTACGTGACGCGGGACAGTTCAGATGTGTCTGCCCAATTTTGCAACGCTTTCAGCCAGCATTGGAGATTTCAACTGGCATGGATATTCCCTCCCCCGAGTCTGATACCGCGTATCCTACATCATCTGAACTCTGCAGAGGGAGTGTTTCTAGTAGTGGCTCCAATGTGGAAAAGAGCATTCTGGTTGCCAGATCTGCGCCGTCGAGCACTTTGCAAACCCATAAAAATCCATCAGCTCCATCAAGTACTGATAGATCAGACAACCGGTCTACCGCCCCCACGAGTACAGGACATGCAGCTTTATGTCTGGAAAATTGGGGCTGGGACGAAGTCACCAAAGGATGGTCTGAAGCCGAAAAATCCTTACTTCGATCTAGTTGGAGGGAATCAACGTTGAAAACATACCAGCCTGCATGGCAGCGATGGGTCATGTGGTGCAGTGCAAATAATTTTGATTTTAAACACCCGACGGGTGAGGTTTTATCCAAGTTTTTAGCTCATTTATTTCTTGTGGAGAAATTAGCTTATTCCACTATTTTGCTGCATAAGTCAGTCGTTTTAACTTTTGGCCGAAATATTAATAATGAAAATTTTAATTCAAATTTCTTGGTTAAACACATATTAAAAGCTATTTCACTTCAAAAACCTAGAATTGAAAAAGCTCCAATTTGGGATCCAAGCGACTTGGTCGACTGGTTACAAGTGAACCCCCCAAATTGTGAATCTTTATTCGAAGCTTCACGCAGGTTGGCATGTATTCTTCTGCTAGCTTCAGGTAGGCGTGTACATGATTTAACGCTTCTTAAGATTTCTCCGGAATATTATGTAAATAATGGTAATTATTGTATTTTTTATCCATCTTTCGGTTCAAAGACTGATACATGTTCGTATCGACAATCCGGTTGGAAGTTGCTACAGCACAATAACAATAATGTATGTCCCGTTTATTGGATCCATAAAGTTGTCAATTTGGGAGCCGAAAGGCGCACTGCTGAGTGTAATAATGCCCTATTTATTTCAATAAGAGGTCCTAATCGTGGTGCGTCACAAACCACAATAGGGAATTGGGTAAAGTCTGTCCTCAAGGATGCGGGTATATCAGCCTCGCCAGGCAGTGTACGCTCAGCAGTAGCGTCTTTAAATTGGTATGAAAATTTTCCATTAGAGGAAATCCTTGCGAGAGGTAACTGGCGTAGGGAGAATACGTTTTCAAAGTTTTATCGAAAACAAATTGTTGGTAAATCAACTCCATCGGTATCAAATCTTTCTTTAAACTTTGAACCAGTTTCATAAAATATTTCGTTTCAATATAGTGATTATGAACGCAATTAGAATTATTATAATCTGATAATTAT
The DNA here is from genome assembly GCA_947568825.1 of Sphinx pinastri. Classification (NCBI taxonomy): domain Eukaryota; kingdom Metazoa; phylum Arthropoda; class Insecta; order Lepidoptera; family Sphingidae; genus Sphinx; species Sphinx pinastri. Next base: position 15,407,484 of record OX387629.1, read on the forward strand.
TCTTGGCAAACATTGTTAATCAGCCACCTTCACTTATTTAAGTGTGTTGATTGAATTATAATACGAAAAAGTGCAATCACTTTTGTTATTACAGATTTTTGTTGTTTTATATTAATCTCATCACATAGCGTCGTTGCGTGGTCACCAGGAGCTATAAACAGGTCTCTCACAGATGCTGTGCATCGTCACATGCCGAATAATGGTACAAGTTTTACATAACAATAAAACTTGTATTATTAAGCAGAGACGATGCACAGCATCCCTGTAAGGCCTCCTGGTGTGAGACTTCTATGAAGTACGATGGCAGAACCATACCGCAAGCGGTCACCTGAGACCACGTGATATTTGCTCAACGCTGATTGGCCGAAACGGACCGGAAGGAACACAATTTGACCGGAAATGCTAAGGGGAAGTATGACGCACTCTCTCACAGATGCTGTGCATCGTCTCTGCTTAATAATACAAGTTTTATTGTTATGTAAAACTTGTACCATTATTTGCTAAATTGCCTAAAGGGGATTTATCGGAAAATGCCGAACTAGATATGACATACGGTCTTTTAAATAATAAAATTAAAAAACGGCTCCGCAGAGAAGAATTCTCGACATTTAACGAGCTCCTAAAACTGGCGAGAAGCGTGGAAGATTGCCATAAAGAAAAGCGTGGTTCGAATTACGCCACACACGCCCCATCGCCAGATCCCCGCAACCCGCCGAGCAACACGATCACACAAGTACGTGCCGGTCGAGCTCCCGCGCCGCCGCCGCGTGTTGCTACGCGCCTCCCGACCGTCCCGCCAAGTGCCGCCGTCGCCTTCGCCGCGCCGCACCGAGCCGCGCACGCCGACGCGACACCAACAACGACACCAGTTTTCACGACGCCACCAGCTACCACTTCGAGTTCCGGTGATGCCAGGAAGTATCGTCCTCAATGTACATACTGTCGACGGTACAACCATACGAGAGACCAATGTCGTAAGTTGGCAAATCGAGGTGAGTCCAGCCTAACTAACATTCCCGCGCAAGTGTGTGATAATAGTGAAATTAATAAAGATAGCTTTTATAGTGTCGAACTTACGCGCTTGCATAATAACGCAAGTTCGAAAAAGTGTTCAACCGGTGGTGGACAGTCTAATAAACATTTAAACGCTATTGGCACTAACAGAATGTCTACGCGTATTGCTAATAATAATAGTGACTGGCGAAAACCTAAGGTGATGGGCATTCGGGAACGTGAGGAGATATGGAAGAGCAAGGAACTACATGGTCGGTTTTATCGGGCCCTTCACGGGCCTGATGTAGACCAGCTTGCATCCGTATCTTGGCTACGTTTTGGTAACCTATTTGGGGAAACTGAGGGTTTTGTCTTTGCAATTATGGACGAAGTTATGAAGACGAACAATTATAGGAAATACATCATGAAGGACGGTACGGTCGATATCTGTCGGGCATGCCACCGTCCCGGTGAATCAATCAGGCATGTGATTTCCGGTTGTTCGTATCTTGCTAACGGCGAGTACTTGCATAGACACAACCTAGTAGCCAAGATCATACACCAGCAAGTTGCTCTTCGGTATGGTCTTGTGACTCTTGAAGTGCCATATTACCAGTATGTGCCTCAACCAGTTCTCGAAAATGATCATGCAACGCTGTACTGGGATCGATCTATTATCACGGACAGGACTATTGTTGCCAATAAGCCTGATATTGTAATAGTAGATCGATTGGCGCGCCGGGCAATACTTGTTGACGTCACTATTCCGCATGACGATAACCTTGTTAAGGCCGAAAAGGACAAAATGTCTAAATATTTAGATTTGGCTCACGAGGTTACCGACATGTGGGAGGTAGACTCCACAATTATTGTTCCGATTGTCGTTTCTGCTCATGGGTTGATACCAAAGAGTCTCGACCAACACCTCCAGAGGCTCTCAATTGGTCGTTGGGCCAAGAGCCAGATGCAGAAAGCAGTACTTCTGGACACGGCACGCATTGTGAGGAGATTCCTCACTTTGAATCCCTGACCACCGGTGGCTTGGGTCTTGAGCCTCGCCATCGGAGGGTGATTCACTTTTTTATATTTTTATAATATGTATTAATGTTTTTTTTAGTATGTATATAAAAATGTAAAAAAAGGAAAATTGAAAATAAAGAGAAATAATAATAGTGACTATTCTATGTGTTCACATTTGCCTGTTATGAATGTTGCATGTAATAATTTACAAAATGGTTGCTTTGATCACTCGCTTATTGAAGCACGTTTGCTAAAATCAAATTCACAATCTGCGAAGTATAAATCAGGTGTTACCTCCAACATTCTTAGCAGTGAATTATGTTATAGGAATTGCATTCCGCATAATTTTAAAAGTGTACGTACTCAATCAGAGCAAAATATTAATTCCGATCTTGTAGGTAATGTTAATTCAAAACATTTTTGTTGTCACAAGATCGATGATGAAACAATATTGTGTAATAATAATTATAGCAATCATAGTCCAGGAGACAGGCATAATATTTTTCATTGTAATAAAAATTGTAGTACGAGAGCTAGTGTCTCCGACAAAACAAATTATAATTCGGAATATGTTAATTGTAGGAATCCTAGTGAAAACATGTGTAACTCAAAAATTTATAATTTTCGGAATGTACCTAAGAATAAAAATGTTGTAAATAGATTTAAGAGTTATGGAAATTCTAATGATTGTATATGTAGTGGAGATGTTGTAACGACGGAAGACGGTAGTGAGAGGCCATTTGCATGTCGTGAAGTTCGTCCGATTTTCAAAATTAATATTTTGGGTGTTACTGGTACAGCTTTAATTGATACCGCCGCGAAACATTGCATTGCTGGTCACACGCTGTATGCTCTCCTTCTACGAAAAGGTCAACCCCTCGTCCCCTCTAGGCGCAAGATCAAGCTTGCTGATGGTGGTGTGCGGGACATGGAAGTTCTTACTACTACTTTAACGGTGAGTTTAGACCATAAAGTCATTATGATACTATTTCTAATTTTTCCCGATTCCGACAATAATGAAACACTCCTAGGCATCGATTTTATTACTGCTGCAGGAGTTGTTATTGATTTTAAGAAAGAAATTTGGTATTTTAGTAATAATAATACTATTAAACATAAACTGCTTTTTGAACCTACTGCAAGACATATAAGTTGTTCTACTGCGAATGTTCTTCGTGATGACGAAGGTTCCCAACTTCATCCAGCTGAGCGTAGTGCGCTCGCTGAAGTCCTCGTCAGACACGAAAATGTCTTTAAAGCAGGGGGAGGTCCAACTCCATATGCTGAGCACCGCATCGATACAGGTAATCACTCACCTATAGCAGTGCCGCCGTACCGGCTTACTCCAGCGAAAAAAGAGTTGATGCAGCAGGAAATAAACAAAATGTTAAATGATGATGTCATCGAAGAGTGTGAATCAGCTTGGTGTGCCCCGGCCTTGATGGTGCCGAAGTCGAATGGTACAATTCGGTTCTGCGTGGACTACAGACGCCTAAACGCAGTCACCAAGTCTGACAATTATCCGATGCCACGCATCGATGAGCTCTTACAGTCGACAAAAAGGAATTGTTATATGAGCACATTAGACCTTCGTTCTTCTTATTGGCAAGTAAGTATTAGGGAGTCTGATAAAGACAAAACCGCCTTCATATCTCCTCTCGGCACCTACCGATTTAAGAAGATGCCGTTCGGCCTTAAGAACGCGCCGGCGACTTTTCAACGATTGATTGACCGACTCCGTTCCTGCGCAGCTCTGAAAGAGGTAACAATTTTAGCATATTTAGATGATATATTGGTAATCTCTGAAGGATTCCAGCAGCACCTGGAAGACCTGGAACTGGTGTTGGCACGTCTTGAAGAGTTTAACCTTCATGTAAATCGGGAAAAGTGTGTTTTCGCGAGAGAGACTGTAAAATACCTTGGACACATCATCACCCAAAATGGTATTTCTACCGACCCTGAAAAGGTGAGTGCAGTTTTAGATATGAAAGTCCCCGCCAATTTAAAACACTTACGAACCTTTTTGCAAACGTGTTCCTGGTTCCGAAAATTCATTCCGAATTTTTCCAAAGTTTCCGAGCCTTTAACACGTTTGACTAGAAAAAACCAAGTCTGGACCTGGGACCTGGAACAATTCCAGGCTTTCAGTGAGCTAAAACGGTTGCTCACCTCCGCACCGATACTTGTTCAACCTGACTTCAACAGCCCTTTTATTCTGCGAACAGACGCAAGTAACTTCGCCTTAGGTGCAGTTTTGCTACAGGGAGAAGGTAAGCAGGAAAGACCGATCGAATATGCCAGTCGCCTCCTAAACAATGCTGAGCGCAACTATTCGACTACAGAACGGGAAGCACTCGCCGTTGTCTGGGCAGTCGAGCGTTTTCGGGCATATCTCGACGGTCAGCCGGTAATCGTCGGAAGTGATCATCAACCACTTCGTTGGCTGTTATCATTAAAATCGCCAACAGGTAGGTTAGTCCGTTGGGCTTTAAAACTCCAGTCCTTTGATATCAAGTTTGAGTACACTCCGGGAAAAGCCAACGTTGTCGCAGACACACTCAGCAGACCAATCTGTTCGAGTGAGACTCGCAACGAGTGTGGTATCTGCTCCACCATTTGTGACTTACCAACTAAGTCGCCTAGTCAGATAAGACAAGAGCAGCTGACTGATCCCGAGCTGATGAAAATCGTCAAAGAACTTGAAGGTACTGATGAAGTCGCTTCACAGACATGGTATGAACGTGGATATCTCATGGATCAAGGTGCTTTATACAGGTATAATCCAGATTCAGAGAGCGAGTGTCCCCAACTCGTCATTCCAGCGGATCAAGTAATTAATGTTCTTAAGGAACTGCACGACTCTCCGTTAGCAGGCCACCCTGGAATCGACCGAACGTACCAAAAGGTAGCTCAATTATATTATTTTACAGGAATGCGCAGAATAATAGCTGATTACGTCGCAGCTTGCATTCACTGCCAACGCTATAAGGCAACAAATGCCAAACCACCTGGCCTTCTGCAAACTCCGGTGATGAATCAACGGAATGAGGTGCTCGCTATAGACCTTTTCGGCCCTTTACCAGAAGGAAACCAGGGGGAGCGTTGGGTTCTCCTTATTGAAGACACAGCCACAAGGTGGGTAGAATTATTTCCTCTCCGAGACGCTACAGCCGAAGCGTGTGCCCGTGTCCTTATTGAAGAATACTTCTTACGGTTTGGTTTGCCCCGTCGAATTATATCCGACAATGGAGTGCAATTTGTCTCTGCAGTCATGCGTCAATGCATGTCCGTCCTGGGAGTGAAGCAAAACTTCGTGCCTCTTTACCACCCCCAGTCGAACCCCGCAGAACGCAAAAACCGAGATCTAAAGGCAATGTTAGCATACCTGGTGGAAGAAGATCACACATCCTGGCCAAAGAAGCTGCCGTTAGTCCGTTTTGCCCTAAATAGTTCCAAATGCCGAACTACAGGTAAGTCACCGGCATATTTGACCTTTGCCAGAGAAATGAGATCGCCTACAGAAGTTGCACATGACCTTCGTTCTATCTTGGACAAAGAAAATTTTGTCCCACAGATAACTCCTTATCTCAGGAAATTCGTTGACTCACTTTCGGCTATCCGTGAACGTGTTGAAATACAACAGGATAAGACGAAAAAGTATGCTGATCAATCTCGCCGACCTGCAGTAAGTTTTAAAGTAGGTGATTTGGTACTGCTTAAATCCCATGTACTGAGTAGCGCCCCGAAGAACGTGACTGCGAAATTTGCGCCAAGACGTGATGGGCCGTACCAAATATTGAGAAAAGATAGTCCAACAACTTATACTTTGTCTCATGTGGACCAGCCCAACGAAATCCTTGGTAAGTACCATAACCAGGATCTGTTTACCTACAGGAATAAAGACGACCGCTCATCCCTCCCTAATCCCGTAGTCCCGAAAAAGAAGCGAGGACGACCCGCTTCCAAAGTCAAGGTCCTAGTCCAGGAACGAGGACGTTCTCCTAGACTAGAGGGGGAGCATATAGTAAACCGGATGGCGATGTTGCCAGAACGTATAACTCGCGGCCGTCTTCCCGCGCGTTTCGCCGAGTGACGCGTGGTGTCGTCCCGCTCAGACACAGCGGTGTGTCTCACGCGGCGACGTTTTTTGTCGCACGCGCCACTCGCGACGAGTAGTCAGTCGTCGTCCGCTTCACCTAGCGACTAGATTGTACGCGCGCCTCCGAACCTTACTATTAATTAATTTAAAGACAGGAAGTAAACACATTTGTTCCCCGAGAGTTTCTCTTGTTTAATTTATATGAGTATTCGCCCCTCATATATGACGCCCAACGTTAATATAGAGGCCAGCATACCTCATAAGGCTATTTTTTATCCCGGGAAAACTATCCCACGCTGGCGGAGCCGCGCGCAATACTAGTGTTTATATAAGATAATAATTATTTTTTAAGATAAAAAGCCCATGTCTTTAAACTTTATCACGCACGCACGCATGCTCACGCCTTTTATCCCCGAAGGGGTAGGCAGAGGCGCAACTAGTGCACCCACATTTCGCCAAGCGTATTCCGTCCCATGATGTGATAGGGGGCGAGCCTATCGATTAAACTTTATCTCTAAGGGATATTCCAGAATTGCAACTCCGTTTAGCTCAACTATGTAATACTCAACCAACAACAACCAACACATCATTAGTGGTTTTCACTTTCTTTTTCCTTCTTTTATAGACTTGTCTTATGTGCTATTGCCTACATGTTGAATAAATTAAATTCATTTCATCATAGTAAATCAGATTATAATTAATTCAGAAATACACATTAGGATGGTATTATCTTCTTTGTCATTATATCTGCCCTTGCTATGCTGCCTTCTTCTCCCTTACTCAGGGCCGGATTCCAGCATCGGCCAGGGGCCCTTGGTCCCGAGGAAAAAAAGTGAACATTATATTTTAACGATTCGTATTTAAGAAATCCGATACCCGATGACAATATTATTCCCTTGTTTATATTTTGGAACATATTTTAAATTACTAAAATAAAAACATACTTAATTTTTTCAGTCGTTGAATTGAGTTGTGCTAGAAAACATGTTTTAGGAAGTTAGCCAAGAGATAAGGGGAATCAAGGGGGCAATACCTAGGGCTCCTGAAATTCTTAATCTGGTTCTGACCTTACTTATTAATTCCATTAACGGCCGTTTTAATTCAATGATCCCAATCTTAATATTCGATCTGATGCCGTCAATAAGCCAATCCAAATGGGCAAGCTTTGTTTTGATCGGTCCATATTCGCGATGGATTAAAAAGCGATTGGGAACGTTTACTGAAAAGGCGCTAAGCCAACCATCTATCTATCAACTATCACGTCTGGCAATTATATTATAATTCTATCAATTATCATCAGGGGCTATAGTCAAACCTCATCTAAAAAACACATATGTCTGCAGGTCCAAAACCCAAAACACACCTCTCAATTTTCTAAAAAGTTGTGTGTATTATTTGTGAATAATCGTTCGTTTTACTGGTGAAGGAAAAAACATCGTGAGTAAACTTGTATATCTGCACTAGGCCAACGTGGTGAACTAAGACCTAAACCCCTCAGTAGTAGAGGAGGCTGGTGCTCAGCAGTGGGCAGTATATGTACAGTATATATACAGGCCTGGTATGGTGGTGTAACATTAGAGGTTGTGATGTATATAGGGTGTGAAGAAAAAAAAACAAACATATAAAGAATCTTTTTATTTTCTTTATAAATACAAGATTGATAATTCCACAAGTACTCTGTAAGAGTCATCTGCGAAAGTTACCCCACGAGTGATATCAAATAGATCTTATTTGTTACTTACATCTATATACATAAATAATTTAGCGTACAATATACACAGCACTTGCGTTTATTTGTTATATATTATACACAACTCGTTTATTTACAATGCCGTAGGATATGTAATTATTTCTGATGCACTTTAGAATTCTCGATTTAGGCATTTTTGTTTTTTGTAAGTCAATGTTCTTCCACAGGTTAAGACAAACTACATTAATGTTTTTTTGTATAAATCTGCAAATTTAGGGACAAAATTACTGGATAATAAAGCATATGTTTATTCTTTCCTTTTTTCTTGTTACAGAAATACCTTTTAAGTGCATCTATAGACAGTTAACAATCTGAAAATCTCAAAAATGTTTGAAGGACCAAATATGCTAGGGTAAGATAATATTTTTAAATAATATATTAGTTCATTTGCAGCATTATGGAAAAAATTGTAAGACTTATCTGTCTTTGTTGATTTCTTTACTAAATATGCTAGGGTAAGATAATATTTTTAAATAATATATTAGTTCATTTGTAGCATTATGGAAAAAATTGTAAGACTTATGTGTCTTTGTTGATTTCTTTACTATCACAATTTTAGTAAATGAATTTCATGGAGTAACCAACTCGAATCTGTCTGCTGCAAGATTTGTCGCTCCCCCTTAAAAATAGACCTGATTGAGTCTCTTCTCGTAATATACAGACAATAATATATTGCCCTTTTTGAATAAATATTTAAATACCTTAGCATTATAAATAAACAAGTGTACAAAACCTAAACAATTTCGTTTTTACATTGGAAATTTTAATATTAGCAAGTTTATATATGCATTTACTATTGCTTCATGATAAATAAGGATTTCAGGCAGTTTTAAAGTGCTGTATGAAAGTACATAATATTGAGCTAAGCCAATAATCCATTTAAATAAAACATCTCTAAGATGCTGTCTTTTTTGCTAGTTGAATATACAACAATATTCAACTTGCAAACACAGGAAATGCATGCAACTTAAATTTATACAATTCAATTGTCTTTTTGACATTATATCCAATGGTACAATTTAAATGAAATCCCATTTTGTCTACAACCTATTTAGGAACAATATCCCCACCATTCTCGTAATAATCACCGTCTAAAATTCAAATTCACTGGTAAATGCCAGGAATGTTTAAAAACAATATTATAACATAATTAAAGTGCAGATTTAATTTTAAACAGTTTGTGCATTTCAATATAACTTCCTGGCAATTAAAAAAGCTGCAAATTTAGAATTACAATTAGAATTTAGGCAAAGGAAAACTCTAAGGCCCCATTACTATCGACCCAAGAAGAAGCGTTTGTTTCCATTTGCAGACTCTCATTTTATATATTACGATAATTATAATCCAAATACTAACTTTGATTACTATGGCCTTACATTCATATAAATGTGACCATATTTTGTGAAATCGCGTTTTACATTGTGATGTTAAGTAATATAAGCGTTTAATTATGCAATTTAAGCAATACTTTTTACTATACATATAATATAAAATAACACTTAGTTTCAGTGATACACTAAAATTTTAAGGATTATTTTATGGAACATTAAAATGTATTGCTGAAATAACATGACTGCAGTATACAGTCTCCTAGTATATACAGATGTCGTATACAAACTGAACATATAAACTACCTTGGAAACATACAAAAATCACACAAATGATAACTAAAATGTACAGTGTCACAAGATCACAATATCTCTCTACGTAGGCAATGATTAAAAAATAAAAAAATCTCAGTCTTCTATTAAATAGTACAAGTGTAGATCGTTCTTTAGATCTGTCGATTTACAATCGTATTATACAATTTGTACAGGATAATGACGAAATTGACAATGTTCAAAAAGTTATAATATAGGGTACGACTGATGATTCCCATAAGTGTCTGAATTGTTAAATCACTGACAGTTATTTCTGCTTTACTTCAAAATCCCACGGACCTGAGCGAGCACTTCTCACCACAACGCACAAGTATACACGTCCAAACGTAAAGTACATTCACTGTCACCCACCATACCGGCCACTTGTCACTCGCAATAACGATAAATAGTCAATAAATAGTGGCAGTGTGTCAGTCCCAGAGCGTCCCCGCGTCCGCGCCTCAGTTGGCGCGCGCGCGCTTGGGCTGCGGCTGGTGCGCGTGCGCGGCGAGCGAGGCGTGCGCGGCGTGCGACGCGTGCGAGGAGTGCGCGGCGTGCGAGGCGTGCGAGGCGTGCGCGGCGTGCGCGGGCGGCGCGTGCGAGTGCGCGGGGCGCGGCGCGTGCGGCGGCGAGTCCGGCAGCCCCGACCGCAGCATGTACTTGAACTGCGGCATGTGCTGCATCACGTCGCGCACCTGCACCAGCGCGATGGCGTTATCGCCCGCTGCGGCAGTTTTGCACTTGCCCGAGTTGCGCAACACTTGTATCTGGGTTCTGTACAAACAAAACATAACAATATTGTAAACACAAATTACCCATGAAGTACTATTAAAATAACAATTGTGACACATACTATAAAATCTGTAGTCCGTCAGTAAGCATTCAGCACAACAGACCACATCGGCAATTATTTTTATATCATACTGAGTTAGACAAACAGTTATTTAGGGATCTTTTAACGTGGACTGGTAGATACCAAATATGGCATTGTTAAATACTATGTCTTCACAACCAACGACTCAGCTCGTCACTATACACCACACTAATATACAGCACATATACTAACGAGTTGGGCTTGTAGAGGGTGAGGCCGAGGGCGTCGAGCATGGCGCGGCAGGTGGTGAGCGAGACGCGCGGGAAGAAGTGGCTCGCCAGGTCCGGCAGCGTCATCAGCAGCTCGGTGTACTGGTACGGCTTCGCGTTGATGCACGGCACCATCATATTCTCCACTAACGCTTTCTGAACCTGTAAATCAGTAATATTCAGTTAATATCGATGATGTAAGATTGAGAAGCTTTAGAAGATGTTATTCCAAGTATTAAAAATTAAATCAAAATCAGTTCAGCTGTCACACCTACGATGCCATAGACACACTCACATGTTAAATTTAGAACACCCCTCTGTTTTACAGAGTTAAAAAAGAAGTGTGAATATTTATTTACCAATATACCTACTTGTAAGACTATTTGATATATAATCTCATTATCAAAAGAAACTTGAATACGCGATATTTTTATTATAATATAAATATAATTTCCGCTTGTATTTAAACTCTTGTGATCTATATCACTTTGTGATTAAAAAATCTGAATTTAAACTAACTTTTTTGCTGTACATCAATATAAAATACGCTATAAATACACGTCCACTTATTTACCGGTTTTATATATTTCCTGTCATATAATTATATATAATTTATCCGTATATAAACACGTTACCTTATACGGCGTATGGTTGCCAGTTATACTGATGTCTTGTATTGGCGTAAGCCTTTTGCGACTGTCCACGGAGTGAGAGGTTGAGTGGCCATTCATTGATCCAGTCACTTGGGGGGGCACACTGTAGGACCATAAACATATTAGGAATAAGGTTCATCTTAACACAGCAAATTAGTGGCAGGAATATCTAATTTAGGGAGTTAAATTTATTATATGCTTGTTTTCACCCATTTCCTTTAAGTGGGAACTTAATGGTGGTCGCACATCAAAGCGATACTAATTACTATGTTAGAATTCGATTGAGGTTGCATCGGTTAACATATGACTCCGTCAGGTATCCCGATAAATTAGGAGATGGTTGATGCAAACTAACATACGGGCCTGCTTTACTACGTCGTAAATGCTAATCGAATATAAGACGACTAAACACAAGTCACATTTCAACTATGCTCCCAAATAAATTGTAATCAAATTAATCGTTAACACGCAGATAGAATTTAATTGATCATTGTAAAACAGGCGCTCTATCTAATTAATCCATTAAAATAATATATGTCTGTATCCATTTGGCACAAATTAGATGATTATCATTCAAATGGATTAACAAAACGTTTTATTATGCATCAACATATTTTTATTAGTAACGATACGCCTTCCCAATATATTCACCGCATTTATCACTGATGTGAATATTTTTTAATAAAATCTATAGCTTGGTGCTTAGTTATAAAAAGCATGGGCGTAAGTTTTTTACAGCAAATTATAATTGAAAAATGAGTTAAATATAATGGATGTCATTTTAAATAATTATATATAATGCAACACAGGATAATGATAACTACACAGTGACAAGACAATGGCGAATGGAAATTGACACAAAACGACGATGTAAGAACAGCCAAAACATCCCTACGAGAATAAGATCATACGATGGTTTGGACTTTAAGTTACTTAACAATTGGGGAAGTTGACAAATTTTTTTAAAACATTTATAAAAATGTATACCATTTAAAATGTAACGGTAAAAGAATTTTCAAAATTGACGCACTAACAAGTTATAAAGCTTTGAAATTTGGTAGAAGGGGCAATTGTCAAATAACAATAATATCAGACTGTGACGTCACCAGTTGTCACCGGCCATAATTCTGCGTGCGTGCGAAAGAGATACCGCGATATCCCCACCACGCCCCCACTTTTACTCACAACAATATTTCAAATATGAATAACTGCTTTATTTTTCGAACAAAATTGATGCTGATTTCATAGAAGAATTTCTTTTTCGTATTATTTTCTGTTACATATAAAAATAATGTACAAAATAGAACATAGGACACTACCCTAGCGATTTTACCGCTCGCTAATAAACGCTATTCGTTACATAAATGTATATCCCGAATAAACACAATAGTCACACTCTAATCTATGCTCCTAGATTATAATGTGACATGTGATTGGTCACCTTAACATTTATGTGACTAATAGTCTTTATCAGCTAGCGGTGAAATCGGCGTGACAGTTAACTGACTGCGAGTTTTTTTAAGTCAATTCAGTTGTATAAACCAAGTTTACCCCATAAAATAGCAGATTTTATTCAGTCATAATCCTAATGGATTTTCATGAAACAGTTACTGAGATATGTGATTTTTAAATATTGCATTTATTGATAGTATTTTAGGCATGGGGCAAAATCATATTTGGTGTACTGTAGCATCCAGATGAATGAGAAATTTCATTGCTGGTCTTAATTGCAGTTTTAGTTTAAGATAATATATATTTTTGCTGTGTATTTAAAATTGTGCCAGCAATAAAAAAATCTTTCCTTTCTTTCAATAGGTGACGGGAGTACCACTATCGAAAAGGTTAGAAACCACTGCCCAAGACCGAGTGGGTGAACTATCGCGATAGGCTGTCCTCACACCGAACTATAGTGATTGTAAGCATGCTCACTTCATGGTGGTCGTGTTGGCCGTACTCCTCACCAGAGGTGGTGGGGCCTGCTGATTCATCGCCATTGATATTGCACTGTTCGGAAACTGAAACGAACCAAACACAAACATATTTTTCAGGTGACAATGCTGATTGGGTGACACATCGCGAATGATGCGTTTTTGGATAAGCTGTAGCGATGAGATTCAAGGGGAATAGGAATCGCTAAGTCAGTATTGGATGTGGATTTAATGTAACCACGTTGATCCCTTAAATACTTGGGATATCCGACAGCTTATTCTATGGATATAATTTTTGTTGGGTAAAAAAATTATTCCATATAAATATAGGTCTATATACATTTCTTATTAATATAATATAATAAGCAGGAAGAGGAACATTTTGGAGGTTTGGGTAAGGCTTTCAGAAAAAATAAAGAGCTCCTATCCATTGTAGATATTAAATACTGAGACGAGCGTCGTTTACACGGATGTTTGCAGAACAAAATTATAATGGGCCTTAGATATACAAGAGTACTATTTCGAAATACCGTGTATTATAATTATTTATTTACTTTGTTCAATTTTGACGCTTGCTATGTACCTTCGCTCCTCAGCTCACATTGGCCGAGGAGTCGAAATTTTGCCGAAGGTGGCCGAGGCTGAAGCTTCGGTCGGACACTAATAATAATAGCGCCCTGTGTCATGTACTGTCCCTCTGCTGGACAAGGACCTCCTTCAATACCGAGAGATTTTAAGCGTTAGTTCGCCACACAGGCCTAGTGCGGATTGGCAGACTTTGCATACCACCGAAACACTTGTAGAGAATTCTTGGGCATGTTAGTTTCCTCACGATGTTTGCCTACGCCGTTAAAGCGAGCAATAATTGACAAAGAATACATGTAGTTTGTTTGTAGTGTTTTCTTATACTAAAATGAAAATATAGTTTTAACTAGCTTTTGCTCGCAGAACCGCACGCGTGTCAAAGTTTCCCGGGATAAACAGCCTATGTGCTATTCCAAACTATAATCTATCTCTGTGCCAAATTTCATCCAGATCCGTTCAGCCGTTCTGGCGTGATTGAGTGACAAACATTTATCAAAACTTTCGCATTTATAATAGTATAGTAAGATGGTATATACCTGTACGCCGCGCTGGTGCTGCGAGCGGTGTTGCGGCAGCGCTGCGGCCGCGGCGGCGATGGCCGCCGTACTGTACCGCGCCGCCGCCTGCGCCTGCGCAGCCACTTGTGCCTGCACCACACATACCTCACCCTCAATATCTACATGGCTATATGTCTTACACTGAACGTACCATCAAATCATTGTAATTTTGTTGCAAGACCCCCATGCAATACAATGCAATGCAATCAGCCCTGTATTATATACTGCCCACTGATGAGCACGGCCTCCTCTATCAACAAGTTTGTCACATTTTGCTAGTGGTAGGATTTTTGTTCCGTCCCTATAGTGACCACTATAGACAAGGTGTAAAACGCACCACAGTGGCTCACATAAGCGTGTCGCGTTCCTGAATTAGGATCAGTCTGCTTATACTGCAATACTGTATATCCAGTTTCATACAGGCCGGCATAATTGTGTCGGCTGGCGAGGGATAATCATTTCTAATCAGATGACACTCTATGGTACCTATTCCACTTACCATCAGGTGCAGTGGACTCACTGCTGAACCCATATAAAAAAATTAAAAATTCAATACACACCTGCGCAAGCCTAAGCACTTGCTGCGTCTGCGCCTGCGTGAGCGTGCCGGGCAGGTTCCATCCGTTGGCGAGAGCCTGCACCGCTGCGGCAGACAGGCCGGTGTGCGGCATCTGCATGGCGGCCGCGGCGGGTGAGTGTCTCTGGGCCCCCGCGCGTCGCCCCCGGTTCGACTGGCTGCTCACGGTATTGAGGCTGACGCCGGCACCCGAGCCTACCCCCACACCCACCACGCCCGGCGGAGGCGCTGGCGGCGCCCGCGTCCACTGACCACCGCCTGATACTGACCCTGGGGAGGAAAGAATCAGGTGATGAGTATAGCCTTTATATTTATCAACTTCTCAAGTGTGGAATTCGTGCACGATACGGCCATTGGTTATCACATCATGGAACCGAACATACATGGCGAAATTTGGGTGTACTGGTTGCGCTTCTGCATACCCTTTTAAGAATAGCAAGGCTTGAGTGTGTAAGAATGTGTAGTCCTGAAGAATTAATGTTGGCTTTTAAATAAATAAATAAAATTTGCAATGCATATTACATAATAATGAGACTCAAACTTCTCAAACCACTGCAGAAGACAATGCTATAAAGGCAAATTTTATTTCGTGTTATTCAAAAGACCGTCCGTGTTTAAGGGGGGGCAGGCCGCTTTCGCTAAAATTGTTACCTTCTAAAGTTCAGTTGTAAAACCTCACTTGTTTATAAATAGTTATTTCTGAGAGTGTTCCAGTTTTGATATTTTAAGCGTTCATGAGTCATTTCCATTTGATCTATTATTAAATGGGGGAGAGCGGAAATCAATAAAAGCGTCATTTAGTGGCGTCTGCGAGACTGACAACCCCTGGCAGTACATACGGGTATTGCCAGACCAATCAATAATTCTAAATAGAGTAGTGTACGTCGGTTAAGTATCATTATGTAGAGTTGTAAAAGTTCCTTTCGTTGTAAACCGAACCGCAGAGTTTCACGTATGTGTCTGTACAGAACCGTAGCTACCAAGCGGATACAGCGATTTTATTTGCTTGTATAAGATGATTATATTTCTTTTGTTTGTAAATACAGGTCATTGCAAACTAATGTCGACGAACGCTGGTAGCGACTTGCGACGCCCGGACGGATCGCCAGAAATATGCTGGCATTATGCTAGCGAACCGCTATGGTTTTTTTCCTTGAGAAATAAGCCATAGCTACACTTTCTGTCAATGTCTGTCGTGTTTTATTGATATTGTAGCAAGTGCGACTAGCGCGCGACAGCATCACTGCAAAAAGTCGCCGTGGGCGACCTCCCTAATTCATAAGCCTAGTATAAAACCTCGCCATGTGAAGTTAAAAAAACCAAAAGATTTCCAAACCACAAATACTTTCGGCCAAACTTCAGCTGATTAAAAAGTTGAAAATATTACATCATTTCCAGGAAACAGAGTTCGAAAGTTATCTGTTACCAAAGTTCAGTCGCGTGACAAAAAGGATTGTGAATGGCGTGAAACGTGATAAGCAAGTGATAAACGACGTAGGTACTTGTCAAATTTTAAACCCACAATTTTGTTTATTTTTCTTCCACCTATCTTAAATTTAAATAATTCAGTATAATTACATATAAAACAGTTCGTTAATTTGATCACACATCACCCAGAAACTATTGAACGAATATTGATAAAGTTTATTAATACTATGTTATGTGAACCTCCATAAAAAAGCATTCAAGAAGGATCACTATAAAAATATGATGGCTCCATAAAATATTGCTAATGTACTACATTAGATAATTCACTCATTACACGAACTTTCTATAAATCTGTAATTTTTTTTCCTCTAGCACACGCTGCAAAAGAACTTCGTACGGTGCGTGCGTGTACCGTAATTGTCTGCGTGCGATTCGTACGGTCAACTTCTTCATAACAATCAGCTAGTCTACCATGAAACATCCACCCGAAATTACGGGCCCGAACGAAAATGTCACGTTACAAGTTGGGTACGTCGGATGTTTTTCTTTCGTTCGGGTTCATAGTGTTTGTTTCGTGAATGAACCAAAGATGATAGTGCGTTTTCGCATACTGCGTTGTGATAAATGTAGAGGTATAAACCAACTTATTATTAAGCACATTCTTTGTACTTTATACCAAAAGTAAAACGTGTACTACTAAAATAGTCAAATTATAATGTCAAATATTTATGTCGTTGTCACAACGTTATGTCATTTTTCTGCAAAATATAAACAATGTTATTATCTTATATTAAATACGTTTGTCTACAAGTTATTTATTATAATTGCTTGGAAAGTTATTTATTATAATTGCTTTGGATCGTTCTATATACACGCAGAACTTAATTTTTTGTCGGAAAAGGAACATGGTTGATTCTCATGGTAAGTATTTTTTATTGAATATTCTTTAATTACTTCTATGTATAGTATGAGTATTATATTGTATACTCAATGAAGAACTTACTGTTTATGAAGTGTATACTTTATTAATTTAATCCCTACTATTAGGTATTTGTCTTTGAGCATATAGTTTTAGCGATTAATTGTATTTCTAGACTCGCTCTCAATCCTCATTGTTACTAATATCAACTTATTATATTTTTGACTATATAGATGTTTTCCTAAAGTTCGATTATTATATTTACAGCTAATTAGTGGCAGCGTATCCACAGAAATAACTATAATGGATGAACTTGCATGTTTGGCGTAAGCAAGACGTGGATCAACATTTGTTCCTCATAAAGAGAGAAGAAATGGTCGTAGAAATATAATAAGACAAAGACCAAGAGAATAGTTTAATTTTTTATACATCCCATATGTATATGTATATATGTATAGCACATAGATATGTTTTACGCACTTATTGCTGTAGCTCTTGTAACTTAATATTATAATAAAAAATATATTTCAACATCTTTTACTCCATAATATTCTTCTAAAGTCTAGATCTCAAACAAAAATAAAACTATGTAAGCACCAAAAGTATCGAGTATTTTATTCAATAAAATGATGCCTGCCTCGGTAGCGTTGTTGCATGGCGTGTGCGGCACGAGTATCGATATTAAGGCACTTGCCCCACGGCCACGCCGCGCCGGCAAGGAAGCGACGTACTAAGTATAGACTATTATTTACCTCAAAACACGTAAAATAAATGTAGATTTCGTGTTAAGGAAAGATAAATTTTAGTAAGATGTATCTTTATTTTCCATATTTTATAAGCAAAATAAAGATACATAAGTAGATGTGCGCGGCGAATGCGGCGATAGCCTAGTTGGGAGTGGAATGGACTGCCAAGACGAATGTCCGCAGGTTCAAAACCCAAGGGCACACACCTCTGACTTTTCTAAAAAGAGTTAAGTGTGTATTCTTTGTGAATTATCGCTCGCTTTAACGGTGAAGGAAAACATCGTGAGGAAACCTGCATACCTGAGAAGTTTTCTGTAATAATTTCGAAGGTAGCTACGTGAAGTCTGCCAACCCGCACTAGACCAGCGTGGTGGACTAAGGCCTAAACCCTCTCAGTTGTAGAGGAGGCCCGTGCTCAGCAGTGGGCAGTATATAATACAGGGCTGGTATGGTGATGGTGGTGGTGGAAGTAGGTGTGTATTTGTAAAATGATTATGGATGGGTTTATGGGTAAACGTATCGCATACCATCCGACAAGCGGCTTGCTCTTGTCCGAACATATTTTATTTTAATTAAAAATTCGTAGGCACCCAGTGAATACATACTAAAAAAGATTTCGGTTATCTCACATACGTAGTCCCAACAATTTTAAGTGTTGAATCTATGAAAACTTCCATCCGAAATTACGGGCCGAACGACACACGTCCGCAATACGAAATTAATAGCTACCATGAAGTTACTTCGGATCTATTTCTTTCGTTCGGGTACCATAGAGTTTGTTTCGTGAATGAACCAAAGATGACAAGTGCGTTTTCGTACAATACCGCTTGGTTAATAAATGAAGTGGTATAAACCAACATATTATAAATTACTTTTTTGTAGTTTAAGACTATAGTAAATCGTACACTATGACAATAAGTCGAATAAAAATGTCAAGTATTTATGACAATGTCGCAATGTTTCGTCAATTTTATACAAACAATAAGGCTGCGGCTAGACCATCGCGTCGGAGACGCGGGACCCCGGACGCGAAGCGCAAGATTAAATCGCTTTGCACACTTACGCAACCAACGCAGGGTCACAGCGTCCACTGAAGCAGCATACATGCACCTATACTTTGTAAAATATTGCTTTAACCAAATGACAATTGTCAATGAAATAACGCATATAAATAAGGGTCCTGCGACGCGCTGTAGTCGCGCCGGTCTGTACGACTAGTGTCGCGTCGTAGACTATCCCGCTGCGAGTCCCGTGTCCCTTGTCTTCAAAACGACGTTCTGACCGCAGCCTTATTTTGTTATTACATATTGATTTTGTACAATGTTGTTCAATTTTCACGCAAAGTATTTTATTTTTGTAAGTATTATTGTTGATTAATTATTAATTTAATACTAATAGGCATTTTTCATTGAATATAATTTTAATTTTTAACGATTTATTAATTTATTTTCTACACTAATTCTGATGCTATTGCCATTGCCAGTAAGAAATATCAACATATTTTATTATTTCCTTAGTAGAAATTATTCTAATGTTTGATTATTGTTATTTTTACAGCTCTTCAAGAGCAGCGAGTCCACATAGAAAACAATACGGAGGGATTTTCATGTTTTGTATTCCAACAAGATATCCGATAGCATATGTTTTTCCTCAGAGACAAGTGTGGCTGCAGAAGCTCGACGCAACTAAGGGTGGTATTAATAAATCAATCTCAAGTTTGAGTTACATCTCAAGTAGACATTATGTATTGAACTATCAATACTTGAGATGTAACTCAAACTTGAGATTGATTTATTAATACCGCCCTAAGAATAAACACTCCTAAGAGATTAGAGAAGTTGTTCCAAGACATGCTAAAAAAATTAGGAGCATAACACGAATAGCTTATTGTACTTGTTGGGGGATATCGGATATAAATGTCTTGGTTTAATGCACTTATAGCTGTTGCTGATCTTCTTGCACCATCCATCATCTTGTGTTAAGTAATTAAATATAAGTAATAATAAAAATTGTATTTCAATAGCTCCTTTATCATAAGTGTTACTTTATTGGCTGCCTCGGTTTGTAGTTATATTGCATGCGCTGTACGACTATCACTCTGAGGTCTCGGGGTCGAATCCCGGGGCGGACAGTGATATTAAGTTTTCAGCTCAGTTTGAGCTCAAAGTTTACTCCTCCAAAATCGCACTCATCATGAGCGCGAAACACAACAACGAGGAGTCACGTCACGTTTATTCTCTGTGAGACTGTCGAACCGGCCTATTCAATTCGTATCCTTATAGAATAGAATAATCTTTATTTGGTACAAAACATACATAAAAAAGGTATAATAGATAGTTGCTAACTGCAGTAGTTATAATAATACTATGTACACATATTGCATATTCGATGAAATTATAAATGAAGTTTTTAAGTTTCACCTAAGTTATATTCAAAAGTAAAATATTGCGATAATACTGTAAGGACCGATGCTCTTGGAGATGCTCCTAGAATCAAGAGCAATATTGAATAAGTATAATATTGATGCCTGTTAGCACGTATGTTCGTTATAATTTGTGAAAAGTCATCGCATACGACCATTAAAGTACTTTTAACTATGATAATTTATATTTCCGAAAATAAAAAGTTACCTTTTGCACTTTCGCGTCGTTTACGGAGAAAATCCGAAAGAAGTGTTGTCAAAATGCCGATATTTCGTTCGGACGGACCATTTCGTGGTAGCATTTAGCACGAAGAAAACGTCAAGTGCCCGTTTTCGGAATGAACGTCGATCATAATGCGAGTGAATTCATTCATTCAATCCGAAACTTAGCAAATGTGTTGTATAGTAGTTTGTATTATAATCTCTTATTTGGTTTAATCGTATTTGTTGCTGTGATACATCAACATAATTGCAATAAACCAACTTTTATGACCTTAGAAATACTTTTAAGCATACAAATTATTTTGAATTATTAGTTAAAGTCCGAAAGAAATGCTGTCAAAGTTACGTTATTTCGTTCGGACGGATCACTTTATGGTGCGAAGGAAATGTCACTTGCCCGTTTGCGGGACCGATTTCGGATAGAAAGTGTTTCATGGTAGGAATTGAACGAAACTTCGGTCCGAAATTTCGTAAAGTGGTTTCATGGTAGACACGCAGTTATCGTTACTTTTGCCTACATGAAGTCGTTAGTGCTGTTGCAACTCTTATGGCATTTACTTGGTAGTATGGGCTCTTGGCAATTCCAAAACAACTATAACATAATACCTAAAATACATACATGATATTTTGAAAACCTTCTTTTTGAAGTCGCTTAATAAATATGCAAGTCGGTACGGGATGTATGTTGCCTTTCAAAGGACCTTGTTAATCAAGGTTAACCCAGTCATCGAAGGTGGCATCACCATGACCTAGACCTAATCGACCTTAGGTACCAATGTATTTGGCAATACCTTTGTCAAATACTTTGGTACGGTTTACAATTTGCGAAACATCGCCGGTTCGATTCCCGTATCGAGGTGTGGATTAAATAGGTGATTGTTGTATGTTTATTCTCTTTTCTTAATCGTATTCTTCATCACTGAAGGTCGTGTCCGTCTTGAAACGCTTTGACAGTGTCAAAAACGAGCTGTTTCCAAGCCTGTCTTCGGCTTTCCTCAGGGCAGTGATAATAGGAAGTTCCGTTATAGCTCGTATTTGATCAACCCAGCGTCCCTTGGTCTTTTACCGTTGCTTTCCTTACAAACCAGCAGTTTCTCGAAGTTATCTGGCTGTCTTCGGGCGACGTGGCCAAGATAACTTAAGACTCATTGGTAGCATATTGTGGAAAGCCTAGTCTTAATCTTCAATTGCGCAAAGATGGACTTCTTGGTGCGTCTTGCTATCCGTGGTGTGCCTAACATTTTCAAGTCGTATATTGTATGTTTATATGGTATCTTTAATGATACTATAGAATAATTTTTAATTTACGGTCTTTCTCAGTGATCCGAAGTTACTAAACATACGAATAAAATTGCCAATATTCCAGAATTGTATAACGACAAAAGTATTTTTTTTTTTCATAAATTCTACAATCTATCATCACTGTAATGGGAAGACAGCAAGCAATCAAGCAATTTTACATTTCAGTAGTGCCTACATATTGTCTCAACTCTCAATAGACACAAATCAGGTCCCTTATATAAACTGACCCTTATTTACCGATCCATGTACCGAGGGAACCATTCAATCATCAGGTAACAGCTGCTATACTTCAAGGGTCGGGCCTAAGTTCAATTCCCGGCT
Source organism: Sphinx pinastri (assembly GCA_947568825.1). Classification (NCBI taxonomy): domain Eukaryota; kingdom Metazoa; phylum Arthropoda; class Insecta; order Lepidoptera; family Sphingidae; genus Sphinx; species Sphinx pinastri. The sequence goes on from OX387629.1 coordinate 15,429,729, forward strand.
AGAAACCATTAATAAAAAAGAAATGTATTTCGAGTGGTAAAGGTTTCCAAATATTTTCAGTTATTTTTAAGTTCAGAGAGTTCAGATACTGCTATCTGCGTATCGTAAGCACAAACGTGATTTGCTGATACGAATCGAAGGTATCCTTCAATGGCACACATTAAACCACTAAAATGTTATTTTTAGAAACGAAATAAACAAATTTATATAATAAAAAGTGAGTGCATATACTTCTTTTCGGACACAAAACCATAAAAAAACTCCAAAAACTAAGTCATAAATGTGACCTCAAACTTAAAGGTATTTAAAATGAATTATGGTCCATGGGCCAGTAACAGATTTCCATGACCAAGTTCCTCTGAAACAATAATTGGTGAGACGCATCAGAGAATAGTATCATAAAACCTCGTGAACGTCAGTTGCGGTTCCGTCGGGGCGATGAGCGGTAGTAGCCCGCCAAACACGAAAAAAAAAATATATATTCAGTAATTTTCTCCCAACTAAAAACTTTTTTAAAATGTAGCTAACCCAATACCTTGAAGAAAAAAATATCAGCTGACTGTAACTTGGGGCATTATGCGTCAGCTGGTCGATCAAACATGAAAAGAATATTATAATTTCAGTGCTTTCCTCTCAATTAATAATTTACCTGATGATAGCTTATACGCAAGTATGAATAAATATATATATCGGCTGGCGGTTTGCCGGGGCAAAAACCGTCAGCTGATGCCTAGAAAGGTATAACGCAGATGTTAGGCGAGAGTTTTGTTAAGGTATTGGGTTAGATACAATTTAAAAAAGTTTTTAGTTGGGAGGAAATGACTGAATATATATTTCGTTTCTTCGTGTTTGGGAGGCTACCACCGATCATCGCCCCCACCGCCCACGGAACCGCAGCTGACGTTCAAGAGGCTTTATGATACTATTCTCTGATGCGTCTCACCAATTATCGTTTGACAGGAAATAACTAACGAAATTTTGACCTGGCCCACGGTCCATTACTTGCACTATTTACGGTCAGCTCCAAATGAATGCATACGTGGAATGGAAGACGTTCCTACATTCGTTTGAGGCTAAATGTAATTTTATTGTGTAAGAGAAAAAAAGGCGACAGGAGGAGTAGAGCCGCAGAGCGCGGTTGCTATTACAATTATTTTAAACTAGCTAATGCGCGCGGCTCCGCCCGCGTTAAAAAGTTTTTCCTGAATAAAAGTCCCGCTTTATATTTTCCCGGGATAAAAATGCATGTGTTAATCTAGGACATGATCTACCCGTGTGCCAAATTTCATCGAAGTCCGTTCAGTACTTTTTGCGTGAAAGAGTAACAAACATACATACATCCATACATTCTTACAAACTTTCGCGTTTATAATATTAGTAGGATTAATTATAATCCTTATACGTCCATTTCTTTATTCGACCATACTTCCAAAATCTGTTGATATCAGATAATATTGTTTACGACAGCACGTGATTGGCATGAAAAAATACAATGGGCGCCCTTGAAACATCGCGTCTAGTGTAACATTTAAAAAAGGTCAACTGTACGATCAAAGGCTTATGAGAACAAATAGAAATATTTTCAGACGTAGAACGTTAACGTCGTGGTTCATTGTTTTATAAATAGCGAAGAATGTCTCACGTTTCTTGAGCCTATTGTTTTTTTAAACGCTGTCCATTCATTTACGTATCTTTTGTATATACGCATCAATCACTAAGGCAGTGTTTCATCCGTGGTTAGGTAAAGTTAAGGCTCTATGGCGAATTGCGACTATGTCTCTGGTAACTGCTAAAGTCAATACTAAGTGGCCTATATGCCTGCAAGCAGTGGGTGTTGCGTCGCACAGGACTGGAATGAGTAGCGTGAGCGAAAGGCCTATACCCAGCAGTGGATGGATAAGGGCTGATTAGATAGATCTACTAACGTAATTCTTAGTTGACGAGAGTATCGATTAGGACGGCTACTAGCCGATTCTTGAGGTTGAGATGACGAGTCAATATTCATATACATGCTATGCTTCGTAGCGCCGCAAATGAAGACGCGTAGGGCATCAAACTGCACGTAGCTAATGAAAATTCTGTAGCGTAACAATAACCTTTCGTGGGAATATTGTTTTCACTTAAAAAGCGGAGGTAGGTGGGTTGGGATTACCGGTCAAATTACCATGTCAGCTACTTATAACCTGTCGCTGATACCGTGAAGCACTATCTCCGATTGCTACCGGAATTACTCCGATATTAGTCCGAAAAACCACATTCAGTAACAACAGATTGGACTTCTTTTCAGTTCAGTTTACGCAACATCGCCGCCGCTGAAACCCAATAAATACCTTAAAATTTCCTCTTAGGCGCTAGTTACAGGAAATCGATAAAGACCAGTTCTGAAACATGTTATTTACATTATGAATAGAGCGAGCCGTGATGAAAATAGAACACATTTTAAAGGGCTATAAAATTGTTCGTAGTACGGGAGAGTAAACAAGCACAAGTAGAGAGGTAAGTCGCGTATAGTAGCTGCAGATAGGATATTATGCGATTTTTTTCATTACTGGCAAACGTGACGACAAGTGGTATCTGCCACACATAAACTTTAGCATTCCATGATCATGGGGTCACGGTCTTAAAGGAAATAATTAGGCCTTAAGAAAGCGGGTGTTTTTTGCAAAAAACTTTTTAAACGATTCCAATCTCTTTTTACAATCAATTGCGAAAATAGACCAATCAGAAAAAGGTTTTTTGACACGCTTACAAATTTCTTGTATAGATTGGTTTATTTTCGGATCAAAAATTAAAATTGGGATCGTTTATTGATATTGGCTGTAAATGACGAAGTTGATCATCTGATGATAAGCGACAAACATGCTAATAAACAACAGCCATATAATTATGAATTAAATATACTGCATGGCAATATTCTACAATTAAATCTGAGACTAGACTGGCCTTATAATGCCCAGCACACGCTGTCAACATCGTCCTTCAAACTAGATAACTATGGTGCTTGCACACAGCAGTTTAACGACAGAATTCGTTTTAACCAGACGAATTTACATACAAGAGGTAGACCCCTTCTGTCTCTTAGGTTGTAGACGCCTTTATCAGGGTCAACTTTCAAAATCAAGCTGAACACCTACTGAAAACCTGCATTTATATGCCTTTGTATGGTAAAACGTAGTTTTTAAGATAAAGAGTTCCAAAAATATAATCTTATGTCAACAGTAGTGTGATAAAAGAACCATTTATATAAAAAAAACATCATACAAATTATTAAAGCATGTCAAGGCTCGTTTTGAAGGTCCAGTCTCTTTTTTAAAGAAATCACTATAGAAATTAGTTGGACTATAAAATTATTTCAAGGCAGAATACCTTAATTGATATATTTTTATCTTTACGACTTTTACGCCTGTCGCCTGGCAGAAAATTACTCTAAGAAGACTCAGAAGTGCACTACTCAATTAATGCACCTATTAAGATTCGAGTCGAGTTTTTGGTGGGAACTTGGAAGTGTCATGAGGTGCTCTTGTTTTAATTCATTATTTTGGTGATACTTAGTGTTATATTGCATAATTATGGTGGTATATTATCCAATATAGTTCTATTAAAGAGCTCAAATGAAGTGAATTGAAATAATTGTGCTAATCAAGTGTTTTTTTTGTTGCCGCCAAAACTCCTCTATAAAGTCTTGGTAAGGTAGCCACTGCTTTACTTCGACATACTACAGATAATAAAATACACCAAACTTGACATTGGCAAAATGTGAACACAAATGCCATTATAAAAAAAAAAAAAAAAAAAAAGATTCGAGTCATTTTCGTAGTGCGTTTGCTTCTATAAATCAGCCGCCATAGGGCTGCTGTGATTCCACAAAATATCTTTGTGACAAATCAGCTATTTATTTCGAGTGACTAAAACTGATTTATTGTTAGAATCTTAATCCGTTGAACTACACTGCTTCTTATTAGATCTAATTATAACGGAGAACTATCCTTAAGGTCGACAAATAAGAGGGTCACCTGATGTTTAATGACGACCGATGACCACGAAGTTAAAGGAATTGTAGAAGCTTTATTAATAACTAGAGTTTTTCCGGGATAAAAGTCCCGCTATATATTTTCCCAGGCAAAAAGTAGCCTAAAACGTTCCCGGGATCTCAAACTATCTCAACACCAAATTTCATCGAAATCCGTTCGGTAGTTTTTGAGTTAATCGCGTACAAAAGCGACGGGCGACTGTTTTATACCATGTATAAGGATATGGAAAGCATGGTGATTTCGAGAGGTATTATTGTCTTCTATATCAGAATGACGAGAACAGTATGCCATTCGCTTAAGGTTAAGGCGCCGCTGACTACATGATTGCCCTGATCAAGCCAATAATTCATGCAGTGTCAATAAAATAAGTTACGTTTCCGGAAAAATCAAACCTCATATATGAATTTTATTAGAGATTATATAAATATTGGTTGATGACTAAGCTAATACTGAGACCTGATTATAATAGTTACACAATAAAAAAATACGTAAATGAAACAAATTATGATTGAATAATCTTAGCAATATTATAACTTTGAAAATTCGCTATGAAACACACAAAGACGGCTATAATATGTATTTGGATGTTTGACCCACAGATGAACAACTTATTTTTTTTATACGAACACGGCAAATTGTCCCCACTGCACCTGCAGGTAAGCAGAGAGGGACGACTGACGAGCGATGATTAGATCCCTCGTCAGTCGACATTATTATGCCGGCTATTTGAACCGGATATACACAGGCTTGGTAGGTCTCTCAAATGTAAGAGACCGTCTGGGTGGGTACCACCGCAATGTCTATTTCTACCGCCAAGTAGCAGTGTACATGCACTGTTATGTTTCGGTTTGAAGGACATTGTAGCAAGTGTAACTACTGGACATAATAAGACTTAACATCTTATGTCTCAGGATGGCGAGCGCAGTGGAATGCCACACAGTACTTTGTAAGTCAAGGTGCTGGATGGTGTTGCTACTGTTTATGGGTGGTCGTATCGCTTACAATCAGGCGAACGGCATGCTCGTCTCGTAATTCAATGCAATAAAAAAAGAAAAGGCTTATCCCAGAACACGGCACACTTATGTGGGCCACTATAACGGGTTTTCACATGTACCGTGGTCACTAACCGGCCGGATACGAAATACATCCTACCACCATCATATACCACATAATACGTCCTGGAATAAACATAGACTACTTTTAAACCCGGATTATATTCCGGGACCACTTTCACAGACGGGAATGCGTGCAAAAGCTAGTATGTATAAAAAACTTCGAGATAATCGTCTCTACAAAGGGTGTCTGCAGTCTATTCCAAAGGCCACGGCCTTCTGATTATCAAGGGTTCTAACTAAACTGGTTTTACAATTAACCGTTTATCTGTACCCCCACCACGCTGGTCCGCTTTACAATTCAATGTCAAACGAATGCCTCTCAAGTAAATCAAATTAAGCCGTGACCTACATAGTTTCTAATTCATACGTATACATTCTGCTTGTACAGTTTTCCTCAACAGGGACTGACCATAAAAACGTAGTTTGGCGAAAAATATTATGTCTCAATATGGAAAATTGGGAAAATCTGCATGTTCTATATAATTTAGCTATATGAACCGAAGGCTTTTTTAGGCCGGCGCGGCGGACGAACGGGGTACCAATGTTAGACCAAGCCCGTCTGAAGTTAGCAACGAGCGAAGTCGCTAATTTCGAGACTAAAGAGGCATAAAGGGCGGGTGGGGCGACTAACTTCAGGCTGGTCGTAGTTACTTGACAGCTATAGCATGTTTAATAGGTAATGTACTACACCAATATTGATACCCGACTGGATAGCAACAACCATAGGTACACATGATATAAAACCCGAAGTGCCAATCCAGTAAACCAGGCCGACATACTTTTGACGACATTGTTGAATTATGAAACATTTCATGACAATATATTTTTCTGCTAATAAAAGTAATATTATAAGTGGACGATAGCCTAATTGGGAATGGAACGGTCTGCCGAGACAATGTCCGGAGGTTCAAAACCCAAGGCACACACACACCTCTAACTTTTCGAAGTTACGTGTGTATTGTTTATCAATTATCGTTCGCTTTATCGGTGAAGGAAAACATCGTGAGGAAACCTACATACCTGAGAATTCTCCATAAGAATCTCGAGGGTATGTGAAGTCTGCCAAGCCGCACTAGGCCAGCGTGGTGGACTAAGGCCGAACCCCTCTTAGTGGTAGAGGAGGCCCGTGCTCAGCAGTGGGCAGTATATAATACAAGGCTGATTGCATTGCAAAAGTAATAAAATCAGCAATAATCATAAAATTAAAACCTATTGATGAGATATATTTAAATCTAATAATATACGTATAGGTTTAGAAAACGGTAGGTATTCTTATTGAATAATCTTATTATTTTAATATAATTTACATGTTTATGATACCTAGCATCATCTATTTAGGGGTTATTTGGTTGCATCTACAAGTTTGACCACATTAAGTTTTAATATGATACATCTTTATCTATACTAATATTATAAAGAGGAAAGATTTGATTGTTTGTTTGTAATGGATAAACTCAAAAACTACTGGACCGATTTTGAAAATTCTTTCACTGATAGGAAGCTACATTACTCCTGAGTGCTATAGGCTACTTTTTATCCCGATTCATTGCGAAAATGGACCAATCAGAGCAGTCTTTTTCAACACGCTTACAAATGACATTTTGATTGGTTTATTTACGGTACGGTTCGAAGATTAATATTGGGATCGTTTATTAAAAACGGCCTATAATAAATTATTAATACACTATGTAATAAGTCTCTAATGAGATTAGCGCGTTCAACCAAACAAACAAATAAACAGGCAATCAAACAAAAAAACTCTTAAGCTTTATAATATTAGTATATCTATGTATGTAAGTTAATAAATGTGATTGTAACTCTGTTACACTTTCACGGCTAAACCACTGAACCGATTTTGATGAAATTTGATACAGTTTGAGCTTGAACCCTAAGAAGAGATATGGCTCTTATTTTTTAAATATTTGTCACCAAACGAACACGTCGAACATACTTCACATTTCACAACTGGCTCCTAGTCCGCTGCACCATAGAGGCCACCGAATAGAAGTCAGCCTCATTTTACCAGTGAAGCGAAATTGCTTTGTCGCTTTTGACCACCAACCTGTCTGACACAAAGTCTTAAAATCAATACATTTTGAATTTTAAGTAAATCCAGATAATGTCCACATTTGCGCGCAGAGTAATCCCCGCCAATTAACCTTTAATACCCAAGAAGTCGTTCTCAGTATAAGTGTACGCTTTAAGCCATGTAAATAGAATTCAAAATGCATTGATTTTATAATGTGCCACGCTGTTCGCCTTTGCTTGAACGCCCTTTGGCGCTTTTTGACGTTATTTTATAAGAAGAATCAGGCGCCTTTTGATAGCGTGAATTAGAATTAAGAAATAACGGCGCCTGAATGTACGAGACTAGCTTCAGTTCGTAGCTCTACCCGCATAACCTACCCTGGGTTACTCTATTGAAAACGTACCAATGAACGCCTGATCAAAACTCGAAATAGATTAACTAGCCACAAAGAATACCGGACAAATTGGCGCCAAAAAGTAAAAACACGTGTTTAGTTTTGATAACGGGCGTATATGAAGATAGATTTTTTTTTTTCAATTGGCCGCACTCTTTCCCTTGCCAGGGCGCAGGGACCGACCCTAATAATAAAATTGTACCATAACTCAGACCCTGGCAATAAAATTGTATAACTGGGGTCCAAGTTCCAACACGCGTGGTGTTTCATCTCATGTCACCAACCACGTGTAAGGGGTGCCAAAACCGTCTTTTCGTGTTAATGCCATGTTCTAAACTGAGTTAAACCATCGAGTAAGTTATTATACTTGTATCAAACGTGACTTCTAGAACTATGAAAAAGGTCATCGTGATAAGCTCACATCCTCTCCCCAAACGAGTTTATTTTCGGTTCATAATAATAGATAGCATAGATATTCCCCATTGCTTTAGGGACACAAATTCATATACCTATACTTATCCCAAATAATTTCGGTGTACTTTTTCGAAACGAAAAGCTATTCTATTTACCCGATTTAGGTATTGTAATAGTAAATTATGATAGCATAAGGACATAGATATATTTTGGCTATTGTATGAGGCGTTTATGAAATTTATAGCCTTATATTATTCGAAATTAGAATACTTTTTGAGTTCTTGTCAGTGATTTACCTAATTAGTAATCAGTGTTAAATTTGTTCGTCCAATAATTCGCATCAGATAAAGCGCTGATAAAGTTAATCATTAACTAAAAATGTAAAGCTTTCAATCTTTTGGGATTAATGACCTATTATCAAAATCTGCTACTTAGCAATAAATAACAATGCTGAATTAATTAATATGGGGAACAACTTATTATATAAATACCTATTGTGAATGGCAAAATTTACGTACATCAATAAAATGAACAGTTATGAAAAAATCAGTGTGTAGTTTTATGTTTTCCTGGTTATAGTGTATACTATATACTTAGATCCCGTATGCCTAAAAAAGTAAGGGAGCCCCCCGCAGTTCTGGGAGCCTAAATGGGAACCGAATGCCAAATCATACCTAATGGAAACTTCATCTCGTGCAAGCCACGTGTTTTAAAAGAAATAGTCACATATTTTGATTGAGTTAATGACCACTTAGATCGTAATTCATAGCTGAAGCATGCCGCAACAATAATGCATGCCAGCTACAAAAATATGAAATGCAAAGTATTGTGAATGGGGTAACCATCTGTGACAAAATAAATAGTGATTGGCATTACAGCTGAATGACAAAATGTGATATCAAGGCTTCTTTACCATGGTTTCCTGTGAAACTACAGTAACTCAGTCAAGCCTGCTTTTTGCTAGATTATATTAGTAAGTAGTAGTGATGATATTACATAATTTTGAGTTTTGGTATTATTTTTTTGTACCATACAGAAGGATAGTGCAATGCAATTAGCCCTGTATTACTGCCCACTACTGAGCATGGGCCTCCTCTACTACTGAGAGGGTTTAGGTCTTAGTCCACTACACTGGCCTAGTGCGGGTTGGCAGACTTCACATACCCTTGAAATTCTTATTGAAAATTCTCAGGTATATTCACAGAAGTATAGTACATACAAATATTTTAAATCAACCTTTAAGTACATATCCATAAAACCTTATTTTCCAGTTCCTGTTATTCACAAGGCATTAACGGGGTCAACTTGACAATAACTCATTTCTCAGGAATGTTAAGGCACCACTCAAGTCACACTGCACAATGACTTGAAACTTTCATACACAGAATTTATGCTCATTCCTAGAAACAAACTGTATTGGTGGTGCATTGCTCTCATGTTGGCATGGATGAAAAAAAATAAGGTAATGACAAACTATGTACTTATGTGAATTATTAATTTATATTTTGTGGTAGGTCATGTAGTTTTATAAATAGAAATAGATATACAGTTCATAAAATGACATACAATAATTTCGCGCATGCTCACGCCTTTTATCCCCGAAGGGGTAGGCAGAGGCGCAACTAGTGCACCCACTTTTCGCCAAGCGTATTCCGTCCCATGATGTGATAGGGGGCGAGCCTATCGCCATACCGGGCACAAATTCCAGACTCCGGGCTGATACTGAATAGAAAAATCCAATATCACTTTGCCCGACCCGGGGATCGAACCCGAGACCTCAGCCTTGCAGTCGTACCGTAATACAACTACGCCACCGAGGCAGTCAATAATTTCAATCTATTATAATCTGATCTTTTCAACAAATAATATTCTGAATGATTAAAAACTTAAATATAGATAAATCTCTCTGAGAGTGGTGACTTTCAATACACAGACAGCGACTACTGAATTAGCGACTGCTAGTGATTTCTAGTGCTCACCGAAACTATTTGGTCCGCTGAGTTGACTCGACTAGTCAATATTTTTTTCACTTGAGTACGAGGTTGACAAATTTACTGACTTTTGTGAATATATCATATTTGGTAATAACAATGATTCATTAGATCCATTTCATTCATTAGAATTGGTGGTATTTACAAATATTGAGAATTCTTAATGGAACTTTTTTTGTTTATTGTTAGTTATTGAATGTGGGTATGGCTCTTTGAAAATGTTTAGGACTATGGTCCTAAACAAGCAATGTGTCAAAGTAATTGGCTTTGTTCACAAATTACCTTTATTGTAAGAAAATGCATAAATTCTGTAAAAAAATTGAAATTGAATTCTGAATAAGATTAAATTGTTCCAATCCCAACATAATTAAAGCTGAAAAAAGTGACACACATAAAACCCCAAGAAATGTACTACCAACTAAGCAAATGCTGCATAACAACCTGAAGAATAAAAAAAAGGGTTGCATAAAGGGTGTCAGCATTCAAGACTTAGTTAGCTTTGTTCTTTGTGTATTCAAATTAACTTAGTTTAGGGTGAACTGTGCGGGAAAAAACGTGCAGTTGGAGTGATCTGTAGTTGTATATGTGGATATGTGTGTGTTAGAAAGATGAAGAGAAAATCCAGAAACACAGGACTATATGAGAGTAGAATAGTGAATGTTAACTACACAAGCTTTTTTTTTAATTAGATGTGGAAGTGGTGGTATCAGATGAGAGCAACCACACCACCCCACTTCCTGCCCTTTTTCTGGCTCAAGCTAATCAACTTTAAGTAATAGTAATCTTCATAGTGGTCATTTTAAGGCTTAGCTATGTAACAAAAATATACTTAAACAATGTTTTGTCTTTGATTTAATATTAATTGGTATCCATATCAAAACAGTCAATAGTTTGAAGACAGATTATTATTGTAAGATAGTAAATTGTATTTTAAGGCAAATATATATATATATATATTTTTAAATATAAATATGATATTAAATGCCTACCTTTAGCAGATATGAGCAGCTGTGAGTCCACCACCTTGTTGGGCCAGTACTCCTCAAACTCGGTGCCGGGTGGGAAGTAACTCTTAATGTCCGTCAAACTGATCACTGAACACGTTTCACTTGCAAACAGTTCGTTCCTGATGCCCTGCACTTTACAACAGAACTTTAAGTACGATAGGTCCCAGCCCTTCAGCTGGTCCGCCTTCAGCTTCAGGTTGTCCGTCTCTCCCTCGAAGTAGAACAGTGGCACAAACTTTTGGTTGTCCCTCACTGTGTACGGCACAACAGATTCCTTGTTTATCCTGATGAAGCCACACTTGTCCTTGCTGTTGGTGGTGCCTCGCAGCAGCTTGTAGTAGCACACGTCTAGGAAGTTGTAGAACTCGTACGCGTCAGACAGCCGCACCACCAGGTCCTTCTGCGTGAACGGCTCGCGGCCGAACTGTCCGTCGCAGTGCCTGTTGTTGATCTCGTTCAGCAGCCGCGCCTCGATCTCCGTGATGTAGTAGCTACGGATGCACGTACACGAGTATATGTCCGCGTGCAGGTAGTTCAGGTACTTGTTCAGCAGCTTTATCTCCACCATGCGCACTGCCACGTACTTCTCGCCGGAGCGGTATATGTACGGGATGTGGCACTTGCCGAGCATATCCCAGCCGAAGTGTCCTTTCCAGCTGGCCTCATCGGGCGCGGGAGTCTTCTTGTCATTGTCGGGCGCGGGCCGCTGCTCGGCGCCTGTTGCGCCCGGCTTCCGCGTCAGGAAGTTGAGGATGCCCATCTGACCCCCGGCACCGGTCGGCGGGACGCCCACCAGTGCGCCGGGCGGGGCCCGCGCCGCAGCCACCGACGCCGCCAGCGCCTTGGCCTTGTTGGCCTCCACCATCTTGGCGGCCAACTCCCTGATCTCGGCCTCGTCGGGCCTCTCCGTCTTTACCTTGATCGTGGGGTCCGTCATGTTTCTGTCTGCGGTCACTTCTCACGGTAAAACTGATGTCCCAGTGAAATTCGCGCGCCTCGGACCACGCCGAGGCTACATCCTGTACCTGCGTTTTGGTTTGTTTCAATCAAATTCTAGTAAACATTGGCATCTGACGCCGCGCACCATTGACTTATCACTTCACTGCTTTGACAGATCGCCAATCCACTTGCTCACGATATCGCTTTAATAGTTTTTAATCACAAAACACCCGGCACTCAATTGTCCAACACCGATTCGAGTCCATGCATAGCGAGCGCTCACTGACAAACTGGAAAATAAGTTTCCGCTGTATAAAACACCAAACTTTAAAATTTTAATTTTCGCGGCAACTTATAATGACACAATGCTATCTTTATCAATAGTATAAAGAAATAAACACTGGAAAAGAGTATTTTCCCATATATTATCCACGCCGTGGTAGGTGCGGAACATGAAACCCAAATTTTGTGTTCAGGGAAATGCCCAATACCGTTGTATAGTCTCGTGGGGAGTGCGCATCAATTCTTGTACATTTTTCACCTTTTGGTGAGTCAGCACGAACAAAATGGCCGCCGACAAGGCTTTGTTGGCCAATCGGGCGAACGCTAGCAGTCATACATAACTACAAAAGTCCCGTCTGTGACGTAACCGCACTCCCCACGAGACTATTTCTCAAGGACTTTTATTTTGTGCTATTTTCAAACTGTCTATTTTGAAAAACTGACCGAAACTATATCACATCAAATTTTTTGGAATAATTTAAGGTATTTTCTACTAATTTTCAGTGAATTTTATAATTGCTACGTCAATAACTTAATATAATTTATGAATGTACTTTTACAAAGTAGTCACTATTGGAAGTCTCGTGGCCGCAGTTTCACTGCGCGTAAGACCTAGAGCCTGGCAGACCGTTTGAATTTCGACCTTATGTCTGACGCGTTACGGTCGTGGCGTTATCGGTTTCTAATAAATTGCGCCTTACTAACTTTGGGTAGCGAGACTAGCCGACGCGCGCATTCCACGAACAATAATCTCGTGCACGTGGGAACGTGAGGGTACGATGTAAAAAGTAGATGTCAAATGTTTAGGTATTTTACTATGGACGCAAAGAGAACGTAGGTAGGTATATACTGCAATTACAAACTTACGTAAGCAGTTCTAACCTACTTTGCAGTGCCGAAGTAGGTACGCATAACGGTTTTTTGTTCAATCAATAGTATCCAAGCACTAGTACTATCTTATCACCTACTTATTGTATTACGAATCCATAAAATCCAAATTCAACGAATCTTTTTTCTGAGAAAAAGTTTTCGACTTATATAAAAGGGGTCCGCAATTAAAATGGGTATTGAAATCATAAAATATCAAAATGGATGTTCTAAATATAAACTCGGTGTTTTTTTGGACTACCAATAAATATTCTATGATTAACTTTTGTGCGTAACACATGTGGAACATAAATTATAATAGAGCAGGCACGTCAGAAAAAAGGTTTTATCGGTATAGTCGCCGCGCACTTGGGCTCTTGGAAACAATGTGGTCATGGATTCGAGTCCCGGGTAGGGCGATCAAACTTTGTGTATTATGATATTTATAATGGTGTTGGTGTTTATGTATCATCTAACTGACTTAAGGTTTAGTTTTCGATTAGGTACTTACCCTTTTAGGGTATCACGCTTATTAGTAAGAGGTACTTCCTGATTCTCCCAATGCATGTTACATATGTAAGAAAAGTATATTCGACAATACCTATCTCTGGTTATCTGGATATTAATCTGCTATCGGCCATGATAATCACTTCCAAATAGATGACTGATTTCTTCGTTTGGACAAGATCGAAATATGTACTAGATAATGGTGGTAAATCTGTCACATGTGAGGGACCGGGATCTATGTTTAAGAAAAAAATAATATGGAAATGACTACGCATAAAGAAATCCATTTTCCTAATCAATTTCCATAATATTTACGATAAAGAAAACGTCATGAGGAAAACACGTAAAACAAAACTGTAATTGGAGATCACATTAAGCTTTATTTCCAGGAGTGTAAACAGGAAACTCATCATGCTATTGTAATTTCTAGGAATAGCTAATTAATCAGCCGTGTTAAACTCATTTAACTCCGATATCGATGTATTTTGAATGAGGGGAAAATTATGTTGGGTCTAGAAATTTTATTGCCCAACTGACTACTGTGGTGAGGAGGGCAAGCTGCTCGCTTCATGGTAAACCAAGACACATAAACAATAGCAACATCATAAAGCACGGCGTGGCTCTGCGTTGTCATCCTCACCCTGAGACATGAGATGTAACATCACGCACAGTAACCACACTAACTACAATGACTTAACCGAAATACAACTGTGCTTGCATTTCCTTGCTACGCAGCTACGTAGCAGAACAATATGATGGTGCCATCCAGAAAGGTCCTCATATATGAGAGACTTGAAAAGACCAGCTAAAGAATCTCATCATTTTTTAATAATATTTCAAGGTCCCTGAGATCCCTTTTCAAATTTAGAGAGTAACAATCTGCCCAATTTTTACTCTATAAATAAGGACAATCATTAATTCTGCTGATTATCACAGCAGGTTTTCTCAATTCTAGTATCCGGCTGGCGGATAAATACGAAAATACAATTGGAGGAAAACCCAATATGATTAAATGTCGGAGACCGTTATAACAAAGGAAATCTAATACCTAGACTGGCAGAGAAACCAACGAAAGGGAGTGGAACGGGCTTTAGAGACCATCGTCTCTATTTCGACTAGGATTGCTTGTGTCTTGTCGAAGTTAGTCTTTATTGGGATTTATATGGGTGAAGACCACTAAAGAGGTGAAAGGAAACGAAATTTACATCCAAAATACATACATAGCATTTCGCCTTTTTACCTTTTCAGGGGTAGACAGAGGTGTAACACACCCACATTTCGCCAGTTATGTTAAAGTCTTATGTAATAGGAGGCAGGCCTATTGCCATTTACCGGGCAGTTTTCCAGATTCTGGGCTGATACTGAGTAGAAAAACTCAATATCACTTTGCCCCACCCGGGGATCGAACCCGAGACCTCAGTACTGCAGTCGTACCGTAATACAACTACGCGAATAAGGCCGTCAGCTTGTATTAATGGTAAAGGAAATCACTGTGAGGCAAACCGCATACCTAAATGTCGAGAATTTAAAGGTATGCCTCCCAACTAATGAGGTCATTAAACCAACTGCAATAACTAGCGTGATGAACTAAAAACCTAACACTCAATTGCCATGAAGTTTATTTTAAAACTGAAGTTGAAGTAAGTTTTAACTACGTTATAACGTAAATAAAAAATGGCGTAGAATTTTTATATCCACCAGGCAGATCTGGAAATCTTTAGAGGAAGCCTTTGTTCAACAGTGGATATCCTGTTGCTGATGTCGATGAAAGGCATTAAAAGCCTTCCCCTTTAAGTCGTAATGGTCAGGTAAACAGAACGTAATCCTAATTTCTGCCGATTTTTCAGGCTAAAAGACAGCAAATCATGAAGTGCCTTGGATGGTGGTTGATCATTACTGGGCCATGAACACCCAGAATGTCATGGAAAAGGTTAAGGAAAAGCCGGGTACTGGACCTTTTCTGACAATTTAGTTCCTACGCGGAATTTCTGTAACACATAAATAACACCAATAAAGGTCATGTACCATGTAAGTAATAAATTATAATATCTACCTATATATCAGATATTATTACAGTAGACCCGCGGTAATCCGACAAACAGGACGCTATTGGATTGTCGAATTTGTCGGATTACAGGGTAGTGCCTCCGACCCCCGTAGCCCGGAACTTTTTAGAACAGGAGTACCTTGTAACCCGAAAATTACGTACTTACAAAAAAAAAGATTGTACCTATGTGTACTATATAATTGAGCATTCACGAAAATATTTTGTCATAGGGTCGCCGGATTAGCTGAGGGCCGAATTATCGCGGGTCGAATGTATAAGGATCTAAAAAAATTACGTATATATACATTTGATTTAAGCACAATATTCAAATCTTTGACTATTTATTAGCGACTTGTTATATCCAAAACTGTGAGAATTCATGCAACGTATCATAGAGATTTACCGTTTTGATCTGCCGTTAGGTACCTACATAAAAGTTGGTTCTGCCGACCGACATAATATCACCAGGCCTTTTCTTAGAGGCCTTTCAGCGTATCAGAAGGTAGAACTCGATTCAGTGTAGCTGCAATAATGCTAATGGAATAATATTGCATAAAACCAGTTAATTTTATAATTCATTTCGTGCACTTTCAGTGCTTTTGATTATCGCTACTTGAACTTTATCAATACAACTAGCGCCATCTATCGATCCGTAACAGAAGCTGTAATCGAACGGTAACTCAGTATTTTTCTCTTTGTCTCAATTATTTCGATGGATATCAGCAATCGGCCTAGTGGCACTTTAGATAGTTTCTTTTCTTATCCGAAACCGAGCATACCACTCTACTCAAAATAATCTACAATCTAAGTAATATTTGGGTCATTGTTTCATAATATAGATTAATCATTATTTTTCCGTTTCCTTTCCCTTCGCCTTCATCAAAAACATGTTTTGTAGATCCGGCTGACGTCATAACTCATAACAGGATCATAACCGCAGTGTCCTTTAACCACATTAATACGCAAGTTCGAGTAACGCCACGTCTGCTTTAAACAACAACCAAAGTCGTGTCTACGTAAGGATATATTACGAAGTACTGCACTCGTCACTCTCAGATATCACGTCATGTAGTGTTATAGCCTATTCTAACCCTACTCCAGACTCCTAAGTAGTATCGGCACTAAGTACGCTTTTCAAGTGTTACAGTATGGATTTGAGTAAACTTTTACGACCGGCCATGTGACGTCGGTTTGAGGTCAGAGCAAATTGTAAGGCATCGATCCCTGAACCTCACCTGGATCCATTATAAGTAAAGCGTATAATTCAAATATTAGTCTATAAAACCGATTTCAAAACCACTACAAACCAAATTATTTTTTGTTAAAAAGTTTTTATTTATTGCTTTTTTGTTAGTTAATTATAGAATGGTGTAAACTATAGGTACATCATAAATATACGATTGCAGGATTCGCGGGTCATCTGCTGTTAGTTGTTAAAGGGTTCCAGTGACTATCTCCGAAGACACTCATCAGATCCTAATGAATTTTATACTAAAACCTTCCCTGAAAAATATACATTCGAATAACGAAAACACCATCCAAATCGGATCAGTAGTTTTTGAGAAACTCGCGGCCATACAAACTTACATACATACGTGTAATACATACAGATTGAATACAGAACCTCCTGTTTTGAAGTCGGTTAATAAAAACAATCTTTGTAACCATGACACAAGTAAACACAAGAGCTGGTGCTTTTGAGAGCCAACTATTCTAATATCAATATGATTCTAACTTCTAACATCACTCCAGACTCTCATGATGTTTCTAAAACAATTTACTCAACCAAGAAGTAGTAGGTATACTTTATAACTAACCATCCAAAGTGGATACCTCGGCCTTAGGATTCTAGGATAACGATCTACCTATATCCGGTTTATTACAGCGTGAATATATTTATCTAGCAGGAGGTGTGGCCACGGTTATCTTATTTAAAAAAAACTACAACAAAAAACATTTGTTCTGACATCCGGCTAACACACGTATTTGCCTACTGATAAAGCTGGCGTTCATTTTAAGATGTTTTATATAAATACAAAATTAAATAATCTTGCCCCTAAAAACAAAGATAGCCGGCGAAATGTGGGTGTAATAACGCCTCTGCTTACCCCTGAAAAGGACACAGGGTGTGATGCTAGTCACTTACTGGCCTCTTGGCATCACTTGGCATAGATAATATTACCGTGGTATAGTAGGCAATAGGCATTCTATAAATAAGAACTGACGGACGATTCAAAACTCTACATCAGAATTCAGGAATGGTATTTTATGACTAATTCAAGTTTTATGAGCTTGCGGTTTGGTTCCTTTTCGTTAAATTGCGTCCAACTGATTACGAATAAACGCCCTCAGCAACACGAATTTGAAGCTAAAGACCTTTTCATTAAGGTCACTCACAAAACCCGAAATAAACTGGGTCAAGTATTTTTGCAGACATTGCGGTAGAATAATTTACACCCCTCTCAGTAGTAGAGGAGGCCCATGCTCAGAAGTGGGCAGTATATAATACAGAACTGATTGCATTGCATTGCAATTTACACCCCGGAGAAAAGATCTTTGGGATTGAGTAAAAATATTTGAACGGGCCTGCAGAAAAACTGTTTTATTTATTTATTTTATTTATTTATTTATGCACTTCATATACAATCAATGTACATAGGCGGACTTAATGCCGTAGGCATTCTCTACCAGTCAACCTTAGGGTGGTGCAGAGATAAACAAGGTAGGTGCATCAAAGTTATCTGAAGCGGTGTACAGATTCAAGAAAGAACATATATATTATACGATAGATATACATATTACATAATTATAAATATATTAAATGTAGACATAACTAAAAATAAAGATATAAAAATAATAAATATATAGAATACATACGATATATATATAATGAGTTAAGGAGGTGACTCTTCCATCCCATTCAGCAATAGTTGTCGTACCCTTATTTTGAAGGCAACCCGAGTCGTAGACGTTCTGATTTCGAGGGGGAGTGAATTCCATAGAAGTATAGATTGAATAGTGAAAGAAGAGTGGATAAAGTCAGAGCTGTGCGGAGGACACTTAAGGAGAAGATTGCTAGATGAGCGAAGGTTTCTATCATGGCTATTGCAAAGGTATGGGATTTTTGAAGATAAGTAGGCAGGTGGAGTAGGGGAAGTAAGCAAAGAGAATAGAGTGGTAAGTGCACGCAAAGATCGGCGCTGTCGTATAGGTAGCCATTTTAATTGTTGTCGATAAGTAGAAATGTGATCATATTTTCGAAGATTATATACGAATCGAATGCAGTTATTAAGAAGACGGTCGAGTTTATTGAGTTGATCTGCATTCAGATCAAAATAGCACACATCACCATAGTCGATTACAGGAAGGATTAAGGCTTGTACCAGCATAGTCTTGGTCTTAGGCGGGAGGAAATTCTTTAGGCGGTATAGAGCACGAAGAGTACCGGTGACTCTCTGACAGACAGAGGTCACCTGGGGCCTCCAGCTCAAGGTAGAATCGATGTGTAGACCGAGATCTCTGACGCTGGAGCTCCAAGGAATGACATTTCCGTTAAACATAACAGGTGCAATAATTGTGTTATCCAACCTACTAATCATCCTTGGACTACCTACAATGATGGCCTGACATTTCGTTGGGTTTACAGACAAGCCGAAATTGTCGGACCAGGTTTTAATTTGAGCAAGGTCCCTGTTTACTCTATCAACAGCCGCGGACACACAATCGACTCCATCCTGAGAATATATTTGCAAGTCATCGGCATACAGATGGTACGCACAATGAAGGTCGTGAGTTAAGAGGTTAATAAAGATGGAAAATAATAATGGAGAGAGTATGCCGCCTTGAGGGACTCCAGAGTTGATATGGCACCAACTGGACGAGGAGTCGCCAAGTCGCACCAACTGCTGACGTCCCTGAAGATAAGATGAGAACCAATCCAGTGCCATGGGAGAGATCGAAAGGTGGGAGAGGATGGCTAGGAGAATGTCGTGACTGACGGTATTAAAGGCGTTCGAGAAATCGACCAAAGCCAAAACCGTGACCTTGGTATCTTCCATGCCCGCCCTAATATCGTCAGTCACTTTGAGTAGCGCAGTAGTGGTGCTATGACCAGGCCTGAAACCAGATTGCAGCGGGCACAAGAGGTTGTTTAGGTGAACAAACCTAGACAGCTGCTTGTGGGCACAGGCCTCGAGCACTTTGGAGAGGAAGGGAAGAATAGATATAGGACGGAAATTTTTCGCGTGAGACGGGTTAGGAATTTTGGGAAGGGGAATCACAATGGCTTTCCGCCATAGAGACGGAAATACGCCAGAGCTGAGGGAGCCATTAATAATGTGTAAAATGGCCGGCAGATTTTTATCAAGATGACCGCTGGATAAATATTTTTAAATAAGGTTTATCGACCCTAGGTTGGTTAATAAATGCTCTAAGACCATAGGCATTTAGAAGTAATTGCGCTTTTAACAAGACAAATGACATGCTAGTGTATACATTCATACGACCTTTTTTTTGTTTTTGGTTTCGCGTAGAAAGTGCTTTACCACTACCGCCCGGCCTTCGTGGGGGGCGACCGAGCGGTTTAAATGTTGGGTTCACCGTGCCTTACGACCTGGCGTTGAGCCGCCCGGATGATGGAAAATGTCGGGCGACCGTCGGGCCGAGTCCCTAACCTATGTACAACGCACGGCATACCAACTAAAACTCCGCGGTGGCCATCTTCGGCGCATTAGGGACGGCTGCGGGCTTCCTCGGACGAAAAGTATCTTACGACCTGGCGACCTTCAAAAAAAGAGCGTATTCCCACCCAAAAGGCCGGCAACGCATCTCTGTGCCCCCTGGTATTGCAGATGTTCATGGGCGGCGGTGATCACTTACCATCAAGTGAAACGTATGCTCGTTTGCCCCCATATCATAAAAAAAAATGTGTAAAAAATATTGTTAAGATAATTACCTATATAATGTAATGAAGTGATTAATAATTATTTATAGTTATAATTTATGTTAAGTATGACTTTTATGTAGCCTTGCTTCCACAATTATCGAAGAAGATATTGATGAACATATTCTTTTTTATTAATTGCACAATATGTGATATGATCTAAGTTAAAACAATATGACATTCACTGTAAGTAGCTGCATATCTATCGAAAGCTTACTATATGAGTGTTCTTTCACGCCAGTTACTAATAATAATGTAATACCAACCCAGTAATAAATACTGCCCACTGCTGCACGGGCCTCCTCTACTACTGAGAGGGGAAGGTAAGCCAAACCTTTAATCAACTTAATTTTTTTTACAAAGAAAGCGAACCTATGTATAATATAATATGCATAACTAGTTTATAAAGCAGACGGGATGTGAATATCATTTTTTCGTTATAGCGAATGACACTGATAATATCTCGCGGGATAGTGACGGCCATAAAATGTATTATGTTCATATCATTATTGCTCGATTATTCAATGAAAAAAAATGATTAATCAGTGCTTATCCTTATCACTGTTTTGGCTTTTTGGGTCTTACTGTGACTTGAGAGAAAGGGGAAGGAGAAGGTGGTGCGGTTCTAAGGGTTTGAAGCGTTTGTTGTCTGAATATATTAAAATTTGACAACAGCAATAGGTATTTGATTGAGGAAATGATATAATGTTACTTTGAGCTTCGGTTTTTCGCGGCCTGCATCAAGTTGGCCTGGGGGTCTTGTGTATTTGCCTCAGTAAGCGTAAAGATCTATAACTGTATTTTTATATAGGTACTATATCTAGTACCTACTTAATAAAGAGAAGACCATGTCGCTCGCATGATGGTAAGATCGCCACAACTTATGGAAGATAAACCCTGCTTGAGATCGGTTCTTACAGGTTACAATAAAGAATATATTGCCCTTGTGGAAAATATAATGTAATCCTAGAATAAAATACCAGCATTATATCTCTGGATAAGTATCTCGATTCCTCAATTATTCCGGCCGTTCTGTTTCTTTAGTTTAGGGATATAATCACCGAAACTAATACTATTAGAGACTTGGGTGTCCTCTACGATGCCAAATTATCTTTCACATTCCACTTAGACAATATTATTAAAAGAGCATCTAGGATGCTAGGGTTTGTCATTAGGAGTTGCAGAATGTTTAATAACCATGTAAAAATAAAACTCTATAATTGTCTGGTTAGAAGCACGCTTGAATACGCTAGTGTGGTATGGCGACCTCATTATGCTACACAATCACTTTGTCTTGAAAGAGTCCAAAAACGTTTTTTGTGGCATCTCACTTACTCTGCAGGTAAAGTTAAAGAACTACCCTCTTATAGAATGAGACTGGAATATTTTAAAATGACTTCCCTATCTACACGACGTCAGATTATCGATGCTAAGTTCGCTTATAAAATCTTTAGGAACATAATACGTTGCCCACAATTGCTGAACCTATTCTACCTCCGTGTTCCCTCTAGAATTCCAAGACACTTAATCACACCGCTCTGTCCGCCTCAGAGAAGAACTGTTCTAGGCGCAAATTCTCCTTGTGCTAGAATGTGTAATGTGATCAACGGTTGTAGCGATCAAATCGACTTACACTTCGACTCCCTTGCCAAATTCTCTAAGTCAATTTATGATGTACTGGATAACATGGCCATTTAATTAATTTTTTTTTTTTTTCCAACATGTATCTTCTTCTTGTGTCATTTTGCATGCTTTTTTATGTTATTTTTTTTTTTGTTGTTTAATGTTTATTGTACGGCGTTTGGGTTACTTTTTTCTTTTTCTTTTTTTTAATTATTTGTACGCTTAAAAAAAAATATTAGTAATAATAAAATTAAATTTATAGTTTATTAACCGTTTGTTATGTACATGTGGTGTTTACCTGTAAGTAATTGTTGCACTTAGTTCATAATTTCCTTTTTGTATATGTTATATAGCTATTAGATGTAAAGTGTAAACAAACAAACAAAAGTGTAAACAAATGTTGGTAAACCTTTATAAATAAAAATAAAATAAAATAAAATAGTCTCTACATGTACTTTAAAGGCCTAATAGTAAAGGTAGGAGAAACACGAGAGCCGCAAACCATTACAAAGCTTACTGGCGTGGCAAAGATGAAAACTTTCCAACTTATATGCGACACAGTGGGTATTGAACATATCGATATTTTCCATTGTTAAGGTCGCAAGAACACGCTGGATACAAGCCGCTTTTGACAGGTCCGTCTGGAAATATTTAAGTGATGCTTATGTTCAGCAGTGGAATATGACGATTATGATTGTAGAGCGGCCAGAGCTGACAAAGGATAGCGACACCTGGATAATAGAAGACATCTTGTTTCGGTAGTCAAGACCCACTTCGAGTTAAGAACCAGCGGAGTTTGTTCAGGGCCGCGCCGATCATATGTGCGAAGTGTGCGGCGCACACGGCGCCAAGGCAATTGGGGCACCGGAATCAGGATGAAAAGCCAGCGTTATTTAAATAACTTTTTATCCCGGGAAAATATAAGGCGGGACTTTTATCCCGGAAAAACTTTTTAACACGGGTGGAGCCGCGGGCAAAAGCTAGTATATAATATAAAGTAACTTAGTAAGAATTTTAAGCCCGTTTTTGGACATGTACTTAGAATAATAAAAATATTAAAGTTGAAACAGGATGACAAAAATCAGAGGCGCTCATAGATTTCGCACACAGGCGCTGCCTTGGGTCGGCGCGGCCCTGAGTTTGTTAGAGCGGTTGCGTTTATTTCTTTTGCTCTATCATAGAGCCATCGTGGAAAAGGACGCTAAAAATATTTCGCCCGGGATACCCGAATCGCTAAGGCTGGCACCGCTGGCGATAAGGTTGGAAATGCTAAGGAAAGAAGAGATACACCCACAGATAAACCCAAACAACTTGTATTATTACGCCCGTATTCACAAACGATACTTAGCTAAGGACAGCTCAATGCTATGATAATAAGTCTGTTTTCGTTAACATTACTTGCATAAGTATAGAAGTAACACTGGCAAGCAATTCATTTCATAAACGATACTCAAGGGACTCTTTGCTGTGCGTTCCCATAGCATTGTGATTGGTTTATATTGTAATGAAACTTCCTCGAGTAGATTGACAGAAAACATCAAACATTGACTTTGAAATTTCAATTTTGATGGAAATTATCGGAAATTATAAATAGGTATTAAAAATGACACGGATTTCAAATAGTAAAAATACATTACATACATGCGACATCACCGATAAATTCTTGGTAGATGCTATAACACGAAAGAAGGAGACAACTTGTAAAATTTTTAGTTAAAATAATATTATGTTCGCTTTTGCATTATGGACATAAGTTTCGCGGCTTTATTGAGTAAAAATCTCCTAAAATGTGGTAAGTATGATGTTTTCCAGTTTGTTTCCTGGTTATATATATTACAATAATATAAAATGATAAGACGAATAACAGAAGTTGATTTCTTTTAGTTCAAAGAAGTTACCATATTTTACTTCTTCAGAGAGGGAATTAATCGTGGCTTTGATGCGGGAACGGCCTATTATTGAAGATACCGTACGCATGCTCAAAATATAGAGCCAAAGAAGAAGGCTTGGGATAAACTGACAATAGCTTATAATGCACAGTCGTATGTTACACCCAGGGACAATGTACAGTTGAAAAGATGTTGGGAAAATATAAAACTTATAGAAAGAAGGAGCTCTCTCAAGAGTCAATGAGTATGATGCGTATAGAAAAAATATTAGATTATAAAAACAGCTCCATGCTTTACAATTAAAAAAAAAATTGGAAATAGAACGATAAAAAATACATCTTGAAAATTTAAATATATTTGTTTTATTTTATCCGACCAAATTAACTAAAAATGCTGTGTTATAAATTATCTCCTGTATCGGAGCGCCTCGGTATGTAGGTATTTTATAATTTATATTATTATCATTTATATTTTCGATAATGATGCCATTAGATGTACTAATCTAAACTATCTTTCACTAATAGGAAGTTACATTACTCCTGAGTGCTATAGGCTACTTTTTATCCCGGGAAAATATTTTATCCCGGAACAACTTATTCATGCGGGTGAAGCCGCGAGCAATACTAGTATTATATAAAATCGAAGTTGTTACAATCACATGGCACGTTGTTATGAGACGCGTAGCCAACTTTTAGGTCAAACAAGGATCAAATCCTCTTCGACTCCCCTATTGTACGTTCTACTGGGTTTCTAGTTTTTATGTTAGCTTTATTGTAATTTTCTTTGGAAATATTGCCTGGTTGTGATACTGTGAGATTTGAAAATCTCGATCACTTTTCTAGTGTTATTCGTTCTCTGTAGGTCTCTTTCAAGGGTGTAATCATCAAATTCTTTTTCGCTACTGCAGTCCATCGCAAGTTAACGGATCAAATCAAGAAAATCACACGAATTTACAAACCTAACTTACGTGGTCTCTAAACCCGGTGCTAGATTGACGTTTGTGTTGATTTGCTATGCGTTGCGTAAAATAGCTCGCGAGCTCCTTTTGCTGTGCGTTCATTTTCCTAAATGCATACTGTCATTCGTCTCTTAAGTGTTGTTTAAGAATAAGTTTGACGGACCCTGTGCGTTGGAGAGTACTATGCGTCCTCGGGTTGAGTGTTTGGGCATGACAGCCTACGCACTGCGTAGGCCAATGGACGCTGTGATTGGCTAATATTGAGATACAACTTTACATCAGTTGGCTGTCAGAAAAACAAAGCTGAATAAGGCAAAGAAAACGATAAAACAACCGACACTATGCGTTCGGGAGCACTATGCGTCCTCTAAGTATTGTTTGTGAATACGGGTGTTAGAGCCTAGGAAATTCAATTATTTTATATTTTATCGGCATTATTTAGCATATTGAAAATCTTAAACACGCAACACTTTTTGGAACTTAAAATTACAGAGCACGAATAGCTTGTACAAACTACACTGACGAATGACTACGATTTCCTTCTTATCGAAGTACAATAACCGCTGCCTGTCAAAAGAAATTTGAGAAATAGTGGAACGTTGCGTCTGCTGTCTGCCCTAATGGACTCTCAAGTCTCGCTTATGATACACCTTGGAGTGTACACAAAATGCTTTTCTATAATCGAAAACATAAAATATATGGCTAATATGTATATCCTAGCGACAGACTTATCAGAATATGTCATTCCCATACAATTTTCCTTTTCCTTTTCTTTTCCTTTCGTTCATGATTGTAGAAAGGCATCTTATCTATAATCTACGTCTCCTCAGTAGACATAGAGACATCAGTAGATATCTTGCTACTGCTGAAAATATCTGTGGAATTTATTATTTCCAATAGTCCCTGATGCTTTATGCCTACAGCTAACTTCTAGCCTATTGCCGTTTCGTAATATCAGTATTTTTTCCTCATAATGATGACAAAGATGTTATGCAGCGTCACCGGAGTAAGTGGGCGAATATTATAGCCATGCGCCTACGTTCGTCGTTATTAAAAGATTTTATTGATAAAAATAAGTAGCTTGCCCTTTTAATGAGACAGCAATTTGGAAACCCTAGTACATATTGGCGCCTGCAATTTATATTTGTCTAAAACAGAAATGAAGTCGCTGCTACTTACCCATTTCCTGGATTAAGGAAGCCCTCTAGTGGACTAACATAGTATCTACTTACTTATAGAGTAAAGATATAACTGAAGAGCATGGGAGATGCGATCTCTAAGCTAAAATGAAGGCGGCGGCGACGTGGTTTCCAAGAATGATCGTTCCACGAATCTAATTGTGTGTGGCATTTAGCTAAATGGGAGTCCCATTGTTGGTGCAATAATTGCTTTTTTTTATTACTTTTTTATAATATACGATGTGTTTTTGTTTTCCGTGTGCAATATTGTTCCAATAATAAACTTCTTTCTTCCTTTCTTTCTCATATTTGTGTATTTTTATTCGTAGAAATACAATGAAAAGTTCTTTGATTAAGAACAGAGTGAAGATATTTTTTATTGCTTTTTGATTCAGATTTAGACGAATTGAACTGTACTGTGACCGTACTTTTATTTAGCTTAGCGGATCGGCAAATTGACCCCATTGCAATTGATGGTTAGTGGTATAGTATAAATCCCCAGCAGAGGGGGATTTCAGTGAACCTACAACATATAAATGTTTGTTAAATAAGCAGTGTCCGGTGATCATACCGTAACCATTGTGCGTAGAGAGACAAAAGGCGCTTCTACAGACGTCGGTTTGGGTGTGGCACTGTTTTCCGGGACTGTCTGCATGCACTGGTACTTGCCTATTGATCCGCCTGTTGTTCTTGTGTTCTGTGGCGCACCCATGATCGTAGCTGGTAAAAAGGTAGTGGTACCAGTGGCGTAGCGTGGGTTTCTGCCGGCCGGGGCGGACCCAGTGTGTTTGCCGCCCCAAGGAACCGGGCGAGAAGCTATCCGGAGCGATCTTTTTTTTTACCTGCCAAGTGTATGTCCATGGCGCAAATGTTTACACGATTTAAAGGTTTTATTTTATGCATTTTGCCGCCCCCTAAAAATTCCGCCCAAGGCGGGCCGAAACCCCGCCCGCGCCAACTACGTTACGCCACTGAGTGGTACTATAGGAATGGGTCCAAATACCTGGTTTGACCCTCTTTTGCCAGCTCGTCTGCTGCGTCCGTTACCTAGAGAGCCACTGTGCCCAAGTGTGACAAGATTAGTCTTACCACAGTATCTATGGTCTTACTTATCACCTCCAATGCCAAGTGACACTGTAGTATGAGCCCGGACTGAGAGGCTAGAGTGTCGACTGACGAGAGATTACATGCCTACCCTCGAGTCGACACAATAGGGTAGTTTCCTAAGTTTGATGTTTTACATTATTTTATACATGAAAAAAATAAGAATAACAAAATGTTCTGTAAAAACAGCATCAAAACTGGTTGAAAAATAAAGCAGTTCTTCAGATTTGAAATATTGATGAGAGCAAAATTGGGGCGTGGTGGGGTTATCACGGTATCTGTTTCTTACGCACGCAGCGTTATGGCTGGTTACACCCGATGTTAATGTTTTTTGATAGCTACCCCTGCCACCAAATTTCAAAGCTTTGCAACTTATTTATTATTCCATAGATTTTGAAAATTCCTTTTCCTTTAGATTTTGGATGACTTTTTAAACGTATTAAAAGTATTAAAAGATAATATTCAATTACCCCATTATGCCGGCCTGCTTGACACCAGATATACACAGGCTGATCTCGAAATGCAATTTAAACTTACGTGAGCCATTCTGGCGGGGTTTACACCTTGTGTACCGTGTTCTCTATTCGGGAGGATACAAATATCCTGTCATTAGTAGAGTGGATCAACATTCTATATTTCAATCTGAATAGAATATAACATGCTGTAGACCCTAGATAGGGCTATAGGTACTTACCCACTCTCTGTAAAAGCTTATACTTATGTACATTTAACCCTACCGTAGTTACAACAGCTGTAGGTATACGTACGTGGTTTTAGACAGGGATGTATCCTCGTTACGTCACAACTCACATCCCTTTTAATCGAACGGTCTCCTACTGCCAGTACAAACATACGCACAGTCGATGTAGTAAGTAGGTACTCACATTAATTGGATGGTTCTGAAATTATACGATGTCTATAATTGTTTTGGATTTTAAGTACCTAAGTAGTTTTCTACTTTTCAATTGTAGCCACTAGCCCTCATTCTTCATAATAATATTTTATGTCTTCGTTTTTTTTGCTTTTGTTTATTTTTAGTTCTGGTTCTGCAGTTAAATAGGTACAGAACAAAACAGTACAATAGGAAAATATAAAATACAAATAGGTAGGTAGATACTTAAGTTAATTTTTCACGTAAACCATATTTAGGATCTAGATAGAATTTGGACATGGCGTACAAACATATTTATATTATATACTTATTATACATTAGGGCGTTATAAAATTTGTATTGATTCCTCTAGGTAGTTATAAGTATTAACTTTTTTTTTCCGTCGAGCAAAGGTCATATTGCAGTAACTACGTTGAACCTTGACAAGGCAAGATAATTCGACCTAGATATTTTAAAACAAAGAAACTCTGAACAAATCCTTACTATTACTTAAATACCCCAAAAGGTCAGGATTAACTCAAGATTTTAATAAAATATTTTTTTTCGCACTTTTCCGTATGATACTAGTATTCGAAAGCCTATTATATTAGGATGTATCCTCTAGTAACCGTCCGGATATAAGTTCGATGCAGGATGTAGACAAATGTCCCCCCGAGTCGTGCTTAAAATGGTAGCACCTTAGAATAGGCGTTATTATTCTAAGGCTAGCACTAGAATGGCTTTGGCGTGTTCGGTTCTAGGTCCGTGTCATTCTAAAGTGCTGATGGAGACCAACATGGGATTTTTGGTCCGTAAAAATTCGACATATCCCGTCTACCTTGCATAAGCAGTAAGCACGAAGGGGATCCAAGAGGATTTTCCACATGAAAAAAGGTAGATATAGGTATCTAGGAAGGGAAAAAGAAAGCTTTATCCTTGATTTAAAGATTAGAAATAAAAAATGAGAGGTGTCAAGGGACACCCGGATGGAACGAAGTTCCTTTCGATTAATTAGTGAAGGAATTGTAATAAAATTTTATTTATATAACAGAGTGTGTATATATATAAATATATAAATATTTTCCTATTTCCGTTCCAATACATAAGTTTCTAGAGAAAAAAACAAATAAATACGTGTGGCACTCGGAGAGTGCCGCGGTAAAGCTATTGCATAGCATTTTTATCACAAATTTTGATTGACTAAACACAAATTCGATCTTACGCTTACCACATAAAGTAGATTTTTAAACGCGAGCAACGCACGTTTAGTCTTGTTATTGATAAATGTCAGAAATGCAATGGTCATCACAACCAAAGTAGAATAAATCAAAATTTGAAAAAAGAATGTTACGTTCGATTCTTTTGTACTCGTGCCGTGCCAACGCTGGGGAAATAGCTTCTACGCAATGTATTTAAGGTTCATATTAGATTAGTAAGAAATGGTTTTAATGACTTTAATAAATAAAAATATACTCGTTTCAAGAATTATAGCTTCTACGCATTGTATTTAAGGTTCATATTAGTAAGATAATAGCAAAAAGTGTCGTGACAACTTTTCGTAAGATTTTTTTCCGTCTAGCCCCCTTTCACAACGCGCGATAAGGAACTTCGTTCCAAAAATACTTACACCTAGAGATTTAGACTAGGGTAGCAGAATTCTAAGGTAGTGCCGCAACATCCTATGTACCTGTAATCGTGGGGTAGACAGTGGGACGACCTTTTTTATTTATGGCATTGAATGACGAGACGAGCATGCCGTTCGCCTGATGGTAAGCGATACGACCACCCATAAACAGTAGCAACACCATCCAGCACCTTGACTTACAAAGTACTGTGTGGCATTTCACTGCGCTCGTCATCCTGAGACTTAAGATGTTAAGTCTCACTATGTCCTGTAGTTACACTGGCTACAACGTCCTTCAAATCGAAACACAACAGTGCATGCACACTGCTGCTTGGCGGTAGAAATAGACATTGCGGTGGTACCTACCCAGATGGACTCTTACATATGAGAGACCTACCACCAGTATAGTATAGTATAGTATAGTATAGTATAGTTACTCGGACCACATTTTGTGGCCGAATTCAAAGTGTACGCGAAATCGCAACCAACTGGCGATTAGCATAACGAAATTAGCATAACGCAACTACTTCTGAAGTCTGGACCACGTTGTGTCGCTGCGATATGGTGTGGTTGTAGTACATGTGAATACATCTTTGGAGACCTCAGTATAATAAGAAGCTTCCAGCTTTAAGAAGGCTACAGTGAGGATGGAATAACTAATAAAAAATAATAGTAGGTAACTATTTAGGTATGAAAGTGTTGGTGATGCAGACAGATGGTAACCATGAAATGTTAGTAATCAACATTTTGAGTCGGGAATTTGAAAATAAATGCGCGAGTAGTATGAGCGTCGCAAACGCAATGCTGGAACAGCTAGCGCTTTCAGTCGTCAGCGTTTTATAAACATACGCACATACGATCTATAAAGTGCCAAAAAGGATAACAAGCGACATTCCCAAAATAGAAAAATACCATTACAATAGCTTACCAATATAGCATTTAAAGAGGAAATTTTGTATTATACTATGTATTGCTGTATCACATTATTATTATGAAATACATGTTGACATAATCTGTTAAGCATGCACTATTTTCAGTTTTAGCACAGTAGTTTTAGGTTTATTATCGTTTAATATTAAAATTGGGTAATATTTCTTTATATTGCAATGCAGAAAGACGCATTGTGTAATAGTACTTATGTAACAATTACCTACTTTCTCTGCGACGAAATAAATGGTAAAATATTTTTGACCGCAATCTGGTAAAAATATTTCTTTTGAGCAGTTTCGACCCTTTTCGAGACAGTTATTGATTGAAATTTGGTATCTCTTTTTAATTTATTGTTTATTGGCTCCGAAGGCAGATGAACTAACGGTCCAATTGATGATAAGTGATGGTATCTAATCAGTTATCAAGATTCTCCACTAATAGCTTGTAATAATTGCAATAGCGATCGCGACACGGGAATCGAAACCTCTACCTCTCGGTTCTCATCCGCATGCTGTTAAACTACCTACGGCGTGGCGGCGTTTAAGAAAATGGCTAGATAGTTTGAATAAGGTATACAATAAAAGATGTTTAAACTAAAAAACATGCATATTGCATACGCATACGCATGCTCACGCCTTTTATCCCCGAAGGGGTAGGCAGAGGCGCAACTAGTGCACCCACTTTTCGCCAAGCGTATTCCGTCCCATGATGTGATAGGGGGCGAGCCTATCGCCATATCGGGCACAAATTCCAGTCTCCGGGCTGATACTGAATAGAAAAATCCAATATCACTTTGCCCGACCCGGGGATCGAACCCGAGACCTCAGCCTTGCAGTCGTACCGTAATACAACTACGCCACCGAGGCAGTCATAGTCATGCATATTGCATACATAATATATACAGTATATATGCTCTGACATGAGAGAAAGAAAAAAAATATTGTATTATGAGTTTGAAAAGATTCTTGTAACCAGTGGCGGCCTTAACCAAAGCGAGGGTTCGGGCGGCAGATCTTTGCGAGGCCTTTTTCCCCTTGGCAATGACGGGCTCAGCCGGCGCGAGGCTCGGGCGGAAGGAAAAAAATGGTTCCCGATTACAATAAATAGGATGGGGACCTAAAACCTTGAAGCCAGATATACACAGGATGATCCCGGAACACGACACGTTTACGTGGACGCTAAGACTAATACGTGGGCCATGGCGCATTTAGTTTAATTTTTGTTTCACTTAAATACACCATGTGTACGATGATCGCTTTCTGGGCGGACACAAATATGCTAGGACCAGCAAACATACTATATACGAAACAATGTTCTCCGCGTTAAACTGTTACCTATCTAAATATGTACGTACCTATACTATTTCACTTCTAATGCCTAAATTGCAATTGAACGCGACCGACATGGTAACCTTGAATGGAATTAGAACAGGCGTATAGACCACGACTATGCCAAATAGGTATCCGAGAAGCGAAATTCGATACCTAAGAAGTATTTTATATCAGACCTGTATTATAGAGGTCATTACTGTCTCACTGCCGGGAACCTACAGGCCTTTATTTACTAATAACAGTTACCTGGTTACGTCTATACTCCTCACGCGAAAGTAAAAACCAAAGGGAGGTTGTTACGCGTCATATTTTCGAAATTCCTATAAATAACACTGAGTTGTAAGGGTTTATCTCGAGAAATTTGGCATTTAACGACGAAGGTAGCGATAATTAATACCTAAGTTTAAACCTACTAATATTATAAACATGAAAGTTTGTAAGTATGTTTGTTACTCTTTCACGCAAAAACTACTGAACGGATTTCGATGAAATTTGGCACACGAGTAGATCAGGTCCTGGATTAACATATAGGCTACTTTATCCCGGGAAAATATAAAGCGGGACATTTATCCCGGAAAAACTATTTAACGCGGGCGGAGCCGCGTCCAAAAGCTATAACGCTATGAAATAACTTTATAAAGCTAGAAATGTGCCCTAAAATAAGTTACAAACCTGCGACCTCCGTCGCGGCAGTTCGACTGGACTTTATTGCCCTTCCACTGTTGGGGTAGTTAGAAATTTTAAGAAACGTTGATAATCCCGGTCGAACACGTAGGCATAAGTTAAAAAGATCAATTTTATGGCTACGGCAAGTTTCAAACCTCTTGCTTAGTTTAAAACTTAAATTTTTGTCAACGCTACATACTTACCTGTAGGTAAGTACCTATTGCATTTATATTCACAACTAACATGGCATGCGCGTTTGTACTTCTCAGTAAACTCTTAATTAAATAATTTTAGACGAGTGTTTTTGCAGTTGTAGGTAGTCTACAAATGAGGAAAAGGGTTCAATAAACCATTAAAATTAACGAGTAACGACCTTGTTTTATGAACATACAATTATATTATACTGAGCTAAAATATACCTATTTAAT
The DNA here is from genome assembly GCA_947568825.1 of Sphinx pinastri. Lineage (NCBI taxonomy): Eukaryota > Metazoa > Arthropoda > Insecta > Lepidoptera > Sphingidae > Sphinx > Sphinx pinastri. Next base: position 15,462,896 of record OX387629.1, read on the forward strand.
TAATGTAAGATTATTGTTGGAACTTTAATGTTTAATTTCCATGACCAGATGGATCGTTGCCGTAGATCGCTTTATTAGCTTGAAAACTCATCATTTAAATGACTATCAACTTGGAATCAATCAATCTATTCTTCTTCTAGAATCGAACCCAAGACCTCAAGTAAGTAATAAGTTTCGAAGCAGAAAGGCTTCGTTAGATGGCGTCAAATTAGTTTTATTCCCACGAGAAAATGTTTTTTATGAAATTAAATATGATGGCTATCATTTCTAATATAATTTTAACCTATTCCTATCAAACTCTAATATAATTTTGATGAAATATAATTTTTAATAACATAATTATAACGAAACTTGCATGTAACAACTAAACGTATCTTCTAACTATGCGCTAAACGTCAACAGACCAGTGTTGCCAACCGTACGATTTAAATCGTATTCATACGACCTTTTTGGCTTTGATACGATGTACGATCGTAAATTAGAAATCGTACACAAATATACGATCTTTTCAAATGTTTTAATACCTACTCACAGCAAAAAAAAAACGTATTAACTTAATTTTTTCTTATAAAAAATCAATAGCAACCAACAGATTTGAACGAGCCTTAAACTTCTTATAACGTATAATCTTGTAAAATATCTGGTACACCTGTCATCCGCCTACAACGTAATCCTCCTAGCCAGTTTCAGCCACGGCGGCCAATCTCAATGGAGATCAGCCAGGTACGCAGGAGATATTATAGTGCACAAGTGTGTGCGCAGTACACAGGTGCACTCGCTATTCCTTCACTCTCATAGTCCGGTGAGACGGCAATCCGATATGACCGGAGAGAGATCAGGCGCAGGACCAACGGCTTTACGTGCTTTCCGAGGCACGGGGGTATCATACCGCCAACTTCCAGACTCCGAGCTGCCGAAAAACCCAGTCACAATGTTTTTGGCTCGACCCGGTATTCGAACCAAGGACCTCAGCGCGCAAATCATATTCGTAACGCGTACGCAATACAACTACGCGGCCGAGGCAGTTCGCCTACAAATTCGTGATTTTAAGCTATATCTGTATGGAAATGTTACATGTCATAGGTATTTTCCTATATTTTAGAAGAGATGTTATAACCAAGGTGAAAAAAGTCACTACTTGTTATCTTTGTTAATCTATTATAGATAGATTATCTACATGCCAAATATTAATTGTTAAATTAAATTTCGCATTTAATTCATTTACTTTTGTTGTATTGAAATTTTAATGCGTACTATTTTTTTTCAAAAATTCTTGGTAAAATACGATTTTTCTTAGTGTCTGGTACGATCATCTAAAAAATAAAGTTGGCAACACTGCAACAGACAATAACAAACATGGCAGCCAGTTGGCGTCCTTTGTAAAACTAGACATTCTATGTGTACAATAATTTATTAACAAAATGCATTTATATTCTGATAATTTTCATTGTGCTAATAGTCCTTAATTATTCCTTTGAAGTTAATAGTAATAAAAAATGTACATATGCAATTACGCGTGGTTAAAAATGAAACACATAGACGTTTCTAAATAGAAGTTCTAATATTTTATAACTCTATCATATACCGCGAGTGTGCGAAATTCAATTGTACTTAAAGTTTTATGAATTAAATTTCATTTTTTTTCATATAATGGAGGCTCCCAAAGTGTGTAGAATATGTTTGGTAGCTAACGTGAAGATGTTTCACCTGCAAAGTCAGCCTTTAGAGACGTATTTCGAAAATGTTATTGGAGTAAATGTGAGTTAAAACATATATAACTTTTCATTTATGGTTTTTAACATAAAGAGGTAACTCAGTAACTTTGTGTCTTTTTTTAAATATCTAGAACCCCACACTCTTCTTTGTAAAAATATTTTATATTTTGTAAATAAATGCTTTCAATAAATATGACTAACATCAATGTTTAGTTCAAACATTAATTAAGAATAATTATATATTTTAGTTCAATTGTAAATTGAATAGCCCAGTAAATGTACCACTAGTTTCAGCATAAATTCCTCCCCATCTCCAAGAAGTCTATACTTTGGTTGTTTAATTTTATTATATGACCAAACTCAAGACCAATTTATTATAAAGATTCCGATTTTATACTTTGTCCCTGTTTTGTCTACGATTGTAAGTTGTAAAATGTTTGTGACAAATGCTTAAACAAAACCTAAAACACTAAAGAATGCCTCTGCCTTAAATATCAATTTCTTGTTATTAATGCTTAACTTTGTTCCAGCTTTTAAGTACAATGGAACTGCCCCTGTATGCCTGCTATGAGTGTGCTGCCCTTATGAAGAAATTTTATTATTTCAAAGAGAGATGTCTGAGAGGGCAAAGTACACTTTATGAACTATTAAACTGCAATGGAAAGGTAGTAAATATTCACTTTGCATGCGGAATACAATATACAAAATATTTAAACATTATTTTATTCACTTTGAGAAAACAATTTGTCATTAGCTTAATTTTTATAATGAAAACCTTTTCAGATAACAGAACAAGTGCTACAACTTATAGATAGAGAACATTTACAACTATCGTCTCATATTGTTATTAGGCATTTTACCGAGCCAACACTTCAAGTACAGGAGAATGAATACTCCGAGCCATACAACATAAAAGAAGAGAATGATGCAGACTGCAAGATAACTTTAGATATAGAAAGTGTCAAAGAAGAAGATTATGATAACTTCACACCACTTATATCTAGTGACGACGATGAACCTCTATCTCTGCATAAAAGTATTAAAGATGAGAAGAAAGGTAAAAAGAAAGGCAAAAAGGTCAAGAAAGATAAGAAAAAGAAAATGGATGATATAGATATTGATGAGCAGTTGGAAGATGTCAAAGTAAGTAAAATATCCAGACAAGATCTTTGCAAATGGTTTTATAAAGGAGCCATCAACATGCACTTTGATACTCATATTTTCTGCACATCTTAATACTTAGTGGATTGTTAGGTTATTATTAATGTAGGTGCAATTTTAATTGATATGAATGCATGTTTAAAGCTTGTGTTAGGCACATTTTAGCTCAGCAACTCTTTATAAAATGACTTTGAAATAAGGTATTTTCCTGTGTTTTATTTTGTACTTTATTTAATAAGTAACAGAAAATAATACGAAAAAGAAATGCTTCTGTTAAATCAGTATCAAAATTGGTTGAAAAATAAAGCAGTTATTCATATGTGAATATCGTTTTGAGCAAAAGTAGGCGCGTGGTGGTATCGCGCTGTCACTTTCTCACGCACGCAGCGCTTATGGCCGGTGACGTCACGATTTGCTGTTATTTGACAGATGTCACTACCACCAAATTTGATTTATAACTCATTTATTATTGGCGACATCACCGATAAATAATCGGTGGAAGCCATAAATTAAAAGAAGAAGAACTCATTTATTATTGTGTAGATTTTGAAAATTATTTTTGTGCTAAGCTTGGATGACATACATTTTGATAAATGTACTTAAGAAAAAGTAGTCCGCTATCCTATTAAAGATGCCAGCTTCTACAAGAGTGACATTAAAAAAAATTGTTCTTGTAGCCCACAGAAAACACAGTAGATCCACAATTACTAGTAATGGAAGCGGTCCACAAGCCGAAACGTGGGCGACCACGGAAGACCGATCCACCCAGCGAGGCGAAAGAACGGAAACCCAGACGGACTAAGAACACTGGCGGAGTGCTTGACGACGATATAGACTTGGACGAATACGTTACCATTGTGAAATTATCGGTAAATCTATCTATACTATCAAATAATCAAAGTGTACATACTTAATAAGGATATGGCTGCGTTTTAAAGCTAGTTTTGTTTCAGGAGCATGGAATTTCATAATTCTTTTAAACGTTCTGCAGATGAAATTCGCCGACATGCCAACTTGACGGATCGCCACTTGAACGAATTCTATCGGAGCGTCACGTCATGTTGTCCCCAAGTTTTCCGACTTGCAACTTAGTGATCAGTGGCGTAGCTTGCCATAAGGGGCCCTATATCAAAATTTGGTTGGGGGCCCTTCCAACGTCAGATTTATATTTTCGTTAAGTACAGGCCACTTAGCTTGTGCCGCCCCGCATGTCCCGCGTCCGGAGGCCTATTATGCAGCAGCAAAAAAACCTTAAAAACTTAAGTCTAGCATATAGACTAAGAGGGGCCTCAAGAGCTCGGGGGCCCCGTATCATTGATACGGCTGATACAGCGGTAACTACGTCCCTGTTAGTGATGCCGTCAAGTGTTGACTAATCGACTTATACTGCCGGCTCTGCGGGTTAGGTGTAGGGTTTCCTAAAAAAGTCTATTATATCGATATATCGAATCGTAACTGTATATACGTTCGAATGAATAAACAAATGACACTTTAAGACAACTGAGATACTAATTCCATACTGTTAAGCAACTATGATAAAAATATTATATGATATAGACTAATATATTGACTGCTTATAAATCGTCTTGTAGATGGAAGAACAATTAGAAGAGATCAACAAGCGGCAGCAGTCGTCCAACTACCTGAACGCTCCATTCCAGTGCAACCTGTGTTATAAAGGGTTCATAGACACGCACGCCTGGAAACATCATGTCGGAAAACATGATCCTGTGAGTAATTATAATTGATATGAATGTGCTAGATGTACTGCTCTAGTTTAATGATTGGTTCAATAATTGATTTAAAAATAAAATGTAGTTCTTAAAATGATTAAGAACTACATTTAACTTGATTTATAAAAGAATGTAATATAATTATTGACGAAAAAATGTTACCCATCACTTACTACTTACTAGTGTATGATACGTTTGACTCATTAAAAATACGACAATGTAATCTAGGTTCATTGGATTGAACTTATGCCCGAAACCGCCTCTAGATCTGTCATCCACTAGTCCCAAAAACAATGGTTTAGTCTCACTTGTGACTAACTTCAAACTGACTCACCATATGCCACTAACTTCACTATTCAACAGAGCGCTGGCGACATAGAGTGTCCAATATGCAAGTTCCGGTTCAAAACGAAGCGCACGCTGCAGAAACACTCCGCCAACCACGAGAAGAAATACGCTTGCAAGTCCTGTCCGTACGTCTCGAAGACTGCGTGAGTAATTATAGCAAAATCCCGGCTGTATCTGAAAATGTGGGTGACGAATTCACTCAGATTTAAATCGAAAAATTTAAAATTTATATGGATACAAATCATGTTCATTGGTGGTAGGTCTCTCATATGTGAGAGTCCGTCTGGGTGAAGCAGCAGTGTGCATGCACTGTTGTGTTTCGGTTTGAAGGACATTGTAGCCAGTGTAACTACTGGACATAGTGAGACTTAACACCTTATGTCTCAGGATGACGAGCGCAGTGGAATGCCACACAGTACTTTGTAAGTCAAGGTGCTGGATGGTGTTGTTACTGTTTATGGGTGGTCGTGTCGCTTACCATCAGGCGAACGGCATGCTCTTCTCTTCAATCAATGCAATAAAAAAAAAATGTTCAAAAACGATTGCATTGTGTCTCATACGTCTCAAATTTCGATTCCATACACACTGAAATATAGTTACCATTTTAGCTTTTATATTCATTAGCTTACAAGCTTAAAGCGTCAGTATTCTTAATTTATTTGCAGAACACAAGCAAAACAACACCAGAGATGGCATAAAGGCGTTACGTACAAATGTCAATATTGTGACGAAGTATCCACGTGAGTGTTCTATCACATTATATTCCCGCCCACTGAAAATACCTCTTATAGTCTAATATACAAGGCCTATTATAGGCAATGCTTTCGATATCAATCTGCCTATCGCCGTCCAGTCCGACTGCTTCGGTGGCGTAGTTGTATTACGGTACGACTGCAATGCTGATGTCTCGGGCTCGATTCCGGGTCGGGCAAAGTGATATTGGATTTTTCTAATCAGTATCAGCTGGATATGGGGATAGGCTCGCCCCCTATCACATCATGGGACGGAATACGCACGGCCAAAAGTGGGCGCACTAGTAGCGCCTCTGCCTACCCCTCCAGGGATGAAAGGCGTGAGTATGCGTATACGTATCGCCGTCCAGTGCTGAACGTAGGCCTCCTCAAATGAGCGCTGACCATGTCGGTAATTTTTTTATTCATATCAATATTCATATAATTTTCATCTTTACGACTCAACATTAAAGTTTATTTTTGTTTGTAGAAAGTGGACGTCGTATCTGAGTCACGTGCGGATTAAGCACCCGTCGGAGTTCATCTGCGGCGTGTGTGGGTACTCTTTCGTTAGTAAACTGGGTCTCACTATGCATAAGACCATGATGCATAAGGATGTTATTGTGAGTATATTTCAGTATAGGTATTTAAAGTATAGAATTTTACTAAACCATAATTGGTATGTCAAAATATGGAAAGAAAAAAATTAAAGCTAAGATTTTACAAACACTAATAAAAGATCATACTCTACATCATATACATGTTCTTTGTATACATGTAGTTATTTTTGAATTCAAAAAAAGTTCAAAACCATATAGTTCATAAATATCTAAACACTAGTTCTCACGCAGGAGAAAGCTGAAGGGGAAGTTGCCACAGCGGGTCCATACTGCGAGGAGTGCGACGTGAAGTTCATCTCGGTGGAGGCATGGAAGCGGCACATGGTCACCTCTGTCAAGCATACACAGGCCACGCATTTCAAGTATGTGCATTGGTCCTTCGAGCCGGAACACGTTTTTTTTTTATTCTTGATTAGAGTACATAAATATTTACTAGTTATGACACTGAAAACTACTTACGTCTACTACTAGTTACGTATCAAAGGTTGAAAGTTTAACTGACTTAAGTCGATATTATTTTCTAAAGATTTTAACCTTGATAAAAAAAAATAGAAAAATGTTCTAATTCAATATGTAAAAAACTCAATGTCGCTTAATTAGCCTTTAGGTATTACTTGGAATTAAAACGTGTTACCACGAACAGTAACGGCTGTCGCGTGTGCGGCGAGTCGTTCAAGAGTTCTGAGGAGTTGCGCGTGCATCACCGCAAGGAACACGCGCGCAAGCGGCCCAAGAACTACGGCAAGAAACCCACCAACATCACCTGGCCCGCCAAGTGCGAACACGTAAGTTAAACGGTCTTACGAATTTTCGATCAGGGTCACGTGTCCTGACGCGAGTTTAACATTTGATACCCATCCCAAGAAAAGTGCTCAGCGCCGCTAAAGAAGATTTCAATAAATAAAAATACAAACTACCTTCAAACATTCGCAATCCTTTTGACCAAATTGAATATATTGAGCACTAGTTTTTGCCCGCGGCTCCGCCCGCGTGAATGAGTTTTCCCGGGATAAAAGTCCGGCTTTATATTTTCCCGGGATAAAAAGTAGCCTATGTGTTAATCCAGGACATAATCTACCCGTGTGCCAAATTTCATCGAAATCCGTTCAGTAGTTTTTGCGTGAAAGAGTAACAAACATCCATACATCCATACTTACAAATTTATCTTTCGCGTTTATAATATTAGTAGGATTCTTTGCCATTTGGATAATACCGGCTGTATACGAAAGGGGAAGAAGAGGGAGGAGGGTCGCAAGTCGGCCGGTCACCCACGGCAGGAGCGTGCCACGAGGCCAGTCTCGTATGGAGTAGAGTGGGTGGGACTGTAGGCTAAGATTTTCTTTGATTCAACTTTAATTTAACGAACAAACAATTTTGTAATTATTATTGTTGTCCAAAATGAAAGCTGATACGACTGCTACTAATACTCTACTACATTATTTTTATTTCCTTGTGGAAAATAAAAGACTGGTGGCCGCAACGTCTCTAGATTAAAATATAATGTCATGTCCTAAAGATCTTTGTCCTACATCTTAAAGATCCTTATGTTTATGCCTAGTGTTCGGAGGAGATCCCGAACGCGCGGGAGTACTGGACTCACTTCCGGCGGATGCATCCGGACAAGAACTACCCCATACAGAAGAACCATATCTGTGATATTTGCGGAAAGAGTTTTAGAGTGAGTGGAACATGTGTAAATCTATTAGTGTATACAGGGTGTGACACGATGGGGGGATCATTAGCAGGAAGGCGATGCAGAATCTTACATTAATTTAATTTAACGTAATCTGTTTACGGTTCATAATTGATTTAAGAACTAACACATATACAAAATATAATGATTAAAATTAGAGCAAATATACAGGCTGTTCTAAAAATCTAAGAAACATTTAGAACAATTGAAAAATTGTACAATGTAATGTGTACTTTTCACTGTGCACTATTTATAATGGTGGTTTCGATTAATTTAATTTTTGCTATTATGAAGTTTTCACACACATAAATTTCATGTATCCCAGGGCAACGCGTTCCTAGTATATCACAAGCGCACGCACTCAGAGGATCGTCAGTTCAAGTGCAGCACTTGCGGCAAGGCGTTCCACAACCCCACCAACCTGCACATGCACGAGAAGACGCACTCGGACGTGCGCCCCTACCCCTGCACCGTATGCTTCAAGGCGTTCAAGTGCAAAGGCGCGCTTGATAGGCACTTCCGGGTAAATATTACTATAGCAGTAGTGTAAAACTAGTATTGAACCTTGAAATTCGTAACAGATATTAGTTAGATAAGCTTTTAATATCAGCACATTTTTTTTATTCTACAGGGTGTTTTATTAAGTAGGTATAATATTTAAACCATATATACTCACATTATATTCTAAGCGTAACAGAACATCATTTTAATAAATAGCTGTAATCTATGATCCCATAAGTGTAGTTGTTTATGCTACATTGTAACATGACTCAAGATGTTTGACCTTATGAGACGATTAAAAAAAATGTATTTGTGTCAGTGCCACACAGGTGTGAAGCCGTACTCGTGCGAGGTGTGCGGCAAGTCGTTCGGTCAGTCCAACTCGCGCAAGCTGCACGTGCGCACCGTGCACCTCAAGCAGCCCGCGCCCTACGTCAGCCGCGCACGCCTCGAGCGGCGCGCACACACCGCACACACCGCACACGCCACACACGCCACACACGCCACCCGGCCCCGCGACCACCAGCTCGCCTTCTAGCGACCACAACAGCTGCTACTTGTGCTAGAGCTGTAGGCAACACCTACACCTGGAACACCTGCAACTAGTCTACTAACACGGACGAACGTGGCTGATACATTGTCGCGACAGATGGACTACTAGTGCTGCAATCAACAACTACACCTGGAACACCTGCAACCAGTGTGCTAAACACCCCAAGGAACGTGGCTGTTATATTATCGTAACATCTGGCCTAATAGGGCTGCAGTCACTTACACCTGGAACACCTGCAACTAGTGTACTGACTGACTGTACTATTGGAGGCACGTGCAACACTGTCACAATAACAGATCACCTGCTGCAGTCAACACCTGCATCAGCAACAGCTACAACTAGTGTACTTACCACCTGGAGTACCAAGGATATGAGTAGCACTGTTAAAACGACAGTCCGTTTTCTAGGACTACACCGAAATATAGTGGCATAATCTCCTACAACCACAAGTCGCCCTGTGGAGTTAACCCGAGTACCTAGAGGGGTTGCATCTACATCTAAAGTACCTATAACAAAGTGAAATATTACGTCTCTGACGCTAGAGGTGACAATTAAGTGTGACGTTAAAGCTCTAAGTATTTTTTAAATAACTTCTTCAAGAGCCATAAGGTCCATAGGTGAAAACACCGGGAAGGTAATTTTTGAACTGATTTATGTTAATCCTCATTGATCCAGTATGAGAATAAAGCAATTATTATTTTTCTAATATTTATAAATAATGTTAGTAAACGAAATTATTTTTAAATAAAATGTGAGATTCGTAGCATAATAAACTTAGATTAATTGTGTAGCTATAAAATGTAAGACGTAGACAGTAATGAGGTTTAAGAATAAAATATCTGCATTCGGCATTGAGTGTGCCTAGTAAAAGACGAAGAGACAGCGGCTGCAGAGGCATCTTCACCTGCATTCGCACCAGTACCTACTCGCTCGCTGGCACTCTGAATGAGTTCTAACCACGGATTCTAACTAATTCTGTATTAACTAAATTCAGCGCTGCGTGCAGGGATTTTAAGAAAAGAATTGCTATTTTTTTACGAATAAAGGCAGCGTGGTTTATTTGTTGAAATTACCTGTTTTTGGTATCGTGGGGCGGCAAATTTTGGGATCGCCCCGGGAGGCTAAAACCCACACTACGCCACTGTGTCGCCTCAGTGTAGGTAGGGGGCATCAAAAGGAAGCTAAAAAAAAATCCGCCATGTTACTGCCTGCACGAAAGACCAAGACTTTTTCCGGGGTAGGCAAAGAGACGTTTCTAGTGTGGGTTTTGCCCACCGTTGCCTCTCCTAGCTACGCCCATGCCCACCCTTGCCGCCCCCCTCTCCCCTAGCTACACCCATGCCATACCATCTACCATACGTCACTTAGGACCCACACTATCGACGGACCTATAACGTTATTTACTTAATTATTTTTTGCCCCACAGCATAGAGACTTGTAACACCAGACTGATTTTGTGCAATGATTTTTGTTCGATTTATTCTCTCGATGTGCTAATATGAGTTAAATAAATTTGATTGTTTGGAAATTGAATTATATTTGAGAATGGCTCGTATCGAGTCTTGTTTGAGGAGTTGTATGATCGAGACATTTGTCGAGATCGCACTCGCAATTAAGACCTTGTGTAAAATTCGTTAATGAATGAAATCTAAATATGTATTCATGTAATGTGCTTTATAAAGTAATAAACTATTTTAAATTAAATAAACATCTTTTATTACAAATAAATGAGGTGAATAGAAAAGTTATTGGTTCTATGTTTACACAAATGGATCTCATGATTTTTTTTAACACAACTAGGTGTTGCTCGCGGCTTTGACAAGCCTTTGCCGCTACAAAAGTCCCTAAAACACACACGACGTCAGAGACTATCCCGCCCTCACACCCGCCACTACAACTGCCAGGATCAGTAATGGTGCGCATTTTATGACACCAAGTGGTGAAGCTCGGCGAGTCCCAGGGAACACTAGTCTGTCTTTAACCCGCAACGAAATTAATGAAATAGAAAGATAGGGAGGAGATGGAAATATTAATTGTCCATTTCCCTCCATTGAAAGCGGGAGACGAAATAATGAATTAAGGAGGCATTTTAACCTCAAGTACAGTACGACGTCAGCGCCATCTACTTAAAGAATCGAAAAAAAATATTTATTATTTCCCATGGGAGCAAATAGGCTATATAGTTGACTACTTTTTTTTAAATACATTTATCAAAATTGTATGTCCTCTAAAATCAAGAGGCAAAAGAAATTTTAAAATACAAGCAATAATAAATGAGTTATAAAGCTTTGAAGTTTGGTGGAAGGCGCATCTGTCAGATAACGGAAATAGCAGAATGTGACGTCACCGAGTGTCGCCGGCCATAGTGCTGCGTGCGTCCGAAAGAGATGACGCGATATCCCCACTACGCCCCCACTTTTGCTCACAACAATATTTCAAATATAACTGCTTTATTTGTCAACCAATTTTGATTCTGATTTTACAGAAGAATTTATTTTTCGTATTATTTTCTGTTACATATAAAATAATGTACAAAACCAAACATAGTAAACTACCCTACTACTGGGACAAAAGTGCCTATGTGTTAATCCAGGACATGATATACCCGTGTGCCAAATTTCAATCAAATCCGTTCAGTAGTTTCTGCGTTTACTTCTAACAAACATCCAAAAATTGTCAAACTTTCGCATTTATATTATTAGTAAGATGTTAAGATTTGTACGTGAACTAATTCATTCAAAATTCCATTTTCCATTCAAATGAATGTGTTCAAGGGTTCCAGTCAATAATATTTGAAAAATAGTTCCAATGTTTGTGATAAACTAATATCTTCTTTTATTATTAGTATTTTTGATTGTTCGTTAAATGGTAACACTAATTTTAAATGTCAGGGAGTTAAACTTTGACGGATGTTTGAAATCATGCGTAGGTCTAGAGAAAGTAGTTCAAGGCTAAAGCAGTGTTGTCAGATTAGGCGATTTTTCGCCATTTACGCTATCTAACAGGGTGTTGCGACTTAGGGCGACGAAAAATTGTGGACGGTGACCACCCGCTATTTAGGCTATTGCGAATGGTGACTCGTCGCCATTTTGGCTAAATCTCTGTTTTTGATGAATCAGGGGTATTTTTAAGCTTTTAGGGGATAAGCACACAGAAGTCATTTTATTTATTAAGTCTAGGAAAAAATTACTCTAGCTATGCCAATGCCTAGCAGCCACACACTCCCGTACTCGCGACATTCATGGCGTTGCTCCGCATTCCGATATTCCCCTTGTAATGCATGACAACATTGGCGATTTACAAAGACATTCAATAGTATAGTTATAGACCGAACATCAGGCCCAAATTTTTCGTCCAAAAGTCATTACCATTTTGGTTATAAGTCGCTGTCATATCTGAGAAGTCCGTGTGACAATACGTCTTCGATGATTCTAGAATAAATGGTAAAAATGTTAATGCCCTGTTTATCAAACGTTACAAGCTTTGCAAGCGTTTTCTCTTGTAAACTAGCGCATTTAACAAAAATGTTTTAATCAAACTAGATATTGTGTCAATTACAAACTTTTGCGCATTGGAGTTTTGGCGGGAACTTGGAAGTATCATGAGGTGCTCTTGTTTTAATTCATTATTTTGGTGGTATTTAGTGTTATATTGCATAATTATGGTGATATATTATCCAATATAGTTCTATTAAAGAGCTCAAATGAAGTGAACTGAAATAATTGTGCTAATCAAGTGTTTTTTTTGTTGCCGCCAATAAATAAATAAAAATAAAAAAAAATAAAAAATAAAAAAATAAAAAATAAAAAAGCCTTTATTTGACCCTGCTACAATTTTATCTTAGTTTCTAGTTTGTTTATTTACTAAAAATTCTAGGAATATGTATGTTTCTCTAATTAATTATTACTAAATTACTTTATTTCTATTTTTTTTTTTTTTTTTTTTAATATAATATGTATAAATGTGTGTTAAGCGAGGTCCCCTCTTTGGGTGAAGGCCTCCTCCAAGGATGTCCACTTCTCTCTGTCTTGTGCCAACTTCCACCAGTTTGAGCCAGCAACCTTTTTGATCTCGTCGTCCCAACGAGTTGACGGTCTTCCTCTCTTTCTTTTTCCTTGAGGACCTCTCCATATGGTGGTATTGTAGGTCCATCTTTTGTCTCTAAGTCTAGCTACGTGGCCAGCCCACCTCCATTTTAATCTTAATGCATAGCTTAAAGCGTTAGTAACTTTTGTTATCGCTCTTATTTTTGTATGCCGGATCTTATCTAGTTTTTTAACCTTAAGCATGCTTCTCTCCATTCCTCGTTGACAGATCGTGATTTTGTGCTTGGCTTTTGATGTGAATTTCCATGTTTGACATCCATATGTCAAGCCGCCAATACTCCTCGATAAAGTCTTGGTAAGGTAGCCACTGCTTTACTTCGACATACTACAGATAATAAAATAGACAAACCAAACTTGACATTGGCAAAATGTGAACACAAATGCCATTATTAAAAAAAAAAAACTTTGGCATTCCCCAGTGACTGGTGGGCACTGACCTCTATTATGTGTACTAGTATAATAGAGGTCAGTGCTGGTGGGACATTTGACTCCAGAATCTGCCCAATTTTAAGTTGTAACTATATCCACGGGACCTATTCATAATGATAAACCAATTAAGATAGCACATAAAAGACTATTTTACTATAATTCGCCCACTTTTCGCCCTGCGTATTCCGTCCCATAATTTTAACAGGTTGGTCTGGAAATCTTTGAGACCTATGTTCAGCAGTGGACTTCCAAAGGTTGAAGAAAAAGATGTGATAGGGGGCGAGCCTATCGCCATATCGGGCACGAATTCCAGACTCCACGGTTCCGGGCTATTACTGAATAGAAAAATCCAATAGCAGTATTCAGTACTACTATTCAAAGTAGAGTCAGCAGCATAAGTAGATGAAAAAATACAAAATCAAATTGTCTACATACTTTTGTATTCTTACTAATCTTTTTTTTCTCTTCGCAAAAATAAAATAGAAGGTATTTACTTTACTTCAAACGAAGAAAAAAATATTAATATTAACTTAACGCGTATATAGGCGATTTGAAATTTTGATTTTGTACAGATACTTATGCTGCTGACTGTACATCCCATAAAACTCAAAAAAAAACTAATAACACATAAAAACCGAGAACATGCACGCTGTGTGGCAAATAAAACTAAACCATATTGCAAAGAGAATTATAATACTACTGAAACCATACTGGCTTAGTAACCGAACAAAAAAAAATGCGATGTACTTAGATTATAAGTACATCCCATAATTATTTTTTTCTAAGTATTAGAAGAATAACTCCTAGAAACCGGGAACACGCACGCTTAGTGAGGCAAGTAAAACTAATCCACACTGGCTTAGTCACCGAACAGCCCGCGTCAGTGCTCAAGGTCGAATCGTAGCGCTAGCTCTCGATATTTTATTTTAAAATGACGGTTTGTGCAATATACGGATGTCACAGTAACTCGGATAAGCATAAGAAATATCCTAACATAAAATTTCACATGTAAGTATTACGTTTAATCACATTATATTTTGTCAAAATAATAGCAAAAGCAAAAACAATAATTCTTAATTTTATCGACAGACATTATATCAAAATGTTGCCAATAAAAGGAAAATTGTTACCCCTGAGTTTAAAATTTTTCATTAATTTATTTCTAAAATTAACTTATTCAATTGGTACTCCTGCATACTTTAAGAGTGTGTTGCCAGTATTAGGAAAATATTTTTTAACTGTTGATTTGATTTTATTTGCCAACATAAGGAGAGGGGCGAAATCGGGCTTGACCGTACACTTATGAAACATGTATCAATACTCTTCTTGTACTTTTATGTCTCCCATTTAAAAATATAAGATTGTATTACAATGGGGAAAAGAAAAACAATTATTTTATAAATAAGTAACTGACTTCCCGTATCGGGATCATCAGGCTGTCCTATACAATGTTGCTAGGTATTACACGAATTTAGTAGTATCGGTTTAAAACTTATTTCGTCTCGAAATTTTTATTGCATTAATATTTATTTTACCAAGCATGTGTAACAAAAATAATATTGACATATTAATTAATCTTTGAGGGAGGCTTTTGTTCAGCAGTGGACTTTTAAAGGCTGAAAAAAAGAAGAATTAATAACATAATATGTTAGAAATACCTCACTTTATTTCATATTGTTGAAGTACTCGCCGAGACGCGTCTAACGACGTAACGCACGTCGCGCTCCGGCAAACCATTAAACTAAAACATTTTCATTTTTTAGGATATTCGATACTGGTCAATATTATTTTATTTTACTGGCAACTCTGTACAGCGCTACTGACGTAATGTCTAATTGAAATACATATTATTATGGCTCATGTACACTCTCGCTTCGCACCTCGCCTCATGGCTCGTATCGTGTTCGCTTCGCAGCTCGCGTGATTCGAGTTTTTGTTTATATTCTCGCGGTGGGTTCATTTGTTTCAGGCGAGCGCAGCGAGCCACGAGGTTAGGCCCGTGGCGAGTCGCTAGCGCACTATTTACAGTCTCGACTCTCGTCTCGTGGTTTGCCGCGCGACTCATCTCACCGCTCGCGCGAGAGTGTAGATGAGCCATTATATATTTATATTAGTCCTCGTCGACCGATGATCCCATGTGATAAGTTCAATTCTGGTTATTATCCGCAGTTATTATCTAAACCAGCTGCTCACTAGTCAATACGGCAATCCAATGGCAATGATTAGGTGCTGTGAACATCTTATGCCAAAAGTTATTCACATTAAAATGATATTGACGCTATACTTACTCTAAGTATAGCAATTTTTTCTTTACTCCCATTGTACAGACCGACTTTGTTTCTTTTTTGGAAATGGTTCTATAATAACTGACTAATAATATATCATATTATTGACTGCCTTGGTGGCGCAGTTGTATTGCGTACGTGTTACGAGTACGATTTGCGCGCTGAAGTCCTGGGTTCGAATCGCGGGTCGGGCCAATGACATTGTGACTTGGTTTTTCCATCTTAAAAATTACTCAGTCGCAGCTCGGAGTCAGGAAGTTGGCGTTGTGATACCCCCGTGCCTCGGAAAACACTTGAAGCCGTTG
Organism: Sphinx pinastri; assembly: GCA_947568825.1. NCBI lineage: Eukaryota > Metazoa > Arthropoda > Insecta > Lepidoptera > Sphingidae > Sphinx > Sphinx pinastri. Next base: position 15,479,076 of record OX387629.1, read on the forward strand.
GTCCTGCGCCTGATCTCTCTCCGGTCATGTCGGATTATCGCCTCACCGGACTATGAGCCTGATGGAATAGTGAGTGCACAGGTGTGTATTGCGCACACACTTGAGCACTATAATAATATCTCCTGCGTACCTGGCCGATCTCCGTTGAGATTGGCCGCCACGGCCCAAATCGGCTAGGAGGGATTTTTATTTTATTTAACATATTATTAATCAAAGATCTAGATATATAATTATTAATCAGACACGTTTAGTTTGTACCTGACAATGCATTATTAGCTAAGTGACTTCATTCTGAATCCAATATGGCGGAAGGCCCTAGATGATGGACTAGTTATGTTTTGTGCACGTCCATAATATGGGTATCAAATGAAAGAGCTTGCTGAATGCTGAGAATTACTCGAAAAATAACTAAAAAGTAAAAAATAAATTAAAAGTAAAAAAAACCTTTATAAACAAGCTTTATTTAAATGCTCTAAAAAGAAAAAAACTTTTTTTTACTTTTAATTTTTATCAATCTGTAGCTGTTACATACCTACATATTTTCGTTATAGATTTCCTTCTGATCCAATTATTGCTGCTCGATGGACCGAAAAAGTTAGACTGTCTCGTCACAATAGCTATTGGAGGCCAACTAAATACACTAAAATATGTTCTTTACATTTTAATGACAACGATAAGTACCTTACTAAAGGTGGCTTGAGCAGATTACGTCGCAGCGCAGTTCCAAGTAAAGTTAGTATGATAATATGTACATATTATATGTTACTTACGTTTATGTCATATTTATTTGTCTATGTTCCAGAATTTATACATGTTCGTCGTAGAAGAGGAACTCGACATTCATGTGTCACGTGATGATGCCTTACACCGCGAACCAATTCAACCACAACCGGTCAGTATTAAACAATAAGTACATGCAAAAATATTTTATACTAATTTTCATGTTGCGAATCTAATCTGATCCAAGCACGGGCGTAACTATAGCTTTCACATACGATATAAAAATTTTAGTGGCGTGGGTTCGTGCCTGTTATCCTTGTATGACACCGTATACACCCCCCCCCCCCCTTAACGTAATATATTAGAGTGGAGACATGTTTTGGTTAGCCCGATCATTTTAGAAGCTATGGGGGGAGTCCGGACCCCCTGAACCCCCACCTTATATGCGGCCATGGATCTAAGTAATAATAACTTATATTTTTCAGGGTTCCTCAGGTGGTGATACGAATAAAAAAACTCATCTCAAAACACCGACGAAATCTATAGGTAATATTGGTATAATGCTGTTTGTAATATAGGTATATCAATATCATCCTCCATATGTGACATGCCTGAAAAGGTTTCAGTGCGCAAAAAACTGTGGCAAAAAATTAAACAACAAAATATTGCTTCAACAGAGACAGAGTATAAAAATCAAGACTGAGACAAAAATCAAAAATCATTTAATTAAAAAGAACGCATAACTCAAAAATATCCTAATAAATTTGCGGAAAGAAAGATTTATTAATAATGATATGCAATATACCTATTGTCTGAAAATGTATTTTCTGCAGAATTAAGAAATAGTTTGGCAAAAAAAAGTAGGAATAAAAAGCAACCGATGCCTAAATATACCTCACAATTTAGAAAGATTTGCCTAACATTACATTTATACTCGGCACGAGCGTATAACTGTGTTAGGAAAACCTTTAATATCTACATGTCTCCTGCATCCAAAACACAATTTGTAACTGGTACCGAACTATGAATGGTTCTCCGTGATTAACAGATGAATCATAGCTTTCACAATACAAAGTCATCTAGAGTTTCCCTACCATTCTTAAAACTATTTATTTCAGATTTAAAAAAAGTTATTCCTTACGAATTCCAAAATTAAATAATTTTAATTAAATCTAATTTTAGCCGTAACTAACCGGTCTCGAGATTACAGTGTGTAGGTTTTATTATTTCATTCAATCTGTTGAAGGGTGTCATGTAAAATAAAATTTTATAGAAACATTCATCTATCTGCGATTATACATAAGGTGTGGTCGCCCTACTTATAAAGAAAATAATGTCTCTAGAGAGTGAAAAGACAGTATCTAGTCCAAATTTAGGTATTCTGGATTTGAATGGATCACTCTCTTCATGATCAACACTACGATTGAATTAGTTGTCGCTCTAGATAGTATCACTATCGCCCGCTAGAGGCGCCACTAAAGTGAAATGTAACAGATATGAGATATCGAAACCGCAGTATCCAAAGAATATTATAATATACTAGTGGCCCCGACAGACGTTTTCCGGGCCTAAAAAGGAAATAAAATCCTAGAACCCTAGTACAGCGCCACCTACCGGATCCAATTGTTAATATAAACCGTTCTCGAATCCACCTGAAGACACACAAAAAAAATCATTAAAATCGGTTCGGCCGTTTAGGAGGAGTTCTGTTGCATACACACGCACAGAGGAATTATATATATAAAGATAAATATTTTAACGTCAAGAAACGTAAGTTGCCACTAACTGTTCAGTGCATCAATCAATATGCGTCTATGTGTATTTGGATGCAAGAAGTCGCGGAACGAACGAACGTTCCCCAAAAACTAAAAACTCAATGCAATGAGAAAGATCTGTACCTCGCAAAAACTTAAAGACCACCAAATACTCAAGGCTTTGCTCAAACCACCAAGGTTAGAAGATTATGCTACTGCAGGCTATGAGAGAAGTTAGTGTAAAATATTGTCTAATTTCTGCATTTATCGAAGGAAGATTTGTAGTCCACCTGTATACATTGTGTAAAAAAAAAACCTATAACACCTCTCAGTAGTAGAGGAGCCCCGTGCTCAGCAGTGGGCAGTATGATACAGGGCTGATTGCATGCATAAACGTAGGGGTATCAAAGGGATACAAGAGGAGCTGCCCTCTGCTTCTCTGGACTTTATTTTACCATTTACTGTTCTACAACTTGTATAGAATTATTAAGACAATCAATAAGAAATTGCCAATTTGACCCCCACCTTTAAATTATAATATATTTATTTGATTCTGTTTTCCCATAGTGTTAATAGTGTGTTTATAATATATATGTAGCTATGTATATTATAACTTTTAAGTTATTTATAACAATTGTATATTACCATGTTTTTTTTTTAATTTTTCATTCGTTTTTTTTTCAGGAATACCTGTGAGTAGGAGACCTTTAAAGAGAGGTGTAGTACCCTCGGTGTTCAATAAAATTGAAAAACAAACTTTAATAGATGAGCAAAATCTTATTAAAAGAGAAAAGAAGCAAACACATTCAGAGGCAGTAACCGAAACACCTGAGGATGATGCCCAGGCTGAATTAATAGTATGTAGAAGTCCTACAGATGTAATACTGGGTGAAAATCCTATAGATGTAACACTGGTTGGAAGTCCTGCAGATGAAATACTGTGTGGAAGTCCTGCAGATGTCATACTGGGTGAAAGTTCCATAGATAATAACAGCAACTCAGAATTAAAAGTAGTGTGCAGGTTGTGTCTGGTGTCTAATGTGAAGATGTTTCATCTGCACTCTCAGCCCTTAGGAATATATTATGAAAATATCATTGGAGTAAATGTAAGTTATGAGATATTTTGTATACATTTTGACATAAAAATAAGATAAAATTGTATTAGTTTCGGGTTTAATTCTGCAATAAAATGCTTATAACTAAGATTTTTATTTAAGATATTTTTATTCAACATAAAGATATCTGTTAGATCGATGGGACTTTCTCTTATGTTAGTGAACATTATGAATGTTTGTTTTCTGAATTGTTCATTTTGTTCCAGCTTCAAAGTACAACGGAGTTGCCACCGTACGCATGCTACAAGTGCGTTGCCTTGATAAAAAAGTTTTATCATTTCAAAGTCAAGTGTTCAAGAGGACAGACCATACTTTATGATATGATAAACAACTATGGAATGGTACTTGGCAATATTTTTACAAATGTATATGACCCAGACAGAGATTACCTTTCATAATTGTCTAAAATAGATATAGCACATACTTCATAGTGATTCCTCATTCTGAATCGGGTTGGAATGGGGTCCTTACCCCAAAAGGTTAATGGACCGTGTCCTTATTCCAAATGGAGAAAATGCAATGCAATGCAATCAGCCCTGTATTATATACTTTCCCACTGCTGAGCACGGGCCTCCTCTACTACTGAGAGGGGTTAGGCCTTAGTCCACCACGCTGGCCTAGTGCGGGTTGGCGGACTTCACATACCTTCGAAATTCAGTGAACTTCTCAGGTTATGCAGGTTTCCTCACAATGTTTTCCTTCACCGTTAAAGCGAACGATAATTGATAACAATACACACGTAACTTAATGGAGAGAATATATTATCCAAAATTGAAATACCCTTTTAGCCATTTAACCATAAATTTGATTATAGAAATATACACTAGGATATTTCATAGTTCCATCTTCTTTATTGCATAATGCATACATAATATTATAGTCGTAGTTTTCTATCAGTGCTATTAATTACTATGTACATTGTAGATAACAGTACAAGAACTACAACTAGTGAACAGGAAAAAATTACTACTGTCATCTAATCTTGCAATCCAACAACTCCCTGAGCCGATACACTGCATGCACCAGGATGATTTTGAGAATATTGTCATAAAAGAAGAACAAAATGACCCTCTCTATATAACTATTGAAGTAGAAGGTTTAACGGAAGAGTTACAACATATAGACAGAAGCATATCTTCTGGGTCTGAACTTACAAATTTAGATAATGAAGATCTCGTATATTCATCTAGTGATGATGAAGTGGTTGCAGTACATAAGAATAAAGAAGGAAAGAAGGAAGTTAATGAGCATGGAATGAAGAAAAGTCACAGTAAAAGGAAAAAATCGCATAGTGTAGATTTAAGTGAACATTTTGAAGAAGTAATTCTGAAGGTAAATAAATTAAATGAATTTTATAAATAAATAAATTAAAAATGAACATTTGTTCGCAAATCGTATTATAGTGCGGGATTTTCTAACGTTTGCATTGGATGATTTGCCAAGGGATAAAATCAATCATAAAGGTGGTCAAAACAAGCCGAATCATTTAATATATATAAAAGATGTGTTACGCCGACCCCATATGAAAGTAGCACAACAGAAAGATGTGACAAAGTTACAACAATTTCCTACATCAACAACATATTTAAGTTCTTTTTCTCAGCCCACAGATGACACAATAGATCCAACTTCAAAACTTGTTAACGTTAAGAAGCGCAAATGTGGAAGGCCGTGGAAGAAAAACACAATCAATGCGGAGAATTCTAGACTGACTGAGAACAAAGAAGTGGAAGACAATGATGCAGACAATTCTAGATTGACTGAGAACAAAGAAGTGGACGAAGACGATGCGGCGAATTCTAGACTGGCTGAAAACAAAGAAGTGGACGACGATGATGCAGACAATTCTAGACTGACTGAGAACAAAGAAGTGGACGAAGATGATGCGGAGAGTTCTAGACTGACTGACTGACAAAAATAAGTGTAAGACGACGATGCGGAGAATTCTAGATGGACTAAGAATAAAGAAGTGGACGACAACGGTGCGGAGAATTCTAGACTCATTGAGAACAAAGTAGTTTTTGTATGCATAACGATTTGGCATAGCTATAGTTCTTAACCATTGTTATTTTATGTACATAATAAAATAATTAATATGCATCCCTGTTAGTAACCAACTCATTTATTAGTGTGCTTAATATAAAACTGCGCAGGAAAATAGGTTCAGTATCCAATTTAGCTAATGGCTTAGCTTTTGGCTAATGTAGGAAAATTTTACAAATCGTGAAACTCTGTATTTGAATTGGCTTTATTGTTATAAATTATTACAATACAAACCCGCCTCTACACTACCAAAACCGTCGGCATGCTGGCTCAGCTCGGTAAAGATCCGGTCTTCAATAAATTTATGTCGGAGACGTGCTCCTGCAGTTTACCCGCCAATATGTCCTATCATGAACTGACGACATTGTCGCCGACTAAGTTTTCCGACTTCATCAGTGTTGCAGACAAGTCGTCGACTTAACATGGCGCAGTTCGTGCCGGCGGGTTCGGTGTGCAGGGCGTTTTACTTATGATAATGCAAAAATAGTCATCAGTGACGACTTTATCTACAGTAGTCCCTCACATATATATTTATTGATAACTTGAGGATATTCATAATATCTGTTTGTTTACAATTTTATTAAATTGTATCTTAAATATATTTTATTGCATACATTTTACTTTGTCTAATCAGTATCTTTCTCATCAGAGTGGACTGAGCATTCCTATCAAACTGTCACGTGAATATTGTCAGAAATGACATGAAGCAGTCGTGCGACCAGCTGTAGTTGCTCTAAGATGCTGATTGGTCCAGATTGATTTTTTTTTTTTTTTTTTTTTTGTTTTCTTTGGTAATCTGCAATCAGTCATAAACTATGAGCAGATATGTTCTTTGTTTATTTCGCATGTACCAGAGAGCCCTCCAATGAGGGAACGACTCTGAATGAAATTAAGCACCTAGGCTTTGGATGTCTTTCCGTTTCAGGCGCTTGTGGTAACTGATTTGGAGCAGCTTAGTTGCCAGGTCGTTAGGATGATCTGCGAGTCGATCTTTGTACCTTAAGGAGGATATCTTTATCTCCTCCTTGACTGTGGTGACATTTAAGGCTTCATGGATCTCAGCATTGGTAATGAACCATGCATTTGCTATGGTGCGCAGGATTCCATTCTGCAGCCTTTGTATGATGCTAATACTGGAGTTGCATGCGCTTCCCCACAGTTGTATCCCATACATCCAAATGGGTTTTAACACAGCCTTGTATATAAGTAGCTTGTTGTCTACTGAGAGTTTTGAGTTGCGTGCCATCAGCCAGTACATTTTTTTGACGCGCATATTTATCTCATCTCTCTTTTTTTTTTTTTTTTTTTTTTTTTTATCCGGGCACGGCATAGTGACTGCACCTCGCCTGATGGTAAGCGCGATGCCGTCCAGAAAGAGTATCGAATGGCAGTAGATGGTTATCTAATGCCACTCGACACAATCATGCCGGCCTACTAAGCTGCTTCTTCACGTTACGGCGGAAGGACCCAGGATTATAGGAAGGAGGGAACACGTGCGCCGGCAAACTATTCCAAAGCCTGATGGTGCGGCAAAGAAAAGATTTAGCGAACCTATTGGTTCGGACCGAGATGGTTTTCACCATCAAGCTGTGGCTTCGCATGCCAGCACGTGTGGTTCTGCTGAGGAAAGGAGAGGAAGGGATCAGATTAAACAATTCCTCAGAGCATTCACCATGATACAGACGGTAGAACACGCTTAGAGAAGCGACATCTCTCCGCAACTGTAGCGACTCCAAGTTGCTCGTCACGTCTGCATCATTCACAATGCGGATGGCCCGCCGCTGTAATCCATCCAAGGCATCGAGCAAGTATTGGGCGGAACCGTCCCAGAGGTGCGAACAGTATTCCATACCCGGCCGTACCTGTGCTTTATACAAGCGGTAGATTTGACCGGGCGTGAAGAACCGACGCACCTTGTTCAGGATTCCAACCCTGCGTGATGTGGCAGATATTACGCCTTCGATGTGATTCCTTGGATTCAGATCACAGCGGATATCCATACCAAGGATACTCAGGTCATTCCGCAATGAGAGTGGAACACCCTGAAGATTGGGGAGAGGAGAAAACGGGGATCTTTTGCACGTGAACGCACACACCTGCGTTTTCTTGGCATTGAACTCAACCAGGTTCATGGAACCCCATGTAGAAATAAGGTCCAGAGTCCGGTTGAGCCCAATGACAAGATCATTGCGCCTCCTCACAGTGTCCACCCGCAAACCAGGGGGCTCATAGCAGTATCGCCCATGAACCGTGCTGTCATCTGCATAACAATGAATGTTGCCAAGCGATAACATGTCATTGATATGCAGAAGAAACAAGGTGGGCGACAGCACCGAGCCCTGTGGAACACCGGCATTTACTGTCATGAGCTTCGAAGCGTGCCCATCAACGACGACACGCATTCTACGCCCATGCAGAAAGCCAGAAATCCACGCACACAAGTTGTCGGGCAAACCGTATGCCTGAAGCTTGGAAAGGAGACCACGGTGCCAGACCCTATCAAAAGCCTTAGCTATGTCGAGGCTCACAGCTAGAGCCTCGCCATGCCTGTCAATCGCCTCCCCCCAGCGATGCATGACGTACGCCAGAAGGTCACCCGTTGATCGGTTCCGACGAAATCCGTATTGTCTGTCACCGATCAACGAGTGATCCTCCAGGTAGCGGGTCAATTGCGTGTTTATTACCCGCTCCATGACTTTGCATATCACTGAGGTTATAGCGATTGGGCGGTAATTGGTAGGGTCTGACCGATCACCTTTTTTGGAGATCGGTTGCACATTGGCCTCCCTCCAAGATTCCGGCACAATACCTGAGAGGTAGGACGCACGGTAGAGGCGTGTCAGTGCAGGAGACAACTCCGCTGCACAACCTCTCAATATCACCGCCGGTATACCGTCAGGACCACTGGCTTTCCGAACATCGAGAGACCGCAGCTCCCGCCGCACGTCACACTGCCTGATGCGAATATCAGGCAGTGTGAATCCGCAATCAGGCAGCGCCGGCAGCGGCTGAGAACCACAGTCTTCGAGCTGGGAGTTAGCCGCAAAGAGATTAGCCAGTAGAGTGGCTTTCTCCTGCGGCTTGTGGGCCAGCGATCCATCTGGACACCTCAGCGGTGGCAGTGATGGGCGGCAGAAGTTAGACTGGACGGCCTTGGCCAGACTCCAATAAGCACGGCTGCTCGTCGGATGGCTGGCCAATGCACGCCCAATCCCACATATGCGCTGGGCATCCGATCTAAGAATCTCTTTGTTTTTAGATGTTTTTTCCATGTCAGTCTCCTGTCCAGGTGCATGCCGAGATATCTGATGGAGTCCATCTGGGGAAGCGTCTTATTTCCCAATGTTACTTGCGGGCAATTTCCCTTTCTTAGGGCAAAAGTGACAGTGTCCAGATTGACTTGTAGCAGCAAATGTATTTTACACCGGTGCCATAGCGTATACGGCAAACTGAAAAGAGACCGTGTAGTGGTGCAGTCGTTTTGTCTCTTTCCACATAAAAATTACATTTATAAAGGTATTGTCCACTCTATGGTTTTCACTGATGATAATACTAGGAATTAATATTTAACTTCTTACATTATTGGCATATGTAGTAAGTATCATTGGTATAGACAACAAACCGTTCCTTATTTCTAAGTAAAATAACTGTAAAATGTCCTCAACACATACCATTAGACTATATAATAATAACCCAAATAAATTACTGAGTACAAGTATTACAGGATCGTGACAATGGCATTCCAGGTGCCACTTCAAACACTTTGTACACTGGAAGTCACGTGTCCATCTGTTTCGAGCGTTGAAGTCGTGAGCGCAATAGTTTGCTTTGACGTGAGCGATAAACCTGGAGAGCAGCCACACGATGTCCGCTACTTAACATAGGCCTTCCCTATTTCCAGGACGACTTGGAAACCACATACTTTCAGCGACTTCCGTCGTCCTTTAAGCGGTCGTACGGTATCCCAATTTCTTTTACATTCTAACATCACCCCATTCTGCCTCTCGACCGGCTGTCACTTTTACAAGCATAGCAACGCCACTCCCCCCTCTACACTACTGTCAGGGACAGTACCGTATTAACCAATAGTAATGATGAACTGCATCCAAACAATACGCTGAACACACTGCACTCCATTCACTTGCACACTGCGTCTTCGAGATCGGCGTTGTCTTGGCCGATATACACAACTGTACATATGTTTCAGCGGTTCCTGGTGTTTCTCCTAGTATTAGCTGCAGGTGTTGCAGGTGTAGCTAGTATAGGTATTGCAGGTCTTGGGGATGGTACAGGTCTAACAGGCGTAGTTCTTGTAGGTGCAGCACTTCCTGCAGGTGTACTAGGTGTTACAGACTCTGCAGATGTAGCAGGTGTTGCAGACGTGGCCTGTTCGTTGCCAGGCGTCCACGGCACCGGCGGCGAGGGATGGTGATGCACGTGGCGCATGTGCACCTTGCAGCTGTTCGACTGGCTGAACGTCTTGCCGCACAACTCGCACGTGTATGGCTTCAATCCCGTATGCGACTGCAATAAACATTTAAATATATTGATTCATAGTTCTGGATAACAAGTTAGAAAGTAATAGGTGCTATACTAGACAGATTGGGGATCGCTCACATGGTGTATCAATCAGGGAAGAATTACATTTAGTGAGACGAACGTCAAATTTTCGCTTAACCGTTTTGACTACTTCATTTTGAGGAAAGAATTTTATATATTACTAGTATCGCTCGCGACTCCGCCCGCGTGAAAAAGTTTTTCGGGATAATAAGATAGCCTATATCACTCAGGAGTAATGTAGCTTCCTATGACTGAAAGAATTTCCAAAATCGGTCCAGTAGTTCCAGAGAATAGCGCGTTCAACCAAACAAACTCTTCAGCTCTATAATAACAATTAATGTAGTAGCTAATAAGTTATTGATATCTTGTTAATTTGATTTTTAATTTAATATAATATATGGATTATGTAATCTGAATTAAATATATAAAATAAATAAATAATATTAGTATAGATTTTGATGGACATAGTATACACACCCGTGCATGTCTGTTGAGCCCGCTCTTGTCCTTGAACGCCTTCTGGCAGATGGTGCAGGGGTAGGGGCGGCGGTCCGAGTGCGTCTGCGTCTCGTGCAGCGTGAGGTTGGCGGGGTGGCGGAACGCCTTGCCGCATGTGCTGCACTTGTAGCGCCGCTCCTCCGAGTGCGTCAGCTTGTGGTGCCGAAGGATCGCGTTGTTCTGATATATACAATAACTCCACATTTATTTTCGGAATAAAAAAATTAAAAAAAAAAACACTGTGTACCGAAGGCGTCTTTAGACATGAGGCCTTTTTTTATAGCATTGAAAGACGAGACGAGCTGCCGTTCGCCTGATGGTAAGCGATACGACCACCCATGAACAGTAGCAACACCATTCAGACCATGACTTACAAAGTACCTACTGTGTGGCATTCCACTGCGCTCGTCATTCTGAGAAATAAAATGTTAAGTCTCATTATGTCGAGTAGTTACACTGGCTCAATGTAAAGCCATCCACAGTGAAGTCCATCCCAGGAGGCAGGGACTCAGACAATGTACAACAACAAACTCGTCAGAGTACTATGAGCGAATAGCGCCCATTGTTGTCATACTATGGAGAAATTTTCCAAATGCCCCTACACCACAGCACAGTCAGGGTGGGCACATCGTGCGGCTAACCCCTACAGACACTTCCATCATATTATCTGAAACTAGGTAAAAGATTATTTCTATCTAATTCAATTAGATAACGAGGTAATCATTTTGTCTTAACTCACTTTAAATCCCTTTCCACAAATATTGCACACGTGGTTCCTCGGGATGGGGTACTCCTCGTCCGGGTGCACGCGCCGGAAGTGCAGCCAAAACTCGCGACCGTTGGGGAGCTCTTCTGAACACTGTGACAAAGAGCGAGCGGGATAGTTTATATAACAATATTTAATTTGGAAAATTTGCTACTTTTCTGTCCCAATTTTTTTTTTCTACATAGTCTATAACAAACTCTTTATAGTTGTCTGTTAATGGACAACTATAAAAGGGTTTATCATAAAGTTTCACTTATTCATAAAATTGAACCTTCCTAATAATATTTGAAAGCTCGTTTATTTACAACTTAGGTCGATCGGAATTATCTCATTAAAACCAGTGTAAAACTGCATCTAAACAAATAGTTGATCGTGTAATATATTTCAATTACAAATTCGTAAAATATTTCAATACAAATTGCAAAAGTCAGTAATTTTAACTACATCTAGAGTAATCCGAAATATTCACCAAGAAGAAACCTCAATCTCTCCATAAAAATGATTGTCACTTGGCTTAGGCGCCTGACTCTCATTTAACAGATAATTAATTGTCAGTGGAAGCACAAGTAAAAAAAGATTATAATGATACTGACGTGTGGGCACTTGGCGGGCCAGTTGTTTTCTGTGGGTTTCTTGCCGTAGCCCTTGGGCCGCTGGCGCGAGTGTTTGGTTCTCGAGTGGGCGCGCAGCTGCGACGCACTCTCGAACGTCTCGCCGCACAGCCGGCAACCGCTGGGAACATACCGTTACATATACACATCAAAACATAAAAAACCTCTCGCTAACTTCACACGCTGATATGTTTTAATTCATTTTTTTTACCCAAATCATCTAGACTTAGTAATAATGCGTTGCAATGCATAGAAACGTATTCTCTTTACTCACTATTTAACTTGGTACAAAACGCGTCACTCAAATTTAAGTTTGTATCTGGCTCGAAGGACCATTCTAGCACGAACCTGAAGTCATTGATCTTGGTGTGTTTCGCGGAGGTGACCATGTGCCGCTTCCACGCCTCCTCAGAGACGAACTTTACGTCGCACTCCTCGCAGTACGCACCCGCTTCCGGTTTAACCTCTCCTTCGGGATTTTCCTGAAGATATTTGTTATACAGACATCAGAACACATCACGCCTTTAACCCGGGAGGGGTAGGCCGAGGTACAGCCAGGGCACCCAACTTTCGCCAAATGTGTTCCGCAATGTGATAGAGGGTGAGCCTATCACCTTATCGGGACCAAAAATTCAAGACTTCAGGCTAATATTTGTGATAATTTGTTATTATATACAAAGATACTTAAATGGTAAGGAGCAAAATGATTACTCACAGTTGCATCCTTATGCATCAGTCGTTTGTGGCTGTTTAGCCCCATCTGGCTAACGAAAGAGTACCCACACACGCCGCAGATGAACTCCGACGGGTGCTTGATCCGCACGTGACTCAGATACGACGTCCATTTACTGAAAATAAGAAATCGAGATGCCAAACACCAGAAAGTACCATAACTCACAAGGTAATCAAAGGTTTACTTTGACTACCATACCAAGAGTAGGCTCACCACGTCTGTTTATTTATTAAGATTTTGTCATTATCACAAACAGCGTAAGACTAGTACATCAGAGTAAATGTAAAGGCGCATGCACATGATGACTTTAAACGCAACAAGATACTATGAACACTTGTTTGTATTTTTTATTAAGTTTCAGTTCCACCATATTTTGTACATTCATGTGTCATGAATGATGAATATGTAACATCAGTTTGTTTATAACATGTGATGTACTCTTAAGTTTGCGAGTGGAGAACACGTTCTGGCATGCGCAGCGTCGGCCGTCCACCTGCAAGGTGGACAGACGACTTGATAAAGGTCGCAGGAACATGCTGGTTGCAGGCCGCTTTTGACAGATCCGTCTGGAAATCTTTGGGGGACGCCTATGTTCAGCAGCAGATGTCATGTGGCTGATGATGATGATGATACTCTTAATGTAATACTCACATGAAGACATCCTCGCAATACGGACATGTGTATGTGACGCCGTCGTGCCATCTCTGATGCCGCTTTGCTTGCAGGCTGTGTATAAATTCACTTTATATTATTCGGAAGTCACTTTAATAATATCGTAACTTGGATTTATTGTAGTATATTATCTATAATAATATTATAAAGCTGAACGAGCAAGAGCTAGTAATCGCATAATTTCAAGTAATTTATAACAATTTATTGAAATACATATCCAAATATTCTTATCATAATCTACATATTACCCTGATACACTAATAAACAACCCCAAGTAAATTACTAAAATAAATACTCACACATTCTTGGAGACGTAGGAACATGTATTGCAAAGGTATTGCTTCTCGTGGTTGTTGGCCGAGTGGTTCTTCAATGTGCGTTTAGTTTTAAACCTGATCTTACATATGGGACACTCTAACTCGCCTGCACTCTGTGGATAACACATTTCGATGTAAACTAGTAGTAGGGCAAGGTGGACGGACGACTTGATAAAGGTCGCAGGAACACGCTGGATGCAGGCCGCTTTTGACAGGTCCGTCTGGAAATCTTTGGGAGAGGCCTATGTTCAGCAGTGGACGGCATGTGGCTGATGATGATGATGATGAAGTAGTAGGGTATCTGATAAGTGATAACCACTCATCATCTCAAACATTATGGTCATGAGGGCTTTCTGTTTGAATGCTTTTCTGCCTAACATTGGGGTGACACTAAAGTCTCAATTACACAAATCAATAATATTGCTAACAATATTTGTTTTTTGAATATCTATCGCAAGGCTTGTATAACTACATGGGCGATATGTGCATTGCAATTGCTATAGTCAAACAGGGTTTCTTCTTTAAGCAATAATGCGTACGATTATAATTGCTAGCATAATTGATATGTCTAAATGAGGCCCACTATCTACCAGCATGAAAACAAATGTTAAAACACTAATGTAGTAATACTCACAGGATCGTGTTTCTCTACATGGTGCTTCCAGGCCTCAGCATCAAGGAACCCTTTGTAACATAGGTTGCACTTGAATGGAGAGTTCATGTAGTTGGACGACTGCTGCCGTTTCTTGATCTCCTCTATTTGTTCATCTGCCTGTAAATATTGTACACTATTAAGTATCATGCTGTGTGTTACAAAATAAAAGAAGTGACAGTTTGTGGAATACTAGCCCTAGAAATTGGACAAATGGAATGCATTTATTAGAGCTGTTATAGAAATATAATTAGCCGACAAGGGCCGGCAATTTTCCAGCAGTGTGGTGTAGCGACTGATGACAAAAGATGTGGTAAAATAGGCAAGAAAATTGGAACACCACCGTAAAAACTACACACACACACTCACGCAGGGGTAGGCAGAGGCGCAACTAGTGCACCCACTTTTTGCCGTGCGTATTCCGTGCTATCATATGATAGGGGGCTCAAATTCTAGACTCCGGGCTGATACTGAATTTAAAAAACTCAATATTAATTTGCGCGACCCAGGAATCGAACTCAAGATCTCAGCATTGCAGACATACCGTAATACAACTACGCCACCGAGGCAGTCTACGAGTCAGTCTGTAAAAACTAATTTAATTAATATCTTTGATAGATTTCCAAAGTTCCATGTAGCCTACAATCCTAGTTGAAATAAGATATGGGAATGAGGAAGAATGGTGACTCACCGATAACTTAGTGATGGTAACACATTTGTCCAAATCAATCTCATCTTCAGGCTTCTCACGAGTGTTGCTAGGCATTGCTCGCTGCCCATCCATGATCCTGTTTGGAGCACCCTCTTTCATATTAGCATGGTTCAACTTCTGGACTTTCAATTCTGGTGGCAATTTCGCAACTACTGCATCTTGAATTTGCTGTAATGAGATTTTTGTTTTACAAAGGAGGTAATAAAACAGATATCAGCAGTTAGAAGGTATTCTATTTATATCTAGTAGAATTTTTGGCTATTCAAAAGTTATTGGTCCTCAATTGTCATATGAAACAACTGTAAACCTGTGCGAATTGGTATTTGGGTCACTACCCTGTTCAAGTCCATTTATAGGCAACATATATCGCACCTTTAGGACGAAAACGATGCAATTAAAAAAAAAACAAAAATTGGATTATCGTCATAAAATGACTTAAAACTGGTCCCTTTTTATGAAAATATATTAAAAAAGGGTCCAATATGATAGTTTTGTCCTTTTCCCTTTTGAATATGGCGGTGTTTAAACTATTGTTGTATTGAAAATTTTGTTTTAAGCAATTTTATGACGATAAGTCAATTTTCGATTATTTTGAATTGTGTCGTTTTCGTCCTAAAGGTGTGATATAGTCTCATTCTACCTTTCTCTTTTCTATCTCCTCTTCTTCAATGCTTTTATGTAACACAGTTTCGACATCAGCACTGCATATAGGTGGTGGGAAGTTATCTATATCTTCTTCTAATTCTATTGAGATCTTGTGTTCCATTTCATCTTCTGGCTCTGTCTTTATGTCACAAAGCTTGATGAACTCATCCTGGTGCATGCAGTGTATTGGCTCAGGGAGATGTTGGATTGCAATGTCAGAGGACAGTTGTAAATTTTTCCTGTCCACTTTTTGCAACTCTTGTGCTGTGATCTGAAAATTGTAATGGTTTTAGCACTTGAGCTAAGAGTAATTTATTATTTGTTGTTTGTATATGAAATGGTTTTTAGTTGCAGCTCTGCTGTGTAAAAGTACTTTCCAGGAGATAAAATCCCAGAATGCTGTTTTGGAATAAAATATAGACTGATATTCAGGATATTTTCTTTTTTTTTTTTTTTTTTATTTATGATGTACCGACTGTAAGCAATACATCATTTTGATAACAATCTAGCCTTATGACTAATAAGTTATTTTAATTTACCTTAAACTTCTAATGAGACTATGACTAAGAATATGTCCAATAACACTGTTCTTATTGTCTCTATTAAGGGGAAGACACATTGTTCGCGTGTTCTTTTTAACTAGCACTCACTGCACTATATTACACTAAATGTTCACTACACTAACTCGAAGGGTTTTGTCCTCTTCAGTCTTCTCACTAAGCCCGTGTTGTCAAGGAGCTGTTATATTCAGGATGTAAATATTTTGCCAAAATCGATTCACAATCTGAACACCCAACACTAATTTAGCTATCATAGCATTTCTGAAAATTGTGATTACTCAACCTAAATATAGAACCTAGGCCTGCACCATTGACAGCTTAAGTGTGCCAATACATCATAAATAAAAACCTGTATATATTAGTGTTATTTATAATTGCTAATAGGAAATAGTTAAATACCCTTCCACAATTATTTAATATTTGATAAAGCGTGGTCTGTCCTCTCAGGCATCGCTCTTTGAAATCGTAATACTTCTTCATTAGTGTAGCGCACTCGTAACATGCGTATAACGGCAACGCCATTGTCGACAAAAGCTGAAACAAAATGTACGATTCAGGATGCATGCATTGATGTTTGATGCATGTGGTGCCATTATTATTATGGTGCGCTTCTAGCTATCTCGGTCGCATATTTTACTTACAAAATGTATGCTTTACTTACATTTACGTCGGTTATATTCTCAAAATACGTCCCTAGCGGCTGGGTCTGCAGATGATACATTTTCACATCAGTCACCAAACACACTCTGCACACTTTCAGAGACTCCATTTGTTACAAAAATAGTGTTTATAAACTTGTAAAATACTTTTATTGTAATATATTTTTAGTTTAGTTGGTACAAAAAATGCTCAACCCACAATTTTATTGACATTTGACAGTTAAAATTAGTGTTGCAGGGTATTCTGAAAATACCTTTTCTGGGGGAAATAAATCCAGGATAATTCTAAGTCGCCTATTCTAAATAAGATTCTAAATAGGCAATCAGATACAAATAAATTAGAATTTAGTCATCACAAAAAATATTTATTCCACAATAAGTCTCACAGACGTATTTATAAGAAGATATTATTTACTAGACTTCTGCTCGCGGCTTCGCCCGCGTGAAAAAGTTTTTCCGGGATAAAAATATTTTCCCAGGATAAAAAGTAGCCTATGTGTTAATCCAGGATATGACCTACCCGTGTGCCAAATTTCATCGAAATCCGTTCAGTAGTTTTTGAGTTTATTCGTTACAAACATAATTACATACAAATCTTTCCTCTTTATAATAGTATAGATTATTAATAATTCTTAAAAAAATGGACTGGTTATTTTCTTCGTAATCAGTATTAAATTCTCACGAAAACCGTACATATTTTTATATCTAAAATCTAAAACATTTATTAATATTTTTCCTAAAACTTGTCAGTGTCAATTTCTGAATTTTTCAGATTCAAAATAATTCGGATATATACATTATACAAACAATTTTATATTTTTTAAATAAGGATCTTAAAAAGAGTCTCTTGAATTAATGGATTATAATAATGTGGGAGGAAAAAAGCTCTGAGAGAAAAGGGGTTCGCTTCAAGCTTCTCAGATCAATTTTAGCTGCCAGAATACCGTCAAAATCTTTTTTATTAAATACAAATACACATCACGCCTTTATCTACGAAGGGGTATGCAGAGATGCAACCAGGACGCCCCCTTTTCGTCGTGTGTATTCCCATGATGTGATAGGCTCACCCGTAACCCATAGATAATAGACTACATATACCAAGCCGGGACCTCTGAGCCCTGTCGTACAGCGACGCAATATATTATACACTAATAAACTTTGGTGCCATCTTCGGCGCGCGAATTGGTGGGAAGCTATACATAGTGTTATTCGACCTGGAAATCAATCTCAAAACTCCTGATCCACAGTCAGTATGTTTTGCCATCAAGCCTCAAGCATCAGTAATGATTGATGATTAATGATAACGACTTGTTTGGAAAAATAATAATTCAATATTTTTATCTTTGCAAATGATAATATATTTACATTAATAACAAGTATAAACTAAAAAACAATATTTTGACTTAGTATTACAATGTACAAATTATTCTAAAAGCATTGATTGCCTAAAATGGAGGCGGTAGTTTTACAAGTCACACAATGCGACACACAATCAGCAAAACTAACCAATCATAGTGTATGTATATGTATGTGATTCGTGCTGGTACATGTGTCACTTCATCAAGTCTGGTCCGTTGCCGCGCGTCTTGCACGTGTTGCGCGCGGTGTTGTGCGTGGTGTGTCGGCTTGGCTGAGATGCACGTTGCGCAAGTGTCTCTTGAGATGCCACGCGGTGATTAAAAACTTGCCGCACACCTCGCATATGCACGGCTTCTCACCAGGGCGACTCTGCGACATACAGAACAAGTAAAGGACCGGACAGCATTATATTAATGCAACTTCTCTGAGTTGCATATCCCACGTTGCAACATAATATTTAATTTGAATCGCACTATATTAAATGAGATTTATTTGCTAGTGTTAGGTCACACTCGTGACGCATAGACAAGCGGCTTGCTTCGTCATATGTTATATAAAAAAAAAAAAAGTTTATTTTTTTCAATATGTTACCCGGTAACGTGCGTGAGGCGCGGGGTTCCCCTCGAGGGTGTCGCGTCCGTGGCGACAGGCTCGGCGCCGCCGGTGCAGCTGCAGGCGCGAGTGGTTGCTGAAGGTGTCGCCGCAGACGAGGCAGGGGAAGCGTGTCTCGGGACTCTCGGGCGCGTGCGTGCACTTGTGTGACGACAGCAGCGACAGGCACTGACACACACAGTACAGTCAGCAGCATAAGTAGCTGAACGAGTTTTGGCGGGAACTTGGAAGTGTCATGAGGTGCTCTTGTTTTAATTCATTATTTTGTTATATTGCATAATTATGGTGGTATATTATCCAATATAGTTCTATTAAAGAGCTCAAATGAAGTGAATTGAAATAATCGTGCTAATCGTGTTTTTTTGTTGCCGCCAAAACTCCACGATAAAGTCTTGGTAAGGTAGCCACTGCTTTACTTCGACATACTACAGATAATAAAAAAAGACAACCCAAACTTGACATTGGCAAAACGTGAATACAAGTGCCATAAAGAAAAAAAAAAAAAAAAAGTAGCTGAACAAAATCAAAATTTGAAATTGCTTATATACGCGTTAAGTTAAACCGAAACATTTTTTTTCGTTTGAAGTAAAGTAAATCTTTTTTAATTTATTTTTGTAAAGAGAAATAAAAGATAATAATTATAACAATTGTAAATAAAATAAATAATTGTAAATAATAAGAACACAAAAGTATGTAAGCAATTTGAAATTTTGAATTTGTTCAGCTACTTGCGGCTGACTGTACATATTACATACGTATTTAAGATAACGTTCTGCCGCAGCTCCATCCGCGTTGAATATTTCTAAACCCAAGTTTTAAAGTTAGTGCGAATATCTTAATCCCACCAAAAACATTTTCATGTAAATGTTGCCTAGAAAAGATCATCATATGGCCCGCACTGGCAAAAAGTTATCGAAACGGCCAAGCCACATATTTAACTAAGGTGTGTAGTTTGTGAAGATAAGCGGGGTTTACATTAGTAAGAAAACTTGTAGAAGTTATGTTGCGCAAGCTATTTTTACCGTGTAAACAGTCACGGCATGCTGATTTCTGCAACATTTTGAAGCTTGCAGGACTTCTGGCAAGTCTCATGTGTAAACACCATTTGTGCAACTTGCGCGAGAACTTGCACTTTATTCTGCGTGCAGATAAAAGTTTCAACTTGTTGAGCTAGTGGCTAAAGTTTTTTTTTATTTGTTCCATTTTGAAGCAGCAGAAGAAGGTCTCGAAGACTATACTGCCAAGTTATAAGTTTGTAGTATTACCGATATGCTTTGATTAATGTCTATTTTTGCCGCCCAGCAGTAGTATACATGCACTATTGTCTTCCTGTTTTAAGGACATTGTAGCCAACGTAATTACTGGGCATCATAAGACTTAACATCTTATGTCTCAGGATGATAAGCACAGTGGAATGCCACGCAGTGCTTTATAATTCATAATTCTGTTTCATGTTGGTACTTTTAAGACGATTATTTTATCATCCAAACAAAATTATATTAGATTAATTAAATTTAGGCGAAAGGATTGCGTGCCTTGTCATTCAATTTTATGAAAAAAAAATCATGGCAAGCAATGAATATTCCTCGAGTAATGTAAACAGTTTTGCAAGAAGTTGCGCAAGTTAACTTGGTGGACCACTTGCAAAAGCGTGTTGCTAAATAAATATTGCCGCTAGTTAAACTCATCTGAAAGTTATTGCGCAACATATTACTGAGAGAACTTGATAGTCTAAACTTAGCATTAGAACATGTAAAGTTAGAAGCTTGGCTCTACAAGAGATCTGATAACTTTTTACCAATGCGAGCCATATTATGATCTTGTCTAGGCAATATTTTAAATGAAAATGTTTTTGGTGGGGATTTCACATCATTTAGTAAGTTGCTTATGAGATTTTTTTTTTAAATCTTGAAACACGTTTTTTTAATTTGTAATATAAAGTCTGTGTACTTGTATTGTATGGAAAACTCATTTCAAACTTCATTTTGGTTGATTTACTAAAAATGAGAAGTTATGAGTGTTCAAAAAAACGACGAAGCGCTTCGAGAAAAGTTAGGTAGTGCGCTTGCACTACCGTGCCCCCGGATGTTACGAAACTTTCCTCCGATATCCGATTTGAATGAAACAAAAGGCTTATTTATGTTCTGCTCTCAATTATATTCTGTCCACTTTTTTTTTTATTGAATTGAATGACGAGACAAGCTTGCCGTTCGCCTGATGGTAAGCGATACGACCACTCAAACAGTAGAAACACCATCTAGCACCTTGAGTTACAAAGTACTGTGTGGCATCCCACTGCGCTCGTCATCCTGAGACATAAGATGTTAAGTCTCATTATGTCCAGTAGTTACACTGGCTACAATGTAAATGTGGCTGCTACCTGTGAAAACTATATGAAAATCCTTTCAGTGGCTTCTAAGATGGTGCGGCAAACAATTAGAAAATCAGATGGAAAAGAATTATAAAAATTGTTGATTTGTATTCCATTACTTTTCTTTCAATGTATAGACACACCTGTTTTCTGCTGTTTGTTTGTATATGTAGATGCTAATTTTCTCGAATGAGTGAGTTCGTGAGTAGGGACCACCGTAATAGCTATTTACTCACTCGAAAACTGCTTCCGCATTGAGTACACACATAGTTCTTAGCGATGGGATCGTTTTCATTCGGATGCATTTCTTTCATGTGGCTGGGATACTCTCGCGGGTTGGATATCTGCTCTGAACACTGCGAACAAACATTTAGATGCCACAAATATTTTTTTTTGTTATATCAACCAAGAATATAAATGGTCGATACTGAAAATCAGAAGCACATTATGTATGCATAAGCACGCACACGCACACGCTCACGCATACGCACGTGAACGTATGCAAATGTGTGAAGGCCTGATCTAGCTATTTAGCTGGTTCGAGCAAAAATCAGAAGCACATTATGTATGCATAAGCACGCACACGCACACGCTCATGCATACGCACGTGAACGTATGCAAATGTGTGAAGGCCTGATCTAGCTATTTAGCTGGTTCGAGCAATTGTTATAAAGCTGGGTATCGACATTGCGCGGGACCCTCGCTCTGCGCTATCTCGGTGGATGGCGCTCAGGTGCAATGTGTACTGTCTCGCACGCGACCAACATGGAGGACCAACACCAACTTCGTAGTCTAGTGAAATTAATGAACAACACAGATGTTTGTAGGATTCAAAAGTAAATATTAATTTAAAAACGATAAAAAACGCTGTAAACGCAAATGAAGCGTTTGGTTCCATGGTCAAACGAATACTGACGCCTCGCAGGCTCGGCGCGAGTGCGTGGACTAAACGAGCGCACCGCGAGGCTGGCTCTCGACTAAAGCGTCATTTACACAAGATTTTTTTGAATGCGAGCGGCGAAAAATTGTAAGCTATTATCGTATGCGAGGACTCTCTATGCAATTCTCTCCTGTGGTTATTTACATTAGGATAACAAAGTGTGTGTGTACTTATGTACACTCGTTAGAAGTTATACTTCTTTGGCGTAACAAGATAAAAATCTTTTAAAAAAAAATATCTTTCGCCTTATTCTACGTTCAAAATTCAAAAATGTTGACTACAGCTAACTTCGGGGTGAATTCAAAAATGTTGACTATAGCTAACTTCAGGGCGTCGGTTTTTCGTGACGGTGTGCGCGCGCATCGTAAAAATTTACTCTCATCATTTTCCCCTAACGCGCCAAAAGAAGTATAACTTAAAAAAATCGTAGCAATAAAGCGATACTCGGACTCGAGTGTCAAAGGCGAGACTCGCTCCTCTTAATCCTTCAACGCCCGCGTTGGACACCGGACGTCCATTTAGATAAGGAAATTAACTTATAAATAGTTATAACCAATATATATTGTTTACACTACAGGCAAGTATTGAGGAGAGTTTATGACGCGATAATTGCTTTCCAGAGGCGACAGTCGCACCGTTTGTTTACACTAGGCGATAGATTATCGCATAGCAAGAAACTGCCGCTAGTATGCGAAAAACTCTCCTTGTGTAATTTTATTTTATTTTATTTTATTTGGAAAACAAACAGTACAGTATCTTTTCTAATAATAAATAAACAGTATTATTGTTATCTATTTACCATTTACGTGTTTTCGCTTATTACTTATAATAAAGCTTGTTTAATTATATTTATATTTACTAAACAATGAGTACATTATAAACTACGGATTAACAGACTAAGAATACAATAATACATATTATAACAAGAAATAAGACTAAAACAGTCAATGAACCGTTTCAAACCAGTCATTAGCTATTGTGTGTTTAAAAATGGTTGGACTTGAATTAAATAGATCTAAATCTGGTAGATCAATGAGATTATTAAAGAAATTGGCAGACCTTATAAAGTAGGAGTTTTGTCTATAGTTGGTGGCACTATGAGGAACGTTTAGCAGTTTAGTTCGCCTAAAGGTTTTTGTAGGAACTCGTAGGTGAAACTTGGAAAGATTTAAAGGAGAATCGATTTTGCCTTGGAATAATTTAACCAGGTAACAAATATCCGCTACTCTCCTTCTTTCTTTTAATGGTAGTATATGATGTCTTTTACATCTCATCTCATAACTTATGTCGTGCTTTCCACATTTAAATTCCAAATATCTTAAAAATCTACGCTGTATTGATTCGAGCCTGTCTGTGTAAATATCGTACTGTGGATTCCAAACCTGCGAGCAATACTCTAGGATGCTGCGAACATATGAACAATAAAGTACTTTTATTGTTTTAACATTATCGAATTGAGCGCAAGATCTAAAAATAAAACCCAAAGTTTGATAGGATTTTCTAACGATGCAGTCCACATGTTTATCATAAATAAGTTTCGAGTCATGCAATACGCCTAGGTCTTTAATTTGGTCGACTCGTTTAATTACAGATCCCTTAAGTGTATAGCTATATTTAATTATGTTTGGTTTGCGAGTGAATGTAATTGCATAGCATTTATTTACATTGAGGTCTAATTTGTTTTGGAAGCAATACGACTCGAGTCTTATCAGGTCCTTTTGTAATAGAAGACAGTCATCACATGTGTTTATTTGCTTAAAAATTTTCATATCGTCCGCATAAAGCAGAAAATTAGAGTATAGGAAACAAGAGTTAATATCATTAACAAATATGTTGAATAGTAAGGGGCCTAGTAAAGATCCTTGGGGGACTCCTGAAGGTACGGAATGCCAGATAGATGTGTATCCATTCACAGTGACAGCCTGCGATCTGTATTTAACATAAGAGGTAAACCATCTAAACAAATTTCCATGGATTCCTGCAGACATGAGTTTCTTTAGGAGTAATTGATGGTCAATACGGTCGAATGCTTTGGTATAATCCGCATATACGGAATCTACCTGCCCGCCCAATTCCATACTTGACGTTGTAAAATCAATAAAAGATAGAAGATTGGTTGTAGTCGAACGGTTTTGGAGAAATCCGTGTTGCTCTGGAATAAATATACTAGACAATGTGTTATAGACCTGATTAAAGACAATTTTTTCAAATATCTTTGCGAAAATACACAATTTTGAAATTGGTCTATAGTTTTTTATTTCCGTTTTGCAGCCATTTTTATGAATAGGAGAAACATATGCAGATTTCCAGATATTAGGTACAATGCCTTCTTTAATAGAGCGCTGGAATAGAATTGCAAGTGGTTTGGTTAGGTTGCTAGCACACTTCACAATGAATATAGGTGGTATATGATCCGGACCGGCACCTTTAGATAAGTCTAAGGTTTTAAGAAGTTTACACAACTTGTCTGCATTGATTTCGATGTCACATATTGAATACATATGATGAGACGATGAATAATAATTATCATTAATGGAAATTGCATTAGGGTCACTATTGGATGGAGGTAGAAATGTTGAATAGAAGTATTCGGCGAATAAATTAACGATTCCATCGCCTGTATCAGCCGAATGACCTTCGTAATTAAGGGTAGAAGGGATCGAGTTGACGTTTCTTTTATTACTTTTAATATAGGTCCAAAATAGTTTTGGGTTGTTCACTATTGATTCTTCCGTATTCTTAAGATATTGGGAATAACATTCATCTTCAATGACCTTGGCTCTTTTACGAAGCAAACTAAACACGGCGTAGTCTTGAGTGTTTCCATATATTTGATATTTCTTATGGAATTTTAGTTTTTCTTTAAGAATTTTTTTTAATCTCGCATTATACCATGGGGGGAAAGTTGAGGGTACAATAAATTTAGAGGGTATATAAGTGTCCCTCAGCTCGTAGATAACATTATAGAAGTAATCAATAGCTTCCTGAAGTGAACCATTACACAAATATTTTTCCCATGTTGATTTACTTAACAAAGAATTAATTTCATTGTAGTCACCTGAGGCATAAAAATATTTTTTTCTTTTTGTTGTTGAAAAAGGCTCATGAGTATCAAAATTTAACTGAATGTGTAAAGATTTATGATGAGTGTCTTCAGGAATCAATGGGTCGTCACAAGCCGCCACAGTGAGGTTAATGTTTGATAGGGCTAAGTCTAAAAGTCTGTCATTCATATTCCGACAAAAGTTGAACTGGTTTAAGTTACATTCACAGAGAGAATGAATAAAATAAGTTTGCGCCTCTCCTGTATAACCTACAGGACAAGAAGAGTTTCCCTCAATAATCCAATCAATGTTACTCATATTAAAATCTCCAGTTATCAGGAAAGTATCGTTTGGGCAGGAATTAATTATTTTTAAAAGATTGTCTGTGAAATTCCGCAATTGGCAGTTATAAGTGTTACCATGTTTTTGACTGCAGAGGTAAAGTGTGCAAATATGCAATTTAGATAATTTGAGATTTTTATGCCTGATGGTGACTGTCACCCAGATGTCTTCGGCTGTTGAGGCCCAATCTGACTGTTCTACAGCGGAATAATCACGACTTACAGCTAAGAGAACCCCCCCTCCGTACTTTTCGTGTGAAATTGCATAATTCCTATCGCGGCGCCATACCAAATACCTATCATCAAATAGTTCGCTGTCGTTGACTCCACCAAGAAGCCAAGTTTCCGTCAGCGAAATTACATCATACGAATTAAGGAGTAAATTTCGTTTGAATGCATGAGTTTTAGTACGCAACCCACGAGTATTTTGATAATAAACCCTAAAGGAAGACATTGGATCCAGTAGAAAAATAGCTATTCAGAAAGTTAGGACAAATAAATATATTATTTTTACAACGTAGTAAACACAAGAAATCCAAAGTACGATTCACACCTACAGGAATAGGTCCGAAATTACTTCTTTCCAACAATACAAATACAATTAAATTAATGCACAATAGACATAATAAGGTAAATGCCAGCAATATATCATTATTCAAATTTAAAATTATAAGATGCGGTAGAATTGAAATAGTTAGAAGCGACACCACAAGCAAGTATCGAATCAACGTATAGTAGGCGCAAGTGAGAATGAACTCAAGATCTAAGCGAGTGCGTGCGCATAGAGGTGAAACCCGCGTATATGGAAGAAAACTTACATGCGATAATCGTTCAACCTGTATGTTGTGATTCATACAATTCGTTAGCGAACAATAAGCACTGGGATTGAATACGGTTCTCAAACTGTGTTCAGACATAATTACGTACAGTAATATTGCAATCATACGTGAATAGCAGATTATATAATTTTTTTCAGATCGTTTTCGCACTAATTCTGGCATTACTGCTCAAACGAGCAAACTTGCGAGAAAACTTGCAATGTCGATACGCGTCATGTCAATGTCGTAACCACCCGGCGCGGCGTGCCTTATTTTGACGCTCTGGGGATTTGCCCGATGTGAGCTCACTTTGACATGGCGCAGTCCTAGCCTCAGAAATAGTAAACTCCCTAATTAAGACAAAATGAGCTGTAATAACTCAATATTCAATTGTAAACTTCTATTAAAATATTTTTATGGAAGTGCCTCACGATCTTGCACTTGGTAGGCCAGGGCTTCTTGACAGGCTTGTCATCACTCCGCTTGATGAAGTGCACCTTCCGGTGGGTCTTCAACTCCCACGCAGTCTCGAACGTCTCGCCGCACTCGCGACAACCGTTACTGTTGGTCAAATGTCATTCCTTGAGATAAACACACGGTCTCATCTTCATCATTATGATTGTCATTTTCAATTATTAGCAAGATTTCTTTGGATTTAAAGAGAATGTGGATAATTCTATTCTGTAAATCTGTACCACTTTAATGGTCAAATAATAACAGTGCACGCGATACTAAATTTTGGCGCGAAAGAGTTTGGTCGATTGGAATGGCACAAAAAAATGTATTTAATTTCACTTTAAAGTTTAAACTGAAAATCCACCCTCCGCCTCTACATTTCTATTCAAGGGCGCAGCCATCTTTCAATTCTGAGGCAAAATAATAAATTTGGGTTTAGGGGGCGGGAGGCTATCAAAGATTTTTTTGTTTTAAATTGGATTGAATGATGAGACGTGTATGTCGTTCGCCTGATGATAAGCGATACGCATGCTCACGCCTTTTATCCCCGAAGGGGTAGGCAGAGGCGCAACTAGTGTACCCACTTTTCGCCAAGCGTATTCCGTCCCATGATGTGATAGGGGGCGAGCCTTTCGCCATATCGGGCACAAATTCCAGACTCCGGGCTGATACTGAATAGAAAAATCCAATATCACTTTGCCCGACCCGGGAATCGAACCCGAGACCTCAGCCTTGCAGTCGTACCGTAATACAACTACGCCACCGAGGCAGTCGATGGTAAGGTAAGCGATACGACCACCCATAAACAGTAGCAACACCATCCAGCACCTTGAATTACAAAGTACTGAGTGGCATTCCACTGCGCTCGTCACCCTGAGACATAAGATGTTAAGTCTCATTATATCCAGTAGTTATACTGGCAACAATGTCCTTCAAACCGAAACACAACAGTGCATGCACACTGCTGCTTGGCGGTAGAAATAGACATTGCGGTGGTACCCACCCAGACGGACTCTCACATAGGAGAGACCTACCACCAGTAATGTAGGATCCTAAAGTACACACAAAAGTGTATACTTGTATCCCCAGCCCCCACCTACCTACGCCCAAGGTTGCTTCTATCAAGCCTAATATACGTCAACATTAGTATACGTACTAATGTTCACTGCCTCGGTGGCGTAGTTGTATTGCGTACGCGTTACGCGTACGATTTGCGCGCTGAGGTCTTGGGTTCGAATCCTGGGTCGGGCCAAAAAAAAAACATTGTGACTGGGTTTTTTCATCTTAAAAATTACTCAGTCGCAGCTCGGAGTCAGGAAGTTGTCGGTGTGATACCCCCGTGCCTCGGAAAGCACGTAAAGCCGTTGGTCCTGCGCCTGATCTCTCTCCGGTCATGTCGGATTGCCGTCTCCCCGGACTATGAGAGTGAAGGAATAGCGAGTGCACCCTGTGTATTGCGCACACACTTGTGCACTATAATATCTGCTGCGCACCTGGCTGATCTCCGTTGAGATTGGCCGCCGTGGCCGAAATTGGCTAGGAAGGGATTATTATTATTACGTACTTATGTTTACCAACGGGTGTGTGCCTCACGGAGGTGACCATGTGCCGCTTCCACGCCACCTCTGAGACGAACTTCACGTCGCATTCTACACAATACAGACCTTTATCGTGGCCATCTTCTCCCTTCGCCTGTAAACAGATTTATGCCTTCAGTAGATATTATAAAGCTGAAGAGTGTTTGTTTGGTTGGACGCGCTAATCTCAGGAACGCATGAACTGATTTTGAAAATTCTTTCACTAATAGGAAGCTACATTACTCCTGAGTGCTATAGGCTACTTTTTATCACGGAAAAACTTTTCCACGCGGGCGGAGCCGCGCGCAATGCTAGTATATTATATACATACTGACCGAAACAGAATATCCTTTTTTTGAAGATGGTTTGAAAATAAAGAATCTGCGTAGTAGATATGGGCGCCGCCTGAAAAAATCGCGGCGGCGGCGCGCCGGCGTGGAATCAGTTTGCCAACATATTTGTCAGGCATTAGAAAAAAAATACTAATGTCATATAGATGTAGACAAGTGGGAGCTGCAAACAATCAGCCCACCAACGAAATGTTCCTTTCGAGACCCATGCTCTGTGACACTCTCGAAGTACCTATTTATTTCTGTTTATTTCTATAGAGATGGTATCAGTGTGGCGCTCGACCGAGTCATTTACTCTATTTAAACCCTACCGTAATACGTATTACTAACCAAAGCCCAACGTTGCGTTTTTTTTTTTTCATTAGGAGCGAATTTATGTTCTCGTAGTAATAACTGTGGTGGTGTGTTGGCTATTTTTCTCTGCTGAATCGCCTCCAGTTCTTCAAACAAATCCTGGCATGTATATCTTCGTTCCGTTTGCCTGACACAGTCCTTCTGGCACCCCGAACAAATTCCTAGCATGTATATGACGGAGGAGTAGATCGCGAGCTCTTTTTAAAAAGGTGACGTCAGCGTTGTTGACGTCACAGGGGCCACTACATCATAGTCTTCCATGACGTGCGAGTAAAATTCCATCGTGTCCTACATTTTTTATTACAGGCTTTTATTTTATTTATTGCTTTAAACTTGTTTGCGAAGCTCCGCACAGTTCAACAAGTCGCAAGAGACTGACTTCATAGTGTATGATCTATGAGACTGACTAAAGAGACATTGGTGGTCCACCGAATGTAATACTGGCAAGTCCATGCTCACAGAATATTGGATCATATTTGTTTTCGATAGATCCGTCGTTTTTAGTGTTACATCGAACTATACATGACATTTGAGACCCAATCATTATTAAAATTTGACAGTAAAATTAAAAGTACATATTCACAAAATCCACGCCGTTTAAGCCCTGCGCGGCGGCGCCCATGTCTACTGCGTAGTAACAGATTAGAACATTCATACGAAACATGCTAGTTGCGTGTGATCGCGGCTTTACCTCTACACGAACATCCTTGTGCGACAGCGACCTGTGCTGCGCGAGGCCCAACTGACTCACGAACGAGTACCCGCACACCTCGCAGATCCACTCCGACGGGTGCTTGTTCCTCAGGTGGTTCAAATGCGACGTCCACTTTCTGAACATAATTACCAACTTTTATAGCGTTGTTATTGAGGTAAAACTGATGGCTCAAATTTAGTGTATTTTTTTATTGAAGTTATACTTCTTTTGGCGCGTTAGGGAAAAATGATGAGTAATTTTTTACGATGCGCGCGCACACCGTCACGAGAAAACCGACACCCTGAAGTTAGCTATAGTCAATATTTTAGTTTTCAATTTTGAACGTAGAATAAGGCGAAAGATAATTTTATTCCCAAATGATTGGGCGAAGGAATGAATGTCTGTTCAGCCACGTAAAGTATAGTGCTAAACAGGTACATAGTAAATACTTCCTATTTTGCTGCTTGTTCTAAATTCAAACTGTAATTTTAAACGTTGGTGAATGTATTAACATTGAATGAATTATCATTCCTCTTTAATACAATCACAACTTTAACTACTTTAGAAAACAATTAAAATAAACCAGTGCACCATGGAAATTCACATTAAGTTCTGTATTTTGGTTATGACAGCTCAAATTATGGAGTTTAAAGTTTTCTTTTTATTTAGCATAAAGATGGAATGGGATGGAAAGATATTTTGTGGCTAAAATGTTAAAAAAGCATAAAAGAAGGGCCACTGCAGTGTTTTTATTTTAATTAATATCGATTTTTAACAATCATTACGAATTGAAAGTAACGTGAAAAGGAACGTGTTATAATACATCAATCTACCTCTAGCGACATCACACCTGCAACTTGTTTAAGGTAAAAGTTAGGGGAGTTTTGGCGGGAACTTGGTAGTGTCATGAGGTGCTCTTGTTTTAATTCATTATTTTGGTGATACTTAGTGTTATATTGCATAATTATGGTGGTATATTATCCAATATAGTTCTATTAAAGGGCTCAAATGAAGTGAATTGAAATAACTGTGCTAGTCAAGTGTTTGTTTTGTTGCCGCCAAAACTCTTCGATAAAGTCTTGGTAAGGTAGCCACTGCTTTACTTCGACATAGTACTACTACTACTGAGGATAACAAAGAAACAATATTATATATGTAACTTCCAAAAACTTTGACACTGGCAGATGCGTAAACCGCGCCTTGCCAAAGAGAGAAAAAAAAAAAAAAAAGGTTAAAGTTGTAAAGGTAAACATTCATAATTGCGAAAATTAATAGGTTTGCGAATCAAAATGGAAAAGTTGGGTTCATAAAAGAAGAATCCAGAAATCTACCAAAAGTTAATGTTCATGGTTGTAATTTTTTGTTGTTGAAAGTACAGAGTTTTCATGTGTAGAAATAAAAACGAACTAAACTACTACGAACTAATCATAGTGGGACTTTTATTTCTATATCATTCAGCAGCAAAACTACACATAGCAGTAATTTCAGGTCTTATGGCGACAATGCAATCGGTTATATCCAAATCTAAACTAACGGACGGCGAAAAATGGGTGCACTTAGTTGCGCCTCTGCCTACCCCTTCGGGGATAAAAAGGCGTGTGTGTGTGTGTGTTCATAGTAACATTGATGTACTTATTTATTCAAAAAACATATCGAAAATCCAAACTTATGCATTTATGAACGCCACCGGCGAACAAATATGACTAGAGTGACGTCACTGGCCGTGTAGCTCCGTTTGTGCGCGAAAATGTAAACTGTCATTTTCAACCCGCAATTTTTAGCAATAAATTAAAGTATTTTAATTTTTTAATATACTCGTGATCTATTTATTCTACATGAAATTCTTTCATTAATTATATACCTAGATAGACACTGAACGTTTCCAACGCGTCGAAAAAAATAGAGGCCAACTGTTGTCCACTAAATGAAAAAGAAAAGAAAGAAAGAAGTTTATTATTGGTGCAATATTGCACACGAAAAACAAAAACACATCTCATAAAATACACTAAAAAATAAAATAAAAAGCAATTATTGCACCAACAATGGGCCTCCCATTCAGCTAAATGCCACGGTACCACGAGTGTAGTACCGCAGCGCTGGTTTTCAATGAGATGCCCATGTGACGTGGACGGACATCAAATCGGTAAACGATTTAAAAACTTAAACATAAAAAAAAACTTAAAAACTTACAAATGAATAATAACAACAACAACAACAAAACGAACTAGTAAACGTATCAATTATTTTACACAGATAAAATAAATTTAAAATAACTATAATAATATGTAACTTATACGCACGCTACCGATACAAAACAAACAGGTACACATAAATAACAAATACAAACATCTCAATGTTCTGCGATCAGTGGCGAGCCGCGCGTAGGCAGCGCCGGTCGATCGCATTAAATTGATCATTAATACAATAATAAATGAGTTTGAGTGAATTAATTTTTGTTGTTTTTCATGGATATAATTTTCTCCCCGTTTTATTAGAAACCATGTAATAACTGGTATCATTATGCGCGCACACAAGGATACGCGGAATGATGCAGCGATAGCGTATGACACAGCTGTCACGCATACTAGCTTAAGAAAAGTTGGCCTGTTTGTTTTAGTTTCATTGCAGCGCGTCACTCCATCTAGGTATATAATTAATCAAAGATGAAATTCATTCAAATGAAAGCAAAAATAAAATTTTACATCTTCCCTATTAACTACATATTACTTTGAGTACGTTTGTAGAATTTGGGGTCAGTTGACGGTATGTATAATTTATTTACATCATAAACTAAAATAATTTTTCACATTATTATTTAATGTGTATAAATAAATTAATAAATTAAAATGTCCATTTCTATAATTATGTAGAAATATTTCTTTTCTGATATTTAAATAAACTTTATTTAAGTAGATAATGCGTTATAATAAAACTTTCAATGTATTAAATACCTTTTTTCTATTTTTAGTGACGTTTTTCTACAAACGTAGAATAAGGCGAAACATAAAATTTTTATAGGACTGCCTCGGTGGCGTAGTTGTATTACGGTATGACTGCAATGCTGAGATCTTGGATTCGATTCCCGGGTAGGGCAAAGTGATATTGGGTTTTAAATTCAGTATCAGCCTGGAGTCTGGAATTTGTGCCCGATATGGCGATAGGCTCGCCCCCTATCACATCATGGGACGGAATACGCACGGCGAAAAGTGGGTGCACTAGTTGCGCCTCTGCCTACCCCTTCGGGGATAAAAGCCGTGTGTGTGTGTATAAATTTTTTTAAAAGATTTTTATCTTGTTACGCCAAAGAAGTATAACTTCTAACGCGTGTATATAAGTACACACACACTTGTTTGGAGTTAAATGATGATATGAGCTTGTCGCTCGCCTGATTGTGAGAAATACGAACGCCCATAAACAGTAACAATACCATAGTGATGAAGCCGATGCCCAACTAAGGAATAGTATAATAGAGGGCTAGTACTTACATAGACAGTACCTCACAGTGTGGACATTTGTATACGACACCCTTGTGCCATCCTTGATGCTTTCTTGCTTGTGTACTGTAAAAAGAAATAGTACTTAACACATTGTATTTTTTTCCCCTAACGATATGCAAGGTCGGCAGCGATGAACAGTATGATCTAAATACTAAGACGGCAGTTATGCTATTTTTTACAATATTATCATTCTTGGTTTCTTCAGCCTCGGCTATCAGCCGTATGCTTAAGGTCGTAAGGTTCAGTTTTCATTGGTATTTCCATCAGACTAGACATGCTTGATTATAATCTAGACTAATATTATAAAGCTGAAGAGTTTGTTTGTTTGTTTGAACGCGCTAATCTCAGGAACTACTGGACCGATTTTGAAAATTCTTTCACTAATAGGAAACTACATTACTCCTGAGTGCTATAAGCTACTTTTTATCCCGGAAAAAAATTTCCACGCGGGCGGAGCCGCGCGCAAAAGCTAGTATATTATATTGATTAGCGCGTTCAAACAAACAAACAAACTTTTCAGCTTTATATTAGTATATATAGATTAGCAGGATTTTTACAACACTCACGGGTTCTGGGAGACATTTGGGCACGTTTTGCAGAAGTATTTCGCCTCGTGGTGGGCGGCGTGTTTCTTCATCTGGTACATTTTTTTGAACCGCAACTTGCACACCGGGCACTCGACGTTACCCGCGCTCTACCAACACCATCATACATTGCACGTAATGACAAGTAAAAGTAGCTGTATTGGCCACCTTGAACATGGCTTTTCCAAAAAACTACCTACCTATAAGCTAGACGTTAATTTTTATTGTACTTATTTCATTACAAAGATCTAAAATATGCAATAACCAACTGAATAATCCGCGTGCGATCAGAATGAGATGCGACATTATTGAACTGACACCGCTCGGTTGCGTCGGCAAACTCGCGATGATGCTCTAGAGATACAAATTAAATAAATACGATATGATTTAATTTGTTTTAAGTCACTATAATTACGTACTAATACAAATATGCGTATTTTGTACACATGTACAGTCAGCAGCATAAATATCTGTACAAAATCAAAATTTCAAATCGCCTATATACGCATTAAGTTTGAATATTTTTTCTTCTTCTGAAGTAAAGTAAATACCTTTCTTTTTGCGAAGAGAAAAAAAATGTTAGTACGAACAAATAGTATGTAAGCAATTTGAAATTTTGAATTTGTTCATCTACTTATGCTGCTGACTGTACATAGTGTAGAAGGAGAAAATCTGGTGATTTTTTTTTGAGTTTTAGAGAGCAATAATAATTAAAAAGAACAAGAAAATTTAATTCATGAATTTAAATTCAGAAATTTACGACGCTACTTCGCTCTGGAATTGTCATTCTTTATTTACTTCAACAAGTTTCCATTCTATTCTGATCGCGCACGGATTATAATGTAATCCATGTTGTAGACCCTAAGCACAGGATAGCTGTCATTTATAAAATATTTTCCGGGATATAAATCCCGCTTTATATTTTCCGGGAATAAAAAGTAGCCTGTGTCCTTTGTCAGGCTCTAGACTATCTGTGTACCAAATTTCATTTAAATCGGTTCAGTAGTTTTGGCGTAAAAGCGCGACAGACAGACAGACAGACAAACAGACAGTTACTTTCGCATTTATAATATTAGTAAGGAATCAATAACTATTGAACTGAGATGTAGATGTACTTACAGGATCGTGTTTCTCTACATGTTGCTTCCAGGCCTCAGCATCGGGGAACCCTTTGTAACATAGGTTGCACTTAAATGGAGAGTTCATGTAGTTAGATGTCTGCTTCCGTTTTTTTAACTCCTCTATTTGTTCTTCCAACTGTATGTATAGAAAAAACATTAATAGATTGATGTGTCACTTTCATTTATTTCTAATAGAACTTTTTTCTTGTCTCAATTCAGTCAATGAAATATAACACTGATCTCAATGCTCATGCTGTCTACCAATTTAGTATAGTGACTTCTGAAGGTGACATAATATAATAGGAACCTGTTGGTATTTTTTTTGTATATTTATTTATTTATTTTCGAGAACCAACAGATAATAGCTTAATAACTATAGACAGAGTAACAATTGAGGTCTTAATAATAATTGTTACATTTATAATTATAGAAAATAAAACAAAAAAATATGTGTGTAAACAATAACAGAATTTATAAATGTTTGTTGTCTCATGTAGTAAAGAAATCTTTGTTTAAATGGTGCCGTTTTGAATTGATATTAGTACAAAAAATATCAATATCCATGCGCTTGCTCAGCTTGTTGAAGTTATCACTTGCTCGCCACAAAAAGGAGTTCTGCCTATAATTAGTCGCTGCCACAGGAAGATACAACGGGGCATTCGATCGAGTGGATTTAAGGGGAACATTTATATCGATTTTCCTTAATAATTCCGGACAATCAGTCCTGCTGGATGTCGTTTTTAAAAGGAACAGTAAGTCCGCAATTTCACGTCTCTAATCTAATCTTATTTCTAATAAATGACGAGAAGAGGATGCTACTCGCCTGATGGTAAGCGATACGACCGCCCATAAACAGCAGCAACATCATACATAACTTTTAAGTACAACATACTGTATGGCACTCCACTGCACTCATCACCCTGAGACATTAGATGTTAAGTCTCATAATGCCCAGTAATTATGCTGGCTACAATGTCCTTCAAACCGGAACACAACAGTGCATGCACACTGCTGCTTGGCGGTAAGAATAGACATTGCCGTGGTATCTACCCAGAAGGCCCCTCACATATGAGAGACCTACCACCAGTCAGTAAAATGTATGAACAGGCATGGATGTAGGTATTTAGTATAAACTACATTTGTAAACGTGGGTTAATGCATCATGAACGCCAATATATTTTTATTTGGTTGCTTCCCAATAGTATTTTATTTATATCTTAGGGCTACATCCATGCATACATTAACCCGCGTAATAATAATACTGTAAAATATACATTTAAAAAAATGAAAATCATGACAATTGATGACGAAAAAATTAAGCCCGGAGTTTCTTTCTGCCTTTCTTCTTCGGGTCGTCATCGCTTAGGTAGCTAGTGAAAGGCTGGTAGGTTAGCTAGGCTAGGACCTTTTTATCCTCGCCGGCGAGGACCGTGGCGTTTCCTTTCCTCGTAATGTAAAGATATTCCTTCCCTTTCTTTTATATCAGCTCCAATTCTCCTTACCTAGCCCTATTCCCGTCCCCAATGTCCGTGTCCTCTGTACCTATCAGCCCGTGCTGGTTGTCAATTATTTAATGTAGGTACTTTAAATTATTTAATTGGTATATGTACCTTTGTTATTCGTCTATACCTTGTCATGACTTGTCATAAGTGCTTTTTAATAAGCGTATTTGATCAATAAATGATTTTATTTTATTTTTATGGGCGTATATAAGGGGGGAGGGGAGGTTCAGGGGGTCCGGACCCCCCCCCCCTTAGCTTCTAAAATGATCGGTTTTTTTTTATGGCATTGAATGACGAGACGAGCATGCCGTTTGCCTGACGGTAAGCTATACGACCACCCATAAACAGTAGCAACACCATCCAGCACCTTGACTTACAAAGTACTGTGTGGCATTCCACTACGCTCGTCATCCTGAGACCCAAGATGTTAAGTCCCACTATGTCCTGTAGTTACACTGGCTACAATGTCCTTTAAACCGAAACACAACAGTGCATGCACACTGCTAATTGGCGGTAGAAATAGACATTGCGGTGATACCCACCCTGACGGTCTCTTACATATGAGAGACCTACCACCAGTTACCAAACATGTCCACACTCTAATATATTACGTGACAGGAGGGAACGCCACTAAAAATTTTCTATCGTAGGACCCCCCCACGTGAAAGCTATAGCTACGCCCGTGTGAACAGGTTGCTCACACCTTCTATGAAAAATTGTACTGTCTACTACTGTACCACTTATTTTAATTAGCCAACTTACCAATGGTCCCATTGTAATTCTGGTAAGTGTTTCGTATCCTTACCGTTAATTTTGTGACAGTCACAAAGTTGTCCAAGTTCCATGGATCTGTCTCGCTTGGCTCTTTTTTGGGCCGCCCACGTTTCTTCATATGGACTTTTGCTGGTTCTAACTCTGTATTCATTGTTTTTATTACCTAACATAAAAGGAATTTAATTAAAAAAAGGCGCTCTATGCTAGTAAAACCTGTTCAAACTGACTAAAAACCAAATCTCCTGGTAAATGATGAAATATATTCAAAATGAATTCAAAAAGAAATACTTTGTACAATATTTCAAAAAATAATTTAACTTACATCATAAGCCATTGACGACTCTTCTAAAATCATGTCATCAACTAATTGTTCCTTCTCATCTAAGATATTATCAGAATCGGTATCTCCTACAACAAAGTTTATTGAAGTGAAACTTCTAATGCAACTTCAAACAAGGTCATGTTAAACCGTTAGCCCTACCTTGTTGGAAGTCGCTTTTGAGTCGAGAGTGAATGCGTGGCACTCGAACGCATGCACGTAGTATACCGGTTTTTCTTTTTAACCGACTTCCAAAAGGAGGAGGTTATTTTAGTTTGACTTATCGACGACACTTATTGATGTGTTATTTGCAAGAAACTGTGCATCTTGTGTATTTTAATACGCAATAAATAAATATTGTATTTAACCACATAAATGCTAGTATTTTTATACTGATAAATAAAGCAATTCGTGCGATTTTTTCCCTAACCATTTCAAAATATTCAAAAATGCACAACGATAATTTATTTTTCAAATTTAGTGGATAAGAATCGTAAAAAAAATCCCACAGACAATGCGACGGATTTAAGGTTATGTCAAGGTACGTCTCTTGTGAATATCAATTGAATGTTAGGTTTTCTCCACATAAGTTTCACTTCTACCGCGCGGAGGGAGTCCACGCACTATTTTTTTCCACATTTTTCAACAATAGTTTTGATTTCAATGTGTTCAGAGACATGTGTTGGTCAACGACATTTGATGTTAAGGATGTTCATTATTTCTGTGGTTTTGTTTTTGTTAAGTGACTTTTGTGGCTGACTGTACAGTCAGCAGCATAAGTATCTGAACAAATTCAAAATTTCAAATTGCCTACATACTTTTGTGTTCTTACTAATCTTTTTTCCCTTCACAAAATTAAAATAAAAGAGATTTACTTTTCTTCAAACAAAGAAAAAAAATGTTTCAGTTTAACTTAACGCGTATATAGGCGATTTGAAATTTTGATTTTGTTCAGATACTTATGCTGCTGACTGTACGTATGTGTCGGCATGTGCATGTGTTGTGCTGCATGTGTCCGTATGTGTTCGTGTATTTCTTCCACACGGAGGGACTCCACACACTATTGTTTTTTATTTCCTCAAGCTTACCTTCATCAACATTATCCTCTAGATATTCAGTTGTCTCCTCATCTACCGTCATCTCGGTTTCATTTCCATTTTCATCAGGTACGGATAATGAAGGTAATCTTTGATGAATTAAATATGATTTCAATGCCAATGTGCTCATATTAACATACTTAATCTGTTCTTCTGTTATCTGAAACAATTGTATATATTTCGAATATGATTTTCAGGAATGTGAATTCTGTTGGTTGCACCTCCGCTTAATCATTGAGTTAGTAAGACTTTTATGTTGGGCTGAGTCCTTCATGAAGCCTGTCACAAGCAAATGAAATACTCAAAGAAATTCATACCTCATCATATTTCTCCAATATATTAGAGAGTAAAGATTGTGCAACAACATATTTTTGTCTAAAGTTTATATATTTCTCCAACAGAGCTATACACTCATAGCAAATGTAGTTAGGGAATAGCATGTAGGTTTCCTGAAAAAAAAAGATTAACAATAATAATATTTATCAAACAATATAAACCTTAGAATAATTATTTGTACATACTAGACTTGAATGTGCTTAAAAATATACTGCAAAAAGAGTGTTCAGAAAGAGCTCTATAGCCCAAAATAGTACATAGTACTTAAGTAATGTGAGCAAAGATGAACCAAAATGTTAAAAGACAGTGCAGAGAGTTGCAAAGCTTTCACTGTCCATGATATCGATTTTAAATACTATACTTACATCAGTAACCAGTAAGGATATATAATATTCAATAATATTATCAATGTGAAACAATTTAACGGCTGTATTCAAACAAACCCGACAGGCTTTGACTTTGGACTTATCCATTTTTGTTTGTGTATTTTTGTAACAATCTTAATTAACTTTGGAGTATTGGTATTCTCATTTCTCGTTGAAACATTCTTCTTCTTCTTTTATATTATAAATGTTGAAACTTGAAACCTTTGCAAAATCCATAATATGTGGAAACACAACGCTCGGCAAACGCACTGTTTGACAGTTGACAGCAAAGTTGACAGCAAGGATCTTATATCCAAAATGGATTGATTACGAATGATTCCGACACAATAGAAAGTCAACCTTATGTTTCAGTGTTAAGGTTTAAATTTGTGTACAATATACGTAGATAAAATTCCGTTCCGAGCGAGAGAGCTTTTAAAGGGAGCTCTGTCCCTCTCTTGCGACTGCCATATCAAAAATATACAACACGATGGTACTTTCTTTATTTTGTTTCTTCCGAGGTTATTTTGCCTAGTTTCAAGTATTTCCTATTTCGTAGCTAATTAGTTATTAAAAAATAGCGTGATGTTTATCGCAGTACAAAAATAAATAAATAATTCATTTACAATTAATTTATATTTTTTTATTGGTAGGAATTAGTAGAGATTTACCATTTGTACATGGCAATTAAATTGACGTTTCTAATAACAATATGGCAGAAACTAAAATGCGTGTTATTGTTATTTTCGTGTGCTCTTCTTAATATAAGATAAAACTTACTTCTGAAATGGTGAGAACATGTTGTGTAGTGGGTTGTAGCAGTGAGGGATACCCTGGTTGTGGAATTTCCTTTTTTAGGTGAGTTTATGAATTTGTTTACAATTTTTTGAGTACGCTAACCATGTTTTTTTTGTGAAATTGGATGGTCCCGACTACCGAACCAATATTTTTTTTTTTTTGATCATTGCAGATTTCCTAAAAATTACGACCTTCGGCAAAAATGGTTAAGTGTAATCCCAGCGAAGAAGAATTTTACAACTGATTCTACAATTTGCAGCTGTCACTTTAAGCCAGATGATATATCAGTTTTTCCGACAAGATCAAGGTTAAAAAATGATGCGGTTCCATCTATTTTCCCTATTGTAAGCACAATGATAATTATTTATTATTTAGATGGTATGTAACTAGTATGTATACTAATAATTCTAGTGGATAAATTTAGCGCCTAATGGATCTAGTGAACTTTGTTTAGATCCCTATGGTGTGCAATCAAGGTTTGTGTTAGTTTTATAATTTAAAAAAATTCACGTAGCCTGAGTTTTGAATTGTGCTTGACATGCAGAACTAGCAATGACATCATGAGATAAAAATAAGCTCTGCAAACTGTATGTGCATTCATTGATCAGCTGCCTACCTCTTCTGGTATGGAGGCGTGGGCTTAAGTTTATATTATAATAATAATAATAATAACCCCTGACCCTTGGCTTGCCTTAACTGGCCGGCTAGGGGTGGAAATCGCAAGAGCTAAAACCTCAAGCTCCAGGGTGGAAGTGCTCAAGCTGCGTAATAGCGAGGAAACCCGCTCCGGGACGCGTTAGCGACCCGCGATGGTGAAATCGGTGCACACCTCTCGACACCCTTTAGCCACCCACACCGATGTTGCGTCCTTGGCATGCGCCGCTTTTGGGATGCCCATCTAGTGGGGGGCAAGTCACCGTCTGCCTTGAATACAAATGATTGAGACATTTTACTTGGCAGGCGTCCCGTTGTCTCAATCAATAGCCCAGCAACCAGTCCAGCTAGATCCCATCCATAGACCCAATTAATTCCCATCTAATCTGCAATAGTCCTTACACCTTGCAGGCGCTGTCTTTGGTTGTATTTCTTCCATAAATGCAGACAGAGATAGTACCTGCATGGTGTACATATCCCAACTATATTAAAGTATCTTTAAGGGGCCTCTACGTGTTGGATCTGTATCCCCACGCAAGCCTTCCAAAAGGACCGGCCTTCGTGCCGTGATATTCCACAGGAATAATAATAATAATAATAGCCTTTATTTCCTCTGACCTTTCTATACAAAGAGCTTAACTAAGTACAAACTTCTTATAAATAACTTATTACTATAACTCTTCACTATATTTAGTTTTAACATTAAAATTTAAATATTTTTAGCATAAATTTAATTATGTTAGTATAGTTGATATACCTATGTGTAGGTATTTGTTTTCCTTTCTTTTCTTTCCTTCTTTTTTCCTTTCTTTAGTATTATTAGTAGTATATGTAGTATGTAACATATATATGCGTTTTTTTTTTTTTTTTTTTTTTTTTTTTTTATACATCAACTTTCAGGTCAGGCTGTCTTGTGACATAGGCCTCCTCTAATTCCCTCCACTTATTACGATCCAGTGCTAAAGTTCTCCATCCTTTTGGCAGATCGTCTTCCCATCTTTTAATCTGCCGTCCTCTACGTCTTTTACCGTTTCTAGGGTACCATTCGATAACTTTCTTAGTCCATTTTTCTGTCTTAGTTCGCATTATATGGCCTGTCCATTTCCATTTCAGCAATCGAACAGCAATTCTCTACAATCGATCACATCCTCGTAGTCAAACAAATAATTGAAAAATGTAATGAATACGGACGTCCTTACTATCTGTCCTTCGTAGACTATAATAAAGCCTTCGACTCTCTTAAGCATAGTTACATATGGAACTCACTAAAAAGTCAAGGAGTGGAAACAAAGTATATTGATATAATTAAACAAATATATGCAAAAAGTACAGCCAAAATACAGCTCGAAAGTATTGGAGAAGAATTTAAAATACAACGAGGGGTTCGACAAGGAGATCCGTTATCACCAAAAATATTTAATGCAGTTTTAGAAAATGTTTTTAGGCAACTAAACTGGGATGAAGTTTATATTACCTAATATTAATTTTCATGTAGTCTTTATTTATGTAGCATCACTAATCTATTTCTTATTTCTATAGCGACCTGTACCAGAAAAAGAAATTAAGGTGTTAAGCACTATTATATTGAAACCGGCTCAAGAAAATATCCAACCTACACCAAGTACTTCTAAAGATTTGGTAAGTCTATCCGACATAATATTTTCTAATAATGAAAGAAAATATTAAGTAAATTAGGACTTTTTAACGTATATCACTGTAAAGAATATGTTTTAAATGATGTATGGGTTTAATAATATATTAGTGACAAAATTTAAAAACTCTGTACAAACACAAATATCCTTCACGCTTGTATAAATTTAGCTGTAAATGTAATCAGAGTATATGAATCTGCTGTGGAATTATTGATTTCAACTAGGAATGATGGTGAATATGAATAGTGATGCTTACTAACATATTATTATCTGTATTCTTACTATACCATATCCATGATAAGAAACAATAAAATGTAATAAAAGAGTACTTTTATTTTAAATAAATATTTTGTTGATTGCATTTACACTAGATATAACAAGGACAATTTAGAAGTGGATAGATATTTATTGATATTTATTTTTCTTGTTTTCAACTTGTAATTATAACTAACATAATATTACAAATTAATTCATTACAGGGACTAAAATACAGCCATATTTTTTTTAGGACCATGTGCCAGAAAAAATCTTTAGTTTGTCCACTGCTGTCGTGTCTGAAGATCAAGAAAATATAGAATCAACTCGGAGGTCATCCATGGAAATAAAATCAACAACACGACAGGGCGTTATTCATAACCTTACAGAAGTTAAGCATAAATTACAGTATAAAGTAAAATTATTACAACAACGCTTGAAACGGCGCGAAGTCAAAATTGAAAGTCTTCAGTGTGCTTTAAATTTAATGGAGAAAAAGTGCGTTAACTTTGAGGAGGTAAAAAGTGTTTTAGTAAATAATTTCAGCAATATACATAAACATATGAACACCTCAATGTCTGATAAAACTGTACGATACACTGATGAATTCAAATCTTTTGCATTAACTTTGTACTTTTACTCACCAAAAGCTTTTCTTTTTTTGCGAAAATATATTAGTTTACCCCACCCTTCAACTCTCAGACGACTTTTATCGACTTACGACTGCAATACTGGCTTCATGAAAGAAGTTATTGAATACTTGAAAAAAACAGTTACTAATGGTGATTATTTAAAAAATGTTAGTCTAGTGTTTGATTCTATGTCTATTAGGTCACAATTAACATACGACAAAAATTCTGATAAGTACTGGGGCTACGTTGATTACGGTGGAATCACACAAAACGATTCCGAATTACTGGCAACCGAAGTCCTTGTTCTAATGATTGTATCCACACAAAAAAATTCAAATGTCCTATTGGATACTTTTTTATTAACAAAATATCATCTCATGTTCAAGCACAGTTAATTTTAACAGCGATTAGGCTCCTAGCAGATGTCAACATAACAGTTCGATCATTGACATGCGATGGTACTTCTACGAACTTTAAAACTTACGAAATTCTGGGATGTAATTTCGCTCTAGACAATATAAAATCCTTTTTTGTGCATCCTGATAAAAAAACTAAAGTTTATTGCTTATTAGACCCTCCGCACATGATAAAATTAGCTCGAAATATATTCGCAGAAACTAAATTGAGTTCAGACAAGGGGAAAATTGATTTTAAATATGTAAGGAATCTTAATAAGTTGCAAGAGGAAGAAGGGTTAAAATTAAGAAACAAAATAACTGCTGTTCACGTAAACTTTTACGGTAAAAAAATGAATGTGAAATTAGCTGCACAAGTGCTGAGCAGTTCTGTAGCAGATGCCATTGAATTTTTAAATAAAAGTGGACATGAAAATTTTTCTAATAGTGAAGCAACCGTTGAATATATTAGGATTTTAGACAGGATTTTTGATATATTTAATGGTAAAAATCCTTTTGGAACTGGATTTAAATCACCTTTACGTTTATCCAATAAAGATTTTTGGATGAACGCGATTACCCAAACTAAAACCTATTTAGAAAATTTAAAAATAGATGGAGAAAGTATTCTCACTCATCGACGTAAAACCCCTGCCCTTGGACTAATAATAAACTGTATAAGCTTTTCGAATTTAACTCTGGAAATTTTAAATGGGTCAAATGACATAAATTATTTTCTGCCATATAAATGTTCGCAGGACCATGTAGAAATTTTTTTTTCATGTGTCAGAGCATGTGGAGCATTAAACGATAACCCTAATGCACTACAGTTTCGTTACATAATGAGAAAATTATTGTTTCGTAACAGTGTTCAACCCAGTCAAAGCGCTAACATAATCGTTGATCACGACTACTTACAGACTACACCTGTTTTGGAATTTAGATATCCCAAAACAACATTTTCAAGAGATATTCCAGATTCAATGCCTGAAGAACATAATTT
Source organism: Sphinx pinastri (assembly GCA_947568825.1). Classification (NCBI taxonomy): domain Eukaryota; kingdom Metazoa; phylum Arthropoda; class Insecta; order Lepidoptera; family Sphingidae; genus Sphinx; species Sphinx pinastri. The sequence goes on from OX387629.1 coordinate 15,523,993, forward strand.
AGACCAATTAATTGAACAAATAAACAACACATTAATAACAGATTATAAAGACAATATCTTATATTACATTGCGGGGTATATTGCAAATAAATTATCTTCTAAAATTAGTTGTAGTCATTGTATTGCAGCTTTGTTTAAAATTAAAGAAAAAAATGATCACAATTACGCTATAGATGTTTGTAAATTTTCTTCGTTCACGGCTTTTATTGATAGGGGTAAGCTGAAACATGTCACCAAGTTCGTTTTTGATGTTGTGAAATATGCTGAAAAAGTATTTCTGTTAATATGTAATGCAAACATTTTAAAAAATGTAAATAGAAAGAGACTAATGTTATTAGTTGTGCAACATTTTTGTTCCATGACAAGCGCTTACTTTGATCCGCCTCATCCTATCAACTCGTTCGAATGCGAAGATTCCCATGAAATTGTTATGTTAAAAAGCATAGCTTCTGTGTATTTAAATATAAGAATATTGAGTCACACCAAAACTCACAATTTAAAAATGCTTGGACAACGTACTACTCTTAGGCAACGATTGCACAAAACTGTTTTGTTTAGCAATGTGTAATAAATAAATATATTGATAGTAGTGTAGTGTTTTATTTTAGAATAGCTTTCCATTATGTTATTATTTTATCCTTCATAATTTGATATTTTTCTCAAGAACAATATTTTTTTTTAAAGATGGATGGTGCAAAATGTACATTTTATACCGAACAAATAGGGTTAAAAAATCCACACTTCGAACCTATCCACATCGGACACAAAATCTTGACTCTAGTCTAATATTGGGTAGATATTACGTAAAAAAAACAATACGACCCGAACCATGCTATTATTACTGTCCATCCTACTTTTATAAATCATAAAATACACTGTAACGTATGATTTGATTTTACCTACAGATTAAAATTTTATGCAAAAAATAAGTATGGACACATAATAGACAAATTATTATTCACAAATTATACGAATATTACTCGCAATAAGTAACAAATAAAAATGTCCTGACAACATAATGGCTACACTACTAGAAAGAGATAGCAAGGTCCTTCAAGGGTATACTCTTCGGAACGGAGTAGAGATTGTCGTAAGCATTCCATTTGGGTATAAGTTCCTTGGTTGACAGCAGAATATGCTTTTTTTTTCCTATGATGGTAAACTGTCTACGGAAGTAGGAACAAACGTTTCACGAATGCAACAAAAGGCAATAAACAAAAAGGTATCAGTAAAGATATTTTATCATCAATCATGGAAGTAAGTTGTAGACTTTATTTTTCAATTATTGTCTACTTGGAATTCATCATCATCATCACATCAGCCACATGACGTCCACTGCTGAACATAGGCCTCCCCCAAAGATTTCCAGACGGACCTGTCAAAAGCGGCCCGCATCCAGCGTGCTCCTGCTACCCTTATCAAGTCGTCTCTCCACCGTGCAATTACTGTCCTACTTGGAATTACTTTTATTCAATTCAACTTTTAGTCAATTACTTTTATTTTTATATAACATTTTATTTATTTGGATTATTATATTATTTCAATTAATATTATATTGTTATTTGATTGATTGATACTTAGTGTTATATTGCATAATTATGGTGGTATATTATCCAATATAGTTCTATTAAAGAGCTCAAATGAAGTGAATTGAAATAATCGTGCTAATCAAGTGTTTTTTTAGTTGCCGCCAAAACTCCTCGATGAAGTCTTGGTACTTCTTCTTCTTTTTATTATGGCTTCCACCGATTAACTATCGGTGATTTCGCCAATGTCAAGTAATAATAGCAGACATAGAATAATAACGCCAAGAATGATAGTTTCATATCAAAAAACTGTCAAGTGTGAAGCATAAAACTCATTGATGTAGGCGTAGGCCACACGTATTGACGTTCTGCCACACGCACACAAGGGTGCAAATAATGTTGCTAGTGGTATCGGATTTTCCCCAAAACCTTAGTCATTATTTAATTATGGAATTATTATTATTGTTCACAGTCAGGGATTACTTTATCCTTAATTATAATGATAAAAATCTGAAATAAAAAATAATAAAATAAATCCCTTAGAATGACCAAAACAGTACCAAATTAAAAACAAATTACGTTGATGACGTGAATTAAACGGTTGAATGCGGTATTTACCTTTGCCTCCATTCTAGTTTTATGATGATGATATGAATGAATGCCTTTATTTATGTCAATAATGTCAAATGTATCTGGTTCTATTTTATTACGGTTCTTTTGCGAATCATAGTAAAAAAGGCAGCATCACCATTCACCATTCAACCGTATAATTGACGTCATTTGAAGCTTAGTGCTTACGTCTGCTGAAAAAAAGAAAAAAAAAAGTTAAAATTATAAATGATAACTTCATAATTTCTAAAAAAGAAAAGATACAGGTGTCCTTATTTTAGAACTATTTTCATTTAAAATAATAATATAAGCTTGTTAAAATTTGAAATGTCAATTAAAATCAACTCAACAGAAAAATATTATTTTCATAATACTGGCAACACAATTCCAAAGCATGCAAAGGTACCAATTAAATAAGTAAATTTTAGAAATATATTAATTTTAGAATATGAACATCAACATTTGGGGTATCAATTTTCTTTTTTTTTTTTTGCAACATTTTGATATAATGGCGTCTATAAAATTTTTGAATTATTGTTTTTGCTTTAGCTATTATTTTATGTCAAAATATTAGATTAATCGTAATAATTGCATGTGAAATGTTATGTTACAATGTTTCTTAAAATTATCCGAGATACTGTGACATCAGTTTATTGCACAAACCATCATTTTAAAATAAAATATCGAGAGCTGATAGCGCTACGATTCGGCCTTGAGCACTGACGCGGGATGTTTGGTTACTAGGCTAATTTAGCCTAGTTTTACTTGCCTCACTAAGCGTGTATGTTCACGGTTTCTATGTGTTATTATTCTAAGAACATCAACATTTGGGGTATCAATTTTCTTTTTTATTTGGCAACATTTTGATATAATGGCGTCTATAAAATTTTTGAATTATTGTTTTTGCTTTAGCTATTATTTTATGTCAAAATATTAGATTAATCGTAATAATTGCATGTGAAATGTTATGTTACAATGTTTCTTAAAATTATCCGAGATACTGTGACATCAGTTTATTGCACAAACCATCATTTTAAAATAAAATATCGAGAGCTGATAGCGCTACGATTCGGCCTTGAGCACTGACGCGGGATGTTTGGTTACTAGGCTAAATAGCCTAGTTTTACTTGCCTCACTAAGCGTGTATGTTCACGGTTTCTATGTGTTATTATTCTAAGATAGCAGATACAAAACAATTATTATAAATTCTTAGAAATAAAAAGTTGTCGCCATGTCAAAAAAAAACAAAGTCTTGGTAAGGTAGCCACTGCTTTACTTCGACATACTACAGACAGTGTTGCCGTTTGACGACAAAAAAAGCACTAGACTCTTATCAAAAACGCACTAAATCTTGTGAAAATCTGGCTAAATAGCGCTAAACAATTTTTAACTTTATTTTTCGTGAGGGGGGGGTGCTAGCGTGAGCAGTGTAAATCACTAGACCCATATTAAAAAAGCGCTAAATCCGTCTCGAAAAAAGCGCCAGTTTCCACCAGATTTTTTTTAGCGCGTACTAATCACTTAAAAAGCTCTAAAAAGATCCTTACAAAAGCACTGGATCTAGCGCGAAAAGCGCTAAAACGGCAACACTGACTACAGATAATAAAAAAGACAACCCAAACTTGACATTGGCAAAATGTGAACACAAACGCCATTAAAAAAAAAAAAATTGACTGTCAACAATTGTCATTGAACAGCTGATTGCCGGTGTATGGCCGGTGTTGTGCTAAATACGCGGCATAATACTTTACTTGTTTTATATTTTTTTATCTTATTGTTTCCTATTCCATCAATAATTCTACTATTGTCACTATAAATATGCTTAGCCGAGGTAAATAGCATTAGAATAATGGAAAAATATAATGATTGTGAGTGTGAATTAGGTGAGACTTGTACCGACGTAGCACATCCAAGATATTTAAAAAAGCCCGTTTTATATCCTAAGGGTACAGTATAAATATCAATTATGTTAGCTTTGGATCTAACTTGCATGCTGTAGAAACTATGACGTAATATTGATAACCTAATAGCATAGCTTTACTAACAAAAGTAAACTATAATTGTGGGCAATAGAGTTCCGATTACATAAAATTATTTACGACTCTGGTTATTGGTATGAGGATTTTGAAATGATAAAACATTGATAAAAGAATATTGTTTACTCGCATATATATATTATAATCAGTTGTTTGCATAATAAAGTCTGCTATCATTGGACTATTTTAAATATAATATGTATATTTTATAACAGTTTTATTACAAGATTCCGCAAAATCGGAAACATTTATAAGTATTTTTTCAGATTACCACTTTCAGGTAAGATTTTGTAATATAAAATATATTAACTTATTTTTCTTTTAAATAAAACTATTTTTACGGATTTTATCGCGGTTTTTTAATTTATATTTTCTCCCGACGTTTCGTTATTTTTCATGTTACTTCTGTAGTGCATTATTAAAAATCATATGACATTCAGTGTTATGAACTTTCATATTGTATGTTTATTAAAAGGTATGAAGATCGCACTGGTGCAGATGTCGGTGGTTGCTGACAAGGCTGCCAACATATCAGAGGCTGTGAAGCTGATCCACCGGGCTAAAGAGCAAGGTGCCCAACTTGTTGCACTGCCCGAGTGCTTCAATTCACCTTATGGCACCAGTAAGTATTATCCATTAGATTGCACATGTTGTGAACATACTTATGTAATTATTATGAAACTTAATTATATGCAATGCAATGCAATCAGCCCCGTATATACTGCCCACTGCTGAGCATGGGCCTCCTCTACTACTGTGATGAGGGGTTAGGCCTTAGTCCACCACGCTGGCCTAGTGCGGGTTGGCAGACTTCACATAACCTAGAGATTCTTATGGCGAATTCTCAGGTATGTAGGTTTCCTCATGATGTTTTCCTTCACCGTTAAAGCAAACGATAATTGATAAACAATACACACATTATATAGTACTGGATAATATAATTTTATTATCTCAAACTATCTGTGGTATGTGAATGCAATAGAAATAGATACAATTTGTTTGTAGGTTGTGTATGTTCAAACTATACCTATTTTGATGACTCGTTATATATTTTCTATTATATAATATTCAATTTACATGGGTGATACAAAGCTGCTAAATTGTGAACTTTATAAATAAATTGTCTAAATGGTTTATTTCAGAATACTTCCCCCAGTATGCAGAGGAGGTTCCGTCTGGTGAAACGTGTCGCGCACTGTCTCGCGCGGCAGCGGAGGCTGGCGTGTGCGTGGTGGGGGGTTCGGTTCTCGAGCGTTGTGGCTCCAAGCTCTACAACACCTGCACCGTGTGGGACGATGCGGGGAAACTACTGGCGCAGCATAGGAAGGTAGGAGAGGCTTATTTGGATTCTAAAATAGCTTCTTTAATCTTTTGGTGCTATGATGCCTGTAGATCCTGATTCCAATCCTCAAAAGTCAGACGAGTCATTTAAAAAAGTTTTTTACTTGGTAAATTGGGTACAGTGGGATGAAGTTTCTTACCTGATAGAAAGCACCACACATTCTTGAAAACAGTAGCAAACAGTACCAGCTCAAACCATCAAGACAATTGCATTACTAATTTGAGGTTGAGGATAATATTGCACTGAACTTGTCACTCTAAAACTTGTGATACCCAATGCCTTTCATATTGCATATACTACTGGTAGAATCCTACACACCATCGACCTTATTCATAAACAGTGTATATACCTATTTTAGTTATAGAATGTTTTGTCTTTTTCCTTCAAACTCAAATCAAAATTCGATTGATCGGTTAACTGTTTATGAATAAGGCTCCATGTGTTTCATCATCATCATCAGCCACATGACGTCCACTGCTGAACATAGGCCTCCCCTAAAGATTTCCAGACGGATCTGTGTTTACAACCCAAATATTTATTTCAGATGCACCTGTTCGACATAGACATTCCAAACCAGATAACGTTCAAGGAGTCGGAGGTGCTGTCCGCCGGAAATCAGCTCACCACCTTCGAGTATCTCGGCATCAAGGTCGGCGTCGGCATCTGCTACGACCTTCGCTTCCCGGAGATGGCGCATATGATGGCTCAAAAAGGTAACCCAACGATTTCCATTAGCTAAAAGAGCTAATTAATGTTACCAATTTCTCATTTGTTTTTACATTTTGCTTAGATATGAACATGGTTTTCTTTAATTGAAGCCCTTTCAGGATTCATTTAGAATTGTATGGGCATTGAAGATCACTAAACATCATTATCAAGAACTGTGGAGCAGACTTGGTCCGTAAAATATTGAGAATTGAATTGAATAATCACACTGGCTCAATTTTTTTAATTCATACAAAGAGCCAATCCAATTCAATAAATGTGTTTTCTAACATCTTCGTTTATAATGGTCCTTCGAACCGGATTAATTAATGGTATTACTTGAGCCTTTCTTTCAATCAACTTTACTACATAAAAATATTGTATAGAAATTAAAATCAAGAGTGTAGTTAGTGTATCTATGGTTTTATAAACTGCAAAAATCACAATCCTTTGCCGCACAATCACAATAAAAACCGCAAAAACCTTTTTCTTGTTCTTTTTGTTTTGTTTTGTGTGCAATAAATGTTTTATTTTTAATGTTATTAAAAAATGAATTCCGCCAGGATGTTCCCTGCTGGTGTACCCTGGCGCGTTTAACATGACGACGGGCCCGCGCCACTGGGAGCTACTAGCTCGTGCGCGAGCTACCGACCAGCAGCTGTGGGTGGCGCTCGTGAGCCCCGCCCGGGACCCGGGGGCGGAGTACGTCGCCTGGGCACACTCGACGCTGGTCGACCCCTGGGGACAGGTGGTGGACAAACTGGACGAGAAGCCTGGCACGCTGGTCGCTGATATAGGTTACAAAAACTCTCTCAAGTTGTTGTTAACCTTTGAAAATACTGAGTGGTTTTTTTTTTATAATACGAGGCAACATTGTGTCCCTGTTCTATAGGCTGCTCTTTATCCAGGGGAACGGATTTTAGCACTGAAAGCCGTATTATGCATAATAACTGTATTGTGTGGAAATTATTAAAATTATATATTAGAGGCGTATCTTGGGTACGAACCTATGACCTCATTTGCGACAGTCAGTTCCAAGCTTAGTGGCAACCGGTAATCACTATTATAGTACATAATACATTCGATTATTCCTTGTTACAGATGTGAAAACAGTAGAACAAGTACGTAGTCAAATACCAATCAGGTCCCAAAGAAGAACTGATATCTACGACATCGTCAGCAAGCAATGATTCCAATGTATAAATTAATTATAAGCTATAGTATAACCTTACTAATGGCGAGATAATAAACGATCTTGATCGTTCGTAAAAACGTACCAATCATAATCGAGTATGTCAGTTACGTCTAATTTTACACATTACTTATTTCAGTAGTTATCGGGCTGCCTCGGTGATGTAGTTGTATTGCGTTCGTGGTACGATTATCATGCTGAGGTCTGGGTTTGGGTTCCTATGTTGGGTAGTGTTACTGTGTTTTTTAAAATTCTCAATATCAGATTCGGGTCCGTCTGACCAAAAAATAACGTGTTGTTATTTATTTTGGGATAGATCTAAATATTATATGGATCAAGATTGTTTATTAATTGCGACTATAAATTGTTGTATACATCTACGATAGTTAAACACTGTATTGTAACGTTTCCTCTGATGTTAAATGTCAAACGCATAGATAATATTGAATAACTATCATACATGTATACAAGGATTGTATGATAAATATGTTTATTTTTGAGAAATGTTTTTATAATTAAAGTTTAGACTTGTTGAGATGCTTGTCTATGATTGCTACGACGTCTGTAGCGCAGCCCCAGAACAGAGTCAAGCCGCTTCCACCTGGGAATATGAGTTTTATTTTTATTGGACACTTGGATTTTTTGAGTGATATTGGGGTTTTCTACACAGTATCAGCCCGGAGTCTGGAATTTGTGCCCGATATGGCGATAGGCTCGCCCTCTATCATATCATGGGACAGAATATGCATGGCGAAAAGTGGGTGCACTAGTTGCGCCTCTGCCTAGCCCTTCGAGGATAAAATGCGTGAGTGTATGTGTTTGTTTATTGCTTTAGCAGCATTTTTTGTGAACTGCTGATGTATACTCCACGGGCCCTCGGTAATAGCATTGTAAGTTTTTAAAAGATTTTATTTTTTTTACGACAAAAATAATATCATAACGCACCATGTCCATAGTTGTGTACAACAAGTTTCCCGCCAATATTCTCCGCCTCCAAACGTATTTCCGGTCGGCCGGGTCTCAGTCCAGCCCAGTGTCCTAGGACTTTTGCGTTCTGAAACAATCGTTATCCGGGTCGAAGGACCACTTACGAAGTAACAATGTTTCTTGTTACTATAGAATCATTGTTGTTGCTTTTTGAAATTAACTGCAACCCCTGGGTTTGATTCAACAATTTTTTATGCGGTTCGAAGGACCACAAAAATTTGCAGGCTTATGGATTTATTGTTTCATTATGAAATTATTTGAATGGGCGTAATTGCATGAATTATTTTAACATAATTTGCCCGGGCTTGTATCCCTTGTGAAAATAGAGGTCCAGATAGAAAAAAATGTGTCAAAAGCGAGTCATACAAACCTCTCGTTAGAAAAGGATCTCAGATATTTAAACCCATTCCCCTCTCTGCTCTACTCGCATCTGTTACGACAACCATAAGAAAAAAAAAAAAACCTACATCCAAACTGTGAACCATCTTTTGACAACCTTTAAGTATAAATTCAGTATCTTTGTCGTCTACATTGGTGTTGTAGTTGTGGTCCTGATGCGTCCCGCCTAATATACACGTCTGTGCGCTGAAATAAAAAATTAATTACATTTAGTCCTAAATCATATCTACGGACAGAAGAAATACAATGTAAGCAAAATAACTAAATCTCATCAAATATTTTTAACAGCCGACGCGTGATATAAGATCAGTGCTAGCAAGAGCTACCCAGGATTTTGACATAACATTGTCGTTTTGTTACGATAATTGTTCGACATATAAGTCAAGCGAATATGTAACTTGAGCTATTATCATGTCCAAAGAGAATTTATAATACTACTGAAAATAATGTCCGTTGCTTGGGCCTATGGGCGCTCCTCCCTAATGCCTGACGCCCAAGGCCTGGCGGTTTTTCCCTGATACCGACGCTGGACTGAAATAGGGTAGGTGGAAAATTTAGTAAATATCTTACTTTGGAATTATGTAGTTGCCGCCGTCTTCGTCTACTATACATTCCATAATCCAAGGCGCAATCACCTGCAGACAGAATAAGTGACCTTAATTTTATTAATTATTTATTAATTTAATGCTTATTTTACGCCAAATTGCTCCTGTTTACCGCTAACAAATGTTACTTGCATAAGGTATCTTGGCGTTCTAGTGGATGAGCGACTTGACTGGCGACCGCACATAACAACTCTCACCCAACGGGTTCGACAGCTCATTTACATTTTTAAAAACCTACGTCACTCTGCAGAATCATCTACCATGAAGACTGTATATATCGCTTTATGTCAGTCCATTCTCAGCTACTGTATTCCCGCGTGGGGTGGAGCTTACAGGACTCTGCTTTTGCAATTGGAGAGAGCGCAGAGATACCTTCTTAAGGTTATGTATCACAAACCACGGTATTATACCACCACACAATTGTATAAAGAATGCCGAGTTCTTACAGTGAGGCAAATATACATTCTCCGCTCCCTACTTCGGCGACATATACATACTCCTTTTGATAAAAATATTGCAAGGAAAAGACGCGGAGCAATTGTTTGTAGACCTGTGAAATGCAAGACTGCTTTCGCACTTCGACAATACAATGCATTGAGTTCCAGGGTTTACAATAAAATCAACAGTAAGATCTCACTGTACAGACTCAGTAGGCATGAAGTGAAACAAAAACTAAATTGCTGGTTACAGTCACTTGATTATTACGAAACTGAAAACTTAATAGTGGTGCCTAAGTAAATACTGAATAAAATTTTCTGCAAATTAATAAAAATAGTAATGCAGCATTTTAAAATTAAAAATTAAAAATATAATTATAATGCAGTTAGTACTTATATATTGTAATCTCTTTCTGTTGTGCGAAACACAATATAATAATTATGTCCACTTTGCATGGTTATATACTATAGCAATATATAACGGAGGCCCCCCGATTTCTATAATACGAGCTGGACTCAGTTTAGAAATCGGAGTGTCATGTATAGAGTGCCAATGTACAACCATCCTATGCTCCTAGACTATGTATTTCTCTTCTCTCTATATAGCTCTGTGCTCTGCCGTAGGAAGAAAAAACAAAATAAAACATAAAAACTGAGAGAGAAACCAAATCGTTAATACAGGGTGGAAGGGAAACGCTCTTTATACCTGAACGGTAAGGGAGAAGAACGATAACATTAACGAAATACTATATTCATTTGCAAAGTTAGGCGATATTACTTACAAAGCGAACGCCGACAAGGCGGCGGCCGCCGCGCTGCGCCCGCACCGGCCGTGCGCGGTCGTTGACCCTTCAGCTGATGTTCGTGCAAAGAGTATAATAATATATAGGTGTTCGTGTTTCGTTACGATTTTTTTTAAATATTGTCATTTTTTACTATGTTTTTCAGAATGTATAGAAATGTGAGAAAATCCTACTAAAATTGTAACCATTCGATCGCGATTTTTTTAGTACCATGATGTCAGGAATCACCAACACTATCACCTGTATTCGTTTCTGAGAGCGTTTCCCTTCCACCCGGTACAGGTACTGGACATACCTTAGCCACCTGCCCCCTAATCGGGTATACGCTATGGTCAGGTACCAGCTCCCTGGCGCCCATACCGGTGCAGTTTACAACCACGTCAAACTGACTTAGGACTGAGTCTTGGAGTGACGTCAGTTTAGCCTGAAACACCTTGCCTTTGACACTCTTGAACCGTTGGAACAGGTAGTCCAACAAATTGCTGGGTGGGATGATCAAGGTTATTAATGTGTGCCCGTAACTGAAAATAGATTTATAGATAATAGAGTTGTATTTGAAATCGTAGTATGTAAAATATATGAAAAGGTGCGCTCCGTTGACTCCGTTTCAAGGATACATTATCATGGTTTATGTTGATGAACGTAATCCCGAATTGGCTGGTTTAATATTTTGTAACGGACTTGAATAACAAAAATTACAAACTACTTAATAACAAATAAACAAACTAACAATATTTATATTATTTATTATCGTTACAATAACAGTAAACAAAAACATTAAATATATAGATATCTTATTTTCGAATAGAAAGCGTAGCAATAAAGAATAATTCTACTAATATTATAAACGCGAAAGTTTGTAAGAATGTATGGATATATGTTTGTTACTCTTTCATGCAAAAACTACTGAACGAATTTCGATGAAATTTAACACATAGGCTACTTTTTATCCCGAGAAAATACAAAAGCGGGACTTTTACCATCAGGCCTGTATTATATACTGCCCACTGCTGAGCACGGGCCTCCTCTAGGGTTTAGGCCTTAGTCCGCCACGCCGGCCTAGTGCGGGTTGGCAGACTTCCCATACTTTCGAAATTCAAAGAACTTCTCAGGTATGCAAGTGCCTCACGATGTTTTTCCTTCACCGTTAAAGCGACCGATAATTCACAAAGAACACACACCTAACTTTTTTAGAAAGTCAGAAGTGCGTGCCCTTGGGTTTTGAGCCTGCGGACATTCGTCTCGGCAGTCCATTCTACTCCAAACTAGGCTATCGAACTAACCACCAAAAAGATTATTTTCAAAAAAGTTTTCAATGTTTGCATTGTTTGAATAAATCGAAATACTCACACATAAGCAGCAGAATACATTCGACTCAAATAATCCAGTTGCTTTTGGTCCATTTGTTGAAAAGCGAATACATTTTCCGCCCATTCCGGCCGGCAATATTCTTTTTTTACTCTGTACAAACATTTCATAGGCACAGCTCGTACCTCACATCCACCATTTATCAACATGTTGTACAAGAAGTCATAGGTTTCCCCACCCCATTTACTAAAAAAGAGAAATTGATATTTTGTTAAGTAACTATTAAATATATAATATATATATCATTGCCGGACGAAGGCAAACCCCAAATCTTGATGAGTTTAGTCGATGACCCCCCACGTGGTATACACGGGATGGGGGGTCAACAGAGCCTGTTTGTTACCTGAGTGCAGGCAACCCACGCGCCCTACAGACACGGCTATTTACTATTAAGCTGGAGTTTTGGCGGGAACTTGGAAGTGTCATGAGGTGCTCTTGTTTTAATTCATTATTTTGGTGATACTTAGTGTTATATTGCATAATTATGGTGGTATATTATCCAATATAGTTCTATTAAAGAGCTCAAATGAAGTGAATTGAAATAATTGTGCTAATCAAGTGTTTTTTTGTTGCCGCCAAAACTCCTCGATACGGTCTTGGTAAGGTAGCCATTGCTTTACTTCGATATACTACAGATAATAAAATAGACAAACCAAACTTGACATTGGCAAAATGTGAACACAAATGCCATTATATAAAAAAAAAAAAAAAAAAAAATACTATTAAGCTCAATAGTTCAATATACTCTTTATCTCAGCCTTCACGGTTTACTTATTGGATATAATCTTAAGCAATATGTATAAAAAACAATCTGCATAATAATTTTCTACTAACGCTATAAGATGTCCAGGCGTATTTCCGCATAAAAATGGATACCATAGTCCACCAGAACCATCGCCCGTGGTGTTCGGAGAGAATTTCTCTGATATTAACACTACCTGAAATCAAAGAACGAATGACGTATTGCAGCTAGGCAGCAGGTATTGATAGATACCTATTGATTGTGGGCTTCTTTTCCCGTACTAAGGCTATAAAAGACGGGCTACTGAGCGTTATGTGAATGCCAACTAAAATTTTAGGCAGCCTAACTCCGACCAGAATCACTAATAGGCAAAAAGATAATTCTTAACTTGATCCGATTATAATTATTATGGATCGCAACTAGGTACCTAACGTTTATTTTGGACTGCACTAGATTTCCTAGTGAATGTATGCGCCCAGATAATAATAATTTTTTTAACTTACATGACTATCTTTCTGTTTTTCCTTAATTTTTAATGCACAACTCAAACCGATTACCCCGGCTCCTATCACCGCTATGCGAACCATTTTCTTACAAAACTGTTTGTCGACTAGCACAGGATCGAAGAAAATAATAACACAACTAATTGATTCCCGCGGTACTCGCATCATACGTTATCATAAGGTCAAAGTATTGAACTAATATTTATTATTTTCTATATCTATCTAGTAATTAGTTCTTATAAACATTTATTACCTAAACTGTCTACTTATCTACATGCAGGGGCTATCCCGAAATTATAGACACTAGGTACTTAATAGGTATGTCATAGCGGTGGTAGTTTCATGACGATTCAAAAGAGCTTGAGAAAGACTATTTGAATAAAGACAATTTTGAGTTTGAGTTTTATAATTCTGATGCAATGCAGAATTGGATAGCGGCTACACCTGTAAATCACGAGATTTTGAGTTCCCAAATTGGGACATAAGTATCTTATGTTAATAGTTGAGTAAGATTTTAATGGCTATTGTGAATTCCTAATACTTAACATAATATGGGTCAAAAGTATGATGATTATAAAAGTAATAGCAGCTCTATATTAGAAACATGTACATACGTACCTATACCTACTTACTACCCTACAGCACGATCGATCATCGAACTGACTACTACTAAGAGGATGTAGGGTGCAGGCCTTAGTCCACATCGCGAGTTTTTTCTCTTTCTATCCAAACTCCTTTTCCCATTTTCCCCACCAGGCCGCTGATATTAAATGATATTGCAGCGGTCCCTCATCAAGAAAAACTGCGGACATTTTCAAACTATATCTATTCTGCCTGCCTGCGTGACTGTATGGTCATCAGTTGTCGTGTGTATCTATATTTTCCACCAAGTCTTTAATTTGAACATAAAAATATGTTGTCTTTTACATAACTACATAGTAACTTCCTTTTTTTATGTAAATAATTATAGTAATATTAAATTGCTAGTTTGATCTTGGTTTCCTGTGCTCACGTCTGAGAACTATTATTAAAAAACAATTATAAAATCAACTTGACATGTACGTAGAATTGCGTAGATTTTGCTAGGCTATAGTTTTTTAGTACGGTTTACCGTATTATTTTATTTGATACGGAGGTGACCTCCGCGATATGTGACGTATATGTCTTACAAATAAAGATTACTGACGATTTATTTTATTTATTGTGAAACTGTTTGGATGCAGGCCACTTTAGACAGGTCCGTCTGGATACCTTTAAGGGCTCATACACATAAATACGACACGGCGTCTCGCCGTCCCACGACGCGACGGTTAATCTCGAAAATGGACCGCAATAGACGTATAGGTATTATTGGCAATATGCAAGTGATTTTTACTTGATTCTTTTATACCTGATACTGATCCTGATAATACACCACAACTATTATTTTCTTATTTAGTTTGTATTTAATCTAGTTATTACTCTTTCATTTCCGTAGTATATATAAATATTCATTTTAAGTGTAGTTTTTCAGTAAAATAATCTATATATATAAAAGAAAGTCGTGTTTATTACACTATTTTTAACTCAAGAACGGCTGAACCGATTTGGCTGAAAATTGGTGGGGAGGTAGCTCAGAACCAAGAGACCGACATAGGATACATTTTATCCTGGGAAAATTAAACCGGGACTTTTATCCCGAAAAATCGTTTGCTGTGAGTATTGTGTTTTATGATGTCCTGGTACTTAATATATTTAAAATATTCTATCTTTTTATATAAAAGAAAGTTGTGTTAGTTACATTGGCTGAAAATTGGCGGGGAGGTAGCTTAGAACCAGGAGACACATAGGATACTTTTTATCCCGGGAAATATGCAACACCCACTGATGTTTTGGCAAACTGAAGAGTGCAACCCATGCACCAAAATACATGAACAATAAAGAATCATTAAAATACTTAATTTTTTTATTTGTATTTCCTAATAAAAAATTGAACTTAATAAAATCCAACATATATGCTTATTTATTGTGTCTAAGGCGGAACAGAGTTCGCCGGGTCAGCTAGTATTACATAAATCTCAAAATCGGAGGACTTTAAAATTGTTCGATTTATTGCAAAGGCCTAGTTTTTGGGAGTACGATCCAAATATATATTATAATTATTATAAAGAATCTTGGTTAGAATTTTAAGCCCGTTTTTGCCCATATCCTATATATATCGAGATTTTATATACTACAAATAATTAGATAAAAATAAATTAGCACACTTACAACAATATTTATATTTTTTACTTTATTATAATTAAGTGAAAAATGATTTAAACAAATCAAAAAAATATGTGCATATTCCCTATTGGGCTTGTTGATGTCATATACTTATGAAATATCATTGTCAGTTATTTAAAAAATCTCTTCACTCGAGGCGTAATTTCCATAAGGTTCGTGCTGACAACACTGACATTTGACAGGCAAATTGTAAAATAAAACTCAATGGTCGGTTAGTTTGTTATTGCGGTTTAATTTAAAATATTGAGTAAAACAAAGTAATTTACATTATCTAAGGCATCATGAAGTAAGTCATTATAAGAAGAATATTACCAAATGCGTATGAAAACAAAAGAATCATTAAGATAAACTTCTTTATTATTTCAGGTTGACTGTAGATGGGTTGTTAGTATACTTCCCATACGATTACATTTACCCAGAGCAGTATGCTTATATGTTGGAATTAAAACGGGCTTTAGATGCTAAGGTACCTACATTTTACTAATATTCTATGTGAATTTACTAAGTATAATATACCTTCATATATTTTAAGGTTATGTTATGTTTAAAAGCATTAAATTTTAGGGTCATGGACTATTGGAGATGCCTTCAGGTACTGGGAAAACTATCTCACTGCTCTCATTGATTGTCGCGTATATGATACAGAACCCACATCACGTAAGGTGCGTTGTAAGAAAGTTTCCATTGATTATTTATTTACGTTATATGTATAAGTATATAACCAATAGGTTTTGTGTAGTGTGCCCAATGCGATAATATTATTACTATAAAGTTTAAACCAATCATTAATTATTACTTATCTACATTTATTAGTTGTAGTTGCTTGTAACTATGTAGTATGATTTATGACTTATCTTCTTGACTTATCATAATTATTGCAATTTATTTTTGCTGTGATTATATTGTTTGTTTTATATCACCCACTGGCAATCCAATAAAATAAAACTTTGTACAATAGTCATAAAATATTATAAGGAATATTCTGTAGATGCTAAATTGTTATGACTGTAAAATAAAATACAAAACATTAATTTTTTTCAGGAAGCTGATTTATTGTTCCCGTACATTGCCAGAAATTGAAAAAGTTTTGGAAGAGTTAAAGAATCTTATAAAGTACTATGAGAAGTCACAAGGGGAGAAACCCAATCTCACAGGGCTTGTGCTAAGCTCCCGGAAAAACCTCTGCATTCATCCTGATGTAACTAAAATTCAGTTTAATGTTTCAAGGCTGTGTTATCTTATGAATTGAAGTTTGTTTAATCCTTCAACGTCCGCGGTGGACACCGGTGTCCATTTATATAAGGAAATTAGCTTATAACTATTTATAAGCAGGCATTGACGGGTTAAATTTGAAGTAGATATATTATGGAGCAACCTAGTTATAATATAATCAGTGCATTAACTAGCCATTTATGCGGGCTGTGCAAGCTTGTATAATGGCAACCATGCATGACTCAAAACTTGGTCTTAGTATTATTCCTGCATCCTCTGCCTGGGCACCTCTGGCACTGCCTTAATTACGGTGCTGAATATAACGAAGCTCCTTATATATGGATAAAAAAACATTTAATCATAAAGAAATTCTGTTAGACATGGCTAACTTATCTCTATATCATATAAATTCAAATTCCTGAAAAGTTACACTGGTGATTGCCCTACCTGGGATTGGAAAGTCTCTTCATCAGAGATTTTTTATTTCAGCTAGTGTAATGTAAAATTATTTAGATTGTGCAACTTGCAAACAAAAATAGTGTTTGATACCTAAAGTTTGAGGGTATTTTCAGGTGTCGAGGGAAAGAGAAGGCAAGCTGGTGGATGGTAAATGTCATGCACTGACAGCTAGCTACATAAGAGAGAGGCACGAGAGGGATAGCTCAATATCTATTTGTAAGTATTGCAGCGTTCTAAACAATAATATATTTTTTTTTTCGCACATTTTTATGTTACAGTTTTGTTACTTTTTATTTTATTTCTCCGTGCTAGCAAATGAGCCATTCGGTTACTCAAGGGTAATTATTATTGCAATTATACATTTGAAAGGAATTACTAGTGGTTTGTAATATTAAGATGGAGATTGGTGGGTGTTTTCTATGGCCTCCAGCACTGTTCTGTGTGTTCACTCCTGGGTTTTTGCCACTCAACTGTGACATTCCTCATTCATTTTTTTTGTTATACATTAATTCCTTCTCAAACTATTCACCTTATAAAATTGCTTAAGCAATGTACTATATCAATAAACATACTTCCTTAAAAGACTGCTTCGGTGGCGTAGTTGTATTTCGGTACGACTGCAATGCTGAGGTCCCGGGTTCGACCCCGAGTCTGGTACAGTGTTATTGGATTTTTCTATTCAGTATCAGCCCAGAGTCTGGAATTTGTGCGCGAAATAGTGATAGGCCTCCTATGAGGGCTCTATCTCATCATAGGACGGAATACGCACAGCGAAAAGTGGGTGCACTAGTTGCGCCTATGTATGTATGTTCCTTAAAATATTGTATCACAAAACATTTGAAGGTCCATTCTACGAAGGCTTCAATCGCGAGGGTAAAGAGTCAATGCTACCTTACGGAGTGTACACCTTAGATGATCTCAAGCAGTACGGAGCTGACAGGAACTGGTGTCCGTACTTCCTGGCTAGGTTTGCTGTGAGTGTTTATATTTCTGTAATTGATTAATAACCAATCTATAAAAGGTATTTGTATAGTCATGTTATAGTATTTTTTTTATACAGGACCCCACTACTAATGTTGTGTCAAATGAGTTTTCAAAAAAAAAAAATGTTCCTATGTGGTACTCAAATTTCTAGGTCAGGTGGAAGATGATTATGGAATCATAATTATTGTGTTTTGCATGGTCATACATTTAAACAAAAATCCTTTATTAGGTTTCACAAACTATAAAATTTTTCACTGTTTGAAGATATCAAAACGACAGTCAATTCTTCCAGCACCTGGATATTAGCTCTTAGAACGATGTTTCAATATATTATCCAAATATATATCTCCCTCAGATAGTCCATGCAGAGATAGTGGTCTATTCCTACCACTACCTCTTGGACCCGAAGATAGCGGAGGTGGTGTCGAAGGAGCTAAGCAAGGAGGCGGTGGTGGTGTTCGACGAGGCGCACAACATAGACAACGTGTGCATCGACTCGCTCAGCGTGAAGATCACGCGCCGGACCATAGACAAGAGCACCGCCGCGCTACAGCAGCTAGAGAAGACTGTCGCGAAGTTAGTATATAACTTACGTTAAAGATCCAACTAAACTCTAAGATTTAGTTCTATATTTAGTAATTGTGCAATAGATATGACAGGTCAATTGCTTGCCAGGAAAATTGATGCCACATTGAAGAACCACAATTGTAGCTGCACGACGCCAATCGTCCTTATATAGTACTAGCATTGCGTGCGGCTCCGCCCGCGTGGAAAAGTTTTCCCGGGATAAAAAGTAGCCTATAGCACTCAGGAGTAATGTAACTTCCTATTAATGAAAGAATTTTCATAATCGGTCCAGTAGTTCCTGAGATTAGCGCGTTCAAACAAACTCTTCAGCTTTATATATAAGTATAGATAAAACAAAGTCGTCCGCCGCCTCTGTACGCGATAAACTCAATAACTACCGAACAGATTTCGATAAAACTTGCTATGGAGATAGTTTGTAACCCTATAACACTTTTTAACCCCGGAAAATATATAGCGGGACTTTTATCCCGGAAAACTTTATCACGTGGGAAATACTAATAACTAGCTTTTGCTCGCAGAGCTGCGAGCAAAAGCTAGTTCTGAAATAATATGAAGTTGTCTTATAAATCATAACGCCCTACTGACTACAATGCCCTATAAACTGAACGACACACAGTTTAAATTAGTTGTTTTTTTTTTACGGAATTGAATGACGAGACGAGCATGCCGTTCGCCTGATGGTAAGCGATACGACCACCCATAAACAGCAGCAACACCATCCAGCACCTTGAGTTACAAAGTACTGTGCACTCCACTGCGCTCGCCATCCTGAGACATAAGATTTTAAGTCTCACTATGTCCTGTAGTTACACTGGCTACAATGTCCTTCAAACTGAAACACAACAGTGCATGCACACTGCTGCTTGGTGGTAGAAATAGACATTGCAGTGGTACCCACCCAGATGGACTCTTACATATGAGAGACCTACCACCAGTAGCTAATGATAGAAACACAAAATTGTGTTACAGACTTGCACCCACACAATTATGCATAGGATCTACTAGAAAGTAGAGATATACGCATCTAGAAAATTCTGCTATAACCAATAGTAAAACAAGGTATACTTTCCGTTGCTAAGGATCCGCGAGGACGACTCTGCTCGTCTGACAGCGGAGTATGAGCAGCTGGTGGAAGGGTTGAGGGAAGCAGCCATGGCGAGGGACTCTGACATGGTGCTCGGGAACCCCATCCTGCCTGATGAAGTGCTAAATGGTCAGTTAAAATTTATTTTACATTATATTGTCTAACGCCCGCAGACTGCTGTTAAACCAATTCTCTCTAGTTATATTCTGAAGTCTTGTCCCTCAGTAAACAGTCAGTCAGTGTGTCTTCACTTTGGAAAAAATATTTGTGAAAACTGTTTGGCTAGTGTAAAAGTTATTGTATTTAATTCCAGAGATGTTCAAGATACTTCATAAAAGTATCTGAAATACAAGTTACAAGATACTTGTAAATAAAGGATTTGAGATACCAGATACAAGATACTTTTGAAAATGGTATCTAAATACTAGATACAAAATACGTATCTTCTAAATACTTTTTTCAAATTAGATACCTTTTGAAATTATTTATTTATAGCCTTGAGCGTAAGCGAGCCGTAAGCGATACGACCACCCATAAACAGTAGCAACACCATCCAGCAACTTGACTTACAAAGTACTGTGTGGCATTCCACTGCGCTCGTCATCCTGAGACATAAGATGTTAAGTCTCATTATGTCCAGTAGTTACACTGTCCTTCAAACCGAAACACAACAGTGCATGCAAACTGCTGCTTGGCGGTAGAAATAGACATTGCGGTAGTGGTATCTCATAATAATATGTAAGAGTCCGTCTGGGTGGTCCGTCATACAATGCCATAAAAAAATTCAAACGTTGAACGTTTTAGATTTTAGAAGCTACTGTGTTTATTAAAAAATATGAGTAAAAAGTATTAAAATTAGGTTCTGCTGATTTAATAAAGTTCATTGAGATTTATCGGAATCAGGAGACAGACTGAAAATCAAAATTATAAGACTCAATGCCCTCATGTTTTCAAAAGAAGACAGAAACCAGTTGAATACAATGTTTGGTTAATAATAATACCCTTTTTAGCCGATTTCGGCCACGGCGGACAATCTCAACAGAGATCAGCCAGATACGCAGGAGTTATTATAGTGCACAAGTGTGTGCGCAATACACAGGTGCACTCGCTATTCCTTTACTCTCATAGTCCGGTGAGACGGGAATCCGACATGACCGGAGAGAGATCAGGCGCAGGACCAACGGCTTTACGTGCTTTCCGAGGCACGGGGGTATCACACCGCCAACTTCCTGACTCCGAGCTGCGACTGAGTAATTTTTAAGATGGAAAAACCCAGTCACAATGTTTTTGGCCCGACCCAAGATTCGAACCCAGGACCTCAGCGCGCAAATTGTACTCGTAACGCATACGCAATACAACTACGCCACCGAGGCAGTCAATGTTTGTCAAGGCCAATGTTTGGTTAACCAATTAAAGCATGTGCTTTTTACACAAACAAATCAAGAATGTTACGTGTTGATTATTTAAACCATGCAAGTTATATATTGCTTCAATTTAATTGTATGCAACAGGCAAGAAACTTGCAACGTGTATATGGGCCTTAAATGAGCCGTTATTGTAAAAAATGCATAAGTAATTAGTAAAAGTATCTTAGCAAATTAAGTATTTATAAAATACTAAGATACTAAAAAATTGTATCTAAATACAAGATACAAAATAAAAATTGAAAAAGTATCTTAGATACAAGATACTAAATACGTATTTTGTATCTTGTATCTGTATTTCAGATACTTGTATCTAGATAAATCACATCTCTGTTTAATTCATATGTTGTAATTTTGTGCTGTTTGTTTTCCTAAATAAATAAAATAAAATAAAAATAAAATTGATCAAAACTACCTCCTTAACTAATTAATGAACAAATGCTCTCCCGTTATAAGCCAAAAACTGGTCTAACTATTGCTTTATTAATCAAGAATTGCCCACCTTTGCCATATCTACCAAAAATTGCCCATGCCTCAGCAACCAAAAATAGCCCTTGCTTTAGGAACCAAATACTAAACCATGCCCAATTATGCAAGACAGTGTCCGCTTGTTGCAGAGGTGGTCCCGGGCAACATAAGGAACGCGGAGCACTTCCTGAGCTTCCTGCGGCGGTTCATCGAGTACATCAAGACCAGGCTCAGGATACAGCACGTGGTGCAGGAGTCGCCCGCTGGTACCTTTGTATTTAGTTAAAATTACTTTTTAGTTCATAATTTTGTGTCTCGTTTTTCTGTGGAGGGGAGTGGAAAAATACATTTGTAATTCCTCCCTAACATTCTATTTGATTAATATCCTTGCGGCTTAAGACTAATTAGTAGTCCCAGAGACTCGCCGAGCTTCACCACTCGGAGTTATTGCGTACCACTGCCGATCCTAGCTTACAGCAGTTGCAGTGGTGGGTGTGAGGCCGGGATAGTAGATAATAATAGATGATTTCCTAGTTCCTAATACCAGGTTCAGCAATCAAATAACTACGTTAAGTATTTTGATTTTAGTAGTATGCTAGTTGCTTAGGATTTGAATTTCTGCCTGATATGATAAACGCGCCTGGTTTTAGTTTGATAAATTGATCCCGTTACTTTTATAATTTTTTATAACTCATGGTTTCCAACAGGTTTCCTCAAAGACGTCTCATCTCGAGTGTGTATAGAACGCAAGCCGCTGCGTTTCTGCGCATCCAGACTATCGTCTCTGATGAAGACCCTGGAGATCCCGGACCCGTCGCACTACTCCTCGCTGACGCTCATCACCCACCTGGCCACACTCGTCTCCACGTATACTAAAGGCTTCACCATCATCATAGAGCCGTTTGATGATAAGACGCCCACAGTTTCAAATCCGATATTGCATTTCTCGTAAGTATACTTTTTGTTAGAATGATGTATCAAAATAAATTGTAACTACTAGCGACATCTGTTAACACCTCTATTAAACTTGTTACTAGTGTACAATTATAAAAAATAAGTTAGACTATTGCGAAAAGTCAACGTGTATTAATCTTATGTCTTCAAGAGAGAAAATGACGCTCTTTTTGGAAGTCGGTTATAATTATGTGTATTGACCAAAGTTGGATAGCAGCTAATATATTTTTGACGTAATGTTACAGCTTATTATTTTCAGTTGCATGGACTCTTCGATTGCAATGCGGCCAGTGTTCTCGAGATTCCAAACCGTTATTATTACTTCAGGTAATTATTTTATTAAATCCTTACTAATATTATAAATGCGAAAGTAACTCTGTCTGTCTGTCGCGCTTTCACGCCAAAACTACTGAACCGATTTAAATGAAATTTGGTACACAGATAGTCTAGAGCCTGAGAAAGGATATAGGCTAAATTTTATCCCGGGAAAATAAAAAACTGCTCTTTTATCCCGGAAAAACTTTTTCACGCGGGCAGAACTGCGAGCAAAAGCTAGTAAATTATATAACAATCCTAAAACGGGGAGTGAGAAATTATCAAAACAAATCCTGAGTCGTCAAATATGATTTTATAACCTCAATGGAGTCCAGATGTAACGCCAACCAGTGGGATGGTATTCCAGATAATTCCACGTTTACAGGTACCCTGTCTCCCCTGGATATGTACCCGAAGATCCTGGACTTCAACCCGGTGATCATGAGCTCGTTCACAATGACCCTGGCCAGACCCTGTATATTACCAATGGTAAGTAATCACATGACGTCTCTAATTCTTGTTATATTATCAAAACTCTTTTTAGAGAAGTATCTGAGTAATGCAGTGCGAGAGTATAGAGTTGACCTCTCACTATCTCCCTCGCACACACGTGCCTCAATAGCGCTGACGTCTCAGTTTGAGTCGTGCATCTTCCATCTATTTAATTAAATACCCTTACGCCAGCTATCATATTTAAAAACTGTACTTAGTTTCAATTTCTTTTCCGGATATTTCAGCGGTAGGGAGGGAAGCTTAAAAGTGGACGATAGCCTAGTTGGGAATGGAACGGTCTGCCGAGACAATGTCCGGAGGTTCAAAACCCAAGGCACACCGGTGACTTTTCGAAGTTACGTGTGTATTGTTTATCAATAATTATCGTTCGCTTTGACGGTGAAGGAAAACATCGTGAGGAAACCTACATACCTGAGAATTCTCCATAAGAATTTAGAGGGTATGTGAAGTCTGCAAAGCCGCACTAGGCCAGCGTGGTGGATTAAGGCCTAACCCCTGTCTGTAGTAGAGGAGGCCCGTGCTCAGCAGTGGGCAGTATATAATACAGGGCTGGTTGCATTGCATGTAGGGAGGGATCGTGCAACTGTGGAGTGTGGCCGTGGAATGGCGGCGACAGAATACAAACGACTCCCCCTTGCTTTCCCCGAGGGGTTCGTAACATACGACTAAGGGATACACGAGCGAATACGTGCTCTATTGCTGGTAGAATAACTTTATCCGCCCGGAATGTGACCACCGTACATGGTGAAAAACCTGCCATAGCGACCCGCTCTGGTGGATCGCATTCCAGGATCCGCCTGTTTACATCCGGTTCGTGGGGTATTCGAGACGTGGCGCCATTATAATCTAAATAATTGTATTTCTAGATAGTATCAAAAGGCAGCGATCAAGTAGCGATATCGTCTAAATACGAAACGCGAGAGGACGTCGCGGTCATACGGAACTACGGACAGCTGTTGGTAGAGGTGAGTGCGTTATTACTTATTGATGGCTCGTTATCTCGTTAATTCTCGATGACGTTACATTATAGTATTCGATCTTTTCCGTTTATTGATACTCCTTCTAGATTTGAAAGGCTAGGAGTTTTTTGTGACCGGATTTTGAAAGAACTTTCTGTACTATTTTATGTTTTAGACGGCGTAGTCAGCCGCATAAGTAGGTGAACAAATTCGAAATTTGAAATTGCAAGTTTGATTGAAACATTTTCTCTTTATGTGAAGTATAGTAAATCTCCTTTATTTTATTTTTGTGAAGAGAAACATATTCGTAAGAGCACAAGTTTTGAATTTGTTGTGCTACTTATGTGACTGACTGTACAGTTTGCCAAAAAAAAAAAAATGTGAAATATCCTATTCTAACACAAGTATTTAATTTGTTTGAAAGTGCATTCTAAACCGAAAACATCCTAATGATTTCCTATTACCATGGGCGTAGCTATAGCTTTCATATAGGTGGGTCCTAGGATAGCAAAATGACGTAGCACTAACTACTTTCAACAAACCCCCCCGAAACCAAATCTGCATTTTCTGGTTTTGTTGGGTCTATTTCATCTTATTATAAATGCTAAAATTCGTCAAAATGTTTGGATGTTTGTATGTATTTCAGAAGTGCACGCAGGCATTAATACGTGTACATATTTTTGTTGTAAACTAAGGGATCTCCCCCATGTATACGCCACTGCTTATTACGATACGGGTTTGTTCCCGGTTCATAGTGTCGTGTTGTAGGTAACTACTAGGTAGTGACGTTTCCAGATCGCGGCGTGCGTGCCGGACGGAGTGGTGTGTTTCTTCACGTCATACTTGTACCTCGAGAGTGTTGTCGGGGCGTGGTACGATCAAGGTAACCATATATACATACATTAGCTATGTATCACGCCTTTTCCTTTTTAAGGGTTTGGCAGAAATGTGATACCCACATTTCGTCTTAAAAATGAATAAATAATGGTTTTATCCAATTACTAAATAATTAGTATTTTTATCGATATTCGAAGGTCCTCACCTTAATATACATTTTTTATTGATTAATTTTGTTTTACCAAAGACCCTTTAATTTCTTGTTCCTACTATTTGTTTTAATTTAACTGTTTGTTTACAATTTATAAAAAGATCTTGGCGTTAACCCCTGGGTTATATCAATACCGTAATAAAAAATAACGGTTTTTCTAGGCGTGGTGGCGAACTTGCAAAGGCATAAGTTACTATTTATCGAAACACAAGATTCTGCGGAGACTAGTTTCGCACTCATAAACTACATCAAGGTTAGTGTTGTTGTAATTTTTTATTTAAGGTATGACAGAGATGAGATATAGGGTCATCAATAATATATATTCTTTGCAAAGATTATTTTGGAAGCAACCTGCATCTAGCGCTGTGAAATCATTAAAATGTCGGTCTTTGGACATTTTTTATGGGAGATAATTGATATCAGAAAAATATCAAGAGCGTTTAATATCAGTAAAAGTAACATTTATTTGAATAGTTTATCGACATGAATAACGATGGAAGTGGTGATCACTGATCACATAACGACGAAGCAGATTGTGGAGTGTGTGTGTGTGTGCAGGCGTGCGAGAGCAGTCGGTACGGATGTGTGTGTCGTTCTGTATGTGGTGTGTTTGTATGTGTGCAGGCGTGCGAGAGCAGTCGGTACGGATGTGTGTGTTGATGTGTGGAGTGTATGTAGTTATTGTAACGTGTCCGTGTGTGGTGTGTGGTGTGCGTGCAGGCGTGCGAGAGCGGTCGGTACGGATGTGTGGAGTGTATGTAGTTATTGTAACGTGTCCGTGTGTGGTGTGTGGTGTGCGTGCAGGCGTGCGAGAGCGGTCGGTACGGATGTGTGTGTTGATGTGTGCAGTGTATGTAGTTATTGTAACGTGTCCGTGTGTGGTGTGCGTGCAGGCGTGCGAGAGCGGTCGGTACGGATGTGTGTGTTGATGTGTGCAGTGTATGTAGTTATTGTAACGTGTCCGTGTGTGGTGTGTGGTGTGCGTGCAGGCGTGCGAGAGCGGTCGGTACGGATGTGTGTGTTGATGTGTGCAGTGTATGTAGTTATTGTAACGTGTCCGTGTGTGGTGTGTGGTGTGCGTGCAGGCGAGCGAGAGCGGTCGGTACGGATGTGTGTGTTGATGTGTGCAGTGTATGTAGTTATTGTAACGTGTCCGTGTGTGGTGTGTGGTGTGCGTGCAGGCGTGCGAGAGCGGTCGGTACGGATGTGTGTGTTGATGTGTGCAGTGTATGTAGTTATTGTAACGTGTCCGTGTGTGGTGTGTGGTGTGCGTGCAGGCGAGCGAGAGCGGTCGGTACGGATGTGTGTGTTGATGTGTGCAGTGTATGTAGTTATTGTAACGTGTCCGTGTGTGGTGTGTGGTGTGCGTGCAGGCGTGCGAGAGCGGTCGGTACGGATGTGTGTGTTGATGTGTGCAGTGTATGTAGTTATTGTAACGTGTCCGTGTGTGGTGTGTGGTGTGCGTGCAGGCGTGCGAGAGCGGTCGGTACGGATGTGTGTGTTGATGTGTGCAGTGTATGTAGTTATTGTAACGTGTCCGTGTGTGGTGTGTGGTGTGCGTGCAGGCGTGCGAGAGCGGTCGGTACGGATGTGTGTGTTGATGTGTGCAGTGTATGTAGTTATTGTAACGTGTCCGTGTGTGGTGTGTGGTGTGCGTGCAGGCGTGCGAGAGCGGTCGGTACGGATGTGTGTGTTGATGTGTGCAGTGTATGTAGTTATTGTAACGTGTCCGTGTGTGGTGTGTGGTGTGCGTGCAGGCGTGCGAGAGCGGTCGGTACGGATGTGTGTGTTGATGTGTGCAGTGTATGTAGTTATTGTAACGTGTCCGTGTGTGGTGTGCGTGCAGGCGTGCGAGAGCGGTCGGTACGGATGTGTGTGTTGATGTGTGCAGTGTATGTAGTTATTGTAACGTGTCCGTGTGTGGTGTGCGTGCAGGCGTGCGAGAGCGGTCGGTACGGATGTGTGTGTTGATGTGTGCAGTGTATGTAGTTATTGTAACGTGTCCGTGTGTGGTGTGTGGTGTGCGTGCAGGCGTGCGAGAGCGGTCGGTACGGATGTGTGTGTTGATGTGTGCAGTGTATGTAGTTATTGTAACGTGTCCGTGTGTGGTGTGTGGTGTGCGTGCAGGCGTGCGAGAGCGGTCGGTACGGATGTGTGTGTTGATGTGTGCAGTGTATGTAGTTATTGTAACGTGTCCGTGTGTGGTGTGTGGTGTGCGTGCAGGCGTGCGAGAGCGGTCGGTACGGATGTGTGTGTTGATGTGTGCAGTGTATGTAGTTATTGTAACGTGTCCGTGTGTGGTGTGTGGTGTGCGTGCAGGCGTGCGAGAGCGGTCGGTACGGATGTGTGTGTTGATGTGTGCAGTGTATGTAGTTATTGTAACGTGTCCGTGTGTGGTGTGTGGTGTGCGTGCAGGCGTGCGAGAGCGGTCGGTACGGATGTGTGTGTTGATGTGTGCAGTGTATGTAGTTATTGTAACGTGTCCGTGTGTGGTGTGCGTGCAGGCGTGCGAGAGCGGTCGGTACGGATGTGTGTGTTGATGTGTGCAGTGTATGTAGTTATTGTAACGTGTCCGTGTGTGGTGTGCGTGCAGGCGTGCGAGAGCGGTCGGTACGGATGTGTGTGTTGATGTGTGCAGTGTATGTAGTTATTGTAACGTGTCCGTGTGTGGTGTGTGGTGTGCGTGCAGGCGTGCGAGAGCGGTCGGTACGGATGTGTGTGTTGATGTGTGGAGTGTATGTAGTTATTGTAACGTGTCCGTGTGTGGTGTGTGGTGTGCGTGCAGGCGTGCGAGAGCGGTCGGTACGGATGTGTGTGTTGATGTGTGGAGTGTATGTAGTTATTGTAACGTGTCCGTGTGTGGTGTGTGGTGTGCGTGCAGGCGAGCGAGAGCGGTCGGTACGGATGTGTGTGTTGATGTGTGCAGTGTATGTAGTTATTGTAACGTGTCCGTGTGTGGTGTGTGGTGTGCGTGCAGGCGTGCGAGAGCGGTCGGTACGGATGTGTGTGTTGATGTGTGCAGTGTATGTAGTTATTGTAACGTGTCCGTGTGTGGTGTGTGGTGTGCGTGCAGGCGAGCGAGAGCGGTCGGTACGGATGTGTGTGTTGATGTGTGCAGTGTATGTAGTTATTGTAACGTGTCCGTGTGTGGTGTGTGGTGTGCGTGCAGGCGTGCGAGAGCGGTCGGTACGGATGTGTGTGTTGATGTGTGCAGTGTATGTAGTTATTGTAACGTGTCCGTGTGTGGTGTGTGGTGTGCGTGCAGGCGTGCGAGAGCGGTCGGTACGGATGTGTGTGTTGATGTGTGCAGTGTATGTAGTTATTGTAACGTGTCCGTGTGTGGTGTGTGGTGTGCGTGCAGGCGTGCGAGAGCGGTCGGTACGGATGTGTGTGTTGATGTGTGCAGTGTATGTAGTTATTGTAACGTGTCCGTGTGTGGTGTGTGGTGTGCGTGCAGGCGTGCGAGAGCGGTCGGTACGGATGTGTGTGTTGATGTGTGCAGTGTATGTAGTTATTGTAACGTGTCCGTGTGTGGTGTGTGGTGTGCGTGCAGGCGTGCGAGAGCGGTCGGTACGGATGTGTGTGTTGATGTGTGCAGTGTATGTAGTTATTGTAACGTGTCCGTGTGTGGTGTGCGTGCAGGCGTGCGAGAGCGGTCGGTACGGATGTGTGTGTTGATGTGTGCAGTGTATGTAGTTATTGTAACGTGTCCGTGTGTGGTGTGCGTGCAGGCGTGCGAGAGCGGTCGGTACGGATGTGTGTGTTGATGTGTGCAGTGTATGTAGTTATTGTAACGTGTCCGTGTGTGGTGTGTGGTGTGCGTGCAGGCGTGCGAGAGCGGTCGGTACGGATGTGTGTGTTGATGTGTGCAGTGTATGTAGTTATTGTAACGTGTCCGTGTGTGGTGTGTGGTGTGCGTGCAGGCGTGCGAGAGCGGTCGGTACGGATGTGTGTGTTGATGTGTGCAGTGTATGTAGTTATTGTAACGTGTCCGTGTGTGGTGTGTGGTGTGCGTGCAGGCGTGCGAGAGCGGTCGGTACGGATGTGTGTGTTGATGTGTGCAGTGTATGTAGTTATTGTAACGTGTCCGTGTGTGGTGTGTGGTGTGCGTGCAGGCGTGCGAGAGCGGTCGGTACGGATGTGTGTGTTGATGTGTGCAGTGTATGTAGTTATTGTAACGTGTCCGTGTGTGGTGTGTGGTGTGCGTGCAGGCGTGCGAGAGCGGTCGGTACGGATGTGTGTGTTGATGTGTGCAGTGTATGTAGTTATTGTAACGTGTCCGTGTGTGGTGTGCGTGCAGGCGTGCGAGAGCGGTCGGTACGGATGTGTGTGTTGATGTGTGCAGTGTATGTAGTTATTGTAACGTGTCCGTGTGTGGTGTGCGTGCAGGCGTGCGAGAGCGGTCGGTACGGATGTGTGTGTTGATGTGTGCAGTGTATGTAGTTATTGTAACGTGTCCGTGTGTGGTGTGTGGTGTGCGTGCAGGCGTGCGAGAGCGGTCGGTACGGATGTGTGTGTTGATGTGTGGAGTGTATGTAGTTATTGTAACGTGTCCGTGTGTGGTGTGTGGTGTGCGTGCAGGCGTGCGAGAGCGGTCGGTACGGATGTGTGTGTTGATGTGTGGAGTGTATGTAGTTATTGTAACGTGTCCGTGTGTGGTGTGTGGTGTGCGTGCAGGCGTGCGAGAGCGGTCGGTACGGATGTGTGTGTTGATGTGTGGAGTGTATGTAGTTATTGTAACGTGTCCGTGTGTGGTGTGTGGTGTGCGTGCAGGCGTGCGAGAGCGGTCGGTACGGATGTGTGTGGAGTGTGTGTAGTTATTGTAACGTGTCCGTGTGTGGTGTGTGGTGTGCGTGCAGGCGTGCGAGAGCGGTCGCGGCGCGGTGCTGCTGTCGGTGGCGCGCGGCAAGGTGTCGGAGGGAGTGGACTTCGAGCACCACCTCGGGCGCGCCGTGCTCATGTTCGGCATCCCGTACGTCTTCACGCAGTCGCGCATACTCAAGGCGCGCCTCGACTACCTCAGGGACCAGTTCCAGGTAACACACACTACACACATACAACGAACCAACGCGACGTACTCAGTGACAACTTTCGGTATTGTTTTCTAAGAATATCCGAAAAGTTTGTAGATGAATCAGACAGAAGTCTTAAATGATAACTTTTGTTTTTGAAGTAAAAACTTCTTTAGCGGCGTTGAGCAGTTTTCTTGGGATGGGTATAAAATGTTAAACTCGCGTCAGGACACGTGACCTGATCGAAAATTCCTAAGACGGAGGTTTTCATTTACTTTCTCTTATAAGATAGGGTAGGGCCTCTAGTGTGGCGGGTCTGCTGTTCTTTACAACTGCCATCCCATACACTTGACCCCCTGACCCCTCAAACCAAATTTGACCCCCAAACCAACTTGACCCCCTTGACCCCCCAACCCATTCTTGACCCTCCAACCCATTTTGACCCCCCTTGACCCCCCAACCCATTCTTAACCCTCCAACCCATTTTGACCCCCCTTGACCCCCCAACCCAATTTCACCCCTATTTTGAAGTGAAAACTTCTTTAGCGGCGTTGAGCACTCTTCTTGGGATGGGTATAAAATGTTAAACTCGCGTCAGGACAAGTGACCTGATGGAAAATTCGTAAGACGGAACTTGTCATTTTTGTGTGCGATAGCGCAATAAATAAATATTGTATTTAACCACATAAATGCTAGTACTTTTATACTGATAAATAAAGCAATTCGTGCGAAATTATTCCCTAACCATTCCAAAATATTCAAAAATGCACAACGTTAATGTTCAAGTTTTCACTTCTGCCGGCACTCCCGGAGTGCAACCCGTTTTTTTTTTATATTAAAGTTACATAGAGTTAGACGAGAGTAGGGTTATATCATGCGGAAAAATAAAAGGGTAGTTAAAATAATATATTTCTCCTTATTTCAGATCCGTGAAAACGATTTCCTAACATTCGACGCGATGCGTCACGCCGCGCAGTGCGTCGGCAGAGCTTTACGGTAATTTGCAATTTCAACTTAGTGTTCAAGTTGCCTGAATCCACCAACCTTAATAATTATTACCAAACACAACAAATTAATTAAATATGTGTACCTATATAAATTACACCATTTTATAATAGGACTTTTCTAAACGCCAATGTAAAGTTATAGTGTCGGCCTAATTAGTCCCCTGACATTGTACCACTTTGATTTGGTTAGTACTTCATTGATTCCATACAAGAAATACAATAGAAAACCCCACACACAACAACTAGCTGTTGCCCGCGGCTCCGCCCGCGTGAATGAGTTTTACCGGGATAAAAGTCCCGCTTTATATTTTCCCGGGATAAAAAGTAGCCTAAGTTACTCCTTATTACATCAGCTACCTGCCAATAAAAGTCCCGTCAAAATCGGTCCAGCTATTTCAGAGATTAGCCGGAACAAACAGACAGAGAAAAAATGTTATTTTGGTGTATGTACCGTATATATATTCATATACATGTAGTAAAAAACGGTTATTTCAATATTACAAACAGACACTCCAATTTTATTTATATGTATAGATAACGTATTAAGTATTTGTTAAAATATTATTATTATCTATTGTTTATATGTCTGTACTATTATATTAATTGAAATGTATTCAGTTGCAAATACACGAATCCATTAGACAGTCCAACTTATAGTGTCTTCTATCCCGCCCCTTCCGATGTGCTTGTTTCTTCTTGAAAGTAAATTGTATGTTAGTGATATCCTATTATTGGCGAAGCAATTTTGTTTTGGAGTCAAAATGGTTATCGCACCTTTAGGACGAAGACGACACAATTCAAAAAAATCGAAAATTGAGTTATCGTCATAAAATTACCTAAAACGAAATTTTCAATACAACAATAGTTCAAACACCGCCATATTCAAGCGGGAAAAGGACAAAACTATTATATCGGTCCCTTTTTTATTATTGGAACGAAGTTCCTTATCGCGCGTTGTGAAAGGAGGCTAGACGGAAAAAATTCTCACGAAAAGTTGTCACGACACTTTTTGCTATTATTTATTATTATTTTTATATTTATCTTACTAATATGAACCTTAAATACAATGCGTAGAAGCTATAATTCTTGAAACGAGTATATTTTTATTTATTAAAGTCATTAAAACCATTTCTTACTAATCTAACATGAACCTTAAATACTGTGCAGCACAGCAGTAATTAATAAAGATATAGTGTACAGTTTTAGCATTTGTAAATAGTATATAAGGTTTTTTACATAATAAAAGTATATTGGAGTTTTCGTCACAATAGGGCTCTCCCTCGGGTATAGCCGCGGCCTACCTCAGGGAAACAGCCCGATAGGGGCTCTCCCTCGGGTATAGCCGCGGCTTACCTCAGGGCACAGTTGAAATAGCGCGATCTCTTTCGCACACAGTTTCCATCCCGCTCCCACATAGACAGAGAGGTGTGATACGGGAGAGCGGGATGGAGCTGAAAATAGTATAAAAATAGTGCCGTTAGCCCCGTCGGCGCGGCAGTTCCAGTACGGTTCCCATAGAAGCAACAAGTGACGAGACTCCAAAGTGAACAGTTAACAAGAAGCGTTTTCATTCCTGCCAACCTGTTTCAACCTGTTTCGACCTGTTCAATCCTGTTTCTTATCCAACGTTTCTCTCGAAACGTTGGAGCGACATAACATCCACAGAGCACATACAGTCCACTCTCAAGCTAAAGAAGAATCCGGTACATTTTGGTCCTATCGAGCGCCGGATCAATAGAAAATAGAAGATGCCGATTACAAGATCTCGTCACGAATACGGACAGAGCCGACGTTCGGGCGACGCTTCTGCAACCGCCTCAGCCGACGAAAACAGAACAGAACAGCAACAGTCGACGGCTACGGGCACCACAGAATACACAGGCACAAGCGCCACCGAAACGACGACGACATCACAGACGACGGAATCGGAACCAGTAGTAACAGCAGAAACCGCCGCGCAAACAGAAATGGTCACGCCGAATCCCACATTAACGGGACGAAAGCGGGCCCCCACAGTACACAGCAAGTCGCACCGCAGCAAGAAGGAACGCAATGCGAGGCTGGCGCAAGCTAAAGAAGAACTCATTCGCCTACAAATAGAGCTCGCGAACGCCCGTATAGCGACTATAGAAGCGGAATCCGACACAGACAGTGAAGACTCGAGTATCACCGAACAGCATACGGCACATCGAGTCAACGAGTGGCTGAACAACAGCAGGCAACAGATACAAACCCTGGAAGCTCAGCCACAACCACACATAGCAGGACGAGAGGAAGCCGCACCCCCTCGTCACACAGAAACACAGCAAGAGGTGGCTCCCCCCCCTCACCCCGCAGGCGCAGAACAGGAAGCCGAAGAAAAGTTTACCTGCAGCGCACAACAGCAACAGCACAGCAAGAAGAGTCCGCAAGCTGACACGAAAATCAATCTCAGCGAACTCGCCAACGCAATCGCCGTCGCCGCGAGAACTCCGCATAACAGACATTTCCACGAGCTTCCGCAATTCACCGGCGCACATCAAGAGTGGCTACTCTTCAAAGCATCATTCAAGGACTCCAAAGCCAATTATACAGAATCAGAAAACATCGCGCGGCTTCGACGCAGTCTCAAAGGAATCGCCAAAGAAGCCGTCGAGAGTTTACTCATCTATGGTGCACATACTGAAGAGATCATGAAAACGCTGGAAACTCGATTTGGAAGACCAGACGCGATCGCAATAGCAGAACTCGAAAGATTGCGAACGTTACCACGCCTTACAGATTCACCCCGCGACCTCTGCACGTTCGCCACTCGCATCTCAAACATTGTGGCGACACTGCGGATGTTGAAGAAGAATCATTATCTCTGCAACCCGGAGGTGACGAAAGCGGTCGTCGACAAATTAACGCCCGCTCTCCGCTACAGGTGGTACGACTTCGCAGCAGCAGCAACAGAAGATGAAGCGGATCTCATCAAACTCGCACGCTTCGCAGACAATGAAGCACAGAAGTGCGGTCCATACGCACAACCAGAACAGAACGCCAGCGCCACGGACTTCGAGAGCAAGAAATCCAAGCCGCTGCGAAAACAGAAGACGTACACGACGTCGACCCGAACAGACGAAGCCACGTGTCCGATATGCAACAACGCGAGACACTGTGCAGAACAATGTGAAAAATACACAGCGCTAGACAGCGATGGAAGATGGCAACTGGCGAAAGAGAAAACACTCTGTTTCGCATGCCTCAAACAGCGAACACAGGGACACCGATGCCGAACAAAGAAATGCGGAGTCGACGGATGCGTACGAACACACCATGAATCCTTACACTTCCGTCGACAGAAAATAGAAGAACCCAAGAACGAAGTGGTGACAAGCACATGGTCCACCGTCAAGTCACTTTCATACTTGAAGATATTACCAGTACAAGTGTCCGGACCCAAGGGAAGAGTTAATACGTACGCGCTGCTAGACGACGGGTCAACAGTAACGCTCGTCGACGCCGAGATAGCCCGACGGACCGGAACGAAAGGACGAAGCGAACCACTACGAATAGAAGCAATCGGCAATGCGGAAGTCCAAGCAGCAGACTCGAAACGCGTCTCATTGAAGCTGCAAGGTACAGAAGAGGAACACAGCATACAGGCCCACACCATATCCAAGTTGCGTGTGGCACCACAGAAAATCTCGATCTCCGACATGCAAGGCTGCGCTCACCTGGCTGACATCGCGCACCAGCTGAAGTATGAAGAAGGAACTCCCGGGATACTCATAGGCCAAGACAACTGGCATTTGTTATTGGCAACTGAAACGCGAAGAGGGAACAAGAATCAACCCGTCGCATCGCTCACCCCCCTCGGGTGGGTACTCCACGGCTCCGCAACAAGAACGCTTGGTCATCGGCTGCAACGCGTCAATCACCTCAGAACCATAGATGAAGATATGGACGAGCAGCTGAGACGCTACCTCGCCATCGAGTCGCTGACAGTCGAGCCCAAGAAACCGAAAACAGATCCTGAGGAGCAAGCGCTCAACATGCTCCGGGAGTACACACACCGGCGGGAAGACGGTCGTTACGAAACGACACTACTGTGGAAAAACCCGGACCTTCCCATGCCAAGAAACAGAGAAAACGCCTTCAAGAGGCTTCTGAGCACAGAGCAGCGAATAGACAGAGATCCGAAATTACAGAAAAAATACAACCAACAGATGGAAGCACTCCTCACAAAGGGGTATGCCGAGGTAGCACCGAAAACTACAGAACAAGACAAGACATGGTACCTACCTCATTTTCCGGTCATCAATCCCATGAAGCCGGACAAGCTACGAATAGTACACGACGCGGCGGCCAAGACACGCGGCGTCTCCCTCAACGACCACCTCCTCGCCGGCCCGGACCTGATTCAATCTCTACCTGGCGTGATCATGCGATTCCGACAACATCCCATAGCAGTAACAGCGGACATCGCAGAAATGTTCATGCAGGTGAAGATTCGCGAAGCTGACAGAAACTCACTCCGGTACCTGTGGAGAGGAGAGGCGAGAGGCAACACAGAACCAACAGAATACAGAATGACGTCACTCATATTTGGAGCAAAGTCATCCCCAGCCACAGCCATTTATGTGAAAAACATGAACGCAGAAAAACACAGAACAGAAAACCCGGCGGCCTACAACGCAATTGTCAAAAACCACTACGTGGATGACTACTTGCAGAGCTTCGCTACGACAGAAGAAGCCATCGCGACAGCCGAAGAAGTGAAGAAAATCCACAGCGAAG
This sequence comes from Sphinx pinastri, assembly GCA_947568825.1. Classification (NCBI taxonomy): domain Eukaryota; kingdom Metazoa; phylum Arthropoda; class Insecta; order Lepidoptera; family Sphingidae; genus Sphinx; species Sphinx pinastri. The sequence goes on from OX387629.1 coordinate 15,560,300, forward strand.
CCCGGTACGAGTTACGACAGTGGGCCTCCAACTCGCCGGAAGTACGTCAAGCACTCAAAGCAGCAACAGACAAGCCGTGCACGCACCTACACGACGGCGCGGCAACAGAAAGAGTGCTCGGCCTAGTATGGCATTGCGCCGACGACAATCTCGCGTTCAACCTCGACCTGGCGAGACTACCTCGAGGCGCTATGGAAAATGATTCACCCACCAAGAGAGAAGTCCTGAAGATACTGATGTCGCTCTTCGATCCCCTCGGATTGGCCGCTCCAATTACATCACAAGCAAAACAGATATTACAGGAAATTTGGAGAAGAGGCACCGACTGGGATCAGCCCATAGACGAAGACATACGGGGACGATGGAAGGAGTGGCTGAATCACCTGAATAAGCTTGAAGAAATCCGAATCCCGCGAAGTTATCTGCACTACAGCAACGCCGTCCGCTTGGAGCTGCACACGTTCGTGGACGCCAGCGAAGCAGCCTACACAGCCGCGCTATACTGGAGAGCTACCCTGCCAGACGGAAGCGTCGCGACAACGCTCATAGTCGCGAAAGCCAGGGTGGCACCGCTCAAACTGGTGTCCATCCCGCGCCTTGAGTTGCAAGCGGCGGTGATGGGAAGTCGGATGGCAGCCGCAGTAATAGAAGAGCACGACCGAAAACCGGACGCCAAGACCTACTGGACAGACAGCAAAACAGTACTCGCTTGGCTCCGAAACGGAGCGCGCTCTTATCGGCCATACGTCGCACATCGCGTGGCCGCCATAGAGGAAAACAGTACAGTTGCAGAATGGCGATGGGTCCCGACCAAAACGAACGTCGCGGACGACGCCACCAGAAACACACCAGAAGACATCAGCAGCACACACAGGTGGTTCCAGGGTCCAGACTTCCTCAGGGAAGATCCAGCAACATGGCCGATCGAGACAATCACTCCTTCGGTCAAGACGGGAGAAGAAAGAACACTCGTCATCAAGAAAAGCACAACAGAATCCCTCGCTGAAGCCCTGCCACACATTGAACGCTTTTCGAAGTGGGAAAAGCTCGTACGCGCCACTGCGCGCGTCCTGCAGTTTATAGACGCCTGCAGACCCAACACCGCGTCTGTAAGCTACCGCAGACACAAACGCCGTGCTGAAAAAGACAGAACATGGACGAGATTACCAGAAAAGCAGACCCCTCGTCTACACAAAACGAAGACAACGGGACACAACACCGTCCGCACATATCGCCCAGTGGACGGCACGCTCCAGCGCCGAGCAGAAGAGCTGCTGATAAGAAGATGTCAGCAGGATAGTTTCACAGAAGAGATAACGGCAATCAACAATGGAAGGCCCTTATCTTCCCAGAGTCGGCTGCGCAACCTGGCGATGGAAGTACATAACGGTATCCTGGTAATCAAGTCCCGCATATTAGCTGCAGAAGAAGTCCCCGAACACACGAAGAGGCCCCCGATTCTCGACGGCAAGCACATCGTGACACGCCTCTACGTGGACTACGTGCATCGACATCTGCATCACGCCGGCGTCGAAACAACGCTGAATGAATGCAAACAGCGTTATTGGATAGTACAGCCGCGGACAACAGTGAAAGCAGTAATATACAGTTGTCTGCTATGCCGCATAAGAAAATCGAGCCCTCCTACTCCAGCGACGGGCAACCACCCAGCGTGCCGACTTGCTCATCATCAACGTCCCTTCACCTACACGGGCGTTGACTACTTCGGGCCGCTGACAGTGACTATAGGAAGATCAATACAGAAGCGATATGTGGCCTTATTCACGTGTCTAACTACACGAGCAGTACATTTGGAAATAGCGGGGTCCCTCACCACAGACTCCGCCATCATGGCACTGCGTCGCTTTATAGCTCGACGCGGTCACCCCACAGAAATATGGTCAGACAACGGCACCAATCTACAGGGCGCCGATAAAGAGTTGCGGCGCTCCATCGACGACGCAACTAAGGAAGACGCCAATCGTCGCGCCATCAACTGGCGCTATATACCTCCCAGTGCGCCATTCATGGGCGGCGCCTGGGAACGACTTGTACGCAGCGTCAAAGTTTCCCTGACAACGGTGTTGTTCGAACGCCACCCCAGTGAAGAAACCTTGGCAACACTACTGGCCGAGGTGGAAAACGTGGTCAACAGCCGGCCACTCACGCACGTCTCCGTGGATCCAGAAGATCCGGAGGCCCTCACTCCCAACCACTTCTTGCTCGGTGGCTCCGCCAACCTGGCGGCGCCGGGTGAGTTCCACGACGGCGACACCGCGAGCCGCAGTCACTGGCGCGCCTCTCAGCGCCTGGCCGACCTCTTCTGGTCCCGCTGGGTGCGGGAGTACCTGCCGGAGCTGCAATACCGGCGGGAGCCCCACAGCCGAGGTGAACAGCTGCAGCTCGGAAGCGTCGTGCTCGTCGCCGACGGAACACTACCACGCAACGTTTGGCCCCGAGGCGTGGTAGTACGAGTGTTTCCTGGACCAGACGGCGTGGTGAGGACAGCGGACGTGCGCACCAAGAACAGCATCCTGCGACGACCAACAAAGAAGCTAGTGATCCTGCCTGTGGACGTCGAGCGTCGGAGCTGCACGGGAGACAGTTCTGCGCCGTTCCAGCGAGCCGACGGGACGACGCACGGCGGGAGTAATGTGCAGCACAGCAGTAATTAATAAAGATATAGTGTACAGTTTTAGCATTTGTAAATAGTATATAAGGTTTTTTACATAATAAAAGTATATTGGAGTTTTCGTCACAATAGGGCTCTCCCTCGGGTATAGCCGCGGCCTACCTCAGGGAAACAGCCCGATAGGGGCTCTCCCTCGGGTATAGCCGCGGCTTACCTCAGGGCACAGTTGAAATAGCGCGATCTCTTTCGCACACAGTTTCCATCCCGCTCCCACATAGACAGAGAGGTGTGATACGGGAGAGCGGGATGGAGCTGAAAATAGTATAAAAATAGTGCCGTTAGCCCCGTCGGCGCGGCAGTTCCAGTACGGTTCCCATAGAAGCAACAAGTGACGAGACTCCAAAGTGAACAGTTAACAAGAAGCGTTTTCATTCCTGCCAACCTGTTTCAACCTGTTTCGACCTGTTCAATCCTGTTTCTTATCCAACGTTTCTCTCGAAACGTTGGAGCGACATAACATACACAGAGAACATACAGTCCACTCTAAAGAAGAATCCGGTACAAATACATTGCGTAGAAGCTATTTCCCCAGCGTTGGCACGGCACGAGTACAAAAGAATCGAACGTAACATTCTTTTTTCAAATTTTGTTGATTTATTCTACTTTGGTTACTGACATTTATCAATAACAAGACTAAACGTGCTTTGCTCGCGTTTAAAAATCTACTTTATGTGGTAAGCGTAAGATCGAATTTGTGTTTAGTCAACCAAAATTTGTGATAAAAATGCTATGCAATAGCTTTACCGCGGCAGTCTCCGAGTGCCACACGTATTTATTTGTTTTTTTCTCTAGAAACTTATGTATTAGAACGGAAATAGGAAAATATTCATATATTTATGTATATACACACTCTGTTATATAAATAAAATTTTATTACAATTCCTTCACTAATTAATCGAAAGGAACTTCGTTCCATCCAGGTGTCCCTTGACACCTCTCATTTTTTATTTTCATAAAAAAGGGACCAGTTTTAAGTCATTTTATGACGATAAACCAATTTTAGATTTTTTTTGAATTGCGTCGTTTTCGTCCTAAGGGTGTGTTATGTACAGTAAGTAAGCTCTTGGATGTAAATACATATAAAATAAAAAATAAAATAAATAAATAACAACGTAATCTCTCCATTCCAGTGGCAAGACTGACTACGGTATAATGATATTCGCGGACAAGCGGTTCAGTCGCGCCGACAAGCGCAGCAAGCTGCCGCGCTGGATACAGGAACATCTCAAGGACTCCTTCTGCAACCTCAGCACGGAGGAGGCCGTGCAGGTCAGTGTGTATACTGCTGTCATTTTCTTTTTTTTTGCGTGACTTTACGGTCGGTAGCCTGACGCGAGTCGGCTTTTCTGACCACACCGGACTTTCGGGCGAACGCTTTAGGCGCTCCAACCCTGTACAATTTAACGACCACGTTGAGGGCACCCCCTAAGTGGGGTACGAGCCTCGGCTCAGGGTGGTCGTTGGAAGATGACTGAGACATCAGCGATTAGGTTTTGTAATCAGCTTGAGGAACTTGTTCAAGTTTTATAAAAAAGTCATTCAGTAAATAGGAATCCTAAAGTCACATTAAATTATTTGAAAATAAAAAGACTGCCTTGGTGGCGTAGTTGTATTACGGTACGACTGCAAAGCTGCGGTGTCTGGTTCAATTCCCGGGTCGGGTAAAGTGATATTGGGTTTATCTATTCAATATCAGCCCGGAGTCTGGAATTTGTGCCCGATATAGCGATAGGCTCGCCCCCTATCACATCATGGGACGGAATTTGCACAGCGAAAAGTGGGAGCACTAGTTGCGCCTCTGCCTACCCCTTCGGGGATGTAGGGCGTGAATGTGTGTGTCAAAAAAAAAGGAAAAACTGTGCTATGAATCTGTCGGGAGTGGAAAGGACATGTCCAAAAACGGGCCTGAAATTTTAAACAAGATAATTTATATATATTTGGATAGAACTCCTGAAAACTAACCTTATGCAATAAATCGTTTAATTTTAAAGACCTCCGATTTTGAGATTTATGTAATTTTGTTTGGCTTGAAAACTACACTTAATATGAACGTCTTTAAAAAAGTTAGTTACGAATGGAGGGGTTTAAAAAAAAAAAATTTAATGGATTTATGTTCTATATTTTGTCCCTTTAATATCCCTAAAGTTTGAGCCTTGTTAGATTTTGAGGCCCAGCACTCATAAAAAAGCGGACATCTCCTTTGTTTGCATTCATCATAATGTTTCTTAATTTATTATAATTAATTTACATTAGAGTTAAACGCTTAACAATATCAAAATCCGTTTTGCAATTTTAATTGTTTTTTTTTTCATTACTTGTAATTATTCCCAAAATGAATGCTCTATAATTTTTTTTTTCTCAATGTAAAATTAAAAAAAAAAAAAAAACTAAAATTTTTGATTATTTTTTTTTTAATTGTCAGATCTGCAAGCGCTGGCTGCGTCAGATGGCGCAGCCGTTCACCCGCGAGGACCAGCTCGGCGTGTCGCTCCTCACGCTGCAGCAGCTGCAGTCTCAGGAACAGCAGGACAAGATCGAGAAGCAGGTTATACAAAAGTGATCCAAACCCTTCAAATACTTTGTAAATAATAAATTAAGTTTTATAGTGATGTATGTTTCATTTATAAGCGTTTTATATTCAAATTGATGACATATTATGTAAAATATCATATATATTTTTTTGTTAATAAAACAAAATATGAAGGTATAATACAGGCAAGAAATGGTCGCCGTGAACTATTTTCATTATGTAAGTATAACAAAAAATGTATGCAGTCAATTTCCTAATAATCTGAGGGTAGTCATACACCCATTTCAGCCTATATTGGCTAAGTACAATTAAATTGGTAAAATCGGTCTGCAAAAAGTGTACCACCTTAGATTTTATGCTAGTCTAGTATTTTTGCTTCAAGACAGGTTCACGAAATCTTATCGGCATGTAGTTGTCATTCAACCCTTATTTCATTACAAGATCAGCTGCAATTACATTTTTTTTTAAATAATGGTAATGTAAGTTAGTTACATTTTTATAATCCGAAACTTTATTAATTTGGAATATTGTATGAGCGGTGACCGCCATAGAGGAAAATAATAAAACACATTCATCACTAAAATTATTTATTTACACAACAAAACAACTATGACAAATTTACTTTTTAGTTTAAATTCATTGGACATTCGCAGATGATTCTCGTACCGCACCTTCCTCTCATCAATACAACATACCATCGATAATCTATAATCGATATTGCTCATCACTAAAATCGATTTGGCATTATGTATATTTTTAATAAAACACTAACCATAGTATTTGTACCCAGGACAAATATTGACTCTTAAAAAAGGATCAATGAAATGTCCTTTTTGATTGAGCAATATCGATTATACGGAAATAATCGATCCTTTCTTATCTGCATATCACTTTAATACGTTTTTTGTACTAATCAAAAGCTAAAGGCGATAAAATAAAAACAAAGTTACGTACGTATAAAAAAGATTTTTAAATTTCAATTACTGCACAGCATATTATTTGGAAAATCAACCGAATACGCTTTAAATAAACATTGTTTCTCGTAATACTTCATTGTTTTTAAATTACATTAAAAAATATTTTAAAATAGTTTAAATGCGAACTAAACCTAAAGTAACACTACATAAGAAATATGTATGTGTATGTGAACACAAGATTAACTGTAAAATATATTAGTTAAATATCAGTATTTCTCGTGTTCATTATAAATTAATTTAACATTTTCGTTCGTTAACGTGAATTGAAGGCAAAAACGGCGCAACAACATATTATTTTAGCATTGGTCTTAACTCACAAAAATGTTTTCATACATGGATAAAAACATATTTACCAACTAAATGTTAAATATTAAAATTTTAATAAATAAAAAATATGTTGCATTTTTCCTTGACGCATCAAGGATGTACGTAGTTCGTCCTCGCACTAACAGAGCTAAGCTATTAAAAAAAGTAAGAAATTACACTAAACTGTTAAACTACTAATAAAATTGCGTTCTGTAACTACGGCCTCGTAATAAAATTAAATAATAAGTTGAGTTCGAACCATCAAAATATATACTATTGCCGTAACTTTTTTTTTCAACATGACTTATAATATAACTTATTTTCATATCTTTACTTATTGCAGCAAACCTAAAATTAATCTTTAAAATTGGTTCGTGCTTCGTGTATAACTTTGTAACGGTCATTTTTAAACTAGGCCATCTTAATCTTCGATCCGATCCGACGATAAACCAATTAGAAAAATCATTTGTGACCAGTCAAAAAGCTTTGTTTTGGTTGGTCCATTTTTGAGATGAATCGGAAAAAGCGTGGGATCGTTTAGGGCAAACGGCCAGTCATTTTAAGATTCTTGCTTTTACATGCCTTGATATTTTCAAAACTTATGTATACGAATCACTTCTAATTTTCTTTATTGTATTTGAAAGAATTGATAGATTTGAACGAAAGTTGAAAAACTATTTGAAAATAAGATATTATTGGTTTATTTTATCTTTCCTGAATATCGTATAGGGAGTGTTACTTCAGATAGTAAAAATAAATTATAGTTTTTGTTACACATCAATCTAGCGCCGGAACCGAATGTTTTATTATTCCCTATTATCATTTTTAACTCTGAAAAAACAATGTGTTATTCAAAATTAATGATGACTCCGACTCCGAGCAAATCATAGACAATAAAGACCTTTTTAATGAATAAATGAAAACACACAATCGTACAGTCAGATACTAACAAGGCTCGTGTCGTTGGTACCAACTCGACTGTGCGGCGCAGAAATGATTCAACCCAATTTTAAGTCAAAGCTGAATTTTTTAACTATCGAAAATGATGTGTATGTAACAAAAAACATGTTAGTTTATTGCGTTGATATACCTAGAATTTATGTTCGATTTAGTCTTTGTTACATAGCAATAAAGATCATTTTCCATAGTGTAGAATCAATACCTGAATTTTATCTAGTTGTGGATTGGATAATTTCTGCAAACAGGATCCAACTAAAAATGTCTCGAGTTCTCATATCTCGACCCTTTTTATAGACTCAATAAAACCATTTAAACATTACACGAGCATTTTTCTCCTGGGAATTGTACCGCTACGGCCTATCGTCTCACAACCCAACACGCACTGCGCCACGAAGGTTCTCGAACTAATATACATTTACTTACGTTGGAAGCCACTTTCTAACTTTCGTTATTTCTAAAGTTTACCAACCACCATGGTTCACAAAGTATCGTTGAGTTAAAGCTCTATATAACTCTAAAACACTCAAAACTATTAACATTAATGTATAGACAAGGTTCTTTTAATCTCACTCAACGCCTTACGATGGCGTATAAAGTATTCACTGGTTTAGTTATAGAAATGTAAACAAATTGCTACTCATTTTTCAAATTATTCCTTTTTAGAACCTGTTAATCGTATTTTCGTAACAAAGTCAATGTTGTGTTAAACAAGCTGATGGTAGATATTTATTTAAATTTCTGGAACAAGTTTGGTGAATAGTTTAGATCGAACCCATAATATTCCTTTAACACATTAGCAAACAGATTCTCTTATTTTTATCATAAACGTAAATCGTTCAATGCAAGTTTATCTATACATCTATATCTTTGTTTAAAAGAAATGTCAAAAACGACATCACGCGTAAATTTCGCTATACATTTCCCTAAATTATGTACAGTTAACAGCTGCACGACGCATCCATTGGTTAGACATACATACTTTTCCATAGACCATACACACACTTGCTTGTATGGCTCAAACATAATATGTTACTAACATAACTATTATAATTCGAAAACGTTACAAAATACATATGCGATTTTAAAAAAATATTAATTTTATATTTTATCTGTGGAACTGTTTGCAGGCACGGGCATCGTATATTCAGCCTTACACTAACACAAAAAAAACTTGCATAATTTGAATCAGTTATGATGCACTAGTAAAAAACAAAAAACTAATATGTAGAAATATTTCGAAAACACCTAGAAATATTTCTAATTTTAGTAACGTATTTTTGCCATAACCAAAAGGGCACACGCCATTACAAAAATATTGTGAATACTTATTCGCACACTATGTAAAGTTACTTGAATTAGCTAAATAAACAAACGTACGTTATTAAAAGGCATTTTTCAAAATAAAACGAAAAATAATAAAAGAGCTATGACTTATCCTCCAAATGAGATAAAAATTACATATTCCACAGTAGGCAGCGGCTTGGCAATTGGTAAAATGCTACGACTACGAAAATATAGTATTACCAACATACGGGTGATTATAATAAACGATCCTAAATAACTTCAAATCAATGGTAAAAACATACATACACTCACGCCTTTTATCCCCGAACGAATAGGCAGAGGTGCAACTAGAGCACCCACTTTTCTCCGTGCGTATTCCGTCCCATGATGTGATAGGGGGCGAGCCTATCGCCATATCGGACACAAATTCGAGACTCCAGGCAGAGACTGATAAATAAACCCAATATCACTGCCCGACCCGGCGATCGAATCCGAGACCTCAGCACTGCAGTCGTACCGTAACACAACTACGCAACCGAGGCAGCATGGAAAAAGTAAACCAATCAAAACAAGTAATTTTTAAGCATGTCCTACAAATTTTATTCCGATTGGTCTGTTCTTTGGATGGGGCTGCCTCGGTGGCGTAGTTGTATTACGGTACGACTGTAAAGCTGAGGTCTCGGGTTCGATCCCCGGGTCGGGCAAAAAAGTGATATTGGGTTTTTCTATTCAGTATCAGCCCGGAGTCTGGAAATTGTGCCCGATATAGCGATAGGCTCGCCCCCTATCACATCATGGAACGGAATACGCACGGCGAAAAGTGGGTGCACTAGTTGCGCCTCTGTCTAACCCCTTCGGGGATAAAGGGCGTGAGTGTGTGTGTGGTCCGTTCTCGTTATCGATCCGCGGTTGCTGTCGTTTATTGAATTCAACGACAGTCAAATGAGTTTTGGTTTCGTAGAGTATACAAAAAAATATTGAAATGTAGTACTATACTATTTCTCCTTCTTACTATAGTTCGGACAAACTAAGCTGGCCGGTATGACAATTCAATTTTTTTCCCGACGCGATAACTCTGTGAGAACGTCTACCCAAAAAATTCAAAACCGTGTCATGTCATACCGGCCAAATTAGTTTGTCCCTACTGTAATTACTAGTGTCACAAAATTATTACTATGTTTTAAAGTACAAAAGGTGCAAAAAGTTTATTTTGTTATTAAAAATGTATTCTTATAACATTTAAATACAACGAATCAACTACTTGAGGAAGTTTACAGCATTTTAATTAGTGTTTAACATCTCTCTCATAAATTAGGATGAGATTAATAAAACAAAAATCTGTACAAGTGTTATTCCAAGTCAAAATAAATACTTGAGCATTATCTGCTTTACGCAAATCTTTCTCAAAAACCTATATTTCCTTATTTTGAAATTAGGAAAATGTTGTCTATATCTCTTTATATTCATAGTCAGCTTGAGACTAGATTTATAGATCTAAGCCTTAGGGCCGAATTCACTACATGCTGATAAAGTCCCTGATAGTCTATTCGAAACATATCCTCCACATAAACTACAACTTTTGGTTACACAGGGCAATAGAAATATCTGGAAGAAAAAGTAGCCAGTAATTTATCAGATTTATTTGTTAGATAGCATTATATGCCAGCTATCTGAAACTTTATCAGGAACCGGTGAAACACCATTAAACTAAAAAGTCATAACTATTAAAACACCAATTAAAAATATTAGACACGGGATGAGGGTAGTTCCACATATTAGAACTTAAATATTGGGGTAGGTTTATAGAAAAGTTGTTCAGTGGACTTAGAATGTGACACGAAGACGCAACTCGTAAAACGATGTCGTTTAATTTTGATGTTTGTGATTGATCGAGAGACCAATACGTCAGTCTCTCAACCAATCCCAATAAGACGAAACGGAGACGTGACGTGTTTTTTTGTCACATTCTAAGCCCACAGATAGTAAATATGTGTTACTAATATAATAAAAATATATTTCAATTATATTTTTTATTGCTTTGACATAGCACTTCTGGTAAGTTATATATTTAAATATTAAAAAGGCCCCGTTTATTTAAAATTCTTGGAAACTAAGGCAATCATGCAAAAATAAACTCTATTTCACAGCCAGTAACACTGGTGTTCATAAAACAAAACCCTATTCTAATATTAAAACAGTATCGGTTTCATAAGTTCTTAAAATATTTCATTGTGCATACACAAACACATAAAAATAAGTACAGCATGTTTCGAGGACATTTTTATTATTGGCGACTCAGCCAGTGGCGTAACAATGGGGAGTCACGAGGGGCAAAATGCCAGGGACCCTAGGCCTTAAGGGCTTCTAAAATTTTGCAATATTTACAAAGCTTTTTGTGTATTGGGAACTAAAAAAGTCGCCAAAAATTCTTTGTAGGTACAGAATTTTCATGTTAGAAGGGGCTGCGTTAATTTTTCACTGAGCATTACGGAAAACTTACGCCACTGGGCTCAGTCCTTGTCAAATAAAGCGGTGCTGAGTTAGGAAGATTACTAACCAATATAATCATATTATAAATTGCACCTATAATATTCTAAGATGAGTTATGCCCACCGCTGCAGTAGATATATTTCATTCCATTGGATAATAATGTTTATTTCCACCTCCAAGCAGCAGTGTGCATTCCAGTTTGAAGGGCATTGTATCCAGTGGCAATATAAAAACTCAGCAACGCTCTGGTGTAGTGTAAAAACATATTGTTACCTCAAAACTAACATTCATAGAAATCACCAAGCGAGATCAAGTTAGATAAGCATAATATACGCTGGTTGTGTTAATAATTAACTTCAATTCCTAGTCTGTGATGAGTAGATGGAAGAAAAAAATATGTCAGCGAGATATCTGAGACCACAAAATTTTATGAGCATAAAAATTTAAGTTAAAGGAATATTGAATTATTTTGCCTTTAGTAACGCGTGTAGATGATTTTTTTACACGCTTTATATTAGCTTCACTCGTATGTTTGTATGTATGTTTGTAACTCTCCAACTCAGACTCCTTTGGGCGCGATTTTGACCCACTTTAAACGGTCAGATTTTATTCAAACTTTGTAGGTTTGTCGAGGACCGATAACAATACACTAATTTGATAAGATTATGCCATTATTCAATTTGCAAAATGAGATTTTTGTCAATTTATATATATTTTTAGTAACATTTGTTGGACAATAGTAGAACAGAACTAAAAAATTTAAAATAAATAATAGTTTAAAAAAACTAAAAAACACGCTTTATAGAAAATCCAACTAAAAATAGAAAATAAATTTGAAAAAAGAATAGTGTAAATAAGAAAAAAAAATATTTTATTGTAAAAAAAGCGTGGGGTGCATGGTGACAATAGTTATAAATATTTTATTGACAGATAATATGAGTAGAAGTATTATATATCATTTTGATAATATCTTAAAAAACACTCCACGCTTTTTTTTTACAATAAAATACATTTTTTTCTTATTTACACTATTCTTAATTCAAATTTATTTTCTATCTTTTAGTTGGGTTTTTTATATTGAAAACGCATTGGTGACATGTAAATGGATTGTCATCTACCCAACTTCGGTTAGACAAGTTTAATTAAAACTTATTTATAGTCGTGGAGGAGTGAGATAAAGAAATAATCCCAACAATCACACTTGACCCTGACTTCGCACTTAACCTGAGATCACAGAATAAAGTTCGAGTCAAATATAAGTACACTTCAATAAAAAGGTAAGATCTATGTTTCGTTTGTTTTTCGAAAAACTTTTTCCATGTTTTATAATATAACGGAAGTGTCTTTATAAAATGTATTCCTTGAAACAAATATATCTTAATTATTATTAAAAGCATACTTCAATTCGTGTCTAAAATTGCTTTAAGATTTTTTTATAAGCCGCAGGTATCGTGAACTATGAGGAACTTTTCATGTATCAATTATTTGTAAAAGATGTCCGCTTTTTGTATGGGTGCTGGGCTCCAAAATCTAACCAGGCTCAAACTTTAGGGACATTAAAGGGGCAAAATATGGGTCATGGATCCATTAAACAAATAGTTTTAGACCTCTCTATTAAATCTAAAGTTTTTTTACAAGCTTTCACATTAAGTGTCGTTAATAAGCAAAATAAAATTACATAAATCTCAAAATCGGAGGTCCTTTAAATTAAACGATTTATTGTAAAAGGCTAGTTTTTAGTTCTATCCAAATATATATAAACTGACTTGGTCAGTATTTTAGGCCCGCTTTTGGACATGTCCTTTTGTTGTTTTTTAAATATTATTTATGTGTGCCTTTTTTAAGTCACATCATTACTGACAGTTTGAGGTCGTTAAAACAAAAAAAAGACAAGGTAAAACGACAAATATTTTTCAGTTATATGAATGATTTCAAAAGGCAGCTCAATGCCTTCTGAACTGTATTTTTATAAGACCTATGTCTATTACCTACTTAGACAAACGAGGAATTATGGTTGGGTTGTTGATTGTCAAGGGGCAAGATTGTGGAGTGGAAAATGGGGTAAGGTTATCGAAGTCATCGCGGCGTTTATATATTATAAGAGAACGAATGCAAAAACTACTATTAGAAAAGATTACTAACGTTTTTAAATAAATTATAATTTACTAAAAAAGGAAATAAAAGTCGGTATTCTGAAATGACAACATTTTAAATTCCACTCATATTACATATCCATTGTAATTTTGTTGGTTAAACTTAGTTACTAAAATTGTTGTCATTTCAGACCCATTATTAATTTAATAGTTAAAAATCCTTTGTGACCCTGTCGAGTCCTTTATAATTGTTCCTCGTCCTCTGCTATTGTTTCGTATGCAGTGAGTGGTAGCTAATAGTTTGTAATCCTTAGGTAGTATGTGTGAGTGTAGCGCTAGTGTTCTGGCGCGTGTTTCTGTATGGGCCGCGGATGGTGCCGGCGCCGCTGGTGCGCGTGCAGCAAGGCCCTCGCCGCCGCGGCACACAGCTCGGCGCCCTCGCGCGACCCCGACACTCGCGCCCCACCCGCCAGGGAGTTGCAGATGTGTCTGCACACACAGTTACGTGACGCTTACATTGCCAACAAAACTGACAGAACTCGACTTCCGCAACCAAAAAAAATTGCAGCAAGCTGACTGCGGCAAATTTTGAAGCATGAAAACTTGCGGCAAGTCGCATATGTATAAATCAATTGATATATTGCCGCTAGTGTAAACGCATCTGAATGTTCCTGCGCAACATAAGGCTGCAAAAAATTGCTACTCTTAGCTGAGCTTAACATTCGCATGGCGATATAGGACGCCTACCTATCAACAATAGCAAATTCAAACAAAACTATAATTATAAAACAATTTTTTTTTTATTGCTTTGAATGACGAGACGAGCATGCCGTTCGCCTGATGGTAAGCGATACGACCACCCATAAACAGTAGCATCACCATCCAGCACCTTGACTGACAAAATACTGAGTGGCATTCTACTGCGCTCGTCATCCTGAGACATAAGATGTTAAGTCTCATTATGTCCAGTAGTTATTATTTAGTACGAGGTTTCTTACTTACAATAATTATAGTCTTTATTATTTGTCAAATCATTCAGGATAGTTATATGTAGGTACTTAATATCACTAATTGTTATCTTCAAAGGCATAGAAACAAATAGCTTCAGCGACAACTTAAAATTCCTATTGTGAGAAAAGGGTGGACTGTTCTACACTTTGATATACTTCAATATAGCTTTCATACTTTACTCTCCATTGTAGTAAACAGGAATCGTAACCAAGACGCTTTTCTACAAGGGTTAACGCTAATATAAAACAAATAAATATAATGATTCCTTATGTTTACGCGAATGTTAGACATTGAAATTAATAAATATATGCGAATGACATATCCGATCGCTTAGTCTTTGGCACGCATACGTCTTTACATTTATTTGTTTTCGATTGGCCGCAGAACTATAAAAACCAATTACTAAGCCTGATACTTACCTAACCATATGATAAGGCACATGTTGAGTGGAGAGCCACTCCAAGGTCCCGTTCCCGTCCATCAGGTTAGCGCACCCCACGAACTTGGAGGCGCTGGCCAGGGAGAAGAACACCACCACCCGGGGACACTCCTGTAACATATGACGAACTAACATAAAACATTTTTTATACACACACACTAACGCCTTTTATTCCCGAAGGGGTAGGCAGAGGCGCAACTAATGCACCCACTTTTCGCCGTGCGTATTCCGTCCCACGACGTGATAGGGGGCGAGCCTATCGCCATATCGGGCACAAATTCCAAACTTCGGGATGACACTGAATAGAAAACTCCAATATCACTTTGCCCGACCCGAGGATCGAACCCGAGACCCCAGCGTTGCAGTCGTACCGTAATACAACTACGCCACTGAGGCAGTCATCAACATTTTTTATAGTAAATGATTTGCGAATGTGCAAGTAGATGAACTAATGCTAAGTTATCGCAGCTGCCCATACAGATAAAGCCCAAAACCGTGAATACTTTATTATTGGTGGTGGTAGGTCTCTCATATGTGAGAGTCCGCCTGGGTGGGTACCACCGCAATGTCTATTTCTACCGCCAAGCATTAGTGTGCATGCACTGTTGTGTTTCGGTTTGAAGGACATTGTAGCCAGTGTAACTACAGGACATAGTGAGACTTAACATCTTATGTCTCAGGATGACGAGCGCAGTGGAATGCCACACAGTACTTTGTAACTCAAGATGCTGTATGGTGTTGCTACTGTTTATTGGTGGTCGTATCGCTTACCATCAGGCGAACGGCATGCTCGTCTCGTCATTCAATGCCATAAAAATAAAAAATAAATTATTGTACATGACAAACATGCAAGTGGTAACCTGATGGCAGGTGATCACCGACCATAAACACCCGAAATACAAAAAGAATCACAAGTGCGTTACCGACTTAGTTAGTTTATCCAATTTTCTCTGTGACAATAGCACTACCCTTGCTGGCTGGACCCTGACTTCCATTTATAATTCGTCATTACTAAGTTTGATGTACTATCGATTGAGCTGGCTAATTTATACTGTAGAAAATAGTGTTTAGATTAAATTTTGTAGAGTCGCCGTTGCCTACCTGCTATAAGATTAACTAAATTAAATGAAAGTACCACCCACCTGTTTCATCTTCTGCAGCTTCTTGGCGGTGTTCTGCGCGAAGGGGAACGTGTTAGTGGTCTGCGCCACCTCCACGCTGTGAGGGTCGTCCACCTTCACCACAACATACCGCACGTTGCCCTCCCCGTTATCCGCATACTTCTCTATGTTGGCCAGCAAAGTCTTCCCATTAGGGGACATGGGACTCTTCGGCCCACTGTAGGACTGCGGCGAGAACCCCTGAGGCATCCCATCAGCTCTCCACCCCGGCCTGCCTTGCCCGTTAGACCTGTAGTAATTCTGGTAGAAATTGTTCTGAAAGTCATTCTGGTTGTATTGCGGGTAGTATTTATCGTGTCGGTATTGCTCGTCATTTTCCATCCTCATTCTCCAATTCGGCGAGTCCATGGTCAGAGGTTTGGGTCTCTGTCCTATCCCGCTCGGCTGACTGAGCCCTACGTTCTTCTCCTCAGCTCCGAGAATATGGACCACTGTGTTGAGGATTTGCTCATCTAATGGCGTCATAGGTTTGCCCGGGTTCGACATCCTTCTGATGACTAATGCGCACAACTTCTGCCTCAGATAGTACACGCTGATGGCGTCTGAAGCGTCGGCCGTGAACGCCATCCAATCGTCCAAGGTTAGCACAGCCGTATCGGGGGAGGAGTTGTTCTCATCGGCCTCACTATCGGAGTCACTAGACAGTCCTGGAGGGTTGGCTCTTTGCGTCAATGCTCCTGGTAGCAACCTCAACGGTCCTCCAAAGAGTGCCACTGTTAACGGCGTGACTAAGGTATTACAGCGAATAAAGCAGAATCTTCCAGCTCTGGAGATCTCCTCAAACACAACCCAGTCTGTTGGGAGAGTCTTGACGGACTTCTGGGAGCCAGTCACTCCCCCACCCCTGTGAAGGGTGGAACTGGGATGGAAGGCGACTTTCACTTCTTTTGAAGTTCGGAGTGTCGAAGAGTCGCGATCTACTCTAGCTATGGACGGATACAATCCACTCACTAACACTGCTTTGACAACATGCCACTTCTCCGAGTTCAGATTAACGTCTTTTATGTCTCCCGAGCCCCTAGCTTTCACCAGGCACAAGGCACGTAACTGCGCCAGCAGCTGTGACCGATAACCCACTATCATCTCCATGGTGGCGCCACATATCAGGTTCTTGGCACAGAACGCTTTCTCTGTCCCGTTGGCCCTCGCCGTCTGCCACGCCTGGAACGCGCGCAGCAGAGCCATGTGGTCCGAGTAACTGTCCGCAGCAAACTCCTTGCGAGCCAAGCTTCCTTTCTTCCTATTCTCAGGGTTCATCGATATCTGGAAGGGTTCCTTGTTCGCCAAGCAGCACACGATCGTCAATATCGGGTCAAGGCACTTCATAACGCATGCGTACAATAACATCTTCCCTAACTTAGGTTCAACGGTCAAATCCAGAAGGTGCTGACCAATTTCAGTCAAATCTTCCATTGGCGTTAGAGCCCCTATAGTCTTTAGTAAAGTTACGGCGTTCCTAACCGCCAGGAACGATGGCGGCTCCAGGGCTTTCGACAGGAAATCCGCAATGGGAGTGTTACCAGGTGCCAGTAACTTAGTATGAAGGCACAACTCCTGCAGGGGCACTCTTAGTATCTCGGGAATAGAGTTCAAAGGCAGTGCTTTAAACCGTCTGTTGGAGCACATGTGGAAGCAGTGCCCAGGTTTGGTCCTTCCAGCCCGACCCGCCCTCTGCTGACAGCAAGCTCGTGAAGTCCACACGCATTGCAACGAACAGACGCCGGCATTCGACTCGTAATACTTCTCCTTAACCTTACATGAATCAATGACATACACCACATCATCTATAGTTATCGAAGTTTCCGCTATGTTTGTAGATATAATAATCTTTCTACCATTCGGCAGTGGATTGAACACTTTCTTCTGGTCCAAGGTTTGCATGTTACTATGAAGAGTGAAGATCTGGTATTTAATAACATTCATTTCAGCGCATGACTGAATCATGTCTCGTAGCGTAACTATATCGTCATAACCTGGTAAGAAGATGAGGATGCTACCCTTGGGCAGGGTCACATGGATGAACTTTATCAAAGCGAGTATCAGATCGTGGTCTATCAACTCCTCGGAGAAGGTGTGGTGGTAGACGTCAAGCAGGAAGTTGTCAGCGTCATCTCCTTCTGAATTTTCTTTCGATTCCTCAGTATAGTTGAAGGTAGATAGCAGTTTAGCACAGTCTGTGTGCTGGTTCTCGACCGCATAATCATATGCTGTTTTACCATCTTTGTCCTTCGCGGAGGGATCCGCACCTGGATTTAAAAATTTGCCTTAGTCATAAAAGTGTTGTTACTGTAGAAATTATGTTTGTAATAATATAATGAATAAAATGATTAAAAGTATATATCGAAGTGAGCGAAGGATTGAGTGAATTAAATAAAAATATGAAAAAGGTGAAATGAATGAATGAGTGAATGATTTATTTTCAGTGACAGAAGGAGTGGTTTAAATGCTGAGGGTAGTAGGCCGGACAGTGTGTAACAGGTGGTGGTGGTGGTGGTACCGAGCTGCAGCAGGTGTTGCAGCATGTCGGCGAGCCCGCGCGCGGCGGCGGCCATGAGTCCGGAGCGGCGCGAGACTCTCTGCGCGGCGCCCAGCGGCACGCCCTCCGACACGTACATGTACAGCAGCTGGCAGAACGAGTCCTGCACGGAACACATACGCTACTACATCACGACACGAACGGCCAAACATATTCAATCCGCATGTTTTTATGTCTTCTTAGTTGAATTCCTCTAACAATAATAACCGAAAAATATATACATCTTTATATACATAATTCTTCTTTACAAGTGTATGCCACTGAACTCTTCCTAAACGGATGGAAATTCCTCTTCCGATTTTAATGACATTTTTGAGTGTCTTCAGGTAAATTCGAGAATGGTTTAGATTAACATTGGATCCGGTAGGTGGCGCTGTACTCGGGTTCTAGGATTTTAGTTCCTTTTTAGGCCACAACAACCTCCATCAGGGCCACTAGTATATGAATAAATCTTTTTTTTTTTTACTTTTAAGCTATCAATCATTCTCCTCCCATATGTTTTGAATATAATACTGCCTCTCCAAAACACCCTATATATCGTCTTGGTAGCTCTCTTTTACTAAAGAGAGCTTCCTAAAATAAATTCCTTCTTTAAATATTTCACATCTATAAATCTTTCTAACCACGCTTAGCCTTTGCCATACACATCTACTAGTATTCCCAAAAATTATAAGCACTCACCAGACTGCCCTCCTTGAAGCACTCCTCGAGGAACTCGTCCATATCAGTCTGTAATGCCGGATCCATCACATTCTCCTTGTCTTCTTTACTCGTACTCTCTTCCACTGCCTGCTTCTGAGCTGCACCTATAATTTTTTTCAATTTAACACAAGCCTAAAAAGTCCTATAAAGTGCCTTACTAATAAACGGTATATGCGTCTGTCATAGTTACAGTGTTTGTCTCGCATTCTCTGATGCTAAGTGCCATTCAACATGAAAAGCCAAAACGCTGAATAATTAGTACAGACATATACTTCGTCTCTTAATAAGGCGGTAGAAGTCTTGCAATGCTATCAGCCCTGTATTATATACTGCCCATTGCTGAGCGCGGGCCTCCTCTACTCCTGAGAGGGTTAAGGCCTTAGTCCACCACGCTGCCCTAGTGCGGGTTGGCAGACTTCACATGCCCTCGAAATTCTTATAGAGAATTCTCAAGTATGTAGGTTTCCTCACGATGTTTTCCTTCACCGTTAAAGTGAAAGGTAACGATGTAAAGCGTAAGGCAACAAATTCAAAACTTCAAATCGCCTACATACTTTTTGTGTTCTTACTAATCATTTTTCTCTTCAGAAAAAAAATCAAGTTGCAATTAAAACTTAACCCCTCTAGGTGATTTCAAATTTTGAAATTGTTCAGGTACTTATGTGCCTGATTGTACATAATGGGGTTCTTATTCCAAGAAATATTATTATATCACAACATACTTTCCAGTTGCGACCAGTAGCTCCTCCCGGACTTGAGCCTGGCCTTCAGGTCTTTCTCCACCAGCTGCATCTTCTTGGTCTTGTACTGGGTGATCTTCAGCACATCCTCCAGGTAATAAAGTTGAACCTCGTGCAGTCTCCCCGGGATGGTCATCACGGGACAGTTGTTGAAATACCTGTGAGGAAATATTGTGTTATGTGATAAATATGTTCGTAAAGATGCATTGGATTCGCAATTATAAATTTAAAAATTTATGGGAACTTAATATTGGAAGAACTAAAGTAGAGAGGCCTCTGGCCCAACAATGGGACATATTCCGGACATGAAAAAAATTGCCGAGTCTTTTTTCGAGAAACTATATTTTTAACGCTTTGATTCCGGCGCCAAGATAATTGGCAATCCTTTAATTGACTTTTGCGACTCGTTAACTACTGGCGTGTTTTTTTCTTACACACAGTGTGTTACATGTATTATATAAAATAAAATAATTATCAAATACGAAAATATTTTTGCAATGTGCTTAGTTGGGTGTAGTTCCGTATACCTGGAGAATATCTGCGTGTCCATGGTGGCGGACATGAGTATGAGCTTGAGGTCCTTGAACCTTGGCAGCGCGTCCCGCAGCGCGATGAGCAGGAAGTCGCTGAATTTGTCGCGCTCGTGCACCTCGTCCACGAACACGTGCGTCACTCCTGCAACATACACAATCACACACACGGATCTAAATCCATACACGCTAGTACGCATACGCATACTCACGCCTTTTATCCCCGAAGGGATAGGCAGAGGCGCAACTAGTGCACCCACTGTTCGCCGTGCGTATTCCGTCCCATGGTGTGATAGCGGGCGAGCCTATCGACATATCGGACAAAAATTCCAGACTCCGGGCTGATACTGAATAGATAAACCCAACATCACTTTGTCCGACCCGGGGATCGAACCCGAGACCTCAGCATTGCAGTCGTACCGTAATACAACTACGCCACCGAGGCAGTCACACGCTAATAGATGTAACAAACAACATCCAGCTAATGTACAGTACATACAATTAGCAATTATCAGACAATTATCTATCTATTGTCAATTACGGGTGCCGCAAAATAATCGCTCAACAATAAAAAGGCTGGTGCTGGAAAACAAATATCATTGTTGTTATCAAATAAAAGTGTACGAAATTTATATATTTTTTACAAAGGTATAAATTACAAATCACTTATCCTATAGGGAGCGTGCACGAACTATAGGGGGCAGCACAAAATCGACACAAGCGCCACAGGTGGATAAAAAAAGAAACTAGAACTAGCACAATAATTTGTTGATATATTCTTTTAATATGACAAAAATGATAAAATATGTGTTCCGGCCGAATGTTATTTACACCCAGCGTGTCCAGAATATGCTTTTTTTTAGACGGGAGCTAGTTATTTAAGTAAAATTAGGAGGTTATGTTCCCCTAATTACTGATTTTTTTGTTTTGAATATTACCTTCAAAACATATTTATTTTTATAAATTACGTAACGAAACATTTCTAAATGCTTTTGGAACTCATAATTATGTATGTTTTAAATAGCTTTTATTATTTTTGTCGATTTTCACATAACCATGGAATGTAAGTACTTAGGTACTATTCTTGGGAACATTATATAATTTCACACCATTTGATTTGTTTATATTTATGTTTCGGAGCATCGAGGTACACAGCGATACATTATCAACAAATTAAATGTTATTTTTCATCCTTTTAATGAATATTGTACGTCAATGCCAAGTATCGATGGGCTGAAAATGAGTCGTCATGTGTCAGTGCGAAGTATCGATTACGCCACTAGATGGCAGTGCTTACGACGTGCACGTTCCCTATACCCTATATCAATTTCGTAACACCTTGTGAAAACACCCTGTAGATACAGAAAAAAGCTTTGGAAACATCAAACATAATTTGTACTGCTCATTTCTCACCCGTTAGCGAAGTGTCCCCCGCCATGAGGGTCCGTAGCAGAACCCCATTGGTGCAGTAGGTGAGTACGGTGCGGGGGCTGACACGGGACTCGAGCCGGATCTGATAGCCGATCGACTGGCCGATCTTCTCCATACGCTCATGTGCCACCTGCCGTGTAATATGGAACATTAATTATTGAGCATTTAATGAGATTTTGTATAAACTAGAGTATGTAGTGACAATATACAAGCAAATAAATTGCCAGATGAACGGTCCAACACGCCACTTTTTGGACCTAAAGGAGTTAACCACACTTCAAAGACAATTGAAAAACAGCATTATTTTTTATCACAGGGCCAATAAAAACAAACCACTGCTTGAATTAGTTTTAACTGTATAAAAATATCTTCACTGCCTCTTTGTTATTCTACTTATGGTGACTCATTAATCTTTAAAACACATACCCTCTCTGCAACAGAGACAGCGGATATCCTCCTGGGCTGTGTGCAGTATATCCTGGCTGGCTGCTTGTGTTCCTGGCAGTAGTCCAGTATCAGTTGCGGCAGCTGCGTCGTCTTGCCGCATCCTGTCGCGCCCGCTACTATTATCACCTATTGGTAGAAGGAAATAGTACAAAAATACATAGCATAAGCTTTAAAATAAAATACTTGAGTAGTATAGTTGTGAGTTTAAAATTTATGAATGATATGTTATTAAAATATTCTTAGTCTCATGGTCTCTTTAAGAAATAATTGATGAAGTATCCACCAGTGTGCCCACACTCTGCCATAATTATTTTTGTTATAATTCAAATGAATCAAAAACTGTCAAATAAATAATTGTAAATTATTTCTTAAATTTTTGTTTTAAAATATAGCCTTATTCTGTAAATTCTGCCTTAACATCATGGCAGCATACCTGATTGTGTAAGATAGCATTTAGGAGATCCTGTCTCTGCTCATACACCGGCAGCTTGTCTCTGAACTTTATCAGCTCTGGATTATAAGTTGTGGTTGGAATCTGAAAATAAAATTACAGTAAATAATATCTCTACTAAAATTTATTGTAAGTTTTTTTCCCAATGTATATGTATGAAAATCTCAGAATAAGAAACTACTAAGGCCTCATTCACGGAGCCGCGGGGCGTCGCGCGTTGCGTTGGGCGGCGCCACTCTTCACGCCTCTCATCTTATAAACAACATCGTACATTGTTATATGTTTATGTTTAAGCGTGTGAAGACGCGGGCCGCTGCTCGCGCCGCCTCTCTGTAAATGGAAAAATCGCTCGACGCGCCGCGAGACTCCACGTCACACGAGTCGCGCGACGCCCCGCGTCTCCGAAAACGAGGCCTAACTGAAAACTTGTAAAATAATTTTGTAAATATGTGTGAACATTTATAGTTAACGTGTTGCTGCTACAGAACATCAGAAAATAGGTATAACACACCTGCGCTACTCCATTATTCAGCTGCCCCAAGGTCTTATGAGCCAGCTGCGGACTCCGTTCCTTCTCCGGGCAGCTGCTAAGGTCATCCTTCTCCTTACTTGTGATTGGGAAAGCATTGAAAAGCTCCGTAATGCTGCATCGCATGTTTGAATCTAGGATGAGCTTTGCATCATTCTGGATTATTGTCGACCCAATACGCTTGTATATTGTAAGGTATCTGTTCACTCCTGGAGTAAAAAAAAAATTGTTTAAAGATGTCCGCTTTTTGTATGGGTGCTGGGCCTCAAAATCTAACCAGGCCCAACTACATTGATATTAAAGGGGCAAAAATATGGATCTTGGATCGATTAAAAAAATATTTATAGACCCCTCCCTTAAAAATAACTTTTTTAAAAACATTAATTTCAAGTGTAGTTTTTAACCATTATAAAAATACATAAATCTCAAAATCGGAGGACTTTAAAACTATATAATGTATTGCAAAAGCATAGTTTTTGGGAGTACTATCCAAATATATATAAAGTATCTTGGTTAGAATTTTATGTCTATTATGTTGGTATTCATTTGTTGTTGTTATTATTGTTTGGCGTGACAAGATCAGCCATGTTTTAAGCTACAAGGTTTATGTTTATCCAACTTTTTATTGTTATACAGGAAAAAATTTGCAAAATCAAATATTTTTAGCGTAATCTGTCAACGCCCGCTTATATATAGCTATAAGCTAATTTCCTTATATAAATGGACACCGGTGTCCACCACAGGCGTTGAGGGATTACTAATGTTACTTTTCTATTATGGTTTTTTATTGGAAAATAATTTCACTTTGTAGAAAGGTAAATTATTTTAAAATAAATGCCTATTATAGCTAGAAAATATTTTTTTGACAGCATGAGCAAAATATTAAAGGTGTGGCAATTGGCACATTGGACAATAATCATCAAAAGTACTATGTTATGTTTGGAATGTGAAATTCAGTTAAGGGGGCCAATTTTTCAATCTTCTGACAAAGTTATCCATCAAATAACTCCTAACTTTTCTGAATATAAAAATGAAACAAATGAACAAATTTAATCATGCAACTGACAATTTTAATTTGTTTGTATTTTATACAAAGAATAACTTTGCTCTGATGATTGAAAATCAGTCCTAAGAAAAAAATTATTACTAGATATTTTTCATGAAAGCAGTATATTTATTATACAATTTGTGTATGAACAAAATTTATTTATAGATTTTATTAGCTTAGGATTTATTTAAAACGTTTTTTATAACTTTGTAATTTTGAAAACATTTAGCCTTGAGCAATATTGGGGAATGAATTTCATAACATTATGCATGTCTCAAAACTTGTGAAATACATTAAATTGATTGTTACACATTACTAGGAGAAATCCAAAATAATCCATTAAATTACTGTATAGAATAATAATGCAGAATTCAATATCCAAATATTTTTTAATACCCACAACATATTATTTATAAATAAGTCATTGTTATGCCTAATGTTTATTATTCACATTGTTGTTGACTCCAATTATGCAATGTTTGCATTAAACCGAGAATCAAATATGGCATAGAGATAACCTAATGCATTAGCACACAAATACAATGGCAAAATATGTGGCAAAAATGCGATTTTACAAAACAATATAAAGATTACCTTTCCCGCGTGATTTCGACTTCAAGCCTAATTTGGCGACAGTCTCGTGGATAAAGCCTCGCTCCTGCGCCGACAGGAATGTGGGGAACTTCAATTCCGTTTCATTCTCATCACTTATAAACTTATCCAGCTGAATCTTCAGCGCTATGCTAACAGACTCAGCTATAGGGAAATGCTTGCTGCCGTTATTCCGCTTGCCCTTTTTCGAACTCATATTCGTTGTTGTTAAATGTGAGAACTACACCACATAACACACACAATTCACTACATAAGCGTTCATTCGATTATTTAGAATATATTTAGGGTCAACGAAAGAAAATACGAGGAAAGTGATGTTAGTGATGCTTAGTGCACTATTATAATCAATTTAGAAATCGATATGATGATTCATCCGAATAATAACAATTGTATATTTTGAGTGTTGTTAAAAAAATAACATTATTGTATTCGTCTAATTTAACATTTCGTACTTTTAGTACCGTAATGGTATTCAGAGGTGTAATTAAAGCCGAGCTTATTCTATTGATATATTCTACAGACTACTCAGTGGCGTAGCTTACTATATCAAAATTTTGGGGGCCCGTCCAACGCCAGATTTATACTTTCGTTAAGTACAGGCCACTTTTCGTGCCACAGATAGCTTAGAGAAGCTACGCGTTTATTCTGTGGCGTTTGTGCCGCCACGCATGTCCTGATTATTATGATTACTATTATGCGGGAGCCTAGCCGGGAGCAAAAAAAGTCTCCGATATTTTGGGGTGACCGCTTAAGTTTAGCGTATGGGCTAAAAGAGGCCCCTAGAGCCCAGGGCCCCGTATCATTGATACGGCTGATACAACCGTAACTACACCCCTGAGACTAATATAGATACTACGCTAAATATGAACAGCTAGCCGCTCATATTATAACATTAACCCAGCCTAGGAAAGATTTATTCATATATCATGGTTGGTAACAAACTGTAATAATAATTTACGAGTTAATTGCAAGTTAACTAAAGGATAACGACATAATCTTTTTTTAAATACCAGGACAATAATACGAATCTAGGCGAGTATTCGATTGGTAGGTACGTACCCATATTAATTTACAAATGTCACATCCCTCAGACATAGTTCCATGCTGGGCTGCCAGCATCCGGAGAATTCCCCAAATTGCAGGAAATCTCAAGTTGATTTGAAATTTTATGGGAAGGGGCAGTATGTGGGGAAATGCAGGGATTAAGATTTGTTAAATTGTAACAATAGTCCTGGTCGAAACGCTTTTTCTATTTAAGTGAAAACTTCTTTAGCGGCGTTGAGCCCTTTTTGGGATGGGTATAAAATGTTAAACTCGCGTCAGGACAAGTGACCCTGATTGAAAATAGATAACAGATTGCAGGCTACAAAACTTTGTCGGTTTGTCGAGAACCGATAACAATACACTAATTTAATAAGATTATGCCATTATTCAATTTGCAAAATGAGATTTTTGACAATTTATTAAGTTTTTATTTTTAGTGACATCTGTTGGACCATAGTAGAATTACAACTAAACTGGCTACTCTTATGCGTAAAAAAATCCTATTTGTCTCAAGATAGCGCTTTCGTTTATTTAAAGACATCCGTTAGATAATAGTAGAACAGAACTAAAAAATTCAAAATAAGTAATAGTTTAAAACAACTAAAAAACACGCTTTATAGAAAATCCAACCAAAAAAATAGAAAATAAATTTGAATTAGGAATAGTGTAAATAAGAAAAAAATGTATTGTATTGTAAAAAAAGCGTGGGGTGCATGGTGACTATAGTTATAAATATTTTATTGACAGATAATATGAGTAGAAGTATTATATGTCATTTTGATAATATCTTAAAAAGCACCCCACGCTTTTTTTACAATAAAATAAATTTTTTTCTTATTTACACTATTCTTAATTCAAATTTATTTTCTATTTATAGTTGGATTTCTATAAAGCGAGTTTTTAGTTGTTTTAAATTATTATTTATTAAAAATGATTCTTATGGATAACGAACGACTCTCCTATTTATTTCGGCATCTTTATTCTTTTATAAATTGTAAAAGACTTGTGTGTAACTTATAATACTTTTACATTTATTTAAAAATCAAACCATTTCCAAAAAATATTTTAGCACTACCTAGTAGCTACTAGTATGAATAATAACGACCGTTTTCCATAAACGATCCGAAACTTAATTTTCGATTAAATCCAGAAATTGAAAGTGTAAATTTATTAGAGATATTAGGTATGGGTCACCAATTTGTCAGTGGTTTATGATTAGGGAATTCTCATTCATTAAACTTTTTGGATGAAATCTACTAAATACACATGTTTTTTTTTTATAATGGCATTTGTGTTCACTTTTTGCCAATGTCAAGTTTGGTTTGTATATTTTATTATCTGTAGTATGTCGAAGTAAAGCAGTGGCTACCTTACCAAGACTTTATCGAGGAGTATTGGCAGCAACAAAAAAAACACTTGATTAGTACAATTATTTCAATTCACTTCATTTGAGCTCTATAATAGAACTATATTGGATAATATACCACCATAATTATGCAATATAACACTAAATATCACCGAAATAATGAATTAAAACAAGAGCACCTCATGACAGAAGACAATGACCTCCTAAGTGATTGACAATACGGATTTCGCCGAAACCGGTCCACAGGAGACCTTCTAGCGTATGCCACTCACATATGGAACGAGGCTGTCGAGAATCATGGGGAAGCGCTTGCCGTTTCGCTTGATATCTTGAAGGCCTTCGACAGAGTATGGCATGATAGCCTCTTAAGCAAGCTTCCGGCATATGGCTTGCCCACTGGGTTATGTGCATGGATTTCGGATTTCTTGAGGGAACGATTGATTCGAGTGGTCATTGATGGCTGCTCCTCAGATCTATTGGCTATCAATGCCGGGGTACCTCAGGGGTCAGTACTTTCTGCGACGTTATTCCTGCTGCATATCAATGATCTACTTAAGCCCGGTACTTTTGGCTACGCAGATGACAGCACAGTGGTAGAATACTACAGTTCTAATGCACGAACCAGTGGAGTACAAGTCCAGTTCCTCAGGGAGGCCATGATAGAACGCCTGAACTTATCCTTAAAGGCAGTCTCCGATTGGGGCAATGCCAACCTGGTCAAGTTTAATGCTAGTAAGACCCAGGCTTGTCTATTCTCCGCTAAACGGAGTCCTTTCCAACTGACACCTACTTTCAGAGATGTGTCCGTTCCGATAACTGACCACCTGGATATTCTGGGTGTTACCTTATCTTCATCTCTCAATTTTGGCTCCTATATTGAGAGTAAAACTCAAGTGGCGGCCAAAAAGCTGGCTATCCTTGCGAAGGTGAGACGGTACTTTACGCCGGGACAGCTGCTTGATCTGTATCAAGCGCAAGTCCGGTCGTGCATGGAGTACTGTTCTCATCTTTGGGATGGATCCGCCAAGTACCAACTTGAGGCATTGGAGGCAATCGAGAGGCGCGCCAGGAGACTCATTGGCAAAGATTCTCTAGCTGACGCAAGGCTTCAGAGCCTTGAGCACCGACGAAAAGTCGCTAGTTTATCGGTTTTTTACCGGATACATTTCGGCGAGGGTGCCTTGGAATTGCACAATCTAATTCCCCCAACCCCTTTTTATCATCGGACGACAAGAGACACAGCGAAGCGACATCGTTACATTGTTGATATTCCGCCAGTGCGCACGAAGCGATTTGCTTCTACATTTTTCATGCGCACCGCTAAAGAGTGGAACTCGTTGCCAGAGTCTGTATTTCCCGATAGCTATAACCTGCGTATTTTTAAGTCACGAGTGAATAGGTATCTTCTAGGCAAGCGTGCTCCATCGTAGACCTCATCATCACTTACCATCAGGTGAGATAGTGGTCATACGCAAGCCTATCGGTAGTAAATAAAAAAAAAAAAAAAAAAAGACACTTCCAAGTTCCCGCCAAAACTCCATACACATGTTTAACGCCAGCTTCGAGTTTTTGGCGGGAACTTGGAAGTGTCATGAGGTGCTCTTGTTTTAATTCATTATTTTGGTGATATTTAGTGTTATATTGCTTAATTATGGTGGTATATTATCCAATATAGTTCTATTGAAGAGCTCAAATGAAGTGAATTGAAATAATTGTGCTAATCAAGTGTTTTTTTTTGTTGCCGCCAAAACTCCTCGATAAAGTCTTGGTAAGGTAGCCACTGCTTTACTTCGACGTACTACATAGACAAACCAAACTTGACATTGGCAAAATGTGAACACAAATGCCATTATAAAAAAAAAAAAAAAAACGCCAGCTTCACGTTCGATAAATTGTTTTTTTTACGGCCGGTTTCAATAACTTACTAACATTTAACTGGAGTTTGATATCTAACTAAACTGTAAGAACAAAAGCCACACTAGCTATTAATGCTGTTTCAATATCAATTCTTATATCTTAATTTGTAAAAACACAGATAACCACAAAAAGTAAGCGTTTAACTGTTCGTTAACAGTTAGTAAGTTACTGAGACCAGCCGTTAATCTATCGCGAAATAAAGATAAAACTTGTTTTAATTTAAAAAATAATATGAGTGGAATTTTAGGAAATCAGACGATTTTTGCTCTCAAACTTGGGGAAATTGACTTGGATTATTGGGGAAATTGATAAATTGGCATTGGCAACCCTATGGCCTGTTCCGTGCATTTTCATAATTCATATTAAAATATTAGCATAAAAGATACTACGCATGGTCTATTAGTCTTATTACTAACCTTCTAATAAAAATGCAAATGTAACATCTGTAAATTAATTCATGGTTATTTTAGAATAAATGTAATAACAGAAATAACATAAAATGTAA
Source organism: Sphinx pinastri (assembly GCA_947568825.1). Classification (NCBI taxonomy): domain Eukaryota; kingdom Metazoa; phylum Arthropoda; class Insecta; order Lepidoptera; family Sphingidae; genus Sphinx; species Sphinx pinastri. The sequence continues at coordinate 15,590,121 of OX387629.1, forward strand.
ACAACACAACATCCCTCCTTGATTTCTTAACCGATTATTTGTGAAAAGTGACCTCAGTGAACGCGTCAAAATGTCAAAAATATAAATTGTCCGTCAAAACATTGTTCGACACGTGAAGACGGTCTTTGCTTTTAGTTTTTGGATAATTCCACATGTGTACGTAACTAAACCTACTACAATGCCAAAAAACATCAAGCATTTGGTGGTGGACACCTCAGCATTTATAAAAGCAGCTAACTTGAGCGATATTGCCGAAGAGATCTACACCATACAAGAGGTTATCGACGAAATCACAAGCGACAGGCAGCGAAGGAAACTCGTCGTACTGCCTTATGACATAAAAGTGAAGGATGTGTTTTCCGATAGCATTATATTCATCACAGAATTTGCAAAGAAGACAGGTGACTACACAAGTCTATCAGCCACTGATATTAAGGTTATGGCTCTAACTTACCAGCTAGAAAAAGAGAAAGTAGGCACTGAACATCTGAAAACAGAACCCACGACGCAAAAAATATTTAAAGTCACTGGTTTATCTAACTTTGATTTGCATCCAGACAATGCTAATAAACAACAGACAGATTCAAACAATAAACATGTAACTGAAAATTCGAATACTATAGCAGAGTCAAGTCAGACGAAATCTGTTTATGTTGAAAGTAAAGACGAAGTTGCCAATGTAGATTGTTCAAACAATAAGTTGTCATCTGAAGAAAATGTTGACAATGAAGAAACAGATGATGACAAATTGGCTGAACAAATTGCAGAACAGATAAAGAACATGGATCTGAAAGATGATAAGGTTGATGAACTGATGGTGAAAGTGTCTGACGAGGAAGATGAGGATACTGACAGCGAGGAAGATTCTGACAGTGATGGTGGAGAATGGATTACACCTCGAAACCTATCAGAAAAGAAAAAAGAACTAGAACAGGGGGAATTTGAGGACACAACTGTAGCAGTTGCATGCATCACCTCCGATTTTGCCATGCAGAATGTTCTGAAACAAATTGGATTGAATGTAACTGCTATAGATGGCAGGATCATTAGACAGCTACGTACATTTATTTTTCGTTGCACCACATGTTTCAAAACAACCAGTGTGATGACTAAACTATTCTGTCCTAAATGCGGTCATGCAACTTTAAGGAAAGTTGGTGTAAGTATTGATGATGAAGGTAATCAACACATACATATAAATGGACGTAAACCTTTAACAACTAGGGGAAAACGTTTCAGTTTGCCAACTCCTAAAGGTGGTCAACATTTCCAATATCCAATATTGACAGAAGACCAACACATACACAAAAGATTTGTGACGAAACTGGCAAGGAACAAGACTAACGCATTAGATGCTGATTACATTGCTGGGTACTCGCCATTTGCAATGAAAGATGTCAACTCAAAATCTGCAGTTTTAGGTGTACGAGCAAACAAACAAGATGTCAAGTACTGGATGAAAAATTACTCTAAGGGAAAGAAGTAAAAATATTTTTGTCAACATATATTTATAATTAAAATTAACTTATAAATATAATAATGCTATTTAAATGCTCTCTAGTGGTATACATTGATAAAGTTTAATCCTCATGTAGTTTCTGATCTATGAATTTAAACACTGAATCTATGCAGGCACCAGACGTCCTCTCATGTCTCTCAGCACCTGTAAAAGAAATAAACATTCAATACATACAATGAAAAACAAATAGTGTAATCTCAAATCAGGCTACTTTGGTCATACTGGCAAGATAAATGTTTCTGGGATCCATGAATATATTATTTTATTTTAGATCTAGTTAAAAACGTAAAAAAAAGCGTAATCTTCCTAGCCAGTTTCGGCCACAGTGGCCAATCTCAATGGAGATCAGTCAGGTATGCAGGAGATATTATAGTGCACAAGTGTGTGCGCAATACAAAGTGCACTCACTATTCCTTCACTCTCATAGTCCGGTGAGACAGCAATCCGACATGACAGACGGAGAGAGATCACGAACGGCTTTACATGCTTTCCGAGGCACAGATCTAGTTTCTGCAGGGCTAAACATTCTTTGCAGAACCTGACTTTTGGGAAACAAAACTTATAGGAAAGAAGTATCTCAGATTCTTAGATTGTGAAAATAATGGGATATATATTTCTGTAATCATTTAAACTTCAAAGATAAAAATATCTTGATTTATTCTACAAAATATTTATATCACTCAAGATAAGCAAGTGGGTTCATGAAGGTATGATTTCTTATTATTTAAACTAAATTAAATTTTCTTACCTGCAGATACTCTAGTAATTTCAAAATCTGGTGTTTTCATTGGCACATCCAAAGCCTTCTGACTAGAAATCCAGTTTCGTGATATCTGAAAAAAAAAATGTTTGCTTTATAATTATAAAAAGTAAGCAAAAAATCAGTTATTGCATAATATTCAGTGTGGGATAGGCGCAACACTCAACTTATTATTTACGTCCAGGTCTGCTAGCAATGGTCCTTCTTTGCAGGGAACTATCTTAGGTCTTCACATTAAGGAAAACTCACATTCATTCACTCAGGTTCATACAGGCCATAATATATATATTGCAACTTAATCAAGATGACAACAAAGACTAGTGTTAATTACCTGTTTCAAGCAGGGTGTAATTGGTTTATTAGCATATGTGTGCACTGAATCAGTCAAAGCAACCGCTTTTACCCTCATTTCGAAATCATCTCTCATCTCATTTGCTAGAGTGACTGCTACTACTCCCCCATAGCTGTGTGCCACAATGACTATTGACAGAGCCATAGTTTGCGAGATATATGTCCTCCAAACGCATAGAGCGTGCTCCTCTGGATTGCTGCTGTCTGGTATGGGAGCTCCATCCATGGTATAATTGTCATTTGTGTTTAAAACCATCACTCCATACCCTTTTGACATAGCCTTCTTGATGTATGGGATCTGTGAGCCAGCTTCTAGGCTTTCGTTGATTATAACTCTGAAAAAAATTGTAGTTAGAATACTGGCTATTTTTTTTTTGTCAACTATCATACCTCCATTAAGACAACACTACAATAAGGTAGTTTCCTATGTTGGATTTTGTACATTATTTTAGATGTAACAGAAAATAATACGAAAAAGAAATTCTTTTGTGAAATCAGCATCAAAATCGATTGAAAAATAAAGCAGTTCTTCAATTTTGATATATTCTAGTGAGCAAAAGTGGGGGCGTGGCGGAGATATCGCGCTATCTCTTTCGCAAACAGGCAGCTTTATGGCCGACGGCGCTTGGTGACGTCACAACCTAGTATTGCTGTTATTTGACAGCTACCCCTTCCACCAAATTTCAAAGCTATATAACTTACTTACTATTTTGAAAAGATTTTTTCCATTTGATTTTGGATAGAATACATTTTTCATAATTGTATTTTAAAAAAAGTAGTCAACTACCCTATTATTATCATCATTCATCCACATTCAATTGGTCAAAACATGATACTGGTAGGTGTCTCATATGTAAGTGTGTCTGGGTGGATACCACGGCAATGTTTCTATCGCCAAGCAGTAGTGTGCATGCACTGTTGTGTTTCGGTTTGAAGGATATTGTAGCCAGTGTAACTACTGGACATAATGAGACTTAACATGCCAATGGAATGCCAAACAGTACTTTGTTACTCAAGGTGCTGCATGGTGTTGCTACTGTTTATGGTTGGTCGTATCACTTACCATCAGGCGAACGGCATGCTCGTCTGGTCATTCAATGCAATAAAAAAAAACGCACAATGTAGCCTAACTTTATCTCAATATATTCCACGGTAACTAATCTCAACAATAACCACTATTAATTTATTCATAATATTCCATCTACTTTTGTGTGAGATAGATTTCTTAATTAATTTGTAATGCAATAACAGGCTACATTATTGTGTCTAGTATCTAATTTATATCTACAAACCATTAGATTTTTAATGAACACTTACGATCGAGCCCACTGTCCTGCTCGCACAACTCCAGATCCATGTATGAGTACCATCAAAACATCTTTTTTGTCATATTCTTTAGACACAAAAATGAATGTGCCATCCACACAATTTTTCGGTATTAGTAATTTTTGCAGTTTTAACTCCGTTTCTAATAAATGGTATATGTAGTAAGTGACAGCCATCCCTAACTCCTCGTAGTGAGCCTGGCATTGCTGATGATCACCACTGATAATGAACTGGAATGGTTCGTCTGTTGGCTTGCCGTTTGCCCCCATTCGGCGCAACTGGCCATCTAAAACAAATAATATTGTAAATTAAGTGTCAGTAAAAAGCAAAACACCATAGTTCTTTATTAAAGCATGTCAAAGTGATTACACTAGACATAATAGTAAGCATGGTGTAAAATAATTATGCGAAAACAACTTGAGTCTTGACCTCATAGTACTCAGTTTATTTGCTGAATTTGTGTAGGTGTTTAAATTACTGCCGTCTAGTATTCTCATAATTCACAATTTAAATTAAATAACCACTTACACAGCAACGCATGAAGGCAACAACATAAATGTGAAATTTGAGTGTAGCCATTTTATCAAAATTCGCTGAAGATATTTTATTTTAAAATACAGAATACAAGAAGTTTAATATCTAGGTTTAATATTTAGAATACATAATTATTAATAAAAAAACTAAAAATCATAATCTTAAGATTGATCCCAAATAAATATAAAATTGGAGATGTAAGAATTATCTTACAGTTTATCATGCATTTTTTGCAATAGATAAAATTTGATTAGGAGGGTACAGCAACAATAAGAAAAATCTTGAATCTATTGTATGGTGTACCAAATAAGATGCTTCAATATAAATTATAATAGACTATAGTTATTTTAAATTATAGGTATTTAACTATGTATGTATTTAACTATTTAGGTTAATGGTTCCACCGTTACAGTGGTGATTTTGCCAATGTCTTTATGTAGATAGTGTTAACTGTTACTCAAAAAGCATAACTTCAGATATGACTATTTTCTGTCAGGATCAACAACAAATTCCGGCCTAAAGTGCCCTATGAAAAGTTGATACTCAAAGTATGAAAATTATTTATATATTTTTTTTTTTTAAATCTATAAGATGATAAATTAAGCATAATAATTATAGCATAAGCATGATGTATTAATATAATAGCAAATAGAGTCAAATAACTTTTCAATGCAAGAAGAAAGTTAAGAATATAAGCGGGTTTTAACAAAAAAAAGAAAATAAAGGATTCAAAAATTATTGATGCTCTTTTGGATAGGATGTTTCTAACTACGGAGACTATAACAGCTATAGAAAAAAATTAAATAATTCTAAGCTACCAGAACCGGATTTAGTGGGTAATGACTCATGTTAAATGAAGGCATGTGAAATTGTTAGATAATGTATAACAGTCATTCAAGATACCTGCCTCAGTCTCAAGATTGAACTGTGACCTTTCTTGAATTATCTATAAAAATATTATATTCTTACCAAAGTTTTATAAATATGAGATAATGTAGAAGCTTTGCATGGTTGACATTGCATTTCATGTAATATATTATAATAAAATAAATGTTTAAAGGAAGCAAATAATAAGTTTATGTAACTACAAAATTTAAAAATAATAATATTGTATTGCAATCTAAATCTATAATAAATTACTTCTTGCATAATATATTGATAAAGGCTTCAAAGATTGTTTAAAAGGAAAAATGAATTAAATTTCCCATAAGGATTTCCATATAAGAAACATGTTGGTCTCGACGAGTATTTGCACAATTTTTTTGCCGGTATTACGTTAATTAATCTCACAAACGTGCTCCATACATTTTGGCGCAATTTTACGTAGGTATAGTGAAGAAAAGTTCTTATCTATTTTCATGCAATCGGAAGTTGCATCCAATCGGAGTACGATTCGAAGTATTGATTCTGACAGGGAGACCGGCGCGGTAGTCATCAACAATACTATTAAAATTGAATAACACAACATTCATGCAAATACAACTTTAAACAATAAAAACTTTTTGAACGCATCCAAATCAACTTACTTGAATTAAATATGTATCCCATGTCCTGCATAGCCTTTATTCCCTCCATATTGTTCAATTTGCTGGCTCTGAATGCACTGCACTCTCTACTCGAATGCAGATGCACTTTCGATATCGAAGACCGTATATCCCGAAATATGTTCATGAAGTTGTCTACGTAAGAACTCAGTGTTCTACACAGTTTATTGCAGCACATAAATCTGAAGCTATAGTTTATACCGATTTATCGCGAAATAACAAATCCAAAATATAAGAATCAACAAAGTGAAGTTTGATTGATAAACTTTTCTGTCAGATACCTATTGTATGACAGTGGCACAGCGACCATATAGCTCGCTGCATTGGCAGATACGTGAATATTTTTTTTTATCACTTTATACAGACATTTATATAAAATATGGTGCTTTTGTAACTGCTTTTGATGTAGTATTTACATACATAAAACATGTGATTTTAATTTGCATTCCCTCAGGTATTCTAATATCATTGATGGTTTCCGAACGAAATCGTTATGTATCTATCAGTCACTACCACAGAAGAATAACTAAAGCACGTACCTTTTATCGCGGTTACGGGCTACGGCTACGCGCGTTGTGTAGGTAGTTATAGTTAGAGGTACATAGTTGTTTATTTTGAATCTTTATTGATTAGTGCACTGATTTGTCTCTGGTGCACTGTAACTAGCTAATATTCTAGAGTGCACGCATGCCCTTTGCGAGGGTACGGAAATAGATTTCCTCTTCAACTAGCTCTTCGTTACAATATATTGCGTTTCCTCTATACTTTGTAGAAACATACATACATAATATATAATCACCATTAGAATATATGAAGGTTTAAATTATTATTATCCCCGCTCATATCATTTAATCGATTATTCATTACACCCTTATTTACACTCAAAGCCCTTATTAGGTAACTATGTTACGCCAAGCACCACAATCTATTCGATATACCTGAGAAGTGAGAGGACTGACCCAGGTGTTCCATGTAACTAAATGGGCTAATGGCTGGGGTTCATCAAGCTATTTCCGACCTTAGAAAGTTGAAATTATTGAGGGTTAGCATGATGTTTCTCATCTTCGCAGTATAATTTGGACTAGGATTGTTATCAAATTAATATTTGTACCTGTTGTTCCATAAAAACGTAAATATTGGTAACATGACATTTGGTCCTTCGAGCCGGATACGCGTTATAAAATGTAGTTTTATACTTAATTATATTTTTTTATTGAATCACTTTTCTATAAATCATAAAAGAACTGGCACGGACTGCATTGTGATGTAAACTGATTTAGAATTTTTGTTAATAACTTATTTTATATAAAATTATTTTCCCACGGCTCCGTCTGCGTGAATAAGTTAGTCCGAGAGAAAAAACCCGCTTTATATTTTCCCGGGATAAAAGTAGACCATAGCACACAGGGTAATCTAGCTTACCTTTAGTGACAGAATTTTCATTGTCGATATGGCGATAGGCTCGCCCCCAGAGCCGGTTTAGCTTAAAGGCAGATTAGGCAACTGCCTAGGGGCCCGGAATTGGCCATGGGCCCTTCAAGCCGAGAAAAAATATATATATAAGGATTCGTATTTAATAAACCGGTTACCCGATGATAATATTATTATTGCTTTAATTATCTTTTACATTATGTTTAATTCGTCGAATAATTAGGTTGTGGTAGAAAAAAATATATTTTAGGAAGTTAGGAAAGAGAAAAGGGGCACTAAGGGGGCAATGCCTAGCCCCTAGGGGTCCCCGACATTCCTAATCCCTGCTCGGCCTATCACATCATGGGATGGAATAAGGCTATATGGTCACTGGACGGAATATACATGGCAAAAAAGGGATGCTCTAGTCTGCGCCTCTGCCTACCCCTTCGGAGATAAAGTACGTGAATGTGTATCAGCAGTAGCGTAGCGTGGATTCTTGCCACCCTGGGCGGATTTAGAATTTGCCGACCCAAGGCACCAAAAATAAGCTCATTTCAACAAATAAATATTGCGTGCCCCCCTCCCCCGCGTCGCCAAAACTTTAATTTGTAAAAGGATTTACTTTATGCATTTTGCCACCCCCTTTAAAGTGTGTGTATGTAAGAATTTTTTAATACCTATGTTATTTACAAAATTTACTACATGAAAATCTTATTATTTTGTGATGTTATTTATTTTTTATACTTAGGTGAAGGAACACAAACTACAAAAATACAAATAAAACCTTCATTTGAATAAAAATCTGAACTAGCAGTTTATTTTAATCATTGTACCAATCCAGGAACAGCAGACTGAATGACATGACTAGCAAGAAGAACAGCACATAAACCCTGAGGCCCGCATTCCTTTGTATGGCCTGTTTGATTTGTTCATTGGCATCTTTCACATTCTCCGTGGCCCCCACAACTGTGTTTGATATCCTGTCTATATCTTGTTCTTGTTGTAACACCTGGAATTGCAACATATTTTATTAGTAGTGATTTTTCTTTGTAAGAAAGAGTGAGTGGAGGCATTAGAACTGTTTTCTTTTTGATATTGATTACATAAAAAGCATTATATTAGGTTTCTTTTTACATAAGTTACATATAATACAAACTATTGTAATATTTTAGCATGAAAAAATATTGTGAGATAAAAGTTGCAATAAAAAAAATCCTCTAGGACTATATGGATATAAATGTAAAATATGAAATAAATATTATACTCCAATGAGATATGTGTATACCTTCTCAGTGAAGATCTCCTGCAACTCGGCAATGTGGAGCACTTTACTCTCAATCTGCTTAACCTCTTCTGTCATGCTGTTTAGCTCATTCAGCAGCTGCACATTCTCTGACTCAAACATCTGCAGCTCCTCTGCGCTCAACTCCCCCTCATCCGACATCACCGCCACCTCATTCTCTGACAAATCTAACTTTGATTTGGGACTATCAATCTCCTCACTAGGCTCTGTTCCGTCATCTTCTTTAGCTTCCACCTTATCTTCTACTTTCTCTATAATTTTTTCAGATATAAAAGGGTTGGGAATGATAGATTTCGTTTGTGGCAACTCTAGGCGTGACAGTTTCCGCATATCGAGTGCGCGTTTCACTCTCAAAGCTTTCAACTCACTGTGTATTTTGCATACTGCCTTTAAGTACACGTCTATTAGATCTATGACTGCGTCCATAAAGTCGCGGGTCTGTGCCGACACTGTTATCTTGCGGTTGTCATTCCTAAACTCCTTCAGCAAGTGAGAGCAGGTGTTTATAATCCTCTGAGCACCCGTGTCTATCTGGTCTCGTTCAGCCTCAGTCATATCATCTTTCTTCACATTATCAAAGAAGCTTAAGTACCTGTCACGGTGTTCCAGCAGGAAATCTCGTAATCTAGTGATTTGCGTACATATATCTCGTGCAGTCGACATGAAACCATTTTTCGACTTGGTTCTCAATATGCGCTGTTTATCCTCACTTACGGGGCTTTGTATGCCAAAAGCTTTGTTACGAGTTTTCACAGTTTTTATGCAAGCTTTGAATAGTGGCGTGATATCCATGTTTATTCAATATTTAATATTTCTAATGGTACATGAAAAGTGAAAACACTGATTATTTTTTAATAACGTTGACAGTGTTGACCAGTGTTGACACTGACATGCCACAACTACGTTCCAAAGTTCTAAAAATCGTTAAGAACATTTTCACTCTCGATCTTCACCAGTTTCTGAACGGTGGAAATATTACATTACAATTGCAAAATGAAAAAAAAATGCATTGCAATTACAAGCATTAGGATTTTCCATATCTTTTAATATCTCTATAAAATAATCAAATTACAATTATATATACATTATAAAACTGTACAGTGTACATATGTACTTGTTGAAATTGTTAAAATTATTTATTTGTGTGCTGGAACACATTTTTTTCATCTGTATTAAATTTTTTTTCAACCACAATAAAGTCAAGTGAATATTTTATGAAAATAAAAATATTGATTTCAGCTTAGTTATAAATTTTTAGTGCTACTTAAATCAGTAATTATGGGTTCTACGCCTGGAAACTCGAATCACAATAAACATTCTATTCCTATTGACATTCTGGACGACCTTTGTAGGTAAGTTACCCTTTATCTGTATGTTTATGTGTAATGGAAAAATTACAATAAGTATGCCAAGATACAATATGGGTTTAAATAAACAGTATTTTCTAATCATTGATTGATGATACTAGTAAATATTGTTTTCCATCATAGTTAAAATCACGAGTAGGGGTAATTTCCTATTACGTACTCATCGACTTATAAACACAGAAAAAGTTACATACTAGAATGAGGAAATTGCATGTTTTTCACGTTGATGCTTAATTAACGCTGATATAATCATTATATTGAAGTTTTAAGAATCTGCCCTCTTTTTGAACGTCCTTAGGGTACCTATAGACCAAAAAATTTATTGAAATTAGTTATTAGTAATTTAGTGAAATTGTTATCATTCCAGTCGTTTCATAATTAACCTGCCACCTGAAGATCGGGGAAACCTGGTGAGGATCTGCTTCCAGATAGAGTTGGCGCACTGGTTCTACCTGGACTACTACTGTACAGACGAGGCCAACAGGCTTAACCCTTGCGGCATTAGGGACTTTGCGGCACATATTTTTCAAGTACGTATTTAAATTTCTCCTATACAGCTTATTGAAATCTTAATAGAGTTATATATGTGATGGTGATACTGAGTACCACATCTCAGTCTTGCCAACAAGATTTTTAAAAATCCTCCATCTTCGTTGTGCATTTCCGTCATGAATCCATTAAAACTAATTTTCTATCATCAATAATAGACACGGGCGTAGCTACAGATTTCACATTGGGGGAGGATACCAAAGCGTTAGTGGCGTAGCATGGGTCCTTGCCGACAAGACCTATACCCCCCCCGTCACATAAATTTGAGAAATGTAAAAGGCATATTTAGCTGAAGATAGTTTTTGTCCCCTTAAATATCCCATCAGCCGTTAGAAAGTTTTTTCCATTTTCAACATATCCAAATCCGCTAGATATGATGGGAAATCTGTTAAGTTGGCAACGCTACCACATCTACCTTTATTGCAACTAAAACTGTAGCTAATGGTAATAAATTTGTCACTGAGATAGTATAAAAGTAAACTATACATCTTTTTGGATGGTTTATGTGTTTTATCAGTACCACAAACATTCTTGGTGTAAGGACACACACATGTCATAGGACTGTTTTTTTAACTTAGAGATACGAACTGCATGTATCGTCAATCAATAAGGTTACTACTTACTGATATTCCTTCATCACTTTCTGTCTAGCATGTCCCGCAACTCCGCGAGCATGTGAGAAGCCTGGACGCTGTGCTGGACAACTGGCGGGAGTACAAGCAGACAGTGCCCACATATGGAGCTATCCTTTTGGACACAGACCTTACACATGTGCTGCTCGTGCAGTCCTACTGGACCAAGGCCTCTTGGGGCTTCCCCAAGGGTAAAGTCAATGAGGATGAGGAGCCATGGAAGTGTGCGGTTAGGGAGGTTGGTAATTATTATTATGGAACATCACATGATGTGGCTGTATTGAGTGTACAATCATTTTTATGAGTAAGCATTGAGATTTAATGTATATTAATCCTACTAATATTATAAACACGAAAGTTTGTAAGTATGGATGTATGGGCGTATGAATGTATGGATGTTTTCAGGCAAAACTACTGAATGGATTTCAATAAAATTTGGCACACTGGTAGATCACGTCCTGGATTAACACATAGGCTACTGTTTATCCGGGGAAAATGTAAAACAGTACTTTTATCTGAGAAAATCTTAAAGCTGGTCCTAGTAGTAGTTTTTTTTTTTTATGTAGGCGATCCTGAAGTCAACACCGGGGGAAACCTGTGAATGGGATACTGGAGTCCCCCGGCTTGACTGCAGGGGCCTGGGAAGGAAGTGGAAAAGGATGATGCAAGGAAAGGTGGGGAATGGAGAAAGGTTCTCAGGATGGGTGGAAGGAAAAGGGTGCCAGGAAATGTTCGCGGGCCCTTTTAGGTCTCAATGTGTTATACAACCAAGAGGTATACACACTGAACTGTGTGCCTCGGCCCGCGACTAATGTCCCCCCGAACATGGGCGTGCATTGGGTGTGAAGACCCAGCGCACAAGAATTGCCTCGGGGGCGTCCTAGTAGACAGTAGTAGTTGCTAGTAGGGTAGGCAGAGGTGCAACTAATGTCCCCACTTCTTGCCGTGCGTATTCCGTCCCATGATGTGGTAGGGGGCGAGCCTATCGTCATAAAGGGCACAAATTCCAGACTCCAGGCTGATACTTGTAATATAAAAAAATTAAAAAAATATTATATTATTTTGGTGTTTTAAGGTTAACAAACACCGGGTTTCGGGCGCCAGGCAGAGCAATCTCACAAGACTACTATTGCCGATTTACTAAACTAAATAAGCCAGATAATAGTCAGTCGGCGCATTAGCTTTTGATCTTAGGGGAGTGGAAAATTAAAACCAAATTAGTTTAATTAATTAGGCTATATTTCCGTAGACACTGTTACATTTATATATATTAAAATTATGATCATTTATAGAAATTTTGACATTATTATTTATCCCAAATTTACAATTAGTTCTAAACCAAGATCCGTCATTAGTGCACTCTTTGTGATTACGCAAATATCACTGGATAATCCAGTCCACGTTCGCTGAAGGCGTTCTAACAATTAAAAGGTACATACCTCATGGCAACAAAAAGGTTACCTCTAACATACTCATAGCGAGATTCAGAAGAATTATCCTCTTGCAATGAAGTAGCCAGACAGCAAGCCAGTTAACAATCCATGCAGGCCTCTTCACAAGATGGCGGATCTGCAGCCAAAGCGCAGATAATCCGACCAAGCAGATTGCAGAACATGCGATAAATTTCCAAGCAAATACGTAGTAAAACGTAGATAAATCCAAAACGTAACGTAAACGTAAGGTAAACCAAAACGTAAACGTAATCCAAAACGAAACGTAATCCAAAACCAAACCGAAACGACCGCAGAGCGGCCGTTTATTAAAAATTCTCGAATTCAGCCGAAACAATGGTGCTTGAGTTCAGCAACCAACTGTAAAGAGCACGACAACGTAAATTCATCAACTCGTGTTAACGTCACCAACGTTATATTCAAAATTTAGGAATAAATGGACTCACCATAAAAATAACACCGCACCACTTTGGTTTGTATGTTCTAATATCAAACTACGCCATTGTAGGCTGTTAAAGACTATCAAAATCGAGGATCGCTTTAGATTTTCACATAGCGATCTTGACTCTCGAGCAAATGGAAGGAAAGTGACGTTTTTAGAGACGTCCCGCCGAAATGACACTCGCGCGCACTAGAGATGTGACGTTCAAAATCGTTAAATCAGACTAAATTTCTGTATTATCTGTGGTAACATAATAAATATGTTACATCACATACTTTCCCAAAAAATAAAAGAACAAAGTTCTTTTATGAACTTGAAATTTAAGATAAAATCCGAATAATTAAAAACGAGAAAATGCTAAATTAAGTTTTTCGAAATTCTAGGAAAATAGCCAATCTTATACTATCTTTATAAAATAAATTGATAAACTTGTAAAAGAAGATCATGCAAGTCAACTTCCAAGTCATCAATGAAAATTATTAACCTACAGTTAATCAAGACATCTTCTTCCTGACTAAAAGTCCTTAACTAAATTACACATCTAACATAACCACCAGTTGAGATTAGCTAAACAAAATTGTCGCTAACTCTAACCTTTACGAAAACCAACTTATTCAAACCTAGGAGATTAGTTAGACAAAACTGTCACTAACTCATAATACCTACTCTTCCAACTCTCTTCTAAGAAAACAGTTAGGCTAATTAGCCACCGTCTCACCTATACAACTCAACACACACACACCAATATCAGTTAGGGAAAATTCCGCTGATCTAAAACTCAAAAACATTGTGAAGCGAAGCGTACTTCTCAAAAGTGAAGCATCAAGGAAAAATGTTTCCTATAATAGAAAATGACATTCCGCGGTCAGCACAACTCTACTCCGACTTTCTGAACGCGAAAGCATTGCAAAAATATCATATTACGATCGGCACAACTCTACTCCGAACTTCCGAACGCAATAGATAATATTGACTAGTCCAAATATCTGAGAGCAAAACATCTCACAAAAGAAACACAATTATTAGGGCCGACACACTCCGACTTTTCGTACCTAATAATGTGGGAACAAAGGTAACTTAAGCATAAGCTGAAGTTCAAAAATTGTTTGTCTGCCTCAAGTGAGCACAGCACAAACTTTGGTCTGAGAGAAAAGTACACAGAGCAAAACCAAAAGGTCTGATGCTGATGCATACAGAGCTTACATAAGTAGATATATCTAACTACTTCTAAAATTGTTACAAAATATATATTAGTAAAAACAGAAAAGACAAAAAGAAAATATGTATGTATTTTCCTTAAACAATAATTATGTACAAAACGACAACATCTTTGTACAACAAAATATAAAATAGATATAAGATCTATTTCAGTTGGGAATTGAGCTAATGAATAACTCCTTGTTAGAACATAGCTGTTTTATTTATTCCAAAATGTCCTAAAAATCTTTAGTAGAAAATAAGTATAGAATTCTATATTATGACAAAAAGTTTCCTAACATACCTCTCTTTCAAAGAGCGATCCACAAACATGCGTTCTTCTAATCCATCCACAAGCAGACGCTCGGCTTCAGTCAAAATACACAATTCAAAAACTTTAATTCAAAGAAATACCAAAAGTTTTAATTTAATATTTAATTATGTCTTTGACATGGTAACGACCAGTATAGCCTTTAGCCAAGTCTTTCAAAACATAAACGTTATCAGAAACTTTTTCTAAAACTTCACATTTTATAAATTTAGGAGCAAGTTTCGCCGAAAAATATGCCGGGGCATTAGAATGTACAAAACTACGTTTCCAACAAATATCACCAACCGAAAGAGAAATGACTTTCCTTCCTTTATTATAATAAGAAGCGTTACGCTTATAGGCTTTTAATAAATTCGTTTGCACCTTAGCGTAAACTTCACTAACGAATTTAATGAATAAGAATAACAATTACGACTACCTAACTCAAGCTGCGCTAAATCATCAATCGATCCACTGAATCGATGAAGAGATGAGTCAAAAATAAGTTCACGACCAAACATGAGATAATTGGGCGTAAAATCAGTTGCTAAATTAACGTTATTATTGAGAGCAAGTTGTACATGTGGGAGAAAGTTTGACCAAGACCTATGGTCATCCTTAACATAGCAGGATATACAAAATTCTATAACTTTGTTATAACGCTCTACGGGATTGTTTTGAGGAGTGTATAGAGTGTTGTAAAATATTTTCGTTATATTATAGCTTTTTAAGAAATTCACGAACGCTTTATTAGTAAATTGAGAAGCATTATCAAGAATGAATGACTGAGGAGTTCCAAATTTAAGAAATATTTCTTTCTCAAGAATTTTACAAATAATTCTAGTAGTAGCATTTTTCATGGAGAAAATCCAACAGTATTTAGTGAAAACATCTACAATTGAAAGAATGTAACGATAACCGGAATAAGTTTTAGGTAAAATACCAATTATATCCATGGACAATAATAACATAGGAGAGTCTACTTTTACAAAAGTTACATTTTTTAAGATTAACCGTAAGACCAGAGTCTTTTAATATATGATAAACTTTATATAAGTATTCTAAATGAGTTTTAAAGTCAGAGTTTACAATTATTAAATCATCAGGTGCGTATGAAGATTTAGCAACAAAATTGGAAAATTTAGTTTTAAGTTTAGATTGGAATTTAAGTTTATAATTTTTAATAGCCATTGATACACTAGGCGATTTCTTAGAAATCCGTGATCGATGGAAACGAATTAGTTTTTCTTTTGATGGGGGCAAAGAATCTTTAATATGAGATAAAGTTATCAAATCCCTAGTATCAGGTAAAATATTTGAAATTTCAGGAGCAACAGAAGGTACCAAATTCTCCCAAGTCTCGAAAAGACCATCCGTCTGAGTCTCGGCATCCATATTTGAAATCTCAAAGTAAACTCACAATAATCTGAATTAAAACTTCTCAAGAATGCAATTAAGTAACCACGAGTAATATCAATAATTTTTGAAAATGTTTAAAAATGTTGTAAAATTGTTATATTAAACGTTAAGAAATTATATTGTTTAAGTTTAAAGAGTGCAGTATTGACTTACAAAATTGTAATATTAAATTAATTACAATGTTTTAATATTATCAATAATAAATGGGAACAGGTTTCCCGGCTTAACAGAATTAACTTATGTTAACCGTGATCTAAAGTTTTAACACAGAAATATAAGTGTTATATTTAAGTAATAACAACATTAGTTGACTTGACACTGTCTTAATCATTATACACAGAAAGTATATTATGAGGTTAGAATAATGTTTAACTGAATCTACAGGTTAATTTTAAACACAAATGTTAAGTAACATTATAAGATCTACAAAGTCAGAAACTATTATACATACATGAACTGTTGTGCTGATAACGCCTTTCTCGAAGTAGTTGTTTTTATTTAGAGCTATGATTCTATACAATGCAAAGGAAAAGTACACAGTAACCCCGTCACATCCCGAACGTTATAATATGCAAATTATGCATTTTGCAATCACAAGCAATATTATTTATGGTCAAATTATTAAATATTAATCAATGACTTTATATAAAAGTCTCAAAAGCTAGAAATAAGCATGAACATGAACAGCAAATGGAGTTCTTAATAAATCCCTGCATAAGTGTCAGTCAACAATTAAGCTAGTTGCTTATATTATACAACATGCTAATAGCGTCAATAAAGCTACAACTATTATGTACTCACAATTATTAGAGTGCAATAATGACCTAAAATATGACAGTATCTACTCAAGTCCCTGAGCGTACAGCGCCAATTGTAATATAAAAAAAATTAAAAAAATATTATATTATTTTGGTGTTTTAAGGTTAACAAACACCGGGTTTCGGGCGCCAGGCAGAGCAATCTCACAAGACTACTATTGCCGATTTACTAAACTAAATAAGCCAGATAATAGTCAGTCGGCGCATTAGCTTTTGATCTTAGGGGAGTGGAAAATTAAAACCAAATTAGTTTAATTAATTAGGCTATATTTCCGTAGACACTGTTACATTTATATATATTAAAATTATGATCATTTATAGAAATTTTGACATTATTATTTATCCCAAATTTACAATTAGTTCTAAACCAAGATCCGTCATTAGTGCACTCTTTGTGATTACGCAAATATCACTGGATAATCCAGTCCACGTTCGCTGAAGGCGTTCTAACAATTAAAAGGTACATACCTCATGGCAACAAAAAGGTTACCTCTAACATACTCATAGCGAGATTCAGAAGAATTATCCTCTTGCAATGAAGTAGCCAGACAGCAAGCCAGTTAACAATCCATGCAGGCCTCTTCACAAGATGGCGGATCTGCAGCCAAAGCGCAGATAATCCGACCAAGCAGATTGCAGAACATGCGATAAATTTCCAAGCAAATACGTAGTAAAACGTAGATAAATCCAAAACGTAACGTAAACGTAAGGTAAACCAAAACGTAAACGTAATCCAAAACGAAACGTAATCCAAAACCAAACCGAAACGACCGCAGAGCGGCCGTTTATTAAAAATTCTCGAATTCAGCCGAAACAATGGTGCTTGAGTTCAGCAACCAACTGTAAAGAGCACGACAACGTAAATTCATCAACTCGTGTTAACGTCACCAACGTTATATTCAAAATTTAGGAATAAATGGACTCACCATAAAAATAACACCGCACCACTTTGGTTTGTATGTTCTAATATCAAACTACGCCATTGTAGGCTGTTAAAGACTATCAAAATCGAGGATCGCTTTAGATTTTCACATAGCGATCTTGACTCTCGAGCAAATGGAAGGAAAGTGACGTTTTTAGAGACGTCCCGCCGAAATGACACTCGCGCGCACTAGAGATGTGACGTTCAAAATCGTTAAATCAGACTAAATTTCTGTATTATCTGTGGTAACATAATAAATATGTTACATACTGAATAGAAAAATCAAATATCGCTTTGCCCGACCCGAGGTTTGAACCCAAGACCTCAGCATTGCAGTTGTATTACAACTACAGCACCGAGGTAGTTGAATATAATATATATTTTAATTTTTTAATAACATTAGTCAATTAACTTTTACAGGTATTAGAAGAAACAGGCTTCGACATAAGCAAACTAATAAATAAAAATGACTACATAGAAGCCACAATTCACGAGCAGATAGTCCGTCTGTACATAATCGGTTACATTCCACGCGACACCAAATTCCAACCGCGCACAAGAAATGAGATTAAGGCTTGCGAGTGGTTCCCTCTAGCGGACCTCCCGGCAAATAAGAAAGACATGACGCCCAAGGTGAAAATGGGGGTCAGTCCTAACGCTTTCTTTATGGTGCTTCCATTCGTAAAAAGAATGAGACGATGGGTTCACGAGAGGGCCTCAAAGACTTGTAATAATACTAAGAGGACTAGACATAAATCTATGGGTGATCTGGAGGCCTCTACGAGCAAGAATAAAAATAAAACAATATCCCAAGGGTTGCAGAACGAGATACAGGAGTATCAGCAGCAAAATTCGGAAATAAACTTGAAGTATCATGGTAGCGGGACGAAAAATGGGAACGGGAATGGTCATAGTTCCCGGAAAGAGCGCAAGGTTGCGAAGCGACAGTTATTTACTCCGCAGAATGTGCAGCCAAGCATATCTCCCATTCAGAAAGAGACTCCTACGCCGCCAGTGGCGTCTGAGGATTACAGTACGTTCTTCAATTTCGTGGCACCGTCGTGGGCTAACTTCAAGTTCGATAGACGCGCCATCTTAGACTGTCTCACTTGAGATGCCGTGGGATTGATGTGGGTATCGACTTCTCAATTGTTTTATTATATTGATGTCCTCTTTGTAATAGATCATTACAAAATAGTAGGCACATAGGATTGTTGTTTTATTGGGGTACATACAGGGTTTTTCTTTATAGATTCTGGTGGATATAGCCTTTCATGGTAGTCCATTTAGCCTTCTTGCTAATAGGCTTGTCAAAACCTTAGAGCATCACGACGTATGCGCATCAGTTTAGGGCATGCTATAGTTCGGACAAACTAAGCTGGCCGGTATGACAATTCAATTTTTTCCCGACGCGATAACTCTGTGAGAACGTCTACCCAAAAAATTCAAAACCGTGTCATGTCATACCGGCCAAATTAGTTTGTCCCTACTATAGTTCGAAGTTCGAACAAGAAGTAGTATTTCGGTTAGCTTTTTCCAATGGTATGAAATATCTAGTGCCCAGCAACATTATCATTCTTCAGCCTTTAGAATTCCACTACTGAACATAGGCCTCCTCTAGAAAATTCAGCAACACCAACTGACAGCAGCTGTTGTATACATGGTGACAATTCTGCTATAGTGACATTCCAACGAGCCATATTTTTAGATTAGCTGATGTATGCTCTGTAGGACTGACTCGCTAACTATAGTCCGGATAAAGACTAATTGCGCTCTTAGGTCGACTCTATAGTATTTGGACTAGAATACTTATCACCTATAATTTGTCGCCATGTCAGCCTGGTCCTAGTTAACAGACATTCAATCGTCTCGGAGAGTGCTTGATCGGCAGGCAGTAAAAAAAGACTTAATAAGTATTTCAGTAAGTATCAAAACCCAGTACTTTAGACTCGGTGCGCCCTTCGATCCCATAAATCATTGCACAGACGCATTCAAGTCGCTAATTAATTATGCCGCAAGGGCCTACTGGGTTACGACGCACTCACTGATATCAATAAATAAATTATGACATAATTACATTTATCGATACTTAGTTATAAAATATACACACACACACGCTCACGCCTTTTATCTCCAAAGGGGTAGGCAGAGGCGCTACTAATGCACCCACTTTTCACTAGTGGTATTCCGTCCCATGATGTGATAGGGGGCGAGCCTATCGCCATATCGAGCACAAATTCCAGACCCCGGGCTGATACTGAATAGAAAAATCTAATATAGCTGCCCGACCCGGGGATCGAACCCGAGACTTCAGCATTGCAGTCATGCCGTAATACATCTACGCCACCGATGCAGTCAGTCAATTATAAAATATAGTCCATATGTAATTGCGCTCTCGGTGTTACTACGCATTCTTTCCTTCTTTTTACGGAATGTATATAAACACATATGCACGGATAAAGACCTGATTCCACAAATAACATACAACATACAAGTCTCCTATTTTCGTTCGACTTTGAGCCCTCAAAAAGACTCCATAGTCGATCATTAAAAATGCATTTAAAATACATCAATTTATTTCCTATATCATTGTCAATTAAAGATATTAATATCACATGAAAAATACATAACAAAATCTAATAAGACTTTCTATCAAATCACCATAATCTGTAGGCTACTATATTATACTATTTACAAAACTATACAGATAAAAATTTACATTATATTATTAAAAACAAATACACCAATTGCCTATGTTAAAATGAATATGAAGATTAGTGACAACAAATAAGAATATTTTGGTTATTCACAATCTTAAAATACATACATACTATCACGCCTCTGTCCCATAGGGGTAGGCAGAGACTATGGATTGCCACTTTGCTCGATTTTACTATGTATATATGTACAATATGCGGGATTTATTTTGGCTGCCTGGAAGTTAGTAACATTTGTACCTTGTTACCCTTTATTACTGTCTAAAATAATGTTTGCGAACCACCACCGCTCGTATCTCGGCCTCCCAATTTTTTTTTTATTGCTTTGAATGACGAGACGAGCCTGCCGTTCGCCTGATTGTAAGCGATACGACCACCCATAAACAGTAGCAACACCATCCAGCACCTAGACAGACAAAGTACTGAGTGGCATTCCACTGCGCTCGTCATCCTGAGACGTAAGATGTTAAGTCTCATTATGTCCAGTAGTTATACTGGCTACAATGTCCTTCAAACAGAAACACAACAGTGCATGCACACTGTTGCTTGGCGGTAGAAATAGACATTGCGGTGGTACCCACCCAAACGGCCTCTGGAATAATATTCCGTTTAAAGTAGTTTAAGATAGATAAAGTCAAATCTAATACAGTATGCGCTATGATTTTATAACCCTACTACAGATTTAAAAATTGAATTACATAAAAAAATAGAAACTCAAAATACATTCGCAACATCGCTGGTGAAAAAAAAAATACAACAATAAATTCCATAATAAAAATAAAAATTTCATGTTATCTGATACATTAATAATCCAATAACAATAAATAACGGTTTTTTATATGAAATACTGTAAAACACATCACATTTTCTGTATAAACTTAACATACATTGATTAAATAAATACAAAGACATGATCGAAATTATAAAGGGCAGCACGGTTTCCCGCGTTTTTTAACGTCAAGCATTTTTTTTCGAAATATCACTTTTCATAGAAAAAGTATTTTGTATTTACAATTCCTTTTGGCTGTTATTTGGCTGATTCAGTTATATTTACAGGTATTTTCCGATAAAAATTTGAAAATAATACAAAGAATAAAGCAAAAACAGTAGTGAAATAAAAGTCAAAATTTTGTGTTGCTAAAAAATATAACTATAAATAACGGAATGCTAAAACAAATCTGTGATTATTAGCAAATTCAAAAATAACGATGCTGAGAAAACATTATGCTTCAAAAGCATTGACATGCAGATTCGACTATTTTAAATGAAGAAGTATAACTTAACAGCTAAATAAATGTCGTTTCATATTGTATATACGTAATATTATACATTAGTCAAAAAATGTGCTAAAATATTCCTAAAATACAAAAATGTTGAATGATCATTTTACTAATAATATACACAGTATTGTAGCCTAAACGTTCGTCACTCTACTCTAACCGCAATACTTCAAACACACCATAGAGATTAGCGACAATCATTTCTTTTTAAAACTATGTATATTGTGCTAGCGGAAAATCTCGATACATTATTTGCCACGTTTTAGGGAAAATTGCAGGAAGAGTAATGCATTTTTCTTTCCTCTAATAAAAATATATAATAAACTAGCTTTTGCCCGCGGCTCCGCCCGCGTGAATGAGTTTTCCCGGTATAAAAGTCCCGCTTTATGTTAATCTAGGACATAATCTACCCGTGTGCCAAATTTCATCGAAATCGAAAAGTTATTAAATTACTAAAATGGCTATTAAAAAAATAAGGGTTGATCGCAGAGGGTTGAAAATTTAGGGTTGTATGTATTTTTAATGCCCTATTATAGAAAAATAAAAACAATTATTTTCAACAAAAAAAAAAATGTTAAGGGTGAACAACCCTTATCACTTAGGGGGATGAAAAATAGATAACGTATTCTCAGACCTACCAAGTGTGAATATAAAATTTCACCAAAATCGGTTCAGCCGTTTCGGAGGAGTACGGGAACGAACATTGTGACACGAGAATTTTATATATAAGATAATAGTATAAATACGGAAGATAATATAATCAATATATAAATTCTGCAGATTATAATCAGCCATAATAAAAGTTTTTAATCCATATTTCTCGATCGATCGCTTCTATGGACGAATTAGGATAAAGCTGGTTTTTATTCTTATAGTTTTTTTTTGTTTCGATATATGCATATAGATTTGGATAGTTTCTTAATTTAGCATGGATGGTATTAGTACTATTCCTAATCCATTAAAATCATGTCCCGATACGGTAATTTCCTATGTTTGATATTTTACAATATTTTATATGTAACAGAAAATAATACGAAAAAGAAATTCTTCTGTGAAATCAGCATCAAAATTGGTTGAATAATAAAGCAGTTGGTATTTGAAATATTGTTGTGAGCAAAAGTGGGGGCGTGGTGGAGATATCGCGATGTCTCTTTCTCACGCATGCAGCATTATGGCCGGTGACACTCGGTGACGTCACAGTTTGATATTACTGTTATTTGTCAGCTACCCTTCTACCAAATTTCAAAGCTACATAACTTATTTATTATTGCGTGGATATCAAAATTATTTTTCCATTACATTTTGGATGACATGTTTTTCATAAATGTATTAAAAAAAACTAATCATCTACCCTATTGCATCTATATATCTGGGCATATCCAGATACCAATATTTATTAGGAACCTCTAAATATCCATAATTTGCAATTGTGCAAGTGTTTAGTCATTAAATGAATACAATGTTAAATAACTACTATATTATAATGAGATTTCTCAACTTATTACAGTAAGGTAACGTCAGGAAGAGTTTATTTACAAAAGATTAACCAAAAAAACTAGTCATTTTTGATAAAAACACTTTGGATTGGCTATCCAGAGTCATAAACTATATTTCCTTTTTTCATAAACGCTTTAAGCTATGTGTTGATTTTTTAATACTTATATCAATTGACTTAAGGTAGAAAATAGAATAATATTTATCCCTTACAAACATTATAATCAGTTGCTTCTTTCATTATCATTGTGTGATCATCGTCATCTATTAAATAATATATGGACGAACAAGTTAAACACTAAATTATTTAAAACACGGAATGAAGTTTTTATAAATTAATGAGGTCATAAACTACATAACATAATACACAGTCAATTACCTATGAATGAAAATGACTGTCATCATTCATCAAAAGCGACAATCAACTTACCGGAGCTAGGAAAATCTGCCAATAGAATCGTTTTAAATGTCATCTACACTGAGCTAAGTACACATAGATAGAACGAAGATATGCATTATGTGTAAAAGGAATACCTAGTATTAAAATGCATTATGTGTAATAATATTGTTTAAAAATCTTAACATCCCAGCTCCCCATCCCCTCTCAGCTTTTAATGTATTGGCAACATTTAATTAGTTTTGTCGGATTACCCTGTTCAATGTTCTAACAGTGAGATAGCTAACCTCTGCATCATTCATTATCGGTCAACCTTTGTGGCATGTTCCTCTGTTTGTACCTCTTGTTGATGACGTAGATGATTCCGCTGAGGGCTAGCAGGACAGGCACCCCGAGACCGATGGATATGATGATGATCACGAAGAGGGAGAACCCCTCGACTGGCGGCGCACCGTAGCCGGCGGTGAATGACCTGAGGGACACAAAATATCTTTTCATTTTTTATAGTATTGTATGACGAGACGAGCATGCCGTTCGCCTGGTGGTAAGCGATACGACCACCCATAAACAGTAGCAACACCATCCAGCACCTTGACTTACAAATTACTGTGTGGCATTCCACTGCGCTCGTCATCCTGAGACGTAAGATGTTAAGTTTCATTATGTCCAGTAGTTACACTGGCAACAATGTCCTTCAAACCGAAACACAACAGTGCATACACCCTGCTGCTTGGCGGTTTAAATAGAAATTGCGATGGTATCCACCCAGACGGACTCTTACATATGAGAGACCTACCACCAGTAATAACTAATACACAAAATATATATGTACATATAGAGGCACGCGAGTCGTGAGTACGCTTGTGATTGGTCGGTTTGACGTCCAACGCGCCGAAATGCAGCGCGATTAGTTCCTAAGTCGATGCTCGTAGCTTACATGTGCCATGCGGCTACTATACACGTTCGTCTGATTTGTACAGTCAGCAGCATAAGTATCTGTACAAAATCAAAATTTCAAATCGCCTATATATGCGTTAAGTTAAACTGAAACATTTTTTACTTCTTTTGAAGTAAAGTAAATCTCTTTTATTTTATTTTTGTGAAGAGAAAAAAAAGATTAGTAAGAACACAAAAGTATGTAAGCAATTTGAAAGTTTGAATTTGTTCAGCTATTTATGCTGCTGACTGTACATACGCCAACTCGCCCCACCACCTTTCATCTGTGCTCATGACTTGTGTCATTTACTTTACATCTAAAGATGCTATCTAGGCATTTGCAGTTCGTTAAATATTTTGAATGCTACAAAATGAAGTGATATTACCACCACGTTGAAAAATAATCCTTTTTGCTAATAACATGAATCTGATCATTTGCATAAATTGTGGCTATCTTCCTCGCAGTTATTAGTTATTAGTCGCCTTGTAGTTATTAGTTATTACGTCAGATTGTGACTCTTCACCACGATAAAAAAATAAATTATATGTCAACCATGATAAGTGAACAATTCATAGTTTATGAATGTTGGCATATACAGACATACAAAGGGACTCACCAAGCGGTGTAGTTGTGTTTGTTGTAGAAGCCGTCCCCCGGCATGCCGAAGGACACGAAGGTCTGAGCTCCGAACATGTCGACAGTAGCGGCGCGCGGCCACCACACTCTCGCCGCACTAGACCCCGTGCTATTACAGGGACAATATTTATTTATTGCACACAAAAAAGGTAATAATCGGGCACACATTGTATACAAAATAGGGTAGTTTCCTATGTTTGATTTTATACATTATTTTAGATATAACAGAAAATAATACGAAAAAGAAATTGTTGTGTGAAATCAGCATCAAAATCGATTGAAAAATAAAGCAGTTATTCAATTTTGAAATATTCTTGTGAGCAAAAGTGGGGGCGTGGCGGGGATATCACGCTATCTCTTTCGCACGCACGCAGCGTTATGGCCGACGGCGCTTGGTGTCGTCACAACCTAGTAGTGCTGTTGTTTGACAGCTACCCCTTCCACCAAATTTCAAAGTTATATAACTTACTTACTATTGCGCCAATTTTGAAAATTCTTTTTCCATTAGATTTTGGATAGCATATATTTTTCATAATTGTATTTAAAAAAGTAGACAAATACCCTATTGCTTAAAGTATAATTAACTATTTATTCATAGTGTCCATTATAGGGTCAAACCGTATGTACCGTAAAACTAGGGTTGCCATTTAAAAAAAAACGAAAATATATCAATCGAAATAATGTTTGTGGAATAAGGTAACCAATTTTTATGGGTTTATTTTTGTCATTGATCTATTTTGTATTTTGGAATTGTGATTTTTAAAATCAGCTGTAAATCCAACTTAATTTGAATCTACGGTCGCTATCTAGGTACACACGAATATCCTGTCGCCAGAAGGGCTATCGTTAAGGAGTAGTAAAATATTTATCTTAACGTAAATTCCAGTCTTTGATTAATTATATACCTTGATAGACACTGAACGTTTCAAACGCGTGGAAAAAATAGAGGCGAACTGTTCCCCACTAAATGAGTTCGAGTGAATTAATTTTTGTTGTTTTTCATTGATATAATTATCTCCCCGTTTTAATAGAAACCATGTAATAACTGGTATCATTATGCGCGCACACAAGGGTACGCAGAATGATGCAGCGATAGCGTATGACACAGCTGTCACGCATACTAGCTTAAGAAAAGTTGGCCTGTTTGTTTTAGTTTCATTGCAGCGCGTCACTCTATCTAGGTATATAATTAATCAAAGATTCCAGTTATCTCTGTCCTATTCACCGTGTTAGCGATACACGGTTGTGCAATATATACTGGTATTTTTAATAAACTATCCCAATCGCTTTTTTCGATCCATCGCGAAAACATCAATCAGAACAAAGAATTTTTGACATGCATCATCATCATCATCATCGTTAGCCACATGAAGTCCACAACTGAACATAGGCCTCCTTTAAAGATTTTCAGGCGATTCTCTCAAAAGCGGGCTGCATCACATACAAATTACCTATTAGGATTGATTTATTTTCCGGATCGAATAGAAGATTTAGATTGGGATCGTTTATTAAAAATGGCCGATAGTTACTTGTTAAAGGGCGACATGTGCACGTTGGTGGAAGACGAGACCTCCCGCTTGGAGTCCGTGTACGCGACCGGGCGGAACTGCAGGTACCCACCCTCGTCGCCGGCGAACGACTGAGGGGTTTTGATCTCAATAATCTGGGACAAATATAAATCATTAACATAGTACGAGAAAAATTAAAAAAGTTTTTTTTTTAAACAAATTTATAAAGAATACCTAATCCTCACGCCTAATGGTGAACACAACGACTGCCCAAAAACAGTGTGTATCTGGAACTTTGATAATAAACTACAAAGGGGAATTAATGTGAAGTGGACAGACGGAAGACGGATTTCGAAAAAAACTTGCGAATGTCTGAAATTCATTTTATCTTAAACACAAAATATTATATGAGACATTCGTTTGTTCCTAAAACTCGAAGTGCTTCAGACGCACGTAAAGTTTGAATCGAATGAAATGGCTCATTTCCCTCCATAATTCTTACGAAAATACTTACCCCCTGGCCAAAAAGACATAACTACTTACATGAACATAGCCAGCATATAACTCAGAGGAGCGAGGGAGGGTTAACTTAAAATTCATGTCGGTAGTCCCATTATTTCGACACGAGTACATACAACAATACAAAAGTACATATACTTTTATGCTTCTACTTATAGCGCGGGGGGCGGCTGCGATCCCCTGCCTACCCTTGGCTACGGCCATGTCTACTTACTTCAAAAACTCCCGGCGTGTGCTCGTCATCCAAGCTCTTCCTGGTAATGAAATGTAGTTCATCAGCCTGCTGGATATCCGTCGGCAGGAGCACGAGGTTGAGCGCGAACCGCGAGCTGTTGAACCGGCGCGAGCTGGTCAGGTTCACGAGGCTCACATCCACCAGGGTGGAGTTGGCGGTGTGGATCAGGTGCGGCAGATCAGGCGCGTAATCCGTGAACGGCAGGTATCGGAGCTGGGGAGATTTTTCTTAATAAACCTTCTGTCGTAAGAGACCTATCCTACATTTGTGGCTATGTAAGACAGGTCCTCCAGTGGAATGTAAATTATAATGAAAACTATAGCTACATACTTAGAAACAAGACCACGGTTTTATGTATGAAAGGTACACGGAAACGCCTTTCGCGGACTTCATAATATAGGCCTCATGGTTACAATTGCCATATCAAGCAACCATAACCAAGCAACTCAAATAGAAAAAGGGATAGCGCATTTAGGTTGCGAAACTAATAAGGTACCTACTACCTACTAGTTTTGATACCCAGGTTGGACATTGTGAATTGTTGGACTCAAATTCGTGATCACACGCAGATACTCGAGATTATTTACCCGATATAGCGATACATATTATTGAATGAATCGTAGGTGTATTAGTTGCCGCTCAGCCTACCTCTCCAGTATCAAATGTGTGAGTTTATCTATGCTACACAGTTCAGGAAATAAAAATCTATTTGCGATAAAAAAAACAATGAAATAAAAATATTATTAACTATGCAATATAGATAGCGGGCTGTGTCGCAATGCCGTGTCAAGGCGAGTCGTTTGCTCGCCCTCGTGCTACAGATAAGCCGCTGCGGATCCAAGTCCAAAAGACTTCGCGCGAACTATACTAGACACTGACATAGATAATATCGATTTGTAAGAATACTGGCTTTTTGATTGTTATCAAGAGTAGAGTGATTCAAATAGAATTTCGAACGTTAAAATTCGTTAAATTGATAACATTTTTAACCGACTTCAAAAAA
The DNA here is from genome assembly GCA_947568825.1 of Sphinx pinastri. Lineage (NCBI taxonomy): Eukaryota > Metazoa > Arthropoda > Insecta > Lepidoptera > Sphingidae > Sphinx > Sphinx pinastri. Next base: position 15,618,704 of record OX387629.1, read on the forward strand.
AGGAGGAGGTTCTCAATTCGACGTGTATGTTTACTTATATACTGGTTACTAATTTTGGAGTTGGTGCCTATTTAAAATTGCTAGCAAAGCTAGATAAATACATGACTGATTCATAGATATAAATTGTTAACCAGTAAAATATAAGTAATGTTATCGTATATTTATTTGTGTTTATCTAGCTTAGCTATTAGTCACGGAGTATAGGTAATGTAAATGTAAATTATGTTATCATTTTTAGTGTTTTTTGAAGACGGTTTAATTTTTTGTCAATTTTTTTTTAAATATACAATTACCTAATCGATTTACGTCAGTTTCGAATCGATACCAAATTCTGTCCAAAATAATTTCTCTTTCGCTCTTAGTGTTTTTACATGCATGTATTATAATTGTTTATCAGTTCATACCTTAACCTCAACAGTTCCTGGCTTGTGCCTAAAATGTCCGTCGATGCGTAGCGACACCTCTTTATCGTTTAATACTGCATCTGCCCTGGTCCAAGTCAAATGTTCTAGAGAATCATAGTGGTAGGGACTCTGTGGCGTCATATACCCAACGTCTTCTGTGTCATTGTATTCATATAGCTGGAAATAAAATTTAAGTATAAACATAAATGTTAAGATAATGTTACTTCTAATCTTACTCCATAGTAATATTATTATAGATGTAAATGCCTGGGAAAATGTTTGTTAAAAGTAGATGCAGAATGCTGAACTGATACTGGGTGTTTGGCACATGGATCCAGAAAAGATCGTTCCAAAGCAGTGGGGTTAAAATATTAAAAAAAAACAACAGATTGCATTCCGGGAGTGCCAGCAGAAGTGAAAACTTGAACATTAACATTGTGCATTTTTGAATATTTTGGAATGGTTAGGGAATAATTTCGCACAAATTGCTTTATATATCAGTATAAAAGTACTAGCATTTATGTGGTTAAATACAATCTTTATTTATTGCGCTATCGTACACAAAAATGACAATTTATATTACATAAATTACTTCCTCTCCTACGCCGGCGCTCTATTTTCCTCCGTCTTACGAATTTTCGATCAGGTTACGTGTTCTGACGCGAGTTTAACATTTTATACCCATCCCAAGAAAAGTGCTCAACGCCGCTAAAGAAGTTTTCACTTCAAAAATATATTACAGAGAGTGGAAACATGGCGGGATTATACACCTATCTTACTCGCACGCCTGCACAGCAATGGCGCAGACGTCACGGGTCTAATCGAACATCTATTGTATTATGTATTCGACACTTATCACTTCCAACAGATTGCAGACTTATATTTTTAAAAAGGATTTTAAAACTGTATTAGATTGCAATAATTTTAATTTTTCATTATAAAAATAAAATGCTATCGCCTCCTGAATTAAACACTCAACACGTCATGTTTATATCTATGGCAAAACCCAGTTCAGGTTACACTAGTAATATTGTTTGCATATTACAAATTACAATCTCACCGCCCACCGAGTCATAGGTTACGACCTACATACATGTTTGTCTGACCAAATAGTTTATCAAATTGCATACACATATTATGTATTAGTACAATTCTTATAGTGTCCTTTAATGGCGAATAATGTTTAGCTCAGCAATAAGACATCACAGTCTTAGGTCATACAAAAAATCAATTTATAATTCTAACCATATAATATACCCTACTGCAATATAGTTCTATAAAAACGAAACTGGAATTGCTTATTGCATAATTCAAACCATCTAGCTGAAGTTTTTTGCCCCAATAAAGGGAAATCTGAAGTGATTAAAAAAGGGCAAGCAACTTCATTTAGGTACTCTTTTTAAAGAATTTTGGTCCCTCAAAATCTACAGAAAAAAGTAAATATGTTGTAAGCATTTAAAATACTTGTGAAAAAGATGAATCTAATAATAAGAGTAGAGATAGACATAAAGAGACATGACAACACTAGGGTTTATGGTCCAGGCGTAAGAAATAAATAGCAAGATAAACCTACCATGTACGGGGTACCCATTCTTGCTGATTACAACATGGATTTTTGTCTCATTTTCCTACTTATTTTCAAGCTGCTTTCACAGAACGTTATCTTTCTTGTAATTTGGTTTACATATAAAATATTGTAATAAAACAACAGAATTCCAGTATTTTCAATTGACACTGGAAATTTTTATACCATATCCAGGGAACGGAAAACTTGAATGTACCTAACTAAATGGGTATAGTATATCAATAATTATATTTTATATAAATTATAGGTTGATGAGGTGAAGGTTGAATATAAAGGCAAACTAACACTTCTTACCTTGTACAAGCTTGTAAAGAATGCATATTTAGAAGTTCCATTAAAAAAGTAATTTGAAATTGACGTGCCATTCCATTTCACAACCAATGAAGAATTGGCATCACCTATAGCTAATGTAAATAATGGTGGGCCGTTTATGAAGTCCCATATTAAATGCATGGTGTCTTTTGGCCCCTCGGCTCTTATGTATAAAAGAGTTTTGTCTGTGCCACATCCTATGCATCCAGGGTTTAGTTGTGCTTTTATCTGTAATGGATTATAATTTTTTATATATATATATCATCATCATCATCAGCCATACAACACCCACTGCTGAACATAGGCCTCCCCTAAGGATTTCCAGACGGACTATATTATATAAATATATATACCTATATATATGTGGTTTCTTAAATAATATTAAGAAGCGACTACCACTGTACCATAATATTGATTTAAATATCTTTTATTATAAATACTATTTCAAAGAATTGGATAATTTTTATAGCAAATCAATTAAACAAATCCTGCTGAATTAAAAAGGTCACAGCAATTTAGCTGTGATCAAATATTGATGCAAATATCGCCTAATAATAAGTGTAGATAATAAAATTTGATTTGCAAATTCAAACTTTAAGTTCATCATATTCCTCTTCATTAATTAAATCAATTTCCGGGTATAATAATAAACACAGGTGTACCGTCTACGTCACATTATAGTCTATCAAATACTCACAGCTGGAGCGATTGCAACTTCCAAAAACACAAAAGCCTGTCACTATGCCCATACATAAAATAAAAGTCATTATTTACCTTTCTTTCCTGTCCACGTGCAACAGATAGTATAAAAACAATTAATAAAACACGTAAATGCATTTTATCGTCAAGGGAAGTATTAATTTCACACAAAATAACAATTAAATGCTATGTTATTGTACACTTTAGTCAACAAAAGATAAGTGCGAGTGGCACGTGTTGCATTCTCCGTCTTCGACAAATAACCACCACATTCGATAACCACTATCACTCTTTAAATTTATTGCTTTCCCTTTGTTGTACTGTGCACGCGGAATACCTAATATATTATTATATTTGTAATATACGATCGACTCGTTGACACCCCCCGACTTGCGTCATAAGTATATACGAATAAATTCAATTCAATATTTGTTATGAATAGTTTGGTGGGACTATCAATAAACTATAATTTATATTCACAGTATGTGTGAAAGAGATACAGAAACAAAATTTCTACTTATGAAACCTACTTGAATTTGTCGGTTTTTAGAGTTCATTCGTTCGGAAATTTCTAATTTCATTTTATTACATTGGATATAAAACATTAAATTAAATTCTTTACCAAAATCACAGACATATAATATAGAGTAGCAGACTAAACATACCTCTTAATTTGCATGGCAAAATGCACACAGATAAAGAGATGACACATACAGATACGACAGCATGGGCCGGACTTAGAGCTACCCCTTAAAACTGGTTGTAAGTTGTAAGGGAAGAAAAGTAAAATGATACAACTATAAAGTACTTATATCATTTATTTATTAGAAAAAAGTGTTAATTTCTTCAAATAATTTCTTTTCGATACATTTGTTGTAATAGTACGAGCTTCGTGTTTAAGTCTTGTGTCTGCATAAAATTTTACAATTACTTTAACTAGTAAATAAACATGATTTATATCATGGTGATTATCGCCAGAATGAAACATTTTAAAATAATCTTTACGATTCCATATGCGAGTGGAAATTTCAAACACAGAAATATTCTTGACGACTTTAAAAATCTTTTCGCATTCCTGCACTACAGATATTACTCCAGTTGAAGGATAAGTTAAGCCACCTCGATCTTTCTTTTGGATTAATGAACAAAATAAATTTCTCTTTTCGCCTATCACTAGTGTTTGACAAATGGAACATTTAATGTTTTTTAACACTTTACGAGCTACAAACCCAGCTATATAAATTGTTACTTGATTAGTGTATTCGTCTAATGGCATGCCTTTAATATCATTCATAAAACATTGTATGTCATCTTCGTCAAGATGATCAGAATAATCATTTTTCTCGAAGCTAAGTGTACTACTATTTAAACAAAATTCAGGGTTCTTCGAACTCGACACTTTCAATATTTGAATGTCATCCGTCAAATCACCTTCTTTATTTAAATTAATTTGTATGCGTACAAGATTTTTTTTGTAATAACTTTGAAAATGAACCGATACCGAAAAAATATACCTGTAGATCTATTGATATTTGTGGAACTAATACATGCTTTTGGACCACTGGCGGATTTTGCCATGAAGTAGATGGTTCCTGATTTACATATTGAAGGTCCTGAAGCATGATCACATTCTCCCCAGTTGCTATTTTCTTTCTTGGAATATTAACCTTGGATGAAGTTCCAGACATATTGTCTTTGCACTGAAATACAAATCTCATGTTAATGAAATGAAATATTTTAAAATATAATACAAATTTGTATGTAAAATGAATAAAAGAAATAGTAACTTACTTCATTTGACTCGGAGTACTCTTCAAATATTGTCGGAATTGCACCTTGCACTAGATATGTTCGTAAATTATTTCTTTTAAATAAATGTTCTTCAAAATGTCGCGAACAAATAACACTACTACGATTGGGTGTCCAAGATGTAAGGTTTGAATTTATAAGCCAGGCATCACATAGTTTTTTATCCTTAGGGAACCTGAAATAATAATACACACATGATTATAAAACCAGAACTATATTATATACTTAGTACCTATGACGCAATGAGATAAAAACAATAATTGTAAAACACTATTACATCCTTTTCCCTTAATGCGGCCCCTATTTATTGAAGAAGTATTTGATCTGTCAAATGACATAGGTTATTTACGAAATTATTGAATTAAAGCCAGTTTGTTCATGAAGAAGCTATAATTTGTAGAGCACTTTAGTAAAGGATACACGGAATAACTTATAAATGCCATTTCAAAGGCCTAAAAGTACTCATTGTTTCAGAAATTTAACGAAATTATAACATTATTAGGCAAGTCAACAAAACATATTCTTTTACTTACCGATGGAAAGTTATTCCTGGAAAGTTTTTATATGTCGCACTGTCACACCTATACACACTACATTTAACCATTTTTGTTATGAATAACAATAGATTTACTTAAAATGAGGAAAATCACAAATAATGAGACCATTAAATGTAGCTTACTCGATGCAATATGCAATGGCGGCCAGTCACGCATGCTAATCTGTCAATGTAGTGGTTAGTGTTGCAACAATAAGGGCGAAAAGAGACAAAGTTATGTTATAATTTGAATCATGAGCAGGATACAATATATTTTTATGAATATCAATGTGTGCCAATAAAATGTGTTTAGTCTGACCAAAATATGGGAAATTCATAACGAATAAATGTATAATCGTCCTGTAAAAATTAAAGTGTATCTTTATGGATAAAGTGAAGTACCCACAAAAATATAGGTACGTCCCTACCCATGAGAGGAAGTTTCTTTTGATTCTATCATATAATATCATATCAAATTCCATAGAAACCTTTACTCTATGAAGAAGAAAAGACAACACAAGGAACATCTAACTGCTTCTGGCTTAGCTCAGAACAATCAATTTCCCATTAGCCCTTGTACCGGTACGCTATGATGGCCGGTTTGACGTTTGTCTGCTCATCAAGTTTTGTATTAATTCATAACTACGTTGAAGGAGCTAATTGCTGTAGATTATTGTTCATAGTGACAGTATTTATTAGAATGTATAATTTTATGACAAAACTCGGCATTTGTTTTTATGATTTGGAATTAAAAAAAAATAATTAATACGACCGCCACCATAGCGCCATTTATAGTATCGCTGGTTATTGTACCGGCACGCTATGATGGCCGTTTTGACAGATTGCAATAGAGAGGTGAAATCTCAATTAATTATTGAAAAAAAAACATACTATCCGGCGATCCTATACGTGACGATCGTATTAGATTGAATTATTTAAAACATAGAATTTCGAAAAACAAATGCCGAGTTTTGTCGCAAAATTATACATTACAGTAAATGTCCACAAACGGGCTTAAAATTCTAAGCTAGATACTTTATATATTATGTATTTGGATAGTACTCCCAAAAATCGTCTTTGTAATAAATTGTATAATTTTAAAGTCCTCCGATTTTGAGATTTGTGTAATTTTATTTTGCTTAAAAACTATACTTTTAAAAAAGTAATTTATACTGGAGGATTCTGAAAATATGTTGGATCCAAGATCCATATTTTTGTCCCTTTAATGTCTATAATGTTTGCGTCTGGTTAGATTTTTAAGGCCCAGCATCCATTCAAAAAGCGGGCATCTCCTTTACTGCCAGTCACTAAGTATTTACAATAATGTACAGCAATTAGCTCCTTCAACATAGTGATGAATTAATACGAAACTTGATGAGCGGAAAAATGCCAAAGCGGCCATCATACCGTGCCGGTACAATAAGTTTCATTAAAGGAGAATGTGTTATTATAATGTTTTTCTCTTCGAGACTGGTCTATACGCACACGGGCAACATCATGCGGCTATCCACGGAACTGTTGTATTTGGGGCAGTGTTCAGAATAAAGACAACATCTTTATTCTGTGGGGCAGTGTCCTAGACTTAAAAAATAAAATGACTTATATGTACTTGTCGATGTAAAAACTTTATTCTTTTTAAAAAAATATAGTAGTAGTAGGCTGCTTCAAAATCCTTGGTGTGCGCGGTGGGGACCTCGACCACGGACCTCCCGCCCCCCCTCTATATACGCCTACTTTGGAGTCGGTTATCGGCCGATGACTGACACTACATTTTATACATATAGATTATGGGCACGAAAAGAATACTGTGCACTGTACGCGAATGTAGCGATTTGTTAACACTTAGGATGACAATCTAGAATACTTTGGAAATATTAAATAAAAAAAGAATAACTAAAAGCCTTTATGCATATCATCCCAGAGGTACATATTCCTTGAAAGTATTTATACAATAACCGTCATAACAACGAAAGTCATTCAGTGGTTAATGCTAAGATATTAATATAATCACAGAACAATAACTAAAGCACTATAATATACTTTTACCTGTCAAATAGAAAAACACAATATTTGATTTGCTTTAACGCAGTAGAGTGTACTTCCGCCACAAGTCAGTAAGGAGGTTAATATAGGTGATAATTAAATAAAACGTGTTTATTCTTAGCATATAATGTTATAAATATGAATACACAGTATTAATTAGAGTCAGATTCACTCTCGCTGGTCTTGTTGTCTGTTTTCTTGCGTGCCTCCTCTTCGCTAATGGGGGAATGATCCCGTTTCTGCTTCCTTTTGTTTTGTTTTCGCTGCGCTTTCAAACACGGTCCAATTTCGAAGCCAGTCCTATAAAAATGCATCGAATTTTATTAAGAATACAAATATTCTTGAACATTACTTAATTCTTAATAGTGCATTCTTCATGACAAGCAATAGTTATGCGTACACATAGCATAGAATGGTAAGCTATGATTGGTCAACGTATGATGCGACTTCACTTTAATTCACTGGTAGATAAACAAAGTCAAAGATTTTTTTATTTTTTTTTATTGCATTGAATAACGAGACGAGCATGCCGTTCACCAGATGGTAAGCGATACGACCAACCATAAACAGTAGCAACACCATCCAGCACCTTGACTTACGAAGTACTGAGTGGCGTTCCACTGCGCTCGTCATCCTGAGACATAAGATGTTAAGTCTCATTATGTCCAGTAGTTATACTGGCTACAATGTCCTTTAAACCGAAACACAACAGTGCATGCACACTGTTGCTTGGCGGTAGAAATAGACATTGCGGTGGTACCCACCCAGACGGCCTCTTACATAATGAGAGACGTACCACCAGTAAATTGCACATTATAAAAATTAAGCCAAATGATTTCTGCAACATGTGTGAAAAAGTGTCGCGTCAACTCCATATTGGAGTGCGATAGGGGAAAGTAGAATAGTGGTTGTTTTAGGCGTCGATGATACAGCGTACAGACACACAATTTACGATATTTCTTTTCAAATTAGTAGGGTAGTTGACTACTTTTTTAAATCATCATCATCATCAGCCTATATTTTGGTCCACTGCTGGACATAGGCCTCCTCCAATACGCGCCATTTTACCCGGTCTTCGGCCTGTCGCATCCAGTTTCTGCCAGCGACCTTTCGCAAATCGTCACTCCACCTGGCTGGAGGGCGTCCTACACTACGCTTGCCCACTCGCGGTCTCCACTCAAGAACTTTTTTAAATACATTCATCAAAAATGTATGTCTTATAAAATCAAGAGGAAAAAGATGTTTTAAATACAAGCAGTAATAAATGAGTTATAAAGCTTTGATGTTTGGTGGAAGGGGCATCTGTCAGATAACGGAAACAGCAGAATGTGACGTCACCGAGTGTCGCCGGCCATAGTGCTGCGTGCGTCCTAAAGAGATGACGCGATATCCCCACTACGCCCCCACTTTTGCTCACAACAATATTACAAATATGAATACCTACTTTAGTTGTCAACCAATTTTGATTCTGATTTTACAAAAGAATTTATTTTTCGTATTATTTTCTATTACATATAAAATAATAAACAAAATCAAACATAGGAAACTACCCTATTTTCATCTAGGTGAGGTATTAGGAAGCGGGATACTGCATTTCGATTGGATTGTGATGGCTCACAGTTGACTTGAAAATATTGAAAGCTACGTTCGATCTATAAAGAGGTGTCTGCGAAAACCGACCGCCTGTTATAGCGTCTATACGTTGTATCGTCGCTAGAGTTCGTGTAAGAAGTTGGTTAGTATAGTTGATTTCCCGCATAATTATTCTGTGGAATAGTTTGCCAGCATAAATATTCCCTTTCTCCTACAACTAGGTATCTTTCAAGCAGAGTGTGAACACGTAATTAGGCAGGCTGACATAACTCTTCCGACCAAAGACATTGAACAGTATAGTTATAGATCGGACATCAGGACCAAATTTTTCGTCCAAAAGTTATTACCAATTGGTAATAAGTCGCTGTCTTATTTGACATGTCCCTGTAACAAAACGTCTCAGTATGCTTAAATTTTGTAAAGAAAACAATATTTTGGGAGGAAATATGTCAATATACGCATTACGACCATGTCAAAATATATTCTAATGAATTTTACGTAGGTATTTTATTATTTCAGGTTGATTGAGTTACTGACGAACAGGCTCAAAATTTTTGTATGACAATTTTCCCAATGTCCGCTCTATATAATCTTAGAACTCTTTGGTTCCGACCGTTCGGGGATGTATTTATCTGTAGCCGGTCGAAATATTTTTCTGAAGGTGTAGTGAACATGCAGTGTCGGCGAAAAAAATAATAATGGTGAGGGTACTTGAGTGTGGCGCGCGTGCCGGGGCCCCAGTTGGGCGCCGGGTTGTGCTGGTAGCGCAGCCGGGACTCGCGCCGGCTCGCGGGGTTGGCGTCTCCGCGTGGGGTCAGCTCTATCGTGCTGGTGATGTCGCGGGACAGTATGTAGCGAGCCACTGGGTCGCTCTCTAACCTGGAAAACATATATTTTATTAAGTGCTGCTGATGCTTCAAAAACTTTTTCCGGTATAGAAGTTCAACTGTACAGTCAGCAGCATAAGTAGCTGAACAAATTCTATATTTTTAAAATTGCCTACATACTTTTGTGTCCCTAGTAATCTTTTTTTTTCTCTTCAGAAAAATAAAATAAAAGAGATTTACTTAACTTCAAACGAAGAAAAAATGTTTCAGTTTAACTTAACGCGTATATAGGCGACTTGAAATTTTGAGTTTGTTCAGATACTTATGCTGCTGACTGTATATATCTGGGATAAAAAGTAGTCTAATCCAGGATGTGGTATGCCTAATTTCTGTGTGTCTAATTTCATCGAAATAGGTTAACTCCAGCCTACATGTACTTATAACAAACAACTTTACAAGCTTACGCATTCATATTGATAGGGGTAACAAGTCAGATCTACATGTCGAACAAAGCTGGGACTATGACAATTTCTTCCATGACGTAGGACGGATAACGCAGCGAGTTTGTCACGAGACAGGCTAATCCAATGTTCTCTCTTGTGCTCCCGCTCGATCACCGATAATTTTTCTTGAGAGCCTTATAGTATAGGCCTCAGATGACATTTAAATTTTTTTTTCTTTTTATTTTTTTTTTATATAATGGACATTTCAATTATCAAACTAGTTTGGCTAGTCCAGTGGCGACCTCACTCAAGCTTCTCGCTTGACGTTTCCGTTAATAATTAACCGAATGTGGTGCCATCTGTTGTCAGTCGACTAAAACTTATTTTTTAATGAAGCGCCATCCATGTGTTTCCGACATACATATACAGTGTGTTGCAGAATGGAGGTATCAATGCCATTATAAAGAGGAACATTTTTGAGAGTTTGTAGGGGTTCATCTCTGGAACTACTGAACCGATTTTGAAAAATCTTTCACTACTTGGAAGCTACTTCTGAGTGCTATAATCTACTATCTTGGGAAATTTTTAAGCGGGACTTTTATCCCGGAAAGCCTTTAGCACGCGGATGGGTACTGACTGGGTATAGACTGCCTCGGTGGCGTAGTTGTATTACGGTACGACTGCAATGCTGGGGTCTCGGGTTCGATCCCCGGGTCGGGCAAAGTGATATTGAGTTTTTCTATTCAGTATCAGCCCGGAGTCTGGAATTTGTGCCCGATATGGCGTTAGGCTCGCCCCCTATCACATCATGGGACGGAATAACGGCGAAAGGTGGGTGCACTAGTTGCGCCTCTGCCTACCCCTTCGGGGATAATAGGCGTGAGTGTGTGTGTGTGTGTGTGTATAGACTTTACAGTTTCTAATTAAATGAACCTCTTAATCGTGTGACACCATATTTAATTCCTTTTAAGTTATTTAAAATAAAATCAAATACTACTCGCTAATGATTTATCAGATGACACATCATACAGCAAAACTAATGCTAAGCACATATTGAACCTCCGTACAAGTATACAGCATCATAGCCATCGCTTAAAAGTTTTTATGACATGTTTAAAAATATCTTATTTTGATTGGTTTAGTTCTGACTGTCTGGAAGAGATCACTTTTAGCGATAAGACCGCCTATTGTGACACGAATTTTATAATCATTGTATTTATTTTGCTGTATGTAGTGTACAATAAAGGGTTAATTCATTCATTTATTCTCGGGAGCGGATCGACGATTGAGATTCGGATAGTCTATTGAAAACAGTCGATAGTCATCACATGATATCTTAATACTCACTTGCTGGCTTTAGGCGGGTGTTCCTTGGCCCAGGTCCTGACGACGTCCCACACGAACTGCGGCGGCGCGTCCGTCTTTATGGACGCCTTCGAGGCATGCGAGAATGACACGCGGTAACCGCCGTTCATTATGGCTGACCTGAATCCGGTATTTAACTCATTTTCGTTCTTTACGTTTATCAGATACTAGCATTGCGCGCGGCTCCGCCCGCGTGGAAAAGTTTTTCCGGGATAAAAAGCCAGTAGCGAAGCAAGATACAAAGTCCAGTGCGCATTACATAAATAAAAAAACTAAAAAACACACTTTATAGGAAATCCAACTAAAAAATAGAAAATAAATTTGGATTAAGAATAGTGTAAATAAGAAAAAAAAGTATTTTATTGTACAAAAAAGCGTGGGGTGCTTTTTAAGATATTATCTAAAAGATATATAATACTTCTACTCATATTATCTGTCAATAAACTATTTATAACTGTTGACACCATGCACTCCACGCTTTTTTGTACATTAAAATACTTTTTTTCTTATTTACACTATTCTTAATCCAAATTTATTTTCTATTTTTTAGTTGGATTTTCTATAAAGCGTGTTTTTTAGTTTTTTTAAACTATTATTTATTTTTAATTTTTTAGTTCTGTTCTACTATTGTCCAACAGATGTCACTAAAAACGAAAGCGCCATCTTGTGACAAGCAGGATTTTTTTACGCATAAGAGTAGCCAGTTTAATTGTAATTCTACTATGGTCCAACAGATGTCACTAACAATAAAAAATGTATAAATTGATAAAAATCTCATTTAGCAAATTGAATAATGGCATAATCTTATCAAATTAGTGTGTTGCCATCGGTCCTCGACAAATCTACAAAGTTTGAAAAAATTCTGACCGTTTAAAGTGGGTCAAAATCGCGCCCAAAGTGGTCGTTTAAAAATATACATGTGAAGCTAATATAAAGCGTGTAAAACTCTACCTCAAGGTCAGCATGGGCATCATCTCCAAGTGCACGGAGCCGAAGAGCCTCTGCACCACATAGTACAGTGGGACATCATGAAGCTCCTCCCTGACGACAGACAGCACGCCCGCCATGCGCTTCGCCGTGTTGAAGAGTGAAGGATTCTCCTCCACGTGGACAAGCACTCGGCTCACGAACGCCTCATCGTGGATCGGATGCGACCAGATGGGGCCGCAGAGCTGGTGATATTCACCAACTTATTTTACAGTTTGTAATGGTTTTAATCAACTTATTCTTTTTACGGTTATTGTGTTAAAAGCTATAGGTACAATGTTTTTTAAAACCCATTTTTTTATCATTCATGTTTGAGAACTAAGGTCATATACAAAAATTAACTAAATATTGCAAATAGTATAGCGGATTGATTAATGTCAAACTACCCATTCGCAAAAGGCACACCTGTATAAAACAAATTACAAAAATAGTTCATCAGTGGCTTTAATTAAGGATTTTTGTGTTTCCACTCTCAAATGACTTAATGGATAAAGAAAACAATAATATAACATAAATAAAATTATAAAAAATATGACAAAATTTTAACTGAAAATATTATGACTTACACGAAGTGTCTGATTGCAGTGTTCACAGCGATCGTTAATCGACGGGATAGGCGGCAGGCATGTTTTCATCTTGTCAGAGTTTTTCTCGGTAGGGTGCGGCTTTAATGTACCCATCGGCAGTAATGATATGTTGTCACACCCTACACAGTGTTTTACCATTGACAGTTTACTGAAAATTAATGAGGGTGTAAATATGTCTCCCACAGATATGATAATTTATAATTAATCCATAGATAAAAAAACATAATATTGTGTTTTTAAATGTGATATACCTCTGTAAGATATGGGTAATAATCATTGATGTATAAAAAACCCAAGATACACAATCAGCTACTCAAAAACGTCCCCGAAAAAAGAGCACAATTTACAAAATGTGCGCTCATTTCAATTAGTATCGCGTCGCTCGTGTCACTTCACGGACGTCAAAAAAGCGATAACGTTCATTTTAAAATTGTACCTCAAGAACAATAATAAAGAATGGGATATCGTACCTCCGGTAAGTAAAAGGGTTTATTGATTCGTTTTTGTTGTTTATATGGCTAAATTGACGCATGCTCAAGCCTTTTATCCCCGAAGGGGTAGGCAGAGGCGCAACTAGTGCACCCACTTTTCGCCAAGCGTATTCCGTCCCATGATGTGATAGGGGGCGAGCCTATCGCCATATCGGGCACAAATTCCAGACTCCGGGCTGATACTGAATAGAAAAATCCAATATCACTTTGCCCGACCCGGGGATCGAACCCGAGACCTCAGCCTTGCAGTCGTACCGTAATACAACTACGCCACCGAGGCAGTCTGAAGAAATGTGTGATTTTGATTTAATTTGTTTTATAATTCAATTTCACTCAACGGTCATTTCATTCAAATGACACTGTTCCTATTAAATGGAGTCGATTTTTTTGTAATTGATAAGTTGCTAAACTCATTCATTTGGGTAATGATTCCTTATGTTTACGCGAATGTTAGACATTGAAATTATACTATTATAACGGATTTTATAGCGGTTTTTTATTTAATTTTTCTCCCGACGTTTCGAAGGCTTTGCAGCACTTCGTGGTCACGGGGCGGACTGAGGTGTTGGTGGTCCGAAAAGTTAGTGTTACAAATCTACCTTCAATTTACAATTATACAATTTTAAGATGTTAGTCATTGTTTGCGGTCCGGTCTACGCAGAAAGAGCTCACAATGTCTTGAGGTCTGGCAGCAGGTCTTTTGGGGCCCGATTTAATTAGATGTATTACCGGGTCCCAGGCCTGTGCAAGTTTCCAACCATCTTCTCTATTGAAATTAGGATGTTTTTTGATTTCAATAGCCTCGCGAATCATCCTAGGCAGGAATCGGTGTTCTTTGGCAAGGATTTGTGGCTTATCGAACCTAAGGTAATGGTTGGAGCCTTCTTCTGAGTGTTCAGCTACTGCAGACTTCGTAGAGCGTCGGTGTTTAACATCAGCTATATGTTCTTTTACGCGGGTCCCTATATGTCTTTTAGTTTGTCCAATATAAGAGAGGCCACAGTCGCAATCCATCTTGTATACGCCCGGTTCTTGTAGAGGTATATGGCACTTGACAGATGGTAAAAATTGACTAATCTTCTTAGGCGGCTTAAAATAAGTTTTTATGGAAGCACGCTTCAGGATGTAGCCAATCTTGTCGGTGACTTCTTCGAAACGTCGGGAGAAAAATTAAATAAAAAACCGCGATAAAATCCGTTATAATAGTTTAATTTCAATGTCATTCATTTGGGTTTTATTTATTATTTAAAATTATGAATAGTTTTTAACCAACTCCTTTCCCAATGCATGTAATACTCTTGGCAACTCCCAAAAGGAAGAGGTTATCAATTAGACGATTTTTTAAAAATATTTGTACGCCGATTACTCCGTGATTTATCCCTATGGGCCCATTTGAGTATTATTTTTTATTAAGAATATAAATAGTATCCAATTGTACCTATATCAAAATCAGATCTTACGACGAACTTCGATTCGTATAAAACTTGTTTATTTTTTAAAATTAACGAATAAATTCATTTTACACGGATATTGCTTTCTACTGTAGGTACTACGTAGGTATCATTTCGTCTTGTATAAATCTTGGGGTAACTATCGAAATGTACGAATTATTTTATTTGCAGAGATCATTATGACTTATCTAGACTAATATTATAAAGAGGAAAGATTTGTTTGTTATGTAAAATAAAAAAAACTCAAAAACTACTGGACCGATTTTGAAAATTTTTTCACTAATAAGCTACATTACTCCTGAGTGCTATAGGCTACTTTTAACTAATCCCGGAAAAACTTTACACGCGGGCGGAGCTGCGAGCAGAAGTCTAGTTCAATATAATTTTATTATGCTTTAGTTTTCCTCGTGATCCAATTCGATGTGAAGAATGGACACCAATCGTCACGCAGAAAGGATGTGATGAAGATTTTTTAAGCCGGTTAAATCAACATATATAAAATAAATAGAAAAACGATTCGACTCCATGGAACTCTTATTCTACTTTGGTTATATGAAGGGCATTGCATTTGTGACATTTATCAAAATTGAGACAAAACGTGCGGTACTCGCGTTTAAGAAACAACTTTATGTGGTAGGCGTAAGATCAAATTTGTGTTTACTAAATCAAAACTTGTAATTTTGTGTTTCATATTTTAGTTTGATTTATCGACGACACTTATTGATGTCTCATTTGCAAGGAACTGTGCATCTTGGGTTATTTTTACATATCAATGGTAATAATGATCAACCGGTATAAAAACTAAAAAAAAACTGATAATTGCCTAAAATTGTGCTAGACAGCATCTTACTGGTGGTAGGTCTCTCGTATGCGAGGGAGCGTCTGGGTAGGTACCACCGGTATGTCTATTCCTGACGTTAAGTAGCAGTGTGTAAGCACTGTTGTATTCCAGTTTGAAGGTCATTGTAGCCAGCGTAATTACTGGGCATTATGAGACTAACATCTTATGTCTCAGTGTGACGAGTGCAGTGGCACACAGTACTTTGTAATTTAGTTCCGGATAATGTTGCCACCGTTTATGGGCGGTCGTATCACTTACCATCATGCAAGCGGCATGCTCGTCTCGTCATTTAATTTTTCTGTATTATGTTTAACTGCTTAAATTCTTTTCAATTACTAAATGAATCAGAGAGAAATAAGTAGGTACTTACGAAATAGTCCGCTTACAAATCTCTGCTCCGTTGTATATCTTCACGAACACCCTAACATAAAAATCCACTGATACACTGAGCAGCGGCACTATATACCTGCCATAGCGGTTTGCGTGACTCTCTATGCATTGTAGGAGTATCCGTAAAGCCTGCAATAAAAGAATGATATACAGTTGAAATTGATAAGCAATATTGAGTAACGTTTTCTGATCAATCACAGAAAGGGACCAATCGGAATAATGTTTTATCTAGATTCTGGATATAAGTAAATACTGAATAGCATAATTCTAGCAACTGACAAGGGATGACACTCTTACGGTGGCTGTTGTATTATATGTTTACTAATTATTATGTACAGTGTAAATATTTCATGTGAAAATAAAAAATCTAGTAACAAAAGGGGATTATATTATTTACTAAAGCAAACTTCTCTCTCTACCTATCCTTATCTCATTACGTAAATTGCTGTTGATTCCTAGTTCCTACTACAGTATAAATTCCGACTCCACTCACCATTTCATGGCAACACTTAGCCTTCACACTTATAGATCCATATTTAGCATGGCATGTCTCAGGCGAGTTACCAGCCAACACCGCCATGTCGGTGGCCGTGACCAGCAGCAAGCCACCATCCTGCACGCACTGCACTGCACTGTCCAGGAACCCGGACGGACAGCCGTAAGGGTCCAAATCGACAGCCGCAAAACGCTTTGGATGCTTATTTTTCATCATTAATACACTAAAAAGAAATATTATTGTGAGTTGAGTAAATAATAAGTTATGCACTACAATTAAATAGGAAATTTTCCGTAATATCATATTTTTTTTATGGCATTGAATGACGAGAGGAGCATGCCGTTCGCCTAATGGTAAACGATACGACCACCCATAAACAGTAGCAACACCATCCAGTACCTTGAGTTACAAAGTACTGTGTGGCATTCCACTGCGCTTGTCATCCTGAGACATAAGATGTTAAGTCTCGCTATGTCCTGTAGTTACACCGGCTACAATGTCCTTCAAACTGAAACACAACAGCAACACATGCACACTGCTGCTTGGCGATAGAAATAGACATTGCAGTGGTACCCACCCAGACGAACTCTAACATATGAGAGACCTACCACCAGTAATTATATTTTTATTGCATTAAAAGTGTTTTCATTGTGTTAACAATATTGCCACACAAAAACCATAAGCCTAAAAGTAAAAAAATAAATAATTTCCCATACACTATAATTGAGCCTTACCACGCATCCTCTTGACTGGTCTCAATAACATGGTTTACCATATTACGGTCCACATTATGTTTCATTGTCTCCACTGCCTCTTCTGACATGTCATTTGCCACCACTTTTGTTATGTTTGGTATTTCCTTTGCGTATCTTATGCTCCTCAAACCAGTTGCTGCTAAAGCCTCTAATATGTGCACCTCAGCCTAAAAAAAAAGAAATTATAACTAGTATAAAATTAATATGTATCTATTTGGCTCCTATGTCAAACGACACACAGAGCTAAGGGACATTTTATAAACCATAAGAACAAATAAAGAGGAACCAGCTCGGAACAAAAGGCTACATCATCATCATCATCATCATTTGGCTCCATAGGGATAATAACATTGCCTGACAAAAATCAATGTGTACAAGTTGCGAAGTATTTTAAACCAACTAGTAGCATATAAATTTAATCTCTATTCGTTTTTGAAGGCTGTTGGATTAAACATATTGAACAATAATCAAAATGGATAAATAGACATTACCTCAGGTACAAAAATAGCATCTTGAAAGATTTTTTCATTTCTTTTTGCTCTCTCGTAAGTTCTTTTTTGTGTTTCTTCCTTATACTCCTTAGCGAATATTGTGAGAACTGCAATGCTGAGGTCTCTGTTGAATTCCTGCACCGGATTGTAAAACACATTTTCTGAAGACACAGCCAACTCTGCTGTCCCCTCTTGAAGATATGCCATTGGGCCATCAGATGTCATTCTTGTGATAGTCTAAAATTAAAATCAGAAATACAATTACGCTGCCTGCCTCGGATGCGTAGTGTTGCGGTACAACTGCAGTGCTGAGGTCTCGGGTTCGATCCCCGGGTCGGGCAGGGTGATGTTGGGTTTTTCTACTCAGATATGGCGATAGGCTCGCCCCTTATCACATCATGGGACGGAATACGCACGGCGAAAGGTTGGTGCAATGGTTGCGACTCTGCCTACCCCTTCGGGAATAACGGGCGTGAGTGTGTTTGTGTGTGTGTATAAGCACTCCTCTTGTCTGAACTGAGTACTTAATAAATGCATATATTTGAGATTCCAAAAGGTAAAACCATAGGTTAATCATTGATTTAAATGCATAGTAAGGATGTAAATAAAAAACACTAATCCAAAGTTGATTTTTTTTCTTTTATGTGTAATAAATCTATCTACTGCAATAATTCTAAGTGGCTTAAGGATATTTTTATCACTAAAATAGCGGAGCTATAGGCTAGAAATAGTTCAAATATGAATGAAAATAAGTACTATACTTATAAAATATAATATTATGGGAAACATTCTGTTGTTCGTCACTTGTTGGCTGCTGTTCCACGGTTATCTTGTTTCGTTTAATACCTATAAGTTATTTAGGAGTCATGACTGACTTTGTATACACTAACCTGTTGTGTTATTCTTAAAAAAATACGGTATTTATTTAAAAACATTCGATTAAAAACACATGGAAAAAGCTGATGTAGGTATAGATAAAATGTCGATTGACAATTGACATTTGACAATCATTGACAACAAAGTCGATTGACATTCTTGACAGCTGTTGACAGTGGATGTGTATTTCACTCAGAATAATAACTAGATAAGAGCAATATTATTCTTAAGGCAGTCCGATCACAAACGTCATGTCATCTCCATTCTCCATGTATTGTCATTGTCAAATGTCAATTGTCAACTTTAGTCTTTAGCTGTCGGCCTAGTTTATTTGTCTCTGCTGTCGGCTGTCGTAAATCTTGAAGAATCTGGAAAAATAACCTTATTTTTCTCACAAATATAATAATTTTAAATGAAACCTCGCAATTAAAACACATACATCCCCTATAGTGCATTCAAAATGCATACCGCCAGTGTGTTACTGCGGAACTCTATCCTCAAGCAAAAGTTGAACTCTACGCGTCTTATTCATAATGTAACCAAAGTTGCATCACGTAAACCGGTGCAAAGGTTGTCGCACAGCTTGTGCAGCTTAAGAAACGCTAGGATATGTAGTTATAGTGAACATTTCGCGCTGGCAGTGTCACAAACTGGATCCGTGAGATACTTCACTAGTGGAAATAAAGGTGACCCACCAGAAGAGGATCCCGAGATTAAGGATGAGACTCCGTTATTCAGCAGCCAGCTGCCGGCCACAGTGGCCGTACCAGAAGTGTGGCCGCAAGTGCCTGTCATTGCCATCAATAGAAACCCTGTGTTTCCGAGGTTTATCAAACTTATTGAGGTAAGAGATTAGTACTCAGAAGGATCTAAAGCTAAAATGAATGTTACAAAGAATCATCATCATCATCATCATCAGCCTGTTGCAATCCACTGCTGGACATAAGCCTCTTCCAAGGTAAGCCACAGAGCCCGGTCTGCTGCTTTATGCATCCAGTCGCTGCTGGCCCTCTTGTGCAAATCGTCCCGCCATCTCGCCAGAGGGCGTCCCACGCTACGTTTGCCAAGACGTGGAATACAATTTCAATACTCATATGGCAATAATGGTGTTAGAAAAATAATCAATCGCAACAATATCACATATCAACATCTTGAAAAGGAAGTATTGATAAGTAATATAGATTTTTACTTGTTTTATTCTTGAAATAATTTTCATGTCACATTTCCCTTATGATTTCAGATATCTAACCCGGCATTAATAGATCTGATAAGACGTAAAGTGAAGCTTAACCAGCCATACATTGGTATATTCTTACGTAAGAAGGAAGATGAGAAGTCAGATATTGTGTCCAGCCTGGATGATGTACATGAGGTGGGAGTGTTCGCCCAGATCCATGAGATGCAGGACATGGACTTCAAGCTGCGGCTGGTGGTGATGGCGCACCGCAGGATTAAGATTACGGGACAGTTCATTGAGGATGAGATTGAGACGGGACCTGCTGGTGAGTGAAGTTGTGTTTTACAATTTGTAATTAAAGATACCATTACAAAGTCTTATAAGTCCATGGACATACCTTTAGTCATTTTCAATCGGAGGCCTGTGTCGTAGACTAATAAAAATGCCTTCTGTGTACTTGTAGATTTCAGTTTGGTAGTTTAAAAATTTATAGCAGTAGTACGCTGCCTCAACATTTTGTGGGTGGGCATCAAGTAATTTTGGGGTGATTGGCATGGACCAACCTAATTTTTATTTAAGATACTTAATGATGAAAAAAAAATGCTAATTGAATTCAGCAAAAACAACATGAATCAATTGTAATTAGCTCATATATAATTTAGTACATATATTTTTTTTAAATAAGCATTCTATAAAATGATAGTCTTTCTAAAAAGGCTGATATATTTACGATTTTCACCTTAGTTAAGATAAAGTTCTCTATTGGGGGACTTAATGACGATAATAATATGATCGATACTCCACAAAATTCAATCATTCAAGATATTACTTAAAACATACAATCATTTGAGTATAATATGGGGCATAAATAATGCAGACCCGACGTTCCACATTGTAATACTTAAATAAACATAGCAAGTTTGGATGTTTCTAGTTTCATCACATTGCATTAGACTAAAGATAACAAAGTATATTGCACAACAACTTGATGATTTTATGTTTTGTATTTACAATGTAGATACTACATAGTAGATATTTATTTATTTCTATAATTGATTGGAAAAAGAATGGCTAGGGATATGATTATATCCTCAACCAGATTATATGCATTTGTATATTTTGGCCATGCATAAAATGGCGAAATTAATGGGATGGTGCATATTTTTGCTATATTATAGTCTAAGATCCGGCTGCAAAATCTATACGTTCATCACGTAGATACTCAAACTCAAATTTCTACATTCATTTTTGAATAGGACAATACATTGATAACAGGTTGCCAGTCAAAAAGTGCCCGCAAATATTTTTAATTAAAAAAATGGTAATTAATTTTCCAAAAAAAATTTCGTTCATGTTGTTGTTAAATAAAATATCGTTCCTATTACAGCAATGTATGTAGGAAATTTGAAAAGCCATGGGTGCTGTTGCCTACTCGGCCGCAACTACTCATCAGCCAGGTGTAAGCAGGTAATACTTTGTTGTATTTATACGTTCATGACGTATAGTCATGTTTTATACATCAAATTAAAGCTTAATTTTTTTGAATTATGATGATATACCGCTGCCTGTGAAAAAATCGCCGCAAATTAGGGTTGCTAGCCGTTCAAAATGCTAGGTATCAAAGATAAAATGAAAGAGACTTATCGCGCAACGCTATTCGTTAGACGAGGATGGCGAGTGTCAGCTGTGAAAAATTCACTTACGGTCAGAGTTTTACAAAAATCCTCAAATTCTTGTTTATCTTTTATTTTTAAAACAGTTATTTTCTTCAAACATTCTGTATGGTATCCAAAATCATCAGTAGATTCCACAGTTAAAATAATATCATGGTATTTATATTTTTTTTTGCGCCGAAACATTAACATAGAAAGACACTTCTTAAAAGATATATTATCAAAATGTAGCACATTTTTAGTTTTACTACACAGAAAACACTTTTTCATTTTTTCAAAATGCAACTTTACTTTTATCAACGTAATAGTCGAATAAATAAATAATAATATCAACAACGTTGTGTATAACGAGCTCCAAACAGTGGTTAGAATATAACACGCACACAAACGTGTTGACACTCGCCATCCTCGTCTAACGAATAGCGTTGCGCGATAAGTCTCTTTCATTTTATCTTTGATACCTAGCATTTTGAACGGCTAGCAACCCTAATTTGCGGCGATTTTTTCACAGGCAGCGGTATATCATCATAATTCAAAAAAATTAAGCTTTAATTTGATGTATAAAACATGACTATACGTCATGAACGTATAAATACAACAAAGTATTACCTGCTTACACCTGGCTGATGAGTAGTTGCGGCCGAGTAGGCAACAGCACCCATGGCTTTTCAAATTTCCTACATACATTGCTGTAATAGGAACGATATTTTATTTAACAACAACATGAACGAAATTTTTTTTGGAAAATTAATTACCATTTTTTTAATTAAAAATATTTGCGGGCACTTTTTGACTGGCAACCTGTTATCAATGTATTGTCCTATTCAAAAATGAATGTAGAAATTTGAGTTTGAGTATCTACGTGATGAACGTATAGATTTTGCAGCCGGATCTCGTACTATTAGACAACTATAATATATGACTACTTACTCATTAGGATTTAAAATAAGTGAAACACTAATGAATGTGCAATATTTTGTATATCTTACTTGAGGAGCTTTTTTTTGTTCCTGCAAATTTTATGCTGCTTTTAAATAAGAAACATAATAATTTGTTACTTTTCATTAATAGGATAGTGTCCTATGTTTGATTTAGTTCATTATTTTATATGTAACCAAAAATAAGACGAAAAAGAAATTCTTCTGTGAAATCATCATCAAAATCGGTTGAAAAATAAAGCAGTTATTCATATTTGAAATATTAATAACTGCTTTATTTTTAATATTTTTATTTTCAATATTGTTGTGAGCAAGGCAAGTAGGGACGTGGTGGGGATATCGCGTTCTCTTTCGCACACACACAGTGTTATGGCCGGTGACATTAGGTGACGGCACTGTCTGATATTACTGTTATTTGACAGCTACGCCTTCCACTCAATTTCAAAACTTTATAACTTACACTCATTATTGCGCCAAATTTGAAAATTCTTTTTCCGTTAGATTTTGGATTGTATACATTTTTTGATAATAGTATTTAAAAAAAAGTACTCAACTACCCTATTGCTGTTGCGTATTTTGATGTTATTCATGCATATATTAAGGGTATTTCGTGCATATCTCTAGTTAAAAAAAAAAACAGAATAGAACTTGAATACAACAATATTTTAAAAGTATTCATATAGTTATAAATGGCGTTGGGGTATAGAAAGAGGCTTTTGTTTCTTTCTATTTGTAGTTTCTTTTTAATATATCTTGTTTATAATGAATGCCCAAATTACACGGCTATTCCTCTCACTTTACCCCAAGACCACCATGATCATCACCAGCCAACTTCACTTCTGAAATGAATAATTTCAGAAATGAAGTTGAAGTTTCCACTATTTAACATGGAAATTGACGTTGCCCGCGAAGAGACTGACGCGGAACGACGTCGGCGCAAGTACCGGAACACGAGGCGGCGTGACACGCCGGCTGAAGAAGACAAGGAGGCGAAGAAACCTCCTCCAGACCAGGTTCTGATGGCCAAGGTCGAGAACCTGGTGCATGAGAAGTTCGCGCAGACGGAGGAAGTGAAGGCGCTGACGCAGGAAGTCATTAAGACCATACGGGATATTATTAATTTGAATCCTTTGTACAGGTATGATTAAAAATCATTTGTTTTTAATGAATTTTGGCGATCTATTGAACTTACTCAGATGCTTTACCTTCAAGTTTGTACGGAACACTGGGTATGCGAGTCCAATTCACACTTGTCCAGTTTTTTAGGGTTCCATACCTCAAAAGAAAAAAATGGAACCTTACTTTGATGTCCGTCTGTCTGTCAAGATCCTTTTTTTTTTTGAAATTGTGTTGCGAGGTGGTATTAATGGTGGGCCTGATACACTGGTTTGGATGTAGAGCAGCTTACAGGGTGTGAGGCGATCAAAATAACAGAATACATTGCTTGTGCTCTATGTGGCAGGAGACAAGGCGCCGCCTATGTCTCGGATCATGTCGTGTTATGTCAGGTCGCGATAGTCGCTCACATAGGATACCGCTTTCCGACATACAAATACTAATTATGTATTGTGGTTCCTTACTTTTCATTTTGTATAGAAATTAGTCTTGCATTATTTTGCGCACTATATTATGTGCTTTTTTTATCTTAACAAATGATTGCAATGCAATGCAATCAACCCTGTATTATATACTGCCCACTGCTGAGCACGGACCTCCTCTACTACTGAGAGGGGTTAGGCCTTAGTCCACCACGCTGGCCTAGTGCGGGTTGGCAGACTTCACATATCTTCGAAATTCTTATAGAGAACTTCTCAGGTATGCAGGTTTCCTCACGATGTTTTCCTTCACCGTTAAAGCGAACGATAATTGATAAAGAATACACTCTTAACTTCGAAAAGTCAGATGTGTGTGCCATGGGTTTGAACCTCCGGACATTGTCTCGGCAGACCGTTCCATTCCCAACTAGGCTTTCGCTCACTTAACAAATGATTAAAGCAGACTAATTTTCTATGTCGCAGAGAGTCCCTGCACCACATGCTGGCACAGGGCCAGCGCGTGGTGGACAACCCGGTGTACCTAAGCGACTTGGGTGCAGCCCTCACAGGCGCCGAGCCCGCAGAGTTGCAGGCCATACTCGAGGAGATGGATGTGAGTGTCTTTTGCTACTTGGAACGATTTACCGTAAAGCATATGAGCATATCACATACAGGGTGTCCCAGAAGTTTGGCATAAGAAGGCATTTCCGCTATAAGGGAGTATACTATGGCGAGGTTTAGTCGACAGGACGGTTTAGACCAGTGAGTCCGGCAGAAATCTGTAAGTAGATTACCCTATGTAAACAAGGATAAGAAGGCATCAGTGAGAAGATCTAACTTAAAAGGCACAAAAACAATTGGCCATTCTGTATCATAAAATGGTTTCGACATTCTTAATACAGTCAATTATAGCATTAATTAGAAGTGGACAGTTGTTTACACTGAATGTTCATTCCAGATACCTAAAAGACTGATGATGTCTCTTTCGCTGCTGAAGAAAGAGTACGAACTATCGAAACTGCAACAGAAGATCGGCAAGGAAGTGGAGGAGAAAGTGAAGCAGCAGCACAGGAAGTATATACTTCACGAACAACTAAAGGTACGTGTTGGATTCATATAGTACAGATATGTTATAAGATGTATCAGAAAATATTGTATCAAAGTATTGTTATACATGGTGTTCAAAAAATTTTAACATTGGAAACACTATTTGACCAGGTGGTAAATCTCGGATGCGATTACGTCTGGGCAGATACTGTAGTTTTATAGCATGTACTATTGGCTTAAAGGACATTGAAGTTAGTATAGAATTACTAGGCATTAAGACATTTAATATCTGTCGTATCAGAGAAGTGGATGTATAGTATAATATTTTCTGCATGGCATTGTTATTTATGGACAAGCAAGTCGACATCGCGTCGAGCAGTTCAAAACCTACAAAATCTATTTACTAGGTTTTGCTTGCCTCCGCCCGCGAGATAAAGTCTTCCGGTATAAAAGTCCCGCTATGTACTTTTCCGGGATGAAAAATAGTCATATGTCCTTTCTTATGGTGTAAGTTAACTCCGCACTAAATGTCAATAAAATCGGTTCAGTGTTTTGGCCGTGAAAGCGTAACAGAGAGTTACTTTCGCATTTATATTATGAGTATGGATGTTGTAGGTGATAAAAAAAGAGCTAGGTCTAGAGAAGGACGACAAGGACGCGATAGGAGAGAAGTTCAGGGAGCGGCTGGCGGACAAGACCGTGCCAACGCCCGTGCAGACCGTCATCGACGAGGAACTCAACAAGCTCAACTTCCTCGAGAGCCACAGCTCAGAGTTCAAGTGAGTGTGAAGAAAATATTGAGTCATTGTGCCTCAGTTTAGCCACGCGCCCAACCAATAAGGTCGATATGACATTAGTTAAGAGATAGACTTGACATTGGATGCGTAATATCAAGACTTGGACTTGTTCCAATTTTGATGTTTGTCTACACATTAATTTCACATATTAGTTGTCGTCTTTGTTCGTGCGGGTTTAAAAACGTCGTCTTTGTTACACGAGATGTCAATGTCGTATGTCAATGTAAGAGAGTGTGAATGTGTGCGTGCGGAACACATTTGTATCATTGGTTTGTTACAATTCATTAAAAAAAACAATCACTCACCTAGACCAGTTTTTTTTTGTGGGTAGGCGGTCCTGCAGTCAACACCGGGGGAAACCTACGAATGGGATACTGGAGTCCCCCGGCTTAACGACTACAGGGGCCCGCAAGGGAAACGGAAGAATGAAGGAAGGCTGCGGGACCCTTCGCCCAGCCTTCCTTCCTGAGAAAGAAAGGAAGGAAGGAAGGAGAAAGGTTCCCAGGATGGGAAAGAGAAACGGTGTCAATGTGTTGTCACGCTTTCTCTTTCCACCCACCCAAAAGGTATACACACTGAACTGTAACTGAAAGGCACACAGGTGCCTCGGCCCGCGACTAATTTCCCCCCGCGCATGTTCGTGCATTGTGTGTGAGACGCAGCGCCTCGGGGGGCGCACCTACACCAGTTAGATACAGTCTGCTATGCTTCTAAGTTCTGTTAGTCTAAAACTAATTTCTACTCCAGTGTAACGCGCTGCTACCTCGACTGGCTAACCTCACTGCCATGGGGCGTCACCTCTGAAGAGAACCTGAAGCTGGATGACGCTCAGGTGATTCTCGACGAAGACCATTACGGTATGGAGGATATCAAGAAACGGATACTGGAGTTCATAGCTGTGTCGCAGCTGAAGGGCACCACACAGGGCAAGATCCTGTGCTTCCACGGACCGCCCGGAGTGGGGAAGACTAGTATAGGTAAGTTAGTGATGTCTTTGTATGTCTGTTTATATTACTGAATCAAGCAATCAACCAGGCCGACATTATTGTTACGACTTTTTGGATACCTACTTATCTCTCGTTGGATAGTTAAAAAGAAAATTTGGAGAAATCAGTCTGTCGTCCACATTGCAATGCAAAGCAATGCAATCAGCTCTGTATAAAATTCTGCCCACTGCTGAGCACGGGTCTCGTCTACTACTGCGAGGGGTTAGGCCTTAGTCCACCACGCTGGCCTAGTGCGGGTTGACAGACTTGACATACCCTTAAAATTCTTATGGAGAATTCTCAGGTATGTAGGTTTCCTCACGATGTTTTCCTTCACCGTTAAAGCGAACGATAATTGATAAACAATGCACACGTAACTTGGAAAAGTCAGAGGTGTGTGCCTTGGGTTTCGAACCTCCGGACATTGTCTCGGCAGACCGTTCCATTCCTGACTAGGCTATCGTCCACTTCATCTACATTTTCTGTGACAATATAAAGAGTCGTCTCCCTTCCAGCCCGTTCGATCGCCCGCGCCCTCAACCGTCAGTACTTCAGGTTCTCCGTGGGCGGCATGACGGACGTGGCGGAGATCAAGGGCCACCGGCGGACCTACGTGGGCGCCATGCCCGGCAAGCTGGTCCAGTGCCTCAAGAAGACCAACACCGAGAACCCACTGGTGCTCATTGATGAGGTCGATAAGATTGGCAAGTATGTACCGTGTACCCACGTAAGACTAGTAAGAGAGATTTCATACCATACCATACCAGCCCTGTATTATATACTGCCCACCGCTGAGCACGGGCCTCCTCTACTACTGAGAGGGGTTAGGCCTTAGTCCACCACGCTGGCCTAGTGCGGGTTGGCAGACTTCACATACCTTCGAAATTCAGAGAACTTCTCAGGTATGCAGGTCTCCTCACGATGTTTTCCTTCACCGTTAAAGCGACCGATAATTCACAAAGAATACACACATAACTTTTTAGAATAGTCAGAGGTGCGTGCCTTTTGGTTTTGAACCTGCGGACATTCTCGGCAGTCCGTCGAGGGATTTCAACTCCATTTTAATGGTCTACAAACTAGAATTTTAGATAGACGATGAAAATATGTTTATCAGCTCCTTTTACGATGTCTTTCTAATCCGTTTTGTAGCAAAACATTGATACACAAGATGGTGGGTTATCCAAAGGTGTGGGACTACTATATAGTCAAAGGAATTGTGTGTTGTGAGGTTAAGTAAGGAGATATACTGGTTTGAGAAGGTCGAGGGAATTTATTGGGACTCTGATATATTAAATGATTGGTGGTGATAATTTATCGATACAGTCTAGGAATTGCTTACCTTTTTAAAAAAATACTTACATACACACACGCCTTTTATCCCTGAAGGGGGAAAAAGGCGTCCCATGATGTGATAGGGGGCGAGCCTATCGCCATATCGGACACAAATTCCAGGCTCCGGGTTGATACTGAATAGAAAAACACAGTTTCACTTTGCCCGATCCGGGGATCGAATCCGAGACCTCAACATTGCAGTCGTACCGTAATACGGCATACCAAGACATTCGGGGCAGGCACCGAGGTTTCATAAAAATGCTAAGGTTTATGAGGATAATAATTGTTTGGTCCACCCCAGAGGAGTTCACGGCGACCCTTCATCAGCCCTCCTGGAGTTGCTCGACCCTGAGCAGAACGCGAACTTTCTGGACCACTATCTGGATGTACCTGTGGACCTGTCCAAGGTGCTGTTCATCTGTACCGCCAACGTGGTGGAGCAGATCCCGGAGCCGCTGCGGGATAGGATGGAACTCATTGATATGTCAGGTGAGGGAATGAGTGGGATGTTATAGGAATTTAGTATCTGTTTATGGGATCAATAAAAATATTGTGTGTAAAAACTCCATCCAAATCGGATCAGTAGTTTTTGAGAAAATCGCAGTCATACAAACTTACATACATACATACGGGTCGAATACAGAACCTCCTTTTTTGATGTCGGTTAAAAAGAGCATACTTAGGTCGACGAATTGGTCATCAGCCAGTGGAATGATGCAATAGAAGTTATCGCTGGAGTGAGGGTGAAGGTGAGCTACGCTAAATTTAATTCTGTTACCATTAGAACTGGTACAGAATAGACATTTTGAGGAATTTATTTTCGGAGACTAAGACTTACTTTAATTTGCTAAACCAGTGGAGTTAGATATTTAATTAATACTAATAAAGTTTGTGGGTGTGAATATAAGATTTTCACTAAAATGAACGCATTTGTGGTAATATAGCGTTTTATTCGTAGGTTACGTGGCGGAGGAGAAGCTGGCCATCGCGCAGCAGTACCTGGTGCCAGTAGCTCGCAAGAACTGCGGCCTCAGCGACCAGCAGCTGGACCTCACGGCGGACTCCCTGCACACCCTCATCAGGTCCTACTGCCGGGAGAGCGGCGTCAGGAACCTGCAGAAACACATCGAGAAGGTCCCGACAGTGCTGCGTACTATACGGTTACGTCATTAGCTGCGGTTCACGCAACGATTTTTTGTGCGCGTGCGTCGAGCACACATTTGTTGATTTTTTGTTATTCCTGTCTCGCTCACTCTTGTCGCGCCGCCACACGCCAGAGCGGGACAACACACACCGTGCGAGGCGGCCGCGCTGGTGGATAGTTCATTGTTTAGCCGCCGCAAGGAAAGTGTTTTTTTTTTATATCGGCCCTACTGCCAGTAGCCTGACGCGAGTCGACTTTTCTGGCCACACCGGACTTTCGGGTGAAGGCTTTTGGCGCTCGCAACCCTTGATTTAAGTGACCATGCTGAGGGCAACCCACTAACGGGTTACGAACCTCGGCTCAGGACGGTCACTGGGAGAGGATGAGACATCAACGATTAGTGGGGAAGGTTGGTGTTTAACCTAATCCTATCCATTTATTTCGTCGGCACACGGACCGGAACTATTAGGAGGGTCGGGGGGGCGACGGGGGACGCGGCGAGGACGGAACTGCGGTCGTATGGAGTGCAGGAGTTTTAGGAACTCGTTCTTACTGCGAAAGGCCACAGTGATATCGTCCTCTGGATCGGTTAGGAATGAACGCGGCCGTCTCCATTTAGCGCGGTCGAATGGAGTGGAAAGTGTTAGAAGTTACCACTATAAGCTTGGAAAGTTGTTGCGTTGATCTCACGTAGATGTTTGATAAGGATTGAAAGAAGATTACTGCCCCTCACGCTTCACAAAGTGATTGGGTTTTCTGCTCAGCATCAGCCCGGATTCTGGAAATGTTACCGATATTATAGGCTCGCTTCTTATCACATCCCATCCCATTATGGGACCAGAACACACTTGGCAAAAAGTGGGTTCCTTGGTTGCACCTCTGCCTACTAGAGCGTGATGTGTTTGTATAAATGTAATCGGTGTAGTAGTAATAATAGGGATCATCCTAGTTTTGATTTTGTACATTATTCTATACTAGCTTTTGCTCGCGGCTCCGCCCGAGTGAAAAAGTTTTTCCAGGATAAAAAGTAGCCTATGTCCTTTCTAGAGTCGCAAACTATCTCCATACCAAATTTCATCGAAATCCGTTCAGTAGTTTCGGAGATGTGCAGTAAAAAACAGAAAAACAGACAGACAGAAAAGATTTTATAAAAATCGCTAATTTGTGTTCCATTACTCTTCTTAAGTCCTCTCTTTTTTATCGCATTTCTTTTAATGTAGACACACCGGGGTCTACTGTGGGCTTAGAATGTGACACGAAGACGCAACTCGTAAAACGATGTCATTTAATTTTGATGTTTGTGATTGATCGAGAGACCAATACGTCAGTCTCTCAACCAATCCCAATAAGACGAAACGGAAACGTGACGTGTTTTTTTGTCACATTCTAAGCCCACTGTTTTATTATATTAACGGTAAATAGCATGCAAAAGTAGCTGTTCTGTGACAAATTTATTGAAATTGGTTAAGAAATTTATTTATTCATAATTAAATATTCACTTACACTAACAGTATTATAACTAAACATGTAAGCTACTTTAAAAATAACAGAGACGAAGTAAAATGTAATTAATTAAAACTAAATGCAATAAATAATTCTAAGGTTAAATTATAGAGCTAGGTGCAGACAACCGTTCCAGGTATATGCTGGCTGTGGCAAGAAAATCTTTGTCAGTAATGTGGAATAAGTCAACCGAGTACTCGGTGACTAAGGTGTTAAAATATGTAAGGGCTCTGGTAATTGGCGTATATGGGTCTGTTGAGAAAGTATAAAATAAAGGCAAATAAAATAAATGAGGCAGTAATTCTTATTTGAAATATTGCAATGTTCAGGAGTGGGTGCGTAGTGGGGTTATCGCTTCATCTCTGTCTTTTGCGCACGTCGTAATTCCCGATGACGTCATATGTGGGTATTGCGCCTGTTTTCTGTTTCTTGACACTTACCCCTTCCATCGAAGTTCAAAGGCTTATAACTTGTTGCTTTTTTTACGGAATTTGATCATTACTTTTTAATTTTGGAATTTATATGACGTAAATATTAATTGAAAGTAACAAACAAAAATGAGTCCAGTACTCTATTGTTGTAACATTGTCCACAGATAGCGCGTAAAGTGGCGTACAAGATCGTGAAAGGCGAGGCTGAGGGCCTGGTGGTGACGGATGCGAACCTCTCCTCGCTGGTGGGCAAGCCGACGTTCAAACACGACCGCATGTACGCCGTCACACCGCCGGGAGTTGTTATGGGACTCGCATGGACCGCTATGGGTGAGATAGATACACACGCACACACGCACACACACACACACACACACACACACAAACTCACGCCTTTTATCTCCGAAGGGGTAGGCAGAGGCGTAACCGTCCACCACGCTGGCCTAGTGCGGGTTGGTAGACTTTACATAACTTCGAAATTGCCTGATGGATGTACCAATAATTAAAAACTACTGTATAAACTTTGAAAACTGGAGAGATATTGCGGGTGCGTTGCTGACCTTTGCGGAAACGACTGATGGGACAAAACATACCTCGTGTTTATGTCTAGTTTTCGCATCAAAATCTACTTAAATTAAATGAAATATGTGCTTGAACATTTCGTCTCTATGCTTCAATAAAGTGATAAGTTATTTTTATGAGAATTAAAACTGCCGTTTCCGATTTATTTTCTCCAAAAAACGTGGTAACTTTTAAGTTTGTAATAGTGAATAAAAAACTATTATTTTCACTTAAATTTCAATTTATGAAATAACATACTTGAAGCAAAGAGGCGATTTGTGTAATTTTCAGATATTATGCCGGTGTCTATGGTCTAAATTACTATAGATATCTTCAAGGTGTAAGCTATGGGACGATTTCTCACGCGATGTGACCCCAAAGGCTAACGGCCGTATTCTTAAACAGTTTATAAACCAATTTTAGTTGTAGAATGTTTTGTCCTCTTCGAACGGCTTTTGAATTTAGTTTGAGGAAAAGAGATAAAGAATGAATAATGTGTTTATTCTGTCCGCCAGGTGGTAGCACGCTGTACATCGAGTCAGCTCTACGCAACCGTCCCCTGGATGAGAAGCCGTCGGGTGGGTCGCTGGAGCTGACGGGCCACCTCGGCGACGTCATGAAGGAGTCCGCCAGGATAGCGCTCACTGTCGCCAGGAACTACGTAGGAGAACACTTCCCCAACAATACCTACCTTAACACCAAGTAAGAAGGCTCAGATTTGTGTGATAAGAACAATCGGTTTTATTTTATAGTGTAAACTAGTATTTGAGTAAGTGAACAATATTGGGAGATTTATGGAATATGGATATGCTGTCTTTTTTTATTGCTACAGAATGACGAGACGAGCATGCCGCTCGCCTGGTGGTAAGCGATACGACCGCCCATAAACAGCAGCAACTCCATACAGAACTTTTAAGTACAATGTACTGCGTGGCACTCCACTGCGTTCTTCACCCTGAGCTCTTAAAATAACGAAATTGAATAAAGATAAAAATAGTGGACAGTGTACTTACTAAGTGGACGATAGCCTAGTTGGGAATGGAACGGTCTGCCGAGACAATGTCCGCAGGTTCAAAACCCAAGGCACACACCTCTGACTTTTCGAAGTTACGTGTGTTTTGTTTATCAATTATCATTCGCTTTAACGGTGAAGGAAAACATCGTGAGGAAACCTATATACCTGAGCATTCTTCATAAGAATTTCGAGGGTATGTGAAGTCTGCCAACCCGCACTAGGCCAGCGTGGTGGGCTAAGGCCTAAACCCTCTCAGGAGTAGAGGAGGCCCGTGCTCAGCAGTGGGCAGTATATAATACAGGGCTGATTGCATTGCATTGTATTGCACTTACTATACATAATGTGGAAATGTTGCTTTATGTTGGCTCTTTGGGACAATGGCACCGACCCGAGTCGATCTCACTGTAGATAAGTCTGCATGTTTATTTTTATTTTCTTATGTAGGTACTTTTGTATTGCTACCTTCTGGGCGTGGAACAGTCATAGTTATCATCACCACATGAAGTCTACTGCTAAACAAAAGCCTCTGAATTTTGCAGCCAGTGTGTTCATGCGACCTTTATCAACTGTATTGGGAAATTGGTTAAACACAATAGTTTTTTTTTATTGCATTGAATGACGAGACGAGCATGCCGTTCGCCTGATGGTAAGCGATACGACCACCCATAAACAGTAGCAACACCATCCAGCACCTTGACTTACAAAGTACTGTGTGGCATTCCACTGCGCTCGTCATCCTGAGACATAAGATGATAAGTCTCATTATGTGCAGTAGTTACACTGGCTACAATGTCCTTCAAACCGAAACAAACAGTGCATGCACACTGGAATAGATATTGCGGTAGTACCCACCCAGACGGACTGTTACATATGAGAGAGCTACCACCACCACCAACTGTGTTGTTACAGCCACATCCACGTGCACGTGCCCGAGGGCGCCACGCCCAAGGACGGTCCGTCAGCAGGCTGCACCATGACCACGGCGCTGGTGTCCCTGGCGCTGCGCCGCCCCGTCCGGCCGGACCTCGCCATGACCGGGGAGATCTCACTCACCGGGCAAGTGCTGCCTGTGGGGGGGATCAAGGAGAAGATTATTGCGGTGAGGATGTTTTCAGTCTACAGCTGGTAATATTAAGCGAAAGCCTGTCCGTAAATTGTAAAATTATCAGCCATGTGTTTGATAAAGTATGTAACTCAAAATCTTCAAAATTTTAGTTTAATAATTACACTAACAAACTGGAACACAATTATACCTTTTGCTCACTGTAGCCTGACGGCAGAAATGAACAAAACTGAATCTACATAAATAAATAACTACATAGCAATATTATGACTAACATTGTTGAAAATTCTTAATATTTTCTTCCAGGCGAAACGAGTAGGAATAACGTGTGTGATCCTCCCTGAGGAGAACAGACGAGACTACGACGACCTGCCCTCATTCATCAGGGAGGATATGGATATACACTTCGTCAACACGTACGACGACGTGTTCAAAGTGGCCTTCGACCAGGAACAGGTCTAGCATCATGTATATAGTAGTTAGTGCTTGTAGATCGCGCCATGTTTCTGTAGAGCATTGTGTTCTGTTTGGTTTGGTGACAAGTGGTTTTATGTAGGGAATATCCTCTTATTTCGGTAGTGGCCGATAGGATTAGATAGATTATGGAGACTTTATTTAGAAGTCTCGTGAACATGTGGAGTAATAACTGGATGAATATCGATACCGACAGCCATTTATGTAAAAAAATATTGAACATTGGCTTAGTGTTGGTCATCAAGTCTGAATGGACAAATTCTCCATGTGATAAAAATATATTTGGCTAATGTTTAGTGTTTAAACTATTCACAAACTCACGCTTTTTCTACCCGAAGAGATAGGCAGAGGCGCAAATAGTGCACCCACTTTTCGCCGGGCGTATTCCGTGTCACCATGTGATAGAGGGCCTATCGCCATATTATATTGCACAAATTCCAGAATCCGGGTCCATACTGAGTAGAATAACTCAATATCACTTTGCCCCATCCGAGGGTCGAACCCTGGACCTCAACACTCCAGTCGTACCGTAATACAACAACGCCACTGATGTAGTGCTTAAATGATATCTTTACTATCTATACTGTACTAATATATAAAGCTTAAGAGTTTCTTTGTTTATTTGTTTGAACGCGCTAATCTCAGGAACTACTGAACCGATTTTGAAAATTCTTTCACTAATAGGAAGCTACATTACTCCTGAGTGCTATAGGCTACTTTTTATCCCGGAAAAACTTTTCCACGCGGGCGGAGCCGCGCGCAATGCTAGTGTCTTCATAAAAGGATTCTTAATTTTCCCTATAAATACTTCAAATCAAAGACGAAACAAAATAACTCCTTTAATTTTATTATATGACACACTTAGGTCACTTTAATCCTCGCGGCATATTCTGCAAGATCTTCATTGTTGCCACAATGTTTTTTATTTATCACAATACACAACTTTATTTTCACTATTTCGCACCTTTAGAACGAAAACGACACAATTAAAAAAAATCGAAAATTGAGTTATCTTCATAAAATGACTGAAAATGAAGTTCTCAATACAACAATAGTTCAAACACAGCCATATTCAAGTGGGAAAAGGACCAAACTGTTATATCGGGCCTTTTTTATTATATTTTTATAAAAAAGGGACCAGTTTAAGTCATTTTATGACGATAACTCAATTTTCGATTGTTTTGAATTGTGTCGTTTTCGTTCTAAAGGTGCGATTTGTCAACGTCTTTTTGTATGCATGTTCTGATGATTGATATTTGTCAAGCAGGACACACTGCTGTGCGGGAACACGGCGTGCGTTAATGACAAGGTACTTAGTTCACACGCCAGACTGTAGCTACCTATGAATATTTGTAGTGTAGCGTTAGCACCAATTTGTAATTGCGTTTGGTTCAAAGGTTTACAGGGTGCGGTTTATAATAGGGAACTGTATGGATACCCGTAGTGTGATTTTCATTTCTGTTTATCAGGTAGCAGGTACTGAATACCTGGAATTGTCAAGTATTCGGCCAACCAATGGCGTATCGATAATATTTCATTATTTTTACCACCGGCGACTGCTATTTAGTAAAGAATAAAAAAAGTTATTGTTACCAATAATCCCTGTAAATATTCATAAATATTTCTCGATTACTTAACGCGATTGTAAAAATCAATATCCTAGTATCAATTAGCTGAGTTCTTTTATTTGGAGAAATACATATCCTAAATGTATGTATGGACAAGACAGCTGATTTTTTTATATGCTTGTCATAATTAATTTGATTTTTGAGGAGTAGAATCACAATCAGAAATTAATGTGATTTAGTTATAAACTTTTGAATTACATGTTCTTTAAGCCAGTTTTTATTTATTTATACAAGTCAGGATAAATCATTTGCCTAATATTTTAAGGAACTTTATAGATGTACGCTGTAACTTTCAATCTAGTTCGTTAATGAGACATAATTCACTTTGTATTGCACGAACTTATTTTACATCCCTATCCCAGAATTGTTTACTGCCATTTTTGAGTTTGTATATTACATGAGATGTTGCATTCCGCCCGATAATAATAGTTCTCTTCCTTATTCCAATTTAGTCAATTAAATGATTTTGTTTCGATTTTTCAATGTTCAAAAAGTAACACAAGTTTGAACCAATTTTAAATTCAAAGAACCAAAAATTTGTATGTCTAGAGTCTAGAGACTAAAATGTTGTGTTAACTATTCCCAAAAGTATCTACTGTTTATAGTAGTATGTAAGTGTAAATGTAGTTATACAGGTGGTACAATAATAAAGTACATTATTATTGGAACATTAAAAGTATGTAGTATTGTGTACGATTGTTGTATGTTAGATGTATTTATGGGTTCTATGTTATACATATTATGTTGCAATAAATAAGTTACTTTTTTGTAGTCGTAGTTTTCGTTGTTCCTTTGATTATAGCTGTATATTTAGACAGTACACAAAATGTAATCAGGTGAGTTACTAGAAATTTAACTGCATTTGAGTGTCGTAGCTAGTTAATTCGGGCAGAGTTAATTTTAGTGTCTCCAAAAAGTTACCTGGTGTGTATACCGAAACTTTTTGCGTTAGGTCATAGACCCGGACGCGACGGGGACTACAATAGCCGGGCAGGTCTGATTCACATGGATGGAGGCCCGAAGGTGATCTCCGTCGTTGTTTTGGAATCGTACGATATAC
This sequence comes from Sphinx pinastri, assembly GCA_947568825.1. Taxonomy (NCBI): domain Eukaryota; kingdom Metazoa; phylum Arthropoda; class Insecta; order Lepidoptera; family Sphingidae; genus Sphinx; species Sphinx pinastri. Next base: position 15,656,048 of record OX387629.1, read on the forward strand.
ATTCGTTGTATGGCTTCACTTTGCATTTTTTGCTCGCGACAACTAGCTACGATTCTGCTTAGAAAAAAATATTTTGTATCTGCCCATCTTGTAATTTGTCACGTGCAGAAATTTACGCCATGTCCGAATCAATGAGAGTGCCTATATTGTAATTTATTCGATACAGGCAGGATGTATTCAGTCAGATGCTGCGTATGGAAGTCTGGCAATCGTATTTGTTTATCTCTATGCTCAGCCCATGAAACAGTGGCTTAAATACAGAAACATTGAAGTTGACAATTTTATACCTTATTCTATTTAGGGGAAATAATTACGTAGTAGTTTTTTATACGACGCATGACGCATGCTCACGCCTTTTTTATCCCCGAAGGGGTAGGCAGAGGCGCAACTAGTGCACCCACTTTTCGCCAAGCGTATTCCGTCCCATGATGTGATAGGGGGCGAGCCTATCGCCATATCGGGCACAAATTCCAGACTCCGGGCTGATACTGAATAGAAGAATCCAATATCACTTTGCCCGACCCGGGAATCGAACCCGAGACCTCAGCCTTGCAGTCGTACCGTAATACAACTACGCCACCGAGGCAGTCAATATAATAGTTTTTTATACAGGGGGTTCATATTACCGATACATATATATAGTTTAAGAATAACTTCCTCGAAGGCCCCAAGAATCCCATGTGAGTGGTGCAGGGTTTAGTCAGTATCATGTTTGTTTGTAGACCCGAATTGGAGCGTTGACCTAACCGATGTTTCTGCGCCAGATGGCCGAGGTGGAAGACGTGGTGGGCGTCGAGTTCATGTGAAGGAGCGCCACTTCAGTGGGATAGTTCTGTTGTTTAGAGGTTTATTTTAATAAATATGTTGATTGTATATTGGTTTTATTTACATATTGCATTTATTTACAGTTATAGGAATTAAATCTACAATATGTGATTAGTATGAATGTCTTTTATTTCTGTTGGCGACATTGTCTACATAAGAATGGCCTATGAATTTAATCCATGGATAAGGGAACTTTCATTGCATACAAAAATCTGTATTATATTTTCAAAGTGTGACTGACTAATAGTCCCATGACATAAAATTAATACTAGGGCCATTGTTGATCTGGAACCTTATAAAATGCATAATAATATATGTCTAATGACTAATCTATCAATCACATAACTACTTCTTCAAAGACTGTCTCCCATCTTCCAATAACTGTACTAAAATAGGATACACATCATCATAGGTAGCAATTTGGTTTTGTCTAATGTGATTCTGGTATCTTTGCAAGGCTCCTGCCACAAACTCCAACCTCTCCTTCTCATTCCGATGTGTGTCCAGCCACTGCATCAATCTCTGCACATTCCATCCCGCGCATGTGTGAGGCGCTAATAACTGATGTCCAGCATGGGAGAAAAGGAACATCATCACTAAAGAATATGGCAGACTAGCCCCTTCCGCCTGACTCTTGGCAATTTCTTGAGGAGACTTCTCAAGAAGAAGATACACAGCTTTTAATTGCCTGTAGTGATCCCCTAGCTCCGTCATGTCGCTTACCAGAGGTGATAAGGCAATTTCTATGTGTTTGCAGTCATTTTGAAGCTTCACTCTGCCAAATTTAGTCATAGGTCTGACATTGCATATGTGGTTAATAAATCTTTCAATGCAGGCTTTAGCAATGTTCAAACAACAATCATTTAGAGCTGCTTTTTCATTAAACATAGACAAGTATATATCTTTACATCTTGACACAAATTGTTGCAACTCCTTCATGTATGGGGAACAGGACAAATTTTTCCCTGCAGGGTCATCTGCTCTTATTAAGTCTGGTTCCTCATGCATTGTCATCAGAATGATGTAAAGGGAGTTTTTGATGGATTCAGCAAAGAGTTGCAGTGTGGGCATGCTGGATATGCCCTTTAGACTATTTTGGACAATCTGGATGCTCTCCTGTGGCAGCATAGAGTTCATATTTACAAGAACCCTCTTAATTTGTGAAGAGAAGTAATATAAAGCATTGCATAGATTAGCATTTTTCTGCTGTGAGCTGGTTGGTGGCTCTATGATTTGTGCAACATCACTATCCATAGACAATCTCTGTTCAGCCTCTACATTCATTTGCTTTATGGATTTAGCCACGCTGTTGGCAAGGCTGATGCTCAACTGCTTGTCTCCAAGTGATATGCTGAGAGCTTCAGCAATGACCCTGATGGCATTATCTATTTGGTCCATGGTTGGCACTTGGCTGAGGTGCCACATACTCCTCACGGGCTCTAGTAACTTTCCTAATGATTTTGATAAGAATGAGTTCTCCCATTTAGTTAGACATTCTCGGTTCAGCTCCAAATCTTTGCATTTCAGTCTGAACAGCAAGTCATTGAAACATTTGAGTAGTTTTGGATAATCTATTTCAATAGACTGGTTTACAGTCAAAGAACTTTTTTCCAGTTCACTGCTGAAGACAGAGGTTAGATCTGACCAGAAATTCTTGGCTATGTTTCTGAAGTTTCCAATAGCATGCAGCTCATTGATAACATTCTGAAGCATTATGACTTTAGTGCAGCTGTTGTAGATCTCGCCTTTAAACAGCTTCTCAATGTTGTCCCACAGTTTGATTTTGAAGTCTTGAGCATTCATAATGTTGGCTTTGCCTGGAGCTACCCTACCTGAACTTGACTTTTTCACTTCTATAGACACCATTTGGACATTCAGAGCTGTGGTTATTTCCTTTTTAAGATCATTTAGAATGTTGTTAACAGTGTTCTTTATTTGTTCTTCAGTACATTGTAGATTTTGGAAAACTTTGAAACATTGTAAAAGTTTAGTTTTGTCTTCATTTAGTAAGCTAGACTGAAGTAAAGCTGTGGATTCATTTAGTAACTCCTTTCTTCTTCGGTCCACAGAGATCAACACCTCGTCCAATAGTGTAATACCTTCAAAATCATAGTCACCGATCAACTCATTTAGCTCGAAAAGTATCATGGCCTCTTTGGATGGGTTATCTTTGATACCTTTTAGTTTGTTCCATAAAACCAATATCTTTGAGGTGTGACGAAGTAAGTTACACGTAGTCTGTACCCTCTCGAGCATCAACGTTTGTTTTTCAAGAGCGTAGTACGGAGTATGTACTCTGTTTTTCAGTTTTTCGGCGCCGCGAATTAGATTTTGTACTTGGGCTTGCACGGATTCTAGAGTGACTTCCAAGTCGGAAATATGACTCGCTTGTGTTAGTAAGTCATTATGTTTGGCCAACACTTGTTTTTCTAGACTTTTGCCCAGTTTTTCAATCCCTTGAGCGAGTTTAGTCACTTGATCGGTCACGGATAAATTTTCGTGAATTATTGGTTTTATAGTATCGTCCAGGAATTTGCTATAGAATTCGTCGTTTTCTATTTCCACGCACACGTCTTTTGCGTCCATTTTTATGAATGTAAAATATCTATTATTGCTTTAGGGGTGCCGTGTTTACAAAATAGCTGATGACATGACACTACATGACACATGTCAATGTGACATGACAGTTAGAACTTTTAATTCTATTACGGCCTTGACAACCAGTTTAATGAGGCTTGAATAGTTTCCGTGGCAAAATTGTCCTAAAAGACAGAGCCAGATAGGAAAAAAAAGAAAATAGTTTACGGTTTAGGGTTGACAGCGTAGAATGAATGTAAACAGAAAATTATATAAAAGTTACAAGAAATCTCACAAGACAAATGAAACTAATATTACGTTAACCAATCTCTAATATAAGTTCTGGGTTCATTGAAAACAACTTATTTCGTGTGAAACACTCACGCCTTTTATCCCTGAAGGGGTAGGCATAAGTGCAACTAGTGAACCCACTTTTCGCCGTGCGTATTCCGTCCCATGATGTGATAGGGGACGAACCTATCGCCATATCGGGCATAAATTCCAGACTCCGGGCTGATACTCATTAGAAAATTCTTATATCACTGCCCGACCCGGGGATCAAACCCGAGACCACAGCATTACAGTCGTACCGTAATACAACTACGCCGCCGAGGCATTCGTAGGAAAATTGCATCAATATCGCTTCAGTGGCTTTTAAACTTTTGAACTCATTATATCTCAGATATACCCAAATCGATTATCGAGCGCTCCTGTGGACTTAGAATGTGACACGAAGACGCAACTCGTAAAACGATGTCGTTTAATTTTGATGTTTGTGATTGATCGAGAGACCAATACGTCAGTCTCTCAACCAATCCCAATAAGACGAAACGGAGACGTGACGTGTTTTTTTGTCACATTCTAAGCCCACTGAACTATATCATTCATGGAGGATAGATATAAGATGGAGAGACAATAGCATCAATTTACTAAGGAAACCAGTGTCGCCAAACTCACACATGCATATTATTCACATACTATCATCTCTTCATTATGATTGGCCGAAATGAGCAATCGCAATAAGACTTATATCACAAAATAATTTGCATAAAATTAAACGTTATTTTCATTGCATAAAAATCATATTATAAAAATCAACACGAGTTCATAGGACATTTTTTCTTCTGTGTGAAATTTTGATTTTAATTAGTTTTAATACCGCTATTCCACGCTAGATGGCGTTTATCATAAAAGCTCTTATAGTCTTTTAAATAAGAGATGTTATTGAATGACACACAGTGCGCTAGCATGTCGGTAATAGTGTTGCACCCATACGATACCTTCTTGTATACGTATCGATGGTGCTTGTTTTATAACTATAAAACTTTAATAACATTAATAAAAGAAATGGACTTATCCCAAAATTATATTAATTTTATAAGCGCTGGAAAAGTTGTTGGTACTATTTTGAAAAAAAATATAATTCAGTATTTAATTTATTTAAATTTTAAGTACAGATTTCAAATTCATAATTTAGGCTTTCAATACTGTAGATATGTTAGATTACAATATCAGCTACACAGCTAATATAGCTAATATACAGGGAGTCCCACTGAGGGAAACACATGGCACAATATATAGTATTTTTGAAGGAAACCTATTTAGCCTTCTCGTAGTGTTGATCATTCACTGGTGGTAGGTCTCTCATATGTAAGAGTCCGTCTGGGTGGGTACCACCGCAATGTCTATTTCTACCGCCAAGCAGCAGTGTGCATGCACTGTTGTGTTTCGGTTTGAAGGACATTGTAGCCAGTGTAACTACTGGACATAATGAGACATCTTATGTCTCAGGATGACGAGCGCAGTGGAATGCCACACAGTACTTTGTAACTCAAGGTGCTGTATGGTGTTACTACTGTTTATGGGCGGTTCGTATCGCTTACCATCAGTCGAACGGCATGCTCGTCTCGTCATTCAATGACATTAAAAAAAATCGTTTACCTATAAATGGATCTTTTGGGGAAAATGAAAATAAAAAATCTTGTACTGTTGCATAAATGAATTATAGCGACCATAGCTTTGCATCACAAGTGGATCATGCATAGACACCTGTTTTGTATTTTTCGTATTAAAACATAGCGTATCAGTAAATAATAATTATCGATAATATTTTATCGACCATGTATGCACTAATTGAGTAGCGGTGACATTATAAATGTGTAACAAATCATTCTAGAACAACTGATTTGCGTTTACGAAAATTAATCATATGTCGATAACAATAAGGAACACTTTAAATTGAAATTTTTGTGCCATATTTGACTTAGAAAATCGATAGATATTATTCAATTAAATTGCAATAAACCAGAAAATATTGCTAACCGATGGTAGGAAATACATCAGTGGGACATATTCTTACTATGGCTATGATTTTTGCGATCCAGAATTGCACAATAGGGAATTTTAATATTATTAAATATTTTTTCAAATTATTTACGCTTTGACAGTGCGCAATAACGACTGAGACCGCTCCAACGATGAGTTAGTAATGCAGTACTAACTAGGGGATAAAAGGTTACGCCCACTTACTAGTTCTACTGTTTTCTTTGTTCTGTGATATCATTGAATACTTTATTTTTACATACACACACACACTAGAGTTCCAATATTGTTAAAATGGCTGTTCCTTTTTATTATATAGTTATTTCATATATATATTTTTTTTACATTAGATTAATTTACTGTAACATAAAACGTTACTTGTCGCTCAGTAGGCCAACGCTATAAACTTTCCGCATAACATCTTAGGAAATAATTAGGAGAGGCTGAAAACCAGCGCTGCTCGGAACTACTGTCCCGGTCAGCACGAGCTGAGCCGCCTCCTTTTGCCTTTATCTTAGTTTAAGCTTAAGAGTATCTTTGTTATTATTAGTGTTATAAGGCAATAAACTGATTTTATTATTATTATTACTATGATCATAATGGAAATACTAGCGACAATGACTAGCAAGGAAATATTATGTAGGTAATCGATAATAATCTCAGAACTCTTTGTCGATAATAAAACAAAACCCCTTTGTGATCTCAATTTATTTCAATAAGCACACGGTCTTGTGCTACATTGTTACAGAATTAATTAAACATTATCTACTATTTCCAACAAATATTGTGCATAGCTTCGAAATTCTTTTTATATGGTAAAATATTACAACACTATTCGTTCATAATACATTATGACTGATTTATTCCTTGTAAATGTTGCAAAGCACTAAAAATATACAAAAATATGGCTACAAAATGGATATAATTTTCAAATGGCAAATATTTACGATTTCCATGGCAGCTTAATATTTCTTGACGTCTTTATACCGAAGTGGTGGGAATTGCCTGGATCCCAAAATACATTATTTATAATGTCTGATAAAATTATTTATATGTCGATTACTAATAAGAATCCTTATAAGAAAAATATTACACTGAATGTATTTTTGTCGACAAAATATAAAATAAAGAAAATTATAAGTAAGTAGTTATAACATAAACCATAAAATTAGGTTCTTACATTTAACAAAAACGTAATTAATTTTGTTAATTTATATACTTACCACAATATGGTAATATTACTAATTGCAACCCCAGGCTAGACAATTTAGGATGACACAAACGGGATAAAGACGCTGCGTTCGAAGACAAAATAATACATAAAGAACAATTTTTCATTCATATCTGCTTACAATAAACTAATGACTAAACATATTTTAACTTAAATCACTACGGAAATCAATTAAAATATATACCTTCGTATTTTTAATTTATTTAAAAATTCGTTTTATTAATTCATTGTACATGCTGAGTAAAATAACATAGATAAAAACATGCCTATTAAAATGTTTGTGGCAACCTAAATATACAGGATTTTACGATGTCATGCTATGGAAGTAACATTACAAATATTTATAGAATTAAGGAAATATGTAAGTAGCCAACATCTTATCAGCTAATAATAACTGGTTTTGAACATATAATTGCGACATTCCATTTTCATAACATATTTGTGATGAGATATTGCCACATGTAATACATTTGTCAGAATTTTATTTTGATTCCTAAGTTTTCTTCATAGAAGCGTGGAATTAAGCGCCCTATACTAATGAAATAGAAAAAGTTACTCGGCTAAAACAGTAGAAAACATTCAACAATTTATCTTACAATTACATCGATAACAATCTTCCATTGTATCATATTCATATACTGTTAAATTGCTCTAATGAACACCACTCGCTCAATTTCTGACTTTCTCACCTAATTCTACGGCCTTGGAAATTATTGTGTGGAAGTTTATGTCTGCTGAGTTACTCATAAGGCATCAGACTATTTATAAAATAAAGCACAGTTATAGTGAAAAAAAAAGTTATTTTCCACTAAACTGTACACAACTCTCACACACAAATCAAATACAAGGCTTGTTTCTTTACAAAGCATCATAATGATTATAAAACGGATATATTCGTTAGCCGGTCAATATTCGCTTTTCAGGTAACACTGCATTTTTTTAAATTAGAACCTTATGCGCCGCTGCGTAAAAACGATATCCGCTTAATTGACGGGTGACGTCATGGCCGAATCTGGCCAAGCGAATATTGACCCGTTAGTTAGGTACGTTTTCAAACTGAAATAGAAGAGCCGTCAGTGTTGCAAGCTTAACGCTAAATATATATCTATAACTTCTCAAAAATTTTACCATAAACCTTCATTGTTATTTGTTTTTACAAATATTTATGTTTACTTGATGCGGAAGTAGATTTAATTATATATTTATTAGATTACAAATATAGAATTATGAATTAGTGTATAATTTTAAATCTTATAATATTTTTTACCGATTGAATCTTATTAATTGATACAATATAAACGTATAGTATAATATACCAAGATTTAAATATAATTAGTTTTTCCTTACCTGTCTAATATTGTTAATCAAACATTTTACAGCTTTTCTAACAAAATTAAAGTAAATATCATTTATCCGAACAAAACATGTGTGTATTTTTTTCTTATAGTATTGTTTAATTATCAACATTGTGCCGACAAATGTCTTGTACTATGAGACCGGTAAGGAGAAACTATTTTTTAGTATAACCCCTTCCGCACCGCAGCCAGATTGCTCTATCTAAGTAACAGTTATATATAATTTTACAAAAGTGTGAACACGCGCTGGGCATATGCTGTAAGGCAGGTCGCCACTGCAATGTCGAGGCCCAAGCGAGGTACAAGTACTTAGGTAGAATTATAATGTTATACAAAAAATATTGATAATTACAAGTGGCCGCCGCTCCTTTTCGCACCATTGTGCCCGTTGACGGACGTGCCACACTTGGCGCCTGTGCCTCGACAACTCTTCGACTCCTAAGCGACCAGCACAAGTGTGATCAACAATAGCACCGTCAGTATAACGCCTTGAGGACCGAGCTATTTATGCTTTGCTTGATATGTTACAAATCATTAAATATCTCAAACTAAAATCAGTTTAAATGGACTTTAAAATTGGGTAGCCATTTTTTGAACATGTTACATTGGAAACATACCTAATTTATCATCCATATGCCGTGTTACATAAATGATTAGCTGCATATGTACTTTCATACTGCCTATACATTTATAAAGGGTCTTACCGATTTTTTTTGTGTTATTAATAATCTCACCAATGTAAATGATTAAAAAATTAAACTAGTTTGTCTAAACATGTTAAAAAAATGTAACCTGTTCCTTATCATGGTTAAACAACCCTAAAAAGGTCTCTTTAGAAATACGTGCAAAAGTACTTAGCAAATTTGACTGAAGTGTATTCTAAAGTCCTATGCCAGTGGCAAATAGATCACATCGATAACGGTAGAATATCACTTTCTAAATGCTATTTCTCCAATAGTAGCTATAGTCGCATATATTTGAAGACCTTAAAATGTGTCGACTGGGGATGGCAGAGGCAAAGGAAACAGATACAAACGGAAACACACTTGCATACTTACAGCAGATAATAACTAAATTTCTAAACCTAGTTGTTTGTATTTTAACACAACCTATCTTTTAGGTGGTTTGAACACAAAATTAAGGAGGTAAGGGGGAGGGGGGAAATCTGCTTCTTGAATTTTTTTAATCTACTTACAACTTCACAGCCCTCCATCTAGCGTTGAGTAAAGTGTGATGGATGAAAAACTACATTTGGTATTTTTTTGTTGGTTTTTTGTTAATTTTTTTTTATGAAACGCTTGAGATCGTTCCACAGTTTGATGAACAGCGTATGCATTATTAGCCATATCGGTATATCGAGTGTGTTACTATATTGATACTTAAAACTCAAAGCATGATAGCTCTGAACATATGAGCGATATCCCGAAAAATAATCCTAAACGTATAATATGTATACTGGTGTTCTTTTTACATATAAAAAGCATCACCGAAATGACAAAAACTTGAAAATAGAAAAATCTTTTTATGGAAGATATTTTATAGCTGGTCACACTTTGGTATCGTGATATCAATACACCATGATGCATAAAAACTCAATCCCCTTGTTTAGAAGCCCCACAACACGGTGTTCTTTTGAACAAAACTGTACAAAGAAAAAAATCTAATTTAGAAGCATGCCTTACGGTATAATGTAACTGCCATTACTAAAATAAGAAAATAATATTTATGGATATTATTTAAACTGGCAATTCATATAATTACTGGCTTGATAATACACTTCTGTGAAGACAATAAATATAATTACGAAATACATGTTCAAAATAAATAAAGATAAAAAATACATAACATACGAAATAGATAAAAATGATCATACATGTTTTCAAAAATTAAATTAATAAATGAGAATTATTATCTTGTTTCCAATAGTAGTTTATACTTCATAGATTTTAAATCATCATTCATTCACTCGGGAATGGTCAATCAAATCAACTTGTTGTCAACAATATTGACAAATAGGACTGATTGTTTTTATTAATTATAAGAAATATATCTTTTGTGCACCAAATAAAGGACTGGATTTTACATTTACTTACATTCTCTATTTGTAAGTATTTCGTGATAAATATTTGTTATAACAAAATATAAACATAGCTACCTGAAGAAGTACTCTAAAGGTTCACATGAAAAAATTGTATATTATTCGTAATTTTTCAGCAGATAATAAAAATATTATTATATACTTTTTTTTGGTGCACAAGGGATCTTTCTTTTATATTCATACTTCCCTAACCGACGAACCCTATAATAGGGTTGCCACCCGTTCGTGTTTTCCAGGCCTGCTTAAATGTAAAATACAAATTTGGACAACTCAATTATTTGAGTTAATATTTTTGAATATTTACTCTTTGTATGTATTTACCCCTAATTATTACGCGCCCCAGTTCCTTCTTCATTTTTAACATTTTCGGGAATCTCACAAACTCATTTATACACATCAGAAGTAACTAGGTTTCCGTATCCAAAAGGTATCGACAGAACCCTATTACTAAACTAGGCTGCCTGCCTTGTCTGTACAACATTTAATGCGCTCTAGCTCTGGATATTAATAAGCGGGCTGAAATTTCCAAAGAATATGTTATGGCGCACACCTTAACAAATAATAATAGCGACAAAAATGGTGGGTGTACCGAACCTTAGGGACCCGAGTACGATTCGCACCTGGTTGGCTTTCATATCAATCATGTACATATTAGTTTGTTATTTAACTTATCTTTGTACTTTAATAAAACAAACATAATAGATGTTGGTTTCTTTTGTGATTATTTATATCAAAACTTGTGATATTTTTAACAATACCATAGGTTTTTTAAATACAGCAGAACAATATCCATAAATATTATATCCACATTAACAAGAAGTCTCATTACTCGACACAGAAAGGACAATGGGGCAATTTACAACACATCTTTGCGGACAAATTTATGCACGATTTCTCGGAAAACTATTTAAACTAAGAGCCCATTGTTAAATCTCTTTACAACAGATGGCAGTTGATTGGTATAAATTAATACCTAGAATATTTGAGTTGACAACCCTACCGTTTTAATAGAACTTGCAGACATTATTAACATTTTAAATTTTACCATGAGTTTAATTGTATCAATCCATATGGACCTCAATATACCTAAGCCGAACTGCACAGTTTAAAAGTTCATAAAAACCACTGCTTACAACGTCCACAAGTTCCATCATGTCTGTGGACACTGCCCCATTCTCCTCGCCAGAGACCGAGATCCTTGCAGTCCAAGCTTAATACTACCTACGGCTTACAGTAGCGTGCATTTGAATCCGCGCCTGGAGCCCAGCTTGTTCCCCCGCTTGTATTTCTTGCCGCGGCTCTCCTTGTCCTTGCGTATCTCTCGCACGAGCGTGTAGAATGCGTCGTCGACTCCCATCCGCGTCTTTGCTGACGTCTCTACGAATGGCACGCCGTAACTCCGCGCCACCTTTAATGAGAACAATGATCATTTTATTGAAGTAAAACGTCTTTACGCCCGTTTGACTTGGGGAGTAAGCTGGTGAATGCGTGACGAGAGCGTTACGAAGTATATGTTATACATATATAAACACACACATATATATATATACATACATATAGATAGAGCTAAAGAAGTTTTACTTCAGTCGTGGGGTCTATCTAAAGCACACTAGCTTTTTTATTATATTTTTTATCCATGTGCGTCCCCTGTATGTGATTTAAGAAGGACGTATAGAAAATGATCCTGTCTTTAGGTTACATACATTTTAACTTCACCTTCAATTACTTTGTTCGTGGAAAATCTAATGCGGGTAGAAACAGGAGCTAAAAGTATAAATTGCATCTTAATTATCATTGCGGTTACGTTATTGTGTTGTGTAAATTTTATTTTTACAATGACACGAACAAATGGTTTCCCCTATTATTAGATAAATTTTATTTATATGCCATAAAGATTTGTACATACCTATTACATATTAGATATAGGCGCAATATGTGTACAATGTACATGATTTACATAAAACATGTCCTATCAATATATTGACGTAATCAAAGGACGTCAATGCGGGTGACGTTGGAGGGGGGAAAATAAAGCATTTTGCACGATCTTAACATACTATTTTATATATTTTTTTTGTCTAATTGCGTAGTATCTGGTATAGCTGTTGTTCGGCGAGGATGAAACATTCATATATTTTTTCCCAATTTCCTTCTTATGTCGTATCCATTGTATGGTCTCCGCTACTCGGTGCTGCTAGTTCCTAATCTATAATTATATTAATATCCTTTTTTATGACCTATCACAATATGCACTTTCATTTATGCCTACCATACCATACCAGCCCTGTATTATAAACTGCCTACTGCTGAGCACGGGCCTCCTCTACAACTGAGAGGGTTAAGGCCTTAGTCCATCACACTGGCCTAGTGCGGGTTGGCAGACTCCACATACCCTCGAAATTCAGAGTACTTCTCAGATATGCAGGTTTTCTCACGATGTTTTCCTTCACCGTTAATGCAAGCGATAATTCACAAAGAATACACACAACTTTTTAGAAAAATCAGAGGTGTGTGCCTTGGGTTTTGAACCTGCGGACATTCGTCTCGGCAGTCCGTTCTACTCCCAACTAGGCTATCGCCGCTTTTCCTTTATGCCTAGGTAATTCGTATCCATGAATCTTAATATATTTGGAAATTTATCGGCGGTGAAGTTCACTTATCAAGTTTAACATTTCGCACCTTTAGAACGAAACCGACACAATTCAATGAAATCGAAAATTGAGTTATCGTCATAAAATTAAATAAAATACAAATACTTCATGCAAAAATACTGCATGTATCCTACAGAGTTGTGTTTTTTACTTATTAACGGAATGGAAATACTGAATCAATTCGATTTTTTTAACCGACGTAAAAAAAACGGTGGAAGTTCTCAAGTCGACGTGTATATATTTCTTTTTATGTATGACCACGATAACTTTTTACAGAGTAGCCCAATTTTAATTATTCTTTTTGTATTGGTATACCCATACCTAACCTACCTACCTACCTAAGGGTGGGAAAAAGAGGTGTGTGTTTACTCACAGATTTTAATGCTGAGTTGTGTATTAAAAATTAAGCATGTAGTTTATAGCCATAAAAAAATATAAAATAAAAACGATTTAACAAAGAAATTAAACCGCCGAAAAAACTGAAAAGCAAAAATTTATAAACATTTTTTATTTAACCTTAATAACTAAGATCTTAAACTAATGTAAGTATCCCTACGTAATTTTGGGTCGGTGCTAAACAGTAACAATTTGTTGTGACTCAAAATTAAGGATAAATAAAAAATGATTATTATTTTTTGCTTTTCAGTTTTGGCGGTAGTTTAATTTTTTTGTTAAAAAGTTTTTATTTTTATTTTTACAACAGGATACTACACTGTTGATTTGATTCTATGTAATGGCTAATCATGTGGGCGGCGGGAAAACAATATTATGTAACTCTTAAACATCAGTTTGTTTACATTTTATGCAAAATCTATTTGAATAGATATTAGTAGTAAACTAATTATAGATACAAATGTCACACATTGCAGTATACGGGGGCGTTTCTCGTACAACACAGTTAATCATTGTTGCAATTACTAATAGCATTATATTCGTATCACGAGGTTGTGCACGCATACGCTTACTCACGCCTTTTATCCCCGAAGGGGTGGGCAGAGGCGCTAATGCACCCACTTTTCGCCATTTTTATTCCGTCCCATGATGTGATAGGGGGCGAGCCTATCGCCATATCGGGCACATATTCCAAACTCCGGGCTGATACTGAATAGAAAAACCCAATATCACTTTGCCCGACCCGGGGATCGAACCCGATACCTCAGCATTGCAGTCGTACTGTAATACAACTACGCCACCGAGGCAGTTACACACGAGGTTGTGTAACACAGTATTTATAGAAAAGAAACCTGTGGCATCCAGTAGCAGATTTGCAGTGTTGGCCGCCCTAGATCCTACTCCCATACTATCAGTCACTACTATTTAGCTTGTAGTTTTAGCGACCGCTAATAGGTATAATGCTAACGCGGCTCGAACTCATTTTCATTATGAGTCCTACATGTAGAAAGAGCCAAATGCTTTAGGTAACTTCTGTGTAAGTTACTCACCCAGTGGTTTCGTGAGTTTGCCGCCCCAAATTCTACAGCTAAATGCATCTTTGAAGGTTTTAGTGTGTAAGAGATATTTTCTGACGCCAAGCACGCATGTGCATGTCGTAAAACAACTTCACCCAGTAGGCGGAGCCTGAGCGGAGTGCGGGAGGTGAAAGTCGTCTGATCAATCCATCATTTGGTCCATACGCTGAAGCCTGTCGCTTGCTTCCCCGCGGACATTTACAAGCGATGGGTCAAGTTGTTTAGCGACAGCTATACGTATGAAGGGAAGCCAGTGCAGTTGGAATTATGGACCTGGCTCGTATGTTTTTAGGCCACGGCCAATGAATCTAGTAGGTAGACTCCCATAATCAGAAGTTTTAGGCCAGGTATTGCGAAACTTTATTGGTTAAAGAGCACAGACCAATAAACCGTTAGTCATTATTTATGAAAAAAAAAACTGCCTGTAACGTTCCATTCAGAGCCGGTCTTTTCGGATTCTAGCGATTTTTTAAATATTTTGTTTGGCATACATTCTCAATTAATATAGGCGTGTCAGATTTATTTTGTCACAGGCCACCGGCATTAGATCACCATCCCTGTTCTAGGCGGTTGCTTTTTAACAAATGACCTTAGAAGACGAGCGACTTGCTCGTATGGTCACTTAGGTGTTTAGAAAAAAATCCTAAGAAGTAAAAACATTACATGCACTGCCAATCCATTATGTCCAAGGCGTTTGTTGTTTTTCCGTAAGTTGACGTGTAACTTAATGTAATTTTATGACAACCGCAACTATTTATAATATGCCATACATAGTTACAGTTGTATTAGTCAGTCCGGGGGCAGAATTAACCAGACTTAAAGTGGAATTATTTGTCATAATGTATGTATTCTATATTTGTTTATACTTTAGGTACATGGCTAGTGACTCAACTTTACCCAATTGGTTCTATTATTCTTGTCTATTAAATTAATTATAGCACTGTTAGTAGGATATGGTATAATTATGAAGTACCTGGATGTCCGAGCTTTGCTCGGTATTTTTTTTTGGTAAATTGTGTTTTTTAGAAATTATATTTAAATACGAATTACATACTCTGATCTCAAACCAAACACTCATTGGCTTAGTGTTGCTTAACAATGCCATCTACCTGACATTGGCTAAATGCAACTGAACTGCGAAGCCACAAAGAAAAGAAAAAACAACGCAATCTACTGTTGTGTCGTTAAAGCAGTTAGTCGCTCCCAATTAGATGTCAGGAAGAGTTTTCAGTAATTACTGAAAACACGGATTAAAAGACATTTTCTAAAAATGAATCCTAGCTAGATCGATTTATCGGCCCCGAAAACCCCCGCATACAAAATTTCATGAAAATTGTTAGAGCCGTTTCCGAGATTCAGACATTTATATATATATACACAAGAATATACAAGAATTGCTCGTTTAAATATATTAGATATTTACTAACTAGTAACTGATACTTAGTTACTTTTCTGATAAGAATATGCATTGACATGGATAAGCCTACTCCATAAAACAATAGTTTCAAAGCAATAAAGGCGGACAATACAAAATAAATACAGGCATGAGGTATAGAAATAACTATATATTAATTGTATTATAACTATAATATACACACACACACACGCATTTTATCCCCGAAGGGGTAGGCAGAGGCGCAATTAAAGCACCCACTTTTCGCATTAATATATATATAACTATAAATATATTCAACGACTGCCTCAGTGTCGTAGCTGTATTACGGTACGACTGCAATGCTCAGGTCTCGGGTTCGTTCCCCGGGTCGAGCAGAATGATATTAGGTTTTTCAAATCAGTATCAGCCCAGAGTCTGGAATTTGTGCCCGATAGGGCGATAGGCTCGCCCCCTATTACATCATGGGACGGAATAACGGCGAAAAGTGGGTGCACTAGTTGCGCCTCTACCTACACCTTCGGGGATCAAAAGGCGTGAAAGTGTGTGTGTGTGTGTGTGTGTGTGTGTGTATGTGTGTGTGTTCAAAAGGTAAACATACGTCTTTACACTGAGTGGCTTTGTATTAAAAATGTACTGTATGTGATATCTAATGGTATCTCTAATAAATAAATTTAAAAAAAGAAGTGTAAAAAAATCACTTGAATTATTGCCAGATTTCTCAACTAGACATATCCTGTGAATGGGCACTGACTATAAAGTTTACATACACCCTAAAAATTTATATATGCACATCATAATATAGACTTTACTCCAAAAAAATCAATATTATGGTCACAGAAGGACTTTAATGCTTGGAATAGATTTATACACAAGCAGAGTCACAATAAAAGCTAGTATTTATATAATGTATACAGTAATTATTGTATATAAAGGATACACTAATTAATTAAATACAAGGTCAATTAACAGTAAAAGTATGTTCCTGTTATAAAGTATTTAATAGCCAAAAACCCACAGTATCTTTATTAATCTTCTTTAACACATACCTAACTATTAATGTCAAGGCTTTTTAAATATAGAATACTATCTTTTGCTCGCGGCTCCGCCTGCGTGAAAAGTTTTTCCGGGATAAAAGCCCGTTTTATATTAGCCCAGGATAAAAAATAGCCTAAGTTACTAGCTAAAAATGTAGCTTTATATTGGTGAAAGATTTTTTTAAATCGGTCCAGTAGTTTTGAGTTTATCCATTACAAACAAACAAAATATCTAATCTTTCCTCTTCATAATATTAGTATATACACATAAGTATAGATTGTAAAGTATTTAACAATGTTACATGTTAGGACATGGCTTATCGCTGTGCATATTAGTCAGCGTTAGTTTTGTCTATATTAGACTGACTTGACAGGATGAATGCCACTGCTTAACTGAAAACTAGTGAACACTCTAATGAGACAGCATTATTGTTGATTTTGATGCAAAAATAGAACATAAAAAAACAATTATATAAATTTATTTGTACTCTGATTCATCTGGTTATTTTAGTAAGAAACAAAAAATAAAATAAATGTAATTTGTATGAAAAGAAAATATATATTGGTGTTAAAAGTTGTAAATACAATAACAAACGCCCAAGCATATTATTGGAAACAGGTAAAACGTCCACAGGAAGTAGGAAGCCATTTCATAGTATTTTGTCTCTGGGTGATGACAACTTGTTTACAATGAGTAGTTCGTACCAAATATTTTTAACGTTCCAAGTTTATTTTTTAAACACATCTAAGAATCCGTTATAGCTTCATTTTACTATCAATATATAAACCAAGGGTTTTTCATTTAAATCATTAATTTGAGTTCATTGTGCGTAGTAAAATATTAGCCCTATTTCTAAGGGTACACATAATTATCAGATTAAATACTCTTTTTTCAAATTTCAAATTTCAAAGCCTTTATTACTGATTTTATAATACATTAACATAAATATGGGTGTGCACATCAGTCCGGTTCTACATCTAAATCAGCGTGTCCTGCAGACACATAGGCCTCCTCTAACCTCTTCCATTCCTCTCTATCTCTTGCAGCTCTGAGCCACAACGGTCCCGCAACCTTTTTTATGTCGTCGGACCACCGTTTCAGTTGCCTTCCCCTTTTCCTTTTGCTGTTATATCGTGGGATCCATTCTGTGAGGTCTTTGGTCCATTTTATTGTTGTCTCCCTAAGCATGTGACCTAACCAGCGCCATTTAAGCTGCCGAGTTTTCCTGGTTACATCTTCTACTTTTGTTATTTTTCTTAGGTCTGTTGCTCGCTTCTTGTCAATTATTTTGTAGCCCAGGATGCTCCTCTCCATGCTTCTCTGACAAGTTCTTAATTTGTGGTGGAGTTTTCGTGTCATAGACCATGTTTGGCAGCCATAGGTTAGAGTTGGCAATATGCACGAGTTGAACAGTTTTCGTTTTATTTTTATGGGGTATTTTTTGTTTTTCATAATGTCTTTGAAAGACCAAAATCTCTTCCATGCATTAGTTATTCTTCGATCTAACTCTTGTGCCATTTGATCTTGAAATGTGATAAGTTGTCCGAGATATATGTAAGTCTTGACATAGTCTATTTGTTCGCTATCTACATGTATGCTAATTTCTTTTCTATTGGTCATAGTCTTGGTTTTGGATTTGTTTATTGTGAGCCCAACCTCTTTGCTTTTTGTGGCAAGATCTTGTATCATTGTCTGTAGTGTTTCTGGATTATCAGATATCAATACCAAATCGTCTGCAAATCTGAGGTGATTGAGTTTGTGGCCATCAATATTAATTCCATGGTCATCCCATTTCAGAGTTCTCATAATTTCTTCCAGTACAGCAGAAAAAAGTTTGGGTGAGAGAGGGTCACCTTGTCGGACCCCTCTTTGAATTGGGAAATTTTCACCAAGTCTTTCCAGTTTTACCCGTGATGAACTATTTAGATACACATTCCTCATCAGTCGTATATATTTGGGTTCTACGCCTTGGTTCTCTAGAGCTTTCCAAATGCAGTGGTGTTCCAAGCAATCAAAGGCCTTATTGTAGTCTATAAATGCCAGGTATAGGGAGCATCCATATTCTTGGCATTTTTCTATTATTTGTTTCAGGCTGTGCATGTGGTCTGTAGTTGAATATCCAGATCTGAATCCTGCTTGTTCCCTTGGTTGGTGGAAGTCCAAAGTTTTGGAGATGCGATTTAGGATTATTTTTGAAAAAACCTTGTAAACATTTGACAGGAGGCTGATAGGCCGGTAGTTACCTATGTCGTCTTTATTACCTTTTTTGTATATGAGGATAATTTTACTGTTTGTCCATTGAACAGGAATGTATTCGGATTCCAGAATGGTGTTGTAGAGATTGGTAAGTCTATTCAAGTTATCTGGCAGCGTAGCTTTCATCATCTCATTCGTAATGTAGTCTTGACCGGGTGATTTGTCATTCCTCTGTGTTCCCACAGCATGGGCTACTTCGTTTTCTAAAATAGGGGGAATGATCTCTTCGTTTTCTTTCTCTAGTGTTACATATTGTCTTTCTATAAATTTTGATGCATATAGTTCCCTATAGAAATCAGTCGCTGCGTCAACTATGTTCTTTCTTTTTGTTTCAGGTATTTCCTTTTTGTTTTTTAGTTTTGGGATCCACACTTTTGTGGCGCGAAGTTCCTTGAGGGCTTTTTTTATTCCTCCTGTTTTAATTATATGATGTTCTATACATTTCATTCTTTTTCTCGCTCTGTCTTTTTTTATTTGGTTGCTTATTTCTTTGCTTATCTTAGTAATTTCTTTTAATACTTTTTTATCTTTTTTATTTTTGAACATAGTCTTTCTTCTTTGGATCAAGTCCTTGGTAGTTTGGCTGAGCAGTTCTGGTTTTTCCTTCTGTATTTTTGTTGTTTTGTACAGATAACTAATTTCCTCATTATATATTTCTTGGATTTTCTTTTTGTTGTGTGCTATTGCATCTGTGAGATTCGATGGTTCTTGTTGGGGGAATTGGTAGTGGTTTTGATGACTGTAGTGTTTCCTACATCTCTTTTGTTTAGTGCAGTACAATCTAGCTCTTACCATGCGGTGATTAGTATTGAAATTTAACTGACTGATTACATGTACATCATGGATTAATTTTGGCTGGTTGCTTAGAATGTGGTCAATTTCGTTGCGGTGCAGGACATCTGGTGAAATCCAGGTCCATTTTTTTGATGGGTTCTTTTTGAAGCAGCTGTTCATGAACTTTAATTTGTGTTCAAGGGCCATTTGTACCATTCGGTCCCCATTGTGGCTCCTCTTTCCTCTGCTATATTTCCCAATTATATCCTCTTCACCTTGGTTTTGTTTCCCAATTCTACCATTAAAATCGCCCATGATGATAATGTTTTTGTAGCAAGACTCAATAGTTTCATTTAAGTGTGCATAAAAATCTTCTTTTAATTTTTCATCTGAAGCCTCAGTAGGTGCATAGACCTGTATTATGGACCAATTGTTGTTGAAGCCCGGTAGCTTTATGTTGAGTATTGCTAGCCTTTCAGAAATTCCTCTGAATTCTATGATGTTTTTCTTAAGTTCCTTCCTTATCATGAATCCTACTCCATAGAGTCCTTTTGTTTCTCCCTTGAAGTAAAGTATGTAGTCACTATGTTCTTCAATTGTATCACCTAGTCTTCTCACTTCGCTAAGTCCTAAAATATCCCATTTGACGTTTTGCAGTGCATTTTCTAATTCCATTAATCTTTCATCGGTTCTTAAGGTTACTGTGTTCAGGGTCGCTATGTATAAGTTACTGTGTTTTTGTTCTTCGTTTTCCACTTTTTTGTGGTTGGTTAGAGGGTTGCGGTCATTTTCCCCCACGGAGACCGCAGTCCGGCTTGGGGGATTTTTCCTGGTTTGTATGTATTTTGTTTTTTTAAAGTTGTTTGTCTGATTTGTCGTCTTCCGGTTTCTGATGTGCGTAGGTTGTCATTGTTTATTTGTTCCTGAGGCTGAGTTTGCCCTTGGGCGGTTCATGAGCCCTAAGGAGTTTGTCTTATTTATTTTCGAGGGAGCTGTGGACTCATTATTTCCGTTGTTACTTTGGTGTGTCGGCGAATCAGTTGGCATTCTTTTTCTCTTCTCGCTTTCTTTGGTTAAATGGGTTTTGTCTTTCACGACTAGCTTGTCATATCGAATGAACGCAATTTTCCCCTTCTTTATTTCTTCTAGTTGTTTAATTTTTAATTCTTTCCTTATATTTATTACCTCTTTAGGATAATCTTCTGTGATATAAACGTTCTCAGGGAGGATCTTGTTGCTGCGAAGCAGTTCTTTCCTTCGCCAAGCTAGGGTGAGCGTAAGTAGAATGGGTCGCACTTTCTTGCTGTCTTTTTTTCCAAGTCTTCGGGCACCGCTTATTTCCCATTTGTCCCAGTTTTCGAGTCCCGTGTCTTTGTTTGCGTTGTTTAGGAAGGTGATGATTAATTCCAGAAGTTCAGTGTCATCTTTTTCTTTTTCCTGTATTCCATGTATCACTAAGTTGTTTTTTCTGACCTCACGTTCGAGATTGTATACCTTTTTATTTAGGGCAGTTACTTCATTTTTCAGTTTTACGTTTTCTTCCACTAAAGGCTTCAATTTTTCATCGATGGAGGTCGAGAGATTAGCAAAACTTTCAGTTAAGGTTATAGTTTGCTTTTTGAAGTCTCTTTGCATTTCACTCATTTTGTCTAGGAGCACTTGCATTGTATTATCCATCACTAAATTTTTTCTACTATTTAGTAGTTTTTTTCTTCTAGTGGTCACCCTAGTTGTCTTTGGGTCTATTTTTTGGTGCTGGCAATAACCGGCTAGAGCTGTCCAATGCCGGAAAACAGCAGGTTTCAACTTGACACTTGTACCTTACTTCACTCTATACAGCTGTCGAATACTGAATTTGAGAGGTTATGTTATACGTATTTATAGGTGTTAATATACGAATTTTAGCAGTTTTTAGCACTTTTCGTGTCGAGCTGTATATTTTTCCGAGCACGTTCTTGAGTGGAAATGGCGCACAATGTTTGTTCTTCGTTGTTATACCGTTTTTACACTGGAATTCTTGATTTTATAGTGAAATACGAATTATTTTATGCAAACGAATTTTTAACGACACCTAACTTGACCGTAGTCGAACCGGAAGTCATATATTTTTAACGTTCCAAGTTTATTTTTTAAACACATCTAAGAATCCGTTATAGCTTCATTTTACTATCAATATATAAACCAAGGGTTTTTCATTTAAATCATTAATTTGAGTTCATTGTGCGTAGTAAAATATTAGCCCTATTTCTAAGGGTACACATAATTATCAGATTAAATACTCTTAAAAAGCTATAAATATTCATAAACTGCATGTAACTTATATATAAGTAAAAATTATAATAAAATGGATTTCCAGTTCATTCCAACACCCAGTTTGTAGACTGACAATCACTATACTGTAAACATTGTCGCTCTAACATCTGGTTTTAAGTCTCAAAATGTCCAGTAACTGTACTTGCTTTGTGTAGTATTATGTAAACACTGTACAGTCCCTTCAATGTTATTATAGCTGGTTGTAACCATTTTGTGTATACATACATCATAATTACATATTTTTAAGTTTAATTTTTATACAGGCATGGTAAGGGAACTCCGTAATATCTAATGAAAGTAAATAATTTACTGAATATGTGAAATGGAAAATATTATTTAGATTCAGTAAAATTTTTACACTACCACCAATTTGGAAAGCTGTTTCCACCAGAAAAGTACGGGCAAGGCTGATAATAATTAATTATACAATTGTAGTCCACATAGAGTACCAACTTGCAAATGATAATTGCAGATACAAGTAAACTGGCTGATCCATAGACTTTAGAATGTAACAAGCATTCCGCATAAAAAGTTTTGTCCGGATTGAAAACGCTTGCACCAACTTTGTGCTACTCTTACTGACATTGCATTAGGTCCATAAACGTCACATATTTTTTTCGCAGTGTGCTGTGCATTTTCCTTTTTTATAATAAAATTCTAAAATGTATAGAATTTGTTCATTACGTTCACTCATTTTGACAGAAAGAAAAATAAATGAAAAATAGCTGAAAACAACATTTTACTATAATAATTTGTTTATTTTTTTTAAATGTAACCTTTTTAATGTCATCAAAACCAGCCAGATACAAATAGTACAGCCGAAGAGATTTTATTACAAGTTTATACATACTATATATGTGAAAAGACTTTTCCCCCGACCTATTATTAATATGATAATAAATGCGAATTTAAATGGTGACTAGGATAGCTTTTACACCTCATTTAATAGAAGCTATGAGGGCAGACAGGAATGTCCCGCTACCAATTAAAGTAAATGAACCCCATTTTTGTCCATAAACTTGTTGTGTGTTGTCCATGGTTACAAATTGTTACTTTGTAATTGAGAAATATTAGTCATGCAAGTATAGAGTTACTATGAGTGTAGATTTTCAAGATTTGTGACAATGTTTAGAATGCTTATCTTACCAGGATAGTATATTCAGTAAAGTGAAAAAGACTGTGATAAAGGAGATAAGATTGTTTTTCTTATCTCTAGCGGAGAGACATTCATAGATGACATAAGTCTAAGCTATTCC
The DNA here is from genome assembly GCA_947568825.1 of Sphinx pinastri. Lineage (NCBI taxonomy): Eukaryota > Metazoa > Arthropoda > Insecta > Lepidoptera > Sphingidae > Sphinx > Sphinx pinastri. The sequence continues at coordinate 15,679,606 of OX387629.1, forward strand.
TGATAATTGATAGTAATGAAACTGAATAAGCATAAACCAATAAAGATTAACTTTTTGAAAGAAGTGTTATAAGATATTTTAAAACTTATTTGTAGCTAGTACTAAGGGGTGGAATTCTACTTCCTATTATCTTAATCTATACTATTATAAAGCAGTAGATCCCAGTGTGTCTGTACATTTAAAGAAATGTGATAAAAAATAATGGGGGTGACTAAAGAAGAACAATGGAAAACAAATCAGTGATTATCATAATTCTCTTCTGTCTGTCTGTTTGTTACTGCACATCTCCGAAACTACTGAACGGATTTCGATGAAATTTGGTATGGAGATAGTTTGAGACCAAAGAAAGAACATAGGCTACTTCTTATCCCAGGAATATATAAAGCGGGACTATTATCCCCGAAAGCATTTTCACATGGGTGGATCCGTGAGCACAAGCTAGTATTAATATAAATGTGAAATTATGTGATGACGCCAGTATTTATTTCATAATGTATAAACCAATGAATGGTTTGGAACGACATTTGCACAGAGGTCAAGTTTATTATAATATAGGCTGCCATTTATATTGGAAAAATGGTCAATGGAAGATGATGATGGAATATTTCAATAAAGGATATTAATTTTAGACAAGACAGCAATCAAGAACTAGTTTCTCACAATACTTAACACTTACAAAGCAACATTTCTGTTATTAAACCAAAGATTACATAACTATAGCTACATTAAGTTTTTCTTAGAATTCCACTCACATTATGATCCATTTTAAGGACATAATCTAGGTCATAGCCCTTGGTGATAATGTAGGTTCCCAATACTAAAAGAATTTCCTGAATCAGAGCAGTAGTTCAACAGACTAGCACATTAAAACAAAAAACACCATGTCTATAGTTTTATAGTAAATTTAATGCATCTAAACTTTTTATGTAAACAATGAAGACAATTAAACCCTTTGATAACTAAGAAAATGCCAAGGACATGAGGCCAAAAAATAAAACAATGTTTATCTTAATGAGAATTAATTATGCAGTAATTAATATCTATTTGCTCAATAACCGGTGTTACATGTTAGCATTGTTGATTCTTGTTTTGCTGCACTGTTGTTAATGTTATGGATTTTTATAATACATTATTTACTTCTGCTGTCAATTGTAACCTGTTGAAGCCTGATTACTGACCAAGACTTGTATAAATAGAATAAACAGTTGTGTATAGTAAGTAGTATGTAAAGTAAACAAAGCCATACCTCTCTGGCCTGCGTCATGTCGACGGCCCACGCCTGCAGGTCGCACTTGTTGCCCACGAGCACCATGGGCACCTCCTCCGCGTCCTTCACGCGCTTGATCTGCTCGCGGTACGAGCCGATGTCTTCGAAGCTCTTGGCGCTGTTTACCGCGAACACCAACAGGAATCCCTCGCCCGTCCGCATGTACTGGTCCCGCATCGCCGAGTACTCTTCTTGCCCCGCCGTGTCCAATATGTCCAGCAGGCACGTCTCACCGTCAATCACTACTTGTTTACGGTAAGAATCCTCTATCGTCGGATCGTACTCGTCAACAAAATGGTTCTGTATCAGCTGTATAGTCAATGCGGATTTACCGACGCCTCCGGCGCCCACCACAACTAATTTGTACTCGGTCATCTTGCGAGATAGAAAAAATATTTTTTCACACAATGTCACTGCACACAAGAACAACGCCCCGGTCGCGTCTCGCGCCACACCTCTCGTATTACTCACATCGGCATGGCTGTCGTGGCCTGTGTTATTGCGCCCGATGTGCCCGTAAAACGGCTAATTAATGTATTATTAGAGTCAAATGCAATAAATAACAATGAGTAGGTTCACTCACCCTTTTACTGGAGTGCAAGTGCGTTCCGAAACTTCAGTGTTGATGACTCATCGTTCTAATTTTTATACTTAATATTTGATTTATATTTTTATTTCTTAATTTACACTTAAGTAAATGATTAAACAGAATGTTTTTTTTATCGAATGAATAAAGTTTTTTTGGTATACAAAAAAATTAAGTTGAAATTTTGTTTCTTTCGATGTTTTGAACATACATTGACATTTTGTACAGGATAGAAAAAAAAACAAAGAATATTTGATAGATGGCGCTTTATTAAGTTATTCTTATCTACTTTTTTATGTTCCGTTTTATTATTTTTCTGATTTGACTATAATTCACATTCGAGGAAAGTTGTAAATAAATTATAATGGTGGTAAAATTTTATCTTATAATTTTCTTACAGATAATTTTTCAATTTGCCAATGGATTTTTTCATAAGGTACCTACTGGCCGGATAAGGGAAAAACAAATTCTCTTTGAATACAAATCAAAAAGACATTCGTTATTGCAAAGAGAATAATACTCTTTGCGTTATTGTCACCACATCATTATCTATTAAATCTATTTATAATTATTTTCTTTGCAGTTAGACTTTGCACATTTTGCCTAAAGAATGATGGCAAGTTTATACCTGATTGTTTCAGTAAGCGTCTAAGATTAAGATATGTAAAAACAAATATAATTTAAATAGCTAATATTTATCACAGTTTTAGTTTTACTGTTAAAGGCCACAAAGTAATGTTTATAATTAAAAGTTAATCATTTGTACTTCCGGTTACGTTGTAGTCCGGTTTGTAGTGATATATAAAAAAAGTTTGCCACTTGAGAATAAAAGCGGCTGAACGCGGTAGATATATTTATGTTTTATTTTAATAGTAAAGAAGTGGTAATAATAATGTAATAATTATTTTTAAATACTAATAATGTAAAAAATAAACACCAATTGCTTTTTTGCTATTAAGTGTCAAGTTCGCATAAAAGATTGTTCCATTACCCAACCTACTAAGGTAATTATAAAAAAAGTAATAGCAACCCAGCCGATGACAGCGAGCGTAACATTATGACGTTTATACTGTTTATTAATGTTTGTGTTTGCGAAACATGTTTTTATATACAAAAATAAATAAATAAATAAAAATAAAAAACACATAAAAACATTATTGGAAATCGCAATGGCTGCAGTAAATCAAAATCTTCAGCAAATACTAATACTCCACAAGCTGGAACAGGCCAACTAGGCTATACTAATGTTTGTATTTTGTGTGGCTGTTCACTTGCACGACGGCAAAGTGATAAAGTATTTAAGGATAATCCCACTGACTTGCAGCAGACTATTATTCTGCTAATTCAAAGCCAGAAAGAACCACAACAGGTCTGTAGTTCCATTTAATTTAAAAGTCTAAAAGATTACTTTATGATATAATAATATGTGTAGTAGTTATTGGGCTTTTAGGATTTCCATTTTTATTTATCCTGGTATGTTTTGTTCAATGGGTTACATTACATAACTGTAATTTTGTTTATTACTATGGACGTTTGTTTTAAAATATTTCCTTTATCTAGGACTGGATTTTGTATCAGAATTATACATCTTATTTCTGTCACACAGATAACATCTACAGACTAAGTATGCCATGTTGTTGGTTGCATACCAAAAGTGAAGCTGTCCGTAATATTCAGGCTACCGAATTAAGATTACGCGATGGAGCAATAGATCAACATGAAGATGTTGACGATGAGGAACATATCTCCGGGCTGAATGCAGGGAGTTCAATAAAATAGAACCAACCTAGTGAGGACTCTCATGTTGTTGATGATGCGAGGGCATAAGGATCACAGAATATGGAGTCCAGAACAATATTATTACCTAACTACAGGAGAGCGGCCAACACCGGTAACCACTGTCTTTTCCTGACTGCCCAACTGTTGGTACTTTACAGAGTGTGACTGATAAACTATGAGCCATCAAATTATGTAATAATATGTTTTATGTGCCACAATTGGCCCGTGTATGTGGAGTCCATTTGTTTAGGAGTTCATGGGATGAATTATATTAATCAGAAAATAGCATTAATGTATTTATTGTTGATCAAGTGCAACACATTCTTTAATTTGTGAATGCATTCAGTGAATGATGAGGAATAAATAAATTGTCAATAAATCTAAAGCTTGTTTTATTTAACCAAAAGCCTATCTATCAATGGAACTCCATTTTTTTACCTGAGATGGACCATGACAAATAAATATAATACAGACATAGATATTTATGATTTATTGTGATGTAAATCACTATTTCAGAAATTAAGGTCTGGGTGTAGTTTAACATTGTAGAACTCAGCTATTAAATATTATTAGTATTTGTATGTCAAGTAACCATGATTCAAATAATTAGTACACATGAAATCTTATTCTATTTTAGTAACAATTAAAGCTGTGTTCTAATAAACATCCTATTTCTAATTAGTAACAGAATCATAGTATGTTTGAGTGTTCAAAGTCAGTGACCTAGCAGTGGGAGTAGAGTAGCCCACCCTCAAAATAGTTTAATAAAATATACACCTATATATTGTTTTGATTAGAAAAATCATTAAGTAGTTAAGTATTCATTTTTAAGATATATTATATGGTATTAATTAAATACAGTCTATATCTGCTGTCATATCTCATTGACAGATAACCTCTAAGTATGAAAATGTTAAATAACGAATAAGATTTTTTTGTGGCCTCCTAATAGAAAAAATCTTTTTGATTTGGTTCAGGATAAGTATATTCTATGGTTCTTACATTTTTTCATTCCAAGACGCATCAAATCGATATCAGGTAAAACGTTGTATGGAAGCTTGCCATCATTCTTTGTTACAAGCTTGCTATTAGGTATAAAAGCAACAATTGGATAATTATTAGAATCGAAGAGCATTATACAATCGGAATTCTATTTGATTGGATAATTCTGCCTTAGAGCAAACAATATCAGGGTCCCAGGGATTACGATCTCGAGCTGCTTAGCCGAGCTGTATTTTTTTCATACACACCAGTTATATCGTGTATAGCAATGTCCGGAGATCCAGAAGAGGAGGAAGCTGTCCCGGAAACTTTAGAAGAAGCTGGTGCTTTGGAGGCTGATGTCGGAGCCAGATTGTTAGTTATATTCTATTGATAGGGTCATTCGGGATAACAGCACGCAGTGTGTAAAAGTTCGCATGGCCAATATCTCGGAACCTATTGAGGGGGCTGAGACAATGTTCGGCTAGATTAGGGGCGCGTCACGGACGTTGTCAGAACCACAAACAACTTTACCAAGCGTAATTAACCTCACGCCTTTTGTCCCCGAAGGGGTAGGCAGAGGGGGAATTAGTACACCAATTTTTGGCCGTGCATATTCCGTTCCATTATTGATAGTGGGCGAGCCTATCGCCATATCGGGCACAAATTTCACACTTCGGGCTGATAGTTGATACTGAGAAGAAAATCCCAATATCACTTTGAATTATTTAATTAATTAATTTGTTAAGAGGCCGTACCTAAAATTTCAACTATTTCAGTCAACTTTTCATCGTGATTTTTCAAAAAATAATCTGTATTGATTAATTTCTAACACATCATCGGAAAGACTATTTCAACACTAATAAAATAAATGAGCCACATTTTTCATATCTTTCTTTGATTTCAATCTATCCACCAAGTTCCAACGTCTGTTTCAGAAATTTTGTTGTACGGAGACTCAAACATGTTTCCGTTTTCAATCAAAACCGTGCTTTAAACTAACTAACGAAAATTACTGTTTATTAGTAATTTAATAACTTTTCACGCAAAAACTACTGAACGGATTTCGATGAAATTTGGCACACGGGTAGATTATGTCCTGGATTAACACATATGCTACTTTTATCCCGAGGAAAACAAAGCGGGACTTTTATCCCGGGAAAACTCATTCACGCAGGCGGAGCCGCAGGCAAAAGCTAGTAGGTATAAAAATTATAAAGAAGATCCTATTTCGTTAAAAGTTTGCTAACTTTGCCGCTCTGATAACTTTTATAACGATTTTTCCGTACACGTGCCGTCGACTTATTTAATTAATTAATTAGTTAATTACCGAACCAAAAGGTTCGGTAATTCATATTTCTGCCGCACCATTAAGCTGTGGACAGTTTGCCCGCGTACGTGTTCCCTCCTTCCTACAACCTAGGGTCCTTCAAGCGGAGCGTGAAGAAGCAATTATGCAGGCCGACATAAATGTGCCGACCGACCAGGGATTTTTATCTCTTGCCGGTCGACATTATTTTGGGCGTCACTTCATTTACCATCAGGTGCAGTGAAGCCACTTTGTCGAGCTATCGATAAAAAAAAAAAAAAAACTTGCAATGCTGATTGGGACCTATTAAGTCAAGCTTAAACAGATATTTATTATTTTTAAAGCACGGCAAAGATAATGTTGAAGCTGTATAGTGCAGTGGCGATGGTGAACCTTATCATACAGGAAAACCACAGTTTTACTATTTTTACATACCTGAGGGTATTCTTTTGTTACGAGTAGCCAATAGCGCCACTACCTCGCCCTGTTTTGTCATATTGTGTATTCCCACGATGGTGAGCCTATCGCCATATCGGGCACATATTCCAGATCCTTGCTGATGATTCGAAAAACCCAATATTACTTTACTCAACCCGGGGTTCGAACCCGAGACCTCAGCAAGATAGTATACCATTATACAATTATACCCCTGCAGTAACTGATAAGAGTAACACTCTTTAAGGTCACTGCCATGACATAAATATGCTTCCAGTGACCAGCAACTCTCGGGCATAGATCCCAAGCTGAAGATCAGCATGGACCCGTTCGCGCACCGCGACCTGCGGCCCGAGATGATGTTCATCCGCGAGGAGCTGCGCCAGGCCAAGCTGCAGACGCTGGCGGTAACTACCAACTTACTATGTAAACTCGTTATTCGTGGCAAGTTTATTTGTATACTTCAACAAAACAAATATATAGGCTAGGCGATCATGTAAAAGAAAATTACGTGTATATAACTGAAATAAAACCACTTTATGGATTTTTTTTGCAATATATTTTTACTGCCTTCATGGTCACGGGGCGGATTGAGGTGTTGTTGTCCGAAAAAAAATCCATAAAGTAGTTTTATTTCAATATCTAATATTCGCGTAAATATAAGCTATCATTGTACGTGTATAATTTTTGGTATATTTTTTATTTACTTACGCAAAGACGAGCAGACAATCATACGATCTTTAAACCCCCGTATTTACAATAGGAAAGGAGACATAAACGAAAGGAAAAGTCAACCAATATGCAAATATACTGTTTGCCAAGGGGCAAAAACATTTATTTTTGACCTTCCCTACCCGGAAACCTTTGTGTCAAACGACCAGTGGTGACCTGGAGCGATACGTTGGACCAGACGAGGTAAAAAAAATACGTCTCCGATTAAAATTTTTACAGGGGGGAACCTAATAAAAGAAAAAAAAACCTGCACTTTAAGATGGTTTAGGCACTTGGAGAGGATGGATGAAAGAAGGGTCACGGAAGGTATACATCGAGCGAATGTGGATGGTACGGCTGGAAGGGGGCGTCCGAGGCGAACGTACGTTGATCAAAGAAATGATTTTTCCGAAAAGGGCAGGTCAGGAGTACCCTTAACGTGCGAATGTGGAAGAGGCGAAACAGATGTCAAGATGTGGCGCTCAATAATCACTGCCTACCTCTTTGGCATAAGGGCGTGAGTGCGTATGTATATTAGTTCCTGCAGATTAGCGTTATCCATAGTATAAGGTTAAAGTACTGGTCAGGGCCTAGGGGGTTCCGGTGCCCACCGCCTAACCCCACGGTAGCTACGCCCCTGGTTCCATATAAATCAACGTGAAGCGACTGCTCGCATCTCCGTTTCGTATGGTGAGTAAGATATCGGGAACCGCAAATCCTCCAAATATTCATTTATTTCCTTCAAAGCTGGTAGCGCATTATTCTTGCAGCCCACGGCTACTTGTTAGACGATCTACACCAATAAAAACATGTATAAAATAAATATGCGTATGTATGTTCCTATGGACTGCATAAAGGCTGGTGCAATTTTAATCAAATTTTTATGTAATCTTTAAATAGCCCAGCGGGTCATCCTTCGAAGTTTGATAACGTCGGATGAACCATTTTTTTTGGCTTTTTGGTAATTTTCTTTCATGATTGATTGTCATCTTGCTATAGATTAGTGTTATCCGTACGACGCTAGGCAGGTTGCTAGTATAGCATTCTGTGGTAGGTACTTTTTCTTTTTATGCCTATGAGCGTTTGTGAACAGTTCCACAATAGGCAAAAAACATTAGGATAAGGTTGGGGCCTCCTAGTAGGCATAAAAAATGCCTGTATCAGGAGATCCCGCTCTCTCATAACAAAAAATACGATACATTGTGTTACCAAAATAAACTAAAACTTAATATATAGTTACATAAACAGAGGTCGTGTGTGTGTGTGTGTTTGTGTGTGTGTGTGTGTGTGTGTGTGTGTGTGTGTGTGTGTGCGTGCGTGTGTGTGTATGTGCGTGTGTGTGCATGTGCGTTCGTGATACAATATAATATAATATATTATGCTTGTGAATTTGGGGTATTCCAGCATTTATTACATTAGTTATAAGATGACTGAATAAATACTAAAAGCTAGATAAACGCAATTAGAACCCAAAAATGACTATAAGTACTCTTATACTATATCTTCTTTCTTTAACTTTTATACACTATACATTACTCACAAAAGCAAGTACATTTCATACTGCATATTTAGAAATGAGTGCTTCGGCTTCATCATGTGTAATTGTTTTTAACCACTCTGTCAAAGATTTTTTACAATTAGAAAATTGAAGGGGGTAAATTTTTATTATATTGTTTATTTCATTATACAAACGTGCCGAGAGCGAGACAAATTGACGATTAGCAAATACCGATTTACATAGTGTTTGAGGCGCTACATAATAGTTTCTTCTACGGATTAATAGAGATGGATCAAACGTTGTGATTTTATGTAATTTTAATATGGCGAACAAAATATAAAGTTTTCTAACTGAGAGTAAATTACAGCATTTATATAATTCATTAGTGGGGAATCTAAATGGTTTAAAATACATTACTTTAAGGAGACATCTTTGTCCTCTTTCCACTTCCAGGAACTTCGTTTATTGGCGCTTCCCCAAATAGATATACAATAACTAATAATTGATTGGGCTAGGGCAATATATATTTGGTTCAACAAGGTTTTAGTGGCGATATGCCTTAGCTTTTTGAAGATCGGTATAAATTTTCTAATCCTACCATTAACATGCTCAATATGCATATGCCATGAAAGGCGTTGATCTAGCAAAATACCTAGATATTTTATGAAAGTCACCTTCTCTATTTGGGCACAATTACAATGCTAAATATGTTTCAAAATGTATTGAAACATAATGTTAAAGATAATCAAGGCAATAATATTGTCATCGGGTAACGGATTTATTAAACCCAAATCGTGACATCAAAATAATTTTTTTCACATTTTTTTTTCTTGAGGCGAAGGGCCCCGGCTAATGCCGGGCCCTTAGGCAGTTGCCTAATTTGCCTTTAGGCTCATCCGGCCTTGCGTGAAGTGTGACCACTGACATCTCGAATGACATTGTACGATAACACAAGTGTGAATATAAAAACTGTATGCTGCCAAATACCAATTAACGCGAAATGAGTAAGATCTCACTTATGAGTAGTTTTCCCCACGGATATTCTCACTATATATTTTTTTCTTTTATGGCTTTGAATGACGAGACGAGCATGCCGTTCGCCTGATGGTAAGCGATACGACCACCCATAAACAGTAGCAACACCATCCAGCACCTTGACTTACAAGGTACTGTGTGGCATTCCACTGCGCTCGTCATCCTGAGACATAAGAAGTTAAGTCTCACTATGTCCTGTAGTTACACCGGCTACAATGCCCTTTAAACCGAAACATAACAGTGCATGCACACTGCTGCTTGGCGGTAGAAATAGACATTGCGGTGGTACCCACCCAGACGGACTCTTACATATGAGATACCTACCACCAGTAAAACTATGTAACAGTAAACTATGTGGCACTATATAGTGTAGATTTTACTCATGTCAGTGACAAGTAGTGTTTTCACTACCCTTTCAGAAGTGAGCTCTATATTGAGGTCTTATATAAAGTATAGGAGTATAGGTACTGATTAGACGAAGTAGGTTTCTTGTATACGAGAAACCATGTGGGTAGGCTTCACTGTATTGTCTATATCTGCCACGAAGCAGCAGTGTTCAAGCACCATTGTGTGGCCGTTTATCGCTAGAAGGCATGTGTAGGTAATTACAAGACATTATAAGATTTAACCACGTTGAATATAACGTATTTCAGAGTTGAAATAACTGTGCAGTGTTCAATTAAAGTAATTCTAAAATTGGTAATATTGCTGCACTAGCATAATATATCAACCCACTTTTTTCTTCTTTTTTTTTTTTTTCGCGGGGTAAAAACGCGTTATCGCTACAACCACTGGGGGGTGAGTGGAACGGTTACGTTGGTTTCACACAGTCTTACGGCCCAATGTCGACACTCGGGAGTATAGCATCATCCGAGCGAGCATTGGACCGAGTCCCTAACACCATGTACACCCTACACCGGCATACCAACCAAAACCCGCGGTGGCCTTCTTCGGCGCATACGAGACGGCCCCGGGGTATCTTGTTGCACTAAGATAGCCGCACGGGACCGTCCCTGCGCGGTGCCGTTGCGGCTCTTCTCTATACAAGGGGGCTAAGATGCCCCCCTAAGAAGCGAACCCTAAAGGACGCCTTTGGCGTCTACGACAACGGGATATATATATCAACCCACTGGTCCCTTGGTAATTGTGATGGAACATTCCATCTAGTAAAATCAATAATATATTTCATTCAACTTGTGTATTTCATGGTTACAACAAACGAGGCATTATACTCGTACAGAAAATATAAAATAGGTTTGGCATTTCGGAAATATTTACAACTTACTGAGCTCAGAGAGAAGTTTGCTAACTCAGTTTGCCGCCTTGCCGAGTGCTAATAGTTAATGGTTCTGGTGGAGTAAGGTTACGAACTTTTCGATGCCGAGCGTGCGACGGATCACTTGAGCGTATAATGACTACACATTGAATACTATTAAGATATAAATTTATCTACAATAATATCATTTGAGTACGTTCGGTCCAAAAACATTTAATAACTTAAAATATTTTCAAATAATGTCAACAGAACGTTTTATGACGTCTACCGTAAATGTGCATTGTATGGGGAAACTTTGAGTGTCTTTGTAGGTATATGACTAGGGCGGTATTGGGCGAATGTGTTAATGTATCTACCGAACAGTATTGTAAACAATAAAACCTTTGATTAATTATACACCTAGATAGAGTGACGCCTGCAATGAAATCAAAACAAACAGGCCGACTTTTCTTAAAGTAGTATGCGTGACAGCTGTGTCATACGCTATCGCTGCATCATTCTGCGTATCCTTGTGTGCGCGCATAATGATACCAGTTATTACATGGTTTCTATTAAAACGGGGAGAAAATTATATCCATGAAAAACAACAAAAAATCATTCACTCGAACTCATTTAGCGGGGAACAGTTCGCCTGTATTTTTTTCGACGCGTTTGAAACGTTCAGTGTCTATATAGGTATATAATTAATCAAAGAGTAAAACCTATTCGTCAATAATTGTTAAGTGCAATAAATTGATTTATGGGCTGCTACGAAAATGCCTCAAGGATTAGTAGAGCCACCTTGTTTTGTTTAGGTATAGTGTCAATTAGCAAAGGTGAAACGTCGACAGTAAATCGATGTGTATAATAACATTGCTGTAGCTTTTATTGTCAGTAAGACTGCCAGAGGTATTGCAATTACAGCGTTTATCCCCTCTTTCTTTGTTTACAAGTAGGTATTGCTTGCGAGTCGCGTTACCAACCGTAGGGTCATTCGGGGCAACAGCACGCAGTGGGTAAAATTTCGCATGGTCAATATCTCGGAACCTATTGAGGGGGCTCAGACACTTTTTCGACTAGATCAGGGGCGCGTCAGGGACGATGTCAGAGCCACAAGCTAATTTACCAAGCCTCACTTGTTTAGCGAAAAACGGTGATCAACGTGATTTTGTTGATTAGTTACCAATATTTTGTCCTGGGAAAAAAGTGTCTGGCTAGATGGTGCATCAGTTTACAAAAGTCCGTTAATTATGTTAAGTTTAAATGATTATTCTAGTATTTATTTTAGTTATTAATTCTGTCCTAGAAAATAAATGCGTCTCAACTAACGTGTGATTGTTTAAAATATTCCCTGTTTGGGTAAGAGTACGAGGTTACAAGTACGCACCCTGTTATAACTTCATTACATTGATCGCACGGTTTTTTCTTCTTTAAGCTGCAATTAAGTCGAATAATATTCGTAGAGATTTTTAGACCTTATACAGAAAAAAAATATTCTCCATACACACTCTGCGTAGTTTTTCCCACATAACGGGTCAATAGTGCGCATTTCTCCCGATGCACTTAAACATCTATAGCAAAAAAAACAATGAAGCAATATACAAAAACTCATTAAATAATGAAAGTAGAATAAATTTACTATATATAGAATGTTAAAACGTTTTCCAAGACACTATATTTTTGACTGTGTAGACGATAGAAAAAAAAGTGCGTACTTTTAGGCCGAATGACCCTACGTAAGATTCTTTACGTTATAAAAGTCAGTGGCGTAACTAAACTGAAAAGCCCGTGGCATATAGTAGTGTTATTTGCATTTTAGATGACTTCTAAGTATTCTTATTAAAGAGATTAATATAATGTTTACTTAATGCCCGTGACTTCAATTTCACCCTGTAACTGCACTACTGATAAAATACCTACTAGGTACTTATCCAGGATAGAAAGAAGCTTATATTATCCAGGACATAGTCTATCTGTAGGTATGCACGATTTCAGAGTTTTCTTGTAACAAAATATCTCAACTTTCGCATTTATAACACCAGTAGGATTGCGTTAACAAATCACACCAGTTATAAATGATCTCTCTGACTGAAGGTTCGTCGCACAGCGCTGAAGAAACTTTTGCTGCGAGACTTTATGGAGGAAGATTGTGAGTTGAGAAACATCGGGCTCGCCTACGCACCGCCGGACCCATGACTGTGAGGTTGGAGATGCTAATAAAGTTTACTTACAAGAAACAAGTTCTTTCTTTCTTCCTTAAGCCTCATTTTAATGGACCAATTATTTATAGCAATAATCGTACGCAATTATTGCTTAAAAAGTTACCACGTCTGAAGATGCGCAATGGTCAGGCAATTCTCGCACGTTTTGATTAATAAAAGTCTTTTGACAGATATTCAAAAGATCATTGCTATCAATAGTTGCATACGATAATCGCTACCAATTATAATTATTGATGCGTCTAATTAATTTAGCTTTATGATAAATATAATTATGCTAAATAGGTTCTGCTCCCGGAATCGCCTGTGTGAGTGACTTCGAGATTAAAGCCCGATGTGTACTTATCTGCTATAAAAAGTAGTTACTAATATTAATCCAGGGTATGGTCTACTTGTATATCAAATCTGATCTGAATTTGATAAGTGGCTTATGCGTTTACTTCTAAAGAATATCCAAACAGTGTTGTGAGCTAATCGTTTGTATTACTAAGAAAGTAAGAATTAATGTGTCTATCAACCAGAACTGTCTACAGTAAATCTTCCCTAAGGCATGGGAGAATACATATTATTTACTCCATCTAAATAGTCCAAATATTAACAAGATCAAATACGATGTTAATTGGGTAGACAAGCAACAAGTAACAGTATTACCAGTTCGATACGATAATTGATTTTACGTTAGCAAACAGTTAGGCGCAACCGCTAATAGCTGCTTGTGTCTGCGGTCAGGACTACGTCGAGCGCAGTTGATATTTATCATGCTATCATCTTCAGAGAGAGGCAGAGATGTAAGACGTCCACGGTTTTGAGAGCTTTTAGCTATGATAAGGAAGATGCCGTATCGTGTTCCAATCCCGAGCAGTTCAATACTACGAATTGAAAATATTAATCCCTTCCTAGCCGGTTTCAGCTATGGCGGCTAATCTCAACAGGGATCAGCCAGCTACGCAGAAGATATTAAAGTGCACAAGAGTGTGCGCAATACACAGGTGCATTCGCTATTCCTTCACTCTCATAGTCCGCTAAGACATGACCAGAGAGAGATCAGGCGCAGGACCAGCGGCTTTACGTACGCTCCGAGGTACAGGGGGGTAACACATCGACAACACCCTGACTCCGAGCTGCGACTGAGTTATATAATTGACCAAAAACCTAGAACGAATGAAAAAATTTATACGTATCCATGCACCGTATTTGTTTTCGTTACGGTCGCCCACCGACCAAAACCTGCACGTATCTTCCGTGTGTGGTTATCAAGACGGTGACCTTATTTATTACAATAAATGCTCTAAAAAGAAAAATTAAACTTGAACATTAACGTTGTGCATTTTTGAATATTTTGGAATGGTTAGGTTTGATTTCGCACGAATTGCTTTATTTATCAGTATACAAGTACTAGCATTTATGTGGTTAAATATAATATTTAATTATTGCGCTATCGTACACAAAAACGACAATTTCACTATTTCTTTACAAATAAAAATTTGAAAAAAGAATGTTACGCTATTTTGTACTCGTGCCGTGCCAACGCTGGGGAAATAAATAAAAATGTAGTCGTTTAAGAATGATAGCTTCGACGCATTGTATTTAAGGTTCATATTAGTAAGGGATGGTTTTAATGATGTTAATAAATAAAAATACACTCGTTTAAAAAATTATAGCTTCTACGCATTGTATTCAAGGTTCATATTAGTAAGGGATGGTTTTAATGAAGTAAATAAATAAAAATGTAAACTTTTAAGAATTATAGCTTCTACGCATTGTATTTAAGGTTCATATTAGTAAGGCATGGTAAAACACGAGTTTAACATTTTATACCCATCCCAAAAGTATTCAACGCCGCTAAAGAAGTTTTCACTGCAAAAATACTTTTTATTTATCTTCACTTTTTAGTTATTATTCGATTTATTCTCAGCAAGCCCTTTCATTTGATACCCATATTATGGACGTGCACAAAAAATAACTAGTCCATCATCTTGGATCGTTGGATTCAGAATGACGTCACTTAGTTAACAATGCATTGTCACACAAACTGAACGTGTACGCAAAATTTCATCACAATCGATTGAGGGTAACTGCTTAAAAATTGACTTGCAGGATTCCACCCAAACAAACATACATACATTGCAAGTTAAATAAAAGCTTGTAAAAAAAAATTGCATGTCTGTTGTTGCGTTTGTATGACCAGTATGATTGTCGTCTTAGAATAATAACACATAGAAACCGTGAACATACACGCTTAGTGAGGCAAGTAAAACTAGGCTAAATTAGCCTAGTAACCAAACATCCCGCGTCAGTGCTCAAGGCCGAATCGTAGCGCTATCAGCTCTCGATATTTTATTTTAAAATGATGGTTTATGCAATAAACTGATGTCACAGTATCTCGGATAATTTTAAGAAACATTGTAACATAACATTTCACATGCAATTATTACGATTAATCTAATATTTTGACATAAAATAATAGCTAAAGCAAAAACAATAATTCAAAAATTTTATAGACGCCATTATATCAAAATGTTGCCAAAAAAAAAAGAAAATTAATACCCCAAATGTTGATATTCATATTCTAAAATTAACATATTTCTAAAATTAACTTATTTAATTGGTACCTTTGCATGCTTTGGAATTGTGTTGCCAGTATTATGAAAATAATATTTTTCTGTTGAGTTGATTTTAATTGACATTTCAAATTTTAACAAGCTTATATTATTATTTTAAATGAAAATAGTTCTAAAATAAGGACACCTGTATCTTTTCTTTTTTAGAAATTATGAAGTTATCATTTATAATTTTAACTTTTTTTTTCTTTTTTTCAGCAGACGTAAGCACTAAGCTTCAAATGACGTCAATTATACGGTTGAATGGTAAATGGTGATGCTGCCTTTTTTACTATGATTCGCAAAAAAACCGTAATAAAATAGAACCAGATACATTTGATATTATTGACATAAATAAAGGCATTCATTCATATCATCATCATAAAACTAGAATGGAGGCGAAGGTAAATACCGCATTCAACCGTTTAATTCACGTCATCAACGTAATTTGTTTTTAATTTGGTACTGTTTTGGTCATTCTAAGGGATTTATTTTATTATTTTTTATTTCAGATTTTTATCATTATAATTAAGGATAAAGTAATCCCTTACTGTGAACAATAATAATAATTCCATAATTAAATAATCCTAATTAAATAATGACTTAAGGTTTTGGGGAACATCCGATACCACTAGCAACATTATTTGCACCCTTGTGTGCATGTGGCAGAACGTCAATACGTGTGGCCTACGCCTACATCAATGAGTTTTATGCTTCACACTTGACAGTTTTTTTATATGAAACTATCATTCTTGGCGTTATTATTCTATGATTGTCGTGGGTCAAAATTTGTCGAATCTTTATTCCTTTCATTGAAAAACGCTGCAGTGTAGCTTAGGTTGTGCCACTGTATATCTATATCTATCTATGTAAATAAAAAAACAATGCAATGCAATCAGCCCTGTATTATATATTGCCCACTGTTGAGCACGGGCCTCCTCTACTACTGAGAGGGGTTAGGCCTTAGTCCACCACGCTGGCCTAGTGCGGGTTGGCAGACTTCACATACTCTCGAAATTCTTATGAAGAATTCTCAAGTATGTAGGTTTCATCACGATGTTTTTCCTTCACCGTTAAATCGAACGATAATTGATAAACAATACACACGTAACTTCGAAAAGTCAGAGGTGTCTGCCTTGGGTTTTGAACCTGCGGACATTGTCTCGGCAGACCGTTCCATTCCCATCTAAGCTATCGTCCACTATAAATAAAAATGAATCGTCGAAATGTATGTAAGCGCATAACTCTAGAACGACTACACCAAATTGGATAATTCTTTCTTTCTTGTGTTGACTATTGTCAGGACAAGGTTTGTATAACAAATTTAAAAAACGAACAGACTTTTTTTAAATTTCATAATATGAAAAGTGAGTGAGTGAATGACTGAATGAGACGAAAGACTGTGAGAGATCTTCAATATATTGACAAAACATTGAAAAATTGATCGTCGAATTGTATTGAACGAATTGTTCAATACAATTCGACTTTGGCAGAATCATTGCATCTACGAGTACGCCAAATAAAAAAAACTTATACAATTACTTCTTCTTTCGCAACCTTGTTTTGATAGAGGTTTATCGAAGTGTTATTTATTGTTGTTGATAAGAAAATGCCACCAGTGGGCAGTGACGTGTTAAAATATTGGTCAGGCATTACAATAAGTAGTTATGGTCAAATTATTTAATTGTAATTTTATCTAATTCATCATCATCATGATCAACAATCTGTTGAGTCCCACTGGTGGCTATAGGCCTCTCTCATATCATGCCACCTTTCTCGGTCTCGAACCAATCGCACCCAATCGACCCGCGATCCTTATATTGTAAACGGTGGATTTTATATCCTTTTTTGTCATTAAGGACGTAATGTATACCATTTCCGGTAATTTGTAACTTGACGGGACGTGTCCATATATAGTATTATTGATTAAAATTCCACTGATTTACCTTAACCGGAAGTACTACATTTCCTTAATCCGCGACAAAAAAAAAATGGCGGTACAAACTTCGCTGGGTTAGCTAGTTATAGTTATAGTTAATAAAGGTACGTTTGTCGATGTCGTATTTATAGTTATTATACTACTAGCTTGGTCGCCGCTTTGCCCGCGAAAGAGGTTTTCCAGGATAAAATTCCCGTTATATATTTTCCCGGGATAAAAAGTCTAAAACCTTCCCATGATCTCAAACTATCTCCATACCAAAGGACATGTCCAAAAACGGGCCTGAAATTTTAACCAAGACAGTTTATATATATTTGGATAGAGCTCCTAAAAACTAGCCTTTTACAATAAATTGTTTAATTTTAAAGTCCTCCGATATTGAGATTTATGTAATTTTATTTTGCTTAAAAACTACACTTAATATGAACGTTTAAAAAAAGTTAGTTATGAATGGAGGGGTCTAAAAATATTTTTTGAAGGGATCCAAGTTCCATATTTTGCCCCTTTAATATCCCTAAAGTTTGAGCCTGGTTAGATTTTGAGGCCCAGCACCCATAGAAAAATACATCTTTACTACTTAGAGTTTATCGCGTACAGACGCGGCGGGCGACTTTGTTTTATACTAGGAAGGATACTGAGGAAGGATAAGAATGTAATTCAGCATACTGGTAGAATGGGAGGTAATATGCTGGAGTGGTACGTATAATTTTATGGTAGAAACTACAAATTTTGGACAGTTTCTACAGCATCATCAGCATCGCATTATTTTATAGTTAATAGGATTGCTTATAGGAATTATTTTTTTAACCCTCAAAGCTTCTTTACTCTTGTGTTGTGCTATCTATGCGTAATGACCGGTGATCATCTTCTGATGACTCACGCCATAAATAATTACTAAGAACAGACTTTATTATAACTCATTTTCGTTATCATATCTAATTAAAAAAATTCAGTTAAGAATTCGCAACAGCGACTGAACATTTTGATTTCGTCGAATTACATTATCGAAGATGTATTCTTATGATATGGCGAGAAATATTGATAACTAACTTTTGCTCGCAGCTCCGCCCGTGTGATAAAGTTTTCCGGAATAAAAGTACCACTTTATATTTTGCCTGGACAAAAAGTAGCCTATGTCCTTTCTCAGGCTCTAGACTATCTGTGTACCAAATTTCATTTAACTAAATCGGTTCAGTAGTTTTGGGTTGAAAGCGCGACAAACAGACAGACGGAGTTACTTTCGCATTAGAATATTAGTAAAGACTAGTAAGGATTTGTTCATAAGTATTTTATCTTTTAGATTAGGGAATACCATAGTTTTTGTTTTAACGGATAAAAGATACAAAATATGTGTTTCAAGTATTTGTGATTATTGGCAATTATATTACTCATGCCTTTACTAGGTTTTTTGTGGCCGTTTGAATGTCATTGTGGTAATTACTTAATTATGAGAATCTGATTCCTTAGCGCGACGCGACGGACCGGTGTCGCGAGTATGATCAGATAGATAAAGAATCCTAATACCGGGATAACGCAAGGCTTATGACGCAGGAAACTGGCGGAGGAAATCTTACTATCTTACTTCTTACTACTATTATAAATACAAAAGTTTGTGAAAATGTTTGGATGTTTGTTAGAAGTAGGTAAACGGAGTTTTGGCGGGAACTTGGTAGTGTCATGAGGTGCTCTTGTTTTAATTCATTATTTTGGTGATACTTAGTGTTATATTGCATAATTATGGTGGTATATTATCCAATATAGTTCTATTAAAGGGCTCAAATGAAGTGAATTGAAATAACTGTGCTAGTCAAGTGTTTGTTTTGTTGCCGCCAAAACTCCTCGATAAAGTCTTGGTAAGGTAGCCACTGCTTTACTTCGACATAGTACTACTACTACTGAGGATAACAAAGAAACAATATTATATAGTATGTAACTTCTAAAAACTTTGACACTGGCAGATGCGCAAACCGCGCCTTGCCAAAGAGAAAAAAAAATAAAAAAAAAGAAGTAGGTAAACGCAAAAACAAGTAAACTAATTTGGATAAAATTTGGCACACGGCTAGGCCATGTCCTGCATTAACACCTAGGTTACTTTTATCCCGGTAATTTGCTCACATGGGAAATAATGGATATTTTGAATCTGATTCTTTAAGTAGATGGTGCTGGCGTCGTATTGTTTTTGGGAATTTTGTAGCGGGAAAGGCTTTTCACCCGGGCGAAGCCGCGGGCAACACCTAGTATTACATTATATTACCTGAACTGAGGATCGAGTTTTGGTAGTTTTTATATTAAATCATTGAGGCAACATTTGGTTAAACTATGAAGGTTTTTCTTATAAAAATAATTGATAATGAATAAATTATTAAAGGAACTGCATAATTAGTCGATTATTGGGTGGTCGTAAAGGTAACCGAAGTACATCATTATTCATTTTAATATTCAACCTTGCTTCAGCTCAGGTAATGGTAATGTTTCTTGCTAAAAATATCGTAAGTTGTCTTAAATTGTGCTTGACTTGGGTCTAAATTACTTCGACGAACTGTGCGCTTTGTGTATGATGTTGTAAAGTTTTTGGTTATATCATTAGTCTTTATAGGCAGTTCTACCTGGGAAACTTTTTAGGAATAAAATCTCACAGGAATTGTTCCTTTTTAATATATCCCGGTTATTTGCTGCTTGAATGCAGAACAAACACATTTGGGGCCCGTTTCACAACTTTTGAGTAAATACTACTCGTCACATAAATGTATAAGCCGACCAAATACATATGTCACACTCTAATCTATGCTCCCGGATAAATTGTAATAAAATGAGTACTATTTACATAATTGTTTTAATACGATAAATGTAAATACATTTTAAAAGAAAGTTGTGTTAGTTACACCATTTATAACTCGAGAACGGCCGAACCGATTATCATGTTCTTGGATTTGTATCTCTTCTGAATAGCAGGATACCTACCTATAAAAATATGGAAAAGTTTACGATCAAGGAAATTATGAAGAAAATTCATTTTCCCATACATTTTATTTGAAATTTTAAAAAATTTACATTGCGTTGTTTCTTTTCTCCTTTGACAGCTGTATCAGTTGCGCGCCTGAGTTGCGCGCAGTCTCTGTGGCGGTCGCAAAGAGTATAATTACAATGTCACATTACCTCCTTTTATTGCATATCGTTGCGCTTAGCCGTTACGCGATTAATTAGCATCTTTTTTGAGTTTTTACCAATTTTTATTCAGTTCTTGACCGTGTTTGTATTTGAATTCGTTTTAATTAATTCTCTTCATACGATTATTTCTGAAATTTCTGTTACTTAAAATGCCGCAATTTAGAAGATCAAGTATTTTCCATAAGATATGTACATAGCGCAGAAACATTTGGCTAAATCAAAAAAGTCTTTTGTGCCTTCGTAAACTTGGAAAAGGCTTATGATCGTGTGCCGAGGAATAAGCTGTGGTCAACGTTGTCATTAACGTATGGGACTGAGGGCCGCCTGTTGAGGGCATTAAAGTCTCTGTAATGAGAACTCCATAGCCTGTATCAGGATGCAGGGTAAAGGGAGCAGAATAGGAATTAGCTATACTGTGCTGTTGCCGACGCTTATATATGGAAGTGAATGCTGGTTTGGCAGAAGAAGCATGAATGCCGAGTAAGTGCGGTGAAAATGCACTCCTTACAGAGTACATTATGTGGAGTCACTATTTTTTATCGCATGGGAATAGTATATAAGAGAACGTTATAAATTGAAGGATGATGTGGGGACTAAAATTAAAAGAAGTATGCTGAGATAATTTGGGCACGTAGAGAGGATGGTTGAAAGAAGAGTTACGAAAGGTATTTATCGAGCGAATGTGGATGGTACGGATGGAGGGGATGCCCATAATCGACCAAATATATGATAACTATGAATGTGGAAGAGGTGAAAGAGGTATGCCATTTTCGTGGCATGTCGCGCTCAATCTCTGCTTCTCTTTGTTTCTGTGTATGAATATATGACTTTACCATTATGATTTTTGTACATTTATTGAGCTTCATATCATTTTGATAATTCATTTAATATCAATAAAAAACTAATAACTTAACACAACATTCATTGATTCTGAAGCGATACGAAGTTCGCCGGGCCAGCTAGTGTCAAATAAAATTTACTTGGAACTAAAGTTTACATTTTGAAAAAGTATGGGTACTTGACAACCACCTTCAGTTGTTACTCCCATATAAAAGTCTTGTGTTTATTTTAAGCTATAAGAGAATTGCGAAAGACGGAAATGAGGAAGTTATTTTTATAACAATATCTCATACAATGTTTGTTTACTACATCGACACTTAATTTTTAATAAAAATAACAGCTCCGACAAGCAATTTTACGAAGAACGAGTTTGCAGGCATTCATGTTTTGTGGTTTTGGGTAATTTTTATTAAAACTATTTTTAATGTCTTTCGTTTTGAATAATTTAGTATTACAGCAAACACTGAGCGAGTCGCACTGTTTAATAATTAATTGTGATAACAAACTGCGCTGGGAAGAAGGATTTCAGGACCGGTGTTCTTTTGGTAAGTATATGTTTTTTCTTAAGAATTATTATGAGGAACTTCTTTAGAATTATGTTTTTTTACAGCCCAATAAGTGTTACTGCGTGACATTGACTCATTTGACTAAATTTGTGTCTGCCAATAGACATTAATTGCACTGCCAGGAAGTTAAGCTGGATACAATTCTAATATCGATGGTTATACTCAGAATAATTACAAGCAGTGGTTGTAAGACTAATTGACATAGGTGATTTTTTTAAAGTTTTATTGCTGGCATAATTTTAAACACAAAAAATGTGTATATTATTGTGTATATACCTATTACTTTAATTAAAATAAAAATACATAAAGACAAGCAAAGGTACCTCTCATTCAGCTGAATGCTACCAGTTTGACCTAAGTGGTACTGCGAAGCAAAAACCTGAACTGTAGCAAGTCCCGTAATGGTCCAAAGGAAACTGAGTGATAGGGTGGGTTATTACCTAACATAAATACAAGATTTAAAAAAGGCGCGTAAAATACCTACAACTAAGCCACCGAGGCAGACAGAATTTAAGAAAAGACTTTGTTAAAGTGATTTTAGGTATACTTTGTTATTATTTACAACCAAGTTTTATTTAATAAAATAATGAAATTCACATCGATCACGTTACAGCCAGTATTATTAATCTCAATGAATTGGAGTTGATTAGGATTGATTATAATCACATATCAAAAGTTACCTTCCTACTAAATGCTAAAGTTTTTTGTTGGGATTTTTTTTAAAAGTAAACGCAGAAATTATTGTACGGATTTGGATGAAATTTGCACACGGGTATATCATTTCCTGGATTAACACATAGGCTACTTTGTATCCTGGTAATTTCCTCCCATGGAAAGCCATCTGATTCTTTAAGTAGATAGCGCTGGCTTCGTACTGTGTTTAAGGAATATTGTAGCGGGAAAGGCTTTTCACGCGGACGAAACCGCGCGCAACACCTAGTAATCACATAAATTATTGTAGGTGATACGAAGTTCACCGGGGCAAGAAAAATATTGATTGTAGCCGAAGAACTAAGGTTTTCTTTGCTTGGATGGCTGTGAAAATTACACAACATGTTTACATAGCTTGCGGTCTGCACACAAGTGAAATGAAATGAAATGAAATATGTGAGCTGAGCTAATCTAAAGTCAGTTCTTGGTTTGCTACCAAACTACCTGCGCTGATCATCATACATCTCTTGCTGGTGTACATTTTACTTGGGCTTCAATTCAATTAACATTAGGAGCTTAGGCTCCTAGGTCTGTCAAGGCAAAGTGGCTGGCGTGGTAAGCCACGAAGCCACTTTGCCTTGACAGACAAAAAAATGGGTAATGGGCATTGATATAGGGTTTTGGGTTTTTTAATACATCAATGCTAATGGGTCAACAATGTTCAACTGACACGACGAATACTTTTACTGATACGAAATCAATAGGATCATGAGCTGACGAGATTAAAATTTCCTTTCACAGGTATTTCTTGTACGAAGTGTTGCAAGTAAATAGCGCTATTAAAATTATGTGTCGCCACTATGTCACAGGATGACGAGCGCAGTGAAGTGCCACAATTTACTTCATTATTCAAAGTTCTAGAAGATGTTGCTACTGTTTATGGGTGGTCATATCGCTTACCACCCAGCGAGCGCCATGTTCGTCTCGTCCTTCAAATGCATTAAAAAATACCTATGTATAAAAATTTGCTCATAGGGAGAATATCAATTAATACACTCTATAAAGATTTGTATTTGCTCAGGAATTTGTACGTTTAATGCGATTCGGGCCACTTATAAACAGTTTAACATGTTTTGTAGCTTAACTTTCGAGACAAGTTTTGCACGTAATTTTCGCTCTGATATACGAAAGTGAAAAAATTGCAGCGAAAATTCCCAATGTAAAGTTAAAACTACGCAAAAGCAACAGCCATTGGGCATACGTATAGAGAGAGAATAGTAAAGCTAAACCCTATCCCCGGCACAATTTTAATTTCGGTCAGCTGATATTGAATTGAAAAAAAAAACATTTTTATTTGAACTGGGAATCAGATACTAAGCCGGTAAATGTATTAATTTATTATTTAATTTTGGTAACGTCCGTGAATATTGGATTTAACTGATTCCAGATTGATAGTCCAATGGCTTGATAACCTTTTATTGATTCAATAGTATCTAGTATTCAGAGTAGTAGTATAGTAGACATTGATGTATTAAAAAACCTAGTAGATAACAATTTCAAATTACGTAGTTAGTAATTCCTTAAATAATAAATAGCTAATACAGCTTCATACTGTTTGAATATGACGTATCTGGAACTTAATTTCGGATTGACTAGTACTCGTTGGGTGGTAGGCAGGCTATATGTGGTAGTACTCATGGGTATATAACACAGCTGTGACTATACCTGTCGCCATGCAGCTGTGTATATATTTTTTTGTGTTCTCGTTTGAAGGATATTGAAGTTAGAGACTTTACAATGAAATTCTCAAGATGATGGCGGCCGTGCAATGTCATGCAGTGCTCTGTTTATCCAAATTCAAAGTGCTATTGTTAATATTAATATATTATACTCCTGGCGCTTGCTATCAGACGAGCAATTTGCTCGTCTCATTATAGAGCTCTTCAATTTTTTTATATTTTCAGATGTGAAGCCGCTGACTTACTTGACGATGCTACTGCTCGTGATACTGATAATAGTAGTGGTATTGTTATTCCGCTGGGCGTATGGAGTTCACGAAATAAACCCCCTGGACAACCTCCCCAGTCCACCACGGCTTCCTATCATCGGGAATGCCCTGGAGTTCGTGAATGTTGGCCCTGGTACGTGCTCTTAATAAACACATACACGCCTTTAAACCCAAAGGGGTAGGCAGAGCTGCAACCACAACATACAGTTTTCGCCATGTGTGTACTGTTCCATGATGTGATAGGGGGCGAGTCTATTGCCATATTTTGTACAATGTGAGCAGAAAAGCCAAATATTACATTGCCCGGCCTGGGATGTGAACCTGGGACCAACACGGCGATGTCGTACCGCGCACGCAATACAACTACGCCACGGAGACAGTCGAGGTGTTCTTTAATATTATTTTTATATATATCTCAGGATGGATATAAGCTTTGCAGATACTTACGTTTGTGTTAAAGCTTCCCTATTTGATCTGTAAATACGTTTTTACGGTATTTTCTACCTTATTCTCAATGCGATACCGTGCACTTGACAGAACAGTGCATGTTTACATAATATGCTGTATCTACGAGATTGAATTTCTCATGATTGAACGATTGGATTTCTATTTGCGAAATGCTACAGTCACAGTACAGTGTTCGTGACAACGCATTTTATGACTACATCCTACAAGTTTGTACGAAATAGGTACAGAAAATGGCGTGAAGGTGAATTTAAAAGGGCAATTTAAGGGCTTTTAAGATTATTTTTACACACACACAGACACTCACACCCGTTATCTCCGAAGGAGTAGGCAGAGGTGCAACTAATGCACCCACTTTTCGCCGTGCGTATTCCGTCCCAAGATGTGATAGGGGGCGAGCCTATCGCCATTTTACTGGTGGTAGGTCTCTCATATGTAAGAGTCCGTCTGGGTAGGTACCACCGCAATGTCTATTTCTACCGCCAAACAGCAGTGTGCATGCACTGTTGTGTTTCGGTTTGAAGGACGTTGTAGCCAGTGCGCAAGCGGCGATAGCCTAGTTGGGAGTGGAACGGACTCCCGAGACGAATGTCCGCAGGTTCAAAACCAAAGGGCACACACCTCTGACTTTTCTAAAAATGTATGTGTGTATTCTTTGTGAATTATCGCTCGTTTTAACGGTGAAGGAAAACATCGTGAGGAAACCTGCATACCTTAGAACTTCTCTGAATTTCGAAGGTAATTGAAGTCCGCCAACCCGCACTAGGCCAGCGTGGTGGACTAAGGCCTAAACCCTCATAGTTGTAAAGGAGGCCCGTGCTCAGCAGTGGGCAGTATATATAATGCAGGGCTGGTATGGTATGGTAGCCAGTGTAACTACTGGACATAATGAAACTTAACATCTTATGTCTCAGGATGACGAGTGCAGGGGAATGCCACACAGTACTTTGTAACTCAAGGTGCTGGATGGTGTTGCTACTGTTTATGGGTGGTCGTATCGCTTACCATCAGGCAAACGGCATGCTCGTCTCGTCATTCAATGCCATAAAAAAAAATTGGGCACAATCTCCAGACTCCGGGCTGATACTGAGTAGAAAAACCCAATATCACTTTGCCCGACCCGGGGATCGAACCCGAGACCTCAGCATTTCAGTCGTATCGTAATACAACTACGCCACCGAGGCGGTCGGTGTCGGCTAAGCTATATTTTTGCATTATTTTTAAACGCTAACAATATAGCTTCTCGGTGACGTCACCACCACCACCTATAGCAAACTTACGAATCAACCATTTTATGGGAATAGGTATTTAGATGAAATATGTTTTATTCTTTTATATATACCTTACCTATTTGCTATAATATTAGTACCTACCTATAGATAATTATTGCATAATTATTTGGCAGATAAGTTGTTCAATACTATATTGAAATTAAAGAGGGACTATGGGGAGCGGTTCGTCCTGAAGATGCTGAACACCAGGGTGCTGCACACCAGCAGTCCTCATGATGTGGAGGTAAATAGATATTGAGGGTTTACATTTTGGTATCATACGCTATTGACCAATTATTGACCAACATTTCTGAATAATTTCGCATTGTTTGAATTTTTAGTTCTCATGAATTAAACATATTTTTTTTTTACTTAGGATCTTTTTAGTTAACTTTATTTAATTATTATTTTGTTTCGTTATTTGAGATATTTTGAGCTTCTAAATTGACGCTCGAAGCGAAAATAGGAAAACCTCTGTTCAGTAATCATTATAGAATTCACACATACCTACTCTATAAATCTAAAATTTTCTAATCTTATTAATTAGAAAACATTTTCCAAAATTATTACTAATTAATATGTTTTTAAAATAATGTTTCGATGGATATTAACTGATTCGAAAAGTATTGTTTTTAATCCATACAGCGCACGGATAGGTGTATAGGCTCTTAATTTGAAAGCGTATGAGCTGACAATGCATTTGGGAGCGCAATTTAATTGGATCTATTAATAAGATCCTTATTATCCTTTGACGTTGTATAGGTAATTGTTAATCAGTGCGTTCTCTGCAGATTTTACTGAGCCATTCGCGGAACATCACGAAGAGCAAACCGTACACGTTCCTGGAGTCATGGCTCGGCACAGGATTATTACTAAGCTCAGGTATCCAAGCAATTTAATTAATTGCTTGTAATCACCTCATTATCTAGTGGAAGTGTACATGCGACTCTGTACCCTAATCCAAGACATCACAGTACATCTATCTATACTTAATATATAAAGCTGAAGAGTTTGTTTGTTTGAAAGCGCTAATCTCAGGAACTACTGGACCGATTTTGAAAATTCTTTCATTAATAGGAAGCTACATTACTCCTGAGTGCTATAGGCTACTTTTTATTCCGGAAAAACTTTTCCACGCGGGCGGAGCCGCGCGCAATGCTAGTGTATTATAAATGCAAAGTTATGATGTTTGTTAATCACGTTAGAGCGATATAACAAATCCGGATGAAATAAGGTACAGAGATAGATTATAGTCTAGAATAGCACATAGACTACTATTATTCTAGGAAAATATAAAGCGGGTATTTATCTCACCGCGAGAAAAAGTTAGTAACCCATATTATATGCAAGCCTACTGGCATCATAAAATAGGGAGGCTATTTGACAGCCGAAAGGTTAATCCCCTTAATGCACCTGTAAGATTTTATTCCACTTAGACGATGCGTACGAGAGACTCTTAAGTATGGTTTAGGTTAGCAAGAAAACTTGTGGAAGTCGACGTCCGGAAGATTTATTTCCCGTGTAAAAAACAACCACGGCAAGCCGACATCTACAAACTTTGAGACTTGCAGGACTTGCAAGTCGTATGTGTATAGATATATTGCTGCTAATGTAAACGCATCTCGAGGTTCTCGCGAAATATATTGTTGCAAAAGGAACAAGGTTGCTTCTTTATGTCACTTACCTTCAGAAACGTAATTAGCTGTCATTTTACAACGGTTTTCTGAGAATTTGTACTTCTATCGACTCAGTTCATAACTGTAGACAAATTGTCGGGGATAGTGCAATACCGCGAAAGTGACGAAAATAGCCATATTGAGAATTATACTATACTAAACCATAGATTGATAATACTAAACATTTTTTGTCACTTACGCGGTTTTGGGCTTTCCCCACGATATATTTCTACTGCAGCTCAAGACCGGGAGAGGCCCACGTTCAGCAGTGGACGGCGAGAGGCTAATTGATTGATTGATATTTCTATAGGGTGTCTATTACTTACATCTATATCATAGAGTCTTCATTGATGACTCCATCCTTGCCAGGTAACAAATGGCACAAGCGCCGCAAGATCCTGACTCCAACGTTCCACTTCAACATTCTGAAAAGTTTCTTCGTAGTCATGGAGGAGAAGAGCCGCAACCTGGTGGAGGTTCTGAGGGAGTCGCAGGGTAAAGAAGTGGACTTGCTGCCTGTCCTTAGCGACTTTACATTGTACACCATTTGCGGTCAGTAATTTATCAGATTATGTTATCTCTACCTGTAGAGAAGATTTTTTACCATTGAACTCTACATTTTATTTTCAATCGATTTGTGTATTTACAATTTGATTTTTTTTATAATGAGCAAACTGCGGCGCTGATTAGGTTTTCATCATCATCAGCCCGCTGCAGTCCACTGCTGGACATAGGCCTCTCCCAAGATACGCCACAGAGCCCGGTCTGCTGCTTTATGCATCCAGTCGCTGCCGGCCCTCTTGTGCAAGTCGTCCCGCCATCTGGCCAGAGGGCGTCCCACGCTACGTTTGCCAAGACGCGGTCTCCACTCCAGAACACGCTTACTCCAGCGGTTATCTGTTCTGCGACATATGTGGCCAGCCCATTGCCACTTCAACCTACTAACTCTCAGAGCTATGTCGGTCACTTTGGTTCTCTGACGGATCACTTCGTTCCGAATTTTGTCTTTCAGAGAGACTCCGAGCATAGCTCTTTCCATAGCACGTTGAGCGACTTTAAGCTTATGGATTAGCCCCACCGTCAGTGTCCACGTCTCGGCTCCGTACGTCATTACGGGGAGGACGCACTGGTTGAACACTTTCGTCTTCAGGCTCTGTGGTATATCCGACGAAAATATGTGGTACAACTTCCTAAACGCTGCCCAGCCCAACTGAATCCTCCTATCGGCTTCCTTTTCGAAGTTGTATCTACCCAACTGCATTAGTTGCCCGAGATAAACATATTCCTTGACAACTTCGAGAGGTGTACCATCGATGATTACTGGTCCCGGAGCGACGAGGTCATTAAACATAACCTTCGTTTTGTCCAGGTTCATCCGGAGACCAATTCGTTGGGAGGCTTCATTTAGGCTGTGCAGCATTTCTTGAACTTCCCGCAGCGATTCTGCCATGACTACGATATCATCGGCAAACCTTAAGTGCGAGATGTATTCGCCGTTTATATTGATGCCTCGCCCGTTCCAGTTTAGAGTCTTGAAAACGTCTTCTAATGCATTTGTAAACAGTTTCGGGGATATCACATCCCCCTGTCTTACTCCTCGATGCAATAGAATCGGTCTTGTTTGACTGTTCTGTACTTGGACGGACATAGTTGCAGCGTCATATAGACTTCTCAGCACTTCGATGTATCTAAAATCAACTTGGCACCGCTGCAGGGAGTCCAGAACAGACCAGGTCTCGACGGAGTCAAAGGCCTTCTCATAGTCCACGAAAACGAGACACAGAGGCTGATTATACTCCTGGGTCTTCTGTATGATCTGCCTCACCGTGTGTATGTGGTCTATGGTGCCAAATCCTCCGCGAAACCCGGCCTGCTCCGGTGGTTGGAAGTCGTCCAACCGTTGCGTCAGCCTATTAGTGATAACCCTCGAAAACAACTTGTAGACGTGGTTCAGGAGCGATATAGGGCGGTAGTTCTTGAGAAGGGTCTTGTCCCCCTTCTTGAAAAATAAAATTACCATGCTCCTGCCCCACGCTCTTGGAGTTCTCCCTTTGTGAAGAACGGAGTTAAATATACGCTGCAGTTGCCTAAGGACAGGAGTTCCCCCTGCCTTTAAGAGCTCAGTTGTAACTCCGTCCTCGCCCGGGGCTTTTCCATTTTTTATTTGTTTGAGGGCCAACTCAATTTCGTCAATGCTGACGTCGGGAAGTTCGTCGGAATAGTGTCGGACTAAAGCAGCTCGAGGATCGCAGGGGACGGGTTCAGGTAGCGGAGATTGCGAGGCATACAACTGGCCATAGAAGTCTTCCACATCCGAGAGGATCTCTGGCTTAGAGGAGACGACACGACCATCGGCGGTAGTCAGCTTAGACATGTGGCTCCTTCCGAGACGCTTCACGAATACTTTAGATCCTCGGTTTTGTTCTATTGCCTCCTTAATGAGGCGTGTATTGGAACCCCGAAGATCCCGCCGTACCGCTTTACGAATACGTTTCGTGAGTGCGCGCTGGTTTGCCGCCGCGGCCTGTGTATTTGCGCGTCTCTCTCTCATGAGTTCCAGAGTCTCGTCTGAAAGTTTGGACTTCCTGCCCGCATGCCTTTTCCGACAGAACCTGTTACCCACATCCCTCACGACTTCCATTGCTCTGCTTAAGTCCTCGTCAACATCGCACTCGGTTTCCAGCACATCAAATCGGTTTTGAAGTTCCGTTTGGAATCTTTCGGAGCCAGCAATGGTTTGGAACGGAGTAGGTCGGAGCGTGGACTTTATCAGACGGGTGCGTTCCAGCTTGAAGTTTATATTCAGAGTGCCTCGTACAAGTCGATGATCGCTTCCGGTGTTTAACCGGTTGATCACTGAGACATCTCTGAATATACGCCTCTTGTCCGTCATGATAAAGTCGATCTCATTTTTAGTCACGTTATCGGGGCTTTGCCAGGTCCACTTCCTCTGGGGCTTCTTCTTGAAGAACGAATTCATCAAATATAGCCCCTCTCGTTCTAAGAAGTTAACCAGCATTGCCCCCTGTGATTCCTGTTCCCAATACCATGTGGTCCCATAACCGATTCGGATACCTGTACGACCTTAAGATAATATCTCTCGGTTAGTTTGAGTACGAGGTACGCAACCCGTGGCGACACACTGGATATATCCACAATGTTGCCAGTGAGGGCCTTATTGACGAGAAATCCGACACCACCCTGGGAAAGGCTGTCACCTTCTCGGAAGTAGAGTAAATGGCCTGTTTCCAAGGTTACTGTGTCCTCCCCCTCTCTACGGACTTCAGATAACCCCAGAACATGCCATCGTATATTGTCTAACTCTACTTCCAATTGGGCTAGATGTTCGTTGAGCCTCAGAGTTCGTCCATTATACGTAGCCAAGGTCAATGTGTGGTAGCCGTCCGTAACCCGGGGATTCTTAGCACCCCGTGCCCCACCGATGCTGTGACCGCTACCGTAGCCAAGCCTGGTGAGGCGGCCCGGAACTCGGTGCCGTTTATTTTGTGTGCCTATCATTGGGAGGTAATGCCCTAAATCACCACGCTGGACAAGCGGGTTGGCGATCGCAGTGAATGGAGCATACCAGAAAACGCTGCTGCCCATTCTCTGGTCTACGGAAGCTTCAGATGTTCTGCTTTAGACATTAGTCGCCTTGTACGACACCCGAAAGTGTAATGGGTTGGTGCTATTCTACTCTGCCGGACACCACACAGCCAGAGATTAGGTTTTGAAGTTAATTAACAAGTTGGACAGTTTCGAGTCATGTAGGACAAGTTTTAATAATTATTATCTTTATTTCCACAAAAAAAAATTATTACAAAACGGTTTACAGCGGTCACTGCACTAGGCTCCAGGCCCGTATCACAGTAGACCAAATAAAATTTAACAAAAATACATTTATATTTGGCGACTATTCGGCTCACATCTCTTAATAACGTTATTTATTATTATTATCAATGCTTTGCATTTAAAATTTATTTTAGTTTACACTTTTTATTACAAAGTCCTTTAACTAGTTTCTTAATTGTTGCTCGGTATTAATTTTCAAAGCTGCAGTATAAGCCGACTATAGGCGTATAAAGACAGGGGCCGGGTGGGCCGTACCCACCCCAAAATTGCTTGGTGCCCACCCCGAGGATTTTGGAGGCAACCGACTACTACTATAACGAACAAAATATTCATCCTGCAAGCACACAGAAGTCATTTTATTTTAAGTTTACGACACTGCGTGGAAAATGACTCCCTACGCCAATGACCGACTATATCGCTATGCCACTCTCCACTTTTTAGTAAATGATATGTGAATATTTATAAGACGACCAAATATAGGCGTTACCAACTATGTTCCCGAATAAATAGTAGATAATGAAATTAGCAGTCATATACGTTAACTACCGAATAACAAATACTTTAAGAAGCTGTTTCACTATTTCTGAGTAAATGCTACTCGTCGTATAAATGTATAAGGCAACTAAATACAAAAGTCACACTCTAATCTAGGAGCATAGACTAAAGTGTGACTTGTATTTGGTCGGCTTATACATTTATGTGACGTATAGCGTTTATCAGCAAGTGGTGAAATCGGTAATTAATTTAATAACTGTCAAATAAAGGCATGTCCAAAAACGGGCTTAAAATTCTAACCAAGATACTTTAGTATATTCCACCCAAAAACTAGGCCTTTACAATAGATCGTACAATTTTAAAGTCCTCCTATTTTAAGATTTATCTAATTTGTTTCACTTAAAAACTACACTTAATATGAACGTTTTTAATAAAGCTAGACTTAAATGGAGGGGTCTAATAATATTTTTATTGGATCCAAGATCCATATTATTGCCCCTTTAATATCCATAAAGTTTGAGCATGGTTCAATTTTTAGGCCCAGCGCCCATACAAGATGCGGATATCTCCTTGACACGTCTTGTGAAACGGGCTCTAAACTTTGCAATAGGGCCTTATATATGTGAGAAGTACCCGATAAATTTATTTATATTACTACTAGCATTGCGCGCGGCTCCGCCCGCGTGGAAAAGTTTTCCGGGATAAAAAGTAGCCTATAGCACTCAGGAGTAATGTAGCTTCCTATTAGTGAAAGAATTTTCAAAATCGGTCCACTAGTTCCTGAGATTAGCGCGTTCAAACAAACAAACTCTTCAGCTTTATCTTAATATATATAAATCTCGTGTCACAATGTTTGTCCTCAATGGACTCCTAAACCACTTAACCGATTATAATAAAATTCGCACACCATGTGCAGTTCGATCCAACTTGAGAGATAGGATAGTTTAAATCTCAAATTATAGTCGCAATTTTAATTTATTGCTAATTATTTGTCTGTTATTATTTGACAGTCACAATTATCTGTTAACTCCAAATGATTCTAACAGATGTCGATACCTTTCGACTGGGTTGAGTAAGTAATCAATAGATGGCGCTGCTATGGTAAATCTACGAACGTGTCATATAAGCTACGGGTAGATTATGTATACTTTTTATACCGGGAAAATATAAAGCGGGACTTTTATACCGGGAAAACTCATTCACGCGGGCGGAGCCGCGGGCAAAAGCTAGTGTATTAGTATAGATTACTACTTATTATATATATTTACCTAATACTATCTATTTTGAATACAAATAAGACAAAATTACTGTTTTAAATAGGACATCAAGCACAAAGGCTTCGGCGCGGCGTAGACTTATAAACCGGTTATAAGATCTGAGAAGTGCCTTTGTAGGATAAAATAACCTGGGCGTATTGTATTGAAGCTAAGACGTCAACGACAGAAGAATACCCCACTTGGAAATTGAATTATGAACGAGTATTGCTGTTTATTAGAATTTATATATAGTAGTAATATTTAATAGAGCCTCTTTATAGTTTAAAGGTTCCTCCACAAGACCTGCCAAAGCGACTTCTAATGTTTAATCTTGCCGATAGAAAGTTATACTGTCTTTGAGAAATATGTAAAGACACAAGCCTTTTATCCTGGTACTGGCCTTTTACTGGGTCGGGCAAAGTGGTATTGGAGTTTTCTATTCAGTCTCAGCCTGGAGTCTGGAATTTGTGTCCGATATGGCGATAGGCTCGCCCCCTATCACGACATGGGACGGAATACTCACGGCGAAAAGTGGGTGCACTAGTTGCGCCTCTGCCTACCCCTTCGGGGATAAAAGGCGTGAGTGTGTGTGTGTGTGTGCAAACATTTTGTATTGTATATCAGCTTTTGAAAGGCATTTTAAAAATACGAACACTCGAACACCACGTAACTACGAAAATTTTAAAATTCGAGTGATTGTCCGTCATTCCTAAGGAAAGCTTTTCCTACAGTCATCTTATTTTTTACATTATTAAAATTTAACACGGTATGTTTTTTGCACGACCTAATTACTGAATGGGAAACTTATATTGGTTTGTAATAATCAAGGATTACAAATTTGATTAAATAATTATCGTCTATCTCTTTTAGGAATTCAAATATTATCAGGACGACGCGATGTATGCATGAATCATTTTGCTTATTAACATAATATGACAATCAAGTTCGTTTCCACCAAAGGGCAGGTAGAAAAGAGATACTTATTATATTGTTATTTATGACAGCCGAAACATCCGATTACACTATGTAGGTAATGTAGTTTCATAATATTTAAAAACTACATTGAATAGATACATTCCTGTTTAATGGCAAACATGAAGAGTGGTAGGAACTTGGATTTTCGTAACATATCAAACATGCCGGTAATAAATTATAGCCAAAATTGTTTACACTTATCTACATAACTTTACCAGTTTATAATTAATAATTTGGTAGAGTTTGTGAGTTTGTAGTTAAGGTTAGGCATTAGCGTGTTGAAAATGTTTTCTTAAATAGGAAGCTACGTTGCCATGATCTGTACAGTAAATTGTATACCAGGAAAGAATTTTACATGCTCAAAACAAGCCATGAATTAATTTTATTACAGAAACAGCAATGGGCACACAATTAGACATGGACAAATCTGCAGCGTCACTCGAATACAAAAACAACATCATGAAGATCGGCGAGCTACTCCTAAGCCGTCTCACCAAGATCTGGCTTCACAACGACCTCCTATACAAAGTGTCTCCGATCGGGAGACAGTTTACCAAATGTCTAGACATTGTCCATTCCTTCGCTGACAACGTCATCACTAACAGACAGAAACAGAAGGCCAACAGCACTGATGAGGTCGATCCAGAAGGAATGAAAAAGAGAATGGCGATGCTGGATCTGCTTCTAGAGGCTCAGGACAAGGGGGAGATAGACCTAGAGGGTATGAGGGAGGAGGTGAATACGTTCATGTTTGAGGGTCATGATACTACAGCTATGGCACTGACCTTCTGTCTGATGCTGATTGCGGACCATGAAGATGTTCAGGTATGGCCAAACTTTTTATTCATAAAGGTATATTAAGTAGTGGGTGTTGTTCTCGGATTCGCCCGCGTAAAAAGCCATTCTCGCTACAAAATTCTCAAACCACTGACATATATTATAAATATATCATATGAAAAATTCAATTTTTTCGTAGACGTGGTCTATCCATGTTCTATCAAATTTCATAATAATTCGTTCATCGGTTACTACGTTAACCTATAAAAACATTTAAACAATAAACTGTTGGGCCGTAAGACTGTGTGAAACCAACATAACCATTCCACTAAATCCCCAGTGGTGGTAGCGATAACGCGTTTTTCACTGCGATAAAAAAATATGGGCGGTTGGTTGGTTTAGGCTGTATGGTTTAGCTACCTTTGCCAATCTGTGCTTCACTCCCGAGTATCGTCTCTTTATAGCTCGGTGTGTAATATTTACTGCCGATTACTGTACGTAAGTATTGTTGACACGATGGGTAGGTAAGTCGGTAAACGTGTCATTGTATATGTTCAACTTCGTAAATATGAAGCGTCGTTGAGCCAACTGTTTGCCTTGTGTGGCTCCGGACGAATAAAAAACATGCAAATCACTTTCTCAACTGTGAACCTTGAACTTCATAATTTACTGTCTAAATTTGCTAATTAGGCGGTAACAGACAATGGTAGCGTTTTCATTATAACGGAAGAGTGGAAAATAAGCAGCGGATTGTATGATGATAATTTATCACTGCCGACTACGCACGTTGAACGCCCACAATGTCTTGCTTCCGTAGGGTATATTATTATATTTTTTGCGACAAAATGTAGTCTAGATTGCCTCAGTGGTGTAGGTGTTTTGCGTGTGTGGTACGACTTCTGCTCTAAGGTCTCTTGTTTGTATCCCGGGACGGGCAGTGATATTAGGTTTTTCTGCTGAGTATCAGCCCGGAGTCTGGAATTTGTGCCCGATATGCGATTGGCTCGCCCCCTATCACATCATGGGACCGAACAAACGCGGAAAAGTGGGTGCTCTAGTTGTACTTCTGCTTACGCAGTCTAGGGTAAAGGCATGATGTGTGTTTAAAATGTAGCAGAGATAACTCTTCAACTAGTCATTTACCTATGTAATAAAAGTTATATCAAAATTGGTAGAGTGGTTTCGTTAGCAACACACCGACAAAAGTCCATTGTATGGCGATTGTATTTTGCTTGTTTATCAATAATAATTTTTTGTAGCTAGTTTTATGTTTACCATGTAAATAGGTAGTTATTATACGTTTCAATATCTTGGTGTGCACTTTTCCTGACGATATTGCTTCAGCCAGTTGGCCACAAATATTTAAAATAAATTATTTATAGCCAACTTGAAGTTAATCCCAAAAGACGTTTGTTATCTTCAGTAAATAAAGCGTTACAGGTGTAGACGGCAGGGAAATCATTAAAATCACCAAAAATCACTTTAGGTAAAAATATAAGGCATAGGTATCTTCAAAACTCACAAACAATAAACTCTATAGATAACAGCGGAATATTAGCGTCGAAACCGCTCCGACAAATATCGCATTCGCAAACATAAATTTCAGGAAAGAATTTACGAAGAATGCCGGCAATTGTTCGAGAAGTGCGAAGGCCGGCCGTCTATGTCGGATTTCTCTCACATGAGGTATTTGGACGCTGTGATTAAGGAGACCCTGAGGCTGTACCCCAGCGTGCCTTTCATCGGGAGGTTGATAGACGAAGATTTTTATATTGGTGAGATATAGACCTCTATATTATTACGTGTATTTATAAACGTAAGTTTTTATAGCTCAGGTTGACATTATGCGTCTCTTTGTTTCAATAATGTGATATCTTGAGAAGTTTAATTTTAGAAGGATTTTTTCACATTAAATAAAATAAAATTGTGCGAAGCCATTTTTTTAAATGTAACATTATATTCATGCAAATGATAAATTATTGGAAAAATAGAATGAATACAGCGGTTTTAATTCTAAAATAAAAAAAATATAATTTTCGTATTTATGAAGTTATTGAGGCAAAGACAATAATAAGCTGCGCTGGCGTAGGTGTCCGCATTGTCAATGTTGAATGCATGTATCATTATTGTTAGGTGTTGCTATAGTTTAGGTTGACATATTTCCTCCGTGGCGCAGTTGTAGGTATACGGCCGCACTGAGGTCTCGGGTTCGATTAGGCCCTATCACTTGAGTTAGTGAATACTGATTGATATTTAAATGTAATTTTACAAACAATAATTGTGTATCTTGTGACATGTCTGTTTAATTTTTTTATCTGTGCTGCATTTATATTATTTTTAGGCTTAGTTTTCTGTACACATTTTTTTTCTGTACCTATTTCTCACCGATGATATTATATCCGTTTACATGATTTCATTTTTATTTATAAAAAAAAAATATAAATTTTGTCTGCGACCCGGTCCTCGCTAAGTCTGGCCCCGGGATAAAAGTACCCCTTAGCACTTAGGTATAACGTATCTGCTCATTACCAAAATAATAATCAGCATCGGAATATTACTAACAAAGACTAGTCAATCACATGATGTTGCCAACTTTAGCAAACCAAAAAGCACTAGATGGAGTAAAAAAAAAATAGTAAAATCAGGGACTTCGAGCGAGGAGCAAAAAAAGGTCCCCAATTTCGATGTTCTCGTCGTTAACATCTAAGATGTTGATGGTTTATAGGATGAGGGTAATAGGGTGGTGACCTAAAAAGAAAAGCTCCTGCAGAGCTGGTTGCTCTACAAGCAATTGATTTTTGCATGCGTTCACACGGGTTTTGTGCAAGGGGATAGATAGCAAATCTATCCCCTTGCACAAAACCCGTGTGAACGCATGCAAAAATCAGCAAAACAGTAATTCTACTGTTAAAGCAGTCGGTAGGGCTGGCAACACTGCAATCACGTCCAAACTTATACTGGTAGTGGGTTTCTCGTATGGGAAGGGTCGTCTGACTAGGTACAATCGCTATGTCTATTTCTAACGCCAAGTAGGGTAGCAGCGTGTATGCACTGTTGTGTTCCGGTTTGAAGGACGTTGCAGCCAGTGTAACTACTGAACATAATGAGACTTAACATCCTATGGCAGGACGAGCGCAGTGGAATGCCACACAGTACTTTGTAACTCAAGGTGCTGGATGGTGTTGCTACTGTTTACGGGTGGTCGTATCGCTTAACATCAGGCGAACGGCATGTTCGTCTCTTCATTCAAAGCTATAAAAAATAAAAGAAAAAAGAAATTAAGGTGCTGTAAATGCCCATGCATTCGTTACTTTGCGACACATAATGTTAAATCTCATAATGCCTGGTAATTACACAAGATACAGTAACGAGTAATCATTTCAATTAGAAACATACTACATTCTACAATACATATAGTGTACTAATTAGAATTTATAAAGGCATCAATAAATTGATGCTGACTGCCTCGGTGGCGTAGTTGTATTACGGTACGACAGCAATGCTGAGGTCTCGGGTTCGATCCCCGGGTCGAGCAAAACCAAATTAGATTTTTCTACTTAGTAGCCCGGAGTCTGGAATTTGTGCCCGATACGGCGATAGGCTCGTCCCCTATCGCATCATGGGACGGAATATGTACGGCGAAAATTGGGTGCACTAGTTGCGCACCTGCCTACACCTTTGGGGATAAAGGGCGTGAGTATGTCTTTATGTATGTTTGAATAAACTGTATTTCCAGATGATCTATTAGTGAAGAAAGATACGCAGGTATCAATCCTAATATACAGTCTGCAGCGTCGCGAGGACCTGTACAGCGAGCCGCTGCGGTTTCGCCCAGAGCGGTTCCTGAACGGCGAGGTAAAGCATCCATACGGGTTCGTGCCCTTCAGCGCGGGACCCAGAAACTGCATCGGTAAGTCGTTAAGGCAATAGGGTCAGTCTCTTACCGCCGTCAATAAGACGGCTAGTCTATTGAAATTAAACTATTATAACGGATTTTATCGCGGTTTTTTATTTGATTTTTCTCCCGACGTTTCGAAGGCTTTGCAGCACTTCGTGGTCACGGGGCGGACTGAGGTGTTGGTGGTCCGAAAAGTTAGTGTTACAAATCTACCTTCAATTTACAATTATACAATTTAAAGATGTTAGTCATTGTTTGCGGTCCGGTCTACGCAGTAAGAGCTCACAATGTCTTGAGGTCTGGCAGCAGGTCTTTTGGGGCCCGATTTAATTAGATGTATGACCGGGTCCCAGGCTTGTGCAAGTTTCCAACCATCTTCTCTATTGAAACGTCGGGAGAAAAATCAAATAAAAAACCGCGATAAAATCCGTTATAATAGTTTAATTTCAATGTCTAACATTCGCGTAAACATAAGGAATCATTACGGCTAGTCTAGTAAGAGACTGACCCATCTGCTGTCTACCACGAAAATTCTTTTTAACCCCCGATACAAAATGAGGGGTGTTATAAGAAAGAAAGAAAGAAAGAAATTAAATTTAATTATAAGTTTAACGCGTGTATATCTGTGTGTGTCTGGCCCGATTATGATGAGATTTTTGTTGGAAAACTAATCACAGGTTGTGTAAAATACAAAATTTTGCCGATCATCATACAATCCGTCGCTAATTGATTTTTTTTCGTCTGTGGGTGCAGTAAAGTCACTTTGGTTGACAAAATAAAATCATATAAAATTGCCTTATATCGCAGGCCAGCGGTTCGCAATGCTAGAAATGAAGAGTGCTCTCAGCGCGATCGTCCAGGAGTTTAAGCTGGAGCCACGTGAGAGGGGCTGGAGACCAGGTCTGGCGTCCGCCATGATGCTGAGGCCCGTGGAGCCTATCTACGTACGGTTCATACCGAGACATTGAGAAAACGAGAGTGTTCTAGAATGAGACAAACGGCCCTAGTCATACACAGTTTATAAACCTATTACTAAAATAGGTAAAGACACAACATTCTACCTATAACTAATATAGGTAGAATGTTGTGTCTTTTTCCTTCCAACTCAAATCAAAATTCGTTCGAAGACAAAACTTTCGATAGCTAAAATAGGTTTTTGGAATCGCTTCATGCGGGGATTGTTTGGGAGCACCGTCTTGACGCTGGTCGTAATGGAAACACCGTCTTGTGTTGCAGAGATTTAATTACCACATTACAATTACAATTTGCATTGGGTTACATAATTAAAAGTTTAAAACTGTTACATAGCGTGCGTACTGTACAAAAGTTGTCTTGTCATAGACTATAGTCAATTTGTGTTGCCAGACGCGTTGTCCATAGACACAATAAGTGGCGTTCGGAAACGCCACAGGTTTATAACTTGTTTATGAATAAGGCCGAAAGTCTATAGTTAATAGTTATTAATGTATGAATTCAAAATATATAGGTACCAGGGGTCGTAGTCAATACGCCTTTCAATCAACAACTCCAATAGAAAACAATAATATGTCTGGGAATGACGTATCCGTGCGAAAGACTTATCGATCGGACGTGTATTGTTCTACTTGTAGTAATGTTTTGAAGTTTTATACAGTATTTGAATAATAAATGATTTTATAATGGCAGTTCTTTTATTTGTCGATTCGTAAAAAAACTGAATGTAAATCATGTACAGTCAGCAGCATACATATCTGCATAAAATCAAAATTTTAAATAGCCTTTATACGCATTAAGTTAAACTGAAATAGTTTTTTCTTCGTTTGAAGTAAAGTAAATACCTTTTATTTTATTTGTGTGAAGAGAAAAATAAGATTAGTAAGAACACAAAAGTATGTAGGCAATTTGAAATTTTGAATTTGTTCATCTACTTATGCTGCTGACTGTACACGGAAGCAACTGAGTTCAGATACCGTCGTTCATAACAGAATATTCACTAGAACATTGCGGCTTATAGGCAAGCGACATTCATGTTTTAAAAATTTCTTTTAAATTTTGGTATCCAAATACTTGTCACACAAAAAGCTGATAATCATCATGCAAATCATGTTGAGAAAACCCACTTAAAATGCCTCACCCGGGAATCGAGGGCAGGGATACCGTTCCACAGCTGATATACAAAACCAAGATTTCTACACTATTAGATAAAAAGTTTAAGTTCTGATCATATTGCATCAGTCTACTTGTCTCGATGAGTGACTCATGGGCCGTCTCGTTTTTTATGTTTGTATCCGTTAGTCGCCATTGGAGGTAAACTGGGTAATTTCGCGGGATTATGTCATATAAAGATACTTCAACTAACTGTTCTAGTTGTTTGAGTAGTTTTACCAAGAAGTTTTAAGTATAAATGATTGGGAGCGGCTGTGGCGTAGCAGGTGCGTAGTGACTTGCAGAACAGGTCGTAGGTTTGAACCCAATGCCGAGATATTGACACAATGACCCTACTAGACTTGATAGTATAGTAAGATAAGTATCATCGAGAATCTACTAATATTATAAAGCTGAAGAGTTTGTTTGGTTGAATGCGCTAATCTCAGGAACTACTGAACCGATTATGACAATTCTTTCACTAATAGGAAGCTACATTACTATTGAGTGCTATATATAGGCTTCTTTTTATTCGGGGAAAATTTTTTATCCCAGAAAAATATTTTCACGCGGCCGGAGTCGCGAGCGTCACCTAGTCTACTATAATCTTACTTCTTACTAATATTACGTACTTTGAGTATTAATTACTCATCGACATCCTACAGCCTACAGAAATAGACATTGCGGTGGTACCCACCCAGACGGACTCTTACATATGAGAGTCCTACCACCAGTAAAAAAAAAATGTCAAAGACAGAGTTCTAACGTACGTTTTTTTCTTAGATGTATACACCCTTATTTTTACTCGGTGTACACCTGTGAACAATTATTAAGAAGTAGGCAATCTACTATTTTTCGATTTACATGTCCCATATGTATATGTTAACGCCGGGTCAGAGGTTTCCCTCAGATCCACGGCAAATGGAAACAAAAGTTTACTTTTAAGTATTTATAATTATTAGCTCAAGGTATAGAAAAAACAATCGCCGCTCAATGGCCTCAGTTTTAATACTCTCCGTTACAGTTTAACCATTCAATAGCTTGTCTGAATGTATCTAATACAAATTATTTTGTTGTTTACTCTAAGGAGTAGTTTACTCTAAATAAGGAGTTCTCGTAACCGACGAGCATGTATGAAGAGACTGATGACTGTAGAAGAAGCGAAAGAGGTATGCTTGGATCGTAGCACTTGGCGCTCCATAGTCTCTGCCTACCCCAATGGGAGAAAGGCGTGAGTTTATGTATGTATGTATGTATGTTACTCTAATTATTATTTCTTTATGTTAATTCTACAGTAGCTTATAAAATTACATATTTATGGCGTAAATCTTAGAGCATTTAGCAAATGCTGTAAGGCGGAAATGGTAGAAAAACCAAATATTTGATAAGTAATTTAAATAGATTCAATCTAGGATTAAATACATTAAAATTCAAACAAATGCACAGATTACACTAAAATAATGAGAACGAATTTTAGA
Organism: Sphinx pinastri; assembly: GCA_947568825.1. Taxonomy (NCBI): domain Eukaryota; kingdom Metazoa; phylum Arthropoda; class Insecta; order Lepidoptera; family Sphingidae; genus Sphinx; species Sphinx pinastri. Next base: position 15,722,720 of record OX387629.1, read on the forward strand.
CTGTTTCGTTTTATATTTTAATATGAAACTTTTAATAAAAATGTCCCACAGTAACAATAGTTAGAGCATAACGAATCACGATTGACCAACGTAAGAATTAAAAAAGCATTTTTTTAACCCGACTTATTGTCAGGATTCGTTTTGACATATTGCTTTACTTTCAAAGTAGATTTGATGACTTGTGACGCCACTGTTACGTCATTCCATCTCTTATAAAATGTCAACACCCTGGATGTTTGACCCTGTGTCTACAGCAGTCTACAGCGTGGCACTATCACTTTGATCGATTCATTTGGTTACCATTTATTTAGAATCATGAGTAGCTGACACACACACGCCTTTTATCCCTGAAGGGGTAGGCAGAGGCGCAACTAATTGCACCCACTTTTCGACGTGCGTATTCCGTCCCATGATGTGATAGGGGGCGAGCCTATCGCCATAACAGGCACAAATTCGAGACTCCGGGCTGATACTGAATAGAAAAACACGATATCACTTTGCCCGACTGGGGATCGAACCCGAGGCATTGCAGTCATACCGTAATACAACTACGCCACCGAGGCAGTCAGGCAACGAGTAGCTATTTAGTAATTTTATATTGATTGCGAAATAAAATAAAAACTCTACCCATAACGAAAGCTGTGTAAACCCAGGCGGTACGTTCAGACTTCAAAGTTCTGGTTTGTATTAGTTACTAAATTATTCTGGCTGGGCACTTTAGGTGAATGCCTTATTGTTATCTTATAAAAAAATAATTGTCGGTATTATTGGTTTCAACACTTAGCTAAACGCGTTTTTGAATACTAACTCGTATACCGAACTTTGTCTTTAATTTGACTTTGTTTAAAGATAATTATAATTAAAGGGTGACCTTAGAAATCACTTGTTAGTTATTAATAAATATGTACTGATTTTGAATATTAAACTAATAGCCATAGTCTGGCGGAATATGAGTAGGGTAAAACTACTGCCTACCCCTGAAAAGGTAAAAAGCGTGTTATTAATTACCTATATCAAATTTGTATCTGTTCATCGATTAATCGACCCTGAATACAAAGATTTGTTATGTTTAAAAACGAATTGGAGTCGCATTTCCTACAAAATGTGTAGAGAAAGATTTTTGTAATTGAGTACCTCTAATGGTCCCATAAAGTCTTTTGATGCTTATAAGCAACAGGATTGGCATCAAAATTTTTTTTTGGATAAACTGACCATTTTCTAGCTGACTGTATAATTTTTCAAAATCTGTGAATGCAGATCTTAATGTCTTCAAAAATGAAGGCCTATCCTTCATTTCCCCTTAGGTCCAATTTCACCAATTTATTATTCAATGGGCGTTAGTTAATTGGGAATTAAAATTAACGTGAATGTTAAAGTATCGTGCGTCCCATGAAAGAACGCCTAGTTAAGGAAGATAAGCACCCGTTAGGGCATGGTGGGACACTCAAAAACTTTAAGAGTTCATCAAGACGGTTAACAGGCTGTTAAAGCAATTGACAGAGCACGGTGAAATTAGATTAGAGCAATTTTCTTGTAACTATAACGATTAGGGTAGCTGTCCTTGCTGCCCATCTCAAAAAATAATCCTGTACAGCCAAGGACTGTGACTCATTAAGTTATTTACTTCAAATATTTATTTACATTTAAATTCACACTTAAGATTAAAGTGTGAATTTAAATGTAATTAACTTTGCCGTGTAACTTATTATTACTGACCTTCAGGGTTTAAAATCTCGATATAGAGCGAATCAGTCAATATGTTACATTGCGAATTTAGTATAGAGGTTTCCTTTATCAATCTACAGTAACTTATCAATGGATTACACCTACAGCAAAAATTACTTGATCTGGCTGTATCATTCAGATTATAATTATGTTTTTTTTATTTATGTGTATAAGTTACTATAATAATTGTATTGTGTCTTTAATAGATATACAGTGTTTTTTTAGTGTTGAGAGATATATGACATCAGATGTAGCGGGACAGAACATTGTATATTTATCTTAGAGTTTAACCATCTAGAATGAACTAGGTATCCGGGAGACCACCAGCAAATTTACAACAGGAATGGATGTGGCCCGGGACAATTATGGTGATCATAGAGGATCTTGATTGATCAACGTTATATTTGAATTATATAAGGGCCGATTAATTATTAGCGGATCCAGAGGTGGAGGGGGGGGGGGCATGGGGGTCATGGCCCCCCTGGGCTATTATTTCTTTTGTAATTAAATTATTATTGTAATCGATTTGGAGTCTGTCCTGACTAGACCTCGACTATACGACATTGGACCGTAATAATAATAATAATCCCTTCCTAGCTGATTTCGGCCACGGCGGCCAATCTCAACGGAGATCAGCCAGGTGCGCAGGAGATATTATAGTGCACAAGTGTGTGCACAATACACAGGGTGCACTCGCTATTCCTTTCACTCTCATAGTCCGGTGAGACGGCAATCCGACATGACCGGAGAGAGATCAGGCGCAGGACCAATGGCTTTACGTGCTTTCCGAGCCACGGGGGTATCACACCGCCAACTTCCTGACTCCGAGCTGCGACTGAGTAAATTTTTTAAGATGGAAAAACCCAGTCACAATGTTTTTGGCCCGACCCAGGATTCGAACCCAGGACCTCAGCGCGCAAATCGTACTCGTAACGCGTACGCAATACAACTACGCCACCGAGGCAGTCACCTTGGACCGTAAGACTGTGTGAAACCAACATAACCGTTCCACTCACCCCCCAGTGGTGGTAGCGATAACGCGTTTTTTCCCCGCGAAAAAAAAAAAAAAAAAAAAGTCCTCGACTATATGACCCTCCCTCTGACTTGAAAGGTTAAATAAACTACCCAGGTTAAATAAAACACTTCTGGGATACCTTTGACGAACCAATCTACAAGCAAAACCACGCTTGTCCTCCGTTTAATTACCGTAAAGTATTGCACTCGAAATACATGATCATGGCGTTAGACAGTCTCGATAAAAATATTAGCGGATGATAAACCATTATGCAACTCATAGTTATTAATACAACCGCATCCCCACACCGAGTCAGTATTCGCGCGACGCTCAGTGTAGTGCCAAGTGAGTCGTAACTTCTTAAGCTGCCCTAGTAAGTTTTAATCTTTAACGTGATATTTTTACGTGTTAATGAACTTTACCACATTGGTTTTATTGTTTGGTTTTGTGTGATATACAGTGGTCAACTATTACGTTGACATAGTTTCTAGTAGATCATAATAAAATAAACATTGTTTATCTGTGTAGAGTTGTTTATATTGCTCTCTAGCGAGTTCGTGTGGGTGTGTTTATTTTGTTCAGCGGTGTGCGTGTCCGGTTTGAAGATATTGCGGTGTTTTTACTCTGTTTTATGATGTATAATATCTCGAATATTGTACAATTAACATTGTTAGAATAGTGCGTTGATAGATAATAGCAGCGTTTAAATTTAAATACAGTCAAAACTGACGCATTTGACAAAACAGTTCAAAAGGTCAAGTTGAACTGCGGTTAGTTAAACAGAAACACTACAGTGCCCACGGCTTGGTGGTTGAAATATACAAATCAGTAGTACCCGTGTGGACTCTATCAAGGGAGTGGGCCCTGGTGAGGACCACAGCTATTTAAAAATCAGTTTTTGTATGTATTTGTGATCTATTTTCTAAAGGTAGAGAATGTATAAAACATTTCTGGCTGCTTCGCTTTGCATAACATAGTTTTTGCTCCAATCGATTTTAAGGTTGAAGTAGTTTTACCGACTGGGAAATATGTTACAAATAATGTAGCGATAATCTTAGTGTATTGAACTCATTGGAGTAAAAATAAAATACATTACGACAGATCAAGGTTGCTGTTTAGTTTATTTGTAATGTACAGATATACTTAGCCATGTTTATTGTGATAAGAGTATATACATTATTATTATTCTATTTGTCGTTATCCCACGCCAATGTATTTTATACCTTATCTATAAACAAATAAATAATCCGTTTAATTTATTTATGTATTGTAACATAATTGCAAATTTCCGCAACATTTAATTTGCTTTAATCAAATTTATGTAATCAAATCTGGAACAGTAATTACAAATGAATAAATCAATGGCCGTTGGAATTGTACGCATTTCAATGGTAAAATTATATTGTATTGGTTATATTCGAATGGATTAATAACAGATATTTTAATGTCAAAGCCACAAACAAGGTTTCCGTCATGAAGTAAGTATATAATATTAAAATAAATACCATACCAGCCCTGTATTATATGCTGCCCACTGATGAGCACGGACCTCCTCTATATTATAGAGGGTTTAGGCCTTAGTCCACCAAGCTGGCCTAGTGCGGTTTGGCAGACTTCACATACCTTCGAAATTATTTTTATGGGAAATTCTTTGTTGTAATGTTTTCCTTCAACGTTAGAGCGAACGATAATTGATAAACAATAAACACATAATTTCGAAACATCAGAGATGTGTGCCTTGGGTTTTGAACCTGTGGACATCCGTCTCGTTAGACCATTTCAATCCCAACTAGGCTAGGGAACCTCACCCCCCTTCAACACCTTTGTGAAATTAAAAATATTAAATGAATCCATAAAATGTACTCATAAAAAAATTTTCACTTATAATACCACAAGAGCTTCAAAATTATCGGGTATTTCCCGATAGGTTCGTTGCAAACAAATGAAGGAGTTTTCAGGTTCCTGAAAAACTTGACGACTTTATTTGTTTGCAGGGAACCTTGAGGGAAATGCCAGATAATTTTGAAGCTCGTGTGGTATTCGGGGGATTATTTTTCCGTCCCAAATGTCGGCCAATAGAATTGCACCATGAGATGAAATGAACAGTCAACAAATAAGAATTTCATAATATATCGAATGGTGCAATAATATATAGTAACGACCAGAGAAAATATTCAAAAAAAATTGTCAGTATAATACCATGTAGGTTGTACCACGTGACGTCGAATGGTGCAATTCTATTGGTCGATATTTGGGTCGGAAAAATAATCATACTATATTCATCTATTTCGTGAGAACTTAATTTTAATTTGAGGTTATAATACCTTTAATAGCCTATTTAAGTTTAAAATTTTCCATCAGAAAAATTCTTAACAATGAAAGACAGACAACAAGCGCAAAATAGTTTTTTTTTATTGCTACTGAATGATGATACAAGCATGCCACTCTGATGCCTGATGGTAAGCGGTACCCGTACGACCGCCCATAAACAGTAGCAGCGCTGCACAGAACTGTGAATTACAAAGTACTGCGTGGCACTCTACAGCGCTCGTCACCCTGATACATTAGATGTAAACTCCTTTTTTTTATTTGCAAATAAAAGGCATAACACAGAATTCAATCAAAAGTAAATAATACAGACATTTTACAAACTATAATTTAGATTGAAATTCCTTAATTATATGCCCTAATTGAGCTTACTGCGGAAAATAAAATAAAACTTATACTGTCTCATAATGCCTAGTAATTACGCTGGCTACAATGTGTTTTTTATGGCATTGAATGACGTGTCGAGTATGCCGTTCACCTGATGGTAAGCCATACGACCACCCATAAACAGTAGCAACACCATCCAGCACCTTGAGTTAAAAAGTACTGTGTGGCATTCCACTGCACTCGTCATCCTGAGACATAAGATGCCAAGTCTCATTATGTCCAGTAGTTACACTGGCTACAATATCCTTCAAACCGAAACACAACAGTGCATGCACACTGCTGCTTGGCGGTAGAAAACTACATTGCAGTGGTACCCACCCAGACGGACTCTTACATATGAGAGATTTACCAACAGTGAGAGATCTACCACCAGTGATTCCAAATCATACAGAATTATCTGTGTATTTAGTTAGCAAAGACTCATTTTATTCTTATAACGTACTTTATAGTTCTTATATTTTTTGTACATAAGAATACACATAATGATTCCTTACGTTTACGCGAATGTTAGACATTGAAATTAAACTATTATAACGTATTTTGTCGCGGTTTTTTATTTTATTTTCTCCCGACGCGACGTTTCGAAGGCTTTGCAGCACTTCGTGGTCACGGGGCGGATTGATGTGTTGGTGGTCCGAAAAGTTAGTGTTACAAATGTACCTTCAATTTACAGTTATACAATTTTAAGGTGTTAGTCATTGTTTGCGGTTTAATTTCAAGAATACACATAGATATTTTTCGAGTCTCAAATAATTACTTAATTTTTTATCGTGGCATGGACAGGTTTGACAAGTTATAGCCAATTATAACTTACAAAAAATATGATTATGTGAATTCATTACTTCCTACTGTGTAATATTTTTTTTGTATCTGTAGTTAGGTATAGTTTTTTTTTTATTTATGGCTGTTATTTATAATATTGATTAGGTAATTTAACACGTTTTGCTGGAAACTCACAGTTGATAAGTCTCGTGCGAGTCTGTCTGAGATAGATAGCATTGTTTGTGTCTTCAGTTAAACTACGGTTTGGGAGCACTGCAATATTACGAAGTAAAGGACGCCGTAGCTTAGTCAGTACGATGTAGCCAGCGTTATCCATATCAGCTACATAAAGCCTCTGGCTAGTCGAAAACATAATGTATAGTTAAACTTTGACGTCACTGGGCATTACGCTGCGGATGCCAGAAAGAGGTAGCAATATAATATTACACTACACACCTATCTTTGCTCATAGCAATATTTAAAACATAATTGCTGCCTCATTTTTCAACCAGTTATGATACAGATTTTATAAAGGTATTCACTGCATAAATAATAAGAAATTAGAAAGCAAATTTTTATTAGGTATATTCAATTAATTTTATTCGTCAATTTAAAATTATCAGTGAATATATTAATCTAATAATAATAATGTATATGTGTAATGAAGTAGCCCTTAATTAATTACAAATATTATAAATTATTTTGTCCGCGGGGTAAAGCTGATGTATATCGGTTCAGCCGCTCGCAGCGTGATGTCACTGACGATCTTGGCTCTCCAATTCTTATATCTCGGTTTCAACTTGAAGTTCAAGCAGATTTTGCTTAGCACGCATTTCAACTCCAGCATTGCAAATTTTTGACCTGGTAATCAAATAAAAATTAATTTTCTGTGCCGGGATATAGAAGGACGTCATTAAATGTTACGCTTGATTAGACTTATTGTTTGGTCCCAAAGCTATCAATTAGTTCTAATTCGAGCGTGGAAAAGAATGTTCTATTAATAAGCCTTTAAGCCCACCTAGACAATTTCTGAGTCCAGCGCTGAATGGTACAAAAGCGTAGGGATGCTTCATTTCTCCGTGGAGGAACCTCTCCGGCCTGAACTCTTCAGGCTCGGGGAACAAGTCCTCGCGGTGGTGCAGGTCGTACAAGAGAACTCCTACTTCGGAGCCTGCCTTTACTAATAAATCTCCTGGAATAAGAATGAATTATTATCTTTCATGTTTTTTTTCACACTGTCACGGCAAATTGACCCCACTGCGTTTGATGGTAAGCGGAGATGGATCTGGATCCATCTCCGCTTACCTGGATAGATACACTTATCTGGATAGAGTCTCGACTGACGAGCGATGATTATCCCTCAGTCGACACAATTATGCCGGCCTGTTTGAATTGGATATACAGGCTGATCCCGGAACGCGGCACTCTTACGTGGCCACTATGCCGGATTTTACCAACTTATGTATGGTGTTCGCTATCCGGGCGGATGCATAATATATCCTATCACAAACATCTCGTGTCGTCTAGATTTCCTGATCCCTGAAGTTCCTGGGTCCAACTCTCAAGTCTTCACTATTGTTTAATTCTATCTAAGATCTATATATATCTAAGATCCGATGGTTTATTGCTGCTGGACTAGACTATAATAATCTGTATATTAAACTACTAGATAAGACTATAACCTAATAAAAAGTCCTCAGTAATCAATCTGTAGATCTTGGGAGGATTGCAGAAAATCCTGAGAGTCTCTTTTATAACAGCTTCCAAGTATTTCATTTCTGCAAAGTCTGATATGGTCAGTTTTGTTTTGTTCCCCATCACGAGCTGGTACTCCTCGTAAATTCTATCCTGAAAATAAAACATAACTTTTATTGTTGTTGCCACCCGTTGTATATGATTTAGATGAGATATTTAAACAGTTCTACCTGGATATCCTCTCGGTCTGCTAGTATCATCAGAGCGAACATCATGCTTGTAGCTGTGGTCTCGTGACCCTGGCAATAAATAAAATATACAGTCAATAGTCACATACGTATTCGTGATACTACTAGGATATTAGGAATTACGAGAGATTTTCCAAAACTCCCTAGAATGAACGTAGTATATTAATTGTACGAGTAGTATAGTTAAAAGTTGAAACAGTGCGAGGAATGCACCCAAACAGTTTCTAAGTTTGTCTGATCCTAAAAATTAAGGTATTTTTAAAGTATAGTACCTAGTTACTATTTCTTCAAATTTACATTTATTTTATTTAAATATAGTATAGAAACTTGTATAACGCTACCGCAAACATAAACGTATCAACTTCCTCTCTAATCCCTTCTAGATCGATCTCCCCCCGTTCTTCAGCTTCTAACAGGAGATCAAGCATTGCCATCCTCTTCTTTGTACCAATATCGTCTTCATCATCTTCTTTCTTCCTATTCTTTTGACTCTTTCTCTCTGTGATAACTTTATTAGCGAAGTCGTGAAGTGTTTTAACGTGTTGATAAAATTGTTTGCCGATAGCAGATCTTTTGAACAGAAAGTCGTTGTAAAGCCACATTCGGTTAAGCCGCTTGAGGGTTAAGTCTCCTATGCTCACGATGGCGGCTTTATATTCGATAGCGGCTTTAGATTTCTCAGCAGTAAACCGTGTGCCCATCGCTGTCTCTGGAATGTAATTCATATTTATCATTCTAAAACTTCTAGCATTCGTAGTAGTAACATATTTATAAGCTGTGGATGATAGGGTTTGGATCTGGTTCTCAGGTCAAGTGAACTTTATATGTCTTTTTCCTACTCTATTTATGCGGTATTATTTAATTAATGGGGCTTTGTAAGGTAAGCAGCCGATCGTAAAACGAAGCTAAATCGTGTTAAGGTGTATAAGTTTTACTCTTTCTACATTAGTCGAAACAGCTGTTAACTAATCAACTTCGAAGTACTTTTATAAAAACGAAAAATGTATATAATTACTAGCTGTTGCCCGCGGCTCCGCCCGCGTGAATGAGTTTTCGCGGTATAAAAGTTCCGCTTTATATTTTCCCGGTATAAAAAGTATACATAATCTACCCGTGTGCCAAATTTCATCGAAATCGAAAAGTTATTAAATTACTAAAATGGCTATTAAAAAATAGGGGTTGATCGCAGAGGGTTGAAAATTTAGGGTTGTATGTATTTTTTAATGCCCTATTACAAAAAAATAAAAACAAAAAATATTGTCCAAAAATTAAAAAATAAATGTTAAGGGTGAACAACCCTTATCATTTAGGGGGATGGAAAATAGATAACAACCTATTCTCAGACCTACCAAGTGTGAATATAAAATTTCACCAAAATCGGTTCAGCCGTTTCGGAGGAGTACGGGAACGAACATTGTGACACGAGAATTTTATATATAAGATATTGCTCATTGTTACTATTTTGCATCGTGTGTTACGCATACGCATGCTCACGCCTTTTATCCCCGAAGGGTTAGGCAGAGGCGCAACTAGTGCACCCATTTTTCGCCAAGCGTATTCCGTCCCATGATGTGATAGGGGGCGAGCCTATCGCCATATCGGGCACAAATTCCAGACTTCGGCCTGATACTGAATAGAAAAATCGAATATCACTTTGCCCGACCCGGGAATCGAACCCGAGACCTCAGCCTTGCAGTCGTACCGTAATACAACTACGCCACCGAGGCAGTCGTGTGTTTGTTGCAACAAATTTGATTGCATCAGCGCTTAAACTAGGATTAGTATTCCAAGCTGGACGTATTATACTCTCCATTCGACCGCGTCAAATGGAGACTGCTGCGTTCAGTTTTAACTGATCCAGAGGACGATATCACTCTGGCCATTCGTAGTAAAAACGAGTTTTTAAAACTCCTACACTCCACAAAACCGAATTTCCGTCCTCGCCGCGTTCCCCGTCGCCCCCCCCGATCCCCCTAAAAGTTCCAGTCCGCGTGCCGACGAAATAAATGGATAGGATTAGGTTAAACACCAATCTTCTCCACTAATCGCTGATGTCTCATCCTCTCCCAGTGACCGTCCTGAGCCGACGTTCGTAACTCGTTAGTGGGTTGCCCTCAGTGCATGGTTACTTAATTTAAGGGTTCCAAGCGCTTAAAGCGTTTACCCGAAAGTTCGGTGTGTTTGTATAAGCCGACTCTCGTCAGGCTAACAAGCGGATAGTCAGATTTAAAAAAAATATTATACTTATATACAGGGTCATTTTGACATTGCGTTACGAAATGAAACCACATAATTATCTCCTTGAAAATAACACTTTCCATTAAGTTATTTGCACCATACACGCCATATTCGCACAAAACTACATAATATAAAAAAATCAGGAAAGTAAAAGTGAGATTTTAGGTGATAATATTCGTTTCTTATGAATGATTATTGGTATGATGTTAGCAGAGGCAAAGACGAGTATGTGGTTTCATTTATTAAGAGGCCGTATACGAAATTTCAACTATTTCAGTCAACTTTTCATCGTGATTATTCAAAAAATAAACTGATCTGATTAATTTCTAATACATCATCGGAAAGACTATTTCAACACTAATAAAATAAACGAGCCACATTTTTCATATCTTTCTTTAATTTCAATCTAATTTCAAGTTAGTTTAAAGCACGATTTTGATTGAAAACGGCAACATGTTTGAGTCTCCGTACAACAAAATTTCTGAAACATGGTGGATAGATTGAAATTAAAGAAAGATATGAAAAATGTGGCTCGTTTATTTTATTAGTGTTGAATTAGTCTTTCCGATGATGTATTAGAAATTAATCAGATCAGTTTATTTTTTGAATAATCACGATGAAAAAGTTTACTGAAATAGTTGAAATTTCGTATACGGCCTCTTAACGCAATGTCAAAATGACCCTGTATATTATAAATCAAAGTCCCCCCGCCGCCGCATCGATCCGTCTGCTGTCATCGCGATAAACTCTAAAACTACCGAACGGGTTTCGATGAAATTTGGTATGGAAATATTATAGTTTGGGACCCTAGAAAGGACATAAACTACTTTTAGTCCCGGGAAAATATATATCGAAACTTTTATCTCGAAAAGGTCGGTCGGAGCCGTGAGCATAAGCTTATACAATAGGCAATAACACTCACCCAATATCGTGTATAACGCGAACGTGGACGAGAGTTGGACCACGTCGATTTCATTTCCATTGGTGTCCAGCAGATCTTCCACCAGCCCCTGGCTCCTCTCTTCAAACACCTGGAGGAAGTTCCGCAGAATGTCGAAGTGGAACGTTGGAGTCAGGATCTTGCGGCGTTTGTGCCATTTCGTACCTGATTAAATAACGTTCTAGTGCCAAATTACAAGTTAAAACAATTATTTTAAGCTTTGGATTGTCTGGGTTAAGAAATTATTTTAATCAATACATTTTTTTTATTGCTACAGAATGTCCAGACGAGCATGGCTCTCGCCTGATGGTAAGCGATACGACCGCCCATGAACAGTAGGAACACCATACAGAACTTTTAAGAACAAATTACTGCGTGCCGCGTGGCACTCCACTGCGCTCATCACCCTGACACATTAAATGTTAAGTCTCACAATGTCCAGTAATTACCTGGCTACAATATCCTTCAAACACAACAGTGTATGCACATTGCTGCTTGGCGGTAGAAATAGACATTGCGGTGGTACCTCCCCAGACGGGCCCTCGCATACGAAAGACCTACCACCAGTAGATGTAATAAATGAAGTTAGTAATGGTTTTGGAACATACCACGATAACTTGCAAAAAGTCGACCATGATCATAATGTGAACAAGCAGGAAGCAGTAGGTACGTATAAAATTGTTTAATTAAAATTTTACGACGAATTGGTACTACGCTATTTTTAAACACTTGGAGATAAAAAGAAACATTATTGTGGGTGTGTGTGATACGTATAGTCTGACTCAATGAATAAGGCCGTTAGTCTTTATGCATATATTAATTTGATTCAGACTATACATATCTCGAGCGGTGCCGTTAATTATACAGATGTAATTTTTCATAATTACCTCACATCTATATGTGTTAAAATAAATATTTATAGCAGCGTAATTAAAAACGATTGTGTCTTTACAAATAAGATTTATTATTGTTGGTGCTCATAGGTGGGTGGGCACATTTCAATTGTTTTTCATTGTGTTTGGGGTTTCCATACAAATAATTGAAGTTATTTTTACCTGTGCTATTAAGAAGGCCAGTTCCGAGCCACGGCTGGAGGAATGAGTATGGCTTGTTCTTTGTTAAGTTCTTTGAATTATTTAACACCACCTGCAAAATTAGAACTACTCATAATGATTTCTTATAATTACGCGAATGTTAGATATTGAAAAAAACAATTTTGCGGATTTTATCTCGTTATACATCTTATTAAATCGGACCCCAAAAGACCAACTGCCAGACCTCAAGACATTGTGAGTTCTTTCTGCGTAGATCGGACCGTCAGTAAAAACTGATTTTTAAAAAACGTATAATTTAAAAATTAAGTTAGATGAATGAAGTTAGAAAGTTAATGTTACAATTAACATTAACTTTTCAAAAGTCACCTCAGCCCCGTGACCATGAAGGCTGTACAGTCTTCGAAACGTCGGGAGAAAATATAAATTAAAAAACCGCGATAAAATCCGCAAAATAGTTTTATTTCAATGTAGAACTACTCATTAGTAGGCGCTTCTCGCGACCTTGCTCGCGTGAAAGGTCGTTTCCAGAATAAAATTCCCAATGTGTGATTTCGGGTTAACCAGTAGCTATGTTAATCATGGTATTTTTGTGTGTTAAAGGAGATGTCCGTTTTGTATGGGTGCTGGGCTTCGATCAACAATACCAGTGCTGGGCCTCAAAATCTAACCACGCTCAAACTTTATGGATATTAAAGGGGCAATATGGATCAAAGATCTATTAAAAAAATGTAGACCCCTCCTTTTATAACTAACTTTATTTAAACGTTCATTTTAAGTGGACTTTAAAAATATAAGATTTATCGCAAAGGCTTAGTTTTTGGTAGCACTACCCAAATATATATAAAGTATCTTGGTTGGAATTTTAAGCCCGTATCTGGACATCTGCCCTTTCATCCAAATCCGTTTAGTGGTTTCTGCAACTGTATTAGTGTGATTAGAAGTAAGATTGTGTGCTTCCATCGGGAACTGATTAGTTATCATGCTAACCATCTTATAAAGTAAAGTGTCTCCACAACACCTGAATGTAACTGGAGTTATATACAGATAAAGTATTGATTGACGAGAGAATAGAGATCATTAGGGTACTGTTCAAGTATTACGTAGCAGAATTTTAGTGTTTTTTAACCGCCCCGTCCCCCTTGTCAGCAAAAGTAAGCATAGTTCTTACCCAACCTCCTTTGCTTACGTAAGCATAGGTAGGTACAATATTCACAAAATCTGTTCAAACTTCTTTATTGTTATGTATTTATAAAAAAAAACATAAATATTGCTGAAATTAAACTAAGTATTATAACGGATTTTATCGCGGTTTTTTATTTTATTTTCTCCCGTCCGTTATAATAGTTTAATTTCAATGTCTAACATTCGCGTGAACGTAAGGAATCATTAAATATTGCTAACTTAATCACTGTTGAGACTCCCATGTCATAGAAAATAAGCAAAGCATGGACTCCCCCACCCCTCTTTGGCGCTTACGTAATACTTAAACGGCCCGTTATCAGCCAGTCGACAATTATGCCGGCGTCCAGAAATTGACTAACCTCTATGTCGTCTGGGTTGTAAAGCTGCAGGAGCCGACGGTTGAAGATTCTCAAAACGTGCCGGTCTTTGTACGTCTTCGCAAGATTTTGAGAGTATTCAAAAACTTCACCTGGAAACATGGCCAATTTAGAAACAGTAATTTGCAGTCATTTAAATCGATTGGGGTCAGTAAACCTATATTCCTTAGTCGTAGAACTTTTATATCTATACTAGTAATGCTCGTGGCTCCACCCGCGTGAAAAAGTTTTTCCGGGATAAAAAGAAATCTCGGGATAAAAAAATAGCCTATAACTCCTCAGGAGTAGGTACCACCGCAATGTCTATTTCTACCGCCAAGCAGCAATGTGCATGTACTGTTGTGTTCCGGTTTGAAGGACATTGTAGCCAGCGTAATTACTGGACATTATGACACATAACATCTAATGTCTCAGGGTGATGAGCGCTGTGGAGTGACATGCATTAATTTGTACTTAAAAGTTCTGTATGGTATTCCTACTGTTCATGGGCGATCGTATCACTTACCATCAGCCGAACAGCATGCTCGTCTCGTCATTTAACTGCAATAAAAAGAAAGATTTTCGGAGGCCTAAACACTTTTCTTCCTAATATCTTCATTCCCTGCCTCGTCTGTAGGTGTGGGAATTATCTCACCATTGTGTTGTGGGTCAAACTTTTTATGGCCTTTTAAGAATCGAAGGCGAGATAATTGCTCCGACTAATAATAATAATAACAAAGCAGTACTTCTGAACACGGCACGCATTGTGAGGAGATTCCTCACTTTGAATCCCTGACCACCGGTGGCTTGGGTCTTGAGCCTCGCCATCGGAGGGTGATTCACTTTTTTATATTCTTATAATATGTATTAATGTTTTTTTTAATATATATATAAAAATGTAAAAAAAGGAAAATTGAAAATAAAGAGAAATATAATAATAATCCCTTCCTAGCCGATTTCGGCCACGGCGGCCAATCTCAACGGAGATCAGCCAGGTGCGCAGGAGATATTATAGTGCACAATTGTGTGCGCAATACACAAGTGCACTCACTATTCCTTCACTCTCATAGACCAGTGAGACGGCAATCCGACATGACTGGAGAGAGATCAGGCGCAGGACCAACGGCTTTACGTGCTTTCCGAGGCACGGGGGTATCACACCGTCAACTTCCTGACGCCGAGCTGCAACTGAGTAATTTTTAAGATGGAAAAACCCAGTCACAATATTTTCGAACCCAGGACCTCAGCGCGCAAATGGTACTCGTAACCCGTACACAATACAACTACGCCACCGAGTCAGTCAGTCCGACTAATAGAGACTTAAGGACGGTACAGCACAATATGTGATTATTTGGCGTAACATCGCCTTGGTAAAATATATATTTGCGGTATTACGAGGCGCCATCCATGACCCTGCCATCCTTGCACAGATCACATTTTACATACCCAATCCACACACTCGAAATCTTCGACCAAGACATACGCCTTTATTTTATACTTTTTCAACAGACCCATATACGCCAATTACCAGAGCCCTTACATATTTTAACACCTTAGTCACCGAGTACTCGGTTGACTTATTCCACATTAGTGACAAAGATTTTCTTGCCACAGCCAGCATATACCTGGAACGGTTGTCTGCACCTAGCTCTATAATTTAACCTTAGAATTATTTATTGCATTTAGTTTTAATTAATTACATTTTACTTCTTCTCTGTTATTTTTAAAGTACCTTACATGTTTAGTTATAATACTGTTAGTGTAAGTGAATATTTAATTATAAATAAATATTCTAATATTTTTAAGAAATTAAGGGACTCAAAAAAAAAAACAGTAGATGCATGCAATAGATACTTTGTTATAATATTAGAATTTTATAAAGGCGGGTAGGTTTACGTCCTAGCCAATATTAATCCTTCATTGTCACATCTAACAGTGACCAATTTTAGTAGACTTCTTGGAAAATAAAACCGCGTTGTCGCTACCACCACTGGGGGGTGAGTTGAACGGATATGTTGGTTACACACAGTCTTCCAGCCCAATGTCGACACTCTGGAGTATGGCATCATTCGAGCGAGCATTGGACCGAGTCCATAATACTATATTATACACCCTACACATACCAACCAAAACCTGCGGTGGCCTTCTTCGGCGCATACATGACGGCCCCGGGGTATCTTGTTGTACTAAGATAGCTGCACGGGGCCGTCCCTGCACGATGGTCGTTGCGGCCCCTCTCTATACAAGGGGGCTAAGATGCCCCCGAACTCTAAACTTTGGCGTCTACGACAACGGGACACCTGCATTGTCGTTCACGTCGGAGTCGCTTAAATTGGACTGAGCAGCGCGACTGCTCGCCTCGCGACTCTCTAAATGCCCCCGGATCACAGGGCACGAGGCGCCGGTCAGTCGTCCACCTAGCGCCTCCTACGTCTCCGCTGGCTGCGGGCGGGATCATTCTGCTCACGATCCCGCCCGGCGCTCTCCTTCCGCGAGATGACGCACTCGCAGAAAGAGACCATCGCTCGAAAAGAACTCTAGCCGCTAACCATGGCAGACACGGCGGATGGAGGCCAATTGGGCTTTGACCTCCCTAGGGGCCAGTCTCTGCCTGAGTCGGGATGCCTCCTCACGCCAGAAAAATACTGATGAGAGGGTAACCTAACTGGCCGTGCCTTCGTTTTGGCAGAGTTCTGTTGCCGACATAAAAATCTTCTGGCGTCCAATTTTAGTTATTTACAATGCAGCTAGTTTGTAATCATTAGTTTAAATTTTTTAGTTAAGTAGAAAGATAATAAAGTTTGTCATTTGGGCATGGTCTTATTAACCCGTGGTTTATCAAAAAGAATCTTACTTCAAAACTATTTATCTGTTTAATAATATGATATTGTACTTATAGAATTTGCAATTATATTATGTAATAGCTTATACCCGCGGCTTCGCCCCCCGTGTTAATGTTTTTCTAGGATAAACGTCCCGCTTTATATTTTCCCGGGATAAAAAGTCTATAGCACTCAGGAGTAATGTAGCTTCCTATTAGTGAAATAATGTTCATAACGGTTCAGTAGTACCAGAGATTACCTCCTACAAACAAACTCACAAACTTTTCCTCTTTATAATTTTAGTATGGATAGGTAATCGTTTATTTATATTACTAGCTGTTGCCCGCGGCTTCGCCCGCACGAAAGGTTTTTTCCTGGACAAAAGTCCCCGCTATACATTTTCGCGGACCAAATTGTCAATTGTTCATAATTTAATGTAGGTACTTTAAATTATTTAATTGGTATATGTACCTTTGTTATTGTCTCTATCTTGTCATAAGTGCTTTTTTATAAGCCAACTTGATCAATAAATGATTTTATTTATTTTATTTTAAATCTAAAACATTCTCTAAACGTCTTCATTTTTTAATAGTATCCGTTATAATTGCAAGTACCAGGCGATAATAAAATGATACAGATCGAGAGATCTTGCAATATGGTGGGTCAGCGACACTTCGATACAGAACTCCTTTCCATCCAGTATAAGTAGATCCCCGACTTATGTCAGAAAGAGACTTGCAGTCACAATAGAATATATACATTATTTCTCTACTATATTATGCGTGTATTATACATATAAACCTTCCTCTTGAATCACTCTATCTATTAAAAAACCAGCATCAAAATCCGTTGTGTAGTTTTAAAGATCTAAGCATACATTGTAGGAACATAAGGACAGACAGCGGGAAGCGACTTTGTTTTATAATATTTTTAATTAGTTAACATCAAATAATTGCTCAAATAATATTTCCATGTTGTTACCATATGAGTCAATAATTAATTGCGTCATCGGCGTGACCATCTGTAATATCGTTAGACAATATACGAACATATTGGGTTTGTTTGTCCCTATTTCCCGCAACAACAGATAAACTTATTAGATAGATAGGCCAAAAATCGAGGGTACTCACTCGGTGATCTTGTTAAAATATCCAAAACATTTCCGAAGATTGGTTTGGTCGGTGGACCGGGCAGGTGGTCGAAACAGTGCTTCTCACGGCATTTGAACCGCAACAGCACGCACAAGATTACAGCTAACAATATGGTTAGCCACATCTTATCTGCTGAAGGATAATGATTTTTAAGCGTTTTACAATGAAACCTATCGGACCTTTAGGACGACAACGACACAATTCAAGAAAATCTAAAATTGGGTTATCATCATAAAATGACTTAAACTGGTCCTTTTATGAAAATATAGGTAATAAAAAAGGTATCGATATAATAGTTTTGTCCTTTTCCCGCTTGAATATGGCGGTGTTTGAACTATTGTATTGAAAATTCCGTTTTAAGTAATTTTATGACGATAACTCAATAGTCGATTTTTTTCAATTGTGTCGTTTTCATCCTAAAGGTGCGATATATTGTTATTTTACAGTGTACATTTTTATGGCAATATTGTTCACTCACACATTGCGCGTTATTACTGAAGTAGGTAGTATAAGGCACAGGTACAACCAGGTCACCCACTTTTCGTTATGTGTTCCGTCTATGATGTGATAGGGGGCGAGTCTATCGACATATCGGGCATAAATTCCAGACTCCGGGCTGACATTGAACAAAAAAATCCAATTTCACTTTGCCCGACCCGGGGATCGAACCCGAAACCTTAGTGTGATAGTCGTACCGCGCACGCAATACAACTACGCCACTGAGGCACTCCTAACTACTAACTTTACTAGTGCTAGTAGTAAGTTTACAAGTGCGACCCTGTTCTTAATAGAATAGACAGGGTGTCAGTGTGTATTTTTAACCGACTTCCAAAAAAGGAGGAGGTTCTCAATTTGTGTGTTTGTCATTTTTTACATATTTATAAATAACAACTCGTTTACTAACTACGTTGCCGCTATCTAAAACATTTAGTTTATTGTCGATTCAACACACATTGTCGAGTAAATCAACAAAATCAAGTCATTTTAACTATGACTACCAACTCTTTGCTACCAACCAACACACACGAGCTCGAGTCTCACTGAACTTTTGACATTGCCAGAATTGTTGACATCGGCACAAATTGCTATCAATAAAAAAACAACTCGTTTTTTTTGAGGGCAGGGTTTTGTTATTTCGTTGTTAGAGATTCATTTCGAAGGTCATCTACCCTGTGTCTGCTCTACAATTACTTTTCATAGAATTTTGTCACGTTAACTTATTTGATTTTGTAATATACTTGATAATTTACACACTCATTTAAACTGAATGGTGGTGAGGCGTAGGCATTTATAATTACAAGGTCAACTAGCTTGTTACCTTCTGCAATAAAAGAGGCAATAACTTTAAATGAAAAGAAATAAAATAACCACATTTATTAACACATTAAGAAGAAAGTCAAAGGTATTCAGACACATTTAAAATTCAAAATGTTATACATTTTACGTACGTACGGTTTAGAACAAAGGGAATTACCCTAAATCTATTAAGACCTTTTTAGATGTACAAACTGCAACTGAAGTGTTAGTGAAAGGTTTTTAACTCTATTGATTTTTTTTAAACTATACAATCAGGCTAGCGGAATTGATTCGAGTTTGTGTTAGTTTGTGATTGGAATTGGTTTCCAGAGTAAGATTAACGGATTAATTTGAACTAAACCAGGGTTCTCCTATTTTACAGATAATACTGGGATGTGATATTGGATGTTTCTATTCCGTATCAACCCGGAGTCTGGAATTTGTACCCGATATGGCGATGGGCTCGCCCCCTATCACATCATGGGACGGAATACGCACGGCGAAAAGTGGGTGCACTAGTTGCGCCTCTGCCTACCCCTTCGGGGATAAGGCGTGAGTGTGTGTGTCTACAGGGATGTGTTAACCTATGAAGGGACCCTTGGGTACGCAAAGATTGGGTTGCTTTTGGAAAAAATCGTGACATCAAAAAACATTAGTGCTGTTGTATTAGTTAATATTCTGATAAATAACATATTTTTTCAATTTTGCCAATAAAATAGCTTTTATAACAAATCAATACACAAATAAAAACGTATTTATTTAAAAAGTATTTTATTGACATACGTATAATATTGCTATCTTTAATAAAAACATAAAATAAGCTTTGACTTTGGGTATTCCAGAGCCACATCAAGTTGAGAATCTTGAACTTTTAATTATCCTGCTCTCATACTCGCTGTAACACATCTAAGATAGGAAGTGCATCTTCGATAAAAATACGCTTAAATTCAGTGAGTCTTAAAGCATGTCCAACTTGTATTTTAACCCATAACAAAATTAAATTACATGCCATTAGAACTGACGGCCCAAGTATCAATTAATAAAAAAAACATTACCTTCCAAATACAATGTAGCCCACCATCCGAGTATTATCACTATTTGATACTAAAGTTACCGCGTTCAGTGAGCCATTTGATCAAATTCAACGCTTCGGTATTATAGCCTGTACAAATATTGTAATTTAGTTCACCGGTTGAGACTAACTTTGGCGCTCTGCGTTGTTCCTATTGTTTTATTGTACCTAATGATATTCGAAGTTTGTTGAAATATGCATATACATCACTAGGTGATGCACGCGGCTCCACCCGCATGAAAAAGTTTTTCTGGGATAAAAATATTTTCCCGGGATAAGAAGTAGCTCAGGAGTAATGTAGCTTCCTATTAAATTTGAATTATTTTGGAATTTTCCTAGGACATCACTTAAAAAAAATAGTCATAATGATGCACAGTAATACACGCTACAAGCTCTTCATGAAATTCAAGTTTTAAATTGTGAATTTTCATAAATCATCCGGTGCTTATTCGATTCTGTGTATGAGGTTATGATTTAAGCGAAGTAGAAGTTTAAAGACGGGTCCTTTTACTAGCTCCACAAAGACCTGCAGAACTCGCATCGACGATCGCATTTTCAGCATTTTCGAGATCAGTGACGCTGCGCCATCTGCAAGGAATTTTATTTGAACTATTTACTTGCTCTCCGTAATTTTTTGTGGATATTATAAATTTATGTACCTAAGAGTTTTGCAATAATGTACGTGTATTGAAATTCATTTAGCCGATTTTATGACTCTATTAAAAAATATGTCCATAATGTATTTCTTTTGTTACAGTTCGCAAAATTGAAGAAGACTTAAAAACAAAATTAATTTAGTGCTCAATTAAAAGAAAGACAGAAAAATGTTGTGGCCAGTGATTTTGGCCGCTCTCTTGGGATTTATCCTTTGGAAACTGGTGGAAGACAAGGAGAATCCCCTGGACAAGTTACCAGGCCCTCCCAGGAAACCGATCCTCGGCTCCAGTCTAGTGTTCTTGGGAATAGACACACGTAAGTATTAGACACAACAGCAGTAATGAAGAGTTTATATAACATTGAATAACGTGTATTGGTTAATTTCGTAATAGAGAAACTGACTCAAATGAAATACCGGCGGCAACAATAGACATCTCACGTTGGTTGACATGCGAGGCTGTATTATACACGTGTCCCGAGTCCAGACTGGGCAAAGTACTCTCAAATCCGTACAAACATAATTATACAGGGTCATTGCGTTAATAAGGAAACCAAATACTCATCTTTATCTCTGCTAACATCGTACCAAAAATTCTCCATGAATATCGAATATTTTCGCCAAAAATCTCGGTTGTAGTTTCTGATTACTTGCTTATTTTGTGGTTAAGAGCGAATATGGTGTAGGCGTGAGTGTATTTCTGACTAAGTGTTTTGTTTGCCGCTCTGATGAGTTCTCTTAGAGTAATAGCAGTGGCATTAGGGCGAATCCTTTTATTTCTTTCGACGTTTACATTTTTACTTTTACATCTTGAATTTCTAGAAGTGTATGCAGGTTCATTTAGTAACGCAATATTAAGATTAACTGTATACGTTAATAAAATGTAATATAAATTTTCTCTTGAAAGTCACTAGACTTGAAACTTAAACTCTTATCACTGCGGCAATGTTTTTGAGCATCTTATTGCGATTTCTATTCAAATTAAACTAATATGGAGAGATATTACTACGTGAATAATGCATTAGATTTTAAGTCTAATAAGATACGACCTTATTCTTGAACCCTTTATAAACCTATTATAGTTATATAATGTTTTGTCTTTTTCCTTTAAACTCAATTCAAACTTTGTTCGAAGAAGACATAACATTCAATAACTAAAATAGGTTTATAAACTTTTTATGAATAAGGCTGTTACTAATAACTGGTCAAAATGTCCTTCAAACTAGAGTACAATTTTGCTTGCACAATGCTGCACGCCGGTAGAAATATATATTGCGGTGGTATCTACCCAGACTACTTATCCCACTTAGCCCGTGCTGTTTCATCCCTGGTCAAGTAAAGTTAACGGTCTTATTATACCGGACGCGCAAGCATTCGCTACGCAGTGAATTCGTTTGAAATTTCGCCAGTGTGATGAGAACCTTAACTTTACATAACCAAGGATGAAACAAGCCAGCTTTAGTAAGCTCCTAGAGTTCTTGTATTACCTAACTAGGCATGTATTCATAGTTAATTATGAAGTTATTATCCAGAATTGCCTATATGTAGGTCAGCTTAACACAGTTTTAAAGCGGTATTAATAAGTCAATCTCCTGTTTGAGTACATTGAACATTGTTTTCGTATATTTGTTCGTGTATTTCCTTAGATTAGCTGGCAATTTAAATTAGGCATCGATTCCAAATATACGTATATAGTAAGCGATTATAAAGTTAAATTATTTTTTGGTTTGTAGTGGTTTTGAAGTCTGTTTTATTTTTTGTTAGAAAGTATTTATTCATTCCTTTTTTGTTAGTTAATTATGAAATGGTGTAAACAATGCATCATCGATATACGATTGTAGCATTCGCGGGTCGTCTGCTGTTAGTTATTGCAGAGTTCCATTGTCTATCTCCGAAGATCTTCATCATCATCATCATCGTCAGCCACATGAAGTCCACTGCTGAAGTTAGGCTTCCCCTAAATATTTCCATACGGACCTGTCAAAAGCGGCCTGCATCCAGCGTGTTCCTGCGACCTTTATCAAGTCGTCTGTCCACCTTGTAGGTGGACGGCCGACGCTACGCTTGCCAGTATATGGTCTCCACTAAGATCTTCATTAGATCCTAATAAATTATATACTAAAACCTTCCCTGAATAATATACATTTGAATAACAAAAACGCCATCCAAATCGGATCAGTAGTTTTTGACAAACTCGCGGCCATACAAACTTACATACGGATCGAATACAGAACCCCCTTTTTTGAAGTCGGTTAAATACATTAAAGAGTTATCTATCTCATAAAACATAGTGATAAGAGTGATTTCTTCTCCGCAGATGACTTGTTTCTGATGATGCGCCGCTTCGCCAAGGAGTACGGAGACAGATACGTGGTGAAGGTGTTCAAGAGGAGGATCCTCCATGTGCACGGAGTGAAGGATGTCGAAGTAAGCATAAATTTGAAACACACACATAAATTGGAAACATAATCTTATATTTTTCAATTTGGCTTACAACCGTCGATGTTATTAAAGTGCCTCTGCCATTGATATATCTGTACATTGAATGAAAAGTAAGGTGTTGACTAAAGAAAACAAAGCAGCGATTTTTAGAATGATTTTCTGCCTGTTTGTCCGTTTTAAAGTTTATGTGCACATCTCCAAAATTACCGACGGTGACATGCGGCACTGAGACGTGGCCTCTGACTATGGGCTGCCGAAGATGGTTCACGGTCACTCAGCGAGCTATGGAGAGGGCTATGCTCGGTGTGTCTCTACGCGATCAAATCAGAAATGAGGTGATCCGTAGATGAACGAAAGTCACTGAGATAGCCCAGCGTATTAACAAACTGAGGTGGCAGTGGGCAGGGCACATAGTTCGCAGAACTGACGGCAGATGGGGCAAAAATGTTCTCGAGTGGAGACCACGTACCTGCAAGCTCAGCGTTGGACGTCCACCTACAAGGTGGACAGACGACTTGCTAAAGGTCGCAGGAACACTCTGGATGCAGGCCGCTTTTGACATGTCCGTCTGGAAATATTTAGGGGAGGCCTATGTTCAGCAGTGGACGTCATGTGACTGATGATGAAACTACCGAACGGATTTTCATGTAGTCTTCACAGGTGCATAGGGGAGCAGAATATAGGCTATGTTTTAATAAAATTGGATATCGATAAAAGGTTATCCACGCGTATGAAGTCGTGGGCACAGCAGTAACATAATATGGATTGTAATTCACATGCCAGAAGTGACAAACTCATTCCAACCACGTAACGATCTGGATAATTGTATTATGCGATGTCGTTTGCGAAGAACTTGGAGCATGTCGTCGATTGGCATTTATCGTGTTATATTTATTTACTAAGTACAGTTGCTGATTTGAAGGACACAGTGCTAGAACATATGTCCTACTCGGCAGTAAACACACATCGACTTATAATGAGAATAACAAAACTCGGCAATGAATGTTTGTTTTAAAAGGGTTTTTTAATACATCAATGTTTAGAAAGCTATAATTAGTTATTTGACTTCGTAGAGTGACGTCTCTACTATTTGACTTTTTGTTGGTAATTTACGGATTATCTTTCTATAGTTCAGTGTACAATATTTAATTTTGAGTACTGTTCGTTATAATGTCTTGCGCAGGCTATATGGTCGATGGTCTACGGTAGAACGATTCAATGACACAAAGTGGTATGTAAGTCAAAGTTCTAGAGGTCAGTTTATGGGCAGTCGCGACGCCTACCATCAGACGAGGTAATTGCTCGTCTCACTATTTAGGTGTATATATCTCTACGTACTAAACTCAGAGGGGAACACGAGGTCATATCGTGCTATAGCATCAATCATGGTACTAGAAACGTTATACATCTGTTTAAATATTGAACCCGCGTGTTTGCGCAGAAGGTTATGATTTATCGTATTTAATAAGTTGCCATACAATAAGTAGTTAATTATCATTCACTTTAATGGCTAAGACAAACATTGTAGTATCTGAACATTCGTGAATTTTGAAGGCGGTTGAAGTTGTCTGCTAAGTCCTAATAAGTCAGCGTGAGGGACGAGAAGCTTTACCACCCTCTTTTTAGTAATGGACTCCGATTCCCAGTGAGATATTACTATACATCATGTCTATAAAGTTAGTCAAGGGATCTGTTTAAAGAGAGTATTCAGTGTTCGATTCTCGTCACAAATATATAATGCAACCAGCCCTGTATTATATACGCCCACTGCTGAGCACGGGCATCCTCTATAACTGAGAGGGTTTAGGCCTTAGCCCACCACGCTAGCTTAGTTCGGGATGGCAGACTTCCCGTATCCTCGAAATTCTTATGGAGCATTCTCAGGTATGTAGGTTTCCTCACGATGTATTCAGGTTACATTCGCCCAAATATAAAATATAAATTTTAATTATACGGGAATTTTAGCACCTAGGTATTTTTGCTTTCCTAAGTCGATTTTTAGCTTTGAAGTATGAAAGGAAAACGTTTCATACTTCTAGGTCATATGTATACGTAATGAACGATAAGATAGGTAAAAAAAAAATAGGAAGGACAAGGCTACCCACACGTTGGGAGCCTTTTACGTTTTTTTTTTGTTTAGGTTTACTCTGTCATTAATTATTTTAATTTATTTTTGCGTATATTTTTATTAGTTTCATGCAAGCACGAACTGCTGTGTGTCTAAATAGTTTTGTTCTTCGACGAAAAAAGTGTTTTAATAGGTCCTCGACAAAAAAAAAACATAATTCACATTATTATATTTTAATAACATTAAAATAAGTGGAAGTATACACGTTCGTGGAATTAGATCCATTGATAGTTGTCATAATATTCAAGGATAAAATAATTCACTGTTAACGAAATAAATACCTTCTAATTTTAAAGTTATTTTTATTGTATTCGGAGAAATTGTCCGAGCTGAAAAAAAGCTTTATTTGGACAGATTGTAAATTATTTTTTATATATTTTTTATTTGCCTCCGCGGATATAGTTTGGTTCTACTGCAACCTAAAAAAATCTACTTTGTCTATAAATATTAGGATATTTGCCTTGTTTGGTTTTGTGCATAAATTTACATATAACAGAAAATATTACAAAAAAGGAGCCCACAGTAGAAAACAAAATAAAAATTGGTTAAGCAACGACACACATACTCACGCCTTTTATCCCCGAAGGGGTAGGCAGGGGCGCAACTATCACAGTCACTTTGCGCCTTGCTTATTTCGTCTCATGATGTGATAGAGGGCGATCCTATCGCCATATAAGGCATAAATTCTAGACTCCTGACTGATACTGATTGGAAAAACCCAATATCATTTTGCCCGAACCGGGGATCGCACCCAAGACCTCAGCATTGCAGTCGTACCGTAATACAACTACGCTACCTAGGCAGTTGGTTAAGAAATTAGTAATATGTACGTATCATTAAAATATTGTTACCTGCAGGAGTGGGTGCGTAGCATGGAGTTAATAATAATGTACCGATAAGGAACGTGCACGTCGTAACCTCTGCCATCTGGTGGCGCAATCTGACTCTTTTTTATACCGTCAACATTCCATAAGATTCCTCAGAGCTCGTGCGCAGATTGTACTTTGCTCTATGTTGATTGGTATATTTTTATATGACAGGTAGTGTTGGCGCACTCAAAAAATATAACGAAAAGTAAGCCGTACAGATTCCTGCAAGCCTGGCTTGGTACTGGACTACTATTGAGTACAGGTGAGTGCTTCGTACCTTCACCCTTCTGCGTGGTGGTAGGTCTCTCGTATTAAAGAGTGCAGCTACTTACGCTCACCGGGGGTCGCGGGCGGGCGGCAGGGGGCTGTTCGTCCTTAGTTTTGTGTATCTTTCAGCACATTGTTGCGACCCCCGTGATGGACGGCAGCGTGGCAGGTAGGCCTCACGATGCCGTAGACGCCGAGGGCGCCCTTCGGTGCGCGGGGGCTCCTGAGCCCCCCCACAACAGGAGACGGGCCGCACTAGGCGGCACCACGCAGGGGCGGCTGCGGACGACAACTTAGACACTTCCGTCAGAGGAAGCCTGCAGCCGTCCCTAATGCGCTGAAGATGGCCACCGCGGAGTTTTGGTTGGTATGCCGTGCATTGTACATAGGTTAGGGACTCGGCCCGGCAGTCGCCCGATGGTAACATTTCTCCGGGCGGCTCAACGCCGGGTCGTAAGGCACGGTGAACCCAACATAACCGCTCAGTCGCCCCCCTTGAAGGCTGGGCGGTAGTAATAAGTCACTTTCTCCGCGAAAAAAAAAAAAAAAGCTACTAACGCTGTATCTATTCCTTCTCTCTAAGCAACAGTAAAATTATGTAGGATTATGACTAGTAAAAAAGGATGAGCCCAATGTAGTTCTAAGTAGTGCTATTTAATTCAAAGCTCTGGGCGGAGTTAAGCAGTTTATGGGCAAATGCAATATGAAGCATTTATCGTTATCGGCTTGGTCATCTCCTTATTAAGATAAACGCGTAGTGCTTTTGTTTATAAAAAAAATATCAAATAGTATTTGGTCATATTCTGTGACACAAGGTATTTCTGAATTGAGCCCAAAATATCTCGGCAATGGCTCTACTTTTCTGCCATTCCACAATAAACTATGAAGTCGATTTGGATTTTGAAATAGATTTTTAGTGACTATAAAAAAGGAGGAGATCCTCAATTCGTGGTATGTAAATTTTTTTAATTGGTAAAGTTATATACTTTCTGCTTGATCCCATAGAATTTCATGAAAATTTGTGCATTTTGGGTTTATAAATCAAAATAACTGGAGCAAGGACATTATCCATTATCAGTAAACGAAATTGCGTATTTTGCTTTCCTGTGACTTTTTAAATGGTGTTTTTGCGTTCGGTTTCGTTGGATCTATTTCTTAGTAACACATACAGAAAAAAAATCAAACTTTTTAACAAAACATTACACAGACTTCAAAAACCACCACTAGGAGAAGAATAATTTCTATACTAATATTACAAAGCGGAAAGATATTTGTAACGAATAAACTCAAAAACTACTGGACCGATTTTTAAAATTCTTTTTACTTTTTATCCCGGGAAAACTCATTCACGCGGGCGGAGCCGCGATCTATTTATTATAACTTAGATCTTAGCTGCTTCATAGAAGGTTAGCAAGTTTCCATCCATAAAAAAAATATAATTCAGTCAGTTTCAAAGTAATATAAAATTAATCACCACGCAAAGTTGTTTCTTAAGATAATGTTGCTACAGTTGTTCGAATTAGTACGAGTGTGGTTCATTTGGTCTTATTAGTTAACTTTAAGATTTAAACCCTCTTCTGGTTAGTAGATCTTTTGAATAAATAACCCGATAAACCAAGAATCGTTCATAGCGGCTTTAACGAAAAGGAAGATGAATACGGAATTGATTTGTTGTTTACTTACCCTGATATCACGGCGATTTTGTGTCTGACAGTGATTCTTCTTTGCAAGAGTCTCTTTTGGGCTTTGTCAATTTCTTTCGCAGAGTGCATGGATTGTTTTAACTAAACAATTGTATTATAGGAACGAATTTCAACGTTCATTAATTTTCTCGACAAACATATAATTATTTTAATAATTTGTTTACTTTATACTCACATGATTCTTTTCGTAGGTTCAAAATGGCACAAAAGGCGTAAGATCCTCACCCCGGCATTCCATTTCAACATACTGAAGTACTTTTGTGAAGTGATAGAGGAGAAGAGCCGCGACCTCGTGGAGAGGCTCAAGAAGGTGGCTGGTGAGGACGTGGACGTGATGCCGCTGATCAGCGACTTCACGCTCTACACCATATGTGGTAGGTAGAAGACTTTGTTATATTGTACTGGGTAAGAAGTTCAGCGTAACACTTAAATATGGATAGGCACATAAATCTTTTTTTTTTATTGTATTGATGACGAGACAAGCATGCCGTTTGCCGGATGGTAAGCGATACGACCACCCATAAACAGTAGCAACACCATCCAGCACCTTGAGTTACAAAGTACCGTGTGGCATTCCACTGCGCTCGTCATCCTGAGACATAAGATGTTAAGTCTCATTATGTCCAGTAGTTACACTGGCTACAATGTCCTTCAAACTGAAACACAACTGTGCATGCACACTGCTGCTTGGCGGTAGAAATAGACATTGCGGTGGTATCCACCCAGACGGACTCTCACATATGAGAGACCTACAACCAGTAAACTTACTTAATATTATAAATGAGATATTTAATGAAAATCTTTGGATGTTTGTTAGAACTAAACGCAAAAACAACTAAGCGGATCTGGATGAAATTTGACACACGCGTAGGTCATCGTCCTGGATTACCATATGGATATTTTTAATCTGATTTTTTAAGTAGATGGCGCTGGCGTTGTACTGTGTTTTATGGACTTTTGTAGCTGGAAAAGCTTGTCAAGCGGCCGAAGCCGTGAGCAACACCTAGTAGATGATGATAATTATGATATGGATATAGATGATAATTATCATGACGGTACTCAAAATAATTGAAGAATTCTATCAACCTGTCCACAATGATACTGAATATTCATTAATTTTTATTCTGAAATACATAATGCCTAATTCCAGAAATCCACCCTGTATGTCTGCACTTATACAATCAGTCCCTAGACAATCATAAGGTCTGTAGGCGATATCACTAATGTGGGAAAATCCCATTCATTTTTCCAAATACAACTCCAATATTAATATTTAAATGATTCCCACGTAAAACGCCCGAAGCCTTCTATTAATATCAATGGAAACGTGGGTATATGTTTTAATATCAAACAATGCTAAGAATTAACGTCGAGAAAATAACAAAAAAGGTTACTACTTTTTTGTTTCTTTTCTTTTACGTACTTAAGTATATGCTACTAGGTGTTGCTCGCGGCTTTACCCACGTGAAAAGCCTTTCCTGCTACAAAAGTCCGTAAAACACAGTACGACCCAGCGCCATCTACCTAAAGAATAAGATGTAAAATAACATATTTTTTCCATGGGAGCAAATTACCGGGATAAAAAGTAGCACACACACTCACGTCTTTTAGGTGCAACTAGTGCACCCACTGTTCGCCGTGCGTATTCCGTCCCATGATGTGATAAGCGGCGAGCCTATCGCCGTATCGGGCACAAATTCCAGACTCCGGGCTGATACTGAATAGAAGAATCCAATACTTTGCCCGACCCGGGGACCGAACCCGAGACCTCAGCATTGCAGTCGTACCGTAATACAACTACGCCACTGAGTTAGTCATGAAAAGCAGCAAATATTTTTATCCAGGACATGATCTACCTGTGTGCCAAATTTAATCCAAATCCGTTCAGTACTTTCTGCGTTTACTTCTAACAAACACACAAACATCGAAACATTTGCACAAACTCTCGCATTTATAATATTAGCAAGATACAAAAGGTCCGAAAGAATAAGGGCCAAAGCTAATGACGAGCCGAGTTAATACCTATTTTTTTCTCATTGCCCTAAAGGGATTTCTAGGTACACTAATGATACCATTATTGAGAAGACGTAAGTCAGCCTGAAGGTCAGACCTTATTTATTTGAAAGCCTTTTGAAGATCCTTAGACATTTTACCCCATCGACATAAGCAAATGATGTTAGATTTTACAATATTTCGGCTGCTTTTTGTCCGTTACTAACGCCTAAGTCCTAGCTAGGTGGTGGCATATAGTTCTGTAAACTAAAGCTGACACGTTCACAGCATTCATACCAATAAAATTATGCAGAGTATGTTAAAAAAATCATATAATTATAATTGAAGGATAAATAGGCGGGAATAAAACATCACGCTATATTTTCCCAATATAAAAAGTAGCCTATGTCACCCATTGATAATGTAGGTTTATATTATTCTTCTTCAGCCTTTAGAAGTCCACTTGCGAACACAAGCCTCCCCCGAAGAAGCTTTACACTGGTGAAAGAACTTTTAAAATCGGTTCAGTAGTTTATGAGTTTACTCGATACAAACATGCACAAATATAAATTTGTCCTCTTTATAATAGTGTAGATTACACACGCGCAATATGTGTATGTGCCGTACGCGCCAGTTTTCGGTAATCGACCTATACGCTACTTAGTTTTATAGTAATCTTGTAACTTTAGGTTTTCAAACGGTTCATGCAATGTGTGTATTCTTTGTTAATTATCGCTTGCTTTAACGGCGAAGGAAGACATCGTGAGGAAACTTGCATACCGGAGAAGTTCTCCATAAGAATGTCAAAGGTGTGTGTCTGCCAACCCGCATTAGCCCAGCGTGGTGGACTAAGAGCTAAAACCCTCATAGTAGTGGTAACTCGTGTCCAGTGGGACAGTATATAATATAGGGCAGATATTATAAGTCTTCACGCAAACTCTGCCAATTGAGCTGCAAATGTTGCTTCAACAACTATATATTTTATAATAGTGTAGTGTTTCTCGGTTATAAATTGTCAGCGAATGGGCGACGCTTTTTCTAAACCCTAATTTACACATTTTACGAAATGCCCTTATATATTTCATTTTTATAAGACTTTTGAGTTTTGCCCTACAAAGATATTACGCTCATTTATATTTCATTAATTTCTCTCTCAGTATCATGACATGTTTTTGTAGTTATCTCATTAAAAGGAAAATACAGTTTCTATGTGAAGAAGCATCCCACTTGAACTCATCTAAGTTCACGCATGCTCTGTGTAGCCGTGAGTACCTACCAGCGCACTTAATTATTCCACTGACGACTAGAACAGTGTGTCGTTTGATAGCCCATCTATCGATATCGGGCAAAAAATTAATTTCAACTTAGACGTCATTATTCTCATGTTATCTTACTTCTTAAGCGGCTATAGCCTAGTTGGGAGTAGAACGGACTGCCGAGACAAATTTCCGCAGCTTCAAAACTCAAGGGCACACACCTTTGACTTTTCTAAAAAGTTATATGTGTATTCTTTGAGAATTATCACTCGTTTAAACGGTGAAGGAAAAACATCGTGAGGAAACCTGGATACCTGAGAAGTTCTCTGAATTTCGAAGGTATGTGAAGTCCGCCAACCCGCGCTAGGCCAGCGTGGTGGACTAAGGCCTAAAACCCTCTCAATTGTAGAGGAGGCCCGTGCTCAGCAGTGGGTAGTATGTATTATACATGGCTGGTATGGTATCTTACTTCTTGTTAATATTATAAATGCGAGAGTTTGTGCAAATGTTTGTATGTTAGAAGTAAACGCAAAAACTACTGAACGGATTTAGATGAAATTTGGCACACGGGTAGATTATGTCCTGGATTAACACATAGACTTTTTATCACGTTTATTTGCTCCCATGGGATATAATTGATATTTTTTACCTTATTCTTTAATTAGATGTCGCTGGCGTCGTATTGTTTTAGGGACTTTTGTAGCGGGAAAGGCTTTTCACGCGGGCGAAGCCGCGAGCAACGCCTAGGTGTTCAATAAACTTCGAGCTCAATTGAGTTTGTTAACTTGCCGCAGTATGTGCCGATTGTTGCGGTATTTATTCAGGACTATACGTGATGCTGGAAAAAAACAGGAAGAAACAACACCAATATCAACGATATTGAGTCCGCCAGAGCTAACAGACATTGGACTAAATTGTAAATTAGTTTTGCTCGCAGCCTTGTCTGCGTACAAATCTTTGTTGGAGTATGTAGCTTAGATTACTTTTTGGTAAGCCACTGTAAATCACGTTTAATTTGGTTTAATTATTTCGGAGATTAAACCGGACAAACGGATGGAAACGGATATATCTTTAGATATTGGTCACGACTCACGTAGGAATAATCTTTATGGCATTGAATGACGAGACGAGCATGCCGTTCGCCTGATGGTAAATGATACGACCACCCATAAACAATAGCAACACCATCCAGCACCTTGAGGTACAAAGTACTGTGTGGTATTCCACTGCGCTCGTCATCCTGAGACATAAGATGTTAAGTCTCACTATGTCCTGTAGTTACACTGGCTACAATGTCCTTCAAACCGAAACACAACAGTGCAATGCACACTGCTGCTTGGCGGTAGAAAAAGACATTGGGGTGGTACCCACCCAGACGGACTCTTACATATGAGAGACCTACCACCAGTGGTAATGATAATCGTACGAGCTTTGAACAAGCCTATTGAAATAACAGATACACATGTAATTTTATTGATACGTATCAGACATTAATCAATTGCAATAACTCTACTAATGTACAGAACCACAGTAACATAGTCGGTTCTGCTTAGGTCCTCAGTTATTTTAGGAAAAACGAGAAAAAATCAAGTGTTTTGTTTATGAAGTAATTTATTTGCTACGAAACATTTTCATCAGTTGATATTAAGGCTCGTTTAGATGGTGATAGTAGTTAGTCGAGTGGTATCAGTAAGCCGTACATTAACTAATAAACCTTTCAGTTTTCAGCTATTAACGTATTTTCTCTCTTATTTTAAAATAATTTGCAAGGGGAAAATTAGAAAGCAGTGATTACTGAAACACTGATGATTATTTCACCTTGTTTTATTCCTTTTATACGTTTAAAAGAGAGGTTTTGACTTCGTTTTTGTGAAACTCCAGAAAATAGCTACCCCGACATCTCCGACAATACAGAATGTTAATAATAATGAGTACTCTAGGTAAATCTTTGAGAATGTCATATTTATAATTAACCCACAGGGAAATTAATTTAATAGTAATAAAGAGAAGCAGTTGGAAAGAAATCATTGTGAATTTCCCAAGACAGGAGACTTAAAACGAGGTTACGGGAATTAGTCATTGCATCATAGACGTTTTTATTGTTGCTTTCGAAACCAGGACACAGATATATGACCAAAAAGACGTAAAATGTATTGTTTATTTGCTAAGCGAGTCAACCCAAGGGAGGCATACTCGCGATATAAAGCTATTTATCAATGTCTGTCGTAGAGCGGCGCAATTGCGATCAAATACTTAATTTAAAAACGGAAACGTTGAACTCTTAAGTAGTTGACATCAGTTTTTATTTGTACAATGAGTTACTAGCGGTTTTTTTATCGCCGAAAGGGTGGGCAGAGGCGCAACAAATACACCCACCACACCCCATACAAGCTCTATGATATTATATCCGCCCCATGCATATTGAGCCAATTGTCGAATTGGTAACTTTCAATCTTAGACAACTAAAATGCATTTTTTGTATGAAATCACATAACTTTAATTGGCCCACCTGAAAAACGAACACCGAAACTTACGTTCTCGGTTCAAGAATACAACCGCTACACACATGAAGCGATATAAACATGACCTCCTTAGAATTTTAATAAAGTATTTCAAGACAATATTTACCTTTTTTGTCACAGAAACGGCAATGGGCACACAGTTGGACTCCGATCAATCAGCCACAGCCGTTAAATACAAGAATACCATACCAAAAATAGGTCACCTACTCCTCAGCAGGTTGACCAAGGTCTACCTTCACAACGAGTTCATCTTCAGACACCTTCCTATTGGCAGACAATTCGAGAAATGTTTAGACACAGTCCATTCCTTCGCTAATGGCGTGATCATGGATAGAAAGAAGAATAGAGTGGTAAAGAAGACTGAGGATGAAGACGGACTTGGAAGGAAGAAAAGGCTGGCTATGCTTGATCTCTTGCTGGAGGCGGAAGCTGGAGGGGAAATTGATCTGGAGGGGATCAGGGAAGAAGTGAATACTTTTATGTTTGAGGTTAGTTACAGTTTAATCCTTGGACGCCCGCGGTGGACACCGGTGTCAATTTATATAAGGAAATTAGCTTATAGCTATATATAAGCGGGCGTTGACGGGTTAATACTCCTTGTTTTTATTCCTATTGATACATATATCATCATCATCATCATCAGCCCGTTGCAGTCCACTGCTGGCTATAGGCCTCTCACCAGGTACGCCACAGAGCCCGGTCTGCTCCTTTATGCATCTAGTCGCTGCCGGCCCTGTTGTGCAAGTCGTCGCGCCATCTGGTCAGAGGGCGTACCACGTTACGTTTGCCAAGACGCGGTCTCCACTCCAGAACACGTTTACTCCAGCGGTAATATAGATATTAGTTTTATCTATCTGACGACAGCAGCATTTCCGGACAGATACAACCTGGCGACCTTAAAAAAAAGAGCGTATTCCCACCTATAAGGCCGGCAACGCATCTCTGTGCCCCCTGGTATTACGGATGTGCATGGGCGGCGGTGATCACTTGCCATCAGGTGAACCGTATGCTCGTTTGCCCCCTATAACATAAAAAAGACGATCGAGCTCAGACCCATTTTCATGTGCTGTCACTTGATAAAAAATTAAATAAGGTATTAATGATTATGATTATTTCATCATCATCAGCCACATGATGTCCACTGCTGAACATAGGTCTCCCCCAAAGATTTCCAGACGGACCTGTCCAAAGCAGCCTGCATCCAGCGTGTTCCTGATTATTTAATTAATCAATATTAATGTAACTTTCTTCACATTGTATGTGTATTGTTCCCAGGGTCACGACACAACAGCAATGGCTTTAACATTCGGTTTGATGCTGTTGGCAGATGACGAGCGAGTTCAGGTAATTAATAATGTTCAGATATAGTTTTTCATTTATTCGTTTTATCGATGTTTTGCTGTGACATTGGTAATATTATTTGGGAATTATTTTATTTGACATTACTAGTTGGGAATGGAACGGTCTGCCGAGGCAATGTCCGGAGGTTTAAAACCCAAGGCACACACCTCTGTCTTTTCGAAATTACGTGTGTATTGTTTATCAATTATCGTTCACTTTAACGGTGAAGGAAAACATCGTGAGGAAACCTACATACCTGAGAATTCTCTATAAGAATTTTGAGGGTGTGTGAAGTCTGCCAAGCCGCACTAGGCCAGCGTGGTGGACTAAGGCCTAACCCCTCTCAGTAGTAGAGGAGGCCCGTGCTCAGCAATGGGCAGTATATAATACAGGGCTGATTGCATTGCATTGCATAGTAATATTGTTTCAATGACTTTTTGAAGGGAATTAAAGTCTATATCAAACAATTATTACCATTGCGATTGCTTTATCTGTAGATATTGCTTCTATACTGACTACCTTATGAGTTTTATTATACTGGCAGAAACTTGATCTTCCTTTATTCTAGATTTATCAATTGGACGACATGTCTTTTCTTTGTGCAGAAACGCATATACGAGGAATTGCAAGGCATCTTCAGCGACTCGGATCGCCAGCCCACGATGGCTGACCTCACCGAGATGAAGTACCTGGAGGCTGTAATTAAGGAGACGCTGCGGCTGTACCCAAGCGTGCCTTTCATTGCCAGGGAGATCACTGAGACGTTTGAACTAGGTAGGTTGGATCGTATACTAACAGAAGGCGATAACAACAATATATTTCAAGTAATCGTATTTTAGCAATTGTCAGCAAGAGGATGTCATACAACTAAATCAGAAACATTGACCGAAAATTTCCTTCTTTTTGACCTTGCTCCAATGTGGTATTGTGGTTTAAAAAGTTGATAAGTAAGCAAAGGCGAGGATAAGTTAGCATCCAAAAAAATACATTAATATGTTACTATTTAAACGGGCACAAATCATTACGTATGTTCAATTATTAAAAATATGACTTCTGTGTTCGATCTGGGAATGGAACCCATTACTTGGATTCTCTATTATCAAAATACAATACACATGACACCTTTACCCCGAAGGGTTAGGCAGTTACCAGGGCATCCACTTTTTGCCATGTGTGTTCCGTCCCTCGATGTGATAGGGGGTAGCTTATAGTCATATTTCAAACTCTAGGCTGATACTGAGCAGAAAATGGTGTCGTACCTACCGCGCACGAAATACAACTACGCCACCAAGCCGGTCGAACTCTATTATCAGATCTGTAAAATGTTGCTCCACTCAATTCGATTAAAAGTGACTAATGAATTGCATGTAGATGATCTGGAAGTGCCGAAGGGGTCGGAAGTGGCGGTCCACATATACGATCTTCATCGTCGCGAGGACCTGTACAGCGAGCCGCAACTGTTCCGGCCCGAGCGGTTCATGGACGGCGAGATGAAGCATCCTTACGGGTTCGTGCCTTTCAGCGCGGGACCCAGGAACTGCATCGGTAAGTATTTTAATACACTATACGTTTGACAAGTACATCCGCATTATGTCGATTAAAACAGTATGTTGATTTGAATGATCAATGATGATGGAATGTTCCCTGCCTGTTTTGCTGGATGTAGACCGATCCTGGAAAACTTCGTGTTCGACTTATCGAAATTAATTTTGTCAGGTTTTTTATTATGTAAGGTGGTTGCTATCCCATCGGGTCTATAGAACTAATATCGGGTATTCTCATATTGATCTGGCGCAAGGTCTAACTCAAAATGCCATTCTTGAAAAAAAGAACTTAGAATCTAGCTATAAGTAGCTAGGTTTAGCAAGACAATAAACCTTGCAGCACTCTTATTTATTTATTCATACTTTCATTGTATTCTTTAATATTTTTTAGAAGTTTAAGGTCTGGGTATTATATCAAATCAAAGAGTTCTACGATTATATAGAGCGGACATTGGGAAAATTTTCATACAAAAATTTTGAGCATGTTCGTCAGTAACTTAATCTACCGTGAAATAGCAAAACACATATGTAAAATGCATTAGAACATACTTTGACATTATCGTAATGCAGAAATTGGCATATTTCCTTCCAAAATATTGCTTTCTTTACAAAATTTGCGCATACCGAGACGTTTTGTCACATGGATGTGTCAGATAATACAGCGACTTATTACCAATCCTACTTCCTACTAATATTATAAACGTGAAAGTTTGTAAGTATGGATGTATGGATGTATGGATGTCTGGATGTCTGGATGTATGGACGTTTGTTACTCTTTCACGCAAAAACTACTGAACGGATTTCGATGAAATTTGGCACACGGGTAGATGATGTCCTGGATTAACATATAGGCTACTTTTTATCCCGGCAAAATATAAAACGGGGCTTTTATCCCGGGAAAACTCATAAACGCGGGCGGAGCCGCGGGCAAAAGCTCGTTGGTAATAACTTTTGGACGAAAAATTTGGGCCTGATGTCTCTGGTCTATAACTAACTATACTGTTGCATGTCTTTGTATCAAATTCATGACTCAGTAGATGCGACGTTTTTGCTTGTTACGTCACTGATGTTTTACGATATGTTTGGAAAAACAAATACGTGTGGCACTCGGAGACTGCCGCGGTAAAGCTATTGCATAGCATTTTTTATCACAAATTTTGATTGACTAAACACAAATTGGATCTTACGCTTACCACATAAAGTAGATTTTTAAACGCGAGCAACGCACGTTTAGTCTTGTTATTGATAAATGTCAGAAATGCAATGGTCATCACAACCAAAGTAGAATAAATCAAAATTTTAAAAAAGAATGTTACGTTCGATTCTTTTGTACTCGTGCCGTGCCAACGCTGGGGAAATAGCTTCTACGCAATGTACTTAAGGTTCATATTAGATTAGTAAGAAATGGTTTTAATGACTTTAATAAATAAAATAAATAAAAATATACTCGTTTCAAGAATTATAGCTTCTACGCATTGTATTTAAGGTTCATATTAGTAAGATAAAATAGATGTCAGGTTATTTTCGTTACGGAATTTCTGGATTCGGTCTGCACGCTCAAGGCCCGCGATAGAAGCTATGCAATAGCTTAAAAGGCGAAAATCTACCTAGTTACAAAAAAATTGAGTTCAAAAGTTAAAAACCGACTACAAAATACACACCGAAAACATGATGATTAAAAAAAATAAACTTTTTGAAATCATAGTTTGAAATAAGAACGGCCAAGATCGTAAATTAGAGACGAGCATATTATGCAGTATTGATATTCAATTGTTTTATCAAATAATTATCAGTAAAACTAACTTTGACAGTGAATTAATTGTTGGTTCAGAATTAAATCAATATTAATTCTAAAGCGGTCAGTAAATTAGACTGACATTGCAAATAGTCTGCGTCGTCTTGTAATAAAATTACCCCTTAATGTAATTTTAGTTGTTCGCCTTCAAAGACATTCACCCGTCAACGCCCGCTTATATATAGCTATAAGCTAATTTCCTTATATAAATTGACACCGGTGTCCACCGCGGGCGTCCAGGGATTAAACAATAGTCTTAGAACTCTTTGTTCATCTATCTGCATCTTGTTTGAATGTTGTTGTTTCTCAGTGTTTTTGTTTCTGTTTCGTCTGGTCATCTGGCGTAGTATTTTTTTATTTCTTCTGTACATGTATCCGTCTCACTTGACATTGGCAAAATTGTCCTAAAGGACAGAGCCATATAGAGAAAAAAAAAAATAGATTAAAGATCTATTAATTTAATTGGTTCGGGCTCGATCCCCGGGTTGGGAAAATGTATATTGAGTTTTTCTATTCAGTATCAGCCCGGAATCTGGAGTTTGTGCTCGATATAGCGATAGGCTTGCCTCCTATTACATCATGGGCCGGAATAACGGCGAAAAGTGGGTGCACTAGTTGCGCCTCTACCTACACCTTCGGGGATAAAATGCGTGAATGTTTGTGTGTGTATGTGTGATTTAATAAAATTATGTATAATCAGACAACATTCTAAAGAAATACTGGAAAATTCTTTGTAGAGTTGTAAAGGGAAGATTTCTAGGAAGATGCAAGCTTGGATGTCATCGTTCGGCATTCAGTGCCGCGAATGTGAACTTGGGTCAATTTACAGGAGAGACAAAAACTGATTTAGTTATGATGTACACCGTGCTATTGCTAAAGAGTTCTTGACATTAATATGAAATAATTTAATAATTTTAGTTACGTGCAATTTATATTACGCCAATTATCTCCATTCGAAATTTTACAACAAGTAATACAGTAAGTAGCTTTTGTAGGCAAGCATTTTCATGAACTTTATTAGATAATCCAATTTAAAAGCTATTCACGTCAGCTCATATTTGGGTAGCATTTTAACTGAAAGGCGGGAACTTCGCTGGTAATTCCCGGTAGGCAAATACGTTATAAGTATTAGGTACCACGAATGTGACTACATCCCTCCAGCTGTCGCATTACAGCGAATGTGCATTATTATAAAATATATGAACTTAAGTAATAGTACCTATAATATACAAGCATCATCAACCGCAATATCCGCTGCTGAATATAGATGTAAGCACACTCGCTCATTCAATATTCCCTCATCCACTTATCACGTAATCTTGGTTATTCAAAAGCATATAAACGTGTGGCTTACCCTATATTAATATTTATATAATTTATTTAATATCCACGCCGCGCCACTCCTATAATTTGATTTTCATATACTTACCTAATATTTATACACATAATTATTATATACTATGTCTCTACACCGCCTCAGGTTGACTGGTAGAGAATGCCTTCGGCATTAAGTCCGCCTTTACATAACTATGTATAAAGTAAAATAAAAATAAAAATACTTTTATATTATATTCATCTTTACTCACATTCTAAATACTGGTGTCATACATTTTTACTGGTGGTAGGTCTCTCATATGTAAGAGTCTGTATGGGTGGGTACCACCGCAATATCTATTTCTACCGCCAAGCAGCAGTGTGCATGAACTGATGTGTTTCGGTTTGAAGTACATTGTAGCCAGTGTAACTACTGGACATAATGAGACTTAACATCTTATGTCTCAGGATGACGAGCGCAGTGGTATGCCAAACAGTACCTACTTTATAAGTTAAGCTGCTGGATGGTGTTACTCCTGTTTAAGGGTGGTCGTATCGCTTACCATCAGGGGAACGGCATGCTCGTCTCGTCATTCAATGCAATACAAAAATATATTGATATACACTTTCATAGATACATATATACATTACATTTATGTTTACTATATATATATACTATACCATATATACTATATTAAAAACAGTTTTAATTATATACAAAATGTACACACATAATATTCCGTATTTATTTATAATATTTAATTTTCGTCGAGTGCATTGGAGAAGCACGGCGCGCGCGCCTCGGCGTACGACCAGCCGACCGGTTTTAAGGCGATGACGTAGCCGAGGCTCGGGGGATACGTAAGGGCTCATACACATAAACACGACACGGCGTCGCGTCGTAGGCAGTGTTATATTATGGAATTCGTCTCAGATGAGTCATTAAACAACCATTTGGTTTGGGTTACTATTTATTACTGATCGATAAAATACGATTACATAGCTTGTATACTAGCGGCCTTATTCATAAACAGTTTATAAACCTATTTTAGCTATCGAATGTTTTGTTTTCTTCGAACGAATTTTGAATTGAGTTTGAAGGCAGAAGACAAAACATTCGATAACTAAAATAGGTTCATAAACATATGAATAAGGTGGTAGATAGTTATAATGGACAACGTATACCATAATATAAACTCTTATCTCTATAACTATATCTTGACTACTCCTTCTATTTCTAGTTTATGGTGTATTCTTCTGCGTGTAGACTGTTTCTTCCGTGTGCGTGTAATTTATCTTCTGCTACTGTCAACTATTCATCTTCATTTCTTCACACTTCACCACCTACCACATCACCCTATAACCGTGAGCTGTGGCATGTAGGTTATTATTGAGAGTAAACATCGTCTACAAATGGATTTTATGAACGTATCACACCCGACTAACGCGTCGCCAGGATTTAATGGAGATATTTTTGTAATTCGAATAGGAACTGAGGCTATATTTATCGTATAATGGTAACTTACTATCAGTAAAATTTTACAGCTTGGCCACTTTCACCGAATTATAAAATAATCTTTTCGCCCACAGGTCAGCGGTTCGCCATGATCGAGATGAAGTGCGTGCTCAGTGAGATCTGCAGGACGTTCACTCTGCAGGCGAAGGAGAAGGGCTGGCGGCCACAGCTGATGGCTGACATGGTGCTACGGCCCGCGGAGCCCATACACGTTAAATTTATTAGGCGATAGATGGCGCTAAAAGGCGGTAAAACAACTATAGTTGTGTCAATTTAAGCTTGCCGGTATGACAATTCAATTTTTTCGCGACGCGATAACTTTGTGAGAACGTCTACCCAAAAAGTATTTATTTATTTATTTAAAAAGGTACATCAACAGTACACGTATATTTAATACTCTAATACACTTTACTTAGGCTTAAAACTAATACATGTCCAATTACAGATGTACACAACATTACTTAAAAAATATATAAATTATCATAGTATTTTATTTTATTTGTTGTAGAAAACTTACAGCTAATACAAATGATAGTATATAAGATTATAATAGCGACAAAAAGCCAGTTAAAAGTTTTCACTTATAGGTTAGGTGTGTACCTACACATACAATTTCTTAATATCTTGCTTCTAGAGTGTTCTAGAAGCAAGATATTAAGAATTTGTTATAGATTATATAAAATTCAACCGTTAAAAATATATTTATCTAAGTTAAACAACGCATAGAACCGAACTCAGAGGAAGAATGCATCGCTCATGATTCTTTTAAGTTTTGGAATACTTGTGCAAAAAAGATCTAAGTCAATATCATACATTATATTGTTAAACTGATAGCTGGCTCTTTTGAGGAAGGCATTTTTGCAGTAATTTGTGTTTGTGCGGGGGATATTTAAAAATCTCGGACACGTCACAAAATTGGGGTGCGGTACCGAGCTTAACCGCAGGAGGTACGGGTAAATAGTCTAATATTATAACTTTTGATCTAAAGGAACGTCTACATTTGTTATTGAAAATATTTAGGGAATCAAAAAATATTGCAATATTTGGCACTTTGGCACAGATTTCATTGTAGGTAGTGGATATTCTACGTATGGGCGAGTTATACCCAACATTTGTTCGGCTTTGTGGTAGGTGGAAGAGTTCAGTTCGCGGCTGTCTAGGCAGCCGGTATGGTATCGACAACCCAAAGCGCTCTAGCAAATGCTTGCACAGAGAAAACCCAGTAACACATCTGTATAAAAACATAAGGTCGTGTTGTTTCCGTCGATTGCGTAACGCAAACATGTTAAAAAAAGAAAGACTAGTTAAAAATTCAACTATATAATTGCAAATATTAATCACGTTCTCCATAAATTATAGCAATGAGTATAATATTTATGTGCTAACCTTGAAATAATATTGTAAAAATATACGGAAATAAAGAATTTAATCTTGACTTTTAAATCAACGCGACGCCTTTACAATGTTGTATCCTTCAGTTCACGGGCGTAGCGGTGGGAAAGTTTTTAATTGTTTGGAAACGAAATATAAACGATTACTGAGAAAAATCGAAATTTGGAAATTATATGCAGGATGTATCACGCAGTGGCGTGCCTAGTGTTTTGGATGAGGGCAAGCCAAAGCAGACCTAAAAAAAATTCGCACCTCCGATACATATAAAATGTGCATCTATAAGAAAGAAAAGCAATATCTAAAAATAAAAATGACTACCCGTACCGGGATTCGAACCAGGGCCTCAAAACAATGTTCGAACCGTGTACGCAATACAACTACGCCATCGAGTCGACTAGTTGCCTTTTCGAAATTAGGTATTTAAAAACGATTTTGACCCATCGCGACTTCTAAACGAAGTTCTTGTAAAGATTAACTATTTACATAGATTTTATCTGTATCAAGTAATTATAAAAAAAGTAAAAACACTACAATCATCAATATTACTGTCGACGCACAAGTTTTGTTTAGAAATTTTCAAATTTCGTCACAGCTACTGTATCTATTTAATTGGACGAGATAATCAGGTTACAATTCGCTGTTTACCGAAAAAATGAAATGAAATGAATGCATTTAACATATGTTTTTGTGAATTGGAATTACTTTTGATAACACTGATTAATTATATCATTTTACTAGCCAGATCTATGTACCTACCTATTCCAAACACTTGTTTTGTTCGAGAAAAATATGAAACACCAACAATACAACTTAATACGTAGTCGTATAACGTATTAGAGCATCCAATAAGACAATAAGTTTTGTTGTATACTGATCTAAATACCTTTTATGATTCTTCAGACACATTTCGCGCCATTCGCCAGCTTGTTAAAAGTTGTTTTTTCCATCATAACCTAACAAATTTAACTTATTCTCGCCGATAAAAACTTTCACTCACTTTAAACTATTACAAGAAATATATTCACTCATCTTTATTGTGCTTAAAAGTTTAAAATAACTCAAAAACCACGTAATAAACACAAATACTTCACAATGTAAATCGCCGGCACAATCAAAACAAATAACTGATGTTGCCTAGTTGGAATCAAAATTACACCACAAAATTAATGCTAAAATTGTGAGAAAAACTTATCGATAAATAAAATTATAGTACAATACCTTAAATAATTATAATCAGATATGTAATTTTAATTATGTTATCACTAAAATCTTTACATATTCATGATAAATAAAAATACACATTAAAATAAGCAAATTAATGCAACCATATTAGAGGTAATTCGTTCAATTGGCAACCCAAAATTTTATACAGTATCTATGAATGCATTTTTTTTTTTTTTTTTTTTTTTTATCTTATTTTAAGGAGCTTTGTCGAATATTACGACCAAGTCGCTCCATACGTCCACTTAAATATATATCTACAGACTAAACATTCATCATAGTACACTTAAAATATTTTTTTAGCAAAACCCTAGCCCCTTCTGACATAGGAGCCGACAACATACTATTAAAATCCCCTATATGACTAACTAAAATATGAGGTCCACTCCGTACACACTCCGACAAAATATGGTGTACATCTTCCTTCACTCCACAGTCAGAGCAGTTTGGTGAGTCTGACGCCCCCACAAGATATTTAAACATATTTGTCGGAATGTGCCCGGAGCGGAGTCTCATCACTGCCACTAGCTCCCGTCTGCTTAAAACACAATCAGTAATTATGAATGCATTAAGCCTGGATTATTTTCTAGTACTGATTCCTATAGAAACTTACTATAGCTATACGTATGTGGTATCAGTTTATCCATTAGTGTGAATGAGAAAAATATGGCGGCGAAAAGCCAGGTAAAACCCAACGAGAGAGAGAGTGATAAGTATATTTTGTGCGCATCTAGCTGTTTTGTAT
Source organism: Sphinx pinastri (assembly GCA_947568825.1). Lineage (NCBI taxonomy): Eukaryota > Metazoa > Arthropoda > Insecta > Lepidoptera > Sphingidae > Sphinx > Sphinx pinastri. Next base: position 15,767,694 of record OX387629.1, read on the forward strand.
TAAATATGAAATGAGTGTACGGCGCGGATGTGGTTGTGTGTGTGTAGGTGTAGTGGTGTGTCTTTAGGTGCGCTCGAGGCGAACCGGTTCAGCGAACCGTAGCGCGGGAATTTTAAAATTTTAAAGAAAATTCTTTCGAAGCGTTTTGTTACCGTAAAATGTTGGTTATTGTTTCATATTCGATTTTGGGTACTTAGGTAAATAATTTTAGGGCAAGCCAGGCTTTTCGGCTTCTATGAAAGGACCGCCACTGGTATCACGACAGAGTTTTCAACTGAAGCAGGTCAATAGTTGTTGTTTAGGTACATATATTTATTAAAATATGTTTCAAGAGCATTTTTAAAACAGTCTAGTACAATGTAACTATAGCCAGTGTAACTACAGGACATAGTGAGACTTAACATCTTATATCTCAGGATGACGAGCGCAGTGGAATGCCACACAGTACTTTGTAACTCAAGGTGCTGGATGGTGTTGCTACTGTTTATGGGTGGTCGTATCGCTTACCATCAGATGAACGGCATGCTCGTCTCGTCATTCAATACCATAAAAAAAACCTCTTTTACAGGATACGCTGCACGACATAATACAAAGCCACCATTTTCTACAAAAAAAATGATGGGTCTCCTCAATGAAGCGTGTAAAAAAGTGACGAAGCAAGATTGGTGTAGAGTTATCGAAAAAAACAAAAAAAAAGTATAATAGCAGATTTTGAGAGAGACGTACATTTAGATAATTTATTGGCGCAAAAAATTATCATTAATTTAGACGAAAACAGTTCTGATGATCATTTAGAATTATCCAGTGAAAATGAATAAAACATGATAGGATTTTAGTTGAGTTATTCTTAAAAAATAGTTAACAAATACCAAATTGTTAAAGAAAATTATTTAGCAATACCTATCTGCATTTTTTTTTTTTTTTTTTTTTTTTTTTTTTTTTTTTTTTTTTTTTTTTTTTCCGCTTCCGGTTGCCGAAAAGTAAACATCAAATTACAACTTGTCCGTCATAATTAATTGCCAATCACTGGTTTATCAACGCTGTTGTGATAACTTCCGCAGAAGATAAAAACATCTGGTGATCTAAAACAGGTGTGGTGAAGAAAAAATCGTGAAGATCACTTAATAACAACATCAAAATCACTAATTTGCATTCCTACAATTGAGGTTATCTAAACAGTGTGAGCAAGTGACAGTGACATCGACATTCCAGTGTCATCAAACGTCAGCTAAGCAAACGTCAAACTCAGGTCAGTGTTGCCACAGGCCAAAGAAAAATAAATACTAAAAAAAAAAAAAAAAAAATGGAAGAACAATTTCAAATGCTTTTCGATAAAATGAAAATAGAGTTAGGAAAACAAACAGATATTATATTCGAAAAAATGAATGAAAAACTAGAACCACTGATAGAAGAAAATAAAATTATGAAAAATAAAATCGACATGTTGGAAAAGAAAATAGGATATTTGGAGAAGGAAAAGAAAAAAAACAACATTTTAATTTTTGATTTGGATGAAAAAGAAAAGTCTTCTTTGGAGTTGTTTCATAGAGTTCAAGGTATTATCAAAGCAGATTTAAAAATCAGCCTGGAATTAAACGACGTATCAAAGATTCAGCGTATTGGTTGGAACAAAGGAAATAAAATACGACCTGTTCTTATTGTTTTTGCAAACAACTGGAGGAGAAGTGAGATACTAAAAAATAAAAAGAGCCTAAAAGAGGGATACATCACCGAAGATTTTCCTAAGGAAATATTAGAAAAGCGAAGAGAATTGAAACCAAAACTTATAGAAGAGCGTGCAAAAGGAAATTACGCGTACTTAAAGTATGATAAATTAATAATAGAAGAGGGAAATCCAATCAAAGAAAAACGAAAAAGGGATCAATCAACTTCCCCGGAAAATCAGACTCAGGCCAAGAAGTTAGTGAGCAAGACCTCAACAATAAAAGAAAACAGGAAGAATGCATTCGATATGATGAGACCTCGATCAAACTCCTCTGCTAATATAAAACCAAACCAAACTAAGTAGCAACTAACTATCAGCAATCAGAGGCGGAACGACCCCAACCCGGCTGGTCCCCGTGGGGTTGTTAGACCACCACCCCCTACAATCACATCCTTGCGTCAAGAAAGATATAATAAAACATACCTTGCAACGTTAAACGCTAGAACGCTAATGACAGATACCAGAATAGAAGAATTGGAAGAAGCCATAAAGTATATAAAATGGGATGTCATTGGACTTTGTGAAGTAAGAAGAATAGGAGAAGAGATACGAGAATACAACGAATACATTTTTTATTTTTATGGTGAAAAGCAGGGCTTACATGGAATAGGGTTCCTAGTAAAAAAATACCTAAAAGATAAAATAATCAGCTTTCAAGGAATATCAGACAGGATTGCAGTTATCAATATACTACTGCCTGGACATAAACAACCGTCATCAATTATTCAAGTTCATGCACCCACAGAACAAGATATCAATGTAGCGAAAGATAAATTTTACAAAGATCTATCAGAATTATTGCAAAAAATGAATAAAAATGTAATACTAATGGGTGACTTTAATGCCAAGGTAGGCCACAAATTAAATAAAGATGAATTTGTCTTAGGAAATTACAGCAGTGGAGAAAGAAATGACAATGGACAAAGGCTCATAGAATTTTCATTTGCAAATAACCTTAAAATAATAAATAGCTTCTTCAAAAAAAGAAAGACTGGAAAATGGACATGGATATCTCCCAACGGCAAAGATAAAAATGAAATCGATTTCATTCTGACAAGAGATAATCGGATATTTAGTGACATAGCTGTAGTGAACAAACTAAATTTTAACACTGATCATAGAATGGTAAGAGGCGTCATAGAATGCAAAAATAGCAAATCTAGAAAACATATGCCGCCAACTAAAAATAAAATTATATCATCGCCTATACCACGGAATGTTTTAAACGAATTAAGCAACGCATTAGAAGAAATAGAACGTCACAAATCTCTGCAAGAAAAATATAATATTCTGGAGAAGGCGCTGAATAATGTTAATAATACAAGTAAAAGTAAAAAAGAAAAGAAAAATAAACTAGGAGAAGAAGCGATGAAATTAATGAAAGAGAGGAATAAAATGTTTGGGAATAGAAAAGATAATCGTCAAAACATCACGGATATTAGCAAAAAGATCCAAGCATCAATTCGAAAACACCGGAAAACAGAGAGATTGGAAGTACTAAGAGAACAAATAGAGAAAACAGGTGGAATTAACAAAGGACTAAAACAATTGAAAGAATATACACAATGGATACCCAACATGAAAACCAAAAATAAGAAAAAAAATGAGAATTTGACGACAGAAAGATTATCAATAGCTAAAGTAGCGACAGAATTCTACCAGAGATTATACACAGAAACAAAAGAAACAATATTTAAAGAAAAAGAAAAGGCTGCCAACGAAGAAAAAATACCTTGCATACTAGAAACTGAAATCATAAAAGCTATAAAAACACAAAAATGCGGTAAAGCACCTGGAGACGATAACATTTCGAATGAGCTACTGAAAGACACCTTAACCGTCATATCCAAACCCGTGACGCATATATTTAACGAAATAATGAATACTGAGGAAATACCAACTCAATGGACAAAATCCACTATAGTCTTGCTACATAAAAAGGGAGAAAAAAATGAAATAAATAATTATAGACCTATATGTTTAATGTCCAATTTATATAAAGTTTTTTCAAAAGTAATACTTAGGCGAATAACGAAACACTTGGAAGAAAACCAGCCAAGAGAGCAGGCTGGGTTTCGCTCAGACTATTCCACTATTGATCATATTCATGTGGTAAAACAGATAATCGAAAAATGTAATGAATATGGCCAATACTACTATATAGCATTCGTTGACTACAACAAGGCTTTCGATTCTCTAAACCATAACTATATCTGGAAGACGCTAGAGAACCAAGGCGCTGATAGCAAATATATAAGAATCATAAAAGAAATCTACAAATATTCAACGGCAAAGATCCAACTCGAACAGCAAGGAAATGAATTTAGCATTCAGAGGGGCGTCAGGCAAGGTGATCCACTCTCGCCTAAACTCTTCACGGCAGTGCTGGAAAACATATTTAGAAATATAGACTGGGAAGATTTCGGAATAAATGTAAATGGAACGAATCTAAACCACCTAAGATTCGCTGACGATATTGTAATTTTCGCAGGAAGTCCAGGAATACTACAGACTATGCTACAGCAATTAGATATTGAAAGCAAGAAAGCAGGCTTATCAATGAATCCAACGAAGACTAAAGTAATGACGAATGCAACAAAAGAAAACATAAAAATAGGACAAGATGCTATCGAATATGTTGATGAATATATATATCTGGGACAACTGATATCAATAAAAGATCAATATTCAAAAGAAATTGATAGAAGAATAAGCAACACTTGGAAAAGATACTGGAGCCTGAAAGAAGTAGTTAAGAACGAATCAATCCCAATGTCAGTGAAAAGCAAACTGTACAACACGTGCATTCTCCCATGTCTAACTTATGGGTGTCAGACTTGGCCCGCCACAAGCAAAAACAACCAAAAACTGATAGTTTGCCAACGCAATATGGAGCGGAGCATGTTAAACATAAGGCTAAGTGACAGGTGGAACACCACAAAAATAAGGAAAAGAACAAAAGTAACTGATGTTTTAAAAAAAATAAAAAAGCTCAAGTGGAGTTGGACCGGTCACATTATGAGAACAAATAAGGAAAAATGGACAAAAGATATAATGGAATGGTATCCTAGAAATGGTAAAAGACAAAAGGGAAGACAAATTAAAAGGTGGGAAGATGATCTACCAAAAGGATGGAGAAGAATATCTCGCGACAGAAATCTGTGGAAGAAACTAGGGGAGGCCTATGTCGAAGGACAACCTGATCAAGAAACTGGTTGCTGAAGAACATGTAGTCACATTCTAAATTTATATTTTCTTTGTCAAATTAGATTTAAAATATTACATAAGTTAAAACTGTACGTACTATATTTGGATCAGTGAATAAAGGCTTTTATTATTATTATTATTATTATTATCTGCATCTTACATTAATAATGACTAGATTACCCGTTGGACGCAGCGAACGTGTCACAATAATTCTTGGGAATTTGTGTCTTGGGAGATGCCTATGTCCAGCAGTGGACTGTAACGGGTTGATGATGATGAATGGAATATAATAATTATATAAAAACAGTGATTTATATAAAAATTACCCCTTTGACTATCGATTATAAACTCTCTGAACAAGAAATCGATATTACTTAAGAATTGATTATTTCGGGCAACCGATTTTTTGTTCTCTTCACTACACATAGTATGAAGTGAAGTGTCAATAAATTGTCATACCGGCAAGCTTAAATTGACACAACTATAGTTGATAAGTTTATTTATCGGCGACACGGAGTATGCATTTTTTATTGCAAGTTTAATCGTGTAAGTAAATAAAGTATTGTCTTATATCCTAGTGTAAAATAGTTGATTTCAAGAGGTAATTCAAATGTTTATCATTTAGCAAGCGCTGGATAGATATTGTTTAATCTTTGGTACGGCGCGGCGTACCACCGCCAATCTGAGCCGAGCTTGTGTCAGAATATTATTTTTATTATATTACGCTTTCTTTCACTTGAAAAATATATAATAAAAAGAAATGTTTAAAAATGTATGAGAAGTATGTAATGTAATGTAATTACCTATAATTTACAATTTTACAGTTACTTAAGTTGATAATTTATTACAATTCGCATGCATATTTTCTATTTTGTTGGATAAAATCCATCCAAAATTAGTATATGTGATTTCATTCATTTCAGTGTAAATATCATTTATTATTAAATATACATGTATGATACTTATCCGTTGGCTTGTTTTTCTTATCTTCATAATTGTACGGTCCAATAAAAGCGGACCCAATATTGTATGTTTGATTACTAGGAAACATTATATTGGTACTTGAAAGCAGATTGGCAGTACGTTATATTACTCTTTTCTGAAGATGACTCGTTTGAATTCATTTGGTGTATTTTTCTAAACTTAGAATCACGATGGTACTTTCAAAACGTTTAGACATTTTCTAGCACATTTTTAAAGTTTAATTACTGTTTGTAAAAAATATTGGATACAAAAACTTTTACAACATAACTAATTGTTTTTATACGTTAAATTGATAAAAAAATAATAAGCTGCTAACATGATTTATAGCAAAGTTTTATTCCGCTCGTTTTTGGCTACGGATCGACGAATATTACTAGTCAGTAAACCCGGAAGATAAGTCTACCTTCCGGATTTATATTCTTTAATATTTTTTTGGGAAATATTACGTTATTAGCAACTGTGTTGCGTTTACACTCTTGCAATTATAAAAGAGCATTCCAGGAAAATAGGAGATTATATATTTATTAACATCATGTAAGATTATAATATCTTATGCTTTCAATTTAAATATTCAGACAAATTTAAATTACGTACCTTGCCAATAAGATGAAAAAAATATCAGAGTTATAGTTCTGACAATCCTATCTGGCCAGTATGACAATTCAATTTTTTCGCGTACGATAACTTTGTGCGAACGTCTACCCAAAAAGTACAAAATACAACTATAAATATGCAAATATTTACCATATTCTCCATAAATTATAACAATGAGTATAATATTTATGTACCAACCTTGAATTAATATTGTAAAAATATACTGAAATAAATAATTTAATCTTAACTTTTAAATTAACGCGACGCCTTTACAATGTTGTATCCTTCAGTTCACGGGCGCAGCGTTGGGAAAGTTTTTAATGGGTTGGAAACGAAATATAAACGATTACTGAGAAAAATCGAAACTTGGAAATTATATACAGGTGTATCAAGATAGAGTGTTCAACTGAAGCAGGTCAATAGACCCTGTTCATCATACCATACCAGCCCTGTATTATATACTGCCCACTGCTGAGCACGGGCCTCCTCTACAAATTAGAGGGTTTCTAGGCCTTAGTCCACCATGCTGGCCTAGTGCGGGGTGGTGGCAGACTGCACATACCTTCGAAATTTAGAGAACTTCTCAGGTATGCAGGTTTCCTTACGATGTTTTCCTTCACCGTTAAAGCGTGCGATAATTCACAAAGAATACACACATCACTTTTTAGAAAAGTCAGAGGTGTGTGCCCTTGGGTTTTGAACCTGCGGACATTCGTCTCGGCAGACCGTTCCACTCCCAAGTAGGCTATAGACCCTGTTTATGTACATATATTTATTAAAAAATGTATCAAGAGCATTTTTAAAACAGTCTAGTACAATGTATTTGATATGTAATTTATTTCGCCAATAATTATAATTAATGTTTTAATTTTTCTTAATGTATTTGGGGCAACCAATTTTTTGTTCTCTTCCCTACACATAGTATTCTGTGAAGTGTGAATATTTTTGTCATACCGGCCAGATAGGATTGTCAGAACTATAGTTTGTTACGTATTGGCAGTGTAAAATAAACGAAATAACCTTTTTTATTCCTTGCTTGTTACCATAGAGATTACATTTCCCATTTCCCGGTTATACTCAATGTTTTTAAAAAAGAATGTTCTTGTATTTTCATTCTTGATTAAAGCAATTTAGCGTTTGTTAACGCTAGACCGCCGCGCTCGACCAAAAGGTCAGTACAGAATAAAGGAAAAAGTGGTTGTAAAACAGTTTGTCTTCGTAGTAGTGCCATTGTCGGGTAATTAAAATCTGCAGTTACGCTTCGGTGTCTAATCTCTTTTGTGAGATAAAACCGCTGCAATCAATCATAGCAGGTTGCACGAGGTTTGTTTCGAATTCCTTTTTTAACTCCCGACAATAAGGAGAGAAGTTTAGGGTGTGTACCTGTGTATCTGTGTATCTGTATGTCTGTCTGTGGCATCGTAGCTTTCAAACGAAAGGGCCGATTTTGACGCGTTTTTTTTCTGTTTGAAAGCTGATGTGATCGAGATGATTCTTAGCTATAATTTATGAAGATCTGTTCAGGCGTTTGAAGATTATCTGCTCATTTCCAACTTTCACAACTCCCGTTTGTTTTAAAAGTTGTTGTACTGTGACTTCGGCAATGTTTTAAAGATAATATGTTAAGGAAAATAAAACTAGTTACTTTGGTGTCGTTGTGTTACTTTGCTATTCATTGTTCAATAATTGGCTTCCTCTCTAAAAGCAAGTTGTTGCTGGCTAAAAATATCAGAATATTTCAAGTGAAATTGAATACTTGTATGTTCAAAGTTATCTCATATTCAGTGGCCTTCGCCAGCATTACGCTTCGAGTGGGACCAAAAAAGTGCACAATGAACATTGTACAGTTATACAATATATACAAATGTTCGTTTAGTAAGTTTCCACCGTATTGCCGTTTTTTGCTGTCAAGTAATATGCCAAGTATGATTGTACTATAGCGAGCTTTGAGTATTTACAACTACTCAAAGATAGCGAGTGGTTACTTGGTTTTAGTAAAACATATTAAATTAAAAGAATAAAAAATATAAAGCGCATTAGTTAGTTTATTTAGCATATTTATTCGATGATGGTGTTATTTCATTACAAATTCAAATCATTTATTCAGTAATTAGGCCCCTAAGGGCACTTTTACACGTCATTTTTACATACTCAGTAATAATCCATAATAATCCCTTCCTAGCCGATTTCGACTACGGCGGCTAATCTCAACAGAGATCAGCCGGGTACGCAGGAGATATTATAGTGCACAAGTGTGTGCGCAATACACAAGTGCACTCGCTATTCCTTCACTCTCATAGTCCGGAGAGACGGCAATCCGACATGACTGGAGAGAGATCAGGCGCAGGACCAACGGCTTTACGTACTTTCCGAGGCACGAGGGTATCACACCGCCAACTTCCTGACTCCGAGCTGTGACTGTGTAATTTTTAAGATGGACAAACCCGTGTTTCGAATCCAGGGCAAATCGTACTCGTAACGCGTACGCATTACAACCACGCCACCGAGGCAGTATACATATCCAGTATTCGCTATATGAATCTCTTGTGTTTTGGTTCAAACACTTTAGCTAGGGTAATTAGAATGGATTATGGCGGATGATAAAATATAATCAAGATTAAATTGCAACGCAATGGAACCGTCACTGCAAGGTCCCGGCTCACTCTTCGCCGTTCCTGAAGTGTTCTGCTGAAAGGATTTCATAAAGGGCAAAGGTTCAGTCACAGAAGGCACAGGTCAGTAAATCTCAAAGCTTATTAATGGAAGAATAAGTTGGTGAACTAACTTGTCTAATTTAAAGTTTATGAACAATTGAAAGTACTTATATTATGTCGACACATGATTGTTAGAATCATACTTTAATTGGTTATGTTCGGTAGAGTTTAAACACATGTTGCACTATTGCCTACCCCTTTGGGATGGAAGTTGTGCGATTGTTTATATTATTACTTACGGAAACTAGAGAGCACAGCGATATGCCACTGGCATCTATCACAGTATATAAATCAGATTTATTTCAGATAGGTTTACCTTGTTTCATGCTTTTCAGAAACACACATCACGCCTCTATGCTCCAAGGGGTAGGGGGAGATGCAACTAGCTCCCACTTTTCGCCTGTGTGTTCCGACTTCCGTCCCACGATGTCTTAGGAGCGAGCCTATCGCCATATCAGGCACAAATTCCATACTCCGGGCTGATACTCAGCATTTTCAGTTTGATTTTATTATATGTCCAATAAAAGATCGATGGTTAACATTGTATGCATAAAACGTATTCGACATCAACAATGTGAGCTGATTCGCATCCTGACCTTATACTTTCCTTTCTATGATCTGAATTGTTAAAATGCATTTATTTCGTAACATAACGCTTGCGCGATATGCGAAGATGAGAACGGATTTAGTGTCGGAACAAAGTTAGTGAATAATTAAATACCGTAAGCTCTCTGTTTGTGGATTCTATACAAATTGCAACCGCTTTTAACTCTTGTAACTAAATATTTTATGGATTCAAAGTTTGATGAGGCTTGTTATGATATGTTCATTAGTTTTGTTCTTTTAATATATAGCAATGTTAATGATTTATTCGTAAAGTGAGAGTGTATTAGACTGCTGAGACGAAGGTAACACGCTCCATCCTTAGGCATGTGTTTTCGTGGTGTGTATTCCTAATTAGCTTTCGTTTGCGGTACAGTGTGCATAAAAACCTTTAGCTTAAAATATTATGCATTTTTCGGTTCAAAGAGCAGCCTAGACGTTAAATTAGGACTCTATCTGTGGAGAACTGGAGGTAGGACTAATTATATTCAATTAATACTTAGTAAGAGTAACAATCGTTTTAACGGTGAAGTGATCGTCGTCAGGAAGCTATGAATCAGAGGTCATAAAAGTGTAGCTATTTCTGACCAATGATCTGCTTTAGATCAGTATAGTTGAAATAACAAAAACCCCACCCAAATCAGTAATCAAGCGGTCATACAACAATACATACGGGTCAAATACAGAGCCTCCTTTTTTTAAATCAGTTAAAAACGTTTTTTTCTTTATTTTTTTCAAGCTATAAGGGAATAAGGGCCCTCATAAGTCAATGCCAAGAGTCGCTAGAAAATCTTTCCTAGCTGCTACCTCAGCCCTATGAACGGCTTCCCGCAGCGCTTTTTATCTCATTGTAGAGGCCATAGAGCAGTCACTCCTGGACAACGTGATCCTCACCTCTGAGCTGATGACAGTGCCTAGCGTATCAGCGATGAGCCGCTGATAACAGCTGCTAGCTCTTCCTTCTAACCTAATAATGACACCAGAGCAGCTCTGTATTTTATTTGGAGGCATGGTGATTTACTTGTAAAGTCCAAGAAGAGACAAGGGAAACCCCACTACAGATGTTTTAACCAACTTCCAAAAAAAGAGAAGGTTTTCAATTCATGTGTTGGTATTTTTGTCGAAGCATTTTCGTTTATTCCCACTAACATAATCACACGTCAATATGTATGAAAGTATTTCATGTAGATACTACATGTCACGCGGCTGACAATACGAACGTGTGTTGAATCTGATTTGTTTTGTTATTATTCGGTCTGTACGCGACCCACCACCCCATTTCTCTTGGAATAATATATTTTGTCCTAAATATTTATAAAGAATAAGAGATTATTTTAGTTAATATCTGGAAGCATTGATATATTCAGAAAATTCATTAATTAATCAAAATATACTTTATGTACGTACCTAATTTTATTTTGAGGATGTGGGCTGGGTCACAAGCAAACACAAGTATTAAAATTAATTATTGTAAGTCAAAGGGCTAATTCGCAGATTTTTTTTGCTGAATCACAGTTCTTTTGCGTTAGTACCGCTGCCTCACGGTAAACCAATGTGAAATAATAGCATGATGCCATTCTGAATGTAGCATATTGTTTTTCGTTGTATCCGCTTATAATTATGGTTCACATAGTCCATAGTTTTATATTTATTTGTGTTTGATCATCATATTGTATTGAACTATCGCTGGTGGATCTAATTAAATGAATAGAAGAAATATTTTTCATAAAAATGATAATATTAATATCAGCCCTATATTTATATATCTATTTTATATATATTTTTGTCATATATTTGGAATCCGTATCTTTTCTGATTCTAAATATACACACACACACGCACGCCCTTTATCCCCGAAGGGGTAGGCAGAGGCGCAACTAATGCACCCACTTTTCGCCTTGCGTATTCCGACCCATGATGTGATAGGGGGCGAGCCTATCGCCATATCGGGCACAAATACCAGACTCCAGGCTGATACTGAATTTAAAACCCAATATCACTTTGCCCGGCCCGGGAATCGAACCCGAAACCTCAGCATTGTAGTCATACCGTAATACAACTACGCCACCGAGGCAGTCTAAATATATTATACTTATATATTATTTTATGTCGCTTAAACCAAATAACCTTTCACCCCTCGATATATACTGTCGCAGTGCTGGGCAAGGCCTCCTCTACTACTGAGAGGTCTTAAGGCCTTAGTCTACCACGCTGGTTGGCATACTTCAAATATCTTCGAAGGTCTTATGGATTGTTTTTTCATACGCAAATAATAATCAGAATGCCCGCTTATTTTGCCCGTATTCACGAAAACACTTTTCTTACTTTAAATCATTTGTATTTATAAAGAGCACAAACCTTCGAAGTGTTTTTGAAGTTTCGTAGAATAACAATGGCCGCGATGTGGGTCCATTAAATATTATTACATGACTTGCCGAGCCGGTCTTTGTACTTTTAGACTAATGATTACGAATTCTAATTTCGTGCGAATGTGATATTTGTTTCTTTGTTTATTCTAATGCATTGCCCCCCTATAGGATCAAAATAATTATTGACTTTCTATTCAATTTAAGTAAATTATTCATAATGTAGGCATATTATCAGAGATACATAAGTATATAAAAACAGTTCGCCTGTATTTTTTTCGACGCGTTTGAAACGTTCAGTGTCTATCTAGGTTTTTTTTTTTTATTTTTTTTTATTGCATTGAATGACGAGACGGGCATGCCGTTCGCCTGATGGTAAGCGATACGACCACCCATAAACAATAGCAACACCATATAATATATAGGTATATAATTAATCTAAGCCAAGATGCTTCCTACAAATATTATAAACGCGAAAGTTTGTAAGAATGTATGGATGTATGTTTGTGACTCTTTCACGCAAAAACTACTGAACGGATTTCGATGAAATTTTGCACACGGGTAGATCGTGTCCTGATCATATAGGCTACTTTTTATTCCGGAAAAACTTTTTAACGCGGGCGGAGCCGCGGGCAAAAGCTAGTTGTATAATACATTTGGATAGTAGGTATTCCCAAAAACTAGGCCTCTGCAATAAATAATTTTTAAGCTCACCGATTTTGAGACATATTATTTTATTTTGCGTAAAAACTACTCTCTAAATATACATATTATTATCTACATGGGCTACTAAAATCATTACCCTTCCTTGTTTCGTCGTAGTCGAGTAAAAATTGTTTATCATTTATGGAGGGCTTTCTACCTAAGTTTCATGTTGTGGTCGGTAATCCAATAGGAAATGGACGTGGAGTGACAGGTTTGGCGTAGCGTTTCCGTTCCGTGTTACTCTTCGAAAAATACCGCATGAGAAAAGTGTGTAGGCGGAATATAGAGGGTAGTTTACATTTCGCTTATCGTTTCCAGCAATCTATACAAATAATACATTCAATATTGTATTCAAAACCGTGTCCGCATTTTGACTATGTAATTATTCATGGTTTTTCTCCGAATAAAAAAATTGTGGGTTAAACATCTACTGTACTCACCTATCCACATCTATGTTAATATAGGAATTTCCCGTTTAAAAGTTACCTTTAAATTGATCCAGGTTATGACATATCTGACTTCCAAATTTAATCACAATGTTGTACTTAGTAATGCTTAAAAGGTAATTATTTAAATCTCAGATTGCAGAATGATTCTAACGACCGCCCTTGAGATAAGTTAAAATTAACTTTACAGATTTCGCTTTTAACATGCAAGTAACACATCATTATTTCGCGTGTATGAGCACCTCTTTGTAGAACATCAAATGTGTGGGAGGTTTCGGAAAAGAGCTTTGTTGATACGTCATTTACTGAACTGTAATTTACATTCTACGACTGTAAATTACGCGTTGAAATGTTATTATATTGAATTTACAAAGCAAACAGTTTTAATTACAATATCATCTAAGTATAAAAATTACTATTTTATAAAAAAAATGTGTCACAGTATTTGTTACCATACTCCTACGAAACGGCTGAACTGATTTTGATGAAATTTTATATTCACCTTTGGTAGGTCTGAGAATAGGTTGTGATTTATTTTTTATCCCCCTAAGTTATAAGGGTGGCCCATGCCAAAAAAAAATATTTTTCAGACAGTTTTTTTTTTTTTTTATTACGATGTGGCATTAAAAATTACATACAACCCATAATTTTCTACCTTCTTTCATCATCCCCAATTTTTAAATAGCGATATTAGTAATTAAATAACTTTTCACGCAAAAACTACTGAACGGATTTCGATGAAATTTGGCACACGGGTAGATTATGTCCTGGATTAACACATAGGCTACTTTTTATCCCGGGGAAATATAAAGCGGGACTTTTATCCCGGGAAAACTTATTCACGCGGGCGGAGCCGCGGGCAAAAGCTAGTATCTTATAATAATATCAGCTTTGTATTATATACTGTCCCACCGCTGGGCACCGGCCTCGCCTTCTAATGTGAGTGTTTAAGCCTTAGTCCACCACGCTGGCCTAGTGCGAGTTGGCAGACATCACATATTTTTGAAATTTTTATGGAGAATTTCTCATGTATGCATGTTTTCCTTTACCGTTTTTGTAAGCGATAATTTACAAAGAATACACACATAACTTGAGAAAAGTTGGAGGTGCGTGCCCTTGGGTTTTGAACCTGCGGACATTTGCCTGGACAGTCCGTTCCACTCCTAACGATGCTATATTTCGTATCTTATTTCAATTAATTACAATTCGCGATGAAGGTTATTTATTGTTCATAAAATGTCTATTATTGATTCAGAAATTTAAAAATACACGAGAAATAAAACCACTGTGATACTTTTATGCGTTTATTATAAAAACATATAATTAATGACATACATTTAACAACTTTTAACTTTTCCATTTTATTTACATTATTTACATAAAGAATACCCAATGGCAGGGCCGACCTTAAATTGTGGTGAATAGGTACAATGAGGTTTTAGTTACAGAGAGAGAGGCAGACCACCAGCCCGATGGTTAGATGACATCGTAAGGTGTGCCGGCAAGCAGAGGATGAGGCGCGCACAGAACCTGAAAGAGTGGCGTGAAGGAGAGGAAGCCTATACCCAACAGTGGGTGGAGATGGGCTGATTTGATTGATGATTGAAAGTCTATACAGTAATCCTATGTATGGAATATTCAACTAAAAGTACATACAATAGGGATACGAAGTAATTTCGACCGAGATAGGATAGAGAACAAAATATAATGCCAGCTCCAAAAATAATTTGAAATAACATTCAAATAAGCTTTTCAACTATAAGTAACTCGTCAAAAATAATCAAAAATAACATAAATTATAAGATACTTCTTAAGATATCAAAGGAAAAAGTATTCACAGTTATCAAATTATTAACGTGAAACCATTCATTTAAAATAATTGTAAGCAAATAAAATGTATAAATAGATATGTTACTTTGCTTTCATAAATGGGCGATGTAAAAAGTATGTGGGGTGGATTAGACGGTCTCTATGTTATTGAAATGAAATGAAATGAAATAATTTATTCGAACCCATAAAATGTTATACATTATTTATATTCCGTCAATATTAACTCTACCACCAGTTCGGAAAGCAGTTCTCACTAGAGAAGAACGGGCAAGAAACTCTAGTGTTGCTCTTTTCAAAATCAGTTCAAGGTATAAAATACAATGCATTATGTAGAGAAAAAAAAAATACAATTCAGTATTTGTTTACTTCTGTTTAGAGCAGTTCATTTATATACTCGCAAAATTAATTATTAAATTTTAAATTCCAACACTAGTGCATAACTATCTCAGGAATCATGTAATAATTTGATCTGAAATCTTCAAGATGTCGTTATTAATCTAAGTTCAAGATATACCCCTAATACTTAGATATAATAAGCGAAAAGGGCAGACCAGTCCACACAAGCAGCACCCGTTCACGAGTATGAACCACGACTGTAAGGTGATTATGGCTTTCCCTGACCGTCCCATTTTTTGTTAAGCTCCCACGTTTTGCAGACGGCGAATAAGAACCTAAATAATCCTATAACAAAATGTTCCACCGACTACATTCAGTAGAAAGCAGTTTTTTTTGTTTTTACGGCTTTCAGGGAAATATAGTGTTCTATAATGTTGACACTCACTTACATTGATTCCACGTAAACTATAAAGATGAAATACGGATGTAAATATGAAAATTAAAAATCTCTTCAAAGTTATTCAAACTGACTGTAGCTCTGTGATATAAATACAACTTTATACATTGTATCGTAAATGTCGGAAACAAGAAACAATAATTTTAATAGTTTTCGTATGCAGCTAAAGCCCACGATAGTTACAGTGGGAACCATCGCCTGTGGTTACGGAGATACCGAGTCGCCTTTGAAATATTTCCTTTGTGTACCAATATTAATATATTTGTATGTTCCAATACAGTTTCCGTGTATAAATAACATATGCGTAGCATATTAATTATGTTTCTGCCCCTAAACTTGTGTGGGGTCAGCGGTAATTATTCACGTTATTAATCACGCATGGCGTAATTTACTGCTTCGTAGGACTTCAGCTAAATTATTCAATAATTAGAGGCGTATCAGATGTTCCTATGAAATTTCCCCAAAACTAAACGAAGAGGTATCAGAAAATAGATTTCCGGCCAAAATAATGTTAATCAGGGACCTAGAAAAGGGTCCTCGGGCTTTTCACTATTAGAAATGGCTGTTTTGCTGAGAAATACACAATATTTTTCTGTCAATCGAGTAAGTTTCGCCCCTTAAAGTACCAAGCATCAAGCATTTTCCAAATTTGGGAGGAACCAATCTATTAGAAACGATAAGTGAAAGTGGGTGAATTAAATGGTGACGTGAAGTTATACAAGCTATAATAATTGGAAAAACACTCTCCCGCGTAGAACTGTTTCATTAATATTCCATTTTGCCACTCAGCTGCTTATAAAACCGGTCAAATACATATATTCTGAATTCAGTCTTAACTTCGTATACAATTTGGTAATTTTCATCCACTTGTCATAAATTTTAGTATACATATTAATTTTAGTATAATGAAATTTAAACTTCTTGGCGGCTGTGAACAAAGCTGCGAGTGCAGTCCGCGCAGATACAAAAGTCGACAATATATTTAGATTAAATTTAAATGAATATATTTATACATCTAAAAGGATTCATAGAATTATGAAATGTTAATTTTGTTTTGGTTGTTGATGTTTAATTGTAAGACAACAAACTTTTGTATAACTATCTATATTTTGTAGAAAGTAAATTATATCTAGGTATTTCAAATAAATGCCATAGATTTTTACCTGAGCTCCAAAATCTGCAAGGATTGTAATTTTTATCAACAACATGACAAAACAATTATTAACAATCAACAAACTATTGAGCTATACATAATCACGAATGAGCGCGTCTGACACCTAATATTGCGTTCCGTCCTCTTAGAATATCGCTGAAAAACGCAACTCGTAAGTCTATGTCGTATTCTAATCTAGTTGTAGCACTTATCGTCGTAGCTTGTCTAACTTATGTAGCAAGTCGTTTTATTTCATTATTATCTGTAGCTTTATGATGACATTTATAAAGCACATTTCAACTTTAGTGTAAGTGGCATGTGTGACACAGCGTTCTCACAAAACCACACCCGTGCACTTACGTAGCCATACAAGTGTGTCTCTACAGTAAGTTTGGATTAAATAAGATACATTTTCGCATACGAAAAGTATTAAAAAACGCGTCGCTATACAAATCATTCATGACTATTTCGACCTAGACTTAGTTGAATAGGCTTTATATAACCCAGCTTTATTTTAGGCTAAATATTAGCTAACCTACGCTCGTAGCACTCGTAACCCCTGTAGTCGATTCACTAATCGCCGAAGCATACGCTCCTCAGTCATTCTTTACACCTGGCATAGTAAAGTGCCCTCATACTTCGTCTAATTTGACGTTTGTTACTTTAAATACATTTAATTCGTTTAAATTTGATATTTATATGTACAGAAACATCTTAGGCGTTAGAAACATTCCCGTGGTTAGCATCATATTAATTTTATAACAATTATTAATCAAGGTAACATAATAGTATATTGTGCAACTAGTGCTCAAGTTGGCAATTGACCTCGCACTAGTTGCACATACTATTTTTTATTACGAATGCGGGGAAAGTACTATCTGTGCGCTTGCTTTTGGGGTCGAAAGAAAAGATGCTAATTGCCCACTATGTCGATTTGAGTGCGACAAGTAAACTTCTCGCACCCAAATATTGACATTTCGACTGTCTGTCAATATTTGGGTGCGAGAAGTTTACTTGTCGCACTCAAATCGACCTGTGGGCAATTAGCGTCTTTTCGAACCCAAAAGTATGCGCAAAGATAGTACTTTCCCCGCATGTGTAATAAAAACATATGTTGAGCGTAATCTTCGTGTTGATAGTTTCACATGAAGCACATTAACATAACATTACAGAAATATTGTAACACTCGTTTGATAAACGTCCTTAATCTAAACGTTTACGTCGATGTGTACCGTCATCCTGTCCCGGAGTACTAGCTCGTGGAGCACGCGGCAGCGCTCGTGCTGTGCGCAGTGGAGGCGCGCGGGCGGGCGTCAGGCGGGGCCGCGCGGCGCCCGCGGCACCCGCGGCACCTCCAGGCGCTCCGGCACGCCCGAGAGGGACGTCTCCGCGAATCTCACGCCGAGGCGCGTGCGCACGCGACTGTCCTGTCGACAGTTTTCTTTTATTTCATACGCATGCTCACGCCTTTTATCCCCGAAGGGGTAGGCAGAGGCGCAACTAGTGCACCCACTTTTCGCCAAGCGTATTCCGTCCCATGATGTGATAGGGGGCGAGCCTATCGCCATGTCGGTCACAAATTCCAGACTCCGGGCTGATACTGAATAGAAAAATCCAATATCACTTTGCCCGACCCGGGGATCGAACCCGAGACCTCAGCCTTGCAGTCGTACCGTAATACAACTACGCCACCGAGGCAGTTTTATTTCATGTGGTGAATAAGTTAGATCATATATTTTTATAAAAAAAAGTGGGGTTATATTATAGTTAGTTTGTGATTACCATCGCCTAGAAATACTTAGACAAACAGCGCAAAATCAATTTGTGCGACAGTGGTACGGATTGGAGCGCACAAAATTCATAGGTACCATAATATTAAGTTTATAAACTGTATGGAAACGATAGCCTAGTTGGCAATGGAACGGTCTGCCGAGCCAATGTCCGGAGGTTCAAAACCCAAGGCACACACCTCTGACTTTTCGAAGTTAAGTGTGTATTGTTTATCATTTATCGTTCGCTTTAACGGTGAAGGAAAACATCGCGAGGAAACCTGCATACCTGAGAAGTTCTCTATAAGAATTTCGATGATATGTGAAGTCTGCCAACCCGCACCAGGCCAGCGTGGTGGACTAAGGCCTAATCCCTCTCAGGAGTAGAGGAGGCCCGTGCTCAGCAGTGAGCAGTATATAATACAGGGCTGATTGCATTGCATTGCATTGCAAACTGTATGATAAAGCATTTTATTACATTTAACTAACTTCTGCTGCTCTGATTTTTCTCTTCCGTTACAAGAAGTAAGTTTTAAAAATGCATGACCCCATTTATTTTTATGCACTGAAATACCATCCTCATTATATGTTACCTAGGACATTAAATTACAAAGTACCCATGCCACTGGCCTCGTTACCAATGAGGAAACAGCGCTGCAGTTGCATCAAATAATTTAATTAGAAGGTACAGATAGACGGTTGCATTATGACGAGATGAAACAATGAAATTAAGGCTCCATTCACATTTATCACAACCACATCACATTGCAGCAACAAAAAGTGGCCGAGCAGTGTTTACGTTGTGGTTGCGTTATGGTCGATTTCTACGATAACATAATTAATATGAAAATGAATAGTTTAATTCACATGGCCACATTATGTGGCCGAATGTGTGAGCGATATCGACCACATCGCAACCATTTCTGCACCACGTTTGTCACCGCGATGTTGTGTGGCTGCGGTACGTGTGAATAGACCCTAAGTGAATAAATAAAAAAATGAATTGGAAGAGATGTTATAAAATAATTCAAGTTTTAGAAAGGACGTATTTTATGACTTTTCCTCAACATTCCATTATATTTTTCTTAAGAAACAGATATAATACGAGTTCACAAAGTGGATCAGTCTTCCAAATGGCTGATTTTTATGAATACTCTCATAAATATTAGACTTACCGTAAGAGGCGTCGTTAGCGGAGTCTCTACGTGTAAATTCCTATTTTTTAACGTACTTGAACCGGAATTTCCTGTGAACAATATTTATTATATCAACAAGTTAAAATACACATTATTTCGAAGGTAGACAAAGGAGTAATTAGTTCACCTGCATTCTTATTATTATACTCCCTGAGGACGTTCATGTAGACAGAAAAAATTATAGCAATAATAATATTACACAAAATATCGTAACGTAATATGTTGTAGTTTATGAATTTACTGAAGAGATGAAAAGTTAGTATGCTTTCAACCCAATCGTATCTAAAACTAAATTACACTAAACACATAATATAGGTAGCAACTGCAATTTGTAGGAAAGTTTCTGCCTAAATGTTGTATAACAGAATTAAAGTCCTTTACAAGTATAACTACTTATTGTACATGCGATGCTCATAAATTGTGATAAATGATAAATATATCATAATATACATCAGATAGATAATTTTAAATGCATCTCAAGATTTAATATGATGTCGGGAATTCCAATCTGTTTCCAATGAAACCCTCTACGCCGTAGTCTGTACAGAGGAGCCTCTACGACGTAGCCCCTTTTTATTTTAAGTTTTAATCAGATATCGGCTCCTCAATCTAGGTGAGATTTTTGAACTTTGTATTTTGATGTTAAAAATATTGGCAAGTCACACTTTAACTAAACCATAATTAGGCTCGATGAACTGTGCCCCCTAAATTGAGTTTACGCGTTTTTTTTATTTTTTTTTATTGCATTGAATGACAAGACGAGAATGCCGTATCGCTTACCATCAGGCAAACGGCATGCTCGTCTCGTCATTCAATGCAATAAATATAAAAAAAATCCTCAGTAAAATAAAATAAATATGTTTGACAGTGTCGTGAGTTGAAATAAACAGTTGAAAAACTCACTGTAGCTCACCTATCGTATCAGAAGCATCGGAGGACCCGCAGCATGTTTTTCTGATAAATCTTCGTATGACACCTCGTAGGTCCAGGGTGTAAGAGCCATACACGAGCGGGTTCATGCAGGAGTTGGAGACGGCCATCGCGAACAGCAGGTCCTGGACTGCTGGGGCGACGCGGGCTGCTGAATCCCGATCTACCATGTACCTGGAAATGATTAGCTGCTAAGTCCGAGTGAAATTTTATTAATGGACATTTTGGACTTGAAATTTCAAAGGTACAGTCAGCCAATAAACATCTGAAAAGTTAAAACTTCTAACAGTTGACATAACAGTCATTAATTTTCAAACAGGCCGGTATAATTATGTCGACTAGCGAGAGATAATCATTAGTCGTCCGCTCGTCCGACGCCGCTCCGATTTCAGGGAAACGAAGTTCAAGGAATCCTCGAAAATGGTATTCTTAGTTAAAATTTGAGCTATTCTTGAGGATCCTCGAGTAAGGTCGAGTCAAGGAATTATCATTGATGTACCTACAGATACATTAGAGCTTTTGCGAAAACTCTTCGATTTTTTTATCTATGACTTACTCGAAAAGTGACCGTCAATCAAATGCATTATTTCTGTTTTGTTTGAAGTCAGAGCGTACCTAATATGGAAAATATTTAACTTACTAAATAGTTAATTAAATTTTGTCAAGATCAAGTTACATAATTATTGTATTGTCTACACTTATGTATATATCAAACGTATAATTGAATAGTTTCGTATATTCGTTTACTTTACCACGGATGGAACAACACGGGCTAAGATAGCTGGCTTGCATCAAAGGCGCAAAATGCAAATACTTATAATTGAAAGCATAAGCAGTAAGCATTTTAAGAAGAATACGCTCAGCGCAGCAATTCATTATGAGTTCATAAGATTGGTGTTGCATCAAATAGAAATAGATTGTCCGTAGACTGATCTATAATTTCATTCGTATATAAAAAAGTGAAGAGTCAATTTACTGAAAAAGAAAACGTTGGTCCTCATTGGCTAGCACACGATGCTGGTTATATACGTATGTTGAGGAGATACACTTACCACATAGCCATGGTAGCGTAGGGTAACCAGCAGAGCGCGAACACTGCGACGATGGTGACGGTCATGCGCAGGGTGCGTCGGCGCGCGCGCTCCAGCACGCGCTGGTCCGAGCGGCGCAGGCGCACGTGCCCCACGCCGTTGCGATGCACGCATTTCTCTGAACAGACAAGTATAGCTAGTTTTAATTAGTAAAGCTGTGCTATACCACGATATTTCAGAATGTATGGGGTCAACTACGGTAGTATCAAAGAGTAGAAATGCAACTTGAAATTACTTACATAATATACACTCACGCGGCATGCCTATTATCCCCGAAGAGGTAGGCCGAGGCGCAACTAGTGCATTCACTTTTCGCCGTGCGTATTCCGTCCCTGATGTGATAGGGGGCGAGCCTATCGCCATATCGGGTATAAATTTCAGACTCCGAGCTGATACTGATTAGAAAAATCCCATATCACTTTGCCCGATCCGGCGACCGAACCCGAGATTTCAGCGTTGCAGTCGTACCATAATACAATTACGCCACCGAGGCAGTCCTAGAGGCTACTTTTTATCACCGGAAAATATAAAGCGGAACTTTTATTCCTTTTCTTAAATCTTTAATAAGAATAAGTCTGATATAAAAAGTAATATTTTTAAATATCACAAGTTTGACTAACTTTAGATTCTATCTAATTATAAATAACAAAGTAAGTACTTCATTATACTCCAAATCAAGACCATGACATCAAAATATATTAACGTTCTTTCAATAAATTCAATTTCCCTATCAATCAATAGCACAGACAATCAATATCCTGCAAGACTCAAAATAATTAAAACTATTTAAAGCCAGTTGCAAATTCTTGAGGGCTATAAGGAGAAAAATAAAATGGACCCAAGTCATTAAAAGTTAAACGTTCTTCTTATGAAAGGTGCTGCATGCGATACACCACCTTTGTTTCTATGTTAATTGATGCCTTTACCTTTAAATTCGCTGGCTTTCATTCGCAGTTGCTTGGAAAAGATTAATGTGGCGCAAGGTTTTTGACAGTTCTATTCACGATTTAGTGGTATTTATAGATCACTTGTTCAGAGTTTTCAGGAAAGTTTTCTTAGTGGATCGTTAGCAGTTCCATTTATTACTTAAGCTATAAACTTATAATGTTTTTGGTTATTAATAATCTAGAGTTAGGTTCGATGGCAGGAAGGACCTTGCAAGGCAGTTTAAGGGTCTGTACTTTGGATGGTGTTACTGTTAAATTTCCAGTCGCATCATCAGCTTTACCACCAGAGGACTGACTTGTTTGTTTGTTATAATACTAGCCCTGTATTTTAGCCCACAGGCCTCTTCTAATGATCTAGATATGCATAAGCAAAACGAGACCATAGAAGCATCCAGAAACTTACCATCCAACTCCTTGCTGCTGCGTCGTATCTCGCAGAAGATGCACAGGTAGCAGACCGTGATGACGACCAGCGGCACGAAGTACATCGCACAAAGACAAAACACGTTGTAAGTGACCTCCTGCCGGTACGAGCTGAACGCGTCGAAGGAGACGCACTGGTCGAAACCCACGATGTAAGGATGCTGCTGTAGACGGAATACTACGCTCTGTGGACAAGGGAATGAATTGACTAAAAAAATACATGAGAGATCCCGGGTCGGGCAAAACAATATTGAGTTTTTCTACTCAGTCTCAGCACGGTAAATAGCAATAGACGCGCCCCCTATTACATGGGACCTAATATAGCTGACGAAATGTGGGCATGATACACCTCTGCCTACCCCTGAAAAGGGCAAAAAGGCGTGATGCTATGTTCGTATGTACCTAAGGGCTAAGTCTACGCTCTATGGACAAGGGAATGAATTGGCAAAATATACAAAAATCTGTTTAGTTATTGTGGATAAATAACCTCTTTTAATATATTTCATCAATATTATGTTGTTTTTAAACATTTTTACCTCCTTATTTTGCCAGCGCTTAAATCAGTTTCCTAGATTAAAATCGTCTATAGCATTTAGTGGTAAAGGATCCTCCTATAATTGAAATTATTTTCAGAGTCTCAACAGTAGCAAAAATACAAACTTTTGAGCTATATTTAATATTGATGTACCCTTAATAAAATACTTTCTCGACACAACTGGTCATCAAGCGATCGAACGAAACTGAAATTTAAAAAGAAAACGTTACACGCCTCGGGTGGACGGGTGTTATGTCCGTATATCTGAAACTAGCATTTACGTGCGGCTCCGACCGCGTTAAAAAGTTTTTCCGGGATAAAAATCTTTTCCCGGGATAAAAAGTAGCCTATAGCACTCAAAAGTAATGCAGCTTCCTATTAGTGAAGAATTTTCAAAATCGGTCAAGTAATTCCTGAGATTAGCGCGTTCAAACAAACAAACAATCAAACTCTTCAGCTTTATATAATAGTATAGATATTAAGAAAGAGTTCGTTTAATAACAGAATTTTCAAAATTCTGTGTTGTTATTTATTTGTGTTAGAGAACTATATCGTACGAGCTTTTGCCCGCGGCTCCGCCCGCGTGAATGTGTTTTCCCGGGATAAAAGTCCCGCTTTATGTTTTCCAGGGATTAAAAAGTAGCCCATGTATTAATCCAGGACATAATCTACCCGTGTGCCAAATTTCATCGAAATCCGTTCACTAGTTTTTGCGTGACAGAGTAACAAACATCCATACATCCAGACATCCATACATCCATACTTACAAACTTTCGCTGTACAGTCGTGTTAATTAACAAATTTCACCTTTGAGTAGTATCTTAACATTTAATGTATTTAACTGTTTAATGAATAAAACTTGAGCCGTCATTTGAGCGGATATTGTCGCCTGAGAGTTTAATGAATAGCGACTATCTTGATGCAGACAATAATGTCATCGTCTCAGCTGATATTGAACTTCAGAGCGAAATTGAGTTGCATCCATTAATACCGCCTTAAATACCTACTGTATAATCACTTAATAGTGGCAGTGCTTCGGTACGTACTGTCATAATACGGTAGTTGACTAATTTTGTAAAATACATTTATCAAAAATGTATGTCATCCAAAATCTAACGAAAAAATAACTTTCAAAATCCATGCAATAATAAATAAGTGATGAAGTTTTGAAATTTGGTGAAAGGGGTTGCTGTCAAATAACAGTAAAATCAAACTGTGACATAACCACGTGTCACCGGCCATATTGCTGCGTGCGTGAGAAAGAGCGCGCGATAACTCTACCACGCCTCCACTTTTACTAACGACAATATTCGAAATATGAATAACTGCCTTATTTTTAAACCAATTTTGAAGTTGATTTCGCAGAAGAATTTCTTTTACATATTATTTTCTGTTACATATTGAAATAATGTACAAAATCAAACATATGAATCTATCCTTGTCTAGACTATTAATGGGCCCGGTTCAACTGGGGTAATACCAATGTCTTGATGAAAACCGACTTAAAGTTAGTTTGCTATTGTATTCCGTATGTTAAGAGAAAAAATAACTCGTACACGTTTTTTTAATTTTATTTCCGGTTCTACTTTCCTACATCGTCTATTTATACAATATTCTAAGATAGAAAGTGATAAGGAAAACCGTACAATTTACCAAAGATAAAGGACCTCGGTAATCAATACTACTCGCAAACTTTGATCCCATATAAATCAATAAGGACTTTATGGATACTTTACTGTGGGTTGTAAATCGCTTGGGTCCGGCGCCCTATCAGGACAAGGGATCCTTTGGCATCTCTACAAACAAGTGAATGATATCGATAGGTAATTCCTATTCAATGTTATCCTGAGGCATCCTACGTCAATAGGCGTAGTTTTTGTAGCCAAAGCCAATGAAATTTTTACTTTAAAGTCATAACATTAAGGTGCATTATTATTGGTCACGCTAAAGTTTCCTGACGAGCTTTGCAAATGTGCCTCGGTCCTCAAGCGGGATTTACACTGTATCACTTTTGGTGTATAAATTGATTTCCGTAGAGTGAAATCGTCCAAAACAATTTTCGTTTTTTATGAGGCTCAGCAAGGGCGTAGGCAGGCAGGAGTTTCTACTTGTAGTATATACAGTCAGTCACATAAGTAGTGGAATAACTCGCCTATACAGGTTCAGTTTAAATGAATCATTTTTTTCTTTGCGTGAACTATAAAAAAATCATTATATTTTAATTTTGTGAAGAAAAAAATGTTGGTAAGATCACAGAAGTGTATTGAAGTTGAAGTTTTTTATAAGTTCAGCTACTTATATTAATAAAAACGATGTCTACGATACAGGCACAGCCTAACGTGGACATCACCGTTAAATAGAATTATGTATACCTTTGATTAATTACATACCTAGAGAGAGTGACGCCCTGCAATTAAACTAAAACAAACAGGCCAACTTTTCTTGAGCTAGTATGCGTGACAGCTGTGTCATACGTTATCGCTGCATCATTCTGTATCACTATGCGCACATACTTGTGTGTGCGCATAGTGATACAAGTTATTACATGGTTTCTATTAAAGCGGGGAGAAAATTATATCCATGAAAAACAACAAAAAATAATTCAAGCGAACTCATTTAGTGGGGAACACTTCGCCTCTATTTTTTTCGACGCGTTTGAAACGTTGTGTCTATCTAAGTATATAATTAATCAAAGATGTATACTTATAATTTGGATAAATAATAAATTATTTATTTATTATGGTACCCCAACAGCATATTATATATTAATTAAATCATATAAAAACATTCTATCTATAACAGGCCGATAAATAAATAAACTTATGTGGGTGACTGTACTTGTGTTAAATTATTGGGATTACGTACATGACATTTTCACGAGCGGCGAAATCAAAATGTTTAAACTCAATGCTTGCCATTGTTTCCTAAAATACGTTAGTATATAGTTCGGAACGGGCTTTTCTACAAAGTTTTTCAATTCGGGCATTGGAAGTTTCTAAGAACACTTTATCGCGTTTAGTTATTGATAAGTGGAGTATATTATTCAGTAAACTCTAAATTTAACAGCTATCAGGCCTTCTGTCAGATCTTCCGACCAAACTTTCATCAAATTAGTTTGACCTTTATTCGAACATTGTTAAATGATTCTTTACTAAAAGGATAAGGCTGATCGTGCTTTGGATCAGTTTTCGTATGAAATTGAATCATCAGAACTTTTACGTATACGCGCGATACTTCCCAGCATTCGGATTATAGGGGTTCACATACTAGGTACGATTTTGTAGATTTATTTTTACTGAGTAATTGTCCCAAAAAACATCGTCAGTAAACATACCTGTAAATTCTCCATAATTAATTCCTACTGGAGGTAGGTCTCTCATATGTAAGAGTCCGTCTGGGTGGGTACCACCGCAATGTCTATTTCTACCGCCAATCAGCAGTGTGCATGCACTGTTGTGTTTCGGTTTGAAGGACATTGTAGCCAGTGTAACTTCTGGACATAATGAGACTTAACATCTTATGTCTCAGGATGACGAACGCAGTGGAATGCCATACAGTACTTTGTAACTCAAGATGCTGAATGGTGTTGCTACTGTTTATTGGTGGTCGTATCGCTTACCATCAGGCGAACGGCATGCTCGTGTCGTCATTCAAAGCAATAAAAAAAAATCGAAGATATGTGAAGTCCGCCAACCCGCACTAGGCCAGTATGGTGGGCTAAGGCCTAACCACTCTTACGTAGTAGAGGAGGCCCGTGTTCAGCAGTAGGCAGTATATAATATGGGGCTGGTATTCTTATTATAATTTTATCAAATCCTTATTAACTAAGTGTGTTTTATTTTATTTTTTTTTATTTTATTTTTATTTATAAAGGTTTACCAACATTTGTTTACACTTATACATCTAATAGCTATATAACATATACAAAAAGGAAATTAAAATTTGAAATGCATTCAAACGTAGTTTTTAACAAGTTGTACAACAGACCGTAGACACACAAAATCCATGTGGACTGAGGAGATAGCGACCGCCTTGCCTACTATAGGCCTATATGATACTGTTATTGAATACCTGATAGGCATGATATGAGCTACGTCGTCTTTGTTCCCGAAGTGGTAAGCAAAAGTTAAATTTGTGCGCCCACTGTAGGTTGATTTGGGGTACCATCAGGTGTAAAATCCAATCACTTAGGTACTACACTTTCCATTTTCGAATCGAAAATTCATAAATCTTAATATCGTGAGGGCCTTTCGAATTTCTAGTCTTTTCTCTCAACCCTAGCGATAGTTTTATAACTCTTTTGCTGTTATAGGTTGTTACAGGAATTTTGAACAAATGTTGTCTGCGGTTACTATTGTCATTAATTCTGAATGAAATATTAAGTCCTCGTGTGATCAAATTGTATCAGGGATTTTGATTCCAAAATCAAATGCGACCTTTCCACGTGTCTGGCTATTAGTCCATTGCGCCAAAGATGATATTCAAACCTTCGACAGTCTATTACGACCCCATTCGACTTATCATTAGTGTGGGTCACTTTGCCGTAGCCTATTAAAAATATATTTTCGAATGAATCAACCCCAGGTGCTTCATCGTTGAATTAATTGACCCATACTAGTCTATTGTTTAAATTGGATTAATTCTACCCTTTTTGAAGATAGATTGAAATGAATTTTCATCAGATCCATTTTGGATTAGGCACGTGTGTTAGATAAGTAATATTGATGAGGCGGCAGTTTTTTTTATATTTACGAAATAATTGTTCCTGTTCGCTACTGTAACATTTTACTAAAGGTCACAATTCACAACCTTCGAGGAAAATTTTATTCGACTGTTATCCTATTAAACAGCTAATGTAGATGATAGTACTCATTCGATTACCATTTATTTAGGCGCATAGTTTAGTTTAGCATTTACTCAGATGTCGTGAAATTTTATTTTACCGGTGAACTTTTGAGACGGGGCAGTAAGGGTAGCTACTTTAACAGTAGTAGCTATACGAAAACTTTCTTAGTGGCCCGTCCATTATTCTTGGAGATATTACACTGCATTACGCAGTTTTTTATTAAAATATCATTGATTGGACCCGCTTACAATGTAGAGCTGGCACAATACACTTCCGAGCATTGCAGACAAGATTTGCCAGCCGAGCGTCTATCTGACGTTAACATTGTCTGCAGGAACCAATTATCGCGGGGAAAAAACGCGTTATCGCTACCACCACCGGGGGGTGAGTGGAACGGTTATGTTGGTTTCACACGGTCTTACGGCCCAATGTCGATACTCGGGAGTATAGCTTCATCCGAGCGAGCATTGAACCGAGTCCCTAACACTATATACACCCTACACCGGCATACCAACCAAAACCCGCGGTGGCCTTCGTCGGCACTTACGGGACGGCTCCGGGTTATCTTATTGCACGAAGATAGCTGCACGAAACCGCCCCTGCGCGATGCCGCATTGCGGCCCCTCTCTGAATGAGGAGGCTAAGAAGCCCCCGAACTCTAATGCACGCTTGAAAATTTGGTTATAAAATGTCCACAGTAAGTTACTCCATTACGATCGAACCTAAGACTCCTGCCCGCTACACTATTAAGAGTTGTGCCTGTGGTTGTGCACTATAAAAAAACTCGTTCCCCTACAGACAGAAAATAATAATATTTGGCCGTTGGGTCAAGAGCCAGATGCAGAAGATAGTAGTGCTGGACACAACCCGCATAGTGAGGAGATTCCTGTATTCTTTGTATGCCTGGCTGGTGGCTTGGGTCTTGAGCCTCGCCATCGGAAGGTAATTTTTTTATCATCAACATCATCATCATCATCAGCCATATGTCCACTGCTGAACATAGCATTAAGATTTCCAGACGGACCTGTCGAAAATCGCCTGCATCCAGCGTGTTACTGCGAACTTTATCAAGTCATCTGTCGATTTTATTGTACTTATGTTTATATGCATTTATATTTTCTTAAATATGTAAAACAAGGGCGAATCGCGCATTGAGGGTTCCGTACAAACTTGTACGCAAGGTATCTACGTATATAACTACATATATACGGGTTTAAGTTTTTTTTTTATGTTCTGTAAAACATTGTTTCTTGCCTTTCGTGATTGTACGTCAACGGGAAATACTCTTAGGTTTTGATTCCCTTGTGAAATCGCAAAATGTGCGACATAGTCGTTCATATGTTTTGATTGCGTTAACTTACAAGAGTGATTTTTTCACAACTGAAACAGTATTTGATATAAATTTCAACTTAATACCTTTATGTTTTCCTGAGGAAAAGGATCTTGACAGACGGACAACAAAGTGATCCTATTTATAAGGGTACTTTTGAGGTACCGAACCTTTATAAGGAAATTTTAACATAAAGAGAAATAATACTTACACAATACCCGAATACAGCACGGGTCAGCGCGCTATCGTGAAGTTCACCGCTGTGTAAACTTGCGGAAAATCGAAAACTCCAGGGTAAGGCTGTCTTCATTTGCGGTTTGTTATATCAGTGCTTCGAATCAGAATCGATTCCGGGATTTGTAATGAAACAAATAATTTGATTTGCAGCGATTAAGACTGGAGTTTATATAGGTTTCAATTGAAATCAACTTGATTGCTTCGCGCAGTTGTTTTGAGAAAAGTGATGATGCTTTCATAAATAGATTCAATGAATTTGCCACGGGCCTTCTATTACAAAAAAAAATTCACATCCAAAGTAAATAGTTCATAAAAAATTGTCTAGTTACATGAATACGCGTTTCAAATGCCATTTTATCGAGAATTTTGGACTCATAAGCTGTAACGTTTGCGTTTATCTATTTGGAAGCTACAGAAAAATAGATCAAGTGCGGCTGGGTTAGTCATATTACACACACACACACACACACACAAACACACATCATGCTTTTACCTCCGAAGGAGTAGGCACAGGCGCAACTAGTGCACCCACTTTTCGCCGTGTGTATTCTCTCACAAAATGTAATGCGGACCTTTTTATTCCAGTAAAGTGCTAATGGACTATAAAAACCAAAAAATCTTGATGTAAGCTGTACCTAAAAACTAAAGTAAATTAATTATATAGCACACGGTGACAGAGCAGACTGCCTCGGTGGCGTAGTTGTATTGCGTGCGCGTTACGAGTACGATTTGCGCGCTGAGGTCCTAGGTTCGAATCCCGGGTCGGGCCAAAAACATTGTGACTGGGTTTTTCTATCTTAACAATTACTCAGACACAGCTCGGAGTCAGGAAGTTGGCGGTGTGATACCTCGGAAAGCACGTGAAGTCGTTGGTACTGCGCCTAATCTCTCTCCGGTCAGGTCGGATTGCCGTCTCACCGAACTATGAGAGTTAAGGAATAGCGAGTGCACCTGTGTACTGCGCATACACTTGTGCATTATAATATTTCCTGCGTACATGGCTGATCTCCGTTGAGATTGGCCGCCGTGGCCGAAGTCCGCCAGGAAGGGATTTATTTTATTTATAGCACACGGTCAGATTGCTCGTGGTCCTTAGGTTAATTCGTTGTCAAACTAATTACCATTTATACAAATGAACGTACATTTTCAATTCACAAAACAATAACACAGCGGTGCCCGCCACTTTAAAATTCTGTCAGTGAAACGTATAAAAATGACTGGATAAGGAAAACTTGTAAAAATAACCATGAAGTATGAATGCTGGATTCTAAATGCAAGAAGCGATTCGTTATTAAAATAGTCTCAATCCACACGGCGAGCGGACGCAGCTAAGTGTTTTTTTATCCATCAGAGTGGTACATTTCACGCAATTCTATTTAACGGATTTTGTGTTACCATCTGATAAACATATTGACGATACAGGCTTGCGTAGTGTGAAGGACATAGGATATTACCACTGTAAATGTTGTCTTTCGTAAATATATTTTCATTTCATTTCACTTCCAAAAGCAGCACGACTCTCTTTTGACGTATAGATAGTATCCTCTAACGAATGTAGATAACGTTAACTCACTCGATACGAATACTTGGCACTATTCTTTAATATTCATGGTAAGGGTACAGATCTATATATGGTGTCGATAGGAAATAGTTATAACGAAGAAAATATTATGTAATATAAAAAATATAAAGGCCATTCATTCAATCATTAGGTATAGGGTCATTCGCTAGGTATAGGAGGTGCAACTTGTGAATAATCCTTATTTCCGATCTTTGTGGGTGTTTTGTAGACTAAAGATCCGGTTTGTTCCGCAGGTCGATTTCTTAAATATTTGACATAGGGTAAAGTACCCAAATGTTGGTAGTCCAACTAAATTATTGGCTCTTTAGATGTTTACCATAGATTTATTTTTTTGGAAAATTAAATTAAATTATGCAGTAATTATTAATATAACATCTTTGTACAGCTTTTGATCGCGGCTTCCGTAAGGAATTCGGTTTGTGACAAATGTTAAAAAAGGAGCAACGAGTTCTAAGATTATAACGATGTAACTTATGCAAATAGTTCTAGATTATAACTATACTGTTGAATGTCTTTGAGCCTATGCAATTTCTTCCTATTCAATCTTCCTCCGAACCAAATTTCATAAAAATCAGTTCAGTGTTAGTTTAACCGGGAAAGCGTAATGAACAGACAGACAGACTGAGTTACTTTCGTATTTATAATATTAGTACGAATATAGTCCTTCTGCTGCGTAAGTTACTGAGAATTCTTGGAAGTTCGTCTCCCAACTAGGTCAGCTCCACTTTATAAAATTACAAATTAAAAATTTCCATTCAGGGCTTTGAATATTGGTAATCGTATTATTTACCGCCTCGGTGGCGTAGTTTTATTACTGCAATGCTGAGGTCTCGGGTTCGATCCCCGGGTCGGGTACAGTCGTATTGGATTTTTCTATTCAGTATCAGCCCAGAGTCTCGAACTTGTGCCCGAAATAGCGATAGGCTCGCCCCTATCACATCATGG
This sequence comes from Sphinx pinastri, assembly GCA_947568825.1. Classification (NCBI taxonomy): domain Eukaryota; kingdom Metazoa; phylum Arthropoda; class Insecta; order Lepidoptera; family Sphingidae; genus Sphinx; species Sphinx pinastri. Next base: position 15,800,646 of record OX387629.1, read on the forward strand.
GACGGCATACGCACGGCGAAAAGTGGGTGCTCTAGTTGCGACTCTGCCTACCCCTTTGGAGATAAAATACGTGAGTGTGTATGTATGTATGTATTATTGTAAAATAATAAGATGGTAAGAAATTGGTGAAGTCCGAACAATGGGTATTTTACCCTACTAAATCAAAGGCCTGCTTTGCTCCTCTCATGTGAAATTCAGGTTTATTTAATTTTATGAAGTTTATAAAAAGTAAATTTATGTGCCTTCAAGTATTATTATGATGTGCTTATGTACCAAACAGTGAAAGTATTGTTTATTGTACTAACTAGCTTTTGGCTTCGCCGCAGTAGCGAGCCTGGAATAAAAGCCCCATTGTAGATTTTTCTGGAATAAAAGTATAATATGTTACTCCAGAACTTGACCTATATGTATACCTACTTAATTTCAACCAAATCAATTTAGTGATTTATGCATTTATTTCTGATATAATGTCAAACTTACCCATTTTAGTAGTAAAATTGTTACTCTATGACAAAGAGTTCTAAGATTATATGGAGCGGACATTGGGAAAATTGTCATACAAAAATTTTGAGCCTGTTCGTCAGTAACTCAATCAACCAGAAATAACGAAATACCTATGTAAAATTCATTAGAACATACTTTGACATGGTCGTAATGCGTATATTAGCATATTTCCTTCTTTACAAAATTTAAACATACCGAGACGTCTTGTTACACTTGGTTAAATACTCAAAGTGTTACACGGACATGTCAGATAAGACAGCGACTTATTACCAATTGGTAATAACTTTTGGTAAAATTTGGTCGTGATCTCCGATCTATAACTATACTGTTTAATGTAATTGCTCTATGAATATTTCACACAGAGAAATAGAAAACAAATCAGTCAACAAAAAATGTCACATAAGTGTGACAAAAACAAATACATTCAACAGTACAGTGATAGAAACGACTCCACGAAGCCAATGCTTACCGACTATCTTGTTTCCATGTCAAAGTGTTTTGCTGCTGGTAAGTGGTAGGGTTTTATAATTGCCGGCATAGCGACCATCATAGACAAGGTTTAGAACCCGTCATAATAGCCCACGTAAATGCGTCGCGTTTTGGGTTGCGAGCGCCTAAAGCGTTCACCCGAAAGTCCGGTGTAGCCAGAAAAGCCGACTCGCGTCAGGCTACTGGCCGTTAGGGCCAAAACAAAAAAAAAAAAAAAAAAAAACGACGCGTTTCGGGATCAGTTTTTTTACCCCGGTTTTAAACAGGCGGGCATAATTGTGTCCACTGGTGAGGGATAATCCTCTTGTCAGTTGGCACACTGCCTAAACCCCACTCCGCTTATCAAAGGTGCAGTGGAGTTGCTTAACTGTATAAAAAGGTATGATCTTTACAGTGGAGTAATATATCTGAAAATCTTTAGGTGAAGCCTATGTTCAGCAGTGGACTTCATGTGACTGATGACGATGATGGTGAATATTTAAATAATAAATATATATATTTAAATTAAAAAAAAACAATAATAAATAAGTACGTGAAAAAAAATATGTAGTCCATAATATATAATTAGTGGTAACAATTTTGTTTACAAATTGGTGGAGGCTTGTAATTAGCAATAAGTTAATTTCCTTAATTCGCCTTGTTATTAGTCTGTAAGCCTTCCTAAAATAAATAAATAAATAACTCTTCGACAGCTCGATGTGTAATATTTTCAGGTACTAGACGTCATTTCCGTATTCTTTGAGACAGAGGTAAATAAATATCTCAGTTAAGCTGGCTCATTCCAGGTGTAGGGAAAACCTGGGAAATCTAAATCAAACGCAGCTCTACGGCCTCTACGTCACAATTCCAATTATGATTCAGATTTATTATATTATCTTTCACAAAGTTTTGAGAACAGTTTATTTAGATTAGGCTTCAGCTTTATCTGTCGATAATAATTTTTCTTGGAAAAATCTACAGACAATAGATTTCATGATACTTTTCTCACAAAAAAATAAATAAACTTTAAAATATAAACAGAGCTAAGCGGCAATAACGTCTATTAAAATGAATTTGAACTTTTTTGTAAAGGAAGGTCTTTTATACAGCTCTGTTTTATAAATGTGTTATAATATTTTTTTTTTTCCTAGCCGGCTCTGTCCTTTAGGAAAATTTTGTATAAATTTTATTCTATATAGCCTTATTATTATGTCATATGAACAGACTCACTCAGGCACAGAATAATTTACATAATAAGTACAGACTTCGCCGAGTAATATTTCTTTTTGTTGTTTTTAGGCGTAAAGTTATATGATAAAGGAGACTTGTCAGCATAAATGGCAGGAAAATGGAAATTCACTTACGAATGTAATAGTGCGAGAGAGCTTTAAGTGATTTAGAGATGTAAAGAACATTACGAAAACAGAATCTGAGAATATATCATCATGGGACGGAATACGCACGGCGAAAAGTGGGTGGATTAGTTGCGCCTCTGGGCTCTGCCTACCCCTTCGGGGATGAAAGGCGTCAGTTTATGCGTATGCGTAAACTGAGAATAATATCAGGTTTTTAACCAAAGACATTCAACAGTATAGTTAGTTATTAGAATTCTTTGTTTTTAACTGAATGACGAGAGGAGAATTTTCTCGCTTTTTGATAAACGTGATATGTCACAAACACTAGGCTATCGCGCATTTAAAACTTTGTGAGCCCAAAGTGGTTGATAATATGTACTCAGTAGAAAAACCCAATATCACTTTGTCCGACAGGGGGATCGAACTCGTGACCCCAGCACTGCAGTCGTACCGTAATAAGTTAGTTCTTCGTTAGACAATTAACTTATCATATTTTTTATTATTTCTACTTGATTTTACCCCGTTAATGCCCCAAGTCCGACCCGCCGACCCACAATAAAATTATTAATTTATACATATATTATATACAACACCATTACAGCTATACTAAATCGGTGTTGTATAGACAAAGCTCGGTTTGATAAGAATTCTTTTTGTTCCTTTTTGTTCCAGTTTGTTTTTCATAGCAACCGCGCCTTTGTTCTCATGCTGTTAGGGGTTTCTTAAAGCATGAAGTTAAAACAAGGAAAACCTTTGAATGTTTTGAGTAGATATAATTTTGCTGTATTAGACTCGCTATTTTTTTGCCTGATTTGATACGAGCCCGGGGTTTCACAGTCTAAGAACTGAGCTTACATAATGACACAAACAATAAGTTAAGAAATTATTCGTTAACAAATTAATTTCTCGAATTGATGTAGAAAAATATAGATATTATATTTAAGTAACACTTCTCTGAATGTTGTACGAGCGCGCATTTTATAGTAGCAAGTATTATAAATGGTGTCAATTAGATTTAACGGTAATGTATTTCATATTTCGTCGAAACTATATTGAGACGAAGCACTTTGAACGACGAACAGGAAAGAATCACTCCTGGCCGAATTTTGGCCACGGCGGCCAATCTCAACGGAGATCAGCCAGGTACGCAGGAGATATTATAGTGCACAACTTGTGCAGCACAAGTGTGTGCGCATTACACAGGTGCACTCGCTATTCCTTCACTCTCATAGCCCGGTGAGATGGCAATCCGACATGACTGGAGAGAGATCAGAGGCAGGAACAACGGCTTTACATGTTTTCCGAGGCACTAGGGTATTAAACCGCCAACTTCCTCACTCTGAGCCGTGACTGAGTAATTTTTAAAATGGAAAATCCCAGTCACAATATTTTGGCCCAATTTAGGATTCGAACCCGGGACCTCAGCGCAATAGTCGTACTCGTACCGCGTACTCAATACAACTACGCCACCGAAGCAGTCAAATCTATCTAGGAAAATAGATATTTAAAAAGTTGCCTATGTCTCATTTGGTTCAAGCTTGTTACATATAAAAAACACATCACGCCTATTGCCATATCCGGCAAATATGATTCCGGACTGATACTTTACATTAAAACCCAATATCACTTTACCGGAGAGAGATCAGGCGCAGGACCAACGGCTTTACGTGCTTTCCGAGGCAAGGGGGTATCACACCGCCAACTTCCTGACTCCGAGCTGCAACTGAGTAATTTTTAAGATGGAAAAACCCAGTCACAATGTTTTTGGCCCGACCCAGGATTCGAACCCAGGACCTCAGCGCGCAAATCGTACTCGTAAGGCGTACGCAATACAATTACGCCACCGAGGTAGTCAACAAAATACATCCAAATATCAAGCACACTTCACGCCTTTATCCTTGATGGGGTAGGCAGACGTACAACCAGGGTCCTACCTAGTCCTTATTACTTCCTTTACATATTTTTTTTGGATATATTATAGATGCTTATGAACTATAGAGATTAGATCATACTAACTTTTACTCGCGCCTTCGCCCGCGTGAAGGAGTTTTTGCAGGATAAAAGTACCGCTATATATTTTTCCGGGATAAAAAGTAGTCTTAAACCTTTTCAGGGTCTCAAACTATCTCCATACCAAAATTCATCCAAATCCGTCCAGTAGCTTTTGAGTTTATCGCGCACAGAGGCAGCGGGCGACTTTGTTTTATACTATGTAAGGAACCAAGGTTTATGACTGATTATAACTGACGAAAAAGAGTCGCTTTTGCTAATAAAGTGAATTATCGACGAAAATGAAATGTGTGATGAATATGGGATTTACCTGACTGGGTTGTATCGTCGGTTTATTAGTGCAGCGACAGGAACAAAAAAATTAGCTAATAAAAAAATACATCAGTGTTGCTCATGCTACTTTGTGTCCAACATAGCTTTGGCCTCTAATTATAGAGATAGTGCATTCAGCAATAACATTATTATAAATTATTGCACTTCATACAAAAACATTTAAAGGCGGACTTAATACCGAAGGCATTCTCTACCAGTCAACTGGGGTGCAGAGACAAAAACATAGTAGGTGCATGACACTAATTTAAATTAAAAATTAACCGACGGATAACATGTACTTGAATATTGTGAAACCTACCTTTAAATGGTCGTGTGCCCTAACATTGTAACCCTAGCATTTATTATGGCTCGGTTCCACTCTTAACTTGTCAATATGCCGCTTTACGCATTTACGAGGTTTTTGAATTTACCTGTGGTAGACTGCACGCTAGAGCGACGGCCCACGCTCCATACAGCATCTGCTTGCTTCTCTTGCGAGCTTCCGACAGCCTCAGCGGGTATATGACGGCAAAAAACCTGCAATAATATGACTTTTGAACACATTTGTATTGGGTCATGAATCCCTCATAGTTGTAAGGGTTTTAGGTGGTGAAGTGCGTTACCATTACCGCCCAGTCACAGGGATGACTTAAGGGCCGTTGTTTCAACCTTGGTCGAGTAGAGTTAACAGTCTTATTACCAAAGAGTTGTAAGATTATATAGAGCGGACATTTGGAAAATTTACATACAAAAATGTTGAGCCTGTTCGTCAGTAACTCAATCTGCCCTGAAATGGCAAAACACCTGTAAAATGCATTAGAACATACTTTGACATCGTAATGCGCAAATTGGTATATTTCCTTCCAAAGTATTGCTTTCTTTACAAAAATTACGTATACCCAGACATCTTTTTTTTTTCGTATTCCGAGACATCTTGTTACACGGACGCGTCAGATAAGACAGCGACTTATTACCAATTGGTAATAAACTTTTGAATTAAAAATTTAGTACTGATGTCCGGCCTATAACTATTTAATGTCGTTGCTTATTACACTGGACAAGCTTGCTGTGAATTCAATATCTGTATATTGGGTTAATCGGGCTCTAAAGACAAAATATTCGAATATCTTAGTTTGATATCAGTGGCTCTGCAGCGTTATTTATTAGCTATAGCCTATAGGAATTGTTACGCACATATACACACACACTAGAGGCGCATCTAGTGCACTCGTGATTTGCTCATTTGCTACGCACTATACAGTCGATCTATTTCGTTTATGGAATGTCGCCAGAACGATTTCTCTCTGCCTTACGTCAAGTACCTACTTCCATCCGACGACCCTGTGTTCAAAATTGTAATAGGTATGTAACAGTTATATTCAGGGAGTTATTTAGGCTACAATTGATACCGGAATAGTTTTACGTGGGCGGAGACGCGAAGACACGAGAGACGCTTTAGAAAAGCAGCCTTATATTTTTCTTTATAGATAAAAAATATATCATGAAACTGGTATATTTTCATTGTAAAAGCTCTACAATAAAACCAGTAATTTTGTGACTTTAAAAACGATGTCTACGGTACAAGCACAGCCTAATGTAGATATCATCGTTAAAGAGAATGATGTATACCTATAATTTGGATATATAAATAAAATCAATTTTACCGAAAATCCATTTCAGTGGCTTCTAAGAAAATCTTATATCACATGCTAATAAATGAACTTAGAAATATTTTTAATACCTATTTCATTGATATACTTTATCTTTTATTTTAATGTTTTACTTAACAATATTACATTTTTATAACAGAGACTGACTAGTTAGGTATTATCTGTGGGTGTATTAATTGCGCCAGTGACGCACTCTTATCTTACCGTTAGAAAGTCATTGAAACCGAGAAAGCTACTGAAAATATATTATGATTTAATATCAAATATCTAACACTTACTACTTACCAAAGTTTGTTAGTGCTATACCTATGTATAACTTGTGCAGTATCTTTGACTTGTGCAGTGTATATCACCTGTAGTGTGTAGTGACTTTAGAGTGATAGTTTTGCAGTTAAAGTCATAGAATGTTTGAGACTATCCGCCCACACACCCGCTATTGCAACTCCTGCAAGCCAGGATCGGCTTTGGCATGCATTTTATGACACCGATCGGTGAAGGTCGGCGAGTCTCTGGGAACACTAATAAATTTATCTTCATCCCGCAACAAATTTAATCAAATGGATTTAAATTGGTCGGTAATATTAATTATCCACTTCCCTCCAAAGCAAAGTTGGAGATAAATTAATGAACTGAGGAGGCATTTTAACCTCAAGTATAGGCATGGCATATCAAAATCTTGCAATCAATGCAATGCAATGCAATCAGCCCTGTATTATAACTGCCCACTGCTGAGCATGGGCCTCCTCTACTACTGAGAGGGGTTAGGCCTTAGTCCACCACGCTGGCCTAGTCAAATCAAAATCTTGCTAAGTAGAATTTTTTAGTATTTTTTAGTAAGTAGTTAAACATGTGGGTGTGCCAGCCCCGGAATCTTGTTATACAACGGTTGACAGACCACGCACGCTGCTAATAAATCAACGAAGCATCAAACCAATAGGGCTGCTTCATACTGAGATAATAATCGGTCATATCTATACTAATATTATAAAGAGAACATTTGATTGTTTGTTTGCATTGAATAGGCTCCGAAACAACTGGACCGATTTGAAAAAATCTTTCACCAATATAAAGCTACATTATCAGCGAGTAACATAGGCTACTTTTTATACCGGGGAAATATAAAGCGGGAGTTTTATCCCGGAAAAACTCATTTATGCGGGCGGAGCCGCGAGCAGAAAGAAGCAAAAAGTGGATTCTGTTCAACCTTCAATTGAGAATTAAATTCGGGCAAAGTGATGTTGGGTTTTCTGCTCTGTGTCAGCTCGGAGTCTGGAATTGGTGCTCAATATGTCCATAGACTCGTCTCCTATCACATCATGGGAAGGAACATACTTGGCGAAACATACCTAGTTGCATCTCTGTCTAGCCCTGCGGGGATAAAGGCGTGATGTGTGTGAATTAAATTTATATTTTGGAATGTATTGTAAATGTCTATCTTAATATATATAAATCTCGTGTCACAATGTTTGTCCTCAATGGACTCCTAAACCACTTAACCGATTATAATAAAATTCGCACACCATGTGCAGTTCGATCCAACTTGAGAGATAGGATAGTTTAAATCTCAAATTATCGTCGCAATTTTAATTTATTGCTAATTATTTGTCTGTTATTATTTGACAGTCACAATTATCTTAACTCCAAATGATTCTAACAGATGTCGATACCTTTCGACTGGGTTGAGTAAGTAATCAATAGATGGCGCTGCTATGGTAAATCTACGAACGTGTCATATAAGCTACATTTTAAGCGGGACTTTTATACCGGGAAAACTAATTCACGCGGGCGGAGCCGCGGGCAAAAGCTAGTATTCTATAAGTATAACAGATAATATAACCACTACGTTAAGTAAGTATATAAATAAAGGCATATTTATATTACAAGACTATTATTCATCATGACTGCCTCGGTGGCGTAGTTGTATTACGGTACGACTGCAATGCTGAGGTCTCGGGTTCGATCCCCGGGTCGGGCACAGTGGTATTGGATTTTTGTATTCAGTATTAGCCCGGAGTCTGGAATTTGTGCCCGACATGGCGTTAGGCTCGCCCCCTATCACATCATGGGACGGAATACGCACGGCGAAAGTTGGTGCACTAGTTGCGCCTCTGCCTACCCTTTCGGGGATAAATGGCGTGAGTATGTATGTATGTATTATTCATAATTTTAATACAAAGAGATAAAGTTTGTAATCCGGATAATCTTTAGTCTTAAAGCATTTAACATTTAACAAATACTCAGTCTTTATTCTTAAAGTAAATGTTGATCCGATTATGAACATGTTTTATTACTTTTAGGTACTCGGAGATCATACCGAGTGTTTCATGTACTTACCTACCTTCTTTTTTTACCGAGAACGGAGTTTCAAGCGCGAGACTCCAGGCAAAAGTTAGGATTGAATATAATATTATTTTTAAATACCTAAATTTTGTTCTATCGTTTCAGAACCGTGAACATTCCTGAATCAATTTATCATTGGTAATGTAACTGACGTGTAAGAGCCCTTTAGTTTTTTAATACATCAATGGCCCTTGGTAATATTTCCGCAAAAAGATTCAATTTTGACGTTTGCGTTGTCGGTGTCTCAGAACAATAACAAGCACGTCGGTATGGCCACAGCCTTACACACAAATGTCTTCATGGATCACGTGTTACTTGATCTAATTCGATATGACATGGATTTCTCAGAGCCGCCCACCTGCCGAGTGTCGCCTCACAATCTGCTGTACACTGTTGCACCGGCACGCTATGTTGGCCGTTTTGAAAGATTACAAAGTGAGGTGAAATCTCAATTTTTTATCGAAAAAATGTAAACAAATGCGAATCGCATCTATAAGTTTTTGAATTTATAACTAGTATTGCAAGCGGTAACCGATTAAAAAGTTTTAAGAAAACGATAATAAAATATTTACTTCATGTATTTTAATGAATTGAGTATTGCAATGATGTTTTACATTGAGCTTTGACGCGAGTTGGCCGGAGGTAGAAGTTGTGCTGGCCAGCGATCCTATAAGTGACGATCGTATTATTTCTATTTTAAAAAAATCGTTTACGGAAAACAAATGCCAAGTTTTGTCCTAAAATTATACATTCAATATATTTTACTGCACGTTACTACTTACAATAATTTACAGTCATGTCAAAGTAGCCATCATAGCGTGCCTGTATCATAGACCATCTATAATTCAGGGTTAGTTCGTAAAAATATGACATAAGCCAACATAAGCATTATAAGGTCACACGTTAGGAATAAGTAGAAGTTTAAATGCACCTACATTTTGCAGACATTTTAAAGTCCTGATAGAGATGGATCTATATCTATCATGTTGCCGTATAAGAAATATAAATCCATGGCAACAAAGTCGTCTATTTGAATCGAAAAATACACAAATTGTTTTTGTTAAACTAGATCTCGAAAATTGATCTTATGTTTGCCAGAGCAAGCACATTAAAATAGAAAAAAAGATTTATTAAATTGCCCCTAGACCTATCAGGCTGTGTTAAAATGAAACACAAATGTATAATCTTATTCTCTGACAAAACAATTACTTATTTCAATATAAACAAACATAAATCACGACTTTTCCCTACAACATAATTCCTAAAGTGGTTTGCAAATCCCGAATAAAACATTTTATAGCTCAAGCGAGCTGTCTAGGAAAGTATGATGTATGAACACATTAACATAATCCTTCGTGTAATAAAGGGTTGTTAGACTGGCTAGGAACACTCGCGCAAATGGCGGCATTTTGCCAAACAATGTCAATCAACACGGACTTTGATCGATGCCTAACGGATTTTATCGTGGTAGGCACAAATTACCAACTTTGACATTGTGATTTTTCGTTTAGATAAATATTCATGTTCAGTTTACATTGTTTCAAAGAAATAGGTAAAGGAATTGAAGTTCAAACAGCCTGTATAACGTAGGCCTAAATTATTTTCCGCTTAATTTTGACATTGACATGAACTAAACTCTGAGACTAAACTATTAACCAAAATGGTATTATAAAATACTTTCTAAAATAAATTATTTCTATTCTCTTTTCATCTCAGTTGATGATTATTGTAAAATATATTTCTCTTAGTCTTTTATAAAGCAAACATCTACAAAAGAGCTTAAAACACAATCAACCATCGCTCACTACTTCGGAAATCCCGATCAAACTTTTGCTCGCTTAGTTTTGTTTAAGTCAAACAAAATGACAAGTACCAAACGGATTTCCATGAAAGGAGATGTCCGCTGTTTGATTGGGTGCTGGGCCTCAAAATCTAACCAGACTCAAACTTTATGGATATGAAAGGGCCAAAGATATGAATCTAGGATCCATTAAATAATATTTGTAACAAACTTTTTTAAAAACGTTCATATTAAGTGTAGTTTTTAAGAAAATTTAAATTATACGATTTATTGCAAAGGCCTAGTTTTTGGGAGCACTATCCAAATATATATAAAGTATCCTGGTTAGAATTTTATGCCCGTTTTATGGACATGTCCTTTGTATGGAGATAATACACATTCCCAATTAAGTTTGTAATTCTACGTACACACATTGTATTTTGTACCTGATTGCGACATTGAAGCCCCGTCATGCGAGGGACGTGAGTATTGCTGAGCCATACACAAGCGAAATTAGGATCAGCACACACACAAGAAACTGGTTAATTACCGAAAATCAAACATAAATTGTTACGTTGTCTTTTTAAACGTTATCATAATCATAGTCTAGTATCACGCATTTGCTTTTTTTATAATTTCTCTTCGTGTTGATCGCGACTTCGCTCGCGTTAAAAACCTTTCCCACTACAAAGTCCCTAAATTAGTTTGCGGATCCAATTATTTCAGGAGCAAGTTACCAAGATATAGGTAGCCTATGTGTTAATCCAGGATATGGTCTACGTGTGTGCCAACTTTCATCCAAATTCTTTCAGTTATTTCTGACTTTACTTCTAACAAACATCTAAACATCCACACATTTGCACAAACATTCGCATTTATAATATTAGTAAGAAGTCAGATAAGATATCCACAATTCGTAGGCTATGTTAGGTGACATGGAGTAGGCAGTAGAGATGCTAAATCTTATAATGTTCAGTAACAAAGGCTACAATATCTTTCAAATCAGAGTACAACAACGCTTGCACAACAGAGTGGCGGCAGAAATATATGTCATGGTATCTAGACCGATCCTTGCACGTTTCAATAAGATATTGAATCAAATATCTAAAGTATGAACGGAATAAAAAAATAAAAAAGTTTATTTGTACGAGTGGTACAAATAAAAGATGCTTGCTACTGTCACTGTTTTATTGCTAAGTTATGCGAACGCGACGGTGTCTGAACGATAACTAACTTAATATGTAATACGTAATACACGCGTAAATTTGCAATATGTGCGGAAATCTGTACAAGTTCTCTTACATACTAAGACTTAATGCCGTAGTAAGTATTCCCATAGATAATAAAAATGATGAACCCTAAATGTATTGAAATAATAAGATATATTGAAATGGGACCATTTCGAGACCCTAATATACTAAATAAAAAAGGAATCACAGACATAGGCTCGCAATTTTGAGAGAAATTAGTGTACAGTCAGAAGCATAAATATCTGTAGAAAATCAACGTTTCAAATCGCCTATATACCCGTTATGTTAAACCTAAACCTTTTTTTCTTTGTTTGAAGTAAAGTAAATCTCTTTTATTTTATTTTTGTGAAGAGAAAAAAAAGATTAGTAAGAACAAACAAGTATGTAGGCGATTTGAATTTTTGAATTTGTTCAGCTACTCATGCTGGTGACTGTACATATATAAAAAAATATATACAAACACACGAATTGGGAACCTCTTCCTTTTTTGGAAGTCGGTTAAAAAGGAGTAGTGGCTTTAGCCAGGGCTTCGCGCTCCGCAGGGTCTCGCGCTTACAAGGGGCACAAGGAAAAAACATTACATTCCTTCGGCAATCAGGTAATCCTCGCAAAGGTTTGCCATCCAGAGCCTCGTAGATGAGGCTGTTATTGAATACAACTATAGTACTCACCTATCTATTGATATGCACACAAGTATGTTGGAGGATAGGTAAAGGCCGAAGGCGCGCAGCACCAACAGAAGCTTGCACATCAGGTTACCCGCCAGCCACGCGTTGGTGTACTTCCAACCGATCTGTGAACAAATTAAATTAATGTTCAGCAGTGGACGTCATGTGGCTGATGATGATGATGATGACGACACTAGCAAGTTATTGCAGCAATATATTGCACATGAGCTTCCAGATGCGCTCACATTGGTGGCAATATTTTAATAGCTCTATACATATGCGACTTGCCGCAACTCCTTCAAGCTGCATTTGCAGAAGTCAGCTTGTCATGAATATTTAAATGGTAAACATTACTTGCGGAACTTTAGCAAGATTTTTTTGCTAATTTATACCTTGTAGGTCTGAAGTTATCGATCAAATAATAATAATAATAATAAGCCCCCTAAAACCCAACCACACGTCCTGATCGACCACCTGATCACGTGGGGGGCGGACACACGATTTAAATTTACTGGCGTGGCTAACGTGGCAATGGTAACCCAATTTATGGAGAATGGAAAGTAAGAGATACAATTTACGGTCGCTACCCGGGGGTCGCCGGGGCGCACCTGGAGCCGACGCTGGGTGCTTCAGTTCGGGTAACGTTGGCGATGCGGGATTGAGCAGGCGGGTCCCCATCGATAAGTATATTACAGCCGAAGGGCCGCTTCCCGAGGGTCGTCGGGGCACGTCCAGTGCCGGCGCTGGATGTGGCAGCCATGCGAACACCGGCCGCGGAGGTTTATGCAACCGGGCTTTTACTCGTAAACCTAGCACCGCCACAACCTTTAGTGGGTCTGACCCATCATTCAGCCCATCATCTACACCATCCTCAATCAGTTCCCATACGTCGGGGGGTGTTGCGCAGGAGACACTGTCTGTCGATAATCCGGCGCCCACCACCAGTGCCACCATGACACGTAGGAAATGGAGCTCAGATATGAACGAATTTATCCTACGAACATATCTCTATTTAACATCGATGGGAACCGATACCAAAATACCGGTCAAATCGTAAATTACATTAACAATAAGATTATACCACAAAAAGTTAACAACGATACGGACTACAAATATTTACAGACGGTTTTATATTGCTCTGCATGGACAGCTGCGAAAGCCAACGGTAGTAAGTTAAACACCGCAAATTCTAGTAACCCTGATGGTAACCGAACCAAACGCCTTAAACCACATTGGCAAAGACGTCTAGAAAGAAAAATAGCTGATCTTCGAGCTAATATTAGCAGATTAACGCATTACATCAGAGGTGTCAGAAGTGAGCATTTGAATCAACAAGTACAAAACATTTTTACACAGTACAGAACTCACACAATCCACGAAGAACCTAATACACAATTATCTCATTTCCTCGATACACTGAAACAGAAATTAACGATAGCTAGTAATCGACTTAATAGATACAAACAATGTACACTCCGTAAAACACAAAATAATGATTTTAACAATAATGAAAGAAAGTTTTATCGTACACTAAGCTCCGTAACAAACAGCCAAACCATACACACTACAGGTACACATAATTTATTAACACCTGACCCAAAACAATTACAAGACTATTGGTCTAACATTTGGTCAAATCCTGTCCAACATAATGCAGAGGCTGACTGGATCAAAGTAGAACAAGATAAACATAATAACACACCATCTATGCAATACGAAAGAATCCCCTTACAGACATACCAAAATGTTATCAACAGGCTACATAATTGGAAAACTCCTGGATCAGATCACATCCATAACTTTTGGTACAAAAAATTTACACACATACAACCCTACATCTATAACCACATAAATAAATTCATTGAGAACCCAAAAGAAATGCCTTCATATGTAACAACGGGGAATACTTTTATGCTTCCAAAAGACCAAAATGACACAGCCAACCCAGCAAAATATAGACCCATAACATGCCTTCAGACAATCTATAAAATAATAACAGCCTGCCTCTCAGAACTAATTCACACTCACCTTAATAACCATAACATACTAACTGAACAACAAAAAGGTTGTAGGAAATTTAGTCAGGGGTGCAAGGAACAGGTCACAATTGACTCGGTTATTTTAAATCATGCACAAAAATATAAGGAAGATCTATATACCACATATATTGATTATAAAAAAGCTTTTGATTCAGCCCCACATTCATGGTTATTTTCAGTATTGCGCACTTACAAAATTCATCCCCAGTTAACTACTTTCTTGCAAACCACGGCTGCACATTGGTCAACTCGCCTCCAGTTAAAACTACCTAATGGTACCCTAGTGACTGACCCCATCAAAATTAAAAGAGGAATATTCCAAGGCGACGCACTCAGCCCGTTGTGGTTTTGTATAGCTTTGAACCCCCTCTCCAATATGTTAAACTCCATAGATATCGGGTATGCACTCGATTATAAAGAAACCGACGGACAGACCAAATTAAATTTTAAACTAAATCATCTTCTATACATGGATGATATTAAATTATACGCACAATCTTCTTCTAACATAGATGAACTAGTATACCAAACTGAACAATTCTCATCAGATATTAATATGGAATTCGGCATTGATAAATGCAGAAATAATTCAATCAGGGCGGGACACTTTTATGACCACTCTTGCCAACTACAGGCCGGTCAAACCATCCTATCACTTACTGAGTACGAAACGTACAAATACTTAGGGTTTCATCAGGCTCGTCAAATTCTTCAAAAAGAAACAAAAGCAAAACTCTCACAGGCATTTAAATACAGACTTAATTCAGTTTTAAAAACCCAACTTAATTCTAAACATATATTTAAAGCTATAAATACATACGCTATCCCAGTTTTAACATACTCGTTCGGCATTATTAGATGGTCAAAATCAGATCTTAAAAATCTTCAACGTGTCATCAATGTAACACTTACAAAACACAGAAAACACCATCCCCGAGCTTGTGTTCAAAGGCAAACTGTTCCACGTAGAGAAGGTGGTAGAGGCCTCATAGACATCCATAACCTCCATAGTAAACAAATAACATCACTCAGACATTACTTTCACAATAAACAAATCAACTCACAACTACATACATCAATAGTGTTTAATGATACCAAGTTTACACCCCTTAATTTGCGTGATCCATGTACCCAGCCGAACGAAACCCAAGTAGATAACCCGTCCAAAATAGCAGAATGGACCCGGAAAGCTCTCCATGGAAGACACCGTCTCGATCTGAGCCAACCTAACGTCGACAAAGATGCGCCGAACGAGTGGCTCGTCCGAGGCGGGCTCTTCCCTGAGACTGAAGGGTTCATGATCGCTATACAGGACCAGGTAATAGAGACACGTAACTACCAAAAATATATCATAAAAGCTAATAACCTTCCAACTGATATGTGTAGAAGATGCAATAGCTCCTCGGAGACAATTCAACATATTACAGGTGCGTGCAAATCCATAGTCCAAACGGACTATAAACACAGACACGATCAAGTTGCCCATATAATCCATCAGAACTTAGCTCTCAAGTATAACCTCATACCCGTATCTATACCCTATTACAAGTACTCACCGGCAGTTATATTAGAAAGCACAACATATAAACTTTACTTTGATCGAGCCATACTCACAGATAGAACTATACATTACAATAGACCAGATATAATATTAATTGACAAAACACAAAAAACAGCTTACATTATAGACATAGCGGTACCAAACACCCACAACATACAGTCCACAATATCTGAAAAACTCTCTAAATACGTAGAACTCAAAGACGAAGTCATACGAATGTGGCGTCTTCAAAAAGCAATAATAGTTCCAATAGTTTTATCAACCACAGGCGTGATCCCTACACAGCTCCACCACTCTCTACAGACACTCCACCTCCCAAAATTCACGTACATCAACCTTCAAAAAGCAGTCATCCTCAACACTTGCCGCATTGTAAGAAAATTCCTTCAAATAGACCACGACTAAGTCTCCTTTTCCTTCCGCGCTACACAGAGTACTTTATGTCCTAAATGTTGCTGCAGACTTGGCTTAGGCCCGTCCGCATCCAGCAACCCGGCCTATGAGCCGAGATTCAGTAGTGATACAAAAAATAATAATAATAATAATAATCACAATCCCTTCCTAGCCGATTTCGACCACGGCGGACAATCTCAACAGAGATTAGCCAGGTGCAAGAGATATTTTAGTGCAAAAGTGTGTGCGCAATACACAGGTGCACTCGCTATTCCTTCACTCTGATAGTCCGGTGAGACGGCATTCCGACATGACCGGAGAGAGATCAGGCGCAGGACCAACGGCTTTACGTGCTTTCCGAGGCACGGGGGGTACCACACCGCCAACTTGCTGACTCCGAGCTGCGACTGAGTAATTTTTAAGATGGAAAAACCCAGTCACAATGTTTTTTTTTAGCCCGACCCGGGATTCGAACCAAGGACCTCAGCGCGCAAATCGTACTCGTAACGCGTACGGGATACAACTACGCCACCGAGGCAATCAAATAATAATAAATACTGATGTGAAATATTATGTCGCGTTCCGGAGAAATTTTGCGGTTGGAGCGTCCTTTGGTAAGGGGAGGTTTTGGAGCCCTGCCGGGTCATGGACCACGATGTACCTCCAACGCAGGGGAGAGTAGGGCTACTAGATGTAGGAGTAGTTGCCGACTAAGTTCTACTTACTGCCACCGTAAAGCTTCAATTAGACAGAGCAACTTTCTTGCAACTTGCACAAAAAACTCGCTCTCAATTGAGGCACAATTAATTAATTTTAATTATGGAACGCCTGGAATTATTATGAATTGTAGAATGTCATATTATGTCGTATTCAGTTGCCAAGCTACAAATTATTTTTTTCTTTAATTGTAAATGTTTTATGCTTTCGTTTCTTCGTTTGCGAAACCCTCATGAACGTAGATTGAAATGTAATATGCGACAATATGTACGCCCGAAATTACATTCACAATAATATTGAGAAAATACGCGTCGAGCATATCAGAGTTTCACAATCAAAGCACAACATTTTTATGCTTATATTGACGAACATGTGTGTCATAGGCATATCGGATTAGATTGGGATCAGATTACTGCGGCCCCATTATTATATATATTATTATATTGAATTTTTTTGAAATATTATTGAAATAACCGCTATTATGGCTCGTTATGACGCTCCTTTCGGTGTCAGTCGTACAAATTAAACTGGTCAGCATTATTCTGATTCTGACGATCGTAATCGTTTTGATTTGTGAGCGGTATTGGCCTAAATTATAATAAATAATAATAACAATAGCCAATATTCTCTATGACACGTTATTTTCACCGCTCGTAACAAGCGCGTAGCGTACCTCATATTGTTTATCACTATGGAAATTGGCATACAGAATATTATTTAACGCTAATTACACGAAGTTAACGAGTTAACACTGTCATAGAGAATAAGGGGGCAGCCCTGTATTATTGCCCGCCCACTGTTTAGCACGGGCCTCCTCTACTGAGAGGGTTTAGATCTTAGATCACCACGCTAGCCTATTGGGGGTTGGCAGACTTTATATACTTCGAAATCCTAATTTAGAATTTTTAGGTTTCCTCACGATGTTTTCCTTCGCCGTAAAGCACACGATAATTGATAAACAATACACTCTCGTATTCACAAACGCTACTTAGCTAAGTACGGAGGAATGCTATGAGACTGTGTCTCAGCATGACAGCCGTCTCAGTGCGTAGGCATAGGGGCGTAGTGATTGTCTAATAAAAAGATATACAATTTTACTTAGTTGGCTGTCAGATAAATAAATTGGAATAAGGCCAACGATGCTGGCAGCTTACAACAGGCCCATTTGGAAATTTTTAGGGGCGACCTATATTCAGCAGTGGACTTCATGTGGCTGATGATGATGATGAAGGCCAAAGAAAACTATGAAATTGCCGACACTGTGCCTTCGGGTGCACTATGCGTCCTCAAAGTGTTATTTGTGACTACGTGTCAATTTCTAAGTCAGAGGTGTGCTTTGGGTTTTGAACCAGTGGATATTGTCTCGCCAGGCCGTTCCATTTACTGGCGGTAGGTCTCTCATATGTAAGAGTCCGTCTGGGTGGGTACCACCGCAATGTCTATTTCTACCGCCAAGCACCAGTGTGCATGCACTGTTGTGTTTCGGTTTGAAGGACATTGTAGCCAGTGTAACTATTGGACATGATGAGACTTAACATCTTATGTCTCAGGATGTCGAGCGCAGTGGAATGCCACACAGTACTTTGTAAGTCAAGGTGCTGGATGGTATCGCTACTGTTTATGGGTGGTCGTATCGCTTACCATCAGGCAAACGGTATGCTCGTCTCGTAATTCAATGCAAGAAAAAAAAACCATTCCCAGCGATGCTATCGTGCACTACATTATTATTTTTAAATATCAGTGGGACATTATATTACACAGCACAGTACATACCATCAGAATGTCGCTTTGAGTTTCACAGAAGCGACAAAACGTTCTCGAAAAAGAGTAAAGTTTAAAATGTAGCGTACATTTTAATTTTACGATTTTTGTTTCAATTCTGGTGATACTTTTTTCGAAAATCTTTCCGTAACTTACCTAATTTAGGTATTTTGAATGCTCTGTTTCGAATGTGTAGCGTTTTTGTTTCAGTAATGGGTTAGTTCGGTTGGATTGATTATGACAAAAAACACTTGATGCGATAAAATATGGTGAAAGTTGAAATTTATTTTTTGATGTTACATTTATGATAGATAGGAATATATCTTTTGCAAATTTTGCACTTTGATGTATGGCAACCATTATCGGTTCAATCAGGCATCAGTTCAATCCGCGTGATATAAGATTGATGTCATTATTTATTGTGTTTGTGAATTTTTAGATAGTTGCAATAGATATTAGAAAAATAAGTTCAGAAGATATTTTGGTTAAATTTTTATCTAACATTACTGGTAATTTCCAGTGAGTACCTGTTAATTTAAATACTTATTTCAAATATTAATTGCTTTTATTTTTGCCGAAAAACAATTTTGGTAATATTTTTTTATTATAGCCTATTTTACTGAATTCGAAGTTGCGTAAAAACAATGTAAAGGAGACGGGGCACTTTCATCATGTCTTCGTTAAGATTATGAGTTATGACATGACAGCCCCAGAACAGAACATTAATGTAATGTTATCCATCACAAAGCTCGACGTGAAAAGACTTAAATCCGGCAAAAGGTCGCTCTGCCATATTAAATTTAATTAAATTTTTTGAGAATACTTATTTTAAAACATTTGGAAATCAGAATGCACGTTAATTGCGATTTAATTGCGCGATGTCACCGATAAAAAGAATGAGAGAATGGCACAGCATTTTACTTTCGATAGTTTTTTTTTGTTTGTTATGGCACTTGTGTTCACATTTTGCCAATGTCAAGTATGGTTTGTCTTTTTTATTATCTGTAGTATGTCGAAGTAAAGCAGTGGCTACCTTACCAAGACTTTATCGAGGAGTTTTGGCGGCAACAAAAAAAACACTTGATTAGCACAATTATTTCAATTCACTTCATTTGAGCTCTTTAATAGTACTATATTGGATAGTATACCACCATAATTATGCAATATAACACTAAGTATCACCAAAATAATGAATTAAAACAAGAGCACCTCATGACACTTCCAAGTTCCCGCCAAAAAAAAAACCCTTTCGATAGTTAGTGTTTGTTTTCCAGGATGCGCACGTGTAAAATAAAATGTTTTTTTTTCTATTCGCAATTCTCTGATACCATTGTGTACCAGCCAGTAATGTCATTGAACATACGCGATAAAAGTATTATAAATGCATTGACTTGTGGAAATGGTATGGCTTAAAATATATTGAATTAAGTTCGTCGTGATCGTTGGACAAAAAAAAGGTTCAAACTGGATTTAGAGAGAAATAAAACCATCGGGCGGCCCGTAAACAAAGAGAATGTGTGGCACAGACCACAGTAGCTTTTTTCCTCTCTCCAGAGTAGGTATTGCTAATTCTATTTTCTATCCCTCCGATTCCTTTTAAACGCAAAAATTTCAATAACATAAACATAATATAAACATAATTGAAACACACCTACCGCGCAAAACAATGTGCCATGATTTTCTTTATATGAAGTTTTGTGAGACAGCATTATGCAAATACACCAGCGCTGCAGCGCGTCCAATTAGTTTTCACACAGGAATATATGCTAGTCTCATCCATTGTCCTCTGATTTTTTTTTTATACAAAATTAGTTCGTTATCTTGAGTGTTGAAGCGTTATCCGAAAAGTTGTAAATGCATCGAAAATCCTGTTAAAGGAGTTCGGAAACTTGTACAAATTGCATAAAATGCTCACAAACGCTCACATCGCCAGTTAATATTTCGATTTCTTCGAATGCGGAAAATCAATTTCTTATTTCTCTATCATGAATACACTCCGTAGTGATAAGTCTCTGCGGCAAAATTCAGAAGCATCATTTTTATAATCTGTGCAATATGCTTCCCTCAAAACTATTAGAAGTGTTGCCAGTTTCAAACTGGACTTTATAAAGGCAGCCTTGGAAAAGATAAAAAACGTGTCCAAAAACGGGCCTAAAATTCTAACCAAGACAGTTTATAATATTATGTATTTGGATAGAACTCCTAAAAACTAGCCTTTTACAATAAATCGTTTAATTTTAAAGACCTCCGATTTCGAGATTTATCTAATTCTATTTTTGCTTAAAAACTACACTTAGTATTTTTAAAAAGTTAGTTATATTAAAATTGGGTCTAAAAATATTTTTTTAATGGATCCAAGATCCATATTTTGCCACTTTAATATGCCTTAAGTTTGAGCCTGGTTAGATTTTGAGGCCCAGCACCCATACAAAAAGCGAACATCTTTAAGAATCCTTATATCATTCACTCACGGAAAAATTAAACACGCGTGTGAGATAACGCCATTATATGGCCATTTTATTTTAATATTGTATGGGATCCAGAATGTTCTGAATTTAAATTCTGAATTCTATTTTTGAATTTTCCGATTGTGTATGACCGAACATTGAGTAGGTAAGTAGTAAGGGACTCACCGATACTGGAGCAGGTTCGACGGCCGGTCCGCGGCGCTCCGGCGGCTGATGGCCGACGTTTTCAATTGCTCCAGATTCGGCCCGCGGGACCCGCGAATAAATCCGCGGATTACTTTAATACCTACCGCGAATTAATTTGATACCTACCGCGGATTAATTTGATACCTACCGCGGATTAATTTGATACCTACCGCGGATTAACTTGATACCTACCGCGGATTAATTTGATATCGACCGCGGATTACTTTGATAGCACCCGCGAATAAAAATTATATCGTCCGCGGAATCCGTTTCATATCACCCGCGAGGTAGGTATGAACCACGAATTTGTTCATGGTCTACGGTTCCCTTAAGCTTGTACTTTTTCCCTGTTCGTTGTGCTTTTAACTTTCTACTTTCTATCGGCGATCCTTTTTTTTATTTGAAGGATGCAAAGGTCTTTGTCGCGTATTTCTATTAACTCGTGTTTCTACGCAAAAGCCGTTTAAAATTACTTAATAGTTACCCTTTACGCATTACGAGCATTGTTTATGATAGATAAAGCAACATTTTCCCTGTTTCGTTGTGTTATTGACTTTCTACTTTCTATCGGCGACCCTTTTTTATTTGAAGGATGCAAAGGTCTTTGTCTCGTATTTCTATTAACTCGTGTTTCTACTTAAAAGCCGTTTAAAATTACTTAATAGTCGCCCTTTACGCATTACGGGCATTGTTTATTATAGATAAAGCAATCGTTACAATACACCATACCTTTCTCAAATTCTAGGTAAAACCCTTTGGGTCTTCTCATTGTCATAATAATTACGGTTCCCATTATTCACATTACCTGATATTACGTATTCAACGGAACATTTAAGGTGAAAGTCGAAACATGTTGGATCTTGTCTGCAAGGAAACAATACTCCCTCTCCATATAAAAGACCGACTCAAAATCACATGGTATCGTATTCCACTCTGTGCTCTGCTCGAAGTGTGATCTCCAGTTGTGTGTAACAGTGAAGTGATAGTAAAATTGTGAAATAGTTAAATAGTGAAAGTGTTATAAAAATGAATGTAAGTACCTTTATATACTTTGATCTAAAAGTGTTGTAACCAGATGTTTCATTAATTGTTTATGCCATGTGTTGTCCACCAGGTTAATACATTGTAGCTATCTTTGATGTCTTATTAATTTATCATTGTTACTAATGTGTACATGTATACTTCGCATACCTATAAGTATTTATCATACAGAACTTACTTAACCGATAATTAAAACAGTTTCATTTCATTTTGTTACAGTTTTCTGAAAATACTTACAAAAACTACTATTATGCTGAAGAAATCGACGAACCTAGTGATGAAGAAGGTACACTCGCTTTTAAAGTAAAAAAAGCGATAATAGCAAATAAAAGACCGATCGAATGCAACAGCATTGATGAGTTCTTCGAAAAACCAAAAAAGAAGAAGACAACAACAAGAAAGTCATCCAGTGTTGGTCGATCGACGAGCGGGGGTGTTTCATACATCCGATCAAACAGCGATGACAACAGTTCTGCATCACATCTCATAAAAATTGAGGTGTATGAAGTGAATAAAATAAAAAACATCGCACCGACGGAACATTGGAAACACGCTGATGTGCGAGTCAAATATTACGCGGAAACCGACAGTGATAAGAACTTGCAAAGTGTTAAGGACACTATATACAATATAACTAAACAGTTGGCTAGTAAGGACGATTGTGTGAAATATTTTATAGACACAGACAAATGAACAAAAGTGCCAGTGCGTGTTAATGTTTTAATATCATAACTTTAATCATATGCTTTGTACTACTATTATTGAAATAAGAAACTATTATTGTAATAACTGTACTTAAGAATCTACCTGTTTAAATTTAACTTACATTGTATTGTATTTAAACTTTGTACTCTTTTAAGTTACATACTTAATAGATTAATTTGTTTTTGATTCTAGAACTCTTTGTGAATTGTGTTATTGCTAAGTATTATTGTAAATAGTTATAAGTCTTTTTAGTGTTTTTTCATGCTCATGCTTACGATTGTAAAGTTATTGGGAACATTCATAAATTGTTTGGAAGAATTATAAGTATTGTATGGGGTTATTAATCTTCAATAAAGAAAAATCATTCATTCATTTTCATATTTCATTTATTCACCTCAAAACATGATTTAAATAAACCATTTAAAAACACATCATTGCATATTGTATTATCACTAAATAATACTTGAAAATCTTTGAGACTCTTACCATAGTATTTATAATACAGATACATTAAACAGTACTCTCCACAAACTATAGTAAAGTCATTTTGAATTCGACTTGTATTGTAATTCCACATTCTAGAATTTCTCGCTAAAAACATTCGGTGGTATCCTTGAGGTGGTCGACCGTATGAATCAAAGTACTGTCCAAAACCATTCTTATCTATGTGTATGGCGACCCAGTGAGAACCTGGTTTGTTATCAGAGTCTAAGTTGCTAACTACGTATGTAGGAGTTACCACATATATTGGTAGACGATTGGCTGCATATACATTATATTCAATACTTGGATCAATTTTCTTTAAGTAATTCTGTATTTCTATTGTATTCATTTTTATTAACCGTATCGCTGCAGAATCTTATCAGGTCGAATGATAAAGTGGTAATGTCTTATATAAGGTTAACAAGACACTATTATGGTACTTATAAGCCAAGTTGACTCTTGTTGTGGGGTTGCAAGGATTATAGTAAAACAAAGAACTTAATATTTTGTGAATTCGTTTTATTGGTAACTTAAATCTAACAACAAATCTGAATTAAATTATTCACGCTTAATCTAATCTTAAACAGTTAATTTTGTGTTCTTAACTACTATAATCTACTGAAATATTGCGGTTTTTATCTATTTCAATAACATTATCAAACTCCGCATAAACAATGCAATTAATAGTTTGTGATAAAGCTGTTTCAAAACGCACTTCTAATCTCACACTACCATGCTTTACAAGATTCCAATGACTTGCAGAGTTTGCTGATAAATCAGGTGTCAAATCAAACGCTAACATACAATACCCTTCAGCGTATTGTTCTCGGGATATCCCATTACCTTCATTGAGAAAGTGTATACCTGTTCCAGAAAACAATGTATGATATACTGAAGTAAAAATTTTGTTCTCAAATGAGGGTTGTAAAGCCTTTGATGGTATTTGTTGACCGTCTATATATAAACTAAAAGTATTGATGTCGTAATTTTGAAAGTTAAATGGGTTCTTAGTGAGGTTTCCATTGAAAGCAGCGTTATTTACAAATCCCACTATACACCTTTTAGGTAATTGTCCTAAGAAAATGTTATCTAGAGTTTTTCCTTGAACACCTGATGGTATTGTTAAAACTTTAACTTCAGCTCGAGTAATGGGGTATTTAGCTGTGGTAGAAGCTAAGACCTTTTGATGAGCAAGTAACACGCTGGGATTGATTCGTGCTCTACGAATAATCAAAGATGCATCCGTAATAGATACCTTTAATTTAAGGTCACCTGTAGAGGCCATGAGATTGAAATTTTCTCTAGAACGAATTAACTTAACACATATATCAACACCATTGATTAAAAATTTTTCTTGATTGAATAAATCACCATGTAAGTGACCAATCATTTCCATTTCTTTACTTTCACTAGATAATTCTTGCCTCTTAGTAAATCCTTTATTAGTATCATCGGTGGAATCCATTTTTCCAGCTGTATCTTCATACCATAAACCACAGGTGAGGTGAGATTTTTTTGCTGCAGGAGCATAGTTCAATAAGTTTTCTATATACGCACGATAAGCATATGTGTTATTGGGTGGTGATACAAGTTTTTGATTTAAGTAGACATCAAGTTGACTGAAGAGTGAGTGCAACCAATTATTCACCGGAGCAACGACTGTAGATGCGGTTAGTTTGGTGTTATCTTGATTTACTATTTTCGCTTTCAAGTGAAGTAACGTATGAGATAAATCTATGTAGTCATCTCCTGCTCCAGGAATTTGAAATTCTATAGGACCATCATCGGCAAGAGATGAAATTGGTTTATAATGGATCCAAATTCCACTTTCAATGCTAGTTTGAGTTGACGGCAATGCAAACAAATCCAATTCGGACTTTATACATTCACAGGAATGACTATGTAAAAAAGACATTTTGATTAATTGTTAGAAAATATGTCCTTGATTTGTTTTTGAGTAATTTTTGATTTTTTTAGAGCTTTCACTTTCGCGGTCAACGACGGACTGACTCCAGGTAGACGTTTTCGTTTTGTTATATATCCGGATCCAGACATATTGATTTTATCTATTTTTTCATCAGCCTTGCGTTTCAAGTTGGAACCAACTTCTTTAAGACGTGCTTTTATTGAATCTTCCATTGGTCGCGCACTAACCATATCTGTCAATAGACCAACACCAGCGCTCAATGCCTCTTTACCAACAGCTCGAACACCGCTAGATAATAATGGTAAAACTGACCTAAACAATCCCCCAAGAAAACTACCAATTCCATGTCCTTTTTGATAAGGCGCCCCTTTATATACCACCCCTATACCTGAACCAGCCTGATGAGAATAATAGCGTTGATAAGGACATATCATGTTGGAGCGTTCAAAATGCATTATAATTTTTTAAAATGTAGTTTAACACACACCGTTCCAAATTGAAATGGTATCTTTTGTCCGGTGCTTGACCTTATATCTATTTCAATGGTATCGAATTCTCTTCGCATTACCGATAAGTAATGAGGAGGTGAAAATACATGCATTTTATTGGCACCATAGATGTATTTTGAAGGATCTAATGGTATTACTCTCAGAAGAGGTGTCATTACATCACCTACAATTTGAGGTTCAACTATATCACAGTAAACGAATAGTTGAGATGGTAACCCTAAATGTAAATTAGCTGGACATTTAGCTAAATTCTTTTCAACAAGGTTTCTGTTTGGTTCAAATCCCAACTGTAAGCCTAGTTTAGGAGATAATGTTACAGATTTTATTGATTCGTCTAACACAGAAACAGAAACGAATTTAGATATATTATCGTAGCGGAATTTGATTTTTTCTCTTATATTATT
Organism: Sphinx pinastri; assembly: GCA_947568825.1. Lineage (NCBI taxonomy): Eukaryota > Metazoa > Arthropoda > Insecta > Lepidoptera > Sphingidae > Sphinx > Sphinx pinastri. Next base: position 15,827,197 of record OX387629.1, read on the forward strand.
TAATGCTGATAAAATATGGTTAATATTATCATAGTTTGTGGCAGGTATGTGGGTCTTATAATAAACTGTAGATAGTTTGTCTTCATTGGGCATTTTCATGATTTTTGTTATGTAAATAACATTCTCATGATCTTGAACAGTAAACATGGTGCATGGATATTGGAATTCAACGATTCCTACACACCATTCTCCTTCCAATATTATGGGTTTGGGTAATTTTGTTGAAAAAATTGATGTTTTGTTCTCAGGAAAATATTCCATTGAACTATTGCTAAGTAAAGTTAAATAAAAATCTTTAATCATATTTTTTTTAAACTGGAAGCTAAAATCCAACTATTAAATTTGTTTGGATAACCTTTCCACTTAACTAACACTTGTTGTCTGCTGCCAGAATAACGAGAGCGAATTATTTTATCAATCTTGTGTTCAATGGTGGGGTCATAAATGACCTTTTGTAATTCTCGTTCATAAAACGTTCCTACTATCTCCTCACCATCTAAATCTTTTATAGTATAAACGGGCCACGGAGTACGTTCTATTATAGAAGAAATCACAAATATTTCATCGCTCCAATTAGATTCATACCCTTTTTGGAATACGTGTTTATATTTAGTTATTCTGACATGGTCACCGACATGAAACATAGGTAGTATAGTTTTTGATGATTTTTCAGATTTTTCATATAAATTACTCCAAACTGTCATTATATTATTAGAATTAACATCTGAAGGACACATTTTAATACTAGAATGGAAACTATGATTGTAAGAGTGTATCAAATTCTGCAAAATATCAATATATTTATGTGTATTCTTGTGTGTAAAATAGCGCCACATCTTCATTTTTAGCGTTCTTTGAAATCTTTCTACAATGCTTGCTTTGATGTCTGGATTATTTGTCGTATAGTAATTTATGTTTTTTGTTTTAAAGTATCTTTGAACATCTTTCGATACAAATTCAGTGCCTTTATCAGATTGAATGTGAGTGGGTGTAGTATTAGCTTCATTAAATATACTGTCGAAACACTTTTTTACGGTTTCTGAATTTTTCTTTTTCAAGGGTCTAGCATATGCATATTTGCTAAAAACATCAATAACACAAAGAATGTAGTTGAAACCTTTATTATCTTTAGAATAAGTCCGCATGTCGCTTAAGTCAGCTTGCCAAAGTTCATTGAGATTAGAGAGAACGTATTTGTTCCGAGCGAATTTTCTATGTACTGGTTTGTGGAGTGTATACGTAGATTGGGATTGCAACCAGTTTTTAACTTGTTCCTTTTTCATTTTACCTTTCATAGCTTTTGATAATTTGTCGATATTGCTATATCCAGCTGGGTGTGATACATCATAATAAATTTGATCTATTTCTAATAAGGGGTCCATTTTTCCCAATCAATCTTTTTCTTAATTTTATTTGCGTGTTTATCTTCGCTCGTTGGCGTCAAATATACCTCTGTGTTTTGTGGCGGTTGTTCTTCGATGGCTTTTTGAAGTCGAGCTATGTACTCACGTCTTTTTGGATTGCCAATATATGTTAAAGGTACTTTTAAATCGTTTAACGCTTTAGCAAATTTTTCCCAACCAGGTGGGTCGTTGTTTTTTAATGGTCGCAGTGTATCGCTTACTAAATCGATAATGTTACTGTTAGGAATCACTTCATTATCTACAATCACTGTGCCAGCATCATTCCAATAAATTTTGTTTTTATTTAGTGACACCGAATTCAATAACAACTCACCTTTTTTTACATATGTTTTTGGTATTAAATTTAAAATTTGTTTTGTTGAGTAGGAAGGTTTTTTTTCGAATGTAAAACTTTCTTGTTGCTTCTCTTCATCACTCAGTGTCTGACTGACAACTACATCTTTATTCTTGATATCATTATTTATATTAAAAAATTTCCAGCTTTCAGATGTGGGTTTAATGTTATCGTCATTTGAAGTTATTATAGGGAGTTCAATGGGACGACGATCTTCTTCCATAAAGTGAAGATATCTTTGTAAAATTTGTAAGTATAATTTACACTTTTTTCGATCATCCATATTACTGTCGAGTATTTTTTCCATTTCACTATCTAAACGAGAGGTAGGATTTTCATTTCTTTTTTGATTTAACTTATCTATCAAGCTTGGATCAACTAACAGCATTTTTTTGGCGTGTTCCATTTTTAAACTAGTCCACTTATCAATCCACTCAAAATAGAACCCAATATAATCGGAAGAAATGCACCACCTTTTTGAACTATAATATTCTTTCTTATTTTATTTGTACTTTTACGTACCAATTTTCGTAGTAGATTTTTATACTTTTTTAGTTTACTCTTTGATTTTTCTTCAAGTTTTATATTTCCTTGTAAAACGTTATGAATACATTCACATATAAAATTAATTTCGTTTTCGTTACAGACTTTTAAAAGAGCTTGTTGATGTTTTGGTTTAAGTTTATAAAGAGCATTTAATAAGTGTTCATGCGTCTTTAAGCGTCGATCCATCATTTGTAAATGACGGGTATTGGTTGGTTCTTGACATATTTAAACTCTTTTGTGGGAATGTACACTGTAGAATGACCATCAGATGGAAATATCTTTGATTTAATTCGACACATGTCAAAAGTGTCTTGTTTTAGATCTATCATCAAATAGCCATGTGCTTCTTTTGTAGCATCTCTGTAAGCATCTTCTATGAATTTGCTATTTTCTGGTGATACTTGTCGTGCTAAGTAACGTATTTGAGTTTTATCACGTGGGTTTTTAAAATAAATTATGTAGTTTGAATTCAAAGAAATGTCTCTTTGTCCTTTACCTTGATGAAATAAATTTTGAGTAATGTAAAATACACTCAAGTTCCTATGATGACTACCTTTGGTAAATATGTCAACAATGCGACCATCAGATTCCCTCATGAGATCATCGATAATAATAAGGTTAGCTTCCTTTCCATCAAACATATTCAAATCTGGTATACCCTGATAATAGTTTACATTTGCTAAATTATATAAGGGCTGCATTTCATCAAAACACCAAGTAATTTGATGAAAATTTGTGTTGCACACCTCATTAATATGTTTAATAAAGTTTGTTACAAAATTAGACTTTCCACATCCACTTGGACCTGCAACTATGGCAGTAAAAGGATGATAAAAATGAAACATTTTTAAATGCACGTGTGAACTCGAAAAGCGTTTCGGAATGAATAAAACTAGAAGTTACGATTGAATGTATTATATTTGATTTTGTTTTATATACAAAGATTACATACACAAATACTTTGAAAAATGATCACATACAGTTCATAGCTGTTTTGAAAAATATTACAGTAAGAAAATTATTATAAAATAAAGTTAAATCAGGTATAACAAATAACTAACTACATACATTAAAATTTACATCTAATTTTTCATGATATTATACAAAACAGTTGTCATAGTAAAAAAATAAAGAAAAAAGATAGTACATAATAAAGACAGAACTTTAAGTTATTAAAAACCACAATTAAAACACACACACACACATTAACATACATATTTTCGTTGTACAGAAATCGTTGATAAAATCAAATGTCCTTTATTTTATAATGACCCCATGCAAGAGTATCTGTTGAATTTTCTATTAAATAACGTTTTGTGTCATTGTGTGATAAAGATATTTTATTAATTTTTTGTGTATATATAGCATGTTTAATTGATTTAAATCTTATCATTTCACTGTATTGCGTTTTCTTTTCATATAGACATGATTTATAATCGGTAAGACAAAAATTTTTTGTTACACTTTTGTTAATCCCTTTTGCTTTACATATACATTTATTCAGCACATCCATTGCATACATTTTAGAGCGAAGACCTACAAACTCTTTAAGAATTTTACCGTTATTTTCGTCTTTAAAAAAACCTAACCGTTTTTTATTCAATAATGGTAAACCATATTGATTATTTGGTGGATAGTCGGACGTATCAAAGTAGTTGACTAAATCAAGTTTTATATCAGCATAATAATTTTGCGTAAATATTTGATATATTAAGCTATCGGTATCAGTATATAGTAACTTAATATTATCTTGATATTTCATTTTCATATAATCGTAATGGAAATCGTATAGTAATGTTTTAGATATATCTAAAATACAAAAACCGAGGTAAATTGGTTTATTATATAAAACGTTAGTTTTATTTAATTGTATTGCAACTAAGCTCTCTGAGAATATAGATAAACTATGGAATTCTGGTCTTGCTATCAAAGATTGAGCACCTTGAGTTTTGCCACGATTTAACCAATGATTAATTAATTTGACATTAACTCGTTTTCTTACATTTTCCATTGTTTTACCAAAAACAGAATTATTCATAAGTTTAAAAAAATCTTTCTCAAAATCTGAAGTGGCTAATGAACGCATATGAGTATTCAAGTCTATGTAACTTTTCAACCACGCGGATTGTTCAAATTTTAAAATTCTATGTACTTTAACCAATCGGAGACCATTTTTTAAACATTGCTTAAGGTTTCTATAATGAATGACGTAATTTTTTTTATTTTTTAAATTTGGGATCAGTTTCCTGTCTTTGCTGTTTCCTAAACATACGTTTTCTGGACAAAATGGAAAATCTGAATGAAAATCATGTAAATTTTTTGAATATTCTAAATCTACTTCCAATATTAAACCATGTTTGGCATCATCGGCTATATTAAAATCTGTATTTATATCGACCCATTCAAATTTGGCTGTTGGGAGACATTGGGACATAGCCCAACCATAAAGGTTATTTGCGTCTAAGTACATCAAAAATGAAGATGGTTTATCTGAATCGTATTCCGACATAAACATGTTATTTGCCACTGCATGTCTATTGCTGCATTGTGATATACCCCCCCGAATATTATTCGCTATAAACGTAACCTTGTCGATATCTGTTAAAAGTTCCAAATTTATTTTGGTAAAATTTAACATAGCATCCCAACTTAAACCAGGTGCTGTATAATAGTGGGCAGGATCTAAACCGTATGTTTTAAGACAGACATCCCTAAAGTTTTCAAATATATCTGCTAACAACAATACATCTGTTTTTAAATACAGGTCTGAATATTCACCCATGTTTTTACAATTAAAATGATTCCACACGTCTTGAGCATGATGGTATTCACTTTCTGTAATGTGACTATCATTTAAAGAACTATAAAATTGATCGCGAGTGGGAAGAGAAGTTATTTTTAAAGAATCAAATGTCGTCATGTATTCGTATGGATAAACACCTTTTCTTATTAAACGTTTAAAATCTTCTTCACATGGATATTTTAATTTGAGTTCACGAAATTGTTCAAGTAATAAGTTCTGAGCTAATTTGTTAAGGCTACTTGACATAAATTTAAAAGAATCAAGAAATCGTAATTTTATAACTCTGTTATTGATTTGTAAAACTTTAGAAAAAGAAATATATTTTTCCTTGTTCTCAGGAATAAGTTCAATGTCACCTTTCTCGAAATCAAGACCATGCACTATGAAATGAGCGTCATAATTACTTAAATTATGTAAAAACACTGGCACAAAATTAGGAGCTTTGTATTTCTGAGAGCATACTCTATGAGCTACACCTTCATATGCACCAGTATGCCAATTATATGATATTGTTCTATCCACGTTTAATTTAGTAGCACAAATGTAACAAGACTCACTTTGATTGATATTTATTTTATTTTCTTCAGTTAACGGTAATGGTGATTTGACAAAAGAATTCTTTTTACAAATATTTTCTAAATCTGCGTAAATGAATTGCATAAATTTTAGCGCACAATCTTGCCCTGTATAAGACCTATATACTGAAAGATTATCATCATAAGAACATTTAACATAATACCCAAAACTATACGTTTCATGTTTTTGGATATTAACAGTTGATGATTGATTTGGATTGTTAGAACAACTCTCTATTGGTTTTAAAAATGCTTCAAAGTCAGCATACACAACGAATGGAACTCTTAATTTACGTTCATAGTTGTTAAATGAAATTTGGTTTGATGGTATTAATTCATTAAACCAGTTTCTTTTTCTATCGTTTTCCGATGGTAAATTTGTACACACATTGAAACAGTCATTTTCTTGGTGTCGTTTTAAATTATCTAATGACGTGAAATTTAATAAACACCCATCACAAATATGAACTGCATGTTCAGAAGTCGATAACTGTTTAGATAATAATCTCGAGAGGTTTTTAATATAACAGAAATGACCTTTGGAACCTTGAGATATATACAATAAGTTTAAGTGAGTAATTTTACGGTGTTTCGTAAAGTGTAATGGACCCACAACTTTATTTGATTTGCTTATTGAATCATATTGTAATCCAAAAACATTAATACTTATACTATTTAATTTTTCAAACTTATGGATGTCATTAATTTTTATAGGAAACGATAGGTTATCAAATTTTAGTTTGTTTTTGTGTATCATATAAGATGATACCCTATTGGAACTATGAGTAGCTGGAAATAATCCTGACAAAACTGCCCAACGAAAGCATTCATGATCGTTATTTTGAACATTGATTACAGCTTTCTTATGTTTTATATCTAACGGTAGGTCTATGTATGAAGATCCACGCAATGGGTTAAATTTGTTGACATTCATATCCAAATGATTTATTTTAACTAAACTCCATCCACTACCTTTTTTTTGGAAATTGGTCATTTTGTTTGTTATTTCGGTAATTATAGATGAGAAAATAATATCTTTGTCATCACCTTGACAAACAAGATAGTTTGAAATTTGAAAATCAAAAACATTGTGTAGATTTTTTGTTTCTTGTGTGAAATCCGCATTGAGAATAAAATTAACTTTTACAACAGAATATTCTAAGATAGATCGTTCTAGTAATGTATAAATTATTTTTTTAATATTTTGTAAAAATAATTCAGGTGATTCAAGCTGTGTATCAGAAACTAAACTAGATTGCACTCGATATGTAATAATTCTATTACCGAAAGCACTATCAATGAATTGAACATTAGGTAGATTATTATCTCGTCTAATTAAATTATTTTTATGTTTATTGCTCTTATAGTGACTGGTCATATATTTTTTTGACACATATATGTGACACTCAGGACATTCAATTTTATCATTATGCTGTTCTGTACTTACATTTAAAATGTTATCCAGCGACGATGTAGATGTCGAAGGAGCTTCAAGACGAATATTTTTTCTTCTCTTTAATGGATCCTCTTCAAACAATTCAGTTGGCGCTAATCTTTTCCTGCTGCCTTCTCCATTCTGCATAGATCTGATGGATAAGAAAACTGTTAAAAAAATGTTATCTCACGAAATAAATATGCTATGTTTCTATTATTTAAATAGATACTAACATTATTTGTTATTTACACTGCAAACAATATGCTTTCATTGATAATACACCATCAATATCATCCTCATCGGAATGAGTTTGTTTTGAGATTTTATGTCCACTACATGGTGTATAATAAGGAGAAATATCAGGATCTCCCAACATTGATTCTGGCAAAACATTTAATATATACCAAAACCGTATGAAACGATGATATTTATGTAAAATTATCTTTTTATCGAAACTCGCAATCTCACTCTGAGATAAACTAGAAATATCAAGTGAGTGGTACATTTTGGTTGCACTTCAATGTTAAAAATATAAACGGAAGAAACAAGTTGAATGATTGTGCAAGATGTTCGAACCATTATAAATACTTTAAGTGTATCCCCTCTTCATGGATTCCTAAAACATGTTACAACTAGTCTTAACATAATAAAAAATGTTTTACTCACGTTTCGACTTGTCTTTGTTCCATTTTATCACAGAGCTCGTACAGTTCTTTGTCGTATTGCGATGACATCAGATCCATTGATTCGATGTTTTCGAGAAGTGCGACGAGTTCCATGTTGTATAAATCACAGCTTGTATCCATGGTAAGGAATGTCTCAGTATATTTTAAGTTATTTCAACGCTTATATACTACCCAAAACAATGTAATTACATTCTAAGCTATCCACTTTTTTCCAAACAATTTATGAATGTTCCCAATAACTTTACAATCGTAAGCATGAGCATGAAAAAACACTAAAAAGACTTATAACTATTTACAATAATACTTAGCAATAACACAATTCACAAAGAGTTCTAGAATCAAAAACAAATTAATCTATTAAGTATGTAACTTAAAAGAGTACAAAGTTTAAATACAATACAATGTAAGTTAAATTTAAACAGGTAGATTCTTAAGTACAGTTATTACAATAATAGTTTCTTATTTCAATAATAGTAGTACAAAGCATATGATTAAAGTTATGATATTAAAACATTAACACGCACTGGCACTTTTGTTCATTTGTCTGTGTCTATAAAATATTTCACACAATCGTCCTTACTAGCCAACTGTTTAGTTATATTGTATATAGTGTCCTTAACACTTTGCAAGTTCTTATCACTGTCGGTTTCCGCGTAATATTTGACTCGCACATCAGCGTGTTTCCAATGTTCCGTCGGTGCGATGTTTTTTATTTTATTCACTTCATACACCTCAATTTTTATGAGATGTGATGCAGAACTGTTGTCATCGCTGTTTGATCGGATGTATGAAACACCCCCGCTCGTCGATCGACCAACACTGGATGACTTTCTTGTTGTTGTCTTCTTCTTTTTTGGTTTTTCGAAGAACTCATCAATGCTGTTGCATTCGATCGGTCTTTTATTTGCTATTATCGCTTTTTTTACTTTAAAAGCGAGTGTACCTTCTTCATCACTAGGTTCGTCGATTTCTTCAGCATAATAGTAGTTTTTGTAAGTATTTTCAGAAAACTGTAACAAAATGAAATGAAACTGTTTTAATTATCGGTTAAGTAAGTTCTGTATGATAAATACTTATAGGTATGCGAAGTATACATGTACACATTAGTAACAATGATAAATTAATAAGACATCAAAGATAGCTACAATGTATTAACCTGGTGGACAACACATGGCATAAACAATTAATGAAACATCTGGTTACAACACTTTTAGATCAAAGTATATAAAGGTACTTACATTCATTTTTATAACACTTTCACTATTTAACTATTTCACAATTTTACTATCACTTCACTGTTACACACAACTGGAGATCACACTTCGAGCAGAGCACAGAGTGGAATACGATACCATGTGATTTTGAGTCGGTCTTTTATATGGAGAGGGAGTATTGTTTCCTTGCAGACAAGATCCAACATGTTTCGACTTTCACCTTAAATGTTCCGTTGAATACGTAATATCAGGTAATGTGAATAATGGGAACCGTAATTATTATGACAATGAGAAGACCCAAAGGGTTTTACCTAGAATTTGAGAAAGGTATGGTGTATTGTAACGATTGCTTTATCTATAATAAACAATGCCCGTAATGCGTAAAGGGCGACTATTAAGTAATTTTAAACGGCTTTTAAGTAGAAACACGAGTTAATAGAAATACGAGACAAAGACCTTTGCATCCTTCAAATAAAAAAGGGTCGCCGATAGAAAGTAGAAAGTCAATAACACAACGAAACAGGGAAAATGTTGCTTTATCTATCATAAACAATGCTCGTAATGCGTAAAGGGTAACTATTAAGTAATTTTAAACGGCTTTTGCGTAGAAACACGAGTTAATAGAAATACGCGACAAAGACCTTTGCATCCTTCAAATAAAAAAAAGGATCGCCGATAGAAAGTAGAAAGTTAAAAGCACAACGAACAGGGAAAAGGCACAAGCTTAAGGGAACCGTAGACCATGAACAAATTCGTGGTTCATACCTACCTCGCGGGTGATATGAAACGGATTCCGCGGACGATATAATTTTTATTCGCGGGTGTTATCAAAGTAATCCGCGGTAGGTATCAAGTTAATCCGCGGTAGGTATCAAATTAATCCGCGGTAGGTATCAAGTTAATCCGCGGTAGGTATCAAATTAATCCGCGGTAGGTATCAAATTAATTCGCGGTAGGTATTAAAGTAATCCGCGGATTGATTCGCGGGTTCCGCGGGCCGAATCTGGAGCAATCGAAAACGTCGGCCATCAGCCGCCGGAGCGCCGCGAGCGGAGCGGGCGGACCGGCCGTCGAACCTGCTCCAGTATCGGTGAATCCCTTACTACTTAGGTATTCTTTGGTTTTCGTAGCAAGTTAGAAGTATTTAACCACGTGAATCGCATGCCTAATCTCACCATATTTCTCATGGCGACTACGCTCTGATATAGCAACCAGCCTTTAGATGAAATTGTGTCATATTTTCGATTAAGTTTTAAATAATTTCTCTGCAATTAAGTTTCTTTGTACATTCATGAGCGAGAAAATGTTTATTAATATATATTATCAGTTAATGACATTTTAATGTATCATGTCATGTTTTAATGTATGTCAGTCATAAGTAGTTGAACAAATTAAAAAATTAAATGGCCTATACGCGTTCAGTTTAATTGAAACATTTATTTTCTCTGTTTGGAGTAAGTAAGTAATTTTTTTGAAGAGAAAAAAATAATTACACAAAAGTTTATAGGCGATTTGATGTTTTGAATTTGTGTAGTTACTTAATATGTTGCTGACTGTACGTCCTTGTTTGTTAACATCGTGCAATTGCTACGTTCGGTTGCGTGAACGTGAAAAGGTACAAATAATTATTAAATAATTGTTAATTTATAAACATGCGATGAAATTTGTCACACGGGTAGGTCATGTCCTGGATTAACACATAGGCTACTTTTTATCCCGGAAAATATAAAGCGGGACTTTATCCCGGAAAAACTTAATCACGCGGGCGGAGCCGCGAGCAAAAGTCTAGTTGTGCAATAAATACACTGGCTACTGTGTGAACGGGTACACAAAAACGCTTGTAAAATGCTGCTTGGTGAAAATCAATGATACTCCAAACCACAAACTGTAGAGTTAACTGATCAATACCTTCCCAAAATAGAGTATTTTACTATGTTCAAATTACCACCTCCATCTGAATGGACGGTATGATTTGATATGGACTGAGGATATGGATATTATGAAATGTTCCGTCGACGCAACGCGACGTACCGGAAATTTCCTTTGCTGCACTTCCAGACCGATCCGATACTTCGAATCTTTGCAACACATCGATAATCCGCCTGGTATCATAGATGTTACCATGAGGTAACCCATTTGTTCATTTCCCTTCTCTGCTATAAAAAAAAAATAAACCCTTAAGGGAAGGGTAATCGTTCATAATTCCAATTCGTTTCTTTAAGAGCGTACCTACAGCAGAAAGAAATACATTTATTGCTGTAGCGCATTTATGATTCTCTCAGAATTGTGGGTTGTTGTGTCCAGCCAGAGGATATCATTTATCATCAACCTGCGTGTATGTCGGCTTACGTAATAAAACGCGCATACTCACGCCTTTTATACCCGGAGGGGTAGGCAGAGGCTGAACTAGTTGCACCCACTTTTTACCGTGCGTATTCCGTCCCATGATGTGATAGGGGCCGAGCCTAATAATCCAATATCAAGATGTATTACGCAAAAAATATTAACTTAAAAAAATAAATGACGAGTCAATCAACTCCACGGCTAGTCATAAACAATAGCCACATCTAAACTAAATTACCAAGCACTGAGCTTCACGACGCTCCACAAAGCCGACGGTAATAGATTGTCTGTTTCTGAAGTTAATGTCGCACCTTTAGGACGAAAACACTTAAAACTGGTCCCTTTTTTATGAAAATATAATAAAAAAGGGACCGATATAATAGTGTTGTCCTTTTCCCAATTGAATATGGCGGTGTTAGAACTATTGTTGTATTGAAAATTTCGTTTTAGGTAATTTTATGACTATAACTCAATTTGCGATTTTTTTGAATTGTGTCGTTTCGTCCTAAAGGTGCGATGTGTGACATTCACTACCGAGTATTGTATCTTTTTCTATAGCTCGAAGAGAACTGTACATTGCGAACATGCACAACAATTAGAGTACCTAATTGTTAGTAAATTGATATCTGATCACGTCGCCTGTTGTAAGGTATTCTCAGAAGTTATTTTAATATCGGGAGTTCGGGGCAATGTTCCAGGCAAATAAAACTTCAGGTTCGTTTAATGCAGGAATTGTTGTGGGAAGCGGAATATCAGGCGTTTTTCAATCTTTAGCTAGCATAACTTTATACAGAGCGGATTTTTGAAGCCGGATATAACCGCCTCGCCACAGCCACGCGCGACGCGAATTGCGGCGCGACGAGCGACGAGCGACGAAAATAAATGTACGAAATTGTATGATGTATGCCACAGTTACCGGCGACGCGAATTGCAGCGCGACTTGCGGCGCAGCGAGAGTCGAGCGAATAATACAAAAGTACTATCGAGTCGGGCAAAGTGATATTGGATTTTTCTATTCAGTATCAGCCCGGAGTCTGGAATTTGTGCCCGGTATGGCGATAGGCTCGCCCCCTATCACATCATGGGACGGAATACGCTTGGCGAAAAGTGGGTGCACTAGTTGCGCCTCTGCCTACCCCTTCGGGGATAAAAGGCGTGAGCATGCGTTGCGTTACTAGTTACTACCGAGTACCGAGGCGGCCACAGCTCGGAGCGCGCGGCGGCGTCGGTGGACGCACTTGGAATCGCGCGACCGAAACAAAATATTTTGTTTTAGTCGCGCGACCGCGGTGAATTCATAATGGACATTGAACAATTTATAAGTGAAATACTTAGCAGACCTGCTAAACGTACTAAAGTTATAACGTCTAAGTTATATGCAAAACAAACGTAAATCTATAAGCCGACGAAATACATTTCTAATAACAAAGTTATGTAAAATTTCCTGTTTTTTATTAGTGTTAATATTTTTTACGCAGGAGTTGTGCCTTGTACCTGAAAAATAACAAGGACGCTATGGTCACGGGGCACTGTTTAAGGATTAATATAAGGAATAAAAGGTTAAAAGTAAATAAAAAGTTAAAAGAAGGCTATTTTATACTTCACACACTTTTAACGAAGCTTTTAATGTTTATTTGTCGCCGTTTAATCGAATTGGTCTCGAATGCCTTTACGATAAACTCTCTGTTATCACTGAATTCCTTAATTGTACCATTTATTGTAATGGCACGCTATGATGGCAGTTTTGACAGATTACAATAGTGATAAGTGAGGTCACATATCAATTCATTATTTAAAAAAATATACTAGCCAGCGATCCTATAAGCGATAATTGTAATAGATTTTATTTTTTAAAGGTTCGAATTTTGAATAAAAATGCCGAGTTTTGTCATAACATTATACATTCCAATAAGACATGTCCAAAAACGGACCTGTAATTCTAACCAAGACAGTTTTGGATAGAACTCCTAAAAACTACCCTTTTACAATAAATCGTTTAATTTTAAAGACCTCCTATTTTGAGATTTTTGTAATTTTATTTTGCTTAAAAACTACACTTTATATGAACGTTTTAAAAAAGTTAATTATAAATGGAGGGGTCTAAAAATATTTTTTTTATTTATCCAAGATCCATATTTTTACCGCTTTAATATCCATTATGTTTGGACCCTGGTTAGATTTTCAGGCCCAGGACCTACACAAAAAACGGATATCTCCTTTAAAATCGCCTACACGCGTTAAATTTAATTGATTTTTTCTTTATGTCAAGGAAAGTAATCCGTTTTATTTTATGAGTTTTGAATTTCTTCGTACTTGTTTGTGTTACGTACTGACTGTAACTAATAAAAATATACAAAAAAATATATATAAATGATAGAGAAAAGCTTAAAAAAAATCATGAAATGGTACCAACGTGTGAGTGTACCCTTGTGCTAGCTACTTATTAAACCTTACTTATCGGTGGTAATATATTGCTTAGTATCCTCAGCGTTCCCCTCATACTTCAAACCTGTCTTAGGAATTGAAAATGTCTGTCGTATGTACTTGCTAAAATTTACTTAAAAAATTAGGGCATATATTGTGTAGTACATATTTAGGCCATAGGCCTAAAGATTTCCAGACGGACCTGTCAAAAGCGGTCTGCATCCAGCGTGTTCCTAGGACCTTTATGAAGTCGTCTGTCCACCTTGCAGCGCAGGTGGACGTTCAACGCTGCGCTTTAGAGGCCTATGTTCAGTGGTGGACGTCATATGGCTGATAATGATGACGATATTTGGGACGAGAATCGAACACTGAATACCCTCCTCAGGTCCCGTGACTAACTCTATACACTGTACAATATGAAAGTTAATGAAAATTTAGATATTTCGATCATTCGACGTTTGAAGTAAATGAATAAACCAGTGAATGGATTATGATGATCTAATTTTATCTCGCAAAAAACTTGTGATATAATTTTAATTGCATAATTCAGTTATGTGAACTGTCATTTATACACACAAATTTACACAAAACAAGGGCTGTACTTATAATTTAGGAGGTTAATAACGGTGTACGTATATACCGAACATAATATTATAATGTTTGTTAAGGCTTTTATGAACTCTGTGGATATAATATTATGTACACAAAACAAATTAATCATTTGACTCCGTCGTCATAAATTTTAATTAGTTCGCTTAACTAATTGATGGTAGCGTTAGGCCGAAGCTGGTTATCTAAGATCATTAAGTACAATAAAGTATTAATTTCCTACAGAGGCAAATGTTATAACTTTATTGTATTATACAAACTGTTACTTTATTTATTCAAAACGTGTAAGTTAATCTGAGTGTATGGTTTATTTTTTCACTTTTTAAAACGCGGCAGCCATTCGCCTTTCTGTGTGCATAAATTATAATTAATTGTGTTCGCTTTCAGCGGCAATTCTGATTCATTCTGCATGCATATTGTTATATTTAGTCGTGTGTTAACTTTTAATTTTTAACTCTCAATGGAAAAAGAGGTGTGTTATTAGTTTTTTGTTTAGTGTCGGAATAAAAGCGTTCTTTCCTTGTTTTTTCTGGTGTAACAATTGTAGGTATTAATTTAGTTCTTCGAAAAGAAAATCATTCGAATTGGCCGAGATCATTAACACCTGAATCTGCTGTTTTATTTTGCTTTTTAGTCTACCCCTTCAGTAATATAGGCGTGGACTTATACCTATACTAACTATCTTATATATAAAATTCTCGTGTCACAATGTTCGTTCCCGTACTCCTCCGAAACGGCTTGACCGATTCTCATGAAATTTTGTGAGCATATTGAGTAGGTCTGAGAATCGGCCAACATCTATTTTTCATACCCCTAAGTGATAAGGGTTGTTATCCATTAACATTTTTTTTTTAATTTTTGGACAAAATTTTTTGTTTTTATTTTTCTGTAATGTGGCATTAAAAAATACATACAACCCTAAATTTTCAACCCTATACGATTAACCCCTATTTTTAATAACGATATTAGTAATTTAATAACTTTTCGATTTCGATGAATTTTGGCACACGGGTAGATTATGTATACTTTTTATACCGGGAAAATATAAAGCGGGTCTTTTATCCCGGGAAAACTCATTCACGCGGGCGGAGCCGCGGGCAACAGCTAGTAATATTATATAGTAATAAAAACCCATTTATGCTTTATAAAAATCCGGATATGTGCGAGTTGGACTTTCGTAACGAGGGTTCAGTACAAACTTTAACCTTAGTTTATAAGTTCAATAGTTCACTAAATTAATTAAAAAAATAATTAAATTGAAGAAGTTTGTAAATTCGCTATTTTGTTATTAAAGTATACGTTTACAGTTTTCAGATTTTTTCTTTACATGTGCGGTAAGACCTTGCTTCTTGCCAAATTTCATGATTCTAGGTCAACGGGAAGTTGAACGCAAGGGAACGAAAACCTAGAGGATACTCCCTCTAGGTTTTGGTTCCCTTGCGAAACCGAAAAATATACGAAAATATGTGACATAAACGGTCATATCATTTGATTGCGTTGACTTACAAGTTTGATTGTTTCACATCTGAAAAAGACCGTAGACCTCGAGTATTTGATATGTAATTTCAATTTGATATCATTACGCGTTCCTGAGAAAAAGGGTCTTGACAGACAAACAGACCGACCGACAGAAAAACATACAGACAGACAGATGGGCAACAAAGTGATCCTATAAGGGATCCTTTTTCCTTTTTAGATCCGAAACCCTAAAATGAATGTTTTATAATATTGATCAAATTTCCGGACTGACAATCGCTAAATCGAATCAAACATGTCGCGCTCATCCCTATTGCTTAGTAAATTGATGCCTTCACGTGACGTCACAGATGAATGGCGGACAATGATTGGCTGCCTTTATGTTGCCCGTATTGTCATTTTTTTGGCGGGAAACATGTTTGGAATTATTTTTAGGGGACCAAATTTATTTTACATTCGAGTAAATTTGAATTACCATATGTTCGGGTCATAAAAAAAACAATATAAAGTGATTCTACAATTAAAATATTGGGAATGGAGCTTAGAGCATTCAGCATTTAAGAATGGAGCAGTGAATAACACTTAATCATAAATATGCAGATTTTTATTACATTTACTGGTGGTAGGTCTCTCATATGTAAGAGTCCGTCTGGGTGGGTACCACCGCAATGTCTATTTCTACCGCCAAGCAGCAGTGTGCATGCACTGTTGTGTTTCGGTTTGAAGGACATTGTAGCCAGTGTAACTACAAGACATAGTGAGACTTAACATCTTATGTCTCAGGATGACGAGCGCAGTGGAATGCCACACAGTACTTTGTAACTCAAGGTGCTGGATGGTGTTGCTACTGTTTATGGGTGGTCGTATCACTTACCATCAGGCGAACGGCATGCTCGTCTCGTCATTCAATACCATAAAAAAAATATTTAATGAAATAAAACTATTTTGCGGATTTTATCGCGGTTTTTTTTTTAATTCATATTTTCTCTCGACGTTTCGAAGGCTTTGCAGCACTTCGTGGTCACGGGGTGGACTGAGGTGTTGGTGGTCCGAAAAGTTAATGTTACAATATCTACCTTCATTTTTTAATTATACATTTTTTAATTAATATTTTGTTGTTAATGACGGTCCGATCTACGCAGAAAGAGCTCACAGTGTCTTGAGGTGTGGCAATTGGTCTTTTGTGGTCCGATTTAATTAGATGTATTACTGGGGCCCAGGCTTGTGCAAGTCCAAACCATCTTCTCTATTGAAATTGGGATGTTTTTTCATTTCAATAACCTCGCGAATCATCCTAGGCTGGAATCGGTGTTCTTTAGCGAGGATTTGTGGCTTGTCCAATCTAAGGTAATGGTTGGAGCCTTCTTCTGAGTGTTCAGCTACTGCAGACTTCGTAGAGCGTCGATGTTTCATCCGTAATAGTAGTTTAATTTCAATTTCTAACATTCGCGTAAACGTAAGATATCATTACGTAACGTATTTACCAATAAGGTCTTGAGTATTGAGTCATGTGCTTACCTCTTAAGGTATTTCCAACAAAAATCATCCATAAATAACGAATAATTTCACCAAAAATCACAGTCTTAATTTCTAGTTTTTTTAATCATTTAGTGCGAATATGGCGTGTCCTTAACTGTATTTTTCTGATTGAAAGTGAGATGTTGCCGCTGCGACGGATTCTCTAGAGTAGTAGAAGTGGCATTAGAGCATGAAAAATTAATATTATTTTTTATTGATATTTATTTTATTCGAAACTTACTTTTTTTATTTTGCATCCGCGTTTCGAATAAAGTATGATTTTTAAGATCAGTATGTGGTTTCATTTATTACCGCAACGTTAAAATGACCCTGTATACAAAATATCTTTAGAATTTAAAATAAGTATACTCGGAGAGAAAGTGAGCGATAGCCTAGTTGGGAATGGAACGGTCTGCCGAGCCAATGTCCGGAGGTTCAAACCCAAGGCACACACCTCTGACTTTTCGAAGTTAAGTGTGTATTGTTTATCAATTATCGTTCGCTTTAACGGCGAAGGAAAACATCGTGAGGAAACCTGCATACCTGAGAAGTTCTCTATAAGAATTTCGAAGATATGTAAAGTCTGCCAACCCGCACTAGGCCAGCGTGGTGGACTAAGGCCTAACCCCTCTCAGTAGTAGAGGAGGTCCGTGCTCAGCAGTGGGCAGTATATAATACAGGGCTGATTGCATTGCATTGCATACTCTGAGACTAACGGGATTAAATTGCAAGCGAAGGCTAATAAAAACAAACACGAGTAAACTAATAAAACATCCATCTTTCTACTTAAACACATACCTACGCTCTTTTTATTTTTATTTTATTTATTTAGGAAAACAAACAGCACAAATTATAACATAAGTAAAATAACTTTTACACTAGCCAAATAGTGTTCACAAATATTTTTTCCAAATTGAAGACACTCTTGCTACCGAACAAATTTGAAGAGGAATCAAAGAGTAAAACAAATTGAAAATTTATTTCATATCTTGAAGTAATGTGAAACATACAAAAGTTAAGAAGGATTTTAGATTATAATATTAACAAATTGGTCAACTATCTGTTTTAGATACCTATTAGTATAATATACTTATGATCAACCACAAATGAATGAATACATTATATACATAGCGTTACATCTTTTTCCCTTTTCAGGGGTAGGCAGAGGTACACCTCACACCCACATAACGCTAGCTATATTAGGTCCCATGTAATTTAGGGCGGGTCTAATGCCTTGATATTAAGACGTTCCATATCAGTTAATTACTATGTAATTCTTATATTATTGGTTCGTTAGTTCGGTTGGGTGTAAGGGATCCGGATAGTGTCGACTTACGTGAGATGACTGATTGACTGAAATCGGATATACACAGGCCTATCCCGGATCGCGACACACTTAGATAAGTGGGCCATTATAGTGGGTTTTACACCTTGAATACAGCGGTCGCTATATGGACGGATACAAATATTCTTCCACCAGCATAGCCCGATCTGATTTAAATTAGAAGTTGCTTCTATCGCTTGTTATGGCGAATGTTATAAATGTCTGTTATAGGTGTACATATCAGAATATTATTATAGTAGCTTTTGCCCGCGGTTTCGCCTACGTTGTAAAGTTTTTCTGGGATAAAAGTCGCGCTTTATGTTTTCCCGGGATAAAAAGTAGCCTATGTGTTAAATCAGGATATAATCTACCCGTGTGCAAAATTTCATCGAAATCCGTTCAGTAGTTTTTGCGTGAAAGAGTAACAAACATACATACATCCAGACATCCATTCTTACAAACTTTCGCGTTTATAAATTATAAACTATAATATTTATATTAGTAGGATGTTATGACAAGCCTGTCAATAATGTATGTATGAATACGTATGCTGTTGGAGTTTCTTATATAAATAAATAAATTTAGGTGCTATAGCTAGGTAGTAAATATTGCGCACAGCTTTATTTATACTAGTGGTCGTCCGAGGGTTGAAATTCGACCTTCAAATTTAGTGTAGTAGTAACAGATCTAATGCATAAATTTTATTTTTCTGCATATCTCTCATATGCCTTTTAATTATGCCAAAATATCTCACATTCTTCCGTGCACGCTGATGAGCTTAAAAAGGGGTGAGTACAAAATTATTTCTTCACAAATTAATATATCTAGATAAGAGATAGATTTTCCAGCCATTAGGACGGATACTGATCATCTATTTCATTTTTATTTAAACATAATTGACATCAATCCATTGTTGGGTTGAGAAGACAGCTTTTATTTGTAATTGTTATAGAAGTTTCATTCGCTGCGACAGAAACATTTCACGTTTTTCTCGCGGAATGTGTAATAGCGACATTTTTGGCCATAAACACAAAGTTGGACAGAATTTAATTTTCAAATAAGAGGTCGTAATACATATATTTAAAGCTATTCCATTCACACCTTTTATCCTCGGAGGAGTAGGCAGAGGTGCAACTAGTGCACCCACTTTTCGCCGTGCCTATTCCATCCCATTATGTGTTAGGGGGCGAACCTATAGTCATATCGGGCACAAATTCCAGACTTCGGGCTGATACTGAGTAGAAGAACTCAATATCACTTTGCTCGACCCGGGAATTGAACCCGAGACCTCAGCACTGCAGTCATACCTTTATACAACTACGCATGTGAAGATGTCAAATATATTTTCAAGTTAAATTAATGTATGATAGTTACTTTCATAAAACTGGTCACCGTTTTCAGATTAGTTTAAAATTAGTTACACATTAATCAAAGTAATTTTGGTATAACGAAACACATTCTAAGAATGTATAATATACATATTATGACAAGATACACGTGACCTAAATTACCCTGAACCTTTTCACCTTTGAGACCTTTTGGGACCTCTAATATAATATTTACAAAACATTTTAAAATAGTTATATTTTACGTGAAGTATCGAATGTCAGTACAAAATCAGAATTATTGCAGAGGCAGGTTTTCCAAATAATTTATACACACATTAAAAAGTGTCGATAACCTAATCGGTATCGAATGGATTGCCGAACGAAGCTCTACACACTGTAGGTTCAAAGCCCAAACACCTCTGACTTTTTGAAATGACGCCTGAATTCTTTGTTAAAATTGTCGCTCGCTTTCATTGTTATGGAAAATATTGTGAGGAAAACTAAATCAAATTTAAATTAGTATCGTGTGCCCGTGCCGTCTTTTCTTAAGCGGAATCTCCACTGTCAAAGGTTCTCAAGTAATAGTGAGACAGGACTCCGTTTAACTAAAGTAGGTTTTTTTTCCCGCAAATGGTTTTAATCTACTGAAAATTGAAAAAAAGAAACGACTGGATTTCTTGTTGGCTCTGTCCTTCTCCCTGGAGATTTTATTATTGGAATGCTTGTATACTCTATAAACTACCGACTTAGACTGAGTACTAGCTCGCATTGCTCACAGTGGTAGCTCTGTATTACTAGATATATACTGACCCCAGAACATGACACAACAAGTTATTAACGTGGGAATCACAGGCTTGTGGTTACTCGGTCCGTAAAGTGCTTGTCCATTAATAAAAACAGAATTCGCAATGTTCCGTAACTATCCTAAATAAATATTCTGACGTTTTAATGTGTAACATAAGATGATGATGATGAAGATGATCATATATTAGGATTTTGTTTTCGGGAATCTATCCAAATGAATGGTAAGTTGCCACCCTGGATATTTGTTCTCTGAATTTATAACTAACTATAAAGCTAAGTATAGACTGGCAAGTTCTCTCAGCAATAAATTCTGCAATTTCCAGATTCGTTAGCACTAACAGCAATATTTCAATAATTTTATACACATGCGACTCGCAAGTCTTGCAAGCTTTAAAATTTGCAGTAAAAATTGCTTGCGGTATATAACTTCTGCAAGTTTTCGTTAAATAGTCGGTAAATAACTTGAGCACATTACCGCGTGCTAGAGCATAGTGTAGAGCTACCACCATACCATACCAGCCCTGTATTATATATTATATTATATATCTAAAATGTGATATAAATGTGTAACAGAATGTCATCCTTTATATATTTAGTCTAGTCTATGGTCCACTGTTTATGGTTGGTATAAAAAAGATTAAATATGGCAGTTGGCTTTCAAACACCACGACAAGCGTAGTTTTATTTTATAACAGGTTATGGGCCCAGTCCCCACAAAATAATTAGTTTTCATTAGTAGCCAGTAAAGTTGTGTACAGAAATGGCGAGTAATTATTCAGTTAACGTTCCAAAGTTAAAAGGACGTGAAAATTACGATGACTGGGCATTCGCAGTCGAGAATTTTCTCATCCTGGAAGGAGTCGACTTGTCTAGTGAAGAAGAACTAGATGTATCAAGCGACAGAAAAGCCAGAGCGAAGATGGTTTTAACCATCGACCCATCCCTTTACGTCCACATCAAAGGCGAAACCACAGTGAAAAGTACTTGGAATAAGCTGAAGTCTTTGTTCGACGACACCGGTTACACACGCAAGATCAACTTATTGAGAACATTAATATCAATTCGCTTAGAAGCAAGCGAGTCTATGACGGCGTATGTAACGCAGTTAGTAGAAACGGCGCAGAAATTAAAAAGTACGGGTTTCGAGATAAATGATGAGTGGGTTGGCTCATTGCTGTTGGCGGGACTTCCGGAGAAGTTTAGCCCGATGATCATGGCCATTGAGCACTCAGGCATGAGTATTAGTGCGGATTCTATAAAAACTAAGTTATTGGACATGAGTACAGATTTTGAGGTTAAAACAGAAAACGCATTTGTGGCTAAAAATTTTCGGAAACGAAATGTCGGTAGCAATAAAACGTTTTCGAAATATAGTGGCAACACTGGCAGCAACGGAAATAGTGAACCACAGTCATCTGTCAGTGTCAGTGGAAACGTCAAATCGCAAAAATTTATCCGTTGCTACAAATGTAAACAAGTCGGACATTACAAAAATCAGTGTCCAGAAGAAAATAAGCCGAATACGAATGCATTCAGTGCAGTGTTTTTGACCAGTGAATTTAGCCAAAACGATTGGTACGTCGATTCAGGTGCCAGTACTCATTTAGTGTCTAATGCAAGCATGCTGTCCAATGTTTCGTACGAACCGAAAACGAAACAGATTATTGTGGCAAATAATTCAATCGTGGATGTCGTATGTTCAGGAGACTTACAGATTATGACTGCAGTTGGAAATAAGCAGTATAAAGTAAGCGTCAACAATGTTTTGTGTGTGCCGCATCTCACCACAAACTTATTGTCAGTGAGCAGAATCATCTCGAGTGGCAACAGAGTGGTATTCAATCAGCAAGGATGTTTTATTTATAACGCTAAAAACATATGTATTGGTGAGGCAAGGTTAGATAATGAAGTTTACAGATTAAACACAGTGAAGTCTCAACAACTAATAGCGGCGACAGTAACAACTTCAAGTAAAACATGGCACAGAAGGCTAGGTCATATCAATGCTAATGACCTAAGCAAAATGAAAAAGAATGGAATAGTTGAGGGTGTGTCATTCCAAGACAATGGTGACAGATCAGACAAATCCAACTGTACAGTATGCTGCGAGGGTAAACAGGCCAGGGTACCTTTCCCTCTGAGTGCAAGCAAAAGTTGTGAAGTTTTGGAATTGATTCACACCGACTTGTGTGGACCCATGGAGAATAAGTCGCTTGGAAATAATACATATTTCCTTATATTTGTAGATGACTATAGCAGAATGTGTTTTGTGTACTTTCTCCAGTCAAAACACCAAACATTTAAGTATTTCAAAGAGTTCCAGAAGCTGGTTGAAAATCAGCAATCAAAGAAAATTAAAGTCTTGAGGTCTGATAACGGTGGTGAATTCTGTTCAGCTGAAATGGAGAGCTACTTAAGAGGTTGTGGCATAGTGCATCAGAAGTCAAATGCGTATACTCCAGAACAAAATGGTGTGTCCGAAAGATACAATCGTTCTATAATAGAGAAAGCACGATGCTTATTATTTGATGCTCAACTCGATAAAAAGTTTTGGGCGGAAGCAGTTAATACTGCAGTATATTTGAAAAATAGGTCACCAGCATCAGCACTAGGCCAGAACACAACCCCCTACGAAAAGTGGACAGGTAAAAAGCCAGATATTAGTCATTTACGGATTTTTGGCAGTCCAGCAATGGTACACATCCCAAAACAAAAACGCAGAAAGTGGGATAAGAAAGCAACTCGGATGTCACTGGTTGGATATTCTGAAAATACGAAAGGTTATCGATTGTATGATCCAGATAGTCAGGAAATAGTTATATCTAGAGACGTGATCATCATGGAGAAAGCTGATGAAAATTTGACAATGACGGTAATGCAGGACAATCAGCAACTGGATGCAGAGACTAGTGACAAGCCAGATGATAGTCAGTCAAGTAGCACAGATGGCGAAGATGATGTCAATGATGTTACATATGTTCCCAGTGAGTCAGCAAGTGACAGTGACAGCTTCTATGATACATATAATGCAGATAATGTGGCACAGGGGACTTTGCAGGTGTCAAAGCGTGTTAGACATCAACCGGACTACTATGGTTTTGGTGGCATGGTGTGTGTGGAAAATGTTGGTGATCTGACTCTTGAGGAGGCTCTGAGAGGGACAGAACGGCAGCAATGGCTAGAGGCTGTACAGGAGGAGTTAAGAAGCTTTAATGAAAATGATGCATGGGAGCTTGTAAATGCTCCTGATCATGGGACAATAGTGCAGTGCAAGTGGGTGTTGCGTAAAAAATATGACTGTGACAATAAAGTTCGTTATCGCGCTAGACTTGTAGCCAAGGGCTTTTCTCAGAAAAAGGGTGTAGACTACACAGAGACTTTTTCCCCTGTAGTGCGACATACAACTCTTCGATTACTATTTGCATTGTCAGTGAAGTTAAAATTAACTGTAAGTCATTTAGATGTAAAAACTGCCTTCTTAAATGGCAATTTAGAGGAGACAATTTATATGCAAACACCAGATTGTTTTAATTGTGATGTAAATGGAAATAAAGTTTTAAGATTAAAAAAGGCCATTTATGGCCTAAAACAGGCATCCAGAGCCTGGAATAAAAAGGTTGATGTTTGTTTACAAGATAATGGATATAAACGGTCACAGTTAGAACCATGTATGTATATTAAAAATATTGATAAATGTATAACCATTGTAACAGTTTATGTTGACGATTTCTTTATATTTTCAAATGACAATACTGAGGTTAAAAAGCTTAAAGATGTATTATCAAGTCAATTTAATATTAAAGATTTAGGAATAGTGAAACAGTGTTGAGGAATGAATGTAAACTTCAGTGAAAATAAGTGTTCTGTTACTTTAAGTCAAGAGAGTTATATTGATCAATTGTTAGAAAGATTTCAAATGACAGAGTGTAAAACTATTGATACTCCAATGGATTGTAAACTAAATATAACTAAAGGTTCTAATGTTAATAACTTACCTTACCAGCAGTTGATTGGTAGTCTCATGTATTTATCTGTCCTAACCAGACCAGATATAACATTTTGTGTAAATTATTTAAGTCAGTTTAATAATTGTCATACACATGAGCATTGGGGATATGCAAAAAGAGTGCTTAGGTATTTAAAGAAAACAAAAAATTTTGGTATAAGTTATTTTGAAGATGGCAATTCAGAAATTAAAGGATTTGTAGATGCAGACTGGGCTAACAATAAAATTGATAGGCGGTCATATACTGGATATTGTTTTGTCTTGTCTAATGGTGTAATTTCATGGGAATGTAAAAAACAGAAAACTATAGCTTTATCTAGCACTGAAGCTGAATATATGGGAATGTCTGAGGCATGCAAGGAGGCCTTATATCTAAGAAATTTACAATTTGAAATTACTGCTAATATGTATACTATTAGGTTATATAATGACAACCAGAGTGCCCAAAGATTATCAGAAAATCCATTGTTTCACAAGAATTCAAAACACATAGATGTAAAGTATCATTTTTGTAGAGAGTGTGTTTCAAATAAAATTGTTAAGTTTCAGTATATTCAGACATCTGAAATGCCAGCCGATGTGTTTACCAAGGCTTTGTGTCCTAAAAAGCATTACAATTTTATAAAAACATTAGGTTTGAATGTAAGTAATGTGTAATGTTAAAGATTTTTTAAAGTAATTTTAGATATAGTGAGGGTATTATATTATATATCTAAAATGTGATATAAATGTGTAACAGAATGTCATCCTTTATATATTTAGTCTAGTCTATGGTCCACTGTTTATGGTTGGTATAAAAAAGATTAAATATGGCAGTTGGCTTTCAAACACCACGACAAGCGTAGTTTTATTTTATAACATTATATACTGCCCACTGCTGAGCACGGGCCTCCTCTACTACTGAGAGGGGTTAGACCTTAGTTCACCACGCTGGCCTAGTGCGGGTTGGCAGACTTCACATACCTTCGAAATTCAGAGAACTTCTCAGGCATGCAGGTTTCCTCACGGTTAAAGCGAGCGATAATTCACTAAGCGAGCTATACTAATAAATAAAAGTATCAAATCCATATGTGGTCCATATGTGCCAAACATCTAAATTTTAGGTTACCTGGTTGTCAATAATCCCGAACGCAATACCAACTAATGACAACTAAATTAAGGGTTAGTTGATCTACAGGATTAGAGCTCGGAATATACACAATCCATTAACTATGATTTATCCTGTGGCTGTCCTAGTAATAACTTAGTTGTGTGAAGTACGTACAGATAATGAATCAATCTTATCTTACGAATATCATAAACTAGACTTCTGCTGGCTGAGTTTTTCCGGGATAAAAATCCCGCTTATATCCCCGGGATAAAAAGTAGCCTATGTAACTCGATGATAATGTAGCTTTATATTGGTGAAAGATTTTTTCAAATCTTTCCTCCTTATAAAATTCTAGTATAGATGCCGAAGAAGTTTGTGAAAATGTCTGGATGTTTGTTAACAGTAAACGCAGAAACAACTAAACGGATTTGGATGAAATTTGGCACACGGGTAGATTATATCCTGGATTAACACATAGGCTACATTTTATCCCGGTTCTTTGATCCAATGGGAAAAAAATTAATGAAAAAAAACACACTCACTCACGCCTTTTACCCCCGAAGGGGTTTGGCGGCGAAAGGTCGTCGCCACAGTAGAGGAACAGATGATACGTTCCTCTATGGAAGGGGAAGATTCCCAGTCAGGCAGAGTTGCGCTTGACCGGCCGCTGCGCCTCCGATGGTTCCTAATCGGAGGTGGTATATATAGTTCACTTCACGCGAATATTGCTATCGCAATTCAGGAGCGTGTATTGCCATCTGGTAATCGTCTATACCACTTCGATGTCTGATGGATGAGTGTCGGGTCATCTAGTTGACTATTATTGTAGTAGTTCCCAGCGATGTTGATAGGTGGTGGTGTTGTCAATCATTAAACCGCCTTACGTTCGCACCTCAGAAAACGTTCCAACTACTATTAAAAGGAATATTAAAATCACCACCGCGAATTAAATTTAATAATATTACTGTCAAAAGAAAAGAATCAGTTTGTTACCTAGGGTAGGGAAAAATCAAAAAGGAACTTTTACGCCTTGACAAGGATATCGACTTCTACGTGGGGACTCTCATTCACTACGCTTAAAGTCATCTATGGAGCAACTTATCTAGCGTGTATTGCATACGGATCATCTGTATGGGCCGATAGGGCTACTATCGGTGCTGTGCGCAGGAAACTGCTACAGAGTCAACGTTTGGCGTTGATATTCTTGTGTAAGGCGTATAGAACTGTTAGTACGGAAGCTTTGCCTGTCCTCGCGGGTGTGCTCCCAGTCGATTTGGAGGTACAGCGTCGCGCCGCTATGTATTACTCAACCAGACAGGATACACAGGTAGGTACACTGGCTGGTTATGCAAGTCGAAGTAAGCCACTATGATTTTAAATCATGTGTGCAGTGGGCTTCCAGTTGTGTATAAAATATATTCTCTATTATATATATCTAAAATATAACAAAATTTCAGTTTTCGCTTCGATATTGTTGGTTAGAGGTCCCTCGGGGTTCTATTATAGCATTATTCTTGGTTACTTTGCGTAACTTTAAACAATTGAATAGCATGAAAAAATTGTGACAATTTTTTGTATATTTTTTTTTAAGTTTATCAAAATTAGCAAAGGTGACCTCTTTGTTAATGTATTTTACTTTTTCATTCCTAATACATTTTTTGGGCTGACTTTTGAATGTCTGTTAAAGGTTACACCGCACATACGTATTTCTACATTGTTTTTTATAATTTATGTACCTACATACTTTTTTATTTTTTTTTACTGTTGGTAGGTCTCTCATATGTAAGAGTCTGTCTGGGTTGGTACTACCGCAATGTCTATTTCTACCGCCAAGCAGCAGTGTGCATGCACTGTTGTGTTTCGGTTTGAAATATATTGTAGCCAGTGTAACTACAGGACATAGTGAGAATTAACATCTTTTGTCTCAGGATGACGAGCGCAGTGGAATGCCACACAGTACTTTGCAACTCAAGGTGCTGGATGGTGTTGCCTGTTGATACTGTTTATGGGTGGTCGTATCGCTTAACATCAGGCGAACGGCATGCTCGTCTCGTCATCAATGCCATAAAAAAAATATTAAGCTATGGTGGAAAAATTTTGAGATATTGTATAATGTTTAATTTTCTATGTATCATTCTGATTGTTTTATGTACTTCCTATAATATATTAACTAATAAAATATTAACCATAATATAACATTAACAAATCATCTTTAGATAAAACTCGTCCATCAGCTGAATAAAATCGGACGAAATATCTTAGAAATATTTTCATTGTCATAGTTTGTTATGATTAAATTGGTTTCGTTGTAAAAAAAATAGTTTCAGCTTAAAGGCAATATTATTTAAACTCACTCTTACGTCACTGCGGTAAAAATTATTTATCAGTCATTTGGGGATAGTGTTGTAGGTACATTATTTAACAATCACTATATAATTGTAAAAATGTGCCACAATTTATAATGTACAAAAAAACTAAAAAAATATATAAAATTTAAATGTTACCTAGTTATTTATCCGTGCAATTTTAACTTTCAAGTTGTTATTTTTTTTTTATCATTGATAAATGAGCACTTAAGCAAAAAATATAGTTGTACAATTATACTTCAAATGTTTAATTTTATATTCAGTCATGCTATTATTTATTTTATGAATAAGTATCTTCAAACGAATGAAAGTCTTTTGAAATAATATAATAATGTTTTCTAAACAATCCAGTATAGTGATTTCAATGGTTTAATATCTTATTAAAATATATTATAATACTTTATTAGTAAAGTTTGTAAGCTCTGATGCTTTCAAAGTTTCATACGATATAAATATGAACTTTCTAAATACGTGAGGTACTAAAGAGTATTGTTATTTTATTAAGGCGCAGCTAGGAGTCCTTACTTAGGTCGTAGATACTACGTAGAAGCTGTAAATTGAACTCTTTTGTTTGTAACACCTAATTTCTTTTGAAGACATGTGCTTGAGTTTTCATTTTGAACTGTCAATTAATTCTAGTGCACTTTCCTATAATAAAAGTTACCTTATTTACATGTTATTCCAGGACATGATCTATTTATGAGCAAAACATTCGAATCCTTTCCGCGGTGTCTGTGTTTGCTACTAACAAAAATTGAAATCACTACACATGTTCACAGATTTTCCTATATACTCGCGTGGTAGTACTAACGTTGTCGAAATAGCGGATTTGTGCTGTAACAATCCTATGGAAGCTGTTGACCCAAAAACTATTCCGGGTATTTTCGCTCTATGAATATGATTCAAATCCGCTTAGTATTTCAACGTTATGCACTACATAAGCTACTAAACAAATTCCAAATTCCAAGTCGCCTATACATTTTGTGTTGTTACTATTTTTCATAGTATTGAAATAAAAGGAATTTAATTCACAACAAAGAAAAAAGTTCAATTAAATTGAACGCGCACAGGCGATTTGATATTTTTAATTTGTTTAGCTGTGTATGTGGGTGACTGTACCGCTGAATGACCAGTGGGTTTAGAATGTGGCAAAAAGACGCAACTCGTAAGATTTCGTTTAACTTTGATGTTCGTGATTGATCGAGAGATCAATACGTCACGTGTGTCTGTCAACCAATCCCAATAAAACGACACGGAGCCGTGTGATGTTTTTTGTCACGTTAAGGGCGGTATTAATAAATCTTGAGTTGGGTATCCCGCAGACTACTTGATGCTGCTTAAAGCTAAAATGAACATCTTATGTCTCAGGATGACGAGTGCAGTGGAATGCCACACAGTACTTTGTAACTCAAGGTGCTGGATGGCGTTGTAAGTGTTTATGGGTGGTCGTGTCGCTTACCATTAGGCGAACGGCATGCTCGTCTCGTCATTAAATGCCATAAAAGTTTAGGATTTTGGCAGGTAAAATCCTCGAAAAGTGCAAATAAATATATTGGTATTGTTGTTGTTGAAATTATGAAACTATTATTGATCAGATGATTTTTATAATAGGTTCACTATTATAAAAATCATCTGATTAATAAAAGCTACATCTTCCCCAAGGGCTGTATTTAATTTTAATTCGATTACTGTTACTCTGGGAAGGCTTTTTGTGCGACCAAAGCGAGGAAATCCTACTATATATATTATCCTATTAATATAATAAACGCGAAAGTTTGTAAGTATGGATGTATGGATGTCGGATGTATGTTACTCTTTCACGCAAAAACTACTAAACGGATTTCGATGAAATTTGGCACACGGATAGACTATGTCCTGGATTAACACACAGGCTACTTTTTATCCCGGGAAAATATAAAGCGGGACTTTCATCCCGGGAAAACTCATTCACGCGGGTGGAGCCGCGGGCAAAAACTAGTATTTAATAAAGAAGTTTTAAAATTCACAAGCAATTTACTCTATTAAAATATCGGTAATTCATAAACGCCAATATTACTGAAAGTAAATTTAGCCATTTAGCAATCAAATTAACTGACAACGTTTACTTACCGTTTAAAGGCCGGTCTTAATAACTTACTAACATATAAAAAACAGTTAAAATGCTTAGTTTTGGTGATTATCTATAAACTAAGATAGATGAGAATACCTGAACCTTACCTTATCTTACCTATCGGTCATCGGAGATTCGAATATTATCGATAAACTACCTACTGTCATTGGTGCGTTTCGTTTTTGCCAAAGCTGAACATGAAGCTATTAATTATTATTATGATAATCTATGCAGTATTTTATTTTATTACATATAATCGAATGTAAAATACCGAAAATAATTATACTTGAAAACATAAAAAGTACTCAATTATATTTTTCTAAAACATAACGTTACTACTACTTATAGTGGAATTTTTAATGCGACAAAGTAATTTGACAGATGAAGTGTTGCCAAAGATACAGGAATTTTAATTGTTATGAGGCAAATTTTGATGTCTTAATATCGACATTTAGGTACTAATTTATTGTAAACTGACCCCGCAAACGTTGTTTTGCCATCAGTTACCGACCGGGGTTAAAAGTTATTAAAAAAATAGGGGTTGATCGTAGAAAGGTAAAAATTTAGGATTGCATGTATTTTTGAATGCTGTATCTAGCTGACCCGGCGAACTTCGTACCGCCTAACAGTCGATTCGTTAATTATTTTTTTTAATACTTATTCTGCTATTCGGGACGCCGGGTCAGCTAGTAAGATAAAAAAAGAAAAAGAAAGTTAATAAGTCAACAATTACATTGCGTCAAAAAATAAAAATTATAAAACACAGTCACTAAAAATCACAATGAAAATTATAATTTCATTTAATTCAATTTAATTTAATTTTAGATTTACTAACGTCACTCAATTGTTTTGCCTTCCCGGAACCTCTCCACTAACACTTAAACTTTATGGTATGGTATTAAAGTTCAAATTGACTCTACATTTTAGTTAAAAAACGTTTGTATGGGAAAAAGAAAAGGGCTGTTTTTAGGGTTTTCCCGGCAATGATTCGATTTTTTCTCGCCGTAAAAAGCATCCTTGGACGTCAACGAACATTTAAAAAAAGAATTGGCCAAATTGGTCCAGGCGCTGTTCAGTTATGCGCTTACCAAAACATTTTGCGATTCATTTTTATATTATAGATTAATAAGCATTCAATTTACTGGTGGTAGGTCTCTCATTATGTAAGAGGCCGTCTGGGTGGGTACCACCGCAATGTCTATTTCTACCGCCAAGCAACAGTGTGCATGCACTGTTGTGTTTCGGTTTGAAGGACATTGTAGCCAGTATAACTACTGGACATAATGAGACTTAACATCTTATGTCTCAGGATGACGAGCGCAGTGGAATGCCACACAGTACTTTGTAAGTCAAGGTGCTGGATGGTGTTGCTACTGTTTATGGGTGGTCGTATCGCTTACCATCAGGCGAACGGCATGCTCGTCTCGTCATTCTATGCTATAAAAAAAAAAAAAAAAAAAAAAAAAAAAAAAATATAATTGATAAAATGTACAATATTATTTAATCCAAACAAAATATCGTAAACCGGTTCCTATTATCTATAGGATCCATTGATGTCTTAAAATTAATACATCAATGATAGGATCTGTTTTTTTATCACTTCCAATATATTTTGTGCGTTAACAGTTGCCATACTACTCTATCGAAGCAAAAACGCGGGCATAGAGAAATAACGATTACCATAGATATCGTAGAGCATCGACTCTCACACACCTGTGGTTCGTCGGTGACTTGGCTGTTCATCGAGAGACGGCAAAGAAAAGTGCACTTTATTATAAACTAGGTGTTGCTAACGGCTTCGCTTGAAATACTTTTTCCGCTACAAAAGTCTCTTAAACACAGTACGACACCAGCGCCATCTACTTAATGATTCAGATTAAAAATAGCCATTATTTGGACCAAATTACCGGGATAAAAAGTACCCTACACGTTAATCCAGGACATGACCTACCCGTGTGCCCAAATTCATCCAAATCCAAAGATCTCAACATTAATATTATAAAAAGGAAAGATTTGACTGTTTGTTTGTTTTTTATCCCGGAAAAACTTTTTCACGCGGGCGGAGCCGCGAGCAGAAGTTTAGTATAATATAAGTAAGATAAAACTAAACGTAAAGTCACACTCTAATCGATGCTCCCTAATAATGGTAATTAAATTATGACTACATCTACGCTAACTGTCAAATAAAATTAACTTGAAATTTTTTAAATAAAATCTATGGAATAAAGCAGGTGCATCAGTTAAAGGTATGTGCCCTCCCGCGCCCATGATCACCCACACCCCGTGCAAATACGGACATGTTGCCGACCTTTAAAACGAATGAAGGGGGACGAGTATTCCCACGGAACGTCTCGAGTGTATTCAATGAGGGAATTTACTGAAGTCGCCTTTACATCGAGGTATTGACAATACTCTTCATTGAATTACACTGGCTTTAGAAAATAATCGCTACGATGTCATCGCTATTGAATATCGAGACGTACTTGTTTGCTTGATGGTAAGCGATAGCATAAACAATAGCAACACCATACAAAACTTTGAATTATTAGGAACTGCTGGTACTGGTGGTAGGTCTCTCATATGTAAGAGTCCGTCTGGGTGGGTACCACCGCAGTGTCTATTTCTACCGCCAAGCAGCAGTGTGCATGCACTGTTGTGTTTCGGTTTGAAGGACATTGTAGCCAGTGTAACTGCTGGACATAATGAGACATAACATCTTATGTCTCGGGATGACGAGCGCAGTGGAATGCCACACAGTACTTTGTAAGTCAAGGTGCTGTATGGTGTTGGTAAATACTGTTTATGGGTGGTCGTATCGCTTACCATCAGGCGAACGGCATGATCGTCACGTCATTCAAAGCCATTAAAAAAAAAATGCGTGGCAACTGGCACTTCACTGCCTTCGTCATCCTGAGACACAAAATGTTAAATCCCATAATGTAAATACGGCTTCAAGATTTTTGAAACCGGAACACAATAGTGAATATAACTACTACTTGGCGAAATAAATAGATATTGCGGTGGTACCTATCCGAACGGCCACTCGTATATGAGAGTCCCACCAAAATAGACATTGCGGTGGTACCTATCGAAACGGTCACTCGCATTACGCATACGAGATTATCACCAGTTTCGTCGCCGATTTTCTCATTCTGTCTGTATAACTGGATCATTTTTAACTACTGCCAAGTTGTACAGCTTACTCACGAGTAGGTACTGTCCCACACTCAGACCTAAATATAATCAGACCACACACAATTTGACTACATTGTAGCAAGAATTGATCTGTGCACATCGCTGCACCTCTGCAACAGACAATGTCATTCTGTGAAGAGAAACTTCATGATAGAAAGGCAATCAATTTAAACTTCTGATTAATAATGTCGAGAGAAGACTTGTTGACACAAATATCGTCAGCTTATATACACGTGGCAATATCTGCTTTAATAACGCAAATATAGCTTGGTTATTGCATGTAACTACGCTTGCTTTGGCTCTAAAGAGATAGAAAATTAAACGCTGAATGCAGACGTGGTTATTTGTTACCCTATGGTAAAAGGTGGCGGGAATGAAATATAATAATAATAATAATATAAGCCTTTTATTCGGACTTTAACATTGTTATTCTAAGATTTGTTGCTTGCTTGTTTTTTGCAAGTCCGTTTGCCAATTGACAAAGGCCTCCAATCTTTTCCATTCTCGTCTCTCCCTTGCTACTCTGCCCCAAGTTGTTCCTGCCACCTGACGAATATCATCATCCCATCTTTTCTGTGGTCTGCCTCTTTCTATGGCCATCTCTTGGGTACCACTGGGTTACTATTTTGCTCCATTTATCTTGACCTCTCGCCATGTGACCTGACCATCTCCATTTTAACCTTCTTATCTTTACAGTTATGTCGTGCACTTTAGTCTTAAGCCTAGTGGTCTTGTTTTTTATTCTATCCCCTATTTTTTTTCCTGACATGCTCCTCTCCATCGCATGTTGGCATATAGCAAGTTTGTTTGTTGAGTTCCTACTTAGTGACCATGTTTCACTGCCATATGTAAGCACTGGTAGGATGCAGGTGTTAAACAGTTTGCCTTTCGTTGCTATGGGGTAGTTTTTGTCATTCATCACCTCTTTTAGGCTCCAGTACCTCTTCCAGCCATTTACTATTCTTCTCTCAATTTCTTTGTTTATATTGTCTTTTAGTGATATAACCTGGCCCAGATATATGTATTCGTCCTCGTAATTTATTTGCAATCCGCTAACGGTTATCATCCTTTTTTCACCATTTTTCCACCATTACCTTTGTTTTCTCGGGATTAAATTTCAGTCCCGCTTTTGCACTTTCCACTGAGAGTTCATTGATCATCTGACTGAGGTCGCCTGGTGTTTTTGCGAATAACACAATATCGTCTGCAAATCTTAAATGTGTCAGTTTGCGACCATCGATATTTAGTCCTGTGTTTTCCCAGTCAAGGTTTCTAAAGATCATCTCCAAAACAGCCAAGAAAAGTTTTGGAGAGAGTGGATCGCCTTGCCTTACGCCTTTTTGGATGTTAAAAGTATTGCCCTTCCTCTCAAGCTGTATGCATGCTGAGCATCTCTTATAGACATTTCTAATTAATCTTATATATTTGTGGTTTATCCCTTGTTTTTTAAGGGCCTCCCAAATCTTCGTATGTATTAGGGTGTCAAAAGCTTTGCTGTAGTCAATAAAAGCTATGTAGTATGTAAGTTGATACTCATTATATTTCTCTATAATTTGTCTAACTACATAAATATGATCCAATGAAATATAGTAAAAGGAAATAAATATTCTGCACAATATATAGAGATAAACACAATAACAAATAAACAAAGTACGATAGAAAAGAAAAAAAAAACAAGTAACCCAGCCGCGACCATCTCATTAAATTACAGAAAAATGTAAATTAAGTTGTTATAGTTACTATAAACGGATTGTGGATTCAACTAAATTACTATCCTAACAATAGTAAATAAGTTGACAGATGCTTGAACTAAGTTGCTAAACTATACAATTATAACAACTGTTATTTTCAAAATAAAAATAAATGAAATAAGACAGACAGACAGGTAGGCAGAGGCGCAACTAGTGCACCCACTTTTCGCCGTGCGTATTCCGTCCCATGATGTGATAGGGGGCGAGCCTATCGCCATATCGGGCACAAATTCCAGACTTCGGGCTGATACTGAATAGAAAAACCCAATATCACTTTGCCTGACCCGGGGATCGAACCCGAGACCTCAGCTTTGGAGTCGTACCGTACTACAAACTACGCCATCGAGGCAGTCAGAAAAAGTAATAATGAACAAAATATCTTATCGCAACTATTTTGTATTTGTTGTGAACAAAGGCATTTGTATTGAAGTTTCCATTAGGTTAATGTAAAGATAACTGAAAGAAAATCGCAAAAGTCTAGCCACAGCCGCTAAGATGAGCCTTCTAAGAAACTCCGTTCTAAAATCAGTTCGTTAAACACAGAGAATAATGTTTAAAGAGGGTTTAACTCAAAACGCTTCTTTTACTTTAATTAAAACAGGTTACAACTCGGCCCAAGACTGAGATTTCTGAAAAGGAGTATAATGAATTCCTCACCTGTATTAAACAAACTTATTATAGACTTAGCGGTACTGTCTGCCAACTTTTGTGTAGTGTTGCCACTGTGTAGGATATTTAGAACAATAACTTATAATTCTTACGAGAGTAAAGCTTGTCATCAAGCGACATGATTGGTCAAGTATGTTTTTTCTAGTTGCCTTTGTCAAGCATGCTGCAGAAATGAAGTGGCTTTTGCCATCTACCCACCTGACGGTAACGCCCTCACATAACGACTCTATATAATTATAAATGAAACAAAACATTAAAATCGGTCAATTTATTCGGAGAGCTACGATGCCACAGACGAAGATAAGATACACAGATACATAATAATATAATGCCGTAAGTGTTTATTTACATAACTAAAACACAAGCGGAAGGTTGCACAATTAGACGGTAAGTCATTAGGGATATTATTTCGGCGCGTCATTTTTAATGACATTATCTATACACAGATACACATCTTACATGTGTGATACCCCTTATTTTTCGCCTGGAGTAAAAAATAAAGAAGTGGACGATAGCCTAGTTGGTAATGGAACGGTCTGCCGAGACAATGTCTGCAGGTTCAAAACCCAAGGCACACACCTCTGACTTTTCGAAGTTACGTGTGTATTGTTTATCAATTATCGTTCGCTTTCACGGTGAAGGAAAACATCGTGAGGAAACCTACATACCTGAGAATTCTCCATAAGAATTTCGAGGGTATGTGGAGTCTGCCAACACGCACTAGGCCAGCGTGGTGGACTAAGGCCTAACCCCTCTCATTATTAGAGGAGGCCCATGCTCAGCAGTGGGCAGTATATAATACAGGGCTGATTGCATTGCATTGCAAAAAATAAATGTGTGTAGGTACTTAGGTATGGATTCCAAAACGGCTAGAGCGTTTTTAATGTTTTAAAGTCACCTACAAATTAGCCCAGCGGGTAATCCTGTGAAGTTTGGTAGCGATCGGACCGACAATATTTTTTATTTGTGTTTTGGCAATTTTATGTCATCATCGGCATACGGCTATAAATAATTAGTGCTACCCGTATGAAATTGGATCGGGTCACTTGTTACTTATAAATTCTGAACATCAAGCCAGACATCTGATACATTCTGGATAAATTTCCGATTTGATCCTTCGAGCCGGATGTAATTATAGTGTTTTCAAAATAAGCCTCTAGAGGAAAGCTAAGCTTTTCAAACATAATGTAATATATAATTAGATTATTTTGTTGTGTATATTTAGGCTAGTTACATTTTGATGTACGGTTTCGCTAATGGACAAGTACTTTTTGCGACAGGGTGCGACCACCGAAACTGTGTTGAACTACCCACCTACCATACCTAGTGGCTTGTTAGTTCATATTCTGAGCCAGCCGGTGTGTGCTAAACCTTCGTTTTAATGCTCATCGTTAATTACAATTCTATATTATTTATTTATAATTTCATACAACAAAAATTATAAAGCGAGACGTAATGTCGAAGGAATATTTTTTTTTTCGTATTACTCTATGGTCAAATGCCAAATAACTTTTATTAGTTAACATGATAACTATATAGACATGTTTACAAATATGTGTTAATGGTGTGTGAAAAATAAGATTATTAACATGACCAGCGACAATTTTATGCGGACATTCGATATTTCCCGCCAGACATAACTATAATTATTTTAAAATAATATTATGTTACTAATTTAGAAATGCCAAAAAGCTTCCAAAGGTTATTTACATCATTTGAATACAATATATCAAGAATTCCTAAAATTTGTTTAGATATCACAATATAATTATTTTTTATTAAAATAATTATTATATAAAAGGTGAGTACCATATTTGAATATTGCTAATGAAAATGTGATATCTAATTTTGTTTTTACACGCTTTATATTAGCTTCACTTGTATGTTTGTATGTATGTTTGTATGTTTGTAACTCTCCGACTCCGACTCCTTTAGGCGCGATTTTGACCCACTTTAAACGGTCAAATTTATTCAAACTTTGTAGGTTTGTCGAGGACCGATTACAATACACTACTTTAGTAAGATTACGCCATTATTCAATTTGTAAAATGAGATTTTAATAAATTTATATATTTTTTAGTGACATTTGTTGGACAAAGTTCAGCGTTAACAATTATTAAATAGTGAAAAAACTAAATGTATAAAATTCGTCACACTACTCACACACAACTTTTTGACATTAGTCAAAAAGTTAACGCTAACATTTTCATAAATAGTGACGAGTTGAGCCTTGCGGATACAACCAAATTCTTGGGTATCACATTGGACTCTAAACTTCAGTGGGGTCCTCATATATCTGTACTAGCTAAAAAGCTGAGCGCCGCAGTTTTTGCAGTGAGCAGGATACGCCAATTAACTGACATTAAAACAGCAAAATTGGTCTATTTTGCTTACTTTCATTGTTTGATGAGTTATGGAATTTTGCTGTGGGGTGGTGCTGCTGACATTAATACTATATTTGTTCTTCAAAAGCGAGCTATAAGATCTATCTACTCCCTAAGCTCTAGATGTTCTCTAAGAGAAAAATTCAAAGAAACAAATATAATGACAGTAGCATCACAATTTATATTCGCTAATTTAATGTTCGTACATAAGAATATAGCTTTCCAAAAATTTGCGATATCCATGGCTTAAATACTAGAAGCAAAAATAATCTAGTTAATCATAAAACAAGGCTCCAAAAAATCAGCAAATCTTTTAAGGGTTACTGTATACATTTTTATAACAAAGTTCCCACTGAAATTAAGTGTTTAAACATTGGTAAATTCCAACACAACTATTAAGCGAAAGTTATGTAATAAAGCTTATTACAAGATTTCAGAATACATAGAGGATAAAAAAGCCTGGGATTAAATTTTTTCATGTGATTTTCTTTGGAATCATGTCTTTCGTTTCAATAAAGTGTCTTTATTTCCATCTGTGAGCGGCTTGGGTATGACATACTCCTTAACTGTCTGTGCCTGCGGCGGCGTCGTGTGCCGGGTCGGCCACTTCCCTGTAATATGGTTGAGGAGGCCAATGGCTGGCACATGCGTCATACTCGTGAACGAGTGCTGCTTGTGTGGACTGGTCTGCCCTATTCGCTTACTATATCTAAGTATTAGGGGTATATCTTGAACTTAGATTAATAACGACATCTTGAAGATTTCAGATCAAATTATTACATGATTCCTGAGATAGTTATGCACTAGTGTTGGAATTTAAAATTTATTACCTATTTTGCGAGTATAATATAAATGAACTGCTCTAAACAGAAGTAAACAAATACTGAATTGTATTTTTTTTTCTCTACATAATGCATTGTATTTTATACCTTGAACTGATTTTGAAAAGAGCAACACTAGAGTTTCTTGCCCGTTCTTCTCTAGTGAGAACTGCTTTCCGAACTGGTGGTAGAGTTAATATTGACTTAAATGTATTTTATTGTAAAAAAAGCGTGGGGTGGATGGTGACAATAGTTATAAATATTTTATTGGCAGATAATATGAGTAGAAGTATTATATATCATTTTGATAATATCTTAAAAAACATTCGACGCTTTTTTATAATAAAATAAATTTTTTCTTATTTACACTATTCTAAATTTAAATTTATTTTCTATTTTTTAGTTGGATTTTCTATAAAGCGTGTTTTTTAGTTTTAAAACTATTATTTACTTGTAAATATATTGCTTCGGTTTGTAATTTACTACAAAGCGATATAGATAAAATTCCTCATCAACCTGCTAACAGTCTGTGGCCGTAAACCTGAGGACGTTTTTAGTTTCGACCCCCTGAACGAGCAATTGAGGCTAGTTTTTCAAAGGAAAAGCCTATTTGCAGATCATTTAGGTGTAAAGGTGGATATAATTTTCTAGACATCGTTGGTGTTCATTACCACTTATCATCATTTACTCATTCACTCGCTCACCATCTTTCAATTGTAAAAAAGGTGCAACATTTGAATTACCTTTAGGCTGACTTGTATATGACTCACTTTATAAATACGATTAATATTAAATATAATAATTCAATCATAGTGTTATGTTTGTCAACCTTAGAGCATTTAGCATTTCAATTGTCAACTCCTGATGGATGACGGTGACAGCAAGAGGTTTGAATAAATGAAAAAGGTTCAAGGCCGCATTCCGTGGACAAAACCTGAAATATTACTCTCGTAATCGAATAAAATAAATACAGAATATTACTTTTACTTAGTTATAAAAAAATAGCCGCTGTCACAGTCGGATAACGAAACATAAAGTTGCTTTAGAATTATAGACTCACTTAATACAATATTTAAGTGTAATTTTAACATTACTTGACTATTAATGAAACACAAGGGCAAATTCATTTATCCTTTTGAAAGTTGCTTCGGCTAGCACAGCGTATGTTTAAGATTAAAGATGAACATTTTATTAGTTCGCTTCTGTTTGATTTAATTAGCTCACGCTTGCAATTTCATCCACGTTACTCCCGGAGCGAAGCAATTTTAAACATCTGTATACATTCCCTTTGCATATGTGAAAGCAGATCTAATTATTTTTATTCAAAACTAGGTGTTTCTCGCGGTTTCACTCAGACATAAAGAAATACAAGTCCTGTACTTTTCGCAACAATGAAGAGATCTATATGTTACTCCAAGACATATCTGTGTGTGCACCGTCCAACGGTCATGGTGTTTACTTCTAACAAACGTACAAACATCTTCTCAATGCATTTTTAATAGTAGTGATGCCGTTAGATTAGATTAGATTTAGATTAGAGATTAGACTGGCAAGAACTCAGTCGGAGACAGTATCTTTGTTCAGAACACATTCTAAGTTTTCGGACTTTGTTTTCATTGTTGATTAAAACTTGTTGGGAATTAAAAATACATATAAAATACGCTATGACCGCAGAAATATAAACAAATTAGATTTGATCCAGAAGGATTCTCGCCCAAAAAGTTCGTACCTAGAATAAGCCGGATCTTGCAGTGTTGATATTGTGGATTACCTTTATGAAATAATCAAAAAGTACGCCGATGGAATGCTTAGTCTCAGTTTTGAATTCACGCAATAATATTGTTTTATTTTAGCAGGAAATTTGGAAAGGCGATTGGGTAACAAGTTTTATAATATTTCTTAGTGATTCCTATAGTTCACGCGAACAAAGTCGCGGGCAACCGCTAGTATAATATACACACGTGAGTTCAGCAAAGCCTTACTAAACATATTACACCATTATCGAATGAATATTAATTCCGTTTATTAAGCTTCTAAATTATAATTAGGTAATACATGTACGCAATAAATACCTACTTCGTGTATAAATGATCTCACATAACTAATTTATGCAATCAATTATATTGCCAATGAATTATATACCGTTACTGTTGCGCTGATATAAATTTAATTAACTTTACTTTTGTGTTGCTATTATAACACACACACACACATACACACACGCCCTTTATCCCCGAAGGGATAGGCAGAGGCGCAACTAGTGCATCCACTTTTCCCCGTGCGTATTCCGTCCCATGATGAGATAGGGGGCGAGCCTATCGCCATATCGGGCACAAATTCCAGACTCCAGGCTGATACTGAGTAGAAAAACCCAATATCACTGCCCAACCAGGGGATCGAACCCGAGACCTCAGCATTGCAGTCGTACCGCAATACAACTACGCCACCGAGGCAGTTATAACAATATAACAATAGTGCCACTGTTCACTTTTGCGGGGTGAAAATTAGATCATTTTACTCCATTCACAGTTGTATGTATTTACTTCAAACATAAAATCATCGAATATATACATTTTTTAAGGTTCCCAACCTCAAAAGAAAAAAAGGAACCCTTATAGAATCACTTTATTGTCCGTCTGCCTGTCTGTTTGTATTTCATGGAGATATCAAGTCTACGGTCTCTTTCAGCTGCGAAAAAATTAAACTTGTAATTCAAAGCGATCAAAGTTATGACCGCATATTTTCGTATATTTTGCGATTTCGCAATGAAACCAAAACCTGTAGGGCACTTCCCGTTGACCTAGAAACATGAAATTAGGCAAGAAGCAAGTCTTACAGCACATGTAAAAAAAAAAAAACAGAAATCTTCAAATTAGTTTTTTTTATGGCATTGAATGACGAGATGAGCATGCCGTTAGCCTGATGGTAA
This sequence comes from Sphinx pinastri, assembly GCA_947568825.1. Taxonomy (NCBI): domain Eukaryota; kingdom Metazoa; phylum Arthropoda; class Insecta; order Lepidoptera; family Sphingidae; genus Sphinx; species Sphinx pinastri. The sequence goes on from OX387629.1 coordinate 15,869,361, forward strand.
GCGATACGACCACCCATAAACAGTAGCAACACCATCCAGCACCTTGACTTACAAAGTACTTACTGTGTGGGTCTTCCACTGCGCTCGTCATCCTGAGACATAAGATGTTAAGTCTCACTACGTCCTGTAGTTACACTGGCTACAATGTCCTTCAAACCGAAACACAACAGTGCATGCACACTGCTGCTTGGCGGTAGAAATAGACATTGCGGTGGTACCCACCCAGACGGACTCTTACATATGAGAGACGTACCACCAGTAAATGCGACTGAACGCAAAAACTACTGCGGTGGGGAATTTAATTGAAAGATACGATGTTTGATATGAAACACAAACAAATAAGACCTAGCGCACACTTCGCAAACACAATATCGCTGACTGTAAACATTCCAGTTCCCTTGATACATGCAATGGCGTAGCGTGGGTTCTTTCTGCCCGCGGCGGACCCAAAATTTGCCGTCCCAAGGCAGCTAGCTAAAAAAAAGAGTTAAAGGCGCCCCCCTTAGCCAACAATAGGTAGGTACATACAACAAAAATGTTTTTGAAAAGTATTATTTTACGATCACATGCAATACTAATAACCTGTCCTTTTCTATATGATGACCACGATGACTCCCACATAACACATTTCAAACATAATGCCAATCAAAAAAACTTTACTTACTAACTACAGCAGTCCTGGGTCCTACTATTAAGCCTCGTGCAGGAGAAAACTACGCATCACGCAAACGCGACACTACGCCTCTGTGAGACCGACAGTTGCTTCAGCAACTTTCAGTTTCATAGCGTAATGTTTCATGGTAACAAATTCACAACGTCTGCGCGGTGCCTGAGGCAAGCGCCATTCGTTTCTTCATTCAGTCATAAAATATATTCACTCCATAACAATGTTATAAAAATAACTGTCGTATTATTGTAATTGTTTCAGGATGCACAATTGCTTATATTGCTTTCGTTTTGTGCTCCGCCATACGTTTCGATTTATGCGAGTTGCGTCTGCCAACAAAGGCAATCCTTCCTGTGGCAAGGCTTCCTGTGGCGTATGTTTAGACAACATTTTTATATCCTTTCAAGAATCGCACGTGCAAGGCGAGATAATTGCTCCGTCTAAATAAGGCTTTAAACAACAAACGTACAATTTCACAGACGGCAAAGCTGGGGAAACAACCTTGTAAGCGTAACTAAAAAAGTTAAATAAATATGCTGCTCTTTTAAAAGTTTAATTACGTTTAAAAGTTAGAGTATTTCTAACATTCATACTGAGTTGCAACCTATTTGGTTTAATTATATTCTCTGACTGGTACAGAGAGAATATAGAATTAAAGGCGGGTACAGACTAAAAAAAAGTGTATGATTTATATTTTTATCCACATCGGGCCGCCGCTCTGGTGGTTTTTATGGTGGATGAATTCAAAATGCCTTCTTTTTAAAGGAATAAGTTTTAGACAAGTGGACATTGTATATCGGACTTTCAGAAGTGCCAGTTATCGTAAAAACGCAACTTTGCTGCTACGTCACGTGGATATTCTACAGTGAAATATTCATGCTGATAAATACTCTAGGCTTAATAAAACTTTATCAGACACGAGAAGTTCTCTGAATTTCGAAGGTATGTGAAGTCTGCCAACCGGCACTAGGCCAGCGTGGTGGACTAAGACCTGAACCCTCTCAGTAGTAGAGGAGGCCCGTGCTCAGCAGTGGGCAGTATATAATATAGGGCTGATATTATTATTATTATTACAAATAACTCAGTAACAAGGTAATTGTGCTATCACTCCATATCACGCCCGGAAATACAATTATACCATTTTCTTGAACATAAATTAATCTCAACAAATAAATATTAATAACACATATGAACATTAAAATCTAATGTCTAAGGTTATTGAGCATAGTATAGAACTATACTGTAGGTACCTTGTTTACTCCGTAGTGACCGTAGTTAAGAATTACGGTACTAGTACTATTTCTTAGCAGCATGTATTAGAAATTAAACCCATCATTCACCCGTTTCTGTGTCTCCAGGCGGGGTAACGCTGGGTCGTAAGACTGGTGACCCCAATATCTGCTCCGTCGCCCCTGAGGTTAAATGTTAGCGGTAAATCACTTGTCCCGCAAAAAATGTAGGATCCGTTTCACTAGTGACTCGATCTACTCATATTAGTATCTTACTATTGCTTATTTATTTACGAACATCTGGACATAGGTCGGTATTTATTAATACCGGACAATGTAGCCATTATAGCCACAGAAGGACATTGTAGCCAGTGTAACTACTGGACATAATGAGACTTAACATCTTATGTCTTAGGATGATGAGCGCAGTGGAATGCCACACAGTACTTTGTAACTCAAGGTGCTGGATGGTGTTGCTACTGTTTATGGATGGTCGTATCGCTTACCATTAGGCGAACGGCATGCTCGTCTCGTCAATCAATGCAATAAAAAAAAAACCCCGTCCGTAACTCAGGAAAAAGGGCATTTATTCCCCTTTCCCTTTCTATTCCCTTACTATTATTTATGTGAATGTGTCCTATCGTACTCCAACTAATATTATAAATGCGAAAGTTTATGAAAATGTTTGGATATTGGATCTGTGTATGTTTGTGTGTTTGTTGGAAGTAAACGCAGAAACTACTGAACGGATTTGGTTGTTTGGCACGCGGATCGATCATGTCCTGAATTACCACATAGGCTTTTTATCCCGGTAATTTGCTTCCATTGGAAATAATGTGTATTTTTAATCTGATTCTTTAAGTAGATGGCGCTGGCGTCGTACTGTGCTTTAGGTACTTTTGTAGCGGGAAAGGGTTTTCACGCGGGTGAAGCCGCGAGCAACACCTAGTATTATAATAGTTTGTAAAGATGTTTTGATGTTTGTTACAAGTTAACTCAGAAATCAGAACACAGATACATAAGTATGCATACATAGCTCACGTCTCTATCGCATAGGGGTAGTCAGAGACTATGGATTGCCACTTTGCTTATATTTGGCACATAGGTTCAGGGTACTTTGACCTGGCCCCCGCGCGACCCCTACCGACTTTTCCACCTACACTTACCCTATATCTTCTTTGTCAGTTCCTACCTTTCTGATTCTAAATATAGGTATATATTATATAACTTTACATCGCAAAAAATGTCGCTTAAGCCAAATAGCCTTTCACCCCTTGATATTATGTTTATGTTCTGTTCAGGGGCTGTCTTGTCATATTACGCTTATATATAGCTATAAGCTAATTTCCTTATATAAATGGACACCGGTGTCCACCGCGGGCGTCCAAGGATTACGACAGATTAACGAAGACATCATGAAGATTAAAGAAATGAATTTATGACCGCCAAGCGCGCTAATGGCTTCACGTAGGTAAACATAAATTAGTTTTGCGAAAACTGGGTCATAAAAATCAACTATTTACAGTATAGGGAAAAAAAACTTAAAATATATTCGGCTGGATAAATATATTAATTTCATATGATTCTCTACAATGCAGTACATTACTCTAGTACTCTGGCTTTTATTGTATTTACAATGAATAAAAAGGTAATCAATTCCTTACATTATTATTGCCCAACATTGAATTCAGCGGAATAACCATTCCGTGTTTATCAAAGAGTTTTAATATTATATAGAGCAGACATTGGGAAAATTACCATACAATTTTTTTTTACCTGTTCATCAGTAACTCAACCTACTGTGAAATAGCAAAAACCTATATAAAATGCATTAAAACATTTAAAACACACTTCGATCGTAATACTCAAATTGGTATATTTTGTTCCAAAATATTGTTCTCTTTACAAAATAAGACATCTTGTCACACGGACGTGTCAGATAGAACAACGACTTATTACCAATTGGTAATAACTTTTGAATAAAAAATTTGGGTCTATAACTAACTATACTGTTTAATGTCTTTAGTGTATATAAAATAAGTATATAATTAGCAGGAACTGAATGCACAGGCGCAAAAGGGGTAAGTTAAATATCCGGCTCAAACAGGCCGGCATAATTATGGGGACTGATGAGGGATAATGATTGCTCATCTGTCGACACTCTATCTGGACCCCTCTATCACATTGCCGTGATCATATAAAAATAAATATCTATAAGTCCACACACACGATAAATGACATTAATCCAATATCACGAATTGAACTGTATGCAGATTGAACATGTAATGTTTGCTTTGCTCAAAGATTACCTGTTCGTTTTCAATGTCTTCTCATTATTTATCGTAAATGTAATTACTAAATATAATATGTTTAATATTTAGCTAATATTATGTGATATGACGCTATGTATAAAATGTATATTAAATTTAATAAAATAATATTGACATGTAAGAACTATAAGTATAATATAATAATATATTTAGACATAATAATATCGTACGGGTACATAACTTTGTGTACGAGTGGACGATAGCCTAGTTGGGAATGAAACGGTCTGCCGAGACAATGTCCGGAGGTTCAAAGTCCAAGGCACACACCTCTGACTTTTCGAAGTTATGTGTGTATTATTTATCAATTATCGTTTGCTTTAACGGTGAAGGGAAACATCGTGAGAAAACCTACATACCTGAGAATTCTCGATAAGAATTTCGAGGGTATGTGACGTCTGCCAATCCGCACTAGGCCAGCGTGGTGTACTAAGGCCTAAACCCTCTCAGTAGTAGAAGAGGCCCGTGCTCAGCAGTGGGCAGTATATAATATAGGGCTGGTATTATTATTTATTATTACATAGCTTTGAAGGAACAATTAATTATATATTACAAAGTAATGAAAACTATAAATTTATAAGTTTTATTAATCAAGTGAATCATTGTTTCAAAATTGCTCACTTTGACACGGTTTTTTAAGTCGACATTTGTAATATTATTTCTAATTTTAAAACACGTAACAGAAAAGGATTCTGCCTACGTTTAAAAATATCTTTAATTTTAAATATTTGCACATTAATAATGACATTGTGTAATTCTGATTCTTATTGTAACCACATTCTAGCAAATAAATGTTCATTCATTCATTCATTCATTCAAAAAATACCATAATATTTTTTATCGTGATATTTATTTTTTGTAATAAACAAATCGAACTGAACAGAATGCTGAAACAGAAAAGTCAAACGTTTAAAACAGAATATTCAATATGCACAAATCACTTTACGAAAATCATTCTGAAAAAAATCACAATAATTTAATAAAATCTACGTACATATCAAATTTAACTCTGAATATATTTTTGCTCCAACAAATCAAAGTGTCATTCAGCGACTATGTAGTCGCTGGTGTCATTACAATAATACCCATGTATAGTGCTGACCAAATATAAAATCCTACTTTAAATTATAAATTAATGACGTTTTTTTTATGACATTAAATGACGAGACGAGCATGCCGTTCGCCTGATGGTAAGCGATACGACCACCCATAAACAGTAGCAACACCATCCAGCACCTTGACTTACAAAACACTGTGTGGCATTCCACTGCGCTCGTAATCCTGAGACATAAGATTTTAAGTCTCATTATTTCCAGTAGTTACACTGGCTACAATGTCCTTCAAACCGAAACACAGCAGTGCATGCACACTGCTGCTTGGCGGAAGAAATAGACATTGCGGTTGGACCCAGCCAGACGGACTCCTACATATGAGAGACCTACTACTAGTAAATCCATCCCCGGCTTTCCCTATACGTTACACGGAATAAACCTTAACACTTAATTATTAGTATTACATTTTAAATCCAACGTGTGATTTCGGCGTGATACGCTAACGAACGTTTGAGTACCCGTACAAAAAATCCTTGTTCTTTTATTTTCTATTACCTACTCAGTGCACGCAGCTCACAGTAATATCAAAATATTTAATTTACGGACACGAAAAGTCAAAGACATCATTATATTATGTAGAGCTGATAGTTTACGGAACTGAACGATGTTCGAAAAAAAATCTTTAGTCTGATCTTTATGACAGTTGGGGTGCATATCCACTAAAAACATTGGTACGAGGGAGCTAAGTGGTACTCTAGGAAAATCCACCAATATCATCACTTAATTTTCCCAGAATCACTCTGGTGTAAAGGGCTAATGGAAAATGTCACACCGTTTGAGAACAGTACACATCCCCGCACAGCGCTACCTCAAGCATGTTTAGTGGAAACAGACCTTTCAGGTTTCGAAGTGCGCTCTATAAAAGTAAGTACTATAAGTTATAATAAGTTGCGTTGCACTTTGAGATAAGTTATCTTATTTCTTCAACTATTAACTATTTGTTCGCAAAGTACTTCTTTGAAGCGATCCGAACTTTATGTAACATGAGCAAGCAAATACTGCAAAATTGATATTATATTGTATTTCGTAGTTGGATTTCAACGAAACTTTATAGAATGTTGCATATTCGTTTTAAACTGTATATTAGGGTGAGTTATTCGAAAATATGTGAGGATAGTATGCAATATATTGAAACCCACGTGATGCCAAAAAATGGTATGAAAGTTATTAGTTTGAAAAATTCACATTCGACAGATATTTTTTTGTATAATATGTGCTATGCGATATTTCCGCTAATTATGAACTGACTGAAAATTATTTTTGTTTCGTGCTTGATATACCTCCATGGTGGTGTATATAATATAATATAAATATGTTTATAACTATTGCCATTAAGCTATATACTATTACTGTTTTGATGTTCCTTTTATATATTAATTCGCTGAGTACTGTGGCGAATGTTATGTATGCTGTACTTGTTGTACAGTCAGCCACATAAGTACACTTTTCTGTTCTTACCAATTTTCATTTTATCTTCACAAAAATAAAATAAAAGATATTTACTTTACTTCACACAAAGAAAAAAAAGGGTTTTAATTGAACTGAACACGTATAGGCGGTTTGAAATTTTGGATTTGTTCAGCTACATATGTGGCTGACTGTACATATCAGCGACTATATTATTATATTCATTCCAATGTAATGTTATAATGTGTACAACGCGCCAGTGCTAATAAATAAATAAATATAAATTTACAATAAAATAAATTTAAATTTTATTGGCATCGCACCTTCGACTTCGAAGATATCGCAAGTAGTTTGTCAAAATAACACAGGATATGTATAGAGCAGTGTTTCTTAACCAGTGGTCCGCGTACCCCTGGGGGTCCGCGAGTATGTGCATGGGGGTCCACCAACTTATCTATGGACATTTTAATTAATAAATAAATGCCAGCAACTCTCGTAATCGCTTACTTAAACGAACTCTGTGAAAAGGCATTCTCTGCTCTTATATATATCAAGAACAAATACAGGAACAGATTAAAATTGGAATCCGATTTGAGATTACAACTTGAGATTGCAAAAAAGCAGCACCAGCCTTCACATTAATATAGTATTTTTTATTTTTATTGAAAAATTGTAGTACTAAAATAAATTGTCCTAAACTTATTTCTGTTTTTTTATTGAGGGGGTATAGTACTTAATTTCTAGGGGTCCGCGGACTGAAAAAGGTAAAGAAACGCTGGTAAAGAGAATAAATTATTGTTTGTTATACAATAGTTCTCGTTGAATTAAGTACCTAACTGGTCATGACCTAGAAAGTTATAACATAGAACTTAATTACAAACAAACCGAACATGTTGATTGGGTTATTGAAGTCGTTTTTTTTATAAAGGTTGAATATACTAGTACATATTATTTTGAAGATTCGAGCATAATACTTTTATGTTTTAAATATAACTCCGAGCGACATCATTGTCCATGAACAGTAACAACATGACTCAAAATTACAATATTTTTGGCACTGACATGTGCTTGACCTACTGGCACATTAGATGGCAAAATTCACATAATAATAATAATGCTAACTGATGTTTTCTTATCTATCAATTTAATATTCTGAATACTCCTTTGCATAGCACGCTGGGTCTTTTGTATTTTGTCTCTAGCGTAATTGTTGAATATCCAGGTTTGTGATCCATATGACATACAAGGGAGCAGGCACCCATCCACTACTTTCCTTTTCAAAATTCACATAATCAAGGGTAATTATTTTGCCTCATTCACAGAGTACAAACTAGCGGCGTAGCGTGGTTGGGAAGGTGGGGAGGCACATTTAGGGAGACGGCAAAACACTTCAAATAAAATCGCGCGTGACTTATTTGTTGGAATGACCTTTTTTTGATGCCATGGGGCGGCAACAACTCACGCTATGCCACTGAATACAACAATGCTTGTACACTATTGTTTGACTGTACAAATTCAAATCATTTATTAAGTAATTAGGCCCCCAAGGGCACTTTTATACGTCATTTTTTACAATGTTTTTTATCAATCAAAGAAATAAAGAGAAAAAAAAAAAAAAAACTAAAAGATTCTACCAGTGCTTCGGAAAAGCCCAGTGACCTGAGAAGAAGCACCAAGAAACACAGCGTAGGTCTTTTATTGTTATCTTATTTTTTTATATATATATATATTACAAATTGCAAGTAACAATATAAATTCAATTTCAAAGATGGATATTAAATGCGAAAATTAACGGAGAGTACTTAAGTCAAATAACCACCTACATGTTTAATTTTAAGTAAACAATAGAGTCAACCATCTAATGATCGACGATCTTAAATCCTGGACCAAGCTTCAAATACAAGACCTACCAAATAGAAAAATAAAACATACCTCCAATGGTATAACTCCAAAGGTGACGCACACGTCAGCGATCGCCAAATGAGTCATCAGCAAGTCTACCCTGGACTTCCTTCGCCGAGAGGTGGCCAGCGCGATGAGCACCGCCACATTACCTATACCCCCCACTGTCAGGAGGATCCAGTAAGTGAGGAGCACCCCGGTCTGGTCTCTGGGCGGGTCGTGACTCGTCAGGTTGTAGGTAGGGGTGACCGTCACGTCGAAATAGTCCCAAAACCGTCGGTCTATCTCTGACGTGGTCAGTGATAGGCGGTCTTCGTCAATTACCATTTTGTTTATTTACATATTTTCAAGCCTTTCTTATTTGGAAAAGTGGACTTAACACATGAAATATTTTACACTATTTTATTGCTGATTTAAAGTTTTAGAACTTTTATTAACGTTCATAAAGAAATAAATTTTCCAAACTTTTTTCATACATTGTTTCACTACTTATATGTTAATTGACAACATAATTAATATTTAAATTAATCAAAACAATTTCGCACAAACTTATTGGTAACGAAAGCAAAAGTTCTACATCGCGTAGTACGCCTAACGGAAGACGTGCGTGCTACGCGGGTTCGTAGCGACGACTGGTGCCTACGACACTACGATACTTGGTAGACATTGCTATGACGGATTTGTATGAATGAGATTACTGTGGTAAGCCATACGATTTTTACCGATTTACCAGTTAACTTATTCACAAAATAATAACTAAATTCTTACTGATTAAATGAGCTAGGTCTGAAGATCAATTCATGTTTGGGTGAAATTTGTCTCCAATTGTGTAATGTAATATTATTATTATTATTTTATCTTTCCTCTGGAAAAACCTCGACACGAAAGCCGGTCTTTTAGAAAGCTTGCGTGGGGATACAAATCTAACACGTAGAAGCCCCTTAAAGAGACTTTAATATAGTTGAGATATGTACACCTTGCAGATACTATCTCTGTCTGCATTTATGGGAGAAATACAGCCAAAGACAGCGCCTGCAAGGTGTAAGGACTATTGCAGAGGAGATGGGAATGAATTAGGTCTATGGATGGGATCTAGCTGGACTATTTGCTGGGCTATTGATTGAAACAACGGGACGCCTGCCAAGTAAAATGTCTCAATCTTTTATAATCAAGGCAGACGGTGACTTGCCCCCCACTAGATGGGCATCCCAAAAGTGGCGTATGCCAAGAACGCAACATGGGTGCGGATGGCTAAAGGGTGTCGTAAGGTGTGCACCGATTTCACCATCGCGGGTCTCTGAAGCGTCCCAGAGCGGGTTTCCTCGCTATTACGCAGATTGACCGCTTCCACCTTGGAGCTCCGATTCTTAGCTCTTGCGAATTCCACTCCTAGCCGACCAGTTAAGGCAAGCAAGGGTCAGAGGGTCTCATTTAGCCCCCACGGAATGGGGGTATGCGGTGTCACCACTCACCGTCGGCTCGCCACAAAGCCGCCCCTGCGGGCTTATTATTATTAATCTATTAGGATGTTGAGCGAAGTTCTGTAAAAGCTCCAGCGTTAAAGTTTATCTGTTTTTAGAACTTTTTCTGAAAACAAACAAGTAAACTTGCCGCATTGTGCTTAAACATAAAACAGTCCCCTTATTCTCTATGACAGTGTTAACTCGTAACGCCCCTGCGTTACGTTAACTTACGTTACGGTATTCTGTATGCCAATTTCCATAATGGTAAACGAGATGAGTTACGTTACGCGCTTGTTACGAGCGGTGAAAATAACGTGTGTCATAAAGAATAATGGGGCAGGACTGGATGTATTTATTGCTAACTTTTGGTTGTCTAAACGCATTAGCCTTCTCGTAAAATGAACCTTCAGGCACTCTGAATTAATTATTATTGATACTAAAAAGTAATCTATGTCAATCTTCGACCCATACTTGAAAACTATGCCAATCCCGTCGACCTGTTGCCTCGTGACAAAAGAAAAAATCAAACAATGATTTTAATAATTCATTAACAGCTAATTTACACAATAACAGAGTTGTTAAAGTATTGAATTGTTGTGGCAGACGAGTATCAGCTTTAGTTACAACGCACCAACATTCAAATTTCTTTAATTCAAAACCATCCAACCGATCGGACACCCAGTTAGTTAATTGAATCGTTGCTTGTAGCTTTCATTGACACTGGCCATTAAATTGCACCTGCAGTGACCGTATACGGCCAGTCTATGGCAGAGTCGGTAGCTTTGAGATTGTCTCGCTTGCGTAATTATACCAAGTTACAAGTTTAATTGTACGCGGGCGTAGCGTGATATAACTAATTTATTAATAGTTGGAACCACGTAATCTTAAATGGTTTCGATTTACGTAAGCGTTGACGACACACGTTTGTTAACATCTGCATCTTAGAAAGTTTACCCAAGCTGTCATCTATATTAATATGTACAGTTTACAGATGTATAACGTCCTTGCCAGAGTTAAAGCAAGCGATAATTCACAAAGAATACACAAATAGCTCTAGAAAAGTCAGAGGTGCGCCCTTCGGTTTTGAACCTGCGGACATTCGTCTCGGCAGTCTGTTTCACTCCCAACTAGTCTATCGCCCCTATATATATAAAATGCAGGGCTATTATTATTATTAATTCATAGTACCTATCTATCTACAATATAAAAATCTGAATAAAAGTTCGTAAATAGAAACGAGAAAACCTAAAGTTGTGTAATATTGTGTTCTTGATTAACTTTAACCACTTTCGGTACAACTGGATGAAGTAATTTCGAACTCCTCGCTCGACGCTCAGAGATTGTTATAATTTCTGAACATTCGGAATGTGATTGTCTGAATATCTCGGAATAAACTAATAATGCTTTCGACTGTGAAATCTGATTGACTGAGCAGTTAGGAAGTGTGAAATAGTGAGACACTTGTCTTATATAATAACACTAGCCCTGTATTATATACTGCCCACTACTACTGAGAGGGTTTAGGCTGTAGCCCACCACGCTGGCCTAGTGCGGGGTGGTAGACTTCACATATCTTCTGATGACGAATTTTCAGGAATATAGGTTTCTTCACGATGTTTTCCTTCAGTTAAAGCGAACGATTATAATTGATAAACAGTTCATACGTAACTTCAAAAAAACAACCAAGGCACATCGCTTGTAGCAGACTGAAGACATTGCATTCCCAAGTAGGTCATCGAACCGTTATTAATTATAATACTCAAATATTGCCAGCCTTGTACTGACCCACTACTGGGCATGGTCCTCCTCTAATACATTATTGGGCCTTAGTACACGTTGGCCTAGTCCGGGTTATCAGACTTTAAATACTTTCAAAATCCTTAGGTCCATAACTTCGGAATGTCAGAGTAAATATTTTATTTATTTTATTAAGTTACTAGCTTTGATCACCGCTTCATTTGCGTGTAAGAGTTTTTCCAGGATAAAGACTGACGCGGCGGAGACTTTGTTTCATAACATGTAAGAATGTAAAGAATAATTTACAATTGTGTAACACACTTTAATAATTTAAATCCTGCGTCAGCTAGGATAAATATATCTAAATACATAATCTAATCCAGACACACAACTTGTACCGTGTACCTCATACTGGATTCTCAATTTCTCCTTTTCTTCTATGTTATCTCTTAATTATGCATGTCGTGTTCACTTCGAGTAGGTTGCAAATATTTTTGATATTGTACTGCATCATTGTATTATACGAATGTCATGTGTTTGTAACCAGTTTAGTGGACCTAATAAACGGAAAAAAAAATAAAAGTAATTCTAGAAGATTATCACTTTGCCCGTATTCATATATTTATTTGCTATCTTAAATTAAAAACAAATACAAACATGAATTGAGAACCTTCCTTCCTTTTTGGAAGTCGATTAAAAATACAGCGTATTTCGTTCTCAACTCAGTAATTCGGCCACGCTATAGTTTCATCGGATATCACCATCGTGCCAAAATAAAGCTGAGCAAACCGACACGAAAAAAATCCTATAAATAAACGTGGCACGTTCAGATAGACATTTCATCGCAAAAACTTTTGTTTGCCTTCATCGTTCTCCACTTCGTTGAAAAGACTACAAAAAACATATATTTTTATTGAAAGGCTTTTTTAATCGTTTTTTATCTGTTGCTTATAAAAATCTACATTTATAAATAGTTGAGACAAATGTTAAACATAGGCAAAGTAATTTGATGTAAATTGGCTGACATTTTGTTTGAAATAAGAAAATCTAACGCAGGTTCAATGATAGCATCAAGTCGAAATATATTGAACATATGATTATCTCCTGAGTGTACATTTGTGCTAGTTTTGCGGGTGTTGCGCCGACCCAACATCGTCATGGGGTAAAAGGCTTGGAAGACTTATTATAGAGTTTATAGCTACAAAAAGAAGAAAACATGACGGTTTTATTAATGTTTATTTATATCTTCCAACTCGATTCAAAAGTTTCGTTACAGTGTCCAGTTCCTCCAGAAACAATGTTTGGCAAACGAAAGCACGTTTTCGTGAATACTTTTGCTGAAGTTAGCACAAAATCACAGTAAAAGTGAAAGTTATTTACTCTGCTGATTTTTCAAATTAATTTAATTAATTCATACCTAATATGCCTCGGTGGCGTAGTTGTATTACGGTATGACTGAGGTCTTGGGTTCAATTCACGGGTCAGGCAAATTGATATTGGGTTTTAAATTCGGTATCAGTCCGGAGTCTGGAATTTGTGCCCGATATGGCGATAGGCTCGCCCCCTATCACATCATGGGACGCAATACGCACGGCGAAAAGTGGGTGCACTAGTTGCGCCTCTGCCTGCCCCTTCGGGGATAAAAGGCGTGAGTGTGTGTGTGTGTGTGTGCGTGTGTGTATGTATGTGTGTACAAATGTATACAGAGATGAGATTAGATTAGTTCATCAACTTAATGCCGTATGTATTCTCTTCCAGTGATGTTCCAGTGGGTGGTGCAGAGAATGAAAGCCTTGACTTAGATACATTTTATCGTTAGACGGGGAATAGATTATACTATACCGTCTTTGCCTGACATCCATCTCCTCTAGGAGAAATATACCTAAGTTAATAGTATCTAAAAATCTACACAAAGCCATGGCTGGGAATAGAACCCTTGACTTCCCTAAAAAGGCAAATGATATGAACCAAGAAGACATTGTGTTTTATTTGCAATATTTCTGAACGTTAGTTCAACTTTGTAGAGACTGTACGGCGTGAGGAATCGTGAGACCCTTGTCAATCGCTAAGGATAAAAGCGAATCGGAAAAGTGAAGCATGCTAGCTATGATTTCAGGGCCTTATATCCTTCATCTGTAATGACTCATTTACGCTCTCACCTCGTTCGTACCTCGCCTCGTGACTCGTATCGTATATCGTGATTCGAGTTTCTGTTTATACTCTCGCGGTGGGTTCATCTGTTTCAGGCGAGCGTCGCGTGCCGCGAGACAAGGCGCGATGCGATTTGCGAGGGCACTGTTCACACTCTCGTCTCGTGGTTCGCCTCGTGACTCGTCTCGCCGCACGCACGAGAGTGTAAATGCGCCATCAAGGTTACGCAATAGTTAAATCTTATTTGTTTTAGGACCAGTTTCACAACTTCTGTGTAAATGCTACTCGTCACTAAATCTATAAGCCGACCAAATACAAATGTCTCTCTCTAATCTATGCTCTCAAATAAAAGGTAATAAAATGAGTACTGACTATATTAGCTGTTACGATAATCGTCAAATAAAAATTACTTGAAACTTATGAAACAGGCCCTTAAAGTAAGAAACTGTCATATATTGCGAACCGAATCTAACGATGTTGGCAGACAACGCATAGCTCAAACCTTGAAGTTGTGCACATAAATTAGAATATTAGAAAGGATCTAAAGAGAAAACAAACATCCCGTAAGAGATACAGTCAGCGTCTAATAATTCTGTTTCCGTATATATCCCGAGTAAAGAGCTCAAATAAAAAGCATTGCTACGTCAAAAGACGTCCGCGAGCTAGAAACTTTATTTGTTTTAGCAAACACAGCGTATATTGCTGGGGCATATGCAAATAGGCGATATTCTTAATAATGTGAGTGTACAAATAGTACCTTGAAAAATATTAATTCTTTGCTGTGTTCCGGTTTCAAGGACATTGTAGCCAATGTCTAGACATTGTAAGATAGCGACTATCTTAAGATGCTATCGCTATTTAATAAACCCACATTAACAGCAGCTCAAGTGACATCGCAAGTTACAATATGTGACGGATTTTGACAGCTAAGTTTTGTTTGTGTAACAGCGCTTACTCAGCTGAGAACAAACTCATAAATGACAGTTGAAGCTGGGTTTATTAAATATATCAATACATTAAATGTCTAATTGAGATTTTACTCAAACGTGAGATCGATTTATTAATACCGCCCTTAGTGCATGTTGATACGCTCTTAAGTGTATGTTGAAAACACTCATAAATTTTCATCGATCCCAGTTATTTTGTTACTCGTATTGTGAAGGGAAAATTACTGAATGGTACCTATTAGCTTGCTGAAGTACCTCTGTTCATGTTAAATCCCTAAGAATTACTTACTAAACTTAGATTGCCTCGGTGGCGTGGTTGTATTACGGTACGGCTGCAATGAGTAGTAAGGGATTCACCGATACTGGAGCAGGTTCGACGGCCGGCCCGCGGCGCTCCGGCGGCTGCTCGCCGACGTTTTCAATTGCTCCAGATTCGGCCCGCGGCACCCGCGAATTAATCCGCGGATTACTTTAATACCTACCGCGAATTAATTTGATACCTACCGCGGATTAATTTGATACCTACCGCGGATTAATTTGATACCTACCGCGGATCAACTTGATACCTACCGCGGATTAATTTGATATCGACCGCGGATTATTTTGATAACACCCGCGAATAAAATTTATATCGTCCGCGGAATCCATTTCATATCACCCGCGAGGTAGGTATGAACCACGAATTTGTTCATGGTCTACGGTTCCCTTAAGCTTGTACCTTTTCCCTGTTCGTTGTGCTTTTAACTTTCTACTTTCTATCGGCGATCCTTTTTTTATTTGAAGGATGCAAAGGTCTTTGTCGCGTATTTCTATTAACTCGTGTTTCTATGCAAAAGCCGTTTAAAATTACTTAATAGTTGCCCTTTACGCATTACGAGCATTGTTTATGATAGATAAAGCAACATTTTCCCTGTTTCGTTGTGTTTTAGACTTTCTACTTTCTATCGGCGACCCTTTTTTATTTGAAGGATGCAAAGGTCTTTGTCTCGTATTTCTATTAACTCGTGTTTCTACGTAAAAGCCGTTTAAAATTACTTAATAGTCACCCTTTACGCATTACGGGCATTGTTTATTATAGATAAAGCAATCGTTACAATACACCATACCTTTCTCAAATTCTAGGTAAAACCCTTTGGGTCTTCTCATTGTCATAATAATTACGGTTCCCATTATTCACATTACCTGATATTACGTATTCAACGGAACATTTAAGGTGAAAGTCGAAACATGTTGGATCTTGTCTGCAAGGAAACAATACTCCCTCTCCATATAAAAGACCGACGCAAAATCACATGGTATCGTATTCCACTCTGTGCTCTGCTCGAAGTGTGATCTCCAGTTGTTTGTAACGGTGAAGTGATAGTAAAATTGTGAAATAGTTAAATAGTGAAAGTGTTATAAAAATGAATGTAAGTACCTTTATATACTTTGATCTAAAAGTGTTGTAACCAGATGTTTCATTAATTGTTTATGCCATGTGTTGTCCACCAGGTTAATACATTTTAGCTATCTTTGATGTCTTATTAATTTATCATTGTTACTAATGTGTACATGTATACTTCGCATACCTATAAGTATTTATCATACAGTACTTACTTAACCGATAATTAAAACCGTTTCATTTCATTTTGTTACAGTTTTCTGAAAATACTTTCAAAAACTACTATTATGCTGAAGAAATCGACGAACCTAGTGATGAAGAAGGTACACTCGCCTTTAAAGTAAAAAAAGCGATAATAGCAAATAAAAGACCGATCGAATGCAACAGCATTGATGAGTTTTTTGAAAAACCAAAAAAGAAGAAGACAACAACAAGAAAGTCATCCAGTGTTGGTCGATCGACGAGCGGTGGTGTTTCATACATCCGATCAAACAGCGATGACAACAGTTCTGCATCACATCTCATAAAAATTGAGGTGTATGAAGTGAATAAAATAAAAAACATCGCACCGACGGAACATTGGAAACACGCTGATGTGCGAGTTAAATATTACGCGGAAAACGACAGTGATAAGAACTTGCAAAGTGTCAAGGATACTATATACAATATAACTAAACAGTTGGCTAGTAAGGACGATTGTGTGAAATATTTTATAGACACAGACAAATGAACAAAAGTGCCAGTGCGTGTCAATGTTTTAATATCATAACTTTAATCATATGCTTTGTACTACTATTATTGAAATAAGAAACTATTATTGTAATAACTGTACTTAAGAATCTACCTGTTTTAATTTAACTTACATTGTATTGTATTTAAACTTTGTACTCTTTTAAGTTACATACTTAATAGATTAATATGTTTTTGATTCTAGAACTCTTTGTGAATTGTGTTATTGCTAAGTATTATTGTAAATAGTTATAAGTCTTTTTAGTGTTTTTTCATGCTCATGCTTACGATTGTAAAGTTATTGGGAACATTCATAAATTGTTTGGAAGAATTATAAGTATTGTATGGGGTTATTAATCTTCAATAAAGAAAAATCATTCATTCATTTTCATATTTCATTTATTCACCTCAAAACATGATTTAAATAAACCATTTAAAAACACATCATTGCATATTGTATTATCACTAAATAATACTTGAAAATCTTTGAGACTCTTACCATAGTATTTATAATACAGATACATTAAACAGTACTCTCCACAAACTATAGTAAAGTCATTTTGAATTCGACTTCTATTGTAATTCCACATTCTAGAATTTCTCGCTAAAAACATTCGGTGGTATCCTTGAGGTGGTCGACCGTATGAATCAAAGTACTGTCCAAAACCATTCTTATCTATGTGTATGGCGACCCAGTGAGAACCTGGTTTGTTATCAGAGTCTAAGTTGCTAACTACGTATGTAGGAGTTACCACATATATTGGTAGACGATTGGCTGCATATACATTATATTCAATACTTGGATCAATTTTCTTTAAGTAATTCTGTATTTCTATTGTATTCATTTTTATTCACCGTATCGCTGCAGAATCTTATCAGGTCGAATGATAAAGTGGTAATGTCTTATATAAGGTTAACAAGACACTATTATGGTACTTATCAGCCAAGTTGACTCTTGTTGTGGGGTTGCAAGGATTACAGTAAAACAAAGAACTTAATATTTTATGAATTCGTTTTATTGGTAACTTAAATCTAACAACAAATTTGAATTACATTATTCACGCTTAATCTAATCTTAAACAGTTAATTTTGTGTCCTTAACTACTATAATCTACTGAAATATTGCGGTTTTTATCTATTTCAATAACATTATCAAACTCCGCATAAACAATGCAATTAATAGTTTGTGATAAAGCTGTTTCAAAACGCACTTCTAATCTCACACTACCATGCTTTACAAGATTCCAATGACTTGCAGAGTTTGCTGATAAATCAGGTGTCAAATCAAACGCTAACATACAATACCCTTCAGCGTATTGTTCTCGGGATATCCCATTACCTTCATTGAGAAAGTGTATACCTGTTCCAGAAAACAATGTATGATATACTGAAGTAAAAATTTTGTTCTCAAATGAGGGTTGTAAAGCCTTTGATGGTATTTGTTGACCGTCTATATATAAACTAAAAGTATTGATGTCGTAATTTTGAACGTTAAATGGGTTCTTAGTGAGGTTTCCATTGAAAGCAGCGTTATTTACAAATCCCACTATACACCTTTTAGGTAATTGTCCTAAGAAAATGTTATCTAGAGTTTTTCCTTGAACACCTGATGGTATTGTTAAAACTTTAACTTCAGCTCGAGTAATGGGGTATTTAGCTGTGGTAGAAGCTAAGACCTTTTGATGAGCAAGTAACACGCTGGGATTGATTCGTGCTCTACGAATAATCAAAGATGCATCCGTAATAGATACCTTTAATTTAAGGTCACCTGTAGAGGCCATGAGATTGAAATTTTCTCTAGAACGAATTAACTTAACACATATATCAACACCATTGATTAAAAATTTTTCTTGATTGAATAAATCACCATGTAAGTGACCAATCATTTCCATTTCTTTACTTTCACTAGCTAATTCTTGCCTCTTAGTAAATCCTTTATTAGTATCATCGGTGGAATCCATTTTTCCAGCTGTATCTTCATACCATAAACCACAGGTGAGGTGAGATTTTTTTGCTGCAGGAGCATAGTTCAATAAGTTTTCTATATACGCACGATAAGCATATGTGTTATTGGGTGGTGATACAAGTTTTTGATTTAAGTAGACATCAAGTTGACTGAAGAGTGAGTGCAACCAATTATTCACCGGAGCAACGACTGTAGATGCGGTTAGTTTGGTGTTATCTTGATTTACTATTTTCGCTTTCAAGTGAAGTAACGTATGAGATAAATCTATGTAGTCATCTCCTGCTCCAGGAATTTGAAATTCTATAGGACCATCATCGGCAAGAGATGAAATTGGTTTATAATGGATCCAAATTCCACTTTCAATGCTAGTTTGAGTTGACGGCAATGCAAACAAATCCAATTCGGACTTTATACATTCACAGGAATGACTATGTAAAAAAGACATTTTGATTAATTGTTAGAAAATATGTCCTTGATTTGTTTTTGAGTAATTTTTGATTTTTTTAGAGCTTTCACTTTCGCGGTCAACGACGGACTGACTCCAGGTAGACGTTTTCGTTTTGTTATATATCCGGATCCAGACATATTGATTTTATCTATTTTTTCATCAGCCTTGCGTTTCAAGTTGGAACCAACTTCTTTAAGACGTGCTTTTATTGAATCTTCCATTGGTCGCGCACTAACCATATCTGTCAATAGACCAACACCAGCGCTCAATGCCTCTTTACCAACAGCTCGAACACCGCTAGATAATAATGGTAAAACTGACCTAAACAATCCCCCAAGAAAACTACCAATTCCATGTCCTTTTTGATAAGGCGCCCCTTTATATACCACCCCTATACCTGAACCAGCCTGATGAGAATAATAGCGTTGATAAGGACATATCATGTTGGAGCGTTCAAAATGCATTATAATTTTTTAAAATGTAGTTTAACACACACCGTTCCAAATTGAAATGGTATCTTTTGTCCGGTGCTTGACCTTATATCTATTTCAATGGTATCGAATTCTCTTCGCATTACCGATAAGTAATGAGGAGGTGAAAATACATGCATTTTATTGGCACCATAGATGTATTTTGAAGGATCTAATGGTATTACTCTCAGAAGAGGTGTCATTACATCACCTACAATTTGAGGTTCAACTATATCACAGTAAACGAATAGTTGAGATGGTAACCCTAAATGTAAATTAGCTGGACATTTAGCTAAATTCTTTTCAACAAGGTTTCTGTTTGGTTCAAATCCCAACTGTAAGCCTAGTTTAGGAGATAATGTTACAGATTTTATTGATTCGTCTAACACAGAAACAGAAACGAATTTAGATATATTATCGTAGCGGAATTTGATTTTTTCTCTTATATTATTTAATGCTGATAAAATATGGTTAATATTATCATAGTTTGTGGCAGGTATGTGGGTCTTATAATAAACTGTAGATAGTTTGTCTTCATTGGGCATTTTCATGATTTTTGTTATGTAAATAACATTCTCATGATCTTGAACAGTAAACATGGTGCATGGATATTGGAATTCAACGATTCCTACACACCATTCTCCTTCCAATATTATGGGTTTGGGTAATTTTGTTGAAAAAATTGATGTTTTGTTCTCAGGAAAATATTCCATTGAACTATTGCTAAGTAAAGTTAAATAAAAATCTTTAATCATATTTTTTTTAAACTGGAAGCTAAAATCCAACTATTAAATTTGTTTGGATAACCTTTCCACTTAACTAACACTTGTTGTCTGCTGCCAGAGTAACGAGAGCGAATTATTTTATCAATCTTGTGTTCAATGGTGGGGTCATAAATGACCTTTTGTAATTCTCGTTCATAAAACGTTCCTACTATCTCCTCACCATC
This sequence comes from Sphinx pinastri, assembly GCA_947568825.1. Lineage (NCBI taxonomy): Eukaryota > Metazoa > Arthropoda > Insecta > Lepidoptera > Sphingidae > Sphinx > Sphinx pinastri. Next base: position 15,890,246 of record OX387629.1, read on the forward strand.
TAAATCTTTTATAGTATAAACGGGCCACGGAGTACGTTCTATTATAGAAGAAATCACAAATATTTCATCGCTCCAATTAGATTCATAACCTTTTTGGAATACATGTTTATATTTAGTTATTCTGACATGGTCACCGACATGAAACATAGGTAGTATAGTTTTTGATGATTTTTCAGATTTTTCATATAAATTACTCCAAACTGTCATTATATTATTAGAATTAACATCTGAAGGACACATTTTAATACTAGAATGGAAACTATGATTGTAAGAGTGTATCAAATTCTGCAAAATATCAATATATTTATGTGTATTCTTGTGTGTAAAATAGCGCCACATCTTCATTTTTAGCGTTCTTTGAAATCTTTCTACAATGCTTGCTTTGATGTCTGGATTATTTGTCGTATAGTAATTTATGTTTTTTGTTTTAAAGTATCTTTGAACATCTTTCGATACAAATTCAGTGCCTTTATCAGATTGAATGTGAGTGGGTGTAGTATTAGCTTCATTAAATATACTGTCGAAACACTTTTTTACGGTTTCTGAATTTTTCTTTTTCAAGGGTCTAGCATATGCATATTTACTAAAAACATCAATAACACAAAGAATGTAGTTGAAACCTTTATTATCTTTAGAATAAGTCCGCATGTCGCTTAAGTCAGCTTGCCAAAGTTCATTGAGATTAGAGAGAACGTATTTGTTCCGAGGGAATTTTCTATGTACTGGTTTGTGGAGTGTATACGTAGATTGGGATTGCAACCAGTTTTTAACTTCTTCCTTTTTCATTTTACCTTTCATAGCTTTTGATAATTTGTCGATATTGCTATATCCAGCTGGGTGTGATACATCATAATAAATTTGATCTATTTCTAATAAGGGGTCCATTTTTCCCAATCAATCTTTTTCTTAATTTTATTTGCGTGTTTATCTTCGCTCGTTGGCGTCAAATATACCTCTGTGTTTTGTGGCGGTTGTTCTTCGATGGCGTTTTGAAGTTGAGCTATGTAGTCACGTCTTTTTGGATTGCCAATATATGTTAAAGGTACTTTTAAATCCTTTAACGCTTTAGCAAATTTTTCCCAACCAGGTGGGTCGTTGTTTTTTAATGGTCGCAGTGTATCGCTTACTAAATCGATAATGTTACTGTTAGGAATCACTTCATTATCTACAATCACTGTGCCAGCATCATTCCAATAAATTTTGTTTTTATTTAGTGACACCGAATTCAATAACAACTCACCTTTTTTTACATATGTTTTTGGTATTAAATTTAAAATTTGTTTTGTTGAGTAGGAAGGTTTTTTTTCGAGTGTAAAACTTTCTTGTTGCTTCTCTTCATCACTCAGTGTCTGACTGACAACTACATCTTTATTCTTGATATCATTATTTATATTAAAAAATTTCCAGCTTTCAGATGTGGGTTTAATGTTATCGTCATTTGAAGTTATTATAGGGAGTTCAATGGGACGACGATCTTCTTCCATAAAGTGAAGATATCTTTGTAAAATTTGTAAGTATAATTTACACTTTTTTCGATCATCCATATTACTGTCGAGTATTTTTTCCATTTCACTATCTAAACGAGAGGTAGGATTTTCATTTCTTTTTTGATTTAACTTATCTATTAAGCTTGGATCAACTAATAGCATTTTTTTTGGCGTGTTCCATTTTTAAACTAGTCCACTTATCAATCCACTCAAAATAGAACCCAATATAATCGGAAGAAATGCACCACCTTTTTGAACTATAATATTCTTTCTTATTTTATTTGTACTTTTACGTACCAATTTTCGTAGTAGATTTTTATACTTTTTTAGTTTACTCTTTGATTTTTCTTCAAGTTTTATATTTCCTTGTAAAACGTTATGAATACATTCACATATAAAATTAATTTCGTTTTCGTTACAGACTTTTAAAAGAGCTTGTTGATGTTTTGGTTTAAGTTTATAAAGAGCATTTAATAAGTGTTCATGCGTCTTTAAGCGTCGATCCATCATTTGTAAATGACGGGTATTGGTTGGTTCTTGACATATTTAAACTCTTTTGTGGGAATGTACACTGTAGAATGACCATCAGATGGAAATATCTTTGATTTAATTCGACACATGTCAAAAGTGTCTTGTTTTAGATCTATCATCAAATAGCCATGTGCTTCTTTTGTAGCATCTCTGTAAGCATCTTCTATGAATTTGCTATTTTCTGGTGATACTTGTCGTGCTAAGTAACGTATTTGAGTTTTATCACGTGGGTTTTTAAAATAAATTATGTAGTTTGAATTCAAAGAAATGTCTCTTTGTCCTTTACCTTGATGAAATAAATTTTGAGTAATGTAAAATACACTCAAGTTCCTATGATGACTACCTTTGGTAAATATGTCAACAATGCGACCATCAGATTCCCTCATGAGATCATCGATAATAATAAGGTTAGCTTCCTTTCCATCAAACATATGCAAATCTGGTATACCCTGATAATAGTTTACATTTGGTAAATTATATAAGGGCTGCATTTCATCAAAACACCAAGTAATTTGATGAAAATTTGTGTTGCACACCTCATTAATATGTTTAATAAAGTTTGTTACAAAATTAGACTTTCCACATCCACTTGGACCTGCAACTATGGCAGTAAAAGGATGATAAAAATGAAACATTTTTAAATGCACGTGTGAACTCGAAAAGCGTTTCGGAATGAATAAAACTAGAAGTTACGATTGAATGTATTATATTTGATTTTGTTTTATATACAAAGATTACATACACAAATACTTTGAAAAATGATCACATACAGTTCATAGCTGTTTTGAAAAATATTACAGTAAGAAAATTATTATAAAATAAAGTTAAATCAGGTATAACAAATAACTAACTACATACATTAAAATTTACATCTAATTTTTCATGATATTATACAAAACAGTTGTCATAGTAAAACAATAAAAAAAAAAGATAGTACATAATAAAGACAGAACTTTAAGTTATTAAAAACCACAATTAAAAAACACACACACACATTAACATACATATTTTCGTTGTACAGAAATCGTTGATAAAATCAAATGTCCTTTATTTTATAATGACCCCATGCAAGAGTATCTGTTGAATTTTCTATTAAATAACGTTTTGTGTCATTGTGTGATAAAGATATTTTATTAATTTTTTGTGTATATATAGCATGTTTAATTGATTTAAATCTTATCATTTCACTGTATTGCGTTTTCTTTTCATATAAACATGATTTATAATCGGTAAGACAAAAATTTTTTGTTACACTTTTGTTAATCCCTTTTGCTTTACATATACATTTATTCTGCACATCCATTGCATACATTTTAGAGCGAAGACCTACAAACTCTTTAAGAATTTTACCGTTATTTTCGTCTTTAAAAAAACCTAACCGTTTTTTATTCAATAATGGTAAACCATATTGATTATTTGGTGGATAGTCGGACGTATCAAAGTAGTTGACTAAATCAAGTTTTATATCAGCATAATAATTTTGCGTAAATATTTGATATATTAAGCTATCGGTATCAGTATATAGTAACTTAATATTATCTTGATATTTCATTTTCATATAATCGTAATGGAAATCGTATAGTAATGTTTTAGATATATCTAAAATACAAAAACCGAGGTAAATTGGTTTATTATATAAAACGTTAGTTTTATTTAATTGTATTGCAACTAAGCTCTCTGAGAATATAGATAAACTATGGAATTCTGGTCTTGCTATCAAAGATTGAGCACCTTGAGTTTTGCCACGATTTAACCAATGATTAATTAATTTGACATTAACTCGTTTTCTTACATTTTCCATTGTTTTACCAAAAACAGAATTATTCATAAGTTTAAAAAAATCTTTCTCAAAATCTGAAGTGGCTAATGAACGCATATGAGTATTCAAGTCTATGTAACTTTTCAACCACGCGGATTGTTCAAATTTTAAAATTCTATGTACTTTAACCAATCGGAGACCATTTTTTAAACATTGCTTAAGGTTTCTATAATGAATGACGTAATTTTTTTTATTTTTTAAATTTGGGATCAGTTTCCTGTCTTTGCTGTTTCCTAAACATACGTTTTCTGGACAAAATGGAAAATCTGAATGAAAATCATGTAAATTTTTTGAATATTCTAAATCTACTTCCAAAATTAAACCATGTTTGGCATCATCGGCTATATTAAAATCTGTATTTATATCGACCCATTCAAATTTGCCTGTTGGGAGACATTGGGACATAGCCCAACCATAAAGGTTATTTGCGTCTAAGTACATCAAAAATGAAGATGGTTTATCTGAATCGTATTCCGACATAAACATGTTATTTGCCACTGCATGTCTATTGCTGCATTGTGATATACCCCCCCGAATATTATTCGCTATAAACGTAACCTTGTCGATATCTGTTAAAAGTTCCAAATTTATTTTGGTAAAATTTAACATAGCATCCCAACTTAAACCAGGTGCTGTATAATAGTGGGCAGGATCTAAACCGTATGTTTTAAGACAGACATCCCTAAAGTTTTCAAATATATCTGCTAACAACAATACATCTGTTTTTAAATACAGGTCTGAATATTCACCCATGTTTTTACAATTAAAATGATTCCACACGTCTTGAGCATGATGGTATTCACTTTCTGTAATGTGACTATCATTTAAAGAACTATAAAATTGATCGCGAGTGGGAAGAGAAGTTATTTTTAAAGAATCAAATGTCGTCATGTATTCGTATGGATAAACACCTTTTCTTATTAAACGTTTAAAATCTTCTTCACATGGATATTTTAATTTGAGTTCACGAAATTGTTCAAGTAATAAGTTCTGAGCTAATTTGTTAAGGCTACTTGACATAAATTTAAAAGAATCAAGAAATCGTAATTTTATAACTCTGTTATTGATTTGTAAAACTTTAGAAAAAGAAATATATTTTTCCTTGTTCTCAGGAATAAGTTCAATGTCACCTTTCTCGAAATCAAGACCATGCACTATGAAATGAGCGTCATAATTACTTAAATTATGTAAAAACACTGGCACAAAATTAGGAGCTTTGTATTTCTGAGAGCATACTCTATGAGCTACACCTTCATATGCACCAGTATGCCAATTATAAGATATTGTTCTATCCACGTTTAATTTAGTAGCACAAATGTAACAAGACTCACTTTGATTGATATTTATTTTATTTTCTTCAGTTAACGGTAATGGTGATTTGACAAAAGAATTCTTTTTACAAATATTTTCTAAATCTGCGTAAATGAATTGCATAAATTTTAGCGCACAATCTTGCCCTGTATAAGACCTATATACTGAAAGATTATCATCATAAGAACATTTAACATAATACCCAAAACTATACGTTTCATGTTTTTGAATATTAACAGTTGATGATTGATTTGGATTGTTAGAACAACTCTCTATTGGTTTTAAAAATGCTTCAAAGTCAGCATACACAACGAATGGAACTCTTAATTTACGTTCATAGTTGTTAAATGAAATGTGGTTTGATGGTATTAATTCATTAAACCAGTTTCTTTTTCTATCGTTTTCCGATGGTAAATTTGTGCACACATTGAAACAGTCATTTTCTTGGTGTCGTTTTAAATTATCTAATGACGTGAAATTTAATAAACACCCATCACAAATATGAACTGCATGTTCAGAAGTCGATAACTGTTTAGATAATAATCTCGAGAGGTTTTTAATATAACAGAAATGACCTTTAGAACCTTGAGATATATACAATAAGTTTAAGTGAGTATTTTTACGGTGTTTCGTAAAGTGTAATGGACCCACAACTTTATTTGATTTGCTTATTGAATCATATTGTAATCCAAAAACATTAATACTTATACTATTTAATTTTTCAAACTTATGGATGTCATTAATTTTTATAGGAAACGATAGGTTATCAAATTTTAGTTTGTTTTTGTGTATTACATAAGATGATACCCTATTGGAACTATGAGTAGCTGGAAATAATCCTGACAAAACTGCCCAACGAAAGCATTCGTGATCGTTATTTTGAACATTGATTACAGCTTTCTTATGTTTTATATCTATCGGTAGGTCTATGTATGAAGATCCACGCAATGGGTTAAATTTGTTGACATTCATATCCAAGTGATTTATTTTAAGTAAACTCCATCCACTACCTTTTTTTTGGAAATTGGTCATTTTGTTTGTTATTTCGGTAATTATAGATGAGAAAATAATATCTTTGTCATCACCTTGACAAACAAGATAGTTTGAAATTTGAAAATCAAAAACATTGTGTAGATTTTTTGTTTCTTGTGTGAAATCCGCATTGAGAATAAAATTAACTTTTACAACAGAATATTCTAAGATAGATCGTTCTAGTAATGTATAAATTATTTTTTTAATATTTTGCAAAAATAATTCAGGTGATTCAAGCTGTGTATCAGAAACTAAACTAGATTTCACTCGATATGTAATAATTCTATTACCGAAAGCACTATCAATGAATTGAACATTAGGTAGATTATTATCTCTTCTAATTAAATTATTTTTATGTTTATTGCTCTTATAGTGACTGGTCATATATTTTTTTGATACATATATGTGACACTCAGGACATTCAATTTTATCATTATGCTGTTCTGTACTTACATTTAAAATGTTATCCAGCGACGATGTAGATGTCGAAGGAGCTTCAAGATGAATATTTTTTCTTCTCTTTAATGGATCCTCTTCAAACAATTCAGTTGGCGCTAATCTTTTCCTGCTGCCTTCTCCATTCTGCATAGATCTGATGGATAAGAAAACTGTTAAAAAAATGTTATCTCACGAAATAAATATGCTACTATGTTTCTATTATTTAAATAGATACTAACATTATTTGTTATTTACACTGCAAACAATATGCTTTCATTGATAATACACCATCAATATCATCCTCATCGGAATGAGTTTGTTTTGAGATTTTATGTCCACTACATGGTGTATAATAAGGAGAAATATCAGGATCTCCCAACATTGATTCTGGCAAAACATTTAATATATACCAAAACCGTATGAAACGATGATATTTATGTAAAATTATCTTTTTATCGAAACTTGCAATCTCACTCTGAGATAAACTAGAAATATCAAGTGAGTGGTACATTTTGGTTGCACTTCAATGTTAAAAATATAAACGGAAGAAACAAGTTGAATGATTGTGCAAGATGTTCGAACCATTATAAATACTTTAAGTGTATCCCCTCTTCATGGATTCCCAAAACATGTTGCAACTAGTCTTAAAATAATAAAAAATGTTTTACTCACGTTTCAACTTGTCTTTGTTCCATTTTATCACAGAGCTCGTACAGTTCTTTGTCGTATTGCGATGACATCAGATCCATTGATTCGATGTTTTCGAGAAGTGCGACGAGTTCCATGTTGTATAAATCACAGCTTGTATCCATGGTAAGGAATGTCTCAGTATTTTAAAAAGTTATTTCAACGCTTATATACTACCCAAAACAATGTAATTACATTCTAAGCTATCCACTTTTTTCCAAACAATTTATGAATGTTCCCAATAACTTTACAATCGTAAGCATGAGCATGAAAAAACACTAAAAAGACTTATAACTATTTACAATAATACTTAGCAATAACACAATTCACAAAGAGTTCTAGAATCAAAAACATATTAATCTATTAAGTATGTAACTTAAAAGAGTACAAAGTTTAAATACAATACAATGTAAGTTAAATTAAAACAGGTAGATTCTTAAGTACAGTTATTACAATAATAGTTTCTTATTTCAATAATAGTAGTACAAAGCATATGATTAAAGTTATGATATTAAAACATTGACACGCACTGGCACTTTTGTTCATTTGTCTGTGTCTATAAAATATTTCACACAATCGTCCTTACTAGCCAACTGTTTAGTTATATTGTATATAGTATCCTTGACACTTTGCAAGTTCTTATCACTGTCGTTTTCCGCGTAATATTTAACTCGCACATCAGCGTGTTTCCAATGTTCCGTCGGTGCGATGTTTTTTATTTTATTCACTTCATACACCTCAATTTTTATGAGATGTGATGCAGAACTGTTGTCATCGCTGTTTGATCGGATGTATGAAACACCACCGCTCGTCGATCGACCAACACTGGATGACTTTCTTGTTGTTGTCTTCTTCTTTTTTGGTTTTTCAAAAAACTCATCAATGCTGTTGCATTCGATCGGTCTTTTATTTGCTATTATCGCTTTTTTTACTTTAAAGGCGAGTGTACCTTCTTCATCACTAGGTTCGTCGATTTCTTCAGCATAATAGTAGTTTTTGAAAGTATTTTCAGAAAACTGTAACAAAATGAAATGAAACGGTTTTAATTATCGGTTAAGTAAGTACTGTATGATAAATACTTATAGGTATGCGAAGTATACATGTACACATTAGTAACAATGATAAATTAATAAGACATCAAAGATAGCTAAAATGTATTAACCTGGTGGACAACACATGGCATAAACAATTAATGAAACATCTGGTTACAACACTTTTAGATCAAAGTATATAAAGGTACTTACATTCATTTTTATAACACTTTCACTATTTAACTATTTCACAATTTTACTATCACTTCACCGTTACAAACAACTGGAGATCACACTTCGAGCAGAGCACAGAGTGGAATACGATACCATGTGATTTTGCGTCGGTCTTTTATATGGAGAGGGAGTATTGTTTCCTTGCAGACAAGATCCAACATGTTTCGACTTTCACCTTAAATGTTCCGTTGAATACGTAATATCAGGTAATGTGAATAATGGGAACCGTAATTATTATGACAATGAGAAGACCCAAAGGGTTTTACCTAGAATTTGAGAAAGGTATGGTGTATTGTAACGATTGCTTTATCTATAATAAACAATGCCCGTAATGCGTAAAGGGTGACTATTAAGTAATTTTAAACGGCTTTTACGTAGAAACACGAGTTAATAGAAATACGAGACAAAGACCTTTGCATCCTTCAAATAAAAAAGGGTCGCCGATAGAAAGTAGAAAGTCTAAAACACAACGAAACAGGGAAAATGTTGCTTTATCTATCATAAACAATGCTCGTAATGCGTAAAGGGCAACTATTAAGTAATTTTAAACGGCTTTTGCATAGAAACACGAGTTAATAGAAATACGCGACAAAGACCTTTGCATCCTTCAAATAAAAAAAGGATCGCCGATAGAAAGTAGAAAGTTAAAAGCACAACGAACAGGGAAAAGGTACAAGCTTAAGGGAACCGTAGACCATGAACAAATTCGTGGTTCATACCTACCTCGCGGGTGATATGAAATGGATTCCGCGGACGATATAAATTTTATTCGCGGGTGTTATCAAAATAATCCGCGGTCGATATCAAATTAATCCGCGGTAGGTATCAAGTTGATCCGCGGTAGGTATCAAATTAATCCGCGGTAGGTATCAAATTAATCCGCGGTAGGTATCAAATTAATTCGCGGTAGGTATTAAAGTAATCCGCGGATTAATTCGCGGGTGCCGCGGGCCGAATCTGGAGCAATCGAAAACGTCGGCGAGCAGCCGCCGGAGCGCCGCGGGCCGGCCGTCGAACCTGCTCCAGTATCGGTGAATCCCTTACTACTGCAATGCTGAAATCTCGGGTTCGATCCCCGGGTCGGGCAAAGTGATATTGGGTTTTTCTAATCAGTATCAGCCCGGAGTCTGGAATTTGTGCGCGATATGGCGATAGGCTCGCCCCCTATCACTTCATGGGACGGAATACGCACGGCGAAAAGTGGGTGCACTAGTTGCGCCTCTGCCTACCCCTTCGGGGATAAGAGGCGTGAATATGCGCGTAGTCCGAAATAGGTTTTACTATCGGCTGAGAGGCTTTATCATTCCGTTGCATAAAAAATCACATACCTATACTAAGTACTAGTACTTATGAAGGAAAAAAATTAACTGATACATCCTTCTAAATCTGGAGCACTAAATAAATATTGTTTCATGTCATAATATATATGTCAACTAATAGTGTAAGCTGCTGTCCAGACATAAGGATGCTATTAATCCATATTACATATCACGGGTCGGCTTACAAGCTTAGTAGAAAGGCAGATATTAGGATGTTTGCACATTAAAGTTGTAATCTTGGACCCTTATCGCAGGCATCGTACTTAAGCTTTGAAATTGGAGACCTTGAGTGATATCCTGAGGAGTAATTAAGACGAGTGCGCAGGGCCGGATTTGCCTAAAGGCAAATTAGGCAACTGCCTAGGCGCCCGATATCGGCCAAGAGCGCTTCGTCTCGAGAAAAAAAAATAGATAACAAAGGCGAATTCAGAGGTGGGGTCATGACTCCCCCCTGGCTGGGTATATGTGACTACTGATATTTTTTAATGATTCCCATTGATATGTTCGCAGGATTAGAAGTTTAATTTTATCGTTGTTCAACGTCAATAATTTTTATTTGACATTGAATAATAAAATACTATTTCTTTGGTAATTAAATTTATTTTTGTAATAGGAGTCTGTCCTGACTAGACCTCGACTATGTGACCCCCCGCCCCCCTGACTAGAAAGAAGGATCCGCCCTTGTGACACAATTGACAGACAATATTATATTTAACGATTCGTATGTAATACACCCGTTACCCGATGAGAATACTATTATTGCCTTGGTTATCTTTTATATAATATTTCAAATGTTTTGCTACTAATACTGATATTTTAAGTTATAAAAAAAAAATACTTATTTTTTCTGCATTTATTAATTTAGATTGTGGTTGATAAAATATATTTTAGAAAGTCAAGAAAGCGAAAAGGGGCCCCAAGGGAGCAATGCCTACGGCCCTGCGTGTGCGCATCCTTGAATTTATTGTTTATTTTCTCAATAGGAAACAAAGGTTTTAACTTAGGTACCCTGGAAATATGCCCCGTCGGAACGGATTATAGCTTGATTGATGGCGAGCGTTAATCTGTCTCTTGAGTTAAAACATTATTAGTATTTCAATATCATGCATATGGCATTAGATACCCTTATTTCATGAACTCTGACATGGTTCGTTTGTTATAGTAACCCAGAATACAAATAAAAAATCTCAAATTCATAAGACATACTGAAATAGGTATAGACCTTTTTGAATCGTTGATTCAGGATCGTGAATTATTAATTGTAGATAGGTAGGTACGTGAGAATCGTAATCAAAGATAAGCTGTTTGTATACTTACCTATACCTGCCAATAAAATTGCGTAATTTACTATATATTGTTATCAATTGGATCTACTTACGCAAACGGGAACTAAGTACCCCACAAGCCCATAAATTTTGACTTGTACATAAAAAAAGTCACAATCATTTTTTTTTATTTTTTTTTATAATGGCATTTGTGTTCACATTTTGCCAATGTCAAGTTTGGTTTGTATATTTTATAATCTGTAGTATGTCGAAGTAAAGCAGTGGCTACCTTACCAAGACTTTATCGAGGAGTTTTGGCGGCAATAGAAAAAACACTTGATTAGCACAATTATTTCAATTCACTTCATTTGAGCTCTTTAATAGAACTATATTGGATAATATACCACCATAATTATGCAATATAACACTAAATATCACCAAAATAATGAATTAAAACAAGAGCACCTCATGACACTTCCAAGTTCCCGCCAAAACTCCACAATCACTTAATAGCAGATTTATTATTTGCATAGGTATAAGTAGAGTTAATTGTCCAAATACTTCAGTTGTTACTTTATAAAATGCTAAACATTTTATATCAAACAACTAGTTGTAGAACAAAAATATTTTAGTTTAAACATCAACTATTAGAAAATATTTTGGTGTGGGTTGGTTCCCTTGTTTTTTATGACATTGAATGACGAGACGACCATGCCGTTCACCTGATGGTAAGCGATACGGCCGCCCATAAACAGTAGCAACACCATACAGCACCTTGAGTTACAAAGTACTGTGTGGCATTCCACTGCGCTCGTCATCCTAAGACATAAGATGTTAAGTCTCATTATGCCCAGTAGTTACACTGGCTACAATATCCTTCAAACCGAAAGACAACAGTGCAAGCACATTGCTGCTTGGCGGTAGAAATAGACATCGCAGTGGTACCCACCCAGACGAACTCTTACATGTGAGAGACCTACCACCAGTAACCGTTTGCTTAAGTAGGCCTAATTATTAATTCATAGAATACCTACACCAGTGGGCGTAGCGTGGGATCTCGCTGCTAGCAAGGCACGGAGCGAAAAAAACCTCATTTCAACAAAATATAAGAGTCACGCGTGCCTCCCCTAGTTACTGGTACTTGAGACAAAAGTTAAGTAAATGGGTTTATTTTACGCATTTTGCCGCGCCCTAAAAGTGCAACAGGTTCACTGACCTCTATTCAAACTCCTAAATCTAAGATAAGTGATAGGTTCAAAGTTTATGTATTAGATTTCCATAGAGCTAATAAGTCAGCATATTTTTTTTTCATATTTTATCATTCAGATTTAAAACTAAAAGATTTTTTTCTTTTTTTTAGCAGGAACGAAACGTAATTTTGACATTTGCCGTTTTGTTGTCGTCAACGTCAACACGTCGAGTGTTAAGAAATGAATGCGATAATTTTCAAACAAATTTCTAAATAAGAAAAGTGGCTTATCGTATTGTGGAGTGCGAACTTGTGCAAAATGTCTAACATAACATCATATAATAATGATAAAGTGGTTACCGGCGAGGTGGAATATGCAGCCAGTGATCCCGCATCGGGGGCGTTCTTCCAACCAGATTATAAAAAGTAAGAAGAAATTTGCATTTATCCTAATTTAATATGTGTCTCAGATTGCTTAAATTAGAATCAGATTTAATTCTACGCAAAATAGTGGTTAAAAACTTTTAGAAATAGGTAATATGTATGACTAAATAAAGTGAAAGCGTAGTTATGAATCGTAAAGCATTTCTATTTGTTTAGTACTCTTTATTATATCTGAATGTTAGGAAGTTACACAATTACAAAGCTATAACCATTGAATAACTTTCATTTTATGTATAATTACACCTAGGTAAAACAAATTATAACTTTGTAATATACTTGTGAGTCTGTTTGTTGTAAAATACCTAGTTTTAGACAAAATATAATCCTATATAGAGCTAATATCAAACATCGAAAGTCAGAAGACAACTTTACTACAATCCTTCTTTGTGGATAAATTTGATGTAAATAATTAATGTAGTGTCACAATATTCCAGGTGTGTAAGATGTTCAACTAACACCAACTTGTTTTCAGAAATGATGACTTAAAACTGATGCTGGATGGCTCAAAGGACACTCTCAAGTTAGAGGCTATGAAGAGGATAATTGGCATGATAGCAAAAGGAAGAGATGCCTCAGATTTGTGAGTAGAAATATTGGTCAGGTACTTTATTGTAACAGAAATATGACAATCATTTAGATTTCACCTGTTAGTTAAAGATTGCTTGTGGGCCATCATTCAGACAGGTTATCTAATGGTTTGTGGGCCCATTAGGGAATTGTCTTTGCATTATTTACATTTTAGGAAACAGGTGATTGAGTATATTTTTGAAATCATTTTATTTTATCGTAATTTTGTCACGGGGCAGATGAACACGAAGTGCTGCAAAGCCTTCGAAACGTCATGAAAAAAATACACATTAAAATAATAATAATAGTAGTTTAATTTCAATGTCGAACATTCGTGTAAACGTAAGAAATCATATTTTCGAAGTTATTAGGTGAACCTATTTAGCCATTCTTTAAAGTCGCAAAGAGTAGATTATACCAAATCTATGTTTGTTTTACTTTTTAAACCTTTTATTGAGTCAAATACAATATGTTTTCTTTTTAACAAAAATGGCAGAAGTATGGAAAAATATTATCTACATTTATTTGTAGGTTTCCAGCCGTAGTAAAGAATGTCGTGTCAAAGAACATAGAAGTGAAGAAGCTTGTGTACGTATATCTTGTGAGGTATGCAGAGGAGCAGCAAGATCTTGCATTACTCTCCATCAGTACTTTCCAGAGAGCTTTAAAGGTATTGTAATGCATATACGTACATCATACTATGTATTGCAAATATTGTTTTTATATGCATTTTTATTTGATGACATATTTTGCTTGCAGTGCCACCAGTTCCAGATCCTTTGTTTGAGTAAAACATGAGTTTTAGCACTGAGATATGATGTAGTTTCCTAATAGTTTTTGTGTAGTTTTTAGTGGTAAAATTTGGCAAGACATAACTTTTCTGGTTATAAGTAACAAAAGTAATTTAGTGTGTGTGATCCTGGACGGCCATTTATCCAAAGCTTTCTGCAATTTTTGTAGCTGCTGTTATTGTTATAAGTGTATATTTTTTTTCATGATTTGGATACATTTCTTCTATATTGTTTTCAGGATCCTAATCAGCTCATCAGAGCGAGTGCTCTCCGTGTACTGTCATCTATCCGTGTTCCCATGATAGTACCCATAGTGATGCTTGCCATCAGGGACTCAGCAAGTGACATGAGTCCGTATGTCAGGAAGACTGCTGCTCATGCCATACCTAAGCTCTACAGGTTAGTTAATCATTGATGTTTTGTAGGAGTTTTACTACTAGATTACTAAAAATAAACCATAATTTGTTTATTTATTTGCAATATGTTTTTTTGAAATTTTGGTAATTCCAATGAAATTGTAAAAAGATAAGAACTTATTGATGCAAAATACAACCATACCATATCATTATCTGTTACATTTAACTAATTAAAAAAAAATTGTTTTACATTAACTTTTGACTATTTAGTAGTTTGACAGCTGTAATTTTTTTTTTACTTGAACCTTATGCGCCCCTGCGTAAAAACGATGTCCGCTTAATTGACAGGTTGCGTCATGGCCCACGCGGATCTAGCGAATATTTAAACAAACTCTTTTTCTACCAATAGCCTAGACCCTGATCAGAAGGAGGAATTGGTGTCGATACTAGACAAGCTACTATCTGACAAGGCACCGCTTGTAGTGGGCTCTGCTGCCATGGCGTTCTCTGAAGTGTGCGGAGACCGTATGAGCCTCATACACAAGAGTTACAGGTAGAAATGTAGTTTAAAGATAACAGGGTATTTGTATAAAGTATATTTTAAAGGTAGTAGTTAGTTTTGCATTTGTTTCGCCAAAGAAGACTATAATTTATTGTATATACATGACATATAACCATTATGTTTTCGTTTTTTTTTTCTAAGTGGTGTTTATCATCCAAGTTCGGTTGTTACAAGTGTCTTTCTTAGAGATGACATGGGCCCTATAAATGGCTCTTTAAAAAGAACAATGCATATTTTTAGGGACATCAGGCTTTTACACTGCATGGGAGATTTTCTAGAACAGTGGGTATTTGTCTATGAGACCTTTGTCACACACACACTCACGCTTTTTTATCCCCGAAGGGGTAGGCAGTGGCGCAACTACTGCATCCACTTTTCGCCATGCATATTCCGTCCCATGATGTGATGGGGGCGACCCAAATTCCAGACTTCAGGCTGATACTGAATAGAAAAACCCAATAACACTGCCCGACCCGGGGATCGAGCCCGAGACCTCAGCATTGCAGCCGTACCGTAATATAACTACGCCAACGAACAGTCTTGTTTTTATGACAATTTAATTTTGACAGGAAGTTATGTTCGCTGCTGGCAGATGTCGACGAGTGGGGTCAGTTGGCTCTCCTGAATGTGCTTACTGTGTACGCGAAGACCTGCTTCCCAGATCCTAATACCGAGGTAAGTTGATCTGATTCCATAAAATGTCAATTGTGCTACTAGCATAATCTAAGTTGCAAGCACTTTTTATTATTCCTAGTATTTTACAATGTCTACTTTTAATTCATCGGGATGGACGGTAGTGTGAGTGGTCGGCTTCGTTTTACGCTGATGCGTAAAGCTTCTAGTTCTACGATAATTGCTAAAGATGGGCCAATTCACCTCGCCATGCAGGAATGTTGGCCGTGGTCAACAAAAATAAAATATACAATTCCCCATAGACATACTCAAGCGACAGCGACACTGAAAAGCCGTTCTACGAGTCGGAGGATTCGTCGGGCGGCCGCGGCGGTGGCGGTGGTCGTGGGGGGTCGACCCCCAGCCTGGACGCCGACCACCGCCTGCTGCTGCGCGCCGCCAAGCCGCTGTTGCAGAGCCGCAACTCCGGCGTGGTGATGGCGGTCGCGCAACTCTTCTACCATTGCGGACCTGGTGAGTTAGCTGTTACTGGTCGGAAATTTATTACCTGGGTATAAAATTGTCACATGGATAAGCTAGTGTCATGTAGTTTGTACATGCTGTTTTTTTGTTACTGTTTATATGGGGTCGTCCATTAATCACGTGAGGCTTGAAAGGGAGAGAAGGGGGTTAGCCAAAAATCACAAAATATCACAGGGCTGTAGTCAGATATTTATTTTCATATGTATTTTTCGTTAAATGCTCGACTGAAATTAAATTATATAGATCATACTTACCTGTGTTTAAAAATAATACTCTAAAATTTTTATGATACTTTGTATTACAAAAATACACGTGATTTTGTGTAGGGGAGGTAGGGTTAGTCTTAAATCTCACCACATATCACCATGGAGGAGGGGAGGTTAATAATGCTAAAAAACTTCGCGTGATTAATGCACGACCCCTTAGCCGTTATGACGAGTGCCATAAGACGAGCTTCGATGTCTCGTCTTTCGACTCCATAGAAAAAAGAATGAAGATAAATGTTAATTATTTTTCCCTTTTTATATGCTTGCAACATGCTCCCTATTCTTACTATCATTGTGGATATTCAGAAGCAACGGTCATTCCTTCCCACCTAGAAATCTTGATTAATTACTCAACAGTTTTCTGCTTTAAATATAGTCAGTAAGTGAAGTATTTTGTTCCCAGTTCAAGAGCTACCCCCGGTAGCCAAGGCGATGGTGCGCCTCCTCCGGGCTCCCATAGAAGTTCAAAGCGTCGTACTCAACACTATTGCATCGATCACAGTCACGAAACGGGTATGTCTGGAGTTTTTGAATTCAGTCATAAATTTTTAAACAATTTGTAAATATCATTGTGTGAGTAAGTGTGTTATTTAAATTACTGTGTGTGCAAGTAAATGCATGTTTATGCGTATGTAATAGATGATGCGCACGCGCACACTCAGTTTATTAAAATATGATTACATATGTGTGGTATCCATAGGTCGCTGGTTCATATCCGGCTCGAAGGACCAAAAAATTATGTGGCGTGCTGTGCGTGCACATACATAATATTCGTATGATATATGATAATGATACGGGATCGATTTATAAGTGATAAAAAAACCATTTTGGTGAGCGCTTTAATTGCAACTAAATGAACATGATATATTTTGTATAATGCTAAGTGATATTTGCTTACGATGCTAAAATGAATCAAAACTAATGTGCGGTGACCCGTACATCACGTGTATAAAAACAAAATACGCGAGTTGATAAAACCATGCCACTTGTTTGTATATTGATATCATTCATCCGCAGTCCCTATTCGAGCCGTTCCTGAAATCGTTCTTCGTGCGAAACTCAGACCCGACACACATCAAGCTGCTGAAGCTGGAGATCCTGACGAACCTGGCGACGGAGGCGAGCGCCGGCGTCGTGCTGCGCGAGTTCCAGACCTACGTGGGCAGCGCCGACCGCGCCTGCGCCGCCGCCACCATGCACGCCATCGGGCGCCTCGCCCTCCACACGCCGCACGAGACCGACACCTGTCTCAACGGGCTGCTGCATCTGCTCTCCAGCAAGGACGGTGAGGCCCAATCTACTAAC
Organism: Sphinx pinastri; assembly: GCA_947568825.1. Taxonomy (NCBI): domain Eukaryota; kingdom Metazoa; phylum Arthropoda; class Insecta; order Lepidoptera; family Sphingidae; genus Sphinx; species Sphinx pinastri. The sequence goes on from OX387629.1 coordinate 15,908,035, forward strand.
CCGTGTCACTTCATATTTAGAACTAGAATAGCTTAGATGACTATTTTATCAGTAAAATGTACTTTAAACATATTTATAAATTTACAGCAGTGTTTTTATTTCCATCCAAAGTTTCGATTTTTTTCAGTAATCGATTACGTTTGGTTGCCAAGTGATTTAAACATTCCCAACACTACGCTCATAAGCTGCAGTATACAACATTGTAAAAGCGTCGCTTTGGTATAAGAGTCAAGATTCTATTTTTTATTACAGTATATTTTTTCAATATTCATTCCAATATGTTACATAAGTATGATACTCTTAGTTATAATGTATGGAAAACATCATAAGTATTTGTAACTATGTAGTTGACTTTTAAATTTTCTGTTAGACGTTCTCACAAAGTTATCGCGTCTCGAAAAAATGTAACTGTCATACCGGCCAGCTTAGTTTGTCACAAATATAAATGCCCACTTTTGTTTATAAATTTCTATTTTCTATCTCATTTTCGAACCAATTTTGATGCAGTTTTCGTAAAATTGAGTCTTTGTAGTGTTATTAACGGTCACAAATGAAATAAACTAGCGTCCTTTATCTTTTCGTTAAAAGAAAATTGGCTACAGCTTTGTTGGCAACATTTTGCTTTTCTTTGTCAATCCCATTGTTGAGATATAAGTTTTGTATAAAGTAATATGATGGTACCGTTGTGTTGTCAGAGTGGGTAATCTATACTAATATTATAAAACTGAAGAGTTTGTTTTTTTGAACGCGCTAATCTCAGGAACTACTGGACCGATTTTGAAAATTCTTTCACTAATAGGAAGCTACATTACTCCTGAGTGCTATAGGCTACTTTTTATCCCGGAAAAACTTTACCACGCGGGCGGGGCCGCGCGCAAAAGCTATATGGTTATATTGTTGTGTTGTCAGAGTGGGTGGTGTGCGAGGCGGTGGTGGTGGTGAAGCGCGTGGTGGGGGGCGGCGCCGCCTCCGCCAGGGCTGCGGTCGCGCGGGCCGCCAAGCTGCTCCGTGCTGACAGGTGACACGCGATACTTATACATTTCCAGTTCGAATATAACATCGATGTAGTTGCCGGACAAATTTAGGTTCTAACTCGCCAATATGCAGAATAGTTTGTTTAGCAAATTCGATACGCAATGATCTCGATATTTTTATTGGTTCGATGGCCTTCATTAGAAAAAAATTAAAAATATTGTTAAAATAACTTTTTGCTTTCTTATTATAATACTTAAATTTATTGTTACCTTCTATCATCACTATGATTTTTAATTAAGTACCGTAAAATAATATGACACTGTAATATGCGCTAGCTATATTCACATCACGTAGATGTCAATAATTGATAAAGTAATCTTAAGAAGGATATTTTTTATGTTTATTTAGTTCTAAAATTGTACATCAGTTTTGTGAATCGAAATAAAAAAAAAATGTAGTATAATATTATGTTTTCAGTTCTTGATTTATTATAATCTATGGCTGCAGGCACTAGGTCGTAATCCAAAAAGTATAAATTTAAAAGGGTTTCAGTTTTAATGAATATTATTCTTTGGTGAATACTTAAGAAATTTTTAACTATCTTATTCAATTATTGATAAGTTTTTTAGCAACATAGGTATTTGTTTTTTTTTAGATTGCAGATGAAGTATGTAGTGATGGAAAATAGCGTGAAGCGTAGAAGGGTACGGCAGAGTAGTAAAAGTTCACAGATAGTTCACAGTATAATTATTGTTCCACTACACACAAAGAAGAATAAGTTTGAAGGGTTGCAAGCGACAGTGGACGATAGCCTAGTTGGGAATGGAACGGTCTGCCGAGACAATGTCCGGAGGTTCAAAACCCAAGGCACACACCTCTGACTTTTCGAAGTTACGTGTGTATTGTTTATCAATTATCGTTCGCTATAACGGTGAAGGAAAACATCGTGAGGAAACCTACATACCTGAGAATTCTCCATAAGAATTTCGAGGGTATGTGAAGTCTGCCAACCCGCACTAGGCCAGCGTGGTGGACTAAGGCCTAAACCCTCTCAGTAGTAGAGGAGGCCCGTGCTCAGCAGTGGGCAGTATAGCATACAGGGCTGGTGTGATGGTGTGATGTGGTGTGAAGCGACAGTTCAAGTAGTTCACAGTTAGAAGTAGGAAGCACAAGAAAGAAATAATAACACAGTAGAGAATAGATTAAGTTAGCACAAACAATAACTGCGTTAGCGAGCGAGTACAATTTTTTGAGTTCCAGCGTATGCATGTCGTAGGTAGGATCCGACTGGTTATATCGACTTCGGCGCGGTCGGTTGCGTTCGGTAATCGTGCATCGGGTGCCTTCGTGGGTGTTCGGGCCCCGAACGACGCGCCTCGCATACATTCGGATGGGTGGCGATGCTACCCACACTCCTGCGCACATCATGTAGCAGTACGTAACCGACTTTCGAACCAACTCAAAAATGACCGGCTGTGTCACTCGCGTCAATGACGGATGAAAGAGTCGGTCATCAATTAATGTTTTATTTGTGTTGTTTGTTTTGTGTGTATGACTGTATGTTTGTATGTATGAATGTATGTTTGTATTGTGGGTGAGTACCCACAAGATATTGACCAAAATTCATTAAAATGGGTCTCTTTTCGATTGAGGACCTAATGCGTGGGAGCCGTCAAATTGTATTATAATTGAATCAAAATCCAATGAGCTGTTGGTTGCTCTGTTCAGTAGAGATCCAAGTATGTGTCGAGTTAGAGACATGAGAGAGTATGTGTTGTTGGCAGACTGGCGGTGAACGCGCGCGCCGCGGCGGTGTGGCTGGTGGCGGAGCACGGCGCCGCCCACCCGCGCGCCGCCGCCATACTGGCCCACATGGCCATGCACTTCGCGGACCAGGTTGGGACACATACCATTATACTACCTTCGATGAGTTCTAGAGGGTGCGCTGGTTCAATTTGCGATACCTGATTACTGTCGTTATAAAAATAGAAATATTTGAGTCTTCGAATACTAAGCTAACAAAAAATATATTATAACAATTAAATCACCATATTGACTGAGGTTTTGGGTTCGATTCCCGGATCGGGGAAAGTGATATTGGGTTTTTAAATTCAGTATCAGCCCAGAGTCTGGAGTTTGTGCCCCATATGGAGATAGGCTCGCCCCCTATTACATCATGGGACGGAATATGCACAGCGAAAAGTGGGTGAACTAGTTGTGCCTCTGCCTACCCCTTTGGGGATAAAAGGCGTGAGTGTGTGTGTGTGTGTGTTTAAATAACCATATTTAGAGTTTTTAAATAGTGTACAGCAATGTAAATTCTTTAAGGCATAGTAATTATAACACAATTTTATAGTACAAAAATAAACAAAATACAGTGGTACTTCACCATATAAAAAGCATCACTGTGACTTCCTTTAGAATATTTATACGCACATAATTCACCATCATTTTATACTCTTCTTTTTACTTATACCACACCTGGATCCTAAAAGGAGATTTCCGCTTTTTGTATGGGTGCTGGACCTCAAAATATAACCAGATTTTAGGGATATTAAAAAATCAAAATATTGACATTGAATCCATTAAAAAAAAATTAATCCCCTTCATTTATAACTAACTTTTTTAAAAACGTTCATATTAAGTGTCGTTTTTAAGCAAAATGAAATTACATAAATCTCGAAATCAGAGGTCTTTAAAATTAAACGATTTATTGTAAATGGTTAGTTTTTAGGAGTTCTATTGAAATATACAGGGTCATTTTGACATTGCGTTAATAAATGAAACCACATACTTATCTCGTCGAAAATAACGCTTTCCATTCAGTTATTTTAACCATAGACGTAAATTAAAAAAGTGTAAGTTTCGAATAAAATAAATATCAATAAAAAATAACTTTAAGTTTACACGCCCTATTGCCACTACTACTGCTCTAAGATAATTCGTCGCAGTGGCAACATTATACTTTCATTCAGAAATACACTTCGCACACACAATATTCGCACTAAATTACGAAATGAACAAAAAATTTTAAAACTACAACTGGGATTTTTGACAGTAATATTCGTTATTAATGAATGATTTTTGGCAAGATGTTAGAAGAGGTAAAGACGAATATGTGGTTTCATTTAGTAATGCAATGTAAAAATGGCCTTGTATATAAATTGTCTTGATTAAAATCTTAAGCTCGTTTTTGGACATGTCCTTTGAACCGTAATTCGTTTACAGGAGGAGCTAGTGAAGCTGCAAGTGGTGTCACTAGCAGTGAAGCTGTCGGTGACACAGCCGGGCACGCTGCCGGTGTGCCGCTACGTGTTGTCGCTGGCGCGCTACGACGTGAGCTACGACGTGCGCGACCGCGCGCGGCTGCTACGCCGGTTCGTAGAGCCCGCGCCCGGGAAGCAGCTGCCCGCCTACGCCGCGCAGATATTCTGCCCGGATAAACCGAAGCCGACCGTCGAGAGTAGTTTTAAGGGTGAGTTCTGCACTTGTACAATGATTATGTGTAAATAGGGTAGTTGATTACATTTTTTTAAATACATTAATCAAAAATGAATGCCATCCAAAATCTAACGGAAAAAGAATTTTCAAAATTGGTGCAATAATAAGTAAGTTATAAAGCATTGAAATTTGGTAGAAGGGGTAGCTGTCAAATAACGGTAATATTACACTGTGACGTTACTGAGAGTCGCCGGCCATAACGCTGCGTGCGTGCGAAAGAGATAGAGCGATATCCCCACCACGCCCCCACTTTTGCTCACAACAATATTTCAAATATGAATAACTCCTTTATTTCTCAACCAATTTTGATGCTAATTTCACAGAAAAAAATCTTTTTCGTATTATTTTCTGTTACATATAAAGTCATGTACAAAATAGAACATAGGAAACTACCCTATTGTTAGTGAATAGTGTTCCTAAATTTCAAAATAATGTATAAAAAAAATTGTTAGTTATTTTTAAAGCGTAATCACAAATGTGACTTAGTTAGCAGTTCATATTCTGTAACGTTATATTGTGACACGTCACATAACGTTACAACACGTCGTTACATCTAAAGTTTTGATGTCCATCAATGCTAGTGAATATAAGTGTATAAGTTGCGTGGTATGTTATCAGAGCGCGGCCAGTACACGGTGGGGTCGCTGTCGCAGTACGTGGGGTCCGCGGCGGCGGGGTACCGCCCCCTCCCTCCCGCGCCGGGCGCCGTGCTCGCCGCCGACCTGCGCGACCCACACGACCCACTCGACCCACACGGGGGACACGACGCGACGGGGACCCGCGCCGACACCACAAGGGGGCGCTCTGAACATACGGTACTGTACCATATTACCTGGGCTTTATGGATCATAGGCCGGTATTAATAAATCGAACTCAAGTTTGAGTAAAAAGAAAAACTAAAAAATAAATGCTAATTCCACACAAGAATTTATTTTTCATACTACTACATATAAAATATTAAACAAAATCAAACATAGGAAACTACTCTATTACATTTGCAGAAAGACAAGAGTTTCTACTCGGAACCGGAGAGTAGCGGCTCTGGATCCAGTTCATCTTCCTCATCAGGATCTAGCAGCTCTGGAGAGTCCTCCGAAGGGTAAAATAATTAACAGTTATTTATAATAATGCAGCAGAAAAAACAATAAGCCTAAGAAATCGTATAGGAACGTTAGGCTATTCTCAATATTCAATCTGTATTTTTTTGTTATAGAGAAGAAAGTCCAGACGAGAAGAAGAAAGAAGAGAAGCCAGTCGCAGAAATTAATAATTACAGGTAAGAACAAGCAGAATATAGATGCTGTCAAACAGCTTGGCCCAGTATGTAGGGCTTGAGCGTGGTACGTGAGCCAAAAGTCGCCTGATCAACCCATTTTTTGGTCGATACGCCGTGGCTCGCTTCCCCGCGGACACCTACAAGCAATGGGTCAAGTTATTTGCCGACAGCTGTACTCCATGTTATGTATTTATGCCGCCAAACAGCCGTGTGCAAGCACTGTTGTGATACGGTTTGAAAGAGATTGTAGCTAGCGGAATGACTGTCTTACAGAAAACCGAAGTCCATTAACTCGGAAAGTGATCTTTAAAGCAACCATATAATATAGTTAATATTTTCTCGTTATTATGACTGCAGATCGTCCCGATCCGGCACGTCGGATAGCGAGACGGACAGCGCGTCTTCGTCCAGTTCGGCTAGCGAGTCCGAGGACGGGTCCGAAGAGAGTGCTGAGGAGACGCCGCCCAAGAACAGTAGTGAGAAAAAGGTATCGTATCGATATAATTATCGAAGTGTGATATCGATTTGTCGTACGGTATCGATTTAGAATCTGGTGGTAGGTCTCTCATTATGTAAGAGGCCATCTGGGTGGGTACCACCGCAATGTCTATTTCTACCGCCAAGCAACAGTGTGCATGCACTGTTGTGTTTCGGTTTGAAGGACATTGTAGCCAGTATAACTACTGGACATAATGAGACTTAACATCTTATGTCTCAGGGTGACGAGCGCAGTGGAATGCCACACAGTAATTTGTTAGTCAAGGTGCTGGATGGTGTTGCTACTGTTTATGGGTGGTCGTATCGTTTACCATCAGGCGAACGGCATGCTCGTCTCGTCATTAAATGCAATAAAAAAAAAAAAAAAAAAAAATCGGAAAATAGATAGAGATAAGGCAGGCAAATTTGTCTAAAGGTAGTATCAATTTGGGAATCATAATAATTTCAGGCAACTTTAGTCGGCATAATTATGGCGACAGTCGAGGAATTCAACGTCGCTCTTTGGTTGACTTAATTTGGAATTGTACTGAATATCTAAATAAATGTCTCCGAATCGATATCCTACTATGGATTTTTGGAAGTTACTTGCTTATTTTAGGTAGTTAACGAAAAACCCAAACAGAAGAAAGAAGTAGAACAAAAGAAGAACGAGAAATCCAACCTGGAGCTGCTTCTGGAGTTGGATGAGGTGGCGAGCACGCTGCCCACAATGACGCCCACATGTGGGGGCTTTCTGTCGCCGCCCTCCGTGCCGCCCAACGTTGGGATCGGGGATGGTGAGTGGTATATGTTATAGATTAGATAGATAGCTGCAAGATCATCGGGACATGCTAATGAGATACTGATGACCCCCGGCTTAATGGAGAGTACGGGAAAGTTGTGGAAGGTAGAGAGAGGAGAGGAATGGGGTTCTCAAAATAGGAAGTAAAGGGAGGGGAATTCCTATGCATAGATAACTAATGCGGTGCACCTACGGTTTATAGAGATTTTATTCGTCGTAGTATGGGCAAGATTATGGATACAAAAAAGTGTTTGCTATGTTGTTTTTTTTTATCCTAACTGAAAAAGCAAGCGTGCCAAAATTTTTATGACATTTCCAGTGGACAGCATCACCCCCGTGGGTCCGTCGCTGTGCCCCGCCGTGTGCGCGGAGTTGTTCCCGCGGGTCATGAGCGGAGGTCTCTCCGCCACCCGCCGGTGGACCCGCGCGCCACATCTCTACTCGCACCGCATGAGCGCCATAGAGATCACCTTCACCAACCACAGCGCTCAGGATGTGCAGCATATCAGGGTTAATAAGAAGGTATGTTGTGGATTAGTTATATTTGTGGGTAATGTAGATTATGAGACTCGCAGTTCATTCCCCTGGTGTTAACCAAAATTATAGTGTAGGGTCAGAATTAAAAAAACTGATCTTGATTGTTTTTCGTGACTGCCTCGGTGGCGTAGTTGTATTATGGTACGATTGCAGTGCTGAGGTCTCGGGTTTGATCCCCGGGTCGGGCGAAGGGATATTGAAAACTACCACGAGAAAAATACAGCGGAAAAAAGTTCAACATGGCAAATTACAACGTGATATAGAAGACATTATAGGATTGATTAAACAGCTGGACCCCGACGAGATACCAATTTTTGTGGCGCGTAATCTAAGCAGACTACCCCCGGTTACGTTTGATCATGTAGATGTGACGAGGTTATTAAAAGATATTGTTTTGTTGCAACAAGAGGTTACTTTAATCAAGCAAAACTATGCGACGATGGAAGAGTTTAATGTGTTAAAGGATGGTATAAAAACCGATATATCAAATTACATGGAAAATAACAATTTGAATTTACAGGAGGGTAGTTCAGCACGACCTAGTCTTTTAGACACAGGAGTTCTAGTCGCAGAAAACCATAGCCAATCATTCACACGAAACAATATAATTGTTAAACCAGTGAGTGAAATACCGATAATATCACCTTCATCAAAAAGACCTACAACAGCTCACGAGTGCGAACAAGAACAACTACCAACGGCGAATAAACAAGAAAAAAATATAGTCACCCATCCGGGGAGTAAATCCTTCGCTCAAACTTTGCAGGAAGATGGTAGCTGGAAAGAGACGAAAGAGGATAATCAATGGCAAGAAGTGCAAAGAAAGAGGTTTAGAAATAGATTTTATAGTGAAAAGGGTAAGGCAAGTGTTGAATCCGGTGGAAATTTTAAAGCAGCTGACATCAAAATACCACTATTCATTAATAATGTGTGTAAGAATACATCTGCAAATGACATTGAGAATTATATATTACAAAAGACACAAGTCCAAGTCATGCTTGAGAAAATAAATATGAAAAAGGAGAAAGAATATGACGCCTACAAAATAATGATACCAAAACATAGGCTAAATATATTTATGGATGCTAAACTATGGCCAGAAGGAATTTCATTTAGGCGCTTTGTACATTTCACAAAGCGAATTGTGCACAGAAATGAATCTAATAATAATGATTAAAACAGCAACATTAGTGTCATTTAATTGTAGATCAATTAAAAGAAGCGTTGAAAGTGTACGTAAGTTATGTGGGTCAGCAGATATTGTGGCCCTGCAAGAGACATGGCTTATGCCATACGACATACCAATGTTGGGAAAAATTGACCCTGAGTTTGCTTATGCTGGGGTATCGGCAGTAGATATTTCTGGTGGTATGCTACATGGTAGGCCATATGGCGGTGTCGCTTTACTTTGGAGGAAAAGTGTATTTCAATCAGTATCGGTTATAGATTGTAATTGTGTGCGTCTGGTCGCTATTAAAATAGTGTTAAGGGACAGGACAATTTTAGTGTTTTGTGTCTATATGCCCACCTGTTGTACTGACAATTTAAATGAGTTTACAGAGTGTCTATGTCGGATTAATGCCATTATTGAGGAACAGCAGGTAGAATCTTCAATTATATTAGGTGATTTTAATGCTCACCCAAATGAATTGTTTTGTAATGAATTGCAACAATTTTGTATGGACCAAAACTTTATATGCGCAGATTTAGAATTGTTAGGAGAGGAATCGGACACATTTACATACACTAGTGAAGCACATGAATGTAGGAGGTGGCTTGACCACTGCGTGGTAACAAAATCAGCATGGAAATCAGTTGTTAGTGTCAATATAAAATATGATGTCTTGTGGTCTGACCACTATCCCCTATTTATTAATATTAATCTAGACATTATTAATTCAAAATTAACTTTAAAAAATGATAAAATTCAACGGAATAATGTTTTATGGGGTAATAGACAGAAGGAACAATTAAATGTATATTATGATATATGTAACAATAACTTATCATGTATTGACTTACCACATGAATTTAATATTTGTAATAATTGTAGTTGTTGTAATATACCTGAACATCGATCAATAATAGATAATATGTATCATAGTATAACATCAATATTAAGTGATGCAGCTGTATCTAGCTATGAGAAGCCATTATGTAATCGAAAGGGTGGCTACATAAGAGGTTGGAATAGGCACGTTGCAGGTGCTCACAGGGAGGCCAGGCTTTGTTTTCAGGTATGGTTAACAGCAGGTAAGCCTCTTGGTTGTGAATTATATTATAATATGTTACAAACAAGAAAGGTCTTTAAATCAAAATTAAAATGGTGTCAAGATAATCAAGAACAAATAATTATGGACAAAATTGCATGCCATCATCATAATAAGAATTTTCGAGAATTTTGGAAAAGCACCAACAATCTGAATGCTCGGTCGGGCCTTCCTGTGAGTGTTGAGGGATTGACTGATATAACTGGGATAGCCAACATGTTCAGGGATTTTTTCACTGTAAAATCACCCTTGGGCCCATCGTCTTCTGCTGCTGTGAATGAGTCACCACAGTTGAAGAATTTGCATGTTAGGTACACTGCTAAAGATGTAAAAAATGTAATATCAAATATGAAGCGTGGTAAATCTCCAGGACACGATGGGCTCAGTGTTGAACATTTGCGATACGCTGGTAATCATTTGCCCAGAGTTCTGGCTCTGTTTTATAATTGTTGTATATCGCATTCTTACTTGCCAAGGGATATGATGAAGACAATTGTTACACCAATTGTCAAAAACAAGACCGGTGATATATCAAGCAAAAACAATTATAGGCCTATCTCTCTGGCAACTATTGTAGCCAAGGTTTTTGATAGTTTGCTTAACGCTTATCTAAAAACAAATGTCAAGCTGCATGATGCCCAGCACGGTTTTAGAGAGGGTCTGTCTACTGAAACTGCCATATTTGCCCTAAAGAAGACTGTGAGATACTACACAGATAACCGCACTCCTGTATTTGCTGGCTTTTTAGATCTTTCGAAGGCTTTTGATATGGTGTGTTATGATATATTGTGGTCGAAACTTCACAGGGCTGGAATCCCATCAATACTGATTAATGTCCTTAGATACTGGTACAAACATCAGTCAAATTTTGTAAAGTGGGCGAACGGTTACTCGGACGAATATGTATTGGAGTGTGGTGTTAGACAGGGGGGTTTGACCTCTCCTACACTGTTCAATATTTATATAAATGATCTAATTTGTGAGCTCAGCAGTACCCAGGCAGGTTGTTACATAGATGGGGTAGCTTTTAATAATATTAGCTATGCAGATGACATGGCGCTGCTTACCCCATCAATCGCAAGTATTAGAAAACTGATAAAGATTTGTGAGAATTATGCTGAAGGGCATGGTTTGAGATACAATGCAAATAAAAGTGAGGTTATTATTTTTGGAGCGGGTAACAAGAGCTCTGACAGTTTTCCAGTCATTACCTTGTGCGGTAGTATCTTAAATCGTGTCAGTCAGTTTAAATATCTTGGTCATATTATTTCCGAAAACCTGGAGGATGATCTGGATATACAAAGGGAGCGAAGAGCGTTGGCGGTACGGTGTAACATGCTTGTCAGAAGGTTTTGTCGCTGCACATCTGAAGTCAAACTGACTCTTTTTAAAGCTTATTGTCAGGTGTTTTATACTTGTAGCCTTTGGACAAACTACACACAGAAAGCCATCAACGCTCTTCGGATCCAATATAACAACGCATTTAGGATGCTGTTGGGCCTGCCTCGCTTCTGTAGTGCTTCCCAGATGTTTGCAGACTTAAATACTGATGGATTTGCAGCGATTAGGCGTAAGCGTGCAGCATCATTACTGCATAGACTACGGGGCAGTTCCAACAGTCTCCTATTTGTCATTGCGGAAAAATTAGATTGTCCTCTAGTTCAGTCTCTAGGCAGATTGCATCACTTAGGTACTAACATAGGTAATAAGTGTCATTTTTACTAACTATACATAATGTTAATGTTGTACTATGGAATGTGTGAAATTCTGAAATAAATGGATTATGATGATGATATGATGATATTGGGTTTTTTTATTCAGTATTAGCCCGGAGTCTGGAATTTGTGCCCGATATGTCGTTAGGCTCGCCCCCTATCACATCATGGGAGGTACGCACGGCGAAAAGTGGGTGCACCAGTTGCGCCTCTGCCTACCCCTTCGGGGATAAAAATGCGTGAGTATGCGTATGCGATTGTTTTTCGTGGACTTATTTTTGTAATTTTTTACTCACATTTTCACGAGAAAGATTGTCTTCTGGATTGCTAAAAAAAAAAAAAGAATTTAGCATCTATAGATTTCGTGTAAGTACGTTTTTGTGATTTGTAGACGCTGACCGGCTCTCGCGCTATACACGACTTCAGTCCGGTGCCGGGGTTGGCCCCAGGGGCCAGCGCCAGTGCCACGCTGGGGGTTGACTTCGCAGACTCTATACAGCCCATAGAGTTTACCATTATCAGCTCATTGGGTGAGTGCTTTATACGTGTTTGTATCTTTAATTGCATTTTGCTTCATATTCAATATTGCTTTGAGCAGTAAGAAATTTAAAGAGCCAGGGGAAAGGAATTATTAACTTTACAATGCCATAAAATAGCCTCGCCCCCTTCGTGCCAACCTTGTCATGCTGGAAATAATATTATTACGACACTACTATTTAAATGACTACTACGTAGGAATACGTTTTTTAATTTAGTCTCATAACGTGCGTATTTTTTTTTTCAGAACTCCCTGTATATTGTCATATCTTTGTTCTTTTTTGCAATGATGCATGCAACTTAACTAAAAATAAGTGTGTGTACTTATGTACACGCGTTAGAAGTTACACTTCTTTGGCGTAACAAGATAAAAATCTTTTTAAAAAAAATATCTCTCGCCTTATTCTACGTTCAAAATTCAAAAATGTTGACTATAGCTAACTTCAGGGTGAATTCAAAAATGTAGACTAGCTAACTTCAGGGTGAATTCAAAAATGTTGACTATAGCTAACTTCAGGATGTCGGTTTTTCGTGACGGTGTGCGCGCGCATCGTAAAAATTTACTCTCAACATTTTCCCTAATGCGCCAAAAGAAGTATAACTTCAAAAATCCGTTGTAGTTTATCAGTTATATTTGTTTTACTAGGCGAAGTGTCGGTATCGATCACCCCACCAGTCGGCGAGCTGATGCGCGCCGTCACCATGTCGGAGACGCGCTGGGACCTCGAACACAAGAAGCTCAGGGGAATGACTGAGGTACGGACGCACATTTTTGCTATTTTGTAATAAGTTTAAAAGTAAATTAAATAAAGTATGGTTGATATAAACATGTTTATTTATAGTTGGAACGAAGTTCCTTATCGCGCGTTGTGAAAGGGGGCTGGACGGAAAAAACAAATGAAAAGTTGTCACGACACTTTTTGCTATTATCTTACTAATATGAACCTTAAATACAATGCGTAGAAGCTATAATTCTTGAAACGAGTATATTTTTATTTATTTTATTTATTAAAGTCATTAAAACCATTTCTTACTAATCTAATATGAACCTTAAATACATTGTGTAGAAGCTATTTCCCCAGCGTTGGCACGGCACGAGTACAAAAGAATCGAACGTAACATTCTTTTTTCAAATTTTGTTGATTTATTCTACTTTGGTTACTGACATTTATCAATAACAAGGCTAAACGTGCTTTGCTCGCGTTTAAAAATCTACTTTATGTGGTAAGCGTAAGATTGAATTTGTGTTTAGTCAATCAAAATTTGTGATAAAAATGCTATGCAATAGCTTTACCGCGGTAGTCTCCGAGTGCCACACGTATTTATTTGTTTTTTTATCTAGAAACTTATGTATTGGAACGGAAATAGGAAAATATTTATATATTTATATATACACACTCTGTTATATAAATAAAATTTTATTACAATTCCTTCACTAATTAATCGAAAGGAACTTCGTTCCATCCGGGTGTCCCTTGACACCTCTCATTGCTTTATAATCTTTTTTTTTTATATAATGGATCGTTTTTTTGTATAATAGTGTAGAAAAAAGTCATGATTTTCCTACAGTAAAGTAAGAAAAAAAATTATATGTTTTTTCAACAGTGCGACAAGAAAGCTGCCAAATTAGACGACGAGCAGGCTATATGCCAGCGGGTGTTTGAAACTGCCAACGTCGCCGCAATCACCAGTACTGGGGACTTCCTCAGGTAAATAATACATCTTAATATATATAAATCTCGTGTCACAATGTTTGTCCTCAATGGACTCCTAAACCACTTAACCGATTATAATAAAATTCGCACACCATGTGCAGTTCGATCCAACTTGAGAGATAGGATAGTTTAAATCTCAAATTATAGTCGCAATTTTAATTTATTGCTAATTATTTGACAGTCACAATTATCTTAACTCCAAATGATTCTAACAGATGTCGATACCTTTCGACTGGGTTGAGTAAGTAATCAATAGATGGCGCTGCTATGGTAAATCTACGAACGTGTCATATAAGCTACATTTTAAGCGGGACTTTTATACCGGGAAAACTCATTCACGCGGGCGGAGCCGCGGGCAAAAGCTAGTCTTGTTATAAATCAGCTTTCGTCCGCGGTTTCCCTCGCGTATAAGTCCGTCCCTGGGATAATAATTAGCCAGGCTTCATCACTATTAAATGTAGTAGACATCCTCCATGGTGTGTTAGTAGCGGAATAAAGGCCAAAAGAAGAGAAAGAAGTTAGAATTACAGGTCAGATATTTGTGTAGGGTTTTTCTAACATGATTCCCCAGAAGTTGGACCAAGACAGTCGTTTGTCGTAAGTTCTAAGCAGAAACTATTCAGCAACATACATACATATACACTCACGCCTATAATCCCCGATGGGGTAGGCAGAGGCGCAACTAATGCACCTACTTTTCGCCGTGCGTATCGGAATACGCTCGCCCCCTATCACCTCATGGGACGGATCCCATGAGGTGATAGGGGGCGAGCCTATCGCCATATCGGGCACAAATTGCAGACTCCGGGCTGAATACTGAATAGAAAAATCCAATGCCCGACCCGGGGAACGAACCCGAGACCTCAGCATTGTAATCGTACCGTAATACAACTACGCCACCGAGGCAGCCCTATTCAGCAACATCCTGGAAAAAGTGGTGCCGGTCCCACATTGGATTAGGAGAAGGGTATATAGAAATCTAGATTTATTTTAATTTATTACAGATTCGCGGGGCGTATGATATCATCCCAAGACCTGGTCCTCATCTCAGTGAAGATAGAGTCGGAGTTTAGTCGCGTGGTGGCCAACTGCTCCAACATGGCGATAGCTTCACTCTTAGCCAACGAAGTGGCTCAGGCGTTCGCTAGGTCTTAGATATAGCCTAAGATACAAATGTGTTTTATCCCTATGTTTATATTTAAAGAATGCTTTTGTACTTGGACAAAATATTTTAATTGATTACTGTCGCCCACAATCCCTTCCTAATTTATATTTCTTGCCTTTTAGGCAGAAAAATATCAAAACACGATAAACAATTATATCAAGTCCTCGAATTATAACGTCACCCCCTGTTAATACATTTTGCACCATTATTAAATTATCTATATTTAAAGTAAGTTCGCGCTTGTGAATCACTGGTGATACAAATCATTGAAGGCCTATTGGCTAGTTATAAATGTTTTCACGTGTTTCAATTAATGCGTATGTAATTCCATTATCTACCATTATAAATTAAGTAAATATGTCACCGGTGATACATGAAGGCACAACGAGTGTTTATGTACTAAGTTGGGTTCTGTAATCAACTTAGCGGGACAATCCATTGAATATTACGTACCTATCTATTTATAAGGATTGTTTGTATGTGATCTGAAATAAACTTGATGTAGAAATCTGCAATGTTAAGAATATTGGATGTTAGTTTGTTCCATGAATTTAAAATATTTAATGCGTTAAGTATATTTAAATATTCCTTTTATATTGACTATAACCAATTAGCCGGTATAAGGTAACATTTTGAATGTGTTGTAATTGATTTTATGTTAGAAACTAAAAAGAGAAAAGTTGTAGCAAGTCTGAACTTGTGTGGGATGTATACAAGATTATCGAAAATAGCCAAACTTTAATTAATATTTAAGATTATTTCACTATAAATTGAACTTATACCACTATAATTCTCTAAATAAAGATAATCACTTAAAATATCCATTTCTCAAAAGTTAGGACATAAAATACTAGATACCTGTATAGTTATAATAGTCGATAAATTTCAAACGAAATAAAACAGACAATGTTTTCCTACTAGTCAAAACTGCCTTTAAAATTGAACTCATCGAGCAGTAAAACCAAGTTAATTCATCAATAATTTTATTATACATAACGTAACTACGAGTCAATGTAAAAATCTTATATGTACAACTGTATCGATATGATAAATCAACGGATTTAAAAATGAATAAAAAAATGTATATGTACAAGATAGAAAACCTTTTATTTCTTTATTCTCTCAGCCAATATACCATTTTATCTATTATGTAGGTAAATAATATTCAAATACTTAAAATTTTAGGCGTCCCGCGCCCATGTTACCGCGTTATAAATCTATAATAATCATATTGATTATTTGTTGTAGTTTTCGTGTCGCCGGTGACTCATATCTTTAAATATCAGTTTACTCTCTATTTTAGTGATAGTTTAGTATTTGTAGTTGACTCTAATATATTTTCTAATCTATTTTTTTTAAATAAAGAAAATATGCTGCATAAAGTAAATAAAATATAACAGAAAAACTATTTTCTTATTTTTCAGTGCCTTTGTCACTAGACTAATGGTACAATTATAGAATATGCCGAAAAAAAATTAATATCAAAAACCTTTCTGGAGGTCTGATGTGCAAGATTTTATTCAACGCGTGTTGTATTTTTTACGGGTTCTCCGCCGAGACCGACTACGCAGTAGAATTACTTATTTAGTAACTCTTGTAACCCAAGCATACATAATAACTAAGGCAGTTTTCGTTGGTTGGCGCGACAATAGGCACTCTAGGTATCATTTTAAGGTAATGAGACCTATAAAACCCAGAGAAAGGGCTGAATACCCACACGTTAGCCACTCGGTAGAAAGAGACAAAGTGAATATGCGGCCAATACATTTCTCTTTCTGCATGTTTGTAGTGATGAAGGCAAATGTGGAGAATTCATCAGCTCCTCGATATTGTGGAGTAAATTTCCATCTGCTTAATTGCTTATTGTCTATCGTATAATAAGAGGCTCTATCTTTGATTTAACTATGACAAGGGTGCAAATAAACTGCATGCTTAAAAGGAATTAAGTTTTATACTAAAATAACCACAATATCCTGGGTATTTAATATCAATAGGGTAAAAAAAATCATACAATGTCACTAATAAAATATAACTTGCAAATAATTGCTCACAATACGAGATTCATAACATACAATAACTTCCTTAACACTGGAACACTTAAAAATAATTTCTATAATAACATCTAGATACGATCATGATGCCAAGCGTCATACATCACACTATCCTCAATAGATACAGATACAGATAGCAATATCCTCACAAAATCTGTTGAAAGAGTCAAAGCGATTGTGCGGCCAATAGTTCTCTTTTCTGTATGTCTAGTGTTGACATTCTCTGAGCCAAACAAACACTTTCTATAATTATTTTTTGTTTGCAATCACCTAGTGTTGCCTATCGATAGTCTGCTATCGATAGATAATCGATTATCTATCGATAGTCAAGGTGAAAGCAATAGTATCGATAGCCTATCGATATTATTGTCACATGTCAATACTGTCGATACTATCGATAGCTCTCCACGTGAAATACTATTGATAACAGCGATAATATCGATACTATTGATAGAAATGCATTCAATAGTATCGATAGTATTGCACGTGGAGAGCTATCGATAGTATCGACAGTATTGACTTGGGCGATACAATCGATATCCTGAATAATTTTCGAGGTCAACCATCGATAGTCAAACTATTGATGGTTCTGCAACACTACAATCACCTGACAATGGATAGGAACAGAGGTCCACACCATAGTACATAAAAATCCATGGATTTATTCTATATCTATAGTGACGTCATGCACGTTGACGTTTGACACTTGACACGATGATCGGAAGACTGCCATACTGCTATTGCATTATTGACACATCTCTATCATGAGATTTCTTTCACGCGTTTTTAATACTATTTAGGAAATTGGAGTTCACATATTTATTTATCTAATATATCTTTCTTTGAAAAATAGATTTGTGACAAACAGAGAGCTACTAAGTTGTTTACTTCTATTTTCGTTAATTTTGAAGGAACATTATCTATAAGTCATAAAACAGTCGCATAAGACGCGTGAAATCTCTCATCCTATGTCAGTCTCATTTTAATGCTGAGGGTAGTGTCCCCAAACCGGAGGTACGTTGAGCCCATAAGTCGGAGTAGTCATGGTGATGATCCTGGGCCTTTTACTCGCATCATCGTGCATTGAAGGGTGCTCCAGCACATGTGGATGAGCTACCAATGGGATCTGGACATGGCTGGGCTGTGCCTGACTCATAACTGGCTGCTGTTGGGGCTGATGATTCTCCACTATCCTGTCCTTTTTCGCCATGCGTTTCTTAGGCCCAGTTGCATCTGGCAGAACTCGTCTCTCGTTCCACAGTCTTTCCACTAGCCTAGCTCGGAACTGGATGCCGTTCTGGTCTTGAACTTGCTTCCTTGGTATGGGACCGTTGGCCACTTTCTGCTTCATGGCTTCGAGGCGTTCCTCTGTCTGTGTCATAGGGATTACAGGCAGGCCGTGCCTGTTGCAGATGTTGTGGAGGACACAACAGGCCACAATCATCATGGTCACGGTTGGAGGGTCGAACTGTTTGTTGCAAGTTGCTTGAAGACATTTCCACCTACTTTTCAGCTGTTTTATAGTCTCCGTGGCAGCGGTATGTGTTTGTGCGTGAATGTTTGTGTAATACTTTTCTGGTGACACTGGGGATTTCTTTGTGATTTTCGGTATTGGTGTCATTATGTAGGTTTTTTGGGTGTAGTGGGGTCCCCCTGCGAAAGATGGCAAAGATTATTTTTAAGTTGACTTTTACCGCTATGTCTAAATATATCGCGTATAGCGGGGTCGTTTTAAGAGGAACAATAAAACATGAACAACAACTGTTCCATTCCTATTTAGACCATAATATATTATTAATTTCTTTTATTCATCAACAAAATTCCGTCAAACCTTGGACATCTCATAAAATCTAATAAATTTTCCACTCACCAATAAGCCAGCACTGTTCCCCGGAGTTGTTGAGACTGTCGAGATCCACTTTGACCGCATGCCGCTTCAGGATAGCGTCGTGTGGCATCGACCCGCCCGGCGTTGCGTCCACGCTTGTTATTATCAAGTCGCTGTTGCAAATCTGTTAATATAACACTCATAATTCAAAATTTGATGAAACAATATTCAAGAAACAGCATTTTATGGAAGTATATTTTGATATTTTTGTAGCCATGTCCATAGTATTGTTATAAAATACAAGGTTTTGCTCAGACTCAGCTGCATGAGTGTTATTAGAATAAAAATCACTTTTCAAGGACATAATGTAGCCTACATCTAAATTCTATATTTAAAGGGTAGATCATAGGGTAGGTTAAGGGTGAAATAGTTCCAATGAGGTGAACTGATCACCCGTCTGTGCGACTGCATACATCCCTAATAAACATAGGGTAGGTTGAATACCACAACCTATTCATATCCAATCAGTGGCGTTGGTGTATACTTCTAGTTAACATTTTAAAAATTTACATAATATAATTTTACTGGTGGTAGGTCTCTCATATGTGAGAGTCCATCTGGGTGGGTACCACCGCAATGTTTATTTCTACCGCCAAGCAGCAGTGTGCATGCACTGTTGTGTTTCGGTTTGAAGGACATTGTAGCCAGTGTAACTACAGGACATAGTGAGACTTAACATCTTATGTCTCAGGATGACGAGCGCAGTGGAATGCCACACAGTAATTTGTAACTCAAGGTGCTGGATGGTGTTGCTACTGTTTATCGTATCGCTTACCATCAGGCGAACGGCATGCTAGTCTCGTCATTCAATGCCATAAAAAAAAAATATGTGAAAGGATAAGTGACTCACAATCTGCACTTTCTTGGAGTGGTATGACTTATTGAAGTGGCTCTTCTGGTCATCATCAGGCCGCGCGATCGGCACGTGTGTGCATTCCACGCAGCCAACAACATTGGGGATACCATATTTCATATAAAATCTGTAATAAAATGTATTATACTGCAGTTTCAAAAAAAGTTATTTTACAAAACAAATTTTATGTTATTTTTAAGACACTGCACATTATACAATAATCAGTTAATGACTTTTAAGACAATGCATATTTGAAACAGGTAAAAGCATGGGTACTTTTATTAAAAGCTTTTATTTAACTTGTAATGTATGTATGTATGTAACTAATTTTGAAGCAGTTACCCTCAACCAATTGTGTTGAAATTTGCATACACATTCAGTTTGGGTGACAATTAATTGTTAGCTAAGTGACGTCATTCTGAATCCAATATGGCGGACGGTCCAACTGATTTTTTAAAATTTATAACAAGCTTTTATTTAAAAGCTCTAAAAAGAAAAAATAAACTTTAAATTGAATCAAACTTTGTTTAATATTGTGTAAAGATAAAAGTTTGTCGCAATATTTACTTTTGTCAAGATCAAGTTACATAATTATTGTATTATCTACACAAGTAAATCTCGCGACAAGCTTTTACCTCTATGTATTACACAAAGTTTGATTAAATTTAATGTGTATTTTTTATTTTTAGAGCATTTAATTAAAAACTTGTTTTAATTTTTATTTAGTTTTAATTTATTTTATCTCAAAATAATAGTTCTTTAAATACCATAGGGATATTATAATTTTTATTTGGAATCAAAATAAACAAAAAAAGTTATTGAAATAAACAGCATTATTCATTTACATACCTAGCTTTTATATTGTCCCTCTCGTTCCTCAAATGAGGGAAATGAATGTATTTCTTGACAATAGTTTGATGGTTCATAGCCTCTGTGACCTGCATCACTGCCGTGGACACAAAGTACTGAGTGATGTTGGGGTCCGTCTTACCACCTATAGACTTCTGGTACTTTCCAGTAGCATAGAAGGATAAGGCGGCCATTACCTGAAATTATTGGTAATGATTTATGAGATTTTGGTTAAGCTTTTTATTATGCCTTAAACGGCATTGTCATGAAACTATAACAAATATGAAATTATCTTAACATTTACCAAGTAAATTTAATATATTTTGATTTGTATTTTTCAAAAAATAAAGTACTATCATCATAGAGCAAAACAATTGTTTTATAATATATAGAGCACTGTTTTAAGCTTTTGTAAACTAAATTGAAATAAAATTGTGTAAAAGTCTAGACATTTCAAAAATCTCTTAACAAAAAAAATACTTTCATGAAATTTAACATAATTCTCTTAGCTCCTGGGCTATTTACATACAATGGAATCTACATAAATAAATATATAGTTTATTTCATGATAATCTAATTCATAATAATAGATTAGTATTATATATACCACACGAAATTTAATTGAAATGATACATTTTCAATAATATTGTATTTATCTTTTTTGTTAGTACTTGATATAAGGGCTATTATCTATACACTGAATAATTAAATACTTTTGCAAAAAAAATTTTATATTAAGTAAACAATCGCGTTGAAAGAGTCACCTTACTCTCCACTGAGAACTCTATGGACTTTGTAGAGTCCGGCATCACAGGCTTCAGCTCGTCGCAGAGACACCGCGCCAGTTCCTTAGATAACCTGTACGACTCTATAAACGCACTGTCGGTTAACTCGAAAGGATCCGACTCTTGAGACTTCACTACTTTTTTTTCGGGGCTTTTGGGTTTCTCCACTGGTCTCGGCTCTTGTGGTTTTTGCGTGTGCGATGAGTCCCATTTTAACAACTCAAATATCTCTGGCTCTTCGTCTACCACTGATATATAGCCCTCTTCTGGGGGCTTTTCAGCCATTTTCGCTTAAATTTTATGTTAGTTTATTTTGAAAATAAAATATACACAGCTTGCGTTGTTGCATTGACATTTGACAAGCAATGACATTTGTTTATAATGTTGCCAAAATTAAAATTGAGTTTGTTACTTTATACAGTTAGACTGTGGTAGAAAAGTAATAATTTTTAAATAATTAATTATTTTAGGCACTCAGGCGGTGTTTAGGACTAAGGAAATCTCACTCACCATTAAATAAACTATGGCAAGCAGTCACCATATTGGTTTACTGTGAGACAATTGTATAATACTTATATTACAACCCACGCGCGGCCACGGGCCAAACCCTACTCATGCATGCCTACCCTCTAAAATACCCCGTGGCTCTATCAGTAACAAAAATAAATTCTTATCAACGTTGTGGTTAACCTTTTCGCATTAAATGTAAATAAGTTCCTACATCTACATTGGGTAATTTCGTATACCGATTTATTATTAATTATTGATTATATTATGTTCCTGTATAAAAATTATGCTTTATTATTGTCTCTACTTGATATAACTAGTTATGCACTATTGTTTAATTGACCTTTTGCTCATTCCCGAGTATTTTGTCAATTTATAAATATTATAATTTAGTGTTTGTTAATTAATGATAAACGAATTTGTTTTTCAAAGCCTGTAGTTTTGTACCAACGTGAATATTCCTTAGTATATTTTGTTTGTTTTTGGAGAATCACTAACCAAAAGGTAATAATAACTAGCCACTTTAATCATCTAAATGGATACATACTAACGAGTTTCATACAAGCTGAGTGTGTGGTTGAACTATTTTATTGTGTACTCAATGCCGTAACTAGAACGTTGCCGACAGTTCGTAGGCACAGGGCGCAGACCCTGGAGGCGACCAACAGGACCAAGTTTAGGGTCATGCATGGGCGCAGTTATAGAAGCTCGCACCGGCTGCATAGATAACTAGTTACGACACTGATGGTAAGTACTCACGTCAATCAAAAATACTATCATACATAATTAAAGAGGTACAATTGTTCAAGGTTACGCATTAGACACGCCTCAAATAGCATACTGGCATGGCACGATAAAGAGTCACAATTCGTCCTATTTACTGTATCGCGCCTACTTAGTATAATATTTTTTTTTATTGCATTGAATGTCGATACGAGCATGCCGTTCGCCTGATGGTAAGCGATACGACCACCATAAACAGTAGCAACACCATCCAAACTTGAGTTACAAAGTACTTTTCGGCATTCCACTGCGCCCGTCATCCTGAGACATAAGATGTTAAGTCTCATTATGTCCAGTAGTTACACTGGCTACAATGTCCTTCAAACCGAAACACAACAGTGCATGCACACTGCTGCTTGGCGGTACAAATAGACATTGCGGTGGTACCCATCGAGACGGACTCTTACATATGAGAGACCTACCACCAGTAAATAATAACCAGTAATAGCTGGAAAACAACTTGAACACACTTTTGGTAAGTGGTTACCTTCACCCATGGTGTCAGCATTCCCAGGGGCACAGCCAAGATCCAGCTTACCCTAAAAAAGTTTTTGTTAAATATCGTTTGAAGAAGAACTATTCATAGTGCTAATGAAACGCACAGTACTGGCAGTATCTTCTCCCAAGTCTTTTTACTTCAATGTGGGGTAGGCGTAATAAAATTTTAATGTTGCAGAAAGAATTTGCTTGGTTTAAACGACCAGCCACCTGACGTCCATTTCTGAGAGATAATATTTTCTTCCTTGCGGGCATTGATACGTGTCAACACAAATGAAACGTAGCGGAGCTGTAGAATCCTACTAAAACAGAGTTAAGTAGTTGACCCACAAGAATTTATATAGGGTTCTTTTATTATATATCAATGCTTCTGGGTTACCTGTTTAACTCTATTTTAGTAGAATTCTACAGCTCCGCTACGTTTCATTTGTGTTGACCAAAGAAATAATATTACCTATTAATTTTTCAACCTGTGCAAAAAGTGCTTAGTAAAGATATACTTAACCTCGTAACTGGCACAAACGCTTTTCGTATGACGTCACTTGGCGCCGGCTGGGCCAGACAACACACAGGACACTAGACTATATTCAGTACCTACATATTGTATTGTGAGTTCTCGAAATATTGATTTAATGCAGTTTTTTATGGGGCCAAAAAATGCATCTTTTATTACAAGTCACGCACATACATTTCTTTCGACTTTCTTTGTCATTTGCACCTGTACAAGTTATATTGATGCCTATAGGTATTTAATCTAGACAGTAATCTCAGTTAACTTCGTTTTAATATTTATTTATGACTGCCTCGGTGGCGTAGTTGTATTACGGTACGACTGCAAGGCTGAGGTCTCGGGTTCGATCCCCGGGTCGGGCAAAGTGATATTGGATTTTTCTATTCAGTATCAGCCCGGAGTCTGGAATTTGTGCCCGGTATGGCGATAGGCTCGCCCCCTATCACATCATGGGACGGAATACGCTTGACGAAAAGTGGGTGCACTAGTTGCGCCTCTGCCTACCCCTTCGGGGATAAAAGGCGTGAGCATGCGTAGCATGCGTAATATTTAGGCCAGACACACAGAAAAGGGATAACTTTAGTTAGTTTTGTTTATAGCATTAGAATAGTAAAGTTCGAGCCGCTGAGGGAATTTGGGATATTTTAAACAGCACTGAAATAAACTAAAAAGAATTTGCTATATTTCTGATAAAGAAAACAAATTTAATTGAACTTAACAATACATAATATAATATAAGTGAATTCAAGTAATGAATTATGGCACTATTTTTGTATCTAACTGTACATAATTGTGAACCTTGTCATTAATTGTATGTAAATATTCCCTTTACGTAGAAAGTGACAAAAGAGAGTGGAATGTAATTAATTAATGGCAGAATGACGAGAGTTGCACTCATCACTCAGCATATCGCGGACATTATAACAGCTGCAAATTCAAGAGCGTGCCTTTATTAGGAGTAATAAATAGCTTAACATTTATATAATTAAGGACCTAGCCAGTTTAGGTCCCAACTCCGCTTGCAACAGTTTTCACAGAGTAAAACTGAGCAATCCTTCATTTTACTTACTCCATATTTTACCAAGTAGGTATTAATATTGTAAACTCGAAGAATTGTGAACATAATTAGATATTTATTAGAAGTTGAATGAAATGCTCCTATAGCGCATAATGGCAATTGTAGCTTTCTATTAGGGCAGAAATCCTATAATAGGTGCAGTAGCTTCAAAGATTATCCCGTATATACAAACTTACCTCGTTAATTATAACATTTCTAGCATATTTTATTAATTATTTACATTAACATGTTAAGCTTGTATACCTAAGTCTGACATACTATCAATGTTTTGTACACTCACGCCATATCAGGCACAACTTCCAGACTCCGGGTTGATACTGAGCAGAAAAACCCAATATCATTTTACCAGATACGGGCATCGACCCACCTCAGCACTGCAGTCGTACCGTAATAAAACTACGCCACCGAGGCAGTCAATGTTTTATTAGGTATGTTAATTATGTTACTCAACAAAGCAACAAAAAACACTAAAATACAATAATATAATATACAATAATAAGTATTAAATTCAGCCATCTTGTCTCTATATTCTAGATCTACAAGATTTTTTTCATGTAGCGAGTAAAAATGAAGACTTATTTCTTTAATATGCTTATTATTCGTTCAGTTGTGTTAGATATTCATATTTAGTGCCTTCTTTCCTTTGAATTAGGCATTGCGTAGACGCTGTAAACTTGTTGCCTAGAAACACTACTCTATATGTCAGCTGAGCTCGCCTTAACGTTTTATCGATTGAAGTATCTTTTAATATTTTTATTATGTATATAAACACATCGTGAATAATTTCACTAATACTATCTGACTTTCGTTGTTATACCTACATGTAACGATTTTTGTTTCGTCGTCAACGCACGATTTGGTCATGTGGACTCATGTGGTAATGTTTGACAATTCTTTATTAGCTGGCTAGACAGTGTGTGTCAAGGGGGAGGAGTGGCCATAGAATGGAGTAGTTAGTTACCGTTCAGACCGTAAATTTACATAATATTATAAGGTTGATTTTTGAATAACTATTGGATAACATTTATCAGAAGAATAATTAGCATAATATACATTATAGCTGTAGTGTGTGATGCGCCTAAATCTTGAATAAATATAAGCTTCGCGCTTACTTTTATTCTGGATATAGTCAGTTATATATATAGGAAACGGACTTTATGTATAGTGTATATCACATATAACTTATATACGTACTTATATCCATCAATAAAAACTTAGGTAGGTAACAAACTATATACGAGCTTGAACTTTGCGATCAGAAAGCGCTATATTTTAGCAAATTGCGACAGAAGGCGCTGCGATAAACACTTTTTATATCGATAGTAGTACTGTACATCGATACCTACTCTTTGATGTTAATTGTTATTACTCGCGAGTCGACGTGCGTTGCGATCGCCGATCAGCCACATTTATATTGGAATAATAATACTATTCCGTGCGAAGGCTAGAGACGCGATTTGCATTTCGGAGTTCACTACTCATTCACTATTCAGCTTTTTGTAGGCGGCAGGCGCGTGCGGAGCATGTCGTGTTGTCTGTGTTTATTATATTAACAAGTTTGTGAGAGATAACTGTCCGAAACTTATGTGTTACAGTGGTACTAAAATAGTTTTATCGGATTTTAACGAATCACAATATTAAAGGTAAGATATTGAATTTTTACAACGGTTTTAATTTATATTGTAAACATAAGTTGAAAGTAGAAGCTACTGCCTCGATTCTTATTTCGGTAGGAATTTTCTTGAAAACAAGATTTTTTTTTATCGCTTGAATTGGCTGTTAAATTATTCGATAATAAAATAAAATAAAATAAAATAAATTATTTATTCAAAAAATAGAATAATAAGTCATTTGTTAATTAATAAATTATGATCGCGACTATGTGGCGGATTTTATTGATTAAGTATTTATTTATATTAAAACACGACAATGTGACTTTACTGAATCTAAAATACAGTGGTACTTTGAAGAAAAATAAAGGCTCATCCAAAATATAGTACCTACTTATCTTATCGTTCTAATTGAGTCTTTACGTTCCCATTCCCTCAGAATGTAATATTATAATTATGAAAAAAGACATGTGCCTGCAAATTGCTCCACATTTTCATTGAACGCCATAGATAAGAACTTCCTTATTTTTACTGGAATGTAGTTGTCAAGTTGGTAACTGATAAAATGGCTTTTTTCCGGAGTCCGGACTAATTTTTGAAATGATTGAACCGATGAAATGATCGTAAATGAGACTTTCTTTGATATTTAGAGCTCGCTTAAGAGAATAATTTAAGTATACAATTTTTTTTCGGTAAAGAAGTTTACGTAGTTAGGGGTCAATGGCAAATCTGATTATAGTTATTAAAATAGTAGGTTTTTGAACATTCGTTTTGCAAAGGCGAAAGCCATTAGTATTTATGACCGACCTATGGATTTAGTAGAAAAAGGAAAGGCTGTTCAATAAAACGTTAAGTTACTATGCCTGTTAACAATGTCGTAAAGGTTACTTTTATTCAGGATGGGATATTCGAATAAAATAAACTAGTGGTCATCCAGTGGTCAAAACTTGACCTTCGAATTTAATATATTTGTAACACATAAATTGTATTTTTCCTTGTATATGAACCTTAAGTATGCCAAACCTCACATTCCTCTGTGTGTGCACTGTGCTTATAAATGGGATAGAAAGATTTTTATAAAGATTTCATATTTTTACTCCATAAAAAATCATCAATAAAGCGTCTCCGCAGGGTTCTTTATTATTATTTTTACCTCGTTTCTTTATGATTCCCTCTACTCTCTAGTCTATGGCGATTTCCCTGACATTTTTTTTTGTTTATACCCAGACTCTACAATTATTTTACTTAACAAAGTTTAAAATAAAATTAGCCCGAAGTACTCAAACTGCTGACCTGCCTGTCTTATTTTTCTGATTTTTTTTAGTAGGTAATCCGCATTCAACAATATAAGTTTTAGCAAGCCCACCAGTGCATCAGGTTTCTAACGCGTGCCGCGCCGGTGTGTTTGTAATATAACTCTCCTTCTCTATATTGCTATTTACTTATTATTAATAGGCATACTCACGCCTTTTATTCCCATAGGGGTAGGCACAGGCGCAACTAGTGCACCCATTTTTCGCCGTGCGTATTCCGTCCCATGATGTGATAGGGGGCAAGCCTATCGCCATATCGGGCACAAATCAACCCAAGACCTCAGCATTGCAGTCGTATCGTAATACAACTACGCCACCGAGGCAGTAAATGTTATTAATACTTTTTTATACTGGCTCGGCAAAGTGACCCCACTGCACATGATGGCAAGCGGAGCAGGGTTCAGGTAGAGTGTTGACTAACGAGAGATAATTATTCCTCGCCAGTCGACATAGTTATGCCGGCCTAAACCCATCTCATATATTACCTATTTCACTCCAATAAGGTAGGTCCAATAGAATTTCTAAGCATGTTGCTGAAATGCTTTGGTGACCTTTTTACGACCCACCGCCTGCTAGGCGTCATCGTCCGTAAGACTCCACGGTTGTGTAAGTCATAAAACAACGCAAATATCAGATTTGATATTCCCTCCTACTTGGGTAAACTAAGGCTCCTTCTGACTTAGGCTGGATGATTTTCCTGCGTGATATGCTCTAAAGTTTACACTTTACATCAAGGCCGACCACCCAAAGCCACGGGTCCGGGGTCACACGGACTCGCGTAAACAAGTTTTAACTCCAAAAAAATATTGCAAAAGTGGTCCGCTTACGAATTTTATATCATTATGGACCGAATGATTAGAAGGTCGGGCAGCCTTGCTCTACCTAAACTATTTACGAATTTGTACAGTTAGAACACAATATTATTTGCGTGTGTAGTTTTTAACAAAATGAGCGACACATAAGGTTAGAAAACTTATTAAATACTAGGTGTTGCTTGCAGCTTCGCTCGTGTGAAAAAACCTTTTCCGGAAAAAAGTTTATATGTTTAGCCAGGGCGCTGTCTGTGTGCTGATTTTCATTAAAATCCGTTAAGAGCTTTTATGTTCACTTCTAAGAATTATCCAAACATCGCATTTGTAATATGAGAAGTTACGAAATAGTTACTTCTTTGTCGAGCTTAGAGTGGTGGACTCTTAAGGTGGTAAAATAAATACTTTGATCTATTTTGTTTAACATCGGAATAAGTCGTGACGGGAGCATTACCACTGCCTTCTCTAGTCTAAATGAGTAACAATTCTGCAATTGTGGTTTATGAGATTGTTGGAGGTGTACTAGCCCTCAAATTTCAGCACTACACTGATCTCTGAAGTCATGAGAGCGACAACTAATCAATCGGGGACTTTATTGTTCATTGGCGCACTTTGGTATTAAAATATCATAAGTATTAAATTTATTATTAAATATTATTAGGTATTAGCAAGTTTCTGTTGCAGACTTCCTTATTGCTAAAAGTTAGGTTATTTTATGAGTTAAATAAAGAGGTTTAAATTGGCATCTAATTTGCATACTAATTAGTAACATTTTAGGAATAGTCGTAATATTCAACACAATGTTTAAGATACACAATCTATTCTTTTCGTTTTTGTACATGTTTAGACCATGAAGCCTAAATTCTTGGCTTAGACAATTAAACTGAGTCACCGTTGTCAGCCAAGCAGATGTAAATAATGTGACAAATGTTAATTCGCTGAAGACTTATTTAGTGTTGAATCAACTGAAAAGTAAGTGATGGGAGTAGCACATCATGTATGGAGCGAAAATAAATGATGAATGACGTATGACAGCTGTTATAGATAATGTCATCCACGATGACGCGCTCCATTACTTTCCCTTGTCACTTACCGTTCAAATGGGCAACCTTACGTTTGTGTTTTTTTAGTTGTGTAAATACTCACTAAGTAAATATCTATGTGCACACGCACACTACCATGAATAATTAATGTCCTCTTAACCCGCAAAATCGAAATAATCTATAAAACTTGAATATAGTCGGGGAGAGACTCTTAATTATACCATTTATTGAACCACGATTTCTTTGAGTATATTTTTACGTATCATTATTACATACACCTTCATAATATTCCAATCATACTGCAATATTATCCGAATGCTATAAATATCCAGATAGTAAGTACAATAACTTGAACTAGAGGACAAGACATTGTAATTGTTAGGGACAACACGGTATACCCGCTACCTGTATTGCATAGTAATTAAAATGGCAACAGTCGCTACAGGTCAAAATATATTATATTGTTATGTTGGTTTCTAGGCGTCGCGGAGTCGCAGTCGACGCGTTGCTAAGGAACACTAGTACTCAGCAATGGTGTAATTATTAGTACATGGTTCTGACCTACTACAAAGTTGTTTATAACACATTTAACGGCTATTCTGGCTAATTTACAAACGCCCAGTAAGACAAAACAATGTAGTTCTCAGAAATTATGTGGTATCTATACGCAAGTAAGCGGCGATAGCCTAGTTGGGATTGAAACGGACTACCTAAACGAAAGTCCGAAGGTTCAAAACCCAAGGGCACGAGTAGTAAGGGATTCACCGATACTGGAGCAGGTTCGACGGCCGGTCCGCGGCGCTCCGGCGGCTCATGGCCGACGTTTTCGATTGCTCCAGATTCGGCCCGCGGAACCCGCGAATAAATCCGCGGATTACTTTTTTACCTACCGCGGATTACTTTAATACCTACCGCGAATTAATTTGATGCCTACCGCGGATTAATTTGATACCTACCGCGGATTAATTTGATACCTACAGCGGATTAACTTGATACCTACCGCGGATTAATTTGATATCGACCGCGGATTACTTTTCATAACACCCGCGAATAAAAATTATATCGTCCGCGGAATCCGTTTCATATCACCCGCGAGGTAGGTATGAACCACGAATTTGTTCATGGTCTACGGTTCCCTTAAGCTTGTACTTTTTCCCTGTTCGTTGTGCTTTTAACTTTCTACTTTCTATCGGCGATCCTTTTTTTTATTTGAAGGATGCAAAGGTCTTTGTCGCGTATTTCTATTAACTCGTGTTTCTACGCAAAAGCCGTTTAAAATTACTTAATAGTTACCCTTTACGCATTACGAGCATTGTTTATGATAGATAAAGCAACATTTTCCCTGTTTCGTTGTGTTATTGACTTTCTACTTTCTATCGACCCTTTTTTATTTGAAGGATGCAAAGGTCTTTGTCTCGTATTTCTATTAACTCGTGTTTCTACTTAAAAGCCGTTTAAAATTACTTAATAGTCGCCCTTTACGCATTACGGGCATTGTTTATTTATAGATAAAGCAATCGTTACAATACACCATACGTTTCTCAAATTCTAGGTAAAACCCTTTGGGTCTTCTCATTGTCATAATAATTACGGTTCCCATTATTCACATTACCTGATATTACGTATTCAACGGAACATTTAAGGTGAAAGTCGAAACATGTTGGATCTTGTCTGCAAGGAAACAATACTCCCTCTCCATATAAAAGACCGACGCAAAATCACATGGTATCGTATTCCACTCTGTGCTCTGCTCGAAGTGTGATCTCCAGTTGTTTGTAACAGTGAAGTGATAGTAAAATTGTGAAATAGTTAAATAGTGAAAGTGTTATAAAAATGAATGTAAGTACCTTTATATACTTTGATCTAAAAGTGTTGTAACCAGATGTTTCATTAATTGTTTATGCCATGTGTTGTCCACCAGGTTAATACATTTTAGCTATCTTTGATGTCTTATTAATTTATCATTGTTACTAATGTGTACATGTATACTTCGCATACCTATAAGTATTTATCATACAGTACTTACTTAACCGATAATTAAAACAGTTTCATTTCATTTTGTTACAGTTTTCTGAAAATACTTTCAAAAACTACTATTATGCTGAAGAAATCGACGAACCTAGTGATGAAGAAGGTACACTCGCCTTTAAAGTCAAAAAAGCGATAATAGCAAATAAAAGACCGATCGAATGCAACAGCATTGATGAGTTCTTCGAAAAACCAAAAAAGAAGAAGACAACAACAAGAAAGTCATCCAGTGTTGGTCGATCGACGAGCGGTGGTGTTTCATACATCCGATCAAACAGCGATGACAACAGTTCTGCATCACATCTCATAAAAATTGAGGTGTATGAAGTGAATAAAATAAAAAACATCGCACCGACGGAACATTGGAAACACGCTGATGTGCGAGTTAAATATTACGCGGAAAACGACAGTGATAAGAACTTGCAAAGTGTCAAGGACACTATATACAATATAACCAAACAGTTGGCTAGTAAGGACGATTGTGTGAAATATTTTATAGACACAGACAAATGAACAAAAGTGCCAGTGCGTGTCAATGTTTTAATATCATAACTTTAATCATATGCTTTGTACTACTATTATTGAAATAAGAAACTATTATTGTATTAACTGTACTTAAGAATCTACCTGTTTAAATTTAACTTACATTGTATTGTATTTAAACTTTGTACTCTTTTAAGTTACATACTTAATAGGTTAATTTGTTTTTGATTCTAGAACTCTTTGTGAATTGTGTTATTGCTAAGTATTATTGTAAATAGTTATAAGTCTTTTTAGTGTTTTTTCATGCTCATGCTTACGATTGTAAAGTTATTGGGAACATTCATAAATTGTTTGGAAGAATTATAAGTATTGTATGGGGTTATTAATCTTCAATAAAGAAAAATCATTCATTCATTTTCATATTTCATTTATTCACCTCAAAACATGATTTAAATAAACCATTTAAAAACACATCATTGCATATTGTATTATCACTAAATAATACTTGAAAATCTTTGAGACTCTTACCATAGTATTTATAATACAGATACATTAAACAGTACTCTCCACAAACTATAGTAAAGTCATTTTGAATTCGACTTGTATTGTAATTCCACATTCTAGAATTTCTCGCTAAAAACATTCGGTGGTATCCTTGAGGTGGTCGACCGTATGAATCAAAGTACTGTCCAAAACCATTCTTATCTATGTGTATGGCGACCCAGTGAGAACCTGGTTTGTTATCAGAGTCTAAGTTGCTAACTACGTATGTAGGAGTTACCACATATATTGGTAGACGATTGGCTGCATATACATTATATTCAATACTTGGATCAATTTTCTTTAAGTAATTCTGTATTTCTATTGTATTCATTTTTATTCACCGTATCGCTGCAGAATCTTATCAGGTCGAATGATAAAGTGGTAATGTCTCATATAAGGTTAACAAGACACTATTATGGTACTTATCAGCCAAGTTGACTCTTGTTGTGGGGTTGCAAGGATTATAGTTAAACAAAGAACTTAATATTTTATGAATTCGTTTTATTGGTAACTTAAATCTAACAACAAATCTGAATTACATTATTCACGCTTAATCTAATCTTAAACAGTTAATTTTGTGTTCTTAACTACTATAATCTACTGAAATATTGCGGTTTTTATCTATTTCAATAACATTATCAAACTCCGCATAAACAATGCAATTAATAGTTTGTGATAAAGCTGTTTCAAAACGCACTTCTAATCTCACACTACCATGCTTTACAAGATTCCAATGACTTGCAGAGTTTGCTGATAAATCAGGTGTCAAATCAAACGCTAACATACAATACCCTTCAGCGTATTGTTCTCGGGATATCCCATTACCTTCATTGAGAAAGTGTATACCTGTTCCAGAAAACAATGTATGATATACTGAAGTAAAAATTTTGTTCTCAAATGAGGGTTGTAAAGCCTTTGATGGTATTTGTTGACCGTCTATATATAAACTAAAAGTATTGATGTCGTAATTTTGAAAGTTAAATGGGTTCTTAGTGAGGTTTCCATTGAAAGCAGCGTTATTTACAAATCCCACTATACACCTTTTAGGTAATTGTCCTAAGAAAATGTTATCTAGAGTTTTTCCTTGAACACCTGATGGTATTGTTAAAACTTTAACTTCAGCTCGAGTAATGGGGTATTTAGCTGTGGTAGAAGCTAAGACCTTTTGATGAGCAAGTAACACGCTGGGATTGATTCGTGCTCTACGAATAATCAAAGATGCATCCGTAATAGATACCTTTAATTTAAGGTCACCTGTAGAGGCCATGAGATTGAAATTTTCTCTAGAACGAATTAACTTAACACATATATCAACACCATTGATTAAAAATTTTTCTTGATTGAATAAATCACCATGTAAGTGACCAATCATTTCCATTTCTTTACTTTCACTAGCTAATTCTTGCCTCTTAGTAAATCCTTTATTAGTATCATCGGTGGAATCCATTTTTCCAGCTGTATCTTCATACCATAAACCACAGGTGAGGTGAGATTTTTTTGCTGCAGGAGCATAGTTCAATAAGTTTTCTATATACGCACGATAAGCATATGTGTTATTGGGTGGTGATACAAGTTTTTGATTTAAGTAGACATCAAGTTGACTGAAGAGTGAGTGCAACCAATTATTCACCGGAGCAACGACTGTAGATGCGGTTAGTTTGGTGTTATCTTGATTTACTATTTTCGCTTTCAAGTGAAGTAACGTATGAGATAAATCTATGTAGTCATCTCCTGCTCCAGGAATTTGAAATTCTATAGGACCATCATCGGCAAGAGATGAAATTGGTTTATAATGGATCCAAATTCCACTTTCAATGCTAGTTTGAGTTGACGGCAATGCAAACAAATCCAATTCGGACTTTATACATTCACAGGAATGACTATGTAAAAAAGACATTTTGATTAATTGTTAGAAAATATGTCCTTGATTTGTTTTTGAGTAATTTTTGATTTTTTTAGAGCTTTCACTTTCGCGGTCAACGACGGACTGACTCCAGGTAGACGTTTTCGTTTTGTTATATATCCGGATCCAGACATATTGATTTTATCTATTTTTTCATCAGCCTTGCGTTTCAAGTTGGAACCAACTTCTTTAAGACGTGCTTTTATTGAATCTTCCATTGGTCGCGCACTAACCAATCTGTCAATAGACCAACACCAGCGCTCAATGCCTCTTTACCAACAGCTCGAACACCGCTAGATAATAATGGTAAAACTGACCTAAACAATCCCCCAAGAAAACTACCAATTCCATGTCCTTTTTGATAAGGCGCCCCTTTATATACCACCCCTATACCTGAACCAGCCTGATGAGAATAATAGCGTTGATAAGGACATATCATGTTGGAGCGTTCAAAATGCATTATAATTTTTTAAAATGTAGTTTAACATACACCGTTCCAAATTGAAATGGTATCTTTTGTCCGGTGCTTGACCTTATATCTATTTCAATGGTATCGAATTCTCTTCGCATTACCGATAAGTAATGAGGAGGTGAAAATACATGCATTTTATTGGCACCATAGATGTATTTTGAAGGATCTAATGGTATTACTCTCAGAAGAGGTGTCATTACATCACCTACAATTTGAGGTTCAACTATATCACAGTAAACGAATAGTTGAGATGGTAACCCTAAATGTAAATTAGCTGGACATTTAGCTAAATTCTTTTCAACAAGGTTTCTGTTTGGTTCAAATCCCAACTGTAAGCCTAGTTTAGGAGATAATGTTACAGATTTTATTGATTCGTCTAACACAGAAACAGAAACGAATTTAGATATATTATCGTAGCGGAATTTGATTTTTTCTCTTATATTATTTAATGCTGATAAAATATGGTTAATATTATCATAGTTTGTGGCAGGTATGTGGGTCTTATAATAAACTGTAGATAGTTTGTCTTCATTGGGCATTTTCATGATTTTTGTTATGTAAATAACATTCTCATGATCTTGAACAGTAAACATGGTGCATGGATATTGGAATTCAACGATTCCTACACACCATTCTCCTTCCAATATTATGGGTTTGGGTAATTTTGTTGAAAAAATTGATGTTTTGTTCTCAGGAAAATATTCCATTGAACTATTGCTAAGTAAAGTTAAATAAAAATCTTTAATCATATTTTTTTTAAACTGGAAGCTAAAATCCAACTATTAAATTTGTTTGGATAACCTTTCCACTTAACTAACACTTGTTGTCTGCTGCCAGAGTAACGAGAGCGAATTATTTTATCAATCTTGTGTTCAATGGTGGGGTCATAAATGACCTTTTGTAATTCTCGTTCATAAAACGTTCCTACTATCTCCTCACCATCTAAATCTTTTATAGTATAAACGGGCCACGGAGTACGTTCTATTATAGAAGAAATCACAAATATTTCATCGCTCCAATTAGATTCATAACCTTTTTGGAATACATGTTTATATTTAGTTATTCTGACATGGTCACCGACATGAAACATAGGTAGTATAGTTTTTGATGATTTTTCAGATTTTTCATATAAATTACTCCAAACTGTCATTATATTATTAGAATTAACATCTGAAGGACACATTTTAATACTAGAATGGAAACTATGATTGTAAGAGTGTATCAAATTCTGCAAAATATCAATATATTTATGTGTATTCTTGTGTGTAAAATAGCGCCACATCTTCATTTTTAGCGTTCTTTGAAATCTTTCTACAATGCTTGCTTTGATGTCTGGATTATTTGTCGTATAGTAATTTATGTTTTTTGTTTTAAAGTATCTTTGAACATCTTTCGATACAAATTCAGTGCCTTTATCAGATTGAATGTGAGTGGGTGTAGTATTAGCTTCATTAAATATACTGTCGAAACACTTTTTTACGGTTTCTGAATTTTTCTTTTTCAAGGGTCTAGCATATGCATATTTACTAAAAACATCAATAACACAAAGAATGTAGTTGAAACCTTTATTATCTTTAGAATAAGTCCGCATGTCGCTTAAGTCAGCTTGCCAAAGTTCATTGAGATTAGAGAGAACGTATTTGTTCCGAGGGAATTTTCTATGTACTGGTTTGTGGAGTGTATACGTAGTTTGGGATTGCAACCAGTTTGTAACTTCTTCCTTTTTCATTTTACCTTTCATAGCTTTTGATAATTTGTCGATATTGCTATATCCAGCTGGGTGTGATACATCATAATAAATTTGATCTAATTCTAATAAGGGGTCCATTTTTCCCAATCAATCTTTTTCTTAATTTTATTTGCGTGTTTATCTTCGCTCGTTGGCGTCAAATATACCTCTGTGTTTTGTGGCGGTTGTTCTTCAATGGCGTTTTGAAGTCGAGCTATGTACTCACGTCTTTTTGGATTGCCAATATATGTTAAAGGTACTTTTAAATCCTTTAACGCTTTAGCAAATTTTTTCCAACCAGGTGGGTCGTTGTTTTTTAATGGTCGCAGTGTATCGCTTACTAAATCGATAATGTTACTGTTAGGAATCACTTCATTATCTACAATCACTGTGCCAGCATCATTCCAATAAATTTTGTTTTTATTTAGTGACACCGAATTCAATAACAACTCACCTTTTTTTACATATGTTTTTGGTATTAAATTTAAAATTTGTTTTGTTGAGTAGGAAGGTTCTTTTTTTTCGAGTGTAAAACTTTCTTGTTGCTTCTCTTCATCACTCAGTGTCTGACTGACAACTACATCTTTATTCTTGATATCATTATTTATATTAAAAAATTTCCAGCTTTCAGATGTGGGTTTAATGTTATCGTCATTTGAAGTTATTATAGGGAGTTCAATGGGACGACGATCTTCTTCCATAAAGTGAAGATATCTTTGTAAAATTTGTAAGTATAATTTACACTTTTTTCGATCATCCATATTACTGTCGAGTATTTTTTCCATTTCACTATCTAAACGAGAGGTAGGATTTTCATTTCTTTTTTGATTTAACTTATCTATTAAGCTTGGATCAACTAACAGCATTTTTTTGGCGTGTTCCATTTTTAAACTAGTCCACTTATCAATCCACTCAAAATAGAACCCAATATAATCGGAAGAAATGCACCACCTTTTTGAACTATAATATTCTTTCTTATTTTATTTGTACTTTTACGTACCAATTTTCGTAGTAGATTTTTATACTTTTTTAGTTTACTCTTTGATTTTTCTTCAAGTTTTATATTTCCTTGTAAAACGTTATGAATACATTCACATATAAAATTAATTTCGTTTTCGTTACAGACTTTTAAAAGAGCTTGTTGATGTTTTGGTTTAAGTTTATAAAGAGCATTTAATAAGTGTTCATGCGTCTTTAAGCGTCGATCCATCATTTGTAAATGACGGGTATTGGTTGGTTCTTGACATATTTAAACTCTTTTGTGGGAATGTACACTGTAGAATGACCATCAGATGGAAATATCTTTGATTTAATTCGACACATGTCAAAAGTGTCTTGTTTTAGATCTATCATCAAATAGCCATGTGC
Source organism: Sphinx pinastri (assembly GCA_947568825.1). NCBI lineage: Eukaryota > Metazoa > Arthropoda > Insecta > Lepidoptera > Sphingidae > Sphinx > Sphinx pinastri. The sequence goes on from OX387629.1 coordinate 15,946,109, forward strand.
TTCTTTTGTAGCATCTCTGTAAGCATCTTCTATGAATTTGCTATTTTCTGGTGATACTTGTCGTGCTAAGTAACGTATTTGAGTTTTATCACGTGGGTTTTTAAAATAAATTATGTAGTTTGAATTCAAAGAAATGTCTCTTTGTCCTTTACCTTGATGAAATAAATTTTGAGTAATGTAAAATACACTCAAGTTCCTATGATGACTACCTTTGGTAAATATGTCAACAATGCGACCATCAGATTCCCTCATGAGATCATCGATAATAATAAGGTTAGCTTCCTTTCCATCAAACATATTCAAATCTGGTATACCCTGATAATAGTTTACATTTGGTAAATTATATAAGGGCTGCATTTCATCAAAACACCAAGTAATTTGATGAAAATTTGTGTTGCACACCTCATTAATATGTTTAATAAAGTTTGTTACAAAATTAGACTTTCCACATCCACTTGGACCTGCAACTATGGCAGTAAAAGGATGATAAAAATGAAACATTTTTAAATGCACGTGTGAACTCGAAAAGCGTTTCGGAATGAATAAAACTAGAAGTTACGATTGAATGTATTATATTTGATTTTGTTTTATATACAAAGATTACATACACAAATACTTTGAAAAATGATCACATACAGTTCATAGCTGTTTTGAAAAATATTACAGTAAGAAAATTATTATAAAATAAAGTTAAATCAGGTATAACAAATAACTAACTACATACATTAAAATTTACATCTAATTTTTCATGATATTATACAAAACAGTTGTCATAGTAAAAAAATAAAGAAAAAAGATAGTACATAATAAAGACAGAACTTTAAGTTATTAAAAACCACAATTAAAACACACACACACATTAACATACATATTTTCGTTGTACAGAAATCGTTGATAAAATCAAATGTCCTTTATTTTATAATGACCCCATGCAAGAGTACCTGTTGAATTTTCTATTAAATAACGTTTTGTGTCATTGTGTGATAAAGATATTTTATTAATTTTCTGTGTATATATAGCATGTTTAATTGATTTAAATCTTATCATTTCACTGTATTGCGTTTTCTTTTCATATAAACATGATTTATAATCGGTAAGACAAAATTTTTTTGTTACACTTTTGTTAATCCCTTTTGCTTTACATATACATTTATTCTGCACATCCATTGCATACATTTTAGAGCGAAGACCTACAAACTCTTTAAGAATTTTACCGTTATTTTCGTCTTTAAAAAAACCTAACCGTTTTTTATTCAATAATGGTAAACCATATTGATTATTTGGTGGATAGTCGGACGTATCAAAGTAGTTGACTAAATCAAGTTTTATATCAGCATAATAATTTTGCGTAAATATTTGATATATTAAGCTATCGGTATCAGTATATAGTAACTTAATATTATCTTGATATTTCATTTTCATATAATCGTAATGGAAATCGTATAGTAATGTTTTAGATATATCTAAAATACAAAAACCGAGGTAAATTGGTTTATTATATAAAACGTTAGTTTTATTTAATTGTATTGCAACTAAGCTCTCTGAGAATATAGATAAACTATGGAATTCTGGTCTTGCTATCAAAGATTGAGCACCTTGAGTTTTGCCACGATTTAACCAATGATTAATTAATTTGACATTAACTCGTTTTCTTACATTTTCCATTGTTTTACCAAAAACAGAATTATTCATAAGTTTAAAAAAATCTTTCTCAAAATCTGAAGTGGCTAATGAACGCATATGAGTATTCAAGTCTATGTAACTTTTCAACCACGCGGATTGTTCAAATTTTAAAATTCTATGTACTTTAACCAATCGGAGACCATTTTTTAAACATTGCTTAAGGTTTCTATAATGAATGACGTAATTTTTTTTATTTTTTAAATTTGGGATCAGTTTCCTGTCTTTGCTGTTTCCTAAACATACGTTTTCTGGACAAAATGGAAAATCTGAATGAAAATCATGTAAATTTTTTGAATATTCTAAATCTACTTCCAAAATTAAACCATGTTTGGCATCATCGGCTATATTAAAATCTGTATTTATATCGACCCATTCAAATTTGCCTGTTGGGAGACATTGGGACATAGCCCAACCATAAAGGTTATTTGCGTCTAAGTACATCAAAAATGAAGATGGTTTATCTGAATCGTATTCCGACATAAACATGTTATTTGCCACTGCATGTCTATTGCTGCATTGTGATATACCCCCCCGAATATTATTCGCTATAAACGTAACCTTGTCGATATCTGTTAAAAGTTCCAAATTTATTTTGGTAAAATTTAACATAGCATCCCAACTTAAACCAGGTGCTGTATAATAGTGGGCAGGATCTAAACCGTATGTTTTAAGACAGACATCCCTAAAGTTTTCAAATATATCTGCTAACAACAATACATCTGTTTTTAAATACAGGTCTGAATATTCACCCATGTTTTTACAATTAAAATGATTCCACACGTCTTGAGCATGATGGTATTCACTTTCTGTAATGTGACTATCATTTAAAGAACTATAAAATTGATCGCGAGTGGGAAGAGAAGTTATTTTTAAAGAATCAAATGTCGTCATGTATTCGTATGGATAAACACCTTTTCTTATTAAACGTTTAAAATCTTCTTCACATGGATATTTTAATTTGAGTTCACGAAATTGTTCAAGTAATAAGTTCTGAGCTAATTTGTTAAGGCTACTTGACATAAATTTAAAAGAATCAAGAAATCGTAATTTTATAACTCTGTTATTGATTTGTAAAACTTTAGAAAAAGAAATATATTTTTCCTTGTTCTCAGGAATAAGTTCAATGTCACCTTTCTCGAAATCAAGACCATGCACTATGAAATGAGCGTCATAATTACTTAAATTATGTAAAAACACTGGCACAAAATTAGGAGCTTTGTATTTCTGAGAGCATACTCTATGAGCTACACCTTCATATGCACCAGTATGCCAATTATAAGATATTGTTCTATCCACGTTTAATTTAGTAGCACAAATGTAACAAGACTCACTTTGATTGATATTTATTTTATTTTCTTCAGTTAACGGTAATGGTGATTTGACAAAAGAATTCTTTTTACAAATATTTTCTAAATCTGCGTAAATGAATTGCATAAATTTTAGCGCACAATCTTGCCCTGTATAAGACCTATATACTGAAAGATTATCATCATAAGAACATTTAACATAATACCCAAAACTATACGTTTCATGTTTTTGGATATTAACAGTTGATGATTGATTTGGATTGTTAGAACAACTCTCTATTGGTTTTAAAAATGCTTCAAAGTCAGCATACACAACGAATGGAACTCTTAATTTACGTTCATAGTTGTTAAATGAAATTTGGTTTGATGGTATAAATTCATTAAACCAGTTTCTTTTTCTATCGTTTTCCGATGGTAAATTTGTGCACACATTGAAACAGTCATTTTCTTGGTGTCGTTTTAAATTATCTAATGACGTGAAATTTAATAAACACCCATCACAAATATGAACTGCATGTTCAGAAGTCGATAACTGTTTAGATAATAATCTCGAAAGGTTTTTAATATAACAGAAATGACCTTTAGAACCTTGAGATATATACAATAAGTTTAAGTGAGTAGTTTTACGGTGTTTCGTAAAGTGTAATGGACCCACAACTTTATTTGATTTGCTTATTGAATCATATTGTAATCCAAAAACATTAATACTTATACTATTTAATTTTTCAAACTTATGGATGTCATTAATTTTTATAGGAAACGATAGGTTATCAAATTTTAGTTTGTTTTTGTGTATTACATAAGATGATACCCTATTGGAACTATGAGTAGCTGGAAATAATCCTGACAAAACTGCCCAACGAAAGCATTCGTGATCGTTATTTTGAACATTGATTACAGCTTTCTTATGTTTTATATCTAATGGTAGGTCTATGTATGAAGATCCACGCAATGGGTTAAATTTGTTGACATTCATATCCAAGTGATTTATTTTAACTAAACTCCATCCACTACCTTTTTTTTGGAAATTGGTCATTTTGTTTGTTATTTCGGTAATTATAGATGAGAAAATAATATCTTTGTCATCACCTTGACAAACAAGATAGTTTGAAATTTGAAAATCAAAAACATTGTGTAGATTTTTTGTTTCTTGTGTGAAATCCGCATTGAGAATAAAATTAACTTTTACAACAGAATATTCTAAGATAGATCGTTCTAGTAATGTATAAATTATTTTTTTAATATTTTGTAAAAATAATTCAGGTGATTCAAGCTGTGTATCAGAAACTAAACTAGATTTCACTCGATATGTAATAATTCTATTACCGAAAGCACTATCAATGAATTGAACATTAGGTAGATTATTATCTCTTCTAATTAAATTATTTTTATGTTTATTGCTCTTATAGTGACTGGTCATATATTTTTTTGATACATATATGTGACACTCAGGACATTCAATTTTATCATTATGCTGTTCTGTACTTACATTTAAAATGTTATCCAGCGACGATGTAGATGTCGAAGGAGCTTCAAGATGAATATTTTTTCTTCTCTTTAATGGATCCTCTTCAAACAATTCAGTTGGCGCTAATCTTTTCCTGCTGCTTTCTCCATTCTGCATAGATCTGATGGATAAGAAAACTGTTAAAAAAATGTTATCTCACGAAATAAATATGCTACTATGTTTCTATTATTTAAATAGATACTAACATTATTTGTTACTTACACTGCAAACAATATGCTTTCATTGATAATACACCATCAATATCATCCTCATCGGAATGAGTTTGTTTTGAGATTTTATGTCCACTACATGGTGTATAATAAGGAGAAATATCAGGATCTCCCAACATTGATTCTGGCAAAACATTTAATATATACCAAAACCGTATGAAACGATGATATTTATGTAAAATTATCTTTTTATCGAAACTTGCAATCTCACTCTGAGATAAACTAGAAATATCAAGTGAGTGGTACATTTTGGTTGCACTTCAATGTTAAAAATATAAACGGAAGAAACAAGTTGAATGATTGTGCAAGATGTTCGAACCATTATAAATACTTTAAGTGTATCCCCTCTTCATGGATTCCCAAAACATGTTGCAACTAGTCTTAAAATAATAAAATGTTTTACTCACGTTTCAACTTGTCTTTGTTCCATTTTATCACAGAGCTCGTACAGTTCTTTGTCGTATTGCGATGACATCAGATCCATTGATTCGATGTTTTCGAGAAGTGCGACGAGTTCCATGTTGTATAAATCACAGCTTGTATCCATGGTAAGGAATGTCTCAGTATTTTTAAAAGTTATTTCAACGCTTATATACTACCCAAAACAATGTAATTACATTCTAAGCTATCCACTTTTTTCCAAACAATTTATGAATGTTCCCAATAACTTTACAATCGTAAGCATGAGCATGAAAAAACACTAAAAAGACTTATAACTATTTACAATAATACTTAGCAATAACACAATTCACAAAGAGTTCTAGAATCAAAAACAAATTAATCTATTAAGTATGTAACTTAAAAGAGTACAAAGTTTAAATACAATACAATGTAAGTTAAATTTAAACAGGTAGATTCTTAAGTACAGTTAATACAATAATAGTTTCTTATTTCAATAATAGTAGTACAAAGCATATGATTAAAGTTATGATATTAAAACATTGACACGCACTGGCACTTTTGTTCATTTGTCTGTGTCTATAAAATATTTCACACAATCGTCCTTACTAGCCAACTGTTTGGTTATATTGTATATAGTGTCCTTGACACTTTGCAAGTTCTTATCACTGTCGTTTTCCGCGTAATATTTAACTCGCACATCAGCGTGTTTCCAATGTTCCGTCGGTGCGATGTTTTTTATTTTATTCACTTCATACACCTCAATTTTTATGAGATGTGATGCAGAACTGTTGTCATCGCTGTTTGATCGGATGTATGAAACACCACCGCTCGTCGATCGACCAACACTGGATGACTTTCTTGTTGTTGTCTTCTTCTTTTTTGGTTTTTCGAAGAACTCATCAATGCTGTTGCATTCGATCGGTCTTTTATTTGCTATTATCGCTTTTTTGACTTTAAAGGCGAGTGTACCTTCTTCATCACTAGGTTCGTCGATTTCTTCAGCATAATAGTAGTTTTTGAAAGTATTTTCAGAAAACTGTAACAAAATGAAATGAAACTGTTTTAATTATCGGTTAAGTAAGTACTGTATGATAAATACTTATAGGTATGCGAAGTATACATGTACACATTAGTAACAATGATAAATTAATAAGACATCAAAGATAGCTAAAATGTATTAACCTGGTGGACAACACATGGCATAAACAATTAATGAAACATCTGGTTACAACACTTTTAGATCAAAGTATATAAAGGTACTTACATTCATTTTTATAACACTTTCACTATTTAACTATTTCACAATTTTACTATCACTTCACTGTTACAAACAACTGGAGATCACACTTCGAGCAGAGCACAGAGTGGAATACGATACCATGTGATTTTGCGTCGGTCTTTTATATGGAGAGGGAGTATTGTTTCCTTGCAGACAAGATCCAACATGTTTCGACTTTCACCTTAAATGTTCCGTTGAATACGTAATATCAGGTAATGTGAATAATGGGAACCGTAATTATTATGACAATGAGAAGACCCAAAGGGTTTTACCTAGAATTTGAGAAACGTATGGTGTATTGTAACGATTGCTTTATCTATAATAAACAATGCCCGTAATGCGTAAAGGGCGACTATTAAGTAATTTTAAACGGATTTTAAGTAGAAACACGAGTTAATAGAAATACGAGACAAAGACCTTTGCATCCTTCAAATAAAAAAGGGTCGCCGATAGAAAGTAGAAAGTCAATAACACAACGAAACAGGGAAAATGTTGCTTTATCTATCATAAACAATGCTCGTAATGCGTAAAGGGTAACTATTAAGTAATTTTAAACGGCTTTTGCGTAGAAACACGAGTTAATAGAAATACGCGACAAAGACCTTTGCATCCTTCAAATAAAAAAAAGGATCGCCGATAGAAAGTAGAAAGTTAAAAGCACAACGAACAGGGAAAAAGTACAAGCTTAAGGGAACCGTAGACCATGAACAAATTCGTGGTTCATACCTACCTCGCGGGTGATATGAAACGGATTCCGCGGACGATATAATTTTTATTCGCGGGTGTTATCAAAGTAATCCGCGGTCGATATCAAATTAATCCGCGGTAGGTATCAAGTTAATCCGCTGTAGGTATCAAATTAATCCGCGGTAGGTATCAAATTAATCCGCGGTAGGTATCAAATTAATTCGCGGTAGGTATTAAAGTAATCCGCGGTAGGTAAAAAAGTAATCCGCGGATTTATTCGCGGGTTCCGCGGGCCGAATCTGGAGCAATCGAAAACGTCGGCCATGAGCCGCCGGAGCGCCGCGGACCGGCCGTCGAACCTGCTCCAGTATCGGTGAATCCCTTACTACTGGCACGCATCTCTGACTTTTCTAAAGTTATGTATGTATTCTTTGTGAATTATCGCTTACTTTAATGCTGAAGGAAAACATCGTGAGGAAACCTCACTCTGCCAACCCGCACTAGGCCAGCGTGATGCACTAAGGCGTAAACCCTCTCAGTAGTAGAGGCCCGTGCTCAGCAGTGGGCAGTATATAATACAGGGCTGGTATGGTGGTGGTGGTTAATTATAAACCACCACCAAAAACCTTTAACATATGGGCATATTATGATTTATGACAGCAAAGTTACAAAGTTAAAAAGTTACAAAGCTACAATAAGATATTAATATTATTGAGAACAACATTCAATAAAAACATGTAATGCCACGAGTTTCAGTAGCCGCCATATTTACGATAATGACCAAATTAAATATGGCGACCTTTGGGATCAGCCGTTTATCTTCACATAGCACATCAATCAACGTTATCTATGCTAAAATACATTATTGTGTTGGCTGCAAGGTCAATCGTATTGTCTACTATTATCTCACAGAGCTATGCATGCGGCTATTGTATTTAAACAATTCATTTAGACATGCTCTGTAGTCTGTAGTAACAAGCGCATATGAAAAATAAATAAACATTGCCAAGGATGTTGTCAAGAGAGCAACACGGGCAGTTAGAGAGATTAGAGAATATAATTTCAAATGTCAAGCGCACTTTTAGACTTTGATATTATTACGATAAAGTTTGATGGTACAGTAATCATAGTAATATTACACAGAAAGAGAATTGACAGCAGAGCGACAAAACGTAGAGAGCGGTAGAGATGACGTTCTACATAGACCGGCTACCACCCGGTCGGATTGAGCGCCTTTTTTTTTTTTTTTTTTGTCCCGCAGGAAAAATCCGTCTTATGGATACTTATCTTGAGCCTGGGGAGGGGAAGAATAGTTATGTCGGACTCACCGGCGTTCCGACCCAGATGCCATCTAAATGACCTCTGGAACGGGTCCCTCAAATTATGCCGGCATACCGACTAAAACCCGCGGTGGCCCGCTTCTGCGCATGTGGGACGGTTCCGGGGGGTCGTGAATGCATCCGAATTCGCCGGACCCGTCACCGCGCTATACCGCTTCGCGGCTCGCCTCTTTGGACTCAGAGGTCCCCTTCTTTAATGGCAGCACGATGATTCCGTGCTGCCGTCAACTTGAGACTGCGCATTCCCCGCTGCGCAGCCGCAACTCCCACTAGCTCCCTTTTAGTCGCCTTTTACGACAGGCAGGGAATACCATGGTGGAATTCTTTAAATGCCCCCATACCACAGGGCGGGGATTGAGCGCCTGCAGGTTGTCCAGAATAAATTTCTACGACAAATACTCGATGCCCCGTGGTACGTGCATAATCGCAACCTCCACGTGGACACCGACATGCCGACCATCAGGCACTTTATTCAGACGCTTAGCAGGCGCTACTTTGACCGCGCGGTTAATCATCATAATCCGCTCATCCGAAACTCATCCATTTATACTCCATTTGACCGCGCGAAATGGAGACGTCCACGTTCAGTCCTGACCGACCCAGATGATGCCATCACTCTGGCCATCCAAAGAAAGCACGAGTTATTGAAACTCTCACACTCCTCAAGACCGCTGTACCGTCCTCGCCGTCGAGGACCTCGCCGCGTCCCCCGATGTCCCGACCCAGTTAGCAGTTCCGGCCCGCGTGCCGATGAAAACAATGGATAGATTAGGGGATTTTAGCGGTGTAATACAACAGGTATTACACCGCTAAAATCCCCTAATCGCTGATGTCTCAATCATCTTCCAACGACTGCCCTGAGCCAAGGCTCGTACCCCACTTAGGGGGTGCCCTCAGCGTGGTCGTTTAAATGTAAAGGGTTGGAGCGCCTAAAGCGTTCGCCCGAATGTCCGGTGTGGTCAGAAAAGCCGACTCGCGTCAGGCTACTGACCGTAATGTACATAACAAAAAAAAAAAAAAAAATTGACCGTCTCGCTAATTATGTCCCTCGAAAGCTAATTTGTGATAGTCACTGCTAACTACTACAAGGAAGAAATTATGTGCATCAAAAACATAGTGTTTGATTCGATTTTCCTTCACTCATGGGGTGTACATGCGAATCATAATTGCCACTTGACTTTATCATGAGTTGGTTCCTTAATCATACATTTAAAATTATCACTTATTATAATTTCTCAATTGAATATGTAACAATATAATTGCACTACTGTGCTCTTTATATTCCGGGTATTGTGTTTTTAAAATTACACGCTATTCTTGCTAAAGCGACTCTAAGTTCATAAAGATAATTAACCATTGTTTATACCTTGTAACCTTGTACAAATGTTACGTAAAATGACAAATGCATTGTCAGCACACATACACTCTTACTTACCGACTTTCTTCTTTTGCATTCCGTCCCGTGTTGTGATAGCGGACGAATCTACCTCTTTATTGGGTACAAATTCCAGACTCCGAGCTGATACAAAAACAGTCCAAAATCACTTTTCCCGATCCAGGATTCGAACTTGAGATCTTAGATCGGTAGTCGTACCATAATACAACCGCGCTTCCAAGGCAGTCAGCATTGCATTGTTATTAATCACATGATTCTTTGTAACATGAATACTACATAAATAGGTACTGTTGTATTCAGTTTAAGTAAATAAAATTTGTTTCTTTTTTGCAGATCTCAATCTTTAGTCGGTATGTAAGTGGCTATAAGCTACATCTAGAAAATGGTTGAAACGAGTATTAAAAAGACTGAAGAAACACCTAACGTAAATGATATAGATAAGAATTTCAGCAAACAAGATCTAAATACGTTGAATGGCGCAAAATCAGTGTCAAATGACGAAATCGTTGCTCATTACACCAAAGATGATAGAGATTCGCCGATAGAACGAGTCAAATTCCAAGGAATAGACGATAATGACAGCATATGCTCCGAAGCCTCCATAGAAGAGAAACTGCCTCCGATCCCCGACGGCGGGTGGGGATGGGTGGTGGTAGTGTCCGCGTTCCTAGTCTCAGCCTGCGCTGACGGCCTGGCTTTCTCCTATGGTCTTCTCCAAAAGGAATTTGCCCGATATTTCGAAACCACGCAATCAAAAACTTCGTTAATAGGAAGCTTGTTTATCGCAACACCATTAGTTGCTGGTCCGATCATGAGCGCCTTAGTAGACCGATACGGCTGTAGAATAATGACAATCATTGCCGGACTGATGTCTACAATCGGATTCCTACTAGCAGCAGTGAGTAATTCAATTCCAATGTTATGTCTGACGTATGGATTCATAAGTGGACTGGCGATGGGCATTCTCTACGTCACAGCAGTTGTGTCGGTCGCGTTCTGGTTTGATAAGAGAAGGAATTTGGCTGTGTCTCTCGCTTCGTGCGGGATCGGGTTTGGTACTTTACTATACTCACCGATGACGCATTACTTTTTGGAGGTTTACGATTGGCGAAACACGATAGTATTACTTGCTGGGACTTTGTTAAATATGTGTGTGTGCGGCGCGTTGATGAGAAACCCAGAGTGGTTGGAAATCAAGCAGAAAAGACAGAGGAAATTATTAAAGGCGACATCAAGGAAGTCTTCAAGCGCAGGCTCGATATCTTCGAAGTCTCTTGGCGGAGAGTCGGAATACCTTGATGCGGAAGAACTGAAGACCTTGCTCCAGAGTGGTAAAAGCCCTGAGTATATCCTGGCAACCCTGGCGTCCAGCATAGCTGAGGCAGAAAAACTAGAAGCGACCACTCAGATGAACGCAGATCAAGCTTACAAAAGGATGCATTCGGCGATACATCTACCGACTTTTATACAGCAAAACGAAAAGGTATACCTTATAAATAATCCGTTAAGTTTATTGCCTATCAAATGTTGGATATAACTTCTTTATTATTTTCACTATCGTGATTACAGATACTGGTAGTAAATGACTGCAGTCTAAAAAGATAGTCTTATCGGGTCCTATCTCTATAATATCGTTTAACCCATGAACAATAGAATTAATTACCAGATTACATTAACATACAGAACTTTGAAGTTTCAAAATAACAAACATACGCAGAAACAGTGGCGCCACCGAGGTCTGCCTATGTAATGTAGATTGGCTACACAACAGCTTTTCCACATACCACGTTATGTTTATTTTTAGTTGCTCCCATATAATGCACATCAATTGCACCTACCGTATATAAAGTCGTGACGCCAATGTACGAAGGTATGTAAAAGGAACCAAACCGCAATTTTTGATAGAACTTTGGCTAAGTCCATGTTGTTCCATCCGTGGTCAAATAAAAGTAACGTAGTTTTTACATTAGACGAGTTTGCCTCGTTATGAATTCCCTGGTAATTCGCCAGTGTGATAAGAGCCTTAACCTGACCCCAGATAAAATAACTCAACCGTATATCGGGTTCAAATACCGTCTTTTGCTAATGCTAGAAGAGTCAATTTACGATATTTTTTTTAAATTATGAAATTTAAAATTATTTGTATGTAGAGATTGAAGTATAACTTTTTATTAAAAATTAAATTATCTGTAATTCTATGGTTTGGTTGTTTGCGATATTACTGCGTCCAATCAGCTCTACAAATGGCACGATGAACTGATAAAGCTATTTTGGGTTCAACGTCAATTTGACCGGTGACGTATTGGGTTTCGACACTGGCACGTCAAATTAAATACACTGAACCTGAGCACTGAACCACAACATGACGTTCCATCTCTTGATGGTCGCCAGAATTATACCATGTATATATAGGGTATAATCAATATGCCGGATTAATTCGAACAAGTCACCCGCCTGTTTGTTAATAGGGTAGTTGAATACTTTTTTTAAATACATTTATCAAAAAATTATGTGTTTTAAAATCTAGAGAAAAATATTTTTTAAAGTACAAGCAATAATAAATGAGTTATAAAGCTTTGAAGTTTGGTGTAAGGCCCATCCGTCAGATAACGGAAACAGCAGAATGTGACGTAACCGAGTGTCGCCAGCCATAACGCTGCGTGCGTGCGAAAGAGAAGACGCGATATCCCCACTACCCGCCCCCACTTTTACTCATAACAATATTTCAAATATGAATAACTGCTTTAGTTGTCAACCAATTTTGATTCTGATTTTACAGATGAATTTACTTTTCGTATTATTTTCTGTTACATATATAATAATGTACAAAATCAAACACAGGAAACTACACAATTGCCTATAAACAGTAGCAACAGAATCTTGAATTACAATATAATGCAATGGAATGGGCTTATTATTCTCAGATAAATCATTAAGTGGTACTTGTATTATTTATAATGTGTCTTTAATTATCCGCATTCCGTGAGTGAATCATTTTACAGTAAACGAATAAATCAAGAGCAATTCAACGTATAAGGAAGTCTTCCTAAACATAAGCTCACATTCCGATCTTATTCTAAAACCAGTCTATAATATATCTCCAAAATTTAAGGCGTCGCGTCGTGTGGATGTAGTTAACTTGTTGCTCAGTAACCCACTATACTGGATGTTGTGTCAACTGACGATGGGTAACCATCGCTCGACACTACCTGGATCTCTCTCCGCTTGCCATCAGGTGCAGTGGGGTCACTTTGCAAATAAAAATATAAAAGAATTCTAGATACTAATGTAGTGTTACTGGCATACTAGTGTCTACGTGACGTCATAAGCTACACACAGACACACACACACTCACGCCTTTTTATCCCCGAAGGGGTAGGCAGAGGCGCAATTAATGCATCCACTTTTCGCCGTGCGTATTCCGTCCCATGATGCGATAGAGGGCGAGCCTATCGCCATATCGAGCACAAATTCCAGACTCCGGGCTGATACTGAATAGAAAAATCCAATATCACTTTGCCCGACCCGGGGATCGAACCCGAGCCCTCAGCATTGCAGTCGTACCGTAATACAACTACGCCACTGAGGCAGTGCAGTCATAAGCTAAAAAGCGCCAAAATAAGATCGTTGGTTTGACCTGAGTGTAAATGATCCCCGATTCTAGAAATACTTTCACTAATCGGAAGCTACATTATCACTGAGCGCTAAAGTATCGCAATACACTTTTTATCCAGGGAATGGACTACGCACGTGAATCTGCTAACAAAAGCTAGTCGATTATAGATTATTGGGAATATAAAATATTATGCCAACATAAAAGTGATTAACATAATCAGTGTTTTGTTGTTTTCACAATAATGATGATTAAATAAGTACTGATTAATGGCTAATTCTCTGATTTCGATCCAATTTGGGTAAATGAGAGATGAGAGAATTTAGATTTTGAAATTTTTTGTGCTAAATGAAAATATAGACAGACATATATTAATATCATATACATAGATCTTTAAATTGCACCGAAAAAAACGGAGATATAGGCCTCTGAATTTTTTTATTTGTGACGATAATGATTTTTTATTTAATGGTTATGACTATTTTGTGACGGTAGTGAGATAGTGTTTATTGGTAATGACTTTTTAGATGGCTTATGATATTATTTATCTTTTGGTAATTGAAAAATCAAACACTAGTTACCTATATCTGATGGTTTAATTTTCATTATAGAAATCCTTTGTGTTCCTATAAATGAAATAATATTAATAAACTAAAAGTTGAAACCAATCTTCTAATCATTAATTATGAAAAATCTTAAAATCAGTCTTTGTAATTTCTACGCATACTTCTCAACAATAATAATCATGTAAATATTGAATGTTAAACTTATTAAAATAGATTTTTAATAATTAAAATCTTAAATATATGCTTTATAAGCAATTATTCAAAAAATATATAATATATTTTCTAATAAATCTTACACATCCTTTTTTTTATGGACTTCTTCTGTATATGTTTTTTTTTATGATATAGGGGGCAAACGAGCATACGGTTCACCTGATGGTAAGTGATCACCGCCGCCCATGAACATCTGCAATACCAGGGGGCACAGAGATGCGTTGCCGGCTTTATGCTTTTAGGTGGGAATACGCTCTTTTTTAAAGGTCGCCAGGTCGTATCTGTCCGGAAATGCTGCTGGCGGCAATTGGTTCAATAGTTTAGTAGTACGTGGCTAAAAATGACGGCTAAAACGTACAGTGGTGGATTGCCAACCTCCGAGGTGATGTGGATGGAATTTGGAGTTCTGCCGCGATGTACGGTGATGGAACTCAGCAGCAGGGATAAGTCCGAACAATTCTTCAGAGCACTCCCCGTGGTAAATGCGATAGAGAATGCAGAGCGATGCTACATCTCTACGCAAAGCCAAAGGATCAAGCCGATCGGAAAGAATACGGTCGTCGACGATACGAGCTGTCCGACGTTGAATACGGTCAAGAGGGAGAAGCTGGTACTGGGGAGCCCCTGCCCAAAGATGGGAACAATATTCCATGTGGGGCCGAACCTGCGCCTTATAAAGTTGCAGGCGATGGCCCGACGTGAAATATCGCCTCGATGTTGAGCACACCAAGCTTCTTTGAGGCCAATTTGGCCTTACCCTCAAGGTGACCGCGGAACTGAACGTCACTCGATATGTCGACACCAAGAATTCCGATACTGGCTGTGGCAGTTAGAGGAGTGCCTTGGAATTGAGGCGAAACGACAAATGGCGTCCTTTTTGCGGTAAACGCACAAACTTGTGTCTTTGTGGGGTTGAACTGAACCAAGTTAGAACGACCCCAATCCAAGACTCCGGACAGCAAGGTCTCGACTTCAGACACAAGTTTGTTTCGGCACTCTTCGACATTTTCCCGAGAGATATTGGCTCGGCTGGTATACAAAGCATCACCCGTGCTGTCATGCCAATTATGCCAAATTTCACATTCCTCCTTGCGCGCGAAGGGACCGTGAATAGAGTGTACATATAAAAATATATTTGCATTTCTTTCTCTGCTTACGGTGATGACCTTTTTTCCAGTGACAAAGACAAATGTATTTTTAATTTTATTTGTGTATGTTTTAAAAATACAAAAAGGCAGGGAAATAACTCCTAAGTAATCGCGTAATAAAACGATTATCCTTTAGACATACAAAAGTGTAAATTCTTAAAGATATTAAACGATATTCTTTAGAGTTCAACTTATGAACCCTGAAGGTGACATTTGCGGGTATAATTTGCAATTTTTCAATTTGTCTTTAATCCTTTGATTTTTTATTAGAGAGTACTGCGTAGTTAAATGTATTACGATCAACTGATAGTCATTGAACATCAAATTGGCACGAAATCAAAGAATCACCTAATATCGATGACTGAAATATTTATTTATCTTTGGCAGCTGTTTATACCATTTTAATATTCATCTTGGATGAGTGATTCAATTTCCAAACTGATGAGTATGTTTGCTTCTAATTTTTGTTGATATTGTGCAACGTGTACTAAATATAGATGATGAATTGACCCACTACCATTTTTTGACGAGAACTGTTTAGTGAACAGATGATTCATTTCGAATGAAGGTACTTACTGTAAGAAATTTAAACAAATGGTCCTTTAAGCCCCATTTATTTTCGCAGCCAGTCGAAGTGGTTATTGTATTTTAAAATTTTAATAAATATAACTACAGGTTGATATAGCCCATGTGAGATTACGATTTTCCCATATCCCATAAAAATTGGGTGTGAGTTTATTGTCACGCCTCTGCCTACCAATGTAAAGTAATAAGTGTGATACTATGATGCTAGATTTTACTTATATTGATTTAGACTGCTTTGAGTTTATCACCAGTTTTATCAAAATATAAAAGATTCCCTCAATACCTAATAGTTTTATTGTTCGATAAAATAAATAATTTGTATGACATTTTTGAAACCCTTTATTAATTATATATCGTATTTCACAGGTCCCGTCAGAAGTCATAGAGAAACTAATGGAAAACAAACGATTATACAACATTATATTACAAAACTATCCCGATTTAATAGCAAAATCTAGGTCAGAAGTCAATATCGCAGAACAACCTGAAGGCGCTACGAATGCCGCACAACTCCCAGTCGAAATAAAAGTTAAGAAACCTAAAACAACTTCAGAGTCGGAGAACGATAAAGAGAAAAAAGAAAAGAAGGAAAACAAACCAGAACCTACAGGGAATTCACATGTAAACCCGCAGCATAAAGATAAAGTGCCTCCGAAGCCACCGCAGCAAGCTAATTGGCTGACTCAGATATCGACGGACCATCATTACTTGAGAGACGTACCGTTGTACAGGAATACGATAATGCATCGTGGTGCCATGATGACGATTCCTAGATATAAATTGCGTGCGTCATCTTTGCCTCACATGTACAAGAATTCTATGTGGTCTCTAGAATCGGAGTCCGATGATGAATTTGTAAGTATCTTGCGACCTGCTATGTTTTATGGGTTAGGTGTTCGGAACGTGGTTTTTTTTTCTGGTAAAAATATTATGACGTTGTCTATTTCATGTTCATTATAAATAAACAAGCACATAAAAAAATATAACATGATTTTGCCGGAAAGGTTTTAACCCGCCAACGCCCGCTTATAGTTATAAGCTAATTTCCTTATCTAAATGGACACCGGTGTCCACCGCAGGCGTTGAAGGATTAATAACTATGTACACATATTACTATAAATTTTGTTTTTGTCAAAATTCTTTGTGGATGGTCGCTCGCTTTAACGGTGAAGGAAAACATCGTGAGGAAACCTGCATACCTAAGAAGTTCTCTGAATTTCGAAGGTATGTGAAGTCTGCCAACCCGCACTAGGCCAGCGTGGTGGACTAAGACCTTAACCCTCTCAGTTGTAGAGTAGGCCCGTGCTCAGCAGTGGGCAGTATATAATACAGGGCTGGTATGATATGGTATGGGTAAAGCCATTAAAGGGAATAGCCATATAACAAGTTTTTTTTTTCGACTCAGTACTTACGTTCATTCGATTTTTGTTTCATAGAGATGGTACGACCGCCTCTGGATGACTTTGAAGGCCACCTTTGACTTCAAGATGTTCACAGAGTTCCACTTCCTGATGTTCAATCTCTCTTCCCTCATTCTCTCTGTGTGGTTCATCGTGCCCTACTTCTTCCTCACGTCCTACATGGCGGAGAGGCATGTTGATGGAGGTGCCATGATGATCAGTATTATTGGTATCGCTAGCAGTATTGGAATTGTAAGTATTTAGGTTGTTTTCTGGTAACCACTAACTAGATTTTGCTTGCGGGTAGGGGCGAAAAGCTTTTTAAACGATATAAGTAATCTTAATAATATGAGACGTCAATAAATCAAGTGTAGTTATTAAGTACCGAAAAAAATATTAAATACATTAAGTAGTTACGTTTATAACTTATCTGTATATTCTCGAAATTACAGACTTTACATTTTTATAAATAAAAAATATAGGTATAGTGTACCTTACTTAACTTCCAACTTTTGATACGCAGTACTTTAATTTCTAAAGTCAAACTTTCGGCCAAATTCTTATAAAATAGGTATGTTATGTATATTGCTTTATCTTTCAACCAAAAAAAATATTGTAATAAAATTTTAGTACCTAATAAGAATGTGTCTATTTTATCTACACTATCTCCGGATATTTTTAATCACTAGAGACATTTTTTTTCAAGGCATTTTCTCGTAATAAATTTTTATCTATTTGCTATTAGCTACTGCCAGTTTTCCTCATTCTGATTTGATTTTAACTTCCACGTACCTTCCAAATACGTTGATAAAAGTTAATTGTAAATTGATTGCTTAATAAGAATAAACATATAATATTTTAAAGTTACGAACGCAAAACCATGCATGAAACAAAGCTTTGAAAATTGAAATATAATGTATAGGTACTCTTTCTAATCAAAGGGGTGCTAGGAGAGCGATCGAGCAGTTCTACTCGGCTCCTTATTCTGCTAATGTTATTTATTTATAGGCTAGCTGTTAATATATAGTAACGTGTTTCTTGGGTATATACCCAGAACAATTTTTATACAATGAGATTTTTTTTCTTGTCTCTCACCATTACCGTAGATTGACTGGCAGAGAATATCCGTCAAGACATTACTTAGTTCCTTTAATTTTGTATAAACTGTAAAAAATACGAAATTGTCACCACTTTGTTTGTCCTTCATACAATTTCTTCATACAGGTAGGCCTCGGCTGGACCGGAGACCAGCCCTGGATCAACGTGATCAAAACCTATGCAGTGTGCTTGATCATCTGTGGCCTTTCAGTCTCCGCGTACCCCCTCTTCATCACTAACTACTGGGCCCTGGCTGTCATCTCCACCATCTTCGGGCTTTCGTTCGCCAGCTCCTATGCGTACACGCCAGCTATACTCATGGAGCTGATGCCACTTGACCGTTTCACAATGGCGTACGGGCTCATACTACTCAGTCAGGGTATTGGGCATCTGGTGGGACCGCCTATAGGAGGTGATATTTTGCTCTAGATTTTTTAATAATTTATAAGTATTGTTAGATAGACTATACACTAGCTGCCTTAATAGTTTATACATTGTTTACGTCTGTTTAATAGTTATTCAGTGTTGAGTAATTTTAAAGGTCAGAGGAAGCAAGACAAGATTGTTTAATAATAGTAAAGATATACAACAAGCCTGTATTTTGGTAGGCTACTAAATTATACAATTCGCTTTTGCAGCACTTTATACTTGCTCTTTCTTAATTGATGGGTATTTAGGTACTGAGCAACACTGATTGCAATTAAGATTCAAACGAGGATGATGTGGGGCGGCCCACGTAAATCTATGTACGTCTGATGACATACTCATAGTCATAGTCATAGATCATGGTCATTTTTGTAAACCTACAACTACGTCATAATGAGTGGGAAAGGTAACTTAGTAAACGCATAAGCCTTTTATCTTTTAAGTTCCATGAGTTTTTTGTACTTGACTGGGTAGTGACCATCGTACCTAAACATGGAAAATAACTCCCCAATCACCATAGTAGTTCATATGAAGTAGTTTCCGAAGGCAATCGATGGGATGAGGTATAATAAAAACCTGTCTAGGTTATTTCAAGAAATCATCAGAATTACCCGATATTGGAATTTATACCTGATATGGAAATAGGATCTACAGAAACAAAAATATATGTCTACCCTCCTCGTACACTTATAGGCGTTTACTTAAGTTAAAAGATGCATTAACAATCGTTGCTTCCAGGTATGCTGTACGACTTGACCGGGACCTGGGACCTCACGTTCTACGTGGGGGGTCTGTGGCTGGTGGTGTCAGGGCTTTGCGTGGGCATCATCGCCTACACCAAGGATGTGCGGCTTTGTGGCAGTGCGCCCCTCCTGAAGGAGGCGGAGGAAGCCAAGTCAGAAGCCGCGGCATCAGTCGATGTCTAGGTTTTAAATTTGGAATAACACCAGCCGCCATTTTAAAACAATTTGGATTTATTCTAGCCACCGTTTAAAATTTTCTGGAAATGTTTAACAAATTGGATAGGCTGGGTATCTATACAGATTTCGAATTTACAATAGTTACAATTATAAAATGGGAGCTTTTGTGTATAATTCCGTCGCAAGGCTGATGACAGAAATGCAGTTTATATTTTCGTAGCGAAATTGTATTTTTAATAGGTACAATGATGTTGTGTAGAAAATTTACATACATGATACGTGATTTCCAAACCCTAAAATACAGAATGTTATTATAACAAAATAAATACGGCGCCAAAATGTGTCGCGCTTGGATGTTACGACATAATATTAGAAAAGTTTGTGTGGAAGACTTAATATTTCCAAATATGATACCTACTACCTGCTACAGACTACCGCAGGTGCTTCTTTTTTGTTTTGTTGTAAATATTTATTAATATTATATTAAGTGAAAATTTGTACAAATATTTTTAATTTGTATGCCTTTTTTTATTTAAATAACAAGTTTTATATAAAGGTTGTTTTATTTGAATAAAATATACAATATTATCGTGTTATAAACGCTGAAGCGTTGGTTAGGATATTGATGGCCCGTTTAATTTTAATCTACACTACAGATTTGTATGTAACGAATAAACTCAAAAAACCGGACGATTTAAAAAAATCTTTCACTACATTATCAGCGAGTAACATAGGCTACTTTTTATCCCGGGAAATATAAAGCGGGAGTTTTGTCCTTAAAAAGTTCATTCACGCGGGCGGAGCCGCGATTAAAACTCTAGTACCTAAATAAAATAGTTTCTTTAAGATATATTAAGAAAAACCTTTGATTAAATTGCACTAAAATATAATAAAATAACTAATACAAAATCGTAATATTTTTTGCATTAACACAAAAGAAAATCGAAAGCATGGATGGTGGGCCATGTTATGAACCGGGCTATCTTTGGTCACACTACCTTATGCATATTTAAACATGAAAAATAATTTACAGTGACTATGCCATGCCTTAGATTTTTTAACATAGGTGGGATGCCCTATGCCAAAGGAATTATTATCTTCTAGGTATGTTCACCTGTGGGCTATCAGTGAGGTCTAACTACCGTAAACTGTACAAATTAACGTCATGGGGAAATTGACGATTCGTCTCAAAATAGGTTCTTTAAATACTTAAAGCATCGAATTGTATTACTTCAGACTATTTTTTTTATCTTAATTATATTTACTATATTTTTGCTCTACTCTTTCATGGAATTTAATAGATATACTACAGTTGAAATCAATTTCAAGGAGAAATTTTAAAATTTCTCGACGACCCATTCGTCTTGAGAATGCTAACCGTAGACAAAACAGATACCTCTGAAGTCAACGTTACCGTGAGCTCTACTATGGTCGAGGCAACTCTAAAGTCTAGATTGAAACATTTTGCTCTGTTAGTAAAACGACTGTTTATTTTGTAACTAACCCCTTTTTATCTAAACGGATTGCGCGCGTAGAAGAATATGTGTGACATTTTGTAAATTTAAAGTTTATATAAAGAAGCCGTAGAGAATGATAAAATTTGTATTTCTTACAAATAGATACCTAATATTATGAATCAAATAAAAGATTCATTAATTACTTACGTTCATACTTCCTCTATCAAATAGTGTGTTAAGTACTCCAAAAAATATCGAAAATAAATTTTTAATGAGTTACGTTCTTATTTCACCCACTTGCTGGCAATTATTTTTTTATACAGGATAAAACTGATATAAAACAGGAATACAGCTTAATTTTTCCTGTTACATTCAGTGTGCTATAAATTTTGTGTGTGGACGTGTATATACGTGAACAAACATAATATAAAAACTCTGTTTACTGTTAAAAACTTGTGGCTAATAGATCATTAATAAAATTATGTGTACAATATTAACTCCAATTTATGGTATTTGAAACATATCCTTATTTAATGCTGAATATATAAAGAAACAAAAAAGTTATTAAATATGGGTGGGGCAACGTACGACATCCAGCCCCCCAGAGATGGAAAGGGGGTAGTGTTCAAAACTGTGGCAGACGCTACTAAACCAGAAATTAGCTCATTCAAACAAATACGGAATGATTCTGAAATGTCATTTGAACATATAAATCATTCTGAAGAAGATGACGAATCGTCCGGATTTGAAGAAGTTCCAGACATCCGTGTATACAAATCTGAAGATTCGCAGAAACCCCAACAGGATGTTGAAGACAAATGGCGATGGGTTGTGGTAGCAGCCGCTGTTATGATCATGATATTCGTCGACGGTGTTGGATTTTCTTTTGGCCACCTAAGTGGCGAACTCGCGCATAAATTTAACGTTTCTCAGAAAAAAATCTCCTTGATAGGAAGTCTGTTTATTGCCATTCCGCTTTTCACTGGTCCTGTTATGAGTGCCTTAGTCGATCGATGTGGATGCAGAGTGTTAACTATCATCGCGGGAGTAGTGTTATCGTGTGCTTGTGTGTTAGCATCAATAAGTAATTCGGCGACCCTTATATGTTTAACTTACGGTTTAATTGGTGGTCTAGCTGTCGGAATTCTATATGTGACAGCTGCCGTTTCTGTGTCCTTTTGGTTTGACGAGAGAAGAACTCTGGTTGTATCCATAATTTCGTGCAGTTTCGGTATCGGACCTTTAATTTTCGCACCCTTGATACAATACTTATTGAATTATTACTATTGCTTGGACGTGATATTTGTTCTTGCTGCTATATTACTGAACGTGTGTGTATGCGGCTCAGTGATGAGGAACCCTTCTCATTGGTTGAATAGAAAAGAGAAAAATAAAAAAATACAATCACTACAATCGACAGAGAGTTTAGCAAAATCAACCTCACTGCCTTCAAGATGTAGTAGCGGTGGGTCGAGTTCAAGCATACCTCTAAGGGTCATTATGAACATGGAAAGTGAAGAAGAAAAACGTAAAACTGGTCCATCAACGTCACCAGCTCAAGCCAAACCTACGAAATTTACCCCAGAGACGGGAAATGAGACAGAGAACAAAGATAAAATAAATAAGGAAGAAATTACAAAAAGAGGAAAATGCATGGCCGATAAACAAAATATACAGCTTCGAAAACGGTGCAAGGAGATGTTGACTGACCAACATTATCTGAAGAGAATGGTTCTGTTTAGAAATAGTATAGTGCACCGCAGCGCAATGACGTCTATCCCTAAGTATAGACTGCGGAGCTCGCTTCGGCCTGATGTTTACAGCAATTCTAACTGGTCGTTGAACTCGGAGGCTAAACATGAAATGGTATATGTTTGTAATTAATATTTCTATAATTTTAATTTTCATCCGGTAATACATATCTCCCCCTCTCAGTAGTAGAGGAGGCTCGTGCTCGGCAGTGGGCAGTATATAATACAAGACTGATTGCAATACTCTATATTAGGTCTCTCGTAAGCGAATGTCAATCTGGTTAGGTACCACTGCAATATATTATTTTGCCAGCAAGCAATATAAGCAATCATTATTGAGTTCTAGTGTGACAAATAAGAAAAGAAAGAAAGTGCCACGCAGTGCCTTGTAATTCAAAGTATAGGTGCTGTTAGTGGGTATCGATAGTTTTGTCGCTTATCCTCAGACGAGCGGCATGCAGAACTAGTCGTTAATTTGTATAGTTTAAAATATGCAACAAAGCTGATCGACAGTACATTTAAGAACTAAAAGATACTTTTACAGAGAAGGTGTTACTTCTTTCGCGAGATCTGAAGCCCTGGAATGGTTGCTAGAATAGCATGATACCTACAATGATACGATAATAATTGATTTTGTGTACCTATGTATTATAATTTAGATGAATATATTTGTGTATTTGTTTTTACAGACATGGTACCTACGCTTCTGGTTAACGCCGGAGATAATGTCGGGCCCTATCACAGCGTTTAAAAACACCAGCTACATTTTGTTTAATATGTGCATGTTCAACCTCTACGCCTGGTCTATCTTCCCGTACTTCTTCATCAAGTCTTTCATGGATTCTAGGTCTGCTGAAGGTGCAACTTCGATAATTTGTGCTATTTCTGCCTTCAGCGTCGTTGGAACGGTAAATGAACTAGTTAAGTTAAAATGATATGTAGATAATTAAATTAGAAAACAGAAATGTATGAGAATGACATATCCTATAAATTCGCGAATATTACACATCGACATAAAACTAGTTTTCGGATTTACTATAAATATACTATTGAATGTCTTTGACTATAAATGATTAATTTAAAAAAAAGTATTATTTTTCGTTCTCAGGTATTCTGCAGCTGGGCTAGAGAAAAACCGTGGATGAACGTGATGGTATTTTACAAGAGTTGTATAGCCCTCTGTGGCCTTGCACTCGCCGCTTGCCCCGTCTTAATTACGTATTATTGGGCCGTAGTATTTATAGCCATAGTTTATGGCGTTACCCTCGCCTGCTGTTATGCCTTGTCTCCAGTAATATTGATGGAATTGGTGCCAATGGAACAATTTACTATGGCATATTGTACTGCCCTGCTGATGCAAGGCTTTGGATATTTGGTGGGCCCGCTTGTTGGAGGTGAGTTAAATCTACTTGCTATATGTGTGGTCTTACGTTCAATCCAATTGAAGTTAGTCAAAATATTTGGCTGGATTGGATTATGTGCCCGATATGGCGATAAGTTTGTCGTCATCGTGGGACGGTATTTGTGGTAATACTTTTAATGGATCGCGAGTGGAATTGTATACATTTCAAATTGGACTACCGACTCTAAACTACTGTTAATATCCTGGTACTTCTTATTTTTATCCTAGCAAGGAAAACTTGATACAGGTCCTGAGTAAAAGATAATGCCTACAAATACGTCGTTACGTTCTCTCTATGTCTCATTACACCTTCCCAATTGAATATAATACGCTGGAAACTGACTCGGCTTTCCAGAACGTAAAGTTCTGGCGGCATTTTCTTATTAATCAAATATATATCGTGTATAACCGTTACGGTGTAAAATAACATTGCAACTCTTTCTAGGTATATTATTCGATGCGACTGACGCATGGGACGGGACGTTCTGGATGGGTGGTTGCGGTCTATTACTGTCAGCGGTTTTGGCGTGCTTCATCAGACCATCACGGACCTGTAAAGTCGAATTTTGAATTGAATGCTTTGTAGTCATAATTAATAATTGGTAATAATAACATTCGTGAAAAGATTGTTGTTTCATTTCACCTTGTATTAGTTGTTTTAGCGAGCTAATTATTTTTGGGAAAAGCTCTTTTTTGGAAAAAATAGTCTACTTTATTTGGTGAAATTTCCTCTTTTATGCCTATGACCTACGATTGCAAGCGAAAGATACCGGATTTAAAAATCGTTCTGAGTTTGGACGCAGCAATATCTAGTAAAAAAATAAACTACATTATTGCGGCAAATCTCAGTATCTAGGCCACTGTTAGCACTGCTAGTGCAAATATTTGCTGATACCGTGCAGAGTAATAACTTGACGTTAGTTTATTCGTCACTATGCAAATATTGACTGAAATGTCATCATTGGATAGTGACAACTAGCAGTAGGTACAGTCAGCCACATAAGTAGCTGAAAAAATTCAAAATTTCAAATCACCTTAAAATTTTTGCATCAGTATCAATAATCGTTTTTTTTTCACTAAAATAAACTTCACAGGGTTTACTTTATTTAAAAAAAATATTTAGACTGAGTTTAATGTGTAGAAGCGTTTTGAAGATTTTAATTTGTGCAGCTACTTTTGTGGCTGACTGTACATAAACTTGGGCTGTGAGATTACGTTCGATAAAATAAATGTATAATGTATAATCGAATGTATAATCGATCCAAAAAACTGACGACTTGCTCGGCTTAGTATACCTATCCCCCAGCAGGTATGCCAATACGTTCTACTCCAGCTACTCCTATAGTAGGTATGATGATAGAGAAATATACGCGAACGGTAGCTGAATTATAACGCCTCTGACGCCCTCCTGCATGGCGCTGGTCAGCTTTCTAATCAAGGGGGATGGTAAATCTCAAATTTTCATCCACGGAGGGTCAAATCGGAATTTTATATGGGTACCTAGTAGTGATGTAACGAATGTCCAATTTCCAATATTCGCGAATGCGAATGCGAATATTTGACTCCAATATTCGCGAATGCGAATGCGAATATTGGATTTTTGTTTGACACCAAAAGATTTTATCGTGCAAAGTGACCCCACTGAACCTGATAGTAAGCGTAGTGAAGTCCAGATAGAGTGGCCTGTTTGAAATATGTCAGCAATATTCGTTCTCTTACGAGTCTCCTCATTTCCAATTTGATTGCGCAGAGAAACACCGAGCATCTTCATAGCTCGCTGAGAGACTGTTATCCGCCTGGGGTGGCCCATGGTCAG
The DNA here is from genome assembly GCA_947568825.1 of Sphinx pinastri. Lineage (NCBI taxonomy): Eukaryota > Metazoa > Arthropoda > Insecta > Lepidoptera > Sphingidae > Sphinx > Sphinx pinastri. The sequence continues at coordinate 15,972,335 of OX387629.1, forward strand.
AGGCCACTTCTCAAAGTCGTACGTCATCACTGGTAACACTCATTGATTGAAGATTTTTTTCTTTAAGCACTGAGATATTTTAGATCAGAGGACCTTGCCTAGTTTCCCGAACGCTGCTCAACCGAGCTGGTTATGACCTCTATCTTAAAGTTGGTCTTGCCTAACTGGACCACTTTTCTTAGATAGACAGATTCGTCGACAACTTCGAGAGTTGCGTTCTGAACACTAATAGGTATATGCACAAAATGAGCATTGGACAAGATTTTGGTCTTGCTCATTTTAAGGCCTACCAGGTGGGAAACTCGGTTGAGGTCTTTGAGCAAATGAGCATAATGCTCAAATGATTCTGACAAGACGACAATATTGCGGCAAATCAAAGGTGAGTACTATGTACTCGTTATTGAAGCTAATTTCAAATCCCATCTTATCAAATAGCTTGAAGATGTCGTCCAACGCGGCAGTGATTAATTTCGGAGAAATAAATTCTCCCGGTCTCACGCCTGTGTAATGAAATGGCCTTCGTGCTCTGCTCTTGTACTTGGACTAACATGGTGGCGTTGTTGTACAAGCACCTCAGCACTTTAATGTACCAATAGTCAATGTGGCCCTCAACATTTTGTAGTCTTTGTTCCGCTCGATCGTCTTCTTGATGCTTTCAACATTGTAAGCACGGACGTCGTGTCAGGAGGCTTTCCCTGCCTGTCAATCGAGCTTCCGATATGCTTCAGCGTCCTCCAAAGACTGCAACGCCATATATCGACGTTGGTAACTTAATCCTTTCAATTTAAGAAAAAAGCACTAATTGGGGTAACAAAAAATTTAACTAGTCCATTCGGGTTAAGTAAATAGTGAGGCATCAGTGCAACTAAAGGATTTAAAAGGTGTACTGACATTGAAGGAAAAACATCAATAATTTTTATTTTTTTAAAAGATTTTTATGTGTTCGTTATATTCTCATAATATTTTCCAATAATTGTATAAACTAATAATAGATTAAGTATAAGAAATCTAGTATAAGTAACAATATAAATCCTATCACGTTGTGATCTCGGTAAAAAAAATATTTAAAGTACTTGAGTGCGTTTAGAAAGTTGAAAGTTAATTGTTATCAAAATATATAATTTTTATTTTGTATGAGGACTATAAATACTAACAATATATTAATTATACATTGTAAACATAATCTGTTGCAGTGTTATTTTATAAATTATATTCACATGTTATAGCCAAAATATTCGCATGATTTATTGCGAATGCGAATATTAAAAAAGATGCGAATATTCGCATATGCTAATGCGAATGCGAATATTCGTTACACCACTAGTACCTAGTATAAATAATTCAACAGAAGTACTTACCTACGTCTCCTGCATTATAGGTAAGAGTGAATATTTGTTAATCCCATCTTCATTGTGATATATTGAAAGAGAGATTATGATTTAGGGCCTTTTTTCCTTTTTTAGTATAGGCTGGAAAACAAGCTAATGTATTTATTTATGAATAAATTTATCACCGTTAGAACTAAACATGTATCTTGTAAGTTACTGGTATTTTGCACAAAACGGAGACATAATATTCATTATATAGTTTTGTTTTCCTTTATTTATCGATGATTCCTTTAATATTGTAGGAGTTTATATGTGGTGATCGCATAACGGCTGACTCATTTGCCCGTTTTCCCCTCTTTCAATTATACAAATTACTTATCAATGTATAAATTGCCTCGGTGGTGTAGTTGTATTGCATGCGCGGTACGTCATCGCTCCGAGCTCCCGGGTTCGAATCCCGGGTCGGGCAAAGTGATATTGAATTTCTCTGTTTACTATCAGCCCGGAGTCTGGAATTTGTGCCAGATATAGCGATAGGCTCGCCCCATCACATCGTGAGACGAATTACATTGTACAAAAATTGGATGCTGTGGCTGCACCTCTGCCTACCCCTTCGGGAATAAAGGCGTGATGTGAGTTTGTTTTTCTGTTGGAATAAATTTCCTTATAGCTAATACCTAAGTACAAAGACTATCAGTGTTATAATGTATTGTGTAAATGTATATTTTAATACAAATATTATATTAGGTACCTATGTTCCCAGGAAAAGGCAATCAGTAAGGAAAATGAAAAGCCGTCGGTAAACTTTACAATAACAATTTTATTGTGAAGGGAACAACAATGGATGACATGTCAACAAGAACACCCGTCTCTCGCATTAATATAAGGTTGGTCACGCAGACGGTATCAAGTTATTACCCCAAAAAAAACCCTACTATGAAAGTGACTGAAGTTGATGAAATTTCTAAGGCAACTGACAATTTCATAGTAGTTTTTTGTTTATCAAAAATTGTCAGCGTCTGCGTGTCGCCTAATTGTTTTAACTATAGCAACTTTGACTTACAAAAGTATAAATAAGATTTTTAGACAACTAGCTGGTAGCTATTAAGTCCATCGCAATAGAAAGCATCGCTTTGTCTGTTTCTGCCACAAAGCTACTCGGGTAAAAGGAGTTGTCCGCTTTTATGAATATCAAAGGGGCTAAAATATGGATGTTAGATCCATTAAAAAAATATTTTTAGACCCCTCCCTTCATGATTAACTTTTTAAGAACGTTTATTTTAAGTGTAATTTTTAAGCTAAATAAAATCGGAGGACTTTAAAATTATACGATTTATTGCAAAGGCCTAGTTTTTGGGAGTACTATCCAAATATATATAAAGTATCTTGGTTGGTACTTGGTTAGAATTTTAAGCCCGTTTTTGGACATATCCTTTAGTTTAAAGGACATTGTAGCCCATGTAATTAGTGGAAATTGTCTATGGGTCTTAAGATATGTCTCAAAATGATCATTAATGCACGATAGTAATGCCAGAGTTTATGTCCGTAAATATATGAGTGACATAACATATTATAAAGTCTATAACTTTCAACATATTTTATTAATTTCATTACGCAATTAACGTTAAATAATAAAATTATTTATTATTTAATGTTAATTATACCATATTTCTTAAAACTTAACGCTCTATAGGTAATTTTTTTAATATCCATTATTTATCATTTTTAAATCCTATTTAAATGCGAGAGACGAGTTCACAGCCCACGAATGTAAACTGTTATCAATAAAACATAAATATTTACAAATATTAAAGAGAAACAATTTCTATTACAATAACAACGCTATAGAAAATATAAAAACAGTTAATTACAAAATATATTACGAATAAGAAAAAAGTACAAACTAAAAACAGAAGGAAATTAGTTATTGTATATATTTATTAAAATTATATGATGTTAAAGATTTACGACTATCCTTAAATTATGAAAATAGGTGTAATTATAAACAAAATAATGAGTTTTAAACGTAGAATTATATTAAATATGTGAAATGAAAAAATGGGTCTTATTTTTTTAGTCTCACGTAAATAGCGCGATTATTCGACGTTTTGATCCTTTCATTTGAAAATCTTTGTCTTCCATCGTTAAAATGTTTGATCATAGCTCAAGATAGTAAAATGAGTGGACCGACATTCTTGAATTATTTTAGCATATCTTTTAGAGATAATACCCTTACTTTAATATCTAGTTCATTAAAATTAATTGCTTTTGCATACCATTGATCAGTAATCGACAAACTCCAACAGTGAGACAAAATGCAGTACAAGAATGATACTAAAGATATTGTAGAGCAGAATGTCGTCCCCTGTTTATTGACTGAGAGCAATTAACATTAATTACAACTATTGTTGCTAGCGTGTACAATGGCGGATGTATTTATAAAAGCTAAATTGTATTGTCGCGCCACGATTAATCTAGCTGGCTAGCCAGATGGCAATCATTCTCTCTTAAACGATGCCATCTCTATATCTGATATAGATCTAATTTTGTAAAATTGGTTAGCAGAGTCAATTAATCTTGCAAATACTTCTCAAACCTTGTAGAATATTGAGAAATGATTACGTTTTTACTATCATTATCTTTACCAAATTATAGTAGAGCTCAGAACCTGAAGAAAGTCACGCCGATGCACTCATTTAGGTACTATAATTTGATTTAAAAAAAGCAGCGCTGAGTTGACTCTTAATTAATTAATCAAGTTTAAAGATATACACTAGATCAAATAAATTCAGATAGATTAAATTAGAAAAAGTAAGGCCGGACATCACAAGACTTATACCAATGACGAAAGAGGAATACAACAATCTCTCTATCCAAAAATAATCTCTTCAATACTCGCATTATCTTCTAACATTCCTTAAATTAATATTTTACTGATATTTAAAACACGAAGGCAGCTTAGAAGACGTCCCTAACGACGTCAACTATGAAGTCAAACATGACAGATGTGGAAGATTGTTACACTGAGGTTACAACACAATTACAAGAATGATCAAAGAAAATACTGTGATTAAGAAAACTAAATAAAAAAATCTTTTTACTTTAACATTATAGAAAAAATACAGTGTTCTTCATTAGGTACGATAATGAAGCATCTACACAGTTCATTTGCTCATTCAACGTCAGATATATTGATTTTACATAAAATATTATATCATTATACAATATTATTATTAATACGATTGCGGGAAACAATAATTTAAAATGTATCTGAATAATGGACAACGATCAACAATCGATATATTTGTTTATTATCTACATTTAGAACATGTAATGACAGAGGTAGTTTCATAGACATTATTTTTATAAATCCATTTAATTTACGTATGCATAAAAATCCTTAATGGATATCATAAGAGATATTAGAATCGTAAAGCGTAGACAGTTAATTATTTCATAAGTGATCTCATAATACTCAGTGATTGTACACTTAATGATTATATAACAAAGTCATGTACAGTCAGAAGCATAAATATCTGTACAAAATCAACATTTCAAATCGCCTATATACGCGTTAAGTTAAACCTAAACCTTTTTTTCTTTGTTTGAAGTAAAGTAAATCTCTTTTATTTTATTTTTGTGAAGAGAAAAAAAAGATTAGTAAGAACAAAAAAGTATGTAGGCGATTTGAAATTTTGAATTTGTTCAGCTACTTATGCTGGTGACTGTACACAACACACGTTGCACTTAAATTACCGAAGAGGTACAATTCAAACCAATTTAGGTACGAAGGGAAGACGGTTTTTGAAACAAGTGATATTTTACACAAACAATAATATCTAACAATACATTTCTATACATATAAATAACTCGACAGCCTTCCAAAGAGAATACTTGTTAAAATTGTGCAAATTTATGAAGGTAAGTGGGGAAATCACAATTTTTTTTTATTTTCATGTTTTCAAACAGTCATCTTAATTTATAACAGCCACATTTCTCTTAAAATTACATCTAAAGCCGTTGATTTGGAGAGACGACCAATTAAGGTAAGAGGGTAGATAATCATATAATTAAATTATAAAATTCTATGAACGCATTTTTTAATGCGTCAATAATAGATATGGGTTTGGATATTGTTATACCTGTATATTTATTTTATAAATAACAAATTCTGCGACTCTACAGTATAATGCCACAGTTGTATTTAACTAAAGCCAGGGGAGCCCTTGCCCACAAGCAAACAGAATAATGCTGTATAACAATTTTCATACACCATAACTTAATGTAAAATTACTGAAGGATATATTATTTTGTAAATCCTTTTATTATACTCCGCGTCTCTCCAAACCAACAGACAGACAGCCCACACAGATCTGTCTACAAACACCAATACTAAGTCGGCTGAACCGAACTATTAACACTAACATTAAATTGCATAGAAAAGGACGTAGAAAAGACTTAAAAACGCGTATCTACTCTCACTTGAAATCACGTTACATCGTACCAATAATAACCACCCGAGCGCGGCCGGGAAGCGAAAAGGTTTGCGGACGTAGTCAGGTTAGTGGGGGCTGTGGTTTGGGGGCGTTTGGAAAATTCCACTACGGTATCCCCTGCCTGTCGTAGGAAGCGGTCGGCACGGGTGCTGTCCGCCGCAAGATAATATGTGTGCCCCCCACAAGAGGAGACGGGCTGCATTAAGCAGCACCGCGCAGGGGCGGTTGCGGACGACAACTTAGACACTTCAGTCAGAGGAAGCCCGCAGCCGTCCCTAATGCGCCGAAGATGCAAAAAAAAAAATGGTTAGTGGGGGGCAAAATACGGTGTAAGTCGGTATTGGTGATAGCTCGATTGAGACGCACACAGTCCTTTTATACACCCATGAAATTGTAGAGACTTACTTTGATTATTTTTCCGAATAACTTCAATGATCGGTAATGGAAAGTTTTTTTAATAAAAAAAAATATATAGAAGATATTTTTCTTAATAGTGCTAAGAAGAAAATTTTCATTCTGACTACGTCCATCTTTACGTCTGAGATATCGCCAAAGGTGATATAAACCGATAGCCTTACGTATAAGCATTCAGCCATGATAGACGACCGATAAAATAAAAAAATAAAATAAAATAAAATACTTTATTCATCACGTAGGCGAACATAGTTGCACTTATGATAAGTCAAGATACATTAAATTGATTATATTAATAATTATTATAAATACCAATGGTCACTTATATAACTACCGACATTTTTATTGGGAGTAAATCTATGATAAGAAATAAACAAAAACAAAAAAAAAAAAAAACAGCTCGGGCTGGCAGGAAAGGGGATATAAAAAGGACATCATTTTATTAAAATAATGGGAGGAACGCGTCGCGATCCTCACCGGTGAGGACACTACAGGCCCTAGCCTAGCTAACCTACCAGCCTTTCACTAGCTACCTAAGCGATGACGACCCGAAGAAGAAAGGCAGAAAGAAACTCCGGGCTTACTTTTTTTGTCATCAATTGTTCATTGTTTCTTTCTCTTTTTTTTTTCAATTCTTTTGTGCTGTGTACAAAGTCAGATTAGTTATATAAGCTAATGCACGCACATCACCGTTGAAATAAGATAAAATCCAAATGAAGGGATTTAGGGAATACCTGGACAGGCATGTACAAATACGTAAAACTGGACATAACACAAAAAAAATAATAAAATAACGGTGTACAATGTGCATTCGCCTACATTTACAAAATTATTTTTGTTGTATTGCTCTTCCTACTTTCTTAATAAAATGAAACTTATAAAGGCAAGCGCAACAAAATGATCGGTCGGTCGTCTTCCCTAAATTTAAATTATATGAATGAGGGAATATTTATAATTGTAATAATTAGGTTATATACCTAATAGTCACAGTAGATTTAAAAGTTAAAATTATTGTAATGTCAATATTAAAGATAGATACAGATGAGACACTTTATGCAGTCAATCACTAGTAAGTGTTAACAGGGTTGGCCATGGTGTGCAGGACCACTTCTCCAAACCGTCTTATCATCGAGGTAATCCGCTACATTATAATACGCTCTAGACATTAACTCGCGCCTAACATAACACTTGAACTGGTGTCCGGGCAAATCGGCTACTTCGGAGGGAAGTTTATTGTAAAATTTAATGCTATTCGCTAAGTATGATTTACTCGTTTTACAGAGCCTAAAATTTGGAACAACTAGTTTATTCTTATTTCTAGTGTTCAGACAGTGCAAGTCACTGTTTTTATTAAAAGTACTAAGGTTTTTGCGGACATACATAATATTCCGGAAAATGTATTCGGCCGGCAAAGTCAGTATATTAGCCTCCTTAAACAGTTCCCTAAGGGAATCACGAGATCGAAGGTTGTAAATAGCACGAATCGCTCGTTTCTGTAAGACAAAAATGGTCTGCAGATCTGCGGCAGAACCCCACAGAAGAATGCAATATGACATAATGCTGTGGAAGTAAGCAAAATATACTAACCTTGCCGTAGCCACGTCAGTTAAATGTCTGATCTTTCTAATAGCGAAGATGGCAGAACTCAATTTACTCGAAATTTTCTGAATGTGGGGTCCCCATTGCAATTTATTATCTACTGAAACCCCGAGGAAAACCGTTGACGAAACTAATGCTAGTTTATTTCCATCCAAATCAATATTTGGTTCATTTTTATTACTCAGTAGCGAGAATCGGACACATTTAGTTTTTGCCGCATTTAACAGCAAATTGTTAGCTGAAAACCAGTTAGAAATCAAACTAAGTACTTTATTGGGCTCCACAAAATTTTGTTCCCTTCTATTTATCTTAAAAATTAACGAGGTGTCATCTGCGAATAATACTACATCTGCCATATTGTTAATCATATAAGGCAGGTCATTAATGTATACTAAAAATAAGAACGGACCCAAAATTGATCCTTGAGGAACCCCAATCCTAACTGCGGACCCTACAGAGGAGACATTATCAATAAATACTTTTTGTTTGCGGCCTGATAAATATGAGGATATTAGTTTAAGCCCTACTCCCCTAATACCATAATGGTGTAGCTTTAGGATGAGGGTACTGTGATCGACGCAATCGAACGCCTTGGAAAGATCACAAAATACCCCTAAAGCATCCTGTGATCCCTCCCAGGCATCCAACACAGCTTTTACCAATGCACATCCAGCATCTTGCGTGGACCTACCCTTTGTAAAACCGAATTGCCTATCATGTAAGATCTCATTTTTATTAAAAAACACCAGCATTTGATTAAGCATTAATTTTTCGAATACTTTACTTAGGGCTGGTAAAATAGAAATAGGCCTATAGTTAGAGGGTGTGTTAGAGCAACCTGCTTTAAAAACTGGTATTACTTTACTAATCTTCATAAGATCAGGGAATACGCCGTCTCTTATACAGCAGTTAAAAATATCTGAAAGGATTGGGGCAATGCTTACTATTATTGACTGCAACGCTTTAACAGACAAACCCCAAAGATCTTCGGTGCTCTTCAAGTTTAAGCTCTTAAAAACTTTTATAATATCGTAATGAGTAACAGATTCAAACTTGAAATTTGGAATTGATAATTCTAGATTTTTCTTTAAGAACGACTCAGCTGCCCCTGGTGAGGATGGCAGACATTTTGTCGTCTCAAAAGGTATGTTAGAAAAAAATAATTCAAAATAATTAGCAATATTATTTTTATCTGAAACTAGTTCGTCATTAATATTCAATACAATATTGTCTTTACACTTGGTTTTGCCAGTTTCAGTATTAATAATCTTCCATGTTGTTTTAATTTTATTATCGGAGTTTTTAATATTACTACTAATATAAGCAGCTTTAGCAAAGCTGCAAACACTTTTAAAAATTTTAGAGTAAGTTCTTACGTAATTGGTAAAATTGACATCAGGTGTATAGGACCTTCTGTCATATAATTCGTACAGAACATCTCTACTACGCCTAATACCTTTTGTTGCCCAAGAACTGAACGATATTTTATTTTTTAGAAGCACTGATTTTACACAACATGTTTTATTGAATACATTCGTAATACTATTTAATAATTTTTCAAACATATTGTTCGGGTTGCCCAAGTCGCAAGTCAGCATTGGTAACATGGAATTAAATCTTTTACTAAATTTCTGCAAATTATGTTGAGATAGGGGTCTAAATTTAACAATATGTTTACTTCTATTTTTTACATAATTAAATTGGACCATTTGACAAGTGTGGTCTGAGCGTACACCTGCTAATAACTTCTTATAGTTGAGTTTAAAATTTGTAATAACATTATCAATACAAGTAGCCGAAGTTAAAGTTAGTCTGGTAGGCTCGAGAAAATGACAGTTCAGATTAAAGGATTCAAGCAAAGTCAGAAATAAACCTTTATCTGTGGAATCAATCAGTAAATCAATATTAAAGTCTCCGCAGACTAAGATTTTCCTATTCATTTTAATTTTGTTAAGAATATCCTCCATTTTAGAAATAAAAGCTAATATGTTTGATGAAGGAGGCCTATATACACACAATATAATATAATCCCCGGTCTCTGCACACGCGACCTCACACACTCTTTCAACAGAGAGTTTTGTAATATCTTGTCTATCCTTGTATGGGACACCGTCCTTGATCAGGATCATGGTGCCCCCACCCTCTGCTGAAATCCTAATAAACGAGCTGGCGACTCTGTAACCATTAACACTAAACGCCATTCTATCTGGTTTTAACCATGTCTCCGTAAAACATAAAATGTCAACATTATATCTCTCTATAAATAATTCTATGTCAAGAACTTTGCCAGAGAAACGATTTATATTTTGATGTGTTAATATTAAAAATAGGTCATCTTTCTCTGTTGTCATACTTAAATGTTTAAATTATTAACTACAATATTATTAGTAGTACTACTAAAACATGTAGTAATCGAGGACTTTGTCATAGTACTTATGACTGTCTTAATATTATAAGCTAACAATGTAGCAATACAATGCCTACAAGTCTTTGTGAGATACACTGTATCCCTAGTCAAATTATAAAAACATTTTCCAATGAAATTATTGATGTCAAAAAATATAAATTTATCACTATGATGATTTGCTAAAAAGTGCATTTGTTTATTAAGTGTGTGAATGTGGTTGTTTACTCCATCAGACACATTTGAAAAATAAGGAAATGCACAAAGTATAATTTTTTTACAGTTTAGGTTTGACATGGAGGCTATACTACTTGTTATATCATTTCTAGTTAAATTAGAACTGTTCCCTGTTAATATTGTGATACAGGACTCTGGAGTATATGTTTTACTAACTACTTCTTTAATAATTTCCTTATATAACATCCCTGGAAAGCAGTAACTCATAGCAGACTGCTCTAAATTATTGCTTAGTAATGACTTCAAAGTTCTTTACTATAGTCTATAATAAGCCTTAAGGCGACTTATTCCAACCCTATAAGCCGGAGGCTATTTATGTGACAATAATTACCGGCCGAAAACGCCTCAAAATTTTATTCATAACTTTACGTGCAATTTTATCAGTCAAAATTTTCAAGATTTTTGAAACACGTTGTTCCTAACCTAACGTAATAACACGTGGTAACAAGCGAGACGTACGGTGCGTGTATAGTATTACAAAAGCGGTCGAAGCGACCAACAACCATGAGTTAGACAACCACTTGTTTCGAAACTGATGGCCAATTTATACCTACGTAGATATACAATTTATGAGATTTTTGTTTATAGCGATGATGCAGAAACATTGTTACCAGTAGCGTCCATTAAAGAGTACGTAATTATACGTTATTAATTTTAAATACATCTTGTTTTAAAAGCATACGGGCCGACAACACAATTTGACTAAAAATATAATTCAAGGAAAGATATTTTAACGCACCATCAGCTATATTAAAATACTTATAATGCGGCGTTGTACCACTAGTTTATTCTTATAATTGAACGGAATCCGCGGAGGATTACCGGTACAAGTGTTAATTCACACATCACGAATTCAAGTTTGCTAAAACAATTTTCAGTTACTTTTGTGAGATCATGCTCCGTTAACAATATATTTTTTATCTGCTTTAGGAAATCCACCGTTTTTTTTTAAAACATATTCGCGATATAACCGTATTTTCCGTTAATACATTCAAAACCACATTTTCTAGAGCCTGGGCCTCTATAATCTATGGTATTATCTGCCCGCGATCAGAATGGGATGCGACCTTTCGGAACTGAGACCGCTTGGTAGCGTCGGCAATCACACGCTGATGTTCGAGAGATTCAAATTAAATAAACATGAAAAGATTTATTTGTATAACTATAATTATTACGTAATAGAAATATGTGTATTTTGTACACATGTACAAAATATAAAAAAAATAGTAATATACAATAATAATTAAAATGAACAAGAATATTTAATTTATGAATAAATTCAGTAATTTACGAACGATACTTCGCTCGGGAATTGTCATTTTTGATTTACTATGCCAAGGTTCCATCCCATTCATCGCTTGCGGATTATAATTTATATTCCACATGGATTTTTAAATGCAGAAATAACGTCAATACACGTCTTAACATGTAACCAAATAGACGGTCTGTGTCCGTACCGCAATTGTCAATTTTAGAATTTCACGGATTCTTATTAGCAAGTAATTAAATAAGACATTAAACTGATTTGTGATTCCTTCCAACCATCGTCGACGAGTACCAATAAATTAGTATTGAGAAATACCATCCTTGTGGTAAGTGATCACCACCATCCATAAACACCCACAATTCCGGAAAAAATGTGGATAATGACAACGTTAGTCTTAATTTACATACAATAATGAAGAATCTTCAAATTGCTAGACTCGTGAAATACAAGTGATATGTTTCAATGATTTCTCAACCTATCTACCCATCTAATTGACTAGAATAATTTATAAAAATAGAGAACCTGCATCAGTGATATAATATCGCCTTTCATGGATCTTTTATACAAAGAAATCGACGATATGAACCGACACAGACATTTCAGCCATGTTTGATGGAGCAAGTAGTTCAAGTAGATTTTTTATGCTTTTAAAATCTCTTTATAGTTTATTTGTCAAAATTTTTGAATATTGTCTGCGATTGTTACCAAGAATGACACTATATATTATGGATAATTTTCATATTATGTTTTTTTTTTATTTTCCATAATATTATGTAAGCCTCTGTAAAATCAAAACAAATATTTTAAGTTTTTATTAAGCTTAAACAATATATATGGTTACATGCTTCCTTGCATTTTTAAGTAATAATAACATTTCAAGGACTGAAATAGTTGGTGCCGTTTCTTATGACGAAATAGAAAAAGTGTGCATTTATTACTAATATTTTGATTAACTTTAAGAGATAAATGCAACATCAATATTTTCTTACATTATTTATAACTAACCATCATAAGCTTCAAAGCTCGAGTTAAAAGACTCCAATTGCATTCTTATGCAAACACATACGATCTTTAATGATCAAATCATATTAGTCGTGTTTATTAAAAGGTTCATTTTCTCAGCTTATATTTGTTATTACTACTTTTCTTATTTTTTTTATTTCATTTCCATAAGTTTTCTCAGATATACAACATTAAAGGACGCATAATCACGACAACGGAAGAGTTAATTCTAAAATAATAATAATTATGTTTTATGCTTATACCTTACACTAAAAATTACTTGCTATCGAAATTATGGCATTAATTTACAAGACAGTTCATATCGTTTGCTATTGTCGAATAAAGTATTAAGCTCTTAATAAAATATTTTTAAGCTACATATTATTATAATAACGTTATTGTATAATAATAATGTTACTGATATTATTAAATATTTTGAGGTTATAATTCATAAGGACTTTAGAAGATTGTTCTAATACTGGTTTGGTACATTTATAGTTAAGCTTAAGATAATCTTAATTATTTTTTAAAATATGAACTAGATTTTTGATTAAAAGAGATAAAATACGTTGGTAGAGAACTTTATATCGACGTATGTTTACCCAAAACACGACCTTCAGCATGATCATTATACTCATATTAATGAATATATTTCTATTAACTACAATTTAAAGAAAAATGCATTCGTCGTATTATCTAATATATCTATATATACTTGGTTATTTTAGTCACAAGCATCGATTACATTAGAGTTATTTAACCGAGAAAAAAGGGTACAGTGAATAAAAAATTGTAGATGGAGTAGACCAACATTTTATAAACCCCGAACTGACTACCTCGGTCCACCCAGATTGGACTATCCTGATGGGATACCAGTCCAAATTCCTCCGGCTTTACTCAGTAACAGGACAACGAAGTCGATTAATATACGAAGAAGATTAAAAAATAAATCGGTATACGTTATCTATTCAATTTGTACTTTGTTTCAGTTTTGTTTTATATCTAATCTTTGGCTTTCAAAGTGAGCGATGCTCTCATTCAGCTGCCGCAATATCGTCTATAGACGTCTACCCAAAGTTATCAATGAAATAATATGCGTAGTTTTTAGAGACCCTTTTCAAACCATGTTATGAAACATTTGACGTCATGTGAAGGTTTCTATACTAAACTAAACTCTAACAACCCCCTGAAGTCGAGTCGAGTCTATTAGGATGTTTTTAAGAAACATTTTGTCGTCATAAGCTATTTAGGGATGTCATGAAACTAATATTTATTATAATCTAAACTTTATCATTATATTATCATATCTATTTTACGCTCTAGCATTAAAATATTTATAAAGTCCCTCTTATATATTTTTTTTAGGTAAGGGTAATGAATTTGTAGGTAGTGGATGTTTTTTTACAGGGTTTCCATTTTAATGCCGTAAAAGGTAGGAGTAATAATATATTTTAAGGGTTGATGTTGCTTCTAAGCACTCAACAGATATTATTTTCATTTATATATTTAAGTTTCAAAACTTAAACATAATTAAAAAACGGAATAAGACGTTTTTAAGAAAAAAGCTAAGCGCGATGCAAATACTGAAACTATACGTATTATTAAATTTAATTACATTATAAGGCTGCGACATAAAAATGTTAATACACAGATCTAAATTTTCCAGTGTTGCGTGTTATAAATGAGCAAAATAACGTAAGAGTCCTGCTACTATAGCTTAAACCGTAAGCGTAATCTAGTACAATTTAATTAATAACTATGTAGGGTAGTAACGCCTTAGTAGTAAAGGCGTTTATTACGCCAAAAGTCCATTTGATCCAGGGTCGTCACTTAAAAAACTGTAAAGGTGGGTCCAGATTAAATAACATGTTGTATAATTTATGCTATATAACACGTCCACATTATTTAACATTGCTGTAATTGCTGTATAACATTTTTTTTGTATTAACACATATCGTCCACACTAATAAAACATGTTATATAACTATAATTTATAACATGTTTTGTTATATAGTCTAGACTCACCTTTCCAGCATCAAGCAAACCCATATTCACAACTAGGGTTACCTAAGCGCAAAATAAATTATAGAAGTTTATTTACTATAGGGTTGTCACTTGTTTAACTGGCGATGCACTGGTCGGTGTCTCGCTCGCGCGCGTGTGAGTGCGTGCGGGCGCAGGGTTGTCGCGCGTGCAGCTTACCGTTCGTGGCGCAGCGGCGCCAGCGCGGCGAGCGACGCGCGGCGCCGGCGCTAGGAGGCGGGCGAGGCGAGCGCGCCGCCGAGCCCCGCGCTCGACCCGCCCCCGCCCGACCCGCGCGCCACCCGCGGCTCCAGCTCCAGCGACAGAGTGTACTGACGCTCCTCCTGGATCACCAGCGACCGGTCCAGCAGGAAGTCGCACACCTGCACAACGTTACCCTACTTGTTAAATATAGTTTGGACATGTTACCATTTATGATGGAAGATGATGGGCTCGATTCTTTGAGTATATGATTCCAGGAAGAAAATTGACGACATGAAAATATCTACAGCACGTGTAAAATCCCCCCGTAATCCCTTATGACACACGAGTTATGTTTTGGGAAAAATAAGAAACCTAATCTAGTTTTATCTAAAACTAGGTTCCGATATAATTATCGAGACGGTATGCTCTCGGGCGGATCCGCCAAATACCTGCTCGATGCCTTGGATGGATTGCAGCGACGGGCTATCCGCATTGTAAATGTTGCAGACGTAACAAAAAGTTTGGAACCACTACAGCTGCGCCGCGACATCGCCTCACTCAGCGTGTTCTACCGTCTGTATCATGGTGAGTGCTCTAAGGAATTGTTTAACTTAATCCCCTCCTCTCCTTTCCTAAACAGAACCACGAGTGGTGACTTGCGAAACCACAGCTTAGTGGTCTCTTCCATCCCGGCTCGAACCAAAAGGTTAAGGTAAATTATATACATGTTGAGTTTTCCTAACTTGGGCTTACATTATAGCTATAAGTTATAATATTTTTTAATTTATTGTAATCGTAGTGTTAAGTCTGCTGGAAAACCTAATAAATAAATAAAATAAAATAAAAAATATATTTTCACTGGCCGACCAAATCACCGAAACACAACACTCTTTAATCACAACCATGAAATAGTTTAGTAAAATCACAATTAAAAGAATAATTACCCACCTTAGGTATGTGCTCAATCTTGTACGGGGTCTGTTGGAAATTCCTTATTTCGCGGATCACGTGGGCAATCTGTAAAGTTAAACACCTTTAAGATTCTAGCACTCACTAAAGTGCAGCCCGAAACAATAATTTCGTATCGACCTAAACATACTAGCTGAAGTTATTTTACAGACAGTCATTAAAAAGATTTGAGGACGCCCACAAGTCATTTAATAAAATATCTAAATGATCATGAGCCGAAATGATCCCATGCCATAAAACTCCCTAGCTTTTCTGCCAGCTTTCTACCACATACTTACCATTCTCATCTTAGAGAAGTTCAGGAGTCCATCGGGAGTGTAGTTTGATGTTCCTTCTTCGATGAACGAGAGATCAGACAGGTACATTCCCAAGTAGGGGATGCAGGGCGGGTCGCATCTGTCAATATAAACAAGTAGAATCATAAAAATATTGGTCTCAATTTTGGTCGCGAGATGTGGTATCAGCCCAAATTTTTAGTACAATTGCATAAGCAATAAATACCTGTGCAACGCGTCCCTCAAGATTCTGAATCGACATTCCGAAGATATGATTGTCTGCATCCGTTCAATAGTTTGCTTGCTCTGCAACAAAGCATGATAATTACTATTTGAGTAATATTAAAATCTGCAAAAGCTGGATCTCTCATCAAACCGCACATTAAAGATTACCTTTTATCAATCTCCGGAAATCTAACACTAGATTAAATCATGCAAAATTTAGGAACATCTTTACACTCTAAGTTTACACTGGTTTCACCGTATGCAGAAACAGCAGCGCAACCACCAGAAACTTTGGCCCCGGTCTGTGAAACTTTACAGCTGAGAGACCAACGACCTCCACATCATTAAAACCAATGCTCACGGTCTTGGACACCTTCTCCCAGGTGTTCTTGAGCCGGTACACGGAGGTGTTGGAGAGCGCGGCGCAGATCTGCAACACGCCGTTGAAGTTGTGCAAGCAGCGCGCTATATCCGCCACCGCCGCCCACTTCTCTATGGCAGCCACGCGACCTATAAACATTCGTTTTCTATCGAAGGTTCATGGGTGTAGAGATTTTACGATAAGTTTTGTGTTTAATGGTACTGTACCGAAATCGTCCGAAATATTGCTACAAAAATGAAGAAGAATGGGGATCAGATAATCCAGCCCGGAATAAATCAACATTAGGAAGGCTAGACCATTTTGTGCGCATGCAGTCACCAAGAGAATGTATGATACCTACGGTGTATTTCACACCAACAAAGATCTCTTCATGTTTAGAAGTGTGTACCTATAATGTGTGTAAGTGATTATTAAATGCAGTCAATACTGACCGACCACGGTGTACTTCTTGAGTATCTCTGTGATGACGAGGTTGGAGATGTGGTTGAAGTGCGACGTCATGAGCAGGATATGTGGCGCACGCTCCGCCTTGTCAGCCTTCGTCCACGCTTGGCCCAGGAACTCTCTGTAACAATATACAAACTCCATGTATTTTTTTAAAGTCCAGGTAATATAAACCGCTTAGTCTCCCAATCCCCTTACGCTTAGTTGAAAATTGTATTGGGCTATGAGCTACTTAATCTTATGCTGATATGCTGTGCTATTTACCATCCAGCTCATCGACTCATCCCTTCAATGTAAGGATTTTTATTGACTTTTATAAGATCTACCATCTACAATAAAATGTAATATCTCATTACTAGATAGCAAAACGGTTTCACTCACGTATTCTTGTTCAGAATCGCCGACCAGTTTCGACCTATTAAGTAGGTCATCTTCATAGGCGAGTGCTGAGAGGACGTCGCATCGCGGAGGCTTCTCGATCGAACATAGGTGAGACGGGACCCAACGTGGCTATTAGGCTGACTGAACCCATTCGATGTTTGAAGAAATTGAACAGGAATGGCTCTGCGGTCGCTGAGAACGCGTTGGATTCTGACGTTTCCCATTAGGTATATCCGGTTCGATAAAGCCAAAGTATTGACAGGTGTTGTCTTTCGGCCCGCGTAAAATACGCAAAGCCATTGAAATAAATAAGCGCCCGAATTTCAACCGTGACGTAGGCTGGACGTTGCCGACTACCTGGGGACCGATTCTTCAAACGTTACATAAGTCCATTAACAGGGATACGAGAGAGTCGACACAGTCAGTTTAGTGCACAAAAGTGTTCTACATGCACTGGTAGTGTCTGATGATGATGGTCTAGCTGTGACATCTTCGGAACCCTCCGAACCACCCCCACTTCACCCTTCGAGCCGTGCTTTACGATTCGCAAGGCTGACAGTGATGGGGAGGCCTCCGCGACGCGACTTCCTCTCAGCACTCGCCTATGAAGATGACCTACTTAACCCGTCAACGCCCGCTTATATATAGCTATAAGCTAATTTCCTTATATAAATTGACACCGGTGTCCACCGCGGGCGTCCAAGGATTAATAAGACGAAACTGGTCGGCGATTCTGACTAAGTATGTACATGAGTGAAACCGTTTTGTTATCTAGTAATATGATATGTGTCGCGTAAGTTTTAATCATATTAAATGTAATATCCTTAGTTGGGTTATGTATTCCGTGGAAATTATGTTAGAACGTACTCGCTGTTTATCGAGCTAAAAATCTGATAGTCCAGGTAAGTCATTTGCTCCGCGATCTCCAGAGCTGATAGTGTTTCGATGCTCTCTTTGGTTGGCACCTGGAACAACAAACTTCCACTTAGAATGACGTCAAGCTACTTTAAACTTGTCTTTATTTTAAACCACTGACGTTATTGCATTTTTATAATCACTATTTAAAAAGCAACTTCAACCCGGCAACTTAAAACAGCAACTAAAATTCTACGATTGTCTTATTCAGTTTTTGTTTTCTTTACATGTTAACCTTCTCTGCTTCAGTATTTTATTCTGACCACTAACCGGAGGCGGTACAAAGAGTGCTTTCAAATCCACCGCCCTATCTGGTGCTCTCTCCAGCAATCGAAGCAGCTGAGCAGCCGCCTTGTGTTCAGCAGGGAGCAATCCTGGACTGCCCTCGATCTCCTTGAGGAAGTCCATCGTCAGGCCTCGGAGACGCTCGTCCGACCAGAAGTCGTACGAATGTTTGGATATCCAGTGTCTGAAGGAAACAGGGTCAATTTAGGACAGTTTCTTTCTTTCTTTGATGAGTGTCTTTTTAGTCTACGCTGACCCTAGCGGAGTACCTGACATAATACGTTGACTATCAAAAACATCTAAGAAGTTCAGAATCTATTTCAATCAGTATCAAATATGACATTGGTATATTGTCTAAGTTTTATCTCAAAACCCGTAATATTAGACGAATAACAATGTATGAAACATAGTAAAGTCTTGAATTTCAGTTGAAAATATCTACGTTCATTATAAACAATTAAAATGTAAAATTCATTATAACTTTACCGCAAAACGTTAAGCACCCTCATAGTAGCAGCTGTTGAAATGACAGAGTCCCGTCTAGCTGCAGGCGGCGACGTCGGCGGCGGGGAGCGAGGGTTGGATGATGCTGAAGTAGCCACGGCGAAGGCCACCGCCGCAGTCGATGTACTGCTCCTAGACCGACACAACTCCATCACGATCCGTGTAAACACCAGGCAGGTACGTTCGATTTAATTCAAAAAATCCTCCCGATGTACTAAGGATTATCACCCCTGCAAACCCAAAGAAGAAGAAAGACGAAAGGTGTAGACATGCAAAGATTGTGAAATATGAAAAAAAGGAAAGCCACATCAAAGTTTGGACGGAAAATAAAAATAGTTGCCAATTCACTGTCATATAAAGTTACCGCATTTGCTTTAAATTTCGATTTATTATTAGAAAAGCATGCCAATTGTAAACGGATCATATTTAGTTTTAGTTTTATTAAAATTTAGATTACATAATATTATAATCATTATTCTATTATAAAGATAAATTGCAATTTCTAAGCTTACTGCGTGTCTATTTGTTCATAGCTCAATAATTCTAACACGCAAATAGTTATCTAATCTATTTACCTAATACTTAATATAAATTCTAATTACATATTATTAAAAAATCCAAATTACTTATGTGTTTCCAGTGTTTTTGTTACCTAGGTGCTTGATTCCATCACTCTTTATTTATTATTATATATGCAATTAATGCAATGCAATCAGCCTTGTATTATCTATCTATACTATTATATAAAGCTGAGGAGTTTGTTTGAACGCGCTAATCTCAGGAACTACTAGACCGATTTTGAAAATTCTTTCACGAATAGGAAGCTACATTACTCCTGAGTGCTATAGGCTACTTTTTATCCCGGAAAACTTTTCCACGCGGGCGGAGCCGCGCGCAAAAGCTAGTATATTATATTGCCCACTGCTGAGCACGGGCATCCTCTACTACAGAGACGGGTTAGGCTTTAGTCCACCACGCTGGCCTAGTGCGGGTTGTTAGACTCCACAAACCCTCGATTATTGTATATGCTACAGTTAAAACCCATTCTTATTTCTTAGTTATAACGCGTTTTCTCTAGTTAAAACTAGTTTTCACTAAATGCCTTTGTTACAACTAGATTTAACTGCTGGTATAAATGACTATCAGTGCAAACTAGTTCTAACTAGACAAAACACGTTTAGTCGAAAATATTCATTTAAAACTGTTTTAACCGAGGTCTAAGTTCATCGTGCTTCATGATTGGTTGAGGTCTAGCCACCCGCGCGCTCATTCCTTTGTTGTTATTATTCCAATAAGTACGTTAGGTTAGGTTTTTTTCTGTTCCCCGGTATCTATATCCAGGACAAGGGATTTTTTATACGATAGGTTAGGTTTTTTTTTTCGGTAGACGACACCGGGGGAAACCTGCGAATGGGATACTGGAGTCCCCCGGCGACTGCAGGAGCCTGGGAGGGGAGTGGAGGAGGAATATGGAAGGGAAGGTGGGGGGGAGGGAGGAAGGTTCCCAGGATGGGCGGAAAGAGAGGGTGCCAGGAAATGTTCGTGGGCCCTTTTAGGCCTCAATGTGTTATCCAACCAAGAGGTATACACACTGAACTGTGTGCCTCGGCCCGCGACTAATGTCCCCCAAAGCATGGGCGTGCATTTGGTGTGAAGACCCAGCGCACAAGAATTGCCTCGGGGGCGCGATAGGTTAGGTTAGGTTACCAACAAGTTTTTCTAATACAACTAGTATTAGTACTAGAATTAACTAAGGTTCAAAGTTAAACTAGTTTTAACTAAAATTTAAATATATAAAACAGAAAATTCTAGTTATAACTAGGGAATTTTAGGTTTAACAAAGGCATTTAGTGAAAACTAGTTTTAACTAGAGAAAACGTGTTGTAACTGAGAACGGGTTTTAACTGTAACATATATAAGGACGAGGCCAATAGCTTACTTGCCTTATGCTAAGCAACACGGTCCGTAAACAGAAGCAGCCATGCTCAGAATGTCGGATACGAAATTCTTTATGACCCTGTACATCGCAATGATGGTCGTATTGTATTGCTTGATGACAAAAATAGGTAAAATTACAACACAATCCCAAGCTGCCTCCCGCTTAAACAAAAAATCTATCACCTAGTAATGTAGTTTTGCTGCAGCTCGAATAGATAAATCCCAGTATGTTGTCAACCCAAACCTTCGAAATATTATGGAAAATCTCAAATCACGTTCATATGATGATAGAATTCACGAAATGACAGAAAAAGATGATAATAGTGATGTACCAGTGACCGGGAGGGGGGGTCTGGTCGATAAAAACAGTGCTGCAGTCACTTATATGCAATTTTTGATTAAGTGTAGCCTTTGCTGTGGTGTAGTGTGATCGGACATCTACATCTCAACGGACTTCGTAAGGAAAAAACATAATTCTAGGTGAAACTATTGGTAAATACTCTTCTACTGCTTCTCTACTTGGTCTCTACATTTACCTTCGCCAATCACTCACCACAACAGGTCTTTTCCAAAGCTGTTAAATGAATACCAATTAATACTGATTGTTTTATATGACACTAATGGTTAGATCGAGAAGAAGTTACTGAGGCGTGCAAAGCTTCGTAAAATGTTAATGAAGAACAGTTTTAGATTAAGAGATGACTTCATGCCAGAATGATCATTAACGCCACGTTGAGTCAGACTAGTTTGTTGTATGTCAAAAGGGTTGTTTGCAAGTTCTCTTACCTCCGGTGCGATTGTCTAAACGATGTTATGACGACACCTGCTTTGGGCTGACTGGTTTCACGGCGATAGCTCTGAAAAAATAAGTTTTTTATGTGATAGTACTTAAAATTCCAAATTATTCCACAAGGTCATTCGTTTTTCATTAGTAGCTCAGTGCCAGGGAGGACTTCAGGCAGATATTGGCGCCCACCGCGGTATATATGAAAAAAAAAACAGGATATAACTAAAGAATTAATTATAATGATGTAAGGGCTAAAGGACAATTCTATATAAGGGAACCCTAAAGTGAAAACAGACAAATCTTGACGCTCACCGCGGTATGTGATAAACATAAGGGAACAGGATATGAGTAAATAATGAATTATAATGCTGTAAGGACTAAAGCACAATTTTATGTTATGGAATCCTAAATTGGGATTTTTCCCACTTTAGGATTCAAATCAGTGAAACAAAGCAAGGAACGAAACAAATCAAGTCTCCGAGAAATCTTTGCTAAATGTCGAATTAAATGATTTTAAAACTTTTCAAAACATCGATTAAAGTAATATTGTAACATTACACTCAAAGGGTTGACTAAAATTGAATTGGTATGTTGGTTCAGGTATAAAATAACAGTGCAGGGTGTACAAATTACCTGTGCTACCTGTGAGACCTGCGAGGTGACGGAGGAGCGCGGCTCCGACCCGCCCCAGTACCGCCGCCGCTCGCTGTTGATCGAAGAGTTCGTGTAGCGGCGCTCGCTGCACGAAAAAAATATACTCAAATATGTATGCTATTTTAATACTACCAAAGAAGTCTACACTTGAGTTTCAATGTTTTACAGTAGTTTGTTGGTTGTTTTTTTTTCTTTTATTTTGTTCTGTTCTGTTCACAATTCAGAGTAAGTATATTATGGAAATCATTAAGTTCTCTATCTTTATCCTAGAAGCAAAAATCAAGTTCTCGTGGTTCATCTGGCGCGGTGACGAATGCTGCAGTGTCACACGCACACTAAGACCGACGCCGCATCTCCGACGTTGCTAGCGACGACGGCTAACCACTCCTTGACCACTTCCTATAGCTACTGTAGGCAATAATCCCCATCCCCTCCCTCACCTGACAGACCTATGCGGCGTGAACCTGGTCCCGGAGTCGGAAGCCCTGCGCTGCTCCTCGGCCGCGGCGGACGCTGCCGTGTCGCGCGCAGACTCCGAGCGGCGCCGCGCCTCCGACGCCGCTGATGACGACGGCTGCAGACGACGGGGGCTCTCTGACATCGTGCGCACCCGCTGGAAGGGGAACAAACATGGTAATAGATGTATTGTATCGACGGCTAGATGGCGAGAACTCTACGGACCACGGCATCGTGTGGACCTGCTGATAGAGGAATATTCAGGGTAATTGATGTATCGATGATAGCAGGTCGGCAATGATCCTGCTGATTTTATATATAGTTATATACAGAAGTTATGGAAGGAACACATACAGCCAGAGGTTCATAACGACTCATGAGACCCAGTTTGCGACTGTTTTTTTTTTTTAAGATCTGTGCTCACTTGTTTTCAAGAGGCCATTCCAATACGTACTTGACGATAACGAAGGTCGATCATAAATTACACCTAGGATAAAGGTAAGAAGAATTTGTTAAAAAAAAAATAGAAGACGAGGAATAAATTTCTACTAACATTACAGACCTCCGAAAACCTCTGAGATATTTTAAACTTATTATCGATCTTATATTTGTTTTTCTCCTGTTCCTCTTCTTTGTACTTGATGTCCTCATCACTCTGGTCGACCATCTCTATGCTCTCGTCTTTCATGATGGCCGCCGCTGCGTCGTTGTCTTTGGGCAGTGACTTGCGTTCGGGTTTCGTTCCCCCTTCTGGACTTGCCTTTTTTGGACTCCCGACGAGGGTCACTGAGCTCAGAGCGCCGGGAGATGATGGTGATGTTCCTATATATAACATTTATTTGACATGTTAAAAGTTGACACTAGTACCTACAGGAGACGGGCCGCACTAGGCGGCAGGGGCGGTTGCGGACGACAGCTAGACACTTTCCGTCAGAGGAAGCAGCCGTCTCTAATGCGCCGAAGATGGCCACCGCGGAGTTAAACATTCTCCGCGAAATAAAAATAAGGTACTGTATTTATAATTTAAATTCACTGTTACTCATATCTTTGCTTTCTTAATTTCTACCGTGAAGTATTTTTTGCATGCATTAATGATGGGTTCCAGTTTGACGGAGAATATAGCCAGTGTAATCACTGAGGATTAGGAAACTTAACAGCACGTCTTTCAGAATAACGTCATGAAATTCAGCGGCCTTAGCCAAGATGCTTTTCTACAAGCGTTAACGCCAATAGAATAGAAAAAATATGGGAATGACGTATCCTTGCGCTGGACTTGTCGATAAGATATGTAATTTGCGTACATTATTTTCTATTTTATTGGCGTTAACACTTGTAGAAAAGCATCTTGGCTACGGCCCCAGTTCTATATAATATTTTTTCATTTTGTAGTACTTGTATTGAAGCACGTTTACCTTTCAAAGTCTCATTGCTAGACGAAGTTGCCATTATCTTTGGTATCGTCAAATGACTGTTGTCTTCCTCCGTCTTTGGTAAGCATTGCAAATTAACAAACATTTTATTTGAATAATTTGAGCAAGTATGTCTATTTAAGAAGAAACCATGTTCGACGCTTGAATGAAGAAAGTGTATGATGATGAAAATCAGATGGAGCTACCTTGCTGACGGTGGATGTTCGACGCGATGGCGCCATCAGGTACGGCGACAGTTTGTCGTCTTCTTCGCCTGGAAGTTGAAAACAAGTATACCTAGTGCTAGGAGTAACTTAAAGGCTTTTGCTCGCATTATTTTGTAGTTCCCAGATTAGGGATATACAATAGAAGATATTCTTATCTCAAAGCCTGGCAAACCATCGAACATTTATCTAACTCTACCTTCCTCTCTTCTACCTAACTGGTGGTAGGTCTCTCATTATGTAAGAGGCCGTCTGGGTGGGTACCACCGCAATGTCTATTTCTACCGCCAAGCAACAGTGTGCATGCACTGTTGTGTTTCGGTTTGAAGGACATTGTAGCCAGTATAACTACTGGACATAATGAGACTTAACATCTTATGTCTCAGGATGAGGAGCGCAGTGGAATGCCACGCAGTACTTTGTAACTCAACGTGCTGGATGGTGTTGCTACTGTTTATGGGTGGTCGTATCGCTTACCATCAGGCGAACAGCATGCTCGTCTCGTCATTCAATGCAATAAAAAAAATAAAAAAAAAACCATCTATCTGCGGCGGTCCCGACACGCCGCGTTAAATTAGGTATTTAAAGTACTTACTCTTCCTAGACGCCTTCCAAAACCGCGACTGCCAATCCCGGTCGCTGTATTCAGACCCATAGCCTGGGGATGTGTTTATTAATACTAAAATTAATAATAGAGTTTACATTTTAAATCAAACTTATCCCACAATTATTAACAATTGTATTTATACCAAAATAATTCTATCAATCAGACATTTACCCTTGGCTAAAATACAAATCTTAAGGCGTGAGGATCAGGAACTACTATAAACTTGTATTCCTATAAAATCCGGATGGAACAAAAATATTTGGGGATCACGCAAACATTATCTCACTTCACGGTAATTGAACCTATGGTTTCTCACAGACCTCTTTTTCGATGCTAAAGCAACCCCATAAATACTAACCACTAACCCCACAATTTTCTATAAAGGGAGATAGCAGGAAATAAGATATGAAGTATTGCGAGCTGTCTAATAATGAGTAATCTCGTACCAGAGACCGTGCTGGCGCCGCTGGTCTTCCTGGTGGCATCAGGAGGCGGCGCGAGCTCCAGCTCCTGCTGCGACTGCTCGTAGAACACCTGCTTGAGCGCCTCCAGCACCGTCACGCCGTCCGTGAACACGCGGTACGTCAGCAGGAACGTGTTCAGGAAGTCCACAGACAGGAAACGCAGGTCTGGGAGCATTCAGCTAGTTTTAGGCCCAGTGTAATTAATAATCTCAAACCAACCCATATTTTCCGGGTAACTAGTAAGAACACTTTTGATTAAGTAAATGATTGTATGAATTATAAACCCCTCTTTTTATAAAATGCACGAGGATGTAGGTATTGTTATCATAAGTACACTGTGTGTATATACTTACGATGAACTTAACAACTTCATCACCGAAGAGGTCGAAGGAGCGTAATTAGTGGAACCATTGATTCACTGAGCTCATTTGCATTATGATTTCTTATGTTTATGCGAATGTTAGACATTGAAATCAAAATCCGTTAAGTGCTTTGTCTTATTTAAATCTCGTTTGCATCCTTTAATGTGATAGGAGAAGAGCATAGTACTTAGTATATCAGTGGATTGAATTGAATTTAATTGTTGGTTTAGCTAAGATCTAAGCTAGAACCTCACGAATCATAAAACCAGCGTCTCGGGTATAGTTCATGGTTGTTTCCCTAAGCTAAGTAGCAAACACCACTGACCAGTAAGTCGTTGCAACAGCCTCTGAGGCGTGGCTGATCGTATCTGCGGCACCTTGCAGGAGTTGAGCGTCCTGCTGAAGCGGATGTCGACGTCGTCGGTGAAGAGCGCGCGGTCGGACCTGCAGGCCGGCAGGCTGGCCGACGCGCCGCCGCACGAGCCACATGCTCTCAGCAGAGCTGTGAGTGCGGCGCTCTCCATGCATTGTGCTAGCTCGCTTGTCCATGCAGCTTTCTCCTGTACTGTTGCTGCCACTGTTGGAAATTATATTATTGGTGTTTATTATGAAGATAGATAAAGCACTGCTGTAAAAGCCAAAGTAGTTGGCAATATTTTCAGAACAGACACAATTTAGCAAATTTATCGATTTTGTTTAATTTATTTATTTAATTTAATTGCAATCGTGCCGTAATACAACTACGCCACCGAGGCAGTAAAATTGCTGTAATAAATATAAATATAAATCTCACCTAAATGCGCACAGATCTGTTCCCCCTTGACTTCGACGAGTATTTTGAAGTCCTTGCCCTGGTAGATGTCCCCGCCGGGCGACGAGCACACTGAAGTAGAATCTAAA
This sequence comes from Sphinx pinastri, assembly GCA_947568825.1. Lineage (NCBI taxonomy): Eukaryota > Metazoa > Arthropoda > Insecta > Lepidoptera > Sphingidae > Sphinx > Sphinx pinastri. Next base: position 15,999,489 of record OX387629.1, read on the forward strand.
ATGAGCAAACTACTCGTAAACCAATCCCGCCCGGGACCACCTTGAGAATATTAACTTTATAATTACATGTGTAAAATTAAAGAAGTATGAAACAAAGCTAAAGAAAAATCTATCTTTTATAACTAACGTTCAAATGACAAATGACAAAATCTGATCGTAATCATTCTCCAGTTTTTATTTTGGTTGAAAACCTTTCGTAATATATTCGTTTAACTATCTGTATTCAATATTCTCCTACCATCAACCTGTGCAAACATGAAATTGGATTGTCTATACTTTATCTTAAATTAAATCACCATTTATTACAAACTCGCTTTTGCTTGCGGCTTCGCCCGCGTGAAGGAGATTTTCCAGGATAAAAGTCCCGCTAGGTATTTTTTTTTTCGGTGGCAAAAGTAACTTAAATCCTTTTCAGTGTCTCAAACTATGTCCATAGCAAATTTCATTGAAATCCGTTCCGTAGTTCTTGAATTTATCTTTTTTCTTTTTTAACCTGACTATCCCGTTTGTTAGTCTGACGAGGGTTGGCTTATACAAACACACCGGACTTTAGAGAAAGCGCTTTAAGCGATCGCAACCCTTGAATTAAGTGACCATGCTAAGGGCAACCCACTAACGGGTTACGAACCTCGGCTCAGGACGGTCACTGGGAGAGTATGAGACATCAGCAATTAGTGGGGAAGATTGGTGTTTAACCTAATGCAATCCATTTATTTCGTCGTCACGCGGGCCGGAACTGTTAGGGGGGGTCGGGGGGGCGACGGGGAACACGGCGAGATCCTCGGCGGCGAGGACGGAACTGCGGCCTTATGCAGTGTATGAGTTTCAAGAACTCGTTCTTTCGACGAATAGCCAGAGTGATATCGTCCTCTGGGTCGATTAAAACTGAACGCGGCCGTCTCCATTTGGCGCGGACGAATGGAGTAGAGTTTATCGCGTACAGACAGTGGCAGGTGACTTTGTTTATACCATTTAGGGAAGAATACAGCATAATATTATAATACTTCTTCAGCTTCTTCATATATTATGGATAGAATATATTAACGATCTATTCGAAGTAGCGCACCTATAATGCAGTGTCAACCTGCGACCGATCGCTGTGGTTGTAAGTACGAAACGTCTGCAGAAAAAACCTCTGGCTTCATTTGAAGACCTAAAGCCTATATAATAATAATATGAATACAGTTTACATACCACCATCATATTGCTTGAAAGGTTGTCGAAAAGCAATGTACGTTGCAACGGTAGTCGTCGCACGATTAAAATATACGTGTGACCATTAGCTCTGAAGTAGTGGATGGTTACCATCGTCTGAAGAAGTCATCTAGTATTAAGACCTCTATAATCGGAAATACAAAACCTCCTTACCATTATCATGGTTTGAAGGATCCTTAAAAAGCACCGGGTGATGCAATGTGAGCCTAGCACATTAAGAGAACTGCATCCTGCTACCGGTTCCTCTACCTCGTATTAACAAACAGATGCGGAGAATCTTCTGCTTTTAAAGATTACTAAGGTTTCCTTACCATCGTCATCATGGTTGGAAGGATCCTCAACAAGCAACGCGTCATGCAGTGGCAGTCTGCCGCATGGTGGTAGATGCAGCCTGCCGCCAGTCGCCCTGGTCGTCAGCAGCAGGTGGTTGCTGAAGAGAAACGCCTGTCTCGCCTGCAGTGTTGCTCTACGACCTTTGCCCACCACTTGGGACAGTGTTCCTAAAAATATTACATGATATAATACATTTATTTCTAAGGAGAGTAAGGGAAGAATTTAGTATTTACTGTAAATGAAATTAACTGAAAATCAATAAAAAAATATTAAGCAATTGACTGAGATTCTAAGAGTTACAATAGGGCGCAATCTTAATTAGCGTAAATCAAAATATGTTTTTACATTATCACATTGCTATATTAAAAGTACCTACCCTGCCGTATGAAGACCTGGTTGACGTCGAGCAGTATGTCGCAGCCCTCGATGATCATCCGCTCCACCGCCAGGTTCTTCCGCAAGTTCTCCGTCTCGCTCACCTACAAACAATGACATTTTGTATATACCATGTGAATCTGATACAAGCGTAATTTGAATGCGTAGCTCAGTAGCTAGAATGTTTTGGAAGTAGTCAAAGCAGAAAATTCTGTTTAAATTATCATAACAAAAACACACATCACGTCTTTAACCCCCAAGGGAAAGGCAGAGGTGCGACCAGGGCGCAAACCTATGGCCAAGTGTGTTCCGTCACACGATGTGATACGATGCGAGCCTATCGCCTTAACGGGCACAAATTCGAGACTCTGGGCTGATATTGAGCAAAAAATCCTATATCACTTCGCCCCACCCGGGATAAAAAAAGCAATGAGAGGTGTCAAGGGACACCCGGATGGAACGAAGTTCTTTTCGATTAATTAGTGAAGGAATTGTAATAAAATTTTATTTATATAACAGAGTGTGTATATATATAAATATATAAATATTTTCCTATTTCCGTTCCAATACATAAGTTTCTAGAGAAAAAAACAAATAAATACGTGGCACTCGGAGACTACCGCGGTAAAGCTATTGCATAGCATTTTTATCACAAATTTTGATTGACTAAACACAAATTCGATCTTACGCTTACCACATAAAGTAGATTTTTAAACGCGAGCAAAGCACGTTTAGTCTTGTTATTGATAAATGTCAGTAGTAGTAAAGTAGAATAAATCAACAAAATTTGAAAAAAGAATTTTACGTTCAATTCTTTTGTACTCGTGCCGTGCCAACGCTGGGGAAATAGCTTCTACGCAATGTATTTAAGGTTCATATTAGATTAGTAAGAAATGGTTTTAATGACTTTAATAAATAAAATAAATAAAAATATACTCGTTTCAAGAATTATAACTTCTACGCATTGTATTTAAGGTTCATATTAGTAAGATAATAGAAAAAAGTGTCGTGACAACTTTCCGTCCAGCCCCCTTTCACAACGCGCGATAAGGAACTTCGTTCCAAAAATATTGTTCAAATTCCAGATATTTACCAAAGCATCCAAGCATTTATTAAGAAGCTGTTTATTATATTTGTATAAAACTGCCTCGTAAAGTACCTGTCATGCCGTAATAACTCATCGAAAATTACATCATTCTCATCAGAGTACATACCGATTGTTCAGTCATTGAGAACGTCAAGGACAGATCGATTTTTGATATTTTAAGCCCAAGTATGAATACAGGACACCTTGAACTTTCACGTAAATAGATAATACAACATTTGTCGTCGTTATTACATAAAAGTACCGATACGATTGGTGATTGTTGTGACATAAAATACCGTTTAGTGGAACACAATGACCATATACTTGGAGGAAACTTGGCATAGTTTACTTTTTTGCGTCAACCGGTGTATGACGTCCAGGTTGATATAATCTGGCGACCGTTGTGGTATGCAATGACTTTCTAGGTCGCTTTTATATTTAGACTATGGTAGGTATACTTAAAAACATACCTTATAGTTACTTTACTAAGCCAAGACAAATAAAAATGACCACGCGATAACAAACAATGAAAATTCCTGTTGTCTTATTCAACTGTTATTAGCACCACAATTTCATTATTATAGATCAAAAATATATTTACGTCGATTTTAGTAAAGGGTTGAATGTTATTTGACTTGTGCACTATAATTACGCATGAAAAAATCAGCAAGACCAATTTATTTCGTATGTTTTACAACCTTTCCAAGACAAGAAGCTTTTGCAAGACCTTTAGGCCATATGGTTTCACTAATAAAACCCAACAGTATTACATGTGAGACATACCTCGTCATGCATCTGCCTTGAGAGTTCCTCTAGCTGCGCCCGCGCATGCTGTAGGCTGCGCCGCTCCACGTGATCATGCGGCGTGTGGGCCAGCAGCTCGTGCAGGGTTATTATGTAGCGAGGGATCTAGGAGGAATATTGCCTATTACAGAAACAATTATAGGCGTATAAAGAGGGGAGGCCGGGTGGGCCTAAAACTCTTAAAAAAAGTTGCTCTAATCCTAATTCATAATGCTTATAAAAATCTCCCCTCAATACAGATATTTCTAAAGCAGATATCATAAATTTCCCGACCCTTACCTGATGCATAGGATACGTCAGAAAGGTCTCCAATGACCTGCCCTGGCAAGCGGACTTGCTCTCCAGACGGGTCAGTAGCTGCGCAAACGGCTGGCTCTGCTTGCACTCGGTGAGCACTTGCAGCGAGTAGTGGTGGTTGCGCACATACTCCTGGTATATCGTCAGCATGGGCAGCAGCATGTCGAAAAGATCACCTGCGATCGTCGGTTTAGGGATTGATTTTAGCTGTTGGGTGGAAACTGGATTCAAAGCTAAGAAGCAGGTGCATAGATGCAAAGTTAATTAAAAATTGGGTTATGTATAAAAATAATCTTATTAAGGAACCGCGTAGGTATTTAGTCTTATCATGATTGAAATCAGGAACATCAATAATTTACACCAACAGGCGATAAGTTGATAGTTGCTTCAACTAATTGCTATATTAATCAATTTAATTGTCTTTTATGTCTAATGCAACAAGTTAAGATCGTCTGCGCAAGGCTTAATGGAATGTACTAGAAATACAATATCAGCCCATTATAAATACAAAACCCTGCGTCTATGCCGAAACTTCACTCTACAGTCTGTCCCCCTAGAATATGGCATAAAAAACACGACACGAAGGGTCACGTCGTTTAATTGTGATTGGTTGAAAGATCAACGCGTGAATCACATGTCAGTTTCTCGACCAATCACAATGAAAATATTTACATCTACGTTCATATCGTGTTATAACCTTTATGCCACATTTTAAGGGGGCTGCTACTGTGAATAATTAAGAAACAACTTACCGAGCACTTTGTGTGAAAGACGACATGCATAAAAAGGAAGTGCATAATGAGATGACAGCTGATAGGAAGGAATGGAAGATAATACATGTTGTGCTCTCGCCCCCTTGTGGGGGAAGGGGAGATGAGACTTACCGAGCACCAGCGTTGGCCACGACTCCATCCTCGATGTGAGCCCTTTGAAGAAGATCTGGTGGAGGAACAGCACCGTCTCGCTGTTCAGGAATATTGAATTGACGTCCTCGTGTGTGCATGGCGGCTTCTTTGAGCTCGCCGCCATTTTGAATGGCCGAAGGAAACATGTCACCTTCAAAAACAGTTTTGATTATGTTTGTGTCAAACTTGTTGCTCTTAAAAATGTTAATGTAGGAATACTAAAAAGTAGTTTAAAGGAGATGTCCGCTTTTTGTATGAGTGCTGGGCCTCAAAATCTAACAAGGCTCAAACTTTAGCGATATTAAAAGGGCAAAATATGGAACTTAGATTCATTAAAAACATATTTTTAGACCCCTCCATTCATAATCACCTTTTTTAAAAACGTTCATATTATGTGTAGTTTTCAAGCCAAACAAAATTACATAAATCTCAAAATCGGAGGTCTTTAAAATTAAACGATTTATTGCAAAAGGTTAGTTTTCAGGAGTTCTATCCAAAGATATATAAATTGTCTTGTTTAGAATTTTAGGCCCGTTTTTGGACATGTCCTTTTTCTGTTACATTGTAATGTAAGTCTATCACTACAACAACTTGCTATAAAAGGTTAGATACTCACGGCTACACTCGCTTGAGCCCATTGCACTCACAAATGGACCAATTAGGTTTTAACTTACCAAAATCTCTAATTGCTCAAGATACTCCTCCTCCGCTTCTACCATCTTGAATACGAGGCTGCGAGAATAAATACTTTATTAAGTTGTGAAACAAAACACATTCTTATTTCAAGTCTCCAATTTTTAATCAATGTTTGTTTTATTTTAGCTCGATAAACTAACTTCACAGCATCGGATATTAAGTGAAGTAAAACCAAAGGAAAATGTCGGCAAGGTAAGTTGTATTCCTTGCCGGCAAACTATACCTGCCTAATAACTTGTTCCTTTCCTTGAAGAACTTCATGTTATAAGATCAAACTTCAAATCTGGTACTAAAAGTATTTGTACCTGTTTCGTTTCCTCATGCTCTCTGCGTGGGGGCTCTTGATGTACTGGTCGACGATCTGCTTCCAGCGCCGTCTGCACAGCCATCCGCGGAAGAAGCTCTGCACATAAAACTAACCTCACTTACAAACACTACATCGATTACTCTACTGTTTTTTGACTTTTAATAACTAACTATCGTTTAGCAGAAAGGCAACTCAAATACTTGATTGAGGAGAACAAAATAATTTAAACATAGAAAGTAATTGACACTTCTTGTATTACCTTATCATCCCATTCGTTTAAGATCAGTGGCAAATGATTCTTTTGAAAATGTTTGTAAACGGTGAAATCGTAACCACATTCTAGTTTGCCGGCAAAAAAATGGTCATGGTTTACATCTCTAGCGAGACTATGCGCTGATCCGGATCTCTTAGAACTAAAAGGTTTTATTGGAGAACGCGGTGATCCACGGCGAATCGTTACGTTAATTGAACGATCTTTTTGTGTTCACTGGATAGTAGTAGACAGAAATAAAAAAAACTCTATAGTTCTGTATAAATAACATATCTTACCTTTTGATGAAACCTGGATTTAGAGTAAATTACGTATTATTATTCAAAATGGTGTTGCCATATCAAATTTTCTACACTTGTATCCAGTTGGGACATTTAGATACTTGTTTCCATTTTATTCAGTTTGCTAACTCTTGAATTAAGTGTCGATAGCCTAGTTGGGAATAGAACGGTCTGCCGAGACAATGTCCGGAGGTTCAAAACCTTTGAGTTTTCGAAGTTTTTTTTTTTTTTTTATGGCATAGAATGACGAGACGAGCAAGCCGTTCGCCTGATGGTAAGCGATACGACCGCCCAGTAAACAGTAGTAGCACCATACAGCACCTTGAGTTACAAAGTACTGTGTGGCATTCCACTGCGCTCGTCATCCTGAGGCATAAGATGTTAAGTCTCATTATGTCCAGTAGTTACACTGGCTACAATGTCCTTCAAACCGAAACACAACAGTGCATGCACACTGCTGCTTGGCGGTAGAAATAGACATTGCGGTGGTACCCACCCAGACGGTCTCTTACATATGAGAGACCTACCACCAGTAGAAAACGTTGTGTTACGTGTGTGTTGTTATCAATTATCATTCACTTTAACGGTGAAAGAAAATATAGTGAGGAAACCTACATACCTGAGAATTCTCCATAAGAATTTCAAGGGTATGTGAAGTCTGCCAACCCGCACTAGGCCAGCGTGGTGGACTAGGTCTAAACCCTCTCAGTAGTAGAAGAGGCCGGTGCTAAGCAGTAGGCAGTATAATATAATACAGGGCTGATTGCATTGCATTGCAAAGTGTTACATAATATACTTTCATTAATCTCTGAACTACTTGGTCATTAATCAGGATTTAGCTATTTTCTCTCCATATCTACTCTACATCACATAATTTTTTACTTATAATTAAAACATAAAATTCAATCACACAAACAATAAAATCATAACGCCCAAATGATGTCACACTAACCTGTACTTTCTTGATCTTGCGCAACTCAGCGGGATCGATGTCGGGCGAGTGGCTCGGCGATGAGCTGGAGGTAGAGGCAGCCCTGGTGGACGGCTCGTGCTCCTTCTTGTACGAGCACAGCTGCCAAAAACATCACCATTACTGATACTACAAATAGAGGCACGAATCGTGAGCACACTCGTCATTGTTCGGTTTTACGTCCAACGCGCCGTTGTGCAGCGCGATTAAATGCTTAGTCGATGCTTGTAATCTGTTGGCTCACATGTGCCATGGGATTACTATAGGTACACTTTAGACCAATCTGCTCATACGTTAGCTCGTCCCACTGTTCATCTAAGCTCATGACTTGTACCGTTTACTTTAATAAATGCACTATAAGGGCGAGGATGCCGTGTAATAATCACTAGAAACTCTGGTGGCCGTAGTAAACTCTTCTAGATATCACGATGCCAAAAAGATCGTATTCTAGATGCCATATACTAGTATTTAGTTGATGTAGATAAAGGAACACCATATGAACAAAAAAATTCAAAGCGTGGCAAACCTTAACCTCAAACTTTCGGTGTAAGTCGAAACATAGTACCGTAATCACTTCAAAGGTTTAGGTTAAACTATGTATAAAACCAAAAAGGCAACCTCAAAAACTCAATACTATCTTTATAACTATGTTTCATAGTAACTACGTGCTACGTACTAGCTGGGCTATACAAGGAAATTCAAATAAATTCACTCCACAACCTTTGAAAACGTTAAACAATATTGTTAGGTACATAATCGTGGACCCTGTAAGGCAAGGCGGCCTAGAATATCCCGACTTTATAAATCTAGGTTATGCCAACCTCGGTCCTCAATTTCTTGACCTCGTTACTGAGTTCGTCGCACTGCTGCGCATACTGCCAGCGCGAGGTCCTCTCGCTCTCAACCACCTGGAGGAGGTGCAGTTGCTTCTGCTCTAACTCCTCTTTTTGCAGTAGAAGCTTGTTGAAGCTGTGGATAGAAAAGGACTGAATTCCTTGCGCTGTCTTTTGAGTTTGTAGTGTTTATTTATTTATTAACTCCTATTTAAATATTTTATCTCAATGGATGTAACCTAAGCCTTGAGAATATAAAGTACAACAATTCTAGGAGATAGAACAGAAAATTTTATAAGTAAGCTAGAATAATAAGCTTCTTGTTAATTTATTATTACGTTGCTTTTTTCAGCTCAAGACGCATATTGTTTCTCGAATATCTAAATTGGCTTAAGCCATGCGACGCATAAAGGGTGAAATGGAACCTAAGAAATGCAAAATTATAATTTTCAATAGCTGGTCTTGCACTTCAAATGAATTATCAAATCTCATGTCGGTGTCTAAGTAGCTAGGTAACTTTGCCGGTTAAAAAATAATGGAAACGCTTTCAAATTAAGTACCTACTTCTAATGACAGGTCAGTTTTGATTACGATATAATATATCCTCCTTTTGGAAGTCGTTTAAAAATTGGACAGTATATTATGGGCTGTGAACCATATTCCTAGCTTCAGTGAATACTGTGCGGTTTCTACCACGACGTGCAAGGGCCGGGATCCCCAGAGAAGGCTGATATTAGACAGGTAGTCAGTCGCAAAACTAAGGCAGTTACCTTTCTGTAACATGCCTCGAAAAGTATTTTACAATAACTCTTTTTTTTAATGCAGATGCAAGACAAGATGAGCGTGTCGCTCTCCTGATTGTAAGCGATAAGGCCACCCATATACATATATCTCAGGGTGACGAGCGCAGTGGAGTGCCACGCGGTACTTTGTAATTAAAAGTTTTGTATGATGTTGCTATCGTTTATGGTCGTGTGGTTTACCATCAGGCGAGTGTTATGCTTGTCTCGTCATTTAACTGCAATAAAAAGACGCAGTGCAGTTACCCAGAATTAAATATTAAACATAATTATTGAAACTTTGATTGACTGCCTCGGTGGCGTAGTTGTATTGCGGTACGACTGCAATGCTGAGGTCTCGGGTTCGATCCCGGGGTCGGGCAAAGTGATATTGGGTTTTTCTATTCAGTATCAGCCCGGAGTCTGGAATTTGTGCCCGATATGGCGATAGGCTCGCCCCCTATCACATCATGGGACGGAATAAAAATGACGAAAAGTGGGTGCATTAGTTGCGCCTCTGCCTACCCCTTCGGGGATAACAGGCGTGAGTATGCGTATAATTATTGAAACTGCACGTTCAACCTTTTTACATTACTGATCCAACCGCTTTAATTTACTTTAATGCGTTGCTAAAGGTTAGCGGTCAAGCGAAAGTGTAAATTTTTAATCTAAAAGATAATCGCCCACATTACAGTGACAATTGATTACTGTCAATGAATATGGATATAATCTTACGCTAATATCCTCCAAGGATTGGGTAGATATGAAACTAATGTCGAAGGTACACACCTTGTCGATCGTTCATGAAATAATTGGGGCGAACAATTATGTTAAACACAAATTCCAATCCCGGGGGACTGGCCTAGCAATTTAACCCGAAATTATTCTCGAAACAATTTGGTACGTCACCATTACAATTTAAATGAATCGATGTTTATTATCTACATGCAGGCTCTCTCTTCTTAGTAATAGGTTAGTTAATTCCTCTTCTTCCGTGAAAAGACAATATCGAGGGCTAAACTGCAAGCGAATCGTAAATTGAAAATAAATAAATATCCTACTTTTAGCCATTTATAAGTTGTTTTGACGCAGGGGATTAAACAATAGACTGAGTGGATTAAAGGATTAAGTTATATCTAGCTGTCTAGAAAATGCAGACAAAATTTATGAGAAAGGTGAAGCGATTATATAGTACAAAAAATGATACACTATTTTTTTGCATGAGGAGTACAGCTACTTATACCTATTATAAGTTATATACTACAACACCGAGATACCAACCAAAGCCTCAGTGCCATTTTTGGCGATTATGGCTTGCTACGGTTTTCTTTGGAAAAATACCTAGTTAACTGAGCTACCTAAACCTACAACTTAAAAAAAGACAGCCGCACAATCGCTCCATCTCTTTCTACACATTCATTCTCTAGTCATTAGTGTGCTGTTTAACCGCAAAGTTTGTCACAACAGCACGCAGTAAACGCGGGTTTATCATTTTAATGATAATATGACATATTGCCGGTCGCGTTAATTATGAGTCGTGGCGTGAGGCATAAATTGCCACTTTTGATACGATTATTAAATGAAGTTCGTGGCTTAATTTCTTCATTAGTGTAGTGGCAAGGGAAAGCTGAAATTTTGGTTATTAATCTCAATAAGAGTGGCAAAGAGTCGTGAAATGTAGGGTTTGGATACGATTTTCAATAAGAGTAATGGCATTTCCTGTGTATTGATTAGTCTATCATGTTAAACCCACTCACTAATAATGTTGACAAATAATTTGAGTTTAAAAAAAACAAAATACAGGTTTTTAAATTAAGTATTAATTAAATGATAAAGATATTTCAAGCGCAAATTCTCGATATCTTACGTCAAATATAATAAAATACTGAGGAAATCGTATGTATTCCAAACACTACTCGTATTAAACCCAATACTCGTGACGCTGCAAGGCTTAATCCGACGGTAGCAACTCCTAGACATGCTTTGATCTTTGATGAAAGGTTTGCCATAAATACAGGTATATAAGGGCAGCTTCCGTGGCAACGCCGATGTAAGGTGACCACACGTTCAAACGTATCCTATTAATACTTATATAGGCTTAGGAAATTAATATGAAATTAATGAAACCAAGTTCCATAAATTAGTTGAAGATGCGATGAACAGAAACCGGTGGAGACAACTAATCCGCTCAAAATGCGGTACATCCAATGATGACCACGATCCTCAGTCATGAGGGACCGACCACAGAGAGAGAGAGGCTTAGGAAGGATTGTGATGAAGTTTCAAAGTTTGAAACTGAAAGAAGCACAAACTGCTGAATAGATTTGAATGTTTAGCAGATAGACAGTCCAAGTCCTGATTTATTAAGTTCATAGTCTACTTTTTTATTTCGTAAAAGACCACAACACACACAAACATCACGCCTTTATTCCCGAAGGGGTAGGAGGAGGAGGAGGGGTGGTAGGAGGTGCAACCAAGGAAATAACTTTTCACCATGTGTGTCCCACCCCATGATATGATAGGCGGCAAGCCTATCGCCATTTCGGGCACAGATTTCAGACACCGGGCTGATAGTGAGTAGAAAGACCCAATATCATATTTCAAGACGCGGGACTCGAACCCGGGACCTCAGAGCGATGACATACCGCGCACGCAATAGAACTAAGCCACCGAGGTAGTCAAGGATAAGTCTACAGTGGGACTTATTCCTAGAGGTCTTTAACGCTAAACTGTGAGCCATAATTCACACAAACATTATTCATATGTTCTGCTCCACAATCGACAACTACCCTTTGAATCACGACTACGATCAAACAACACACTGCATGATTTCACTTCATAATTTGATCTCGTTTTTGTAAAGCTTTTTCGTAGTTTTATAACCTTTTAATTGCATTTTCATTGATAAAATTGACTTTCCATAGCATTATAATGCTCTTTGAAATTGACTCGTCATATGCCACTACTATACAGAAGCTATGAGACAACAGAAAAAAAATACAAACCTTTCTGGCCTTTGAGTCTTTATACACTTCGAATGCATTTCACTAATAAAATGCCTCGCATTCAACATTGATAATTTGTAAAAGTAGATTATCCGCTGGTCCACCGATATTCCTTTGTATGCAATTCGTGATGCTGATAGCTCGCACATAATCCGCTTTCAGGCTTTCACTACACATTAAAGGGAATCATAGATTCCGTCGAATACAGTTCATATGAGAGCATTGGATATTCGTATAGGGAGGGGATTTTATCGAAATTTACATTAGTCTGCTCAGAGAACTTTATCGATATTATGGACTAATTTTGGAACCTGTGGATTTGAAGGAATTTTCAAAATTTCAAGAGGTAAATTCTGTCGGAAACACTAGTATAACACAACGTAATAAAACTTTAAATTGTGTTGTAAATAAAAAATCTGATGTTACTGTTTTTGGGCGGGCGCGGCGCCTAACGAGTTGTTTGTCTCGTCATTAATTTATACAAAAAGCCCGTATGACTAGGAAGTTTAATTTTTTTTGACCTCACTAGTTAATGTTTACACGTGCTGTGAAAAGGTCAAACGGCATATGATTGTGTGCACACGATTTTAATCAAGCTAATTGCAATATTAAAAACTACACTTAATATGACTGTTTTTACAAAAGTTAGTTATGAATGGAGGGGTCTAAAATATTTTTTTAATGCATCCAAGTTCTATATTTTGCCCCTTAATATCCCTAAAGTTTGTGCCTGGTTAGATTTTGAGACCCAGCTCCCATACAAAAAGCGGTCATCTACTTTGAAAGATATTTTTGTATGAATATCTTTTATCGTACATATAATCTCTGTAACCACATAACTAATATCAAAAAAGTTTTATTAGTCTGTTTGATTGATTCTAGCTTGAAAGATAGGATAATTTTAAACTTGATAGGTGGCGCTATTGTCGATGTATAAAATCACAGAGTCTAAAAAGATTTCCTAAAAATGCTGTCTAGGTTGAAGGCGGTCTTTGGCAGCTGCCGGGCCCACTAGTCGTTGTAATATTAACAAGTATTCTTCTTTCTTGCCCTTATCCCACCCGCTTATCAACCTACTTATAGGTTTCCTTTTTATTTATTTATATCCTTTGTTGTATAAAAACTAGGTTCTTAAAAATAAATTACAATCTAGTCTATAAGACTAATAAGCAATATCATTCTAAATTAATTTGATAGGTAATAAGGTTACTAGAACTAAGAATGGTGTACTGAGCACTTTCTTAGAGTCTATAACATAAAAACACTTTGTTCGTGAGACATATACTGTTACAGAAGTGATTTGGTTTAAAGTCTAAAACCGGCAGCCAGCTCGACGTTCGCATTCTTTGGGAAATCCAAATCTGAGTCAGATTTCAAAATATTTGTAGGAGCTCTGTGAATATTGCTTCTAAATTAAGAACTTTAATGAGTTATGTGAAGAGACTATTTTTGACATTTCTCGTATTCTATATCGATATATTTAACCCCAGATATATCGATAACAAGAGTTTAAATATCATCCCTATCCACACAAAGCTTAGTATCAAAGTAGGTACCAAATATCGATACGCAACTCCTAGGCTCCAAACGTGCCGTCCTCGACCTGGTTGCCATGACAACGCATCTCCCTTACACTCTACCGGCAGACATTTTCCGTCGTAGGTATTATAATGCTCTTTAGCAGACATGCTTACGAAACATTTTCAATTTCGTTTCGAGACGATGCAATTTATCGGCATTTTTAACGGAAGTAACCTATATACTGGCAGGGAGGTAACACTACCTTTTCTCTGACCTCGTTCTTCATTCGCTTTTTTTAAAGGTCAGTATTGCAGCTGTTGATAAGCTTAAATCTGTAACTAGAAAATAGGTAGAGGACCGACACTTCACAGAGTTTACATCTGGTCCAATTTCTATGTGATTGGAGGTGAGCCTAATATCATATGCATCAGTAATTCTTATCCCGCAGAACAGACACGCTTTAGGGCAACACACGTGTATCTCTTCGAATACAATAATATGGTTAGCATTGTTACAATATATTAGCATTCTGCACTGTGCATTGTCTGTATGATGCTTAACAACACAACTCCTTTACCCTACCCTTATCCACTCAAGCTTGAAGTACCAAGATTGGATATGGAACGGGCACTGGCACCAAATTTTAAAATATACCAAGGACATAAATAATTTCTATTGTCCTTGTTTAATTATCTATGTCAATTCTATTTGATACATTTGCCATCCGTCTGCCGTCGCATCAGCACTACTTCTGAAGACCGCATGAACCGGGATCCCGGGGAAGCTCCCAGAACAGGCAGGTCGCCGCGCCGTAGTATGTCCCTTATTTTTATCCTGTGTCCCTTGTCTGTTTTTTCCGCATATACGTATATCACTGCCAGTGCACAAAAACCGCCTACTTCATACAGTCCACTTTAAACTTTGTGAAAATTGTGGGGTTTTAATAACCATCACAATAAAAATGCTGAACTTCGAAATTGAATATGATACTTCTCTACCTAAGTATGGTTTACCTAAAATTCCTGTACAAGCTCTACGATAGTGATACCCGATTAAACCCAAGTTTCACAAAGCCCACAAACCAAGGATCGAGAAACATCTAAATAATTCATTCCACTTTATTATTTATAAGCCGCGCTCCTCAACGCAGAATTAGCCCCGAATATTTATTGGTTTTAAATTATGCAAATTTCAATTCTATGGTACCTGCAGACCGAGGATTTTTCTTTGTTATAGTTGTAAATACTTTTATATCGCCTCCTGGGTTTAGTGGCAAAGTAGGTATATCAACTGAGCTTACGGACTGAAATGGGTCGTATGACGTTGACTGGACAAGACTTTTTAACATTATTTAATTATGATCCCCTAGGAGCAAGTCGACGTCAGGCTAGGAGCCCATAGTCTGGTATTTACCAGATAAATGGCAATAGATTCGCCTCCTGTTATATGGGCCCTAACATAGCTGAAATGAGGGTTTGATACATCTCTGCACAACCCTGAAAAGGTAAAAGTCTTGATGCCATTTAGGAATAACCCGAACCACCATCACATCAAAGTTGTTTGTACTACACTGCCAGAATAAAAAAAAACATGTAATAAAGCGCCATAACGTCTTGTGCCATCTCCTGTACCCTGAACTTCATGTAACTAGAGTAAACACCGGTGTATACCACTGGCCCCACTTTTAATAACGCGCTTAGCTTTTAAACTACGAAAGCTTAGTTCGTGGTTTTTGTGTGATTCGTGCAAATCACATAATATAACCTTACTTTATCGCTAAGAGGTAGACAGAGGTTTATGTATACATAACATCTGCATATTCTAATTTTAAAAAAATCTGAAAACTAACCTATAATTGATAAAATATTTAAAAAATAACAAAACAACACTGAATTATCCACCTCAATTAAGGATAAGTAGTAAATAACCAATATTTACTAAAGTAAACCTACAAATATCCATACCTAAATACATTTAAATAATCAGCATAATTTCAAAGCGATATACCGTTAAATAATCTAAGCCTATTCTTAGGCCGACAAGACACAGGTAAGAGATACAAAGGTAAATATGTAGTATCGGGCGATTGTGTGTCAGGGACAGTATGACCTTAATCCCATGGCGTCGTCATGGTAACTGCGGGAGAGGCTCAGGTCCATTCCCGTTACAGGCACCGTACTATGTGCTCCGCGTTACCAGAAATAACTTTGTGCGGATTTAACCGGCTTCTGATTCGGTGCCCGACATTTTAAGTAGCTAGAGGTTGTTTTAAAGGTTAATGCTTGTATCGTTTGCGACATTAGTATTCGTTGGATGTCTTTTGGTTTTAGAAGTAAAACGTAGAAATATAGATTCACATTCAAATTAATTCGTGACGCTTTTAATGTAAAAGTTATAAGATCTCAAGTAGAGCCGGCTCCCATCTCTACGAACTCTACATATCGAACTCTCACATAAAGAATGGCTTTTCTAACCAGCTTGTTTCATAGCTTTCACAGAGTCACTTATATGGAATTAACAAATTAAGTCATTGATCTTTAATAACTCTACTATGCAATAGTAGTATTTATAGTATATAGTAATATTATAGTAATATTTTTTTTAGAAATGTCAGAGGTGTGCGCCCTTGGGTTTTGAACCTGCGGACATTCGTCTCGGCAGTCCGTTCCACTCCCAACTGGGCTATCGCCGCTTTCAGTACAAAATATGAAAATATTGAAATAAGACATGATTTATAAACAAAAAAGTTTTAATCCTCAAGCGCGACAAAATTTGAACTTAGCCAATGTCGACCAAAATATCGCATAAATATCTCTAACCCTTCTCGATGTTTTGACCAAAACATCAGCTCTCTCAAAAAGTAAAATAAAAAGCTACTGAATATAAGTAAAAACAACATTCTTAACAATGATAGGTAGTGTACCGATAACGAAATATGATATTTTAAAAGTTATTGTAATAACACCAAAAGGTCACATGAAGTAATAACAAATTATAGAATGTATATATTGCAGGTATTGTCTTGATATTTGTAGCAATTGTAGCGACTAGCGAAAATTTTAAAAAGACAATATAATATAAACAATGTTGCTTACTTTTTAAAATGTTTACTGAATACAATGCAATGTTTCATAAATATTGCGTTAATTGTAGTTATAATTACATATAGTTTTTTCTAAATAATTTACAAAATTAACATAAATCTCTGGTAAGGATTCAATACTTTTGAGGAAAAAGTAATGCCACATGTGCTAACTACATAAACACTCACGCATTTTTTTAGTTCCAAAGGGTTAGGCAGAGGCGCAACTAGTGCACTCATTTTTCGCCATGCGTATGCCGTCCATCCATCCATAGGGGCCAAGCCTATCGCCTATCGGGCACAAATTCCAGACTCCAAGCTAATACTGAGTAGAAAAACGCAATATCACTTGTCCGACCCGGTGATCGAACGCGAGACCCCAGCACTGCAGTCGCACTTTATACAACTACGCCACCGAGGCAGTCTAACTGTTATTTAAAAACCAAAGAGATTGGAATAAAACATTGAATTAGCCAAACTGAATAAGTTGTGGTATTCTAAACCTATCGAAATTTAATTATATTCAAGTTAACTTTAATAGTTCGATGCTGATGCATTTTAAAGTTTTTATACGACAAAGTTTACTTTTATCATGGGACGGAAGTAAGCTAGTTCTACATCTGCTTAACCTTTCGAACATACATAACAACTTATGTCCTTGTTTCATTATTTACTTTACAACTATTATTATTGTAATTCGTAATTAGTCTATATGATCATTCACCCGATAAAACGATGAATCAATAAATTATTCAGGATTATTGGTCACCCTGTCATCAAAAAAAAACATCACAAATGATGAGTTCGCGTGTGTGGTGTCACCGTGATACCGTCACAGTTACGTTATTAAAAGACAACGCACATGTAAATGTTTAGGGCTATTTTGAAACGTAACTCATGAAAAACATGCGAATACGTCGTTGCAATAATACCTAGCCCTGGTATTTTTTTTATTTATTAGGGATTCAAACAGAACAATATACATATTACCAAAACAGTCAATACTAACACTTAATCCAATTAAGTTTCCATAAAAAAGTAATACATAAACAGATAGTGGATACATACGACAAACTAAATAATTAAACACAGTAAGTTAGTAATTTTTAGTAGCTTTACTGGCCACTGCTTAGCACGGGCATCCTCTGCTACTGAGAGGGTTTAGGCCTTAGTCCACCACGCCTACTTGGGTTGGCAGATTTCACATACCTTTGAAATTCTTATGGAAAATTCCCAGGTAGGTATATAAAGTGGATATTTGAAATACGACAGAAAGGGCTACTACATACTTGAACCATTATTGCTACTTCATATGTTTTGAAGATATTAATATGTGCATTCAAAGATTTTGAAAAATGTACAGCTGGGACGGAAAGGCGCAATCTACGCAAAAAAATTGATACTAATGCTCGATTTTAAATAGAGTCGATCACCAGCTTCACGTCCCGCCCCGCCCTTTGTTTGACGAAACCTTTGCTTAAAGGATCAATAGACTCTACTGGACCATCCGAGATTTGAGTACCTACTTCTAAAGTCAGAAATTGCTAAAAACTTACTTCATATATTTTGCAGTAAATGCAATTCCAATTCGCTTTAAAAATGTTATAAAGGTTGCAAATGTACAATTGCCAGCGCACGTCTGCTTTCTAAACAAAAAAGTTGCCTCAACGGTTTGTGCTATATGCAACTTCTAAAACTAACAAAACAGCTTCATTAGAATTTTTAGGAAAAATAGCTAATTTTTAAATTGAATGTCGGTTCTTGATTTGTTAGACTGTCGTTTGATACATTTAAATAGCTACCGAACTTTTATTGCTCACAACAGATACTTTTACGTTGACGCAACTGCATGCACTTTTGTGAGATATATCCTGGAAATAAAATTGCTAGCACCCTACACAAAACTATCCTCAAATAATATCAACCAACAATAAACGAACAGAAGTAGTTGCAACTAACCTGGCTTCCCGGATGGCGTCGACCCAGTGAACGCAGTCGACTTCCGAGGCGGCGCGAAGCTCGTACTGACGCTGGCTCTCACGTCGGTACGATATCGTGAAGCAGAACTGAATCATAATAACTTTATAATACATGTAGTTTTACAGTAGAGGTAAGCAACGAGCAAGTGGGTAAGTAAATGGGCCAAGAATAAACATACATGAAACAACATTAGAACAATTTACGAATTAGTAAATTTATTGACCTCAGCTTTCGCTTGTGGTTTGCAGACCGATATACCAGAAAGGACCCTAATTATCATCTAGTTGCTACTTACTTATCACTTAAAGAACTACATCTTTCAGTAAAAGAACCTAGATATTCCTACTTCAAATGCTAGCGATGCACGATTCCTTTGGTATTGTGAATGTTCAGGGCGGTGATGATTACTGACCATCCTAAGATCCACCAGTTCGTTTACCTTCTTCTGTAAAGAAAAATGCACTTACCGACGCGTTCCGCTCCATGGGTGTTTTGCTGAGCCGCTCGCAGTAAGAACCTTCTAGAAGCAACACTCCTGTCGGCCGCGTGTTGTTCTCCGACTCGTAGTAAAATAACATGTTCTGCACACAAAGATCAATTGGTTATGAACTTAAAGACTGGAAGATTAAAGTATAATATTTTAAAATTTTGAACTTCTTTATTCATAGTATATTTTCTGACACGGTAATGGGAGACTGTACTTGATGGTAAGTACTAAGTAGGTGATATGCAGTCCACACTGTTATTATTTACGTTATGATTTAAATTACTATCAAACGTTATTAATCCACGTTTAATAATCACTTATTTGTAACGTTTTCCCTTACGTCAAACAATTTGAGATTCAAGAGCCGAAACACCAATTAGATTAATCACTAATTTAAAGTATGTGTTTTCACAAGGGACCTCAATATAATAAACATCAAATTACAGCGTTTGTCGTTACCTGATAGAGGACGAACCATCTCAACTGCCATTTCGTGTTATCCGAACTTCTTTTGTGCAAGTAGCCCGCCTGAAACAAAAAAAACATTATATTATTTCCGGTAATTGCCTGTTACTACCTTCTGGTTGTGGGTGTACCCACTAGAAAATCGTTCCCCAGAAAATAAAACCTCTGGAAAACTTTTTCCAGTATAAAACGTGTTGCCTAAGTATAAAATGTTTATCTCGGATTTGGTCTAAACTTCTCCAGTGTAAAGCGAATTACCTAAATAATATGTGTTTAAACCGTATGTGATCTAATTATGTCCTAAATTGCATCCAAATACATTCAGCGGTTAATGCGTTAAATTCCAATCATCCGAACAAAAATATCTTCACCAATCACATTTATAATGTTGATCGAAAAAAGGATAACATAAACAATGATTTTGTTATTCTATAAAGGCCATTATAGCCTGTAATTAGTAGGCATTCAGAGACATGTATTAAGCCTTAAATGAACGTTGTATACACATATCTTTATGATACATATTCTGATAGAATTCCTCAGGCGTTTGACAATATAGACATACAAAGAGCTGCGTCCTCTTATAACATTTCTGAGATGAAACACCCATGACCCAAATTATTGAAGCAACTTTTACACGCACCTTTGCCTACGTGATAAATTTCCGGAAATAAAAGTAATGTCCCCGAAGGGCTAGGCAGAGAAGCAGTTGACAAAACTTCGCTTCGCTTATACTATGTCCTTTGATATGGTATGGTGCAGCGCTATTTCCAGCCCAAACTCCAGTCCTTGATAGCTTAAGTGTGTTTTTCAGAAGCACTTTTACAAATTATTAAATTTCTAGAATTGCTGAGCATGGAATTAAAAATAATAGATGATATAGGAATCACTCCAAAATTCAGTACCAAGTAACATTACTTTAAAAGGTCAAAACGAAGTACTGAGAATTAATGAATAAAAATATATCTCCAATTAAGAGTTGCTTCGTGTAACAGGACCGTATCGAGGGTGGTAGGAAGCAAGTTAGGGGCTATTACCCCGCCTACAAGGAGCATGTGGTTTAGGAAGGCTTATAAAAAATAATGACATGGTAACGAATAACTAAAATCGTTCATTGTGGTCGGTTCACCGAGGATGCTGCAATAAAATTCTATTCATTGTTACTGTTGCATAGAATTCGTTGCTCAGAGGCTTAGAAACCACATTTTTTTTAGGATTACCGCAAATATAATATTAATATCGCCGACCAATTAATTACTATTTAATATTTATAATTAAACCACATATTGTAAACGGGCACGCTAACTAAACATTGCCTTGAAAATGACAATTCCGTTAAAAAATGTCGCCGAAAATAGGATCAGGCTGAGGGCCTATAATCCCCAAATACATCCCCGTCAGCAAGAAATTCAAATATCCAGTGTTTATTTATAAAGAGAGCAAACTTATTCTTTAGAATATTGTCTTAAAAAGTAACTTGGTCAGAATTGTTATAATTTATGATTGAAACAAAAATAAATGTCTTTATTATATTCTCATTGTGAATATTTTAAGGTTCTTAGTGAGAAATCTAATATTGGACACTTTAGAGTTTTCCATAAGAAAGGTGAAGGTACTTACGCAAGTCTGCTTACCCGCATCTTAGCGTGGCGACTATGACGGCCTTTCCCTAAAGTCGACTAGACTTAGGCCTAGGGCAACTATAACTTTGGGCGGTCGATCACAAAATGACAAACACATGCAAATTTTAATTACTATTTCTCGACTCTTCTCTTTTTATAGGAGATATAATAGTGAAAATGAGCTTCAACAAAAAAAAAAACAAACTCATTAGTCGCGGCAGTCTAGGGCGGCCATAAGTGCAAGTCCGCTGAGTAGTGGGCAAAGGTCTTAACCCGTCTTAAAGGTAGAACCCGTGTATATTAGTAGAACCCTATAATATAGGGTGGATATTATAATAAGGGCTTGATATCCCTTACTCACCTGTGAGTGATCATATTGCGCCCTCTCTGAGAGCGCGATTAGTTGCCCATCGTTCACGCGAATGGACCGCTGAATCTTCGGACTCAGCATGGTGACTTCAAACTCTGTAACAAAACATTATTTTTAACCCATACCTACTACAAAATAACTACAGTTTGTAAGTACGAGAAAATAAACAGTTTATTGCTACTATATGGTAGGAAGATAATTACGTAATTTAAAGGTGCGAACTGAATTAAAAATTAACGCGGAAAATTAAAAAGAAACAAAAACAAACGAATGAATAAATGCATATTTATTATTTAAAAATTTAAATTTTGTTGTTTTTTTTCTTCGCGGCCAGTTATACCAATGAAGAAGGTTCGTAAAGTAAAGTTTCTTATTTTCTTTTATTTTAAACTAAACTCGCAATTTTTTTTAATAATTAAGAAATGTAAATTATGTGAACTGTGGACTTTGAGGATATGGGTTCAATTCCCAGGGCAACATTTGTTGCGAGTTTTTGTAACAAATGAATTTGCTTTCCATTGCAGAGGAGTTTCAAGTCGGGTAGAATGGTCGAAAAATCTATTGCAAATATAATTTCTGTAACATGAAAAAGTATTTTGCGCCGACCCCACATTGGAGTGAGATAAAGTAAGGTGAAAAAAAAGTCTTAATGTTCTAACTTATTACCTAAGCCAAATCTTATCAAACCTTTTATAAGTCATCACTAGCATTGCGCGCGGCTCCGCCCGCGTGGAAAAGTTTTTCCGGCATAAAAAGTATATAAGCCTATAGCACTCAGGAGTCATTACTCCTGAGTGCTATAGCTTCCTATTAGTGAAAGAATTTTCAAAATCGGTCCAGTATTTCCTGAGATTAGCGCGTTCAAACAAACAAACTCTTCAGCTTTATAATATTAGTATAGATTACTGATGTAGGTCCTTCGGAAAAAAACCGGACAAGTGCGAGTTGGACTCGCGTACCGAGTATTCCGACAAACTTGTAAGTAAGGTATCTAAGTATATAAGTTCAATAGTTCGCGAAAATTAATTAATGAATTAATCAAAAAAAGTTGTAAATTTCTCTTTTTTTGTTATTAAAGTACATATTTACGGTTTTCAGATTACGGATTTTTTTCTTTACACGTGCTGTAAGACCTTGCTTCTTGCCAAATTTCATGATTCTAAGTCAACGGGAAGTACCCTATAAGTTTTTATTCCCTTGTGAAATCGCAAAATATGCGACATAAACAGTCATTTCTTTTGATTGCGTTGGCTTACAAGTTTGATTTTTTCACAGCAGAAAGAGACCGAAGACCCGAGTATATGAGACAAATTTCAATTTGATGTCTTTACGCGTTCTTGAGAAAAATGATCTGGACAAACAGACAGACAGACAGACGGACGGACAGACAGACAAACGGACAACAAAGTGATGCTATGAGGGTTACTTTTTTCCTTTTGAGGTACGGAACCCTAAAAATCGACGGAAGAGCTGTAGTCTGTAGCTTCCTTCTCTGGACTCTGTGTGGTCTAGAATAAGAGAGAACTGATACAGATTTGTCATGATTTAACGACCGCGGTACCTATCTACTTATACATAAACTCTGCTATCAGATATCGAGAAATGCAAAGCCTCAAAGTAGTGCTAAGTACAGAGAACACAATAAAATACCTGCAGGTAGGTACCTAACTCACAATTTGCGAAAATAACATAATCTATCTACACATAAAGTATAAACACTAAAATATATTATATTCGAAGTTTCCAGAAACCCACATAGAGTGGTGAAATTCTTAAGACCATACAAAAAGCTCCGAGAAATATCTTCATAATAAACTCAAATACCTGCATAAATACTGCCGGACATTGTAACAAAATGTTACCAGCCTTCAATGAATTATCAAATTAAAAAACTTTAGAGCCAGTTACAGAACTTATAAAACCATTTATTTCATATAAAGAGATCATTTAATGTTATCGCGATACGACGCACCTGGGATTTGCAGTGCTGCAACATTTTAAATTGCTGGTCTCTGTGTTACAAATTAATGGTTAATGTGGACTTTATGGTTCAATTTAGAAGCAACGACAGAGGTATATAATGCCATTAAAGTTTAACTTAACAAATAACACTACTCAACACTAAAAAAATATCAGACCCGGTTCATATTATTTCATAATGAAATTAACTTATAATAAATAACTGTAGGCATTTTATTTTGATATCACATCTGGAAGTGGAGATGTGTGACGTTTTATTTCTTTACCTACCTTCAATTGGTAAAATACGGGTAGTCCGGAAATTTATGAGTAATTAGGTACAAATCGAACATAGCGTATTCGTTAATTTAATAGCTAACTACTTCCCTACTGAATGGCGTTTATTTATTGACTCATCAAAAAGTAGCTTGAAAGCAGTTTTATTGCATAATGGAAACAAGTTACCATCGTTGCCCCTCGCTTATAGTGCTAATTTGAAAGAAACTTATGATGTTATGAAACTTGTATTAGAAAAAATGAAATACAGAGACCATAAATGGCTAATTTGTGCAGATCTTAAAGTGGTTTCTTTGTTAACTGGCTTGCAGTCAGGCTACACAAAATAATGCTGCTTTCTTTGCGAGTGGGATAGTCGAGAACGATCACCACATTTTATCAAAGAAGATTGGCCATCACGTCACTCCCTAGTAGTGGGTCAGAAAAACATTAAATTTGAACCTTTGGTTGAGCCAGACAAAATTATTTTACCGGCACTGCGTATTAAGTTGGGACTCATAAAAAAAATGTAAATAAATTAAGCAAAGACGGTCCTGCGTTTCAGTTTCTCAAGCAAAAGATTTCCAAGCTTAGTGACGCAAAAATTAAAGTGGGCGTTTTCGTAGGTCCAGATATAAAAAAGCTAATTCAAGATTTATCTTTTACATTTACTCGAAAACAAACATGGAATGCTTTATTGACGTCACAAAGAATTTCCATGCTAACAAGAAATCAGCTTTTCGCAAAAAAAAAAAGTTTTGTTGGACTGTTACCATTGATGTATTAAAAAACCCCTGTTACTATATTAAATAGGATGCAATATGTCACTAAAATTGCATTTTCTTCCCTCACATTTGATTTTTTTC
The DNA here is from genome assembly GCA_947568825.1 of Sphinx pinastri. Classification (NCBI taxonomy): domain Eukaryota; kingdom Metazoa; phylum Arthropoda; class Insecta; order Lepidoptera; family Sphingidae; genus Sphinx; species Sphinx pinastri. The sequence goes on from OX387629.1 coordinate 16,024,275, forward strand.
CCTGAAAGTATGGAGTCGGTCAGTGACCAACACAGACAACGCTTTCACCAAGATGTCGCTGCATTTGAAAAGCGGTTTCAAGGTTGATGCGAGCCTGCTATGATCGCAGATTACTGCTGGAGCCTTATTAGAGATACCCCTGAATCCCAGTACAATAGAAAAGCCAGTCACTCTAAAAAAAAACATGTCATTCCAATTAAAACAAAAATTAAAATTAAATCTTTAATTTGTGATAAGTTCGTGATTTAAGGCATGGCTGTTTATCTGGAAATTGAGATGTGACCGAAAGTGTTTATGAATGTAATTTTATTGTATCGGTGATAAGGAATAATAATCACATAATGCGACCTCAGATAAAATAAAAAGTTGGAAATTTGTTGAGTAGTGTAATTTACCACATAGAGGTAGCAATTAAGTAATTAGGCAAACTTGTTGCTTAATAGCAGTGGCGGTCCTTTCATAGAAGCCGAAAAGCCTGGCTTGCCCTAAAATTATTTACCTAAGTACTCAAAATCGAATATGAAACAATAACCAACATTTTACGGTAACAAAACGCTTCGAAATAATTTTCTTTAAAATTTTAATATTCCCGCGCTACGGTTCGCTGAACCGGTTCGCCTCGAGCGCACCTAAAGACACACCACTACACCTACACACACATAACCACATCCGCGCCGTACACTCATTTCATATTTTATACAAAACAGCTAGATGCGCACAAAATATACTTATCACTCTCTCTCTCGTTGGGTTTTACCTGGCTTTTCGCCGCCATATTTTTCTCATTCACACTAATGGATAAACTGATACCACATACGTATAGCTATAGTAAGTTTCTATAGCAATCAGTACTAGAAAATAATCCAGGCTTAATGCATTCATAGATACTGTATAAAATACAGGGTTGCCAATTAAACGAATTACCTCTAATATGGTTGCATTAATTTGCTTATTTTAATGTGTATTTTTATTTATCATGAATATGTAAAGATTTTAGTGATAACATAATTAAAATTACATATCTGATTATAATTATTTAAGGTGTTTTACTATAATTTTATTTATCGATAAGTTTTTCTCACAATTTTAGCATTAATTTTGTGGTGTAATTTTGATTCCAACTAGGCAACATCAGTTATTTGTTTTGATTGTGCCGGCGATCTACATTGTGAAGTATTTGTGTTTATTAAGTGGTTTTTGAGTTATTTTAAACTTTTAAGCACAATAAAGATGAGTGAATATATTTCTTGTAATAGTTTAAAGTGAGTGAAAGTTTTTATCGGCGAGAATAAGTTAAATTTGTTAGGTTATGATGGAAAAAACAACTTTTAACGAGCTGGCGAATGGCGCGAAATGTGTCTGAAGAATCATAAAAGGTATTTAGATCAGTATAAAACAAAACTTATTGTCTTATTGGATGCTCTAATACGTTATACGACTACATATTAAGTTGTATTGTTGGTGTTTCATATTTTTCTCGATCAAAACAAGTGTTTGGAATAGGTAGGTACATAGATCTGGCTAGTAAAATGATATAATTAATCAGTGTTATCAAAAGTAATTCCAATTCATAAAAACATATGTTAAATGCATTCATTTCATTTCATAATTTCGGTAAACAGCCGATTGTAACCTGATTATCTCGTCCAATTAAATAGATACAGTAGCTGTGACGAAATTTGAAAATTTCTAAACAAAACTTGTGCGTCGACAGTAATAATGATGATTGTAGTGTTTTTACTTTTTTTTTAAATTACTTGATACAGATAAAATCTATGTAAATAGTTAATCTTTACAAGAACTTCATTTAGAAGTCGCGATGGGTCAAAATCGTTTTTAAATAAAGGTACCTAATTTCGAAAAGGTAACTAGTCGACTCGATGGCGTAGTTGTATTGCGTACACGGTTCGAACATTGTTTTGAGGCCCTGGTTCGAATCCCGGTACGGGTAGTCATTTTTATTTTTAGATATTGCTTTTCTTTCTTATAGTTGCACATTTTATATGTATCGGAGGTGCGAATTTTTTTTAGGTCTGCTTTGGCTTGCCCTCATCCAAAACACTAGGCACGCCACTGCTTAATAGCTGTCCATGCACCCGAAAATTAAGGTGTGTTTTATATTTTTTGGTCTACTATTTACATCTAACTTAAGTAGGTATAATTATTTTACGCTTAGATGCGTATATACGCCAATTAGGTCCTTAATATACAACTCTTTCTTTCTTTAAAATCTATTGCCTATCATGTAGTAGTCCCAGTGCTTCTTCACAAAATGTACCCTTATCTACAGAATGTTTATTATAAACATAATAAGTACAAATGTAATACGTCTTCGTCGTTATTTTGAAGCATAATAAATGTATTCAACGTTAATTCCAATATTTTCGTCTGTTATAATAAAGCTCTCTAGCAAAAGTGAAAAAAACAGTTTCTTTGTGTTTAAACGGCAACATGGGAGCTAATTTTGCTTCATTCCACCCAAGTTCATTACAGAATGAGGAGCATACAAATTACTATCTCTTTTGTTAAAACCTTCATGTAATACACGAAGAGCAAGGTCAGAGATAAAAGTATCATTTATGATCTATGCAGTAGTAGATAACAGTGAAAATCAAAGAGCATTATAATACTACGGAAAGTGAAAATTAAAATGAAACGTTTACTTACCTTTTACAAATTACAAATCACATTTTACTTTGAACTTGATTATGCTTCATATTACGGTGTAAAATATTTTTTTAACAATAATAGACAACATTTTAAAGAGAAACACTTAATAGTCGATAGAAACAGACAACACTTTAGTTAATAACAATAGAATAGAAACAAGGCTTCCAAAATGTTATTTCGAGATTTATTTACACTAGTCAAAGCGCTGCGCCTGTTATTTTTATTAACGCAACGATTCAATTGAATTATTAATAGTTTTTGTTGAGGCGCTAAGAGCAACTCTTAACTTTGTTTTGGTTAATGCGCATCAGTCAGTCATGATTTACTTCACTAGATATTTGCTAAATCAGCGTGGTGGTTGTAAGGTGTTGTTTGGTGGAGGTCGACAGTTCGACTGCCGGGCCCGGCACCTGTGGCTGGATCGACCATTGCGCGCGTGCGTGTCCTTGATGACGTACGAGATGCTCCACAGAGTTAAGAACCTAGAGAGCTTAAAGCTTTCAATGTAACTAATATACACAGTAGGAAGCTTTTGGTAGAAAGTTTTGAATCTGAAATTATGCATTTTATTTTTATTACCATAATAGATACATGTATTTGGCGATTTAGATAGGTACCTACTTCATAGGACGTACCTACTCAATTTTCATTATTGGAAATCGATATTTCAAAAATAAAATTAATCTGCAGTGTAAAAAACAAAATGGGACATTTGATGACAAATGTGGCGTCACCACACCACTTGGAAACGTAACAGTGGAGCATTTAACAATTAATATAAATCACAAACAGTTTACATTCCACATACCAGACGCCGGCCGTGGGAAACTTAAAAGCTCGCTAACAATGCATCAATTTACAAGTGACCAAAGAGGTTCACCAGCAGCCCCACCACAATCGACAATCAACTTGTGTATTTATATATAAGCATTACGCATTTTATTTGACTCTCTCACAAACTGTCTTCATAATTATGCACTCGCATACTCTGTACTCGGTCAAATACATTACATTGACTCCTTCACTGAATTTCATTTCTAAGTAGGACGCAATACACTACACAAATAATTATTACGGAGCGCCTATTCAACACCTACAATGGTAAAGGTATCGTAGGTGCGTTGTCAAACTTTGTGGCAGGCCATGCTAATAATTGCACGCAAAATTCCTTTTAAACCTAAACCACACTTTAAGTAGATTTAGGCACTTAACAGAAGTAGTAATCCTATTACACTGTAACTTAGGAACCTAATCATGCTCTTGAACAATACATAATAGAAAAAACATTATTATATTTATCTCACTAACTGTCCTATACTAGCTGTCCGTATCTCTAGGTGCGTAGTTCTATATTTGTTCAGTGAGACGCAGTTTCCGCGGCAATAAAGCTGCCGTACTCTCCTATAGGTATCTTCGTTTAACAGCGCCCTAAACTCACGCTACCTCCACTACACAGGGCTGGACCTTGAAGTAAACAGATAACGAGATAAATTATTATGACTCTTTGATATAAGGTTCGTTTTTAATTAAAATTACCTACATGCTGAGAAAACAAAAATAACTTACGCAATAACCAAAAACTGTGCATTATACCATCAAATACCAAATTAAAGCATGAAAGCCTATTCTGTTTGGCATCGAAAATATTTAACAAAATACCAAATTCAATAAAATCGCTTAATGTAGTATAATTTAAAACAAGATTTTTCAATTTACTTAAAAATAAATGTTATTATTCTGTTATAGAGCATTCAAATGATAGTAGCCTATGAATGATCTCAATTTTGTTATTTATTATTAAGAAAAGAATTTAAGTGTTTATTCTCATTGTTAATTTTTTTAAGTAGTTTAGTTTAGCTAAGTAATAAAAAACAAATAACTTTATGTGATGTAATAGTCAACATAAAACTAATATATTTGTATGCTGACGCAACGGCAAAGCATAGTGAACAAAATATTATGTATTTATTCAATAACACCTGTACACTACCTATGCTTACAAATAAAGAATTTGATTTGATTTGATTTGAGAATTGCGCTTTTGCTGTTAGATGCTAGAACATACCAAACTAAAAAAGTATATAATTACAAACATATTTAAAATTCAATCTAATAATAATGTGTAAAAATAAATATTATATATATAATTGGAAAAAGCTCAATGAAATAATTGGAAATAATATACTTAATGAACTCCGCGATGTAATTGCTTATTCTATTACAATATAGGTAAACCCGAATTTTTATTCGAATGCCGAATTTACTAGGTATCTTGTAGGTTTCTACTTTTTGAAGTATACGTTTTCTTGATAAATACCAAAATCTTTAATTATAATTTTTATAAAGTAAATAAGTAAGCATTTGGCATCATATTAGGTATTATTTTATGCGAAATACATCGCCCGCTTTTTAATTATTGGTAGTAGCCTATATTTGCCTAGTTGTATGTAAAAATATAACCTGGTGGCGGATTTTCTTTTTGAACAACAGGATGACCTTTGACCGTTTCAAAGAAAGTTTTAATTACGTCTCTGATGTTGCATGTTCATCTGTGATGTTCATACATGCCTGCGACATGCGTGCACGGCTGTTTATCTGCGTACAACAAATTGCTGGACGTAGCGCCATATTGTTTTTAGTGTTGTCTGACGTTTAGATAAACATGGCGGACATTTTCTTTTGACAGTTGCTGTCAATTGACATTGACATGACCGGCATCCGTGGTCCGGCATCAAAGAGCATTATTATTTATAATACTACGGAAAATCCTCTCCACTTTTCTATAATACAACCCTCCGTATTTTACCTACGGTAATTTTGCATCTTGTAAAATGTATTACACGTGCAGTGTTTGTAAAAGTTCGCGACAGGACGCTATTTTACATCATTTTCCGTGCACTGAGAAAAGACTCAATAAAATAAGTGGTTACAGTGTTTAAAACGTGATGATCTGAAGAAATTATCACCAAAACTACTATCGAAGCTTTTTGTTTGTCAAAAACACTTTGAAAAGAAGTTCATTACCTGCAAATTTCGTCTCATAGGCAAATCATATCCTTTGTTTACTGAAGACGAGAATGCGAGTGGAATTCCGTCCCAGGATTTTACCGGTAAGACAGTATTTTAACAACTAAATATATCGTAATTTCCCTTTTTTATTGACTGATATTCTATTGGTTATCCTACACCACATTGTAGATGTTGTCACTTATTATGGCTTTACCTTGCCAAAGTATTTTTCAACCAATCAAGTGATGCTAAAAAGATACAATTCATCACACTGGAGGCTCTTAAGTTATGAGTGTAGTGATGAGTCCTAACATCACATAGTATAAAACAAAGTAGCTTCCCATCTATCTGTTCCTATGTATGTTTAGATCTTTAAAACTATGCAACGGATTATTATGCGGTTTTTTTAATAGATTAGTGATTCAAGAGGAAGGTTTATATGTATAATACATGCATAATATAGTAGAGAAACACTGATAATTTTAGAGGTTTCTAATGTGATGTCATAAATAAATGCATTTTTTTGCACTTACATTGCAACTGCTGGCTAAACCCTATGAGATAGATCAATATAAAGTGGGACTTTTATGCTGGAAAAACTTTTTATCGCAGTTGGAGCCGTGGGCAATAGCTAGTAACAGATAAAATTCACATTGACACTAAAGACTAAATATTATATTTCTTAGATATTGAGATTTGTTTTTCTTGTTCATTTCAGAAAATATGGATCCTAATACTGACCACTGTTACTCACATAAAAGACACAGAATGGATCACTACATTCCGTGTCTTGTATTGTAGATGTCTATGAAATGGATTGCAATCACACAGAAGCTAGACTGCTCCACAAATTGAATGACCAACATGTCATTCCTGAAAATATAAAAAGATGAAGGTGGGTTCAATAGCATTTTTGTACTGCAATAACTATTCCTCCGGCTTTGCTTACATAATATTGCAATAGCTTATTCTCAAGATTTTATTCGTTTATTTTTTATTAGTTTATTTATTGTGCATGTTTATGCACCTTTTAAAATGTATGCCATGATTTAATCTAAGATAAGGTATATCTGTGTGCCACTGGCAGATGGCATTGCAGGCCAACTTTTATAAATTTGTATTGTAAACATTGAAATATATTATTTCGTTTTATTAGATAAGTATTAGTATAATGTGGTTGTCTGTCGAAGTGAACTGTCTCATAATGAGTGATTATGTAACAATCATCTTCACAAACTTTAAAGCTTTAAATATTTAAGTTAGGAATAAGTATGAATGCTTCTGCTAACATTTGTGCATTTTGTTTCCAGGTGAACATTTGTACAAAAGTTTTTAGTGCAATGGTATCTGCAGCTTTATCATATACAGCAAAGTTTTGTAAGTATCTAACATGAGTAATGTTTTTGATTACTATGTCTCGATTTCCTATGGACCTGCATGTGGTGAATTTGAATGATTTTAAATGTTGTGTCAATACAGCACCATCTTGATCTTAGTTATTTGGCATGATCTAGCATCCCTTATTGACCTAGACCTTAGGATCTTCTTACCAATTGCCTCATTGGTCATGTGATAGCTAGTAGATTCAGCTCAGTCACAGTTTAATTATTACACTGGTACTTGGCTGATTACCGTTGAGGTCCTGAGTTCGATCTCAGGTCAGTTAGAAAAATTATGTGAAATGACATGCTCTCACCCATAACATTATAACAAGAAAACAAGTTTTATTTTATAATATGCGACACTAGTTGCACCTCTATCTACATATTATACATACTTGTGATGGTGTGTACATGTATTCATCATCATCAGCCACATGAGCCCACTTTTGATCATAGGCCTTTCCCGAAACATGATGATGTACATGTATTAATGAAAGCTATTTTTTTTTTCAGCACACTACAGATGTTAGACCTGTAAGCAAAACAATAAAAAATACAGCAGAAACTGTTATGTTTTTTGACAAGCTTTTTGATAGTGTCAATGGAGCTACAACCTTTTCAAAAAGAAGTAAAGGAAAACTGTTACGTACAACAGTGACGGAAAAACACATCACCACACATTTTGGAATGAAGCCATTAAGAAATTAGAAAAAATGAAATATGTTGATTCAACAGAAAAGGAAAAGTTGGTGCCTTCATTAAACAATTTTATTATAACATTAAAAAGTCATATGAGGCTGTGGCAGCTTTTTAAAAGCCTTGATATTAGAATAATGCGACCTATTTATTTTAATTCTGATCCAATTGAAATATTTTTTGGTCAAATTAGGGCATACAATTACCGCAATAATGACCCAAACTGCCCCAGCTTCAAATGTACCTTTAAGTCATTATTCATAAGTAGAATTATCAAGTTCCATAATGAAACATTTAATTGTGAGGATGAACCTGCAGATTAAGTAATAAATTTACAGTAATTGTTTAATGAAAAAATTAAAGACACTGTTGAGCCAGGTCATCCCAAGGAACAAAACATTGAAATGATCGTTGAGCAGGCACGACGAGAACGTATCAATGTTCATTCGCGTGCCTACCCTGCTGGATGGGTAGTGCGAAAGACTGTAAATAATTTGCGACTAAATTGTAATTTATGTAATAAAAGACCAACAACTAAAGAAGGCAACATCTATGACTGGATAAGTCACAGAGAATATAGTGAAGCTATAAAGCGTCTAAACTACCCATCCGAAGGCGCAGTGAGGTGTTTTGGTACAGTTGTTGCTGAAACAAATGAATACTTGGAAACCAATGCTCATTCTTATAATATTTTTTCTAATATTATAACAATGATTTTATCCACGTATTCATTTGATTACATCGACTGTACCAAACATAAAACAATGCTCTTTAATCATTTCATTGCTTTAACTGTTAGGTTCACAATAATGAATTGGTGCAGTATTATAAATAGAATTTTAAAGGGCACCGACGTTTTTCGCTTAGCCAATAAAGTTTTGCCTGCGATGCAAAAAAAAGCTTACGAAAATTATAAAAAGAAATTAAAAAATAAATCTTTTAATAAATTATGAGTAGTTTTATTACATTTTCCTCTAATAGAACAGATTAATTAAATCAATAATATATTATATACTGGTGTATAGGCCTAGCATTTCAGGCTGTATACTATTAATTCCTTTGTCATTTGCATTTAGTAAGCAAAAAAAGTTAATATAATCTGTGCAGTATTCATAAAAAAATTTAGTCTGTGGAGTACTAATCAAAAGAAAAAAAGAAATGTCAAACGACATTAAAACTAACACTCATATTTTTTGTTCTACAGTTGGCCGTCTGATACGTAGTATCTCTAAGTAGTCTGTGCATGCGTGTATGTGCAGTACCTATAATATTACCTCTTTGGAGGATTCGGCTTATCTGGCCACACCGGACTTTAGGGTGAGCGCTTTGGGCGCTCGCAACCACAGAAATATTTGCTTTAGTTATTGGTCTGAGCTCGCAACCCTTTAATTTAGGTAACCATGCTGAGGGCAACCCACTAACGGGTTACGAACCTCGGCTCAGGACGGTCACTGGGAGAGGATAAGACATCAGCGATTAGTGGGAAGATTGGTGTTTAACCTAATCCTATCAGTTGCTTTTGTCGGCACGCCGCGCGGGCCGAAACTGTTAGGGTTGTCGGGGGGGCGACGGGGAACGCGGCGAGGTCCTCGGCGACGAGGACTGAACTGCGGTCTTGTCCAGTGTATGAGTTTCAAGAACTCGTTTTTACGACGAATGGCCAGAGTGATATCGTCCTCTAGATCTGTTAAAACTGAACGGGACCGTCTCCATTTGGCGCGGTCGAATGGAGTATATATCGACGCTTTGCGGATGAGCGTATTCGGGTGATTTAACGCCCGGACGAAATAGTTTACCGCCCGATCGAAATAAAGTATACCTACCAAGGTTGAATTTTATTATTGTAAGTTGTGAAGGAAATAATTATAAGATACAGTCTAATAACTGTTATAAAAAGCGGTTAAAAAGTTGATTGTTAATTACGTCTGCTAATACTGTATTTTATTCGTGCATCGCAAATATTGAACCCATTTTATTGTCCAGAAATCCATTGATTTCTTGATGGATAATTTTATATTTTCGTAAGGCAACACCGCAGTCTAGCTGTCAGTTGTCAAAAAAACTCGAAACAATTCACCGTGATAAACAATTCGAAGCTAATTGCTTCAATAAATCAACATAAATCGTTTAGAACGGTTCATTAAACTTTAGCAAACATTGTCAGTGACACAAAAAAAGTAATAACAGTGCTTTATAATAAAGTGCAGACCGGCGTTTTTGTGATGTTCTATAGTTAAATATTCGTGAGTTATGGCATCTGGTTCTAAGAATGATGTAGGGAATAGATTGATTAACTTGAGACTGGAGGAGGGCGGCGGCGGGGACGAGCTGCCGCCGCAGAACATGCTCCCGTCGCACCAGCAGGCTCGTCAGATCGGGCTCATGCAGGAGGACGAGACAGGGCAGGCGCCCGAAGCCGTCGCGTCCTCCTCCGCCATCGAGAATCTCCAGCCGTCGAACAACACCGGCGGCCGCATGCACAACTGGCAGGCGACCAAAACGACAGTGAAAGAGCGCTTGTCATTTCTTTTCAACAATGAAATCCTGTGCGACGTCCACTTCATCGTGGGGAAGGACGCGAACCAGCAGATCATTCCCGCGCACAAGTTCGTACTGTCAGTGGGCAGCGCGGTGTTCGACGCGATGTTTAATGGCGTGCTGGCTACCAAGTCAGATGAGGTGGAGCTGCCTGATATTGAGCCAGCTGCATTCTTACATTTACTAAAGTTCCTATACTCTGATGAAGTTCGAATTGGCCCAGAGAGTGTGATGACGACATTGTACACAGCGAAAAAGTATGCGGTGGCTGCATTAGAGGAGCATTGCGTAGATTTCCTTAAAAGTAATCTTGGTACGGACAATGCTTTCCTCCTATTGACTCAGGCACGGCTGTTCGATGAGCCACAGCTGGCCGCGTTGTGTCTAGAAATGATTGACAAGAATACAGCTGATGCGTTGAATGCAGAAGGGTTCACCGACATTGATCAGGACACATTGAATGCAGTTTTAGAAAGGTATAAACTCTAAACTATAAGTAGAACATTTAAAATAAATATTTTATGACATTTGTCTCATTTTTTATTAGGGGTTATCCATGAATCACATATCTTAAAAGGGTATGAATACAATCTTATTGTGTGATTTGGCATAATTTCTTATGAAATCACTTGATTTATGACATTGTCATTGAAAATGTGGTAGAATGAATAAAAATATGGTAATTAACAGTGAAGGAAAAACAAATTACAATAAGTGGTAATTATTATTATTTGTAATTGTTAAAATGTGGTTGACTGCACCTTAATGCAAGGACATGAGTCATTGCAGCCTTTAAAACAAGTTACAATATAGGGTAAGTCAGAAAGACTGTAATATTCAACTCAACTTTGTTTAATCTAGATAAACTATCATCACAAGAAGCATCAAGAATCTTATAGATAGAAATAAACAAGAGAAAAAACGAAATATGCAAACTTGAAATATGCAATGAAACGCATAAGTTGGAGTTTTTAAACTTTTTAAAATAAATTTAATCATTGTTTTAGAATATTTTTGGACATTTAAAAAAAGCTTTTTAATATAATTCTAAATTTTAACATAATTCTAATACTGCCTCACTGGCATAGTTGTATTACGGTATGACTGCAATGCTAAGGTCTCGGGTTTGATCCCCGGGTCAGGCAAAGTGATATTGAATCTTTCTATTCAGTATCAGCCCGGAGTCTGGAATTTGTGCCCGATATGGCAATAGGCTTGCCCCCTATCACATCATGGGACGGAATACGCACGGCGAAAAGTGGGTGCACTAGTTGCACCTCTGCCTACCCCTGCGGGAATAAAAGACGTCAGAATGCGTATAGTTCTAATACCTAACTTGAATTTGGCATAATGTACAACAAATGCCAAAAACAAAAATCCAATAGATAACTTTAATCACTTGTTCAGTAAAACATTTAAGCCTTTTAATTTTTGATAATGGCCTGCTTACAACTCCTTCCATTAAAAATTAAATAAAGAAGGTCAATCTAAACTGAATAAAATATCCCTCATGCTCTGATATATAGAAACTGTAATGCTCATCAATATGCATATTTCCTTATAAAAATTAAAGTAGAATTTCCAAAAAGGTATTTTACCTCTGACCAATTTGTTTTGGAATCAACAATGTAGGGAAAATTATGGGAATCTTGACAGGGTTTTTGCCCTCACAATGACTCATGTCTTAATTGCACAATAGTTACAAACAAACAATTGGAGCTGGTTGTTGCTAATATCTGACACATGATGTAATAGTGTAAACCTTTGCAACTTCACCTGACTTTGGAATAGATACTGGTGGTAGGTCTCTCATTATGTAAGAGGCCGTCTGGGTGGGTACCACCGCAATGTCTATTTCTACCGCCAAGCAACAGTGTGCATGCACTGTTGTGTTTCGGTTTGAAGGACATTGTAGCCAGTATAACTACTGGACATAATGGGACTTAACATCTTATGTCTCAGGATGACGAGCGCAGTGGAATGCCACACAGTACTTTGTAATTCAAGGTGCTGGATGGTGTTGCTACTGTTTATGGGTGGTCGTATCGCTTACCATCAGGCGAACGGCATGCTCGTCTCGTCATCCAATGCAATAAAAAAAAAAAAAAAAAAAAAGATACCATATGGACTTATTTATTTATTTTTATATTCAACTATAAAGCCCTAAATACCCTGTTAGGGTTTATAATGCTTTAGAGAGGATCGCTCTTTGCTAGGATGAAAATAAGAAAATATCCCTTAAAGAAAATTATTTACTTTTGGCTTCGCCCACATGTTTTATTTTATCTTGTGACGTATTTAGACAAAACATGGATTTCAGTCATAGAAGAGGTCAATTCCCACGATGTAGAAACATATCTAATTTATATCACCCAGAATTAAATAGGAATTTGTAGTTTTGGTGTAAAAACGGTTTTTCCTGCTCAATATTTCGTGTGAGACATTTGTCTGTTTCCAGTGTATGACTTGCAACACTTTCGAGTCTCTGACCGGCAAAATATGCCCAGTCACTCACAACTTTTATAGTAAATAAGCTATTCATATGTCTAAGCAGTCATATGTCAAACATCCATAATGATATAATATTGTCTTTGACTGACGTCATAACTGTTTTACTTCGTGGGAATTATACTCAGCTCATCCCTTTCTCAATAGGAACAACACTTTGCGCCTCTTTCCATAAACAGTAGCCACCCAGAATATTATAAATAGAAAATTTCGGGAAAATGAACTGCACTTTCTACCCTAAGATATTACTATCAGGTAACTACACTGGCTTCAATATCTCCAAGTGTAACCCAATATTCCTTGCACAGAACTGCTTGGGAGCAGAATTAAGCATAGCATATATACTATCTATAATTTTTTTTTTATTTTAAAATACCCATTCCAGGGACACTCTCCGAATCAGAGAAGCGAAGATCTTCTCAGCGGTACTCCGATGGTCAGAGGCGGAGTGCATCAGACGGCAGCTCCCAGTTACCCCGGCTAACCAGCGAACGGTCCTCGGCCGTGCGTTCAACGCCATCCGGTTTCCATTGATGTCCGTCGAAGAGTTCGCGATGGGACCGGCTCAGAGTGGTCTCCTAGACGATCGGGAAATAGTCCAACTGTTCCTATATTTTACCGTGAACCCGAAGCCCAACGTGGGATTCCTGGACACGCCCAGGTGCTGCATGACCGGCAAGGAGCTGACGGTGAATAGGTTTCCCCAGACAGAGTCCAGGTGGGGATATAGCGGTACCACGGACCGGATCAGGTTTACAGTCGACCAGAGGATTTTTGTGGTGGGCTTCGGCTTGTATGGCTCGTATTTTGGACCTAATGAGTATGAAGTTCATTTGCAGGTTAATATGAGGTTTTTCTTCTCTACTTTGTTTGATACCAGCTTTAGCTCAAATGTAGTGTAGATTTCTATTAAAGTAACACAATTTGTTTTCATCGATTTAAGTCTGTCAAGAAGCTCAGAGGCCGTTTGAGTTCACTAACTACAAGTCCATCATGAAAAAAATCACCACATTATATTGGGTTTGTTGCAGATAATCCACCTAGCTACGAAGAAGGTGTGCGGTTCTAACACGACGACGTTCTGCTGCGACGGCACCGACGACACCTTCCGCGCCATGTTCAAGGAGCCCGTCGAGATCCTGCCCAACACCTCCTACATCGCCAGCGCCAAGCTCAAGGTAAGAACCCAGGGCAGCTTTAATATCCAGGATCTTCGTATTCCGTCAATATCCAGCTTCGCTCACAAACACCTATATCGCCAGTTCCTAGATCAAGGTACCTAATACAACACGCATTCAGGGCAACTTGACTATAGTGGGTCTTTAGTATTCGTTGTGGTACAGGGGCATTGAAGAATACCATCATCAGGCGCCACTAGGTTGCATGCATGAGATGGACAAGTAGGTAGGGCCCGGTATTGTAGATGCTGGACGTCTCAAGTGATAACAACGGACTGCTTAGTAAACCGTATAGTGCAGAGGCGGGTATCTGTCTCATGGTGACGAACACAGTGCAAGGAAATATTTTTATAGATTAAGTTCTGAACACTAATTTCTTAACTTTATCATTTGACTGCCTCGATGGCGTAGTTGTATTACGTTAGGACTGCAATGCTGAGGTCTTGGGTTCGATTCCCGGGTCGGGCAAATTTATTTATTTATTTGCACTTTATATACATAAGTATATCGGCCGACTTAATGCCAAAGGCATTCTCTCCCAGTCAACCTTAGGGTGGTGCAGAAATACATAAGGTAGGTGCATCAGGTACTTAACTTGATATTAGAGATACGAATAAACGTACATAAAAGTAAACAAAGCAATCAATCATAAATATGTAAACTAAATAATATAAGTAACATTATAAATATAATAAATACATAAAATACAAATTATAATTACATAAATATATATGTAAATAATATCATATTATAAGTTAGTGTGGTGATTCTTCTGCATCGTTCAATAACAACTGCCGCACTCTCCTTTTGAAGGCAAACCGAGAGGTAGCCGATCTGATTTCGAGGGGGAGTGAATTCCAAAGAACAGATTTTCAGAAATTGATATTGGGTTTTTTAAATGAATGCCCGGAGTCTGGAATTTGTGCCCGATATGGCGATAGGCTCGCCCCCTCCCCATCACATCATGAGACGGAATACGCACGGCGAAAAGTGGGTGCACTAGATGCGCTTCTGCCTACCCCTTCGGGGATAAAAGGCGTGAGTGTGTATTTGTGTGTGTGTATCATTTAACTAACTGCACGCGACTTCCGTTTTCCAGGATGAAAGTCCTGTTTTATATTTCCCCGGGATAAAAAGCCTATATCCTTCCCAGGATCTCAAACTATGTCCATTACAAATTTCATCGAAATCGGTTCAGTAGTTCCAGATATTACTTGCTACAAAGAGCCTCACAATACCTCTTTAGTAATACCTAGTATAGATTAAATCAAATAAGTATATTTGCAATATTTTTTCCTCTCCCCAGGGTTCAGATTCATACTACGGCACGAAGGGTCTCCGCCGCGTGACGGTGGACTGCAACAACGGTGAGAAGGTGGTTTTCCAGTTCTCGTACGCGGCTGGTAACAACAACGGCACCTCCGTGGAGGACGGACAGATCCCCGCCATCATCTTCTACATCTAATGTGGCAGGTAAACACGACTACAATCTATGAACAAAAGTGTAAACACAAGTTATCCATATTTATTTGATCTATTCTAATTGGCTTAATGTATTGTGAACAAGTTTGTCGGTCGAAATTTTGTTTCTACTATTCCACTTACATTCTGGTGCAGTGTAACCATTTTGCCTATATAAATTATTGTCATAAATCTAAAGTCAGAACTCGTTCTTATGGCGCTTCTAAAGTTTCCTCTTTCGTATATCTCTCTTTTATAACCCTTGAATCTTTCTATATACTCTTTGATCACCACCTTTGTACAAGAAATGTTACTAATATCTGCCCACTACTTTTAGATGTGTGTAGTGTGTGTAGGGTACTTAATTAGGGCAAACTGAATTCATAGTTGATAAATGGTAATTTGTAATTTTTTTTTGTAATAAAACTGTTGGATACGGTTATAGACCCCTTGTGATTAATGCATCAAACATTTAATTCTATAACTAATAATGTATTTCTCTGTATTTCTAACATAGACTAATATTATATAGCAGCTTGTGTTATTTATTTATAGTATAGAAATAACCCATGTTGCCCACACGCAATCATAATACAAATATTTATTTCTAAACATCTCTTTGTTGATCCAAATTTTGTTTATATTTCCAAGGTTCATTAACCCAGTCTACTGTTGTCACTAGTTTTCATCTAAAACTATAACTAATGGAGAGCCCTAAAAACCATACAATTTTAGGCCGCAGGGCCATAGCTAGACTTGAATTTAAGGTATGGCAGCTGTGGTTACAGGAAGGGCAGGTAGGTAGGGAAGTAAAAATTTTACTTGATCTGGTCTGCTCATGTTCTGGTCAACTGATTTCTGGCTTTCTGGACATGTGAACATGTGTGAGTCAGGTTAATACTTATGTAATTGTTTGGGTGATATACAGGGTGTATCAAAATTCCCTTAAATCCATATTTCTTTTCCGTCATAATCTGCTTTACAGTCCTTTACTTATTATTAGCTGATTATTAAGGTAGGGCATTGTCCCACAATGCTCCCCCTTCGCTACGGCCCTGCTACATCGTCATACAGTTATATCCTTTAGGGGTCCCCTTAAGAGAAATCTAGATAGGTGAGGTTGGATATCAGTGACTTCAAAAAAATTTAACATTTACAGACAATTCATATAATTAAGAAACTTGATATATTAAGTAATACACAGCCCTAATGGGTCATAGAAGTGTTAAATGTCATATTTTCCGAAAGTCGTCCTCATATGACGAACAGACACTTGCGACCAACGATCTGTGGGTAATATTATGAATGGAATTAAAGTTTAAAGGTTTGTTGATCTCTAGTAATGTAATGTTGAATTTACTTAAACTAACCCAATTTTTTCGAAAGTTAATACTTTAAACAGCTGTAAAATACCAACGTTACGCGCGTGATCAAGTACTAAAATTCTATCCTTTTCTCGCAAAACACATTTATTTTGTACATAACATGACAGGTTGAAGTTTTTTTTTTTTAATATTAACATTAGTTACGAAGTATGGAGAATACCTTTAGATGTAAACGGAAACATGTTAAATCAAAAAATTAGGAAATATTTTATATACTCGTTCGTAGCGTAGGTATGAAAATTTATATTTTACTATTTGAGTGTTCGCGGGATGGTAAACGCGCGAGGGATTCAATAACATTGGGATTATTCAAAACTACGCAAAATACATAAATTACCCACTTTTCAATTATTATCTCTATTGTATTCCGTGACAATGACAGATCTGAACAAAGGTATAACTTAAAAATATACTATTTTTTATCTTTTTCCTTCCTTAACACTGTTCTTGAATACTAAATTCCCAATACAAATATAAATACTCCCAGTTCGACTGAGTTATGTAATTGGCGCAATAACATTGATGTATTAAAAATACATCAATGCGCAAAAAGTCGATATTTTGTTTTCCTTTATTTTATTAAATTTATGTGTAATATTTACTGCCGAGTGCTGTTCATATGTCAAAAATAACTTCACGAGAGTAGTGGTTTTAAGTCCCTCGCAGCGTGGAGTTGCGGAGACATATCATTTGAGTAACGGAAGGATAGTATGCGATTGGTGTCGCTTGCAAGCTGAGCTTTAAAAAATACTATGAAGGGAGAAATTTAATGGGATTTCGTGTCTAACAAAGTCGCTATTAGATCTAAGTACAGGCAAAGTTGGCAGGAAAATAATAATTATTAAGAAAGGAACTGAAGTACTAAGTTTTTTTCCTAGAAATATCCTAAATCATCAGCTATTACCAAGAAACCCTTCTCCCTCCCAATCCTAATTTCTTTCCTTCTATCGAGGTATAGAATTAATTGTCATGCTGTTACGGAAAAACGAAATCCTGTGAAATTATTCCCGTATAAAATTATGATAATGGATTTTAACTTTATTTAACGTAGCTACTGTAGTCTGTAGATATAATAAATTATATAGTTTTCATGTGGATATATCCTACAAGTAGGTTTTTGTGAAATTAAATATTCAAGAAATACACACAATTTATTTTGGTCTGTCAATAATATGAACTTCGTGGGCATTCTTTTTATAAACTTAAATACAGATAAATCCTACGATACGAATTCCGTTTCCCAGTGCTTTCGGCATCGAAATTTTTGCAGGGAGTTCGGCATAAAATAGAACGAAGCGCTGTGATTGGTTTTAAGATACCTACAACTTTACCTCCGTTGGCTGTCAAATAAACAAAGTTGGACAAGGCCATAGAAACTATGAAATTGCTTACCTTAGAGGGCAGTGTGAGTCCTCATACTATTGTTTGTGAACAACGACGGAACGCTGCCTTTCCTTTATTCTGATTAATCCATTGTCACGATGAATCGAATAAAGCTATTGGGATCGATTATAATCGAAATCGGCTAATAGAGAGCGGTTTATGTAATTAGACCGACCAACCTAAATTGCGTGTATAGCCTGGAGTGTACATATGATTGAGAAGCATGCTTGTTTGGTGTTACCGACCGCGCTAAAAACGTTTCGAAATCACGCTTCCAGCCATGGAAGAAGCTAAAACAAAGTGGAGGCCACACTCTTAGACACCTATATTATGTTTAGAATTCGTCTCTTTCCAGACATAAATGTTTTATTCAATTAGAGAGAGAAAGTTCGTCCCTAGAGAGCGAGACAGCAACAAATATTATTCTTACCTTGTAAGTAGTCTATGTGTGGCTTCCATTCTAATTGCTTGATATCTTTGTTACCAGTTATCATTATTTGAAAAGGCATCGTAAGCGCGAGAACAAGGAAAGCCTAACCGGTGTTGAAAAATATTTAAATAATATTGACAACTAAAAACATAGTTTTATATGAAGAATGGTTTTTCATATAAAGCTATGATAATGTAAACTGTAAATTACAATGCAAAAGAAGTTATGATTACTTCATACACAATTACTTGTGGCGATCTGAAGATATTTTTTTAACATTGCAGATATGCCCAGTAAACTACGCGCCTTTACGCTGGTCAGCTGTCACCCGTCATTATTCGATCTTCTATTGTAGTAAAAAAACAGTATGGTAACAAACATATCAGATAAGAATCAAAAATGAAAATAAAACTCACTATTCATATCGATGCCTCATTTTATGACATAACCAGTAAATATTAGTATTAACCCTAATCTATTCGTATGATTTTTCTTTTTCTTGTACTGTGACATAAACTTCACTTTTGTAACATTTTCTAACTCTTAACTCAATATGACTAATTACTGAGATATATCGCTTTGCAAACGAGGTCTCGATATGCACAATATAGATTCTAATATTATCTGTGATAGGTATGTAGAGTGTTATATGTAGGACTTGAATACATGCGGATTTCACTTCCGACCACTGGGACGGATCCAGCATGCAGCTTAGGGGTCCAAAATAGTCTTGGAGATAATAATAATAGTTTAGACCTTATCACATAATGCATATTATTATAAGACATATAGAATGAACAGAGCAATATCCTTAATATTAAAAACTCTGTAGAAAGAGACAAAGCGACTGTGCAAACACCACCGATACTGATTTTCTATCGAGAGGTACACAACTCGTCAATACCTTCAAGTCTGTAATGGAACCACTATAGAAAAACTATAGAGACAACTGCAGGAAGCACAATCGCGTTATCTCATTCTCGCAGTTTTCTGTTTGTATTGTGTTAGATAGGGAATACTTAATTCATGCTGTACGTCTGTGATGATACTAGATATTAAATATTTTTAAAAAAATGTTCGGACCCCCAAGTAGCTCTTTCTGGATCCGACCCTGTTTTCATCGCATAATCACCTTCATTCAACCACCAATGCAAAATCTGCTTTGTACTGCATCATAGGCGATTAAATTGTTGTGTTTTGATAAATTTATTATTCAATATTTTCCGAAATGGTGCCAAAAATTTAATCTGTTTTGATATTATCTGAGCTTTGTTTTTTATAAAGATTTATAATGGTTATTTTCAGTCTTATGGGAATTAGCAAAATGGCATCAATGCCTTCGATAGTGTTTTAAAAAAATATGTTTGGGCCTGACTACACACCCTTGATGTGGTCTTAGCAGTCATAACGTTTAGCAAGTCATTTTGTGGGCTAGTGCCTGAAACTGTGTGTGATCCCAGCCTAACTAAAGTAATGAAGGACACCGCCAAAG
The DNA here is from genome assembly GCA_947568825.1 of Sphinx pinastri. Lineage (NCBI taxonomy): Eukaryota > Metazoa > Arthropoda > Insecta > Lepidoptera > Sphingidae > Sphinx > Sphinx pinastri. Next base: position 16,044,407 of record OX387629.1, read on the forward strand.
TACTTGTAAAAAAACTATTTTTTACTAGACAGTATATTTTGTATATTCGTTCGCTAAATCCATTGTATTAGCTTTGTCCAATGTGATATACTGTAATCGGCAGTAAATATTACTCGTAAAGTAATAAAAGGAGATTCGGTAAGCCAAACATCATAGAAGTGAGTGATAGAAACAGCGCTCTACAAAACCGAAGCTTATGATCTCTTTCTAAAGCTCGATGTATTGTTTTTATTGCCGAATACAGTACTGTCTAGTGATAATGTGTAATATACACTATTATGGGGAATCATATTCTCTCCAAAACCATTTAATTTTGAAGTATATAGACTAAAAATCAACCAGAGCTTATTCATAGTATTAATTAAACGTTAAGAATCCTGTTTATGATTTTGCTCCTTGTACAAAATATGACACGATTGTGAAATGTCATATTTTTAGAGGAGATTAAATACACATTTTCATGCGGCATGACCCCCAAAACACTGTCTCAATCCGCTACTTAAAGCTTTATGCATTATTAACAATACCGATTGCCAAGCAATAATTTTTACGAACAAAGTCACCCTAATAAAATCGACTGTGAATGAATATTGTAATTGGGATATTGTTAATTGTTTTAATTATCTAGTCAAATTATTTCATTTTCGTATAAATTTTTCATATGTTATACTATGATACAAAAAAAAATCATATATTTTTAGCCTTTGTGCCGCACAATAAAACAAATTTTAGCCATAAATGTAAAAAGTAATGAAACTAAATCATAATTAATAATCACATTTATGGTTAAAAAAATAATAAACGTGTAAGAAACAAAGGCTACACCCAAAATCTCACCGTCTAGTATGCATCGAAATCGCTTTTTAAACGGTCGCCATTTTGAAATAACTAAAAATGGCCGCCGACGCTAATTAGCGTTTAGTATTTTTTATTTATTGAAAATAATGTTTTATTTTGAATTTATTTATGAACCAGTTAATACCTTATAGCAATAAATGTTAAAATTGTACTATGAAGCGATGACTGTGAAAATTAGAATGAAATTAATGGGGAATTGAGTTGTACGTACTGTTTAGATGTAAGATGTGTATTAAAATGTATTTTGTATAGAAGCAACGGTTTAGATGTCATTAAATGAATTGCAACAATATATTTGTGTTTTATTAATAACTCATAGCTCAATAATACCTTATAAAAAATATCGATTTTAAGCACACACAATTCGATAACTTGATATTATACCAATTAGAATGCATTCAATACGCCATTATGACAAATACACGCTGTCTTTTTTTTGTCCAAAAGCGTCAAAAACACCGGAAACTGGAACTCCAAGGCACTGTAACATCACCTAAGACCGTTCAAACACTCAAACAATTTTAATCAGTATCCCGAATCTCTACCTCGCTAAAAAGCCGTGAAGAATTATCCGACATGCTCACAAACGATTTTAGATGTTTGTTTAGTGTTTACATTTTATGCTTGTGCCCTTATGCCCTCTTGATCTCTGCTGAAATAGTAAAAAAAAACTGGTTTCAGTCGTAAAGGTACGAAAAGATTCACACTGGTTATACATGTTGTAACGCTTTTTCGAATATTGCGCGAAACGGTTATCCAACGCGTTCAGCAATAGCAACAATCGAGTCGAAGCTGATCACTTGACGTTACCTCATGTAACCTTACTCTCACCCGCGGTTGACGCGTCTGAACACACCCCATCTCTTTCACATTAGTTATCTCTGAACAATAACACCATTACAAAAAAGGGCAAAACACCAGAAAAATAAAATCAATTATCAGTTTGTTGGCATTTTACTATAGTATCTAACAATAAAGAAAACATACCGATAGTCTGAACAAAAACGTACTTATAAATATTAATCTAATTATATAAAAAATTTCAGCTATTTCAATATAACTTCAAACATCGTATACAAAAAAAAACAACCACATTTTAGATAAACCCGATACTCGGTTACTCGGCACCAGATATCTGACGACAATACTGTATTGCCATGCGTACCCAACCAGTAACCTATATGCAAAGGAACTTTAGCAATGCGCAGTAGAAAGCAAATTAATAACGTCAGGGCCGTCTTAACTACATGGGCGCCAAGCGCGAAAATCAGCCTACGCCCTCCTGGCTAACAAAACATGACCTTACTTTACAAGGTACAGGAAAAAAAATTGGACGCTCCTTTTTCCGACGAGCTTTTTTGGGCGATCCCTTGGTCCCTGCGCTCGGGTACCACGCACCACTTACACCCCCTGATGAAGACGGCCCTGAATATAGCGATGCTGTGTAATGTGATGTAGATCGAATGACAGATTTACCTTAATCTCTCTATTATCACTTTCTTCCGCTAAATAATTTAAGAATAAAAGAGTCGAAACATATGAAGTAAATTGCAGATGTTTACCTACAGGTACGGAATTTAGTATAAAATCATATTAAAATTTCCTCAGCCATATTGCCATCTTCACTAGATACTGCCAGAGAGGAAATGTCTTGATTCTTATTCACGCGCACCCCATTTCGCTTTGCCATTGTTCGTGTCTCTTCGCCAGGTTCTTGGAGACTGGTTTGGTCTTCTCTATAGCGGTGAACACGTCACACAGATCCAATCTGTCTTTACGATTAATGTTGCCAACTGAAATATACGTAAACAAACATATTAGTTTGGTTTTACCATGGATCCTTTGACCCCTTTAAAAAAACAAATGCCTATCGGTTTAGTAAGGAATTTGCTATAAACAAGAGCTTAATTAGCTGTACCTATAAATTATTTGATATCGCAAGTTCATGAATGTGCGAACATTGTGCAAAATGACACCGTCAATTGAGGAGAACCGGAGGGAATTAAGGGAATTAAACTGCAAACCCTGTACACCCTATTCCAGCGTTTTGCATAGATTTCATTTTCCTATTTAATTTCAGTGTTTCAAAGCACACACACACACACACGCACTCACGCCTTTTATCCCCGAAGGGGTAGGCAGAGGTGCAGTTGCACCTCTGCTAGTTAGTGCACCCGCTTTTCGCCGTTATTCCGTCCCATGATGTGAAAGGGGGCGAGCCTATCGCCATATCGGGCACAAATTCGAGACTCCGGGGTGATACTGAATAGAAAAACTCAATATCACTTTGCCCGACCCGGGGATCGAACCCGAGACCTCAGCATTGCAGTCGTACCGTAATACAACTACGCCACCAAGGCAGTCAGTGTTTCAAAGCAATATTTCTTAATGTCGATGTTCCTATCTAATTTAAATTTGTTAATTTTTTTACATAGTCCCAGACAGCGGTTATTCAAATAAACTCACTTTTTGCCGCCATATTTGGCAATAACTTTCTCACGGTGCACATCAGCGCTTCCTTGCAGACCAGCTTTATATCACTGCCCGAGTACCCCTCGGTCTTCGCTGCCAACTCCTTGAAGTCTACCTTCGGGTATACTTCTATGGTCTTGCTGCTTAGAAAATTCTCGAAGAGCTCTATGCGGGTGTTCAAGTCTGGCAAGGGGATGTATATGCGCTTTTCTAGCCGTCGCAGCATGGCTGGGTCGATCTCCCTAATGGAGTAAAAAAAAAAAAAAAGGCCAACATGTAGGGAATGATGTTACTCTATTAAGTTCTCTATCACGGCTGGGCACAAGCTGACTAATAGGTAAGAGTTTGCTTTTCATGGTGCAATATGGGTTTGTCTTTTTACGATCGGCCTTCTGCCTTACGTCATCAATATCTAGCAAATCGTAATAGAAAAACAAAGTGTTATCAGACCTGAGAAAATCTTTAGAAATCAAAACATTCATCCAGTCTGTAAACTGACAATTAACCTACGAGCCCATAAATAAACCAAGTCAGCGCCATCCTATCGTCTCATCATCATCTTCAGCCTTTGGAAATCCAATGCTGGACATAGGCCTTCCCTAAAGATTTCCAGACCAACCTGTTTGAAGAGGCCTGCATCTATCGTCTACCACTCATGAAATCTCACCACGGCATATTAGTATTGGCGAGCAGAAACACGATGCCCTCCCTCTGGCTGATGCCGTCCAGCTCTGTGAGAAGTTGCGTCTTCAGGCGACGCGAGGCTTCGTGCTCGCCCGCCGACCGCTCCGAAGCCAGCGTCTCGATCTCGTCTATGAAGATCACTGATGGGGAGTAGTAGGATGCCATTTCGAAGAGGACCTAGAGATAAATCACAAAATGTTATCTTAGAACAAAAAATAGATTTTAATTCTGGAAAGAGGCAGATACAGCCGTGTAAAAGCCAGTGATAAATAAAAACAACAAATTCTGTTAATAGGTGCTTGCATTATATACTTACGGAAATAAGCTGAATACGGAAGCTGCACATGTCTCACCTCTGCCTATCGGTTTGGGGATAAAGCATAAGCAAAAATATAAAAATGATCTATATGCTTACATTGAAAGATGATTTACCTATTATTATTGCACTCCTTATAAATATTTTTAGGAAGAAGTATACCACCCAGCCTCTTACGTAATTTTCGATCACTTGATGAACCATTTTAATAATAATGCAAACCACTCACCTTGACAATCTTCTCGGACTCCCCGCGCCACTTGTTGACGAGGGTGCTGCAGGCGACGTTGAAGAAGGTGCAGCCTCCCTCTGCGGCGGCGGCGCGTGCCAGCAGCGTCTTGCCGGTGCCGGGCGGCCCGTGCAACAGCACGCCGCGCCACGGCTCCAAGCCACCCGTAAACAACGAAGGGTACCTCAACCACAATTATTTTATACCTAATACCTACCTTATTTAAATGAACGACGAGGCGAGCAAACTGCCCAACTTATAGCAAGCGACACGACTACACATTTAAAACAAGCAAAACCACCCAAATTAATTGGAAAGCATTACGTGTACCTCAGTGGCGTAGGTGTAATGCGTGTGCAGTTAGACGCCACTCAGAGGTCCTGGGTTCGAATCTCGGGTCGGGCAAAGTGATACTGGGTTTTTCTTGTCCGTATGAGCCCGGAATCTGTAATTTGTACCCGATGTGGCAATAGACTCACTCCCTATCATATTATACAACGTGTTCCGTTGTATATGAGGAAAAGAATGTGCCCCTGGTTGCATATCTGCCTACCCCGTCGGATATAAAGGCGTGATATATGACGTGTGTGAGTATGCGTAGCATTGCACTGCGCTTGTCGCCCTGACATATTAGATGTGAAGACTCATGTACAGTACTCGGCAATAAATATTTCTTATCGAGCTATACAAACAGATGTACTTGTAGGTACTAATAACCATGGGGGTTTACAAAGATAAATTGTTAAGCTTCATTTTTGTCGAAAGTCTTCTTTCACTTATGTAACATAATGTCGCCAACTTGCCAATTCTCTTTCCTATCTCGAGGTGTAATATTTACTGCCTATACGATTACTATATGATTTTCAGCAGCTATTTGTGGAAGTTATAAGTGGCGCGGCGGTGTGAATAGTTTTACGGAGAGTAAGAAGAGCGGGAATTCGTCAGGCATTCATTTACAACTTTGCGCCCTTGATATATTACAGAATGCTAGTAAAGAGTTTTATTAATAAAAGGTAATATGCATTATTGTTTTAAAATATCTTATCAATAGTTTACATTCTCGATCCACTTTATTTTTCAATTAAAAGAACACTTAATGTTAATCTAATGTCCCAGGGTGACGAGCGCAGTGGAATGCCGTGCAGTGCTTTATTCAAAGTTGGAGTGGTATTGCTACTGTTTGTGACTAGTCGTATCGCTTATCATTAGGCGAGCGGCATGCTCGTTTCTTCATTCATATTTCGACAAAAAATTAGACACTTAATTCTTTAACTGTGTTTAAAAATGAGATGCAAACTTACCTCACTGGATAGACGACGGACTCCATGAGTAAATTCTTGGCCGTCGCCAATCCCTTGACATCGTCCCACGTCACGCCCGAAGGTCTTATGATGTCCTGATACAGGAGATCCACTATCTGCCTCTTATCAGGAGTCGCGTTGGACAGGAAACCGGACAAGGGCCTTCGTTCTATTGCTGGTGTCGAGTCTGTATGATCCGGATCATCCTTAAAATAAAATATTATTTTATTTCACGTAATTCTTGGGGTGTCTTAATATCCAAGAGTGAATTAAAGAGAGTGGTAGAAGCGATTGTTGAAAAAGTATGTTATGTGTTTGAATATTGTAGATATATCCCATCTTGCGATTTTTTGTCCTTTCACGCAGCAACTAAACAACAGATCAACATTATTTCATACGATAGTAACTATATGGACCAGATAGTTACTTAAATTGCTCTTTATTCCCGATAAAGGCACTGTTCGTGTAAAGTTATCAAACAATCGGTTAAATCTTACCAATATGCGGATTTAACCGCAAATTGATATTAATTGACGTTTTTACACAAACAAATTTCAGAAATACAGACTGAATAACCTTCAATAACTTGGTGACAATAAACGAAGCTGGTAGATCCACCTCCTCTTTCTCCAAGACTTCAACTCGCTCCGGCTTGGTCTTCCTCGTCTGCGGGCGGCGCGTCGGCGGCCGTTCCTCCACCTTGCGGCAGAACTGCGGCTGCTTGTTGAACCTGATCAGGTAGTAGCTGCAGTAGTCCTGGGAACATACTTGTTTATTTGTTTAAACAGTTTTAAGGCTAATCTGCGATCGGATCCCGAGACGAAAGCAGTGAACACAAGTAATTTGTAAGTATGTCAAAAATTATTTCCTCTTATTGGTCCATTGTTGTGGTGGAAAAACCTAATGGTAACTTTATTGAAAATGGCGGTTAGTGTAGTAGGATTTTAATACCATGAGTATTCTCTAGTCTTTACCAATGAACCTTGGGTCTTTATTTTATACCTTTAGATATTATTCTTTGCTTTTTCCTACTACATACCTACAGCATAGTAGCTTCGGCATTTTGTCCTTAAACTGATTCCGTATGTCTTTCAATTAAAGTTTTTATAGTACCTACATTATACAAAAGTAGTCAAATGTACCCGATATTACACGGGCGATGATGAGAATATCATAATTATGACCCACTTAGTTAGCCCCCCTATCGCTTACTATAAGTAATTACCTAATCTTCGACTATTAAAATTATGTGAAATTAAGTCAGCTAACTAGCCCAAACAAATATCATAGAAACATTGATTGAAAATAACTCTATAGAATGCACTATCCAGTGACATAGATAGAAACGTGCTTGCGTCAGACAGCACCGGGCGTCTGGCAGTCTGGCAGTGTCACGGTCTCACCGCGAGGCGCCATCCCATCCGGGAAACACGCTGCAGACGCGGGTAGAGTCCCATTTCAAGCTAACATATAGCAATGCAGCTTGGCAACTATGTGTCTGTTTCGTTTAAATTATTTATTCACAAGACTAACAAGTCAATTGTAAGAACCATAAACAGTGGCAAAATTTCGAGAATATTGAATTCCAATACCCTACGTGGCGTTCACCTTTATCGTAGTTGCCTTTATCAGACATCATTTTATATTGAGTTAAATCACATAATATGCAGTAGGTAATTAAACTGGCTATAATGTTTTTAAAATCAGAACATAGTCCTTGCACAATTCTTCTTCGCGGCAGAAATAATATTCATTGCGATTGTACCTATCCAGCATGACTATCGCATATATACTATATATAATACTGAATTATAATTAACAGTTCTAGACCAATAGGCTTAAATTTGACTACCGTATTTATTTTGCTATGTAGAGGTCCGCTAAGAACGTTTTTTTGGGGCAACTGATATATTAGCTTAACTAATGTTGCCAAGAGGGGCTGCAGGTATTATCTTGGAAAAAGTTTCTGTAGGCGGAGCCGCGAATCAAGTTTTGTCGAAAAATATTTTTTATCTTCCACTGTGACCGCAGCCTACTCATAAAGTCGTACCAATAGATTCGTAATACGAATAGCAGTATATTTAAAAGCTTATTTCTGCTGTTGGCATCTCGTGAATGATGAACACATTATTTATGTTCATTAAAATTATTTATATGCCTTTGAACCACGGCAACGGTCCATTTATTTTTGTAATAACCAATTGCAGTTTTAAAGACTGTTTAGTATTATATTAACATGTCTTCAGTAACCTATTTAATATTATGTACGCGACAGTTTGTGAAGTGAACTATGTTCTTTAAAATGTAATTAATGTACCCACACCATGAAACACATCATCATCATCATCAGCCACATGATGTCGATTGCTGAACATCATATATAATAATACGGACATGTCAATTTATTTATAGAGGGTAGTAACTATTGACAGCCCCGACCAAATACCTAGGTACATAAGGATTAAGGAGTGACATCGGCTTTTCAGAGCATTCTGCCAACAAACGTGCGCCCCGTGAACATTGTCTTGAAAATTTAGTGTTTGTTAATATTTTGTGACCTATTTTTAAGTTTATTTCTATCAATTACAAATGTATTATTTTTGTTAACAATTTTTGACTACAATTTTACTAAAATCCAAAGACTTAAACTTATTCAAAAATACTTAAAACCTTTCCATAATCCACAATAGAATGTATATTCGGATTCGCTTAAATATTCTTTCTGATTGCAAATTTCTTCTCAGTTTTATTTACACATCGTCAAACCGACCACATCGAGAATGGCGCATGTTGTAGCCTAATGTTGTAAACTTAATGCCTACCGTAACTAAGTCAATTTCCGTTTATGTAAATAGTCCTCGAGCCATCAGCGCTCCAATAAACAGCTGTCTTCATAGGCCAAGAGCTGGGGAATATTGGAAATATGTATTGAGCTTTGGAATATATCAACTTGTACGAGATCCAAGTTAGTAGTAAGTCTCAATAATAATCTATAGTAACATTATAAAGCTGAAGAGTTTGTTTGTTTGTTTGGTTCAACGCGCTAATCTCAGGAACTACTGAAACGATTTTGAAAATGCTTTTACTAATACTTTTTATCCTAGAAAAATATATTTATCTCGGAAATACTTTTTCGCGCGCGCGTAGCTGCAAGCAATACTAATATGATATACAAGGAGCGCAAAAGAGAAATTCTTCGATAACTGACACGAAATTATCAATAGAAAATAAAGTGAAAAAAGTGAACCCTTTTAAATTCATTTTATCGAAAAGAAATGGTGAGGCCACAAAAGTAAATTCGATTGGAATTTTTGTAATTGTTCAGCTATTTTTGTCTTTAAAATAAAGAAACTTTACGATAAAGTACAAAACACTCCCAAGCTCTCTGCCCTTTGTAAGCTTGCATAAATGTTTATACCCGCACACCTGACAAATGAGAGCCTTACGTAACCCTACGGAGTGGGTGTGACGCGACGCGACGTCGACCGGCGTTTCATTCTCACCAACGAATTTCACTGGAATGTTGGCTCCAATAGTTTGGCCAACACAAAAAGAGACAAAAGTAATGCGACACAGACCAAACGCGGCAGTAAGGAAAGATTCTTTGAAGTAATTCCTTTGGGGCAAAGATATTTTTTATGTTAAAGAGCTTAACGCGCTCTGCGTTTAATTGCGTCTCTAGATTCAACTTTTGAAAAACTATTTAGCCAAAACATGAGCGTAGCTAGTATTAAAATTAGCGGGAGAAGGGTAGACTAATCTCAAATTTCAGTCACGCATTGAAAATCTTCAGCGCGACTTTACCTACCAATACAAAAATCTGCGCTTCCGGCTTCGCCTTATCAAAGCAGGAAACACCCGCAAAATCTAATCACTACTCTCGCAGACTTGCCTTGCTAGTAAGCGCTTCTCTACGTGGCGACCCACGTCTCGTTAACAATGCTGGCACCTCTCCATGCCAGCCCCAACTAACCTGAATATTTCAATTACCTTGCCACCGATCCGTCCCCGGCCTGTCCGCAAACCAAACTTGCCCACATCGCGCCAATTAACTTTCAGAAAGTGGATGTTAGGAAACAAGCCAAAACTTTGTGGAAAGTTACTGAAGTTTTATATGGGTAGGTGTGTTTAAATTTAATGAATGTGCATAGTTTACTTACACTAGGCACGATAACAACAACACACACACACACGGGAACGAAAAAAATAATGCTAATAAATATTTTGGTAGCCCCTTTTCGATTATGGGTTCTTAACAGATCCAAGCAAAAGATTTATTTGAGAAGCCAGTATTCTTTATTTATATTTTTTTAATTTCCCTGTATAATATGTTCTAGTGACATAGTTATATTAAGACGGTGTTAAGAATGTATAAGGTTTAATCCCAGGGCTCGCCACATATGATTTTTCGGTGTATTTTCAAATTGTACATGTATACCACCATCTACCATATATGGTGCTTGTAATTCTATGTAATATTATGATATTATTTTAACTTAAACTTCACGGTATGCTATTATTATATAATAATCCACACAGTCACCGTCACGGAGAGACACTAGTACCTAATATAAACTGCACCATGAACAAAACGCACAAATCATGTAATGCAATCTTTATTCCCCAATATTTTCTCTTGGCAAGTCTCTGGATGTGGGCCTTGACCCCCAAACCCCTTGCACCGTCATTCCTTATCAAACGGACAGTTGTATAGCTCCCCATGAAATTATTAAGTTACACGTTTCTGGGTTAGATACTTAGTTACGTTGGCAAAGATTAGTTAGAAAATTAAAAGATTTGCAGCGAAATATTAAAGGTTTACAACATAATAGGTTCTTGATTACGCACAACTGATGCATACACATTTCAGCGACCATTTATCTGCCCCATGATATGGTAAGTTCCAATCCCGCGCGTCAAATGTATTTTATCGCATTGGAAATACTAATTTATTTCTTCTACCTGTGAATTCGATCGGCGGGTCGGGTAACATTAATGTATGGACCATTCCAGTCTGTAAACTATCGGAGAAAAGTGGAATGAAAGAGCCACTATCATATACGCGAATGACAGTGAGTGCTACTCTTCCCTGTTTCCCGTACACACTACCACTTAACCAAGAAGTATTGGCCACTCACTTGCAGTATAATATCCAGATCGATGTTATCACAGACTTCGTACTCGCCGGTGAGGGCCGCCTCCGACGCGAAGGTCTCAGCGGTGTGCAGGAACCCCTCCTGCTTCAGGTACCCCAGCACCATGTACTTTAGGATTCGCTTCCTGGCACGGAACAGGGCTTCTTTCTACAACAAAACGGGTAAATAGCTACACTGTTATTGTAACTATGTAAATAAATAGTACTTCGCCAGGTCTATGTACGATATCTAGCGTTATTATTTAATTTATGAAGCGTGAGAATTTAAGACATAGTTTTAACTAAATTAATGATCATTGATCAGTGATACCAGTAAACATTGACAATTGTAGCTACCGTGGGCGCGTTACTGATCTTTGAGGAAGAAAAATATTGGTAGAGCTTAATAGAGTTGGTGATAATACACTATAAACTCATAAAACGTTCAAAATGGCCGTAAAAATATTCTTTCTACTGCTACTTATTATACCTACCTAGTCAAACAACCTTTTCCTGATATGTATTAGGTACCGCCGCGCCGTTTTCAATAAACGATCGCAAATTTTTCAACCCATCGCGTCGTGAAGATGAACCAATCGGAACAATGTTTACATGCTTTTAAACCAATCTTAAACCTTGATGTGGTTTTAATGCTTTTAAATGACTTATTTTGATTGGATTATTCTTAGCATCGGATCGAAGATTAAGTTGGGACACGTTTATTCTACCGAACTTCATATTATATATCGATGAGCTGGGATCTTTTATTAACAACAGTCGTTAAACTACACTGGCTACAGCAAAGAGCATTATAATACTACGGAAGGCTACAGGCTAAATCTCTGTCATTTCATACAACTCCTTTAGAAGACCTATTTATTAAAAATAAACGCCAACAATAAAATCTCACCGTTTCCAATTTTCTCATCTGGCTCAGGGGTCTGTTGACTCCAGTCATTTTATGATCCTGTAAAATATTTTTCTTTTATTGTAAAAAAAACACGTTGTTTGATAACTATTGACAAAGTGGCATTCAGTGGCATTGATCGTTTACATAGTAACTAAGGGTTGTTATCCGTCTCCTAGACGACGAACTAATATTTTTTATTAATTTATTCTTGTCCATGGAAACAAGTCCTTCGGACGCATACTTTGTTGTTTTTTTTTGTCCTCAGTAGTATGTCGCAGTAAAGCAGTGGCTACCTTACCAAGACTCCATCGAGGAGTTTTGGCGGCAAAAAAAAAAAACTTGATTAGCACAGTTATTTCAATTCACTTCATTTGAGCCCTTTAATAGAACTATATTGGATAATACACCACCATAATTTTGCAATATAACACTAAGTATCACCAAAATAATGATTAAAACAAGAGCACCTCATGACCGTTCCATATTCCCGCTACAACTCCATGAAATAATAATGGGGAAGGGGTGGTCAGCTGAACGAAAAATCGGGGATTCAAATCCAAATTAATAATACACTGTGTTTTGTAAGCCTTTGACTTGCCTTGTTTTTATTTGTTTTGAATTATTTAAACCACCAATACGACTTTCCTGATTTCCCACCCCTGCACTGAACCAAAGGCTGAGTACAATGTATACGACAGATTCTGAATTAAAATTAATTGTTGTGATCCTTTTGTCACTTGTGAGTATGTTGAAGTCTAACGTTGTACTTATTTAATCGTGCATAATAGGTATAACAATTTTATTATAGACATTATTATAGTATTCCTCATGCCAAATGAATATATTAACCGCTCATAATTGAAAAAAACAAAAGAGTTATTTTAACGCCATAATTCAAGCCCCATTTGCGCGTCTTCCTTTGATGTGAGCAAAGAAATTCCACAGAAAGTCGCACATTGTATTAACCTTTTTAATTAAGGGCTCGGGCAAGGCGGCTCGAGCCCCCATTCAGCTGATGGAAGTGACACGAGCACTCGACAATGAAGGGAAATGGATATAAGGGGCTTCCACGTGCGCGGCTTTGTCATTTCATAAAGAAGGTTTTTTAATTGGTGTGACGGTTGAAATTTCGTTGACATTTCACTGTCCTAATTATAGTGGGGATTGAATTTCGGGTGTTATTGCCAGTGCTTTATTCACCGCTCAACAGTCACAGACAATATAAGACATATGATTAGACCTATCAAAATTTGTCCGTGTCTTTACTCTTTTCCTACTTTGACATTGGCAAAATCATCGCCTGACAGCGATGGAGCCATAACTTAAAATTGAATTGAATTGAATTTCGGGTGTGAATTGATACCATAGGTCATCGTTGGATTGCTCGTGGGATTGCTCGTGGAAAAATCTGGCTCAAGAATAAAAAAACATATAAATAAATATCATCTTTTTATTTATATAGGGCGAGAAACAGACGAATAGGCGCGGGTAGAGCATAGAGGTTTTGTTTAATACTATTTAGCAATCCTTGGTTCACTTCTCGTAACGATAAACTTATCATCATCAAAGCAACAAACTTAATTAATGAATGGTGTTTTTAATATTTGAGACCACATTATTTCAATTGCACCCCCACGAAGCAAGGGTGGACCACTAATATGCTCATAAATGTATATATTAAACTTTTTTAAAAATTATCACTTGAAATACCTACCATTACCAATTTTTTAAAAAGAATTAAAAAGGCAAAAGAAATAAAGATTAAAGCGGGTTGATTTTGTTTAGAATAGGTGTGCTTATCAGGGCATGAAATTGTGTGAAAACTGAAATAATATGACGCGAATTGCAATATTTTCAACAAAACAAATATTTTCTTGTTGAAGTAGACATTATATTAAATGTGTATGAAACTATAATATTTTAAGAACAATATAGAACGAAACAATAATAATTACAATATATCCGTGTAAACGAAAATAAACAGATTTAAAAATTCTTTTACATGGGATTTTTGCCCGAGAGTGTGACCCCAGAGGGGGTTAAATTGAGGCAAACGACCGGTCATAATTAAGCCAATATTTTCTGCATGATACTTATGCGCCGGCCCTACAATAAAATAGGGTTCAATTACAAAAATAAAAACGAAAAAACAACATCTGACGGAGTTCACAGAGGCCGCTTGTATCTTAGTATAATGTATACTTAATATAATGTAATAAAATGTTGGTTAGTTGTATTTAATATAATGTTAAATATGTCCTACACTACTGTATTGGCTGTAATTAGTAGTAAGTATATGGAATAAATGAATAAATAAATAAATGTTTACCCCAAATCTTAAACAAAATACACTTAAATCCAAAAAGTGACATACTAGGCTAAACAAGAAATGAGCAAGCTTTGCATAGTAAATATTTTCGTGCGATATAAGGGACCCGCGCTTTTATCTCGGACCCTTAGACATCAATCTTCACTCCACGGTAATATTGCAGGCCTCGTGGCCCAAAATAACTTGTAAGTACTTTCTGCTAAAAATAACAGGTCGTTATCCCACATTATTTGTATGGGTCTGCATTTGACAGGCTTTGTTTAATTTTTCACCATGCGATGTCGATGGGAGTTGGGAGGTTTTTGATAATGGCCTGTTTCGTGCAGAGATTATTGAGCTTTCATGACAAAGAGTTCTCGGCAGTAAATATAACACATTTAGGGCCTATTTTATCAGCTAGTAGTGAAATCGGCCGTCAGAAAGGTAGGTAATCGTTTAGTTACGGCTTTTTAGAGTGACCAATCAATTACTCGCTTCTATACGACTTTGTCGCTGACCGTTTATCTTTCTTTAGCTGTAGTATTTACTGCTGAATACCACAGATAAAAAATTAATTATCTAGTACAGGAATAACCAGAATTAGACAGGTATAATTTCTTATACACGAAAGGCCGCTGCATTTAAATTTTTACCAGCGGGTGGATGCTAAGAATACCTCTCCATTCCGATTTGTCTGGGAAAGTATAAGACATAGACCAAGTTGCTCTCCTGAACTTAGCGGTGAAGCCATTGGCAAATTATCACGATAAGTAATATCTACCATTTGGTCACGACTAATGTGATAATTAATGCCATTATTTTTTATCCGGGTACGCCCAGTGACCTGATAGTACGAGATGAGTTCAGATAGAGTGTCGACTGACGAGATTCCCCCTTGACAATCGACACAATTATGCCGGCCTGTTTGAAAACGAAAAAGCGACGATAGCCTAGTTGGGAGTGGACCGGACTGCCGAGACGAATGTCCGCAGGCTCAAAACCCAAGGGCATACACCTCTGACTTCTAAAAAGTGATGTGTGTATTCTTTGTGAATTATCGCTCGCTTTAACGATAAAGGAAAACATCGTGAGGAAACCTGCATACCTGAGAAGTTCTCTGAATTTCGAAGGAATGTGAAGTCCGCCAACCCGCACTAGGCCAGCGTGGTGGACTAAGGCCTAAACCCTCTCAGTAGTAGAGGAGGCCCGTGCTCAGCAGTGGGCAGTAAAGAATACAGGGCTGGTATGGTATGGTATGGTTTGAAACCGCATACACAAGCTGGTCCCGAAACACGACACACATACGTTCGACAACACTATTGTCACTCCAGCTTGAGTACATGCTCTAGGCGTGTCATGCGATAACAATCACAACTATTGGCATTGCGATTTGCTCCACGCACCGGCCGAGGTGTTGGAGCTAATTGAATGCGGGATCCATTCAGTATCAGTCTGGTGTATCGCGTCGTTCTCCATTTGGTATGGTTATAGGGGTATATTCGGTTTTTAGGGATTTTTGTTACGCAGTGGAATGTAGGGGTTTTGAGGATATAATGTAGAATTATGGCTTTTAACATTTCAATACGACGTGGAGAAGGTAGAACTATTAACGGGGATATACAAATCTTTTAAATTCCATTGATATTAAAATCTTTTATATTAATTAGCCTGTTCTTAGCACGCGGGTTGGAAGAGCTCTAGTAACAAAATTGCCATTACTGTGCACTTCTGTACCTCGGCAAATGTTCAACCTAAACTAAGCATTGTCATTTAGATACTTACTTAGACTTGCATTTGTTAAGCCGAAATGGCTATTGGCTTCAATGCTACACAGTGGAAACACGCCTAAGCGCATCACTTCCGCAGCCCATATACACGTGTCCCATAAAGCCTGGATGTCCTGAAAGGCGTTGGGCAGTGGAAAGCCGCCCGTTTGAGCGCAGTGCCGCATTCGGGGACGCGGGGCGGGCAGGCGGCAGGCAGCGCGTTGCGGCCGGCGGGCGGGCGGCCGCGTCTCGCCTCTCGCCGTCAGTCATGGCACGCGCCGCGCACAGCTCGGTGTCCGCCCTCGCCGCCGCGCTAGCACTACTCGCCGCGCTAGTCGGTCAGTTGCGATCTATTTACATTCTATTTTCAAAATTTATGTTATTAATTCCTTTTTTGAATCTTTTAATGCCATTATTTATGTGATATTTTTTAAAGTTGTCACTTGTTTTCTAAGGTAGTGCCGTGCAGTTCCGGATGTAAAATAATTTTATTTATTTAATAGCAGGTTTTACTTTTTCTAAGCAAAATTCAGATTTTTATACTATTTAATTGACTAAAATAGGTACAGGAAAAAACACTAATTCTTTACATTTCTTTTTCTTTGTTTATTTTGTATCTCTACTAAAACAGGTAAGCGAATATACGTACCTTAATAATTATAAGCACAGGGGAAAATACAACATAAGTTTTATATAAATTTAGCCTATAATTTTTAGTATTTTGCAAGTATAGTATGATTTTATGGAAAACCAAAAATTCTTAAAAAAAGAAAACAAAAAGAAATACCACCCGAAACTTTAAAGTTTTTCCTCAACACTGAAGCACCACAAGTTCATTTTTGTTTCTTTTATACGTCCAGTGAATACATTCCGTTTCCCGGAGCGTGTGTAGAGCGTTGTACATAATAAACGCACTCGACACGAGTTGGCCTGAAAAGGCGCAGTGCAAACTGTGTATATAATTGGATAAAAGAAAAAAATCAGAGAGCAATCGAAATATTTATGGCCGAATTATTTATAGGAGGAAATAAACATATACGTTTTTGAAACTACTGCAGCGCCGAAACCTAAATATGACTCCTCAGGAATAGCAGATGTTAATATGAGGTTGTCATTTACCCTCAATGGTGTTGTATTTTTTGGTCCCTCTATAAAACTTAATTTAGTATTCTAAACCACAGTAACTCGAAATATACAATACTAGCATTGCGCGCGGCTCCGCCCGCGTGTAAAAGTTTTTCCGGGACAAAAAGTAGCCTATAGCATTCAGGAGTAATGTGGCTTCCTATTAGTGAAAGAATTTTCAAAATCGATCCAGTAGTTCCTGAGATTAGCGCGTTCAAACAAACAAACAAACTCTTCAGCTTTATAATATTAGTATAGATTTATGTAGAGCTCACTGATTATAAATAGATCTAAAATATCTACATCCGTTTTTATGATATCCACATCCGTCACTGATCCATTATTGTCCTAATGTCTTTAACAATTTCGCAATTACTGAAATGTATTTCAATTATTAAAGTTATTAGTTTTCTGACAGACAATCATTAACACATGTTAGTATGAGGGCAACAATAATTATTGTCTCTACTTTTTTCTGCCTTCTATACATAAAAAGGTAAACTTTATATTTATTTACCGTGTAAATACGGATTTCTCCGTTTACAAAACTTACCTAGGAAAATACCACAAACAGCACGTTAAAGTAAAAGACAATTATGTTTTAAGTCTGTTTTGAGCCAGTTTAAGCCTTTTTACTGAGTTACACCGCTCGTAAACTGCAATAGGCAGTTACTTTTAAGTAATGTTAACCGCAGTCATATATTGAACTGGCGGCTCCGTTTCGGACTATTAAACTGTCCTAAAGTTTAAAATTGGTTTGTAATCAAAAGATGGCCACCGTCGGATATTCCCAATTCCCACATTTTTTTTTATAACTGGCCACTTTTCTATGCCTACTTCCTTGCACGCTTCCTTGTCCCGTAGAAAGTGATTTCATAAAAGTAAGAAGAACTGTGTTTAGCAAGTTCTCTGTTCTAAAGGACATGTCCAAAAACGGGTCTAACTAAGACAGTCTATATATATTTCGATAGAACTCCTAAAAACTAGCCTTTTACAATAAAACGTTTAATTTTAAAGACCTCCGATTTTTAGATTTATGTAATTTTATTTTGCTTAAAAATTACACTTAATAGGTATGAATTTTTAAGAAATATTTTTAATGGATCCAAGATTTAAGATATTTTGCCCCTTTAACATCCCTAAACTTTGTGCCTGGTTAGATTTTGAGGCCCAGCACCCATACAAAAAGCGGACACCTCCTTTAAACCTTACTTTTAACCAACTTTTAAGACACAGGAACTTTTTTTTTACACCTGAAATTATATCAGCATTCCTTGATAGCTCTCCGACAACCAAAATATTTTTTTTTTCTACTACAATACATGATTTTGAAATAAATAATAACGCCACATACTCACAAGAAAGATGAAAGAAAAATGTTTACGTGCAGGGAAAACTGACCCTATTGTACTGGATGGTATTAGCGGAGCGGGGTCTAGATAGAATGTCATATAGAAAATTAGAAGGGTCTTTCCGACCCACAACATCCATACCTAAATATTATTAGTTACAAGTCAAGCACTAGTAAGCGGCGCGGGAGGCTGTAACATTTAATTGGAATTAAATCGTTAATCCACCAGGCTCATCTAATTTGAGTGAGTCGTAACTGCATAGCTGCTGGATGCAGGCCGCTTCTGATAGGTGGGTCTGGAAATTTTTGGGAGGACCTATGTTCAAGAGTGGACTTCCAAAGGCTGAAGAAGAAGAGGAAGAGAAATGGCTGCATAGTGTAGAAGTTGATTTTATATAAACTTAGCTTACAGAATTCCTCAAAATCGTGTCACGAGCGATAAAAATGGCCACAGCAGTAGTTTTACCTTACTATGACGGGAGAGCCCTAAAGATTTTAGTATGGCAGGCTTCGACACTATTTTTGTTCTTTTTATACACCTTTAATGTTACACAGTATTAACAATAACTCAAGTCTCTCTGAGATTGATTGACGCGGTTGTATATTTGTTCCTTAGCTTTCGAAATGAAAAAAGTTGCAAAGAAAATAAGACTATAATGACGTTATTTATGTTACCTTAGAATAAACAATTCAAAGTTCGGTTGTCGCTCATGATTATACTAGACAGGCGTGGTTTACTATGGAGGCAAATTCCAAGCTCATCTCAATGCCCATAAATATGCCACACGAATAAGGGCCGTATTAATAGATGCAACTCAATTACGCTCTCAAGTGCAATATCAGTTGAGACGCTCTCAAATTAGGGTTTTCATCTTAAAATAGTCGCCATTTAATAAACGTGCATTAACAGCAGCTCAAGTGACATCTTAAGTGACAATATGTGCCAGATTATAACAGCTGAGTTCTGCTTATGTAACAGCACCGACTTAGTTGAAAACAAGCTCTTAAATGACAGCTTAAGCTTGGTTTATTAAATAGTTCAATACATGAAATGTCTACTTGAGACTGTACTCAAACGTGAGATTGATTTATTAATACCGCCTTAAGAGTACGGCGCAACAAGTTTTTTCAAACATGTTGCAGGCTGCAGGATTATTATAGCTTGGGTCCACCATCACCATACCAGCCTTGTATTATATACTGCCCACTGCTGAGCACCGGCCTCCTCTACAACTGAGAGGGTTAAAGGCCTTAGTCCACCACGCTGGCCTAGTGCGGGTTGGCAGACTTCACATACCTTCGAAATGCAGGTCTCCTCACGATGTTTTCCTTCACCGTTAAAGCACGCGATTATTCACAAATAATACGCGCATAACTTTAGCTTGGGTATTCCAATCTAATCTGAGCATAAACCCAATTTAGAGAACTCGGTACCATAGAAATCGCTGTCAAAGTCTCGCCTGACCTGGAAATGGAAACCAGAGCCTTCCGTTCTACAGCCTATATATGCTGCCGCTAGACGATTCGTATTTCGTCTTAATTCAATATGATATATCAATTAAGTAGATGTATACATAACCTTAAACCATTTTTCTACCGACAGCATACAAATGTGATTTAGTTATTATTTGTATCTCCTTCGTTATATTGGATTATAAGTGCGATGAGTACTACTGAACCTTGGCATCAAATAGCCTCTCTATTGACTTAAGTAATGCTTTACCTTTTAGTACCTTTTAATCTTGAAATTAATGTAACACAGGAAATATATTTACTAGTTCAATCAATAATTACAAACACATGCAAATTTATTGTTGATTATTATTTTTTGACTGTACTTTATCAAAATTCAGTGTACTCACGTACTCGTACATACAGGAATATTTTCGGATGAACATTTACAAAGCCATGTAAGTAAACGGAAATATGAATTACTAGGGCGGTAGAAACAGCAGGCGAATCGTTGTGTTTTAGTGCCGTAACCGCTGCCACAATAACCGATTTATGTCGGTACCCACTGCCGAAATTCCACGCATTCCATTCTTCTACGACTGAAGAATTTCCCAAGTATATTTCGTGAAAATATTTAAGTTCAGTAAAACTGCTGGTACACTGGTATTGTAAGGGTTAATTTCTAAAAATATAGAACGGTCACAATTTTTTTTTATATAGTTGAATAATAACACTACACATTATTTTGAATAAAATACTTATAATAAAATATTATAATTCAGGAATCCATGCGGTGACTGCTTACCACGAGGCTGATCGCTAGCATGTTTACCTACATACTAACTTTAAAAAAAAAACTAGGGCGTTGTCGTAATGGCAATAAATACAATATCAAATATTAGAAAATCGTACAAGCATTAACCAACATATCAACCGCACTAACATTCTACGATGAAAAGAGTAATTGAAACGAATTGCTAATAAAATATTAACTTCACGAGAATTAATGTTGTTCCCACGACACGAGTTAGTTCCCGATCCTGTGGGATAGCATCCACACCTACATCTTACAATCCATTAGCAATATGGTACACTGTTCATTTTGTAAACTACACGAGCTTAGACTTAACATACTGTCTCAGGGTGATGAGCGCAATGCAGTATCATACCATAACGCTTTGTGATATTGTACTTAGAATACATGTGTAATGGGGTAGTGCTAGTTGTAGAAATAATTCGAAGTTCTTCGATTCTAAATTCGTACCTGACTTTAATTTGATTGGATTTTTAACCAATATATCGCCACGCCACGCCGGCCTAATGCGAGTTGACCGACTTCACATACTTTCGAAATTCTAATGTACAACTCTCAGGTATGTAGGTTTCCTCACGATGTTTTCCAGCACCATTAAAGCGAAAGGTAATTGATTAATTACGATTGTAATAAATGATGATGTCAGCATATCATAATCCTTCAAAGCATAACACAGCGATGCTTGCACATTGCTTGACAGAAGAAATAGAGAGAATAGAATAAATGTACTTGTCCCTGGAGATAATCTGTGGCTTCTCCTGACAGGCTTTCGCATTACGCATACTAGGGTTTAGTAAATTTACCTCAATCGAAAAGATCATCTCATAATTACAATACACATTTCCTACCATAACTTACTTCAGAACTCTATCCATCGAGCATTTGTGCCGTCTTAAATCAAAGCAACCAAATAAAAAGGCTTATTAAAACTAGATTATAAATGCCATCAGTCCATTCTACATGTTTGAACTTTGAAGGTAAACAAATCGTAAATTGAAAGCAATCAACACGCCATGGAAGTTCCTCATGTTACTTATGTCTTTTTCGTAACAACTTGCTGAAATTGTAAACAAAATTTATGTTATTTTCGTGGGCCATTTGGGTTTTGTCTAAATTTCACGATACATGTTCGATATAGTGGGTACATTAAAAATAAAATAATTATTATAGTAGAAAGACGGGGGGAATAGCGGTGGTATTATGATGGTCTCCGCATTAAATCTTCAATGAATCTTACAAGTATACAAGCAATGTATCTAACCAACACGATTTCTTGTAAGGTAATTAGCAGACATGCGTCACACGATCGCTTCATCAGATGAACAGAAGGATATCTAATGCTATCACCAAATGCGTAATGGCCAGGCCTGTTTTAAACATATTGAGGGCCGGGCTGGAAAAAAAAGAATTTTAATTTTCGTTCTTTTAACAAGAATCGGGCGCGCAATTTTGGTCACACTTTTTTGAGGACGATCAGCTTGCGCCCCTTTAGGCCCTGCACCCGGATGCTGGCCACTCACCCCTCACATCTCCATGTAAAGACGGTCCTGCAAAGGTCATAATGAATGCTTTTGTGAAATAATCATAATAAATTGTGGCTACATCGATGCTTCTAGGTTAATGCAACAAATTAATGGTATTATTGTAGTCCCAGCATTATGATACTGCGCAAAACAAACGAAAAATATGAACCCCGGGTATTCATTATAGGGACATCTGTGTATTTATTGACACCAAGGACATAATGGAATGCCGTTAAATTACTATCCCTGTACCGTTTTAATGGAACTACGGTAAATTTACTACGACGAGTGTATTATTGATAGTAATGACTAATGATACATCAAACAAAACCATAAAGATAACGACAGAAGCCCAAGTGACATGATTTTAATCCATACCTTAATAGCTCTCTGACTCACATTATACATACTCATGGTCCCTTGCAATGTAACTGAGATGTGAACCATGAGGGTTCAACTACCAGAACTACTAATCAACCTATTCTGTTTATATTATGAAAATGGCCATTAACCAAAAACTCTAATAGGCATGAGTCTGGGTAGATCATCGCAGTGTCTATTTCTGCCGCCAAACAGCAATATGCAAGCATTATTTTGTTTCGGTTTGGAGAAAAACATAGCCAATGGATTAGGGTTCATACACATAAACACGACACGACGTCACGCCGTGAACTGGCGTCGCGTCGTGGGACGGCGCGACGTTGTGTCGTGTTTATGTGTATGAGCCCTTAGGTATTATAAGCCTTAGCATCTAATGTATTGAGTTCAGTTGGAAATCAGCGCTGCAGTTCACGCTGGAGTATAACGCTGAGCAGTGAGTGTGCTTACAATGTGGAAAAACCACCACACGACTCCGTTTCGTTTTGTTGGAATTGGTTGAGAGACTAACACGTGACTGACGTATTGGTCTCTCGATCAATCACAAACATCAAAATTAAACGACATCATCCACACATCTTACGAATGCGACTATTTGCCACATTCTAAGCCCACTGAACTCCTTTGGGTATTTTTTTTTATTTATTTTTCTTTTTTGTTGCAATGCAATCAGCCCTGTATTATATACTGCCCACTGCTGAGCACGGGCCTCCTCTACTACTGAGAGGGGTTAAGGCCTTAGTCCACCACGCTGGCCTAGTGCGGGTTGGTTCTTTTTTGTTAATTAAGTATATTTTTTTTAAACATTTAAAACTGAATAAATGTTTTTTTTCTTTCTAGTGTTTCAGGCTGATGAGCGTAATGTGCATAGTGCCACAAATGTTTTTCTTATTTTAAAGTCGTAACGCTTACAACTAGGCGGGCGGCTTGCTCTCTATTAAAAAAAAAACGGCTTCACGACTTCGATTCAAAATACCACGATATTGGTTTTATAGATCACACGAAAATCCAACCAATAACTACAGATTCATAAACCAAAAATAAAACCAATAATCGACTACGATCAGACAAAAGGACGTTATATTATATCAAGAAATGGAGATGATTTCAAACTGCGAGGGGTAATTGAGTGTTAGAAGTGGGTCAGTGAGCGTGGGGCGCTCATCCGCCAGTTAACCCACAGTTTATACGATAACTGGCGAGTAATAACATAACTGGACGGTAATGGGTCAGTAACCTACGTTAACAGGAACCTACGTTACTGTAGACCTTTGCGGCCTAAGCTCCACTCACCTATGTTACCATTGATATGGTGTGAAATAGCTGTAAAATCTGTTACCAGGCATTGAAGGTGGACTCCCAAATACAGTCGGGTGGACTGAGGGTGTCGCATCTGTTGTAAAACAAACACATCACGCCTTTACCCCGTAGAGGTAGGCACAGGCAACAATTCACGCACTTTTTGCCAAGTATGTTCCGTTCCATTATCAGGCACAAATTCCAGACTCCGAAGTTATACTGAGCAGAAAATCCAACAATATCACTATCCGAACGGGGATTCGAACTCGGGACTTCAGAGCGGTGATGATACGCACACGCAATACAATATGTACTGTTAGGATAAAACGAAAACCAGTCGAGACTTCAAAATAGTAGTGGAAGTGACAGTTGCAGACAGTTGGGTGTATACAAAGGGTGCCGTATCGATATGCACGCTCTTTCGGTCTCAGTCGGCCCCAGTCGGTCGAAGTCTTAGTGGCTGTTGAGTAAGTTGTGCATTTACTCTCGTACCGGTCAATCGGTTGATGATAACTTTGTGAAAGTATTTCTGTAAAATCAGTGGTACTTAGATCTTTTTTATTTAAATCGGAATCGCTTATGTTTCTAACAGTACCTACTATTTCAGTTAAACGATGTCCTAATATTATAAACATGGCTTGTTTTCCAGTTGGTTCCGCTTCACACCAATAAACAAACTATCAATCAAATCGAAACCGTGTAACAATGCGGCGGAGTGAAGATTCCTCTGATATTGCTCCATCAGTTTTCGCCTGTCAAACTTGAATGACAGATCGTTAAGATTCCCCGGTTATTAGCGAGAGATGATTTACAAGCCGCCGCGCCATTTGCAGCGTTTTGGGAGATATATTGACGATTTGGAATGATTGTAGGCTTGTAGCATATGTGTGGTTTTTAATGTAAAGGACATGTCCAAAAACGGGCCTGTAATTCTAAAGAAGACAATTTATATATCTTTGGATAGAACTCCTGAAAACTAACCTTTTGCAATAAATCGTTTAATTTTAAAGACCTCCGATTTTGAGATTATACAAAAAGCACACATCTCCTTTTATTGTACACAATTTCATGTTGTATAACTAGATAACGACATGAGCATCACCATGGTCGTCGCCAGGGAGGAGCAGGAGAGAGCAGATCCCTCTGCCCCTGGATTGAACACAAGTACATAGGTACTTTGTATGTATGTACTGGTGTTCAATTAATGGTAATGCCTAGATGTAACAAGGTTCACTTAGACTTCCCCCCTTCTTCTTCTTCTTCAGCCTTTAGAAGTCCAGTACTGAACATACGCCGCCTCCAAAGTTTTCAACCTGTCAGAAGCCCCCCCTCCTTAAATATACTTAAATTTGAATTCCCCCCTAAGTTAAAAGCTGGCGACATCCATTTGCACCACCCGCTTAATTATCATTTGCCCATTAACAGTGGCAACGTCATCCAGAGAATAAAATTAGATACTCCGTAGCCTTACTCTGCATTCATCACAATATCTCTCGCATCTCTGTGCCCCCTGGTATTGCAGATGTTCATGGGCGGCGGTGATCACTTACCATCAGGTGAACCGAATGCTCGTCTGCCCCCTATACTAAAAAAAAAACACATATCTAATGAGACATAAAATCTAAAACCCAATAATTCACTGAATGCCTTGTTAAACTGAATTACTACTTCAATTCTCTTCTCTCGTGTTTTTTTTTTAATATAGTTTTATATAATGATTGCGACAAAAGGCCAATTTTATTTATACTTCAAGCAAGCGTGCATTAAGCCTCTTTCACACCCATCTCCTCTTTTCGATAAAACACTACTAATGTCAGGATTGTGTGGATTGTATCACTATCCTCATCTATTTTTGTATCTAATTAACCTGAAGGATCCTGGCATCCCTGACCTGGTGCTGGTGGGGAGCTCGGGGCTATTTACCGTATCGATTGGTGAAGGGTAATGGGGCTGACTGTCCGTCACGCCACCGCGTCACGCGAACACTAATCACGCTTGCAAACATTAATATTTTATGTCAGTCTTAAGGTTTTACTTGTAAGGACTGACAGTGACGAGCTGCCTATCGACTTTTGCTTATAGTTAAAGGATTACTTTAATAATATATAGGTACACGAGTACCTACTTCCTAAAAAAATCCGGTTTACAAATCTCAAAGTAATTTGTGTAGGGCACACATTTTAAAAAAGCTACGTCTCGAATAAGATCATCTGCATCCTCCTTTTTGAAATCTGTAAAAAAATATTTAACACCTACTCGACTTTCTTAAAATACTTACCAAAGAGAATCTTTGCAAAAATCTGACAGAAATCTGCAATCAAATGTTTCTCTGTGAAAAAACTATAGTAGGGACAAACTAATCTGGCCAGTATGACATGACACGGTTTTGATTTTTTTGGGTAGACGTTCTCACAGAGTTATCGCGTCGGGATAAATTTGAATTGTCATACCGGCCAGCTTAGTTTGTCCGAACTATAGTGGTAAGAATAATAAGATACGTGTATCCACATAGCGACCACTGTACACAAGGTGAAACCGCACTAGTAGCCCACATAAACGTGTCGCATTCCGGGATCGGAATAAATATAAATATAAAAATATAAATATCTGGTTTTAAACAGCCCGGCATGGTGGTGTCGACTGCCGAGGTATACATCTCTCATCAGTCAACACAATCTGGACTCCACTCCGCTTCGCATCAGGAGCAGTAGGGTCACTTTGCCGTGTCCATAAAAAAGTGGATTTGATTACAGATACGCATACTCACGCCTTTTATCCCCGAAGAGGTAAGCAGAGGCGCAACTAGTGCACTCACTTTTCGCTGTGCGTAATACGTCCCATGATGTGATAGTGGGCCATATCGGGCACAAATTCCAGGCTCCGGGCTGATACTGAATAGAAAAATCCAATATCACTTTCCCCGACTCCATTCGACCGCGCCAAACGGAGACGGCTGCGTTCCGTATTAACCGATCCAGAGGACGACATCACTCTGGCCATTCGTAGAAAGAACGAGTTTATTAAACTCTTACACTGCACACGACCGCAGTTCCGTCCTCGCCGTCGAGGACCTTGCCACGTTCCCCGAGTTCCGGCCCGCGAGCCGATGAATTAAACGGATAGGATTAGGTTAAAACCTTCCCCCCCTCTAATCATTGATGTCCCATCCTCTTTCGGTGACCGTCCTGAGCCGACGTTCGTAACCCGTTAGTGGGTTGCTCTCAGCATGGTCACTTAATTCAAAGGGTTGCGAGCGCCTAAAGCGTTCACCCTTAAGTCCGGTGTGGCCAGAAAAGCCGACTCTCGTCAGGCTACTGGCCGATAGGCCCAGGATAAAAAAACTTTGCCCGACCCGGGGATCGAACCCGAGACCGCAGCATTGCAGTCGTACCGTAATACAACTACGCCACCGAGGCAGTCATCATAGGTGATCATCTGTTGGCGACTATGTTCGGTTTCGGCATACCTATATAAACTGCCGTGACACGTACTATTAACACACCTATTCTCTTAATTAAGTTATTTATAAAATTAATTGCGAAGTTACATAGATAAGAAATCCTCACTTTAAGTACTAAGTAATTAACTAAGTACTTTTTAGTTTTCTATACCGATCATTATTTTTATTCCGTGAACCGATTCGGCTACGGGTAAAAGAAATAAATAATTTGAAAGTAAAAATACTGATCGTATAACAACTTTATTCGCTTCTTTAGAAATTTAATCTCAACTAATAAAGGCGATTAATTATATACTTATTAACTATTTACTTTAAGCGATTAATTATAGCCTGTCGGCAAATTTCACTAGAATGATCAATTAATTCCGAAAGCCCCTGGCGTCTCTCACTTCAGCCTCTAAGATAGATGCTTCTACCACTATTAAGTAAATTACAAATACATTTTCGATCAAAATAGAACCAACCTTAATCCATCGATAGAGTGATAAAATCATATAAGAACAGAAATGCTGGTAAAAACACAAAGCAAACACTCACGCCTTTTATCTCCAGCTTAACACAGACACACACGCCTTTTATTCCCGAAGGGGTATGCAGATGCGCAACTAGTGCATCAAATTTTCACAGTGCGTTTTCCGTCCCATGATGTGATAGGGGGCGAGCCTATCGCCATATCATGCACAAATTCCGACTCCGGGTTGATACTGAGAAGAGAAACCTAAATATCACTTTGCGTAACCAGGGGATCATACCCGAGACCGTAGCCCTGTAGTCGTACCTGAATACAATTGCGCCAGGAAGGCAAATAAAAATTTCTTTCATTTTTATATACGTGCGTGGCGCCAACTACAACCGATGCACAAAGATCTTATCTCTCTGAGATGCAGTCGGTCGTGTAAGCGCTTAATGAGGTAATACTCGCCAACTATAATGCACCAACTCGTGTTGTGCTCAGTCGCTCGTGTAAGGGCTTATCAAAAACATGCTAAGCTGTTTTACATATATTACACTAGACACTGCAACAAACCTAGGAAGCATATTAAGCATTTAAAAATAAAGTTAACTAGCTGTGTTCAAAAACCTTCGTCTGCATGTACTTTATATATCTCAGCCAGAAAATCTTTCAAGTAAATCGAAAATATCTTAAAATTGTGATAACTTTCCGATATCCAATTTAATGAAACAAATTTTATATTATGCTCCCAATTATACTCTGTCCACCTGTGAAAAGTATATGAAAATCCGTTTAGCCGTTTCGGAGATGTGCGCTAACACACAAACAGAAAGACAGACACGCAGAAAGAGTTCTAAAAATCGCTTTGCGTTATATTACTTTGCTTTAGTCACCCCACTCCTTTGTTTTTACTTTTCTTTGTATGTACAGACATACTGGGTTTTGATATTTTATTATATGTACCTATAGGTAACTAGGTGTTATCGTAGTGGGTAGGTAATAATTACTTGCGTGCGTTGCGTTAATTGGCTGCATACTCTGGTTTTGCTCCGGTAGTTTTTGACCATATAGTACTGCACTTCAATAAAATCAAAGAAAACACACGTGACTGCAGCGCTGCAGCTGTACTGGTCTACGCGCGGCACTATGCGGCAAACTGAAGGCGCTCTTATGTATTTTACTTTAGCGTCGTTTGTGTTGTAGTAAATTATTATGGATTAACACAACAACAGACTGTCTTTTAGAACACGGGGCGGGAAAAAAGCTAGAAGAACTGGCAAGGCATAAGTTTCACCTCATCCTATTCCGAGAAATAGGGATGAACTTACATACATAATAATATATCAGAATCCTGCAAATATTGATGACGAACTCATTTGCCCTCTCCAAATTAAGGCTATTTCTATAGTTGCTTTTGAAAGCTTTGAGTTAGCAGCTCGCCTTCACACAACTTACAACGACGCGACGTGACATCCTGTCAAAGGAAAGCCAACAAGTAGCTTCGAAAAGACGTTCGGAACCTATTCAGGCGTTTAAAAAGCGCCAATTATCCTTCATATTCCACTTTTACCGCCTTTGCTCTTATCGTTTTGGGTTGTCTGGAAGAGATATCTTTTTTAGTTATTTATATTTTTTTCGCGGAAAAAACGTATTATTGCTACCATCACTGGGGGGTGAATGGAAAGGTTATGTGGGTTTTCAGCGGTCTTACCGCTCAATGTCGTCACTAGGGAGTATAGCATCATCCTAGCGAGCATTTGTCCGAGTCCCTAACCCTATGTACACCCTACACCGGAATACCAACCAAAACACACGGTGGCTCTTGGTGGTGAGATATCTGCTAATACACACTCACGCCCTTTATATCCAAAGGGTAGGCAGAGGCGCATATGCACCCACTTTTCGCCGTGCGTTTTCCGTTTCATAGGATAGGGGGCGAGCCTATCGGCATATCGGGCACAATTTTCAGACTGTCTATTTCTACCGCCAAGCAGCAGTGTACATGCACTGTTGTGTTTCGGTTTGAAGGACATTGTAGCGAGTGTCACTACTGGACATAATGAGACTTAACATCTTATGACTCAGGATGACGAGCACAGTGGAATGCCACACAGTACTTTGTAACTCAAGGTGCTGTCTGGTGTTGCTACTGTTTATGGGCGGTCGTATCGCTTACCATCAGGCGAACGGAATGCTCGTCTCGTCATTCAATGCCATAAAAAAAAAGACTCGGGGTTGATACTGAGTAGAAAAATCCAATATCACTGCGTGATCCGGGGATCAAACCCGAGACCTCAGCACTGCACTCGTACCGGAATACAACCACCGAGGCAGTCAGTCATTTATTGTAACTTGTCTATCTAAATCTTTGAGTATTATCTAAATGGATATGACATTACTCCCGCCAACCAACAGTGCGTAACCCACTACTGTTTTCTATTTGAAGAACATTGGAGGATGACGAACACAGTTCAGTTTTTAGTTCTATAATGCAAAGTTCGAAGTGATGTTATTAATGTATATAGCTTTTGATCACGGCTTTGCTCGTTTACAAGATAACTTTTAACATAGTTATAAGGTAACGTAGCATCGGAGCAGTAATATCATTGTTCAACGTCTTAGAACAAACAAAATCTCTCCTGCTTTTTACCCGACTACGGCGAAGCAAGAAAGGGTAAGGATTTTAACACCCTATTTGTGTATATATCCATTTTATGTTCCACTCTAGCATCGCTCCTATTGAATCGATTTTGACAAACGAGGTGTTTATCGATTCGTATTTATTGTGAGATGGTTATAGGCTCTATATTTTTCAATTTTTTATAGAGTCGTATCTGCGAGAGTTATGTTAAGTGATTACTTTCGTCAGTTGCCCAAAAATAAACAAAACTAAACTTAAATAATATGATCATACCAATTAAAAGATAAAAATCCTATTAAGATCTAGAGCATCTTAATTATAATAAAAACTTGTTAATTGCGGGTTTGAGATCGGGATAACATTTTCATTATCGCAGCGCTGAGCTAATTAGGGAGCACTCAACAGGGACGCTTTGGGACCTAACAAAGTAATAACAAAAGGAATAGGGAATATTACTTTTACCTGCACTATGGAGTATGGACATACTATAAGCACAGCTACATACGAGATATAGCTGAGGAACTGAGAACGTTAGGCCGGTTGTAAAAACTTCCTTTCTACAACATATTTGAAAAAGTCTCTTGCACTTTTTTGAAAAAGACCTATCGCTAAACTTGTTGAATATTCATAAAAGAAAATAATGTGAAAAGAACAACACCAGTATGAGAAAATTTACATACAATTTTAATCGAAAAGCCAAAACGAAGTTGTATTGATACTACTTAAACTTTCAAGTCGTACCAAGAAATTAGTTATATACCCACCTTATACACGTGTTAAAGTTGCGATTTACCTCAATCCCGAAACGAACCTGACGCCACTCATTCCACAGCGGAATCCATCACAGCGTACAAAATATTAAAACACTGAAATCAGAATCGTGCGAAGGACATTTGAAAAAACAAACGTAGGAAATGGATTCGGTCTGTCACATCACGAGCCGGGTTTTTGCTGCGATTCATTACAATTCCTTACGTTTATTGCGTCGGGAGTGGATGAGCGCCATTTATCTTGCTACGGACGTACTCCAATGTTGTTGATGATAAACGCACTTGGCGTTGGCAGTGGCTTTATCCAGCGTTCTTTAAGCACTGTGCAGACTCAACTTGTAGAAATATTATGAAACTGACAGTTGCTTGAACTTTTATAATGTATTGTCATCGGTAACAAGTTGATAGCGTTGGCTCGTCGTCCTTCATGAAATACATACATATACATATACACTCACGCCTTTAATCCCCGAAGGGGTAGGCAGAGGCGCAACTAGTGCACCCACTTTTCGCCGTTATTCCGTCCCATGATGTGATAGGGGGCGAGCCCATCGCCATATCGGGCACAAATTCCAGACTCCATGAAATGATTGTTATAAATCCTTTTTATAGCACCTAAGTAAATGTCCAGACGAACATCCAGATGAGTTACCATCAGCCAAGCAAATTGCTCGCTTCATTATTCAGTATTATATTTTTTTTTTTTTTTTTACATAAGTAATAATTGAATTTATATTGTTACTTGCAATTTGTAAAATATATATATATATAAAAAAAAATATAACAATAAACGACCTACGCTGAGTTTCTTGGTGCTTCTTCTCAGGTCAGTGGGCTTTTCCGAAGCACTGGTAGAATCCTTTAGATGATAAAATATTGTAAAAAAATGACGTGTAAAAGTGCCCTTAGGGGCCTAATTACTGAATAAACGATTTGAATTTGAATTGAATTTGAATATAAAAAGAGAATTACAGAGCACTGCGTAAACTACATCAGCAATAAAATTAGCCTACTATAAACTAATAACGCTGTCGTACAAACAAGATTCCCGCAATCTTCCTTAAGGACCTAACGAGGGGAAAGGTCGACCACTGCGGTGTATGATAAACGAATTACTTAACAGGCCCTCAGCCTAATACCCCCTTAGGCTACCGCACACTTATCGGACTGAACGTATCTGCAAATCGCCTCATT
Source organism: Sphinx pinastri (assembly GCA_947568825.1). Classification (NCBI taxonomy): domain Eukaryota; kingdom Metazoa; phylum Arthropoda; class Insecta; order Lepidoptera; family Sphingidae; genus Sphinx; species Sphinx pinastri. The sequence goes on from OX387629.1 coordinate 16,076,846, forward strand.
TATCTTATAATATACCAAAAATGATTTCTAATTTTTACACAAATGTTAAACATTGAAATAAAGTAGCCAGTGTAACTACAGGACATAGTGAGACTTAACATCTTATGTCTCAGGATGACGAGCGCAGTGGAATGCCACACAGTACTTTGTAACTCAAGGTGATGTATGGTGTTGCTACTGTTTATGGGTGGTCGTATCGCTTACCATCAGGCGAACGGCATGCTCGTCTCGTCTTTCAATCCCATAAAATAAAAAAACTAGTTTGCGAATATTATCACGGTTTTCACGCCGGACTGAGTCCGCCCCGTGACCATGAAGGCTGCAATATCTTTGAAACATTCAGGGAAAAATATAAGTAAAAACCGCGATAAAATCCGCAAACTAGTTTTATTTTAATACACCCAAAAGTTAAAAAGTGTATGTTTTTTGTTTCGACGTAGGTTCTAATCTCTAGGGATATAAATTCGATGTTTATGGTATGCCAGATAAGGTGTTAAGAATGATATGGAATTTTTTTTAGATTTAAAATTCTGTTTAATTTTGTATGTAAATAGGATAGATAGGCGGGGGTTTTTACCATCAGAGAAATGCGCAGTAGGCACGATATAAAAACACCAATATAGGTTTAAAAGTGACTACATAATTATATTATTCCAAACAGCATAAGCCGATGCATTACTCAATTTGTTTTATGGCATTGAATGACGAGACGAGCATGCCGTTCGCCTGATGGTAAGCGATACGACCACCCATAAACAGTAGCAACACCATCCAGCACCTTAAGTTACAATGTATTGCGTGGCATTCCACTGCGCTCGTCATTCTGAGACATAAGATGTTAAGTCTCATTATGTCCAATAGTTACACTGGCTACAATGTCCTTCAAACCGAAACACAATAGTGCATGCACACTGCTGCTTGGCGGTAGAAATAGACATTGCGGTGGTACCCACCCAGATGGACTCTTACATATGAGAGATCTACCACCAGTGAAGCGAACGGTCAATTATTTCAAAGTGATACGGTGCGGAAGCGATAGGTGTGCGTTTACCCTTATCTCGCTACCGTGCCTCGTCGGGTAATTGGCCGGGACACATTTGCAACATATTACGGTGGCCGCTGGGTCTCTTTACTTGATGATTATGGGGAAATTGGGCTAATGTTTATGTAGCCTTGAGTTTTTTTATTCCGTGACACAACCTGGCAATCGCCTTATTATGGCTGCCGCGTTTTTGAGTTGTAACTGAATGTAGAAGATTCAATTCAAAGGCCGGGCAATGATTTGTCTTAAATTCTAAAATACTTGCGTTGACCAAGATTTGTAATTTGTGCGCGATATAAAGATAGGTCACGGGTCGGAAATAAGACCCACGACGGCACACTACTGTACCTTTGAATATTTGCCTACCCTTTCGGTTATAGGCATGACTACGAAAGAGTACTTTACTTAATACTAGCTATAGCAGGTTTTTCTGTAAAGAAATTAAATTGTTTTCAACGTATAATGGTTTTTTGTAGTGTCTAGAAGTATCAGAGACCCTAACAACGTGACGGTTGTAATATAAAATAGTTTAAAAAAAAACACTTATTTACGTAACCAATATTATACAACTCAAATAGATATAATTTTCGCAGAGTATTTATAATAATATAATGTCCGTGACAAACGTATTTCTATAAAAAACCACCGACTCCAGCCAACGCGGAACACAAATGATGTGATATTGCGAAAACAATTTATAGCTCCCGGTAGACACAATATATTCATGATTTGTTGAATGTTATTAATTCGTAAGATTATTATTTCGTAATGTTTGTTCAGTTATTATTTAAATACGTAACTCAAAACACCTTTTTGGCGAGATAGTACATGGGAACCTGTAGCGGTTATGTCTTACTCCGACGCTGCGCGACTTAAACCGACTGAAATCCCGCGACGGTCTTCTTCAAAGCATGAGACTCCGGGATACCTATAATAAAAATTCCCGAGTTCGTCATTATAAGGGCAGTTATGAACTTCAGCACTAACTAAAGCCTTGGGCACCTTTTTTCACACGGGATAATCCGTTTACAAATTTCTGTCGGATTCACTGGTCTAAGCCGTTTTTCCGACTTAAATCACACCCTACTACACCAGCTCCCTTATAGCGGGGTAGGCATATGCATGCAACCGCAACATTCAAATCATTCGGCTAAAGGGCATAGCCTCTTGTAGATCGAGAACGTTGCGTTGAGGCGAGAACGTTGGTACGTTATCAGGCCTTCAATAAAATCTATACTAATATTAAAAAGAAAAAAAATACTTATGTATGTTTGTAACGAATAAACTCAAAAACAACTGGACCGATTTCAAAAAATATTTAGAAAAACATTTGTCTAACTGCGGATATCGAATCTTCAGTCTCCATTCCACAGCTGTCAGCTGTCTCATTCCCCATGGCCATATCGACGGTAAAAAGCGATTTTGTCGTATCTCGAAATATCCAACTTTACAACAGAGCCAAAAAACGATTTAAAAAATTCATAACTCGTAAATTTATGAAGATAGAAAGTTGAGATTTGGAACATATTTCCAAAAATCTAAACCTTACTTTTCACGGTTAACCGAAATATCCTAAAGTTACTACTTCATTGATTTTGTACTAGTTACAGCAGTCGATGTTTTAATGTCGAGCAGCAGAAATGTTTTATCTGTGAGGTGAAATGTATGACCAACTAAAATACATAAAGATTTCGATGCGACGGATCTGCTGTATCTCAAATAAAAACCATGCGAATCATGTTTATTTTACTGTATATGATTTAATCGAACTAGATTATGAAAAAAACACGTCTTACATACAAGCAGTATCATAAAAGTTTTAAAAATAAAATGCTGTATCTTTTACTAAACGCTTTTATTTTCTTTTTAAGAATGTAAGGACAAAAAAAACAAATGAATAAACTAAATAAACAGTAATTTTTCTATTCAGCTCTAACTATATTCGTCTCCTGTTGTTGGGGGGGGGGGGAGGGCTCAGAACCCCCCAAGCATCGACCTTCACACCCGCAACTGCAACTCTTGTAAGCCAGGATCAGCAGTGGCACGCATTTTATTATACCGGGCGGTGAAGTTCGGCGAATCTCAGGGTACACTAATCTGTCTTTAACCCGCAATGAAATCAATCAAATAGAAACATAGGGAGGAGTTGGAACAAATAGGCGTCAAGGGCAGCGTGAGGCCTACTTTCCACGCTATCTTCCATCACTGAAATCGCAACATTGTACTAAAAGATAATACAAATTTAAAGACGAACTACCCTGCTTGAAGCGGCGATAGCCTAGTTGGGAGTTGAACGGACTGTCGAGACAAATGTCCGCAGGTTCCAAACCCAAGGGCGCACACCTCTGACTTTTCTAAAAAAATTATGTGTGTTTTCGTTGTAAATTATCGCTCGCTTTAACGGTGAAGGAAAATATCGTGAGGAAACCTGCATACCTGAGAAGTTCTCCGAATTTCGAAGGTATGTGAAGTCCGCTAACCCCCATTAGGTCAGCGTGGTGGACTAAGGCCTAAACCCTCTCAGTTGTAGAGGAGGCCCGTGCTCAGCAGCGGGCAGTATATAATACAGGGCTGATATGGTATGGTATAGTACCCCCTGCCGCCCGCCAGCCACCCCTGGTGGCCCCTATTAGTCGTCTTTTACGACAGGCACCGTACCGTACCGTGGGGGACTTCTCCAAACGCCCCCAATCCATACGGTGGGAGACGCCGGTCAGTCCTCCACCTAGCGTCTTCTACGTCTCCTCTGGTGGCGGGAGGTATACCTCTGCGCCTACTATTCGACACAGTTACTCACCGAAGCAGCGATGGCCGGTAAGTATCTGTATCAAGTGAAACGTAGCCGGGCCATGGCGCTTGTCCAGCCACGCAGCAACACCGGGCGCACTACCGCGACAACCCTGAACCCCGCTGTCGGGGCCTCCCGCTGTCGGGGCCTCCCGCTTGATACGCCACTCCTCCACGTCAGCTCGAGGTAGGGAAGCCTTCATGTCCGGATGCCTCCTTCCACCAATGAAAAGCATTGAAGAGGGCAACCAGATCTCATAGCAAGAAACCGGTCACCAAGCAAGCCCCCTCGAAAGAAACTGTGCGGTACGCCCTGATCACCCGCTACGCCAAAACTATGGGTTTATCAAGAGAGCGATGCAGCGGTCGCTCAAGGAGTGCTTTGGTAGTCGAGAAGCTGGTTCGGAATGGCGTAGGTAAGGCACACGCTGGGGTAGGAGTGAAGTGATGGGAGCGGGTCTGGCTAGAGTGACGTATTGACAAAGTATTAATCACTGAAAAAAAAACAATACTCTGTGCCTATGACGTAAGTGTGATTTTCACTATCCGATTAAATGTTTGAAATGTAGTAACTATTCAATAATTATACGCACATCTCTGGCAACGTAAAATTTTGGGCCGACAGAAATGCTGTATCTCCGAAAATCAATCTCCATAATTGAAAAATAATGTTGTAACAATTATTTACACTGGGCGTATTGTTGTATCTCTTTTATTTTCAAAAGTAACGTTTTTTTCTCTATTTACAGCAAATTTTTGTATGAACTGTACAAAAACTAGAAAAAAATCGATGGCGTATCTTAATTTTTTTTCGTCGTAAGAAGACGAGACCTAGACCATTCGACGCGGCTTTTTTTTCTGATCATTAATATAGTAATAAGTCATTTTGGCCATTTTCCGAGATACGACACTTCCGCTTTCTACCGTCGATATCTACTTAAATTATCTTCTACTTCTTCTTTTATGGCTTCCACCGTTTATCAGTGATTCCGCCAATGTAAAGTGTACGAAAAAAAACACTAAAATCATCTAATAATAAGTACCGTAATTGTGTCAGTGTGTGGTTGTTTGCTGATATTTATATAACGAAGAATGAAAATGTTTTCTGTACTATATTTTTTGGGCTGTACTAAATAGTTTCTTTTATCTTCGAGCCTATTTAATGAACATCTTGACCTATGTATTATGATATAGGTTCCGGAATTTCGGTATAATAGCTACGTTTTCTTTTTAAACCGGGAATATTAGGCGATCGGCCAGCACGTGTCCCTCAGCTGTCGACAGCTGTGAATTCGAATTCACAAACAAATCCACGAAGAACCACTAGTGCATTTAAATGTATTTTCGTAATATTTTTTATTGCATTAAATGTGAAACTCGTAGTGGGAGTGAAAAACGCGGATATCACTGATCCAGGAGCAACGTAGGTGATCTCACACACTTGTAAAGCTTGATATTCTAATTGTGCATCCGCTGAAACGAGGCTGCACAACCCCAGGCCCACGGGCCATAATATAGTACGTGGAGGAATTTTATATGGCCCGTGCAAAGAAGTAAAAAAATCCCGGCAAAGTTCTAAAATTAAACACAATAATTGTTGCGTGCCGCGGAAAGAACATATCGTCTACCTCTTTTCTTAATATTGGATTTTTACTGGACAAGTCTTAAAACTATATTTATTACTTATGTTTACGCAATAAAATCAGCAACATAGTTTAAATTTAATAATTTCAATGTCTTAAAAGGAACCGCCAGTGGCCCACCAAAAATGTCCGAAGGGCCTGTTTCGCTAATTGTTAAACAGTTGAGCAGCCCAGCACTAAGAGATAGACAAATGTGTCTACAGCGTGGCTACCACTTTTACGGTTACGGTAAAGTGACTCCTCTATACTTGATGGTATGTGAAATGGGGTCTAGATAGAGAATCGACTGACAGATGATTATCCTTCGTCATTCGACACAATTATGCCTTTTCGAAACCGGACATACACAGGCTGATCAACAACACTGTCAAGGGCCAGTTTTGCGTTTTATACGGTGGCGTAGCGTGGGTTCTTGCCGCAGTCACCAAAAAGAGCTCATTTTAACAAATAAGTCACGCGTGCACAAAATTTTAAAAGGTTTTATTTTACGCATTTTGCCGCCCCCCTAAACGTGCCGCCCGGGGTGGAACTGCAACCCCCCCCCCCCCCTGACCACGCTACGCCGCTGGTTTTACATCTTGGTTCTTGGGTATGGTGGTTACTGGGCGGATATCGGATCCACCGTCAACATCCGACGGATTCAAATACCTATACCTACCAGCCAAACTTGACTACTGTGTACTGTAGCACCATGCGTACCTTAATCATCAGTTTGAACTCCATTGATTTTAATATTGCTGCCATTATAGCCGACCTACATTCCCGTAGTTATGAGCCTATTAATACCTCATAACATTGCAAGCCTGCATCCAGATGTGACGATCCCATATAAACGTCGCGGTTGGATGGCCTCGTATTTGAATATGAACTATATCAGCTTACTAATAAACGTTATTATTCAATCCTTAATTTGCCGTTTCTTTGGGTAGACCTGTATATATGTTGTAGACCGCGAGGCTTTGAGTTCGATTCAGGTCAACATTCTGGGTTCTAACTTTCAAACTTGCTCAGGACTTAATCCTCCTGCAGTGAGATGTCAAATCAATTACTTTATTTTATTGCCGGCACCTCATGTATGATTCTTCTGGCATTATGGGCGAAATCACTCATCAAGTGAAGGGGTGGCTCGTTTCCCGGCGTTTGGAATATAAAACATAAAAGCAGCTCCCTCTCAATATAATAAGAATCCTCGATAAACAATTCATGTAATATTAGTATTCGGAAACATGGGTACAGTGCGCACTCTACAACAAACGCCATTTGCCTCTATCAAAGATACATGGTAATTTGGTGCTATCAAACAGGACCGGGCTCGATACGGGGCCTGGAAACCATACACAGAATCTTACGTGTTCAGATTTATTCTTGACAGCGAATTATGTGGATTGTAGTAATATCAATTTATTCTCTTTTGTCCTTGATGTATTAAAAAACCCATACATCAATGTCTTTTGTATGATATTTTATCAACTACGTGTTTGTTGCGACTACACCCACGTGAATAGCCTTTACCCCCACAAAGGTCCATATACATAAAGATTGCAAATATACATTGTTTATTTTTATAATATCCAACAATATATCCTTCACAAAATAAATAATAATATGAGGGCTATCTCCCGTGGGAGAAGATAAATCAATATCCTTCCAAATCCGCTCCATTCAGGCGAATATTTAAACAAAACATCCGCTTGGAATATCTGTTAAAATATTTATAGGACCCAAGGCCGGCCTTCAGACGAAGGGGCAAGGCTGTTCACGAAATAGTAGCTACGAATTAGTACAAGTTATAATTGGTTAGGATGTCGCGAGAAAATTATTGACTTTCCAAACTGTCGCGGTTGTTTTAAAATGGCTAAATAGTGTACAGTCAGCAGGATAAGTAGCTGAACAAATTCAAAATTTCAAATTGCCTACATACTTTTGTGCTCTTACTAATCTTTTTTTCTCTTTACAAAAATAAAATAAAAGAAATTTACTTTACTTCAAACGAAGAAAAAAAAATGTTTCAGTTTGACTTAACGCGTATATAGGCGATTTGAAATTTTGATTTTGTACAGCTACTTATGCTGCTGATTGTACATAGGCGCTTGAAACTTTAACTTGAAATGTAGCGTGGTACAGAATTTTCGATTAGTTCTCATCAGTGTAACTGTCACATCATTTTAATGTTAAAAAGAAAATGGAAAATATTATTCATTTATAAAAAAAGTCGGACATAAACTTTAATCGCGGCAACGCATTTAAAACTCAGATATTCTTCAGAGCGAACTCCACTAATGAGGAGATAATATTTGACGATTTTACAAACAGTTAATGTTCTTTGATTTCACTTTTTTTGATTTAACAGTTTACGTAAAATACTAAAATAAGCATACATAACGTCGACATTTACGATCAACCATCACACACTCTTTAGTAAACGCGTTAAAATAAAGAATCATTAAATTCATAACGTCAAAACAAATGGGCATGATTTCTGCGACTTGCGTCAGTTGTAATGCTATTAGTGTGACACGTGACGTGGCTCGCTGCCAAGTGTGATGGAAAGGGCTCTTAACCCACTGCCCTCTATTGGTCAAGTGCAGGGTCACGGCTTAGGTCATTCACTAGCTAGCCCCAGGGCAAAGGAAACTTCGTGGTGGACCATAATTATGATGATTTAGATTCTGCATTGTATTTTTTGTCATGTTGTATTCGTAAATAGGTTTATTTAGCAATTTAATGAGATTTTTTGTTTGGAAATCTCGGACAATTACAGATTGTCATAAAGCATTACTGGCCAAATGTTTAGAGAAAAATAAACACAACAGAATTTAGACTAAATGCCTCAGACCTAAGTCCACTTGTATACATTTACTGTAAGTATATAAAGTTGAAATAAAATAAACTTGCATTTGCATTGGTAATGTAGGTAGGTACCTAATAATTTTAATAAGTGTGCTTAATGAAAGCTAAACCACTACAACTTCTGTACGAAAGGATGAACATGGAACATATTTTCTGAACCATTTATCTGATAAATGTGTATTTACTAAGTTTCAACGTAAATACATATTATATTCTGTTCAATAATATTTTTTTACTCAACACAGATTAGATCACGTTTTATATATTAAAAGACCAAAGATGCCAAACAATTTTTAATTTTTTGAAATGTAATATTTGTAAGCATGGTTTCTTGCTCTGCCACACTGTTCTTTTCATATTCTTTTTTGTATTATTTCGAAACTGACTTCCTTTGAGCTTTTCTTTTGGTTACACACAATTCCTTCTTCAATATAATTTATTTCACGAACATTTTTACACCGACGCCCCGACTCAGCGGTATGAAATGCCAACGCATTTAAGCTTAAAGTGAATTTCATACACATTTTAAGTAAAGCGAAGCAACCTCTGGGGCTTAGGTTAATTAGTGCTCTTTTAATACTATAAGGGTGACTTGTCGGGCTTCAGTCAATGCTGAGACTATTTTAAGCGTTATTCATTTACTTACATACTTGTTACTAAGTTATTATAACATGGGTATTAGTTTGGATAAGTAAAATTAGTAAATACCTACGGTTGAGTAGGTACCGTCACGTTTTCTATTGTTGTTGCCAAGCCGGTTGTGAAGTAAAGGACACTGAAGATTCAGGCTTAAAATAGATACTAAAGGTCATTATGAGACATAGTCATGGTAAAGGTAGCATGCAGCACTTCCTTGCATATTATAAAACAACCCAGTCCCCCCGCGTCTGTCTGAACGCGATAAACTCAAAAACTTCCTAACTTGGTATGTAGATTTTTTGAGACCCTGGGAAGGTCATTGGCTACTTTTTACCATGGGAAAATATATAGCGCGATTTTTATTCCGGAAAATCCTTTTACACATGTAAAGCCTTGAGCAAAAGCTGGTCGAAGATAATTCAATGTTGTGAATAGGGTTGCTACAATTATGTGGAAGCGTGATGTCAAAATTCAATAAACAATCTAATTAAAAAATAATACATAATATCAATGGTAAAAATACTAAGTGCTTATAAAATATAACTGTGGAAATATTTTCATAATTTAGGCTGGCAACTTTTACATAACAGTGGTTTAATCACAGAACTGAGTTTTGGCGGGAACTTGGAAGTGTCATGAGGTGCTCTTGTTTTAATTCATTATTTTGGTGATACTTAGTGTTATATTGCATAATTATGGTGGTATATTATCCAATATAGTTCTATTAAAGGGCTCAAATGAAGTGAATTGAAATAACTGTGCTAGTCAAGTGTTTGTTTTGTTGCCGCCAAAACTCCTCGATAAAGTCTTGGTAAGGTAGCCACTGCTTTACTTCGACATAGTACTACTACTACTGAGGATATAAAAAAAAACAATATTATATATGTCGGAGACAAATAGATGGCGCTTCACTAAAATAAAATAAGTTTGTAACAACTGACAACAGATGGCACCACATTCGAATGATTATTAACGGAAACGTCAAGCGAGAAGCTTGAGTGAGGTCGCCACTGGACTAGCCAAACTAGTTTGACAATTGAAATGTCACCTGAGGCCTATATAAGGTCTAGCTCTCAAGAAAAATAGTCAGTGATCGAGCGGGAGCGCAAGAGAGAACATTGGATTGGCCTGTCTCGTGACGAACTCGCTGCGTTATCCGTCCTACGTCATGGAAGAAATATTCATAGTACCAGCTTTCTTCGACATCAGAAGTGGGATAAACAATCAATGCCCACAGAAATGGATTGTGCTCACTACATATGTACGCTATGTGGAATACATCGTACGATGGAGATATTTGACTACCCGCAATTTACGTGAAGAAAGAAATTGCGCTAATATCTGAATAAGAACTAGCCTACAATGTGAATAAAAGTGGACGCTATGTGTAACATGGCCATCGTCTTCTTAGCTGTGAGGATATTTTCTACCTTAGACAGGGTTGTTGGCAATGGTGTCTACATGTACGGCAATTGGGAAACTAGTGCTGAAACGTTCCTGAAGGCGTGCCGTTTATGGTGTGACAAGCACCGTGGTGTTGATAGTGACAGGACTGACAGGGACATCCGTGATTGCATCAGTAGAGGAAATCTGGTATCGTATTACCCATTACCCTTGTGTGAGGGTTCTGGTTTCTTTTTATTTCTTGGTTTGCAAATAGTGAGATCTTGTTTAACAGGGGGCATGTGCAGACATGGATTAACGAGTAATTCGTGGTTATTGTTGGTATAGAGCCGTCCTTAAACTTAAGGCCTTGGAGAAAGAAAATACCTGTTGTAGTAAACAATGACTGTACATGGCCTTGGTTGACAAAAGTGATCTAGGTGTAGGTATAGTGTTCGGTTTGAAGAAGTGCTGGCCTTCCTAGGTCAAGGCTTCGAATCGCAATACTGCACTGTTCAAAATTTTGGATTAAGAGCGCTACGTGCGATAATTTTGAGGTTGTCATGTTAAGATGACTACTGAATTTCTGCTCAAAGATTGATGTGAGACTTGACTAAAGTCTAGGATAGGGTGAACGGTTTGATGCTGTTGTGATATTTTTGATTTGCAGAACTGAAGATCCTTGCAGGTTAGAAAACTGCATAAACTGTGACTACTGAAGAGCCTCTGTGGGATCCGTTGGTGGATCTTAGCTGCGGTGATACAAGTTGTTTGGTATCGTATCACCCGTAACCCTGGTTTGAGGGTTCTAGTTTCTATTATTTTCCTGTACCCGTTGCAAGTATTGGAATCTCATTTTACCATTTGGTAAATTACTGGTTCATGACTTGAGAATCGAGATAATGTCCAACTTACATCGCAGGTAGATTTCCCTGTTGTAGCAATGGGATGGCTGTTTAGAAAGTTTGACACGAGTCTTAATGTAAAGTCAGAATGGGCCGAGCCTTGTAATGCTGCTGTGTTTATTTTCTGATTGCAGATATTGGAAATCACTGCTGGCGGTGCCGCGTGTGACATGTCCGTTTCGGTAGGACGGTGTGCGGTGTAATGCAGCTGGTGAGCAGCTTCCGAGAGAAGATCTCCACAGATCGTCAATGACACTCACTTCACTCAAATAACTATTGAGTTGTATTCAGTTTGATCATTTACTGACGGCTGTGTTGCCGAAGAGTTAACCGTCATTTCTTCTCACCACGTGACACTGGGAGGTGATGGTGAGGGGGCATTTTGAGGGTGATGTGTTATCCTTGTAGCGTTGGTGCGCTAGCAAGATGAGCCGTTGGTGCGGCGATGTGTTATCCTTGTTGCGTTGGTGCGCTAGCAAGATGAGCCGTTGGTGCGGCGATGTGTTATCCTTGTTGCGTTGGTGCGCTAGCAAGATGAGCCGTTGGTGCGGCGATGTGTTATCCTTGTTGCGTTGGTGCGCTAGCAAGATGAGCCGTTGGTGCGGCGATGTGTTATCCTTGTTGCGTTGGTGCGCTAGCAAGATGAGCCGTTGGTGCGGCGATGTGTTATCCTTGTTGCGTTGGTGCGCTAGCAAGATGAGCCGTTGGTGCGGCGATGTGTTATCCTTGTTGCGTTGGTGCGCTAGCAAGATGAGCCGTTGGTGCGGCGAAGTGTTATCCTTGTTGCGTTGGTGCGCTAGCAAGATGAGCCGTTGTTGCGGCGATGTGTTATCCTTGTCGCGTTAGTGCGCTAGCAAGATGAGCCGTTGGTGCGGCGATGTTTGCATTGGTGTGCAAGCAAAATGAACTGTCGGTGCGGCGATGTTTGCATTGGTGTGCAAACAAAATGAACTGTCGGTGCGAAGATGTTTGCATTGGTGTGCAAGCAAGATGAAGCGTTGGTGCGAAGATGTTTGCATTGGTGTGCAAGCAAGATGAACCGTTGATGCGGCGGTGTTTGCATTTGTGTTCAAGCAAGATGAACCGCTGGTGCGGAGATGTTTGCATTGGTGTGCAAGCAAGATGAAGCGTTGGTGCGGAGATGTTCACATTTGTGTGCAGGCAAGATCAGCCGTTGGTGCGGAGATGTCTGCATTGGTGTGCAAGCAAGATGAAGCGTTGGTGCGGAGATGTTCACATTTGTGTGCAGGCAAGATCAGCCGTTGGTGCGGAGATGTCTGCATTGGTGTGCAAGCAAGATGAACAGTTGGTGCGGAGATGTTTACATGTGGGTGCAAGCAAGATAAGCCGTTGGTGTGGCGGTGTATTATTCTCATTTGCGTAGATGCATAGATGACTTGGGCCGATCACGTGGTGATGTGTTGTTTGCGTTGGTGCGCAAGGCGAGATGACCTGTTGGTACGATGAAGTGTGTCGAGGTATGAGGGTGACGAGCCGTTGGAGCGGCGCTTAGTGCAGTTATTGTTCTTTGAGTAAATGAGACTAATCGTTGGCAGTATAGTGATCCTTGTTTGTGGAAACAAGATAAGCTATTGGAAAGATTATAATAAGTGTGGTTGTACTCATGAAAACGTGCAACTAATAAAAAATTGGGATAGTAAATTAACTTACTATGGTAACCTGTGCACACGGTCACAGAGTTGACGCGTGGCGCATGTGTCGGTCACAGGGATGACTCTGTTGGCGAGTCAATTATGCTCACAGGAATGATTGTTTTAGTTTTGATTATGGTCACTAGGATGACTATAGAAATAATTTTATATCACGGTAGTAATAAGTGTTAATTGATTTTATTCTTCATGATAAGTGTGGTGACAGTGGCGAGTTCGGTAATAGTGATGAGTGAATTTTGGTTCTGGTAGAAGCTCGGGTAAGGACTCTATCAGCTTTATTTCGCTCGACCGTGCTAATACTATTGTGTAGTCGTGGCCCAGTGGAAATTCGGTGTCTCTCGAGGCAACTCTAATAGTCCGTGGGTTGCGGCTTGCGTTTGGCACTGGTCGAGGCTGTGGTTTGTAGAGATCATACTATATAGTGCTCCACGAGATGGATATGCGTTTGTAAGATGCGATCCACGGGATGGACACGCAAGTGGGAGTCACGATCCACTAGAGGGTTATCAAGACAGCAATACGCTGGTTGGCTGCGAGAGTCGTGGCACAAAAATGGAAAACTCGTTGTTGCGTGTCCTAGTGGGGAACGCATGATGGAGGCATATCCTGGGAGACTTGTGCTTGGTGGCACAAGTGGGTAGTAGAACGCCCGATGAAGTCATGTCCTGAGAGGATTGTGCTTGATGAAGGAACAATGTCTGAGCGTTTAGTGACGTTTGAAATTGTCTGGTAAAGTTAGCAAGTGATGATATTGTTGACAGTAGAGTTTGATGCCTAATCGAGACTTAAGTTGAAGATGGACCTTCAGCAATTTTGACATTCTATCAACTGTATTGTAGTGTGTGCCTGGAGTATTCTTTTGAAGATGATTGTGCTTTGTGTCAATCAGAGTAACACACGGGGACGTGTGTGTCGCAGGATGGCCGTGTCGGAGACAAATAGATGGCGCTTCACTAAAATAAAATAAGTTTGTAACAACTGACAACAGATGGCACCACATTCGAATGATTATTAACGGAAACGTCAAGCGAGAAGCTTGAGTGAGGTCGCCACTGGACTAGCCAAACTAGTTTGACAATTGAAATGTCACCTGAGGCCTATATAAGGTCTAGCTCTCAAGAAAAATAGTCAGTGATCGAGCGGGAGCGCAAGAGAGAACATTGGATTGGCCTGTCTCGTGACGAACTCGCTGCGTTATCCGTCCTACGTCATGGAAGAAATATTCATAGTACCAGCTTTCTTCGACATATATGTAACTTCCAAAAACTTTGACACTGGCAGATGCGCAAACCGCGCCTTGCCAAAGAGAAAAAAAAAAAAAAAAAAAACACAGAACTATAACAAGTATACTTCTGTGGGTTTAATCATGATGGCCAGTTACACAGCTGTATATAAAGCTGCCAATAGGCCATGTTCTAATTTTGACATTGTATACTAGCGACGCAATATTACGACTTGGCCAAAACACACACGAGACATTTTAAAACTCATAAATTATAAGTTGAAATTACGCGGCGGACGCACAATAACTCCTACGCGCCGCCATTTTATTATTTTATTGAATACTATTTTACGCGCTATAACTGCCCACGGCTTTATGTATCACTACTCTACCAGGTGTACAAGTTTCCTTTGCGGTTATGATTTTTTTTTTTTTTGGATCAGTGGAATGATGCCGGTTATACATTATTGTGTTTATCTGGATGGTAGGATACGTTTAGTTTTGAGCCAGTTGGTGGACATCCAGATAGATCGATTAAATTCTCAGATAGAGTAACGCAAAATCTCTTTCGTCTACAGAATTTGGACGCATTGTACTATCAGCTTCAATAACACTACTTTAATAGGATGAAAAAATACTTCATTATTATATAGTAAATGTATTACTGCGGCAGTTTATTTTAAACGAGCAGCCATGTCCAATGTTTCGTTATCTTTGCCCGGCACGTAGTTCCTGTAATGTTTGGCAATTATTTTAATTGCATTACTCTGGAGAGTAAGCCGTGGTGTTCGATGTGTGCTGTTACTCTAACATGGTAATTAATTCTCTGTGATAAACCGCGTGGATTTGAACAGATTTCACGACGGGTTAGCTAATATGTCACTAGAGAGTAGAGGCTGACACCCGAATTCACAAACAACAGTATGAGGATTGAGGACGCACAATGAGCCCGAACACATAGTATCGTCAATTTCATAGGTTTCTTTGACTTTTTTCCGCTTTATTTATCGGAGAGCCAACTGAAGTAAATTTGTATCTCAATATTAGCCAATCATAGCGCCTCTATCTCTCTTTGTGAATTATCGCTCGCTTTAACGGTGAAGGAAAACATCGTGAGGAAACCTGCATACCTGAGAAGTTCTGTATAGGAATTTCGAAGGTATGTGAAGTCTGCCAACCCGCACTAGGCCAGCGTGGTGGACTAGGGCCTAAACCCTCTCAGTAGTAGAGGAGGCCCGTGCTCAGCAGTGGGCAGTATATAATACAGGGCTGGTATGGTGGATAGCGCCTCTATGCCTACGTACGCCTACGTACTTCAAAAACTGTCATGCCGAAATCACTGAGGAACAGACTTATTATCATAGCATTGGTCTGTACTCTGTACTTAGCCAAGTAAAGTTTATGAATATGAGCCTAAGATACGACCCTTATATGTACAGTCAGCCGCAAAAGTATCTGAACAAACTCAAAACTTCAAATCGCTTTTAAGCTTATTTGAAACATTTTTTTTCTGAGTATGAATTAAAGTGAATGCCTTAAATTTTATGTTTGTGAAAAAAAACTTGAAATAAAACAAAAGTGTATAAGCGAATTAAAGTTTTGAATTTGCTCAGCTACTTATATGGGGACTGTACAACGTTAACGAATAGAATTTTTATTTCCGATACCTGGTTTATTACATGATATGAAATATATTGTCAACATAGGCTTTACTGGTGGTAGGTCTCTCATATGTAAGAGCCCGTCGCAATGTCTATTTCTACGGCCAAGCAGCAGTGTGCGTGTACTGTTGTGTTTCGGTTTGAAGGGCATTGTAGCCAGTGTAACTACTGGACATAATGAGACTTAACATCTTATGTCTCAAGATGACGAGCGCAGTGGAATGCCACACAGCACTCTGTAACTCAAGGTGCTGTATGGTGTTAGTACTGTTTATGGGCGGTCGTATCGCTTACCATCAGGCGAATGGCATGCTCGTCTCGTCATTTAATGCCATAAAAAAAGGCTTGCCCCGGATATCGGTAAACTCGGCGAAGCGACGTGTTTCGTTTTATTTTAAACATTATTATTCGTCTGCTGTTCCCTTTGACCATAAAAGATACGCGCTTATAAGTTACATTAAATCACATTCTACACTCCATCTAAACTGCCCTTGAGAACCACGACTCGCTTAAGAAAGACAGTATATCAAACACCACTACATAAAATAAGACAAATGGAAAGATTATTGGCTGCTGGAACTTTGGGGCTTGGACAATAAAACTGATACCCCCCCGAGGCAATTCTTGTGCTCTGGGTCTTCACACCCAATGCACGCCCATGCGCGGGGGGACATTAGTCGCGGGCCGAGGCACACAGTTCAGTGTGTATACCTCTTGGTTGTTAAACACATTGAGCCCAAAAAGGGCCCGCGAACATTTCCTGGCACCCTCTCTTTCCGCCCATCCCGGGAACCTTCCTCCCTTCCCCCACCTTTCCTTCCATATTCCTCTCCCACGTCCCCTCCAGGCCCCTGCATTCGTCAAGCCGGGGGACTCCAGTATCCCATTCGCAGGTTTCCTCCGGTGTTGACTGCAGGATCGCCTACCCAAAAAAAAAAACACTGATAAGGAACCGAGTGTGAGTCAGAGCGAGGGTCATGTATTGCGACACTTTGGTCTTTATATTTTGTTAAGATAATTAAAAAAATATATATATTATAATGTTTTGCAAAAAAATCTGCTACGAAATAAGATGCAAAATATTGAGCCCCATAATGTTGCAGATTCAGACACAGACAGCGCCTTGTGGATATAAGTATAAATAGTACTTAGTACTTAGGTATATACACCGTAGGTACGTAATATCTAGCAGGGGCCCATCGGTACCATTTCGGTAAGGAGCCCCAAAATTAAAATTAAAATCGTAAAGAATTTTAGTAGATATTTTGTTTATAATGGCGTTGAATAAAAATTAGGCGTCTATTATCCATAATTTTAATGTGTTTAATTTTCCATAGTTATCATAACCTAATCATAAACAAAATGGCAACTTCACCCACTTCTGGAAAGTTTGCTATTTCTAGCAATTTCTAAAGAACGTAACGCAATCAATAATATTTATTGCAAAATAATCAACTAAGTACTTATATTACTAATAATTGACTTTGTGCCAAAAGGAATATTAATTGAATTTATCTACTATTATTTAATTAAAAAACGACTAAAATAGGCAACTGCATAATATTATCGATACTTCTTTCTTCCACTATTTATGTTAATTGAAATTAGTTATTCTGGTTACCATAACCTTATTCCGATGCAAAACGAAAAGTTCTATATACTCTTTTTTTGCTTCTAAGATGCCAAAGATTATTTGGTATGCAACTTTAAGGACATTGAAAAATAGATCTATTTGAAATGATGAAACAGTTTTGCAAATACACATTCATATATTGTAGCTATGAAGTTGGTTTCTTTTTATGCCTGTCTTCGTAACGCAATGGAAAATCTAGATAGCTATACTCAATTCGACATTGCATAACTTTATTTAGAAGAGATATAAACATTGCTTTTGTCCGCAGCGTGCGAGGAAGAAGACTGCATAGACTGGGAAGGGAAGTCGGTGCAGCACGGGCTGCTGTACGTGCCGGGTCCTGGAGTGTGCTCGCTCTGCGTGTGCTACCACTCAGAGCCGATGTGGTGCAAGGCGATATATTGCGACCCGCCTTATGTGAGTAACATCTACAGATTTTCCAATTAAACCAAGCATAGACAAGTTAAAACAAGACGAGCAAGCTGGGCAGCAGATGCCTGACAATATCTGTATGAACTCCAGAAAGAAATATAAAGTAGGTAAATCAATAGTGACCAACGTGAGACGTTGCGTCTTCAGTGATCGCCAAATGCCGGTCTACCTATTGGATGTACCGACTGTCGCTGATACTAAAATTCTTACATACGACTTTTACTTTATTTACCATGCACGGTGCGCGTATCATCACACCGCCAAGTTATTAATGATTAAGAATAACATGATCTTTTCCTAGTAGAAGCTAATAACATAAGTGGCCAATTGAAACAATCTACTCTGCCATAACACTGGCTACACACAATAAAGAAATCATTAAAGATAATAAAAGAATCATTAGAACACTTCAATTTTCCCACAGTTCTGCAAAAACTTCCGTGTGGGCGAGCGATGCTGTGAGTTCGAGTGCTTAGACCCTCCCGGAGAGGACACGAGGTACCGCGAGAGACAGCGGCTCCGAGCCCTGATCCTGTCAGGCAACTCCTCCGCGCCGCATCATGGACCCTCCATGGAGCTGAAGGCCGGAATATCATTACTAGCGGTGGCAGTCGCCAGATTTGTATGAGAAATAAGAAAGGGAAAAGGGTTATTGAACGTATGGGATTAACACGATTATGAAAGTATCTTATGAATTATACGGCAAAATAATATGACGTCTACACACGTACTCTGAACTTTGTGGATTAATTTTGTCACAAAATGCACTGAAAGAGAAATTGCAACTGTGCCAACACTCATCGTTGGATTCTGTATAATGTAGAGACTCGAAACTTTGCCACTGTAGTTCATGTTATGAATTTCAACTGCCTTACTACTAACTATAACTAACATTGTTAGATTCGTTTCGTAATTGGCAACATTTTGTTGGAAATGTTCACCGACCGTTATTAATTTTATAAATATACGCGAATGGCTGAAGAATATCAAATGTTTAAACATTTATTTAATTAGAACCATTGGCAAATAAGTTACCTACCAGATATAATGTTTGTGCTAATTTACGAAACTAATTTTTCCTCGAGAACTCCTATTTTGATATTGTAACTTGCTTTAAAGTACTGTTCCATATTTAAAATAAATCTAGTTAAGACTAGAAATATGTCATATGGAAGTCAGTGAGGACTGGTCACATTTATATATCCGCCGATTAGTAGATGCAGGTCCCCTCTTAAATTAAGGGGAGATTTGGGCCACGGTCACCTGCGCCGATATAACACGGCTCGGGTTGTTGCTCCCAGTTGATTGGTTTTGAATCCCCCGTCGCATCCTAGCTAAGCGAAACGTACTATGACGTCCATAGCTCACTAACTTTATCTCTAGGGGCAGTTAGAAGAATAACTAGTCCATTCACTAATGAATTTCTTGCATTGACATGGTTGCGACTCACTTACATTTGCGATGAGGAGACTTTTAAATAGGCTGCAACTAGTGGACTTTATAAATAAAAATGTAAATAACTAAGTATCAAAAGTCGTGGGCATATCGGGTAATTTATTATTATTTAAAAATATCTACTGTCAACTTTGCTCCTTAAAAAGCTATAGAAAAATATTAATAATGAAATCAGGTTCGCGCGATCGTGAACCCCGCCATGATGGATAAACCATAAACACGCAACTGCTTTACTATACACCAAAAAGTTATTAAGTAACCATGAAAATTGTTAATTGGACTTATATAGGTAATTAAGTCAAGGAATATGCTTTTGAAAAAATCAATTCTTAAATGTTGCACGTATATAATGGTTTTGAAGGACGTTTCGCCAAGGTGAAGCCATGGCTCGATGAAATTATTTTTGCGTCTCGTTTTGCATGTTAATGCCTTTTATAATCGCTCGATAAATTCCAATGCCACAAGGTCAATGTAGTCCGAGAACAACATCGTATTTTTTCGTGAACTGCAAAGAGACCTTTCTAGAATAAATTCTTAAAGAATAGTTCTTATTTACTTCTTTACATTGTGCCTATAATATAATGACCAACGTGACACATTGCATTCCCTGACAGTCACAAAACTGCCTCTGTTACTGGTAGGTCCCTTACCTTACCTTGGTAGGGGACTTATCCGAACGAGCCTCTATGACGGTTTTTTTTACCTCTGATCGTCGTTATCCAGCTTGGTACACATTACCTCAAGTATCCTCTCACCAACAATGTACGTAGTTATAACCGCGTACACAATGATCCCGAAACGTGACTCGCTGAAACATGTCCTAGTTACATTTTCGTTGTGTTTAGTTGTTGCTATCGATACAGGGTTAAAGGGATTCATGAATGTGCAAAGGGCTGGTTACAATTACAAAACACGCAAGTGCTGACTCCCTAATAATTCGTATTTTAATCATCGCCCACGCAACCTCTTATTCTGGCAGGAGATTTCCGCTTAGCAGTCGGACTTTGTGTATTTTACCTTCAACTTCACAAATTTGCATCTAAACAGAAATAGAACTCTACGATAGTAGATATTAGAACGTATAACTTGTATAAAACCTTCTTTTAAAATTATTAAAATTTACTCGCTAAGATAAGCTCATCTCTACCTTCAAATTGAGAGGAACGTAAATAATAGTTTAAAACAACTTAAAAACACGCTTTATAGAAAATCCAACTAAAAAATAGAAAATAAATTTGAATTAAGAATAGTGTAAATAAGAAAAAGTGTATTTTATTGTAAAAAAAAGCGTGGGGTGCTTTTTAAGATATTATCAATATGATATATACCTAATACTTCTACTCATATTATCTGTCAATAAAATATATATAACTATTGACAACATGCACCCCACGCTTTTTTATACAATAAAATACACTTTTTCTTATTTACACTATTTTTAATTCAAATTTATTTTCTATTTTCTAGTTGGATTTTCTATAAAGCGTGTTTTTAGTTGTTTTAAACTATTATTTATTTTTAATTTTTTAGTTCTGTTCTACTATTGTCCAACAGATGTCACTAAAAACGAAAGCGCCATCTTGTGGCAAGTAGGATTTTTTTATGCATAAGAGTAGCCAGTTTAGTTGTAATTCTACTATGGTCCAACAGATGACACTAAAATAAATCGCGCCCAAAGGAGTTACAAACATACAAGTGTAGCTAATATAAAGCGTGTAAAAACATGTGATTGATTCGTCAGCCATTCATGTAAAAATAGAGTATGTAGATAACAATCTATTAATATTTAACGACCAGCTATAAAATTTATAGAAAATCTATTGTACACATGCAGCTCAGACCAACAAACAAGATAAACAAATCTCACATAAAAACAGAAGCCACACAAAATCTCGGCGATTTTGATAGTATACGAGAATGTTGTACGTTTCACGCCTTTCCTATATATTTAAAGCTATTGCCTACCACTTTGTTCCCACCACATAACCTGACGTGATCCATACCTTCCACTTCCTCCAATATATCTTACCAATTTCAGAGATGTTGGTTCCCATACTTATATCTAGTATTTGGAGTAGATGTAAGTAAATCTCGTATACTACAAAAAAATGCAAGTTTTTCTCCGGTTTCTATATTTATTGGAGATTTCATTTATCTTCCTCCTTGGTATAAACCTGCATTTCAGAATTACCAAAATTGTTAAACCAATTCCAAACCGTCAACGACTGCGAGAGACAATACAACGTAACCTAATTTGTGCTAACGTATTCGCTAGGGATTCTAGGGAACCACTGAGTAGTCCTCTGCAGAGAACCGCACTGGAGCATCTGCATTCACGCTTTTTCGTCCCACATCCATTTTAAGATGCAGATTTATTTTCACAGAATGTATTAGATTTTAAAACGTATCCTATTTTTTTAAATTGGAATGAAGCTACGCTTATTCTAATTTTAAAAATACATAGGTTTAAGCATCTAATATCTTGCTAATGGTCTTGATTATAATATTTGCTATTAAAATGCTATAAGCTCGTACCTAATATTTGTTACCGAAGCGAGAATTATTTTCTCCGGTAACAAATATTATCTTTGAGGCTCAGGAGAGTATTGAATCTTAATTTGTATACATATTCCAAATTCGTGTACGAACCCAATAATAACTTAAAATATAAGGTTGTATGTTTGTTATGTTGTAATTCGTTAAACAATACATGCTGTGTTGTTTATTTGTTATTATGTATGTTAGATGTACATTAAATGCGGATCATAAACATTGTTAAATATTTACAGATGATACAATTGTATCAGCTCCTAGCGAATACGTGATTGTAATAATTCATAAACTCAATGAAAATATTTTACGCATTTAAAATATTATCACCAATTAGTTTAAAAGTTTCGTTACCATATTAGAAATACGTGTTTATCGTTTTAAGATATAGTTTCATTAACGAAATATTAATTCTAAATGAATATTTCGGACCAATTTTATGTAACCAAGTATGTAGTCGTGTTGTGTTTAAAGATATTTGTTTTTATTCATTTCAATGTTGAATGTAAAATTAGTGTAATAATTATTGTAGTAAAAAGGAATGTAACACTAATATTATGTTTTATGTAGTTTTACACAACTATAGATGAAGAGATTATTTATAGTAATATTTTTAAATATTCTCTTTGTCTACTTTGCCAAAATTTAAACGTAACGGACTTTACTGTAGTATTCTAAAATGTTGGCAGAAAAAATAAATTCTCACATTTTGGTAACTTTGGCTGTCACAAAAGTATAATTAGCTTATATTAGATTTTTCTGGTTAATTATTTATTTTTAATAATTACCATATACTAATGGAACAATAACGTGCGTAGCACTTTCTTCACGATTTCAATTAGCTAGTCACGTTTCGAATTTATAGCTTTAAATTAACATCATATCATCTGCTATTTAGGTATTATCGATAAATATTAGTTCGATACAATTCAAGATAAAAATATTGAAGCAATTTTTGGTCACATAATCATTATTCACACACTCCTTACAATTAGCTATAGATTTTATTTTAAGCAGAAGTTCTATTAAGTATTAAGTACCACAAAAAACGTCACAAATTCATACTAGAATTTGTTTCGTTTTAACATATTTCTATCATTCAGCGTTACCCGCTGGATAAAATGTCACAAAGAGTTCTCTGTTAAAAAAAACTCAATACACTCAACGAGATTGCTTCAGTGTTTGAGTCTGTCATAACGTTGTATTGGAGAGTAGTTTACGTAGAGAGATTGAATTAAACTGTGCGCTTGGCAAACCAGCCGCAAGCTGAAGATCCACCGTAAATAGGTGTTTATGCGGCTTCCAATTTTATAGTGACGACATAAAGTTTATTATAGGATCTTGTTTGAGAAATGGTGAAAGGAGCTGTGTTAGTCAACGTTCTGAACGCTTGAGTGAGCTGAGAAATTAACTATGAAGCTCGCTTTACGCGAGAGTTTGTGATAGAGAAGCGACACGCCATTGCTTCTCATGCTGATACTTGAGCAAAGTATTGGACGTCAGCCATATCTTCACTAATACCCATGTAACTTGAACATGGCTATTCTTTTGTTACACTCAATCATTGAAAATCAACATAAAAAATTACCTAAAATGGATTAGACTTTTAGTCTTATAATGCCCAATTTTACAAGGACCTATAATATTCTTTAAATTAGAACATTGCTCGTACTTACTGTTCAGCGGTTAAAGTCATAATAAATGAAATTAGTCTCGAATACAACAATAACTTTGTTTCCAAAAGGAATTGATAGTAGTTAATAGATATGCGTAGTTAGGTCAATATAATCTTAGTTTAATATGAAGGTATGGTATGAAAGTGAGGGATCATTCTACGAGTAGTACGAAATATAGAAATATGTATTAAAATAGATTTCGCACTAACTTCTTAAGTTCTAATACCGTGTGTCTTCTGGTGTTTCTGTCATGAAGCTTAATAAAAGGTATCGGATATTTTTTTTAGAACATACTGTGATCAAGGGTCGTTAAGGTCCTCGTCACATTACGTCGTTAAAGTGAAAAATGCCCTAATCATAGCCGATGATTTATGACCGTGCAAATAATATTGGTATAAAAAGTTATTCATTTCTTATTGGATCCCATATAATAAATAGGTCGTGCACCTGATTTATATTTGAAAATAGCATTCCGTTACGTGCAACGCCAAAGCGGAGCAGTGTTTATGGTTTTTTTTTTAATATCGAAGTAACAACCATTCCATTTTTAAACGACCGACTTATTTGTGTCTATGAATTTACAATGAAATGCCGATACAGAATAAGCGAACTATGCAAATGGCGCTTGATAAATTAATTGAGTTGAAGAACCGTCAAAACGTAATGGTTTTTCAATATTGTTATATCGAAATAATTCATTTATGTTAATTGCTCCTTGCAAAATTTTGTATAGCAATGCTAGAAGTATTAAATTATAATGCAATGAATAATAATTTACAACCTGTTAAGTCACTGAATCAATACCCATCCACAGATGAAATGAGTAGGTAAATGACTCAAATGTGAAAAGAAAAAAAAATGGATTTAGATAATATACTTAGTTCGCATTTAAAATATATGCCTTAGATCATTACACATACAAACCAAACATTATTATCTAAATGATAACAAAGAATAATAAAAACAATAAGTGTTGGAATATGGAACCCGCAATGCGCGAGGTCGGTTCATACCTAACCGCTTTTGTTTTCACCCGATGAGACGTTCAGTCGTAAGCCTAATTTAGACGAATCAATAGGGTAGTTGAATACGTTTTTTTAAATAAGTACATTTATCAAAATGTATGTCATCCTAAATGTAGGTAACGCAAAAAGAATTTTCAAAATTGGCGAAATAATAAGTAAGTTATAAAGCTTTGAAATTTGATGGAAGGGTTAGTTGTCAAGTTACAGTAATATCAGACTGTGAAGTCACCGGTTGTCACCGGCCATAACGCTGCCTGCGTGCGAAAGAGATATAGTGATATTATCACCAAGCCCCCGCTTTTGCTCACAACAATATTTCAAATTTGAATAACTGCTTTATTTTTTAACCATTTATGATGCTGATTTCACAGAAGAATTTAATTTTCGTATTATTTTCTGTTAGATATCAAATAATGTACAAAATCAAACATAGGAAGCTACTCAATTCTTGCTCGCAATATCCGTTTTCTCATACTTATCTGTCAAAAGAAGTACATACCTATATCAACGCGGGCAAGAATTGCCTCGTCATTGCGCATTTTCAGACGGGGTAGGTAACTGTTTCAGCACTAATTACTAGCAATAATTGATCAGTGTAAATGACATTTTAGTTTATTTATGGTATTACAACGCGGTATTAGAATTTTAATAGCATGTCATTTATTATATTAATAAATATTGTCTGTAATAAATATCATAATATAATTTATGTCAAAAATAGGAACGATACAAAATATTTATCTACTTATGAAATCATATTTTACAAATACTTATAGCATATGCACAGATACAATTACAATAATATAAACGGAATTTAGCCAAAATTTCAAGACTTCTGCGGTGAACTCAAATCTTTGTATTAGACATAGAACACACTGTATTGTAAATAATTAAATATTGCCAAAGGTTACTCGGTGGAAAATTATACTTATCATAAAACTACGCCTTAGATTCTGAAAAATAGACAGAATTCTACATTTTGTTAAAATTACATATTTAATCCTATATTAAAGACGGTTGGAAATATCTATAATCCTGTCTTATTACGATACACGAATAACCAAGTAGTTTTAAAGTAATTTTCTGCTGAGTAACATGAATCAAAATTTTCCAATTAATGCACATCCTACAGTAATTAAATTTAATAAATATTGGATAATAATGGTATGTGATATTTTGCCGGTTGTTTATATGTTTTGCATAAATTAAGAAAACAGCTTTAATGTATACGTATAAGGTCACGAATTAACCTAATATTATTTTAAACTACACACACACACACGCTCATGCTATATTTTAAAGATATAGTAAGTATCAATAATGAAGAAATTATATCAATGGCTTTTTCTTCCCCTGATCTCTTTAAGGGTAAACACACACAAGCTAACCGCACGCTATAACAAAACTTTGCACATAGACAATTCCTAATTTAGCATTTCATAAGAAGGGTGTCAATATTTTTTCAATTTAAGAAAACCGGCATAATTGTGTCAACCAGCGAGTATTATGACCCTACTCCGCTTAGGTACAGGTGATTTGGACTTAGTTTACCGTGCCCATATACAAAAGGGGGAGTATTTTTAAAAATCTTTAATTTTAATTACTCGAGTTTGTCCTCGGATTCGATCAATTATAACCCTAGCAATAGCGGCACCTCCAAATGCCACGAATCGTGCGGTTACCTGGAGATTGTAATTGAATAAAAGTAAAATTGAGAACATGTGAAATGATTATTCTTCATTAATCGTTAGTTTTTATTATTACGCAGTATGGTAACTCATTCTCATATAAATATAAACTCAATACAAAGTATTTCTGCCTATTTCACAGGTTACCTATAGATACAACTGTACCTAATATTAGAGATTTTATGAATTCTGACCAATGATTGTCCAATAAATTCACATTATTATTAAGAGAAATGTACATATATGCAATAATTACATTTTAATTAGCTTAATAAACTATTAATACATATATTTGTGCCTTATTTACCCGACAAATACCTACATACAAAATAAATACATAGATACTTCCACTGAGCTTTATATCAACCATAATATTATAGTTATATAGGTAATTAAAATCTTGTTTCTATCTTTCAGTTCCTCAATGAATTTAATAAAGATGGCAGATATTGATGCAGTCGGGATTTTTTGTCAGTTGTATTTTGAATTATTTTTTTCAGGGTTCTTTTTGTCGCCAAAAATCCATAATTTTGTTTTTTTTTAATTTTGATGTACCCTGTGTCACTCTCACGACTAAGACGAATCTATTAACACCACTCACATAAAAATACGACAAGCCGTTTAGGCTCTAGGGCGTGTCAAAGAAATATACATATATTCATACTCTCGAAAAACATAACCCTCCTTCTTTCGCAGTCGGGTAAAAACAAAACCAATTATTGATAAGTATCTACCTTTCGACAATGAATAGGTAAGTAACTACTAAGTATTTTTCTAAGTCTTATCTCATGTAACTACTCCTTCCAGCATGTAGTGGCATCTGTTGGGAAATACAGGAACTAAGCTTATACCATTTCATAATATTCCGCTTTTAAGGCTTGTTTAGTTGAATTATGATACTATCTCATAATAATAATTAATTGCTCTAGTTATTATTCTGAGGATAATATGAAATAAGTGCTAGATCATCTATGCCATTAGAATGTTAAACCTTACTGCTTACTTCATCTATAACTAATGTTTTATATTAAGTTTCCTATTTATTTCCATAGATGGCGCTTTACTATATCGACAGATAGAGACATGGATTCTTTTATGATAAATTATCTCTATTAAAATAGGTACAGGTTTTATAATCTTGCAGAATAAATTAAATAATCAATCCTATTATTGTAACTTTTTCCATAGAAGCTGGTCTTCAATGTAGTGAAGAAAATTAATTATCGTTCTTAAAGTTAATTTAGAACATATTATCAAACAGACATTATTGTACACACACATACACTCACGCATTTTATCCCCGCAGGGGTAAGCTGAAGCTCAACTAGTACACCCACTTTTCACCATGTGTATTCCATTTCATGATCTAGGGGCAGGAGTGTGAGCCTACTGCCATGTATGGCACAAATTATAAACTCCGAGCTAATATGGAGAAGAAAACCTCAATATCACTTTTTCCAACCTGGGATTCGAACCGGAAACCTCAGAGAGGAAATTATACCAGTTACCATACACATAATACAACTGCACCACCAAGGCACTCATTCTACTCAACATATTGTATGTATAAGCATTGTTTCATAAAATTTTAGAGCTAATAGAGTATTTGACTCACTTTTGATCTTTACTTTTATTAAATGCTAGCATTGCGCGCGGCTCCGCCCGCGTGGAAAAGTTTTTCCGGGGTAAAAAGTAGCCTATAGCACTCGGGAGTAATGTACCTTCCTATTAGTGAAAGAATTTTCAAAATCGGTCCAGTAGTTCCTGAGATTAGAGCGTTCAAACAAACAAACTCTATAGCTTTATAATATTATAGTATAGATATAGATTTACGTCATATAAATTATAACACAAAAAACATTCAAATCCAGGCAAAAATCAACAGGGTTAAGCCTTTGAATTTTGGTAGAAGTAAGTGTCAAAAAACGAGACAAGAGGCGCAATACTCGGTCGTGACGTCATCGGGTATAACAATGCGTGCGAAAGAAAGAGATGAAGCAATAACCCCACTACCCGCCCACTCCTGCACTCTGAAATATTTGAAATATGAATTTCTGCCTCATTTCTTAACCAATTTCAATGCAGTTTCCACAGAACTTACTTTTTCGAACTATTTGCTAATTACATATATAGTATACAAAATCGCGCATACTACCCCCCGAGGCAATTCTTGTGCGCTGGGTCATCATACCCAATGCACGCCCATGCGCGGGGGGACATTGGTCGCGGGCCGAGGCACACTGTTCAGTGTGTATACCTCTTGGTTCAAAAACACATTGAGGCCTAAAAGGGCCCGCAAACACTTCCTGGCACCCTCTCTTGCCGCCCATCCTGGGAACCTTCCTCCCTTCCCCCACCTTCCTTTCCATATTCCTCTCCCACATCCTCTCCAGGCCCCTGCAGTCATTAAGCCGGGGGACTCCAGTATCCCATTCGCAGGTTTCCCCTGGTGTTGACTGCAGGATCGCCTACCTAAAAAAAATCGCGCATACTCATGCCTTTTTGTCCCCGTAGGGGTAGGCAGAGGGGCAAGTAGTGAACCCACTTTTCGCCGTGCATATTCCGTTTCCGCCCCATGATGTGATAAGGGTCGAGCCTATCGCCATATCGGGCATAAATTCCAGACTCCGGCTGATGCTGAATAGAAAAATCCAAAACCACTTTGACCAACCTGGGGATCGAACCCGAGACCTCGGCATTGCAGTCGTACCGTAATACAACTACGCCACCGAGGCAGTCACCGTGTACAAATTCAAACATAGGAAAACACCTTATTATACCGATTAAATTATAATTGTTTATTATTTCTAAATCATTCTTGTAGTAGTGATGACTGACTAAAAACATTATATTGACATCATTTTATAAACTCAGAACAGGTTATCATGTTTCTAAATGCTAACTACTAATAATGTTTAATACATAGGGTCTGGGATAAAAACACGAAATACTTCTTAAATATATATATTAAACTTGTACAAAATTGCAGTAGTCAATCTTAATCTAGTGGAATTGTTACCATCTAAGTCCCTTATCATGCAAGTCTTTTTTAGCCTCAATAATCTCCTGCTGCAACTCCCTAGACGCTTGCTCGCAGTTATTGAACGTGAAAACTCTGTATAGAACCACGGTGACAGCATACAGACCGAACAATATCACGAAAAGTATTGGAGAAACTAGAATTATGTTCATGTATTTTTCTATGAGTGGATGCCTAACATAGCCACCGATTAAGGAGTACCATACCGCAAACACGGCAGATATCACCGATATCCATTCCAAAAGCTTCGTCATTGTTCTGTAAATAACAAAAACCAATGATTGATAAATCAAGATTGATAGGTTACTACAGTAATATTTTGATAATAACAACTATACCTGAATTTCTATGCATAAATCCTGTAAAATTATTAAACTAACCGGAATGTACTAGATTAAAGAATGTTTTTGATTCATAAAAATAAATATTGAGTATATTTTGGCGACGTACTGAGAAATTGACATTTGTGATCAGTGTTTCCAACTCGTATTTCGAAAAAGGCGTAGACCATACTAGAAAATTACGTAGATTTATTAAAAGTTACGTATGAAAACTTCTTAGATCTACGTAGAAAATAAATAAATAAATAAATTTTAATAAATTTAAGTAAATTTAGAAGATCTTATGCCCTGTTATGAACATACCATTATTATGGGCGACTTCAACACGTGTCTCCTAAAAAAGGATCATCGTATTTTCTCCCTAGAAAGAATTGTCAAGTCTTGTAATTTGCATATTTTACCCCTTAACTCCACACACCACTTTCCTCACTCCACTCCTTCCCTTCTTGATATCATGCTTGTATCTTCTCTCCCACACGTAGCTAATCATGGCCAATGTCCAGCGGACCTTTTTTCATATCATGACCTTCTTTTCCTTTCCTATAAAATTCGCACCCCTAAACATAGACCTAAAATTATATTGCAACGTAATTTTGGTGGCATGGACCAGGAAGCTTTTCTTAGAGATGCACAAAATATTGATTGGTCTCAAGTTTTGGAATATAAGTCTATTGATGATAAAATTAATATTTTCAACACTCTTATCACACAATTATATGACATCCACGCTCCTTTTCGGACCATCAAACTTAAACATCTCCCCGCACCATGGATCACGGACGAAATCAGATGTTTGATGCGAAAAAAAGCTGCCGCAAAAACGAGGTACAGGTGTCGCCCCTCTGATGATTCCAAGGCCAAGTACTTACGACTTCGGAATCGCTGCAACAGGGTGTGTAGGGATGCTTATCGTCGCCACATTCACGTTTCCGTCGAAGACGAAGATTCCGCTAAAGTCTGGAAGTTCCTTAGGTCACTAGGAATTGGCAAATCTCGACAAGATTCAGTTCCAATCAATATTGATATTAACTCACTAAATCAATATTTTTCTTCTAGTTCTTATATTGATACCTCAATTAAGAATCAAACAATTAATCGTCTCAATTCCTCGCCAATTCTTAGTCATGCTCCTTTCGTCTTTAATCGATTTTCCGCTCGTGATGTTAAAAACAGCATACTTGTTATTACATCAAAGGCTGTCGGTGTTGATGGCATTAGTCGAAATATGATAGTACCCATTCTCGATATTATTTTGCCTATAATCTGTGATATCCTAAACCATTCAATCCAATATAGTGTTTTTCCTTCCCGCTGGAAAGATGCTCAAATTGTTCCCCTCCCAAAAAAACCGAATCCTCATAATATTTCCGAATATCGTCCCATATCCATTCTCCCTTTCCTCTCTAAAGTTCTTGAGCGTCTCGTCCATTCCCAAATTAATTCCTACCTTAATAAACATTCTCTTCTAAATCCTTTCCAATCTGGGTTTCGTCCGGGTCATAGTACAGCGACTGCTCTCGTTAAGATCACCGATGATATCCGCCACGGTATGGAAAAGGGGCAGCTCACTGTGCTAACTTTACTCGACTTCAGTAATGCCTTCAACACCGTTGATTTTGATATTCTCCTGGCTATACTCCGCTCTATTAACATATCTCCGACGGTAATTGATTGGTTTCACAGTTATCTGTTCGGTCGCCGGCAGCGGGTTCGCATTGAGGATATTTTTTCCTCATGGTGTGACGCAATAGCTGGTGTACCGCAAGGCGGCGTCTTGTCTCCCTTACTTTTTTCTTTATTTATTAATTCAGTATCCCATCATATTTTCTCTTCCTACCACCTATACGCAGACGATCTCCAAATCTACAATCAAGCCCCAATCAGTGAATTGAAAGGCGCTATCGTGGCTTTAAACTCTGACCTTGCCCGTATAACTGATTGGAGTGCTCGCTATGGCCTAAAGGTGAATCCAGTTAAAACACAAGCTATCATCGTAGGTAGTCCTCGGCAAATTCATAAAATAGATTGGTCTCTACTTCCAACTTTAGTTTTTAATGGGGTTAAGGTACCTTTTTGTGAGACCGTGAAGAATCTTGGGGTAACACTTGATCGTTGTTTATCTTGGGGCCCTCAGCTCGCAGTTATAAATAAAAAGTTATTCGCGTCGGCTGCTTCCTTACGAAAACTTCGTAACTTTTTGCCCACCGCTACTAAAATTACGTTAGCACAATCCCTCTTACTTCCTATACTTGATTATGCCGACGTCTGCTATCCTGATCTCACTCAGGTTCAGCTTGATAAACTTGAGCGACTTCAAAATTTCTGCATAAGATTCATATTTGGCTTACGTAAATATGACCACGTTTCGGAATTTCGTTCCAAGCTCAAGTGGCTTCCTATTCGCCTTCGCCGGGATACACACATTCTCTCTTTACTTTACAATATCCTATTCAATCCGTCTTCTCCGCGCTATCTTTCCGAACGCTTTACTTTTCTTCATACTTCTCACTCTCTAACACTTAGATCGTCAGATAACTTGGCTCTCAGGACCCCCCTGCACGGTAGTAGTTTCGTTGACAATTCCTTCACTGTCCAAGCTGTTCGTCTCTGGAACGCACTGCCGGTGCCTATACGACGAGCTCCGTCGCTGAGCAGCTTCAAGAGACAAGTGCTCACATTCTATCTCAATGCAACATAAATAGTTATTTGTATTTTAAATCATATTATTTTATGCACATATTTTGTTTGTATGTATTTGTATTGTTTTCAATATATTTATATGTACCTATATATACTACATATATACAATATATACACTTATTTATTTTTATGATTTTATATTATTATTATGTTTTTATTTATTTAAATATAAACACACCCACACTCCAACTTCTCCGCAGAAAGACTCCATCCTATGGTTGTCTGGAAGAGATCGCTTTTAGCGATAAGACCGCCTATTGTTACACTAGCTATAGTTATTAAGTATGTTTGTTTGTTTTTTTCTTTTACTTTTGTGGTGTTCAATAAAGAGTTATCTATCTACTTTTTATTATGCAATAAAGAAGGGTAATATTAGGTGAAACAAGTGCTTTAACATCCAATTTACTTTAATTATTTCTTTACATTGTTATTTTTAAACAAATTAGAATTTAGATTTTTTTTTATTTATTAAATTTAAATTTGGTCATGCGAGGGCTCGCGGTTTTATTAAAATAACTTTCGTAACTCACTGGAAAGTCTGTTTTTGTATTTTGCACTACTATGTCATATGTGGCAATGTTGATAAAATAATTATGTGAAAATTGGATCATTAATTAGAGGAAACATTTCAGACAAGTCACCTTTTTTTATTTTTGAAATATAAGCCCCGCAAGTTCCATACCAAAAAAAGAACTAGACGAGACGTTTAATTTTAGTCACAGCCTAATAGTGTTCTTTTAGTCCGGTCAATTTAGACATTCGAAGTTACCTAAATTCCCACCAAGCTGAAAATCGGTAAGATTGTTTAAAATATCATTAAAAACAAAATTTGAAAGTTCCCCATCTTTCCCCTGTAAGGAAAATTTTTTATTCAAGGTCAAAGATCAAAAAAATGAGTTTTTCGCGATTTTCAGCAAAACGGTAAGTTTTATCATAAAAATACCTGAGACCAAAATTGTAGATCATAAAATTATCTACAAAAAATTTATCAATACTTTTTTTGTACAAGCCACCGTTTTTGAGATATAACGATTCAAAAAGTTGTAAAAGTTGTAATCGTCATAATATGCACACGTTTCCTCGCCACTTATGAGGTAGTGTACTTAGCGCGTTTTTTTTAACGTGGTTTCTCCAGTAGGCCTATTCCACGGGTCAGTTTTGATCCTGTTTAGTTTGAAACTATTGAAAAATAATGGATATTAGCAGAGATTGAAAAGATAAAAGCAATTTAAGTTAAAAAAAAGTAGTGAAATTTAATCGCCCGAGTCGTAACTTTCAAAATCTTCTTCTTGTTCTTCTTCTTGATCTTCTTGTTCTTGTTCGTCTTGTTCTTGTTCTTCTTGTTCTTGTTCTTCTTGTTCTTGTTCTTCTTGTTCTTCTTTATCTTCATCCTGAGTGCATGTAAACTGCGTTAATGCGATGTATCGCATGTTGCCTCGTTGGAATCAAACGGATCCTCTACTGTTGGTGATTCAATATTAGAGCACAACCGGCCTTGACAATGTGTACATGCCGGAGAACAGAACAGTCCGACTTTTTTGCAACCACATTTAGTACTGCATCCCTTTTTGCAGTTGCAAAAAATCGAGTTCAGCAGTTTTTCCGGCGCAGGTGGAAGTAAAGTGTGCACTGGTTCTAATGAATTGTTGACCAACTTCCAACCCCAGTCTGTAGGGTCTTACTGGCCAACGTCGTCGCGGCCTTGTTCCCGGCCACCGTGGAGACCACTCCTCCACCGATGGCGTCACCGGATGTGGCGTCATCGTCGATTAAGAATCCGGCAAGGGATATCCCAGAGGTTTCGCCCGCAGAAATGCGGGCGGTAGTGCTTCGGCTGCGGAGCAAAAACACGGCCCCGGGGCTCGATGGCATCCCCGGAAGAGCCTGGGTGCTAGCCCTCGAGCACCTGGTTTTTGGTTGCTATGCCGTGCGTTGTACATAGGTTAGGGACTCGGCCCGGTGGTCGCCCGATGGTTACATCTCTCCGGGCGGCGTAACGCCGGGTCGTAAGGCACGGTGAACCCAACATAACCGCTCAGTCGCCCCCCTTGAAGGCTGGGCGGTAGTGACTCTTTCAAAGTCACTTTCAAAGGTATAAGACCCTAGCCACGCACACAATTGAACAGGGGACAGATGTTTTCTCAAGGTTACAATGGCGTAAAAATTAAGGGACTGGGTTTCATTTTACCTGATATTTTATAGTTATAACTTATGTATATTTTATATTAGTAGTGTAAGTTACAATGAACGATAGAAAAATATTTTAACATATATTACAACTATAGAGATGTATATATACGTGGCGTACTCATGCATATTATGACGATTACAACTTTTTGAATCGTTATATCTCAAAAACGGTGACTCGTAGAAAAAATAGGAAATATGTCCATTCTGGTATTTAATAGAAAATACGTAGATTCTTGGACTGAAGTTCGTAGGTTTACAGGAATAGCGAAAAATACGTAGATCTACGTAAAAAGACGTAGAGTTGGCAACGCTGTTTGTGATATAATGTCAATTGTCATTTGAGCAGTGTCGCCAACATTTCAAATTTGAACCCCCTAAAAGCAACTCAAAAAACCCCTAAACAAAGAAAATACGCGTAAAAAGACGGTATTCGTGGTATTATCAATTTTTTATTTGCCAGCTAAGTTGCTTCAACGTTCGTTACGTGTCTGGTTGATTTATTTTTTACCGATGAAACCCTACGGGTTCTACCAATTACATAATTCTTTAAGACATATTATATAAAAAACGGGCTTAAAAAGCAAGCGTAGAGCGTAGTGCTAATATTTAAACATTTATATATGCATTTTCCAACATAAGCCTCCCCTAAAGATTTCCAGACGGAACTGTCAAAAGCTGTTTATTGTTTAGTAATTTGTCAAAATAACACTGTCAAAAACAGATGCGATTTTACACAATTCCATTCTAAATTACTTGGCAAACAAAGCACTTGAAATTGTTTTATGATACTGTCTTTCTGTTATTTTATCATAAAACATGAATGAGATTGATGATAAATTCTACTACGTCTACAGTTCATCGTTGGATCATAAAGTTGAAATAAAAATGTAAGCAAGTTCCGCAATTTCCTCATTGTAGTGTTCGTCTTAGAAAGTAATTCATGTTGTAATGTTGCATAAATAGTTGTGGTGCACTTGCTAGCTTTAACTACGTAATTATTGCGAATATCGTTGCAGCAAATGTTTGAATTTTTGGCTATATATAAATATAATCCCCTCCGCTCGCGTCCTGGTAATAATTCCTGGCATGAAATGTAGCTTATGGACACTCAGTGATCATCAGACTTCTTATTAGTGAAGGAATCATCAGAATTAGACCAGTAGTTTTAGAGATTAGTATGTTTAAACCAAAAAAGAACTCAGCTATATCTATTAATCTAAATTTCTTTGATTAATAATATGTCTAGACGTAAAACGCGCTACAATGAAACTAAAAACAAACAAGCGAACTTCACTTAAGCTAGTGTTTGACAGCTGTGCCATATGCTATTGCTGTGTCATTCTGCTTATCCTTGTATCCGTGCATAATGATACCAGTTATTGCATGGTTTCTATAAAAACAGGGAGAATATCCATGAAATACAAAAAAAAACACTCAAAACAAGAAAATAATTTATTATTATTATTATACATAACCAGGCAGGCATATAATCATATAGGCACATGCTCTGGGAGTTTGTTCCACGCTCTGACCACTAAATTACTCAGGAAGTGCTTGTGTGGAGATTGTGTTCAAGTGTGATTGTTTGAGAAACTAGTATGCAGCTTTAAAGAATGGCCTCTTAAAAATAATTTAATTTGTGGCTGTAAACGTCGAAAATATATTGACCATTTAATCAAGAAAACATTTACTTTGGATCCATATTTCCAATTTTTTAGAAAAAGCTGATTGCATAAACTATTTATTATTTATTTTATTTATTTATTATTAGCCTTTTGTTCCGAGCTGGTTCCTTTTTGTTTGTTCTTATGGTTTATAGAATGTCCCTTAGCTCGGTGTGTCGTTTGACATAGGCCTCCTCCAACTGCTTCCATTGCTCTCTGTCTGCCGGGACTCTTGTCCAGTACGGTCCCAGCGCCAGACGAAGATCATCTTCCCATCTTCTTAGTGGTCTTTTTCGTTCTCTTGCACCGTCCCTTGGATACCATAGCGTGACCTGTTGGCTCCACTTGTTTGCTCTGCATCGTAACATGTGTCCTGTCCAGCCCCATTTCAGATGGTCGATTCTGATGAGTATGTCAGGAACTTTGGATTTTTGTCGTACCGCTGTTGAGGTGATTTTGTCGCTGAGCTTTATTCCCAACATGCTCCTTTCCATCGAACGTTGGCATTTTGCAAGTTTTTCACGCTGGCTTAGGGTGAGCGACCAGGTTTCGCATCCGTATGTCAGACATGGGAGGATGCATGTGTTGAATGTTTTCCGTTTGGTGGATATGCTCAGGTCTTTGCTTTTCATGATTTCTTTGAGAGACCAGTACTTCTTCCATCCACTAGCAATTCTTTTGTTAACTTCCATTTCCATCTGGTTCCTGGGTGATATTATTTGTCCTAAATATACATACTCATTGACATATTCAAGCTTTTTCCCTTCCAGTTCAATGTCCATTTCTGTGGATTTGGTCATCAATTTAGTTTTGTTTTTGTTTATTACGAGACCAGCTTCCTTGCTTTTGTATGCCAGGGTCTCTACCATTTCTTGTAATATCTTTGGATCACTTTCTAGTATAATGAGATCATCTGCAAATCTTAGATGGTTTAGTAGGTTGCCGTTGATGTTAAGGCCATATTCGTCCCAGTTTAGTCTTCTGAAGATATTTTCAAGTACAGCAGTGAATAATTTTGGGGAGAGGGGGTCCCCTTGCCTGGCGCCTCTCTTTATGGGAAATAGGTCTCCGATGACTTCTAGTTTAACACGACTTTTGCTTTTGCAAAAGTCGTGATTGCATAAACTAGCAACCCATAAAAATTGCGAATAGTAATATGTCAACAGGCTTATTTTGCAAGAAATTACTATAAAAAATGTAACTTAACGGTCATAGGTGACATTATTCGTTGTTTAGTTTTTACACACAAACCGTCATTTTCGATCAATATAAATCTGCATAACAACGTGAGCGACCGCCATGACAGCTCGAAGCATACTATAAGATAAGTACCTATTTATCGGCTCTGTTAGCGATAATACAAGTGGTATATACACTATGATCATTTAAATTCCACAAGGCATATTGATTATAACACTCAAACAATATTAATTGTACCTATATTATGTAAAAAAATATTTGCACACATCTTTTAGAGACAATCTTTCTTGTTTTCCCTTAAAATCCGTATTAAACAGGCATATTATCAATACACACACACACACACACACACACACACATAGACACACACATACACATACACACACACACACACACACACATAGATACACACACATACACACACGCACGTACACGCGCGCGCACACACACACCTTTTATCCCCAAAGAGGTAGGCAGAGGAGCAACTAGTGCCACTTTTCGCCGTTATTCCTCCTCATGATGTGATAGGGGACGAGCCTATCGCCATATCAGGCACAAATTCCAGACTCCGGGCTTATACTATATAGAAAAATCCAATAACGCTTTGCCCAACCCGGGGATTGAACCCGAGACCTCAGAATTGCATTTGTACCGTAATGCAACTACGCCACCAAGGCAGTCAGGCAGCCGTGAAAGTTTTTATAATTTAAGTATTGATAATACTTAATTTATAAACACTTTAGCGGCTGAACCAATAAAACAATATCAATTAAATTTGGTTATTTGGAATAGAGATACTTTAATTAAAACTCTGGGAAGGATATGGGGTTTTTATCCCGGAAAAGTATAATAACTTTTTCATGTGGGTGGAGATGCGAGAAAGAGATTTATTTTCTCATAAATAAAAGCATGTTAACCAATAAAGGTTCCCCATCATTGCCATAACTATTGATTTTTCTTGGTATTGTGGGTATTAAAATTAACCTAGTTTTATTGATTTTATCCTAGTATTTATAGGTGGTGCAGAATGCAGATCACTCAACGTCTAGCGATTAGCTTGTTACTGCATATACTATAAAAAACCTGATACATAACCACAAATGATTCTTTCTACATTATAAGCACATCTTCAATCTAATTAGCTCAATGTAACAAGGGCAAGCAGATTATGTTTCATGTGGCTTTACATGCTTGATGCTTCACATTTGTGGGTAGAATGCTTTGGTTTGAAAACATTGTGTCTAACTTATACTGATATTGTAAAGGATATGTGTAGGACGTATACCATGATATTTATGCCCGAAAAAAAACACAATCTTTTTTTTTTAAACAATGTTACGAGTTTATAATATAGTCTTCATTTGTCCTATGGTTCGATTGGTGACAAAACGAGATAAAAAAACGCTACCCATTCGAAATAAATTATAGGTAAGGTACTTTCTTGTAGGTTATCAGGGTTGTGATATATTTTTAATTGCTTGGCCCTGTGCGGTTGTATGGTTCGCCCCTCCCTAAGGCCACCATTGGGTTTGATGTCTCATTGTCTACCATAGTAGTCTATTGTAGAAGTTAATATTTTAAACACAAAAAAAACAAGTATCTATTTAACTTCTTCTTAATTAGCCTTTTTCACCATTTTCGGTGTAGACCTCCTTTAAGATCTTCCATTCGTTGCGGCATTGAGCTCTTTCGATCCAGTTTAATCCGGCGACCTTCATCAAGTCGTCTTTCCAGCGCATTTGTGGTCTTCTTTGAGGGCGTTTATTTCCCCATGGCTTCCACTCAAGGAAACGTTTGCACCACGATCTATCGTTCCGAGGCAACATGTCCAGCCCACTTCCATTTTAGGCGCGCCACCAGTTTCGTTACATCGGTGACTTTGTTTTGTTCTCTTAACCATTTAACTAATATTCTATTATCTGTATACTTACAAAATAATGTAAGAATTATTGCCATGAGTTTCTAAGTCTCTAACTCTATCTGGAACCTAGTCCCCCCACCATCATCCCAATAAAAAAAATCTCAAATGAAATAAGGAAAGTTTGCCTTAGTTTTTATTAAGAGATGTGTGATAATTATGATGACTGCCTCAGTAGCGTAGTTGTATAACGGTACGACTGCAGTGCTGAAGTCTCGGGTGCCATCCCTGGGTCGGGCAAAGCGATATTGGGTTTTTCTACTCAGTATCAGCCCGGAGTCTGGAATTGTGGCTGGTGAATGGCGATAGGCTCGCCCCCTATTATAATGGACGTAACATAGCTGGCGAAATGTGGGTGTGATATACCTCTGCCTACCTCTGAAAAGGGAAAAAGGCAGGATGCTATGTATGCATATAATATGTGGGTTAACATCGAGCTTCTAAGGGGAGCAATAGCAGATAAATTATGTTTAGAAAACTTAGTATTGCTCAACTGTGTACCACAGCTTCTAGCCATATATAGTGTAAATACTAGGTATAGGTGATAATTATCTTAATTGTAGATTAGAAATAAACACACTGGTACATATAATTATCATCAAAATTTATCATCTGTTAATTAATTTTCATTGCTGCATAAAATATGATTATATCATGTTACACTTCAAAAGTAATCTTTATATCATTGTTTTTTGATAATGTTTATCTTATGAAAATATAAGTAAAATTATGCAATACATTATTTGTTTCAGAGGTACACTAGAAGGCAAACGCACAAAGCCTGAATATGATAAGTTGCTCTCAGACCCAATGCTCAAATTCTCCGGTCTGTACCAGGAAGGCTGTTCAGATTTGTATGTGACTTGTCAGATCCTGAGCGATGGAGTGCCTCTCGCATTGCCAGTCACCACTTCGTACAAAGCATTCACCAATAGATGGAAGTAAGTTAATTATTAAAAAAAAAAAAATTACCCACGAGCTTTGATTAATTATATACCTAGATAGAGTGACGCGCTGCAATGAAACTAAAACAAACAGGCCAACTTTTCTTAAACTAGTATGCGTGACAGCTGTGTCATACGCTATCGAGTATCGCTGTTCGCTGCATCATTCTGCGTATCCTTGTGTGCGCGCATAATGATACCAGTTATTACATGGTTTCTATTAAAATGGGGAGAAAATTATATCCATGAAAAACAACAAAAAATAATTCACTCCTACTCAGTTAGTGGGGAACAGTTCGCCTCTATTTTTTTCGACGCGTTTGAAACTTTCATTGTCTATCTAGGTATATAATTAATCAAAGCCCTTGGATGTATTTTTGGAACGAAGTTCCTT
This sequence comes from Sphinx pinastri, assembly GCA_947568825.1. Classification (NCBI taxonomy): domain Eukaryota; kingdom Metazoa; phylum Arthropoda; class Insecta; order Lepidoptera; family Sphingidae; genus Sphinx; species Sphinx pinastri. Next base: position 16,117,501 of record OX387629.1, read on the forward strand.
ATCGCGCGTTGTGAAAGGGGGCTGGACGGAAAAAAATCTCATAAAAAGTTGTCACGACACTTTTTGCTATTATCTTACTAATATGAACCTTAAATACAATGCGTAGAAGCTATAATTCTTGAAACGAGTATATTTTTATTTATTTTATTTATTAAAGTCATTAAAACCATTTCTTACTAATCTAATATGAACCTTAAATACATTGCGTAGAAGCTATTTCCCCAGCGATGGCACGGCACGAGTACAAAAGAATCGAACGTAACATTCTTTTTTCAAATTTTGTTGATTTATTCTACTTTGGTTACTGACATTTATCAATAACAAGACTAAACGTGCTTTGCTCGCGTTTAAAAATCTACTTTATGTGGTAAGCGTAAGATCGAATTGAATTTGTTGAATTGTTGTGTTTAGTCAATGTGTGTGCAATAGCTTTACCGCGGCAGTCTCCGAGTGCCACACGTATTTATTTGTTTTATTCTCTAGAAACTTATGTATTGGAACGGAAATAGGAAAATATTTATATATTTATATATATACACACTCTGTTATATAAATAAAATTTTATTACAATTCCTTCACTAATTAATCGAAAGGAACTTCGTTCCATCCGGGTGTCCCTTGACACGTCTCATTGCTTTTTTTTATTGTATTGAATAACGAGGCGAGCATGCCGTTCGCCTGATGGTAAGCGATACGACAGCCCATAAACAGAAGTAACACCATTCCGCACCTTGAGTTACAAGGTACTGTGTGACGCCCCACTGCGCTCGTCATCCTGAGACATAAGATGTTATGTCCAGTAGCTACACTGGCTACAATGTCCTTCAAACCGAAACACAACAGTGCATGCACACTGCTACTTGGTGGTAGAAATAGACATTGCGGTGGTACCCACGTAGACGGACTCTTACATATTATGAGACCTACCACCAGTAAATTTTATTCCAATATGAGGTTGGTGTGTTGAGGAACTGATGGTTGTGTTCCTCTAGTGAAGGGGAAGATCTCGAAGTGAGGCGGATGTTGTACCCGATCGGCCGGCGCGGCGGTATTTTTATAATTTTATTTTTTTTCTTTTCGCACACAGCTCTATGAACTGGAGAAAACACACACGGGCCTCAGCCGAGTGTGCAGTATTGTATTATTTTATTATGCTTAATTAATGTTCTTAGTTTGTCTGTCCATTAACGTCGGTCGATAAGAACTTGCGGACTATCCTACAGGTGTTTAGTATCGCGGCCTTTTGTAAGCCGAGGTATATTTTTGGTGGTAAGTCTAGCATTTCTATGGATTTATGTAGATGTTTGGGTATAACTCCCGTAGTAGACAGTATAATGGGAAATATTGAGACTTTTTGTAGTTTCCACATCTGAGCTAATTCGTCTTTCAGATCGATGTATTTGGATAACTTTTCAGTAATAGTATTCTGGACGTTATGAGTGTTTGGTATACCTTATTATTTATTTCCCAGTTGGAACGAATGGGTGACCCTGCCGGTGTACTTTAGTGACCTACCTCGTAACGCCACCCTCGCCATGACGATATACGACTGCGCCGGCCCTGGCAAGGTGATGGTGGTGGGTGGCACCACCATATCACTCTTCGGCAAGCATGGCATGTTGAGACAGGTATGAGTAACTTCCTTTAATAACTGGGTATTATGAGGCTTAGTATCTGATGTCTTTGGGTGATAGCAGATATTTTGTAATTGAATTTAAAGTTATACAAGCGTGCCACTTCCCATAAAATCTGTGAAGTCATCGCAAAAGAAAAGAATAAAAGAACAAAAATATCTTCTAAACTCTTAAATAGCTCTGTAACTTGATATCCAACACCAGTAAGCAGTATTTAATTACATTTCAAATTGAGCATCAGTTTTTTGGGTTTTGGAAAAATAGACACTTAAGTACCTTATTTACAGAGACGAAAAATCATTATAATAAACTGATTACTGAACTCTTGTGTAAAATTAAAAACATAGAAAACAATAAATACGAAATTGTTGTACTTAATCAATGTTTATGTTTACGGCGATACTTTGACTTTTAACACATACTCACGCCTTTTATCCCCGAAGGGGTAGGCAGAGGCGCAACTAGTGCACCCACATTTCGCCGTGCGTATTCCGTCTCATGATGTGATAGGGGGCGAGCCTATCGCCATATCAGGCACAAATTCCAGACTCCGGGCTGATACTGATTAGAAAAACCCAATATTACTTTGCCCGACTCGGGGATCGTACCCGAGACCTCAGCATTGCAGCCGTACCGTAATACAACTACGCCACCGAGGCAGTCACTTTGATTTTAATTTGTTCTAAACACACGTGACTACAAAACTAGACAAACTAGAATATCTTAAAGATCAGATTTAATTATTATAGCATAATTCCAACATAATAAAAATAACATTATTGCTCAACTATAATGTTATTAATTTATAAACATAATAAAACTATTTTTTTTTTTATAAATATTAAATTAGTAAACTCTTGTTTGTCTGTATGTTTAAATAAGTATTAATTTATAGAGAACAATAATAATAAAAAAAAAGTAAAAACACAAACACATTTAATGATTTTTAGACAGCGCTTTTTTGAGACATTGTATCTCGAAGTCATTACAATATTGACATACTATAGTATTTACCCAAAGAAAATTAAAAAATCTATAAAGGTAGACTTTACTCCGACATTTAAAAATCCCTTACCTTGCTAACCGGGAAAGAACCGTTTAAAATAACGTGGTATAAGTACATAATGAATGGTTCAACTTGACATGCTTGGACTTAGTCATTCTATCGATCTTCTACGTTACCTTTACCACGGTAATATTATCTATGGTGTACTGTGCGACTGTGCCTTTACCCAGTACAGGATTTATACATTATTTAGGCATAGGCCACTCAGTTTATTATTGCGGAACTAAAGATTAAAGAACAAAAAGTATCCCGCATTCAATTTTTTTTTATTTGCATATAAAAGGCATACCACATAAATCAATCGAACGTAAATAATACAAAGACATTTTACTAACTATAATCTAGATTGAATTCCTTAATTATATGCCCTAATTGAGCTTACTGCGGAAAATAAAAATAAAACTTATACTGACACTTCAGTTACAAAAGAGTACGCAATGTTTGTTTTTTTACTTTTTACACGCTTTATATTAGCTTCACTTGTATGTTTGTATGTATGTATGTTTGTAACTCTCCGACTCCGACTCCTTTGGGCGCGATTTTGACCCACTTTAATTAATCAAAATATCAAACTTCACTTACCCACCTAAGCTATCGACGTTTACCAAACGATTCCGCGATGCAGAGGCTGAAGCGCGCAACACTCCGCCACACGCGCAACATACTAAGTATATAATAAGTATATAATATTTCGAAATAACTACCTCTGATGCACCTACCTTGTTAATCTCTGCACCACCCTAAGGTTGACTGGGAGAGAATGCCTACGGCATTAAGTCCGCCTTTATACATTTGTATATGAAGTGCTTAAATAAATAAATAAATAAATAAATAAATAAATACTACGCGCGACATTTTATCATATGCTAATATGTTGAGAAAAATATACAGAATTTAATTGTATTTTTAAAAAATATATATTTCGTTTTTTATTGAGTTATGAAAGCAAATGTGAAAATTTTAATAAAATGGACAATAGTGAACATAACTAAAAAATTAAAAATAAATAATAGTTTAAAAAAAACTAAAAAAACACGCTTTATAGAAAATCCAACTAAAAAATAGAAAATAAATTTGAATTAAGAATAGTGTAAATAAGAAAAAAATGTATTTTATTGTAAAAAAAAGCGTGGGGTGCATGGTGACAATAGTTATAAATATTTTATTGACAGATAATATTAGTAGAAGTATTATATATCATTTTGATAATATCTTAAAAAGCACCCCACGCTTTTCTACACTCACACTATTCTTAATTCAAATTTATTTTCTATTTTTTAGTTGGATTTTCTATAAAGCGTGTTTTTTAGTTTTTTTAAACTATTATTTTTACTGATGACAATTAGTATTTTTTGTTACAATATTACATTTTTAATGCTACGTAAGAACGGTCCCGACTTGTTCATTATGTCGACAGTTTTATGCTTAACATAGAGCTCATTATATGGATGACATATTCTGATGATAGGGTTATAATAAGACGTATTATTTACGAACACACGCAGCGTGAAGATGTTTGGATTACGCATTCTATAATTTGTATTGAAATTTATCAATGATGTTCTGGGGAATCTATTTGAACGTGAATTATAATTTGGCTGAAGCAATACAAAGCTGAAAAGTTTGTTTGTTTGTTTGAACGCGTTAATCTCAGGAACTACTGGACCGATTTTGAAAATTCTTTCACTAATAGGAAGCTACATTACTCCTGAGTGCTATAGGCTACTTTTTATCCCGGAAAACTTTTCCACGCGGACGGAGCCGCGCGCAAAAACTAGTTTTTAATATTTAGATGAGATTTTAGTTTGTTTTGTACACTGTACAGCCAGGATTTTCGTCTTCATTATTTGACACCTTTGACCTTAGACTCTTGGCCTGAACAAAGAAAATAAAGTATACGGGATAAAAATATCTGTATCGTTTCCCGTTGCATTCCTACGCCCTCCGTAAACTTAAGAGCATTGCCGGGAGCTTACCTTAGTCCATAAAAAACAAGTTTTAAATCACAAAATTATATCTATGAAATATTTATGTGATTTTCTTGCATACATTAACACGTGGCTTTCGGAATCCCATACAAAAGGCTAATGTGTTGCCGAAGCCATGAGGATACTACATTTACTGGACTGGAATAACTAGTTTGGAGCGTCCAATTTAACCATGTGAACGTTTAGCTGTGCTGTGTTACTTGCGTTTATTATTTTACTGGTGTTTTATCGAGATTAGTATAGTTTTAGGGTTATTTTAATATTTTTTGGTGTACCTACATATATTATTATAGTGTACCTACATGCAAGTGACAGTATTTTTTATTTTATATATTATATGGTGATACAAGCACTAACAGATTAAGCAAAGATTTAATCAAAATCGGCGAAAAGCTGTTACTTTATAAAAGGTTTTTGTAATAAAATAATTCTCAATAAATTCAAAATGTTATGCGGCTCAGAATTTGGTTTAAAAAATATAATTTGTGATGTAGATGTAAATGACATTGTCATTGTCATGTTGTGAATATCGACATTTTAATAACTTATCAAACTTTATTAGTGTTTGAGTGTGACGTAATATAAGTGATACAAGATATTTGTGTGGAGAGACATTAAACTCTTTATGACAAACCTCCTCGAATAAGTGTTCATAGTGGATAAGTGTTCTTCATCTAATTTAGGTGTTCATTTCATTACGAGTTATGGGTAAGTGAGTTCGTAACCCCCAGCATTCATGCTGATGCTGAGGAATGCACTAAGCAACGAGTCTTGTTGATTGGATATTATATTTAGGGCCGATTTCATCGCTTGCTGATGATCTACTCGTCACATAAATGTATAAGCCGACGAAATACAAAAGTCACACTCTAATCTAAGCTGCCAAATAAATGGTAATGAAATGAGTACTTATCTACATTAGCTGTTTAATACGATAACTGTTAAATAAAATGTACTTACTCGAAACCCCTGAAACAGGCTCTTGGTTTTACATAATCCACTAACTGTCAAAACCAGCGTTAATGACTTTGTGCCAGGATAACAGAAACGGCTTGAAAAGACCATGGCTACTTGGTATTGGATGGTGGACGGCGACATTGACCACAAAATTATATCAATATAAAAAAAAACATAAAAGTACTTAGAAACCATACAATCGTGTAAATAATATTAGCAAAATATTGAAATTGAATTTATATTGAAATATTACTACAGATAACAAATTTTGAGCTAGCCGTTATGGCCTTGGTAATACGTTTAAGAATATTCTAATAGATTGGTAAGGCTCGTTCGAGATACACGTTATCCTCTGCCGCTTTGGCAAGCGAAATAAGTGTTTTTGGGAAATTTCCCTACTCAAAGTGTGCTAAATAACCCTATTACGTATCGTATCCAGTCTTTCTGTCTATCTACAATCTAACTTATAAGGACCTTCTAAAACACCATAGTCTTCATAGGTAGGTTTTATTTAGAGACAGACTACTTAGTTATTATTTCGAACACACACACTCACGCCTGTGTGTGTAGCGTGTACACACAGTGCACACTCACGCCTTTTATTCCCGAAGGGGTAAGAAGAGGCGCAACTAGTGCGTATTCCGTCCTATGATGTACTAGGGCCGAGCCTATCGCCATATCAGGCACAAATTCCAGACTCCAGGCTGATACTGAGTAGAAAAACCCAATAGCAGTTTGCCCGACCCGGGGATCGAACCTGAGACCTCAGCACTGCAGTCTTAATGTAATACAACTACGCCACCGAACCAGTCTTCTGCCGAACATCTTGATACACCTACATAAAGAATGTTGAGGTATGGAATCTTCGGGGCGTAGTCCATCACGCACTTGGCTGGTATTTCCTTCTTTTAAAAACGTTATTTACCCTATTATCTGATAGAATACCACTTCACTAAGAACTATTTCATATTGAATGCTTACAGCAACAGCATATACTAATGTATAAAACAGGTCTTGCTGTGGGTGTATTCATTATCATATTTTATTATTTTTTATTCCACGTCTCGCGCCTGATATGGTCCGCGCGTCGCGGGCACCTTACAAAGAACGACAACCAGTAGGTTTAGTTTCATTTTTTTTTCTTTTTTTTTTTCCTTTTCATCAGCAATCGGTCAGCCTTAATCAGATGGTTTCATATGTAGGTATGATTTGGGTATTACTCCATTGAGTAATACCAAACTAGAGTGGTTTATCTTTTATTTTCTTTGGTCTAACTTGAGAATGCTCCATCGTTTCATGCGTTTTATATTATCGTTGTGATTATTCAGCAGGTCTTTAGCTAGTGTTCAATGCCATAGGTCCAAATTGGTTTTATCAGGGATTTATACTGGTAGTAGGTCTCTCATATGTAAGAGTTGGGTGGGTACCACCGCAATGTCTATTTCTACCGCCAAGCAGCAGTGTGAATGCACTGCTGTGTTTCAGTTTGAAGGACTTTGTAGCCAGTGTAACTACAGGACATAGTCAGACTTAACATCTTATGTCTCAGGATGACGAGCGCGCTGTAAAAGAAAGACGAAAAGACCTACGCTGAGTTTCTTGGTGCTTCTTCTCAGGTCAGTGGGCTTTTCCGAAGCACTAGTAGAATCTTTTAGACGATAAAAACATTGTAAAAAATGACGTGTAAAAGTGTCCTTAGGGGCCTATTTACTTAATAAATGATTTGAATTAACACTGATCCTTGTAGTACTGACGCCTTAATGTGGTATTATAGATCAGAGAAGTCTTCCTCGAATTCACTTGGAATCTGCTTTGTTCTAGGTATGACTTTATAATCATGAAGAATAGGTTAAGTAGTAAAGTTTCCCGTTTTTTCAATGGCTGCTATTATTTAATTTTTGGGTGTACTAACAGCTGAAGGGAAGATGTTTAATCACAATGCTCATAAATTTTTGGTCTTTGAGTATAAATGTATACCCAATCAATCCCTTGCTTCATATTAGTTCTCTCATTATTTTGTATTTATCCACAGAATATGTTGATATGATAAGCTGATTTTTTGACACTACTTAGGTGAATTCCTGTTTTTTCCAGTACTTTACTATAAGTTGAGTAAGTTTGGTTAAGTCGTCGACACCATAAAATGTTATAGGTGGTGGTTTTGGTGTTTTTTTTATATTGTGTTTTTGTCGTCTATCTCGAGTAGAGAAAATCTGTTACTTGTTTCGATGTTGGAAATGTTGGATACCTGCTTATTGCAGAGGGCTGCGTGTTTCAAGAAGCTAATTTCTTGTTGGAGTTCTTTTGGCGTCTTGTTAGCTTTACGGTCTACCTAGTTAAGGGCACCTTTCACTTTACACATTTGTTTGTTCATTCATTGGTGTTTTCAAATCAAATCAAATCAAATCAAATTCTTTATTTGTGTTTTGATTTGATTTGTGTTGAACGGAGAAAATAAATATATTCGAAGATACGTTAAATCAAGCACATTAAACCAGCTTTATGCAATAAAACCTTAAACCTATAAGGCCTGTCACCGCTTAAGGTCCGTGCCCAGTAATGTAGCCAACAACGTTAACTAACTTCAACGGTTTGTAATATCCTCGATACATAGTAATTAGCCGATCAATTGCATTATGCGAAACTACTTTCAAACCTAAGGAAATATCGACCACGATTTATTGTAAAACGCATTATAGCATAAATTTCGGTCATAATTGTATTATTATACGATATTAAAGATATCTAAATGTTTATAATACCTATTAGAATTAATTCATATTTTTATATAAAAACGTGTAAATTATTTTACTAGATCGTATTTCTTACAGTGCAACATAATATTCTTGTCACGTTTTACAAACAAATTTATTTACATATCCGCACAGCTTATTTTACGTTCTTCCTGAATTTAAATTTAATAAGGGGGTACGTAAATTATGAAAACAAAACTGCTTTTCCTATTTTGACACAAATTGTAATATCGACATTGTTTTGTGACTAGTGAATAGAAACAGTAGTTATATTTTTTTTTGTTGTGTTAAAAGGGGTAGTAATTATACAAAAACTCGCGAATTTACACTCAATTAACGATAAACGGTACCGTTGACCGTATTAACCCAGTTTGTAGCTACGATAACATTGTTAATGGTTTTAATAAAAATATACCAGGGATACGATGCTTACACATGTATGATACGATGCTTACAATGTAATAAAAATGAATTACTCAGTTTACTTACTTTATTAACTATTAGCAAGAACGTTCTAACAATATGTATTTTTTGGTTGTTTGACTGTTTTTACTTTTTTTTTTTTATAATGGCATTTGTGTTCACATTTTTTTTTCTTAGTTATATGGCTACAAGCAATGGGTTGTTGTGCTACGCCAATTGTTCACATTTTGCCAATGTCAAGTTTGGTTTGTCTATTTTATTATCTGTAGTATGTCGAAGTAAAGCAGTGGCTACCTTACCAAGACTTTATCGAGGAGTTTTGGCGGCAACAAAAAAAAACACTTGATTAGCACAATTATTTCAATTCACTTCATTTGAGCTCTTTAATAGAACTATATTGGATAATATACCACTATAATTATGCAATATAACACTAAATATCACCAAAATAATGAATTAAAACAAGAGCACCTCATGACACTTCCAAGTTCCCGCCAAAACTCCCTGTTTGTACTTACTATTTAACTATTTTGTGGTGATGAGTAGATTACGTTCTAAATTAGGATCGTTGCAGGATGCAGACAAGAATTGCATGTCCACTAAAATGCTATTCCATATTTAAAATTATGTAATCTGATATTATAGTCTTTTCCACATTTTTTTTTCATTTACATTAATTAAGTTTCACACAAGGATCCTCTTTCGCTTGTAGAAAATATACAACTAATCCTTATTTAATATTCCGTTCCAAAATATATTTTCGTGTCAGGAAAAAAAAACATTTTATTGGATGTTTAAATCAAAGTCGAATGCAGTATCACGTTAATTAATAAATTATGTATATTCTATAGACCTAATATATTTATAAAACGGCATCGGACCTACATCTCCACGTTTTCAAAGTCATTGAATTGTTTATTGCTAATAATGCATAACGTAATCTGGACTTTTTATTGAAATGTCGTATATCATTTTAAAGCTGCCTAGATTCTGGTTTAAACCTAAGAAAAACAGGGTGCGAAAACGGCTTTTTATACAGGTTTATTGGATACATAATATACCAGATTTTGCTCACGGCTCCGCACGCGTGAAAAAGTTTTTCCGGGATTAAAGTCCCCCTTTTTATTTTCCAGGAGGGATAAAAGTAGCCTATGTAGTAGTCCAGTATTTTTTTAATGTATTCGTTACAAACATACAAAACCATACAATAAAAAACACATTAGTACAAATCTTTCCTCCTTTAGTATGTAATTGTCGAAATGAAAATGAGTTAAATTACGACAAAAACCATTTTTAGCACTTTAGGGTACCGATTTGTCAATAAGGGTTATCATTTAGCCTTCAGACGAAGGCATGTCAGGGTTGTAAGGAGTTTTGCTATTTGCGACTGTTGTGACGTCATACAAAAATTCTACAAAGTCCATGTCGTTTATTCTTTTCAATATCGCTATAATATATCTCAATTATGGTTTCATTCTCATTGAAAGAAGGATTCTAATATGCGAGGAAATTATTATACAACTAGCATTTGCGCGCGGCTCCGCCCGCGTGGTAAAGTTTTTCCGGGATAAAAAGTAGCCTATAGCAATGAGGAGTAATGTAGCTTCCTATTAGTGAAAGAATTTTCAAAATCGGTCCAGTAGTTCCTGAGATTAGCGCGTTCCAACAAACAAACAAACTCTTCAGCTTTATATATTAGTTATACAATATGTATATCGATACTGCGTTTGCTGGAGCCAAACTATCTATTCTTGGCAAAATAAAAGAAAAAAATAACACGTGTGTATCCGCGGCATTTGATTGTTTATCAATATTAGAATATTTATATGTTTACTGTCCTCCGACACTTATCGGCAAGTCGCTGGAAACTGCCGCTCCTTCAGTGCGATTTCGATCATCATACAATGTACATCTCGCGCGAGAAAACACAATGTTTGTGTTCTAAATTCAAATATTTCTAAACTTTCATTACTATTAACGATAACACAATTTGAATATGGAATATGTGAAAAGAATATTAGTGTTAACAGTGAATAGTGATTAAAAAGTGTTTTATTAAAAGCTAATGTTTATCTTTTTAAAATGTTATAATTAATTATATATTCGAGTAACGGTTTTACGATAAATATGTTCTATTGTCAGATTTGTGTTTTAAATCGATTTTAATATTGGCTTTTTATGTGCAAGCCAGTAACATTGTATTTTTTTATCCGCTCCAATGGGTTTACCGTTCAGCACTTTACGAAAATGCAGGATATTCTATGTGACGTTTTTTCACAAACTAAAGGAGCTTTTATTTGGTACCTCGAAGGGGATGTTCGACTTGCGTGTGTGGCCCGGGGTGGAGGGCAGTGAGAAGACGCCGGGCAAGGCACCGGACCGAGGCAAGGAGCAGATGCAGAGGCTCGCAAAGCTAGCGAAAAAGCATCGGAATGGACACATGCCGAAGGTAATGTAGATTTATTTTTTAACAAGTTGAGTTGTAAGTGCTTAGATTTAAGGTCAGCTTTTAGGGTATTGATTTATCAAATAGCACCGAAGTGCTCTGTGCCAGGAGTTTTGTAAAGTTTTTGGGCATAAAGATAGAATTAAGCGGGAGAGTGTTGCAGTTTAATCAATATGATAACTTAGATGAGCCAACCCGACTTAGTAAGTATTTTTGTCTCGCGTAATGTCTACGTGATGTGTCAAATTTTGAATTTCTCTTCATAGTAAATATAAAATTATACCCCCCCTTCGCTAATACTTTAAGCTTTAAGCCATAAATAATAGTACTTACTGTATAGTCTTAAATGAGGTGTCCGCCTTTTGCATGGGTACTGGGCCTCAAATCTAACCAGGCTCAAACTTTAGGGATATTAAAGGAGCAAAATATGGAACTTAGATCTAATAAAAAAAAAATTGTTAGACCCCTCCATTCATTTACTTTTTTAAAAACGTTCATAATTAGTTTAGTTTTAAGGCAAAACAAGAACACATAAATCTCAAAATCGGAGGTCATTAAAATTAAACGATTTATTGTAAGAGGCTAGTTTTTAGGAGTTCTATCCAAATATATATAAACTGTCTTGGTTAGAATTTCAGGCCCGTTTTTGGACATGTCCTTTGCCTTTCTTGGCTCCCTGTCTATACAAAATGATTTTGTGCAACTTTGGTATAATTTTTGCCGAAATTTCAATGGAGTATATTACCAAACCGAAAAATTCCTTTCAAATTCCAATAACGAGCAATCGCTTTGCACAATGGATGCCGACTTCCCATCGATTACGTCCAATAAACGTCTTCCGCTATTATACATTGTCCCTTAATCAACATTTTCGGCATCTAGACGTATAATTCCGATATGAAGATTGGGATCGGATATCACTAGGATCTTGTAATAGTAAACATAGTTTCCTATAATTTATTATCCTCGAAACAAGCAATGAAGTCACTAAAGCAGCCCCGGATTGCTGATCTTCTCTTTGCAATAAGAATAATGGAGTAATTTTATAATGCCGAATCATTACCAACACTGCTTTTTAATAAAAGAAAATATTTGGAACCTCTAGTCTAATTTTTAAATTAAACTGCGCCCAATATTTATTTAGACATGTATTTTAGAGAAATCCATCCCCTTATGAGGCTATTAGAACTTTCACATGACTGCCTCGGTGGCGAAGTTGTATACGGTACGACTGCAATTCTGAGGTCTCGGGATCCCCGAGTCGAGCAAAGTGATTTGGGTTTTTCTACTCAGTATCAGCCCGGAGTCTGGAATTTGTGCCCAATATGGCGGTAGCCGTTAGGCTCGCCCCTATCACGTAATGAAACGGAATACGCACGGCAAAAACTGGGTGTACTAGTTGCGCCTCTGCCTACTCCTTTGGGTTAAAGGGCGTAAGTATGTGTGTATGTAGAACTTTCATGCGGTCGACATCGCAAGAACAATAATAAGTTCTCGCCTCCATCCCCAGCGTACACACACACTTGACATACCCAGTAGTAATAATATAATCAGAAAACCCTGATCTATACGATCCCACGTATTATAGCTCTAAACAGACAAACAACTTTCCATAAAAACACAATATAGAAACAAGTTTGTTTACAATCGTGTTGAGACGCAAAAAAGTATAATTTATGCGAGATTAAGTAACACTTAATTTTAAGTGCCTCTTGATATAATATAGTGATTTTGACCAATGCAACCTACAATATATATATATATATATATATATATATATATATATATATATATATATTGCCTATAATAATAGCCCTATATTGTATACTGCCCCACTGCTGGCACGGGCCCCCTCTACCGCTGTGAGGGTTTGGGACCGGTAATACCCTCGTGCTTTTTATATATACTCATATCCCAGGTTTATCCTAGGCTTTTTTTAAATTTAACACTGGTGATATTTTCTTGTTATTTATATAGATTCCATTATATCTACCCTGATGAATATATTTTTAATTTATGTGAACTTATTGCAATGAAAGCATGTCTAACAAAGTTCAAATATAAGATTTCTAAAACATAATGGTAATAATCAAATTACATTATTATAGTCGAATATATTTGTGGAAATTTCCAGGTCGACTGGTTGGACAGACTGACTTTCAGAGAGATTGAGATGATAAACGAGAAAGAGAAAAGAAACTCTAATTATATGTACCTTATGATCGAGTTCCCCACGGTGCAGATTGACGGCATTAACGTAAGTATATAATATGAATATTATTGTAAAGCGAAAGTTTTTTTTCAAGGTTCTAAAGCTTGGTTTAGTGTCAGTTCTGCGATGAACTCCTAGGTAAACTAGTATAAAAAAATAATAAATATAGTTATTTAGAAAAATCTAAATTCAATGATATCTGATGATTCAAGGAAGTAATTAATGACCAAGTAAATAAAATAAATAAATGCAATCTATCATTAACATACAAGTTTTGCGACTCACAAAAAATATGTCGATGCTGGGATCAAACCTAAGTCCTCTATTCGCTGGTTTAACGAAACAAAATATAAAAGGAAATAATACCAGTCCTGTATTACGGGTCTTCTCTACTACCGAAAGTATTTAGGCCTTAGTCCACCAGCTGGCCTAGTCCGGCTAGGCAGACATCACATACCTTCGAAATTCTTATGGAGAATTTCTCAGGTATGCAGGATTCCTCACGATGTTTTCTTTCACCGTTAAATCATGATAATTCACAAAGAATACAGATATTGCTTTGGAAAGTTAGTATTGCGTGCTCTTGGGTTTTGAACTGCGGACCTTCATCTCTGTTGTCCGTTATACTTTGAACTAGGCTATTACAGCTTTAACAAATAAACTATTAGATAATGATTATTCCAGCACGCGGTAGTGTATTATGAGGAGGACGGCGACGAGATGTACCAGTTCAGAGCGCAGGCGGAAATAGTCACCGTACCCGACTATGAAATATTACAGGTATTCACGTGTTAATCGATATATTATTCATTTTTTTATATTTTTAATAGTTGTTGATCTATCATTTCATTCGTTATTGATATTATATAATTCAATGATACCTATTGGAAAATATTGATATGCTATACCTACTGTAAAAGATGAAACGAAAGAACTTTCCCAAAATATACGCAAAATGGGCTGACATAATAAGAGAGGCTAGAGGCTCTATTGTAGCGTAAGGTCTCCGAAATAGCAAATGTTACTGTTTATGGGTTTTTAACGCGGGTCTGGCTATTTAATTAATGTTGTGAATATTTTCCAATAACCGATTAATTATGTTAGATGTAAGATACGATTCAATGATGGTGGTAGGTCTCTCATTATGTAAGAGGCCGTCTGGGTGGGTACCACCGCAATGTCTATTTCTACCGCCAAGCAACATTGTGCATGCACTGTTGTGTTTCGGTTTGAAGGACATTGTAGCCAGTATAACTACTGGACATAATGAGACTTAAAATCTTATGTCTCAGGATGACGAGCGCAGTGGAATGCCACACAGTACTTTGTAAGTCAAGGTGCTGGATGGTGTTGCTACTGTTTATGGTTGGTCGTATTGCTTACCATCAGGTGAACGGCATGCTCGTCTCGTCATTCAATGCAATAAAAAAAAATGCTTTAAAAGCAGAGCTTACAAAAAGTGATGCAATTTTCTTTTTCTTGAACATACGGACACTGCGAAACACTGCGGCGTGTTCGATATTTACACTCCACAAGACCGCAGTTCCGTCCTCGCCGCGTCCCCCCCCCCCCCCCCCCCCCGACCCTCCTAACAGTTCCGGCCCGCGTGCCGACGAAATAAATGGATAGGATTAGGTTAAACACCAACCTTCCCCACTAATCGTTGATGTCTCATCCTCTCCCAGTGACCGTCCTGAGCCGAGGTTCGTAACCCGTTAGTGGGTTGCCCTCAGCATGTTCACTTAATTAAAGGGTTGCGAGCGCCTAAAGCGTTCTCTCTAAAGTCCGGTGTGGCCAGAAAAGCCGACTCGCGTCAGGCTACTGGCCGGTAGGTACATTTTTTTTTTAAAGTGTGTGTGTACTTATCTACACGCATTAGAAGTTATACTTCTTTGGCGTAACAAGATAAAAATCTTTTTAAATAACGCGCCAAAAGAAGTATAACTTCAATATCTTTCGCCTTATTCTACGTTCAAAATTCTAAACTAAAATGTTGACTATAGGTAACTTCAGGGTGTCGGCTTTCGTGACGGTGTGCGCGCGCATCGTAAAAATTTACTCTCATCATTTTTCCCTAACGCGCCAAAAGAAGTATAATTTCAAAAAGTGTTCGATATTTTATTCCATTGTATTGTAACGGTATTAGTAATAATTTAAATGTAAACTCTATTTCCACGAGCGTAATAACAAATCTTGGCAGCTGTACTTTACGCCTTTACTCGCCAGTGGCGTCAACTAGTGAGCATAAAAACACTAGCCCACATTGGGTCGATTGGTAACCATTTTACGTCAGTTGACACTAATTTGACCTTACTAGATACCAGGTGCGGTGGGGTCATTTTGTTGTGTTGGTATAAATAAATCAACTCTTTTGTATGAAAGAGTATTAATAAGTGTAAGTAATTAAAACTAGTCTTGACTGCTTCAGTGGCGTAGTTGTATTACGGTACGACTGCAATGCTGAGGTCTCGGGTTTGATCCCCGGGCAAACTGATATTGGGTTTTTCTACTCAGTATCAGCTCGGAGTCTGAAATTTGTGCCCGATATGGTGATAGGCTCGCCCTCTATCACATGTTGGGACGGAATACGCACGGCGAAAAGTGGGTGCACTAGTTGCACCTCTGCCTCCTCCTTCGGGGATAATGTGCCTGAGTGTGTGTAATAAAACTAGTCCTATATATTTATGTACAGTCAGCAGCATAAGTATTTGTACAAAATCAAAATTTCATATCGCCTATATACGCGTTGAGTTAACCCCTGGAATGCCGAGCTCATTTTGCGTAAATAACGCTTGCGTGCCGCCCATACATTCGAAAAAATCGGATTTTGGGTGTAAAGATGTTCCAATTTTCACACCATAAAATTATTTTAGTATGAATTTTGAAAATATTTATTTATTTATTTAGTATGGATCAATGGTCACTAAAATATTCAGAAAAATTGTTAGATTTGCGACAGACGGCCATTTTGAATTTCTTTGTTTTAAGGCCAATTGACCGCAAAATCGATATCGGGGTATATCTTTGGTTACAAAAGAAGGATTCAATGTCAGAATTGAAAAAAGGGGCCGCCATTTTGTTTTTTTTTTTGTTTTAAGGCCAATTGACCTCAAAATCGATATCGGCGATATCCAGCGAAATTTGATTTTAAAATCAATAGCCCTTAAAACAAGAAAATTCAACATGGTAAGCAGTTAATAGAATTCCAATCACGATCTTTTCTATATGCCCAAATATCTATCTTAAAGCCAATCGGCCTAAAAACGAAGTTCAAAATGGCGACTACTTTTCTTAAGTCTAACATTAGATCTATCTTACTATCAATGGCATGCCCAAATATCGATTATGACGTAAATTGGCCTAAAAACAAAAGTTCTAAATGGCGGGCATTTTTTTCTATTCTAACATTGGATCTGCCTTTTGTACCCGAAGCCATGCACAGATATCGATTTTGAGGTTAATTGACCTTAAAACAAAGAAATTCAAAATGGCGAATACTTTTTTCAATTCTGACATTGGATCCGTCTTTTGTAACCAAAGATATACCCAAATATCGATTTGGAGGTCAAATGGCCATAAAACAAATAAATTCAAAATGGCGGCCACTTTTCTCAATTCTAACGTTGGATCTGTCTTCTGTAACCAAAGGCATGCCCAGATATCGATTTTGAAGCCGATTGGCTTTTAAGCAAAGAAATTCAAAATGGCGGCCACTTTTCTCAATTCTAATATATGATCAAGATTTGCATTCAATGGAAAGCCAAAAATAAGCTAAAAAGAAACAACCTGTAGATTTTCAGTTTTCATACATTTTGCAGAAATCGGCCCGAGCGTAGATCGGCAGAGTTTAAACACTTTTTTTGAGCGTAGATATACGCTCCCGGCACGCGAGGGCTAAAACTGAAACATTTTTTTCTTCGTTTGAAGTAAAGTAAATCGCTGTTATTTTATTTTTGTGAAGAGAAAAAAATATTGGTAAGAACACAAAAGTATGCAGGCAATTTGAAGTTTAGAATTTGTTCTGCTACTTGTGCTGCTGACTGTACTGCTAGGTACGGGTCTCCACTACTGAGAGTTTTAACGTCCCTGCGCAGGAGAACCTGGTGGAGAGCAAGCAGCACCGACTGGCGCGGTCGCTGCGCTCGGGCGCGCGGCGCCCCGACGCCAAGCCCTCGGCGGCCGAGCGCGACCAGCTCGCCGCGCTGGTGCAGGCGCCGCCCGCGCGCACGCTCGCCGCCGTCGAGCAGGACCTGCTCTGGAAGTTCCGGTACCCACTACACACACTACACACTACACGCGACCAGCTCGCCGCGCTGGTGCAGGCGCCGCCCGCGCGCACGCTCGCCGCCGTCGAGCAGGACCTGCTCTGGAAGTTCCGGTACCCACTACACACACTACACACTACACGCGACCAGCTCGCCGCGCTGGTGCAGGCGCCGCCCGCGCGCACGCTCGCCGCCGTCGAGCAGGACCTGCTCTGGAAGTTCCGGTACCCACTACACACACTACACACTACACGCGACCAGCTCGCCGCGCTGGTGCAGGCGCCGCCCGCGCGCACGCTCGCCGCCGTCGAGCAGGACCTGCTCTGGAAGTTCCGGTACCCACTACACACACTACACACTACACGCGACCAGCTCGCCGCGCTGGTGCAGGCGCCGCCCGCGCGCACGCTCGCCGCCGTCGAGCAGGACCTGCTCTGGAAGTTCCGGTACCCACTACACACACTACACACTACACGCGACCAGCTCGCCGCGCTGGTGCAGGCGCCGCCCGCGCGCACGCTCGCCGCCGTCGAGCAGGACCTGCTCTGGAAGTTCCGGTACCCACTACACACACTACACACTACACGCGACCAGCTCGCCGCGCTGGTGCAGGCGCCGCCCGCGCGCACGCTCGCCGCCGTCGAGCAGGACCTGCTCTGGAAGTTCCGGTACCCACTACACACACTACACACTACACGCGACCAGCTCGCCGCGCTGGTGCAGGCGCCGCCCGCGCGCACGCTCGCCGCCGTCGAGCAGGACCTGCTCTGGAAGTTCCGGTACCCACTACACACACTACACACTACACGCGACCAGCTCGCCGCGCTGGTGCAGGCGCCGCCCGCGCGCACGCTCGCCGCCGTCGAGCAGGACCTGCTCTGGAAGTTCCGGTACCCACTACACACACTACACACTACACGCGACCAGCTCGCCGCGCTGGTGCAGGCGCCGCCCGCGCGCACGCTCGCCGCCGTCGAGCAGGACCTGCTCTGGAAGTTCCGGTACCCACTACACACACTACACACTACACGCGACCAGCTCGCCGCGCTGGTGCAGGCGCCGCCCGCGCGCACGCTCGCCGCCGTCGAGCAGGACCTGCTCTGGAAGTTCCGGTACCCACTACACACACTACACACTACACGCGACCAGCTCGCCGCGCTGGTGCAGGCGCCGCCCGCGCGCACGCTCGCCGCCGTCGAGCAGGACCTGCTCTGGAAGTTCCGGTACCCACTACACACACTACACACTACACGCGACCAGCTCGCCGCGCTGGTGCAGGCGCCGCCCGCGCGCACGCTCGCCGCCGTCGAGCAGGACCTGCTCTGGAAGTTCCGGTACCCACTACACACACTACACGCGACCAGCTCGCCGCGCTGGTGCAGGCGCCGCCCGCGCGCACGCTCGCCGCCGTCGAGCAGGACCTGCTCTGGAAGTTCCGGTACCCACTACACACACTACACACTACACGCGACCAGCTCGCCGCGCTGGTGCAGGCGCCGCCCGCGCGCACGCTCGCCGCCGTCGAGCAGGACCTGCTCTGGAAGTTCCGGTACCCACTACACACACTACACACTACACGCGACCAGCTCGCCGCGCTGGTGCAGGCGCCGCCCGCGCGCACGCTCGCCGCCGTCGAGCAGGACCTGCTCTGGAAGTTCCGGTACCCACTACACACACTACACACTACACGCGACCAGCTCGCCGCGCTGGTGCAGGCGCCGCCCGCGCGCACGCTCGCCGCCGTCGAGCAGGACCTGCTCTGGAAGTTCCGGTACCCACTACACACACTACACACTACACGCGACCAGCTCGCCGCGCTGGTGCAGGCGCCGCCCGCGCGCACGCTCGCCGCCGTCGAGCAGGACCTGCTCTGGAAGTTCCGGTACCCACTACACACACTACACACTACACGCGACCAGCTCGCCGCGCTGGTGCAGGCGCCGCCCGCGCGCACGCTCGCCGCCGTCGAGCAGGACCTGCTCTGGAAGTTCCGGTACCCACTACACACACTACACACTACACGCGACCAGCTCGCCGCGCTGGTGCAGGCGCCGCCCGCGCGCACGCTCGCCGCCGTCGAGCAGGACCTGCTCTGGAAGTTCCGGTACCCACTACACACACTACACACTACTCAGGTGTCGTCCATTAATCACGTCATGTTTTTAGCAACTTTTTTAATCCCCCCTGGTGATATGTAGTGAGGTTTTAGACTACCCCCTACGAGAGATTACAAAGTATCTTACAAATGTCAGTGTATTATCTTCAAATTCAGGTTAAAGTATAGTATAAGTATACGTAAATAATTTAATTTAAATCGCGCAAAAAAATACACGTGACAAAACAGTTTAAAATGAGAGATGACTTTCTAATATAAAGCGGTACACTTTGAAACGCCACCAGATTTTTTTGCTGGCGGTGCTTTTTTTATCGAAGTCACAACGAAGTGGCCTCACTACACTTGATGGTAAGTGAAAAAAAAACCCAAAAACATATCGACCGGACGCGGTCAGGATAGTTATACCGGTCTGCTTAATCTTTTTATATTTTTTTTTATGGCTTTGAATGACAACACGAGCATGCCGTTAGCCTGATGGTAAGCGATACAACCACCCATAAACAGTAGCAACACCATCCAGCACCTTGAGTTACAAAGTACTGTGTGGCATTCCACTGCGCTCTTCATCCTGGGACATAAGATGTTAAGTCTTATTATGTCCAGTAGTTAGACTGGCTGCAATGTCCTTCAAACCGAAACACAACAGTGCATGCACACTGCTTCTTGGCAGTAGAAATAGACATTGCGGTGGTACCCACCCAGACGGACTATTACATATGAGAGACTTACCACCAGTAAAAAAATTGCTTCTTCACGCTCCGTTTGAAGGACCCCAAGTTGTAAGGAGAAAACACGTATGCTGACAATCTGTTCCAAAAAATTGTAGGCAGAAAAATGAATTACTGAACCTTTCAGTTCAAACCGGGATACAAGAAGGGCTGCACAAATTTGTAAGCAAATTATCAAATAACAAAAGTATCACCGACATACGTGAAATCACAGATAACATCAGTCTATAATCTAACACGTCATATATCATGAAACGAAATATAAAAGGCGAAAAGTGGTTGCATTTCGTTACGCCTCTGCTTATCCCTTCGGATTAAACAAAAGTGAGAGTGTGTGTGTACAATCTACACGCTACTTCATGGGAAATCTGGTGGGTTCAAATTATTTACACCACGATCTATGAACATCCTCAATGCTTGAGGTAACAAACATTCACATTTATAATAAGAGGTACAAAACAACACTAAATGTAATTTTTTTTTTATTTCTAGGTTTTACCTGTCCACTCACCGACGGGCGCTCACCAAGTTCTTGGAATGTGTCAATTGGAACAGGCCAGGTGGGTGGTATTAACTTTCAAATCACTTTTAATAAAATATATATGTATAGATAATACCTTTCACCATAACGTCGATAACGTGTGGGTGTTCACATGCATCAGGTGACCCACTTACTTGTGTGCACATAAACGGTGTCAGCTATGCTCGGTGTTTCTCTACGGGATCAAATCAGAAATGAGGAGATCCGTAGAAGGCTCATGATTTTGATATAACAAACAATAGGTATTTTGTGACTGACTTTGTTGGTCAATCTGAGAGTTTTTTTTGGCAAGCAAAGTAACCCCACTGTATCTTACGGTAAGCGGAGAGGGATTCTTCGTTAATCGACACAATGATACCAGTCTGTTTGAACCGGGTGTACAGTCAGCAGCATAAGTAGATGAACAAATTTAAAACTTCAAATTGCCTACACACTTTTGTGTTCTTACTAACCCTCTTTTTCTCTTCACAAAAATAAAATAAAAGAGATTTACTTTACTACAAACGAAGAAAAAAATAAGTTTAACTTAACGCGTATGTAGGCGATTTGAAATTTTGCTTTTGACAGATATTTATGCTGCTGACTGTACACAAATTGATCCCGGAACGCGGTACACACGCTGGATGCAGGCCGCTTTTGACAGGTCCGTCTGGAAATCTTTGGGGGATCTTTGGTCATATGGCTGATGATGATGATGACCAACAATACGTATCCTAAACACGGTTTACAGTTCCATTATGCACTGATGCCATTACTGTTTGTGTTGCAGGCGAGGTCCGGCAGGCGCTGTGCATGATGCAGCAGTGGGCGCCCATGGACGTGGAGGACGCGCTCGAGCTGCTCACGCCCAAGTTCACCCATCCCGCCGTCAGGAAGTACGCACCACGCCCATAGGCCTTAGGCATGGCTCGAACGCCTCGAGATAGAAAGAGATGGCGGGACTTGATTCATTTAGAACTGACTGATTAATTGTAGCGCAGGATCTCCTTTCGTGGATCTTGGAGAATTTGTCCAACATTGAAATATTATGGGCTAATACAATAAAAAAAATAGGCTTAGTTAGATCGTGGTCACTCGAGAGTTCTGTGGTACAACGTTGAGGCAGCGTACTATTACCGTGTATTGCCTAAAAATAGGAATAAAATGGGTAAATTTTGGCTTCTAACAAATTGAATAAATTAAAACGCAACAGAAAAGCTATACAGCCACTGCATATTTTTCTGCAACAAAGATATGACCCCGATTCAAATGATTCATTCAGGTTGTAGCTAAAAAATTACAAATAAATTTCCAATAGACTGGCTGTGGCATATATTTTTTTATTGTAAATTAAATTGATTGGTGTTTGTTTCTAGGTACGCTATAACGCGTCTGCAGCAGGCGCCTGATGAGGATCTGCTTCTCTACTTACTGCAATTAGTTCAAGCTTTGAAATATGAAGACTACATGGAGATTCATGACGGTAATGAGTTTAATTGGAATACAATTCTCAGGAAAATGAAAAGGTTTTCGAGCAACTGATTGCAAACTACATTATATAAAAACAAAAAAATAAAACTTTTTGTTTTTGAAATTAATCTTATTCGTTCGTAACTGAGAATACAGAATATTTGAAAAGAGGGTAGAGTTTTACATTTTATTTTTTCGTTTACTAAATATCATGTTGGCGAACTTGCAGGCAGTAAAATTGACAGTCATCTGTCATTAAATTTTGCAGTAAATATTATCTACTTTTTTCCTAATACATATCCCGTGATCAGAACCGCGAAATCACGGTCTTGAAAATACCGGGATATCCCATATATAAAATCCTTTGCAACTGCCTTTATATGATTTGTTTGTCGACAGAATACGCCCGCACTTGCGGCAAGGACATGCCGATCCTGTCCGATGCGGACGGCAAGCTCATACAGAGTACCCACAGAGGGAGTCAGGCCAGTTTGCTGTCAGCTTCCGGTGAGAATTTTAAAAGCAGTAAATAAACGAGCGAACTCACCTTTACCCTCACAGTTGTAGAGAAGTCCCGTGCTCAACAGTGGTCAGTATACTACAGGGCTGGTATGGTTGGAACTCAACTTATTATGTAAAGCCTAACCAGGAAAAAATTCTGGTTGTAACATAATTATATTTCGTATCTGGCCGGATAGCGACCATCGTACAGTCAGCAGCATAAGTAGCTGAACAAATTCAATATTTCAAATTGCCTACATACTTTTGTGTTCTTACTAATATTTTTCTTCTCTTCACAAAAATAAAATAAAAGAGATTTAATCTTTCAACAATCGCCGTGGCTCAATTGGGCCATGACATATCCTGTCAAAACGCGAAAATAGTTTTTATTATTTACGCATAAGGTTCTAGTTAAAAAAAATGCAGTGTTGCCAGAAATTCCAAAACTAAAAGATTAACTTACTTCAAACGAATAAAAAATGTTTCAGTTTAACTTAACGCGTATATAGGCGATTTGAAATTTTGATTTTGTTCAGATATTTATGCTGCTGACTGTACATTAGGTGTTAAAACCCGCCATAATGGTCCACGTAAATGTGTGTATATCCAGTTCAAACAGGCCAGCATAATCACTCTCTTATTTAAACGCGCTAAACTTGTATATCTATACTAATATATAAAGCTGAAGAGTTTGTTTCTTTGTTTGAACGCGCTAATCTCAGGAACTACTGGACCGATTTTGACAATTCTTTCACTAATAAGAAGCTACATTACTCCTGAGTGCTATCGGCTACTATTTATCCCGGCAAAAGATTTTTATCCCGGAAAAACTTTTTAACGAGGCCGGAGCCGCGAGCGATACTAGTAGAGAATAAAGTCCCTGTACTCGGTCTCGGTCTCCTGTCGCTGTCGCGGCCCGAAGTCCGACAATCTCAACTTTTCTCGTAAAGAGAGATCCCATGTGCCTAAAGGAATAATAATCCAGGGTATCTGTGTTCAGGTGTGTCAGCGTCCGTGGCCCCACCACCGCCCCCCAGCGTCACCGCCACCAGCGAGTGGCGACCCACCACGCCGGGACTGCCCACGGAAGATGAAGACTTACCGCATTTGTGAGTATAGTGGCCATCATACGAAAAAAACGGGAAGCTGTCACTGCACGATGGTAATCTTTGAGACACTAGTACTACTTGCTTCAGCAGACCAGGTTATACTCTATTTTTTTAGGATACAGCAAGTAGAGCTACTTGCAGGATGCAAACAAATCTGTCTCGATATATTTGGGGGAGGTCTATATTCAGCAGTATGCATCCTTACCTGATGATGTGGCTCTAATTAAAAAATGTTTCTGCAGGGAGAGCGTGGACCCCACAGAGGAGCGTCTGAGTCTAGCTTCGTTCTTGATCACCCGCGCCTGCAGTAACAGCGTGCTGGCCAACTACCTGTACTGGTACCTGCTGATCGAGTGTGAGGACCAGCTCGGCGCCCAGGACCACGCCGCTCGCTCCATGTACCTCGCCGTCATGAGGACCTTCAGCCACCGACTCGCCACCGGTCAGTGATCATCTGTTATAGCGCCATCTAGTGTCATATAACAGAACTACATGATTACAGCAATTTTCTTCATCTACCCTACAAAATCGAATGCATTTATAAAACACTTGGTCTGTACCCCCAGGTAACGGCGACCATCAGCGCACGCGCTCATTTCTCGCCCGCCAACAAGTGTTCATAGACAAACTGGTGAAACTAGTCAAAACCGTGACCAGAGAGAGCGGAAACAGAAACAAAAAGGCCGAGAGACTGCAACAGCTGTTAGCTGACCCTGACGCGTTCAAATACAACTTCACCAACTTTGAACCCATGCCTTTCCCGTTAGACCCTAACGTGACCATCAAAGGTATAGTGGCGAAGAAGGCCAGCCTGTTCAAGTCGGCGCTGATGCCGTCCAAACTGACGTTCTTGACGACAGAGGGCGTTGAGTACGAGGCTATATTCAAACATGGCGACGACCTGAGACAGGACCAGTTGATACTGCAGATGATCACGCTGATGGACAAGTTATTGAGGAGGGAGAATTTGGATTTGAAGTTGACGCCTTATAAGGTAATGTTGCTTTTAACAAAATGCACCCTATCTTTTTCTCTTTGCAGTAATTACCTGAGAAATCGTGGGGGCCGACTTTAAAGTCTTGATCGATATCTGCAAATCACTTGTGAAATAATCTAAATAAAGTTTGTTTGTCTTATTTACAGAACATAATCTATTGGTTTATTTTCAAGGTCGATCTGAAGGTATCGGTTGAGATTGTGTATTGATTTCGGCCTGATGTACATTGTCTCTACATACATATCCATACACACTCACGCCTTTTAGCCCCGAAGGAGTAGGCAGAGGCACAACTAGTGCACCCACTTTTCGCTGTGCGTATTCCGTCCCATGATGTGATAGAGGGCGGCCTATCGCCATATCAGGCACAAATTCCAGACTCCAGGCTGATACTGATATTTTGTTTCTGCATTCGTAGTTATTAGGACAGATCTGTTATTTTTGGTATAAAGTATCCTAAGATCTTCATTTCCCCTTCCAGGTACTAGCAACAAGCTCTCGGCACGGGTTCCTACAGTTTATCGAATCGGTGACAGTAGCGGAAGCCCTGGCGACAGAGGGCAGCATCCAGAGTTTCCTCCGGAAGCACTCCCCCTCCGAGGGGGCTCCGTACGGCATCAAGCCCGACACCATGGACACGTACATCCGCAGCTGCGCCGGATATTGCGTCATCACTTACCTGCTGGGTAAGTCAGCAGTCAATTTTTTATTCTAGAAGATTCAATCCCTGGTATACACGAATGTCAATTAATTCGGGAGTCAAATAACTTGCGGTTGACTTCAACCCATTCATGAAGCTCTGGTCGTGTGCACCTGCCATTATACAGATTTTTTGAGATGAAGCAATACCAGTTCTATGAAAATAGGTCGAAACATCAAAAGTGATGGGCAATCTTCTAAGGACGTTTTCTTATAGCTACTTGAAAGTGTATAACCAAAGTTTAAGGTCTAGAAACTTATTGAATTTCTTCTCAGATGTAAATTCCAGTGAAACAACTCCATATTTCCAGGTGTCGGAGACCGGCACTTAGACAACCTCTTGCTCACAAGATCAGGGGCCCTCTTCCACATAGACTTCGGATACATCCTGGGGCGGGATCCGAAGCCGCTACCTCCACCCATGAAACTCAGCAAGGAGATGGTGGAAGCCATGGGGGGGATCCACTCGGAACACTACCACAAGTTCAGGAAGCTTTGCTACACCGCCTTCTTGCATCTGCGACGGTAAATATACTTCACTAGATAATTTAAAACAGCGACCATATAGCCTCTAGACGTCTAATGACAGGCGATCGGTTTCGGGCAACACATCTGACTAATAGATCAGACGTAGATTGTCGTTCAATATCTCCAAGTTAGTAGCGACCACATCTATGAGCCCTAAACACTGCCATATTATTGATTTAATAAATATTATAATCGCTACTTGCACAAAACAGTTGTGTTATAAAAACAAACAAACTTCGGGTTTTTAGAAAGATAGCATTCGTTTTCATATTTATGTCAATAATTTTACTTAATCAATTCATTTTGAAAAATTATCGAAATTCATCTTATACCGGCCATTACGTATTTATAATTTGAGCATTGAGGCCCGTCACTGTCAAATTATATTTGTATTTCTTTCTAACTTATGTGCATTTTACGCTATCTCTATTGCTTAGTTGTTTAGAATTACATGACAAGTGACGCACCCAATAAAAATAGTGTTTCTATGGCTACGTAAATCGTAATGATGTTGGCAGGGCCAATCGTAATGCAGTACCCCGCTTCCTCAAACCTCAGGTAGTTGACAGAATTTATTTGAAGAAAAATATTGAGCATTAGGTGTCTAGGGGTTATGTAGTCGCTGACTTAAAATGTTATTATAGAAATCATTGGATAGTGCTAGTTAGTGGTAATTTGTCAAAAAAAACTGTCATAAATGTACAATTGCCGAGTGTAGAGACGTGAATAATTATTGTAGTGAGATTATTGACAATAAGAAAAGACTTAGCTGTGTCGTCATTACCATCGCTGTGAGTACGTGCGAGGGAGATAGCAAGATGCTTACCCTCTTTTCCATATATCATAAATAATAGTACATTTGCCATTCAATTTTAAATACTGATGAATTTTCCAACAGGCACGCGAACTTGATGCTGAATCTATTTTCCCTGATGGTGGACGCGTCGGTGCCAGACATCGCGCTGGAGCCGGACAAGGCTGTGAAGAAGGTCCAGGATAAGTTCAGGTATGGGACCTCTTTAAAAATATTCCTGGCTATAGTGTGGAGTTACTACAAAAAAAAATGTCCTTATCTATATTTTTTGAATTTATCGTGGACATCAAATATAGACACATCATCACATAGAAGTTGATGATAAAACAAAAGGCGTTGCCAAATCATAATCCCAAGAGGGTCTTATTTAAAATGCCCATGTTCCAGACTGGACCTCGGCGACGAAGAAGCGGTGCACTATCTACAGAATCTTCTAGACATGTCCGTGACCGCGGTGATGGCCGCGCTGGTCGAACAGTTCCACAAGTTCGCGCAGTACTGGCGCAAATGAGCCGCGATCGCGTTACACGTGCTCTATGTTGATAATAGCTAACGTGTCAGTTTAGTTACCAATTCATTAATACATGTAGATACGACTGATTTCAATAAAAAATTACGTTACCTAGGAAGTAGGAGTAGACAGAGAAAATGGACCAATAGCTTACAGATTTATGGTAATGGGTTATTCTTGATATTGATACAAAGTTATAAGAAGTGAAAATTGACGGACAGGTGAGGACAGGCTGACAATGTGAGTTACATTTCTATAACAGGTGACAAGTAAAACATACTGTAGCTATGATTCAATGGAAGATTGTATTATAGTCTTGTGAGTAACATAAGTGTTATTCATAATATATTTTAGGTAAACGAATAATAGAATCTTCATAAACTTGCTTTTTGGTCGTACTATTGTATATATGCCAAAATTAAACAGCATAAATGAAGGCTTAAGTGGAATTTAATACATTTGTTCGCACCAGTGTTACAACTGTTGTCTTTATTTTCAAGAATAAAGATATAATTGTGAATATTGCCTAGGAAAATAAAAGGGATTGGTAACCAAACTGACTGTGTACATATTTATAATTTTGTACTGTGATAATGTAGGTATTAACTTGTATGAAAATAATAAAAAATATATATTTGCATTGGTATAAAATATAAATATATTAATTTTATTAATGTGTTTTTTTAACATGTGACCATATTTCACTTAAAAAACATTTAGTGATTCTAAACACAACTTTTTCTTTCGACACACATTTAACGCATTTAAACATAAAAAATATAAAACACAAAGAACAAGACATTTCAGTCTTTTAACTCAATATTCAACATAAGCATAACATTAGACTTGAGTATTAGCTACAAAACACTGATTAGGTTAATCAGTAATGTTGATAATGATAGGTAACGCCCCAAGACAGCTTAGGGGCCGTTCAAGTATTACGTAAGCAGAATTTTAGTATTTTTAACCCCCCCCCCCCCCCCCCCATCGTCCTTGATAGCAAAAGTAAGCAAACCTCTTACTTCCCCTCCTCCTATGCTAACACAAGAATAAGTATAAGATTTACAAAATCTGTTCAAATTTTCTTTATTGTTCAATGTATCAATTAAATTACCGGTTATTTCTATAAATGATGCCAATCGCTTTTTTCAGAACAAAGTTGTTGAAATGCTTGCATATGACTTATAATATTAATTGGTTTATTCCCGAAATCGAATCGAAGAATGGGAATGTTTATTGAAAAGGGCTGTTAATCTGGAGGACGCCTTTATGTGAGGATTGAATCGTTACTGGTGGTAGGTCTCTCATATGTGAGAGTCCATGGACTGTGGGTGAGTATCACCGCAATGTCTATTTCTACCGCCAAGTAGCAGTGTGCATGCACTGTTGTGTTTCCGTTTGAAGGACATTGTAGCCAGTGTAACTACTGGACATATTGAGACTTAACATCTTATTGTCATCTTAACATCATTATGTCTCAGGATGCCGAGCACAGTGAAATGCCAAACAGTACTTTGTAAGTCAAGGTGCCGGATGGTGTTGCTACTGTTTATGGGTGGCCGTAAAAAGCGGCGATAGCCTAGTTGGGAGTGGTACGGTCTGCCGAGACGAATGTCCGCAGGTTCAAAACCCAAGGGCACACACCTCTGACTTTTCTAAAAAGTTATGTGTGTATTCTTTGTGAATTATCGCTCGCTTTAACGGTGAAGGAAAACATCGTGAGGAAACCGGGCATACCTGAGAAGTTCTCTAAATTTCGAAGGTATGTGCAGTCTGCCAACCCGCACTAGGCCAGCGTGGTGGACTAAGGCCTAAAAACCCTCTAAGTTGTAGAGGAGGCCCGTGCTCAGCAGTGGGCAGTATATAATACAGGGCTGGTATGATGATGATGATGGGTGGCCGTATCGCTTACCATCAGGTGAACTGCATGCTCGGCTCGGCATGGCGTTCAATGCAATAAAAATAAATAAAATAAACGTCTGGCATATCATCCACTACACTGAGGCAGACAGAGATGTAACACCTCAATTTTTAAACCAGTTCATGGTTCAACATGTTCAGAAGCTTTAAAATTTTGACCATAATAAAAAATACATTTCATTATTTCAGCTTTCTTAAATACCATTATGTGTAACTTTGTTTTTTTCAAGTGTTAGCAGACATTAAATCACTTCCACTTGCAATGCAGTCACTAGCTATATAAATCTTGCTGTTTGTGTTTATTTGTACCACATCACACGCAGCTATCTCAGCATAATTAACTCCACCAATAACATACACCAAGATGTTTCTAGGCTTTAAAGGCAGCAAATTTCCAAAATTAGGATCACTCTTTAGTATTTTTGCAAAACTTTTTGTATCTTTACAACCAAACTCCAGGTCGTTTTGTAGTTTTAATTGTGATAATTTCTCGTTTAGCGTCTCTATGCCGACTTTGAGTTTATCATTGATCGCACCACCAACTTTCAAGTCGTTTAGAGCTGATAGTTTCGTAAGAGCTTCAGCTAAGGTGTCTGAAGTAAGCAAGGCATTGCAGAGTACTGCAATTAAGGGCACATAGCCACCATTGAACACATATCCTGGTGAAGACTTCCCTTCTTTCTCAGGCTGGGATGGCAACTGCTTCAATTTATTGGCTGTTGTCTGAAACTCGTTCTGCCATTTCGGTAATCTGTCACTCAAATTACCCAAATTAGAGATGTTGAGAGCCAATTTCGGCGATGAAGGCTGCACCAAAAGTCCTGCGTTTATCAAATTATTGAAAATGTACAAGTACTTGTACCCAAAAGCTAGTAAATACTTATGGACTAAAGAATTATATTCTTCATAAGTCAACCCCTGTGTTAAACTCAATAGACACATTAAACGTAAACTGTTGTACTTATGAATATCTGTACCAAAGTTTTCATCAATAAAAGTGAAATTAGATTTCTTGTTCCTATTATTTAACATTTCTGTTTCAGTCAATTTGAGATTCTCGAATTTATTGCTCATCTCTGAGATTATAGTTTCACATGCCAGGACATGGTTGACTAGATTTTGCTTGAACAGCGCTACTTGCTGTAACTTTGTTGCTACGAAATGCTTTATTTCTTGAATCCCAAGTGCTTTTATATCCTCATTTTTTAGTAATTTAGCTTTTGAGCTCAACACACTTAATACTTCAGAGAAATGTCTGTGTTTTATCTCTCCATATAGACTATCTATTGAACTGTGTAGAGTCATAACAGTGTTCTTGCTTGCAGCATTATCATCATCACCAAAATTAAGTTTCCCTTTCTTTATTTTTGTATCATTAACATTAAGATCCAGCTGTCCAGAACTAATGCTGAATATTTCGCTCAACAACCCACTGTATGTGGCGGGTGTCAGCAGGCTCGATGTGTAATCTTGGTCTCGATCAATGAGGATTAAAGCCCCAATATCTGAAGATGTATTTGTATGCATATAATCTCTGGAATAAGTTTCATTATAGATTTCTAGCATGTCTAAAACACTGGCTGATAATTTTCCCAAAGAAAAGATAGCTTTAGGCCTTCCGGTGACATGGAACAAACTCCATAAAGACATTGAAATACTTGACAACAATGACGAATTTTGTTCTACATACAGTTGTTTGAACAGAAACGGTAATTCTAGTGATAAAAGCTGGTCATCCAAAGCCATTAATTCCCACGCAAATGTGTGTATTTGAACAATGCCATACAACCCTCGGTTTTCCAGTAGTGTTTGGTATATACCCAGGACCTTTGGAACAATAATTATATGGAAGCATTTCAGGTCCGATAGAGATGAATTCTGGCTGATCAGTGATGAGATTTGGTCCAAAACACATTTATACTTCTGTACACAAGCTGGGATGAAGTAGACACGGTTTGTATTGGTGGTTGTTCTCAGTTGAGGATCCATTTTATAAATTTTATCGATCCCTTTTTGCCTGAAAAGTAAATATATACCAGATTTTATTAATTATAATATATACATAAATAAAATCTGATTGCCACTATCTCATATTAAGTTTTGTAAGAAAAACATACAGAATACTGATTTAGAGTTTAGTAACACAAATATTGGAGGTTGAGGATTAAAAGTTGCTGACCATTGTGGTCGAGAACTACAAGTTTGAGGAAAAATGCTGAATGCTGAAGGCCTTCTGTCAAAAGGACAAACTTTGAAGAGGACTATTGTGGAAGACAGGTAAAGTTAACGTTTAAAAAAAGTGTACACTGTTTTTAGTAAATAAAGGCTTTTGATTGATTGAAAACAAACATAACCAGCATATTTTGATAACACAGTTCTAGATAAGAATTTAAAGATCAACCTACACTAGGCCAGAGTGGTGGACTAAGACATAAACTCTCTCATTGGTAAATGAGACTCATTTCCAGCAGTGGGACAGTATTCACTGTAATATATAATATAGGGAATATTATAAACATAATCAGCTTTGTTGTCAAGTTTAACATATTAATAAGAAGCCAAAGCCTGTTACCTTAATCTCTTTTCTAAAAATGCTACAACAGCTGATATTAATATATGCTTTATAGTATTGGGTAGAGAACTTGTACAGTCAGCAGCATAAATATCTGTACAAAATAAAAATTTCATATCGCCTATATACGCATTGAGTTAAACTGAAACATTTTTTTCTTCGTTTGAAGTAATGTAAATCTCTGTTATTTTATTTTTGTGCAGAGAAAAAAAAATTGGTAAGAACACAAAAGTATGTAGGCAATTTGAAATTTTGAATTTGTTCAGCTACTTATGCTGCTGACTGTACATTGGGCTACAGAGAGAGTGTTGGTAAATCAGCAACAAAATATAATTGTGTGATAAAGACATTCTTACTAATATTATAAATGCCAAAGTAAACACAGACACTGCTGAATGGATTTGGATGAAATTTGGCACATGAGAAGACCAAGTCCTGGATGAACACATAGGCTTTTTATCTCGGTAATATACTCCCATGGGAAATAATAGTTGTTTCTCATCTGAATTTTTAAATAGATGGCACTGCTGTATAGAGACTTTTGTAGCGGGCAAGGCTTGTCACGTGGCACCTAGTGGTCTATACAGCTGAAGGTAACCAATTACCTTTTTTTATAACCAATGCGTGATATTAACTGCTAAATATTGTGTCTTTTGATAGTTATGTCTGTCATATTTATTGTTGAATGCTGCATACTATTTTCTTCTGCTTCCTTTATGTCTTCCAGCATTTTTACATACCATCAAATGTAATCACTTTGTGCAAAATAAAAATGCACCCACGATACCTGAGGCATTGTATTCAAGAACATGACAACATCAGGTCAAGGAAGTACCTCCTTGTTTTCCTTCTATGAAAAAAAAACTTAGTCTTTACCTTAACCAACTGACTCCGCATATCCTCTCCAACGGTTTTATTAATGATGGGTCTATAATAAGATCTTTTTTATCGCCACATTGCGACAGGATATTCTCCAATTTACATTGAGATATGAGACTCAAAGAGGACAACTTTAATGCAAGCGGTTGGTCCGTGGTATTCATTTTTAATATTTTATGTATAAATAATTTTTATTACAATCTAAAATAAACTTGTAAATGCATTTGGTTGTTCACAAATCACAAAGTTTTATGACTAAACTATTTCAAAAATATTTTCATAACATTGCGACTTGTGGACTAAGTCTGACAGCGATAGAGACGTGAAATCTGAATGATAGTATCGATACCTACCGAGAAAATTTCAATTTATTGAATAGGGAAGAAGAAGATGTAATATTTTTATTTTTGCTTTCATTTGACTGAATTTCGTGTAGAATAGATCACGATAAAAAAATCAAAACACTATGATTTATTGTAAAAATTGCGGTTTGAAATTGGCAGTTAAAATTTTCGCGCGCAAACGGAACCAAAAGCCCAGTGACGTCACACTGGCCATATTTTTTCGCCAGTGACATTCATAAATGCATAAGTTTGGGCGTACCCGTTGTTTATTGAATAAATACCTCAATGTTACTGTGAACTAATAAAAAAGGACAATATATCAACATCCGTTACTTAGTCATAACAATGCACATTGCACCCCCACCTAGAGATAGATTTTAATCATAATAATCTGTGCTATATTATATTAAAAACAACCTTCAAAAGCTGCACAATCTTCACATTGGCAGGACTGGACGAGGCCTTGCGTTTCATTTATATGTTTTTTTTATGATATAGGGGCAAACGAGCATACGTTTCACCTGATGGTAAGTGATCACCGCCACCCATGAACATCTGCAATACCAGGGAGCACTGAGATGCGTTGCCGGCCTTTTAAGTGGGAATACGCTCTTTTTTTGAAGGTCACCAGGTCGTATCTGTCCGGAAATGCTGCTGGCGGCAATTGGTTCCATAGTTTAGTAGTACGTGGCAAAAAATGTCGGCTAAAACGTACAGTGGTGGATTGCCAACCACCGAGGTGATGTGGATGGAATTTGGAGTTTTGCCACGATGTACGGTGATGGAACTCAGCAGTAGGGATAAGTCCGAACAGTTCTTCAGAGCACTCCCCGTGGTAAATGCGATAGAGGATGCAGAGCGATGCTACATCTCTACGCAAAGCCAAAGGATCAAGCCGATCGGAAAGAATACGGTAGTCGACTATACGAGTTGCCCGATGTTGAATACGGTCAAGAGGGAGAAGCTGGTACTAGGGAGCCCCTGCCTAAAGATGGGAAAAATATTCCACGTGGGGCCGAACCTGCGTCTTATAAAGTTGCAGTCGATGGCCCAACGTGAAATATCGCCACGATCTGTTGAGCACACCAAGCTTCTTTGAGGCCAATTTGGCCTTACCCTCAAGGTGACCGTGGAACTGAATGTCATTCGAAATGTCGACACCAAGAATTCCGATACTGGCTGTGGCAGTTAGAGGAGTGCCTTGGAATTGAGGCGAAACTGTCACACGGTAACCTTCTTAACGTACTTTATGCTCCAGAGTAACTCGACTTTTATATTTACGCAGTTCTTCATTTCTTTTGATTTGGATGTGACCAATTAAATTGTTGCCATAGGGCTACCTTGTAGACCTGAAATTACCGCTATGTGTAGAATCTGCTGAATAAAATAGAAGCAAGTCTTACTGTGATTCATTCATACCGTAGTAGTTTAGTCCCCTTCATTCCTACACTTGAAAACTCTGTATTTTCAACAACAAAAAATTACAACCATGTCAACATTAAATTTCGCTAGATTTCTGGAGTCTTTTTTACCCGACTGCGAAAGAAGGAGGGTTATGTTTTTCGAGTGTATGTATGTATGTTTGTATATTTCTTTGGCACGCCCTCCAGCCTAAACGGCTTGTCGTATTTTTATGTGAGTGGTATCAATAGATTTGTCTCAGTCGTGAGAGTGACACTAGGTACATCAAAATAAATAATAAACAAAAATAAGGATTTTTGGCGGCAAAAAGTGATCTCGCAAAAGAAATGTTTTTAAAATACATCGAGTGTGGTATCAAAATATTTTTTTTTAACGGTGATTACGAATATATATACAACTTATATGTTTTATTGAAGTTTGGAATAGGAAATGCTAATAAAGGTGCTTGAGAACTAAAAAGATGGAAAAAAATATTACGAAATATTTAAGAAAAACAAAAAACCAGTCAGTTGACAGTGTTCACAAACGCAGTCGGAGGCATCTGCTCACTCCGAGATTTTGTTGTTCTATCTATATCACCAACTAAATTTTGAGAAGTGAGCGTGTTATGCCTCCGACAGCGTTTGTGAACACTGTCAACTAAGATTATTCAACACTAAAACAAAATATTCAAATTCAAATCTTGTTTCTATCTTTTCAGTTCTTCAATGAATTTAATAAAAATGGCAGATATAGACGCAGTCGTGTTTTTTGTTTTTCTTAAAAAAAAAATATTTACGCACCCAACTTCCATTTTTATTCGAAAATCAATTAATTTTAGCTTAACAACTCTAACCTTAAACAAGTTGTCATAATAGATGTGATGTCACTAGACGTTGATTGATTGACACGCTCGTTTTGATGTTACTTTCAATTCGTAACTGTTAATAAAAATCGATATTAATTAAAACAAAAACGTTGCAGTGGCTCTTCTCGTATGTTTTTTTAACATTTTAGTCATCAAATATTGTTAAATATTTTATTTGCATCTTCCCTATTTAAATCTAGTCTACTTTTAATATTTATTTATCACTTAAGTAAAAATTATAACATCAATTATATTGTATCGATATCAATTCAATATTATACGCTTTGTGCAAAAAGCTAATATTTCGGAACGACCTCTGTTTTCAGTCTGTATTTTATATTATGCAGGTTATTCACTATTATTCACTAATAAAACATACTCAGCATTGCTACCTTATGAACAATAGTTACTCACATAAATGATAAAAACACGACATCGACACGCGATTCTTCCTTATCGAATTAGTACGAAGTATCGATATTTAAATGTAAGGTGTAAAAGTTAAACCCTACAGACAGCTGATACAATGACACTACGATGACAATACAACACGACAATAGAATTAGTGTTGCTGTAGCAAATAAAAACGAAATTCACCGTCTAGAATTACTTTTGAATTATATTTTTACTTCAAATACGTGTACATTATGCCGCCACAATTTCCTTTTCAGTTTTTAACCATATAGAATGTACCATGTATACCATTTAAGCAGAATGGAATACTGATGGTATTAATGTATTTGCCCATTGAAGTGAAGCGTAGACCGTAGTAGTAGGAACCATAAGCCATCTAGAATAAATATGTTATATTACTTCAAATAGAGAATATTTAATTTACAATAGCAATTATACTGCATATTTTACTTTGTTATTTCTTTATTCGTGTAAAAAGATTGTGACGCAGAATTTTATAGGGATGCCCTTGATTTTCTATTTCCGGTCATGCGTAGTTGCCGCGCTTGCAACTTCCTCCCCCTCCGCCCTTCGCCGCGGAATTATCACTCGTCGTCGCACTAGCAAAAATTATTGAAATGGCAGCAAGAATTATCCGGAAAATTGTAAGTTTGTAGTTCAGCGTTGCATACTAGCTTGCGTTACGATTAATTTGCATGCCGTCCTTAATTTTGCCGCCATCGGAGGTCGTCCTGAGTTTTTTCGCTATCCAAAAATAGACTTAGTATAGTTATGTCGAAGAATTACATAAAAGTGCTTTTGGAGCCTTTTCGTGAGAGTAAAGTGTTCGGTTCGCTAGTGAAATTGTTCGTACCGGCCGCGAGTGATAATGTTAAGGACGTTAAAAGTGTAAAAAATAAGGTTAAAATATTTTTTGGTGAGATTTCTTTGTGGCCATGTATAGGTTATGAGATGGTGGTTTTCCGTGGTTTGGGCAGGTCCCGGCGGGGCGAGCTGGTGCGTCGCAGTACAGCACGGGGGTGCGTAGGGTGACCCTTATCCCAGGCCATGGCATTGGCCCGGAGATCACGGTGGCCGTGCAGAAAATTTTCGAAGCTGCCAAAGTACCTATTGAATGGGATGAAGTGGACGTCACAGCTGTTAGGGTATGTACCGAGATTGATTCATGTTTTTAATGCATATTTAAGTATTATCATTCGCGCTATGCCATACAAAGTGAATTGAAGACATGTTTAATTTATAATTCAAACTTTTTCCTGTTTCGTAGCTTTGCGATTGCAAAATTGTTTCGAAGTTGTCGTTTCTTTTGTTAAAAATTGTGATTTGTGAACATAACCACGTGAGCTATAAAAATGTCCCGATAGTTTTACTAACATCATAATAACAGAAAATAGGTATATATGATTCTTTCAATAATCCTTTAGATCAGAACATGGATGATTGTATGTTTATTTCAAAAAAATATGTATTTTATTTTCAAATATTACTGGATGCTTCTGACTAAGCACATTGAAACACATTTGGTTATATAATATTAAACTGTTTAGAATACTAAACACACACACATACGCACACACACACGAACGCACACACACACACACGCACACACTCACACACGCACACACACACACACACGCACACACACACACACACACGCGCGCGCACGCACGCACTTGCACGCACACACACACACGCACGCACACACTCACACACACGCCCGTTATCCCCGAAGGGGTAAGCAAACGTGCAACTAGTGCACCCACTTTTCGCCGTGCGTATTCCGTCCCATGATGTGACAGGGGGCGAGCCTATCGCGATATCGGGCACAAATTCTAGACTCCGGTATGATACTGAGTAGAAAACCCAATATCACTTTGCCTGACCCGGGATCGAACCCAAGACCTCAGCATTGCAGTCGTACCGTACAACTATGCCACCGAGGCAGTCATAAATCACATAGATGTAAAAGAAAAGATTAAGGGTATCTATGTTAATGGGTAATATGTTTGTTCATACAACTCAGTGATTAGTACTAAACATTTACACATACAAAGAAAATGTCATACATAGCATAATTAAGAAATGAACCAAGAAAAATAAGTCAGAAACCACTTTAAAATAAAAATAAAGTAAAATAAATAATTATGCAGTATTCTAATTTATCTCAAACATCACTTTTATAAATTAATATTGTAACTCACTATATTATCTTGAGAAAAAAAAGGTACATCCACACCTAACTTTAAATGAGTTGAAAATTACATTAAATTTAGTTTTACACAACCACAACATTCATTACAAAATACATCCTACTTTTTAAGTGTAACAA
The DNA here is from genome assembly GCA_947568825.1 of Sphinx pinastri. Classification (NCBI taxonomy): domain Eukaryota; kingdom Metazoa; phylum Arthropoda; class Insecta; order Lepidoptera; family Sphingidae; genus Sphinx; species Sphinx pinastri. The sequence continues at coordinate 16,155,965 of OX387629.1, forward strand.
AATAAATGTTGTATTATGTAACTTGTGACACATTCATTGTTACAACTGTTATACATTGCTATTACTGATTTAGCTTACTTTAAATTTTATTTGTAACAATTGACAGAATCTGATTCTAAATCTATAAATCCTTCTTGTTAATTAAAGCTATTGTTTGTTAGTGGCAAAGAATAATCAAAATATTTAATTTGTGAATATTCATAAAATATATTTATTTTTAGGGTCCAGATGGAAAGTTTGGCATCCCACAGAAAGCGATAGACTCAGTGAATGCAAACAAGATTGGTCTTAAGGGTCCGTTGATGACCCCTGTCGGCAAGGGCTACAGGTCCCTCAACTTGGCTCTTAGGAAGGAATTTGACTTGTATGCTAATGTGAGGCCTTGCAAGAGTTTGGATGGGTAAGTGCTTCTATATTTCTAAGATGATGAATGGTAGAATAGTAATTTTTTTGGCTGATGGTAACTGTCCTTAATAGTAGTGTAACATGGAACTTTGAAATACAAAGTATTGAATGGATCTACAGTGTATTTGTCATCCAGACATTAGAAATTGTTGCATAATCCCAATAATTTTAATGGGATTAGGTGGTGGTGGTAGGTCTCTCATATGTGAGAGTCCATCTGGGTGGGTACCACCGCAATGTCTATTTCTACCGCCAAGCAGCAGTGTGTATGCACTGTTGTGTTTCGGTTTGAAGGACATTGCAGCCAGTATAACTACAGGACATAGTGAGACTTAACACCTTATGTCTCAGGATGATGAGCGCAGTGGAATGCCACACAGTACTTTGTAACTCAAGGTGCTGGATGGTGTTGCTACTGTTTATGGGTGGTCGTATCGCTTACCATCAGGCGAACGGCATGCTCGTCTCGTCATTCAATGCAATAAAAAATAAAATAAAAAAAAGAACCAAATCTTGCAATCTAGGCCATAGATTTTGTCTATGCAGAAAAAAACATGTGTTCAGTTTACCTAAAAGTTGGAACACTACAAGAATCAGCAAGCAAGAGTACAAATCCAGTAACACTATGAAATCGCACGAAATTTCAATTAAAGGTACTCATTGTGACATATTTACCCAAAGTAAATGTAAGTATTTACTTACACTTATTTCATTGTTAATTATTTAATCACTTATTAATCTTTTTAAGTCTATAGTATCAATCAACGTATTTAATTAATACCAAACCGATTACTATTTATTGATAATTATTATCCCCCGATATGGCCATAAGCTCGCCCCCTATCACATAATGGGACGCAACATGCACGGTGAAAAGTGGGTGCATCACTGCTTACGTCTTCGGGTACAAAGGTGATAATTATTATGATTTTCTGGCATTATTTAATTTTTTAGATATGCTTAAATATTTCATAGGATTTTCGAGTATCAAATCAGTATTAGTCCTTAGATTTCAGATTTAGTCAAACGGCATAATAAATGACCAATGTGGCTGAATGGCCAGAATGTTCAAATTCTTTTTTACTGTAAGTTATATAATATGATAGCATTATTAATTGCCCCTCTTTTTAAATCAATAGCTAACGAAATACTTCGAATACACATGTGATCCACGAAATTGGATATAATCAGCCATTGATCGAAGTTGATGCGATGTCCACGCGGCTGTTAGCCGAAAATTGCTTATAAAGAATGTGACGGCCATTTCAATCAATGTTTAGGTGTTGGTTACCCATACAGCGATAAGAACATTATTTCGACCAATTTTTTTATTATTATTCGCATTCACTTTGGTATCGGCTTTGTTCCCGCGGCTTTGGTGTTGCTACCTTACCGTAAAAAGAGATAAATACTAAGGTTGTTAAAATAAAATTTAATATCATAAAATTAAATGCATTGCAGTGATTTTTACTGCAAAGGGCGTGTAACGAAAACAAATATAAGTGAACTGGTGTCCAGATTATTTAAGTTTGAAACAATATACAATTCATAGTTAACTTTACGCAATCGTTATGGTCGCCCTTATAATAAGAGTAGTGGAAGATGCAGAAGGCTCCACCCGCTCAGCGCGTCCCCTTTTCTCTACTACCTTTGGAGAGTATGAACTCTCTGGAAACAATAGCTATAGAGGCGGGGAATCATTTGAATCCAGCTAAAATATTGATGAATACTATACGGTCGCTAGCTCGTCTGCAAGTTATATAATGGGGCGGGCATGGAATCTCGGTAAACGCTGTTTAGCTTATGAAAGACACGTACCTATGTACAAGCGCCATTATATTATTTCTTGTTACATATTAAGACAAAGCGATGTGACCAATTATACAATAATTATCATGCAAAGACATTCAATGTAATGGACGAACTTACAATGGAGCGTCGTGTCGTCGCAGTACTCGGTAGACTCTCAAAACAGAAAAGAGACGCAAGTATTTAGGCTTGACGTCACCCAACATTACATTGCGGGTGTAAAAGAGACAAAAACACTGCCACATAGCCTCGCTACTCGCTGTAGTAAGAATATGCATTTCTATCTCATTTTCCAACCAATTATGATGCTATTTCACAGAAGTTTTTTTTTAAACCGTAACAGATATAATTAGCAGCCAAATATAACATAGTAATTTAATCTTTAAGGAAAGTGGCAGTATAAATTTCCAGAATTGTTTTGTGTTCGAGTCACTCGAAGTTACCACTTGAGGAAAAGTGATTCAGATCTCCTTGTTTGGCTTATCTTCGCAATGACTGGCGTCTGTGTTCTACTTATCTTTGTATTTATAACGTGTATGTGCGTGGTGTTATCGCGGTCGTATTGTGTTTAGTTTAGCATGCCAAAGAAATTCACGCAATATTTTCTAGTATATAAAACAAACCTTTTTTGTATCGGCGATTGTCTCTTCATATCCGGTTTTGTTACCGTTGGTATAATTTAACATTTTATTTTTTGGTTGCCTAAAGCCCAATACACAATCCGAGTTAAGGACATGCATTCACTGTTGTGTTTCGGTTTGAAGGACATTGTAGCCAGTGTAACTACTGGACATAATGAGACTTAACATCTTATGTCTCAGGATGACGAGCACAGTGGGATGCCAATTGCCACACAGTACTTTGTAACTCAAGGTGCTGAATGGTGTTGATTCTGTTTATGAGTGGTCGTATTGCTTATCATCAGGCGAACGACATGCTCGTCTCGTCATTCAATGCAATAAAAAATTTAAGAAATGATTTTTACATAACCTACCCCACCCAACTGTAACACGCACGTGACGCGCAGACTGATAAATGAATTCTACTCAATAATATGTATAGAGATTTTGTTGATTCATAGCCTCTGATCCATGTTTGTATCGACAAAACGTGTAAACTGCATAACAGCTGATAACCTTGCATTATCTTCTCTAGTACTCGGGAGTATTGGTCGTAAACAACGCTTTGATCTTTCACATGCTCGTTTACAACATGAGCATGCGACTTCGCGTGGATCCATAAAGTGTATGTAACTAGTTTTTGCACTTGGCTACACCCGTATGGATGTCTTAATACGGTATGAAAAGCTCTCTATGCATTTGGGATAAAAAGTAGACATATTTGCTGTGCTTATAAATCTTTGATGTCATCATTTAAAAACTGCGTGTGTGAAGGCCCTAACATAAGTCTTTGTGCAATTCAATACAATGCATTCTTGTTTGAACCGCTCGAGGTGAATGGATAATTTAGGCAATAGCGTTGGATGTATGTCCTGTCTGATACTGCGAAGTACCTGTAAAAACTGGTTAAGTCCAGGGTTTGAGAACGGAAGAAGTTGGATCTCAGGAATACTTGAATATTTCCAGAGACGTTAATAAACATTATCCCGTATACGCTACCGTTTTTCCGTTATTAGTTTTTCTTTTTTAAACGATTATATGATACATCTGACAATATATCTAGTTTCTACAATTATTATGAATAAGGACATAACTGAAAAGGTCGCAATATATACCATTATTGGATGGTGTTACATTGTTACACAATAACTACAGGCGTTAACAGGCACTTAACCTCAGTTCTCGGCTCGAGCCACCGCATTCGCACAGGACTCGGATAACTCCGTCTAGACAGTTTGCGGTGTAGGCCGTCTATCCGCTGAGAGAAATTGGACGTAGTTACCCATACAGGAACCACCAACAAATTATTTTCCATTAGTTGATTTTCAATTAAAATATTTGGTGCCTGTTTCACAGGGTTGATACATTTTTTATTTGACCATTATGGTATTAAATAGCTACTGGAGATAGTACTCATTTTATATCAATTTATTGCGGCCCTTATTGAATTAGTCTGCTGATATGAAACAGCTGGCACATAAAGTAACAAATTAAGTGTCTTGGATAATTCTTTATATGTATAAAACTAATTAATCTGCTTTTAATGGTCACCATTTTATAACTCCAATTTGAAGAGCTTGGTTCACTTGCATAACTATGTCCAATTGCACACGCGTATTTGCATGCCATTTGTAATGATTGTTTAGCGAGGAAGGTTGCGTTAGGTTTTATGATTACAGGATAAGATCTGTCCACTCACCGGGGGCGTAGTTACCGCCGTACTAGCCGTATCAATGATACGGGGCCCCTCTTAGCCCATACATACGTTAAACTAAAGCAGGCAACCAAAAGTTTGCACTGCCCTAATGGGCCCCGAAAAACTTTTGATATAGGGCCCCTCTATAGCAAGCTACGTCTAACGTCAATGCCCCCCACCTAATGGTTGCCGACCTCCATGGACATCGATAATGCCAGGGCCATCTAAGCCACTGCCAACCGCGAAAACTTCGTTTTAATAATGTCATAGCGCAGAGGAAACTTCTACCAATAGGTTTACCCTCGGAGCTATTACTATGACGTGTGCAAGCTTTTAGCCTCATAAAGCCCGACAAAAACTTGGCCATCGATATTACAAAACCATAGGTACTGTTATCAGCAATCCGGATCGAGTTTGGCCAACTTCCAATTAAATACGTTTTTCCTCATGTAACAATGTTCGTTGAAGCGAGACTGCAGTGAGAGAAATTGTTACTTAATGCGCAGTAGAAATTAGCTCAGTTTTGGAGTGTAGGTCGTTGTCACGATGGATATGGTGCAAGGGATATTTTATAGTACCACTATTGCTGTTCGTACTACGCCACATTGTACCTAATAACAAACCACGTATCTAAGTTTTGCGTCGCGTCGCTTCTACGAGGACTTCGTCTCGCTAATAAGGGTAAACTTCCTGATGGTAGACAGTTGTTTAATCATCATCATCATAGTCATCAGCCACATGACGTCCACTGCTGAACATAGGCCTCCCCCAAAGATTTCCAGACGGACTTGTCGAGAGCGGCCTGCATCTAGGGTGTTCCTGCTACCTTTATCAAGTCGTCTGTCCACCTTGCAGGTGGACGGCCGACGCTGCGCTTGCCAGTACGTGGTCTCCACTAGAAAACTTTTTTGCGAGTTGGTTAATGCTTAATGCTAATTAGTAATGCCAAAAGGTTCTATCACAGCTGTTAGGATCAGTTCCAGTAGCTTTCAAATAGAAAGACAGGAACCCAAAAATATTTTGACGAATATTTTTATAAGTCTATAAGTATCTCCCTGCGTAAAAGCCTGTCCTTCTCATTCTTCAGAATGAAGACAATTTCAACCATCATCATATTTTTTGTTGAGGGTTCGCCAGATATTCTTTTTTTAAGGCTCAACGTCATCAATTGTGTAAAAAATTACTGGTGGTAGGTCTCTCATTATGTAAGAGGCCGTCTGGGTGGGTACCACCGCAATGTCTATTTCTACCGCCAAGCAACAGTGTGCATGCACTGTTGTGTTTCGGTTTGAAGGACATTGTTGCCAGTATAACTACTGGACATAATGAGACTTAACATCTTATGTCTCAGGATGACGAGCGCAATGGAATGCCACTCAGTACTTTGTCAGTCAAGGTGCTGGATGGTGTTGCTACTGTTTATGGGTGGTCGTATCGCTTACCATCAGGCGAACGGCATGCTCGTCTCGTCATTCAATGCAATAAAAAAAAAAAAAAAAAACAGACATAAGTACCTTGATTTTTTATAGCGACCCTACGGCCTACAGTATTCAAATCAATTAGATTGTCGATAAAGTTGCGTCAAATGTTCAGACTTGAATAACGCGTGCGTGCGATAGCGCCTATAGTTGTAATTGATTGGAATCACATGACGAGTGCTGTGTGAAACGAGGATAATCGTAATGTAAAGACGATTTTTTTCTTTTTTTTTTTTGTATGTGAAAAAATATTTTTAAACACTAAAATGGATGAAGAATATGAAATGTAGGTAATGGTGCGATTAGAAGATATTAAAAATGAATTGGAAACTAGACGTATATTTTGTGGCATAAGACTAAGTGTTTAGGTCTCTCTCTCTTCCAAGCTATATATCTCATATGGTGGTGGGGTCAGCTTTCCTCGTTTTTCTTTTCCATTTCGCTCTATTAAAGATGTCGTCTTAGGAAACTTGACATTCTCTCATATCCCTCAGCACTACATCTTTCCACCTTGTCTTCGGCCTGCCTCTGGATCTTTGACCGGGGATGGATAATTGCAGCGCTTAGTTTCCCAGATAGTCATGCGGCCTCCTCTTGACATGTCCATACCAACGCAGCCTACTAGGTCTATCAGTGGTAAATAATAAATATTGTCACTTCTCCCCAACAATCTATAACACTAGGAGAGATTCCCATAACACCACATTGTAGAATTTAAAGAAATGAGTCGTACAGTTTTACTGTCTCGGGTTTTGGTATAAAAAGTTAATCCACATCAACCTACAAAACGATGGCAGGGCATGATACGTATTTATGAATATGATGATCGCTGTCCAGGTGGATACATAATTTGGAACTGCATATCCCAAATTGGCACTCGTAATATACCTGGGTCGTGAAGCCGCTTCGAAATATTTATGAGGGGTCAAATTTACCTACATTATTTGCCTTGTCGTAATCAGATATGAACCTTTGATTTTTAATCAAAGCATGTGATTTACTTGGTCACGTAAGCGTGTATCTTCACTTTTTTCCGCGTTAGATAACGTAATCATTTTATCACCATAATGTAAAGTTATTCAAACACATAAAGAGGTGGCATACAAATCTAATTTATACTATTGGGGCTTTCTAGATCTGACTGGTTATATAAAACCGTTTTTTATTTATTTTCTTGGAATTAACTATAGATACAACAGTAACTTTCTACTAGTGAAAGAATCTTTAGAATCGCTTCAAGATTAGTGCTTATGCACACGACGCGACTTAAATAACCACGCTAATAAGCACGCTCGTAGACAAGATTTCGATGACATAGCGCTTTCTGCGTTTTTAATATGAAACGCATCAACTACTTTAAAACAATGACCCTTATTTCTGCAGTTCCATAAATTCATAAAACCATTATTATAATATTAGCGTAGAAGTGATATGTACGATGCTGCTACGACCAATCACAATAAATACAACTGACGAGGACACGCTAAGTGACACGCTTTGGATTTCCCATTAACATCAGCTTATCTCGTTCATAGACCAGTGATAATTGCTACAGTTCGTATACGTAGTTGATAAATGTGGAATTGCGTTACTTATGATTGATAAGAGTGCTTGGAAATATATTTTTATACTTAAATGATTATACGGAATCCGATGTCGAATACAGTATCTTAATATAAATAATGTTGACTAATCGGAGACATTGTGGACGCGCTGCGGACTTTGGGGTTGAATTTATTTTTATACCTAAGTCAGGCCAACAAGAAAATGGGTCATCTCATATAGTGATTTATAGAAAATAAACACCTAAAATATCAAAGGAATCATGGATGCATTACTGACAACATAAACAAATCGGAATTAGGACCGGTAGCTTGGCAGTCCTTTTGGTGCATCGAGACGGCCCATCCGTTCCACAGAACACAATTATCGTTTTAAATATCGAAGTTTAAACTCAATGGATCACACCTCCAAATCGATATCGTAACCTTCGCGAAGCTTATCAAGGTATTTCGGGGCATTATCAGTTCAATGTCAATGGCCGTCTCGGAGTCTATATCGTATCCGGTGCGTGCTGATTGACCCTCGATAAGGTCAAGATGTCTACTGGGTACTGATAGGTACTGGATAAATCGTTGTTGTTTGTCTATAAATGATTAGGCTGGTTTGTTTAAAATTGTTATTAATTTATTTTAAGAGGTTTTTATTTTTGTAATCAACAGATGTTTTTTGTTTATTATAAAGAAGTTCGTAATTTACAAAAGACTTATGTATCGGCAAATCTACTGGTGCATGCACCGTTGTGTTCCGGTTTGAAGAACATTGTACCCAGCGTAAATACTGTGCATTATGACACTTAACATCTTATGCATCCACTCATAATAGGTATATCTATTCTTGTGGAAGTTTGCGGGAAGTTGTAATCATCTATTCTCTGATGAATGGCATGATGGCAGTCTTTAGAAAAATTGTGTAAGGAATTGTAGAGAATCAAAGGGGGTCTTGCCTTTAACATATTTAAACTCAAAATGAGATTTGTTTTTTGTAAATTTAAAGTAATCTCTCTCACTGAGGATTCGTTCATTTACACAGCGATGGTGAATTTCATTGAATCAAGTCAAATATCATACATCTGAATCAACAATGGAAATATTTCAAAACTACACAATACTTTCGATTTACTGCGTATCTGTAGAAATCATTTTCCCAAGTTTATAAAGTTTTAGTATGAAGGACAAGTATGTGGGAGTCATTTCAGTTAGTTACCATAGCATCGCTTCCTCTATTTCTGCCGCTACGCAGTATACTATAAATACTAGCGCTATCCTGATTCGCTTAAAAGGTTTGGAAATTCAAACGATTATAATAATTATTGGGTAATAACTACTGTGAGACTTCACATCCAATCTCTGAGCGATTTTTACACATCTCCACCTTACCATACCATACCAGCCCTGTATTATATACTGCCCACTGCTGAGCACGGGCTTCCTCTACAACTGAGAGGGCTAAGGCATTAGTCCACCACGCCTCCACCACCTTAAAACAGCAATAACACAAAATTTCCGGTCATGTAAGATCGCCGTCTCACCGGACTATGAGAGTGAAGGAATAGTGAGTGCACTTGTGTATTGCCCACACACTTGTGCACTATAATATCTCCTTCGTACCTGGCTGATCTCCGTTGAGATTGACCGCCGTATCCGAAATCGGCTAGGAAGGGAAATATACACTAAAAACCTATAAAACGAATCTATAAAATCCACAGAAGACAATAAAATCAATCTCCACATTTCCAGCATCAAGACCCTGTACGACAACGTGGACGTGGTGACGATCCGTGAGAACACCGAGGGCGAGTACTCCGGCATCGAGCACGAGATCGTGGACGGCGTGGTGCAGTCCATCAAGCTGATCACCGAGGAGGCGAGCAAGCGCGTCGCCGAGTTCGCGTTCCAGTTCGCGCGCGACAACAAGAGGAAGAAGGTCACCGCTGTGCACAAGGCTAACATTATGTGAGTTATGAGTGTAGTGTAGGACTGCCCCTTAGTCCGAATATTTGTATTTTGGTCTAAAATCAGCCTATTCCGTCTACGGGGGCATATCCGTCTTTTTGCAATTGGTCTAATCAAAGGACAGCATCGATAACTGTGTCGGTAAAATAATAAAAAAAATCCCCTTATAAAGGCGTAACGGACAGACAGACAGAGTTACTTTCGCGTTTTTAATATAAGTATAGCTGAAAATTTGCTATAACTTGACATTTCTCCTTATCGTTGGTGTAATTTCCCAGGCGTATGTCTGACGGTCTGTTTCTGCGGTGCTGTCGCGACCTCGCCACCAAGTACCCCGACATCAGGTTCGAGGAGCGTTACCTCGACACCGTCTGCCTCAACATGGTGCAGGACCCCTCCAAGTTTGACGTGTTGGTGAGTTGATGGTAACCGAAAATACTTACACCCGTCTTCACAAACAATACTATGAGGACACATAATGTCGGTAATTTCATCGGTTTCTTTGGCTTTGTTTATCTGATAGCGAACTGAAGTATAGTTGTATCTCAATATTAGCTAATCACAGCGCCTCTATCCCTACGTACTGCAAAAGCTGTCATGCCGTAAGCACTGAGAAACAGACTTATTATCATAGCATTGCTCCGTACTTAGCTAAGTAACGTTTGTGAACACGGGCCTGAGTGTCAATACTGGATTTATGCGGAACTAAGTTTTATACTAGGTTTTAGTACTGGTAATCTGAGCATTTAAGAAAACCTGAGATATTCGGATTGTATATAAGAACTACCTCGCAAAACGCATTTTTATATGTAAATGTATAGCATAATAATTTATTGTTAGTCTTCTGTCACAGCTCTACGTTATGCTTACGTAGAGACCTCTTAAAAATACTTACCCAAGATAGAGTAAAAAAAATAATTACAATTACTTGTTGCTTTATCGAAAAAAAATTTTTTTTTTATAAAAAAAGATGTTTCAATAATAACGATTTGTGAAAAAACAAAAAATAACTTTATTGAAATAAAACTATTTTGCGGATTTTATCGCGGTTTTTTAATTAATACTTTCTCCCGACGTTTCGAAACATTCGCATAAATATAAGAAGCATTATATAAAATAACTTTATTTATTAAGAGACTGTTCGAAGTTATTTCAGATCCTCAACCCAATCTGCATCGTTTCTGTTTACAGGTGATGCCCAACCTGTACGGCGACATCATGTCGGACATGTGCTCGGGGCTGGTGGGCGGGCTTGGCCTCACGCCGTCCGGAAACATCGGCAAGAACGGTGCACTCTTCGAATCTGTAAGTACACTCAATTGACAAAAAACGTTTTTTTTTTAAAATTGTTTAAGAGTTTCAGGTTTCAGGATAGTTGTGAAGGTCTGAACTGGGTATTTATAGAAACGCAAAATACGATTATGGTTTTTATAGACTTTATCTTTATTTTGTGTTTAGTTCAGATGTTTGCAATGGTTTCCCCGGTAATATGTTTCGACGATAAAAAAATTAATACGGATACTCTTCTATAAAAAAAAGATGATCTCAGAGTAATATAAGAGAATGTTTCCGTTTGGTTTTTAAAAAGAGTGAGGTTTTGAGTGTTGGAGAAAGTTTTTTTATTGATTTTCAAACATCCTTGGAGAACTGTGGATTGTTCCGGGACAAAATGTACAATTCCTTAAAGTTACCTTTTTGTTAAACGTTATAAGTTTTGTACTTTCATGTCAAAAAGAATATAACTTAATCAATAAGTTATCAAATTATGAATCCGAAAAACAACTAGTCAACTTTTTGTTATAAATGTTATTTATTCGTCGTATTTAACAAAATGTATATTTTGCGTAAATGTTTCATTTGCCTGCTTTATTCTTCAACATTTAAAAGTATTGGAGAATAAACCGGCATAGCGCTTTCCAGTGTGGTATTATGATTATTTACGTTGATTAGTTAAAACACTGGTTTATACCTACATTAAGAAGGTGTGAAGGAAAAGATTTATTAAACAAACTTCGACGCAGTTAAATTCAATGAAAAGGCAGTTAAGAATTATGAGCTTCATGCGGTAATTTTTCGGAAACAATATTTTTTAAAAACTTTTTTTTATAAAAATTTATCGATTTTCAAAATGTACAATCAGAAGCAGATAGCTCTGTTATCACTGGTATAACTGTTTTGTCTCGAGCCAGGCTGTCGAATTTCGCTCTATAAGTCACATCTTTTTTGTCGTTGTCGAAGCCGTTATTAGCAATATTTCTATATTTTTTTTTATTGTTTGTATGGCACCAACATCACATACTAGCCCCCCGAGGCAATTCTTGTGCTTTGGGTCTTCACACCCAATGCACGCCCATGCGCGGGGGAACATTAGTCGCGGGCCGAGGCACACAGTCAGTGTGTATACCTCTTGGTTGCATAACACATTGAGGCCTAAAAGGGCCCGCGAACATTTCCTGGCACCCTTTTCCTTTCCGCCCATCCTGAGAACCTTTCTCCACTCCCCACCTTTCCTTCCATCATCCTTTCCCGCTTCCTTCCCAGGCCCCTGCAGTCGTCAAGCCGGGGGACTCCAGTATCCCATTCGTAGGTTTCCCCCGGTGTTGACTGCAAGATCGCCTACTGAAAAAAAAAAAACATCACATACTGCACAGTTTGTATGTTTCAACTTTAAAGTATTTGTAATGTTTGTGTAATAATTATTTATTGTTTTAAGCTGTAGACTGAGTTGAACAAAACTTGGGGATTATCAAATCATTATTGAAAAAAAAACAATAGTTCCACTCCGACACTTTGGGCCCTATTACCCTATATGATAATATACTATGAATCATATAACTAGTATGTTGATTACAACTGCATTTCATCATATAAATGCATTGAAATCTGACGTAATGGTTGAAAAGACCGTTATGCGCTAAACAGTGTATTTTTTTTTGTATTAGAATAATGAGAACCAAAAATTCGATAGTGCATAGTTTGTCTTAGAAATTATTTTATTAAAAGTATTTTCTGCTTAACAAGACGTAGTTCGTGGACGTAGTATGAAAATGTAATTAAATGTAAAAATCTACATTAGTCCTTAGGATGCATACTAATGATTTATAGAATACTTGCAGTGTTTCGAGAGGGTAAGATAATTTATTAAAAATAAATAAGCAAATTTGTTAGTTAAAACAAAATCTTAAAGACGGCGTAACTTAAGCTCAATCCTACAATATTACAAGTTAAATATATTTAGAGACGCAGCTGACGCTCAATGTAAAACGTTTCAAGATTTCATCATAGGAATTACGTGTTTAATTAAAATACAGCCTCTGAGACCCGGCTATACATACAAGTGTTTTAAAGTGATTCGAAGACAAAAGTCAACGTAAGTGAAGGTTATTTAAAATTATTTGGCCTGACACTAACCCGGTGTGGGGTTTATTGGCAAAATGATATCTGTACTTTAACAATAACCGCATGAAAACACATTCGACTCTAATTTTGTGTTGTGGTGTACATGATTATTAACAATATAACCATTCATATTGGTGTTGTCTGTGTTTTGTGTATGAAGGAATGTGGTATTAAATGTCACCTGTAATTTTAAGATGTCTGAATCTGTGATAAAATATTAATACAATGTTAGGTAAGTTTGCATCATATTTGTCTAAATTACGCTCTTTATATAATAAGGACTGAAGTTTCGATATCCATCAGACCTTAATCTCCTAACTTCCACATCCGAAGACTGTCTATAGAGTTCATAAAAATAGAACGATTCTATAAGAATCAATAATTATTCAAATTAAATTGTCGTTAGAATCCGTTTGTCTTGTACCATATTTCGGAAAAAAGCAAAAAAAAAAACACATCAAGCCTAAATCCCGAAGGGCTAGGCAGACGTGGAACCAGGGCACCCACTTATCGCCAAGTGAGCTCCATTCGATAGGCGCGAGCCTATCGCCATATTGGGCACAAATTCCAGGCTTGAAAAATAAAAACATTATTATGCCCGACCCGGGAATCGAACCCAGTAAGTCAGAGCGATGTTCGTACTGCGCACGAATTACATCTATGCTACCGAGCTAGTCATTAAAAAAAGCTAACCACACTAATCTACCGATAAATAAAAGTGTGGACTGTGGACTTATTTATACGGAAAATTAATTAAGTTCGCGCGATCGTTTATTTCATTTGTCATACTTTATTTTCAGTATAATAATATATACATTTATAAATAAGATGTATATACTACATTATATGCATGTAATTATAAGTCTTGTGAACGTGTATTATTTGCATTTTTGTGCGCATGCGTTCATACACGTATGAATATCAGGATCATAATATTACACCTATTAGCAATAAGTTACGAATTACATATACTCCAGTAATATTTAAGTAAAAAAATATAAGATTACACCATGCAAATTAATGGCTGCCAGTGATACTTATGTCATGAATTCCATTTGCTAGAGACCTTAAACAAATCGAATTACAAAATAACCACAGCGTTCAATTTGCAACTCAGATTAACTTAGTTTGAAATCCTCTACAGTAGATCACATCTATGTGGACGCTTCGGCAATTTTCGAATTTCAGAAATATGAAAAACCGATTAATAACTTGCATCTTGGTTTAACTATGTAGTACTATTTAATCAAATCATCTACCTAGAAGTACGAAATATACCTACCTAGGTACATTTTTGAATTTTGGATTGTAATTGAAAATTTCTGAGCCACCATATTAGTTACGAAAAACACTTATGTAGCACCTTTATATGTACCGCGACGATATAACAATCTCATACTGTATATGTAAAAAAAACCATTGTTATAGTATAAAGTGTATGTCCTATAATTATGCATTATATGAATGGCATGTCTCTTTGATATTTTTGTATGTTTCGAGGCTTGGTTATAGCTTAAATCTTTAAGGTAAAAACTAGATCGGGTCATTTGGAAACCATGATATTGAAAGCAATTCAATAAGTTCATACATTAAATTACAACCTAACCTAACCTAACCGTTTACGTCATAAGACTTAATTAACCAAGCCTCAAACAAAAATGAACCCTAATAACCAATCATTAAAATTCTAGGTGCACGGCACAGCGCCAGCGATTGCCGGACAGGACAAGGCCAACCCCACCGCGTTGCTTCTCTCTTCTGTAATGATGCTGCGACATGTGAACCTGCCGGATCATGCGGATAACATAGAGCGGGCGTGTTTCCACGTGCTGAAGGAGGGCAAGGTCCTCACCGAAGACTTGGGAGGGAGGAGCACCTGCACTGAATACACCAATGAGATTATCAGGAATTTGAAATAAGCGGTGCGTTGCTGGTGGTAGGATAAGGTACATGTACTTAGATGTTTTCTGTTTCTGGATGGATTAATACTGGGTAAGATGAGCCCAAGACAACCAATAGACTGTTACATTTCTAACACGACTTGCCACGAATTCTCTCAGAGAAGATTTACTTCAGACAGGCCGATCGTATGAGCAGTTCTGCAAAGGAATTCAAAGCAATAAATGTTGTGCCAACCCCACTTTGGAGTGGTATAAGAGTAGGTAGAAAATGAATACAGAACTGCAAGCGACTGTACCTTATCATACTGAGTATCCGGTGACACCAGCTCCGCTAAAACTTAGTTCAATTATTAGATCAAAATGAATTCGCTGTTTAGTATTTATATCCCACTTAGATGATCTAGTGCTAAATGCCATAGCCGTCAAAGTTTATAGTATTTGACAATGCATCGGTTCATTTGTAGGTTTATTTGAGTTTAGATCTGCTGTATACGCGTCAGTGTATTATGCCATTGTACAATTTTAATTTATTTGATGCTTAGTTTATAGGTTCTCTGTTTGGGAGCTTCTGATAGCTTTGTTCAGGCCGTGGACGTCAAAAAGGGGAATAGTCAACTACGCCCAAGTATCAAATATTTTACGCCAAAAGCCTGTACAATATTGGGTTTTATAGGGGAAGAGTGGGTATAAAACAAAAGTATGCTGTTTTATTCAGCTCAAAGGCAAGTCTATTGCTATTGACCCAGCACTTCTCTCCCCTTACCAACATTGGTTATTGCTCAATGGCTCTGAGCAATAATCTGCCGAAGCGGGTCAGTATTACATGCCAAAGTATCTGTGTATCAGATATTATGTGCTGTAATGGAGTGTTGACGTGAAAAAATATGTAAATTTTCCCAAATTGATGTAATATCTGTTGTGACAGATCCTTTATTCACAATTAAAATAATTTATAGAACCGTAACAGCTGTTACTCTGCTTATCCCTTCAGAGAAAGTTAAGTTTTTATATATGACTACATAAACTTTGCTTAGACCCTATGATACTGTCCGTGATTTTATTCATGTTATAAGCACTTCAGGTTTAACAATATTATTCTAAAATGGTCTTACAGTTTAACACCTTTTTGGGAAACGAAAAATACAGTGGCTTATATTGGTTTGTAACAAAGAGCTATAGAGTTAACAGTTAGCACTTTTCACTGCGTTAGCTTTTAGTTAGTTAAATTTGAAGTATTACTACTTGTTAGTTACCTTTATTATTTATAAAACACCACCTACATTGAAAGTATTAAATACGCATTTATTAGTAGTTTTCGTACGGATTGGCAACACCTGCCAATGTTACCAGCCTTCGTAATTTTATACCAAATTAGTAAATTTTACCAAGTTTATTGCATGACATTAAAGTTCTACTATTGGAATAAAAGCGGGGCATTTATAATGAATGGTAGTTTGTAAAGAAAAGTACAGAAATGAGACAATACTAAAAACGAATGTGTTGTAGTGTTAATAACTGTCCACCAAATTTCATTAGTGATGTTTATATGTGATGAACTGTAAACTGTTGTATTTATTACGTTATTTATTAGTATTCTGGTTACTAACTTGGATTAAATCTGAGCGTATGTACTATTTATTAATGTATTCAATAAATGTTTCTTAAATTATGATGTTTGTCCAAGACTAAAAGAATAGTTAATGTAACTGTTAAATAGGTAAGATGCTTCTGAAGGCCCGTTATGGACAATTAAAAAATTTACATAAAGTGGATTTTTGCGTCTTAAAGCTACTCTAAATGTAAAAGTGTATTGTGGAGCTTAATTTTTTATGGAAATTGCGTTAAATTAATTTACCGATTTTTGTAAAGTAGCTCATTTTCTGAAATTTGTTAAATTGTTGCCAACATTGCTTAAGTTATTTCTACCAAGTACATGATTAGTAACAGAAGTGATCAATTTTGTGAGTATAATTTTAAGTTTTAGTTTTATTGTAAATAAAGCCATTTCAAATCAAACCGTCAGTTTTATTGCCATACATAATAAAAAAATAAAAAAAAATAAAAGTGGTTTTATTCTCGAATTTGCTAGTGTTCTGATGTGAGTGTCCCTGGTATCCATTGGCGTGGCAGTAGGACGATGGACAACTTCGATATCATTAGCAAATGCAAACTGGCTGCAATTACTGTTCAATAATGTTAATTTGTGAGTGGAGGTATATAGCAACACTGCCGCCGCCTATCACACGATCATTTGATGAAATACAGGGAGAGTAAGAGGACGATAGTCTTGCGGGGAATGGAACGGTCTGCCGAGACAATATCCGGAGGTTCAAAACCAAAGGCACACACCTCTGAATTTTCGAAGTTACGTGTGTATTATTTAACAATTATTATCGTTTGCTTTGACGGTGAAGGAAAACACCGTGAGGAAACCTACATACTTGAGAATTCTCCATAAGAATTTTGAGGGTAAAGTCTGCCAACCCGCACTAGGCCAGCGTGGTGGACTAAGGCCTAAGCCCTCTCAGTACTAGAGGAGGTCCGTGCTCAGCAGTTGGCAGTATATGATATAGGGCTGATTGCATTGCAAGAGGAAGAAGGCAAACATGATATTAACCAGGTATCTGAAATAAGTATAGCATGTAGATGTGTACAGCCAAGCGAAGCCACCATATCGGGATAATTTGCCGGAATGCTCTGTGCATTAATATGGACTACATGAAAGTGCCCAGGAACATCGGAGAATTAAGAAGAAAGGAACTAAGAAATGTTTCGAACAGTCCTGCTAGTGGGCGTCAGGTCTTAGTAGGGTATATTGTTATTTACTTTTACTAAATATTCTAACACAAAAAGAAAAATTCTAATTCCAGGCTAAAATTAATAAGTTATAAGCCTTTGAATTTCGGTAGATGGCGTAAAGGTGAGTATTAATTACGCGCGGCAAACCCTCGAACATTGGATCGCGCGGCGGCCGCTCGCCAGTGTTGCCGTTTTCGCGCTAGATCTAAAAAAATATGGTGGAAACTGGCGCTTTTTTCGACGGGCGGAGGGGATGTATACGTGGACATTTCTTGGCTTGTATTTGACATGTGGCAGCAAAAAGTCACGCTAGCACCCCCTTTTGCTGTTACATATAAAATAGGGTACAAAATCCAACATAGGAAAATACCCTATTGTGATGATTTCATAGACAAACTAAATTGAAGAATAATACCTACTTCAGTTATGTTTGTACTAATTATAGGATCTAAAATTTTGTGGCCCCTTTTCCCTTTCCTGACTTTCTAAAGAAGGGCCCCTGGCCGATGCCGGGCCTCTAGGCAGTTGCCTAATTTTCCATTAGGCAAATCCGGCCCTGAATATAGGTAGTGTACTAGTGTACCCTGAATATAAGAAACAAACAAGAGGGGCTAATCTCTTCACAAAACGCGTAACAGCTACGAAGTGAATCTAGTTTTCAACCATGTAACATTATGCTGTTTTATTCTAAATCCCAAGTATCTAAAGCCGTAAAACTGGCATACCGATGTAAATAATTCCAAAAAAGGCAGCTTCGCCGATTCACAAAAACACAGAAGGTACGACGCCAGCGTTATAACCTACTTTAAAGAAACAGATTAAAAATATTCATTATTTCCCGTGGGATCACAGGGATAAAAAGTAGCCTAGGTATGTAGTAACGCAGGACATGAATTATCCGTATGTCAAATTTCACCCAAATCAGTTTAGTTGTTTCTGCGTTTACATCTAATAAACATACAACAATTTTCACAAGCTTTTGCGTTTATAATATTGGTAAGATTATTATAATGTTGAAATCTATTCATATTGTTTAAACTACACCAAAAATACATTATAGGTATGTATGTACTTACTTACAAAAACTGTGTACCCAAACGAAGGTCATCGGTGTTAATTATTTCGCAACGTACTTAATTAAGGCGATTAACGAACCTATATTATTTCAAATATCACGCTGGGCGTTTTAGTTATAACGCTCATATGGTTATTATTTATTTTTCATTTCCCAGGTGCACGGAACTGCCCCCGACATCGCCGGGAAGGACATGGCTAACCCCACCGCTCTTCTCCTCTCAGCAATCATGATGCTGAGGCATCTGCAGCTGAACGAAGACGCCGACCGTGTCCAAAATGCATGCTACACGGTCCTTCGCGAAGGCAAATCCCTAACCGGTGACCTCGGAGGCACCGGCAAATGTAGCGAATACACTAACGCCATCATCTCTAAACTCAACTAGGCTGTACGATTACAGTTCCTTGTTCTCGAATAACCTCGCCTACTTAAAAAGTTGGCCACATATTGGAGCTAAGAAATTAAGCAAAATTCGCATTAAATGCAATTGTATGTAAGGAAACACCAAAGTATTTATTTAAGAAACGTGTTTCGATATTATGTTACAGGTAGAATTCAGTATTGATAAACAGTTATAGTAACTATTTTGTATCGAATGTCGGGTCAATACCAAATTACACTGTAAATAATATAACTACAGCTACAAATAATGTTATTCACATTTTAAATTATTTAGACTAGAAAATATGTGATTACTAACAGCCTTTTATGTATTTATGATACATTTCTTTACACATTTTGTAAAAAAAAAACAGCACCTTGACAATGTTACGTATAATAAATAATTGTTACAAAGATTTTGTTTTTGTTATAATAGCTATGCAGGATAAAATTATTTCAGTTAAATGGCGGCTCCTTAAAATATCGTATTGTGACCAAAGTTGTCTACCCTAATAACTACTCTTAAGAAACTATACTCCATCGGTTTAGGTATTTAACTAAATGTAAACAAATCATAAAAAAGGTATTTTACCTGTCCATTTCTCTTTACAAAATACGTCATTCCAAAATAAACGTCTTCATAACCTACACAACACTTAGCACTGTTATTCCCCGTTTATTAAAGTTGTTTGGTTATTATAAAGTTATATTTATTAATTAATAAGCGCGAACACAATTCATTATCATAAATTGAAATACTTTTATAAGGAGCTCGATCTGTCAACTGTAAAAGAGCTAATATGGCAGCCACGCTAAACATTTTCCCAATGGATTGTAATAGATAACCCTTCAAAATATAAGAGTACGACTGTCACGTAGCACGCCATTATAACTGACCGCCATTCAATTTAATCGGTTAACTAGACACCAAATATCTATGCATTTCCGCATTGTAGAAATTTATTTATTTATCATAGTTTTCGCATTGTTTTTGGTAATTAGTTGATGTTAGTTATTTATTTATGTTTCTAAAGTGAATTTAGTAATTTTAAGTGATTTTTGTACGCCGTAGTTTCATTGACACAACAGTCTTCGTAAGTACTTTCGTAAGAAAATGTTGACTACCCGGGTATCATATGTCATTTTTTGTTTACATTTAGTTAAATACCTAAACCGATGGAGTATGTATACCGAGAGAGATATAACCTACCTATAATATTATGCTCATCCAGGCTATGGTCTAACCGTATGCCAAATTATATCCAAATTTGTTCAGCGGTTTTTGAATTTTCTTTTAAGAAACATCCACACATTTCCACGAACACTCGCATTTATAATATTAATAAGAAGTAAGACAAGAGTAGAGTTCAATATTGAACACACAGACACACTCACGCCTTTTATCCCCGAAGGGGTAGGCAGAGGCGCAACTAGTGCACCCACTTTTCGCCGTGCGTATTCCGTCCCATGATGTGATAGGGGACGAGCCTATCGCTATATCGGGCACAATATTTAACATTTCTATAATTATAATTAATCTCTCAAAAACACAAATACTTAATAATAAATAATCATTATCTTCGGCATTTGTCCGAATATCACAGTCAATAACCATAGAAAACAACACACTTGCGTAAAAGATGCATTATGCATTTTATGCGGGGAAAGTTTGTTCACCCATATTTAAAATATTCCCGCGCACCAACGCTCCTTGTGTTCACGTAAATAACATTTTGCACGATTGATTATTCCTTTGCCAAATAACCGATGATCTGCGCGTATGGCGTTGCCTCTCTGACCGATGACACATAACTGTTACTGCTGGGAGTTCTGTTAGCAAGTTCCAATTCCGCATAGACAACTTGATGAGGAGTAGCCTGAAACAAAAACAGAACGCAAACTATATAGAACCCTGAAAAAGTTCTCAAGCTCCTTCAGTCGTGGTCAACCTTAATCTTAGATCCTTAGCTTAGATCCGATCCCGGGATCCAACCAAAGTAAGTCATTTGTAAGCATGTCACAAAAAACCTTTCTTATTGGTCCATCACGATGGAACGAATAATGAAATGAAATGAAATCATTTATTCAAATCCATAAAATGTTACACATTACATAGATTCAGTCAATTTTTACTCTACCACCAGTTCGGAAAGCAGTTTCCACCAGAGAAGATCGGGCAAGAAACTCTACGGTTGCTCTTTTCAAAATCAGTTCAAAGGTAGGTAAATTAGGTACAGTGTATAAAACACAAAGAAATATGTACAGATTTTTATTTTGTTTAGAGCAGTTCATATATTTACTTGCATAATAATAAATTCTCAATTCCGAGTGTACAACCCTCTTAGGAATCACAAAAGTGATTGGCATCGTTTATTGAAAATGGCGGTACGTCAATTCGCAATGCCGAATTGATTCTTCAATTAAGAAATACTCATTCCAGCAGTCAGTTTCGGTGGTGTAGTTGTATTGCATGCGCGGTGCTACTATCGCGTTGAGGTTTAGGGTTGGAATCCCTTGTCGGGCAAAGTGATGATTTTTATATACTTTTTTTTTGTTTCGCGGAGAAAGTGCGTTAGGGTGTTTCCGCCAAATTGCAAAAAGTGGAAGATTAGAAAAAAGAGTCAGTTAACAGGTTATTAATGAATTTAATATATTTCCACAATCATAATAAGGGTTTTACTTTATGTGTACATTAATTATGTTAAATTGTTTGATAAATATTTAAATAACAAAAAACGGTATGGACACAGAAAATCCGGTAAGGACATGATAATAAATATTGTTAGTATTAAGTAACATAAACCATCTCATGTAAAAGAAAATGGAAAAAATAACCATGTCCATCGAGTTTTTATTCTGCAGCTATTGTAGATAAGAAAATATCCTAGGAACGGTAAAGACATCTAAATACGGTAATGACAGCTCATTAGTTATATGTATGAATTAGGTACTGAATCTCATGATCATTATAGATGATGGTTTTATTTTGGCATGCTTTGCAGTTTCTCAACAAACAGTTGTCAGTTTTGGGGCTACAGCATAAAGACAACAAAATCATAATCATTGATTTCATTAATAATCTTTGCCTTATGTAAAGCCTCAATTAATAATTTAATATTTACATGTTGTTGACATGAACACGTTTCCCGGTTACTCTTAGGATATACTACCCAAAATGGTCTATATTTGCAAAACATAGAGTAACTAATTATCATCTCAGTACTTGCAATAAATTTGTCATAGATTTTTTAACCTAATCACTAAATACCTTTTTGTCTATTTAGTACCTTTTCTTGTAATAAACTTTTTTTCCTGCCCCTTGTCTACTATTAGTATCCGCTTCGTAAAAATTGTGAATTTCGTTAATTATATTTGTTAAAAATTATTTTGTTGTTGGTTTTTAGTCTTCGTATGGGTTTATTTTGTTTTTTTAGCCTGTGTATTCTGACGCTATAAATTGTTTTTCCTCTGAAGAATTTTAATTTTTCGTCCATAAAATTTAACCTTCCATTTTAGCTGATTTACTAAACTCTTGAACTTAGATCCTTTACACTCTTCATTATTTATCGATTTTTCTAGACGATCTTCTTCCTGATTATTGGTTATGTCCTTAATTATGTTTGTTTCTTCTACGTTAACTTGGTGTAGTATAAAGTTTATTTTTTTCATGTCCCTAGAATTTCTTTTGTTTATTTTCCATTACTTTCTTATCGTTCTCTTTTCTCTTTCAGTCATCTCCGCGAAGTTTTTAAGATTTTTTGTTTGTATTCTTTTTTTTATAACATTCCCTTTCTTTTTCAAGTAATTTTCCATATTTTTCAGGGTCTTTAAGTTTTATGTATTCGTATCCTTTTTCTTTCCTAATTTTCTGAGCTATTTACCTTTGGCATTTTGTGTTAATTATTGAAATATCAACATACTGATTAATGTTCATTACGTCTCAAAGTGATAATGAGTCATTGAAAAGACCGACTCGACTTGATACTGGATAGTGCCACTCAAGCAATGTCCAGAAAAATAACGGGAAGTGACAGCTTGCTGTTGAATTTCGCAGGATGTTCTGCGAACATCTCTCATCCATTCTCTTCCCTGAATCCTATTCTTCCTCTCTCTTCCCTTAATCCTATTCTTTTCCTTTAAATCTGGCAGCAAATCCAACCTTTTTCTGGTTTTATGGGTAAGTAAGGTCATTGGCCAGCAAGGATCGCTTAGAATAATTATGTGACCCATTTTTCTAGTTGCCGATCTATGTATGATATAGAAAAATCTCAAAATACAATAGCGAGTGTAAGGTTAAATAAGCCTCCATGCAGCAATAATGTAAGCCCCAGTTTCAAATTGGTTAGACATGCTTCATACAAACTTTGTCATCACCGTAGCTATCTTGTCTTTACCGTTGTCACTAATTTACCACGGTAAGGATGGTGATGGTAATGACATTTCGGACATTTTGTATTATTATGCACCTTAATTAAAATATTACAGTATCCAGTCACAGACAATAGATTCTTAATGACATTATACTATATGACATTAAATAATGAACAGAATAAAACTTTTACTTACCGTTATATTTTATGATGTATCGGTAATGAATTTTTTTTGAATTTTGTGAAAGAACGCTTCTCACGGCCAAACTATGTACACCACGACTATCATTCACAGTGATCATCAGCGTAATGACGCGTACGTCTTGCAGCACAACTGAAGTAGCGGAGAGCTTGCGTTCGTAACGTATAAAATTATGTTTTGTGAGTGATTTGGTAAGGACCGATCTTGGACCCACGTTTATATTACAAGCAAAATAATATATATCTACGTTATATATGATAAGAATATATTATATTCGTATATCTGTAAACTGCATTTATTGAAGAAATATTAATTTGAAGCCGGTTTGTGTGGTGGTATTTTGTAAAATTCGATTGAATTTTAAAAAACATGTTTTGTTACACTACATTTTACGCTTGTTATGATAAGATTTATTTATTTTTGTAATATTTATATAAGTTTGATTACTGATATTACTTGTTAGTGTATAAAATGTCTTTAATGAGATTATAAAATTGTACAGTGATAAAAATATCGAAAACTTTAGGTGCTAGATAACAGTTACATGTTTTTTTGCTGTTGGCGGAAATGCCCGTTACCACTACCGCCCGGCCTTCGTGGGGGGCGACCGAGCGGTTATGTTGGGTTCACCGTGCCTTACGACCCGGCGTTGAGCCGCCCGGAGAGATGGAAAGAGTCGGGCGACCGCCGGGCCGAGTCCCTAACCTATGTACAACGCATGGCATACCAACTAAAACTCCGCGGTTGCCATTGCGCATTAGGGACGGCTGCGGGCTTCCTCGGACGAAAAGTGTCTAAGTAGTCGTCCGCAACCGCCCCTGCGCGGTGCCGCCTGGTGCGGCCCGTCTCCTTATGTGTGTGTGTGTGGGGGGGGGGGGGGGGGGGGGCTCACCTGCCACGCTGGCGTCCATCACGGGGATCACAACAATGAGCTAAATACGCACAAAACTCAAAACGGACGGCCCCCTGCCGCCCGCCCGTGATCCCCGGTGGCCCCTATTATAGTCGCCTTTTACGACAGGCAGGGGATACCGTGATGGATGATTTGTATACTCTAACCTAATCTAACCTAACAAAACCCCCCGAGGCAATTCTTGTGCGCTGGGTCTTCATACCCAATGCACGCCCATGCGCGGGGGGGCATTGGTCGCGGGCCGAGGCACACAGTCATTGTGTATACCTCTTGGTTGTAAATCACATTGAGGCCTAAAAGGGCCCGCGAACATTTCCTGGCACCCTCTCTTTCCGCCCATCCTGGGAACCTTCCTCCCTTCCCCCACTTTCCCTTCCATATTCCTCCTCCACTACCCTTCCGGGCCCCTGCAGTCGTGAAGCCGGGGGACTCCAGTATCCCATTCGCAGGTTTCCCCCGGTGTTGACTGCAGGATCGTCTACCTAAAAAAAACCTAACCTAACATAGCTAGCGAAATATGGGTGTGATACACCTCTGCCTAACCTTTAAAAAGTAAAAAGGCGTGATGCTATGTATTTAATTCCGGCTAATTGTACTATAGCTTTGGAACCACAGGTGCAGTTTTGTCATGAAAATCATTTCCAGCTGCATCTGTGGGAGGCGTTGAAGCGGCTGTTGGCATCGAAGGGGATAACGGCCGTAGTACAATAATGATTACTCACGTATAATTGTTCCACGACTTCGTTAGACCGCGTCGTGACGTTAGTGGGTCGGTGTCTCTTCTTTCGCAGAAATAGTAAAATCGTCACTAGTATGAGAATGACCACGACTTCGGCAGCAGCTCCGATGGTTAACCAAGGCTCTAAAATAAAAATATCCATATAAAAAAATTTAAGCACTCCCAAGTGCTAACATATTGTCTCATAGGTTGTAAAACCTATATTCGGTGACCAGGATGACCCCATGAGTGTGTTTAAAAAAGCAAGCACTAAAAGGATTCTAAAATGTTCAATTCAAATGTACAAAAAATACAAAATACGTAGTTAATCTCTGCACCACCCTAAGGTTGACTGGGAGAGAATGCCTAATACGGCATTAAGTCCGCCTTTATACATCTGTATATAAAGTGCTTAAATAAATAAATAAAATACCCTGTCTCCCTTGCATAAAGAAGAAGGAGATACAAGAGGATTTTCCTTATGAGAAAAAGTTCGTTATACGTAAATGTTTAAAAAAACCTTTTTTTGTATCAAACTACTTAGTTAAAATTCCTGTTCTTGTCTGTTCATTAAGTAATTCACTGACGAAGCCCGGTGATTGGTCTCCAACGAACCAGTTGAAATGTTGCTTATTTTCCAACATTCATCCATTATTTTCCAATCAAATTCGACAGTACAACGACCACATACCACGACGGACATTGGACAACCACCATCAAATATGTTGTCAAATAGGTATGTTTAACAAACGATTACACTTACTTTTTTCGTTTATCAGCTTTGGGTCATACGAATATTTAATTTTGTTATAAATTTTCCGTATGTAATTGAAAGATTTAGGTATTTTGTGCAAAGTACCACAAAAAAAAACGCTACCGGAATCCGCTTTGTTCAATGGCACGACATTTTCTTGAATTGCAGTTATATGATTTCCGGAGTCTATTCGGCTCATGCTATCTACAAAAAACAATGTAAAATAAGTACCTTATGTTTTAGAACTTTTAGGTAACTACTATATAGGTTATCAATTAAAGGCCAGAACGGATAGGCACATATAGATATTGATCTACTATTAAATGTCTAACTTTCGCGTAAACGAAGATATCATTCTCGCACCTTTAGAACGAAAACGACACAATTCAAAATGATCGAAATTTGAGTTATCGTCATAAAATGACGCCTATCGCCATATCGGGCACAAATTCCAGACTCCGGGCTGATACTGATTAGAAAAACCCAATATCATTTTGCCCGATCCGGGAATCGAACCCGAGACCTCAGCCTTGCAATCGGACCGTAATACAACTCACTGATGTTATGACTTATTAAACAAATATTAACCAAAACTACTTCTGAAGCTCTCCCGGCAACAGTGATCTAGCTACTTACCTGTCTTATTGCAATAATGATTAACTGCGTTGTCCCCGCCATAGCGAATTTCATATATTGTAGAACGTTTATCTGGAACTAAATAACATAATCAAATACAATTTATACTTTACTGGGTGCTGCTCGCGACTTCGCCCGCGTGAAGAGGCTTTCCCGCTATAATAGTCTCTAAACGCTGTACTACAGCCGCTGTAGTGATTCATTGCGGCAACTATACGACACTAACGCCATCTATTTAAAAAAATTACCCTTTCCCTTGGGTCCAGGACGTGATCTACCGGTGTGCTAAATTCCACCCAAATAAAAACAATGAGAGTTTTAAGTTTGTAGGGGCTAATCTCTAAAACTACCAAACCGATTTTGAAAATTCTTTCATCAAACATTTTCAAAACTTTGTAGAGCAGCAAAATTTTTAGGCTAGCTAGTTATTAGTGATATTTTTTCAAATTTACCAACCTGATTTCATACGCAGTATCTTGGGTTCACTTTTGATAACTTGAGACGTTGTGTTTCCATTGATATTTGTCTGCTTTCTAATACAAAATATTTTAGACTCATGGTCAAAATCATGAGCGGTTATAGTATAGACCATATTAAACCTATAAACTGAATTATCAGGGACATAGATATTAATTCCATCTGAAACATATATCGCACGCTTTAGATTGCATAATATAATACATAATATAACATCAAAGGGGTAAACAAACTCTACGGCGTAGCTCTATTTTGTAGCGGGGACTAGGGTGCCTTCAAATTTGCCGCCAGGTGCGGTCAAAGCTTTTTTTTTTTTTTTTTTATTACCTGTATAGGCAGACGAGCTAGCGGCCCGCCTGATGGTAAGCAGCCACCGCTGCTCATGGACTCGGCGATGCCAGGGACACAGACAAGCCGCTGCCTACCGTAGGGACAATACTTTTTATAAGCCTCGTTTGAAGAAGGACAGGTCATAGCGCTCAGGGAACACCGACCGAGGTAGGTCATTCCAGAGCTTACACGTACGTGGTAGAAAGGAACGCTGGAACCGTTCCGTTCGAGAACGGTACGTCTCCAGGTGATAGGAATGAACTCTACTGCGGTGCCGAGTGGTGCAATGGTAGAAAGGTGACGATGGTACCATCTTAAACAATTCCTCGGAGCACTCCCCGTGGAACAAACGATAGAACACACAGAGAGACCCAAAGTCTCTCCGCAGTCCTAACGGCTCCAGTTTGTCCGTGAGATTGGCATCATCGACGATTCGAATAGCTCGGCGCTGTAAGGAGTCAAGTGGGTCGAGCTGGTATTTTGGGACACCTGCCCAGAGATGAGAGCAGTACTCCACGTGGGGCCGGATTTGCGCTTTGTAAAGCGTTAACCTATGACCCGACGTGAAGTACCGCTTGGCTCTGTTCAGGATGCCCAACTTTTTACTTGCCAGTTTGGCTTTATCTTCCAAATGACTCCTAAACTTCACTTTGCTCGAGATTTCGACGCCGAGGATCCCAATACACTCGGACACTTGGAGAGTGACTCCTTCGAATTGTGGCGCCATGACAAAAGGGTCCTTCTTCGCAGTGAACGCGCAAACTTGTGTCTTCGAGGGGTTAAATTGAACTAAGTTCATTTCACCCCATTTGGAGGCCCGCCCCAGAGAGCTCTCGACTTCAGACACAAGTTGAGACCGTCTTTCCTCAATGGAACTTCGAGGGAGATTCTGTTGGCCGATGTATCGCGTATCACTTGTACTATCGTCTGCATAACAATGCATGCTGTCGATAGACAACATGTCATTGATATGCAGGAGGAAGAGTGTCGGCGATAACACCGAGCCTTGTGGAACACCAGCATTAATGGTCTTGGTCTCGGAGCAACAGCCGTCCACTACGACTTGTATGCTTCGACCATCCAAAAAGCTGGCGATCCACTTGCAGAGTTCGTCGGGGATTCCGTAGGCTGGTAGCTGCGCTAGAAGAGCGCCATGCCACACTCGATCGAACGCCTTCGCAATGTCAAGGCCGACCGAAATAGCCTCACCCCCACCATCCAAAGCCTCCACCCAACGGTGTGTGAGGTACACGAGAAGATCACCAGCCGAACGACCATGACGGAAACCGTACTGACGGTCACTTATCAGCTGGTGGTCCTCAAGATACCTCAGTAGCTGAGTGTTTATAACTCATTCCAAGACTTTGGAAAGTAAGGATGTGACAGCAATCGGTCTGTAGCTCGAAGGGTCCCACCGGTCACCCTTTTTGGGGATTGGGTGTACACGGGCAACCTTCCACGAAGCTGGAACCCGATTGGTCTTGTAGGAAAGACGGTAAAGGCGCGTGAGCATGGGGGTCAACTCAGGGGCGCACGTCTTAAGAACCACTGCGGGGATACAGTCCGGCCCACTCGACTTATGGATGTCGAGAAGCCTGAGCTCCCGTCTGACAGCACGCTGACTGATTTTGATTTCAGACAGGAGACTCTCACACCGCGGGATGTTCGGCGGTGTGGCTCCTCCATCATCCAAATTCGAGTTCGAGGCAAAGAATTGAGCCAAGAGATCGGCCTTCTCCTTTGCACTATGGGCCAGGCTGTTATCGTGTTTACGCAGTGGTGGGAGACTGGACTGGCAGAAATTTCCCTCCACAGCCTTGGCGAGCGACCAAAAAGCACGGCTCCTAGAGGGATAGCTCTGGAGTCTCTCGCCAATTCTGCGGATGTGCTCCGCCTTGGCCTTAGCTAGAGCTCTCTTGTTGGATCTAGAGGCGGCGTTAAACTTCCGTTTCTCCTCCTTTTTATTTGGATCCCGACGCCTCCTGGCGTCTTGCCACGCCGCGTATGCGGACTGCTTGAGGCCTAGAAACAGAAACGCGTCCTTTCTTTATGTTCTTGATTTAGAAAGCAGCGGCTGCATCCAACATACGGCCACCTTATATTATCTTTGGCTGGGGCCGCTCTGCTTTGCGCGGCACCTAGCAGCAAATGT
Source organism: Sphinx pinastri (assembly GCA_947568825.1). NCBI lineage: Eukaryota > Metazoa > Arthropoda > Insecta > Lepidoptera > Sphingidae > Sphinx > Sphinx pinastri. The sequence goes on from OX387629.1 coordinate 16,185,595, forward strand.
AAAGCCCTAAGCAATTGTTATAATACCTAATTAAGTAATAACGGTAATGGATGCTACTTAAATATATTTATTTATTTATTTTGGGGTAACAAACAGCTGCACAACAAAATTTACAAAATAATTTATAAAATAACATTTACATAAATGTGCAGCCCACAACATTAGGTATTATTTAACCAACTCAAAGGGTATCCACAGTTTACTACAAAGAAAACAAGCTGCCGTAGGTTGATACAAAAATTAAAAAAAAAAACAAAAGAAACATAAATACTAAAACACAAATGAGAAGGTAGACAATTACAAAAACAACAAATGCTCATTTGCTCCAAATACAGTTATGGCCTTAGATTAATTATATAATTAATCTAAGGTTATGGCGTATAATAATGTCAGGTATATTATAATGTAGGTACTTCTTTACATCTTTTTTTTCCCGACTAACCCTGTATTGTACCTACACGACTCACGAAATAATGGTCATTTTATTTTTCGTGTGTCGTTCGTGTCACCACCGAATCAGGGATATTGTAGATACATTTTTGTTGCTTGTGTATTTATATAATAATTAAGTTTATTAGATGTAAATTAAAAAAAACCAATAATGTATTTAATTAAGTTTTGTATGAGCTAAATTCGGAATATGTTTTGTTCACTAGAATTGCTATAATACGAGTTTGAAGGTGACCTAATTTTACATTTTTAAGTAAATTCGTATGGTTACTACCAACATAATTTTGTTTGTAATTCCATTTATTTTATTTATATATATTTTTATTACACAGGATAGATTTTTGAGATGGGTCAACAAGGGCAGTTACCTTAACCGCTGTAGCTACAAGAAAACTTTCTAAGGAGACTGTCCATCATTTTTGAAGACACAAGATCTGCTTCCACAGATTTAAAAAAAAAGTCTGTTTTTATGCTAATCGATCTTGTTGCTTATAATGATTGAAAGCCTCAATGGGACCATTAAAGTTTTTAGTACTTTTAAGGTCAAAATTACAAAAATCTTTCTCCATTTTGTGGGAAATGTGACCCCAATTTGCATTGAAACTTAACAAAAGTTTGTATTCAGGTTCGATTTTAGTTTTAATTTTTATTTGTAAGTAAAAAAGCTTTATTTATAGTCATTAAATTAAATCTCACTATCCCACCGTATTATTTCGAGAATATCTTTGTCCTGTTAACAATAATTATTAAATCCTTTAAATATTTACGTTTTTTTATTATTAAATTATTGTTACTCACTGTAAAAATCTTTATCCCGAATCAGGGGCTGCAAGTTCACGAACTTACAAGCAGAGCCAAATTCTATCACGAATTAGCGTTCAAACAAGAGGTCCACAAATAAATTAATATAAAAAAGAACGGGTTGCACTCTGGAAGTACCGGCAGAAATGAAAACTTGAACATTAACGTTGTGCATTTCTGAATATTTTGGAATGGTTAGGGAATAATTTCGCACGAATTGCTTTATTTATCAGTATAAAAGTGCATTTATGTGGTTAAATACAATATTTATTTATTGCGCTATCTTACACAAAAATGTTAATTTCCCTATCTCTTTATAAATCATAATTTTAAAAAAGAATATTAAGCTCTTTTGTACTCGTGCCGTAGCAACGCTGGGGAAATAAATAAAAATGTAGTCGTTTAAGAATTATAGCTTCTACGCATTGTATTTAAGGTTCATATTAGGAAGGTATGGTAAAACCTCCTACGCATTCGATCGGGGTCACGTGATGCTGACGCGAGTTTAACATTTTATACCCATTCCAAAAGTGCTAAAGAAGTTTCCACTTCAAAAATTAACGAAATTAAACTACAGAATTCATGCATTAAATAAATAACAAAATACCAATATTCTTCAAAAGCTTTCAAGCTGATATCACGGTTAGTAATATAATATTTAAAAAATCTTAGTCTTAAAAGTATTAAGATGCCGAAATAGGGGACATTTACCTTACTATGTTGTGGTAAAATGTGGAACTAAATTCTTGTACTGACAACGTTAACATTAAAATGAAAAAATCAAGGTGGCCCAAAGCAGATTTTTATTTTCCATGTCAGGCTATAAAATATTATTAGAGGTACTTTTACGCTGAGTCAAAAATTACTCACTCAGCTCGTGGCGCATACGGTAAGGTCTAGGTCGTTCTGAACTAGGATTAATACAGGAAAAGTGCAATGCGTCGCCTAAGTCATACTCAATGATGTTGTCACTATGATCGCTATCTGAAAACAAATCAATTAAAACTTTTTAAACTTTAATAAACTTTATTGAGCACCAGAAATTAGAGATAGGTACAGATTACATTGTGGTAAACAATCTCCTGAACTAGGTACCTACCCATACCCCATGCCCATACCTGCAAGTCAGGAGAGAGTTCCTTCCTTATATCTAAATATTTTAAACAATAATAACCGGTGAGCATACATACATACATAGTATCACGTCTCTATCCCATAGGGGTAGGCAGAGACCATGGATTGCCACTTTGCTCGATTCTGGCACACCACTTTCGCTTCCTCTACCTTCATCAATCTTTTCATGCATTCCCGCCGGTTCAGGGTACTTTTGACCTGGCCCTTACTTAGAAAACCCTTACCGGTGAGCAATTAGTTAATTATATTTATAATTGATAATTATGACTTTGCCTGTTTCACAAGCAGCTTCACAAGTTTCAATGTTTCAAGTAAATGTTATTTGTCAGACAGACAGTATTAAAAAGCCAATGTAGATAGTACTCATTTTGTGAACAATTATTTTGAAACACAGATTAGGGTGTGACTTTTGTATTTAGTCGGCTTATACATTTATGTAACGAATATTATTTAGGTACTTAAAAGTTGTGTAACAAGCCTTAAAAAAATCCTTTATAAGCATAATATACCTATAGGTAGGTAAGTAGGTACTAGTGATGTAACGAATGTTCGATTTCTAGCATACGCGAATGCGAATACGAATATTTGTCTCAAACACTCGCGAATGCGAATATGGGATTAATATTTAGCGCCAAAATGGTTTATCGTACGTTGCATGAAATTAGCTGATTATAGAGTTTTCGATAAATAATTTTGAGATGAAGTATAATTTAAAAAATACATTTGATTCGTTAAGTTGCGATTATGTAAATATCCATCAACTTTTTTAAACAGGCACAGCAAAGAGACCCTACTGCACCTGACCGTAACCGTAGTGAAGTCCAGATAGATTGGCCTATTTGAGATATGTCAGCGACTTTCGTTCTTTACGCATCTCTTCATATCCAATTTGATCGCGTACAGAAACACCGAGCATAGCCGGGCCTCTTCGTAGCTCGCTGAGTGACTATGAGCCGTCTTGGGTGGCCCGTAATCGGAGGTCACGTCTAAAGCCGTACGTCATCACTGGTAACACACATTGATTGAAGACTTTTGTCTTCAAGCACTAAGGTATTTTGGATGAGAAGACTTCGCCTAGTTCAAATCAAATCATTTATTTGTAAATGTAGGTACATATTTACAATAGATGATATAGTTAAATTTAGTCCGCTACATTTTACTTAATATACAAGTATACAAAGTTTCTCGAACGCTGCTCATCCGAGTTGGTTTTGACTTTTGTTTTTAAGTTGGACCTGCCTAACTGGACCGAACTGAATTAGGCTATCTAGTACAAGTGTCTTAGATAGACATATTCATAGATAACTTCGAGAGTTGCGTTCTCAACACTAATTGGCATAATGCGCAAAAAATGAGCATTGGACAAGATTTTGGTCTTGTACATTTTAAGGCCTACCAGGTGGGAAACTCGGTTAAGGTATGGAGCATAATGCCATGGTCCTCAAATGATTCTGCTAAGAAATCAATATCTTCGGCAAAACAAAATTGAGTAATGTACTCGCCATTGAAGCTAATTCCAAATCCTTTTTAATCAAGACGTTTGGAAATATAGTCACGGTAAAAGTATCTATGCAGTATAATGACTCAGCCCTGTCCTTGAAATAATTATCTACAGCCGCGCGGTACGTAAATACGCGATAAGGCTTCCCGCTACAGTATTTTAATTTCGTTTACCTACTTCAGTTTCTTTTTAGTTTTGTAATTCTAAATATTATATTTTTCAATTGTCATCAATTTATTACGTATTTATTTTTTGAAAAAAAGTTGTACACCTGTGCTTCCTCGGCCGCGTCTCAGCGCGGAATGACAGCCCAAAATTGGAAAATGTATGAAGACATTCAATTCAGGTTATATTTTTTCTCATAACTGGAAAAGTATTTAAATTGACTTAAAAAATAATTAGCCATAAAGCGAGAAGACTATATAGGCCATCATATTATTTCGGTTTTATATTAAAATATTCATTAGTTTTAGGTATAATGGTTCCGATTCAGACCCTATTTTTCGTCATTTTCAGCGATTATAGCTCCAGAATAAACGTATTTACGTGATAATATTGTATGGGAGCATACAATTTCTATATGCGAAAAGCAAAGAGGAATGTTTAATCTTTATTTATATAATGGCTAATTCTCTAATTTCGATCCAATTTGGGTAAAATGGAGAGAAATTTTAGATTTTGAATTTTTTGGGGGTAAATGAAAATATAGACATATATTAATATCATATACATAGATCTTCCAATTGCACCGAATAATAACGGAGATATAGGCCTCTGAAATTTTTATTTGTGACGGTAATGATTTTTTGATTAATGGTTATGACTATTTTGTGACGGTAGTGAGATAGTGTTTATTGGTAATGACTTTTTAGATGACTTATGATATTATTTATCTTTTGATAATTGAAAAATCAATCACTAGCTATATCTGATGGTTTAATTTTCATTATAGAAATCCTTTGTGGTCCTATAAATGAAATAATATTAATAAACTAAAAGTTAAAACCAATTTTCTAATCATTAATAATGAAAAATCTTTAAAATCAGTCTTTGTAACTTCTACGCATACGTCTCAACAATAATAATCATGTAAGTAAATATTAAATGTTCAACCTATTAAAGTAGTTTTTAAAAATTACAATCATAAATATGTGCTTTATAAGCAATTTTTCAAAAAATATATAATATATTTTCTAACAAATCTTCTACACTTCTTCTGTATATGAATTTACTTACGCTAAATCTCACATTCGTCCTTGCGCGCTATGTGCTTAAAACGGGGTTCAAAGTTTTTTATTTACGTAATTATATATATGTAGATTAGGTTCTAGCTATATAATTAATTATCTTTAGTTATATCAATTTGTATTTACATTATTTTATTTCTATGAAATCATAAAACACGGAGACCTTATATTTTGCAAAACGTCTCTTAAAAACACAAATGAGATAATTAATCAATTAATTAGATATTAATATTTTTTAAACATACGTTTGAAACATAAAAATGGTTAACCTACGTGGTATATATAGGAAGGAAAACCAATAATGATTTCTTATATTTGCGCGAATGTTCGACATTGAAATAACACTACGCAACGGATTTATTCGCGATAAAGTTGTTAATTCAAGTACTCCCGACGTTTCAAAGACTTTACAGACTTCATGGTCATGGAGCTAACTGAGGTGTTCGTCGTCCGAAAAGTTAATGTTACAATGTCTACCTTCATTTTTGGATTACAATTTTAAAACACAATTGTTATTGACGCAGAAGGATCTGGTCTGGCAGTGGGTCTTTTGGGCTCCGATTTAATAAGATATATATTTGTGGCATGTGCAAGCTTTTTTAAATTTCAATAGCCTCGTGAATCATCCTAGGTAGGAATCGGTGTTCTTTGGCAAGGAGTTGTGGTTTGTCGAATGACATAAATGTTCAGCAACTGCAAATTTCGTAGAGCGTCAGTGTTTCACGTCAGCTATATGTTCTTTTACGCGGGTCCCTACATTTATTTTTATTTGGCTGACATAAGCTCCAAATTCCACGCTGCCATCGCAGAAACCGAGTTAAACCACCCACAGTTGAACGTGTCCCGATCGTACTCCCATATGTAAGAGGAGCCACTGACCAGAATACCTATATCTTGAAGCGTGCTCCAATCTAAAATCTGATTAAACCATTTATTATTTCTTATCGGAGAAAATAACCGCCATAAAAAGTAGCCTATGTGTTAATCCAGAAAATGGTCTGACCGTGTGCCAAATTTCATCCGAATCTCTTAAGTTGTTTCTGCGTTTATAATATTACTAAGATTTCAGGATCACCACCATCGGATTACATTATCGTCATATTAAAAACTGATGGTAAATTGTGGTAATGACAAATTAGTAATGGCATTTTGGGTTATTTTGATTATTTATCTCGTTATTTTTAATAATATATCAATTTACTTGATATGATATTAAAATAGTCCTAAATAGGACGTTATAGAAGTAGAAATATTTTTTTTATCATTTATTACCCTAAAATTTTGCCGTTATGGTGAAGCCGTTACGCTGTACTCGAGTGGCAAAAATAAACACTGAGAGTAGCCGTCCACGCTCCATAATTGTACAATTTGCGTCTCAAAGTGGCCGGGATCAACTACGAGCATCGGTTATTAAACATAATAAAGCGAACCCCTCAAATAAGTTGAATAGCGCTGACATTGGTTTCTCTTGCAACAAAACACCTATCTACGTTACGGAACATTTGTCTCCTGCAAATAAAGCTCTCCATGCTGCTGTTAGGGTAAAGGCCAAAGAAAAAGGTTTCAAACACGTTTGGGTGAGAGGCGGTAAAATTTTTGTGCGGAAGGATGATGATTCAGCTTACATCGTTATAAACAATATGGACTCTACAGAAAAAATTAAATAGGTTAAGGTACCATATAGACTTATGTAAGCATATTGTAATTAGATGATTATATATGTTTATTACTAAATTCGCTAGTCTGCAAATATATTTTCAAAACTGTAGAGGCTTGCGATCTAAGAGCCATAACTTTTATAGAAACGTTTGTTGTAATAACTATGATGTTATAGTGTTAGTAGAAACCTGGCTAAATGGTTCAGTGTTTGATGGGGAACTGTTTGATGACAGATACGATGTTTACAGGAGAGACAGGGAAAGTGCCGGGTATAACAGTAGTAAAGAGGGTGGCGGGGTGCTAATAGCAGTTTCAAAAAGGTTCAAATCTTACCGAGTAAAGCAGTGGGAGAGTAAATGTGAAGATCTATGGTTAGTCATAGAAAGTGCTGGGGTTTCTAATGCTCATAGATTGACTTTATGTGCAGTTTATCTACCTCCTCCTGTAAGTCGAGTCTCTCTTGACGAATTTATTTCTAATTCAAATTCCATTTTTGAACACATAAACCCATGGGTCTGTATTCTGGGAGATTTTAACCTTAGTAATATTAATTGGAAAGTTCAGAATAATAATTGTCCTAACCACGGCGTATTGCCATACGTTTGTCATGCTTTTCTAGATTTTTTGAATATTAACAAACTTGAACAACGTAATTATGTGTCAAATACTGGTCGCACTCTTGATCTCGTACTGACTGACATCGATTCGTGTTCTGTGAGCCATGCCCTTATGCCGCTGAGTAGTGTTGAGCAAATACACCCTCCTTTAGACATAGTATTATCCTTTAAAAGAAAGCATAGTCTACCGTACAATACAGGTTTTTGCAAGCAAAATTTTTACAAATCTGACTACAATCTTATCCGTAAAGCGATTGAGGACATTGACTGGCTTGAGAGAATTGGTAAGCTCGATAACGTCAATGATATGTTAGAAAAATTTTATGAGATATTATATTCTGTTATACAGTAAAACGTACCTGTCCATAGGAGAAAAAATAATCGCTATCCTTGCTGGTTTAACAAAAATCTTATAAAATTACTACGTGAAAAAGCTAAATCTAGAAAACGGTTTAAACAATATGGGAATCCCTTGGATGAGATTGAGTTAAAGTTAGATGTGAACGACTGGCTAACAAATGCTACAACAATTATTTAGATACCTCTGAACAATTAATAACACAGAACCCAAAATTATTTTGGTCACATGCTAATACAAAACGTGGTAATTCCAATGTGTATCCTATTTCTATGTCAGATGGCTCACAGCACACCTCTGATGGAACCGAGATCTGCGATCTGTTTGCCACATATTTCTCATCGGTTTACACCCCTGATGATGGAAATGATTCCATAGAGGATTTTATAGATTTAAATTTTATTGCCGCTAACAGCCAATCCTTGACAAGTCATATTATAGACTACAATAATTTGTTAAAAGTGTTGAAAAATCTTAACACTTCCAAAGGAGCTGGTCCTGACGGTATTCCACCAATTTTCATTCAGTCTTGTGCATCAGTTTTGGTCTCACCTCTTCTAATTATTTTTAACAAATCCTTAACCACAGGGGTTTTCCCATCGAAATGGAAAATTGCTAAGGTAGTTCCGATTCATAAAACCGATAGCAAGGAAATTGTGTCAAACTACAGGCCTATTTCAATCCTATCTGCTTTCGCCAAGGTTCTTGAATCTCTTATTTGCCAGATAGTAAAGCATCATTTTAAGTCCAGTCTTACTCCTCATCAGCATGGTTTTGCTGAGGGCAGGTCCACAGCTACTAACCTTGTACTTTTTACTGAGGCCATATCAAAGGCCATGGATGCTGGGAAACAATGTGATGTTATATACACGGACTTTAGTAAGGCATTCGACAAAGTTTCCCATAGTATATTAAATTATAAATTGTCCCTATATGGCATCGCTGGTCCCTTATTCGAATGGTTTAAGTCATATCTGAATGATAGGTCCTTTTATGTTGTGTTAAATGGTTTCCAATCTTGTATTCGTGATATTACGTCAGGTGTACCCCAAGGGTCTCATTTGGGTCCAGTGCTATTTAGTTTATTTGTCAATGACATCCCTATTTGTTTTCAGTTCTCTGAACCCTTCATGTATGCCGACGATTTGAAATTCTTGCGAACAATATCCTCCACAGAAGATTCCATGTTGTTACAAGCAGACCTCAATAGGCTTGTGCAATGGTGTGATAGGAATAAAATGTATTTGAACCACAAGAAATGTTCACGTGTTACTTTTTCGAGAAATTTAAATCAGATAAGCTTTGATTACATTATCAACGGAGACCCTATTCAATCTGTAGAAGAAATCACGGATCTAGGTGTGATATTTGACAAAAAGTTAACATTTATTCCTCAACTAGAAAAGATTATAAAAAAATCGACAAAAATGTTGGGTTTTGTTTTAAGAAATGGCAAAATATTCCGTAAATCCAAAACTAAAATATTACTTTATAACAGTCTTGTCCGCAGTGTATTGGAATACTGTAGCGTCGTTTGGCGTCCACATTATGCTACCCATTCTTTACGATTGGAGCGTATACAAAAACGATTTTTGTGGCACCTAGCTTTTGCAGCTGGAAAAGCAAACAAACTGCCTTCCTACAACAGCAGGTTAGAGTTTTTCTATATGTGTTCTCTCACTAAGCGCAGGGATTTATTAGATATGTTATTTTTGTTTAAAATTTTTAGAAATAAAATAGACTGCCCTCGTATTTTAAGTCTATTTAGTATACGCGCTCCTAGTAGAATTCCTCGCAACCCCATCACACCTCTTTACCCGCCACCTCGTAAATCAGTTGCCGGCGCCAACTCTCCTGTGCCACGGTTATGTAAAATTTTAAATGATTGTAGTGACCTTGTTGATATCCATTTTGACAAAAAAGGCTCGTACTATAAAACCATTTACTTATATTTTGCTAATAAAGCATAGTCTTAGCCAGAATATAATTAAATAAGATATACATAAGTTTTCATTTTAGTTCATTAGTATTAAAACTTTGTACCTATTAGCTAAAACATATTGAAATTACACGTCCTATTGTATGCTGTGATTACCTTAGTGTGGTTGTGCATTTAGCTTGATCTATATTTGTATAAGATTATTGTAAATGTTTCAATGTGACAATTGTTGGTAACCCAAATAAATAAAAAAAAAAAAAAAAAAATAGTCCACTAACACGTGACAAAGCTAAATTTCAAGGGCAATTTCGTAAAAATATCTCCCAGCTTGAGTGTAAGTGTTTCTCTCTCAAGATCTCAGGGTCGACTGAGCGCTAAAGAAGCGTCCGGGGCGAAGGGAACGTGAATAGTCTGTACATATAAAATTATATTTTTGCATTTCTTTCTCTGCTTACGGTGATGACCTTTTTTCCAGTGACAAAGACAAATATATTTTTATTTTATTTGTGTATGTTTCAAAAATATAAAAAGGCAGGGAAATAACTTCTAAGTAATCGTTTAATAAAATGATTATACTTTAGATATACAAAACTGTAAATTGTTAAAGATATTAAACGATATTCTTTAGAGTTCAACTTATGGACCCTGATGGTGGTGACATTTGCGGGTATAATTTGCAATTTTTCAATTTGTCTTTAATCCTTTGATTTATTATTAGAGAGTACTGCGTAGTTAAATGTATTACGATCAACTAATAGTCATTGAAACTCCGAAAATATAGATACTTATTTTTTTATACGGCCGAACATCAAATTGGCGCGAAATCAGAGAATCACCATATACCAAGATCTCCTCATAAACATCACTCCTGATTCAATAAATGGTACCTCAAAACCATGGATATTTGTAAATGCGCCGCGTAGGCATAACTTGCGTTCCGACCGTTTGTATGAAGATGTTCTACTGTATATCTGTGTACTGTGTTATTACTATCACAATCTAATGAACAATGTAAAATTTTGTGAACATATCGACTTGGCTTGTAACCGCTAACCGGACCGCAGCTGTGCAGTGCCATACTCGAGCAGTGTCAATCTATAGTCTCTGCCTACCACTATGGGATAGAGGTGTAATACTATGTACTATGTAAGTACTTATTCGTCGCGTCTCCCATTTATGTAAATATTTAATGTACCCACATAGACACGGAAAACCGATTTTATTGTACTTACTTACGGCCGGTCTCAATAACTTATCACAGTCCACAGATAACAAACAGTTAAAATGCTTACTTTTGGTGGTTATCTGAGTTTCTAAATACTAAGATAGTAAAGAATTGATATTGAAATAGCAGCAACAGTTAGCGTAACTTTTGCTGTCGAGGTAGATATCAAACTCCAGTTAAATGTTAGTAGGTTGTTGACGCCAGCCGTAATAGATTATAACTTACTGGAAGTTTCTGCAACGGTAATGCACAACACACAAACCAATAATAACAGATACATATTGAACAACATAGAGTTGATAACAAATAACACTTGTGTATACTTTATTGAAAATGTTACACTGAATTTGGCTGATGGCATAATATTTTCTGCAGTTTATTACGCATCGATTATGAGGATTGGCGTAAGTCGTGAGCATCAGCGGGTATTACGGGGTTATCCTCGGATGTATGGTCAGAAGTGAAACTAAACAGTCACTTGCGTTATGGTAGCCATTACAATTCCTGTAAACCAGGAACGATAAGTAGGTATGTATGTACCTACTATAGCCCGAATTTGTTGTAGCCTCTGGTATGGGAAACCTACCTAATAGGTACCGTATATAAGGGGTGGGGGGGATTGGGGGTCCGGACTCCCCGTTACTTTACAAGAAAAATAATTCGGCCCACATGTACACTTAAACACCACTGAAACTAAAAATGCGTACTACGATATAACTTATTAATTACGTGACATTTGTTGAAATTAGGTTTTAGTGGTGTCATGGGGTGGCACGAACCCACGCTACGCCATTGACATTTTGGTATCCTAGGACCCCCCTGTGAAAGAAAACTATAGCTACGCCCGTTTACCTCCCATATATTTTGCCGGTAAGTAACAATGTGCATGTACTGTTTTATTTCTGATCGAAGGTCGTTGTAGCCAATATAATCACTAAGTATTCAGTGGCGTAACTATAGGGTGGAATGTTTCACAAAATGCCACACGACCTGCCGTCAGGGGACCCCTAGATCTTATAAGGTATTGGGTGATTTGTAGGTTTGAATTTCTTCAGCTGCTTATATGGCTGTCTATACCTATAACATAGGCCAGTCGCTATCGTAATAATTTTGCGTCGGCGGCGGTCGCATGTAACTGACAAAATTAATAATCGCCTGTCGCTTCAAGCTTGTTGTGTAGTCTGTACGTACCATTATTCCATAAAGGAAAAACTAATCAATATTTTGTTTTATTTCACAGAATATATTTTACCCTATTCTAACACTGTTAGTCATTTATGATTGTCCATAATTACATTTTCCTTGTTACTGATAAAACAAGTGTTTTTTTTTATATAATTGTAAAACTAAGATTATTGCACGGCTGGGTTTAACTATTCGGTTGCCCCGGCCCGGAGTCCCGCAAGGCTCCGCTCTTTCCCCTTTTCTATTCTCGCTATACACCAGCGATATCCCTAAACCGAAGAACGCCCATCTGGCGCTCTTTGCGGATGACACTGCAATCTACGCCTCACGTAGAAACCCCGACAATGTGGTGCGCACTTTGCAGGCCGCCGCCGACAAGCTCGGCGAGTGGTTCCGCAAATGGCGAATCACCGTCAATCCCACAAAGAGCCAGGCTATCCTGTTCACTTTGAAACGGAGAGTCCATGTGCCTCACAACTCAGTCCACATGTCCAACCAGGTTATCCCCTGGACGGACAAAGCCAAATATTTAGGAGTGACCCTTGATCGGAGGTTGACCTTCATACCACACGTAAATGCGGTACGCGCGCGAGCCGCATTCGCGATGAGCCAACTGCATTGGCTCATAAATAGGAAAAGCAAAATGTCCATCCGCAACAAGATTAGGATCTTTACCACGTGTATTAGACCGATCATGACATACGCGTCGCCCGTGTTCGCCCATATACCGCCTGCTCGTCTTAAGCGTATGCAGGTATTGCAGAATATTTTTCTTCGACACGCTCTTGGTGCCCCGTGGTACGTTCGCAATCGCAACCTCCACGTGGATACCAATATGCCGACCATCAGGCATTTCATGCAAATGACCAGCAAACGCTACTTCGATCGGGCGGTAAATCACCCAAATACGTTAGTCCGCAAAGCGTCAATATACACTCCATTCGACCGCGCCAAATGGAGACGGCCGCGTTCAGTCCTAACCGATCCAGAGGACGATATCACTCTGGCCATTCGCAGTAAGAACGAGTTCCTAAAACTCCTACACTCCACACGACCGCAATTCCGTCCTCGCCGCCGAGGACCTCGCCGCGTTCCCCGTCGCCCCCCCGACCCTCCTAACAGTTCCGGCCCGCGTGCCGACGAAATAAATGGATAGGATTAGGTTAAACCCCAATCTTCCCCACTAAACGCTGATGTCTCATCCTCTCCCAGTGACCGTCCTGAGCCGAGGTCCGTAACCCGTTAGTGGGTTGCCCTCAGCATGGTCACTTAAATTAAAGGGTTGCGAGTGCCTAAAGCGCTCACCCTAAAGTCCGGTTTGTTTGTATAAGCCGACCCTCGTCAGGCTAACAAACGATAGTCAGGTTAAAAAAAAAAAAAAAAAAAAAAAAAAGGTTGCCCCGGATGTGATAGGGAGCGAGTTTATAGATATATTGCGTACAAATTCTAAATTCCAGTCTGATACTGCAGAAAAATAGAATCCGGGTTGATTTGCTCGATCCGAAATTCAAACCCGGGACCTCAGGGTGGTTGGTAGTCGTATCGCGTACGCAATTCAACTGTGCCACTAAGGCAAAAAAATCAAAATATAAATTAATCATTCATCCTACTAATATTATAAATGCGAAAGTTTGTAAGTATGGATGTATGGATGTCTGGATGTATGGATGTTTGTTACTCTTTCACGCAAAAACTACAGAACGGATTTCGATGAAATTTGGCACACGGGTAGATTATGTCCTGGATTAGCACATAGGCTACTTTTGATCCCAGGAAAATATAAAGCGGGACTTTTATCCCGGGAAAACTCATTCACGCGGGCGGAGCCGCGGACAAAAACTCGTATTACATAAATATGGAGCGGAAACATCTTACTGTGGGGTATCATCTCTACACCACTGTGGGGTGAGTGGAATGGTTATGTTGGTTTCACCGATCTTACGGCACAATGTCGACAATCGGGAGTATAACATCATCCGAGCGAGCATTGGACATCGGCATACCAACCAAAACCCGCGGTGGCCTTCTTCGGCGCATACGGGACGGCCCCGGGGTATCTTGTTGCACGAAGATAGCTGCACGGAGCCGTCTCGGCGCAATGCCGTATTACGGCCCCTCTCTAAATGAGGGGGGCTAAGAAGCCCCGACCTCCAAAGCACGCCTTTGGCGTCTACGACTGCAGGCGACCGACCACCCGCAATGTCGTCCACCTCGGAGTCGCATAAATTGGAGTAGCAGCCCCCCACTGCTCGCCCCGTGACTCTCTCAAACCCCATTTACTCTTTTTTTTTTTTTGGTTTCGCGGAGAAAGTGCGTTACCACTACCGCCCGGCCTTCGTGGGGGGCGACCGAGCGGTTATGTTGGGTTCACCGTGCCTTACGACCCGGCGTTGAGCCGCCCGGAGAGATGGAAAACGTCGGGCGACCGCCGGGCCGAGTCCCTAACCTATGTACACCGCACGGCATACCAACTAAAACTCCGCGGTGGCCATCTTCGGCGCATTAGGGACGGCTGCGGGCTTCCTCGGATTAATGTCTAAGTTTTCGTCCGCAACCGCCCCTGCGTGGTGCCGCCTGGTGCGGCCCGTCTCCTGTTGTGGGGGGGCTCAGAAGCCCCCGCGCACCGAAGGACGCTCTCAGCGTCAACGGCAGCGTGAGGCCTACCTGCCACGCTGCCGTCCATCACGGGGGTCGCAACAATGTGCTAAAAGATACACAAAACTAAAGACGGACGGCCCCCTGCCGCCCGCTCGCGACCCCCGGTGGCCCCTATTAGTCGCCTTTTACGACAGGCAGGGGATACCGTGGTGGAATTCTCCAAACGCCCCCAATCCACAGGGCGGGAGACGCCGGTCAGTCGTCCCCCCGGCGCCTCCTTCGTCTCTTCTGACGGCGGGAGGGATCTTCGCGCTCACGATCCCTCTCGGCACTCTCCTTCTGCGAGACGACCACCTCGCAGAAGTGTGCCACCGCACGCCAGGCTTCCCGACTGCCGACCATGGTAGCGACCACGGCCGGCAGCGAGAGATCTCCCCCGACGACTGCTCTGAGAGCGCTGCGCTCCTCGTCCCAGGCTGGGCAAAACTCCAACGTGTGCTGGGCCGTATCCAGTGGGCAGTTGTCACAATGGTGACACACGGCCGACACCTCTGTGCCTACAATACGACACAGATACTCACCGAAGCTACCATGCCCGGTGAGTACCTGTGTCAATCGAAATGTAGCCGGGCCGTGGCGCCTGTCTAGCCACTCGGCAAAGACCGGGCGCACTGCCGCTACGGCCCTGAGCCCCGCTGACGGGGTCTCCAGCCTGAGACGCCACTCCTCCACGGCGGCTCGCCGTAAGGAGGCCCTCATGGCCTCCACCTCCTTCAGGGACGCTGCCCGCGACTGAACGCCTCCTCCCGCCAATGAAAGGCATCGGACAGGGATTTGGCGTAAACCCCATTTAGTCTGGGTTAACTCGCAATAAGGTGATGCTGTGTGTATAGTGGGATTGGAAGTGCATTGTTCATTATGAGCTTGTACCATCGGGCAGAACCATCGACTCGGATCTCTCCTGCCAACAACTATACATCTTTAGCCACTCAGCAAAAATTAGAAAGTTTGGCCGGAAGCTGTTAATGCATCCACCACATTAGCCCTGACCTTGCACCTCCAGATTTCCACCTGTTTCGGTCTCATCAGAATTCTTTAGGCAGTGTCAGGTTAACATCAAGAAAGGACTGCCAAAATTACTTGTTGTGCTTTTTTGATCAGAAGGCCCAAAATTTCTACAGTAACAGTACACTACCAGTGCTTACATTCGTATAAATGAACAAGATACTGGATCTCTATAACAGGGCTTCCCAAACTTATTTGTACCTACTGTGACGCCCTTGAGAATTTGCCATTTTTTTATGACGCCCCTCAATGCACCCCCCCGCCCCTCCCCCGCCTCGGGCTAATAATACCTACCAGTTTTAATAATAGCCTAATAACAGGTTATCAGGAAAACACTATTTGGACATTTATAATTTTTATCTACACTATAATAAAGCAGTATAACCCGTGTGTCGGTACATTGAAAGAAATTTGATAAAAAAAGAAAGGGGGTGACTAAAGAAGAGTAATGGAACACGAATAAGTGATTTGTTACTGCACATCTCCGAAACTATTGCACAGACTTCGATGAAATTTGGTTAGAATTTTAGGCCCGTTTTTATACATGTCCTTTGCGTGCACAGACTACTTAGAGATACTACGTATTTGCGTGTGTATGTCAATGATAGTCGCCAACTTTCTCTCTTGTCAACTTGACAAGTCCAAGTGACAAGTGACAACTGACAACGTCAGTCGAAACTCGAAGACACATGCGGAACGGGCATGTTGTTTACAATCGTATAACCTAAGAAATGAAAACAATCCGTAACTATTAATATAGCTGAAAATGGTGAAACGTGTAAGTATGGAAGAGTAATAAATGTGTTTTAAATCTACAGCGTTACTTTGTTGTGGATTTTATAGTGTTTCTTTTCTTTTTGCTATGTTTAACTAATTTAACGTGTAGCAAAACATTTTAAGGATATCAAGACGTCTATTTCTGAAGATGATGAGAATGCGGCGATTCTCAATGAAAACGGGAAGCGCCCTGCCGACGACCAAAACAAGGACACGAAAAAACGTGTTAGAACCAAAAGTCTATACCGACAACCGACAGTCAACGAACTGAACAGGCTTCAGGAGACAGAGAATTTGTTCAATTCAAACCTATTCAGGTTGCAAGTAGAAGAAATATTACAAGAAGTTCAAATAAAAGAGAAAACAGGGAAAAGACTTCAACAATGGTTTACAGACTTTAAAACACATTTGGAAATTATTCCAAACGATGACACTGAATATGATTTATCAGAACCAACATTAGTAAAGAAATTGAAAGTGAAATTGCCTGTATCCAATGAACTGTCAAAAACAAGATGCATGTTTAAATTTTATAAGTTTAAGGATGTTCGCATTGTAGGTTCATATGCCTTGGGATGTTCGATAAACTCTAAATTAAGAATAGATTTACAAATATCTGTACCGGCAGACACTTACACCAAAAACGACTCCATCAACTACAGATACCATAAAAAACGTGCAGCATATTTGGCATTCATTGCATCTCATGTATCAAAATCAGACAGCATCCAAGATCTACGGTATACATGGGTTGACGGAAGTGACACTAAGCCTGTTCTAGATTTCACGCCTAGCGGAAAACTGGGAAATTATTTGTCTATCCGTATCAACTTAGCTTGTGACGAAGAGAGCTATAAGCTCCACAGATTTAGCCCTGTGCGTAACAATGTACGCGAGGCGTGGCTAATGAGTTCCAAAGGTGAAAGTGCAGATATTGGTCCTCCAACGCCATACTACAACAGTTCCGTGCTCTGTGATTTGACAGCGGAAGCTAATCAGGAACTACTCAATGAGATATTATTAAAGAGTGAGAATTTAAAACAGGCCATAATATTATTGAAGATTTGGCTCCGTCAAAGAGATTTACTGGTGGCAGGACATGTGATTAATTTGATTGTTGCGTATTTTGTACAGAATAAGAGAGTCAACAATATCATGAGCAGCTATCAGATTGTTAGGAACATTTGGATTGCATTAAGTAAGTTTGATTAAATCTATACTATCTTTACTAATATATAAATCTGAAGGGTTTGTTTGTTTGTTTGTTTGTTTGAATGCGCTAATCTCAGGAACTACTGGACCGATTTTGAAAATTCTTTCAATAATAGAAAGCTACATTACTCCTGAGTGCTATAGGCTACTTTTTATCCCGGAAAAACTTTTCCACGCGGGCGGAGCCGCGCGCAATAACTAGTATTGAATATAATATTATCACACTAATACAAAATTAAATATGTTACCCATATTACATTATAAATGTAGAAGTTTGAGAAGTTGTTTGATGGTTATTAGGGTTATCAAATCAATGAATAGCTAACCCAATACATGGAAAGCAATTTTATTGTAAACTGTCTCTTAAAATGTACATAAAAATATTTGTCTATTACAGAAACATCAGAATGGGACACAAAAGGCATAAGTTTAAATAAGAGTACAGACACACCAGCTCTCGAGGAGTTCCACCAGCATTTCCCAGTAGTGTTTATTGATAAGACAGGCTACTACAACATATGTTGGCAAATGTCTAAAGGAATATACTATGCGTTGAGGAGAGAGAGTGTCCTTGCTGTGGATATGCTAGATAATCCGAAGATTAACAGCTTTCTACCACTTTTTATGATTCCTGTGAAGCCTTTGATGAAATTTGATCATATTTTGCGGTAAGATCTTAGTTGAGATTCAATCGTTTTTTTTTAAATTCTTCCTTACATTGTATAAAACAAAATCGCTCGCCGGTTTTGTACGCGATAAACTAAATAACTACTGAATGAACTTCAAAGAAATTTGGTATGGTGATATTTTGAGACTCTCGGAAGGTTTTGGACAACTTTTTTTGCTGGGAAAATATATAGTGGGACTTTTATCCCGGAAAAACTCTTTCACATGGGTGAATCCTCGCGGATTTTTTACACGCGTAAAAGTACTATACTATACTAATAATTATATTAAGAAACAGTTTGGTCTCTCATTTGATGGTAGGCAATTGCTTATAAACTATTGAACACTACCATGCCTCCAAAATAAAATGTTGGTTCCTGAATCTGTATTAAAGTTGGTCTATGTTTCCCCAATATTTACTATATGTTGATTTGCACATTGAATAAAAGTTTGAGACCATTCTACATAATTACCTTAATTCAGGTTCAAAAATCTTGAAAACCTCAAGAGCATTGTTATCAACAAGTCACCAAAAGAGGCGAGGCTCTACTACGGTCTGGATACTGTCGCCCTGGTGATTGAGTCAGTACTATCATTGCTGATCAAAGGTCTGGGCAACAGAGCGGACCTGATACAGCCTTTGGTTAATGCCGACTTCTCCTGGCCCGTGACGAAAAAACCTGACAAAGAAGGGTAAATGATCTTTATTTATATACTTATTTGCATACATAAATATATATATATATATATATATATATATTTATGTATGCTTATATATGTCGGAGACAGCGTCGGCCGATAGGTATACGTAGGCACACATAATAAAAGTCACAAACGAATTATCTGTTCAACTCACTATTTATTGTTCGTTGATCAATTGTTACGTTATCAAATGTTCACAGAGTACAATACCACGTCAGGATTCACTATTAACTTTACTTATTATAACACATTGGTAATTGAGACAATTACTTAACCAAACTTCTCAACAATAATCGACTCACCTAGTAATAACCCGAATTAACGTAGTAACCGCTTTACTAAGCACTGACCAATATGAAAACCACCATAGTTACTACTTAGTATCGAACTGCACTGAACTAGTTGCTACATATGATTAGGCACCCCTTTTATACACCCAACTGTCGCTCCCACTACCAGTTTGACATCTCGACTTGTATTTTTCATAATTATTATTTTTTCTTACCCGACGTTATATATTCAGACACCATCAATGGGATTAATAAAAAGGAATTACCCGACATATATATATAATTGTTTGTATATACATACATACATATACACTCACGCCTTTTATCCCCGAAGGTGTAGGCAGAGGCGCAACTAGTGCACCCACTTTTCGCCGTTATTCCGTCCCATGATGTGATAGGGGGCGAGCCTATCGCCATATCGGGCACAAATTCCAGACTCCGGGCTGACACTGAATTTAAAAAACCCAATATCACTGCCCGACCCGGGAATCGAACCCAAGACCTCAGCATTGCAGTCATACCGTAATACAACTACGCCACCGAGGCAGTCGTTGTTTGTATATATCTTTATATATGTGAGTATATAGTTTTAAACTTAATATTTTATCTATTTATTTCTTACATTTGTTTTATTATTACCCTTACTTTATATGTTTATCATTATTATTATTATTTTTTTGCACCTGCCTCCGTCCCTCTCTACACCACCCTGAGGTTGACTGGGAGAGAATGCCCATGGCATTAAGTCCGCCTGTTTACCATGTGTACAAAGTGTAATTAAAAAAATAAGGGCGCATATTTTGGAATGCAATCTAGTTTTAATGTAAGCCTGTATGTTATATAAAATTGTCATGATTGTACTCTGTTTTGCGTCTTAATTAAATAAATAAATCAGGACCACATTCAAATAATTACAGATATAAATTGTGGACAATTATGAATTCTGATACACCGGAGGCTCTGCTTACCCCTCCTGGAATAAAAGGCTTGAATGTGTGAATGTTTGTGTGTACTCATTGTAGGTATACTTAATAGATTTTACAATCATAATATATTGAGTATTGAAGTCGCAATTCACTTGAATTATTTCAAATTTACCTGTAGATATGAAGAAAAGCTATCATTTGGGTTGATATACAATATGGAGAATGCTCTGAATGCTGTGGAGAAAGGACCGCCCGCCAACCTGCCTGAGGCTGAACAATTTAGGTAAGAAATACAATGATAACTACTTAGGTACTAAAGTGCTGGTACGCCCATTCTTAAAGTATAAACACTCCTTGACAACAGCGCCATCTAGTATCGCAGAGTTATACTAATTGCAATTAATACACTACTGTTTTATTCTCTTTTTTTTTTTTATAATGGCATTTGTGTTCACATTTTGCCAATGTCAAGTTTGGTTCGTCTATTTTATTATCTGTAGTA
The DNA here is from genome assembly GCA_947568825.1 of Sphinx pinastri. NCBI lineage: Eukaryota > Metazoa > Arthropoda > Insecta > Lepidoptera > Sphingidae > Sphinx > Sphinx pinastri. Next base: position 16,206,449 of record OX387629.1, read on the forward strand.
TGTCGAAGTAAAGCAGTGGCTACCTTACCAAGACTATATCGAGGAGTTTTGGCGGCAACAAAAAAAACACTTGATTAGCACAATTATTTCAATTCACTTCATTTGAGCTCTTTAATAGAACTATATTGGATGCAATATAACACTAAATATCACCAAAATACTGAATTAAAACAAGAGCACCTCATGACACTTCCAAGTTCCCGCCAAAACTCTTTATTCTCTTTATTTGTAATCGTATGTAGTATTGTTGGTAAGTAATCTTTGACAAACAAAAATAAAATAGAATGGTCTAGAAGCATCTCAATGTTTCCCCTTTGTATGGAACTCAAAAAGTAAATTCACTGAGCTTTTTTCATATTTATGCATGTTCCTGAGAAATATTGTATGGCATTAAGTATATCCAGAATAACTTCCACATTTCCAGAGCATTCTGGGGCGACAAGTCGGAGCTGCGCCGTTTCCAAGACGGGTCCATAACGGAGACGTGCGTGTGGGAAGCGGAGACGGCGGCCGATAGGCGAACCATCACCAGGCAAATCATCAACTACCTACTGGAACTCAAGTTTGGTGAGTTATTTCTTTATACTCTAAACCTGATGTCACGTTATTTTTTATTTTTTTATGGCATTGAATGCCGAGAAGAGCATGCCGTTCGCCTGATGGTAAGCGATACGACCACCCATAAACAGTAGCAACACCATCCAGCACCTTGACTTACAAAGTACTGAGTGGCATTCCACTGCGCTCGTCATCCTGAGACATAAGATTTTAAATCTCATTATGTCCAGTAGTTACACTGGCGACAATGTCCTTCAAACCGAAACACAACAGTGCATGCCACTGCTGCTTGGCGGTAGAAATAGACATTGCGGTGGTACCCACCCATACGGACTCTTTCATATGAGAGACCTACCACCAGTAATTGAATGGATATAAGCTGCGCGAGGTATGCACTAACTACATTTCTGTCCCATTGTTTAATATTGAAGACACGAGTGCTTGTTATGTTAAAATTGCATTACTGTGCATATTTGAGTCATGAATTCGCAGAAATTCCGATAGCTTAAAAATTATGCTAGGATAATTATCGTTGAATAGAAAAAAATATTTTTTAACTTGATCTAAGAATCGTGATTCCCTGTTCCGAGCTCAAGTGCACTACACTAAGGGCGGTATTAATAAATCAATCTCAAGTTTGAGTTACATCTCAAGTACATTATGTCTACTTGAGATGTAACTCAAACTTGAGATTGATTTATTAATACCGCCCAAAAACAAATAGATATTTCGATAATTAAATAAACAGCATAAACATGTCACCAACTAGCAAATATTGTCAAAGCTGAACAATGATGTTACCCATGCCAGGTATCCCAGAGTGTGAAGTGTACCACGTATCGGATCAGTTGGAGGGCGTGTTGGTCCGCAAGCGGTTCGCGTGTGACCCCCTGGCGGAGGGCGAGGAGGGCGCCGCGCGGACCCTGGGCGTCTTCCACGACCTGCGCCGGGACCTCCGCCAGGTCACCGGCCTGCCGCTCAATGTCAGCGCTGTATATGGTGGGTAGTTTCATACTAAATACTAGGACTGCCTCGGTGGCGTAGTTGTATTACGGTACGACTGCAAGGCTGAGGTCTCGGGTTCGATCCCCGGGTCGGGCAAAGTGATATTGGATTTTTCTATTCAGTATCAGCCCGGAGTCTGGAATTTGTGCCCGGTATGGCGATAGGCTCGCCCCCTATCACATCATGGAACGGAATACGCTTGGCGAAAAGTGGGTGCACTAGTTGCGCCTCTGCCTACCCTTTCGCGAATAAAAGGCGTGAGCATGCATGCGTAAATACTAGGTAGACTTCATTTAACATTGTAGTCATTTTGAATAAAAAATAATTGTTGTAAGTTAAACTGACCAGTAAGAAAAGAAATCTCGGCAGGGTGTGGGGTTTTTTTTTTCTACTGGCAATGAGACACGCATATTCAAAAATGGCGCCGTAAAGCAAACATTTTACGCTGTACTATACGTAGGAAAATTTGATTTGAATTGATGATATGGGTCATATAATGTAATCTATACCTTATAATAACCAAAGAAAAATTATGGAATAACGATCTTAAAGGAAAAGGATGGATAATATTGGGGGTAATAAGTGTTGGGGCGTTATCTTATCCGTCAGGTTACCCCCTGACACTACTGTTGTCCTACTTGAGTTGGCCATATTACCACAACTACTTTGAATAATACAAAAACCCATATAAGAACGTTATGTCGACAGGTGTGTCTTCAGTGTTCAGCTACAGTGACCCACTGCCCCCCCTGCCTCGGGCCCCTGCCAACAAACCCTGGCGGCGAGGAGACGCCAGCCTCATCAAAACCATCACCAAGGACGACGGCACCGCGCTATTGCCTGAGTATGTGCCAGTGTGCAACACTGTTTTGGAACTTGGTGAGATATTAATACATTCCAAATCAAATCTTCATCATCATCATCATAGTCATCAGCCACATGACGTCCACTGCTGAACATAGGCCTCCCCCAAAGATTTCCAGACGGACCTGTCAAAATCAAATCTTACTAAAATCTTAATATATATAAATCTCGTGTCACAATGTTTGTCCTCAATGGACTCCTAAACCACTTAACGGATTATAATAAAATTCGCACACCATGTGCAGTTCGATCCAACTTGAGAGATAGGATAGTTTAAATCTCAAATTATAGTCGCAATTTTAATTTATTGCTAATTATTTGTCTGTTATTATTTGACAGTCACAATTATCTTAACTCCAAACGATTCTAACAGATGTCGATACCTTTCGACTGGGTTGAGTAAGTAATCAATAGATGGCGCTGCTATGGTAAATCTACGAACGTGTCATATAAGCTACATTTTAAGCGGGACTTTTATACCGGGAAAACTCATTCACGCGGGCGGAGCCGCGGGCAAAAGCTAGTTATATTATATGCAACAGTTTGTGAAAATGTTTGAGTATTTGTTATAAGTAAATACAGAAACAACTAAACGGATTTGGATGAAATTTGGCAAACGGGTAGGTCATGTCCTGGATTAACACATAGGGTAACTTGCTCTCATTGGAAATAGTGGATATTTTTAATCTGATTCTCTAAGTAGATGGCGCTGGCGTCGTAGTGTGTTATAGGAACTTTTGTAGCGGTGAAGGCTTTTCACGCGGGCGAAGCCGCGAGCAACACCTAGTATTTTATAAGGTTTAATATGTTGATTTTCTGAGAAAAAGTCCGCTCAGTAGTAGGTAATATCGAATGTTTATTTCTGCAACTTTTCCTATTGTACAATCACCAAATTTGGTGCTAGTACACTTTCTCAACATAAAACGCACATTTTTCATATTTTACTAAGCAGGGCGATCATTTCGGAGATGGACAAAGGAAACAGCAGATCACTTTTATTGTCTACGTTAGTTGTAAGTTGCTTGTTGCTGATACATGATACGCAAGCGACTTATTTAGAACCTTAAGGTGGTAGGTATAGGTACACTTTTTCCATTGTACAACTGGTGGTTTACCTAGTCCATCCTAAATTATCATTCTGTTGGAACTTGCAACACATATTTTCAAGTATGTTGCAGAAATTAAATGGCATAGTAATTACGACCGGCCTGCTGCGAGATTCAATAATCTCTCTGGATTAAACTATTCCTGCAAATACCGTAACTAGGGATCTAACCTTCCACAATCCATCTTGCCATGAAACTTTACCAAGTAGCTGACTTCAAACTCCCACAGGTCACAGCGGTAAATGGCCAGGAGATATCCAGGCCTTCCGCTGTCTCAAAGCAGCATTCCACCTGCAAATATCGGACCGTCTTCGCGACCAATACTCCCTACCTGCCCAAGCCTACCCAACTCATGTGGACGTCCTCAAGAACGGCCTGGTCTTCAGGCTAGTGATAGCACATCCTAAGGAGATCACTCTGTTACGAAGGGAGATGGACAATGGAGTGGTCAAACACACGGAGAGTGAAGAAAGTGTGAGGTTGCAAAGAGATACTGTCCTCTTGCCAAGGCTTAGAGGGGCGCTGCATAGGTTCGTATGGTTTTATACTATACTTATAACTATATATACTGTGCCTAGTAAATTCAGTGTATTTGGAAATTATCTGTATTTAATTGATGCTGGTTTAAAACTCTGTCAAATATAAGTCTAATCGCCGATTTTACAGCTTGCTGATAAATGCTATGCGTCTCATAAATGTACAAGCCGACCAAATACAAAGGTCACACTCTAATCTATTAAACAATTTAAATACTTCCATCAATCCATCTATACTATTTATATTAATCCTACTAATATTATAAACGCGAAACTTTGTAAGTATGGATGTATGGATGTTTGTTACTATTTCACGCAAAACTACTGAACGGATTTCGATTTAATTTGTCACACGGGTAGATTATGTCCTGGATTAACATCCCGGGAAAATATAAAGTGGGACTTTTATCCCGGGAAAACTCATTCACGTGGGCGGAGCCGCGGGCAAAAGCTGGTAATATTACGCGCATACTCACGCCTTTCATCCCCGAAGGGGTAGGCAGAGGCGCAACTAAGGCACCCACTTTTCGCCTCGTGTATTCCGTCCCATGATGTGATAGGGGGCGAGCCTATCGCCATATCGGGCACAAATTCCAGACTCCGGGCTGATACTGAATAGAAAAATCCATAATCACATTGCCCGACCCGGGGATCGAACCCGAGACCTCAGCATTGCAGCCGTACCGTAATACAACTACGCCACCGAGGCAATATTATAAAGACGAAAGATTTGTATTTTTGTATGTTTGTAACGAATAAACTCAAAGCTTCTGGACCGATTTTAAAAATTCTTTCACCAATATAAAGCTACTAATTCACGTGGTCGGAGCCGCGATCAAAAGTCTAGTTAGTGAAGTTTCATACCTATACACCCGACTATAACGATTATCTCTTTTTTTTTCGGTCACCGGGTTTTTTTTTATCTTTCTTTAAAAGACGTAAATAAATTACGTTAAGAATATAAGTGCCTTCATTATGTATTGGAAATTCAGTACCTGCATAATATTATGCAAATTTTCGTCCTTTAGACATCATTCGATTTATCCCGATCTAGGGTGCCTTAGAATCATTATTATTATTAATCATTACCTCATTACAGCCTGCATCAAAAGTACCCAGCATATGGTCCCACAGCGTGCCTGCTGAAGCGATGGCTCTCTGCCCACCTCCTGTCGGGTCACTTCCCCTCCGTGGTGGCGGAGTTGGTGACGGCCGCAGTGTTCGTCCACTCCCCCCCAGTGACCCCACCAGCTAGCCCAACGCTGGCCTTCTTCAGAGTGCTGGACCTGTTGGTGCGCACCGATTGGACTACAGATGTCATCGTGCTGGACTTTAATGAGGACATGACGCGTATGTTTGATGCTTTTTGTAATATACTGTAATAAGGTAGCCGACACATTTTAGTTCTTTACTTTATAAAATATTTATATTATGTATATAAATTCTAACACAGAATCATCAAAATCTGATAAAAAATCAACAAGCCTTTGAAATTTAGTCAGAAAGCGTAAATGTCAAGAAGCAGAAGAGATGCAATACCATGTGACGTCATCAAGAATTACGACGCCGAAGAAAGAGATGAAGCTATAACCCCACTACGCGCCCCCTCTTGCACACTGCATTATGTACAAAAGGAAAGAGGAAAGGAAAGGACAGGTCCAAGAATTTTAAGTCTTTATTTTTTTATTTCTTTTTTGTTTATAGATGAATATATTATTGAACTGTTACTGTAATTCACAGGAAATAATATATTTTAATTTATTTTAGAAATATTATCATTGCCATAGTTTGTATGATTTATGTTTTAATTTAGTTTCTTTTAAAAAAAGAAATGTCTCAGCTTAAAGGCAATATTATTTTAAACTCACTCTCACGTCACTGCTGTATACCTTATTGTATCAGTAATCTGTGGATAGCGTTGTGGATAGTACATTTAACAATCACTATTTAGATGTAAAAATGTGTTACAATGTATAATGTACTATTGTTTGTTATCTGTAATAAATGAAAAAAAAAAAAAAAAAAGCAAACGTGGAATGATCCTCTAATATAATGTTAAGAGGTTATGTGCTTCGATGGTCGCTAGAATTATGCCGGCCTGTTATTGGTTGACCCCTCGTTGGTCGGTGCCGGCACATAATCACTGATAATGAAATGAAATGAAATGAAATAATTTATTCGAACCCATAAAATGTTATACATTATTTAGATTCCGTCAATATTAACTCTACCACCAGTTCGGAAAGCAGTTCTCACTAGAGAAGAACGGGCAAGAAACTCTAGTGTTGCTCTTTTCAAAATCAGTTCAAGGTATAAAATACAATGCATTATGTAGAGAGAAAAAAAAAATACAATTCAGTATTTGTTAAGTTTTGTTTAGAGCAGTTCATTTATATACTCGCAAAATAGGTAATAAATTTTTAAATTCCAACACTAGTGCATAACTATCTCAGGAATCATGTAATAATTTGATCTGAAATGTTCAAGATGTCGCTATTAATCTAAGTTCAAGATATACCCCTAATACTTAGATATAGTAAGCGAAAAGGGCAGACCAGTCCACACAAGCAGCACTCGTTCACGAGTATGACGCATGTGCCAGCCATCATAGATACTATTCTTGTTTCTTACTATATGTGTATCACTACAGTTTCTGTCTACCCTTTGAGGCACAAAGGCGTATATTTACTTATTTAAGCAGGTGCTCGGTAACTGCGACTGCGGCTTCCTCAGAACTACATCGCTCTGAGGGCCTGGGTTCGAATCCGGGTCGGGCAAAGTGGTATTGGGTTTTTCTACTCAGTATCAGCCCGGAGTCTGGCATTTGTGCCCGATATGGCGATAGTCTCGTCCTCTATCACATCATGGGACGGAATACACATGACGAAAATGGGTGCCCTGGTTGCACCGCAGCCTACCCTTTCGGGGATAAAGGGGTGATGAGTTTTGTCTTTTGTATGCAGGTGAAGAAATATCCGAGCTCGAGCAGAAACTGTCCTCTGGCGAGAGTCCCGCGCCGTGTCTCAGGATAGTTACTGCGTACGACGACAACTCGCCCGCCATCTGGAGTGCGAGCCAGCCAACCGCGCCAGTACTCGCGCGAGTCACTGCGCTCGCCACTAGCGCGCTGCAGTACGGGCACGAACAGCTGATGGAACACTTTGGGGATCATTTGCTCGTGAGTACAGGTTTAGCCATGGAAAAGATTGCTTACAATCCGATTCAAATAAGAATAGGAACGTCAATGACCTTTATGTGTCAAATGTCACTTGAAAAGTACAAAATTTGCATAGAAAACTTATTAGCATATCAATAACGATTTATTTTTAGTCTAATTGACTCTTACATCGAATTTAAATAATAACGTTATTGTTATATTAGCTTAATATAATATTTAATTATTAAGACGTCACAATATGGCGCGAAGTCGATCCTATTCTTATTTGATTCGCATTGTACTCATACTGCCACCTCTTTTATACGGACGCGGCAAAGTGACGTCACTGCACCACTGGTAAGTCTGGGGTCCAGATGGAGTGTCCACTGAAGAGCGATGACTACACCTCGTCATTCGACATAATAGGGTAGTTTCCTATATTTGATTTTGTACATTATTTTAGATGTAACAGAAAATAGTACGAAAAATAAATTCTTCTGTGAAATCAGCATCAAAATCGATTGAAAAATAAAGCAGTTATTCAATTTTGAAATATTCTTGTGAGCAATAGTGGGGGCGTGGCGGGGATATCGCGCTATCTCTTTCGCACGCAGGTGGCGTTATAGTCGACGGCGCTTGGTGACGTCACAGCCTAGTATTGCTGTTATTTGACAGCTACCCCCTTCCATCAAATTTCAAAGCTTTATAACTTACTTACTATTGCGCCAATTTTGAAAATTCTTTTCCATTAGATTTTGGATAGCATACATTGTTTATAATTGCATTTAAAAAAAAGTATTCGACTACCCTATTATGCCGGCCTGTTCGAACCGAATATACACAGGCTGATTCCTGTTTGCGGCACCCTTACGTGGGCCACTATGGCGGGTCGCCACCTTACCTGTGTGTTTGTTTATTTATTATTTAGGACAGCCAGTAGTTGTTACAATGTTGCTTACACTAAATAAATAAAACAATATTATAATATACTAGCATTTGCGCGCGGCTCCGCCCGCGTGGAAAAGTTTTTCCGGGAAAAAAGTAGCCTATAGCACTCAGGAGTAATGTAGCTTCATATTAGTGAAAGAATTTTCAAAATCGGTCCAGTAGTTACTGAGATTAGCGCGTTCAAACAAACAAACAAACTCTTCAGCTTTATATAATAGTATAGATAAGAGTAACACCTTTTCAAGGCAGTCACACTATTTGTGGTAAAAAAATAATATTTGAAAGAAAGAATATTAGTTAGACATGAATGCGCAATTAAGTATGCCATTGAGAGAACTTCCTAGCTGGTCATATTCCTTGGAATTCACTGCACTTGCATCAGATGCAATTTCACCATCTTGCTAGCATAAAAATAAAACCAAACGGACGTGGTATTCTAGAGCAGGACTAACCTAGCTGTCTAGATGCCATCAAATGCATATGTGATAAACCTGCCTAAGGTAGCTACTTCTATCTGCAGCGTCAACTAGCTGATTCAACAGTCTCATGACTCATAAAAAGTTACTTTTGCTACTACATTTTTACGGTTTTGAGTAATTTATTTGACACCCCCAGGGTGCGTTCATCCCTTCCCTCTCCGGGTACGACGTGGTGCTGCACCTGCTCCCCCCCCTGGTGCCTCACGCGGGGGAGCGTGTGGACAAGAAGCCGACCCTACGGCGCATGCCCACCGACCTCCTCACTGACGTCATACCCGTCGTGGAGTTCCATCCGGTCATGAAGTACTTGGACGAGTTGAGGGTAAGATTAATAATATTTTCTTACTTTTACTAAAATTTATGAACGAACGCAATCTTAGATCCAATTCTGTAAATAATAAACCAATCAAAGTAAGTCATTTGTATGCAACTGGAGATGTTTATTAAAACGGCGGTTATAGAAAACAATAAACGATCGCAATCCCTATCTTTGGATCGATTGCGTAAATGCACCAATCAGATTTTGATCGACATGCTTACAGATGATTACATTGGTTTATTCTCGAGACCGATCCCAATGCAGCGATTAAGATTGTCTATTGATATCAGTCGATAGTGTATAGTCAGACTTCAATCCAGGTGGAAATTTGTTCGTATACGATATACGAAAGTTTGCTTGAGTACGTACCACCACTACGTATTTTTCCCCCGAACAGCAGTTATCTTGTTTTGGCGCTAATTTGCTGGGCATAATGACATCCTCGTCTTTTTGAATTTTTCACTATATTTGTATTACTTTTACAGACAATATATAACAGTACAGTATACAACGTTTATAAGTGAGGCCCTAAATGTACATTTTAAAACAATGATTCTGTTTCAGAACGCATACAGCGACTTCGCATTGTTTTTCCACGACCAATATGGCGGCGTGGAGATCGCCGTCTTGTGGAAACCGGACATTAACGAACTCAAAGATTTCCAGGTAAGGGCTAAGTCATAACAAATTAAAAAAAAATGAAAAATATATGAAACTATGAACAAATAGTCACAAATGAAATGAATTATTACTAAATACTCCAAATAGATACTACTTTCGTAAACGACATGTCCAAAACCTAGGCCTTTGTAATAAATCGTATAATTTTAAAGTCCTCCGATGTTGAGATATATGTGATGAGAAAAAGGCCTTCCATTTCATTATAGCTGATTTAAAAAAATGACAGGTTGCATAATGCATAATAATTTCGGGAGATCTGTACATAATTCTGGGATGGGCGTGGACCAATCCCTAGAATATAGTTCTTGATGAGTCATAAATAATACGATGAGTTTATAGTGGAGACTTTGACAGTCCAAGGTATGACAGTTGACAGTAAATTTTATTAATATTTTGTTGACAGGTGGCCAACGCCCATGCCTTGATGCCCGTAACAGTGGATGGTGAGACTAAATACAAAGTGAACACGGCAGCATTAGTGGAGGACTTCCGGATACTCGGAGACGGACTTGTCAAGGACATTACGGTCAACTCTTGATTTATATGTATATGTTTGAACGTGCCTTGATGCGAAATAAAGAAGTATAAACATATTGTAGAGGTTTCTGAATTGTGTGTTGTATAAGATACATAAAATCATCGTCGGGACTAAAACATATGGTGTAACCTATATGATAATCAAATTCAGGACTTCCATGTCTATACACCCTATACAATGCTAGGTACTTGATCAAGCAGTCAAATAAGGAATTTATTTAATAAACTAAAAAATAACGATATAAATATTTATTTGCACAATATGTCTTATAGCGAACATGATTAAATAAATTGCAAAGTTTAAAAGTGAAGACAAATATTAAACTCTTATAAAGTAAGGCAGAGTGTCCAAAGGCGCGGGGTAGTTTCTGAGCCAGTCTCCTCCGTGCAGGCGCCTGGCCGGGTCTCCCTGCGCGAGCCAGCTCCCCGCCGGCAGGTACACGTCCCGCCCACGGGCCTGGCGCTCTAGCACCGGAGCTACCAGAATGTTCTCTCCTAGGAGGTATTCTGGGAATCGAAAATAAACATTTATTTAGACGAAACTCCCCGTCGAAATCTTTATATTCCCGATTTTCTTTATTTTAAGGCTTTAATTAATTCTTCTGGCTTTGCTGGTGTTTATGGCGAGTGGAGATCACTTAACGCTAGGTGACCCTGAATACGGTAAGAATGTACTACCAACAGACCAGAAAAATACAAGATTTGATCGTTCATTGTAAAGTGTACTTCATAATATACCTGGAAGTGGTACTCACCGTCCCATATATCGAAGGCGGTGGTGTCGTTGGGCGCTATCCACCAGATGGGTGGGTTGACGGGCGACCCGTCCACTGTAGCTCGTCTACAAGCCGCTATGATCTCCGGGGAGTACCTCGCGTGGAGTTCCACATACTTCTTACTGATTGCTATTGTCTGAAATCATTATGGATGAAGGTTTGCTACAGTATATTAATAATTTTATTCCGTTCATCCAAAATAAATAAGGGATGGCTTGATATGGCAATCAAATTGAACGTATAGGTTAAAATCCAATTCCATCCAAAGTTATTAATATTGTTACGGGCAACCCTTGTTTCGGCTGATGGCAACACTAACCAGAATTTTTAATTACAATGCATTTTCTTGGACTTTACATTTACACTCAGACAATAGATTAATTATTTGAAATAATTATTAATTGAAATAATTTTATTTATTATTATTATCGTGTTTTTATTTTTCATAACCGAAATTATTATATATTCACTAGACTGCCCTCTCTATTTCCTTTTCTTGTATCCATCCCATGGTTGTCTGGAAGATATTGCCTAGAGCGATAAGACCGCCATTTGTACTTTTCTTTTTATTATCGTATTCTTTATTTAAATTGTGATACTCGTGTGCAAAAAAGAGTGAAATAAATAAATAGTAACAATAGTCGTTAAGATATTTTCTGGAGTTTTGGCGGGAACTTGGAAGTGTCATGAGGTGCTATTGTTTTAATTCATTATTTTGGTGATACTTAGTGTTATATTGCATAATTATGGTGGTATATTATCCAATATAATTCTATTAAAAAACTCAAATGAAGTGAATTGAAATAATTGTGCTAATCGAGTGTTTTTTTGTTGCCGCCAAAACTCCTCGATAAAGTCTTGGTAAGGTAGCCACTGCTTTACTTCGACATACTACAGATAAGAAAAAAAGACAACCCAAACTTGACATTGGCAAAATGTGAACACAAGTGCCACATAAAAAAAAAAAAAAGATATTTTCTATTTTTCTTACCTCATTATCAAAGTCCCAAGGCACATAAGAGAATTGCATACTAGGCATAAAGGTATTCGCCTGAAGCCATCTCAAGAACAGTTCTTTGCTCGGAGGCTCATTGTACCCGTTCCCTCCAATCATATCAGGCAGCACTAGTGGGTAGCCGTTCATGTTCATCTGCAGGAGTGTGGTGACCACGGTCGGAAGACCGTTCTCGAACGTCCAGTACGTGTCCTTGTCGATCATGCGCACGAAGACAGGCAGGTCTTGGGTCCTGAATATTTAAAGGTTTTGTATTCAAGCTATGTCCCTTTTGCGAAATCCCTTAATCGACGTAAGGATGATTCAAATGATTTCTTTACTGGTAAACCTTATTGAGTTTGACCAGATTTTTGAGTGCTATGGAAAGCTGGCATCAGGGACGGTAAAATATGGATGAAAAAAAAATACTTTGCAATTCATTATTGTGGTACATAATAGACGGAATTATTTCTGCTAACCTGTATCCGGTCCGCACTTCAACCATGGGGCCGAATTTGGCCATTTCTCTCACGTAGTCTGCTGTGATGATACCCGGCTGGTCCATAATGTCGCCTTTTAATACCGGTATCTAAATATCGTAGTATAAAAGACTTCTGTTAAAACTGCTACTTTTTTTAAAAATCAAAATAACAAGCTATTAAGCTTTGACGTCATAGGACTTCTTCTTCTTCAGCCTTTGGAAGTTCACTGCAGAACATAGGCCTCCTCCAAAGATTTCCAGACAAACCTGTTTTTCATAGGACGTCGCCTTCTAAAACTCCATAACCCCTAGTTCATCACGCGACATCGATATTACGAAGTAATTCGAAGAACTGTTTTCATAATTATGACAGAGAGGTCGTAGTTTCATGATGAGCGATGTTGGGCATGGGTAGTCGATGGTTGGTTCATAACACAAGCATTTACATCATTCCAACGACTTCAGTTGCATTACTCTGACATTATAGGATGGACCTCGAAGAATGAAAATTCAAGTAATTTGTTCTTACCTGAGGTGACCAACTTGATTCTCCCCCATCAAATTTGAAGCTGTCTATCCCATAGGCATCCTTCAGTGCCTGCAGCCTGCTGACGAACCATCTCCGAGCCTCAGGGTTGGTGAAGTCAATGTAAGCCGTTGTGGTGTCGTTGTCGTTCCACCAGCTCGTCTCTACGGAGCCGTACTCCGAGGATACTAGGTACCTGGTGGCATAATAGGATCATAAGACTATCATCAGGTTTTTGTGTTATGGCATTGTACACTGGACATGATGCTCAGAGGCGATGCCAAGCGTGAGTGACGTGGTTGATCGTTCCTAAGAATACTAAAATATAATGCAAACACAATGCCAACTATAATAATAAGAAATAATATGTCCTTTTGTGTCACAGTTTCAACAAGTACTGGTGATAAGTCTCTCATATGTAAGAATCCGTCTGGGTAGGTACCACCGCAATGTCTATTTCTACCGCCAAGCAGCAGTGTGCATGCACTGTTGTGTTTCGGTTTAAAGGACATTGTAACCAGTGTAACTACTGGACATAATGAGACTTAACATCTTATGTCTCAAGATGACGAGCACAATCGAATGCCATACAGTACTTTGTAACTCAAGGTAATGGATGGTGTTGCTACTTTTTAGGGGTGGTCGTATCGCTTACCATCAGGTGAAAGGCATGCTCTTCTCGTCATTCTAAGCATAAAAAAAGTATGTAATTACTTATTTGGTATAATAAGATTAATAATAACTCACCCTTTTGCCTTAGCTTCTGAATACCACGGCTCGCATCCCTTGTTAATAAACGGATGCGTCCACATCGTCACTCTAAACCCTTTCGCTTTCAACGTATCCACGGTAGCCTTCAAATTAGGGAACCGTCTAACATCAACAGTTTGGGACCCATAGCAGACCTCCCAAAGGTCATCGATCTCCAACTGACTGTTTGGAAAACCATGCCCTGATATTTCCTCAGCATATTTCATTACGACATCATGGCTGACAGCTCTTTTGTATCTAGCCCAGGTAGACCAAATAGGGAACTGCATCATTCTCTCATCAGGTATTCCTATCGGCTTTAGAAGGTACTTCTCTACCGCGTATTGATGGGCTTGCTTTACGTCATCAAAGATTCCAATCGCGTATACCAGAAAGTTTCTTTCTCTTTTACTCGAGTACGGAGGTTTAATATGTGCGATAAAGCACGCAGCATGCTTCTCAAGATCATTCTGGTCGATGAATAGGGGGACTTTCTTGTCGAAGTAGTAGAAGAGACCTTCGGAGTTGAGCCAGTAGGGTTCTGCGACGCCGCAGTTGTCTGCCTCTTTGGTGACATAGGAATAATTTGGGAGTACCAGGCGTTCGATGGGCCAATATTGACGCTTCTGCTGGGGACCGCCATACCAATGCCCTAAACCTGTAATTTTTTTTATGAGACACTGTACGTTTTTTTACTCTCTTCTCCAAATCTCTACTGTTTACTTAAAACATACACAAGTAGGTACGAACATTTGATCTTATTTTTGATATTCATAGGGTCTAATCGTTTACTTCGCATCAAGAAATCCACTATTATGCTACCAGCCTTCTGCTTTAGTAACTGCTTGTTATAAATGTTTATTCTCATTGTCTTTTTATTCACTACATCACCAGTACCTACGTTGTAATGATGAACAAATGCAGTTTTAGAACTTGGTACCTATCTAATGTAAAAATATTTATAATTATTTTGCTTACCAAGATTGGCGCAGTCTTCAAGCCTGACGGTCTTCGGCGCTTCCCACCGTACGGTGATTACATGTCCCTTTTTCTCTCCAGCTATCTCCTGAGCGTTGAGTCTGAGGGTGGTGTCGTTACTAAACTGTATGACCACGTCTCCGTTTTTTACCATGTCCTTCACAGTTCCTGTTAGACGACCAATCACTGAAATGACTTCTGTGAGCCCATCTGTAAGATAAAATTAGTGATGAATATTCTGTTGGCCTAGTGGTCGATTTGGTTGTTAATAGTAATTCGATTTGGTTTTTTTGTTCCTGGTTAGGAATTATTTGTTTGAGTTTTTCAAATTGCAAAAACACGTCAATTATCCGGAATTATCTGTTATCACTGTGATGATATTCGTTGCTCCCCATCCTCCCCCATCAAGCAGATGGGCGTGAGCTTTTAGCTTACCTATGTGGTTATGTGATGAATTGGTACGTGAATTTACATGCTTTATATAGGTGACCTAAGACTGAGCCATATTAATTTGATATATTATTAAAAAGAATATCAGCGTTTTTTGCGTTTTTGCTTACAATCATCTAAACATCATTACACACATTTGTAATTTTAGTACGATTGTTATCCTGTTACCACTTACTTCTTTCCAGGATAATGTTGAGTCCTCCATACTGGTTGTTCTGGAGACTCAGTTTCATATCCGGCTTGTCTATTAGGAATATGTCGATGGCTTGCGCCGAGGCGGCAAACGCCAACACTGGAAAATTGTAAAAGTTAGTTCACTTTTTCTTTGCAAATCATTAGAATCTTAACAAAATATCGGACAATTAACACATTTTTCAGTGGGGCTTGCAATCTTATTTGCACTTTGAAAGTTTGACGAAAAATGTCTATAATTGTACAAGAGAATGAAGAAAATGTTATAATTTACTAAAAGAGTAAAATAATCCATAAACTCTAAGAATAATATTAGCATAAGGCCATTTTAGTTGCGATCTCATTAGTCCTTTGGGCCTTTAGTTGTGAGTGTCATCGTCTGAAACCCCCGTTATCAGAAATTATTTAACAATCAACATTGCAATTTAGTTTTTGTGTCCTATTGTTTGTTTTAATTGGTTATCAATCGCTCAGCTTTATAGCATAAATGATCATACAACTACGACTTTGCAAGTCGCTAAATTGAGATAAGTACTTTTTCTATTTAGTTTTTTTACAAGTAGAGGTTTAATTAATTGAGCATCATAAATATATTTTTCATTTATTTCATTATGAGCAATACATTAGCACTCCGGCTTTGATTATAATTGGTAGGACCATTATTGTGAAGAGGCAGGTGAAATATTTTTTAAAGAT
The DNA here is from genome assembly GCA_947568825.1 of Sphinx pinastri. NCBI lineage: Eukaryota > Metazoa > Arthropoda > Insecta > Lepidoptera > Sphingidae > Sphinx > Sphinx pinastri. The sequence goes on from OX387629.1 coordinate 16,222,482, forward strand.
TAAAAGAAAAATACATCTGAAAATAAATTAAGCTTAAGACAATTCACAGTATAATAATATTTTTATCAGACCTGATTAAAATAACATGAAAATACGAATGTAAATATTTGTTTACATGTGTGGAAGAAGACTTTTGAACACAATTTAAAACTAAAGTTGAATGCTTGTGAACATACTACAGAGCTAAAATTGTAATATTTTGTTCATACTCACGGTAGAGAGCGAGGTTCATCTCGACAGATGGTGGTGGTCTGCGCGGAGCACCGGCCGACGATACTTGATATTGCCGACGCGTCATTATCGGATAATTGGTTTCATTGTTACATTTCTGTTGAGATGGGTTTACACTGGTTGATATTTATATAGTAGAAATTTTATCGACGAAATAGGTCATCACTACTTAGCGCTCCTTAGCTTTAACATCTTGACAAACGGAGTTCCAGCAAAACGCAATATTAGTTTTTGTCGGTCATCTGTATGCCGTTAATTCTATCGGGGAAATTCGTTCCCCGGAAAATGTTGTCATAAAAACTCATACAATTTGCTTGCTTTAGATATCGAGAAGCAAATCCAGGAGTTCCCAATCCACAGCTTATAGGTACGCAGCTCCTATACCAAGCAGGCGACAAATTAGAACAAGAAAGTTAAAAATTAATTATGTCGGAGGAGATCGCTCGGTGCCGGCCGTGGTGTCTGCCATGGTTGGCGGCTGGAGGTCTTGGTGAGCGATGGTCTCCTTCTGCGAGTGCGTCATCTCGCGGAAGGAGAGCGCCGGGCGGGATCGTGAGCTGAACGATCCCACCCGTAGCCAGAAGAGACGTAGGAGGCGCCGGGTGGACGACTGACCGGCGCCTCATGCCCTGTGGTCCGGGGGCATTTAGAGAGTTCCGCCACGGCATCCCCTGCCTGTCGTAAGAGGCGACTAAATGGGGCTTCAAGAAAATCGCGGGGCGAGCAGCGGGGGGCTGCTCAGTCCAATTTAAGCGACTCCGAGGTGGACGACAATGCGGGTGGTCGGTCTCCCGTTGTCGTAGACGCCAAAGGCGTCCTTTAGAGTTCGGGGGCATCTTAGCCCCCTTGTATAGAAAAGAGCCGCAACGGCACCGCGCAGGGACGGTCCCGTGCAGCTATCTTAGTGCAACAAGATACTCCGGGGCCGTCCCGTAGGCGCCGAAGAAGGCCACCGCGGGTTTTGGTTGGTATGCCGGTGTAGGGTGTACATAGTGTTAGGGACTGGGTCCAATGCTCGCTCGGATGATGCTATACTCCCGAGTGTCGACATTAGGCCGTAAGACTGTGTGAAACCAACATAACCGTTCCACTCACCCCCCAGTGGTGGTAGCGATAACGCGTTTTTACCCCGCGAAAAAAAAAAAAAAAAGGAGATACCTATAGCGCTATAAGTTCTATGTAAATTATCTCTTAGATAAACATATAACAAGGGCCGGTCGGTATACAATAGACGTAAAAACAATCTCATAACTTGTGTAGAAAAACATGAAGTGGCGCCTTGAGGGTCACTCCTCAGTGTTCGAAAACTTTCCATATAAAATAACCTAAAAGTACATATTTTAATTCACATCAAATCAAAGGCCGCTTTTGACAGGTGGAAATCTTTCGGGGAGCCTTATGTTCAGCAGTGGACTACGTGTGGCTGATGATGATGACATTAAATTACAAGCCTCAGCTTCCATGATGACATTTGATCATAAAGGGATTTACAAAGGGCCGCCTGTTCTTAAACAGTTGCAACGCCACATAATACTACAATTGTTTTGCACAGCACTGAAGAGGGTTGTACACTTTACTTTACATAATAATTTGCCTAGTAAATAATTATACTTATTAGCTACAATTTCCTATAGCCAGAAGTAGGTAAATGAGAACACGAAAGTGTCTTATTACTGCTATTGGGTGGTGAAAATAGACATTGCAATGGTACCTACCCACTAGATGGATTCTCGCATACGAATTGACTAAAGAACCAACCCTATAGGGCTTTGTAATCATAAAGACAATGAAGAAATTAGATACCTATACGTCGACATCTTGATACACGACCGTTTAAATAACAAAAACTAGTACCTATGCAAATAGCTCATTAAGCTCATGTTATCGCGATGTTAATTACTGCTAACTTACAGATTGTGTGTGCCGTAACTGTTTTATACGGGTCAGAAAACATAGGCGTAGCTAAAGTTCTTCTTAAGGGAGAAAACTTGTCCCAGAGACTAGAAACAGTCTTCTTCTTGTAATTGCTGATTTGGTAATTTGTGAATTTGGTCACATCCTGGGATGGGCAAGCAGTGAATGATCCCACTCCTCCCAGCTACGCTTACGAAAATAACCCGTACTGAACGTGAAATCCAGGTGCTCAGTGGCTTTCAACAAGTACGTTCCATATGCCTTATTTAGATTTTATACTTTCGGAATGTATTGTAAAAGATCAAGTCAAGGTGTTAAATGAACCTATACCTAGAGGAAACGATTTCGCAGGCCAATATAGTTATATTGTTTTGACAAAGCAATTCCGAGCAATTTTATTCATCTTGTTATTACCTAATAAAGTGGGGAAAAAACAAAGACATTCAACAGTATTCTTGTTAAAACTCTTTGGGAAAAATCTTTAAAATTGTGGCACATGCTAATTGTTATTACCTACAGGATTAAACAATGATTTTGTCTTTGACTTTCAGACTACTTAGTTAGGTATCTATAGTAGGTATCTACGCTTTGAGTATTATCTACGTGACGTTAGAAAGAAAGTTGTAAAACATTTGATCAGCTTAAGTAGTAAGTTAAAACACTGATTAGCGTTGTAGTACTACTTAGGTCGTTTTGTAGGTAGTGTTTTTATATTAGTATATACGCAATGAAAAAAATCAAACAAGTTTCATAAACAAAATATTATAATTTATAAAACAATTATTTCAAATAAAAACTGAACAGTAAACTTAAATTACATGATAATGTTAAATATAAGGCCTAGTATTACAACAATTGTAGAGAAAACAACGGCTCGTGAAGAATCTGGGACGGCAGGGGTCTCTCTGACAAAGTAGGGTAGGATGTCCAAGGGAGCTGGGTAGTCCCTGATCCAGATGGGGCCTTCGTGGGCCCTGTCGGGGTCACCTTCCTCCAGCCAGACGCCTGTGGGTAGGTAGACATCGCGGCTGGTGGCACCTTCTTCGAGGACTGGAGCGACAAGGATGTTCTCGCCGAGGAGATATTCTGAAAAAAAAAATTTTTAGTTCTCTGATTCTAACAATAGAAAGTACCGGGAAATCTTCCACCTGCGCTTATTGCACTTGAATATGGAGACGGGGCAGTACCTGTACTTTTTCGAGCCTATTGCAGAAAAGATATTTCTTTAGTTTATGATTATCGGCTGCGACTTATGTTAACCCCGTTTAGGGATCCAGTCCCGAGCAAATCATGTAAAGAAACATCCAGTGTTACGTGTCGGACAATAGAACCTAGAATCTCCTGATCGGTAATTTAAATTTTCTTCCTAAGAAGTAGCTAAGAAGATTAAAATCCCACAAATCTGACATCAAGGCCTTACCATCCCAAATAACCAGAGCCTCTTCATCATCAGGCGCTATCCACCAGAGCGGCGCGTTTACTGGCTTGCCCTCCTCCACAGACGCCTCCATGGCCGCGTATATCTCTTCAGCGTACTGCGCGTGTAGTTCAGTGTACTTCCTACTTATCAGCACTGTCTGGAGAAGACATTCTAAATTACACATTTGGTGTTGAGTTGACATATCAGAGGTCAGTGGTCACGTAATAATGTAAGGGGTTAGGTGTGTATATGAGCATGATTAATCATATTCTACTAAAAATGTGGGAGAAATTAAATCATGGTGTCAGGAATTACAAGTTAACGTCATCTTTCGTTATGGCAGTATCTATCTCTTCGGCGCAGACGGGCCATTCATTTTTTTTTTTTTTTTTTTTTTTTTTTTTTATTGCATTGAATGACGAGACGAGCATGCCGTTCGACTGATGGTAAGCGATACGACCACCCATAAACAGTAGCAACACCATCCAGCACTTTGAGTTACAAAGTACTGTGTGGCATTCCACTGTGCTCGTCATTCTGAGACATAAGATGGTAAGTCTCATTATGTCCAGTAGTTATACTGGCTACAATGTCCTTCAAACCGAAACACAACAGTGCATGCACACTGATGCTTGGCGGTAGAAATAGACATTTTGAGAGTATTTCCGAAAGCCCCAATATCTCATTCCCGTCTGTATTTTTTTTTATAGGTGACTTGACAAAGTGGCTTCACTGCACCTGTTGGTAAGTTAAGTGAAGCCCAAAATAATGTCGACCGGCAAGAGATAAACATCCCTGGTCGGTCGGCATAAGTATGTAATGTATCAGTTTCAGTGTGATTCTCCTAAATTACAAACTATGACTTCGAGTTAAGTTCGCTTTGTTACACATTAAAAAGCAATGCTTTATAATGTAATCAAGGCTATGTCCTGTTATAAAATCTAAAATTGGTTCTGTCATAAACAATTAAATTGAAGACTAAAGACGCAAGTTGTGCAAATCTCATGCAGCTAATTGGTTTACTACGTTGAGGAATATTATGTTATGTAATTGTTTGTCAATTGTTACCTAATACAATTGTCAATTAATATGAGGCAATTTTCATGAACAACAGTCTAGATTCTAGAACATATTATTATGTAAGTATCATGCAGTCTACAGGGTTCAATTTGATTGACGGGATCGAGTTGTAGCGTTTGATTCTAGGGGAACTGCATTGTAATTTGATTATTTAGACAGTTTTACTGTAAATGGGCAAGCGTGGCGATACCACTTGACGTTTGATGTGTTCGGATCATCATTTAGTTGCATATACTAATATAAAGCATAGCATGACATTTCAGCTCTCTTCATCCTGAAACTAAACGGAATTTAGTCCTATTAAGACAGCCCTATTAAAACGCCAGGATGGGGCAGATGGAGTTTATATGGTATACTAACCTCATCATCAAAATTCCAAGGCGCAAACGAATACTGCATCACAGGCAAGAAAGTGTTCGCCTGCACCCATCGTATGAATAGCTCTTTGGTGGGAATATCGGCTTGGTCGTGGTCCAGATTGAATCCGTTGCCACCGATCATGTCAGGCAGGACGAGCGTGTAGCCGTTTAGGTTCATTTGGATTGTGGTGGTGATGATTGTCGGAAGACCGTTGTTAAGCCCCCAAATTGAGTCGCGGTCTACCATCCGCACGTAGACTGGAAGGTCTTGGGTCCTGAGGAAGTAATTTAAATATTTTTGAATTTAAGTTTATTTAATAGTGTTCATAACTATTAGATAGAGGCCCCTTGGATCGGGTGAAATCATTCAAAGTAGTATATTATACTCTATACTTGAAAAACGCTTAATTTTTAACAATTTGCTTATCCCATGGTGCAATTAACTAACTTACCAAAAGTCAATAAATCATAATGACTAACGGCTGGTCTCAATAACTAACTCACATTTAACTGGAGTTTGATATCTAACTCGACAGTAAAAGTTACGTTAACTGTTACTGATGTTTCAATATCAATTCTTAACTATCTTAGTTTTTGGAAACACAGATAACCACCAAAAGTAAGCATTCTAACTATTGGTTATCTGTTAGTTATTTATTGATAGCGGCCGTAAGTGTATGTTTACCTGAATCCAGCTCGGATTTCGATCATGTCACCAAACCTAGCGCAGACCCTGGCGTACGTGTCTACAATGTGGTGCGGCTGTAGATCGATATCTCCAGTTTGGACAGCTATCTGCAAACGTATTTATTTATATTGGCTTCCTCGAAGGTGTTTGTTTTATATAGCATCCGTCCCTTGAACATTCACTATAATATTGTTCTAGTAAATATATTTTTTCATACTAATATAGCTAACCTGAGGAGTGAAACTGCTCTCTCCAGCGTCAAACTTCAAGCTGTCGATGTCGTATGTATCGAGGAGGGTGCGAAGTCGCTGGTACCACCAGTCCGCCGCAGCCGGGTTTGTGAAGTCGATGAACCCTGGCACTGATCCGTTGTTGTTCCACCACGTCGTGTCCGGGCTGCCAGCCTCATCCAGGACGAAGTACCTGGTGAGGTTGTGGATGAGATTATCTATTAAAAGTCTAGCTGACTTTAAACTATTCCAATGTGGAGTCGCAACTCACTTTTCAAGCTTGTCGCAGGAAGGATTAATTATTTTATTAGTTTTTAATATTTATGTTATAAAAATTCATGCAAATTGTTGCCCGCCCGGTAATCGAACCTAGGATATGCCAAGGAGACTATCATTATTAAGACAGGTAAAATAAAATAAATGAAAATTATTTTTTTACGGTTCTTATTGCTCCAAAGATTTTACAAGCTTACCCATTATTCAAAGCCTCGGAATACCACGGCTCGCAGTTCCTGTTGATAAACGGATGCGCCCAAATGGTCACGCGGTATCCCATCGCCTTAATGTCTTGAATAGTCCTCGTGAAGTTGGGGAACTTCATCTCATCTACCGTGAAAGAGCCGTAACACACCTCCCACTGATCATCAATTTCGAACTGGGAATCTTCGAAGTTATTGTTCCTGATTTGCTGAGCAAAGTCTAGAAGTCTACTTTCATTGATATCTCTGGAGTACTGAGCCCATGTGGACCAGATTGGGTGCTGCACCATGCGGTAATCTGGAAGCCCTGATGGCTTTCCTAAGTAATTGTCGACAGCATGCTTATGCGCTTGTTTCACGTTTGGCAGGAACCAGATATCGTAAGCTAACACATTGTGGGTCCTTCTACTGGAGTAAGGCGTGGTTATTTGGGCTCCGAAGCAGAGGTGATTCGCAGCCAGATTGTGGTAGTCAATGAAGAGCGGTACTTCGGAATGCACGTAGATATATTCACCAGCTGAATTTAGCCAGTATCTCTCGGCGATGGCTCCGTTGTCGGTCTCCTTGGAGAAGGCTGCTGCGTACCTCTGTTGAGCAGTTTCTATTGGGTATACCTGATCGACTTGCATGGGCCCCGCATACCAATGCTTTGTACCTTGAAAAACGAAGTAGACTTTAGTTACATAGCCGTATAGAGTTTGGATGAAAGGGTAATTTAATGTAATTGTAGTAACTCTTCTGTTTTTTAGTTTCATTGCACAAATATGTGCATTTTGTATAGGTATTCATTATGCATTAGTAAAGTAATGAATATTTAATTTAATAAAATATTTTGTAAGAAATAGGTAATTAGTACGATTAACTATGCAAGTAGATAATTTAATTTAATAAGCAGTAGGTCTGTTTATTTCGTCTAGTCACTAGTGTCGTATTTATTCGGAATCATTATGAGGGGACTTTTATTTCATTTGCATTAAAAAATGTATTTCTTTCGCTAGTCTCCAACGAAAGTGCGTGATCAAAGCCTTAAAAAGGTATTTTTGTAAACAAAACTTGACGATTCATTTAAGGAAAAAAAGAAAATGTTCTGATTAGTCATATCACACCATGTCAAGTGTCATTCGCGGCATATCAACGTAGTGAAAGAACCACTTATGATACGAATCTTCGGTGCATTCTCTCTATTGTACCTAAATAAATATCTTATCAATGGAACAGTTACTGTAGGTGATAAGTTCAATCCATGTTCCTATGGCGGGAGAGATAGTATTGGAACATGACTTATTAGTTAAAAGTTTATTTATTGATTACTAGAGGTAGGTAAAGGTACCATGTAATATGAATTTCGGCCCCCAATAGCAATGCCCAAATATTGTCGTTGTTTGTTTTGAAATTAGTGAATATTGCGAGTCTTACATCTTATGTTTCCAGATGACGAGCACAGTTCAAAGGTTTGCAATTCTAGATAGTTTTGCTACTGTTTTCGACTAGTATTCCCCATCAGGCGAACGACTTCTTCATCTTGTATAAAACTTACCAAAGTCGATACAATCCTCAAGCCTCATCTGTGGCCCAGCGTCCCATCTGACCATGATGCCTCGCGCACTTCTCGCGGCATCGTACAGAGTGCTGATAGTCAGATTGGCGTTACCGACGCGCACCTCCACTCCTCCCGTCACGTCTTCTACCGTGAAAGCTGAGCTGGACACGATGGTGCGGCCGATGTGCCCGAATACTATGCGCTCGTCATCTAGAAATGTTTAGGGTTATTTTATAGTAGATACTACGTGGAAACTTAATAGTATTAACACCATTCCTATATTGTATACTGTGCCTATGCTGGACATGGGTATCCTGTATAAAATCTTAACTGGTGGTAGGTCTCTCATTATGTAAGAGGCCGTCTGGGTGGGTACCACCGCAATGTCTATTTCTACCGCCAAGCAACAGTGTGCATGCACTGTTGTGTTTCGGTTTGAAGGACATTGTAGCCAGTATAACTACTGGACATAATGGGACTTAACATCTTATGTCTCAGGATGACGAGCGCAGTGGAATGCCACACAGTACTTTGTAATTCAAGGTGCTGGATGGTGTTGCTACTGTTTATGGGTGGTCGTATCGCTTACCATCAGGCGAACGGCATGCTCGTCTCGTCATCCAATGCAATAAAAAAAAAAAAAAAAAATCGTTTTTTCCCCCGGATTACGTGCGCCCGCGATGCAGCGTTTGCGGTGATGCTTCGGAAACAGATAACGGTTTTTCGCATACGACGCAACAGTTTCAAATTGCTCGAGTTTTTGACTGTTAGTCGACCTGCCCCTATCGTCAACCATCCCCGGTCTCCCCTACTCGTGAAATGATTTAGTCATTAGACCACCATGCTGGTCTAGTACTTGTTGGTAAACGGCACATACATCAGTGTTCAAAGTTACAATTTATTTGTTTAATAAGGCCACATTAAATTAACATTTTAGAAACTAAGAAAATTACGCCATTCCCTTTGAGGTATGCACGGGACATTTTCAGATAACAGACATTATATTTTGATGTGTAACCTACATTTATGATTAGAATCATGTTATAAAAATGAATATGACGCAATTAATGATAAATTTTCGTTTACGGTCATTTTTTTGGTCAAGAAAGCTCCTACTTCGTACTATTTTGGAACTTTAGGTTTTTATGAGCAGAATTATTAACTTTTTACCTCTATTCAAGTTCATAATTCATTTTAAGAGCTATAGGTACTTAGGTACATTATTCTTTTATTTTTCTTAAGTTATCCAGCAGCAGTGCAGTCAGCCAGTTGGCCTCGTAAAAAATAGACCAAATACTTTTCGCAACAAACCTACTTGATAAAGTGTGTTATGCTGACCCTACATTACTCACCTTCATGCAGCACCAGCTCATACCCTCCAATTAGTTGCGGTTCGAGGGTGAGAGTAACGTCGTCAGCACGCCCTGATGTCATAGATGGTAACGATATAATGGTGGGGTGTGCGCGCGCGGAGAGCGACAGCAACGCTGTAGGCAACGTATATAATTATAATTATTCCCAATAAATACAGTCGTAGGTGAAAGGTCTTTCGTATGTTAAGAGTCTTCCTGGAACGGTAATTAGGTGGGTACCATCGATTTATATGAAAAGCATAGGCGTGTTTAGAGGTGGTCCGTGCCCACCCTAGATTACGTGGTGCATATCTACAGAAGGTTGGCGCAGCCTAATATTACTAAAACATTTAAGTACCCGGAGGCAATTTTTTTTTAGAATACAGGCCTCCCTTGGAGAAAGGAGTTTTTTGTTTTGATTTCAGAATTAAGAGGACATTACGGATTGCATGCTTTGGGTGTATAAGCGTAGTTCAGCATCATGCATGATGCAGAGTTTTTCAAAGTTCTGGGTGGTGTGCTTACTCTTTGTGGATCGCAGCGTTTATCATCTGACCATTAGTGGAGCGACCAAGTCACCCGTTTTACGAGTTCTGATAGACCCCTGCACTCCCTCCAGCATCTTAATTTTAGCAAAATATCAACATTATTTTATTGCATATAAGTTTTAGAATTTTCTTATCGTTTCTTCTTATTTAAGATAAGAAATTTTATTTTAAATATCGAATTGTTTTTCTATTTTATTTACGTACCTACTCATCTATCATTTTGATAATGTCAAAGGACATTGGCCGATACGCCGAATAAAAGCCTTAGGTATGTTTTCATAATAAACTATAACGTCTTCAAAGCCTGTCTATTCGTCCAAGTGCATGTAGATTCTAAGTACCTCTTTAATACTTTGCCCACAATTTAATTATAATTTTAAGGATCTCTTATTACCTACAGGTTTTTTTATGGCAATGAATGACTAGACGAGCATGCCGTTCGCCTGATGGTTAGCGATACGACCACCCATAAACAGTAGCAACACCATCCAGCACCTTGAGTTACAAAGTACTGTGTGGCATTCCACTGCGCTCGTCATCCTGAGACGTTAAAGATGTTAAGTCTCACTATGTCCAGTAGTTACACTGGCTACAATGTCCTTCAAACCGAAACAACAGTGCATGCACACTGCTACTTGGCGGTAGAAATAGACATTGCGGTGGTACCCACCCAGACGGACTCTTACATATGAGAGACCTACCACCAGTATAATCAATTTAATGTATCTTGACTTATCATCAGTGCAACTATGTTCGCCTACGTGATGAATAAAGTATTTTATTTTTTATTTTTAGTAGATGCATCATAAGATTTTTTATGTTGTAACTAAGTGCTTTATTATTGTTTTTTATGAGTGATTTTATTCCTTTTAAGACTTAAAACTAATTAAACCAATGAAGCCCTAGGGGGCTTAGCAATGACACCGAAATATTTTAGGTATACAAACATTCGAAATATAACGAATAACGCAAAATTTATAAAATTCTTAACCAAAATACAGACACCCATTTCTCCATAAGTAATATTGTAATCAGAAGTTTAAAATAATAAAGTTTTCTTCAGCACAAAATATACGTAGTCCACAGATTAAGCTATATGATCTAAAAAAATATACTAATCAATATTTACAGCGGACAATCTTAAGCAACACTATTTGTTTTAAACAGCCATGTTAGGGTTGATACAGATCTAACAAAATCCTAAAGCAATGTGCTGGGTACCAACATAAATATTTTTTTGTTAGTTATTGTTATGTAACTCACCAAATAGCACCTTGAGAGCCGCCATTTCGTCAGTCACTGGGATCCACGACTGTCCTCTCGTGACTGCAACATTTCGAAACAGATAATCGTATCTCTCTCTCGTTATCTGCTCCTAAACTAACCAATATTCCGCCACTTGAGTGATAAGCTCTTAAGCCTGGACCTTTGGTTGTGGTCTGCCGAAATGGCTATTTGTTTGTTTGCGAAATTTCACTATTATATAAGTAGCAAAAAGCGGACAATCGTTCTGGGAAAAGTTGCAGGGAGTCCCAATAATAAAAGAAATATGGATGCGCGAAATAAATAGGAATTACTTTAAAATGGACTTCTATAAATCTAATTTTATAAATAAATACTCTAAGTATCAATCTTATAAGTCGCCATCTTAGAGCATGTCGCCATGGGTGACCTTCCTTAGACTGATTTTTAACGTCGTTAATTATATTACGGAGTAGGTAAGTAGTAAGTAATAATTACCTACTAACATTTACTTATTTATGTTGTTTTGTAATTATGGGTAATTCTTATATTAACACGCAGACAATATTTTTATGTTACCACTATGTAACCGTTTTAAAATATGGTCAAAAATCATTCTGAGGGAGGTCGCCCACGAAGGCTTTTTGCAGCGATGCTGTCGCGCGTTTTCTGAGGCGTGCTTCTGTATCGCTACGCGTGAGTTGCGTACCTACTACCTACCTATGTAACGCCCGTCGGAACAAGTAAAAGAAGTGAGTTAACAACTACTTATGTAGCGTGTATGAATTAAAAGAAACAAAAAACCCGACTGCGTTAATATCTGCTATCTTTATTAAATTCATTGAAGAACTGAAAAGATTGAAACAAGATTTTAATTTGAATATTTTATTTTGGTTTTGAATAATCTTAGTTGACAGTGTTCACAAACGCAGTCGGAGGCATCTGCTCACTCCGAGATTTTGCTGCTCTACCTATATCACCAACTAAATTATGAGAAGTGAGCGTGTTATGTTATCATACTTTTTTATTTATTTCAATAAATGATGAAACGAGTAAATCGCTCGCGTGATTGCAAGCAAAACTACTTCCATAGATAATACACTACATAATATATCAAGCCATTAACAGTATCTACGCCACACGAACTTCGATCGATAGCTTCGCCAGTCTTTCAAGTTAAAATATTTTTCAGTAAGTATAAAAAAATCTTAAAACTAAAACTTCAAATAAATAGGAAAATACAACATTTATTTCAATATGTACATAATAAATTAAAAATATAAATTAATCTTCGCGGATGAAGTACGGCAGTATGTCGAGCGGTGCGGGGTAGTCGCGCAGCCATGTTGGTCCTTCGAGCACGTCGCCGGAGTTCCCGTCGCGCCAGGACCCGCTCGGCAGGTAGACGTCCCGGGTAACTGCTCCCTCTTCTACAACCGGGGCGGCCAGCAGTCTCTCTCCTAGCATGAATTCTGAGAAAATTTTGTAAAATTATTATGATAGAAGTACTAGTGCTCATTATAAAATAACACTGCAAGTAATAATAGAAGTTATTCATTCGAGCTCTACTTCTCAGGGGCATGTGAAATTATATGTGTGTTGTCTTCGGTATTTTATTTTGTTTGACTTACTCAGACGTCGTTAGATGGATGTTTCGACATACATTTACTGTCCTGACTATTATCTGAAACAAAGCTACACTAACCGTCCCACACTCCAAGCGCAACTTCGTCAGAGGGGTCGGCCCACCAGATGGGCGGGTTGACAGGTGTGCCCTGGTTGACAGAGGCTTCCATGGCGGCCACTATCTCATCCGCGAAGTCAGCGTGGAGCTGGGTGTAGCGGCGACAGATTTGAATTGCCTGGTGGATGAAACGATAGATTAAAATCAGCATGAATTGTAAAAAAAAGGTATTTCATGAAATTGAAAAAATACAAGAAACTGCGTGCAACATTGCATGGATACAAACCTGGTCGGTGTTAACTTCGGTATTATATTTTGGTAACTTAAGTTAGAAACAATGTTGCCAAGCTTCCACACAGTATTGCTTTTTGTAGATAGTTTATATCTCAGAAATACTGAATAAAATCAAAACCAACCTCTTCATCATGATCCCAAGGCACAAAGGAGTATTGGAGCGAGGGCATAAACACGTTAGCCTGGAGCCACCTGATGAACAACTCCTTGCTCGGCAGTCTCCTGTAGTAGAGGTCTTCATCAACGTATCCATTTCCACCGATCATGTCGGGCAGCACGAGGGTGTAGCCGTTGATGTTCATCTGCAGGAGAGTGGTGATGAGAGTCGCCAGACCGTTGTTGAAGCCCCAGAAGGTGTCTTTGTCGACCATGCGGATGAATACTGGCAAGTCTTGGGTTCTAGAAGGGATAAATTCACAATTTGAGATTTCCAAGTCAGTTTAAGTATTGTTTCAGGATTTTTAATACAGTTTAGTAACAGAATTTATATTAAAGGATTTAGTCGTAGTAGGAAAGGTAGGAAGAATCGGAAAAGATGTGAAGCAATGCTCTAATCAATTTCGTTCTGTCCAAGCATGGGTTGAACTGTCTAGTGGCACCTTAGAAAATCCACATTTCTGCTATAAAAAAATGTAGCGATAGCAAAAATTTTACTTAATACTAGATATTATTGAACTCACCTTAAACCAGCTCTGATTTCGATCATTGACCCAAACTCGGCGACTGCGCGCACATACGAGGACACGATGTGGCTAGGGTGGAGGTCGATGTCGCCATTTTGTACAGGGATCTAGACAATATATTATTAACCTTAAGTACGATTCCAATAAACCAATAAAAACGGACCAAAGTTAAGAAACTAGAGTTTAGGAAAATATTTTGCAGTATTTACGTTTTTATAGAAGAAAGAAAGAAATAAAGAAAGAAATATTTATTTATAACAAGCAGGATTACAAAATAATTACAAAGAACTCTTAAAATAATTTTGCTCGTCGCAAAATCGACCCTAACTCAGCATAAGCTGGTAAAAACCAGCGCTTGTCTTCCGTTGGGCCGTTTTATGATGTCACGGGCGCCAAAGGCATAAACATTATACCTTGCAAATATAGAGCCAACATTCGCTTCAGTATAAACAGATATTTTCGATAGAATCTCTATAAAGGGTCTTCTTATTTTCAAGAGTGTTGACGCATCGCCGATTTCATTTTTAGAATATTTATAGTCGAAATAATTAAAATTGGCAGATGCATTTTACCTGAGGAGACCAGCTGGATTCTCCAGCGTCGAACTTGATGCTGTCGATATCGTATGCATCCAGGAGGTCACGAACCCTCCCGCTGTACCACGCAACCGCGTCGGGGTTGGTGAAGTCGATGTATCCAGGGATGGAACCGTTGTTGTTCCACCACGACGTTTCAGGGCTGCCTTTCTCATTGAGAACGAAGTAGCTGGATGAAGTAATTTCATTAATTGAGATTTTTTATTGTAATCAGCAGAGCTTATTGTACATATTATGGTAAATCTAATTATAAAGGCACCTACGTCGCAAAGAGAGAATTTTTACGTTGTTGCAGAATATAAACAAAAATCATGGATGAGTAATCCAGACGTCTTCATTAAGTGTGGATAATATATCTTTTTTGTTTTAAAAATGGGATATTATTCTACAGAAATAAAATAAATATTTTACTATAAAGTAAAAAGAAGGATAATACACATATCCATTCTTACCCGTTGTCCAAAGCGTGAGAGTACCAAGGTTCACAATCTTGGTTAATGAACGGATGCATCCATATGGAGACCCTGAAGCCCAGACCTTTGATATCCTGCACCAACTGCCTCAAATCAGGCAGCTTTCTCTCATCAACCGTCAGGGATCCGTAGCAGATCTCCCAGAGATCATCGATTTCGAATTGAGAGTTGGGGAAACCACTGTCATGAATCTCGCTAGCGAAAGCCCAGAGACTGTTCTGATCGATTCCACGCGCGTATCTTGCCCAAGACGAGAAGACTGGGTACTGGATCATCCTGTAGTCTGGAAGTCCCGAGGGTTTACCCAGGTAAGTGTTGACGGCATGCAGATGAGCGGCCTTGGGGTTTTCGAAGAACCAGATGTCGTATTTGAGGACGTTGTGGGTACGCCTGGAGGAGTAAGGATCGGCGACTTCAGCGATGAAGCAGATGTGATTGCCGACCACATTATGGTAGTCGACAAAGAGTGGCACTTCAGGGTGGACGTAGATGTACTGGCCGACGGAGTTCAGCCAGTATCGTTCAAACACGGCGGAGTTGTCGGCTTCCTTGGAGATGGCGGAGTATTTGTCCAGGTTGCCGTTTTGGATTGGCCAGTATTGCTCTTTTTGTTCCGGGCCTCCGTACCATTGGCGAGTACCTGCGACAGTAATTGTGATAAAAGTGTATAATTTTCACCAAGTATGGTGATTAGTGCGACGCTACGGGTAGAGACATGTCATTTTCTTCCACCAGCCACGTGCAGGTGAATGATAAGTATCTCGCATGAAAGACCTACCACCCAGTATCTTTTAAAATAAAGCTCTACTGGTGTTGTACCTACTGAATAACTTCTGATAAGAATGATATAGAGCATACTTTTCCACTCTTGTCTAGATAAATCAATGATAATATAAGTATTAGATAATTTTCTTATCACTTTGACAAGCCTTCTTTGACAAAAAATTTTAAACACTGATATGTTCAAAGAACTCCCACGGATGCATTGATTTACCAACAAATGCCATGCCAAAGGATTAACTGTAGCGTGGTAGATAGTTTACGTTGCTTTTGGCACTAATACTAAAGACGAGAAAAGCTATTCTGGACTAATCTAACATGGTAGATCTATTCCAAATATGCTCACCGAAGTCGAAGCAGTCCTCGAACACTCGGTCGCTAGGTCCGTCCCAGTGCACGCTGACGCGGTACGCGCCCGCATCCTCGTCCATCCAGTGATTTACCTCGAAGGTCACTTCATCATCGTCAGCGGAGATGCGGCGGCCGATGTGGCCCAGAAGCTCAGCGTCACCTGACACTGTTGTTAGGTAAATTAGTTCATACCGTCTGAGGGACTGTAATTTGGAAGTTACGATCTGTGTGATATGCAATTGATTTTTTGCTTCTCGATATTCTGGGTAACAAATTTCCTTGTTGAAACTAAAGAGACTTACTTATTATCTTTAACGGCTATAGGACTTTCTATTTATTGACTTTTAAATTATGCAACTTATCAATTAGGTTCTAAAAGGTATTTACTTAAATTTGTTGGTATATAAATTAGAATGTGTTCATTAATCCCTATTTAAGTAAAACCTCATACCCATATTATTATTTTACCTCCAAAAGCAGAAAACAAGAAGCCCCTCTCATCGTCTTCTTCGATCACGATGTCGCGCTGAGTGCCCCGCGGGACGGCACACAGTGCCACCGTCACTCCTGCAAACAACATGACAATTGTTCTATAATTTTGAATGTGCTTACAATAAAGAATGTACTTTAAATGAAGACCTTCCTTAATATAACTCAATTGCATATATGTACATACATAATACAGGCATAATAGGGCTTTCAATATTGACTAGTAGATTGATTAGTAGATCAATATTGACTTATACTTACAAAGCGCATTATAATACAGGTGTTAAAATAATAAATAAGTACATTATATCCAATTTAGTCAAGTTTTTATCACCATGCTATCTCGGGGATATCCAGCCTACATTATTAGGTCGTTACAACCAATCATTCAACTAAAAAGCTGTTAATTTTGAACCTAATCGACCTACCTGCCAAAAACACTAGCCACTTCATCTCGCCAGCATCGACTGTCAGTTCCAACCGCGATATAATGTTATATTCAACGCGTATCAACAGTTATCAGATCTCTCGTCTCTTCCAGATACGTGACAAACGTATCTCCAAAATCCTCTACAGTAACCCAAATAATACAGGGTGATGTATTATGTAGGTATTGATTTCCGTGTGGGTGCGTGGAGTAGAAAAACTTCCTTGGGTATTCCTAATGAGGCAATGCCTATGTGGCTTGAAAGGTTTTATATGTATTAATTATCGAATAATAATAATAAAAAAAAACAATTTAGATTTCAATTTGGTCGTACTTTTAGGCCATTCCCACTAGGCTATCGTCCACTTTTTCACGGTCTGACGAGACGGATGTCTCAGGTTCAAAACCCAAGGCACACACCTCTGATGTTTCGAAGTTATGTTTGTATTGTTTATCAATTATTATCGTTTATCTACTTTAACGGTGAAGGAAACTATCTTAAGGAAACCTACATACCCGAAAAATGCCTAAAAATAATTTCGAAGGTATGGGAAGTCTGCCAACCCGCTCTAGGCCAGTGTGGTGAAGTAAGGCCTAAACCCTCTAAGTAGTAGAGGAGACCCGTGATCAGCAGTGGGCAGTAGGTATATAATATAGGGCTGGTATGGTATGGTACGTTTAGGCCTACTCAATTGAAGATTACGATAACTATAAAGGCTTAAATATATTGAGGTGTCACAGTAAATAAAAGCGTCGTCAGCGGCGTAACTACTCCCGTGAAGGCCCGTGGCCAATTCATGGAAACGGGCCTCTTGCCAGAGCAAAATCCGGCGAGGTTTTTGTTGAGGAATCTCCTCCAAGGTCCTCTTCCTCTCGAATTGGGGGCCCCCACAAGCCGGGGGCCCGTGGCGTTTTGCCATCATGCGACCGTCTAGTTACGCCACTGAGCATCGTTCTAATACATCGACGCAGTTCTCTTTTTTTACAAGTTTTTATTTAACTTGCAATGTATGTATGTAATGTAACTATGATTGTTCGGGTGGAATATGACAAGTCAAATTTGAAGCAGTTCCTCCAATCGATTGTGTTGAAATTTTGCATACACGTTTAGTTTGGGTGACAATGCATTGTTAGCTAAGTGATGTCATTCTGAATCCAATATGGCGGACGGCCCAAGACCTAGGCCTAGTTACCTATTTTTTGTGCACGTCCATAATATGGGTATCAACGAAAGGGTTTGCTGAGAAGAATACAAAAAATAAAAAGACTTCTTTCTAAATCCAATATTGCAGATGACCCAACATAGCGGACTAGTTATTTTTTACGCACTCCTATAATAACTAATAATATGCGTATCAAATGAAAGGGCTTGCTGAGAATAACTCGAAAAATAACTATAAAGTAAAAAAAAAAAAAAATGCTCTAAAAATAAAAAAAAAACTTTAAATTGAATCAATACTATGTAGAGATAAAAGCTTGATTTACTTGTGTAGGTAGAATGTAGATAATACAATAATTATGTAACTTGATCTTGACAAAAGTAAATCTCGCGATAAGCTTTTATCTCTACATAGTATTAAACAAAGTTTGATTCAATTTAATGTTTTTTTGTTCTTTTTAGAGCATTTGAATAAAAGCTTGTTTTTAAAGTTTTTTTTATACTCTTAGTGTTTTTTTTTATCTCAGTCTTACACTCCTGTCGGAGTGATCGTGATTATGGATCGTTTGATGAGTTTTACAAACGTTTAATAATTAATTAGAATCCAGTATCCCAACTACTAATTTTGCAACGGACTACGTACGTACGACACGTATCCACGCGTCATTCCATATTAATTTATATTGATATCAAAACCTCAAGCACTCTGGTTTTCAGTTTAGGAATCTGTTTAGTGACTAGAGTTTAGAGTGAGAAGTAATGGAGATTTTGATGTACGTAGCAACAATTTATACAATTAAAAATAAATATGTAACAACCTGTATATTGGACACTTACAATTTTGCCGAAGTCCCCATAACATCGCGTCCCGGCAGCGGTATCTTCATAATCTAATCTGTAGTGAGATACTTACATCACTCGTCAATCTATCGAGTAGGTATATTCGAGTATTATGTTGATGTAAATAGTTGCACTAGTTTTATACCCGGTATGGTGTGGATTTAAATTATTTTTTTGTAGTACACAGTACTCAGTCTATACATATACCCGAAAACGAGCAAGTGAGCCATTCTATGTTAACTGATTACCTACACCCAAATTTCACAAGTGTTTTGGATGCACTGACGGTCTTGAAAGGAATAATGGAAATGGGAAGCAGCGCTGTAACTAGGGCGGCACTGTAATGCAAGACAACTAGGCCCAAGTTTTGGGCTATGCATGGGCGCCGTGATACATGCTCGCAACGGGTGAATAAAGGCTAGTTACGGTACGAAACATAATAACATGTCTCTTCGTACTTAGCATTATAGGGTGACATGGTAGGTAGGTGGGTATTATAGGCCAACTTTACTTCACACAAAGAAAATGTTTCAATTAAGCATAAGACGTAGATGCGATTTGAAATTTTGAATTTGTTAAGCCATTTATGTGGCTGACTGTACCTACATACATTTAAAGCCGCTTCACAGTTTTAGCGTAGTTAGTTAGTTGATAGCGTAGTTGTATTACGGTACGACTGCAATGCTGAGGTCTCGGGTTCAATCCCCGGGTCGGGCAAAGTGATATTGGATTTTTCTATTCAGTATCAGTCCGGAGTCTGGAATTTGTGCCCGATATGGCGATAGGCTCGCCCCCTATCACATCATGGGACGGAATGCGCTCGGCGAAAAGTGGGTGCACTAGTTGCGCCTCTGCCTACCCCTTCGGGGATGAAAGGCGTGAGTATGCGTCACAGTTTTAAAGGAATAACGGCGGCACTAGACAAGTCTATAGCCATCCGTCATGAACATGGGCCATAGGCAATCAGTACTTAATCACATTGTAATCTAAATTAAGTATTTGCAAGTTTCTCGGTCGCCGGCGCCCGGCAGTGAGGCACTGCACTATAAATTTTACTTTGTTATTTATTATGGTAGATGGCGTGCTTTTAAATAAATTTTCCCAGCATATGGTTTTATAATATTAAGACGAATACATACATAAAATACACCCCGTTTAATTTTACGAAATAAATTGCGAATATAATGTTAAATGTTTCATCCAGCTGCTATATAAATTATTGATAAATGAATTAATTATTTTTTGTTTTGGCAGTACATTCATATTTCACATGTCAATCAGTCAATGTCAGTTTAGCAAAAAACAAAAATTGCGCTTGTCCGAACAATGGCAGATCCAAGAATTCGTCAGATAAAAATAAAAACCGGCGTTGTGAAGCGCATCGCTAAAGAGAAAGTGGTTTACGAGAAAGAAGCAGAGCAACAAAAGAAGAGGATACAAAAGATAAAAGACGAAGGACAGGACGAACACAACATCCGTAAGCAAGAAGAAGTTTTGCAGGAGTCCCTAATGATGGTCCCAGATTGTCAAAGAAGGTAAGTTACTACTTGCGTAGTTCATTTATAGGTCGCAAAAGCTGATAGATTGTGTTAATTTGTATAATTCCGTGTATTTCCATAGTTTTTGATTTTACAAGCCGCAGATGTATAGGTTAAGTTTACGCTACAAAAAAAATGAGTCACGCTTTAAACTGAACAATGAATACCTCTGAATTTCTATTGTTAGCATAGTTACTTAACCTTGAATACATTACCTACATCTTGATTATATTTCTGAACAAATTTACAGTTATTTTTGCAGACATAAAAACTTTATTTCAGATTAGTAAAAGCGTTTGCGGACCTAAAAAATACATTGGATACAGAGCAAGACCTGAAGGAGCACGAAGATTACATCTCCGCGGAACAAGTGTTGAAAGACGCCGAAGCCCAACTCCCAGACACAGCCACTTTATAATAATCAAATTTACTTTTATAATAACTATTTTTTTATAACATAGTAATCATGTATAATCATAATTTTAATTTCCAAGGGAATTTTACATTCCAACCTTATATTCCTGCACCGCCTCCACCACCCATGTTTTTTATTCCACCTGTACAAGTAAAACCAATGGAAAAAGATGATATTGAAGTATTGAAATATTATGAGGCTCGAATACCTCCAAAACAAGAAAAGCCTAAAACACCAGTCAACATATCCCTTCTCAAAGACAAATTAAAAAATGTATTATTAATGCTTAGTGATGTAAAAAGTAAAGAAAATGCATTAAGAGAGAACATAAGCTCATATTCAGATGACGAATGGAGTTCTAAATTAAAAGAAATTGAGGATGTGAAGAAGAAAATAACAGAAGCCATGAATGAAGTTAATCAAACTGATTTTAATGTCTTAAGAAAATTGATAGCTGGACGTAATGCAAAACGCATGCGTCTAAAAAGACAGAAAGTTGAATGGAAAGTGGACAAAGAACAGAGAAAAAAAGATAGAGATGAAAAATCGAGAAAGATTGATGAGTATTTGCAAAAGGTTAAGGATGAAGTCAACAAAGCAAAACGGGTAAGTAGACTTTTTGTAAAATTTTGTCTTGATTAATTCAGCATACAACATTAAAACTTACAGTGCAATTGTTGGTAGTCTTGGGTACAGTGCTCAATTCAGGCATTACAAATAAGTATCTTTTCAAAATGAAGCAGCATTGTATTCAATTGACAATAATGTCCCACAATCATAATATGGAAATTAATGGTTTCAATGTTAAAAGGATACAAATCTACTATTTCTCTACTAGTTTTGCCCCAAATGAAATAATCATTTCTCTTATTTATTGTATTATTAAAGTTTTGCCTCTAAATTCGCAGGAAGAAGAAGCCAAAGCCATTGCAGACAATGTACTTAAAGATATTCTCCGTAAGAAGCAAGATGCAAAGAAATGTTTGGTGAAATTGGACGCCTTGATAAAGCTACGTAAAGCTAAGATGAACACAATAAAAGGCAGGGGAGAGGAAGTATCAGAACATGAGGAAAAAGCATTCAATGATGATATAGGTAAAGAAATGTTCTTAAATTTATAGATGGGGCACACTTCTATCTGGTTCACAGAATGAATAATGCTGAGCTGACTGCTGGCTGCACTACATCCACTATTCAAAAGGAATCATTTATTTTTTATCTTACATCTAGTATTAGGGTATTTAACGCATTTTAGTTCTATACATGTATTATATATTTACTTCATATAAATTCTTACACAAAGATTATTTAAAATCTGGTAAAAATATCAACAAATTATAAGCATTTGAATTTCGGTAGAAGGGATAAGTTTCAAGAAACGAGAAAAGAGGCGCTATACGCGCACATCCAGTCATCGGGAATTACGATGCCTTCAAGAGAATGCGATATCCTCACCATGTGCCTGCTCCTGCACATTGCAATATTTGAAATAGGAAATACTGCCTCATTAACCAATTTAAATGCAGTTTTCACAGAAGTGCTTCTCTTTGGAACTATTTGTTTTTACATATAGAATAATTTACAAAATCAAACATAGGAAAATACCCTATTTCTTGAAATTGCACTGAATAGCTGTTGAAAAGAAAATAGCTGTGCTTATACATTGCTTTTTGGTGGCAGAAATATACATAAGACATGCATAGAAGAGCAGCCCAATAAAATGCTATACACAAAGTATTTGTTTTGTATTCGACTAAATATATTCCAATTCGCAGAAAACTTAAAACTCCTCTGGAAGAAGCAGCTCAGCATTTACGATAAGGAAGAGGCATACCTTCAGGCCAAACTGGTGGAGGGTACGGAGACTGTCAGTTCAGAATCCCAGGACACAGAAGACCAGGTGCGGAAGAACCTGCAGGAGTGGCGGGTGGCATTGTTCGGCGGAACACTGCCGCAGAACAACTTCGTGGGCGATATGCAAAGATTTGTCGTGGTCAGGTCAGTTGGGAAGGATTTTATAGCTAAAACTTAGATTAATGTGCTAGTAGATCAGGATTGAATCAATGTATTAATAAAACATAACAGCTGTAATTAAATTATGTGGGACCCATAATAAACCATAATTATGCATCTCTCCTCATGCTGCCATGGTAATAGTATGTAACGCAATTTGTGACTCTAGGTTTGCGTATTCCAGGTCTGAATGGGACCAGTTTGTGAGCAGTGAAGGGTCCCCCTTGCCTGTCGGATGGGTGCCGCCCCAGCCTTGACCCCAGCATTTATGGACTATGTACATAATATGTAAAGCAGTTTTGGAAACATTGCGTTTTGCACTTATGTTTTTATACAGCTTTTATAACATTGGGAATCATTATTAATGCTTAATTAAAATTTTGTGTAAAAATTGTTTCTTTTTTTAACATACTTTAGAGTTACAAGTCTGTCACATTACATGATTGGAAGTTACCTATCGCCACTGTATAACTCTCGGCAAGCGCTTCCACAGGTAAAAAAATAAAAAAAGTGTGTGTGTACTTATGTACACGCGTTAGAAGTTATAATTCTTTGGCGTAACAAGATAAAAATCTCGCCTTATTCTACGTTCAAAATTCAAAACTAAAATGTTGACTATAACTAACTTCAGGGTGTCGGTTTTTCGTGACGGTGTGCGCGCGCATCGTAAAAATTTACTCATCATTTTTCCCTAACGCGCCAAAAGAAGTATAACTTCAAAAACGTGTCTCGACAGCCAATAGTTTATATTATTTATACATATAAGTATGCTGGCCAAAGACCATAATATCGCCACCTTTTAACAGATTCGGAACAGTTCTCTTACGAAATTCAAAAATGTTTCTGATTAACTAAATATGCCTAATATTTTCCTTATTTGATAGTATTACTACATAGTAGTATTCAGTATTCTGTGGTATTACCTCAAAATCACTTCAACTTACCTGCTTTGTAATGTATGTGTGGTGTTTTGTGGATGAATTGTGTGGATCTTTATATTTTTGGAAATCAAGTGTGTAATTTTAGTAAATAATGCGAGCGTAGTGGTTTGTGAATGAAGTGTAGGTACACATTGTACAGTCATCTTGCTCGCACCTGCATAGATACAGGTAAGTTGTACATTATTAATTATAACATGTTTGTGTAATAAGGTGTCGACTGCGACTACACAGCCTCAGTCGTTGGATGCTAAACATTATAAAGTATATTGTAGGTACATAATATACGACTTTAATCCTTGTAATTTAGACGCGTGTAGTGTGTTGGTAAACCGCAAACACATCAAAGCAATGCGTCGATGCTGTGGCTCATTTTGGGTATGTTGTGACATACCACCTTTTTTTTTTTTTTTATCGCGGGGAAAAACGCGTTATCGCTACCGCACTTATTATCAATTACTAATTTTTCTATAATATTTTTAGGCATTTAACAAGTGTAGATCTCGTGAAATTTTAATTATGTCTCTATTTGAACGTACTGTATATAATGTGCTTTGTAGGACACTTTTTATGTGTTAAGGGATATAAAATAAAAGACAAATATCAGTATATCCAAATCTTTTATCATTTGTATGAATATTCCGTAAGAAATTACATGTATAAACCACTTCAATACATTAGCGTCGATCACACCTACCTTTAGATCTACACTACGAACTATTGAGTTACTATACTTCGTTTGCGTTAGAAAATAGTTAATCTACGCATCAACAAAATAATGTCTTATTTACAACAGTCTGAATTAAGAACAAATATTTTGAAATAATCATATGATAAGTACCTTAAAAATGCAATTAATAAAAATATTGAAGAATTATAATAAGCTTAAATGTAATATTTCTTTACTGAGTAAGGCTATTGAAAAAAAAATAAAGTAATTATAAATCATATAGCTCAGTGTAGACATAAAAAAGTGTGAACATAATAATTGTACCTATATACAGTAGGATGCGTTTGAAAACAGCATCGTTGAAATGAGTCCCTAAAATGTAGAAGTTGGTTCACATTTATATTGTATTTGAGAGCGTTCTAAGAACAGTACGATGGGACAATAGAACTCAAGTGGTGAAAAGAAACAAAATATATGATTTCTTACAATTTTTCTTTGTGTTATTATTTCAACATATTTTATTTCCACTCATTAAATTATATTATACCCAGATCAATTAAGTTTAAGGCCTCCAGTAGCACATCCACGCTTAATGGCGATTTCCTATTTTCCTAACGCGAACGTTTTATAGCTCCATCACAAACGGCAGTGGGCGGCCATTTCATCATGAAAAAAGATAGAAAGCTACTGAAACAAGGCGGTCGTAAAACATACACTAGTGGAATAAATAAATTTTGACGAGGTTCTCAATAATAAGGCATCGTTAAGTTAAAGGCTTCGAGATTTTCATATAACTTTATTTGTAGTACTTTCTCGCGGTGGCGCCCTTGGGTTTTATAAGCTCTTAATCCCACGCATCTGAAATTCCTTGCAGTATCATCGGTCACGTGACATTACAAATTTTGTCAAGTGTCAAGAGTTCAAATGAATGGATAGAGCAAGGCAGTCCAGTCACCTGAAACCAGTGCCACATTTCCGCAGCGATGCAAGGATTTTGTGGCACTTCGTCTTACTCAATAATTCCTCGTAACCTTCAACAAAATATCTAAAATTTGTACATAAACGCCACACAGTACTTTAATGATATACAATCGCAGACATAATTATACAATCACATAGTTAGGACCTGATTTAGAACTTCGATAGCCCTGAAACTAGGTCTCTTAGGAAATGACGTCACAATATAGTAATATGTGAAGGACGAAAATTTTCATGTATGTGAATTTTAAAAATCTAGAATACCATTTGTTTTAATTGACTTTCTAGTAACGTCTATCGACGCTATATTTTAGGTATTAATCTTTACTGAATACTTCAGACTCCTAGCTATCGTACAGAAACGTTCGTTATCACATCGTTCGTTCGTCATCCTTTGTAGCCGTAGAAGTTATTTGCTGTCAAATCCTTTAGGGGTCGTCCATTAATCACGTGATGCTTTTTAGCAACTTTTTAAAATCTTTTCACTCATCCAGTCCACCAGGCAGTCGGTATCGGATATCCGGTGGCAACAACGGCTTTAAGAGCAAAAAATAATGCAAACAATAAGTTTATTCCTAGTTTAATATGTAATGTTTTATACAAAATATTACATATTTTAGATTATGTGATAGTATTACATATTTGTTAGATTTTAAATGAGAAGCAAAACGATTTTTTTACCAGTAATGTATGATGCTCAGCAAATCTAGAATTTTACTAAAAATTACACTATTCTTTACACTAGATACTAGACGCTATCCTTTTGGGCCTCTATGTAAGAACCGCTATTGCTAAGAAGGAATTTAATATCACAAATTAGAAGTTTTGTTGTACAGCATGACTATCTGACAACCGGGACGTTCGGAGAGATAACCGGATATCCGGTGCCGACTATCCAGTATCCAGTAAACAGGACGATGACTATAAAGACCGCTGTATGTTATTGGGTATGAGGAGGTCACAAAAGCGTTTAGAAATGCAATAAATCAGGTCCTAAACATTCCAATTAACATTTTTGTTCAACTCCATAATTGGACGAACATATCGATTGCCTAAAAAGCGTCACCACTTCCCATAGACTGTAGCAAAACCATCGACAACATAGAATCAATCACTGCATAGTATTGCACCTTGTTTGACATCCTAAAGCTGACAATACATGTTAACCAAGCATTACCAAGTGAAGGCCAATACCAATGTGTAGAGAGCACATTTGCCTTGCCATTGCTCGGTATCGATTGCCTAGTTTGCCGAGTTTAGGCAAGCGCCAACGTGCGTAGAACGTATGTTGCGTAGCTTGTCACAACTCACAGTCGCTCGCGATCACTTGTCTCAATTTTACACAATAAAAACTGAGCGCAGAACGTGTGGGCAGCTTCACAAAACGCGTCTACATTGGCCGCTTGCATTGATTTTTTTCAAACTTGCCGAACATCAGTCTTGAAGCAATTGCCTTGTATCAATTTGCCTACGCTTGCGTTGGCTCGACCAACATGTATAGCCGGCATAAGACATGTCTCAATACCCAGTAATTACAGCTTCAATACATTAAACCGGAACACAACGTTACTCGGCGGTATAAATAGACAAATCATGGTGCTTACTCATAAAACCTACAACTAGTTCACAGATCAGTGTATATACACGTTACATTCAACATTAACTCAAGCCGACCGCCTCGTTTCGCTTAATATACTGAGGTAATACGGCATACACGCGCGCGCCTTAATTTGTCGTGTTATTTTTCACCTTTACGCTGGCAACACTTTCACGCGCCTCTAGCGGCAGAAATACGGACCAAAGCCTGTCTTCTCTATGTCAGAAATTGCGGGCTTTTTCCCTGTCACGGTACTGACACTGAACTCACATTATTTGAGATCTGTTTCGCGACGTCCGAGTAAATACTACTCATAAGATGATTTTGTATTTAACAAAACACATATTGCCAATTATGCTCCCAAATAAATGGCAATCTAAGTATGCTTGATCACTATAAAAATGCCTGTTTTACAATGGCTTAATTAAATAGGAATTTATTGAATTTAATGGTTTAAAGTTCTTTGCGAGTTAGCACCTTACGGTCGACTCAACCTCAACCTCCTCAACAAATGATTCTAATCGCAATCGTTGGATCTTTAAGCATGTCCAACGTTACTCTGATCAATTTTCCGGATCGATCTGAAGATAGGCATTCAGACTGTTTATACATTTCAGCCGTTTTCAATCCTTGTTCAATCTGCAATTAGTCATAGAGAACATAAAAAACTTATTTTCCCATTATTCTTAAAAAAAGTTTTTATCACTAATTGGTACCACTAGAGTCACGAGTGAAATTTTTACATTAATATTCCCGATATAAGTTCGTACATTCATGACAAGTGACGTCACAATGAAGTTATAAGGAATATAAACTCTATTACACACATATTAAGGCGTAGTGTTTTTGACAGCTCTCTTTATTTATTTACAATCATTATAATTGACATATGTCACTTTTGTCTATTCCGTGAGTTTTATGTACAATATGTTTAAGCTAAGAAAGACAGAAAAGTATTTATACTGTTTTCTGACTTACATAAACAATCTGTACATTGCAATCATATTTTGTAGTTGATTTTGAGAATTAATTTATACTTAATTTATATACATGACTTACATTTTTGCATTAGTTCAGTGTGGTACAAAGACTTGAGGAAACCTACATACCTGAGAATTCTCCAAAAAAAATCTCGAGGGTATGTGAAGTCTGCCAACCCGCACTAGGCCATCGTGATGGACTAAGGCCTAACCAAGGTTTCAATTTAATGACTGCAACGATTCGTGTAGCACTTCAACACGATCTATTTATATTGTTTTTTTTCAGAATATTTTACGCTACAAAGGCGACATCACCAGCACAGAAAACCTATTTTTTTATATAAATCTACGTCACAGCAATTTGAGAACTGTCAAAAAGGACGCCATTTTTAATGTAATTTCATCAGCCATGTGTCAGATAATATGTAAAGAAATTACTACCCAATTGTCTATTAGATATTTGGTGAATTAATAAACCACGTATCGTTGTTTATCACAAGTAAAAAGTTACAGTACAGTCAGCAGCATAAATATCTGTACAAAATCAAAATTTCAAATCGCCTATATAAGCATTAAGTTAAACTGTAACATTTTTTTCTTCGTTTGAAGTAAAGTAAATACCCTTTTTTTTTGTGAAGATAAAAACAAGATTAGTAAGACAAAAGTATGTAGGAAATTTGAAATTTTGAATTTGTTTATCTACTTATGCTGCTGACTGTACATCAAAATGTATACCAAAGATATCTACAGTTGCTGTAGTTAGGGGCAGATTTTATGGATTTTAGTTTTTTAGTACCCACTAAAAAACTAAAATCCATGGATTTCCAAGATCCAAGATGGATATTTACAAATGCAACACATAGCTAATGATTATACTTTAATAGTGCATAATAATATTACGGTTTGCGGATTATTTGCGAGTCTTTGTCCATCCATATAACATTAAATTTATTGCTATCAATCATTACAGATGAAAAAGTCTTCCGCATGTTAACTCTCTTCAGTCGATCTCAGAATTGATATTTACAATATACACAAAAATAAATCCTATCTATAAACCAATAAGTGTTACCTCTCACTCTTATTATAAGATTAAGTGATTATGAAAACAAAAGTTAAGCCTGATCAGGAAAATAAAAAACCACGCCATGTTGCGGTAAAATATGGAACTAATTTCTTGTACTCAAGTGACGCCACCAAAGACGACTTCTCATTTTCCTGGTCAAACTATAATGGAGAACTTCGTCTGAAAAGAGCGAACAGCCTTTACAGGACATACACATGTACAGTCAGCAGTATAAATATCTGTACAAAATCAAAATTTCAAATCGCCTATATACGCGTTAAGTTAAACTGAAATATTTTTTTCTTCGTTTGAAGTAAAGTAAAAACCTTTTATTTTATGTGAAGACAAAAAAAAGATTAGTAAGAACACAAAAGTATGTAGGCAATTTGAAATTTTGAATTTGTTCATCTACTTATGCTGCTGACTGTACATATATTATTTTGGCTGTATGGAAACGATCCGACCCGACGTGACACTTCGCGCTTCAAACCGGCACCTCCTCCTTTATCCCTTGACTAATATTCGAAAAGATCTAAATAAATATACTTTACAAATATTTTTTTTATACTTTTTCAAACACGCGAGCGACTGACGTGAGGTTTTATTCGTTATCGTTTTCGACGTAAACCTACATGATTTGGGAAAAGTATCGATTACGAATTGGCTGAATTGAATCCGTATCGATAAAGTTGAAATCGATGCATTATCGATATTCATTTCCCCACTAGTTTTTTCAAGGTAACGTAGCTTATATTTCGAAAAATTATCGACGGTAAATAATATTCTCTTAGCACAAATAGTAAAAATACAATCTACAATGACACAAATTCAATTCTCAGTTTACGTAATTTTGAACACAATAGCATCACGAATTTAGATTCATTTTCAAAAATATAAGCTTGTCTTGTTTTACTTATAGTTTAGACCTATATACACGAATTATATCTAAGTCACATCGATTATAAAGATATTTATACTGTTTCGGCTTTATTCATAAACTGTTTATAAACCTATTTTAGTTATCGAATGTTTTGACTTCTTCCTTCAAAGTCAATTAAAAATTCGTTCGAGGAAGACAAAACATTTGATAACTAAAATAGGATTATAAACTGTTTATGAATAAGGGGGTTTATTTCTTTTTGAAGTTGTTAAAAGGTCCATTGTTATGATCGAAGACTAAATAATTCTATTAATTTCGAAAATTAATGCAATCTACAAGCTGTGGAGTCCTAAAAATAATCAAAATTGGTATTTTGATATGAATTTTATATCAAAAGTCAATAAGGATCCTTTAATTTTTTCCCAATTATCCCCTATTGATATCACAACGACTATTAAATATAAAATAGCTGATTTTATCGCCCCTATCTTTAACATTTATTTGAACTTATCGAACACTTAATGTAAACATATAATTTTATCCATATTAATTATATTACACAGATTTAAACTCATTTTCGGTAGTAGGGTCTTTTTTAAACTTTAAGACCTCAAACCAACGCCACGACTTCGTGGTACACCCTACCAACAACAACCAAATGTCATTCAAAATTCGACCAGAGCTTGATGACAATAAGGTCGAATCCATTTAAGATACAAGAGACCCTACAATGGGCCTGGCCCTAACTCTCAGCCCACAATCACCTCACAACACTAATTTATCGATATCCCACGTCAATCGCCCGCGCACACAACTTTGCTAATCTAAAATAAACTGGCTTTATCATAAGATTTAAAAAAAACTTATTGCGTTATTATTTACAGTAATTCAAGTATTGCAATTATATAGAAGCACTTGGATGTGATTATCGAAAGTTATCGACATGCTCTACGGTATTTTTAGAGCAAATAAAAGCCTACCTCAATAGTATTCGCCGAATGTGGGCAGTAAGAGATCGTGGTTATATTAATCCTAGTTGTAGTCATATTAATCCCACTGAATACTTTCTTATATGGGGTCGTCCATTAATCTCGTGATGTTTTTTAGCAACTTTTACCCTCCCCCCCTACCCAAGATCACGTGTATTTTTTAGTACAAAGTATCTTAAAAATTTTAGTGTATTATCTTCCAATACAGGTAAGTATAAACAAATTTAATTTGAATCGCGCGTTCAATGAAAAGAAAAATACACGTAATATTTCGTGATTTTGCCGAACCACAACCCCATTTCCAGCTTCACGTAATTAATGGACGACCCCTATGCAATATTTTTATGAGGCCGGGTTTCTTGACAATGATAATGGTGAGCGACTCCATACGGATTCGGTTACCTGTATCGCCATTTATTACTTATTGCCCCCGCTTTAGTGAACTGCCTTGAGGTTGAACATGCTTTGAATGTTCAAATATGCTTAGTGGCAGTACCTTTTCGAGCGTTACATTTAAGTCCTATTTTTGAATCGACAGTATGTTAATCCACTATCATTTTGGTCCTATAAATAAATCTGTACAACATCGAAAATCACTAGAATTTGCGCACAATACGGAATTTGGTCACAAGTTTTAAACGTGGCGAAGTTGTAAACTCAGTTGACCTGAGTTCAGCTCAGTCTGAGCTGAACTCAGGTCGAGCTGTACCCCTAGCACGAATATTAGCCGTTATAGTATTCTTTAAGTTATGGTTTCGTTCAAGTAATTTTTTTATGGAAATATGAAAGCGTCTCGTGTGCGCATTTAGAACTAAAATACGACAGCATGAACACTGGTCGTTTGTTAACGAATATGTGTAACCATGGCAACAGCCGGTCATGGTATGGGAATCGGTCGCAATAATTTCTTTTTTGAAATATAGTCAAATGACTATAGAGAAAAACTTGAATATTCACTTACACGATACGAATACATGGCGCATGATTATTCATGCTTGGGGTACTGAGCTAAACTCGTAAGCTGCGCAAAACTAAGCTTACTGATGCTCACTAAGGCCGTGGTGGTGGTGGCGGCGGCGGCGGCGGTGGTGGTAGTGGTGGTGGCGGTGGTGGTGGTAGTGGCGGTGGTGGTGGTGGTGGTGCTACTGCCACAGCGCGGCGTAGTTGCCGAGCAGCGGGGCCGGCAGCGGTCCCCCCGCGGCGAACACGCGCGTGCCGCTGTCGTCGTAGCAGTGCGTGTAGATGGCGGGCGCGTGCTTCACCTGCGCGCCGCCCTCACCCTCCTCCTCCGGGAACTGCGGGACATTTTTTTTTTTAAATGGCATTTGTGTTCACATTTTGCCAATGTCAAGTTTGGTTTGTCCATTTTATTATCTGTAGTATGTCGAAGTAAAGCAGTGGCTACCTTACCAAGACTTTATCGGAGTTTTGGCGGCAACAAAAAAACACTTGATTAGCACAATTATTTCAATTCACTTCATTTGAACTCTTTAATAGAACTATATTGGATAATATACCACCATAATTATGCAATATAACACTAAGTATCACCAAAATAATGAATTAAAACAAGAGCACCTCATGACACTTCCAAGTTCCCGCCAAAACTCCTACGGGACATTAACATAACATTAACACGTCAAACAATCAACTATCCACCAGTGCGGCGACCTCACAAGGTGTGTGTTGTCCCGCTCTGGCGTGTGGCGGCGCGACAAGAGTGAGCGAGACAAGAATAAAAGGTATTTTTCCAACACAAAAAGTGTGTGCTCGCCGCACACACGTTGCGTCCAATGAAACACACGTTACGTGAGCCGCAGTTAACGTGTTAAAGATTGGGAAACTTTTATTTTACGGCATTGAATGACGAGACGAGCGTGCCGTTCGCCTGATGGTAAGCGATACGACCACCCATAAACAGTAGCAACACCATCCAGCACCTTGAGTTATAAAGAACTGTGTGGCATTCCACTGCGCTCGTTACCCTGAGAAATAAGATGTCAAGTCTCATTATGTCCAGTAGTTACACTGGCTACAATGTCTTTCACACCGAAACACAACAGTGCATGCTCACTGCTGCTTGCCGGCAGAAATGGACATTGCAGTGGTCTGGGTAGATACCCAGACGGACTCTTACATATAAGAGCACCACCAGTATATGTGTATTCGACGATACTGATAATACGTGTATAGCAACGGTTCAAAATATCGATACCAATATCACACACACACACTTTTTATCCCAAAAGAGATAAGCTCGGTGGCGTAGTTGTATTACGGTACGATTGCAATGCTGAGGTCTCGGGTTCGATCCCCGGGTCGGGCAAAGTGATATTAGATTTTTCTATTTAGTAGCAGCCCGGAGGGTGGAAATTGTGCCCGATATGGCGATAGGCTCGCCCCCTATCACATCATGGGACGGAATACGCACGGCGAAATCTGGCTGCATTAGTTGCGCCTCCGCCTACCCCTTCGGGGATAAAAGGCGTGAGTGTGTGGAACTTGAGAATATAATATAGATTTTTTATCGTATATCTAAGATCGTAATACTCACGACATAGCCTCTGGACGCCTTGAGTGTGACAGTCTTGGTGGAGTGTATGTTACTCTCGAGGTATTTGCCCGCCCTCATGTCGTAGAACATTAGCAAGCCTGCCGACAACAAATAAAACTTTTACATGGATATACTACTTAAATTTGAACCACCCTGTTGACAAGTTTATAGAGTGGTGTTTCTTCGAAAACAAGTATTATAACTCATTCATATGGCGGGACTTTTATTCCGGACAAACGTTTTCACGCGGGCAAAGCTGCCATAAAAAGTTAGTATGCAATAAATTGGTTACCAAGTCCAGTGCCGATGGTGAGCATGGACCCCCTGAAGGATGCAGATCTGATGCCGCAGCCGTTGTACCGCGAGGTGATCTTCTTCACCGACTGCAGCGTGCGACAGTCCAGCAGTAACGTGTAAGACTTGCAACCGATCGCGTACACTCCGCTTTCCTGTAAAATATAACGAATATTGTACAGATGTATCTATTTGAATCAGAAATCAGCTATGGTTACTTGAAAAAAAAATTGCGTTAACCCCAAATTGGAGTACGATTGCATAGGGAAGTATACATTCAACACGATATAATAATATAATATAATAATACCAGCCCTGTATTATATACTGCCCACTGCTGAGCACGGGCCTCCTCTACAACTGAGAGGGTTTAGGCCTTAGTCCACCACGCTGGCCTAGTGCGGGTTGGCAGACTTCACATACCCTCGAAATTCTTACAGAGAATTCTCAGGTATGTAGGTTTCCTCACGATGTTTTCCTTCACCGTTAAAGCGAACGATAATTGATAAACAATACACACATAACTTCGAAAAGTCAGAGGTGTGTGCCTTGGGTTTTAAACCTCCGGACATTGTCTCGGCAGACCGGTCCATTACCAACTAGGCTATCGTCCTAACACGATAAGCCGGCATAATTTTGGCGACCGTTATAGAATATGCCGAGCGTCGCTATTTGACACCATACTCACAATATACTTTTAACATCACAGTGTTAATACTGTATTTAGACAAAACAAAAAATATAAGACCTAAAAACGACGCTCTGAGAATCTCTTTATTTTTAATCCATTTGAGGTTCCATGCTTCATCATCATCATCATCAGCCACATGACGTCCATCGGTAAACATAGGCCTCCCCTTAAGTTTTCCAGATGGTCCTGTCAAAAGCGGCCTGCATCCAGCGTGTTCCCGCGACATTTATCAAGTCATCTGTCCACTTTCCTGGCTTCTTTATACAGGCGTTATTTGGGGACTTTCCTATAACAGACTATAATAGTCTGGCAGGGTTTTGTAGTGTCAGTGTAGTGTGTACCTGTGTGGCGAGACAGACGAGGTCCTGGCAGGAGGGCAGCTTGCGCGAGAGCGTCTGGCGGAAGGTCTCCGCGTTGAACACGTGGATGTACCCGTTGAGGGTCAGCGCTGCTATCTCACGCCAGCGGGAGTTGAACGTCAACGCGCGAACCTTCAGACCTAAAAGAGTTAAAAACCTTGTTATATTTTAAATGTGGTAAAACTATTTTATAGTGTTTTGATTACAGCATAAGAATGGTTTGAGGCACAGGTAGCATCAATCGGCGGGTCAGGTAACATTGGCTTCCAATAAACAGATGTATAGTGGTAGGCAGTTGCATATCGGTCAAGTGATTTTGAAAAGAGCAACCGTAGAGTTTCTTGCCCCTCTGGTGGAAACTGCTTTCTGAACTGGTGGTAGAGTAAAAATTGACTGAATCTAAGTAATGTGTAACATTTTATGGGTTCGAATAAATGATTTCATTTCAGTGTCGAATACTCAACAATCTTTTGACGTTTTAGATAACCACCACTTCAATTTTCTATTTCAGTAATCAATATCTATATCGGAAGCAGTAACGTACCAGATCTGCAGTCTCTAACTGCGACTGGCGCGACGAATGTGTGGTGATGCGCAGGCGCAGGGTCAGATTGTTCCTGCCCACCCGCCTTCCACAGCGCCAACTTCGAGTCCCGTGAACCAGTCACCACGAACTCATCATCCAACCAGCACAGATCCAGGATCTGGAATGAAGATGTTTGGTGATTAGCACACTCAAAGTATTTCATCATCATCATCATCAGCCATAGGAAGTTCATTGGTGACAATAGGCCTCCCCTAAAGATGTCAAGATCGATTTGTTTAACATATTCAAATATTTAAAGAGAAAATATAAAAACAACCAGCTGTACATTAAAATTGATATACAGTATGTTTTATAAAATGCAAAGAATCAAATAAAATAGTACAATGCAAACACTAAAACTATTTTTCTCCATTTCGGAACCGGTGTTATTCATAAAACTCGGTTATAATTAATGGAAACATTAGTCTCTATACATTTTTTTTTGCATATTTCACTAAAAATATTGATTGTATAATGAATTGAAGTGATGAAACCTCTCACCCAATCTTTATGGGCCTCCCCCACGCACACGGGGTCGAGGGTGGGCAGGCTGTAGATGGCCAGCTCGCACGAATTCCGGGCTCCCGTCGCTAGCAGCGTTCTGTAATAAAAAATCTTGTGTACCACAGTCCATCCCTACCATTTAATCAGTGTTAATCTGTCGATCGAAGTTACACAGTCTCCCTATAGTAGTCTTTTTTTTTTTTTTATTGCATTGAATGACTAGACGAGCATGCCGTTCGCCTGATGGTAAGCGATACGACCACCCATAAACAGTAGCAACACCATCCAGCACCTTGAATTACAAAGTACTGTGTGGCATTCCACTGCGCTCGTCATCCTGAGACATAAGATGTTAAGTCCCATTATGTCCAGTAGTTATACTGGCTACAATGTCCTTCAAACCGAAACACAACAGTGCATGCACACTGTTGCTTGGCGGTAGAAATAGACATTGCGGTGGTACCCACCCAGACGGCCTCTTACATAATGAGAGACCTACCACCAGTAAAATTCAAAAGTAAAATTCGTAAAATACTTTATTTAATTCAGCCAAAACCAAGTTCAGATGATAAGTCCAAAATTGTTTCATTGTAAAATTTACCGAAGAATATAAAGTAACACTAAGGCGACTCAGTGAATCTTAATTACAGCTGTGTATTTTTTTTATAATGGCATTTGTGTTCACATTTTGCCAATGTCAAGTTTGGTTTGTATATTTTATTATCTGCAGTATGTCGAAGTAAAGCAGTGGCTACCTTACCAAGACTTTATCGAGAAGTTTTGGCGGCAACAGAAAAAACACTTGATTAATAATAATAATAATAATATAACCCCGCAGGGGCGGCTTTGTGGCGAGCCGACGGTGAGTGGCGACACCGCGTACCCCGATTCCGTGGGGGCTAAATGAGACCCCCTGACCCTTGGCTTGCCTTAACTGGCCGGCTAGGGGTGGAAATCGCAAGAGCTAAAACCTCAAGCTCCAGGGTGGAAGTGCTCAAGCTGCGTAATAGCGAGGAAACCCGCTCCGGGACGCGTTAGCGACCCGCGATGGTGAAATCGGTGCACACCTCTCGACACCCTTTAGCCACCCACACCGATGTTGCGTCCTTGGCATGCGCCGCTTTTGGGATGCCCATCTAGTGGGGGGCAAGTCACCGTCTGCCTTGAATACAAATGATTGAGACATTTTACTTGGCAGGCGTCCCGTTGTCTCAATCAATAGCCCAGCAACCAGTCCAGCTAGATCCCATCCATAGACCCAATTAATTCCCATCTAATCTGCAATAGTCCTTACACCTTGCAGGCGCTGTCTTTGGTTGTATTTCTTCCATAAATGCAGACAGAGATAGTACCTGCATGGTGTACATATCCCAACTATATTAAAGTATCTTTAAGGGGCCTCTACGTGTTGGATCTGTATCCCCACGCAAGCCTTCCAAAAGGACCGGCCTTCGTGCCGTGATATTCCACAGGAAAGATACAATAATAATAATAATAATTTATTTATTTAAACTAATCCGAATTGTTACAGTAATAAATTGTGCTATGATAACCACACTAGGCGCAGCCTGTATCGTGGCGACCATTACAAATATTAGTTATATCCGAGAGGACTGTACTGTTATTAAACACAATCATAATATTAAGACAAGGTGTTACGTTACAATCAGGAATAACAATTTTAGATTTCAACAATAGAATGTTACCTACTCAACAAAATAAAACAATATCTTAATTTTTTTTTTTTTTTAATGACGTGTGTGTGATTGTGTGTGTGTGTTTGTGTGTGTGTGTGTGTGTGTGTGTGTACGTGAGGGGGGGGATGCATTATTGAAGTACTTTCAGCAAATTTTCTGAATCATTATAGCTTAAGTTTGAAATATATTCTTTAAGTTTAATTTTGGCCTGCTCAAGCGTCTTGTTTTTGATATCACATGTTTTAATTATACCATTATATAAGTGGGGAAAAAGGAAGTTTTGAAAACGTCGAGCAAAATTGGTTTTCACTGTAGGAACTGATATTCTAAAGACTCTACGATTTAACATATTTTTATAATTATTACAATTATGTACTTTTTTATGCGTGGAGATACATGCATTGAGGATATACAGCTGGCGCACACTTAATTGTTGGGACTCTTTATGCAGTTGAGATGTGGGGAATTTTACAGGTTTATTTAAAATGACCTTAAGTACGGACCTCTGGGATCTTTCTAGACTTATGAGGGTGGAAGAGGCAGCGCCGCCCCAAGCCTTTATACAATATGTTATGATTGATTGGCAGAGACTGAGGTAAATCGAAAAGAGCAGATCCCTGTTTGCTACTTTCCTGATGGTTCTGAAAACATACGACAGTTTTCTAACCCTTGCTGAGAGGGCTGTAATGTGCTCCTTAAAGGAAAGTTTGTCGTCTAGCAATACACCAAGGTATTTTAGGGACTGCTTTCTCTCAATTCCTCTGCAATTGCAACTCCTTATGTTTTCATGAACTACGTGATAACCGCATGTGTGTACAATAATGTCAGTGTTCAAATGCGGAGAAGATGATAGTGTTTTATGAAAACACAAGAAATTTGTTTTGTCTCTGTTCAACGTGAGCAAGTTTACATTAAGCCAATGAGCAATTGCTGCCATACCCTTTTCTGCAGTTTGAAAGCAGCAACTCCAGTCCACGTCATTAAAAATAATAGCCGTGTCATCTGCATAACAAATTATATCTGCGTTTGCTAGAGGTAGCGAAGCCAGTTCATTTAAATAAAGTAGAAACAAGGTTGGCCCAAGCACACTGCCCTGTGGTACACCAAAGCTAATGTCGGCAAAGGCGCTGTATGTGGAATCTATTTTGAGACATTGCTTTCGCCCGGTTAAGTAACTACGAAACCACTCTAAAGCAATTCCACGAATACCGACACCCTCGAGCCGTTTCAACAATATGGGAATAGCGACCGTATCAAAGGCTTTGGCCAGATCTAAAAAGACCCCAATGCAAGATCGTCCATTGTCGAGGTGTTCGGCAATTCGATTTGTTAGTGAACACACAGCATCCTCAGAAGATTTTTTGGACCGAAAACCATATTGACTGTTTGATAGAAAACTATTATTTTCTAGGTAATGTATTAGCCTCCGATTAACTATTCTTTCTAACACCTTAGAAAAGGTTGATAGCAAAGAGATGGGGCGAAAATTGTTGGGGGATACAGTTGACCCCGACTTATGTATTGGTATTACCACTGCAAGTTTCCATTCGTCTGGAACTATTCTAGTGGACAAGCTTTGATTAATAATTGACGTAAGAGGTTCAACGATATAGGGTTTTACAGTTTTAATTAGATTATTAGTGATGCCATCTATTCCCGGTGCGCTGTGTGAGGTAAGGCTCGAAACTATAGCATCTACTTCGAAGATATCAGTTGGCTCAAAGAAGAAGGAGTTGACTGGAGACTCTAAGCAGGAGATGCCATGAGCTAGTGAGGCCTCTGTAGAAGAAGTTTCATCAAGGATTTTATTCGCATATTTTTCACCCACGGTAGCAAAGTGATTGTTACAGAAATTAATTGATTCCCGGGGACTAGAATAGGTATTCAGTAATGCAGAGGCAGCATTATATGTTGAAGTATTTTTACGATGGGTGATAGTATTTATTGTCTGCCAAAGTTTTCTCGGATGTTTTTGGTGGCTTACTAGTAGATTCGATTCGTACTCCTGTTTTAAATTTCGCTGTAAACTAATGTAAAAATTTCTATACCTAGAATAAACGAGAAGTTTAACATCATCAGTTGGCAGCGATCTAGCTTCTAAATGTAATTTGTCGCGCAAACGAGAGCAGCGTATTAAACCATGTGTCATCCACGGTTTAAGTATTATTTTTGACCGACTAGTCGTTACCACGATTGAGTTAGCATCTACTATATTCTTGATAATACCTAAAAAGGCGTTAGTTTGTGTGTTTAAGTTACCCATGTTACTTAAAGAAGACCAGTTTACATTACTGAGTTCTTCTAAGATAGAGCTATAGTTAACGCGTAGTCTTTGTCTTGAAATTTTAGTAGGACGTACCATAAAGTCCCTAATACCAGTAATAATCATATCATGATCAGTAATACTAGACGCACAAACAACAGATTCAATAGTTACATTACCGGTATAAAAAACATGATCTAGACAAGATTCATGTCTAGTGGGTTTGTCAATGACTGATATTAAACCTAACTCTGACATTTGGCAGAGATATCTTGAGGAACTATCTGCAAGAGTATTAATTATATTAATATTAATATCACCAGTGAGTACAAAACACGGTTTTTTGTTCAGATTACGAACTAATTCATCTAAGGAGGTTAGGAAGGGATTAATATTTGTGAATGATGGAGATCTATATACACCTAAGATTTTAACTTTGCCAGGGATATCAATTATAAGACAATTAGCGTCTTCTAGGTCGGGTTCATGTACTCTCGGTTCCCATATGTCCTTTATATACACAACAACACCGCCAGCTTTGTTGATGCATTTACTTGTGTGATAAACGGTGTAGCCTTGTATAGGAGGAATCAATGAACCCTCTCTTATCCAACATTCAGAGAGCACAATGATATCACAAGTAATATCAAATCTCTTGAGTAATACAAGTAAGCTATCAAAATTATTATTAATACTACGTATGTTAAATGAAAGGATTGTGAAGTGGTGAGATTTAGAAAAAATACGTGTGCACTCTTCAATATTTTTTACGGAGTGGCACTTAGCAGTATGAGCATTATCAATATATTGCATAATATCACGTGAAGCCATGCATTATAATATCACATATATACATATATAGAATTATAACATTATGGAGTAACTCAAAAATAAGATGGAGTGCTATTTTACGACTATAAAAGAAAGCATTAATAGAGTGCATAATATAGTATAATGTTATTAGCGTGTAATTACTGTAGGCGATGTAAAGTAATTTAAATGTGTGTAAGTGAGGTGTACGTGTAAGTTCTAGTGGCGATAAAAAAACATTTGTGAGGGAGGATATG
This sequence comes from Sphinx pinastri, assembly GCA_947568825.1. NCBI lineage: Eukaryota > Metazoa > Arthropoda > Insecta > Lepidoptera > Sphingidae > Sphinx > Sphinx pinastri. The sequence goes on from OX387629.1 coordinate 16,263,420, forward strand.
TAATTTTCAGATCGTGTGATTGTTGAGCAGTAGTTTTGATGATGAAATGAGAGTAATAATATGGATAAAGGTGACTTATTCGTTGAGAACCGTTTCTGGGACAAAAGTTGAAGTAGGTACTGGACCGACATGTTTTTCCAAGTCATCAAGGGAATGGATGCGAATAGCTGGATTCCTGCTTCCATTACCATTTTCTGCTTTACGAACAAATATTGCCCCATTACGGAGCCAACAGTAGCGAAACCCGTGAGCACGAGCACGAGATCTAGAAGCACGAAATAACACCCTGTTCTCCTTGGTGAGACGCTCATTTATGTAAATTAATGTTGGCGGAGTGTTGGTAATGTTTTCAGTGGAGATGTTACGTCTCATCCTGGCCGCCGAAAGCAGTTCATCCCTTTTAGCTTTTCTAGTCAGTTTGACGGTAATAGGGCGATGTCTCATTGGTTCTAGTTGTGACTTGTTACCTGTGTGCTGTTTGGGGCCTGCTCTAGTAATATCCGCTATGTCGGATTCCTGTAAAACTACACTGAGTTTCTGTGACAATGTCAGTATAATATGGGTAAGATTTTCATTTATAAGTTCAGGGACTCCGCAAATTTCGAGTTCGGTTTTTAACGCAGCCTGTTCTTGAGTATTTATGGATTTTTGTAAGTTAATTAGAGACATTTTTAAGTCTATTATTTCTTTATCTTTTGAATCCAATTTTTTGTGAAGTTCTGTTATATGTTGAGATATGGATGGCGTGAAGTCCGCTAGTTGGTTTTTCAGTTCCTGGACATCATTTCTCAGTAAGTTAATATCATTGTATTGCTGCTTTAATTCCTTAACTTCTGACCTTAGTTCGCGAATTTCCTGCACCAGGAGATTAATACTAGATGCATCTGAAGTTGTTGGAATCTTGCCACGAGAACCTCTCATCATGTTGACATTCTCGTCAGGAAGTCCTTTGCAAATTGAAGCAGAGTAAACGCCTTGCTTTGGTTGTGGGCTCACACATTTTGGGCATACCCAGGTCTGTTTATGGATTTTTAGGTATGCATCAATAGACATGTTGATGCATTGTAGGTCATATGATCCCTTGCATTTAGAACAATCCATATGTTTAGTGTTCTGTAAGTGTTTACCACACGTTGCACAATTTATTGACATATCGTTGATTCGTTGGACCACAAAAGTGTTGTCAGTATTCACTTTGTTATTGTAACTGTAGTGAAAGATACCGGAATCCGGATACCGGAATTAGCACAATTATTTCAATTCACTTCATTTGAGCTCTTTAATAGAACTATATTGGATAATATACCACCATAATTATGCAATATAACACTAAGTATCACCAAAATAATGAATTAAAACAAGAGCACCTCATGACACTTCCAAGTTCCCGCCAAAACTTCCCTATGTATTATTGTGTGATTGTTATACACTGTGATTACTACCACTATGTAGAGACAAACTAATATGACCGGTATGACATGACACGGTTTTGAATTTTTTGGGTAGACGTTCTCACAGAGTTATCGCGTCGGGAAAAAAAATTAATTGTCATACCGGCCAGCTTAGTTTGTCCGAACTATAGGTTGTAAATTTTCTCATGCTGCGAAAAAAGTTCAATAGTATTTTTTTATCTTAAAAGTCTACAAGGTATGGTTTCAATAGTGTCCCATTAGAAGGCAGTTGTGGTTTACCTTGAAGGGTTGATCTGCAGCGCGTGTATACCGGTCTGGTGTTCGGGACCTGCCCAGGGCGCCCGCGGTCTGAGAGTTGGGATGGCGTCTAGGGATCTCGTGCGGACGTCGTACACCATTAACTGTAATAACACACATAGACATATACACTCACGCCTTTTATCCCTGAAGACGTAGGCTGAGGCACAACTAGTGCACCCACCTTTCGCCATGCATATTCCGTCCCATGATGTGATAGGGGGCGAGCCTATCGCCACATCGGGCATACATTTGAGACTCCGGGCTGATAATGAGTAGAAAAACCCAATATCACTCTGCCCCACCCGGGGATCGAACCCGAGACCTCAGCATTGCAGTCGCAACTGTAATATATTAATAATAAGGAGTTTTACATTGGACTTTTATCAGCTGTTGAACGAACAGGTTGGGTCACTTATTGCCGATTTTTCAAGATCATAATACCGATCTCATAAAACGATCCCAATCTCTTTTTCGATTCATCGCAAATTGGACCAAACAGAACAAGGCGTTTTTGACATGCTTACAAATGACTTATTTTGATTGGTTTGTTCCCCGGAACGGATCGAAGATTAAGATTCGGATTGTTTATTGAAATCGGCGGTTAGTTATAAGTTATTATCACCAATGAATCTCTTAAGTACTAATGGAATGGTAGGTGCCGTGAAGATCTTTAAATGAGAAGAGGAGCCCATAAAATCGGTGAAAAAAGTAGGAGACATGTTACCATCACGGAAATTAACGAGAAATGAGAATAGAATAAACCATTAGCTATCCGAGATTCTTAGTACGAGACATAAAAACAAAATGTCACTTGTAGCTGGTGGTAGGATAAAACCCGTCATAGCGTCCTACGAAGTGTGTCGCTATCCCAGATCAGCCTGTGTATGTCCAGTTCCAACAGGCCGGCATAATTTTGTCGACTGATGAGAGATAACAATCTCTCGTTATTCGACACCTTATCTGCACTCTAGTCCGCTTATCATCAAGTGCAGTGGGGTCACCTTGCCGTGCCATTGAAAAAAAAAAACAGTCACCAAGTCGTAATTTCATGCCACACATAAAACACAAGGTTTCTACCACATAGAACATTATAACTCACCTTATTACACTTAGTGCCGAAGACGACTTGTCTGTCGGATAGCCACTGAGAACAGAACACCTTGTTCATACTGCCAAGGTTGATGGGCGTCTCGCGGAACATGTCGTGGGTAAGCATGTGCCGCGTCGCGTACGACGGGTCCACTGAACGCGCCTACAATACAAACAGCATTAACTCTAATTAAGATGGCTCAATTGTTGCTAAAAATAATCGCAAGTATTGAACCCTTCAAGCAGCAGTGTACATGCACTGTTGTGTTTTGGTTTGAAGGACATTGTAGCCAGTGTAATTACTGGACATAATGAGACTTAACATCTTATGTCTCAGGATGACGAGCGCAGTGGAATGCCACACAGTACTTTGTAACTCAAGGTGCTGGATGGTGTTGCTACTGTTTATGGGCGGTTGTATCGCGTCCCATCAGGCGAACGGCAAGCTCGTCTCGTCATTCAATGCAATAAAAAAATAAGAAAAAAAAACCGTCTGAACACGCGTAAACGGTCTGCCGAAACAATGTCCGCAGGTTCAAAACCCAAGGCACACACCTCTGAGTTTTCGAAATTATGTATTGTTTATCAATCATCGTTCGCTTTAACGGTGAAGGAAAACATCGTGAGGAAAACTACATACCAGAGAATTCTCTATAAGAATTTCAAGGGTATGTGAAGTCTGCCTACCCGCACTAGGCCAGCGTGGTGACTAAGGTCTCTTAGTAGAGGAGGCCCGTGGGCCGTGCTCAGCAGTGAGCAGTGTATAATACAGGGCTGTATGATGATGATGAGCATGCGTAATAGCGAGACAGTTCTCGTCCGTGTTGACGTATATACGAGTCATTTAACAGATATTCAAAAAACTAATATTGCAAGCTATTATTGCGTATGATTGTTGAAAACATTGATTTGTCTGTGTAAATGACGCTTTACACTTGTGATGGTACTTGGCACTCGCCGGGCAACTGTTAAATGGAATGTCGACTATCATCTATTGTTGCGGGTGTTGTAGGAATGTGGAATGAAACGTCAATCCATTTCATTAGTTTATAAGTCTACGGCTATCGCATGAAGGGGATTGGACATTGTCAACCCCTCCTAATATTTCTATTTGAATAATATTGCAGGTTTAAGACTGATCAGTGACAGTCGAAACACACCAAGCTTCACAGCTCGATGGCATTTCGTTCAATAAAAGTCAAATTATTTGTACTAAGGTATTTAAATTAAAGACTTTCATCTTATTAGGTATAGTTAAACAGTTTTTAGTATATTTTTACATATTATTGTCCTAATATTTTTCGACATGCATTCTACTAAGGATCAACGTCATTAGACAGTATCAGTGATAACATATCTGTCCCTACACACCCCCGACTCGTGGCAATCACGCCTCCGTCGGCCGACCACCGGCCGCCAGCCACAATGCCTGGTCAACGGCAGGTGTGCCATTTTGGATATCATAGGTATTATTTAATTTAAGATTGTGATGGCTTAATCGTATTTTGATAACGAAAACGTAACTGCAGTATGCGTATTAATTTTTAAAATTTGATAGAATTTTCGTTTATGTTATTGCACGAATATATAAAGATATCTCTTTTGATTAATTGATGTGTGTGCCGATACAAAGTAAAAAAAAATATAAAACCTTAGTCACGTTATGGGACACAAAGCAATTAACAACTTGTACCTTTATTATGATAATAATATTCTCGTTTTTGTATTGTTATTCGAATTTTGCCTATTTTTTCACATTGATCTTAAAATACATACATTTTAGTGTTATTTAATTTAATAAATTAATCCCATCACTTTTTTCGATCGATCGCAAAACAGTCCAATCAAAGTAAAGGTTTTTTTGACATGCTTACAAATGATTTATTTAATTAAAATCGACCGCAACGAGATGAATTTACAGTTAGGGGGGCGGGGGGGACACTGCCATTGCAACAATACTTCTGGATATACAATCGGTCTATTTCAAAGATAATATCGTTTCTTTTGTGACACTTTTCTAGGACACACACAAACATCACGAGACTGTTGTGATTTTTTTATACATTTGCTACAGAATTAAGGTCAGAAAGTATTTGATAGGATTGAGGAAACGGCACAATGGAGCCGAATCTCATGGCCGTTATATTTATATCTCTAAACCTCGACTCGAAATTCTCAGGTTTATTGTCAAAGCTGAAATCTACTGTAAATATTGAACATAGATAGCGAGGTTTAGTTAAAAAAAAATTCAACATCAACTCAGAAGTCACATAAAAATATTGAAGTTCTGCATTCTAATTCGTTATGTGCTAGGGCGACGAAATGTGTTGTAAAAGTATACAGTCAAGGAAGTAAAATAAGAAGTGAAAATTTTATGGGAAGCTCGTTAATTCAGAAGCTAGCAATGTAGACTAGTTAGTGGGGGTATTCTTTGCGAGTGGAGAGGGTTGTCAGGACTTCGTGTCATAACAGTAAACTATAAGCATTCCACTAACAGATTCAAAGGGAAAAACTGAGCAATCGATTTGCAACATGAGTTGATTCATTTCCAAAAAATAGAGCAGTGTTCTAAAAACATTGATCATGGAAAATCCCATCAAATCGAATAGTCTTATTTATAGAAAATATTATTTTATACAGTTAGACCTTATTTGTTGTTTTGGTTTGAACACTTTTATTGCTGGAACTATAGGCTGATTCTGAAAATTATTCTCTTAATGTTTGGAAGTAATATTATCCCTGAACGCTCTAGGTTACGTATAACCCAGCGAAACTAGTTTTTCGCGGCGGAAATCGCGATTAGAAGCTAGTTATACTTTTAAAACATGAGACAGGTAAATCACTATCGCCTAATGCAATGCAATGCAATCAGCCCTATATTATTTACTGCCCACTGCTGAGCACGGGCCTCCTCTACTACTGAGAGGGGTTAGGCCTTACTCTACCACGCTGGCCTAGTGCGGGTTGGCAGACTTCACATACCTTCGAAATTCAGAGAACTTCTAAGGTATGCAGGTTTCCTCACGATGTTTTCCTTAACCGTTAAAACGAACGATAATTGATAACAATACACACGTAACTTCGAAAAGTCAGAAGTGTGTGCCTTGGGTTTTGAACCTCCGGACATTGTCTCGGCAGACCGTTCCATTCCCAACTAGGCTATCGCCGCCTAAACTGAAGAATATTTGTATGGCATTTGGGTATAATGACTTTGTGTTTTACGTGTACAAAGATGATGTTGGTTTGGTCAAAAAACACAAATGTTTGATCCAGTGGTATCTAATAAATAATGTCCGTTTCTGACGCTCAATTATAGCGATAAAATTTTTGGCGGCAATAAATAATTTCCTCGATTTCCGTACTGTAAAGTGTAACGTCCTTTAGATAAACGAAGGACGTGCGTTGTTATCACTGTTACGTTGTTGCTTTTACTGAATTATTGCCATTACTGAATTATTGAGTAATAATCCTTTCATATAAATAAAGTCCATGCAATAAACTTACAAACTACTCAACGGATTTCTATGAAATTTGGTATGGAGATAGTTTGAGACCTCGGGAAGGTTTTATACTGAGAAAATCATATATAGCGGGACTTTTATTGTGGAAAAACTTTCTAACAAAAGCAGGGCAAAAGTTAGTAATTGAATATATTGTAAAGAAAGTTTGAGTTTGGTTTATGAACCATGTAGATATCCATTTATCCACCAATTATATTCTAGAACATAAAAGAAGATTTTGAATAACAAACACTAGCAATCTGTATTCTGGGTTTTATAACAAAAATTCAATCCTAGAACTTTATAGCTGCATTGTGCATTATTTTAAATATCATCTATTTATGGAACGGTTTAATGATATGATACATCAAAAGGTATTCCTAATTATTATAATCAATGATTTATCTTTTTTAATTACATTTCTTTTTTTATCTTGTTGTTTAACACACAATGAAATATGACCATCTCATAATGACACTTAAGTTTTGACTTAAGAGCCTACTTGATAAAAGGCACCTCTGCACATTATACCACATTACAATGATGTTGGTGCTCACTTCAAGAGACTTTTGTTCACCAGTGGACAGAATTATCCTGTTTGTTTCAAAGTTATTTATGAGGGTAATAAAATGACTTACTTCCGGTGCCTGAATTTCCCTGGATCGTACATAGTCAACAAAGTTGTATGATGTGGACAGTATCTGGTGTTGTTGTGTGGGTGTTTCCTCATCACTGTCACTGTCTGAGTAACACACAAAGTCCTCAGGTTTATCTGGTTTACGTTGCTGCTCCAATCTGAAAAGAAAAACAATTTGACACTTTTTATATAAAAAAAAGATATTGTTATGCCAGTTACATTTTCCTTACATTCAATTGCAATATTTCTTAACTTTTTCACAAAATTAACAAATTAATTACAATTATCTAATAAGTAGACCTACCACCATTTAAAAACTAGTACCCATTTCGTAGTGTGAGGAGTTTTTGTACATCTTAATATTTGAAAGTATTGCAGAATTTCATTTCCACTCCACCCAGATATTTATATGTCACATAAAAATTAATTACTGGGAATTACAATTAATTACTGGGAAGTGGACGATAGCCTAATTGGGAATGGAACGGTCTGCCGAGCCAATGTCCTGAGGTTCAAAACCCAAGGCACACACCTCTGACTTTTCGAAGTTATGTGTGTATTGTTTATCTAATATTTTTCGCTTTAACGGTGAAGGAAAACATCGTGAGGAAACCTATATATCTGAGAATTCTCCATAAGAATTTCGAGGGTATGTGAAGCCTGCCAAGCCGCACTAGGCAAGCGTGGTGGACTAAGGCCTTAACCCCACTCAGTAGTAGAGGAGGCCCATGCTCAGCAGTGGGCAGTATATAATACAGGACTGATTGCATTGCATTGCATGAGATTTAACACTATGTCTCAGGATGAGTACAGTGGAGTGCCACGCAGTACTTGGAATTCAAAGTTCTGTATGTGGTTATCTTTATGGGAGGTTATATCTCTTAACGTCAGGTGAGCAGCACACTTATCTTGTTCAATTGCAATTACAAAAATAACTAATGCTAGGTCTTTTGTATTCAAGTTTAGGACGATGCCGTTGCAAAGTGTATTTATGCTATCATTGTGTTTTGATCTGAAAGATGTTACATCAGTTTAATAACAGGGCATAGGTAATGAAGCTTGAAGGTAATGAGGCCCGTGCTCAGCAGTGGGCAGTATATAATACATGAGGGCTGATAGCATAGCATAGGTAATGAAGCTTAATATCTGTCTCCAGGTGACACTTTTGATGCGGTACAACTGGATGCTTCGTAATTCCTAGGTGGTATTGCTACTTTATATAGGTAGTTGTGACACTGACCATTAGTGAAAGAGACTGCTGTTATAAAACAAAAGAAATGCTTCACTATATATAAAAAATAAGATTAAAAAAAATCATTACTATTTAGTAAATTATTTTAAAAATGAAATAATATCATATTGATTAACAAATAGATTTTGTTATCGATTTGAAATTCAAAATCATCGTTTTTAATCGAGTATACATACTTAGTAAATATATATCACATGTTATTGCTACAACAACCTTGAGCGCATGAGCCCGTGTAAACAATTTTTAATGCACCCAATTAGACTTAAAAAACGCACATCTATCGACAAAATAACATTTATTATGCCGCAACACAATAAACACACGCATTTGTGAAACCAATTGCAAAATTATGTGGTAATTATCGGATATAATATTTACCTTAATGCTCTGGCCTTTGCTCGTCTGTCCTTTATCCTGTTAGGCAAATAACACGAGGGATACCTTCCCTCTACGGGATTACGGACCGTCTGCGCCATTTTATAAATCGTATCACAACAAATTGTACAAATCACTTTCGTTTCGTCCGACTATACGCATACCAGCAACACATTTTTCATGACAATGGATTCTTTTATTTCACCATTTCTATTATTATCACGCGCCATTCATCAACTATACATATTATAAAGTTTTATAATACAAAAATATATTCGTAAAAATAAATAGTATTTTTATTTTCTATATTTTTCACAAAATACAATGCTGACGGCAAGCTGGCTGTCAGAAGTGTGGTCACACCAAAAAAAATATATTATGATATACCAGTTTTCGATACTACAAAAGTACTATTTTTTTTATTTTAGCATAATATTACGATAAAATGAATACTTAATTACCATTTAGTGATTAAGTAGTGTATGGTATATTAGGTTTCATATGGCGCCGATCAAAAGCTTGTTAACGAGATCCTATTACGAAAACTATCGCCATCTGTCGAGAGCGACTTACACTTATTGTTCCTACCATTAGCAAAGTATAAGATGAGCAGTATGATAATTTTATAGATTTTTAATTTTAGGTATAATAATATAATAACTGTGCCGATCGACCAGGGATGTTTATCTCTTGCCGGTCGACATTATTCTGGGCTTCACTTCATTTACCATCAGGTGCAGTGAAGCCACTTTGTCGAGCCATCGATAAAATAAATAAATAAAAAATTAATAGTAAAGGTACGATGCGTATAGGAGCAAGTAGGCAGGTTCAGCTTTTTTATATCACGCTAATTCAAGGTAATTTCGAATTATAGTAATTGTTCAAGATTTAATAAGGTTTATATAAAAGCTCTCTTCAAAGAAATACATTAATTTATTTCTTAATTATTACTTAGTCCTTTCCAGTTTATACAATAAATAATATTAATTCTATCCTAATATTATGTAGTACCTACTGCTGAGTACGGGCCTCCTCTGTTACTGAGAGGATTTTAGGCCTTTGTACACCACGCTGGTCTAGTGTAGGTTGGCCTGGCCGACATCACATAATTTAAAAAAAAATGGGGATTTCTCAGGCATGTAGGTTTCTTACAATGTTATCCTTCACCGTAAAGCGCACGCTTCATTACTTCGAAAAGTCAGAGGCAGGCACAGAATAAATATAGCAGAGGATTATAATTCTCTTTGGTCAGAGGTATCGGCAGACTGTTCCTTTACCAACTAGGCTATCGTGCACTTCCAGTTTCAGTTCCACTATCCAGTTTACTGGAATAATAATATTAAAGATACTTCGGTTAGTGCCTATTTTATACTTAGACCATCTATAATGAACGCGCCATGTGCCTGTTAACGCTAACAAAAGAAATTTACACTTTCCGTGTCACTACTCTCATTGGAAGTACATTCAGTAAAGTGTATGCTGGACCACCTTAATGTTTAATAAGTCGCTTGCGCGTCGTCTGTCAGCAACATGTAACTTACAACTAAAGTAGACAATAAGAGTTATCTGCTGTTTCCTTTGTAAAACTATCCGAAACGATCGCACCTGCTTGGTAAAATATGAAAAATTGGCGTTTTATCTTGAGAAAGTGTATCATCATCATCAGCCACACGACGTCCACTGTTGAACATAGGCCTCCCTCGAAGAATTTCAGACGGACCTGTCAAAAGCGATCCGCATCCAGCGCGCTCCTGCGACCAAGAGAAAGTGTACTAGCACCAAATTGGGTGATTGTACAATATGCATAGTCAGGCCATACTGTGTCGATATGAACGCACACATAAATAAACGTTCAATGCGTGTCCGTTTTATGCACACTAATAATATGATTCTATAAACATGTGCCTGATTATATTTTGATCTTATACCTTTGTCAAAAGGACAGTTTATACAAGCCGTTTTCTTTATAATATACTGTCTAAGATTTTATACAATAAATAAACGTGACATTTTATGAAACTGTAAAAGACTAGCCATTCTGAAAACCTGTATTACCTACACGTAAAGTCTAAAAATAGGTACCTACCTACTTTAATTTCCTGCCTCTGTGATATAGCACCTTTGTTGAAAACAGAACACATTTGCTTACGATATGTTGTGTATAGTTCAAGGTTTTATTTTGTTTGGCTTACTCCCAAATTATTTCATTTTTTTGAAGGCTTCGATGACCTTGTACTTGCATATTATAAATAATTTATTTTGATTAGAAACTTATAAGAAATCTATTATAAATAGGTATCACGCCTGGCCCTGGGAGGCAGAAGATTGCTACCGTTAGGCATTGTAAGAAATTACTATAATAAGCTGAGCTCTAGGCTACCTACTTATAATCATTGGCGTAGCTAGAGTCATTTCATTTAGATTAAAAAATCATTTAAAAAATATAGTAGTAGTAGGCTGCCTCAAAACCCTTGGGCACAAAGCATTTCTTGGGTGGGCCGGATAACCCAGATCCCCTTTATATACGCCTATGTTTATTATGTACGTACATGGGCGTAGCTATAGTTTTCACATAGGGAGGGTCCTAGTATCAAAATTTCAGTGGGGTGCGTGGGTTCTTGCGCCGCCACATGACACCGTATAAAAGTCACCATGATTAATGATAATTATAAATGTTTGTATGTTTCTTAGAAGTGCACATAGGCATTATAGTGTGTAGGTACAGGTTTTGTACATGCATACATACATACTATCACACCTCTGTCCTATAGGGGTAGGCAGAGACTATGGATTGCTACTTTGCTTGATTCTGGCACACTACTTTCGCTTCCTCTACCTTCATCAATATTTTCATGCATTCCCGCCGGTTCAGGATACTTTTGACCAATAAGATAATACTAATGTCAGATATCTGACATTCGAAGGCTCGGTGCGGTCGATCCCTGCCGGCCCTTCCATCCACACTCGCCTTATATACCCTCTTTGTCATTCTCCTATCATCCATCCTTTCCAAATGCCCAAACCAGCTTAGCATACCCTTTTCAATTTTAGTCACTACATCCTCTGTCACTCCACATATGTCTATCACCATAGTATTCCGCACTCTATCACATACAGTACATGTTTTATGGCTCGGATTATTTTTGTTGTAAGCTAAGGGGACCCCAAAACCCCCCCTTATATACGCCCATGTGTACGTACGTATTTAATATAGGTCACCATACGTATTGTAGTACTGACGTAAATTATGGCTGTTCTTTTCTTTGGTAAAGAATTCGTTATTTATTAGCGAAACTTACTACAAAAAATTACACAAGTTTTGGCTTACGATTGCTTAGAACCTGTCGCTTAATATTGAACCGAACTATACAACTCATAAAAAATGCTGTCGGTCAGGTAATCGAAACCTCGTTTTCAGTTTTAAGTTGGGTAAGTAACTAGAAACAAAAAATAAATCGGGGATCTTTTTTGCCCGGGTGGACACGTATCGGTTAAGGCTATCTCTACAAGTCATGTTAATGACGCTGGGGGTCTGTCCGCTTGGGCGGCACTTTCGCTGGGGCGGCAAAATGCGTAAAATAAAACCTTTTTAATTTTTACTTTCGGTTTACCCGTGTCTTGTTTGTTAAAATAAATAATCGTTTAAAACAACTAAAAAACACGCTTTATAGAAAATACAACTAAAAAATAGAAAATAAATTTGAATTAAGAATAGTGTAAATAAGAAAAAGTGTATTTTATTGTAAAAAAAGCGTGGGGTGCTATATAAGATATTATCAAAATGATATATAATACTTCTACTCATATTATCTGTCAATAAAATATTTATAACTATTGACACCATGCACCCCACGCTTTTTTGTGAAAACGAAAGCGCCATCTTGTGACAAGTAGGATTTTTTACGCATAAGAGTTACCAGTTTAGTTGTAATTCTACTATGGTCCAACAGATGTCACTAAAAATAAATTGCGCCCAAAGGAGTTACAAACATACAAACATACATACATATATTAGCTTCACTTGTAAGTGAAGCTAATATAAAGCGTGTAATGACCTTTTTTTACGCTACACCACTGGGTGATTATTTTTTTACACAAGGGCCCTTGGTTACCTACGCCACGGAACGTTATTTTATTTCCATTTTAAAATTAAGAAATATTCGCAGTTATTACTTACAAAATAAATAAAATTAAAATGACGAACTTTTGAGCTAACATATTCGTATGTTTTCTAAAAATTACTATGCCGAGAACCAAAGAGCGCAGCGGCTTTACATTAAAATGGTGACACAGTTTGTGTCATGTCCCCTTTTGTCATTTTAATAACCTCTGGAGATATGAAAATATACGCCCCATTTTAACTTACATAATATCAAAGATTTTAAAGTCGTTTTTTTTAACATAACTCAGTCATTCTTTTCATTACACTAAAGTTCTCAATTGGAGAAAGACCAAAGAAACAATAACACACACACACACTCACGCCTTTTATCCCCGAAGGGGTAGGCAGAGGCGCAACTAGTGCACCCACTTTTCGCCGTATTCCGTCCCATGATGTGATAAGGGGCGAGCCTATCGCCATATCGGGCACAACTTTCAGACTCCGGGCTGATACTGAATTAAAAAACCCAATATCAATTTGCCCGACCCGGGAATCGAACCCAGGACCTCAGCATTGCAGTCATACCGTAATACAACTACGCCACCGAGGCAGCCAACAAGAAATAATAATATTACTCAAAATTGTTCTTCATTATATTAATACTAGCTTTTGCCCGTGGCTTCGCTCGCACGAAAGGTATTTTCCTGGATAAAAGTACCGCTATACATTTTCCCGGATCGAATTGTAAATCTACCAATCTCGAATCCACCTGAAGACACACAAAAAAAATCATTAAAATCGGTCCAGCCGTAGGTATAGGAGGAGTTCAGAAACATACACACGCACAGAAGAATTATATATACATAAATAAAGATATCTACAATATATTCACGTTTTTAGAAAGAAGGCACATAAAATACAGAAGGTAGGTATTATTTGTCACTCTGCTACACTTTTCTGCCGTAAACAAAAAATATTTCCCTACAACGACGCTACAGGCTCGAAGTGGGTAATTATGTAAAACGATTGCATATTGCGTTACTTTCTCCAGATTGCATTCCAAGCAGCCATTTGGATGCAGACCGCTTTTGACAGGTCCGTCTGGAAATCTTTAAGGGAGGCCTATGTTCAGCAGTGGATGTCATGTGGCTGACGATGATGATGATTTAGATAATCCGACATCAGACAAGTGAATGCGGCTAGATTTCTGAGAAAATCTTTACTTAATGTTGACCTGAATTTTCATCTACATAATGAACATGCTTTAGTGTTGTTTGTTTTTATATTGCTAGCCGCCGCCGATGGCTTCGGCTGCGCGCATCTTCGGTACATATAAAAAAATCTTCTTAATGCTTTTTTTTAGTACAAATACAGCAAACAAGTATCTACTTACTTTAAAATTAGGTCGGTATTTCACAAATCACATATTCTATAGCAAAGATTTAGTTGTTTTAAAACCTAACATCATCGTCACCAGCCCTGTATTATATACTGTCCCACCGTTAAAGCAAGCGATAATTCAGAAAGAACACACTCATGACTATAATAGACAGAGGTGCGTGCCTTTGGGTATTGAACCTGCGGACATTTGTCTCGGCAGTCCTTTCCACTACCAACTAGGCTATCGTCGCTAAAATATCTAACATTCCTCCTAATTTATTTCCCTTTCCTTCAACAGTGACAACACACCCTCTATTTCTATTAATATTCAAAACTTACAAAGCTCATATATTTTTTTGTGTTCACAAAACAGCAGAGAGAAATGAACAGTGCGAGTAGGTAGCTGACTCGAGGCTGGCCAAGCTTATTTCGATTATAGCTTATCATGTGATAAGGGATAACTATATTTTGCAAATTGGCTACAAATTCCGATCTCAGAAAATTCAACATTTTCCACATCTAAAGCCTCATAACTTGAGTAAATTTAGGTCTTCATTACCATACCATACCAGCCTCGTATTATATATCTCAACAACTGAGAGGGTTAAGGCCTTAGTCCTTCATTGGTACAATTTAAATATTATAATATTCACATAGCGATGGTTGGTGGCGCGGATGGTTAATGTATTTAGTGGACTGTATATTTTAACTATTTGACTTGACACGATACGCACTGATGATAGGACTAGAGCTGCCTGTGGGAAAGAAATGAATGTGAAGGCAGCTCAAACAGGATGGAGGCACAGTACCTTATGGCGTCTGCGGCGGCGGTTCGGCAGTCGACTGCTGGCGACGTCTTCGACACTGGAGTTGTTTTGCGGCGACAACACACACTATCTAGAGCTATGAAATGCACATTCACTTATGTCTGATTGTACAACAAGCACCGAAACCGATGAATTTTAAGAATTATATCAGAGCGACGTTATCTTGACCATTACTTCAGCGGCACGCGAACAAGTGTTTTTTTTTCTATGCAAATAGCGCCCGGCTGGGGCGCGGACGCATGCGGAACCATTTCCGAGCGGAGCGTTGTCGCTCTCGCTCTCGCTTGCTGGAAAGGTATGTGCGGGAAAGGGATGCGGAAAGGAAGTGCACGTGTCGTGTCACTTAATACAGTAACTATTATGACCTATAGCGGCCGGAAATGCGGAAGTAAATTAAATATATTTAAAAGAATTATGGCGCAACCATTCCCCCCGGGCTTGAAGGGACGGCTTCAATAAAGAACTAAATTAAACTTAATACTAAGTAAACGCGGATTTCTACTTATTGATTGGGTAAAGGGCATACACGTACAACAGGACGTAAATACGACCCCGTCGCGGTCTTAACGCGGACGACGCGAGTCACGCCATCTGGTGCCGGGAAAACTTCTTCCACGAGCCCAAGGGGCCAGTGAAGAGGCGGTGCGTTATCAACCTTTAGAATAACGACGGTTCCTATCTGAATAGGGTTGGAAGGCGTGTTCCATTTAACGCGTGCTTGCAACGTGTGCAGATACTCTGCTCTCCATCGCTTCCAAAAGGATTGCAACAATTTATCAAGCAAATCATGGCGAGAGAGTAAGTTAAGTCTATTATCAGTTACTTCTTTGGTCGGTAAACATTTAAGCGGGGTGAAATTTAAGAAGTGAGCTGGAGTTAGAGCCAGCGGTTCCGAAGGATCACTAGACAAAGTGCGGTACAAAGGTCTTGTATTCATTACTGCTTCTACCTGAGTGAGTACGGTACTCAACTCTTCAAAGGAAAGAATCTGCTCCCCGATTACGCGGAATAAATGAGATTTGAGACTTTTGATGTTAGCCTCCCAATTGCCTCCGAAATGACTAGCAGCCGGTACGTTTAGAGACCAATCAATACGATTCTCACTTAATGTGTGACCAAATTCGGTTTTAAAGTGTATCGACCTTAGAAAATTCTGATGTTCCGTAATTATACGCTTGGCACCGATAAAATTTGTCCCATTGTCGGAATATATCCTACTGATGGGACCGCGACGCGAAAGAAAACGTTTGAACGCGGCTAGAAAACTTGTGGTACTCAAATCGCCGGCCAGTTCAATATGTACAGCGCGAGTTGTTAAACATACGAAAAGACAAACGTATGCCTTGGTGCTACGAACACCACGACCACGAGTGAGAGTGACCTTGAACGGACCTGCGTAGTCAGTACCCGTATGTACAAACGGCTTAGCGGATTCTAATACTCGACAAGACCTATGTTCCGCCATCTCCGGAAATATTTGTTTCGGACGAAGGCGAAAACAAGGAAGACAATTGTATACTCTATTTCTAATAAGGCTGCGTGCAGAGAGTATCCAGTACTTCTGACGCAAGAGAGACATAAGTAGATCGGGACCAGCGTGACAATTCGCCTTATGGTGATAATCAACCAATAAATTCAAAATATGATGCTTGCGCGGTAAAACAATGGGATGCATTTGATCGAAATTTAAATTAGAGTGGCTTAAACGACCACCTACGCGGATAAGACCATCTTGTAAAAATGGCTTAAGTCGTTGAAAAGTGCGACTACAAATCTTTCCGGTTTGCAGTTTAAAGAACTCATCGAAAAAAATCATTTTTTGTAATTCTCGAAGAACTAAATTTTCTGCGAAATTTAAATCTGAAGCGGAAATATTATCACGCAAGGGTAATAATTTCAAAAAACGACAAACGTATACAACGCAGCGTAAAAGCTTGGACCAAGAGGAAAATTTATTGGCCAAGTCAATAATTACCGATTCTCGGCGCGAAATCGAAGCGACTAAAGCGTGTTTCTTCTCTTCTGGCGGTTCTGAAACCGTAGAAGGTTCGAAAGCGGAAATGGGCCATTCCGTTGGACACAGCGATATCCAGGACGGACCATGAAACCAAAGCGGGTGATTAATAATTTGGGCGGGAGTAAGTCCCCTAGATAGACAATCCGCTGGGTTGTCTATACCGGGTACATGATAAAAATTATGCGGGGATATCAAAGATTGAATTTTGGAAACCCTATTAGCGACGAACGTATCCCACCTGTGTGGCGACGAGTGGATCCAACATAAAGCGACTGTTGAGTCTGAGAACGCGTATATCTTATTAATCTTGTGGCGTTTATTACAAGAGTCAATAACGCTACTCATTAATTTCGCGAGAACTAATGTGGCACAAAGTTCAAGACGAGCGAGTGAAACAACCTTGCGGGGCGCAACCTTAGACTTTGCGCTAACGAGATGGACCGTGTTAACACCATCGTTCTGGACGTGGAAATATACAACGCCACCGTAAGCCTTCTCGCTGGCGTCAGCGTAGCCAATAATGTTCACTACACTAGTCGGCCTAATGTCCACATGGCGTGGTATCTTAAGTTTTTCAAGAATGGGAAGTTCCTCTCTAAAGCGCTGCCACAACTTTACAATACTCTCTGGCGGGACAACATCCCAATCACAATTAATTAACCAAAGTTCCTTAATGAGGAGCTTGGCGTATAATACAACCGGAGCTACAAACCCCATCAAATCCCATAATCGCGCGACACAGGAGAGAATGGTACGCTTCGTACATTTCTCGTCAGGTGTAGAAATTTTTAAATTAAATAAATCTGTACTAGGTGACCAGCACAGACCGAGAATTTTATGCGAATCAGCATCGTCAAACTCCTTTACGGATGAAAGACGATGTGTAGGCGGAATAGAATCCAACACAGCCTGCGAATTGCTCGTCCACTTCACGAGATCGAACTGCCCGGCCTTCATAAGGGAAATAACCTGAGCGGCTGTGGAGATTGCCTCATCTTCACTATCGACGCAATAAACAAAATCATCCATATATAACCCGGTTTCAATAGTTTCCCGAGCTTGAGGAAATGAATCGCCTTCATCAGACGCAAGTTGCCTTATCGTCCGAAGCGCGTGATAAGGACTCGACTTAAGGCCGAAACAGACGCGGTTAAACTGATAAACCTGCAGAGGTTCTTCAGGTGAAAAACGATATAAAATGCGTTGAAATCTACGGTCGCACTCGCGTATATTTATGCAAAGAAACATTTGCCTAATATCTGCCGAAAGGGCTACGGCAAATAAACGAAAATTAAGAATAATACTAAACAAATTCCCTTGTAGATTAGGTCCACTATAAAGAATGTCGTTAAGTGAAACTGATGTACTAGTCTTAGCACTACCGTTAAGCACGACGCGTAACTTTGAGGTGAGCTTATCCTCCCTAATAACCCCATGGTGCGGTATAATATAAGACGGAGCGGTATAAATAAATTCTGCGTCCGGAGGTGCGATAGAGATATAATCTTTCTCCAAATATTCATTAATGACATCGTCATAGGCTTGCTTTAATTTAGGCAAAGCCTGCATTTTTCTTTCCAAACAGAAAAAGCACTTCTCAGCCAATCGTCGAGAATTGCCGAGACAAAATACATCCCCCTTAAAGGGTAACGCGACGGTATAACGACCATCATCTTCGCGGGTGGTAGTGCGAGAATAAATTTCTTCACACTCCTTATCATCAGGGCTTAGAATGGGTGGAACAACCACTTCTTCTAACTCCCAGAACTTGCGAACCACCGATTCTAACGGCTCAACTGCACAGCAATATGAAACTGACGCGCAAGTATTATTAAAAGCGGGCGCGGAACCTACGATCACGTATCCTAACACGGTTTCTAATGCGTGTGGTGCGACGCGCGCGGGTTGACCTTGGACCTTGTGCGACAACAACAGGTGAGGGAAGATGGAAGCACCAATTAATAGGTCAATTTCTCCAGGGACGGCGTAATTATCGTCAGCCAAAGGTAAATCTTTCAAATTAATTAAAAACGAAGTATCGACCAAAACGGTCGGCAAAAGTTCGGTAACTTTATCTACTACCAATGACTCCATATCAAAGTGTATTTTTCTATTAAAGCGAGAAAAGAATTTAATATTCACGGAACCCTGAGTAAATTTAGCGGCACCTCCTATACCTTTAACAGCGCACCGTTGATCTTTACGACAATTTAATCCTAAACGGTCGCAACACACACTAGTAATAAAATTACTTTGCGAAGCACTATCTAATAAAGCGCGAACATGATGTTCAACCCCATACGCGTCCACAATAATAACGCGCGCGGTAGCGAGTAAAACAGTGCTAGGCACTGGCGGATTTTTATTGTGCGAGAGAGCGCACAGCGCAACTTCGTCGGTGCGTGTAGTAGCAGTCGGGAGCGCCCGAGCCGCCGTCGGTGCCGTCGGCGCGGCAGCGGAGACTCCGGGCCGCTCGCTATTGTACTCGCGCGCGGTCACACTAGTGTACGGCGCGGTAAGCGTATGCGACAAGTCGACTGCGCACACTCGTGATGCGGAATTATTATCAAAATGTAACATAGTGGGATGTCTCATTTGACATTTACGACATTGTATTTTAGAATTGCAATTAAATAATCGATGCCGTATACTTAAACAGTTAACACAATAAGCGTTTGATTTTACAAATTTAAAGCGTTCGCTAGGAGTAAGTTTGTGAAATCCCGGACATTTATATAAATGTTCGTGGGGTATATCACATAAGGAACATTTAGGTTGCGGAGTTACTGAAGCGGTATTAACATAAGTATGAGTAGACTTAAGCGATTTTGATGGTACATCTGTTCGACGATCAGAACTTTTCCTTACAATTTCTGATTTAACAGCCGATGTATTTTGCAATATTTTCATTTGATCGCGAACAAATGTCACTAAAGAATCAAAGCGTGGAATAGCTGAGCTTCGGTTGTCTAATTCGAAAGCGTGCGCGGTTTCTTTATCTAATTTCTTTAAAGCCATATACAAAAATACAAGATCTGCTAGACTATCAAAGTTCATA
This sequence comes from Sphinx pinastri, assembly GCA_947568825.1. NCBI lineage: Eukaryota > Metazoa > Arthropoda > Insecta > Lepidoptera > Sphingidae > Sphinx > Sphinx pinastri. The sequence goes on from OX387629.1 coordinate 16,283,369, forward strand.
TTTTTAAGAGCGGAAACTGAAGTTGCGAATTTATCAAGAAACTGTTCAAGATTACTTACAGTTGCGGAATGGAAAGGTTTTAATTCAAATATCTGGTCTAAATACGAACTAGCAATGAGACGCTTGTCTTCGTATTTATTAATTAATGCGTTTAAAATAAGTGTGTAGTTCTCAGCGCATGGACTTATACCAGTAAAAACGGCCTGCGCCTTGCCCTTCAGTTTACAAGTTAAATAGTGTAACCTATCAAAGTCGTCTAACGTGGGATTATTGTGAACCATGCTTTTAAAGGTGGAATAAAACAACGGCCATGCTTTGACATCGCCGGTGAATTCAGGCAACTCAATGCGAGCTAATTTAGGTTTCAATTTATTGTTGAATTTTACATCTGTTTGAGATGTCGTATGTAACTTCTTCTCGGCGCGTTTTACTCGGCTGTACAAGTCATCGAAGGCGATAAGTGGCTGATAATTAACAACATATGTGGTCTTTAATTTTAATTCTATAGAATTTATTTGGTCGAGAACACTTTCGAAGTCAGATCTTAACTTATCAATCAACTCTAACTCGCATAGAAATGATTCTCGTACAAACTCGTTCGATAGGTCGTTCGATTTGTCTGCTAAAGATTGCATGCGCGTAAACATGCATTCCCTCTTTGCGTTCAAGAGTGCTAACTTGTCGTTAGACATTTTAAATTATAGGTATCGAAGTAAACAACAAAATATATACGTGTACGCGGTGCGATGCAATGGAGAATAGAATATACACACGTTGCACGGATTAAACAGGTACTTGTTAACGCGAATATGTACCTACCTACATAAGTATAAAGATAATAAACGTGCTGAGGCACGCACGGCACACGTATAACTATGCCTACCCCTGAGAAGTCCCTAGCGGTTATATAAAAGCGATGTATTTTTACTAATTATGCGTTGCGTTATAAATGTAATATATTTACGATAAAGCTATAGAAGATAGCGCGGGTCCTACAATAAAGTAGGTATACAATTCAACAAACTGTACACGCGGTTTGCGAAACAAAGAATGCGGGATGACAAATTGCGAAAATAATATACGAAATATATTACGCGGATATAAATAGGGCTCAATCCTATTTATAATATGAATATTAGCGTTATTGGAAGCGATGCGGTAAGATTCAAATACTAATCCGGTTCGATTGGAACCACAAAATGGTGGCGCGGATGGTTAATGTATTTAGTGGACTGTATATTTTAACTATTTGACTTGACACGATACGCACTGATGATAGGACTAGAGCTGCCTGTGGGAAAGAAATGAATGTGAAGGCAGCTCAAACAGGATGGAGGCACAGTACCTTATGGCGTCTGCGGCGGCGGTTCGGCAGTCGACTGCTGGCGACGTCTTCGACACTGGAGTTGTTTTGCGGCGACAACACACACTATCTAGAGCTATGAAATGCACATTCACTTATGTCTGATTGTACAACAAGCACCGAAACCGATGAATTTTAAGAATTATATCAGAGCGACGTTATCTTGACCATTACTTCAGCGGCACGCGAACAAGTGTTTTTTTTTCTATGCAAATAGCGCCCGGCTGGGGCGCGGACGCATGCGGAACCATTTCCGAGCGGAGCGTTGTCGCTCTCGCTCTCGCTTGCTGGAAAGGTATGTGCGGGAAAGGGATGCGGAAAGGAAGTGCACGTGTCGTGTCACTTAATACAGTAACTATTATGACCTATAGCGGCCGGAAATGCGGAAGTAAATTAAATATATTTAAAAGAATTATGGCGCAACCAATGGTAAAAACTCAGCAGAAAACATCTGTTGTATGCGATTAGAATTCTACAAGGTATTTTATTTATCCAATGCGGAGCTCTACATTGATCGGTGCGGGTATACACGGGCATTAACAAGGATCTCGCGTCACAAATAAAATTCAATTCAAAGAAAACGCAATAATGGGATTATTTGGAGCTGCTCGGAATCGCAATATGACAACGTTGGAATCTGATTTAGAGACAGACTAGCCCCTTTACAAATAAACATTATTAATCAGTATTTTAAATGGAATTAGTATTTTGCTTATATCTTCTTTACATTTCGTTTATAATTGATTAAATTTTTTATTCTTAAAACTTAAACTCATAAACTTTTTCTTGACTCTCTTTTGAAGTTTGCATGTCAGTGTTGTATATTTATTTCTCAAAAGAGCAATATTTGTATCTTAGCAAGTTCAGTTTATATATTCCTGAGCCATGAATTCCTATTTTCACAGGTGACATCTACTTTACCTTCTAGCTATTGAAATTACTAAGCAAAAGACGCAATGTTTCAGTGATTCGCACAATGCCATCAGACATCAGTCATGTAGTATTCCATCCGAAGATCTCATGTAGTGCGCAGTTTATTAAGCAAGCGTGTAGCGCATTTCGAATTTTTGTCTAAAAACTAAATTATATCTTTTCGTGCTGTTTGCACGAACGTATTTATTTTAATTTAACATGAACTATGTTATTGGTACTGCACTGCGGTTTTCTATTTATGTAAGGCTTTTTAATTATGTGTCTTATATGTTTGTATTGGGGTCGCTAGGACTCTATGCCAAGGCACTGGTAAGATATTTCTGGGACGGAGACTATTCACAGAATTGAACAATAATTTCAATATATTTTTCTTTTTTTATACGCATATGGCAGCGACCAAACTACATCTGCACAATCGCTAGTCGACACAATTATGCTTCATTAATTTTATCAAATTAAATATAAGATTACCTATTGATTTACTTGAATTGAATAGTTAGTATTTATTTTAACTACCCTGTTCTTTAACTCAAACAAAGTTCGAAACTAACAAAGATTTCGGTAGCCAATCCAATCCATCTTGTAACGTTATGTAACATTCTAGATTGTGGATTGAAAGGGCTGACCTAATCTCAAAAGGGTCGTTCACCGCGCATTCAGGTCGCTTCATTCAAATATTAGTAAAAGCTATCGATTCGTCCATTTGTTTGGCGGCTTTTGGGCTGTGAAATAGGTAGATCCAGGATTCCATCAAATATAAGCGGTTTTTACACTAATCAATGTTGTGCCACTGGCATTCTTATAGTAAAAGTGAAAAACGTTGACTAGGTAGAGACATTGTGTCTTATGATCTTCATAATTCGTGTGTATTACAATTATTTACAAGCGGCGATAGCCTAGTTGGGTGTGCAACGGACTGCCGAAACGAATGTCCGCAGGTTCAAAACCCAAGGGCACGCACCTCTGACTTTTCAAAAAAAAAGCTATGTGTGTATTCTTTGTGAATTATCGCTCGCCTTAACGGTGAAGGAAAACATCGTGAGGAAACCTGCATATCTGAGAAGTTCTCTATAGGAATTTCGAAGGTATGTGAAGTCTGCCAACCCGCGCTAGGCCAGCGTGGTGGACTAAGGCCTGAACCCACTGAATTGTAGAGGAGGCCCGTGCTCAGCAGTGGACAGTATATAATACAGGGCTGATATGGTGGTGGGTGGTATACAAGTATTTACAAGGGAATGCATGTGCTAGTAGACTTTATATTTTTATAATCAAGAAGTTATTTACTCTATATTAAAATCTGTGCTCTGGGCAATATTAAGCTTTGTAAACTGTAGGCTCTCATGAATACAGTAGAAGCAAAATTAGTTTAGTTTTACAAACATAACATTTTACCCGCTAGAATTTGTGTTCGCTACAGAAAAATACCAAATACACATGGAACCAAAATTTCCAACGACCGGTGCACTAAATTTCGATGGATATAGTGCTGATAATTGATGGTTCCATTTACCCATGGCCCATGTACCTAAGTGTGTTGCGGTCCGGGATTAGCCTGTGTATATCAAATACAAATACCCCGACATAATAGTACTAATACTTTTAACAAAAATGTATGTCATCCAAAAAATAACTGAAGGAAAAAGAATTTAAAAATTGGCGCAATAATAATAATAATGAAGTTTTGAAATGTGGAAGGGGTAGTTGTTAAATAACAGTAACATCAGACTGACGTCACATTCAGTATCAGCCCGGAGTCAGGAATTTGTGCTCGATATGGCGATAAGCTCGCCCACCTCCCTCCCTTCCTTCCTAGCCGATTTCGGCCACGGCTGCCAATCTCAACGGAGATCAGCCAGGTGCGCAGAAGATATTATAGTGCACAAGTGTGTGCGCAATACACAAGTGCACTCACTATTCCTTTACTCTCATAGCCCAGTGAGACGGCAAGCCGACTTGACCGGAGAGAGATCAGGCGCAGGACCAACGGCTTTACGTGCTTTCCGAGGCACGGGGGTATCACACCACCAACTTCCTGACTCCGAGCTGCGACTGAGTAATTTTTAAGATGGAAAAACCCAGTCACAATGTTTTTGGCCCGACCCAGGATTCGAACCCAGGACCTCAGCGCGCAAATCGTACTCGTAACGCGTACGCAATACAACTACGCCCCCGAGGCAGTCGCACGGCGAAAAGTGGGTGCACTCTTTGCGCCTCTGCCTATTCCTTCGGGGATATAAGGCGTAAGTATGCGTATGCGTCACAGAGTGTCACCGGCCATAATGCTGCCTGCGTGCGAAAGAGATAACGCGATATCCCCACCACGCCCCCAATTTTGCTCACAACAATATTTAAAATTTTGATGCTGATTTCACAGAAGATTTTTTTTTCGTATTATTTTCTATTACATATAAAATACTTAATGTGCAAAATCAAACATAGGACCCAACCCTATTGTGTCCACTGGCGAAAGATGATCATCTCTTGTCAGTCACTTTGCCGCGCCGTGACCGTATAAAAATACCTGTGCCGACCCTTACGTATCGATTCAAATAATTGTTGCTATCAAATGCATTCCATAATACTTCCAGGTATTGCAAGCAGTTTTTATGACGCTGCCAACACGCTCCCCTGTTATTTTCAGAGGGTCATTCACACTGCCGCGCGTTAGTTTATAGTAGGTTATGAAGTTACTCCAGTTTTTATATAAACGTGTTTGTTTTTTCCTTAGATGTAGCGGCTTTACTAGAGGTCTATACTAATTTGCCGGGGCACATCCAAAACAACTTTTTTCTAATGACTTTTAAAAAGAAAATTCTGCTTTTTCGGGAAAAATATCTACGATTTTGGGTACTTTCATAGATATGTAGGTATCTTCTATGTACCTCTTCGGGTACTAACCATTTGTGTCAGTGTTTCAAAGGATTTGCAAAACCCCTTTCGCCTCTGACCGACATTGGCTTTCAAAGCAACGCTACCATTTTCTAAGAAATAGATTGCCTTCCAAATACAATTTCAAGCTGGAAGCGTTTAATCCAATTACTTCAATTTGTTATCTTTGGAATAGTTTCTGGTAGGTCGCTGTATACCGCGGGTTATCACAAAAAGTACACACGCTATAGCCTGTATTTTTAGACCAAAATAATTGCAGGCAAGTATTTGGGTCCATTTTAGTTCATTCCGTAAAATGTTGATAGAATTTATTTACACTTTATTGTACACGAGAGGTATAAATCATAAATCATAAAACAAAAAGAAAAATTAAATAGTACACTGACTGAGACTGCCTTGGTGGCGTAGTTGTCTGGGGCTCGATCCCGGGTCGGGCAAAGTGATGTTGGGTTTTTCTACCAAATATCAGCCCGGAGTATGGAATTGGTGCCCGATATGGCAATAGGCTCGCCCCCTATCATATCATAGGATGCAATACGCACGGCGAAAAGTGGGTGCACTAGTTGCGTCTCTGCCTACCCCTTCGGGATAAAGGGCGTGAGTGTGTATGTATGTATGAAAAAGTACAAATGGCGGTCTTATCGCACAAGGCAATCTCTTACAGACAGCCGTGCGATGGACATAAGAGAAAACGGAAAAAATAACAATTGAATGTTTTTAGATTTTAAATAGTTCAGTCTATGTTTTTCAACTCTTGATGAAATAAAAATATTTATAAATAGTTTTAGTAGTATGGTGTATGTATTGTTCTAGGCTTTCCATTCAAATCGTAACCTAGATAAAGATATTTTTGTAAAGAGGCTATTTAGATGGAAATAGTTCTCTGACTAGCATACTCTCTATACTATTATTTGTTTTTGTTCTACGTTATTAATGGGTTTTGTCGCATTGAATATTGTCGCATTCAGTCAACATTCCATAAGATTCCTCGGAGCTTGAGCGCGGACTGTACCTTATAGCTTGCAAGTTGATCTTTGACTTCTTGGCAGACGTTGACTGAGGCAGAAGTAGAGTATAAGAGTTATTACTTATATTAGTTACATGTAATTTTTGTCTGCAATAGATAGTTCTTCATACTTTTAATATTCTCATCAAATCTTTGGTCTTTTCTCTACATTTTTCACGATGATCGAACCCAAATTATAACTATTTCAATCTAATTTCCACTAGAATACGGTATCATGAAGTATCTATTATAATAAGTGAGCTACGAAGGTTCAATGCCGTTTACGACTCGTTTGTTCTGACGGAGAGCACCAGATCCTTGTCCCTGCGGACATAGTAAATTTAAAACTACTGCAGTTATTACGGTTTGTTACATTATGTCGACAATGTAGCACTCTTGCTGTTTATTTATTTGTATTATAAGCAGATTTGGGTTTGGCTGACTTCAATCGTTAAAAGTTATGTCATAAATAATGAAAACGGTTGCTTGGTTTGTAACGAAAGTCTATGTTCATCGTTAAGGCTCATTTTAAGGTAGCATGTAATACAGATCTACTGGTGGTAGGTCTCTCATTATGTAAGAGGCCGTCTGGGTGGGCACCACCGCAATGTCTATTTCTACCGCCAAGCAACAGTGTGCATGCACTGTTGTGTTTCGGTTTGAAGGACATTGTAGCCAATATAACTACTGGACATAATGAGGCTTAACATCTTATGTCTCAGGATGACGAGCGCAGTGGAATGCCACACAGTACTTTGTAAGTCAAGGTGCTGGATGGTGTTGCTACTGTTTATGGGTGGTCGTATCGCTTACTATCAGGCGAACGGCATGCTCATCTCGTCATTCAATGATTCAATGCAATAAAAAAAAAAGGTATTACACAGTATTTGTTTCCTTTCCGTTCCTCTTAAAAAAATTAAAAGCTAAAAAGAAAAGGAAACTAAGAAACCACCTTTGGCGGCGGTACTTTCGCTTATTCGTTTTAGAGTTAACATTGTCAGTACAAGAAATTAGTACATTACTGGTGGTAGGTCTCTCGTATGCGAGGGGCCGTCTAGGTACCACCGCAATATCTATTTCTACCGACAAGCAACAGTGTGCATGCATGTTGTGTTCCCGTTTGGAGGACATTGTAGCCAGCGTTATTACTGGGTATTATGCGTCTTAACATCTTATGTCTGGGTGACGAGCGCAGTGGACTGCGCCGCAGTACTTTGAAATTCAAAGTTCTGTATGCTATTGCAACTGATTATGGCGCCATGCTCGCCCAGTTATTCAAATACAATAAAGAAAAAAATGATCCATATTCTACCACATCATGACAAGGAATTTTATTTCCTGGTAAGGTTATATAAAAAACTATAATACCAACCTTAATAAACCGTAATTAAACAGTATACTACGGAAAAATAGCGAAGTAATACTTAATAGTATTGAGTGCGCGAAGTGCGCAGGTCACGGCGATGTTTGCCGTGGCTGGATTAACGGGTCTCGGACTATTTTTGGAAGATCGGAGATGTTTGTTCGGAGACAATTACAGCCCTCGTCTACGCAATTAACCCCTACAGATCGGCTAATGCATTGGACGATTTTGGACTTGGAATTAGGCGATAATGGAATATTTTCTAGTGCGTACCTAATTGCGAAATTTAGAAATATCGAACGTGTTAGTATAGTAATTAGAGCTAAAGGACCCTTTTCAATAATTGTTTTTCAAGCGATTAACTTAATTAGGTATAGGAGTGTAGGAATGTTTTATGACATTGAAATTGTTTTGATGTTAAGAAAAAACTAGTCATTGTAATTTCATCACAATTTTCTTGGTAGAGGCAAGTGTCGTATGTTTAATTTCACTTCGCACAAAAAATGATTCAATGCTTTTTTATGTGGTGGTGACAGGAAGATGAAAATATAAATAATATGTTGAAAGACTTGAAATAAAGTATTACATCAAAACATAATCCTGGCGTTAAAATAAACATTCTGTTTGAAATCTAAAATTTCAAGTCGATATTGTTTATTGAATATTAGTTTACTACCGTTTTTTTTGTGTTATGTCCAGTTTTACGTATTTGTACATGCCTGTCCAGGTATTCCCTAAATCCCTTCATTTGGATTTTATCTCATTTCAACGGTGATGTGCGTGCATTAGCTTACATAACTAATCTGACTGTATACAGCACTAAAGTATTGAAAAAAAAAAGAGAAACAATGAACAATTGATGACAAAAAAAGTAAGCCCGGAGTTTCTTTCTGTCTTTCTTCTTCGGGTCGTCATCGCTTAGGTAGCTAGTGAAAGGCTGGTAGGTTAGCTAGGCTAGGGCCTGTAGTGTCCTCCCATTAGGCATTTTAATAAAATGATCTCTTTTTTATATCCGCTTTCCTGCCAGCCCGAGCTGGCTTTTTTGTTTGTTGTTTTTGTTTATTTCTCATCATAGATTTACTCCCAATAAAAATGTCGGTAGTTATATAAGTGACCATTGGTATTAATAATAATTATGAATATAATCAATTTAATGTACCTATCTTGACTTATCATAAGTGCAAATAGTTGCACTTGAACTTGTTTGAATAAAGTATTTACTATTTATGTGTTTATTTTTTATTTTTTTATAATGGCACTTGTGTTCACATTTTGCCAATGTCAAGTTTGGGTTGTCTATTTTTATTATCTGTAGTATGTCGAAGTAAAGCAGTGGCTACCTTACCAAGACTTTATCGAGGAGTTTTGGCGGCAACAAAAAAAAAACACTTGATTAGCACGATTATTTCAATTCACTTCATTTGAGCTCTTTAATAGAACTATATTGGATAACTAGCTTTTGCCCGCGGCTCCGCCCGCGTGAATGAGTTTTCCCGGTATAAAAGTCCCGCTTTATATTTTCCCGGTATAAAAAGTATACATAATCTACCCGTAGCTTATACGACACGTTCGTAGATTTACCATAGCAGCGCCATCTATTGATTACTTACTCAACCCAGTCGAAAGGTATTGACATCTGTTAGAATCATTTGGAGTTAACAGATAATTGTGACTGTCAAATAATAACAGACAAATAATCAGCAATAAATTAAAATTGCGACTATAATTTGAGATTTAAACTATCCTATCTCTCAAGTTGGATCGAACTGCACATGGTGTGCGAATTTTATTATAATCGGTTAAGTGGTTTAGGAGTCCATTGAGGACAAACATTGTGACATGAGATTTATATATATTAAGATATACCACCATAATTATGCAATATAACACTAAGTATCACCAAAATAATGAATTAAAACAAGAGCACCTAATGACACTTCCAAGTTCCCGCCAAAACTCTATTTATGTGTTATTCAATAATAAAATAAAAATGGAAATTTCTATTTGGTAAGATTACGGTAAGATAATTATAGTTCATAAACTACATCAGAGATGGCGTTACTAGTCTTTTTATACCAATGATTGCTTCCAATGCTTAGGGAATTTGTACAAGGATTTGATATATTATATTTATAATAGGAAACCGAAAATACTGTTGCCGCCATAATTAAAACGTACTTAAAAAGCTATATATGATGCTTTTCTTGAATATATTTTGTTTATTAGGAATGCTACCATAGATTATAGGTTGTTTATGAAGCACACACATAGCTATTTTTTCACTATACCTACACACACACACTCACGCCTTTTATCCCCGAAGGTGTAGACAGAGACGCAACTCAGACTCAACTCTAATGCTATGTATTTAATGGAAATCTTAACATAACTCTTATAGATATTTAAAAACTAAAGTTATCAATTTTCTTGCATTGAAACGGTAGGAAATACACAGAATACCTATCGTAATATAATAACTGTGGTTAGTACTGTATTTTTAAGGTAAGCGCGGCAATACGATTATAAGCAATGTTATATTTTTACATTTTTCCAGAGTTTCTTTCATTATAAGAGCGAGATTTTTTACGTTTTAAGCCGTGAGCTTATTCTTTATTAACCTGTTATTCCTATATAAAGATATTCCAAGAAATTGGAGCTCAACATAATATATTTTATAATAAAGACCTTCAAAAGATTAATAACTAGATTTCTTCCGAGTTACAGAGCGAATTTTATATTCACTCTCATAAACCTTTGAGGGTGAAATGAAATGGGAAATCAAAAGTTGCATGAAATGAAATATAATAATTTATTTTAGTGGTATTGAGTACAATATCACATTATTTGAGAACCGTTTTCTTAGTTTTTACACATTTATGTGACCATTATGGACGACGAAAGAATATTATGGGGGCTTTTGGAATGCAAAGATTCCTATTCAAACTATGACAACCCTAAGAGTCAGATGATGGAATAATAAAATAAATACAAAAGGAATAATTGTGGTTGTCCATAATTATACTATAATGCCATAAAAGGGGGGCGTCGACATTGTAAACAAAATATGGGTGACCTATAGAAGCTTAGGAGGGGGGAGGTCCTCCTTATATACGCCCATGACCAAATATCTTTATCAATAAATAATGCTATTTATTATATTATTTTTACGGCCAAGATAATTTGATTTGTTAGATTTTAGATGTATATTTTATTGTTATTTATCCACGAGTAAATATTTTTATTACTAAGTTCAGGGTAAGACTGTCTCGGTGGCATAGTTGTATTACAACTGCAATGCTGAGGTCTCGGGTCCGATCCCTGGGTTAGGCAAAGTGATATTTGGCTTTCTACTCAGTATCAGCCCGGAGTCTGGAATTTGTGCCCGATATGAAGATAGGCTCGCCCTCTATCACATCATGGGATGGCATGCGCACGGCAATGGTGGGTGCATTAGTTACTACTCTGCCTACCCCTCCAAGGATAAAAAGCGTGAGTGTGTGTATGTAAGTATAGGGTACCAAAGATAATATTTTAGGCGACTGATTTAAATCTCTTTTTCTACTGAATAAAATTAACGCTCTAATTTTTTTTTATTATGTCATACCCTATTCTATATAAAAAATATCAATAATGTTTAATAAATATAAAAATGGGAGACCATGCGCGAGTATAAAATATGTGTTGCAGTTGGATTCGGGTATACGTAGGTTAATTTACTAGATAGATAAAATTAGTCAATGAGTTTCTATCACACAATCACTATAATTACCCATGCAGTCAGAGTCCCAACTAAGTTAATATGCATAAAGTTACACAAACTTTAATCAGTTTAACATGAACAGAAGTGGCCGGTGTATTGGCGCGGCCACTCAGCGCCCGCGTCATTGGAGCCTCGCCAAAAGTAAACCAAAGCATCTCCGCTGAGTCGGCGTGTGATGCTTGTTCTTCAGCACGAACTGATGTTACCAATAGTTGCTGTTTTTAACATAAAAATATGCATAATATAGTTTGTAAGGCTAATTGATTTAAGCGACATCTTTTTTAGAAAAATTGAAACTAAGTTTAAAAGACGAAGAAAAATACACTGATTCCTAATATATGTATGACATAATATCGCAAAAAAACGTTTAATTAGTAATTTAGCCATACAATAAAAATAATCCCTTCCTAGCCGATTTCGGCCACGGCGGCCAATCTCAACGGAGATCAGCCAGGTGCGCAGGAGATATTATAGTGCACAAGTGTGTGCGCAATACACAAGTGCACTCACTATTCCTTTACTCTCATAGTGCGGTGAGACGGCAATCCGACATGACCGGAGAGAGATCAGGCGCAGGACCAACGGCTTTACGTGCTGTCCGAGGCACGGGGGTATCACACCCCAACTTCCTGACTCCGAGCTGCGACTGAGTAAAACCCAGGAACCCTGGAAAAACCCAGTCACAATGTTTTTGGCCCGACCCAGGATTCGAACCCAGGACCTCAGCGCTCAAATCGTACTCGTAACGCGTACGCAATACAACTACGCCACCGAGACAATAAAAATATGCATATAGTTTGTAAGGCTCATTGATTTAAGCGACATCTTTTTTAGAATAACTTAAACTACTTTTAAAAGACGAACAAAAATACACTGATTCCTAATACGTGTATGACTTAAAATAGCAAAAAAAACGTTTAATTAGTCATTTAGCCATACAAGGTAAAACGGTCGGTAATATTTCAGACAGAATGTAAGTGGTTATTGAGACTGCTTACCTCTTGGGAGTTGGGGATACATGCGTGAGGTAGGTACCTAATGTTAGTGCGATTGCGTATGTAGGTACCTATGTGTTTATGAAAACTTGAGACATACATTTTTGTTTTTTTTTTATGTTTGTTGCCTGAGCTAATTTGCTTAATTACCTACTTAACAGATTATAAAAATAATTTCATTTATTATAGGACATAATATTATGAATTAATTTAGCCAACATATACTAACCGGAAATTGACTTTTCAATCATTAAAGCTGTAAGCAAAACATACCTAATAGATATTCATTACTGCGAACTGTCTGAAAGTCTTTCTATGAACAATCTCTTATAGCATCCATGTAATAGATATAAAAATGAAGGGAAGTCCAAAACGGATATTAAGAAATTGTAAACTGTACTTTAGTGAGAACAAGGGAGATTTTATTTTGGCTTGCCACGCATCTCGCTTAAAAACAAAATTTACCTCTTTGCATGTAGATTAATGGTAAAGAAAAAACGATTTTCACGTTCATGGTTCAATTTTACATAAGTATGTTAGAGGATAAAGGGAGGAGTGAAATTTCTTTTTATTTCTTGTAGAGTAGCGACGGTGAAGTAAATGAAATACAAAATACACTATTAAGGAACTTATTTGAATAATAGGTATACTTGTCCAAGTATATGACTATATAGTTGATAAATAATTTGTAATTGCACTGTCATGGTGTGGACTGTATGATGTGAAAAATGAATTGCAAATCTTTGCGAAAATGTCTGCTGTTTTAATTTGTAACCAATATGGTAAGATGACCATCTTACCATATTGGAGCGACCGCTCGTTATCACTTTGTAGGGGAAAATAAGCTCTCGGAGTGTTTAATACACTAATTAAATAAACTATGTAAATAAATAAAAAGTAAACAATAAACGATCATTTATATTTTTAAGTATATTTTAATATGGCTGATCTTCTTCACTAGTAAAAATAAAACATGATATCTTTAAAGCCTCATCTATGTTAGCAATTTCAAAGTATTCCTACGAGATGATCTTCAAGTTATTAGAAGTTTAATTAAACTTCATCTTACTGGAATAATATTTCTAATAAAATAGTAAAAACTGCTTCGGTGGCGTAAGTATATTACGGTACGACCGCAGTGCTGAGGTCTCAGGTTCGATTGCCGGGTCGGGCAAAGTGATATTAGGTTTTTCTACTCAGTATCAGCCCGGAGTCTGGAAATGGGTCCGGTAAATGACAATACGCCTGCTCCCCATTACATGGGACCTAACATAGATGGCGAAATGTGGGTGTGTTACTCTGCCTACCCTTGAAAAGTGTAAAGGCGTAAAGCTATATATGTAAAATAGTAAAAAATGATTTCGCAACTCATCTAACAATTAACCTTGAATTATAAGATAAAAGTTATAATAACCTATTGTTCACAATAATGTACCGTAGTATTTACATACTTTCTGGAGCACCAGATTACTCATTATGAAATTAACCTCCTCTCTCTGAACATTAAACAAGCTATTTGACTTAATTCTTTTTTTATGCGACACTGTACCTACTTAATGTATGTATAAGCTACTAGCTTTTGCTCGCGGCTCCGCCCGCGTGAAAAAGTTTTTCCGGGATACAAGTCCTGCTTTATATTTTCCCGGGATAAAAAGTAGCCTATGTCCTTTCTCAGGCTCTAGACTATCTGTGTACCAAATTTCATTTAAATCGGTTTTAGTTTTGGCGTGAAAGCGCGATAGACAGACAGACAGAGCTACTTTCGCATTTATAATATTAGTAAGGACTGTTCTTTAGTTGTTGCCAAGATTATCGAAAATGCCAGATTTAATAAAATATCTTTGCCTTTAAATGTTAAAGTATAAAGTTGATTAACTCATTCACAACGGGTTTTTAAATACATCAATCACAACACAGTCGTTAGGCTGTACCGGATTATTTTTTATGTCTACTGTCAAATGCCAATACAATCCGCACATACATCGACTTACCTACATTCAAGTACCTAATAAGTTTCCCAGTTCCCGGACTCTAGGACATCAATCAATATGAACTTAGGAACCTTCGTCGTCAAGTAATCCGGAGTGTCTAACTTAGTTTATTGGGATTGACGACTTTATATAGTTTTCTTATATGGGCACCGTAGTGACACCATTATACGTACCTTATGGTAATTATCAGTATTGACGACTTTAGACTTACTTTTTCTTATGGATTGCCCAGTGTTAAAAAAAGGGCACGTTTAAGTGACCCCACTGCATCTTAAGGAAAGTGACGTCATAGAGTGTCGACTGATGAGATGTGATTATCCCTCTCTAGTTGGCACTTTTATGCCGGCCTGTTCGAAATCTTTACATACATTTAGGCAATGCGTTCAGGTACGTTCTGTATGTAGCCATGAAGCCGCTCGTAGGGTGTTTATGCATTTGAATGTGGAGACGAGAAAGCAGCTCATTTTATTGTGATTGTCACAAATTATACACAGTACCATCGTCACCTGAACTGCGAATTACAAAACACAACTGGTATTTCATCATCTCAATAACCGTCTCCTATTATATTTTAGGCATATGTATTTATATATTATGTATTTTATATATTATTATTCGGGCTTATATATTTATATTGTATTCGTTCTCATGTTTATTAAGTGTATTTGTGTTGCGTACTTTTTATATTTATGCTTTTTTAACTTTGGTTTTTTATATATATATATTTTTTTAATCTCTTTCTCATTTTATGTTATATCATTATTTATTACACCTACCTGTATTGTTTATCTCTGCATCACCCTAAGGTTGACTGCTAGAGAATGCCATTCGGCATTAAGTCCGACTTTATACATTATTGTTAAAAAAGTAATAAATAAATAAATATTTCACGGCGGTCGTCATCGTAATTCCTAATACATTAGATGTAAAATCTATATCCGGAAACTATATATCAATGCCGGCAACATACCTATTTTGTATTATACTGCTTGGTAAAATAAATAGACATTGTGTTGCTATCTACTAAGACAGACTCTAGCAAGAAACCTAAATTAAAGGTTATAGGAAAAAATTTTGACCTTTTGCTATAACAATCTTTAATTTTAGTCACAAAAGCAGGTCGATACGCACATATTTTAACGTTCACATCTATTGCGAGGCTGTACGCTATAATTTCGCAGCCCTCCCCAACGTACAGAATATACAAATATACATAACAATCACACAAAGTATGTAAGTTCCTGCTTATAACTTGGATACATACGATGTAGGGTTGTCACGTGAAATTATTGAATTGGACAAGTAGAGTTAGAAACAATAAAACCTCTATAAAATCGTTTCTTGAAGTAATATAAAGAAGAATCTTCGATGAACTTGCGACATGTTACTTAATACCTAATAAAAGAACAAAATCGATCAACAAACAAATCACGGTGTGTTTTTGCATTACAACAATAACAAAAAAACTATTTTCGAAAGTACAGATGGTGGGCCATGTTAGGTAGGCGGGTTCTCAAGATACTATCGACATGTTGTTTCTTCTTATAATGTATTGAAATCAGTTATGTTTTAAAAAAAATATGTTTATTTCCTAGTACTTAAGCGATATCCAGATGGGCATAAAATACCTATATTTTCTGAGATTGAAATGACAGTCACCATAAATCCACCTATCACTCTCAAAGTTACGTAATAGTATTATCTTGACATTTTTCACTGCTCAATATTGCAAAAAAAGCGCCTGACTGATATAAAACCCGAAATAGCCTAGACAAAAAAAAACCGCTCTCAGTCAGAAAATCCCCTCCCCGAAAACTCCACACTTTAAGCCCAAAGTTGGCAACCCTAAATAGGTAAACAGTGGGTTGTCCGCGTGTCCTTTTTGGCACGTTTCCAATAGCGACGCCGCGCTGTCCCGCTTCTAAATACAATGTTCTAGTAATTATCACTGAGCGAGATAAATATTGAGCGGAATTAAAAATCCACTTTTTAATTTAGATGATTATTTTTCCGACCCAAATATCGACCAATAGAATTGCACCATTCGACGTCACGTGGTACAACCTACATGGTATTATACTGACAATTTTTTTTGAATATTTTCTCTGGTCGTTACTATATAATAAGAAACAATTTTTTTTGAATATTTTCTCTGGTCGTTACTATATATTATGAAATTCTTATTTGTTGCCTGTTCATTTCATCTCATGGTGCAATTCTATTGGCCGACATTTGGGACGGAAAAATAATCCCCCGAATACCACACGAGCTTCAAAATTATCTGGCATTTCCCTCAAGGTTCCCTGCAAACAAATGAAGTCGTCAAGTTTTTCAGGAAAAATCACTCGCGCTTCGCGCTCGTGATTTTTTAACCTGAAAACTCCTTCATTTGTTTGCAACGAACCTATCGGAAAATACCCGATAATTTTGAAGCTCTTGTGGTATTATATGTGAATATTTTGCTGGTGGAACGATATTTATATCCGTCGGGATAGCGATCTTTTGTCAGTCAACATTCTGTTTGGACCCCACTTACCCCCAGGTGCAATTGGGTCACTTTCCCTTGACAATATAAAAAAAATGGTAGGTCTTCCTCATTGCTTTTTTGACATGAAATAAAAAAATTAACATCATTTAGAATTGCAATTCCAAGACCTACAACCCTAAACCGCAACCCCATAAGATGTACTAATGAATAAATAAAATAAAATAAAATAAAATCATTTATTGATCAAGTAGGCTTATAAAAAAGCACTTATAGTCTAAGATCCGGCTGCAAAATCTATACGTTCATCACGTAGATACTCAAACTCAAATTTCTACATTCATTTTTGAATAGGACAATACATTGATAACAGGTTGCCAGTCAAAAAGTGCCCGCAAATATTTTTAATTAAAAAAATGGTAATTAATTTTCCAAAAAAAATTTCGTTCATGTTGTTGTTAAATAAAATATCGTTCCTATTACAGCAATGTATGTAGGAAATTTGAAAAGCCATGGGTGCTGTTGCCTACTCGGCCGCAACTACTCATCAGCCAGGTGTAAGCAGGTAATACTTTGTTGTATTTATACGTTCATGACGTATAGTCATGTTTTATACATCAAATTAAAGCTTAATTTTTTTGAATTATGATGATATACCGCTGCCTGTGAAAAAATCGCCGCAAATTAGGGTTGCTAGCCGTTCAAAATGCTAGGTATCAAAGATAAAATGAAAGAGACTTATCGCGCAACGCTATTCGTTAGACGAGGATGGCGAGTGTCAGCTGTGAAAAATTCACTTACGGTCAGAGTTTTACAAAAATCCTCAAATTCTTGTTTATCTTTTATTTTTAAAACAGTTATTTTCTTCAAACATTCTGTATGGTATCCAAAATCATCAGTAGATTCCACAGTTAAAATAATATCATGGTATTTATATTTTTTTTTGCGCCGAAACATTAACATAGAAAGACACTTCTTAAAAGATATATTATCAAAATGTAGCACATTTTTAGTTTTACTACACAGAAAACACTTTTTCATTTTTTCAAAATGCAACTTTACTTTTATCAACGTAATAGTCGAATAAATAAATAATAATATCAACAACGTTGTGTATAACGAGCTCCAAACAGTGGTTAGAATATAACACGCACACAAACGTGCTGACACTCGCCATCCTCGTCTAACGAATAGCGTTGCGCGATAAGTCTCTTTCATTTTATCTTTGATACCTAGCATTTTGAACGGCTAGCAACCCTAATTTGCGGCGATTTTTTCACAGGCAGCGGTATATCATCATAATTCAAAAAAATTAAGCTTTAATTTGATGTATAAAACATGACTATACGTCATGAACGTATAAATACAACAAAGTATTACCTGCTTACACCTGGCTGATGAGTAGTTGCGGCCGAGTAGGCAACAGCACCCATGGCTTTTCAAATTTCCTACATACATTGCTGTAATAGGAACGATATTTTATTTAACAACAACATGAACGAAATTTTTTTTGGAAAATTAATTACCATTTTTTTAATTAAAAATATTTGCGGGCACTTTTTGACTGGCAACCTGTTATCAATGTATTGTCCTATTCAAAAATGAATGTAGAAATTTGAGTTTGAGTATCTACGTGATGAACGTATAGATTTTGCAGCCGGATCTCGTACTATTATGACAAGTCATGACAAGGTAGAGACAATAACAAAGGTACATATACCAATTAAATAATTTAAAGTACCTAGATTAAATAATGAACAACCAGCACGGGCTGATAGGTACAGAGGACACGGACATTGGGGACGGGAATAGGGCTAGGTAAGGAGAAGTGGAGCTGATATAAAAGAAAGGGAAGGAGTATCTTTACATTATGAGGAAAGGAAACGCCACGGTCCTCGCCGGCGAGGATAAAAAGGTATAACTAACAAGGCAATAACGCTAGTGTGGGTAGTCGATAAAAAAGTGTTATTGTAGCAGTTATGGTCCGTAGCGCTGTTACGGCTTCAGTGAGCGAAGGAGGCCGAGTTTTCAATCTCGATAATGAAGGTATCTTATTTTAAAGCCAGTTAAGGTGTTATAAAAGTGTTTTTATTTCGACTAGGTAATTAGGTAATGTAATTAATTACATGTGAAGTGTAGTGCGGATTAAGTAGGTAAATATCGACCAGTGAAAAATGTCTTTTTTTTTTTTTTTGATTTGGCCCTAACTGCCAGTAGCCTGACGCGAGTCGGCTTTTCTGGCCACACCGGACTTTCGGGTGAACGCTTTAGGCGCTCGCAACCCTTGATTTAAGTAACCATGCTGAGGGAACCCCCTAACGGGTTACGAACCTCGGCTCAGGACGGTCACTGGGAGAGGATGAGACATCAACGATTAGTGGGGAAGGTTGGTGTTTAACCTAATCCTATCCATTTATTTCGTCGGCACGCGGGCCGGAACTGTTAGGAGGGTCGGGGGGCGACGGGGAACGCGGCGAGGTCCTCGGCGGCGAGGACGGAACTGCGGTCGTGTGGAGTGTAGGAGTTTTAGGAACTCGTTCTTACTGCGAATGGCCAGAGTGATATCGTCTTCTGGATCGATTAGGACTGAACGCGGCCGTCTCCATTTGGCGCGGTCGAATGAAGTGTATATTGACGCTTTGCGGACTAACGTATTTGGGTGTTTAACCGCCCGGTCGAAGTAGTGTTTGCATGAAATGCCTGATGGTCGGCATATTAGTATCCACGTGGAGGTTGCGATTGCGAACGTACCACGGGGCACCAAGAGCGTGTCGAAGAAAAATGTTTTGCAATACCTGCATACGCTTAAGACGAGCAGGCGGTATATGGGCGAACACGGGCGACGCGTGTGTCATGATCGGTCTAATACACGTGGTAAAGATCCTAATCTTGTTGCGGATGGACATTTTGCTTTTCCTATTTATGAGCCAATGCAGTTGGCTCATCGCGAATGCGGCTCGCGCGCGTACCGCATTTACGTGTAGGATGAAGGTCAACTTCTGATCAAGGGTCACTCCTAAATATTTGGCTTTGTCCGTCCAGGGGATTACCTGGTTGGACATGCGGACTGAGTTGTGAGGCACATGGACTCTCCTTTTCAAAGTGAACAGGATAGCCTGGCTCTTTGTGGGATTGACGGTGATTCGCCATTTGCGGAACCACTCACCGAGCTTGTCGGCGGCGGCCTGCAAAGTGCGCACCACATTGTCGGGGTCTCTACGTGAGGCGTAGATTGCGGTGTCATCGGCAAAGAGCGCCAGATGGGCGTTTTTCGGTTTAAGGATATCGCTGGTGTACAGCGAGAAAAGAAAAGGTGAGAGGGCGGAGCCTTGCGGGACTCCAGCCGTGATGGCGTGACGGGAAGAGAGAGTACCCTCCACGCGATATTTGAAACCGCGATTCGACAAAAAATCTCGTATGATGTGCACGAGTTGAGTGGTCACGTTGAGAGTATACAGCTTGTAAAGCAAGCCGTTGTGCCACACCCTGTTGAATGCTTTTTCAATATCGAAGAAGAGAGCACTGGTGGACATGCCTATCTTGAATTTGTCGTAAACGTGCTCCGTGATGCGAAGCACCTGATTTACGCAACTGTGCCTAGCACGAAAACCAAACTGTTCGGGAGGGATCAGATTGTTGTTGTGAGTGACTATTTTGAGGCGGTCGAGGACGATCCGCTCGTAAATTTTGCCCAGAGTGCAGACTGATTGGCCTATAAGAGGACGGTTCGGATGCGGGTTTCCCCGGCTTATGGATACCTATCACAACTGCCTCCTTCTAGACTTCTGGGAAGAGGCAGTTTTGAAAAACAGCATTGAATATCGCGGTGAGCGTTAGGACCAGATGCTCCGGAAGCATCTTAATCATACGGGTAGGGATCCTGTCGCCCCCGGGGGCTTTTCGTCTTTTGAGCGCCTTGATCAGAGCGATGACTTCTTCGATCATCACCGGTGCAAGGGGATCGGGCGGCGGCGGGCCGACGTCCGGGTCGACGACGTTGGCGGTATCGGTATCGTTTATCGGTCGCGGAAAAATGTGTCCTGTGATTAATATAATATGGTGTAATTGTGTCTTCCCACTTTACCCTAACATAATATTAAACGAACGGTGCACGTGTGCCAGCAAATTGTTCCACAAGCTAAGAACATCGAACTTTTTAATCTATATCCCAGCGAAGATCACGAATCTGTGGTTTCGCAATGTTGTTAAGTCATTTTATCTTACTAATAATAATAAAAATTCCCAAATCTGTAAAGATTTTTGTATGTGTTGATATTTGTTAGAAGTAGGCGCAGGAACCTCGGAATGTATATATTATAATCAAAAATAATAATAATATTAGCTAGATACCTACCTATTTTTTATCTCGGAAAAATATACAGTGGAACTTTATTCTAGGATTCTTATATGCAAGCGAAGTCTCGAGCAACACCTGGATATAAATATACTACACGATACATTTTTAACCAAGTTACGGATTAGAAATATTAGTTTTGTTATAGCGCCTACGACCTGTAATAGCAATGTTGCGTAATATAACAATATTGCGCATTAGTCAGGGTTACCAACTCCTAAAAAAAATAGCCCTAAAGTGAAGATGAAATAACCCTAAATGCAAAAATCAAAAACCCCAAAAAAAGCCATGTACTGTCAATGATAATTTGTACGGTGTAGTGTA
Source organism: Sphinx pinastri (assembly GCA_947568825.1). Lineage (NCBI taxonomy): Eukaryota > Metazoa > Arthropoda > Insecta > Lepidoptera > Sphingidae > Sphinx > Sphinx pinastri. Next base: position 16,304,832 of record OX387629.1, read on the forward strand.
TACCCAATGTATATAACTATCGAAGCATATTATTTAAATAAGTTCCCTGTTTTATTAAGGTAAATAAAACACAACTTAGTTTAATTTTAAAACGTGTAAAGATCTACATTGTCAATGATTGTAAACAAATCGTGTTGTGTTTGCCGCCGTAGGATGGCGTACCCACTGCCCATAGAGTATTATGCCAGATTCACATTCTCGGATTTGAGATGACTCGTGCAGGTTCTGCAGCAGTGTTTGGCATTTGTATGTTGTATTTGGCATTATAGCATTATACTTTGTGTAAGAACTTGAACGTTTGCCTTTTTTATTTTTTTTGGTCAGTCATACAGTAATAACATGATAACATTTTTATGGCCCTAAAAAATGCCCTAATTTTTTTGGGGCCCTGAAAAAAGTCACTGCACATATTTCTGCCCTAAATTTGGCTAAAAGCCCTAAGTTGGGAAGCCTGGCATTAGTAGGTATTTTATAGGCGCTACGTATGTTTATGCGTGTTTCTGCCAATAGGGAATAGTTAGGATAGAAACAATAACTATAATTTAGGTTAAATTATTAGTTCGATTAGCACTTAGCTAAATTACGTTCACATGGTTGGGGTGAAGTAGGTGTATGTAATTTTGTAGAAGGGATACCTAATATTTAGTGGATGGGTAAATTGTGATTCTCTTATCTCTATGTGTCCTTTGTTGTATCTGTATAATTTTGATCACTTTATTGGGCTAGTGTGAACGTATTAAGCTTGCGAAATTAGTTAAGTTCGATTGCTGCCCAAGGCCCAAAATTTTTTGGATGATTTTTTAAATTTCAAAAACAATATCCCAGACTACATATTGGGCCCGGCATTGCGGTACCTAGCTCTTGTTGAATTTGGTCATAGTCGGTTTTAGGCATTTTTAGAATTTTGGTTGCAAAGAAGAAACAAAATGACATACCAACTTATATCACCTATTAGTTTTCTTGTTAACGTATATTATATCTACAGTTTGGCCACCTCTTATAATATCTGTCCGCCTTAGGCCCAGGCTAAGTCAGCCTACTGGAAACTCAGCTATTGCTTATCATAAAAAAAGAGTGAGAAAAACAAAAATCCAGACTGAAGAGGCTGTTTTAACGTAAAGTCCACACATGTCCCTTGTCTCTGCAAACGAACTGTAGGAGGACCTAACTCGCTCGCTGGAGGCATTTAAAAAGTTTAAACTCCTGTTAATGTAGATACTGCACGTGACTGTTCAAGCCATTAGGGAGTTAGTGCTAGTGCGTTAGTGCTGGGGAAAAAATACAAACAAAATGGATACATAATAGGGTTTTGATAGTCATGTCATTAGAATTGTTGGTGGTAGGATGTTTATATCCGCTTGGATAGCGAACACCGTAGACAAGGTGTAAAATCCTTTATAGTCGACGTAAGTGTGTCGTGCTTCGGAATCAGCCTGTGTATATTGTGTTCAAACTGGCGGGCATAATAGGATATTTGACTACTTTTTTTTTAATACATTTATCAAAAATGTATGCCATACAAAATCTAAAGGAAAAAGAATTTTCAAAATTGGCGCAATAATTAGTAAGTTAGAAAGCTTTGAAATTTGGTAGATGGGGTAATTGTTACATAACAGTAGTATCAGATTGTGACGTCACCGGGTGTTACTGGCCATAACGCTGCCTGCGTGCGCGATATCCCCACCACGACCCCACTTTTGCTCACGACAATATTTGACATATGAATAACTACTTTATTTTCCAACCAATTTTGATGCTGATTTCACAGAAGGATTTGTTTTTCGTATTATTCACATACAAAATAGTGTACAAAATAGAACGAAGGAAACTACCCTATTGTGTCGACTGGCATGGGGTGATCAACTCTCATCAGTCAATATTCTATCTAGACCGTACTCCACTGACCATTAGATATAACGGCGTCACTTTGCCATGACTACATTTACTGGTGGTAGGTCTCTCATTATGTAAGAGGCCGTCTGGGTGGGTACCACCGCAATGTCTATTTCTACCGCCAAGCAACAGTGTGCATGCATTGTTGTGTTTCGGTTTGAAGGACATTGTAGCCAGTATAACTACAGGACATAATGAGACTTAACATCTTATGTCTCAGGATGACGAGCGCAGTGGAATGCCACTTAGTACTTTGTAAGTCAAGGTGTTGGATGGTGTTGCTACTGATTATGGGTGGTCGTATCGCTTACCATCAGGCGAACGGCATGCTCGTCTCGTCATTCAATAACATAAAAAAAAAATGACCGAAAAAAAATCAAAATTTGGAGAAAATCTGTTCATTTATCTATAGTCCGTAACTCCGTACCATCATACACTAGATAATCTAAAGTATATACCTACTATTTATAACACCCCTCTTTCAGTCGGGGTTTAAATAGAGTAAAAGTTTCTAAGCTTGAATGTAGGTGGTAATTTCTGAAACTATTACCTACTCGAATTCTACTGGCTAGTCTTTATCCTGGGAACGGAATAATTTATCTATTGGTATATATGTTTATCTTAAATAACCATAAAACATACAAACATCTTCACAGACTTACCCTTTAGAGGACAAACATGGTTGAAGTCAGATTATTAAACCTTAGCAATACAACTTTACTAAATCCGGCCTCAGAGATGTCAAAATCAACTCGATACTCTTTCACAAAAATCAGATTTATTTCTACATGAATATCACATCGGAAATATATCTCCACTTACATTGTTGACTCGGACGTAGTTTTAAACGACTTTAACTTTGCCTTCCGTACTATGTACAGTCAGCCGCATATGTATCTGAATAAATTCATAATTTCAAATGGCCTGTACGCATTCGGTTTAATTGCAACATTATTTTTCTTTGTGTTAAGTAAATCAATTATATTTTATTTTTGCGAAGAAAAAAAATTTATAAATAAAAGAACATTAAAGTGTATATGCGATAGGAAGTTTTGAATTTGTTCGGTTACTTATGAGGCTGACTGTACCTAAGTGTTTTAGTTACAAAGTGTGTACATTGCATAGTGGAATTATTACTTAATAAGTTAGTACATAGTTTTTGCTCGAGACTCGGTCAGTGTGATCAAGATTTTCCGGGATATTAGTCCCGCCATATATTTTCCTGGAATAAAAAATAGTCTATATCCTTTCCAGGGTCTCAAACTATTTGTATACCAAATTTTATCGAAATCGATCTAGCTTTTTAAGCGTAAAAAGATAACAGACAAGCATTTTTCAAGCTACTAGGTAAAATAAAAAAAAATCGCATTTATAATGTTGGCAGGTGGCAGGTGGCTGGCACGCCATACAAAATGTGTCAAAATTATCTGCAATATACCTGAAAAAGTACCTCATGCTGAAATGGTGTAGGGGTAGGTAGATAAAGAGTAATCGAATGACGATTAACCATGACACCACTTTTTATTTATACAAAATTTTAGCGCCCATCATGAATCTCGCTTCACGGAAAATAGCTAAATTTAAAATTCCCGTCGTTTTTCGCGAATAACATTTATGCCTAGATACCCTTTTTATTGCTCGGGATGAGTGTGGATTTGATGTGAGATTGATTGATTTTAATCGACTCGTCGCTGGCAGCTAAGCTTCGTGATAAATTAATTGAATATTTTACAAATTTTGGAAAGAAAATAATTTATTACAATTTATTAATAGTATGTAGTAAACATTAGAAAATTCGGCTCTATAAATTTGAGAATAGTGTTTTTTTTATAATATTAAAACATATTTAATTTAAATAGATTATAATGACATAAATAAGAAACAAAATATTATAATAATTTCACACATTTATTAATCGTATTATCTAATTATAATCTACTTATTACATATAATAAGTGTCTAAATAGATAAACAATAGGGTAGCTTCCTATGTTTGATTTTGTACATTATTTTATATGTAATAGAAAATAGCACAAAAAAGAAATTCTTCTGTAAAATCACCATCAAAATTGGTTGAAAAACAAAGCAAAAAATATGAATAACTTCATATTTGAAATATTGTTGTGAGCAAAATTGGGGGGCATGGTGGGGATATCGCGCTATCTCTTTCGCTAGCTCGCAGCGTTATGGCCGGTAACACCCGGTGACGTCACAGTCCGATATTATTGTAATTTGAAAACAACCCTTTCCACCAAATCTCAAAGCTTTATAACTTATTTATTATTGCGCTAGTTTTGAAAATTCTTTTTCCGTTACATTTAGTGCAACTACTTGCACAGTGTAAGTACTGCATTATTTTATTAGTTTTACTGCTTCTTTCTTTGTTTTAACTTGATAAAATGTTATACCTATTTTTTGTGTTAAGTAACTGAAGGCGTTGTCTGTCTGGGTTAAAAGTCAGAAAGTGAGGAATATTCCCAGATCAATTCAATTCTAGACAAACCAATTTTACTCAAAGTTACTTACGCCAAGTAATTTAATCTCTCTCTTACATACCTTATTGATAAATTTATTTAAAAAAAAATCTTGTCAACCACTCTATTATAGCTATTATTAAAATCACCTGTAACACAAACAGCTATTGTTAGTAATCGAGAACTGCGGTTGTCACTTGTCACTGGTATTGAAAGCTATTGAGGTAAGTTAATAATGCACAAGTGACGGTGACAATCGGCCTTGAGGCGACCATCTATGTGGGGCGAACGGTGGCGCTCAGAGGTTAGTGAGCCCATTGCACCTTTGAGGTTTAATGTATTCTTTAGAGGATTTGATTTTTTAGGGTCTGAATGTTTGATGAGATATTATTAAGGGGTTGTATTTTAAAGAACGCTTCATTGATTTACTGGTAGTGCAATCATTCTGTAAACTGTGGCGATCCAGGATCGATATCTAGGTTGGGAAACATAATTCTGTGTGTTTAATAATTTGGTGAAAATTTATTTGAAAAAAAAAATATTGCTCATCTCGGAATTTATGCAGAACTTGGCGCAACACTATTATATTAGATCGTCTAAGTATAAGACCCATTGTAACTTAATGGATGAATCTTTTTGATAACATTTTACTAAACCAAACCCAGTAATTCCGATACAGAATATGCAGAATAATAAAATGTCCCTCCATACATTCATCCTTGTCGGTGTCGGCTTAATTTCACTCGCTGTGTGGCGCTTGAAGTTTCGCAATTGGAGGTAAAGTTTAATAATTCAGTTAGTGGACTCGGTTTTACTATGAAATTTCCTATTTAGTACCGATTCCAAGGTTAATTTACCATACCTGTTCACATAATATTGTGTAAACTGTATTTATCATTGTTGAGTACATGCTTTTCCTGTAGGATAAGCTTTTTCTTCCAAACTAGGTATTGATTAAAATTTTTGACACAACTAAATGATGAGATAAGCAGTTCCTCTTATAGTATTTAGGTAACACGAAGCCTCACAAATAGTTTTTACATTTCTAGTCAAAATTTAGTACAACCAACTGCGTGCACTTTTATGATATAAGATGTGTAGTTTCAATTAAAAAAGTCCTCGGTAGAAATAAGAAAGTAGTCCTAGCCATAAAGTCTCTCGCAAAGGAAACATCTATAATATTTGGTACTATGAACTTTGAATAATAATTTTACAATATAGTGTGGCTTAGTACTTGAAGCTTGACAAGGCTTATCATTCATTCAGAAGCCGAAACGCTGCTCTAGAGTTCAAAGTTAGTCTTTAACTTGAACCTAGGCTAATTGTTACATTCGGGTTCATAGCTTTAATAGTTACCTCGTTATTTGTTTTATCGTGGGAATATTCCAAGTGTTTAAGGATTCTACGAGTAGTTAAATGGTTGATTTAATTTGATATTGTAGATTATTTTAACAGCAAATGAAAACTGCACGAACTTGATTGTGAAATCATATGGTAATTAATATAAATTATTTGGTTATGGAAGCGTGCGGGCGTAATGGAGACATTTCGCTATCTCTCTCGCACGCATGCTACACGATGACAGTGACGTCATTAGTGTATAACAGATTTTGTTCATAATGAACCACGTAGTTTTTAGAATATGAAAACCGGCTGGACCAACTGGGACTTTAACGCTCATAAAACCGCGAACAAGAGCTACCTATATACCAATGACAATAGGGAATATTAAATTTAATATTGTGCCGTGTCGGCGTGTATCGGGGGAATTTTTCGTTCAAAAGCCGCATCACAAAGCGCCAACCAGCCTGTTCAACGTTTATTTTACCATTGTTAGGAATTTTCAATATGTTATATTGTGTTTGGCCCTATTCTTTTATATTTTAACAAGAGTTATGAATTAATTTTGTTGTATTAAAGTACCCGGCCCACCCATTGTGGCCTCTACAGGAATTATTGGTATTTATATAATAATCATTAATTTATTAAACATTAGAGGACGACAGCCTAGTTGGCAATGGAACGGTCTGACGAGACAATGTCCGGAGGTTCAAAACCCAAGGCACACACCTCTTACTTTTCGAAGTTTCGTGTATTGTTTATCAATTATCGATCGTTTTAACGACAACGACGTGGTGGTCCAAGACATAACCTCTCTCAGTAGTAGAGGAGGCCCGTGCTTAGCAGTGGGCAGTATATAATACAGGGTTGATTGCATTGCATTGCATATACCAATAATTTCAAAAGAATTATGAGTCCGCCGACGTAGACTGTCACTTAAACCATTAAATGAATTAAATTTTATACACACATAAACAGAACAATAAGTTAAAAAGGCATGCAATTTACAACACAGTTTATTCGAGTCTAGTAAAAATAGCTTTTAACATAATACAATTCTAACTATTTCCAACTGCTGTTCGAATACAAATTTCAAGTCTCAAAACTATTGCATTTATTTGATGTTTCGTATCTTTTTTCCTCACGATCGAACGATGAGCAAATGCTGTGCGCTGCACAATTGAATGGAACTTTCTCGAAATTTCCAGACCTCTGTAACAATTTATGTATTCACAGGTACATTCACGCCGTTTTTCTCAGAAGAGGTAGGTAGAAGGGCAAATAGTTTATCGTCTATTCACCAAACATATTTTCTGGTCTGGTTATTTTGCACATAGGAAACTACACCTATCTTTTCTGGCTAATGATTTATCTCGAGAACGGACTTTAACGCGGGTGCAGTCGCTACTAAAAGCTGCTATAAATATATCATTGCAATTATTGAATTCTCCCAAAATAATTTTAAGAGAGAGATTAAATTACTTGGCGTAAGTAACTTTGAGTAAAATTGGTTTGTCTAGAATTGAATTGATCTGGGAATATTCCTCACTTTCTGACGATTAACCCAGACAGATAACGCCTTCAGTTACTTAACACAAATAATTGGTATAACATTTTATCAAGTTAAAACAAAAAAAGAAGCAGTAAAACTAATAAAATAATGCAGTACTTACACTGTGCAAGTAGTTGCACTGAATGACGAGTGCTAACATTATTTACTCGCATTCCAGTCGCTTGTCGCTGCTCACGTAATAACGAAAAACTGTTATGCAAACTTTTTTTTTTTTTTATGGTATAGGGGGCAAACGACCATACGTTTCACCTGATGGTAAGTGATCACCGCCGCCCATGAACATCTTCAATACCAGGGGGCACAGAGATGCGTTGCCGGCCTTTTAGGTGGGAATACGCTCTTTTTTATAAAATACTGTAGCATAAAATAGCTTTTGTTATGTGTAGATCTGGGTTATGTGAATTATTGACTTTATTCATGTTGCCACTTGAGAGAGCCCAGCGTGCCGTTTTAAAAACAATGTTGTGTAAGCCCTTTAGATTCTCAACAAATGCTTTATACAAAGAAGTGGGTGTTCTTAGAGTTCGTCAGTTATACATCCATAAAGCGTGTGTTTCGACACACAGATTAACATTAAACTCTACAGAATACAAATCATTATTAAAGAAGAGGACTTTAATTCTAAAACTGCCTTTAGCTAACTCTAGTTTCGCAAAAAGGTTTCAATATTATGCCTATCCATCTCTTTATAATAAGGTATCTAGATTGTGCCCTATAAAAGACTGTTCAACCAAAGACTGTTCCGTCAAAATTCTGAACTTCCTTAAAAATCTAGATTACGAATATACAGAAAATATTTTAAGCTCCACAGTCATACAAATAGGTACTAAGGGAAACAGTAATTAAGAATTGAATTTGAATTTTGTCTCACTTTATAATTGTTTTCTTTTTAATTTTTTTTTTTTTTGATTATTGTTTTTTGATTTGTATACATTACGTTCTTATATTGTTTTGGTATTCTGTTACGTGTATTTTCTTCCTTTCACCCTAACACTCAGCTGAAGCTAACTCTGTCATGGGTAGCCCAAGATACAGGCTATGCCTAGTTTGGGTACCTCTGGAAATTCTTATTTTAAGGATCTCATAGTGTTTGTTAATTTTAGATAACATTGATTCTCTGTAAGTCTATTTTTTCAATAAACGATTTTCATTTCATTTCATTTTTCATTCTCTTTAGATTATATGAGTGACAGGCGAGTGCTATATTATGATTACTTCCTCTGTCTAGTAGCAGGTATGTACGCGCTATGGACTGAGAGCTGGGTTTGATTATCAGCTCGGATAATGCTGTGCGGGATTTTTAACAAGATTTGCCGAGGATTAGATGTTCCAGGGCGAATAGACCTCAGGGAAGGGACCGGTCAAAAACTAAGTCAAAAAAATTGTGATACGAGCTAGTTTTGCGTCTGTAGTATATACCGCATAGAAATGGTTTAAGGGCATGTGTAAGAATGAATACCGATGTCATTTACTGACATCACACTTGATAGTAACTAACGATTCAGCTAGTAGCTAGCTACCTAGCTTGCATCGGTGGCGAAGTTGTATTACGGTACGACTGCAATGCTGAGGTCTTGGGTTCGATTCCCGGGTCGAGCAAAGCGATATTGGATTTTCTAATCAGTATCATCTCGGAGTCTGAAATTTGTGCCCGATATAGCGATAGTCTCGCCTCCTATCACATCATGGGACGGAATACGCATGGCGAAACGTGGGTGCACTAGTTGCGCCTCTGCCTACCTCCGGGGATAAAAGGCGTGAGTGAGTATGCGCGCGCGCGTAATTCAGCTAGTAACTAACTTATCTAGCTCGCACGTTAGCTCGCCTACTGTGATCTATCCATAAACCCCACTCCCACTGCGGTGTCGTTTCACAATCGATATCTGTCAGTCAGCTCTTTTTGTATCTCACTCTTTGTTCGAACCGCTCCTGACCTTTTATAGTGCTGGGACGCACTTGGGGGTTAGTTGTGGGGGTACAGGTACCTGTAACCTATACTTAGGTCAAGATTTTGATTGCCTTGGTTGTTGTATTGCATGTTAAGACGTGCTGAGGTCTACAGTTTGATCCCGTTGTCTGGTTAGAAATTGTTTTTTTTTGGTCAGTACGCGTAATTTAAAACTATGTTTGGTAAAATATAATACATAAATGGGCAGCAGTGGGCAGGGCACATAGTTCGAAGAACTGACGGCCGATGGGGCAAAAAGTTCTCGAGTGGAGACCACGTACTGGCAAGCGCAGCGTCGGCCGTCCACCTGCAAGGTGTACAGACGACTTGATAAAGGTCGCAGGAACACGCTGGATGCAGGCCGCTTTTGACCGGTCCGTCTGGAAATCTTTGGGGGAGGCCTATGTTCAGCAGTGGACGTCATGTCACTGATGATGATGATGATGAAATGTAATAAAATGTAATTATGGATGTGACGTCCTCTATTTAAATAGTGTGAAGGCGTGGTGTTCGGGGTTAACATCGGAAGTTCCTAAACCATGAAATAAATATAAGAAAGTTAGACTAGTATATGCCTGCCTATCTTTTTGTTATTGTAAAGTTGAATTATATAAGTACCTACCCAACTCGCAGTCTCAGGAAAATGCAAAGCTGCTCTTTCATCGGTAAATGTATGAACACGTTTCATAAACCGTTAATTATAATTTACTGAACGAATCCTTTTACGTTAATTAAATTCTCGCTTCACGGCGTTTGTGTACGTAACCTTTCTGTTTGTTATTTCAAGCAAGACTGTCTTATTTATTTATACTTCAACCAGCACTAGTGTTTTGTAAATTAAAGTATGATGTTGCTATTGTTTATGGGATGTGTTGGTTATCAACGAGGGTCTTGCTCATCTCGTCAGTAGCAATAAAAGAAATATATCTATCAATTAAGCTTCATTTAGACGGAGCAATCTACACTAATATTATAAAGAAGAAAGATTTGTATTTTTGTAGAAATAAACACAAAAACTAGACCGATTTAAAAAAAATCATTAGCATGTTACATTATCGTTTGTTACTTTTTATCCTGGAAAAATATGAAGCGGGACTTTTATCCGGGAAAAACTATTTCACGCGGCGCAGCCGTGAGCAATAGCTACCTATATGAGAACAATAATCATCTTTCGATCTTTGTTTTTGTTTTGTTTTATACGTGCACGGTAATGTGACCCTAGTGCACCTAAAAACAAACGGAGAGAAGTCCAGATAGTGTCGACTGGTGGTAGGTCTCTCATATGTAAGAGTCCGTCTGGGTAGGTACCACCGCAATGTCTATTTCTACCTCCAAGCAGCAGTGTGCATGCACTGTTGTGTTTCGGTTTGAAGGACATTGTAGCCAGTGAAACTACTCGACATAATGAGACTTAACATCTTATGTCTTAGGATGACGAGCGCAGTGGAATACCACACAGTACTTTGTAAGTCAAGGTGCTGGATGATGTTGCTACTGTTTATGGGCGGTCGTATCGCTTACCATGAGGCGAGCGGCATGCTTGTCTCGTCATTCAATAACATAAAAATTCAAAAAAAGACTGACGAGCGATGATTATACCTCGTCAGTCGACACAATTATGCCGGCCTGTTTGAGCCGGATATACACAGACTGATCCCGGAACGCGGCACACTTACGTGGGCCAGTATGGTGGGTTTTCACCACCTTATATACGGTGGTCGCTATCCGGGCGGATGTAAAATCCTACCACCAGCATCGAATAACTGCCTCGCCATTGCACGTTCAGACGGGGTAAACTTATAAGCAATAACAGCATGTTTATTGCTAGCAATAATTGATCCATCTTAATGAAGCTTTACTAAAGTCCGATACAATTTATAGCATTTCAATGTATTTATTGAAATTGGAACAAAGTTATACGATAGTACAAGATAGGTTATATAAGACTAGCTTTTGCACGCGGCTCCGCCCGCGTGGAAAAGTTTTTCCGGGATAAAAAGTAGCCTATAGCACTCAGAAGTAATGTAGCTTCCTATTAGTGAAAGAATTTACAAAATCGGTCCAGTAGTTCCTGAGATTAGCGCGTTTAAACAAACAAACAAACTCTTCAGCTTTATAATATTGGTATAGATAGGTTTTTTAATATTGTATCTTAATGTATAATTTTAAGTGATTCTAAAAAAATAACTTTCAATATTATGTACAAAAAAATAAATTTATATTTATCAAATCTTGCTATATAAACTTCAATAAAACCTCACCGTACAAAGTAAAACAAAACTTTTTTGATCAAACGAAACCCCGCAATCGTTCTATTTCTAGATATTCGATCTGAGAGCCAACAAACTAACTCTCGGGCTTCGGGAATGTTCTCTCCCGGCTCTCCGGCGGGTTAGTCTCGAGTCACACCGCTTTCTCGGGTCGTCATTTTTACTTATATCTTTGTATTTTCTATTTGGGGATTTCTATTGGTTTACAGTAGTTTATGAAGACTTACACTTAGTTACTAGAATTAATACCGACACCCTAACAGGGTTTTTAAGGCTTTATTGTTGAATAAATAAATAAAGATCGAGTAGGAGTTGTTTATAGTAACATGTGAGCAAATTGCTTGTCTCATTATTTAGTTTTATAAAAAAGCGTTCGTTAACCAAAATGTCTTAAGATACTTATTTCCTATTGAAACTGTGGCCTTAACAGGTGACATTTATTGTACCGGCATGCTATCATAGTAGTGACCGGGGCTATATAGTCTCTGTATGATAGACTAGACTTCTGCTCGCGGTTCCGCCCGTGTGAATGAGTTTTGCCGGGATAAAAGTCCCGCTTTATAATTCTCCGGGATAAAAAGTAGCCTATGTTACTCGCTGATAATGTAGCTTTATATTGGTGAAAGAATTTTTCCAATCGGTCTAGTAGTTTTCCTATTCAATGCAAACAAACAAACAAACCTCTCCTATTTATAATATTATCTCAATTCAATATCGAAAAAAATATCCTAGCCAGCGATCCTATAAGTCATAATCGTATAAGATTTCATTTATTTTAATTTTAAATTTCGAAAAACAAATGCCGTGGTTTGTCGTAAAATTAAACATTCTAATAAATACTGACGTAACTATTGACAATAATGTACAGCAATTAGCTCCTTCAACGTTATATAAATAATAATACCATCCCTGTATTATATACTGCCCACTGCTGAGCACGGGCCTCTTCTACAAGTGAGAGGGTTCAGGCCTTAGTCCACCACGCTGGCCTAGTGCGGGTTGGCAGACTTCACACACCCTCGAAATTCTTATGGAAAACTCTCAAGTATGTAGGTGTCCTCACGATGTTTTCCTTCACCGTTAAAGTGAACGATAATTGATAAACAATACACACGTAACTTCGAAAAGTCATAGGTGTGTGCCTTGGGTTTTAAACCTCCGGACACTGCCTCGGCAGACCGTTCCATTCCCAACTAGGCTATCGTACACTATACCTTCAACGTTGTTATCAATTAATACGAAACTTGCTGAGCGAACAAACGTCAAAATGGCCATCATAGCGTGCCGGTACTGTAATGCGAATTTGCATAGATTTTTAGGAGAATAGCCCAAAACCCAAGGGCACGCACCTCTGACTTTTCTAAAAAGTTATGTGTGTATTCTTTGTGAATTATCGCTCGCTTCAACGGTGAAGGAAAACATCGCCAGGAACCCTGCATATCCGAGGGATCTCTATAAGAATTTCGAAGGTATGTGAAGTCCGCCAACCCACACTAGGCCAGCGTGGTGGACTAAGGCCTAAAACCCTGTCGGTTGTAGAGGAGGCCCGTGCTCAGTAGTGGACAGTATACAATACAGGGCTGGTATGATATGGTATTGTTTAGGAGAAAGTAGTGAGGCATATAAAACAATGCCGTATGGTATTATCTGAATGTCAATCGTGCGGATATGGTAATGGGAGCGTGTATGCGCTGCGGATGTTCTCACGACGTCTGGAGTAATACAATTATTGCTCGTAATTTTTAAATATTAGTAGTTTATTTTGTGCAAATTTAGGACAAGAGCAATTCGCTTCATGGTAAACGTCACGATTAACAATAAACCAGCAACCATATAGTCGCTGTCATAAACAGAAGCAATACCAGTGGGCTTAAATTGTGGCAAAAAAAAAAACGTAACTCGTAAGTCGATGTCATTTAATTTTGATGTTTGTGATTGATCGAGAGACCAATACGTCAGTCACGTGTTAGTCTCTCAACCAATCCCAATAAAACGAAACGGGGTCATAACGTGTTTTTTTGATACATTCTAAGCCCACAAAGAACTTTAATTGATAAGCATTGTGTAGTATTGTACTGTGTACGGCAATCTATGTAATAACCTTGGCTACGATGACCTTCAAACCACAAACATCACAGGACTTGCACAAGACTGTTTGACGGCAGTAATGGACATTGTAGTGGCACCTGAAATCCTCCTAGCCAATTTCGACCACGGCGGCCAATCTCAACGGAGATCAGCCAGGTACGCAGGAGATATTATAGTGCACAAGTGTGTGGGCAATACACAGGTGCACTCGCTATTCCTTCACTCTAGGTGGCACCTACTCAGAAGGAGTCGCGCGTACTTGAGTTCACCTAACATTGCAGCAAGTACTCAGAAATCTTGTATTACCTTCGCTTCAAACAAAGTAAAGCCTACACGTAATACTTTATGTAGAACGATACAACTTTTTATTTCTTACAATTCAATACCTGGCAACCCTCGCTGGCTGGATGCCATGTCCCGAACTAAGCACCGAACCCGAAACATTGCTATTCATAAATTGTCCTCACAATTGAATTACACAAGGACAATCTCTGTTAAAAAGAATGTTCGTTTGTCTGTCTGTTATTATCTTTGTTTGGCATTGCGAGACTTTGAATATTAATATTTCAGCTTGATAAGGCTAATAGAGTGCTATGGAGTGTTTTCCGAAGTTTTATACTTTAACTTCTGAAAATAGGTGTGGCGCTTACCTTGCAGGGAAAAAAGGGAGAAGTCGTAGGCTAAAGTATTTGTACCATTAAATCTTTGAGGGACGGAAGAGTGATGTATTTTTGCGAAGTTTATCAAATAAATATCGCACGGAATGGTTCAGGTGATAAATTGTATATGAGTGTTTTAAATAGCGATGAGTACAGGGTTCTAATTACTAGGGTAATTTATATAGCGTTATAAGTGCACGATATCTTTATTAGAAACTAGACTCCTGCTCGCGGCTTCGCCCGCGTGAAAAAGTTTTTCCGGGATAAAAATATTTTACCGGGATAATAAGTAGCCTATATGTTAATCCAGGACATGATCTATCCGTGTGCCAAATTTCATCGAAATCCGTTCAGTAGTTTTTGAGTTTATTCGTTAAAAACATACTTAAATACAAATCTTTCCTCTTTATAATAGGTACTAGCTTTTGCGCGCTGCTCCGCCCGTGTGGAAAAGTTTTCCGGGATAAATAGCCTATAGCACTCAAGAGTAATGTAGCTTCCTATTAGTGAAAGAATTTTCAAAATCGGTCCAGTAGTTCCTGAGATTAGCGCGTTCAAACAAACAAACAAACGAACAAACTCTTCAGCTTTATAATATTAGTATAGACGAAACGGACTGCTGAGACAAAGGACCGTAGGTTCAAACCCAAGGCACACATCTCAAAATTTTCGAGGTTATGTGTATTGTATATTAATTATCATCCGTTCTAACGGAGAAGGAAAACATCATGAGGAAGGTTAGTTAGAAGGTTACGTATTAGCCGACCAATAACAAAAGTCACACTATAATCTAGGATAGATAGATTAGCGATTAACTTTTGTATTTGATCGGCTTATACATTTACGTGACAAATAGCGTTGTATCAGCAACCGGTGAAATCAGCCCTAAGGCTTAAAATCCCTCTCAGTAGTAGACTCCTCTACTCCTCCTCCTCCGCCCGCCTCGGGCCTCCGCCCATGCTCAACAGTGGGCAGTATATAATACGGGGCTGGTATTTTAGTTTATAGTGTTAGCGAAAAGCATTTCCCATAATTAGCGCTATAAGGAAGAGTAAATAAACTAAGAATTTGGAATGAAATGGTTTGTTTTCCACGCATATTATGCAAAGTCATAAATTATATTGAACGCATAGAAAAAAACTAAGTTCACGAGTGAAATGTTGCACTTTCTTTGATAAACAGGTGGCAATTTATAAAATTTAAACTAAATAAAATAACATTGTACTATGTTTGACATCCTGGTACATACAACTTATTATGTAGCTACAACTTCATACAAGTAGGAAAACAACAGTGCATATGTATTCTACTATTTGGCACCGAATATTGTACAGAAAAGAGATAGATTTTTGAGATATGTATTGTTATATAAATAAAACTAAACGGCAGTAAAGTTGTCCCTATCACATGAGATATAATCTAATATAAATAATAAACACCCTAGTTACACCTCTGAATACCCTCTTTGACAAAGTCGTGAGCTTATATTTACGTTAACTCTGATGTTAACTCCACCGACCAGCAGGTGTCGTATAGTCAACTAGTACGCTATTTTTCACAGCGAAACACCCGTCGTAGCAGGCTTCAAATGCGTGTCATAATTTAGATTCCACACGGAATTTTTTCCACAAAAATCACTTTATTGATCTAGTGGAGACGTATCTTGGATGTGAGTCATGAGGTTTGCATTCGATTTTCAAATCTCTCAATTATCGTGCTAGAAAATAACGTGCTAAACAGGACTGGAATTTGTATAGTAGACTCGCTACCTGTGTGTATCAGAGAACGATTATAATAGATCATTATGTAATGCTGAAGTATAATATTATGTATTAAGTTAATACTTAATAGGTACGCTAAGTTCAAGATGGTAAAGTTAAGTTAGGACTTTTTTTTTTTTTTTTTATTGCATTGAATGACGAGACGAGCATGCCGTTCGCCTGATGGTAAGCGATACGACCACCCATAAATAGTAGCAACACCATCCACCACCTTGACTTACAAAGTACTGAGTGGCATTCTACTGCGCTCGTCATCCTGAGACATAAGATGTTAAGTCTCATTATGTCCGGTAGTTACACCGGCTACAATGTCCTTCAAACCGAAACACAACTTTATACAATGCTCGTTTCAATGTAATACTAGTGTTACTTGTTCTAGAAATAATGTTATAATTGCGAAAATTTGTTATGTACGTAATAGATTATAATTTATAAAATCAGATTTTATTTCAAATTTTTATTTATTTTCAGTTTTGTGTGTCGGTTTTAGTAGTAATTATATTATTTAAATAATAAAACAAAACTCATTTTACATAAATGGCAAAATATTTTGTAGCATAGCTCGGCAAACTTCGGTCAGGTGATCTTAAATGATTTCCACAGTATATAGCACAATATCAAATGAATCACGCTGCTGAATTAATAAATCATCCAATATTGCAACAATTAATTTTAGCTCATCACATTAGGAAGTATTAAAAGCGATTACTTGTTTCGAAACCCCGGGGCATCGACAGTTTGCCATATTTCCTCCGAGGTGATAATTCATTAGAGGGGTTCCGACGACAATCGATCCCCAATAAATGGATTTTCGATACCCCAGTGGGGCTATTTCAGTCTTTTTGCTGCCACCGACGGTTTTATGCGATGTTTAGTTGATTTATAACGAGTTTAAAAACCGCTGATGAGTATTGGAGGGATTTAATATACGTAATTAAATTCTTTTTGAGAGCTGATGATTATTTGATTAATTAGCAGAGATTATTTTCATTAATTATATTTGCCAATTATCATAGCTTTAACGGCGAAGGAAATTATGAATCTATTATACCTACACTGCCATTAAATCTTTAGTCTATGACTGATGACTCCACTATAAAAAAATAAATGTACATTATTCGATAGAAACACTCCTTGCGATTGCTTCAACAGAATTCGATTTGTTCAATGTTATCGCTTACTCATCGTAGGGGAAGATAATGAATTGTCTTCCTCGAGTGCGTTTCGGACACAATTTCGATAAAATTGAGCCATAATCTACGGAAATACACGGAGGTGCCCGACAGTTGAAGTTCCTAAGGGACTATGTATGGAAATAAACGAAAATCCCTGATGGAGTTCTATTGGGTTCGTACTCTTGGGATGTACGAGGTCAGTTCATACGCAACGATTTTTAATATCGTTATAATTTTTTTTAAAGAAAGTATATTTAAAAATTTTAAAACCAACTACGGAAAAATACTGAAAAATATGAATACTAATATTCCTATATATTTGAAATCGTAGTCTAAAATAATCACTGTGATGATTTGGGAAAATTTACCCATAGTCGTATGCTGCTGACGAGATATGCAGGCTAAATGATTAAGGAAATTATTTAAAAAATAATTTGATATCGCTACGATTACGGTCAATCCAACTCTTTATCCCTGTCCCACTTCAATTTAGGAGAACAAGGAGGGGACGTTTTGAATAGTCCTGGTTTAGTCCCGGTTCTCGTCCTGACGTATACAGCTTGGTGATTTTTGTGAGTGTATTCATCCGTGACACGTGATCCCATACGACGTCCCATGCCAAGACGTTATGTGTGTGTCCTTGGAGTTTATCCAAGTTGGAATTTAATTCACTGCTTTCTCGAAACGTATGTACTCATTCAGTGACACACAATACGTGTACAATGCAAAATACGAGAAAATAAATGGCGACAAGTAAATTTCACATCGTAGAAAATGTCTGATTTCGCCGATGTTTGTTTTTATTTTGCTACAAAATTGTCTGTCATTTACTATGTTTTAGGAAAACAGTTAATTAAATTCCACTGTATAAAATTGTATTTTTTTTAACATTTGAATGCCGAAACGAGCAAGCCTCTCGAATGATTGTAAGCACCATGACTCTCTTCAAATAATAGGCACCCTAATTTCGTATTACAAAGCACTGTGTGGCTCTGCAAAACGCTCAATAACCAGAAACATGACGTGTTAAATAAATTAATCTTGCTAAATCGTGTTGAGGCTCTTTTATTCAAAGACGCTAATATTCTAGGCAGAAAAACTTAGTGCTTACACAAAAGTGCCTTTTTTATATCTCTGCTCATCCACTGTTGTTACACGAATTTTATAGGTATATCGAGTTTTATCCATTTTAAAACTTGGCCAATATTCCATACAACCGTCTCACGTCCGCGTCGCGTCCGAACCACTAATGTAATTACTTTTAAAAATATTAACCACGTATATATGGGTATTTTTATTACCTTAACTAGTCCGGGTCAGTTTTGGAATGACCTTTAGGTTTCCAATACTAAAATGACGTCATAAACGACGTCAGTGATCGCGAATATAACGCCAGCTCTATGTTAGTTCTTCACATGATACATTATAATTACGCTCTATGGAAAGCCATTGGAAAATAAAAATATGGTTATCAAATGGGCATCTCGCATCACTCGCGCCAATAGCCGTTGTCAATCAATTACGACAATTTAACAAAATAAACAATTATATATATTTTTTGTATCATGCTCTGTACTTCATACCAAGAACTGATTTTGAAAAGAACAACACTAGAGTTTCTTGCCCCTTCTGCTTTCCGAACTGGTGGTAGAGTTAATATTGACGGAATCTAAATAATGTATAACATTTTATGGGTTCATATAAATTAATTTATTGCATTACGTTACCCAAAATCTATAACAAAAAGTGTAAGTGAATAAAATTTATAAGATCGACAATTGAACAGGCGAAATGTAGATCAAATGACAAACAATACCGACTATTACAACAGATTGCTATTACTATTACATTTTGGATCGAATAAGGACGGTTAAAATTAAAAGTACATACATCACGCCTTTTCCCTTTTTAGGGGTAGGCAGAACATATGTAACCTAATATATTAAATGCATATTATCTGTTTTTATTGTAAGTGCTATATTTACTAGTAGTTCATATAGAGCTCTAGACGGGACCTCGCCATGTAATCGCTATAACCAGTAGATGGCTATAACCGATGTTGTACCGATGTTGTTGCACTTGTCTTTCTTTCTTATTAAAATATATTAATTAACAAGTCATGCCGTCGGTTGCGGTTAATAATGAACAAATTGTCGGTTACGTGGCGCGTGAGTTATCGATGCGGTAAGGTCGGAGTTCACGGGTCTCGCTGGTGGACGCCGAACCGGGGCCAGCAAGCCAGCGGAACACCATACGAGTTTACGTTTGTCTCTGCAAAAAGATTGTGCCCCCATACTCATGACGCAACAATGGTTCGATCTTTTCTAATAAATATTTTGTTCTGTCAGTTATACCGATAATTGAAATGAACCATTGATGTATTAAAAAACCCAATGGTAGAGACGTATTAATAAGATGGCGGTTTGTTTTAGACTCTCTTTATTATACTAAACCGAATATAATGCATCAGATGTCTTACATACTTTACACATTACAATATATATTGTGTTTTTGTTCTTTGAATATGATATCATATCATCGCTTTCTCGTAATTAATGCAATCAGTGCAAAATCTATCAAAATTCCGCGGCACCTACCAGCGAACCGAAATAACATTAATTTAACATTATTTAGCGTGACTCACGTATTATTTTATCATGTATATGCATTGATGTATTAGGGTTTTTTAATACATCAATGTGTATATGCATACTCAGAACATGTTTTGTTTATCTTCAACAAATATTGACCAGATAGCGTCACTGAATGACATGTTAGCGCCCTAATAATTGTAGTTGAGAGGATAACGGTGACCAAGTGTTACGATTGGTTATATCGTTTTTGTTTAGTTTATTCATAACCCGAAACCCGAGCTATTACCACGGAAAACGCCACTCACGGGCGTAGCTATAGCTTTCAAGCTTTCACATGGGGGGATGTACGATACAAAAAAAAATTGTGGCGTGGGCCTTGATGACACTGTATACCCCCCCAGTCGTCACGTATTATATTAGAGTGTGGACATATTTGAGCCCGATCATTTTAGAAGCTAAGGGGGGTCCGGATCCACAAAATGTCAGCGGCTAGTGGCGTAGCGTGGTTTATTGTAAGCTAAGGGTAGGCGGGGGGGTCCGGACCCCCTAAATACGCGCATGACTACACTGCACCTGATAAGTGGCGCAAGATAGACTATCGATTGACGAAGGATGATCATCTTTCGCCAGATGCCATTTCGAAACATAATATTCATAGATTGATCCCGGTACGCGATTTACGTCAGCCACAGCACGTAAATAACACCTATTGTATGGTAGTCGCTATCCACACGAATCTAACTATCCTAGCATAGGGAACAATACCGCATAAGTCAGTATTTTAAAAGAAAAATTAGCCTTAATATATTAATCGCACTTAACCTTGCTAAGAGTAAGTAGTTGCACACATAATAAAAAATTGAGAAACGCTATACCGACTTTATCAGACCCAGCGATCGTACACAAGACCTCAACACGGCAGACGTGCCACAAAATAACTAAGCCACCCCGACATTCTGCTCAAAATTATAGATTTATTTCGGTATTAGCTAATCCTAGCTAACCTATCCCACTGTACCGCTATTTCTATGGCCCGCGACACAATAGGCAATACTATTTCACATCACGCGAGCGCCAAATAAAACTCAGCCCGCATTTCGCCCCCCGGGACTGTATTTAGGTTATTCGCGAGACACACCTACTGTGCCGTTAGTGCCAATAATTGTGCCAACTTATACATCGCGGCTTGAATCCGACGCTTGTGAAAAGGTTGTCAAATGACGGTAGTTTAAGCTTTGAAATACTGTTATATAATTTTGTATAAATGTATTTATCGTTATATTTTGAAGCCTAGTTGGGAATGAAATGGTCTTTGAGACAATGCCCGCAAGTTCAAAACCCAATGCACACACTGACTTTTCGAAGTTACGTGTGTATTGATTATCAATTATAGTTCGCTTTTACGTTGAAGGAAAACATCGTGAGGAAACTTCCATACCTGAGAGTTCACCATAAAAAGTTCGATAGTATGTGAAGTCTGTTAACTCGCAATTTGCCAGCGTGGTGAACTAAGGTCAAACCCCTTTCAGTAGTAGAAGCCCGTGATCAGCAGTAGGCAATACACTGCTAGTATTATTATTGGTATTATACAAAGAATGACGAGATGAGTAACCACTCGCCTCATGGTAAATGCCTTTAGGCTGTAACCCCAACGAAATCTTTGTGTTACAAAGTACTGCGTAACTGCGTTGCGTTACCACGAGACGTTAGATACCTCAAAGACCAATAATTACATTGCCTACAAAGTCGTTCAAAACGAAACTTTATCATTGTCTAGCAATCAATATAGACAATATGCCTAATTTACCAAGGCATATACTCAATTATAAGAGATGTGACACTATATAGATATTTTCATATCACCAGCATAAACCATTCTGCATTATGCATTTAATTGTATTTAGCATTATGTTTGTTTTTCTTTATCTTATTTTTAATGTACAACCGTTTGTTTTCCCTAATGAAAGAAAAGAAAAACACATTTAAACCCTAAAATTATTAAATAAAATCTTCACCGCCAGTACATCACTTCTACAAAACATTACAACATTAACACAATCTCTATCCTGTTTATCACAGGGTATACTATTACGCGCCATCGCTCCATTACGGGAGGGAACGTGCCCCGACTCAGGTTACAGGGATACGAGGAGGCTGCAATTAGAGCTGATGTTATCACCAACTGATAAGGGTTCGCAACGCCTTTTAGCATTGAGGTGTGGGTGGTGGTTATGAATGATGAGAGGTTTTTTATGTTCAGGGAATTCGTAAAAATTATGATGAATTCGTTCTGGGTCATGTGACACCATAGAAGAGAGAGATAAGGGCATTGTAGAAGAAGAGTATCGGCAGGCTAACTAGCAAATGGGTAACATGTTTTAGGAGATCAAAACCGTTCTTTAACATTCATACTCGGAACCTAGAAGAATTATAAATGCTCTACAGCCCTTGAAGAAAAGGAACGGGGATTAGGGAAACAAGGAAACAGTATGATATGAAACAGCAAAGTTCTCAATTGACGATTCGTGTTAAGTAATTAGTCAAGTCGGAACATTCATGCACTGGACATTAATGTGTAGATAGATATGCTGTCTTTCTCAACCATACAACCCGCCTTTGTCCTCGAAGGGGTAGGCTGAGATGCGACGAGAGCAGTCACTTTTAGCTATGTGTGATTGATCCCATAATCTGATTACGCACATATTCCAAATCCGGTCTGATACTAAGCAGAACCCAATATCACTTTGTTCGGCCAGGGATTCGAACCCGGGATATCAGAACGGTGTAGTACTACGTAATAAACTATGCCAGCAAAACAGTCTATGACAAAGTAAGCACAAACATTTACGATTCATCCAGGCGCCGCGTGTTTTGCTGACCCGGTAGTGCGGGACAGCCTCTCACAAACACGACGTGCCTTGAATAATGAAAGGTTTCACGCAGACTCAGTGTTGGCTATCGGCATTTAATTTGTATTTAATTATACAAGGGTTTTATGTGTCTTTCTGGGTGTTTATGGGCCTTGGGTATCTTGTGGAAACAAGCATACTAAAAAAAACCGTAAGAATTTTGAAGGTATATTATATAAAGTTTTCCAACCTGGTTAGCATAGTAGATTAAGGTCTAAACCTTCTCAGTACAGGGCTAGTATATAATGCACGGCTCGTATTATTTTAGGGGGGTTAGAGATCACTTAACGTTATGACGCTATGGAAATTATGAAGTGGGTTATGACCCACTTCATAATTTCCGGCTTACCTATTTTAGAAAATATATCAACACAAGTATTAATGATTAAGAAAGTGAGCATGTTGACCATCTCCAGGTTTTAATAGGTACCTACATCCATACTTGAATTATAAATATGAAAGTAACTCTGTCTGTCAATCTGTACGATTTCACGGTTGAACCAGTGAACTGATATCGATGAATTATTGTATGGAGACAGTTTTAGACTCTAGGAAGGATATAGGCTATTTTTTATTCGGGGGGAAATATATATAGCAGGAATTTTATCGCGAAACAACATTCACATGGACAGAGCTGCGAGCAAATTCTAGTTGTTGATATTTTTCCTGGACTTCGCCTCATTTAACATGTGAAGTCAAGTCTGTTTGTCGTATTGGGGTAAAATCAGCCACCGTAGCGCCGCGACTAGATCATTGTTATGCGAGACAAAATGTGTGATAAAGCACTGTAGACAGTTTCGTCTACAGATTCCAAGGAGCCACAGAAAATCACCGTACAGTTGCAGCATAGTTGTTGCCTTTGTTCACCAGTAAAGTGACTACAGCTATACTATTTTGTAAGACCTTACTGTCGAGCTCACTTCTGAATCCGCAGTAAATCTACACTAGTGCCATAAGGTGAGAATTTCGGTGAAGCGACTTACGATCACTTACTAATAAGTGAGATCTTATGTATATTACGCTAATCGGATTCTGTAAATAAAGATTTTGACGGTCACACTGGCTTTGTGTCATAATCTTACGTTGAAGTCTCCTCACTTCATTCTAACTGTGTTTCTATAGAATTGCACCGCTGGTCTAACAAATTCCCCCTCCTCCTCCCTTCCTAATTGCCCATACCAGTCAACGCACCTAATTCCAGTATTAATAAACAATGATCGCAAACATCTGACCCATACTCATTTACTTTAAAAAAATGGATATTAATTTTCGCTAATAGTAAAAATCGAGTCTCTGACCTTGGAGCCGTTGGCTTTAGTCTGTACATCACCCACGTTTTTCTATTATTGTATCCATCCATCAGATGCTATCGTTACGGGTAACCTTTAATGGTATTGGTTTGCCAGGTAAAAATTATGTAAGAGTGTTTATTTTTACCCTTTCCGTAATTTCTATATAAATACAGTGGAATCCTGTTATAGCGACATCGGTTATAGCGACTAAATAAGCAAGGTCCTGGCAAATACGTGTTTAGAAAAGGTGTATCGTTTATAACGACTTGGGTAGAGCGTCCATATTAGATGATCCGTTCAATGTTCTTGTGGAGTATATGCTGACTCGATGTAGTGATGCAAAGGCGTAGCGGTGAAGTATATAGCACAGTGATGTAGAGAGATAAGGATAGTATGTTTGAAGTAAGAACAGTAAGGTAGAAGACTCAGAATAAAGAATAGGTATAGTACAAAGTATATAATGAATATAACGTACAGTACAACTATAATATAGGAAAACGCGCGCGATCGTAGCTCAATGCCGATTGTCGTGGTCAGCTGTTGGATGCCGTTATATTCCCCATCAGCTGGACTCGAGGTTGTAGGTTGCGATGATGATCACGTCAGGGTCATCTAATTGACTATTATTGTAATAGTCCTCAGTCATGTGGATAGGTGGCGGTGTTGTCAATTATGCCGCCACATTCTTATAACCCGTTCTCACTGTAGTTATACTGGTGGTAGGTCTCTCATATGTAAGACTCCTTCTGGGTGGATACCACCGCAATGTCTATTTCTACCGCCAAGCAGCAGTGTGCATGCACTGTTGTGTTTCGCTTTGAAGGACATTGTAGCCAGTGTAACTACAGGACATAGTGAGACTTAACATCTTATGTCTCAGGATGATGAGCGCAGTGGAATGCCACACAGTACTTTGTAACTCAAGGTGCTGGATGGTGTTGCTACTGCCTATGGGTGGTCGTATCGCTGACCATCAGGTGAACGGCATGCTCGTCTCGTCGTTCAATGCCATAAAAAAAAGTTAAATAAGTTAACTGTTTGCCTGTTAGTAATCGCCACAACTCGCTATAGGGACCCACGTAAGTGCGCCGTGTTCCGGGGTCAGCCTCTATATCCGGTTGCAAACAAGCTAGCATATTAGTCTCAACTGACAGGGGTAAACATCTCTCGTCACTCGACACTTTACCTGACACTACTCCACTTTTCATCAGGTGCATTTTCATTTTAACGTGCCCGTAAATAAATAAAAAAAAACTACCTTGATGAAGGAATGCACGCTCTCTGCCCTTTCGACTTTTTCTTTCTTTTTGTACTTTGTTTATTGTGTGTCTCTGACGTTGTGCCGAATAAATGTCTTTCTTTGTTTCCATAAATATTAGCCACGGCACAAAACTTTAGTTTGCTCGTTTTGTAGCATTACACCGTCGCGTCACCCCGAGAGTCATGACTCGTAAAGCCTAGTTACCCTATGTTCTTTAAACTAGAATACAACAGTGTCTAAACGCTGCTGCATGGCGGTCACACACACACACTCAAACCTTTTGTACCTGAAGGGATAGGCAGAGGCGCAACTAATGCACCCACTATTCGCCGTGCGTATTCCGTCCCATGATGTGATAGGGAGCGAGCTTATCTCCATATCGGGCACAAATTCCAGACTCCGGGCTGATACTGAATAGAAAAACTCAATATCACTTAGTTAAAGAAAGTGTAGCTTATTAATTAAAAAGGAAAGCTGATATTTAATCTATATTTTATGTAAAGCTTTTGCTCGGGGCACCATCTGTGTCCGTTCTAGGAAATGTAGTAGTCTGTAGCACTCAGAGATCATTTAGATTCCTATCAGTGAAGCGTGGTGCATTAAGGTCTAAAACCCTCTCAGTAGCAGAGGAGGCCCGTGGCCAGCAGTGGGCAGTATATAATACAGGGCTGGTATGGTTTGGTAGTGAAGCAATCATCGCAGAGATGATGATGATCTTAATATCAGATATTACCCTCGACTTTCAAACTGAAAACATATTTTTTTTAAATATAACTACTTTTTTTAGAGACGGAAATAGGAAAGGGCATACCCCAATGAAATAAAAATGTGTGCTCTAAAAACCGGACTGTTATATTTTACTAAGATGGTTGTACAAAATTTTCACAGTAAGAAAACTAGAACATATTGATCCTATTACAAAAACTTATGCTAATTTAATAAAAAATAAATTCTAGCACTCAGGTTGTATATCTCCAGCAGGTTTTATCTAAAAACCTCCCAACACAAACACACCAACTTAAAAACTACCATATTATTAGTATATCTTCCCTCATAACAACCACAAAAAGAAAATAGAAATAAAATATGATTAGTGATGTAAACTTCCTCTCAGTTACTACAAAGAAATGAATAAAACTGCAATAACTTCGACCTAAAAAGGATTTGAATTCAGTACCGCGTGGTGGTCTGCAATGCACCACGCTTTTGGCAACCGCTTCAATTGTAGATCGAAACACGGAAATCTGGATCTTGTTACTGATGTTCTTGATAACCAAACCAATTTGTTGAATATTTTTGCTAGTTTACCGTATTCTTCTGCCATAAGAACAGTGGGCTTAGATTGTGACAAAAAAACACGACACAACTCCGTTTCGTTTTATTGGGATTGGTTGAGAGACTAACACGTGACTGACGTATTGGTCTTTCAGAGCCACCCACGCCCACAGAGCTTAGAATGTGGCAAAAAGACGCAATTCGTATGACGATGTCGTTGAATTATGATGTTTGTGATTGATCGAGAGACCAATACGTCAGTCACGTGTTAGTCTCAACTATTCCTAATAAAACGATACGGACTGGTGTCGTGTTTTTATGCCACATTCTAAGTTAAAGCTATTTAATTGACGTTAGCAATAAACGGCACAAATTATAACTGTTACAGATAATTTATTTATTTTCTTTCTTACGTCGTATAGTTTCAAAGTTCAATATTTATTGATAAGAAGTCTCTATTGGTAGTAAATAGATGACAGATCGGTCGTTCTCTCTGTTCTGATCTTTTTTACTGACAAGCAACAGTGTGCAAGCACTCTTCGATTCCGATTTGGACACAGTAGCCATTGTAATTGGTGGGCATTTTATATTTATATATATACCGCACACATGAAATATAGGCGACTCAATGCCATAGATATTATCAATAATTTTTTATGAGACTTAACCATACAATTTATAAGTACGACATGGACATAATATTCAATGCTTCATGATGAGCGCAGGACTTATAATGCTGATGCAAATCTTAGTAATAAAACTGTTATAAATAACTGTATCCAACTTTAACTAGATCATATTCAAACAGTATTTTAGAAACTCGATCATATAATATAAAAATTGAAAAATAAATCACAACACATTCTTCATGTCCCTACAGTGAAACAGATTGAGAGCTTTCGATGCACTACGACGTAGCGGCGTAGCTGTAGCAGCGTAGCGCCGTAGCGGTGTCCTGGTTCAGTTTACAGCACCCACAATTTGTCTTAACTGACGGCTAACGCTTATGTGGGATTCAGTTTTTATGTGCGGTGTTTCACGGCTATGTAAGCGATTGTTTATCGTGGAATAATGGGTTTTATGTATGGGCTTATAACGTATATTTTTGCTAGCCACTAGGTGAGTTGAGATCAATTTATCATGATTAAGCGAGGATATAATGCTCTAAGTGTGATAGTGGGTAGTAAGAGATTAGTATAGCCGCTTACTACGTGTAGATGAAGATGCTACTGTTGGTACTTTGTAGGTAGTACCATACCATACCAGCCCTGTATTTTATACAGCTCACTGCTGAGCACGGGCCTCCTCTACAACTGAGAGGGTCAAGGCCTTAGTCCACCACGCTGGCCTAGTGCGGGTTGGCAGACTTCACATACCTTCCAAATTCAAATAACTTCTCAGGTATGCAGGTTTCCTCACGATGTTTTCCTTCACCGTTAAAGCGAGCGATAATTCACAAAGAATAATAATAGTAGGTAGTAATTACCCGTATTACGTATACCCCAGCCAACGCATAATCGCATTTCACATCTGCTGTTATTTTACAGGTATAAAATGTAATTAAATTAAAGGAGAATAAAGTGCGAACTCTTGCAAAAACCATCTGTCGAATTTTCCAACAAAAAACGGTATCGGAAAAATATGAAATAATTATCGAAGCCAGTAAAATATACAATTTATAAAGCAAACCCCTCTGTGAATGTTGCCGTAACGCTGTGTTGCAGGAAGATTAAACGTTCAGTATTATTTAAAAAAGGACAGACATACGTACACACTCACGCCTTTTATCCCCGAAGGGGTAGGCAGAGGCGCAACTAATGCACACACTTTTTGCTGTCCGTATTCCGTTCCATGACATACTATTAACGGATACATAAAAAATAAAACAAATACGTAAAAACTATACGTAGGAATCTTACATGCTATTTTGACTGAGTTCTTGTAAGTTGGGTATTAAGAAATATAACTTTGATCCTAAGGGAGTCTTTTTATATTGACATTTAAAGGTGAATAAATCGTAAATCGCTGTACAAAAATAATAGGAATCAGAAAATATTGTAACGTTGCTAGGAACGTTAACTCTCTTCGTAAACGGGCTATCGTTTACGTCAGTTTAACTACCAATCGAAACCGTTAATGTATCGTATTGGCTGGTTAAACTGTCACTAGTTTTGACGTACATCTGAATGGCGCTGTATAAATAAGCGTGCAATGTCACGCGCGCCCTCTTTTTGCAATCTTCTTCGCCGTAGCAACACTACTAACTAACTGCGTGTTGCCACGCACATCGTTGTTCCCGCTGGGGTGAGTGTGCCAACTACTACTAACCGCTTCCAGGTATTCTGTGCATCTGGGCTCGGGGGCTATCACGAGTTACTGGCGCGGAATGTAAGCCTAGCTTGCATTCCGACCCGCTGGGATTCTGATTCCAGGTTCTACGGTGCGGCGTTGACCACCTTTTCGACGGCGTGGAGTGCTGACTCCATGCTCCGCTGGCGTCGGGGGAGCTGCCTCCCGATCCCAGTCACGTGCTCACCGCCGTCCCTCCACAGTGCGGAGTGCTGGCTCCGCCACGTGCACACCACCATCGTCGTCGCGGGTGCTGATCCCGGCCACGTGTGCACCGTCGTCGCGGGTGCTGGCCCCGACCACGTGCTCACCACCACCATCGCAGTCGGGTGTGCTAACCCCGACCACCTCACCACCGCTGCGCAGACCACGTGGGGCTACCATACCATCTGCCCGGCGAGCTGCCGCCGGAGCTAGCCACATGCATCAGCGTCGTGCCGTTCGCCTGAATCGGAGTCCCCGCAGGGCAGTGACTTGTTTGCATACCATCAGCAAACCGTACCGAGTGTAACGCGGAGGTGCAAAATAAAGCTCGTACCATGAACCTAAACCCTGAGTTTCTCTTCTCTTCTCAACCACTAACTATCTACCTGCGGCGGAGCACGCCTATTTGTACGCCTATTTGTAACACCTCAGTCAACATGTAAAATATAAAAGCTCTACACATGTCTATTAAACTTTATCTTACACAAAATTATTTTCACATTTAACATCTTTCACAGCTGCATAGCATATAAATACTTATAATATTTACACTTTGCTTTAAAACTGTGGTTATGCCGCAGTTTGGCCGTCGCCCAGTAGTTTGACTGCGACATGAGTTGGCTGCCTGCCCCGCCAGTCCGTCTCGACACACAGACGGACGTTATGTTATGCAATACCTTATACAATTATGTATTTGTCCATTTATCTTATTTACTTGTTATACAAAGTGTCCTATAAATCAATTTCAAGCCGAAATTGGGTGATAGGCCAGGTAGAGATTAATCCCAGAAAATAAAATACTATGGCACGTATTTTTTAAATTATTGCCATTCTAAATGATAAATAATGTTTTACACCCTGCAATAAAATATGATTTTTTTATCCATTGGTTACAGAGGAGTTACTCACGATAACTTGAAAGTTAAAAAAAAATAAGTAAAGTGAAGATTGTAGTCATAGCAATAAAAACATCACGGCGTGCATAAAATTAATTATTTTTCAAACAACATTTTTTTTTATGTTATAGGGGCAAACGTGCATACGGTTCACCTGATGGTAAGTGATCACCGCCGCCCATGAACATCTGCAATACCAGGGGGCACAGAGATGCGTTGCCGGTCTTTTAGGTGGGAATACGATCTTTTATTGAACGTCGCCAGGTCGTATTTGTCCGGAAATGCTGCTGGCGGCAATTGGTTCCATAGTTTAGTAGTACGTGGCACAAAATGTCGGCTAAAACGTACAGTGGTGGATTTAAAAAAATACGTATCACACTGCTGTAGATGTGCCTCGTCTATTACTGAGAGGGGAGGGACAGACTTTACATACATTCAACATTTTTGGACATACTCACATGTTATAACAAAAACTTGTCTTATCAATTAGAACAAGTTGATAACTGCGTGACACCGTATAACACGATTTTTAGTATGTTAAATGGTTTGCGACCTTAAATAAGAAACTTGAAATTGCTTAAACTTTTAGATACTATGTTCATATGTACCAGTTTCATCCCCTATGACGCCATGAAATAGTTTCAGTTATTGTGACAACTCCTTTGGGATAAACTTTACTGTGTCAATCAATACTATTTCGTAAACATGAAATTCAGACCTGTTAGGCAAAACTCACGTAACTATTTCCATCATTTTTTCGAATGTTCAATACCATTCTATTATTATTGTTAAAAGCATTCTATACCAGTGGAATATGCTTCAAAATCCCTCCACTAGCCCGCAGTAGGTCGTACACCGATAATATATGCAAATTAGTAGAACCAGTTCCTATGTGAAAGATTTAATGTTAACTCGCATGAAACGTTTTATGCAAAAGTTTTGCGCTTATAACGCCTGCAATTACACTTTGTTTTTTATAACTGAATAATGTGCGCACTGCAATCATTTTTTGTTTCTCGAGGTCGCTTTAAAGGTTTTTAATTATGACGTAACAGTGAAATTGTAGAGAATTTGGCCACGAGGCAATACTAGACACCATATTTACAAAGATTAAAATATGCAATTTATAGGATCTATCAGTTATATTTACATATATCCAAGCATCGTCACAAACGTCCACATGTTTAATATTAGTCGATAGTGTAGGGTTAAAATACATTATATAAATAAACATATATACAATAACAATCCACAAAAGGAACATACTAACTTAACTTTCTACAAAAATATCGGACAAGTGTAAGTGGGACTCGCGTACTGAGGGTTCCGTACAGACTTGTAGGTAAGGTATCTAAGGATATAAGCTCAACAGTTTGTCAAATTTAATTAATAACTTAATCAAATTTAAAATGTTTGTAATAGTAGATTCGTTTTTTATTGTTATTTAAGTAAATATTGACGGTTTTAAAGTTATCCAATAGGTTTTGATTCCGTTATGAAATCGTAAAATATGCGACATAAACGATCATATCTTTAGGTCGCGTTGACTTACACGTTTCATTTTTTCACAGCTGAAAGAGATCGTAGATTCGGGTATTTGATATAAATTTCGATTTGATATCTCTACGCTTCCCTGAGAAAAAGAGTATTGACAGACTGACAACTAAGTAATCCTATAAGGGTTCCTTTTTGCCTTTTGTGGTACGGAACCCTAAAACATAGTGACAATAATACAAACCTTACCCCTATTTCCATAAAGCGTATAACCTGTTTTACTATTATGTTCTCTTTCAGAATAAGCCCGCACACCGACGGGTCGACCACCTTTCGACCTCTATCTAGGCCCCGCTGACCCATCCCACTGTGATATCATGTTTTTTCACCGTCTAGCATTCACGGGGGCCTTTAATTAGTCAAACAAGGTTACATTTAACTGAGTCTTATTTTAATTGGTGTTATTATTCGAGTGGACGATAGTCTAGTTGGAAATGAAACGGTCTGCTGAGACAATTTCCGGTGGTTCAAAACCCAATGCACACACCTTTGACTTTTCGAAGTTACATGTGTATTGTTTATCAATTATCGTTCGCTTTAACGGTGAAGGAAAACATCGTGAGGAAACCTACATACCTGAGAATTCTCCATAAGAATTTCGAGGGTATGTGAAGTCTGCCAGCCTGCACAAGGCCAGCGTGGTGGACTAAGGCCTAACCCCTCTCAGTAGTAGAGGAGGCCCGTGCTCAGCAGTGGGCAGTATATAATACAGCTATATAATGCTCTTGCCGGTTGTTTCTAATACCTGTATTATATACTATCCCACTGTTGGGCACTGATCCCTTCTACTACTGAGCGGGTTTAGAGTTTACTCCGAGGCTGACTTAGCCCGGATAGATAATTTTCATATTCCATTCAACTCTTTATGGGAGATTCTTAGGTATTTTTGGTTTTCTCTCGATATCCTCCTTCAACGTTATAGCAAGCAACCATTGTGAAAGAATAAACGCGTAACTCCGAAAAGGTAATATTGTGATTTTCTATTGAGCGCTACGTAAAAAGAGATTTATAGTTTACTGGATTCGTGTAAGAGTTATTCCTGGAGAAAATTGCCGCTATATTTTTTCACGGTGTTAAAATTAGCCTTCCCAGGATCTCAAACTATATCCAACCCAAATTTTATCGAAACACGTTTGGTATTTTTTAATTTTATCACCTTCGGATAGACAGACAGACGCGGCTAGGGGACTATTCTATAATATTATGCACATAAGGAAGCTGGTATACTAGCATGTCACTCGATGCTAAGCGATTCAGTTCAGCGAACAATTCGAAAAGAATCGTGGTTACATGGCGTAGGGGTACGGAATAGCAATTAATTAGTAAAAAGAAAGGTTGTTTAGACTTCTGGAAATCTGCGTAATCAAACAAAACAAAAAAAATCAAACTTGATACACCAAGTTTGTGGCAAATCACGTGTTTTGTAAGCTTTATGATAATTATATTAAGTTTCGTTAAAATTTCTAAGTAACAATTTATGAAAAAAACTAATTTCAATACTAATGTATAAGCTGCTTGTGAAATATCAACTAAATGTTTTACATTATAAACAATAAAGAGGGAATCAAGGAAATACGCAACCAATTTTTAGAGAAATCAGTGTACATACATAAATAAAAATACAAACACACGAATTGATAACCTCCTCCTTTTCGAAGTCGGTTAAAAATCAAATATAGCAATCATAAAACACTTGCAAATGTCATTCTAAATCAATTCCTTCGTCATTTGTTGCAGATGTTTATTTGCGGAGTTCGCAGTCCCGTAAGCCCGCAGCATCCTGAATTCATCCCGGTTTTATTTTATCGGCGCCCAGGTTAAATCAATGTTTATTTCCTTAGATGCTTGATGGTTAAAACTGTATTAGATTTGTTTTTACTTCTTCATCCGCCTGTATATTTAAAAGGGTGGAAAAAGCTAAAATTTGAAGTATCGGATGCTACGTCCACCTAAAGATAGGAGTGGATATGGGTGGAAAAGTTGCTTCTAGATGTATCGGAAGTTATTTCCACTTAAGTGCAGCAGATATATTGGGCATCAGTTCTAACCCAAGAGATTAAAAAAAATAATCTAACACGGAATGTAATATGACTGCACCTGATTTTAAGTGAAGTATAGAAAATGTCACCCAGCCAAGTAAATTGTTCTTGGTCATCAGCACAATTATACCTAATAATTTCTTCAACGCTTAAAGTACCTAGCATAAGAGGTAACACGTCCGCCGGCAAACTGTTCCACAGCTTACGGTAAAAAAATAAAACTAAGACCTAACCTCTGCACCAAACCTTGAAAACGCCTAAATATTAAGCACTAACTTTAGTTACGTGACATAATGACGAAAAGTATCGACCTGACGGATTTAGCCCAAGGCCATACACACCGGTACAGCTGTGTGAAACACACCACGTGCTTAGTATTTAAATTATACCTTATTTAGGAATTAATCAGTGTTCGACTAGCCGTTGTTGTGTCAGTTCTGTCACACAGGCCGGCATAATTATTTTATACTTTTATTTCTTAAACCCCACCCCCTTTCCCTTTTTCTCTCTGTCTCTTTTTTTCTTATTCTCTTGACCTTTTTGTAATTTTAGCTGTTCGTCTTCAAAGACATTAAACAGTTATAGTCTTAGAACTCTCTGTTCATCTATCTGCATCTTGTTTGAATGTTGTCGTTTCTCAGTGTTGTTTTTTTTCTGTTTCGTCTGGTCATCTGGCGTAGTATTTTTTTATTTTTCTGTACGTGTCCGCCTCACTTGACATTGGCAAAATTGTCCTAAAGGACAGAGCCAGATAGGGAAAAAAATGTTGACACTCTATCTGGACCTCTTTCTGCTTACCATCAGGTCAGTGGGGTCACATTGCTGTGACCGTATAAGAAAGATGTATTTGAAATTCTTATGAAGAATTCTCAATGCTTTTGTGGTGGTTCATCGCCATTTGAAGTTCGCTGCCCGTTTGCCGTAAATTCATGCTTCGTCGGCGCTCCAGCTGATGGAGGATATAACGGCACTGAACAGCTGACCCGCTCAATCTGCAATCAGCTACGAACGCGCGCGTTTCACGATCTCGTATCGATGTATATCACTGTTTCTGTACTGCACATAACGTGTATATTATATATTTTATATCTATCGATATTTTATCATTCTAGTCTTCTACCTTTACTGTGCTTTCTTCAATATATTACATGTCTCTATACATCGCTGTGCTTCACTTCACTCTACGCTTCATCTCTATGCTTTACC
This sequence comes from Sphinx pinastri, assembly GCA_947568825.1. Classification (NCBI taxonomy): domain Eukaryota; kingdom Metazoa; phylum Arthropoda; class Insecta; order Lepidoptera; family Sphingidae; genus Sphinx; species Sphinx pinastri. The sequence continues at coordinate 16,339,613 of OX387629.1, forward strand.
TTCAACCACATCCATTCAGCAGACTCTCCACATTTTAAAGTATGATAGAATTTGAAAATGGTATTGCTACCGTCCATACTACTATTGTATACATGCTATATTTTTTTATGTGATAGAGTACAAATTGGTTTTCTGTTAAGCAAACTTCTGTATTATTTGAGCTAATAAATTCTTTTATCGTTATATTTATATTGTATACATAATAGCTTCGGATGTCAAGAATTCGTGTCTCAGGGCCGATATCTCGCGTCTTTCGTCTGAGCATTGTGTCCATCAGCCTGTCGCTTAGCTGTAAAAATATTGACATTATATCAGATTAAATAAGTGTGTTGTGTACATGTGTAGGGACGTACGCGAGATGGCTAAAGACTATTCATCGCTCTTATAATAGAAATGTAAATAAGTAACCTACTTATTAATTTTTAAGTTGTTTAAGTTGAGTTAAAAATGTAACTAAATATGGTGTGGTATCGAAATACGCTGTCAAATAGTATATGTGAACCACTGTATGTCCTATTTTACCTCTATGATGACATTAAACTGACAGCTTTACTAGTTGTAGTGGCAGTGTGTTGTTTCTCGGCAACAAGACAGCATATACACGAAACCAATATCACACATATTTGCGTTTGTTAGCCTGGTTTATCAACCATTATCTAAAATTCCTCAAAAGGAATTATTAAACAGTTCGGTATATAGTTGTTTACATTTCTATACCAAAGCTAGTGAAACCACTGTGTTGAAACTGACCCATTTCTCCGGGACGGAGATGCCGCGTAGTCAAACAAGCCTCACGCCTCCGACGTCGACATGAAGACATTTTGATAAGGGTTCCATCTCTTTGGCATATTTTAGCAATTGATGGACGTGTGTCTTCGTTGCCTGAGATCGAGTGACGTATGCTAACAATGGGGGTAAAAACCGTTATCGTTGTATCAGTATTAAAAAAGCTGTATTTAAGTCACTGTTTTGACTATTAATTTCTTGGGTCATGCAATTTTAGATAATCCAGTGTCTTCCTCTCTCGCCTTAGAACTCTAATCCTTATTTCTTTCTTTCAAGGTCGGCCGATTATCCATTCTTCTGATATTGTGCGTGTAATAGGCGGAAATCACAACAGGTAAGTCGCTTGCTTGTTCGCGGTTGTATGCCATACAATAATAATAATTTGAAGTTGAAAGATATACAACGTTTTTTTTCCCGTTTACAGCATTATGAGGGACTGGTCAATGGATATATGGATGTAGGTATCTTTCTAAAGAGGATACGGTGAAATAATGCCCTTAAATCCACCCATACACATAAACAAACCCTCAATAAAAACTAGTCTTTGATGGAATGCTTCGTCTGTCTGCCCCTTTCGCGAATATGGAAAAGAAGAGCAGAATGTAACACTCCATTTAAAAACATAATGCGTTGTGCGATCGTTTAGCTTTGTACGTCTATTCAAGCTCGTATATCATTATACCTTTTTGTGGAAATTAAAACGGGCTCGACCTCGTTATGAGTGATAAACGATCGTGAATTATAACTTGTTTACGGTTTTTGTTTTATAAATATTGTGTTTGTAGGAACCTGTTTGAGGACGTCTGTTTGCTATTCTTATATAAGACGACTAAATATTGTAATAACTCTGTCAATCATGCTCTCAAATAAATGTTAATGTAAGGGAAACTATTTAGATCAGTAAGTCTAATATGTATATCGGCTGATAAAGTACATGAATATTATGAAAAAGTCTCCGGAGTATTAAAATATGTTGAAAGACATAAATATGGTTAAATTAGAAAGGTAGGTACCCTTTTTTTACTATTGTGCATATTTGAAGCGGTACTTCTTCATTTGGTTGCCCTTTATATAAAGTAAATTATAATATGTTGTTAATAAAATGTATCTTATCGATCATATCGATAAGAGCGTAGTGCCGCGCTAGGCAGAGCTCTGTGGTCCAAAGTTCTGGAGGTACTGGTTCTGTTTAAGGTAGTGCTTATTATCGGACGAGCAGTTTCCTCATCTCGTTATTTAGACACAACGTAGACGCTAGGAACTTGTTGTCAAAAACATTACATATACTGATAGTTGTTGAAATTGCAAAGCAAATTTTAGTTACATACATACATATTTTTTTTTTTTATCGATGGCTCGACAAAGTGTTCTTACCAATTTAACAGCGTCTGCGCCACACCTTAAATAAAAAATCCATATCTTTCGGTAGCATTGAAAAGCGTTGCTTTTAAGAGTGCTATCCGTTTGTCTTTTATTACTAACGTTAGTACATAAAGTAATGAGACAAAAATGGCGCCGTCTCCCGGGAGGTACAATTTAGAACCCCGGAGCGCTAACAAGTGATGATATCTGACGGTACGGTACCGTCAGCAACGACATTTTTGTCCATTAGTAAATCCAATATTATATTATCTATATAAAGAGGAATAATTAATCCATGACTACCTTGGTAGCGTAGTTGTATTACGGTACGACTGCAATGCTGAGGTCTCGGGTTCGATCCCCGGGTCGGGCAAAGTGATATTGGGGTTTTATACTCAGTATCAGCCCGGAATCTGGAATTTGTACCTGATATGGCGATAAGCTCGCCCCCTATCACATCATGGGGCGGAATACGCACGACGAAAAGTGGGTGCACTAATTGCGCCTCTGCCTTCCCCTTCGGGGATAAAAGGCTTGAGTATGCGTAAATTAAATCCAAGATGACAGAGAGAAATGATTTGTTTGTAAATCTGAAATTACTGACTTAATAATTCTTTCACGATTAGAAAGTGACTTTATCTCAGTTATATTTTACTTTTAGTAATAAAAAGATTTCATCTTGAATAAGATAAAGCAAAAGAAGATCTTCCACGCAGGTGTAGTTTCGAGCAACATCTGTCATTTATCGAAAATTTGTGTAGAGTTTTCTTAGAATTAAACGTAAAAACTACTGAGCTTTTTTTTTTTTTTTTTTTATTATTGTTACCGTCACCACCCAATTTTGTTGCCAATAAATGTTTTTCTTTCTTTCTTTCTTTCTGAGCGGATTGGATAAAATTTGGCGTAGAGATAGACCAGGTCTAGGATTAAGATATAGGTTATGTTTTATCCCGATATGACTATCGTGATTCCCATCGACTATAAAACAGTAGACTGCAGCATGACTCTACCTAGCCCAGGTTTGCTATCAAATGGGGAGGGATTAATAATAGCCGTCCCAGTTTGTCCACGGTACACGACACGGTGCACCCTCACAGACTTCTTGAGTGCTAAATTTGCCTCCGGCGAGATGTCGTGGTGTAAGTATAGGAGATGATAGTGAGTTCTTTACATTTAAATACACAACCCGTTGCTTGCGATTTTGTCCGTGTGGAATTCGGTTTATGGCAAATATAAAAAAAAGTAATTAAATATAAAAAGCATTCTTGAAAGTCAAGTTAGCTCACCACTAAAGTTCATGATAATCGATTTGGTTTAGCCGTGAAAGTAAATCAGATAGTCACACATTTAATTTTTTAGGTAATGATGTAATGGATGTATCCACGAAGTAGACATATTCGATATAATTTTTGCTGTGATGTTTTCAGCGATCTTATTTCCGTCTCATAGAGAAGGAAGCTATGATATGTACTCTACCTGGGCACCACTCCATCCACCATCAGACGCAGTTGAGTCACATTGCCGAGGCTGTTTTAAAAACAAAGCGAACCACCTGTTATATCTTTCTATTATTAAACTCTTGTGCCTTTGGCCAGAGCCCACGCCCCGCTCTTGGCACTAAGTAATTCGCAAAAGGAAAACGTTGTCGAATTAAAAAGGGTTGCGGTTAATTACAACACCAAGGGATACAGTTTTTCTTTTGAATTGAACTAAATTAATCTACCTTAATTGTGTCCATTCAGCGCTGAGCAAGCTTTACGAATTTTTGGATTCATAAAAGCGGAATTTGATTTAAATATTTTAAGAATTATGATTTCATACTATGTAGGTCACTTTCTTGCATTACCGGTACTGTGGTGGTAAATATTTTGTGTGAATCCGGCTGGGTAGATTAAACACAAAGTCTATTCTGCTACCAAGCTGCGTTGTAAAAGTGTTGTTTTCAGTTGCCAATATAATTATTAGGCATTATGATATTTAACATCTAATAGCTTTGGGTAGAGAATGCAATGCAGTATCACACAGTGCTATAATTCAAAATTTTAAGGGGTGTTGCTGTATTGGGTGCTCGTGATGCTTATCAACAAATGAACGGCTTCATCGTCTTATCATCTGCAAAAACAACTCACGTTATTTCTTCAAACTTATGTAATTTTGTAGCTCCTAGTTGACTAAACGAGATTTAGCGCAGACTAGTTCACACTCGGATCAATGTGCTCTTACACAATTTGGATCTGCATTGCGCTCATCCCTGGACTTCCATTACTGTAAGGTAAATAGATCTGAGATGTCTGCATTGCAGACTCTTACCGGACTTTATAACATATCCTTATATAAATGCGAGAGTTTATACGGATATAAGAAAATTTAGAAATCACTATACGGATTTAGATGTGTGGCACAATGATAGAGCGAGTTTTGGATTCACACAGACTAATTTACCTAGGACGAGTGCGCTGTTAGATTCTTATTTTGGGAACAGTATTTTAGGCTGGTGGAGGTGCGAGGGAAACTTTGCTTAGAATTAAAAACCAAACATTCACTTACTTTGAAAGCTAGAGTTTAGCCGAATTTCGGCAACGGTGGCCAATCTCAACGGAGATTAGCTGGGTACGCAGGATATATTATAGTGCACAAGTGTGTGCGTAACGGCTCATACACATAAACACGACACGACGTCGCGTCGTGGGACGGCGCGACGTCGTGTCGTATTTATGTGTATGGGCCCTTATACACAGGTGCACTTTCTTACTCCGGTGACCAGTCCGACATGACCGGATAGAGATCCGGCGCAAGACCAATGGCTTTACGTGGTGTCCGAGGTACGGGGGTATCACACCCCCAACTATCTGACTTCGACTGCGACTGAGTAACACCGCCAATTTCCGAGCTGCGCGTGAGTTATTAATATAAATGGAAAATGCAGTCCCAATTTTATTCCCCCGACCCGGGATTGAACCCGCGACATCAGCGCGGTAGTCATACTGCGTGCATAATACAACTACGCCACCGAGGTAGTTAATAAAGTGAAAGACAAACTTATCCATACCCTGACTCTATAAGTGAAGCAGTTAACGAACCCATGACATTCTCCATTACATTGCTATACTATCATTTATCATAACAATTTCTGAATACAATAATACCGCATGCTCTATTTCTGCCATCAAGCAACAGTATACAATAAATAATCACTGTAAAGTGAAATTGTAGTTTGTATAATACTGGGCATTATAAGACCTAACATGTAATGCAGTATTAAGAACGCAGATCGACAGCTATCGTATTAAACAACGAATGTGGATAGTATTCATTTTAGACTTTGAGCATTAGTGTGACTGGTGTATTTGGTCGGCTTATGCATTTACTTGGCGAATAGCATTTATCAGCAAGCGGTGGAATCCGCCCCTAACACATATTCTTTTGACAATTTAAGGGCCAAATTCACCGGTTCCTCATAAAGTTCCAGATCTAGAGCTATCTGAGACTAACAAATAAATCCGACACATTATTAGTGACTTTTTCAGGCAGATATTTCTATTCGACCCATGCGAAATCAAAAGTTGTAGCTTATATGGCGGATAACGTCCAAATTGCCTATCAGGGACTTTATCAGCATGTGGTGAAATTAGCCCGCATCAAAGTTTTAGCTGGTTTTGTTATTTGTCAGGCAAGAGGATTCGCCAAGTCATTCAGACATAAAAATACATTCTAGAATTTTTTAACTAGAAGTAGGTAACCTAAATTCCTTACTTGCGGTTGTAAAGCCCGTACATGCCGGCGTTCTTTTGTACCGTCAAAGAAAACAGGAACTAATGTTATTTCTATTGAAGTACATTGAATGGTCTAGCTATTGAGACAACGTATGTTCTTTTGTAGTAATTTTTAGGACTTTACCTTTGATTAATTATATACCTAGATAGAGTGACGCGCTACAATGAAACTAAAACAAACAGGCCAATTTTTCTTAAGCTAGTATGCGTGACAGCTGTGTCATATGCTATCGCCGTATCATTCTGCGTATGCGCGCATAATGATGCCAGTTATTACATGGTTTCTATTAAAACGGGGAGATAATTATATCCATGAAAAACAACAATAAATAATTCACTTGAACTCATTTAGCGGACAACAGTTGACCTCTATTTTGATACGTTCAGTGTCTATCTAGGTATATAATTAATCAAAGGACTTTACTTTAGACTACTTTAGTGATTGTTTATTGCAAATTGTTTGAACATAAAAAAAAAAATTACTTATTAAGATACGGATGTGGTACGGCTGGAAGGGGACGCCCGAGGAGAACGTTCCCTGATCAAATAACTGATCTTCTCCGTAAAGAGCAGGTCAGGAGTACCCTTAACCGGCAAAATGTATGAGAAGAACTAGGAATGTGGAAGAGGCGAAAGAGGTGTGTCAAGATCGTAGCATGTAGCGTTCTCGTTAGTCTCTGCCTTAGTCTCTGCCTACCCCTATGTGATAAGGAATAAACGGATTAAATAATTATGAATCATCTAGCTGTCAAAAAACGAATATTCCATTTATTAAATAATTTTGTATCGTAAAAAGCTAATTGTGATTTGGAATCGGCACCGTAATTCGTAACATTAAATGTCGTTTCCTTAATTACAGAGAAACCCAATTGTGTTTGATTGACTGCCGTCCAACTCACTGAAAAATACATCTTATATGTATATATGGACTAGGTCTATGGAGATAGTCTAGACTATTAGTCTGTGGAGTCAGGTAAAAATTACTAAATCAATTTTATTGACAACCGTTTTTTCCCCGGAATTCAAGAAATATGACGGCGAGGGGGTAAATCTTTAACACTATCAAGTGAAAAGTTGTTTTTATGTATGAGACTATTATTCTGATCCCGAAATTTTATCACCAATAGGATGTCACAATATTAAATTATTACTATATATTACACAATATTTTATCAGAATCAGAATGGACATCAAAGGCAGAGCCGCGACACGCGTCGTTCAAATAAAATCCACCCTGATGAATCCAAATTTACACGCCTGTGATGGCGTAGCTTGTATTCAATATAGCTTTCAACTCTCAACAAAGTTATGTTGTTCTACGACCCGGATAATTTGTATTTTATGTATTAACCATAACTAATGTACAGGAGTTCATACGTTGCTGAATATAATGCACCAGGCGCAGGTGAAATTGGCTCGCTTCCAACAATGTTACGCCAGTTTACATCCACTTAACATTTGATTACTATTGTTTAGACCTAGTTTTTAAATCTTAAGATGTTTTACGGTAATGAATAGAAAATTATTGATATTATTTATGTATTTACAGAAAAATAAAACATTACGTTTTAAAATGTTGAATTTACGCAAATCATAATAATACACTTGACTTGTAACACAATCGATAAGATCAAAAATCGTTTACGAAAATCCTGGTACAAATCACACTGTCTATAAAAATAATAAAATTTAAAAAAATAATACTAATCTCATAAATTGCACTATAATCGTCGCACAAAACAAATGGCGACTGCCAATGAGCGTGTACCAAAATCAGCTGTTAAGGAAATCGCGTGCCGCCGCATTGCGACGTGCGATCAATACCGGCCGCGGAGGCTAGCACGCGTCCGCGGCGCGCTTTCTTACAACCCAGCCGCCTTCGCAAATCGGCCGGGTTATGTGTGGAGCGACGCGGAATTTAAATTTGGAACTCGGGTGTTTTCGAATGGCGCGGGACCCCGCTCTTTGATTGGGTGCTTTTATACGCTATGATTGTTTAATCAGCCATTTTTATGTTCAAATGGAAATTAAGTCGGCTTAATATACATTTTTTGTGAATTCAGGAGTTATGGAATACCGATTGGCAGTGAATATTGAGATTTCGGCAATGGTCTTAGATGTTTAAGCCGCGGTCCATTGGAGATATAAGGAGATAAATGGCTTTTTGTAAGTCGCTTATCTGGACGGATAAGGAGTGAATTTATCTGAATAGGAATTTTGGTTAAACATTTAGATATTAACCAGCAAATTCACGACGGTGTTGTGAAAGTTTTAAACTTGGTTATTTTAACGGTTTAGCATAGTCTGTTCTTTCACTTATTATCTATTTTCTCAATATCTGTATATGACTGTGGAGTGCGGAGCCGTTAATTACCTACTAATTTCGATTTGAAAATTAACCAATCTCTTGTTTGTTTTTTATAGTAAACATGAAAAATTGTATAGCATAATGTAAGACAACTGGAATTCAGCGTGATTTGGATGGTAAAAGTACACGTTAGTCATACGAAATTGGCTTCATATCTGATAAAGCAATAGGATTGACATAAATGTAGAGATACCTAGTTAATTGATCAGATAATGACATCAGAATGGAATTATTCCAGGAAAAGACGTTCACAAAGACAAATACATACAATCTCGCGTTTTATCCTCCAGGATGATTGAGGCAAGCCTATTGCGATATCGAACAATAATTCAAGACTTAGGGCTGATACTGAATAGAAAAAACACACAGAATCATAATATTAAAACACAGAAAAAATAATACACAATAGCATCGTTAATTTGGAATTTTTGGTATTGTTTAAAAAGTGGCGATAGCCTAGCTGGGAGCGGAATGGACTGCCGAGACTAATGTCCGCAGGTTCAAAACCCAAGGGCACACACCTTTGACTTTTCTAAAAAGTTATGTGTGTATTCTTTGTGAATTATCGCTCGCTTTAACGGTGAAGGAAAACATCGTGAGGACACCTGCATACCTGAGAAGTTCTCTGAATTTCGAAGGTATGTGAAGTCCGCCAACCCTCACTAGGCCAGCGTGGTGGACTAAGACCTAAACCCTCTCAGTTGTTGAGGAGGCCCGTGCTAAGCAGTGGGCAGTATATAATACAGGGCTGGTATGGTATGGTATGGAGTTGTAATGTTTTAAAGTCTATTTTACAACCTAAACTATCTTACTTTAATAAAAGTAACGAATGTGCCATCTCTTTTTATTTGACCTTATTATAATCTGAAAATGAGACAGAACTGATTACGTTCTTATTATTTAAAATTGTAATTAATATGGCTGCCGCGTCGCTCGCCAATATCATGTAAAAATACACACACACACACACACACACATATACACGCCTTTATTCCCGAAGGGGTAGACAAAGTTACAAACAGGGCGCCCACTTTTCGCCTGTGTATTCCGTCCCACGATGTCATAGGGGGCGAGCACAAATTCTAGACTCTGGTCTGATACTGAGCAGAAAAACCCAATATAATTTCAAAAAAAAAGAAAAGCTGTGCAATAAAATACCTGATTTATCCTGATTATAGATAATGCTGCATTGCGGCTCACTAGCCTTATTTAAGAATACAATTGCTCTCGACGAGACAGCGACACGCCCGCGAACCTGTCAGCGACATGTTGCGAAAAAATATTAACCACGCCGCGATTAAGGCCGCCAACTAGGCCGCTACTACGTTGCTCTTTCTCACGCGCTTCTCGATGCTGTTAGGTGTATTCTAGATTTTTTAAATAGCAGGATGCGAACCAAAATGATGACATGAAATCGTCGGGCCAAAATTAATTCGTTAAAAATACTTATAAACACCAATAATACTTAAAAAGCATCGTCCTCGCCTTTTTTGGCAAGATTAGGTACCGCCGTTTTTTGGACAGACTTAATGTCTGAGATGTATAATATGTGTTGTCGATGCTTTAGAAGGGAGAAAAGAATTTTTCAGGGGAATCAATATTTGGGCGTCCTGTAATGTAAGGAAATGTAACAAGAAACTATATTTTATCAAGGGTTTTGGCTTTGATTAATTTTATACCTAGATAGAGTGACGCGGTGCAATGTAACTAAAACAAACAGGCCAACTTTTCTTAAATTAGTATGCGGAACAGCTGTGTCATACGCTATCGCTGCATCATGCTGCGTATCCTTGTGTGCGCGCATAATGATACCTGGTTCCGCCATAATGATTCCACATTTAACAATAAAACGCAATTATTGGTTGGCAGCCTAATCCTTGTCCTTAGTTCCCTTTTCCGCACCTCTTTCTCCCTTACACTTGCACGCCTACCTATCTGTGTCTCGCGCGCACCGCGCCGAACAAGCTGCGCGAGTGCCACACTACACTTCCGTAAACGCCGCCGCCGCAGCCGCATTAATGGCTGTGTAACAATTCGCTAATCCGCTTTAATTTGGTGCATAACTCGCATAAAAGGCACATGTAACGCTAATTGAACTGCTGAATGACCAGTGCTTGGTGTTGGTGACGTTATTTTGTGTGTGAAGCAAGCCCTTTTGCGTGCGCGTCGTATATCTACAGCGACGCCATCGCCGGGACCGCGTGCGCCGCCTGATGCAGAATCGTCAAGGTAAGGCGTGCATATAATTTCCTTAATAGGTTGCCAACTCAAACTACTCCTCCGCGAACCAGCCCCTCCGAAGGGGATCCCTAAAATACAGTCCACAAACGCCAGGGTCATTGTTGGCCCAACGCACCGAGGCTTAGGACTCGGTCGGGACAGTTTCGACTGTCCCATTTAATTCCCCCGCTTCTCTTTCCTCCCCTTTTTATTTCGGAGGCCCATTACGTGGCGCCTCCAATACCAGTTATTACATGGTTTCTATTTAAACGTGGAGAAAAATATATCCATGAAAAAAAAAACAAAAATTAATTAACTCGAACTCATTTAGTGGGGAGCAATTCGCCTCTATTATTTTCGACGCGTTTGAAACGTTCAGTGTCTATCTAGGTATATAATTAATCAAAGGGTTTTGGGTAAAATAGCAGGAGTTTTAGTTCAGCGTCAGCCGAATGTGTCAATATTATAATGTAAAAGTTGTAATTAAAGTTGGCTTCAGTAATGCTCTATTATGCAAAACATTTAAATGGTTTAATAGCATAGTATTCCAAGTCGGTGATGAGACGAAGCCACTTGCGTAATAGCAAGCGCCAAGACTGGCTATTACAATCAGTAGTAAAACTAACTCGAAAATTAAATTGCATAGTAATTCTCCTGGCGGTAGAAATAGATAAAGAAGTGAATAACCTTCTCAGTAGTAGACGAGGCCCATGAAATGAAATGACATACACAGCAGTGGGTAGTATATTATACATGACTAGTATTATTATCATTAAAAACATTGTGAAACTTTCTAAGATGTGAACCCTATCTTTTTTTTATTTTTTTTATAGCATTGAATGACTAGACGAGCATGCCGTTCGCCTGATGGTAAGCGATGCGACCATCCATAAACAGTAGCAACACCATCCAGCACCTTGACTTACAAAGTACTGTGTGGCATTCCACTGCGTTCGTCATCCTGAGACATAAGATGTTAAGTCTCATTATGTCCAGTAGTTATACTGGCTACAATGTCCTTCAAACCGAAACACAACAGTGCATGCACACTGTTGCTTGGCGGTAGAAATAGACATTGCGGCGGTACCCACCCAGACGGCCTCTTACATAATGAGTGACCACCAGTAAAGTAGTAGTAGTACCATAGTATCTCCTAGAATCTTCATTTTTAAGCACTAGAATCTTTCATTCATCTTTATAATTTACTAACCAGTTTAGTCATTATTAAAACATATTTAAAATTTTCACTTTAAACTCGCCGATAAGCCCGCTAGCAAATGGTAGAGATTCATTTAACCGGACACTTTTAGGTCAGTCTGACGCGGCGTATTTATTCATTGTCCCCCTCACCAATCAAGGATATTAATCAGGGAGTTAAATAATAAACAGTATGTTTCTTTCTTCCTTATCTATACTAATAATATTATAAAGAGGAAAGATTTGTATTTGACAAACTGACTGACTCGACTGCCTCACTGCCTCGGTGGCGTAGTTGTATTACGGTACGACTGCAATGCTGAGGTCTCGGGTTCGATCCCCGGGTCGGGCAAAGTGATATTGGATTTTTTTATTTAGTATCAGCCCGGAATCTGGAATTTGTGCTTGATATGGCGATAGACTCGCCCCCTATCACATCATTGGACGGAATACGCACGGCGAAAAATGGGTGCATTAATTGCCTGTCTGCCTACGCCTTTGGGGATAAAAGGCGTGAGTGTGTGTGTGTTTGTAAGATTTGTATTTTTGTATGTTTGTAACGAATAAACTCAAAACTTCTGGACCGATTTTAAAAATTCTGTTACCGATAAAGCTACATTATCAGCGAGTAATAGAGGATACTTTTTATCCCGAGAAAATATAAAGCGGGACTTTTATACCGGACAAACTTATTCACGCCGGCGGAGCCGCGAGCAAGTCTAGTGCCGAATAAGATCACAGTGAATGAGAACACATATTAGACTTATCCGAATTAATATTGCTTCCTAATATAAGAACTGCGAAACTTTGTGGATATAATTAGGTGTTTGAACGTTTGTCAAAAGTATATGAACAAAGAGCTGAATTGATTGGGTAGAAATTTGGTACACAGGTAGTCTAAATCCTGGACTTAAATATAGGCTAAAATGTTTATCGGAAAATTGCACAGATGAAATCTTATGCCCTGAAAAGACTGAAATGTTTATTGCTTTTACTTATAAAGTGACTTCTTAATGTCATTGTAATGACGCAAACGAGTTTATTGCGAGATGTCGTATTAGGGGACAGAGTGAGAACATTAGACACCTCTTTAACCCTTACGTTTTTGCGAACAGAAGCCGTTGATGGCTGTAAACAAGGGCTTGGAGATACTTCAAGGTCGGAACCTTTTGTTTTGTCCTTGCTCCAAATGACTGATGGGTTTTCTGGGCAATAGGCCTCTCATGCAAGATTCTGTTTGGGTAAGTACTGCTGCTTTGTTTGTTTTTAACGCTAAGCAGCTTTTTATAAAGCAATATCATATTCCAGTTTCAAAGTCAGTGAAAATATGTTACTATTTTCATCTAAGTCTATTTCTACCGCCAAGCGGCAGTGTGCATGAACTGTTGTGTTCCGGTTTGAAGGGCATTGTAGGCAGCGTAATTACTGGGCGTTATGAGACTTAACATCTAATGTCGAGTGACGAGCGCAGTGGAGTGCCACGCAGTGCTTTGTAAATTAAAGTTCTGTATGGAGTTATTTTTTATGGACGGTCTCATCACTTACCATCAATCGAGAGGCGTCTCGTCATTTAGAAGAAATATTTTTTTTTGCTACAAATAAAAAACTTCAATGAACTTTACCTCTCTTAAACCTAAAGTATTTATAACATGTACGTAGCAATGATCTTGCTAGGTACAGAACTCAAGACTTCTCGTCTGTGCGCTTATCTACTGCGCCTGGCTTTCAGATACAAGCTAATTAAAAGAAAATGCAAGTAAATAGCTAAGTGAAGTTTAACATTCGCGCTATAATTATAATTTTCACAAGAGCAGACTTTCATCTGATAAACGGAGAAGCGTCACGTATCACTGAGCAATGCAAATGAACATGCTTAATAATGAGATAGTGATTTGGTACTCACTTATACAGTTGACATCGTTTATGTTTGCCGCCAAGCAGCAGTGCGCTTTCAGTATCCGGTGCGAAGGATATGACCAGGAATGATGCGCGTGTTTATCTTCTAAATATCAAAATAAATGATCAGAGTTACTGACTGCCTCGATGGCGCAGTTGTATTACGATACGACTGCAATGTCTTGGGTTCGATCACCGGGTCGGGCAAAGTGATATTGGGTTTTTCTATTCAGTATTAGCCCGGAGTCTGGAATTTGTGCATGATATGGAGATAGGCTCGCACCCTATCACATCATGGGCGGAATACGCAGGGCGAAAAGTGGGTGCATTAGTTGCATCTGTGCCTACCCCTTCGGGGATAAAAGGCGTAAGTATATGTGTGTGTGATCAGAGTACTTACTGTTTTATAATTGCACGGTCTGCGTAAAACATAAGCGTAATATTATGTTAGATGAGTATTGTGCAATGTCAGGCAGTGATTGGTATTATTCATACTGGTGGGGTTTCTAATATTTATGGTCAGTTATGTTTACTATCAATTAAAGACATATTTTTGCATATAGCGTTGTAAATGGGCGTATAGGTTTTTGGGATTCTAGCAATTTCGTGGATCGTACATTTTCTAACAGCTGAGCTAGAACTTTGCCTCCCTTTGTTTGCTATAAAGACCTAGAGGCCGAGCACCTACCCGATGGTCTGACACCATCAGAGAGGTCATGGGGATCCCAGTCACGGATGCTCTGCGACAGGCACAAGACAGGGTGGAGTGGAAGCAGCTTGTCAGCGCCACCACCAAGGCTTACCAAAGCGGGCACGACCTTCAGTCATGAAGGAAACGACGAAGAAGAAGAAGAAGTTTGCTATACATTTTCTAGTTGCGTACTGTGGTTTGTTTAGGCATTCCGGAATATTTGTATATTTATATGAATATTTGTCACAAAAGGCACAGAAAATAATTGGAAATGTCTAAATTTTAAATAAACAAAATAAATGAATAAATTATAATGCTTCGAAATAATCTCGATACAATATCCTATCTTCTTATGTTAACAAATTACAGGTTTATATTAGTTTTTATATCTACTAAGTTGAGAGTCAAAGAAACAGAACCATTAAGTAGATTAATCACTGGAAAGCCCAACGTGTTTATAATGCACTTTTATTTAAATCGAGTTACTTATGAGTGGTTTATAATATGTAAGGTACATTTAATTTAAAGCTATTTTGAGCAAGCCGACAAGTCTGCGCTATCTCTTATGCGAATAATTTTATCGCTAACGTACAGTCAGCCACATAAGTAAGTGAACAAGTTCAAATTTTCAAATCGCATTTACGCGTTAAGTTTGACTGAAATATTTCTTATTTTTTGTGTGATGTAAAGTAAATCCTTTTGTTTTATTTGGTGAAGAGAAAACAACAATTGGCATGAACACAAAAGCGTACAGGCGATTTACAATTTTGAATTTGTTCAGCTACTTCTGTGGCTGACTGTACAAAGTTGCCTGAATTTCGTGTGACAAAAAATCGTCGCATTCAATACACGGGCTGTCGGTTTTCAGCGTCAAAGAAAGCGCTGCGTTGTTTTAAGGTCTGTTGACACATCAAGAGAATTTAAAAAATACATTTCCTCATGTCAGGCACCCGGCCGTAACAGCTATGTAAATTCCTGTAATATGCTTGAAAAGGTGGATTAGAGTAGATATATTAGTCTATAGATTTACACCTTTTTCCTGGTGTTTTCTAGAGTTCTTCCTTCGGCTCATGCTAGTTTCTTTATACGGGCATGGCATTTTCCCCACTGTATCTGGTAATTGAAGAAAGTTCCAGATAGAGTGTCAACTGACGAAAGATGATTATCCCTTGTTTACACAATTATGCCGGCCTATTTGATACCGGATACACACAGGCTGATCCTGAAACGCGACAAACTTTTGTGGGTCGCTATAGCGGGTGTTACACCATGTGTGCGATTGTCGCTATCTGGGCAGATACAAATATCTTACCACCTGCAACCTGATGATGTAGGGTCAGATTATGATGAGAGAGACACCTCTAGATATCGACTGAACCACTAACAAGAATTGTCGGAGTGAGAGTGGAGAGATAGTGGATAAAAAAAAAAGCAATGATAGGTGTCAAGGGACACCCGGATGGAACGTAGTTCCTTTCGATTAATTAGTGAAGGAATTGTAATAAAATTTTATTTATATAACAGAGTGTGTATATATATAAATATATAAATATTTTCCTATTTCCGTTCCAATACATAAGTTTCTAGAGAAAAAAACAAATAAATACGTGTGGCACTCGGGGACTGCCGCGGTAAAGCTATTGCATAGCATTTTTATCACAAATTTTGATTGACTAAACACAAATTCGATCTTACGCTTACCACATAAAGTAGATTTTTAAACGCGAGCAAAGCACGTTTAGTCTTGTTATTGATAAATGTCAGTAACCAAAGTAGAATAAATCAACAAAATTTGAAAAAAGCATGTTACGTTCGATTCTTTTGTACTCGTGCCGTGCCAACGCTGGGGAAATAGCTTCTACGCAATGTATTTAAGGTTCATATTAGATTAGTAAGAAATGGTTTTAATGACTTTAATAAATAAAATAAATAAAAATATACTCGTTTCAAGAATTATAGCTTCTACGCATTGTATTTAAGGTTCATATTAGTAAGATAATAGCAAAAAGTGTCGTGACAACTTTTCGTTTGTTTTTTCCGTCCAGCCCCCTTTCACAACGCGCGATAAGGAACTTCGTTCCAATACCATATAATATAAAAAGTCGTCTTATCATAAATATCAATAAGATAGTGAAGAGGAAAGGGAGTGAAGGGGGGGGGGGAGGTAGTCCTCTATTTCGTATGCTTACTTACATTGGTACGCAGATTTTTTTTGTAAGTATTGTCTGAAGATTATTTTATATTGTCAGATGTATGGTTTTACTGTTTTACGCTTTTCTTACTTTAAGGTTTTACGACACTAATATGAGACAGTGGTACAAAAACTGACTTACTATCATGCACTGTCAATATCGGAGCTCTCTGGTACGTGTGTTACCGCTGTCTTATTAAAAGCTTGAGGTCCTGAAAACACGCGGCACTGAATCGTGAACCTCGACGAGTGTGAATAAACCTTTTATATGGGCTCTCTCGCTCCATTTCAGCAGCCCGGGAAAAATTTACCGAAAAATTAATTGGAAATTGCTACGTTATAATTTGCGTCGATCACCGTTTAAAATAAAATGATGTTTTTATTGATATGGGTTTACGATTCTGCTCGAAAAATATATCTGAATTATTTGAGCTTTATTTTAAGAATATTGAATATGATGTTAGTGGATTTTATGGATGTTGCTAGCCTGTTACAAAACATTCAACGGGGTGATTCAATCTCGGACAAATCGCGTTAGATAAACTAAAAAATAGTTCTACTCGACCAGGAAGTCGAATACACTTCAATCCACAGCTCATATATGCTGCCATTAAAAAAAGGGCGACACAGCATTACCTATTTATAAAACGTAGGACGACCTAATTAGATTACGTAGGTAAATCAAAGACCAAAGCACTTAATCAGACCTTTGGTCCCTATCACTTGGCTGGGGTCCAAACCCATCACTCAATCGGACGGTTCGACCTATAAACATCACGCAGACAACTTTTTGTGGATCAGCAAAAAAAAATCGGCGTAGATATGGGTATGTATCTGGGAAAAGTGTCCATTGTATCGACTTTGAATTTAGACAGAATTTTTTTAGTACAGGCAAAGTGACTCTCTTGTAGCTATATTTTATACGGTTACGGCATAGGTAATAGAAGATTGACAAAGCGGATGTATAAGGCAAATGTGGATGGAATAGAGAAGACAATTTTTTTCTTTCTTAGAATTTCAGATATCTGACATTCTTCGCAAAGGCCAGGTCAAAAGTACCCTGAATCGGCGGGAATGCATGAAAAGATTGATGATAGTGGAGAAAGCGAGTGAAGTATGCCAGAATCAGGCAAAGTGGCAATCCATAGTCTCTGCCTACCCTATGGGATAGAGGCGTGATGATATGTAAGCATGTACGGCATAGTTACCCTACTGCCTCTGATGTTAACTAGGCTGGGGTCCAGGTAGAATGTCGACTGACGATCGTTGGTTATCCCTTGCCAGTCGATACAATTATGCCGGCCTGTTTGAACTGGATATACACAGGCTGATCTTGGAACGCGACACTTACGTGGGCCACTATGGCGGGTATTAACATCTTGTTATCCGGGCGGATACAAATATCTTACCATCAGTAACATCTAACACTGCCTATGGTGGCGTATTTATATTACGGTACGACTGCAATGCTGAGGTCTCGGGTTCGATCCCCGGGTCAGGCAAAGTGATACTGGGTTTTTTTACTCGGTGTCAGCCTGGAGTTTGGAATTTGTGCCCGATATGGCGATAGGCTGGCCCCCTATCACATTATGGGACGGAATACGGACGGCGAAAAGTGGGTGCACTAGTTGCACCTCTGCCTACCCCTTCGGGGATAACGGGCGTGAGTACGTGTGTGTAAGAAACATCTAATGAAGGGGTTAGCCTCATACCTCTTATAAGAAGCCAGTACTCAGCTTTGATACAGTATGGGGCTGACAATATTATACAGCTATAATATATGGTCCAGTGCAAATATTATAATATTTATCGGCGTGTGGTCCATCCATTAATTCTGACTACCCTCCACTCGACGTTGCTCGTCACGGTTGTTAATTGCCTGTTGCCAATTTAATCGGAATCGCCAATGAAAACGGTCCAATTGGATTTTATTTTTAAACAAAATGTTATGTTATAGTTTGCTCATATTGTTTGGGTTTTTGCAATTTATTAGCACATATTACAGGTATGTATTTTTAAAGTAATTTAGACATTTATATAGCACTGTATGGATTTGCGCCGCTGCACTGTGTACTGACCAGCGTGCGCCTGCGTCGGCTTGCGCGACGCAACTGAGCACCTAACTTATTATCCACGTAGTTGTGTACGCGTAGTCGACAGGTCCGTTTCCTATTTTGTTTATATATTTTATTTAATTTTCTTTTATTATTATCAGTTAGCCGGTTTGACGCCCGTACGTCACTTAAGGTGACCACTGAAAATCAGCGTTGTGTTGTGGTTGCACCACTTCACAACATTATGCTGAGTGGTCACCTACCTGTCACAGCCATGACTAGCCATTGTTATTATTAATTGTTATTCTATGTCAATTGTATCTGTTTGTTTTGTGACTGTGACAAATAAATCGTTTTTCTTTCTTTCTTTTTTCTTTCACTCTGAAGTCCCTAAAACACTGTAGCGATGTATAGCGCCACCTGGAAGACGCCAGCGTAATCTGTTTAAAAGATCCCATTATTTCCTATGGGTGGAAATTACCGGGATAAAGAGTAGCTTATGTTTTAATCCAGGACATGGTCTATCTGTGTGCCAAATTTCATCCAAATCCGTTCAGCTGTTTCTGCGTTTGCTTCTACCAAACATCCAAACATTTCACACACTCGAATTTTTGTTACTGCATGTATGTAGGTAATACATTTTTATTGCGATTCATAATAATCATCATCAGCAACATTAAGTCCACTGCTGGATATAGGCCCAATAAAATGGTCAGTAAAATTGTCCGATGCTATAAAAGTAACAAAAATCAACAGGTTAGTCTGGAAACGACTCTTGTAGAAGATGAGGAGACTCTCTTTCGGATAGGCTCTTAGATAATTCACCTTAAGAGCCAATCTACACTTATATTATAAAGCTGAAGAGTTTGTTTGGTTGAACGCCCTAATCTCAGGAACTACTGAACCGATTTTGAAAATTCACTAGTAGGAAGCTACATTACTCTTGAGCGCCTAATTTTTATTCCGGGAAAATATTTTAATATCGGAAAAGCTTTTTCACGCGGGCGGAGCCGCGAGCATCACCCAGTAAAAGATAATATTACCATATTCGTACAGGATGGTATATTGTGTCGACTGACACGGGAATCAAACAATCATTGCAAGTACAATTAGGTGGTGGTAAGATATATGTTTTATCCACCTGGAATGCGACAACCAAACAAGGTGTTAATACTTAATACCCTTCATAGGTTACTATGAAGGATATTAACGTTATTATTATTCGTAGTATTCGTGGTCGGGTATTCGTGGGGTAGCAGGTAAGTGTGTCGTGTTCCAGAATCAGTCTGTGTGTATCTAGTTGCAAACTTACTGATTAATTGTGACTGGGGAGGGACAATTATCTCTGGTCAGTCGACACTATCTGGACTGCACTCCACGTATCATCCAGGTACAGCTGGGTCGATTTGCCTGGCCTGTATAAAAAAGTGCTAAAGCATACGGGCTGTGGACTAGGAGGTTCGAATCCCCATATCGAGCAATCTTCTATAAAGTTCTTAATCAAATCCATGATGCTTTTCGATTAATTTTAATATTCCAGGTAACTTGGAATGTAAATTGGTCGCCTACGATACAGGCAGTGCCTAGTGCAGGGACCAAGCAACGGTTTTTCATTCCCTATGATCTCAATTGTATTTTATTTTTATGTAACAATTTAAAAGCAATATTTTTTAGTTCATAAGGAAAACATTGTACTCAATTTTGCTAAATTTTGATTTTGAAATCCATTCTGAAACTTTCTTAAAAATATGTTGCGTCCACCCAAATGGAGTAGGATATACGCAGCCAAAAGAGAAGATAAAGTACCTAAAATAATTATGTATAGCTATTATAACACACGCAATAAGTACACGATTGCCTAGTTGGGCAAAAAAATTTTTTTTTTTTTTTAATTATCAATTATGATCATTCGATTTAACGGTGAAGGAAAACATCGTGGGTAATTTTACAAACCTAGGAATTCTACATTCGAATTTCGTACTAGGCCAGCGTGGTGGACTAAGGCCTAAACCCTCTCAGTAGTAGAGGACGCCCGTGCCCAGCAGTTGGACAGAAAAAAAGGGGTGTTATAAGTTTAGGGTGTGTATTTGTGTATCTGTTTGTATGTCTGTGGCATCGTAGGTCTCAAACGAATGTACCAATTTTGACGCGTTTTTTTGCTTAAAAGTCCGATTGATTTTCAATTTACCTACTGTGATTTCAGCAATATTTTTAAGACATGTTAATCTTGTTCGTTAATAATTTAAAATTCCGTTAAATTTCAACAAGGGCCAAATTACATAGATATGTGAAGTAATAGCTGATATAATGCAGATAATCTGTTATCTTGTTTGCCGTGTGATGCACTGTTACGTGAGCCTGATAACGGACACGAACTACATTTTTGCAATATAAGATTTAATTCCTCCTTTTCATTACTTTTGTGTTAATCATGAACAATCAAGAATGTCCACTGCTGAAACTAGGTCCATTCCCTAAATATTACTATCATAAATGTGAAAGTTTAAAGGCTTTTGAATTTATTAAGATAAGAGGTTGCCGCTCACCTGAAGGTAAGCGATACGAACGCCCATAAACAGTAACAACACCATACAGAACCTTTAATTACAAAGTAATGCGTGACAATCCACTGCGCTCGTCTCCCTGAGACACTAGATGTTAAGTCTCACAATGCACAGTAATTACGCTGGCTACAATGTCCTTCAAACTGGAGCACAACAGTGCATGCACACTGCTGCTTGGCGGTATAATAGAAATGGACATTGCGGATTTAAAGTCTTGTATAATTTCCCGAGAGATATTTATTCCTGAAGCACTAAATATCTAATCTAAAACATAATTAAAACGCAATGTTGCAGTCCAATAAAAACTTATGTCTCAGGATGACAAGCGCAGTGGAATGCCAAACAATACTTTGTAACTCAAGGAGCTGGATGGTGTTGCTTCTGTTTATGGGTGGTCGTATCGCTTACCATCTTACCACCAGGCGAACGGCATGCTCGTCTCGTCATTCAATGCAATAAAAACAATGATTTGTTTATTAGTTCAGTGATTGTTCATGGAACTAGCTCATGACTGCCTCGGTGGCGTAGTTGTATTACGGTACGACTGCAAGGCTGAGGTCTCGGGTTCGATCCCCGGGTCGGGCAAAGTGATATTGGATTTTTCTATTCAGTATCAGCCCGGAGTCTGGAATTTGTGCCCGGTATGGCGATAGGCTCGCCCCCTATCACATGCATGCCCCTATCTGATGCTCATACTTGGGTCTATTATTTTAAAAACATAGCAACTAGTTCAGCAGTAATTTTTAAAACCCAAGGCCCAATACAAAACCTTCATACAAGTGGATGAACCTCATTTTAAATACTAATTAGCACGCGTCGGGATTAGAATTCGGGCCTTCGCAGACGCGGGCTTATCCGCTAAACCACAGTACAATCCTATTATCGACGACGCCAGACGAAAATGTGGCGGGTTTCGGAGGTAACGTAACGTTAGGGGTAGGTAGACATGCATTTTGGGGAGTGAAATTTTGAACATTACTAATCGGTGCTGATTGTTGAATGTTGATGGAGCAATTCAGGTATACAATGACTTTTTATACAGGTAAAGTGACATGGGACTTGATGGCTTATCGTACAACGAATAATATTGACCAATGAATGACGTTGCGTTGATAATCGACATAATTATGCCGGCTTGTCTTGCTACTTCTTCTCACAATATTGATGGCTGTTGGGATGTTGCATTGCATTGCAATATAAGTAAACTAAGAAACTGATGAATTTATTTGAAGGGAATTAAGACACAGAAAGCCCTGGATTAATTTATATTTCATTGATTTATCCCGGAGCAGTGCACAGTGACACATTTATTGTGTAAAAGGACATGCATGCGCGTAGAACTACTAGCACACTCTATTTACAAGCGAAAACTAACCTTCAATCACTGAAATGCTTGTCTTTTGTGATGATCAAGTTTATAATTAGTTTCAACTAGAGAAAAAGTGACAGGTTTTTTACTATGCAGGTGGTTACTATCACATGCTACATCAATGATTCAACATCATCAGTCACATGGACTTGACTGCTGAACATAGGCGTTCCCTAAACATTTCCAGACGGACCTGTTAAAAGTGGCCTGCATCCAGCGTGTTCCTGCGAAGTTTATCAAGTCGTCTGTCCACCTTGCTGGTGGACGTGCAACGTCCTTCATTGATTACTTTGCCATAAAATAACTTAAGAAGTTATACAAATAAGAGGAAATAAAACAGGAAAATAAAATTAAGTTACGAGGGGAAACTTGGCAAAAAAAAACAAAAAAAAATAGCAGTGATAATTTTGATGATATGGATTGATGCGAATGCAGGAAACCACAACCTTTGATAGGCAGAGTTATAAGAGGGTTCAATTAATTTTATTTCCGTCCCGTGATGTGATAGTCTAAGCAGATTACCGTATCAGGACCATTTAATTGTTTCAGAAAAAAAAATCTAATTTTTATTTGCCGGTCTGGGAACTACACTCCGATTCTCTCGGTTTACACCTAAGTGCACTACAACACTAATAACTCATATCCAATGAATGGCAAATTATTGTTTATCTAAAAAGGAATAAAAGTCGGTAACATTAGCTGGTAACAATTCAGTTCACGTAAACTTGGACAAAGGTGTTTTTCTATTGAGCCATTATCTCAAGAAATTCTTAAGTCGTGACTTATCTGCACTGATACTAAATATAAACACGCTCTTGAAAATATTCGTGAGATTTGTATTGGATTCTTTGGGACTTTGACTGATTGACATAAGCATTGTCTGGATTTGAGTTTATTAAAATGTGTAAGTAATTCAACAGGAAGTTATATTTTGGGGGTCTGTAAAACTCAGTATTGTATGGATATCATATAGAGCATTTCTTGACATAATTATAATCAACTTATCAAGAATTGAACATGAAAAAAGAATAACAACTCATTTTTGCGCATACTTGGCGATATTGTCACCTTGCTCTTAAGGAAACATTAGTCATCTTATCTCAAAAAACAATTAGTGCATAATCGAGATTATATCATTATTGATTGTTACCGGTGGTATTTGATCAGCTGAGGCACCAAGCCCGAGGTTATTTCACCGGTGTGTTTAGACGCAATGCAGATCACGTGTGCGCTGGGACAACTCGGGCCTTCTGTATACGCCCTTAAGGTCTTCCCTCCCGGTCTGGTGCGGGCTCGGGATACTAGGGGCGAAAGGGAGGGAGCGAAGGGGTTGGCGGTGGTAGGTCGGCGTCTGCGTGTCGCGTGGAGCGCGCGGTCGATGCGGGCCCAATGCGCGCGCCTGGCCGCCAGCCGGCGAGCCGAACGACTTCATTCCGAGCGGAGTTCTCCTGCCGAGCGGTCGATTGCAACGCTTGCACTGGCCGAACCGTCGGCAGTCGCGCCGGCGCCGCCGTCGGCGATGGACCACGACGAGGACAGGTCCTTGTCCCTCGGGACGGAGGTGTCTACCTCCGTGCCCCCGCCGAGTCCTCTCACGGGATGTTACTTGCTCGCGGTGATAGGCGAGCCCCATACTCACGAGCACAAGGAAATTATTCTGCAGCGTCTTGTTAAAGGTAAGGCTGTATACAATATGTATCCCGGTGGAGCTGTCACCGTGACAGCTGTCAGCGCGGCGCCGGCTCGCGCTTGGCTATTGTTGGAATTAGAAACGTTGTTTTGTGTTTTTTTTTGCGGTACAACACGCGCTTTCTCTATTGATACTGTCGATTCAGAGTTATGTTTGTTTCGTGTACGACACGTTCACTCCGTTAAACGTTCTTTGTCGTTCAATTGCTAAATTGGTGTGTTGTTTTTTTGTTGTATGTCCAAAACGCCGGGTATGTAGGTCATCGATTACTCGTAATTAAATTACGAGAGAAATAATGTCGGATACGTTGGTCTCCGGACTGGCTCGCGGGTGTTTTGCGTTTTTATTCATTTTGTGGTGCAAAATCGCTGTCAATGCCGCATGTTTTACAGCATTAGTGTCAGAATGGGGTCACTATGGGCACACTGCGGTGGGTCACTTTGTCCCCTTCCCGTTACGTCATCGTGTTGTCATAGAGTAATTGGCCTCAAAGCAGGAATGCGGCATTGCGTCCTTCTTACATAAGTTTGTTTAAAAACGCAATCATGAACACGCCATAATATTCACAAGGAAAATATAAAAGTTTTCTGCAGTCACAAGCTATTTATTACAGAGGTGACCTATGACGTCATTTTTATGTCCTTAGGATACCACGAAAAAAAGGTACAAAACAAGATATTAAAACTATTCGGCATTAAAATTACTGGATTAATTACTTTTCAGGACATTCATTGCGTACTAAAATCGATAGAGGACGACATTTTGACTAACACATCCATGGTCAAAAGTATTTGCATACAAACACAATTAACGGAAAAAAATACCCAAGCCGTGAGAAATAAGTCATCAGAACAATAATATAATTTACATTCTAGGTAAAGAAACTAGATTTCGTCTAGTTATCTATTGTATAGAATGTTCAAGAAATTTGTCTTCCGACGGCGTCCGTTTATCCGCATTGGGGATTATGATTGACCCGAAGAACCTTCAAAATAATTATCTCTAATACAAACTTAACACAGCAAAGATACATAACCCAAATAATCATAATTTTATAAAAAAAAAAACAATGAAATTAATATTTGATTTGGAAAAACAAATTACATTTATTTAGATATTCTGTTAACATAACCAAAATAAAACATTTGCAATAAATACACAATTATAAATATTAAAATTTTATTTGGTTATTTATTTTACTTAATCTATATTACTTAAAAAAAAAATAACACAGCTTACCCTTATTAAATGCACAATCAGAAATAAAAACAAACAAATAAACCAAAACAAAAAACACGTCAATGAGTTAAAAATTATGCAACAATCGATGAAGGTCACACATGTCAAGAATTACATAACAATCGAAGGAGATTCCTGCCTTAGGAAACTGATACAATGAATCATCAGCCTGATATTTTACAAATACTACTTTTTCACTTTCAAGTTTAAGTCTGACTAAATAATAATATAGTGTGAATTGTAATTATTATGCGGTAAATTAAAAACGAACGCGTTTTTAGTATTTATTAAAATTCGTATTGCGGGTATTGTATCTTGCGGGTTTTCGATCTTATAGTTTAAAACAATAACCAAAAATAATACACATATTTTGACATTCGTATATTTAATTCCGACAAATTAGGAATTCATGTTTTTCAATTTTAATAACTCATGCAAATAAATGTTAGTCTAGTTTGATTTTTATAAACTGTAGGTAAATTATGAAATACGTTAGCAAATGTTTTGGACGCCAAAATTTTCTAACCATGGATAGGATACGCATATAATAAGTTGGATATTGTCATTAACGATTAATAAAGGCTATCGGAAGAGGAAAGCTGCGAATGAATTAAGAAAGAGCAAAACATTACTTGAATAGCTTTTACGAAACAAATACACGTTATTGGAAACTAAGAATATAAATATATCATCATCATCATCAGCCACATGACGTCCACTGCTGAACATAGGCCTCCCCCATAGATTTCCAGACGGACCTGTCAAAAGCGGCCCGCATCCAGCGTGTACCTGCGACCTTTATCAAGTCGTCTCTCCAAATAATAAATAATTGCAATTGTATAAATATAAGGTTAACATTAAATATATTGACACAGTTTTAATTCTGACTTCTAATGTGGGAGATAACATGCAATAAAACTTGACATTAATATTAAATTAAGTCAGTAGCATTATAAGACATTGAAACGTCACATAAGACTGAATTTAGACATCAAAGAGCTGAAATGGACTAAAAGTTGGCTAACCAAAACCTTACAAAATAAAGCCTGCCACATGCAATATTTTACATTCCCGAATTCAATGCAAAACAAGTGTAATTTTCATCTGCTCAGTTAAGGAACAAACTATAGATAAACATATTTTAACACGTGTCGGCGGAAATCCGTCGTCGTAAGCCAACGGAAATATCTTAACACCCGACAAACTAACGCCTTCTACATTATTTCTACAATTGATCACGGTTAATATTTGCTTGCTTTTCACATTTAAATCTTATTAATTCAGTACTAGGTATTAAGTTTTTTTTAAAATAAAGACTTCTTATTTATGACATAAATCTTTACTGACCGTTGCGTCGAATGTGTATTTAATTATGTTCATGTTGTGAGTAAATCTAGAACAATATGTATCATATTATAATAAATATGTTTCCTTATTACCATGTCTTTTAACTATCAAAACATTTCTAGAAGAATATTAGCGTTTTTTTTTATTTAAAATATGAACATTACTCCATCCTGTGGTTTTTATTAGCCTTTTTTATAGATTCAGTAATTTCTTAACTTACTCTCTATAAACAAATTACTCTATCATAACATCAGTTTAGAAAAAAAATATCAACCCAAAACACGGAAATAAATACAAGGAAATAATTTATGTGTTAAAATCTACAAATGTAACAAACGTCGCTTTGTACAGCCACCCGCGGATGTAATCCCGCATTACCCCGCGGGAACTGTCCCATTTTGTGGGTTGAAAGCATTATCCAAGTCATTCAGAGTTATAAACTATACTTGTATTGTAACTTAAGCGGTGGAAATGGGTGTAAACCCTTTTAGGAGGTGACCTTATTTACACAACACGCAATCTGTCATACAGTGTGGACACAGTTCAATACAAAAAGTTAGTGATCGATTATGTAGACAATGGCTAAGTAGGAATAAATAACAAAAAGTCGGCATAATAGGGTAGCTTTATTTGTCTGATTTTACACTGGTACACTGGTGGGGTCACTTTGGCGTGCCTGCATAAAAAAAAAGATTAAACAAAAGCTTTAAAAACAAATCGAGAAGAATACATTATGTCAGTATCTTACATGTATAAATGGAACTAATTTAAAATTTTGGAATCCATAATTAAAATAAAAAGTATATTTACGTTATGGTCTTTGAAATCGATTTGAAAATACGATATCTTTTTAGAGATATTCCAGGAACTTTTAAAAGTATGTGTTCTACATTATATCAAGATACATTAAGAAATTTTGTACAGTTACGACCGGCTAGGGTGAGTCACCCCATCCCCAAGTGAGTTGACGTCATACAGGAAACACGCATGACAGACCAAAGCAATTACCTTGCTGCAAAAAAGCAAGATAATTTCTAATATAACCAATAGGAAACGCGAAGACTTAATCTATACTAATATATAAAGTTGAAGAGTTTGTTTGTTTGAACGCGCTAATCTCAGGAAGTAATGAACCGATTTTGAAAATTCTTTCACTAATAGGAAGCTACATTACTCCTGAGTGCTATAGGTTACTTTTTATCCCGGAAAAACTTTTCCACGTGGGCGGAGCCGCGCGCAATGCTAGTAAATCATATTCTTAATCATTTGAAAGAATTACTTAACGCGATTTCTAAAGCACTAAAAGATTTAAATATAGCTCAAAGACAATATAATGACGTCAGATTTTTAAACATAATATGCAAAGACTATGACGTAATTTATTATACAACTGCACGACGAGAAACATGCCTAATTATGTACCAACACCGTTACCAGTACAACACGTACAACTAAAAAAGAAAGCATTGCATGGCAATCCTTACTTTAAGACATTATGTTAAGTCTCATAATCCAAATTATTTACACTTCCAAATTAGATTACAACACTGTTTGATGCCAATCAAGAATGCTGTTGTACAGCTAGCCGCAAAATTTACTGAACAATTTCATAACTTAGAATCCCATTTTTGTTGTTCACTTGGATAAACTGTAGTGTTAAATTGAATTAAAGAGAAAAATGATTTAAAATTAATGTGTACCACGTATAAGTGATTTCAAGTTTTGAATTTCGGCTATTTTCGTGGCGGATTGTACATATCAATTACACCACATCATTTAAGATATGGCAAGTAAAGCATACAAATGAAGAAAAATACATAAGTCAATATTTACGTGAATATATACAAAGGCTCGATAATTTAGAGCAATATTATGGGGCAAAAAGGATCGTTCTTGTCCGTCGAGTCCGGGACTCGATTACTCAGGGGACAAAACTGACTTTGAGTCAGGACTCCCGAATAAAATATTCAATAGTAATGTTTTATTTTTGCTTATTCTCTCTGGGTTTGGGATAAAGTAGTTAGTTGCCTTTCGGAAGTTTGGTTCAAGTTACGTTAGATTAGCAAATAAGTATAACTAAGTATAATGTAGCTATAATATAATTAAAGAAAGTTAACTTTAGTGTTTTGGAAATTATATTTACAAAGAAATGTGGCGTGGATGAGCAGTAATATAATGAGAGAAGAGCCAATTCTTCCTGAATTAAAACTAAGTATTAAAAATAACCCATTCTGCCTGTAGCAACTAAAGATAATGTATCTTCCTAATAGTGAACTTTGAGAATCAAACTAACAGTTTAAAATATAGGCGCGTTCTAACCATCTTTTCTAGTTAATACAACAGTGTGGATATTCATAAAATTATGTCATGCTTTAGAATGACACTCCTGTATTTCCGAAGGTTGACCGTAAAGACTATAAATTGGTTATTAATACTCTCTTAGGGGATTGCCATGTTACATTAATTACTGACATATTACCTACATGCTTATTACATAGACTGTATTAGTAATTTGTAATTAAAACAGTAATTTTTTAAAGAGCACAGGAAAATGAGTAGGGTCATGATTCCTAGAGGAACTAAGCCTGTGTCCTAAGTAAGTTGCGACTTTCAGGGGATTTTAGCTCGATTTACTGAATGTATTGTAATAATAGTAGGTGTAGTACTTAACAGTTTTATATGGATTTAGATAGTACCACGGGTGTTTAAATAGATTTCCTAATGATGTTCTCGCCTATAATTGTAATCAATGAAAACCTGTAAAAACATTGCATTCGCTTACAATGGCGCTATCATATTCCGTACTGATTTGATAAAATATGAAATAACGATGTAAATACGCGATTATGGAAACATATCACCTGTTATGATGATATGATTGTTCGGACGTGGGGCCTTGACCCGGGAAATTCGTATTTCTATACTAATACTATAAAGAGGAAAGATTTGTTTGTTTGTAATGGATAAAGTCAAAAACTACAAGACCGATTTTGAAAATTCTTTCACGAATACAAGCTACATTACTCTTGAGTGCTATAGGTTACTTTTTATCCCGTGAAAATATTTGTATCCCGGAAAAACTTTTTCATGTGGGCGGAGCCGCGAGCAGATGTCTAATTTCTTATATATTTAATACAACTGACTCGACTAATCACTCTCCATTTGGTAGGCGCCATGCTATAAATAGTAGCAACGCAAAATAATAGTTTTAATTATATTTATTAAATACTAGACTACCAATGGAGTTCCTTAATTCCTAATTTTATGAATACAAAAGTAAATGTTTGTATGTTAGATGTTTTAACGGAAAACCGCTGAATTGATAGGGATAGAATTTTGTACATAGATAGACCATATTTTATAATAAAAAAATAATATTTTGTTTAATATCCCTTCGCCAAAGAAAGTGCTAATGGAACGAATAGGCCGGCTGTAAAGTTCGATAAATTTCAATAAACCGTTCAATTCCATTTCAGTGGTTTCTTTACAACGTGACCAAGTAAACAAGTATATTTTCGACGGTAACAGCCACTGAAGACTTACAAGGAAGGTCGCGTGTACTTATCCATAATATGCTCTAGCTTAAACACCATATCGGGTGTAAAATGTGAACTTTTCGAATAGCTATTATGAATACTTAATAAGGGCTTTTTTCGTAATGATCAAAAGTTATCAGCCAGAAATCGTATAAGACAGTTAATGCATAGTACTCTTTTGTTCACCACTTGGGAGCTTGACATTTTTAATTGGTCGCCCTATATTATATTCGACTAGATTTGGCCCGCGGCTCCGCCCGCGTGATAGGGTTTTTCCGGGATAAAAGACCCGCTTTTTATTTTCCCGGAATAAAAAGCAGCCTATATGTTAATCCAGGACATGATCTACCCCTGTGCCTAATTTCATCGAAATCCGTTCCGTAGTTTTTGCGTGAAAGAGTAACAAACATACATCCATACATCCATCCATACATCCATACATCCATCCATACATCCATACATCCATACATCCATACATTCTTACAAACTTTCGAGTTTATAATATTAGTAGGATGATTAGTGTTTACTGAGACATTGTGAAATAGACCCTTAGATAAAAGAAGACATCTCTATGAGCCGAGGTCCATTCCCCACTTAGGGGGTGTCCTCAGCGCGGTCGTTTAAATGTAAGGGTTGGAGCGTCTAAAGCGTTCACCCGAAAGATGGGTGAAGCTGAATAAGCCGACTCGCGTCAGGCTATCAGCATTAGGACCGAACAAAAAAAAGAACGTGAGCTTATCAGTGAGATTATATTTAATTTGACGGATAAATTTTATCAAATGATTGAAATGTTGGCCCCAAATGAAATACGAAAAAATCTTCTCTTTTAAAGGACTTCATAAAAAGAGGAGGTTCTCAATTACTAGCGTATTTTTAAAATCTTTTGAATACCTACGAACGATGTATCTGTAGTAGTGGTCCGTGTAAATTCTTTTGTTTTAATGGAGGTAATTTGAAAATGCAACATGACTTGCAGGTTATTGGTTTTTACACACGTACGATGACTGCTATACGTTAAAATTGTGTTATATCGTACGCTATTATCGTTTTAGGGTGTCAATAAAGAAATAATGTTATCGATGATTAGTAATCATGGACTTTGGAATAGGTGGCGTATGGTTTTAATCCCTACTGTTTGGAATACCAGTGTGGTGGGTTATTATTATTGCACTTATTTGAGAAGTTTTGAAGCTACTAAAACGTTTAAAAACACTTATAAGAAGATCTATATTACCCCTAGTTACTATTTATCCCGGGACCCGTTATAAATAACTTATATTTTTGGTACAAGCCTGGTGAACTCTTACAAATAGCAAAGCTAACTTCCTTATGTCCGTAAGTGCGGTGGATGCGTAAACGGCTAAATGGCAGTTGCGTCACGGCTGCGCTTGCGCAACACCCTGCGAACTGCGATGGGCCGCTTAGATCCGACCATTGTTTTTGCTATTTTTAGTTCGGGGGCCGTGGGATGGAGGGTTAAGAATTACAATAGCAAGTGATGATGATAAATAAATATTAATGGTATTCAAAAATCTATCATAGGGACTATATTCTAGGTATGCTAAGCTAAAGTGAGTCGGTTTTTGCTATTCCATAGTAACTTGTTATTTCGAATCTAATAATAATAACATAATATAGTAAAAGATTGTCGCAGAGTCTTTTGTTTTTTTAATGTCCGTTCTTGAGAGCTGTAGCACGCGGGAAGAATTTAGCTGTCTATTAGTGAAAGAATCTTGAGAACGGACCAACATAGATCGGCAAAAGGAACAGGGTGGCCCTCCAGAAATCTCCTTTCCTTAACAAACGAATTTCTGTCCACACTGGTTTTCTGTTAATAACCCTGCTAGTTTATAACGACTCATTCATTCAACAAATATGTTTGCAGTTCTACCACATTCACGGTATCCACGGGTTCCCAGCAAAAAATATTCTAATCCAGTCAATCCAGTGAGATAGTTTCTCTGAATAAATAACACGACCTAACTCTGTGTAAAAAGAAAACTGGTTGTAATTAGGTACGCCACATGCCAGCGCTATCGGCACTCAGATGCGCAACCGCTGTACCACGACATTATTATTATTTATTAAACACTAGTTTATGCTCGGGGATCGGCCTGTGTTGTACACCTTTCCTATCATAAACAAAAATAAAATACTTTATTCACCTAGGCGAACATAGATGCACTTATGATAAGTGAAGATTCATCAGAATATTTTTTAGTACAATTAAGTAACTTACTAATTTAACATTTCATAATGGGAATAAAATTGATAAAAGCACGAAGTAACTAAAGACCCAGTCGGGTTGGAAGGAAATGTGAGATAAAAAGTATACAACATTAATAATGGGAAGAACGCGTGCTGTTTCTCACCTGTGAGGACGATAAGGTCCTAAACTTACTAAGGCCAACCTACATATTATAAAAGTGGCCTCGTTAATTCAGGATTTGTATGTTGACAAATCATTTAAATTCTTTCAGTAGTTTCTGCGTTTATTTCTAACAAATATGGAATCGTAATATCGAATCGAATTGTAATCGGCTATCAAATTTGTTAAATACTCAAAGCCTTTGATAGAAAAGCAAGCAATTTAAAAGATTGTTTGTCACACTGAGCCGGCTAAGATACGATTGATAAGCGATAGTGAATTCTCACAATTGTATGTTATTACTACTTCATAATACACATTATCGAATCAATAAAACACACCCTTTCGTATTTTTGTTATAATACCATAAACTAGATTTTGTTTGTTTATCCCGTCCTGTGAAATTTCTCAGGATAAAAGTAGCTTATAGGTATCGAGGAATTGGTTTATTTGTGTGCCTTCATTCAAATCTATTCAATGGTTTCGCAGTTTACTTACATCTAAACTTCTTAATTAATTTCATCATCTTTAGACATTGGAAGTCCACTGCTGAACATAGGCTTCCTCTACAGATTTCCAGACCAACTGTTAGAAGCGGCCTACATCCAGCGAGCTCCTGCGACCCTTACATTCATGAATTGAAGTAAATTGAAAGACTTAAATAAGATGTATCGATACCCTAGTATTACCAATTTTCCTCACAATTTTACACAAAGGATCTTCAGGGACACAATCTATCACTTCCAAATTATATTGTTACATAATATACCGCAAAGCGTGAAATTAGTCCTATGGAGATATAAAGGTGAAGGTCGAATGTCAAGGTCGCGTGACCTTGTCGTAAAGCCGGGGTACAAAGGAAGGAGATCGTTTTCTTTATGTTTGTTTTACGAAGTTTTATAAATTTTATTACTTTACATAGATTTTATTATCTGTTTAGAATATGTCGCATTGCGGATCGTAGAACGTGTAAAACTAAGTATTGGATAACTAACTGCCTGTACTTTCAAAGAGGTAAGCCGTTAAATTGATGGTAGGTCTTTCGTAGGCGAGCCACCACCTTAGCATGTTACATTCTTATTCTCTGCTATGTAGCAATATATAAATCACTTCTATATTTCGGTTTAACTGTATGCATATGGCATAAGCTTACACTTTACCCTGAAGAATCAGGCACAGGTCTATCTCGTGCACCCATATATCGCCGACCTTGTCTGTCCCATAATGGCATTTTATCTCTATTTCCTGATCATCATCATCTAGTCCTTAATAAAATAGTCGAAGCAGTTTTAAGAGTTCATAATTGGATTAAATACTTATAATTTCTATTTTGTAGTCTTATGCCTAATTGTAATTGATCAATTCTGCAGACAAGGTAGGGAACCCATCCACCAATGAGACAAGTAAAGAATTTCACAAATTACTCACCGTAACACATTATACCAATGTGGTTAACACCAGTATCGATTATGAAGTTATCTTATTACCGCAATGATTCATGCGATTAGACGCGACCAGAGAAATAAAATATGAGATGAATGGACAGATACCAGATAATATGAACAAGTTGGACATATTAGATCTAGATTTAGTTCGCGGCTTGCCTGGCGTGGTATTTCCGGTTGATAATTTCCATTTTTTTGCTTCTACCTACACTAATACATGCAAAGGGTTGGCAAAGTCTATGTCTTGTGGTGACTTTGAAAAACTAAATGAGTTTTGCCTTTTGGTCATACCTTACTTAGTACTTTCTTTAAAGGTTAACAAAGCACCAATTTTCTGATTATCATGACGAGTTCATGATAATCAAAATTGGTGATCTTTCATAGCTGTTAAAAATGGTGTGATTAGTTTCCAAAATTTATTAGTCCTTTGTGTATGTGTTTAAGGCAGAGCTATTGCCCCAGCTTAGCCAACAAAATCATCTAATGGCTCTTAAAAACAATCTCGTGACATGAACTAGTCACAATATTTCAATTACCGTAAACTAGTGATGCGACACATCTTCGTCCGCGCAATTCCACGCACCGGGACAGGTTCGCACCAAATCAAACAGTCACAATACGCCTGTTAGCGCATGATTCACCGTGCCGCCGCGCGCACCGCTTTATTGGCGCTAGTGATGGGCTGACCGCTGAGGTATTGGATTCCGTTTTTGGGAAGATGATTTG
This sequence comes from Sphinx pinastri, assembly GCA_947568825.1. Classification (NCBI taxonomy): domain Eukaryota; kingdom Metazoa; phylum Arthropoda; class Insecta; order Lepidoptera; family Sphingidae; genus Sphinx; species Sphinx pinastri. Next base: position 16,374,435 of record OX387629.1, read on the forward strand.
GCTTTATTGGTCGATTTGTTTATTTTTTTTTTTTTTATTTTATTTTTATTCGGAAAAGCAACAGCCAAAGTACATTAAGGTTTACAAATAGAATTAGATAATATATGGAAGGCCAAACAATGCTTCCCACAAACTTACAAAGATACTTAATACATATATTACAAACTTACAAGGTAATACTTAATTTACATTGTTATAATTATAATCCAACCATCCATCCAAATTCCCTGCGCGTTCGCATGTGTATGTGTATGTGTATGTGTGTGTGTGTGTGTGTGTGTGTGCGTGCTACATATTAATACTATATCTGTTGAGATAAATATGAAATAAATAAACATCAACCCGGTTTTGCTTGGGTAATAAAGGTGGATTTTACCGCAGCTACAAAAGTAAATTTGTTCAGATGAAAAATATCAATGTCAGAGAATCTTGTATTGTATGTTTCAACTAATCTGGTAAGAACAGAGTTTTGCCCATAGTTAGTAGAATGAAAGGGGATTTTAAAAAGAGCTTCGATTTCAAGTCATTGCCAAGTGTAAAATGTTTTTCGAGACAGCATAACGAAAACTGAATTTATTACAAACTACTATGGGTGATTTAAAAAAATATTTTTTTATTCTGTAGTTAGGTAAAATAATAAGAAGCGCAATTAGTCAAGCTTTTATATGCTACAAATTATAAAAACAAAATCATAAGTTCAAAAGTTTAGATTTGCATTAATTCATCTCTCGTGATTTAGAATTCAATGGTTGATAAATATATGTATTGAGCAGAAAATAAGTTTAAATATCGAGAAAAACTTAAAATGGTATATTGCAATAACATTTAAGGCCGTTTACTACTTTTGTCGTATTTTATCTACTTAAATTCCTTATTCATTTTATTTGAATAATAGCCTTTCCTTCAATACAGTGATATTAATACCCCTAAAATAGCCACAATCCCGTCAGGATCGTCCCGGGACATGCGATCCGTCCCTACACCCGACGGAAACGTCCGCTTCCTTATGAAGTCTAAACCGAACAATTATGTCAGCCGACCCTCGATTTAGACAGGATAGTGATGCGCGATCCCGTTATGCGTCATTGCGAACTGGACTTCTACAGAAATAAACGTTATTTATATGAGCAATCGCCGAGAGAGTTTTTAGAAGAGGTTTAAATACAAATAGTTTGGTTGGTGTTTGGAACTTCGACGAAATTGTCATTGCAAGTTTGTATCCGAATGATACTGGCTTTATAAATGGTGAAAAATCCGCCATAGAGCGTCCCGAGGAGTCACTTCCCAGGGTCCGTTGGTGTAGTTTAGGCACAGTAAGCAGGTAATTGTAGGATCCATACTCTTTTCTTGACATTATATTATGATTGTACTCACCATTAGGTTTAGTATAATTATTTCCGAAATCAACAACAATCAATAATACCTTTAAATTTTAGACATCAATAAATATTTCCGAACACAATCTTATCTAGTGTTTCTATAGTCGTCTAGTGTTCGCAAATAGACAAAACGTGTAGTTTTGACTCCGTTATTATTACCTAAATCATCCAATTTGTGGATGTCAGGCCTGTTATCTCCGTCTGGGTTTTGGATGTGGGAGATATTGTAATAGATATGCTTAAGGGCAATTGGGTCAAAAAGGTAAATTTTTTGTTATAAACTTTTGTTTTGTCTATGTCGTAAATGTATTTCACAATGCGATGCCTTGCAGCAATTCTGCATCCTGAATTTGAATGTATGGTTACTGTTTTTAGATTTACGATCAGGCGAGCTTCCTACTTGTCTTCTCATCTGACTATAACGATATTTTGGGGATCATCAAGCGTTACACCGACCCTTGCTGCCATTTTCCTTCCTATTTGCTTGTACGTGAAATAAAGTAGAATAAATTATAATATATAGGTTGTACATCAATATCTAGTACATAGCGGATAACTGCGCATTCCACAGCCAGCGCGGATATGTCGATGAAGTCAGAAATTTAAAAATATTACATCGCAAACATTTCATAGCGTCCATCGATTGCAAGTCGCATATAATATGAAGGCCGTTTGCGAAAAGTTGTATTTGATTTATGGTTAGACTAGAAAATTTTATTGGATTTACTGGCAGATTTCGTAGCAATAAAGTCACTTCATCCGATTCGATTAAAGTGCATATATTATTATTTAATACTTACCTATAATTATGATTGTAATGTTGAAGAGTTTCAACGCGCTAATTTTTGGAACTAGTGTTATGATTTTGATATGTTTTTCACTTAAGTAAGCTACGTTATCCCTAAGTGATATAGGCTTTTCGTTATCTCTCACCTTACGATTATTCGATTTGCAAGATATTTTGTGATTCAAGGTACGAATCGGATTAAATATTACTAATTTTACACTTCAAGTATGATGATTCTAGTCTAATGAGGAGGAGTGATTCAGTGTTATTATTGGTTGCATTGTATTTGCCCTAGCTTGATAATAATGAATCTGAGATTTAAATCATTGAATATTAATTTATTCTTATTTCGCGTGAAGTTTTCCATAATCTACAAATAATATTGCGATCTGCCCTCAATAAACAATTTAATATTTTATTTGAATTTAAATATACAAAATTAATTCGCGTTTGATTTTCAGAATAATTTAGACATGTAGGTACCTAAGTTTTCCCTACAATATTATCTAACAATAGGCTGTAAATAAATTAAAATACAACATATAAATTGAATAATAAATCATTCTCTAATAAGTATAATATTTATAATACTGTCGTAAAATACAAGTATTAAGAGATAATCAACCGCACATGCTTTTCTTTTCACAGTAGCGTGTCCGTTAGACACAAAGTATGTGGACCTCGACAGATGTGATGCATAGCAGATAAAAAGATAATTAAGTGATCGCCATTCGGCTGTGTCCGGAACGCTTCGTAGTTACTTTTAATATGCTAATTGCTTGACAACTGCGAGTAACGCCCCTTAGAAAGGGGTTAGATGTTACTAGTGTTAGAAATATCGTGTATATTGAACCATTACGAAGTTTATAGAAATACTCGTGCTCTTACGTATGGGAATCTATCTAGATTGACAGGTAGAATAGTGTTGTCTATGTCTGTTGATTTGCACCGATGTTGCAGTTTGAAGGTCATTGTAGTTTAATGGCTTTTGATCGCGGTTTTGCCCGCGTAAAAAAAAATGGCATTTTCCCAAAATAGAAAGCCTATGTCCTTCCTATGGTCTCAAACTAGTCTCCACACCAAATTTAATCGAAATCCGTTCTGTAGCTTTTGAGTTTATCGCGTTCAGACTGACGCGGCTGGGACTTTGTTATACATAATATAATATGTAAGGATTATGAGATTTAACATTTGTCTCCAGTCCGGATGGCAAGCGCATTCACTTATGTTTTGCTAACAACTGTATTGTATAATGTTCATTTAATTGTAAATAATGTTAGGTCGTGTGGTGGGCGCGTAGCCGGAAGGTGGCGAGGAAGACCTACAAGCGTTTATAAGGTTAGGCGATCGTGGGCCAGTGACACGCTGAGGGACGTATAGCCACTCACGTAGTTTTCGATATTATTCGAGGTGATAAATACAGAGTTAGGTATTTCTTTTCATTTTATTAGGTACATTACATATGTTACTTTGCATACAAAACCTTGAACATTAAACAATATAACCTTTTAGTATTAAAATGCTCAATAACAATACATTTTTGTTGCCTTTATAAACTATAGATAAGATCGAAACTTATCTATTGCAAATTATGGAATAATATTCGGTATGCATATTTTATTTTGAAGCCCAAATTGGCCTTCCTTTCCAGCCTATATTTTGTAAATAGCAATACATTTAGTCCTTACTATTATTTTGAGTAACAACATCAAGCAAAACACTACTTTCCGACTATAGGTACTATAAATATCTTTAGGGACTTGTCATCAAGCGATTCACTTGCCTATTTGCATTCCTCTTTCTTAGCTCATTTTCTAACACTAACAGACATCGCGTAGCCTAAACAGATGTCACTAGAAGCATGAAATTTTGCACACAAATTCCTAACATACCGTACATGTGCAAACAGAAATTAGTTTTGAATTTTATCCTGTAAAGTTATTAAATCCTATCGAACTCACCACCAAATCACTAAACTAACACTGTCCCTTTAATGGTTCCTAAACAGATCGAAACAATATCCAATTAAGTCGGTGCACTTGTGAGGCTTCTTAGAAATTCGGGCCTCGTATTATAAATTTAGATTAACAGCGGATTCTAGACCCGGTTAGGTTTCATTTGTCTGCCTGGCAGTCTGAATTTCATCTGGTAAATGGTTTTAGCTCGGCGCTTATCTGGGAAAGGCAGCCTGAGATGTAATTTGACGGTGTTTGGAGTGCTTATGTTTCTCTGCGGCAACATTGAGGTTAAAGTTGTAATATAGAAATAAGTAAGGGGCAAAAATACTGAACGAAATGGAAATGCTGGTGTAATTTACTGGTGGTAGGTCTCTCAAATGTAAGAGTCCGTCTGGGTGGGTACCACCGCAATGCCTATTTCTACCGCTAAGCAGCAGTGTGCATGCACTGTTGTGTTTCGGTTTGAAGGACATTGTAGCCAGTGTAACTACTGGACATAATGAGACTTAAAGTAACATCTTATGTCTCAAGATGACGAGCGCAGTGGAAAGCCACACAGTACTTTGTAACTCAAGGTGGTATATGGTGTTACTACTGTTTATGGGTGGTCGTCTCGCTTACCATCAGGCGAACGGCATGCTCAACTCGTCAATCAATCCAAAAAAAAAATGCTCATATGTCAATTCAAGTATATTATGCCTTATGCCAATGTCGAAATTATCGCGATGACTCGTGCAATTTGCTTATTAACTCGATTAATTTGCGTTATTTAACCCCTTCCAGGTCTAGCATGAGAGTTGAAAAATTTACATTAATTTTGATTGACACGGGGATCTTACAGATTTCAGGGACTGAGTGTTTTCGTAATTAATACTTTTTCGTTTTCACTTCATCATGAATTAATTAAATAACCATCAATTCCGCAAATTAAAATGATCATGAAACTTTTGCTAAAGAGATATCAAAGAACGAAAATAGATTAGAGAGATGTAATCCTAAGAGAAATTGTGCATGATTGAAAGGAAGCGTGAACTACATTTTGTACTTAACAGCAGGTCATCGGACCGCTGTGGGCGTCGCAAATTGGGCATATTTTGTGTCGGCCTTATTGGTTGCAATTATTATAATGAGATCATTTTGCATTGGTTTCCTTTGATATCAATGATCTAGTCTTACCCTTATGCCACGTGGGGTCAGCGTTTTACATTTTACGTCAACCTAAAGTTGAACCCTGAAACTCGTGTTAAACATACCTACATAAAGTTTGAACCCCAAGACTTTCACCACGCGACCATGGAATTAACATAACATGGTATAGATTCCGATATTGAACAAGATAAATAATCTAACATCTAATGTTCAATCTTATAGTTATTACTAGATATTCCTTCTCTGATTCGCTTTTACGTTCACCTACTAAATAAAACTACGGATACGAACAATATAATTTTGTTTATACTTATGTTTATGACTATGACTTATGTTTCGTACTTTCACGAAGTTGCTTCCAGTCAAGGTGGGTTGGTATTTGTTCGTTTTAAGCCAAGGTCAAGTTTATTGTTGACATAATGATCATCAAAACCAAGTTTGCAGTATAATAGTGTATTTGACACGTATTGTGTGCTATTTATTTTTGTGATACAGCCGCTAAGTAGTATAAGCAAGTACTATTTTTACTGGATATTTTAACTCCTGATTTAGTCAAGGAGCGTTAATTCTCATTTTATTTTATTAAAAACGCAGTCGCAGCTGCTATTTCGACCACCATGCTGCCATCAGCTTAAGATACATTGACCTCATATGTGGTTAATTCATGCTATAAATAAAATAGGCTATATATCTACGAAAATAGCAGAGAAACTTGTGCACTTGAATTTGAATTAAGTTTAGTAAGGTTATATATTCATGATAACGTCACGTAAAATGCTAACTGTGATTAGTCATACATTTCTCTGACCTTTTGATTGCTTTATTAGTTACACTTTCAAAATAACGTTATTTATCGCTCGAAATGTTATAAAAGACACAATAGTTACGTTCTGATGTAAAGTTAAAGGTTTCAATGTTAATAATAACATCAGTCCCGTATTATATAATGCCTCCTGCTGAGCACGGACCTCCTATACTATACCTACTAAGAGGGTTTTCAATGTTACATCTAGTAAATTATCTTCTATATTTACAAATAATTCATTTCGTTAACCAGTTTGCTTTGTATGAGATCATAAACTATTCTAATAATAGCTGGTAAGATAATGGTCAGTCCATTATTTGTCTCTTGGAGGATCAGTCTTCCTCCTACCTATACCATCAACATCATTCGTTTCCTTAAAATTTCTAAAAACAGCTTTAATATTCATAAAAATGGATATAGTACAAAATATTGAAATTATTAAAATGGCCTTAGGTATCACTTCAAAAATATAAGGATACAATAATTTTATGAGTAAGCGGCGATTCATGATTTCTGTGAAAGGCATGAAGCGATATATATAAACATCTACTTTTTAGTAATCGATATAGAAGTTTGGTTTAGTATTTATATCTGTAGATTTTGCGTCTTCTATTTTTTACTTGGAAACTAAAAAAAATTGATACTCAAATTAAATACTTAGATTTTTTAAATGTTTTTGTGATATATTTTGATGGAGCGTTGGATATTTATTCACATATAATACCACAAGAGCTTCAAAATTATCGGGTATTTTCCGATAGGTTCGTTGCAAACAAATGAAGGAGTTTTCAGGTTAAAAAATCACGAGCGCGAAGCGCGAGTGATTTTTCCTGAAAAACTTGACGACTTCATTTGTTTGCAGGGAACCTTGAGGGAAATGCCAGATAATTTTGAAGCTCGTGTGGTATTCGGGGGATTATTTTTCCGTCCCAAATGTCGGCCAATAGAATTGCACCATGAGATGAAATGAACAGTCAACAAATAAGAATTTCATAATATATAGTAACGACCAGAGAAAATATTCAAAAAAAATTGTTTCTTATTATATAGTAACGACCAGAGAAAATATTCAAAAAAAATTGTCAGTATAATACCATGTAGGTTGTACCACGTGACGTCGAATGGTGCAATTCTATTGGTCGATATTTGGCTCGGAAAAATAATCAATTTAATTGATACGTCATTTAGAGCCTGTAAGGTCGAACTTATAGGCCTCAGTTATGATGTCACGACTCGATCTCCATGAAGTCTGCTGACTGGCATATGGCATCCGATGCTAATAAAATAATATCCCGTCAAATCCCCGAATATGAAACAGGTTCTTGATTCTGCAAAGCGTCGCCATTCTATTTATATTCAGACATTATATCTTGATCTAGTTAAAATTCATGGCCCAGTCACGAAGTCTAGACGTGGACTAATTTCATTTTGTCTATCAGTACCATCTGACATATTATTTATTTTAATGTCTAATTTATATGTAAAAGTTGTAAAATTATTGAATAAAAAATGTATTTCCATAACGGAGGTTTGATCTACAGTTTAGAGTTTCAGAGTGAGAAACCTCAATAATACTATCAAAGAACGATTATAATATAGATTAGATTAAATATTATAATATTTTCTTTATATTTTTTAATACTAAAAACGAGTCTCCCCTGTGCTGATAAAGATATTTTTTCTAAACCTGTTACCGCAATTTGGTTAGATACTACAACGTCGTTTCTACATCCTCTAGAATAAAACCTTAAGCTCATATCTTTAAAATGTCATTTTTGTATCTAGGTATTTAAAAAATAGTATTACTTACTGATATAGGTACTGATGATAAAATATCTGATAGTCTGAGGAAATCAAACAGATTAAGTGGGACAAAAACTCATATGATCCAATATAAAAAACTAGCGAATACTTGTCAAAGCAAATTTGCGATTACAAATGGCCTTTCAGTATGTTTGTCTGTTCGTACCACGAGTTTATACACCAATATTTTGATAGCTCTTTACATGGTTCTTGTAATACAAACTGTTATTGTGTGTACTACAAGATTTGGTGGATTCAAAGTTGTTTTCGTTCAATCATTATGGATCCCGATGAAGGTCAACAGAGCATTTACAATTCTATTGATAGTTAAGAAGTTCATGAAATCAAGTAATCTAACTATTTAATTACTTATAACAAATCAATCAGCTGCTCGATTACTTACTATCTTATTTTTTACTTCGATAAGTTTGATAAAAGTATTCGCAGAAATTGCTGAACCGATTTGGATTAAATTCGTCACATAGACTTATATATATATACACACTTACGTCTTTTATCCCCGAAGGGGTGGGTAGACAGGGGCGAACTAGTGCACCCACTTTTCGCCGTGCGTATTCCGTCCCATGATGTGATAGGAGGCAAGCCTATCGCCATATCGGGCACAAATTTCAGACTCTGGCCTAATACAAAATAGAAAAACCCAATATCACTTTGCTCGATTCGGGGATCGAACCCGAGTCCTACCTACTTATATGCTACTTTTTATCCTAAAAGATAACACAACGTGTTATAATTTCCTTTAAAAATAAACTCTGCCAACCGGTAAGATCTCTTCATCACTACATGTTTGGTAAAAAAACCAAAAAAAATTTATTGCAATAAATGATACAACAGTAATATGTAATAAATCGCCGCAAGTTATTGGTGTATTGCCCTTTGACTCACGATGTCAAGGTCTACCAGAATCCGGCCACACGTGCTGCAAGACAGACCATTATAATAATATTAAGCTTTCGAGTTTTGCTTAATTTTGTTTTAGATAAGATAATCATATCTAATATTATGTTTTTTTTGAGGCTTTATTAATATATGAAAGTTATCTGTGTAGTAGAAGGTAGCAAAACTAGTAGTTGGGTCATATGCTAGTAAATTATTACCACACATGAATGTGGGAAATAGCACTGAAAGAATATTGAACATCGGAATAGTAAACAAAATTTGTTTTTCAACAAACAAACAAAAAAATCAATCTCTTCAGCTTTATATAATATAGATTACAGTGTATTATTAAAAGCATAGACGTGTTTATTAATTCTCATTTGACCTAATCAATCGATTGATAATAATTTATTCTTCTATTCATCTTCAAAAAATTGCAGCAGCGTTTGAATCTAATACTGCTCAAGGCCGTAGCTAGGCTTTAATTAAAGGTAGGGCAGCTGCGGTTACAGGTAGGGCGGAAAAATGTTACCTACTTGATCTGGTTATTGATTTTTGGGTTTCTTGACTTGTGAGCATGTGTGAGTCAGGTTAATACGCTCGTATTTTTTCCCATCATAATCTGCTTTACAGTCCTTTGCTTATTATTAGTTGAGGTAGGGTATTGCCCTACAATGCCCCCCTTCACTACGGCCCTGATACTGCTCTGAGATCAACTGCCACAGATACAGCGCGAATTGAGCTTATCAAACTAATCACTAGTAGCACATCTGTCTCATGACGATAAAAACAGCCTATGTTCATTATATTTTCCATAAATGTCTTTAGCATAGCTCCAATAGTGAGAGACGTAATTCGGTCCATGAATAGTATTTCCATTAGTATGCATGCGAAATGTACGTTAGTCATAGAATGTTCTGGTGCATTTAGCATTGCTAAATATAACGATGAGAAAACATTTTTACAGAAACTGTTCCTAGTAGAAGTTTTATTGATAACTACAATTACTTTTATTACCGAAGACATTAAAGATTCAAAGCCATTTGAAATGGTTCATCAGTTTTACACACGCTCACGCCTATTATCTCCGAAGGGGTAGGCAGAGGCGCAACTATTGGACCTACTTTTCGCCGTACGTATTCCGTCCCACGATGTGATAGATGTGATGTGTGAGCCTATCGCCATATCGGGCACAAATTCCAGACTCCGAGCTGATACTAAATAGAAAAACCCAATATCACTTTACCCGACCCGGGGATCGAACCCGAGACCTCAGCTTTGCAATCGTACCTGCCTGCCTCGGTGGCGTAGTTGTACCAGTGTTACATCGAAGATTTTATTGATTTTATTTTACTGTTGAGTTATCAGGGCCAGGGTTATCTGTCCTCAATTGATATTCTATCTGGACATCCACTTAGCATGAGGTGTACTGGAGTCACTTTGCCGTACCGTAAAAATAAGACTTCTTACGAATCAGTCACTGATCGTAAACAGCCGTCGCTGCTTTTTTGATTCTTAATTAATATGATAATTGTTAAAATTGTGCACTAGTTGGTTTGTGTAACCTGCTTTTTACGTGGTCTTAATATCGTTTTATGTTTTTAAACAACGTCAATATGCAATCCTTTGTGTTAACTTCGCAATTAACACAATTTAAACAAAAAGGGAAATAAATCCACAAGGTTGCTAAATAATGAAATTTGAATAAAAACAATTACAACATAATTAACAAGTAACGCTGTTAATAGTTAAATTAAACGCATCTTAAGTTACAATCGATTATTTTTTATAACAACGTCCAGCAACGAGCTATTATGCCTTGTGATCTTCACCGCTCATCAAATACCTACAAAAACAGAAGATACACGAATATTCTGCTGAACTTAGAAGAACAATAAGTATAAGAAAGAGGACGGCATTTCTTAGACTCCGGAAATTTTCCTCATAACAAATTCATATGAAATACAACAACAATATGATCATTCCACTTCGGTTTTCTAAGGGATATTAATACTATTTCACTCAAGATAACGAATTTTCAGTTTACAATTTTGGTACCATTTTTATAAAAGTAAATTACAATTTTAAGAATAAAAACCGTAATAAGTCATAAGCCCCAGTAACGAGATTGTAAACCCCATAATTATAAACAAGGATAATAATTCACGGCGCATTAGGGGCCATAAATTAACCGGCAGTATAACGCACCTGCGTGGCTTAGGGTTGAAACTTGGAGTGACAGGTGGTAATTTGTTGGCTATTTTCAAAGTCCTGTGAATTTGATATATTTTATGTAGGGTATGGAGGTACCTTACACATACACTGATCTTTTGTTCTCGAAAAGAGTATATAGGGGCGACACTAGTTTACTTATGTTGGTCCCATCTATACTATCTATACTAATATTATAAAGCTGAAGAATTTGTTTGTTTGTTTGAACGCTGTAATCTCAGGAATTACTGGACCGATTTTGAAAATTCTTTCACTAATAGGAAGCTACATTACTCCTGAGTGCTATAGGCTACTTTTTATCCCGGAAAAACTTATCCACGCGGGCGGAGCCGCGCGCAAAAGCTAGTAATGTGAGAAACTGATGAATAGATTTGGATATTTGACTACTCTCAAAAGTGCACAGCAGCAGTTTTATTCCTGGTTACATTTCACGCCAATAGAGCTAAATCAAGTACATATATTAGGTAGACAAAGCATTTGAAATATAGGCGATCTGTTCGGCTCGTAAATACGATAGATGCTAAATTCTGCAGCGGGTGCATTGGCAGGTCGCCAGTGCGGGGTTCCGGGTTCGGATCGAGTTTGGTACTTCCGTTGGTGTGTTGGGTAACGTGCCGTGCCGGTTACTTAATGCGGCCATGTAGGGCCGTAATCACTTATCATATATAGTCATATTTTATCAGTAGAAAGTCAACATCAGGAAGTGATTGTAACTGGATTGACAGTTTTGTTTGTGGCTAAAACGACAACTGAATGTTGAGATAGCTAGTTTTTTGATTCTATAACTGCCTGCCTCTACACAATGCTATGAAAGAAGTATGAAGGACGCATGACAACATTTTTAAAAGAGGCTATTATAACTGCAGACTCTGCTTTCATTCCTTTGACTTGACTTTGAACATATGGTATAATACACTATGTACCCTAGGTACCCATTAAGTGTAATAAGTCTTCACTAAACCAATAACAAAACTGTAAAGATTTTTTTTTAAAACAGATCAAATTACTCACAGAGAGTAAGGCAATATAGACAATTCTGTGTTAACCCAGCCCCATACGAGAGCCCTACCATTCAAAGGCTATAATGCACTAAAACCACTGCGTTACTCGCAACATAGTAAATTCTCTCTACCGTAATCATAATGTTTGTGTGGGTGTCTGTCTGTCGTACCGTCTAGCCGCATACCGTTTGACATTTACTAGAATTAACGTTCTTTATCAATTAGCTGACGAGGAATTTGTGTGGGATAGTCGGCTAATGGCTTGATATTTATTATTAAGCGCCTATGTATGTATTGGTAGGTAATTACTAGCTTCAATGTCCTTCAAACCGAGCCACAACTGTTTTTATACTGCTGCTTACAAATACAATGGTACTTACAGGAGATCTTTGGCAACACCAACAACGGAATATTTACCTCCTTCGGACAATAATATAAAATAAAAATAAAAGTTAAATTGATTGAATTTTTATAAACCGTTAAAAGGATTTGGACGAAATCTGGTACACTGACGATTCCGCGCAGTTTAGGATTACTTCACAGAATAGGGTATCTATAACTGTCCCTTGATACATAAGCTAATTTTAATCCATATAATGCTCCAGATCCCTGGGAAATTCCCAGAAATGACTGTCACACAAGCAAAATTGCAAACGTTAATCTCCAAAAAACACAGATGTTCCATACAACGGCAATATAATTGCATGTTCGGCGAGTCGGCTCCGATGATCTCATCTGGACGAACACCGTTATCAGCGAAGGTCGTCAGTTGATCGTGACGTTATTCGACTGAAGAAAGGGATGATATGGTCTGTTTCTTCTGGTTGTTTACGGCAAGAGATAATATCAGCTTATTTGATTGATCTTTTTTATCATAGACCGGAAAACGAGCTAGTAGATCGCTTGTTTTAAGTGATATAGTACCCAGTAAGTTCTACTACTATTTTGGTTGAGTCGGACCAAGCTGTGGAGAAATATGTATACAGTGTGAATCTACCACTATTATTGACGTTTGTGACGTTTTTATTCCTGACATGGCAAGGGTCTAAGATTTTCGAAAAGATCTAATTATTTAGACTTTGCAGGCCATATAAAACTTTGTCTAGCACTATATACCTGCAGGTTATGCAAATATTAGTAGATCTAAAAATAAAGCGTTCACGTAATAAGACGGGCAGAGCAAACATAATAAAGTTTATTGCGTTTACAAGAACATTCTGAAATATAAGGAATAAGGAGACGTAATATTATTCTTGTTATAAAATTTATTATAATATTAAAATAAAATAAATACTTTATTCATCACGTAGGCGAACATAGTTGCACTTATGATAAGTCAAGATACATTAAATTAATTATATTAATAACTATTGTTAATACTAAAGGTCACTTATATAACTAACGACATTTTTATTGGGAGTAAAATCCATGATGAGAAATAAACAAAAACAAAAAGCCAGCTCGGGCTGGCAGGAAAGGGAATATAAAAAAAAAATTATTTTATTAAAAAATAATGGGAGGAACGCGTCGCGATCCTCACCGGTGAGGACACTACAGGCCCTAACCTAGCTAACCTTCGACTTTGTCTGGTAGTAACGAAAAGACACTGAGCAATTCTAGGTTTGATTTCGAGGTAGGGTAATACTTTCTGTAGAATTTTGCATAGGCTGGTATAGAGCAGGTAGATCACCTATTGAGTATTTTATATCTGTATTGAGTAATGTTCACCCACCATTAAACATGCAGATTTTTTAAATAATCATGGTTGCGCTGTCAGTCTTACATAAAAGTAATAGGGATTAAGAAGAGTGTAGGTTATTTCAATTTCTAATTATCGTATTTGTTACACGAATTTCTCGTTAGGGTAAAATGGTGAAAGCTTATATGCTGTCATGTCTTCAATCTCTTTTCCTTAAAGATCGTCAATGTGTGTCCAGTTTTTTTATTGCCTCCTAAGGCAGACGAGCCAATGGCCCGCCTGATGGCAAGTGGTCCCGGTCGCCCATAGACGTCAGCAGTTCTTCTGGTATTGGGGCGTCGAATAGGTAATGACGACCACTTGTCATCAAATCTAATTAAGCGTCCATTTCCTTTACAAATAAAGTTTCCAACTTCCGTACTGAATTATTTAATTATGCAATTAATTATCCAGTGACTTCAGAATATGCAATTACCTTTTTTAAAACTTAATTTAAATGTTTAAAGAACTGTATTTTTTTGCATAAATCCCTGCTTTCTTTCCGGAGTACGCTCTCTGTTTATAACTCTCTTTGACATCCATATTAGAATACTTGAAGACATGGCTTGTAACAGTCTTTAACCTTTGTATACTTGTAATATGTTTACTGTTTTTTTAATTAGTCGTGTGTTACGATATTCTACTTCTGGATACTGTATTTTTTTAAATTATTATGTCCTTTCCTCCAGAATTTTGGCCTTATGCATATCATATGAATACATATTCCAAAACATTATGTATGTCCGCAAAAATCTAGATAGCTTTATAAAAATCAGTGACATACATTGTATAAATACAAGGAACAAAAACAAACTTGCAGTTCCAAAGTTTAGACTGAGTAAAACAAGTAATTCGTTTATGGGCAACTGCATTAAATTCTATAATAAGCTTCCTTCTGAAGTAATAAATCTGCCTGAAATCCAATTTAAGCCTTACGTTAAACGTGTATTGATTTCTAGAGGCTACTATAAAGTGACAGACTATTTAAATGATAAGGATATTTGGAATCAGTCCTGCCGGCACAGCACCAAGGCACTGAGCATTCACATTGAACGCCTATGAAAAAAAAATATATTTTAATATGACATTTATATGGCTATGTCCATAATATTATATTTTTACTTTTTTTTTTTTGACATTTAAGTTCAATTTTTTTAGACATTTTGACATTGTTTAATTATAGTGACGACCGATCTATAGGTATCTATTACTATTAATGACTTGTAAACGTGGGTTAATGCATCATGAACGCCAATATATTTCTATTTGGTTGCTTCCAAATAGTATTTTATTTATATCTTAGGGCTACATTCATGCATACATTAACCTGTGTAATAATAATACTGTCAAATATACATTTGAAAAACAATGAAGAAAATCATGACAATTGATGACGAAAAAATTAAGCCCGGAGTTTCTTTCTGCCTTTCTTCTTCGGGTCGTCATCGCTTAGGTAGCTAGTGAAAGGCTGGTAGGTTAGCTAGGCTAGGACCTTTTTATCCTCGCCGGCGAGGACCGTGGCGTTTCCTTTCCTCGTAATGTAAAGATACTCCTTCCCTTTCTTTTATATCAGCTCCACTTCTCCTTACCTAGCCCTATTCCCGTCCCCAATGTCCGTGTCCTCTGTACCTATCAGCCCGTGCTGGTTGTTCATTATTTAATCTAGGTACTTTAAATTATTTAATTGGTATATGTACCTTTGTTATTGTCTCTACCTTGTCATGACTTGTCATAAGTGCTTTTTTATAAGCCTACTTGATCAATAAATGATTTTATTTTTTTATTTTTTTTTTTTTATTTATCGGTACACATAGCTGCGAAACATGGAGAACTTTCTAGTATACAGATTTCCTCACGTTTTCCATCCCCGTTTAAACATGTAACAATCAACAATAAAAACTAACGTAATGCACTGACAGAGTTGCGTACTCTGGGATCGAAACTGAATGTGTCCATTGCTAAGATACAGAGCCTTATTCTTTTTATTAAGGTTATAAAATCTATATCTATACCAAATTCATATTCACATTCATACGGTCTAGCCTGAACCAATTTATCAATATCAAAATTATTATCTACCTGATACATAAGTCATTCATTAACATTTAAATGTCAAATACGTCAAAATAAACAGCAGCAAAGTGACACACATTCTTTGAAGCCCAAAATACTGCATTTGGAATAAACCAGCTAAATAAGGCGCAATAATTGTCGGCTAACGGGTCTGTCCGTGCAGATCGCTTCGCCATGGCCCGACCTTGGAATCGAGTCGCTGCTTAAATTCACTGTGATTCATACAGACGGGTGTCACCACTGAGCCATGAGAGGTGAGCGATTTTAGGCAAGTTTTACGTGCAAGTCTGCAGGTAACCGTAAATGACCGTAATTGTAGGCTGCGTTGCTGGGGAAGATAGAGATTTTGAGTCTGCATCGTCAGTTGTTATACGAAACTAGGCACCTCACATGTATTTTAGTTTCGAGGATCTTGGTTTCAAGGTTCGAACGCTGTAGCCACTAGCCAGTATCATTTGTGAACATGAGATTTCAGCTATGTTGAAAACAGTAATGAGAAATTTTGACATTAAGGTTTAAAACATGAAATAACCAGTATAATTTGAGCACAGTGACTTTAGCTATCTCAGA
Organism: Sphinx pinastri; assembly: GCA_947568825.1. Lineage (NCBI taxonomy): Eukaryota > Metazoa > Arthropoda > Insecta > Lepidoptera > Sphingidae > Sphinx > Sphinx pinastri. The sequence continues at coordinate 16,390,830 of OX387629.1, forward strand.
ACTACCAGAGTTTTTGGTCAACTCTCTAATTTTTCGAATATTTAAAAGGTATGAACGCTAGTTCTCATGCCTTATACCACTACACAGTCCATCAGATAGTAAGCAGTGACGCAAGCGACGAGTTTTGCGCATTTTTACGAGCGAGCCGGCACACTATACCTACTCGTGTATGCATTATACTGCATTGATACTGTTGTGTATTTTAGTCGAGAAAGGGGACGGCTTGTTGAAAGTATGATATCATACTGTATTTGACCTACTTTGGTGCAAAGAAGTCTTAATTTGAAAGAGTGGAAGAGATGTATGTGATTTTTATTTATTTATTCAAAATGCATATTACACTTGTATTGTAAATAGACGTAGGTGAACGACCGAACATACCTAAAAATATTTTTAGTAATAAATTGTCCGTGATTTAGGTTTTGCTCGAGTGTTTGCCCACGTAAAAGAGTTTTTTTTGACATAAAAGTCCCGCTATATATGTTCCCTGGATAAAAAGGGGCCTATGTTCTTCCCAGTGTTTCAAGCTATTCTCCATACCAAATCCATTTGGAAGTTTTTGGGTTTATCGCCTTCAGACAGACAGACGCGCCGAGGGACTTTGCTTTATAATATGTAAACATAGTTATAGTTTATACTTCAAGGTTTGATTTTATTTTCAGGAAGATGCTTTCACTTAGGTTCGCTATAAAGTTAATAATAAATTCATACAAAAGTGATTCCCTCCTAACTTTACATTGATAGTGTTGTATTGTAAGTATCAAGTATATTTCCTTACCATACCCGGACCCCAAATTATTACGAACAAATTCAGTCAAAGTGCAAAGCCGAATAGATAAATTTTCGCTTTAATGTATTTATAGCTGTTTCAATGAAATTCGGAACGATTCTGTTTGTTATTTCGCGATTACCGACACCGGTTTTTATGTAATTGCCAGTTTTATGCATCTTTTAAATAGTGATCGATAAACCAGATCTTATATCATTCACGGAAATGGCTAGAAAACATTATACAGCGGTGGTGAGGTTATTCCTTGATTTTTGGCTTGTACTTCATACTATCCGAACAACTCCGAAAATATGACATTTTCTCATGTGTTTATACACTGCCTCCGTCATGTCTTTGGGCTTTTTTCTTTGGGTGGAATGAAGAACTGCAGTGTTCAGTTTCCAAGTCAGGTGACTGAAATAGAGGTTTAAGATGCTTTTTGGACGATCTTAATTTTTTCCAAAAAGTCACTTCAAGTAGATTTTCTCTGTGACAATAAAACCGGTTCGAGTGAAACGATCCATACTGAACAAATTGGTTGCACCTGCTACCACTTCAATATTATTAAGATTTATGTAATTATTTTATTGAATAATTTGTACTCGTGACATTGGCGATGCAAAAGTGTTTTTAGTTAACAGGAAATATAGTTTATGTTACTCAAGATCATGATATAGCATAGGATTTCCAGAGTCTACTAAGTAGGTACAAATAAAACCTCCCCCAAACTCTCAACCTTAAAATCTTAACTCTATAACAAAATACATATAGTTCGAAATGGCATTCACCAATCCAATCCAAAAAGGCCAGTGCGACCCTTTTTATAACACATAAAGCCCGATATTTGATAACTTGATATGAAACATACCATGTCACATTTAATGGATCCTATAAAGGCTGTAAATGGGTGATCACGTGCTAAATTCGGCCATAGCTATTGTTTATGGCAACCAGAGACTATAAATCAAGGTCGACGGCCGGAAACTTTTTCGCCTCGTTAATAGGTGATGAGTGATATGGTACAAGGTTGGAGTTTGTTTTAGCTGGTAGCACGAAATGGATGTATTATTTAATATTATGTAACTGGGTGTTGCTTGGGACTTAAACCGCGTGAAAAATCTATTTCGTACTTTTTAATATACAGGACTTTTATATCGACTATAATGTTAATCTAGGACATGAAGGTTTTGGGGTTTATTTTTAACTAACACTCAAACCCGTTAGAAACAATTTGATTTTGATTGATACGCCTATCCCAGTATTTCTATCATAGCTTCTTGAAGGCCGTTAAACCTAGTAAAAGAAATTAGCAATTGTCAATTCTTGAAGGGAGAGTTTTGTGTGAACAATTTTGATAAGACACACTCATGATTCCTGTGGCATTTTGCGTGTCACCATTCACTCTTAATATAGACTTATTTCTTTTGGTTTCTTCCTAAAATATTGAGATCTATGATCTCTTTCATGTCTTCACGACCTAAGTAATTATTGTTATCATTTTACTATAGTCAGGTAAAGATATTTCTAGTTCTGTGGTTGTTATGTCTAGCGGTCAGTTATGTCTGTTATGTCTTGTTCCACGTCCATTGCAATTACATTTGAAGTAACACGAGGAACACAGCGTTCCTAGAATTAAACACATTCCTAACGTGTGTGTATGTTGCTTCAGTGAAATTGGGTAATATGATGTGGGGTTTATCATTTTTATTATTTGAATAAATGCTACCTGCAATTAATTTATTTTCATGTCTGACTTTTTATGGTCCGAATAGGAGTTGTAGATACAGTATATTTATTACAAATTTGGTGTTTAATATGTCTGTTAATCTCTTATTTCTAATATTAAAATATATTTGTATAAGCGCCAATATATAGTACACACGGAAATTATCAATTGAAGTAGTCAAGTACATTATAGGTTTTACATCTCAAAAATATAACAGCCCACGTGAGGAGTAGGGACAGTCTATTTCTCCTACTTTTTCAACGAGCACTGTAAAGTTAGAATACGAGTATTTACATTTGAAACCAATAAAAATGAAAGTAAAGAACAACGGCTTAAAACAATTCCACGAAAACCACTCAGGGGTGAAATCACTTAAACCTAACCACGAAATAATACAAATTATCCATGAATTGAAATGTACAGAGCAACATTTTATATTTCAGTAATTGATTCAACCAGGGTTTTATTGATTTTAGTAAGTTCATAATCCCCTAAGAATGCAATAGGAAAGAACCCCATCCCGTTTCTCAATTTCTATTCTTCCTTCTTAAAGTTAAGTCTCGCCTATAGCGGATAATAAATGTAAAGTATGGCCCAACCAAAGATTCGTTCACGGATAGATTGGAAAATTATCACTTACCTGGTGATCTTCATTTTCTTTGCCTATTTTCTGGTAAAAATATTATTCTACAAAGGAATTACAATATTGTAGATCTATCCTTATACGAAAACGTAAAAATTCGTATAATTTTGACAAGAAAATGTTGAAGTTTGTTCTCCCTTTTCCATTTTCGGTCCAATTTAAAAGTTTCTGGTATAACTTTGATATATTTATGCAAATTCAGTTCCCTTAACGAAAAATTTGAGGATTTATGTTTCATCTTTATATTATCAGAATTATGTTATTCCAATGAAAGGCTAAGAATGATTTAGAAGTGAGTAATACGGATTTCTAATAATAAGACCAGACGATAGCAAACACATTTTTATTATTGAAGTTATTAATCGATTACATCAACGCTTTAAAAATCAGCTTGATTGGTAGTAGTTATCATTGAGTTGCATAATTTGATTTAATTATTTTATTTATGCAGGTTCCTTCACGATGTTTTCTATCTAGCAATAATTTAATATTCAGATGATGATATTTGGAACCACTAACAATTACCGGTCACTATATTATCATTAAAAGATTTTGACTACTGCTATAAAGAATAAGTTTGTGAATTATGTAAGACGAGTTTTTGCCCGCGGCTCCGCGCGCGTGAATGAGTTTTCCCGGGATAAAAGTCCCGCTTTATATTTTCCGGATATAAAAAGTAGCCTATAGCACTCAGGAGTAATGTAGCTTACTATTAGGGAAAGCTTTTTCAAAATCGGTTCAGTAGTTCCTGTGATTAGCGCGTTCAATCAAACAAACAAACAAACTCTACACCTTTATAATATTAAAATATATAGTATAGATAATATCTGCAACTATAGTAGGGACAAACTAATCTGGCCGGTATGACATGACACGGTTTTGAATTTTTTGGGTAGACGCTCTCACAGAGTTATCGCGTCGGGAAATAAATTGAATTGTCATAGCGGTCAGCTTAGTTTGTCCGAACTATAGTATATCGATTTTGGAAATTCTTTCAGTAATAGCAATGCTACTATCTCTGAGAGCTATAGCCTAGTTTTTACGCTGAGAACAGGCTTTTATGCTAACCAAGTTGCAAGCAAAAACTCTAAAGATAGCTCTGAGAGCTAAACTCTAGTTTTACCCCAAAAACTAACTCCTATAAAGGTGGAGATGAGAGCAAAATCTACTAGTTTTATTTAGAGCTAACGCAATTTTTATTACGTCGTGACAGACGTCCGCCATCTTGATCGATAGCAGCTCCCGTCTATGTCCCGTCCTTACTCTTTATTACTCAACGGAGGAATGCCTCGGACATACTTTTTGGGAGACTGAATCATTGATGAGATTGGGCTGAGGAATCTAGATGATGTACTTTGGTCGTTTTAATGTGTTTTCGGGGAATAAAATACGCTTTGTAATAAATATAATATGCAAATTGCAAAGACATTCAACAGGCAAATTGTAATAAATATACCTAATATTATTTAGTGGCTTCTGCGTTCACTCATAACATTTAAATAATTTGACAGGTGTTCTTGTTTTTAATATTTATAACCACAGAACAGAGAAAAGATTATAATTATGAAATGAATACGATGTAGTTATAAATTATAGTATTTTTTTAAAATTACACTTTACGTTCGTTGAACTGAAAAAACTATTTTGTAATCACTTTTAAATGAAATTTTCATCTAACGACACAGACAATAAAACAAACTCTGTGTGAGTACCTTTACATAAGAATATCGTATCTTTAAATCAAACTTGAGATGTATGGATCTTATAATCCCGATCGGAAATATATACTATACATAATAGATATTCAATTTGTCCTTTTACTACTTGTCGAAACAGCAAAGTGTACAGTCATCGGCTCATTACTTCCGACAAGGTCAAGCTCTGAATGGCACTAAACTACTTTCCGGCGCGGGTTCGTTTGGAAAAAACCTGGCACAAGTGCATTGACTTCTACACGTGGAAAATATAATCATTATATCATAAATCAAAAATATAGTAATAATACGATGTATTTTTATGAAAACCTCTTGTTCAATGCATTCATTTGATACTAAAACGATTCTAGAGACCACAATTAGTTACAATATTACATAATTTTATCTTGCGTTTACTCGCGGCTTTGTCTACGTGAAAGAGTTTTTCAGTATAAAATTCCACTATTTATTTTCCCTAAAAAGTAGCCTATAACCTTCCCAGGATCTCAAACTATGTAGTTTTTATAGTCGTTTTTGAGGTTAACGGGTTCAGACAGACAGACGCGACAGGAGACTTTGTTTTATAATATGTAAGGATACCATTACTTGCAAATTCTTTATTTCTTATAACCCTTACGAAGTAGTATTACGCCATCTATGGTTACAGGAGACGCAAAATTATCGCCTTGCAGAGAATTGGTTTGAAATTACTCGTATGAATCAGGTCTATTAAGTCCGTTCTATAAAATGATGAACCCTAAACCAAGATATGATGACGAATAAAAAAAAAAGATATTATATTGAAATGGGACCATTTTGAGACTCTAATCTACAAAGTAAAAAAGGAATCACGGAAATAGGCTCACAATTTTCAGAGAAATCAGTGTTACATAAAAAAAATACAAACACACGCATTGAGAACCTCCTCCTTTTTGGAAGTTGGTTAAAAAGTTTATTGATTTGAACTTCTTGGCGGTATATTTTTTACCGAGATTTGAACTTCGAATCAGCTTAGTTCTTTAGGATGCATTGAATAAAATGTACTGTGTGTATAGTTGAAGTTCTTTATTCAAATTAACAACATGGCGCCCGTCTGTTGCCGGGTCGGTAATTCTGCGTCACCATTATATGAATGATGGCGTAATGCTAACAATCTCCCTTACGACCTGAATGAGATAGAGGTTCAAAGGATCGATAACTCCAGCTCTACTATTTTCTTTGGCGTACAATCTGTAATCAGTTAGATGTTCTAACTCTGAACTGGGTGGACGATTAGTGTGCGCGTACCTTATAACTAGTACGTATAAGATAAATCTCGACTGCAAAAGAAAGTGAAAACTGATTGAATTGTAGAAAGTAGTTTAGCCTGTTTAAACGAAGAAAAAACTATTTCATAATGTATTGTAACAAGACAACGTTCATATTTGTGAGAAAGTGGAAAGCGTATGAAACGTTTTCGGTTTGTTTCAGCCGTGTCTATGTTTGTGTTATAGCTACGAGTTTTAATTATTTAACTTCTTATTAATTGACTAATGGAATTTAAACTACAAAAATGTATGAAGTTATTCAAACACTTAATTTTAGATAGTTGACCATTGATATAGGTACTTATAAAAACAACCCAGTAGATATGTCTACTGGGTTGTTTTAAGTTATTACCTAAATGGTCTCTTATATATTATGATAGTTTAGTAACGGTAGATCAAAATATATCTATATTTAGACTTTTCTTTGATTCCCTTAAGGAATACAAAAAACATTTTTGAAGGTCACTAATTAACTAATTATTACTTTAAATTGCGTAAATTCTATTTTGGATTAAAAATAATCTAAACTGCTAAATTTACACCAAATTCTCCAAGCAATATGGTCTCACCTAGTCACAGGTTCCTTGTGTTCTCTGAAACAATACCTCAGTCCGCTCCGTGACCATGAAGGCTGCAAAGTCTTCGAAACATCGGGAGAAAATCTAAGTTCAAAAACCGCGATAATATCCGTAAAATTATTTTATTTCAATAAAATTCAAACAATTTAATTTAACATCTGTCAGTAATATGTACAAACAACGGTAAAAAGTAAATTTTGTAATAAAATCAGCGTGAACGCAATACTGCATTACAGTTGCGGTGAAATTTGTACAAGACATTATGCAATGCCTCTTGTGTTTGACTTTGAAACGAAACAGGGTTTGGTATGTCTCGGCTGTACGTTGTGGGATTTATATACGTTCAGGATTTTATGTTGGTCCAAATGTTGACCAACGTGTGACAGCGTCTATAGATCATCGTCAAAATTGTTTGTCTTCCTTGATAGACTCCGTTAGACCTCCGGAGAAGTCACGATGGGTCTTCGTTGAGTCTTTATTCACATCGACATAAGATAATGTTAATTTCTTCACAACCAGATTGGGTTTGTTACGAACAAAAGTTGAATTTTAAAGATCTAGGAGTCGTGGACAATTACGTACCCACTAAAACAAAAGACTGCAGTTGTAGTATCAGAAGTGCGAGCGATTGAGTAGAACCTAAGACCTCTGCCTTCGTAGCCGGTTCCACTCCCGTTAAGCTATCGCCGTTTATAAGGCTAAGTGGCCTGAATGTCAGAGACATTTGCATTTATTGATTACGTAATGCTATTTGCAATTGGCAACGCTTACGCAACTGGCAACTGACAAACAATTGCTCTGTCTTATAGACTAATATTTATATAGCAAAAATTCACAAAATCATGATAATTTATACGAAGACCTGTTCTCAGAATTTTTAATAAGGTCAAATAAGTTCTCATGCAGTTGGTGTTTTGACGCCATTTCGGTTTGATTAAAGATATTTTTAGAATACTGACAGCTTCCGTGGCGCAGTGGATGAGTCAGATTTGGAACTGATGCCGCCGGTGCGATTTCTTTACTGAGACAAATGGGTGATACGAAAAAGTACGGATCTTCGTGTTTTTTGATGGTTATATACAAGAATTTACTTGGGTTAATACTATATCTGTAAAAGTTGGGTACTTGGAGTGTAACCAATGTGCCACGGGAACAAGAATGCAGGAGTTTTGTCACAACCAGAAGAACATGTTCTAGAATAATAAAAAAAAACAATTATTACATTGTAAAAAAATAGATTTAAAGTTAATCTTTATATAGCTCACATATCAAATAACTATCATACTGTATGCAATCAAATGAATATTGCGTACCTCAAAATTAAGAATACACCTACTGGATAATTGTCTAGAACAGACTTGATACTTGTTTCTTATTATTTAATACTGTTACTCAAAGTTACCCAACTTCGCAAAACGCCTCAGGCATCTTTCTAATTACATGAAAATTAAAACTTTTGAAGCGAACTTTATGCAATAATTAATATTTAACTTTACTAAACATTTTCGAGGAAGTCTGGAGCTTTTAGCAATTTTGCTATTTAATAGTCAAAAAAATAATTATAATCCATTCTCTTTTATGCCCAAAGGTATCAATTTTGTTTATGGTAGAGTCTCACATCTATGCACAAAACTGTCTGCAGCATAAAAGGGCTGGTTCAATCAGAATAATAATACAGTCTTACCACATCTTAGTTTAAATACAACCTTTCTTTAGAGATATCGATGAGTGAATTTATTTTAAACTTTATCTTCCCTAAAACTCGGTCGATATTAGGGGAATAAGTTGTTTTAGTGAACTGCCAAGCCCTCCCGTAAGACAAACGTAGAATCCGCAAATATTTGTACCAAGTTCGGTTGTTGCGGGAATAACAAGGCAAACATAGTTAGGTATCTTTATGAGGATCCCGAAGTATCTGACTGTGGCGTGATTATATTAAATTTATATAACGCTATGGAGACCGTACTATAATCGATATATTTATTTAAATCAATATCAGAAAACAACATTCACAGATACATTAACCAACGAACTTCCCAAACCGACCGCTGAGTCATCATTGAGTCACTTGCCACCAGCCAGCGTAATGTGACACGCCCTGCCCCTTCGCACACCTATAAACTAAAGGCGCGAGGCGAAATGAATTGAATTGCAAGTGTCTGAATAAAATGGACACGTCTCACGCACGTCTACACGGCTGAAGGCGACCTTAAAGAAACCATGATTGTTTGACACAGTTCGGAATTTGAATTCACGCGGTGCATTTAGAAAGTGTTTCGGAATGACTATGCTTTGACAGGTCGGCGTTCGGTTTTCAAATCTTGTTGACATTCTCAAATGGAAGAAAGATTTTTAATTTTGGAACAATGATTATTATGGATTATTGAAGGAACATCGGAAATCTTATTAATCATTCGAAATATCTCAAGCTATTTATAGCTATTATATTACATCAAGCTATTTTTGTTTGCGATAGTAACTATACTATTCGTCCTCCATCCTTTGATGTGATATGGTCTAGGAACATATCGCATAGATTTAATATTAACGTTATTTATCAAATTAAAATCACCCAGATTTCGCCGTATGTTCTACTCAGGACATGTTTAATATTCTACAAAGATTTATTATTAATAAATGCTAGTTAATTACCATGTTCTAGCCATTTGTAAAGTCTAGGCTGACCTTACGTGTTCTAAACCTATCGTGATAATGTACAGTTCTCGTAGAGGTCGTATCGCCAGTTCAATCCGTTTCGCTTTATTTCAAAATGTTTTTGCATTAAGAAATTTTGAATATATTTCTCCTGTTATTTTTACAATGAATTACATTATTTTGTGTTTTGTTTCAGGTAATACAAATTCCTGATTTAATTTCAAAATACCGGTAAGAATATCTAAGAATAATCCAGCAAGAAACAAGATGGTATTTATGCGGACCTTACCAACCTGTATTGAATGTCAGATGTCGAGTAATATCTATAATCCCATTCTGAAGCCACTTTTTCAAAATTCTTATCGTACACCTACAAAAATAATTATTGTTTACTTACTATTATCTATATCATGTTTGTAAGTCATGGTGCTGGATGGTGTTGCTACTGTTTATAGGTGGTCGTATCGCTTACCATCAGGCGAACGGCAAGCTCGTCTCGTCATTCAATGCAATACAAAAATAAATAGTACTTAAAAGCGAAAGGTCACTCACTCACACATTCATCACGAAATCCCAGAAACTATAAGTGCTAGGAGTCTCAAATTTTACATAGGGGTTACTTTTAGGACGTAAGTGCTCACTAAGACGGTATTTTGCGAAATTCATCCCCTAAGGGGATAAAAAAGGGTAGCAAAGTTTGTATGCGATAAACTCAAAAACTACCGAATGGATTTCGATCAAATTTGGTATGGAGATAATTCTAGACCCTGAAAAGGTTTTAAACTACTATTTATCCCGAGAAAATGTGCCGCGGGACTTTTATCCAGGAAGAAGTCTTTCGTGCGCGTGAAGCTGCGGGCAAAAGCTAGCTAATAATAATATTATAGCTTTACTTACAGTTGTAAATAAATAAGCAACGAGTTACTTTAAAGGGATTTTTGTATAGACCAAATTCGTGTAAAAACCTTCTCCAAAGTACACCATCATTCTATCCTTTGCGACGCTTGTCCAACGTTTTACGTGTTATCACTACACAAATTCCAACCTAGTTACGAAAAAACTTAAAAAGCATAAAAAAACAAAAATGGCCGCCAACAGCCAACAACATCAAAATTCTCGACAGTTTTTTACACACACGTACGCGGCCAACTTCAAAAGGTTTTCAACAAAGAGACTGCATACTTTTACTAACAGAAATATTCGGAGAGCGTTAATGTTATCCAACAAAAAAGTAACATCCCTATTCTAAACAATAGGAATGAACTTTCCCTTATAGGAATTTGCTAACAACATCCGCGCTTTATTGGATCCCGGAAGAGTTTCCCGGGACTGCGGATAGTTTCCCGGGATGTGTTCCCGGATATTTGTCGAAGTTATTACCCGCATAAAATGAATATTATAATAGGAAATCGGGCAAAGGGGCTTAAGTTGGGATTGATTTGGGAGAAATGTTTCTTATGTGAATGGAATATGAAAGTAGCTGTTTTTTTGATAGGATGAGAAATGGATATAGAAATTGGCGCATCTTTACTTTTCCGTGTAATAAATACATGAGCGAATTTGGAAACCAGATTCAAAAGATGGTCAATGCAACAAACCAGTTCATTACTTAAAAACAGACTAACATAAAAATATTTCCTGATATTAACTAATAAAATATAAAGTTTATCCCGGGAATCAAACCCTAACTATGCTCTTTGTATCCTACACTTATATAACCATTCACTTTCCCTATCCATTAATAACAAAGGCAGAAAGGTTACCCTGTGTAGATAGAAGCGCTTAAATGCCAGCCATTTATTCAGTCACGTTGCCGAGAATCGAACCCGCGCATCCGACAGCGATAGCATTTAAGATTGTAGCTCACCTTCGTTAAATGTAAGGTAGAGTGCATAATTGTTAGGTATTTTAATGGTTATAATTTTAATTCTAAATAGTGTTCTGTAATTGAAATAATCGTCTAATTGGTTTATGTCAGTACGTGTTTAAACTTTTTATAGTATTTTAAAAGCAAAAAAATATTGAATACTTAGATTATTTTTCACAGAGTCAAATAAATCTTTTATACAAATTGAATAGTTACGAGTTCTGCTATTAAAACTGTAAAATATTTGAAAACAGAAATTAATGTCGATATTTTTTATCTATCATTTATATTTCAAATTCAGAACAATTTTCGATAAAATTACCATACATTTTTAATTTGTTATTGAAACGAAAACTAGTATAGCGCTATTTCTATAGAGAAAAATAAAACTGGCCATCAAAATTCAATTTAAATAAAACCTAATTTGACATTCCAAATCACGGATACGAAATGCGAATAATTAGATAAGAGAACATTATAGTTGTAAATTGGTATTTATCTACGCGGAAATCTTTGCCAGGTTATTAAGAGAAAATTATGTGCGAAGTAATATGATATAGACTACCTCATCTCTCGGTTTTACTACGAGAGTATTTTTTTTTATCTCTATAGAGATAAAAGCCAATCTGCGTTGCAGAAAAAAAAATCGCTATTAAACAGCACTTGTCAGTCCAGACTACAATGTATAATATTATTCTCTGATAACAATGTTCTTCCGGCCGGAACGAGCAGTGCTTTCACACTGCTTAGAAGAAGAAATAGACAATGCGGAGAAACCTATTCAGACGATCTCTATCATATGAAAGGCTCTACATGGACTTTTTGAAATCTTCTATAGATTTACAGTACTTTTCTGACCTTAATTGCTAAGGTATTTTATAGGTCTTTCCTTACAATTTTTAAGTTAAAAGCAAAATGTTTATATATGTATGAAGACTAAAAGATTTTAGGACTATTTCCAATTTTTATCTTGTCAGATAAATATTTAAATGCTAGAGCTTTGAGATTTTACATAATATAAATTGCACCTGATATTTATTTATAGACTTTTTATGCTTCTGGGGAGGTCAATATATTTTAGGTCATTAAATTTTCCGAAATGTTTATTGCAAAGGCCGGCAAGCAAGCAATTCGGTCACAAATATTTAAAAAAACTTAAGGTTTCGTAGTATACTGGCCCACTGCTAGGCATAATGATGTTACTGAGAGATTTTAGATATTTATTTTATCATGTTGTTCTAATGACGGATAATAGACTTCCTATACCTTCAAAATTATAACCCAAACTTATACAGGTCTTAACGATGGTTTACTTTATTGTTAAACTAAATCGCACCTTATAAATATGGAATGTCATTTACGCAGTGTATTTTCACAGATCGACAATTGCTCATCGCATTACCAACGATATTATCTCGTTGACCCTAACAATTATGGTCGTGCGCCAATAATAAGATTCCGGATCGCCCCTCTGGCCCAAACAGGGACTCATTTGGAATTCAGGTTATATAATTTTCACAAATCTTAAGCTTTTGTATGCGATTACGTTCGCTTAATTACGAAAATGTAAATTATAACCTCCAAAAACCTTCAATAAAAACACCTTTCAGGTTTTTAGGTTTGTTGGCCCCATATTAACCTCGAAGTGGTTGAATTTCGGAAAATATACGAAGTTTCTAGTTGACTCCTAATTTACACCATCCCCCATGGTGCACCGTGAAGCCACGGGTCTGATACATACTAAGACAAACACCAAATCCCCATATCTTTGTACAAGGTCTATGTTCTCGAGAAGTCCCCTATAGTTGATACCTCACTCAAAACTTCAATTGAATACAATTCTAATAGCCAATCGCCGTCCTCTGTTGAATGTAGGCCATCTCAAGTGAGCGCCAGCCATCCTAACTTAAGATTGTCTCAGCATAAAAGATCCCATAAAAAAGATAAATAAATAATGATGTCTTCCTAGCCGATTTCGGCCACGGCGACTGTTAATACACTGGACAGGCCTTTTTTTTTTCACTTGGGGTCGGCAGTCCACATAACGACTCTCTGTCGGGTGTATTAAGATTCCAAAATGAGACGGTCACTGTGATTTTGGTAATGAATGGCGCCTTGAATGTCGCATTGTGTGTAAATAATGACGTCATTTTGATTGAGTAGCTCAGTATGACATAACCCTCAAGTCTTTCGTATGCGTGACATTGTCTGGGTTTGTATCATCGCTTTGTCTATTTCTGACGCCGAGCTGTGTATAAGCATTGGGCCACGGTTTAGTTATTAGTAAATTGTAGTTACCATAACATAAACCCAAAAAAATATTTTATATTTCTGTCTCTGAAATAAATACTAAAATAGCAAACTTTTCAAAATGTACGCTATCTAGGAGGACTACGATTGAAAGGTATAATTTTCAAAATTTGTTAGGCGTAAGCTCTGAAATTACTAGAGCACTATAAAAGTGATTCTTAATAATCCTTCACTAATTTAAAGCTTCATTATTATTTTTAATTTGATTAGTTTATTCATAAAACAGTTTGCGCGAAACACGTTAATTAATTAATCAAAGCGTCTGCACTCGAGCTACTTTTTTTAAAATGACGTGTCATTCCTGGAACGGTAAAAATAGGGTGTCTAAATGACCTGACTGCTCATTAGAGTGCGGCTTTAGGGTTGGGGCGTTTTAGGGTTAGGGTGCCTAAGATCGATAGACTGTCGAGTTTGTCTATAACCCTTGTGACTCATGTAAGAGGGGGTTAAGTTTTTGTTTGACGGGCCTTTTCGGCACTTTGTCTTTTGTCGATTCGGGTTTTATGTTATTGGTTGGTCTTGGAATCTTATTTAATACTATCGACCCTGGCTTCACCTGGGTAGCAGAACATTTGTGCTTACATTGAGTCATTCAAAATATTAATGATTTACACATAAACCTTCCTTGAATCACTCGGTCCATTGTTGGAGACCGTATGAAAATCCGTTCTGTAGTTTCTGAGTTTATCACGTTCAGACAGATAGACGCGGTGGGGGACGTTGTTTTTATATATGTGAGAATAATAGAATTTTAATTTGTAAATGCTATTACAAATGGGTGACATACAGGGGTTTTTAATTTACAAATTTTTATTCACGACCTCTCTCGAAACGATGAAATCAAACTAAAATATTTTTTATCTGATTTATAACAAAAATGCTTTCTTATAGTAGAGTATCCGTTCACTAATTCCATAGAATACCCACTTAATAATAATGTTACAAAACACCACTATTTCACGCAGTCGGATCATCTTCCATTGACAAGCAAACATTTACGCCCATACAAAATGTTCAGGACGTAATTTGCCGCCGCGACGCTGGCTTAAAATTAGATTTGCCAAGATTCAAGCGCCGTGCGTCACAGCGCGGACATATAGTAACGACATGCTAACTTGCTTACACTGAGGGATATACAGGACAGTGGGGCTTAATTTTTTAAAAATTAGTACCAATATGGTGAAAAATTGGTACCAATATGGTGAATATGTTGAAACTGCATCATTGTGCGAACAATGCTCAATATCGTGTCCACTTTTATGTAAATTGTATTCTCATGTAAGTGACTGTAGTCTTTTTGAGAATACATTAAACATATTTTTTTTTATTATTAATGACTTACCAATTGGTAATAATTATTCATAAAAAAATCAAAATAAGTAAAAGATAGCCTTGTTGGGAATGTAATGATCTGCTGGGACAATTTCCGGAGGTTCAAAACCCAAGGTACACACCTCTGATTTTTCGAAGTTACGTGTGTATTGTTTATCAATTATCGTTCGCTTTAATGGTGAAGGAAAACATCGTGACGAAAACTACATATCTGAGAATTCTCCATAAGAGTTTCGAGGGTATGTGAAGTCTGCCAACCCGCACTAGGCCAGCGTGGTGGACTAAGGCCTAACCCCTCTCAGTAGTAGAGGAGGCCCATGCTCAGCAGTGGGCAGTATATGATACAGCGCTGATTGCATTGCATTGCATTCACAAAAATATTGTGTCTTCACAGAGAGGTGTCAGAAGGGGTTCTGCTATTTGGCACCTAGTTCAGCCCCTAAATGCAGTAGGGGTGTAACATGTTAATGACCAGCCACGTTTTATTAAAAGTTTGTAAAGGGATAAAGTCGTGATTAGTGGTTTCTCGGAGAAGTTCGACGTCAGACAGGTTGCAAGCTGTAGAAAGACAATTTGTTTCTTCAGTATCGTGGTGACGTCTGTTATGTTTTATCTGACGTGTTCGGGTCTCAATCATCATCATCTTTAACCACATAAAGTTCACTCATGAATATAGGCCTCCCCTAAAGATGTCCAGACGGACCTATCAAAAGTATTATCTCGTAAAAAAAGTACGAGTTATATCGAGCGAAGCTCTCACGCAAGCAAAGAGCTCGTCTCTCCTTTCACTTTTAAAAAATTACCCCACAGTATTGCTTCAGAAGATAAAATCATTGAATCAGTTCAGTTGTTTTAAAACCGAGACAAAGCATTACGTCAGGCTTCTCAATAGTGTTATTGTTTTATGAAGTAATTATTGGTAATTGTTTGTTTATCTTCAATCTAGTACGTTTCGTTAATTGTTCTATGATTCATAACGACCTAGGTTTGTATCAAATAATAATGTTGTAAGACCTGAAGTAGATTTTTGATAAAATACTTTTGCTTGCACTATTTTAAATTTGTTCTTGTGTTAAAATAAGTCAATCTAGCTTCCTCTTAGTATAATAATATTCAGAATCAGATCAGTTCCAGAGATTTTTTTCTTCCACAACAACAGTATGGATATGCTATAGACATTAATTGTCTACAGGATGCATAGGCATTGTCCCAAAGAAAACCAGTTAAATTGTCACATGTCCTAGAATTGCTTTCTATTTACTTTACGTTAACAATTAATGCAGGTTTAATTCCTTTCGCACTGTGGATATTTCTACCTTGAATTTTATCTTTGGGAGAAAAAGATCGGATCGGGCTAATACGATCAATCAGATCGATGTAAAATACAATAATAGATAGTTATCCCATATATTTTTATACTTTTTGCGTAACCTACCATAGACAATTCCATTTACGTCACTAGCCTCACAACCCTAATTGACAGAAAATGACGTATGACAGGCGGTAACCATATTAAACGCCGGCGGAGATTTCAATGTCCAACGTAATTTACAAAATTTAATATGAAACGGGTTTCATTCAATTTCGTGGACGGGTTATTTTTGCGTAGGGTTTTGGGTCGCTGTTGGCTTATGGATGAAAATGGAGACTTGATTTTGTTCCTAGAAGATGTAAAACTGTCAAATATGTAACGTTATGAAAAAACTCATACATCATACGCATCAAACACATTAAACAGTTAATTTTAGAACTCTTTGATACGAATACATGTAGCGATGTTTAAAATATCATGGTGGACAAGCAAGACCTTTTTTGTCACTGCTGCAAACTGTGTACAAAGATGTCCGCTTTTTGTATGGGTGCTGGGCCTCAAAATATAACCGGACTCAAACTGTAGCGATATTAAAGGGGCAAAATATGGAACTTGGATCCATTAAAAAATATTTTTAGATCCATCCATTCATAACTAACTTTTTTAAAAATGTTCATAATAAGTGTAGTTTTTAAGCAAAATAAAATTACATAAATCTCAAAATTGGAGGTCTTTTAAAATTAAAAGATTTATTGTAAAAGGCTAGTTCTTAGTAGTTCTATTCAAATATATATAAACTGTTTGAATTTTAGGCCTGTTTGTGGTCATGTTCTTTTAAAAAGTTATGGTCCCATCAAGTTTTATTTGTCAAGATTAGGAGTGGGCTGAGATTGTTTTTGTTATTAATCTGGTTTAGAACGAAAATGTTGTGTTACTTTTTACAACACGGAAATTAAGCCGCGACCTCATTCTGAGTATTCTCTTGCTTTTAATGATTTGCAGTTTGACAATAATTTGATTAACAACAACTGCTAAGTTTATAATATAAATATTTCTTTTCTTAAAAAGATTAAAATATAGTTTGATGTTAAAGGCTGGCTGATATCAGAGCTTAAATTAAATAAATGATGCGGTTGATTGTGCCAATTGAGTCACCAATAAAGTTTCCTGCATGTTTTTTTTATACTGCACAACTACACGATTTATGAACAGTAGCTCTACCACCTAGAAAGAATTACCAAACTCTACACGCCACAGAAATCCTGATAATACCACCCAGAACCTTGGGTTACTAATATCCTTAAACTACACTCGTCATGACGATCTACTAGCTCATCTTGTCAAAATAGATGAACATAAAACATATCCGTTCAAATAAGGTCAAATGGCGGTTGAACTGAATTCTTTATGTCCATACATATTTATTTATAATTATTCCCATCGGATATGCAGTAGACATATTATCATTCTAAAGGTTTTTTACATTTTTTTGCTTGTATCTAATGCTTGTATCTTATTATTTTAATTGAAGTACGACTTGTTTTTAACTTCCATTGGCGCCTGTTATGTGTATGTTATTGCGTCTTTATAATTGTTAAATTGTTAACATACATCTCATGAAGAATAGGTATATGTTTAGAGTACATGGTTAGCCGAGTTTAATTCCATCCCAGTTGATAGAGGCATATAGTTACAATATGCAATTTTGCTTATTCTTGTATTTTTATAGAAAACCTTAAAGCCGGAATTCAAAATTCTAACCTTAGTGCTGGGATCTGGTCAAAATAATTTGTAAATTTATTAATTATAATCGATTTATATCTTAAAATTGTGTATGGCGTGTCAGCACATTTAAAGAAAAGCAATTAAAAAGAAAGGGGGGTGACTGAAGACGCGTTATATAACACAAATCAGTCTTATTTAGAATTCTTTTCTGTCTGTCTGTCCGTCTTTCTGTCGTTTTTACTGCGAAACTAATGAACGGATTGTCATGTAGTTTTCACAGGTGGACAGAATATTATTTAGAGCAGACTATAGGCATTGTTTCATTAAAATCGAAAATCGGAATAAAAAAATATCATCATTTTAGGATATTGATGATTTACTTTAAACTTTATAGGCTCAGATAGATCTATGTCCACGCGGGCAAAGTTGTGGACACTAGTAATAAATAAATAATAATAACAAGTTGCCTCGAGTGATAAGATCGGCAATTGTACTTTATAAGTGAATATTATACTATGCTTTTCCTGATGTACAGTCAGCAGCATAAGTAGCTGAACAAATTCAAAATTTCAAATTGCCTACATACTTTTTTGTTCTTACTAATCTTTTTTTTTTCTCTTCACAAAAATAAAATAAAAGAGATTTACTTCACTTCAAACGAAGAAAAAAATGATTTAGTTTAACTTAACGCATATATAGGCGATTTGAAATTTTGATTTTGTACAGATATTTATGCTGCTGACTATACATGTGTGCAATAAAGTGCTATACAAATACAATATCTTTCGGTCTACTGGCCATTACGGAACTTAAAATGTAATGTGTCGAGATGACGATGTAGATCAGAGAGCTTTGTAATTTAAAGGCTGGTATTACCTTAGACAATATATAATGGACGCGGCTTGTATGATATTTCCTTTCTTCCAAATAAGAGCAAATGCTCATTCACATATTTATAAAAAACTGTTGTGGTGTGCGTGAAACAGTTTATTTTTAACCGACTTCACAAAAAAGAGGTTCTGTATTCGACCCGTATGTATGTCAGTTTGTATGGACGCGTCTTTCTCAAAAACTACTGATCTGATTTGGATGGGGTTTTCGTTATTCAAATTTATATTTTTCAAGGAAGGTTTTAGTATATAATTTATTAGGATCTGATGAAGATCTTCGGAGATAGACAATAAAACTCTTCAATAACTAACAGCAGATGATCTGCGAATGCTGCAATCGTATAACTATGATGTATTGTGTACACCATTCCATAATTAAATAACTAAAAAGCAAACATTTTTTTTTTTAATAAAACTGACTTCAAAACCACTACAAACCAACAAAATAATTTAAATTTATTATGTGTGCGTTCATAATGATAAAAAACGGTATGGAATTTGTGTTGGCGCGTCCTTTTCAGATTATCTAAGAGTTAATAAAGCAATCGTGACGCTTACCAACAGTCGACTCGTCACATTCAGTGAAAAAAATGATATAAGAATACAGTTTGCTTCAAGTGAACACTTCGTCACGTTTTCACACTTCATTCGACTTATGGAGTTTCGATTTATCTTGAATGAGTTTTTCGCGTTTTATTAGAACTTTGATGCGCTTGGGAGGAGTGCGTTTTGTGGTATTAAATAACAATTAATCTTTAGTCCCTGCTTAAAGCTAAATTTGAGGCCTCTACCAGTGTCACCAGGCATTAAGAGACCCAATAGCTAATGTCCCAGACTGAGAGGTGCAGCACCAAAGCTTTTAGTTCAAATCTTTGACTAGGGCTGTTACGCTTTCAAAATGTATGTAGCTCTCGTATTCTCATTTTCAAGAGAATAAAATATATTTTATGTATAAAATAATTATTCATGATTTCGTAAATTTCAACTGAACTCGAAGACTTGAGTCAGCCTACTTATCTGTACTTCGCAGAATGTTCGCGTAATATTTCGGCAGAAATGAAACTTCGTGACAAATATTTGTTCAAAGTTTGATAAAATAGCGTGGTAATGTTTTCCGTTGAATTTTAGAACAAATGGAGCTACTAACTAATCTATAATTATAAGAAACAAAGGTTAGTCGATGATTTCTCTGGTGTCATATCACTTATCATTGACTGCCTCGGTGGCGTAGTTGTATTGCGTACGCGTTACGAGTACGATTTGCGCGCTGAGGTCCTAGGTTCCAAATCAAGTCGAGCAAAAAAAAGCATTATAATTGGGTTTTTCCATCTTAAAAATTACTCAGTCGCAGCTCGGAGTCCGGAAGTTGGCTGTGTGATACCCCCGTGCCTCGGAAAGCACGTAAAGCCGTTGGTCCTGCGCCTGATCTCTCTCCGGTCATGTCGGATTTCCGTCTCACCCGTCTATGAGAGTGAAGGAATATCTCCTGCGTACCTGGCTGATCTCCGTTGAGATTGGCCACCATGGCCGAAACTGTCTAGGGGGATTACATTGGGTCCTGTTATTTGCTTCGATTTCTATAAAAATATACTCTAAAATCTTTTGGTTACGATGCTTGCAATAACCAAAAGATCTTGAAAGTAAAATAGTAATACATTTAATGCTAAAGTATTATTTATTGAGCTTCCTAGCGAGGGATCAAGATTAATGCTTTCTTTTTAAATATTAACAGCCTTTTCCTTTGTCTCTTACTTTTATTGTAGGTAAATTGTAACAAATTGCATTTTCTGATATAAAATTCCCCCTCAACCATAAAAATGCTTTCTCAACAATTACGTTTTTTTTTCGAGACAATTTCCGACGTTCTCGGACCGAATCGGAAGTTGTTATTTTTACTATAACATTTGAATTGCAACTTGCAGGGGGCGCCGGATTCGATTATCGATTGTCGGCTCCTTATTTAAAAAATATCGGTTTTAGAGATTCGTCTCTATTTATGATGTAGATAAAAGTATTTTTACAAGGAACTTCAATATTTGGCTGGAATAGAGATAAAAGGATGCGATAGTGTCTTATATTAAAGCAATAGCGGATAAAGCCAATGAAATTTAAAAATGTATATACCATTTGTGACACCATGCTAGTTAGTACCCATTAGTACTACGAGATACTAACATCATATTTTGAAGGGCAGTAGGTAATCCTGATAAATGTCTGCAAACTTCTATAAAACTTATATCCTTATTCCATTTTCTTCTCAGCTTCATGATAAAGTAATCCTGATATAAGAACTGCTGTTTACCACACAGCATCCGCAGCCATTGTGAGCTCGTTACTTTTGTTTCTTGTCTGCACTTCGAAAATAAACAATTGTATCGGATGTGGTGCAGTTTGATACATAAGAGGCAGGCGAGTGATAGTGCAGATTATTATTTTTAAAGATCGCAGCCACAATTTTTGGTACGGCTACGGCTCAAGTTCTTTGCTAGATAGTTTTTAAAAGAAAGCAACTAACTTGATAAACAAACAATAATTTAGTAAGTTTTCAAACTGAACAACTTAATTTTTCTTTTACTTAGTTCCACTGCAAAATCGCTGAAATATATCGATATTTTCGGAGATTATAAACAAAAAAAAAATACTCTGCATAATCCATCTTCCACTACAAAGACACTGAAAAAATCACGCTAGTTCCAAAGTATTAAAACACAAAGTCAATCAAAAAAATCTACTCAAAATCCATTTCCATGCTACTGGTGTCGTCAAAAGGTGATCATAATGACCTTTAAATAGACAACACAATATATAACAAAAGTGACAGAATACGTGACTAGCCTAATGAGGAATAATAAAGTTCATCCCATTGAAATATATTCAACTGCATACAATTGGCCATAAATAAAATTTATACAATGGATGACAGCATACCATCTTTAAATTCCCAAACGAATTGACAATAAACTTGAAATAGAAATGTATTCCGTTGCAAGTTGCATATAAATTGCAGTCACGTCTGCAAAATTGCAATAAAACACTCACGAGGGAAGGGATTGTAGTATTTTACAACTGTATGTGTTGTGTATGAAGTCACTCTGGATTTCTTAGAAAAAACACGTGCTTAAATGTCACGTTTAGTTCCTTTTACAACTAAATGTTGTGACTAGCAATCTGTTTGCTGTCGTTGGTGTAACGCATGCTTATAAACCGTAGCAAGACCATATCTTCGAAATGAATGCAATTCAAACAGACCTGCATAATTGTTCTACTGTCGGGGTATCATCTTTCGTTATTCGACAATCCATCTGAACCCAACTCCGATCACCATCAGGTGCAGTGGGGTCACTTTGGTAAACCCGAATAAAATGCATGTCACTGCACTGCAGTCGTCACGGTGGGACATTACATGGATTCAATTCCACTACGATATCAAACTCAGTATAATACTAATTGCCCAGCTAGCATGATAAAACTTGAAGGCGAACTATTGAACTGTTACGTGAAAGTTCTCTCCCGGGATAAATTCTTATTATGCAGACTCTTCAGGTCGCGAGTGAATCGGTGTCTTCTGGGCAAGCGTGCTTCACCTTAGGCCGCATCATCGCTTAACATCAGGCGGATAGCGGACAAACGCGAGCCCATTCAGAAAAAAAAAGAATAAAAAAAAACTATTCCGAGGCAACAAATAGCCTTTATACCGTCTGCGTCAAAGTTCCGGAATAAAAGTTTTACTAAAACAATTTTTCTAAAATGGAAACTTACGTTTTTATGTCTAGGGTCCACTTCATTTTAATCTAGTGGACTTAATTTTAATCTATTTAGTGATTTATGCGTTTATTTGCAACAAACCTTCATTGGTGTTCGTAACATGTTTGAACTTGATTATTTATGGGTGGAGATATTTTGTAATTAGCAAATTAAGTCACTGCGTAATTTTATATTGTATTAGATATATTATTAATTTGCCTTCCTAAAATTAATTACCTATATTAAACAAAAAATATACAGACTTTTATTATATTTACAGTATTATTTGTATTTCTCCTTTTATGATAAATAAATATCCTTTACAAATAAGAATACTTGAAATACTCTGGAGTCTTGATGAACTTTGTTCTAATTATTAATTAAGGCTTTATAATGAGGTTCTTTGAAAGTGTTTACGCTTACTAGGGTAAACCACTTTTATTCGCTGTTGAATTTTACTTTATATTAAATAAAGGTAGGTTTTGTTTACAAATGCTTATTGTAAGCTTAATTAACAGTAGATAAAAAATAAGTATTTTTTTAAATATCTATGTGACTACGTAGTAATTTGTAAGGCGTCCATCGATATAAATTATTCTATTGTGTTATAGAATGATCTCAAATATAAACCCTTAAGTCTAAAAGGGTTAGTCAGAGGTGCAAATATGGCACCTATAATAATTTGCCGAGTTTATTCACGTGAAATTAAGAGGGGCATAAATATATCGAACAAAATTCCAATCCCGGTTAATCTCCAGGTGTTTTTTTTTCCAAAATACTCATATAAATTTAAATATAACAAGGCATCAAACCCAGACCTACACAACTAGCCTTAATACAAACCTCATTGGTAATAAAAAAAAGAGAAGATACAGAAAGAACACTCAGCGCTTCACCATGACCCAATTGAACGCTGTCGCGCGTCACTTGTGTCCGCTCCCGATAGTATCAGTTCCGTCGTGGAGCTGATGTTCTTTGTTAGCTGTTGTACGCTTTGTTGTTCTCTTGTTCGGAATCGCGACATTAAGTGCTTATTACCCGACTGCGAAAGAAGGAGGGTTATGTTTTTCGTGTGTATGTATGTATGTATGTATGTTTGTATATTTCTTTGGCACGCCCTACAGCCTAAACGGCTTGTCGTATTTTTATGTGAGTGGTGTCAATAGATTCGTCTTGGCAGTGAGAGTGACACTGGGTACATCAAAATAAAAAATAAACAAAAATAAGGATTATTGGCGGCAAAAAGTGATCTCGAAAAAAAATGTTTTCAAAATACATCGAGTATGATATATAGGCATATATATAGGCATCTGCTCACTCCGAGATTTTGTTATTCTACCTATATCACCAACCAAATTATGAGAAGTGAGCGTGTTATGCCTCCGACAGCGTTTGTGAACACTGTCAACTAAGATTATTCAAAACCAAAACAAAATATTCAAATTAAAATCTTGTTTCTATCTTTTCAGTTCTTCAATGAATTTAATAAAGATGGCAGATACTGACGCAGTCGGGTTTTTTGTTTATCTTAATTATTTGTCTATAAGAAGGGCCCATGAATTTCTTTGTCACGCATAACTTACTTTCAGCTACACAATAATATTCAAAGAGTTAAAGTTTAAAGTTTATGAGTACTTATGTAGGATTTTGGACCGATATAAAAAAATGTATCTCTTTCCATGAGGGTCATAATTTTATTATAAAAGTGATAAGTAGGTGCCATGGTTGGACCACTGCCAGCCACGTCGATAATAAAGGCGTGATGTCTGTTTGTTTCTTTGTTTGTTTTTACTTTTATTCTAAAAGAGAATCACGCAATCAAAAGCTATGCGTTAATAAATTTAAAAATAGTATTTTTGTGATCAAGTCTGGATACATGTCAAGCCATCTTAAATTAATTCGCATGTAGGTCAAGGAGACACTTGCGATGCACGAAGAACAATGCGTCATTATTTGAACAAGTGATAGCATTCACTATGATAACAACTCTACGAACCATCACACAATATTTTTGACTTAACACCATCTTATAATATCTTTTGATTATAAGTAGCTCCACCTAGGGCCCAGTGGCAACTATTTAATTATTATAGTCTGGTTGGAGCCTTATTTGAATCGACAAACACATAAACAGCATAACTATTTTCGTACTTTACATCATACTACGTAAACGATATGTGTGTTCAGCGTAATGTTGCGCGCGTCAGTTTTTCATGCGTTTCAGGACACGCGTCATTTGCTCTTTTGATTGATTGGCTCGTAATTTGGGCTCCATTGACTGTTAGCCAATGTAACTTATGGCCCGAACACTAATTATCAAATTTAAGGCTTGTGGGGTTCACTGAGGAATTCAATCAATCAATCAGCCTGTCGCCGTCCACTACTGAACGTAGGCCTCCCCAAGTGAGCGCCAACCATCCCGGTCTTGAGCAGTCCGCATCTATCTGCTACCTGCCGCCTTTTTCAATTCGTCAGTCCATCGTGCAGCAAGGCGTCCTGAGGAATTCATAAAAATAATTGACAGAGATGTAAAATTTATATTGGGTTCTTTTGCTCATAAGTCCGGAGTCTGAAATTTACGCCTTATATGCCGATAGTATATTAAATCGTGAAATGGAAAAAAGTGCACTAGTTTGTATGTGTGAAAGATAGGTCAAATCGTGGAATAAAATATAAGCTACCTTCTCTACACTGTCTACTTTTTATTGGAATTGTGCACAGAGCGACCTTTATTCCGACAAAAGACAATCGCGGGTGGAGCCGCAAGCATGTCTAGTCAATCTAGTCCATATAAAAGAATAAACTTCCGAGAACTGACCCTACGTTTCTTGGATGAGATATACCTTCTATATTTGTTATTACCAAGCTTCGTGAATACTTCTCAAACTCCGCTTGATGTGTCTAAATCTGCTTACGAGTGTATTAACGTGTGTTTTAAATATAGAAACACTTCTATTCTTCGTTTTCCACCTGTCTCAAGACTTAATGACTTACTGCTGTCTATTCCCGACTGTCCTGATGTTTTTTCTTTATTGTATATGACTGCCTCGATAGCGTCGTTATAAAGCGGTTCGACTGCCATATTTAGTTCATGGGTTGGCTGGTTCACTCTTCGGGTCGGGTTAAAGGGTTTTTTTTTTATTAGCATCAACGGAATCTAAATTTTATGTTTGATATAACGCATGCTCACGCCTTTTATCCCCGAAGGGGTAGGCAGAGGCGCAACTAGTGCACCCACTTTTCGCCAAGCGTATTCCGTCCCATGATGTGATAGGGGGCGAGCCTATCGCCATATCGGGCACAAATTCCAGACTCCGGGCTGATACTGAATAGAAAAATCCAATATCACTTTGCCCGACCCGGGAATCGAACCCGAGACCTCAGCCTTGCAGTCGTACCGTAATACAATTACGCCACCGAGGCAGTCGAGTTTGATATAACGATAGGCATCTAATGCATGATGGGGCGCAATGAATGGCGAATAGTCTGCCTACCCCTTCAGGGATAAAAGGCGTGGGTGTGTGAACATTTTATTTGTACAGAACATAGTCTTTCATCGAATTACAAAATTACACGATTCACTTGAGTTTGTTACGCCACTGTCTGTAACAATGTGACTAAATATGCGAATGGATCACATTTCTCTACATTATAGAGCTGGGATGATCTGATTATGATTTCATTCTTCTCTTGTAATAGAAAGTGAAAATGATCAAGTTCTGATAAATCACTTCACTCATGAAAACTCATAATCGCAACTAGCTATCTGTCTCTTGTACTTGACGTTTCTGGAAAGTAATAGGAATAGGGAGATTAAATAAAATGGGGGAAACCTCACACAATCCCGATTCTTACTTTAACGGTAAAATAAATCATCACAAAGAAAACTTCATATCTAAGAATTCTATGTAAGAATTTAGATGTTATGTAAAACCAGCCAACCACACTAGACCAGCATGGTGGTATAAGGTCTAAACCCTCTCAGTAATAGAGACCCCTGCCCAGCAGTGGGACGGCATACACACACATATATTTTTCCATTCTGCTGGCTGATATTACTGATCTATTGTAGCCAGTTTCATTATGTTTTTTTAATCACTCGACTCTCGTGACGTAATGACTAAGCAATCGCTTGGTGAATAGACACAGACGTTGTTACAACGTTAAACATTACGATTATTGAATTAATGATTGTATGATTGGATGATTACATTTAAATTAATGATAACTTTTTTTTATTTCAGGTAGGTAAGCACGATCATAGTTTTCTTAATATTTAGAAGAATTGGGTAAGTTACACAACATAATGGTGACCGATTTACATAACGAAATTTCATGAAAAATAATAATGAGTATGAGTCTATTCGGCTGTTAAAATTTCGGAGATAATTATTCATAGAATTTTCTAAACCTTTCTAGCAAAACGGAAATTAGTGGCAATAAAGTAGTTAGTGTTAGGAAGAGGCCGTCTCGTCTCTTTTTATAACAAATACTAATATAGTAAAATTATTTTTTTGATTTGGTTCACTTATGAATATTTCAATTTCAATACAATTGAAAACTGATTTCCTAATAATAATTTTATATAGGTTAAATAATGCACTAATCGAAATCCAGATATCCAATATCTAACATTAAACTCTTAGTACGAAAACGATGTCCAAGATAGAACGGATTCAATGACGTTTCCTCCTAACAATGTTTGCCGGAATTTAACGTAAACTTTCTTTGTCAAACGGAATTATTTCAGTTAGGAAGACATATAGTCAAATTTATTTAATTCATATTTAGATCTCAGCTCCTAGAAAAATAGACCTGCAATAAAATTAATATATAATGTTTTCGGTATAAAAATCTATGACATTACGCCTCATAAACATAATCTATGCAAAACATTGATTTTTGCTCCGTTTAACGTGAGAAAATGAAGTAATTTACACATTGTCGCATCAATAATATTGATTATTTTTCCGACCCAAATATCGACCAATAGAATTGCACCATTCGACGTCACGTGGTACAACCTACATGGTATTATACTGACAATTTTTTTTGAATATTTTCTCTGGTCGTTACTATATATTATTGCACCATTCGATATATTATGAAATTCTTATTTGTTGACTGTTCATTTCATCTCATGGTGCAATTCTATTGGCCGACATTTGGGACGGAAAAATAATCCCCCGAATACCACACGAGCTTCAAAATTATCTGGCATTTCCCTCAAGGTTCCCTGCAAACAAATAAAGTCGTCAAGTTTTTCAGGAAAAATCACTCGCGCTTCGCGCTCGTGATTTTTTAACCTAAAAACTCCTTCATTTGTTTGCAACGAACCTATCGGGAAATACCCGATAATTTTGAAGCTCTTGTGGTATTATAAGTGAAAATTCACAACACTTAAAACATAAACATAAGGACCTATTTTCCCAATAAATATCATTAGACTAAACAGAAATATGTTACTGAGTATACGTACTTAGTTCCAAAAGTAAAATTTAAACGAGTAATGGTAACATTCGACGAATATTTCAAATTCGTAGTATCTGCACGTTAAATATGTTGCATAATCGATGTCTGGTACCCGATTGGCCTATTTCATGTATCCCAAAAAAGCCTCAGAGGCCGCTGAACCCTTCAGTCCGCAGCAACGTTTGCAATTCGTCTCGCAATTCAGCCAGTGGGTCGACTGGCATGAATATGAATTGGACAATAAATTGTATATTTTGGTTGCACTCTATTTTCATGCATTTGAATTGGCGAGAGCTATTTGATTTTTAAAGTTTTTTCCTGCTAAATTGCTGCAATTCGATATTTGACTTTTTATTCTGTGTCTTGTAAATAGTTAGGAGACTTTAATGCCATGTTTGTTTACAACGTAAGAGTTGTTGAGAATGCATAATTCCATTAAATTACTTTGTAAATTCCTAGTATACTGATTGAATGACCATTCTATACCTAATATTTAATTTGTGTTTATTAAATTCTGCTTAAAACAACAAACAAAACATTTCATAACTTTTAAACACAGGGCTAGTAATTACTTTCGATGTATGCCTGTTTTAAATAAAAGCCCATTCAACCGTAAACAAAACACGAACACAAAGACAACTTGCAAATAGACGCTAATTCCATTCGGAAGTCAAACAATAAAAATAAACGTTTAATTAATACATTTACATCTATAATATGATACAAAAACATATATATTGCGTGTGTGAAACAAATTAAAAATCGTGTTTTATCTTTTGTCTGCCCCATTATTTATTAGACCACTGTGCTTTAAAAAAGTAAGCGCACATAACTCACTTTGTAATTTTTTTATGTTGTTTTCCACTTCAACCCAATTACGAGCCCAATCACGTCAGGTTTTTGTTACGCATCGGAGCGGTAAAAGCTAGCACTTGCATGTGTTCATTTTGCTTTATTATGTATTAATTAATCAGTATCGAAAATTGATTACGGCTAATGCACAGATCAGGCGTTTGTGTATTGTTGAATTGATTAGACTGGAATAAAATTTTCTAATCGACAAATGAAAGTCTGCGTAGTTGATTTACCACAGAAATATGCTATAGAATGAATGCCTTATTAAATTAATGCAGGTTATGATAAATGGAAATGGTATCGATTATGAAAGTTATTTAGAACCAATCTTTTTCATGATAAATGTATAGTAAGCCCGTTACAATGTAATGTTTACTAAACGCAAACTGAATATTCGCCCCTGAAAATAACAATCATTGTTTTTAACCGATCTTCCTGCTAGTCTAAGTTACAAGTGACACAAAACAAACCTAATAAATAGTTTTGTCCACACGTCTCCTAGTTTAAAAGCAGTACGCGCATGGTCGTTGACATTGAGTATTTGCTAGCACATTGCACCCGGCGCCAAAATTAGCCCGAGACGGCGCGGGCGCAGCCAACGCCGCGTCTGCGTTTGGATTACCACCTTACTCTCTAACTACATGCAATGCACATGACACGTTATCTGGGCCTGTAGTATGAGTATTCCGTTGCCTCTTAACGCTTACTTTCGGGTTTTCGTTAATGTGGAGTGTAATCTTGTGTATCTAAACTATCTGAGTCTTTAACTACATGTATTTCACATTGTATGTTATCGGTGCCTATAGTTTATGTATTCCGCTGCGTTATAATGTTTACTTTTCAATTGTTGTTATGGCATATACAATTGTCTATTACTTTGAATGAATGAATGAAAACACTTTTTTGTACACCACACACAAAACTGCCTCGGTGGCGTAGTTGTATTACGGTGCGACGGCAATGCCGAGGTCTTCGGTTCAATCCCCGGGTCGGGCAAAGTGATATTGGATTGTTCTATTCAGAAAGAAAGATTTTTCGGAGTTTGTAATTTGTGCCCGATATGGCGATAGGCTCACCCCCTATCACATCTTGGGACGAAATACGCAAGCCGAAAATTGGGTGCATTAGTTGCGCCTCTAGCTCCCTCATCGGGGATAAAAGTAGTGAGTGTATGTATGTATGCACACACAAAAAAATATTTTTTTAACATACGTACTGCTATAGCAGGGCTTATCGCTAAAAAGCGATATCTTCAAACAATCCGTACTTATAGTGAGAGAAGTGTAACGCTACTTTTGATTTCAAGGCACCTACTATTTAAGACTTTGTCAGATGTGAGGTATACGTTGAGGACATTAGTATCGAAACAAAATCGATATAAATCTTCAAACATCACTTAATTCTATAGAAAAGCTACGTAGTAAATCTTACAGGTACCAATTACTGCTAATTGGGATTTAGTGCTGACAATTATTGGGAAGGCCCTGTCTCGATCTCGGGACAAAAGGACTCTTGATCCAACACTACTAGAGGTACGAACTGAACTAGAAAATAGCAAAGAAGAAATCAATTTGGAAAATACCGTTACTCAGTTTCATTTCGAAGAACGAATTTATTAGACATTATAGAAATTCAAGGTGTTTATCTTTATTCGTTGTTATATTATTTAAAAGTCTATCTTCTGGATTAAGTTCGGTTCCTTATAAAAAAGTCTGTGATATGACTGTTTACTTTTATACAGTTGAGGCTTAGACACACACACACACACACACACACGCCTTTTATCCCCGAAGGGGTAGGCAGAGGCGCAACTAATGCACCCACTTTCCGCCGTGCGTATTCCGTCCCAAGATGTGATAGGGGCGAGCCTATCGCCTTATCGGGCTCAAATTCCAGACTCCAGGCTGTTGAGGCTTAGAAATAATCGTTTAAGTTATTGTTTCCGTTCTGTACAGAGTTCCTGATAATAGAAATACCAACTACACAGACATCTACTTCATGATCAAGGCTTTTTCATATTTAACAAAGATTTCTAAAGAATTCAAGTTTATAAAGAAATCTTCAAAAAGCTAATGCTTCCATATCATGAATTTAATCATCAATCAACCATCTCCGCAGACCGCATCGTAAAATGCCTAAATCAAAGTCAATGAACCTATTAAGCTACCATTTGAAAGCTAGACAATAGGTTACAGAATGCAAAGAAATTATAAAGATAGTAATAACAGATAATGGGAAAAGAAAGTAAACGGTTTGGTGAAAGGGGCTAAATAGCTGATGGAATTGGAT
Source organism: Sphinx pinastri (assembly GCA_947568825.1). NCBI lineage: Eukaryota > Metazoa > Arthropoda > Insecta > Lepidoptera > Sphingidae > Sphinx > Sphinx pinastri. The sequence goes on from OX387629.1 coordinate 16,421,998, forward strand.
TCGAACTCTGGACTATTGAAGGCTATCTTTAGTGAAAGGTTTTAAGCGTGTGAAATTTCAAAGCTTTAGGTTTTGAGTAGCTCTGAATATTATTATTTTTTGAGACAGTAGAGGTATTTACAATACTGCATGTGGATCTTGACGCGCGCTGGATGTAGATCGTATTTAACAGGTCCGCCTGGAAGTCTTTAGAGGAGACCTATGTTGAGCAGTGTAGGTATTTTCTTTTTTTATGGCATTGAATGACGAGACGACCATGCCGTTCGCCTGATGGTAAGCGATACGACCGCCCATAAACAGTAGTAACACCATACAGCACCTTGAGTTACAAAGTACTGTGTGGCATCCCGCTTCGCTCGTCATCCTGAGACATAAGATGTTAAGTCTCATTATGTAGTAGTAGTTACACAAAAAGTAGGTATTTAAAAATAAAAACGGAATACCAAAATGCTTTCTGAGATTACAAAGATTTCTGTATTTTTTTTAAAGTAATTACTCATTGCCTTACTCATAAACATTCTATACGTCCATTTTAGTTATATAACGTTTTGTCTTGTTTTTTATAGTGACATTTACCGTCAGAGGAAGTGAGACAAAACATATAACTATGAGAGATGTATACAACGTTTATAAGTAAGCTCCTTAGTTTCGAAAATAATTATAAGCAATTACGATTTTTCTTAAATTCTCACCACTTATAAGTCGTATAAAAACATTATTATGTACGCCTTTAACTGTTTAGGGAATTTAGAAGTATGTTTATTAATTTTATTACGCATATACTGGTAGCTTACTTAACAGGTCAATGAATATGTGTTGTAAACTAATTATAGGTTACCACAAATAGATAATGTAAACAAAAACAAAATTTATCGGTTCATACGGTAAGACGCTTTTGGTATTAGTACTACAGAAGAAAGTTTGCAATCAGCCTTGTATTATATACTGCCCACTGCTGAGCACGGGCCTCCTCTACTACTGAGAGGGGTTAAGCCTTAGTGCAACACGCTGGCCTAGTGCGGGTTGCAGACTTCACACACCCTCGAAATTCCTATGGAGAATTCTCAGGTATGTAGATTTCCTCACGATGTTTTCCTTCACCGTTAAAGCGAACGATAATTGATAAACAATACACACATAACTTCGAAAAGTCAGAGGTGTGTGCCTTGGAATTTGAACCTTCGGACAGTCTCGGCAGACCGTTCCACTCCCAACTACGCTATCGTCCACTGTTTATGTGAAGAAAGTTTAGAACAGTAAAAAAATGGTATTATGTTTGCATTAGCTCCATAGTTTGTATTAAAAGTCACACTGATCTATGCTACTAGATTAGAGAGTATGACATTTGCGTTTGGTCGGCTTACGCATTTATGTGACGAATAGCGTTTATCAGTAACGGTTAAATGGGCCCTAAGAGTAGGTTCTAGAATATCTTATTTATAATTTGTAAACTAACAAAGACTTTTCCAAATATAATAACGTTGTTCTAGTTATGTCAGAAATAAGGTGTCATGTCGTTTTTTTTGTTACCACACCACATTATGCAACGTATCAGAAAGAACGCACTATAACAGCATTTGTGTTACCAAGAATGACTGTTAATAGGGTTGTCACAAATAAAAACCTATATTAAATAAAATGCAATAATATACGCGCATTAAAAAAGCTACTGCGAATATTTTGCATTAATTTTGAATCAGAATCAGAATGTTTTCGTTGCTTAAAATGTCGGTCTGAAGCATTGGTCTGAAATTATATTTTTTTTTTTATATGAACTTATTATATTCAGAGTATATACATCAGATGGTATTAAAATCAAGAGCGTTCGAGGGAAATGATCATGATTGGTCAGCTTCGGTTGAATTCCGAACACCTGTCCCCATAATAATATTTAGAACATCATGCTAAAGAAATTATTTTTCATTCCCAGATCAATCAAACAAAATTGTACTGGTTTTACTATTACATAATTTTCCGAGTCTTTCGTCTTTGGATTTTGTGGATGAAGATGCAAAACTGAAATTTTCGGATAATCTATACTAATATTATAAAGCTGAAGAGTTTGTTTGTTTGTTTGAACGCGCTAATCTCAGGAACTATTGGACCGATTTTGAAAATTCTTCACTAATAGGAAGCTACATTACTTCTGAGTGCTATAGGCTACTTTTTATCCCGAAAAAACTTTTTCACGCGGGTGGAGCCGCGCGCAAAAGCTAATAGGGTATATTTCGTATCCGCTCGGATAGCGACCACCGTGTATAAGGTGTTAAAACACGACATAGTGGCCCACGTAAGTGTGCCGCGTTTCGGGATCAGCCTGTATAATCCGGTTCAAACAGACCGGCATAATTGTGTCGACTGAGGGATAAGTATCGCTCGTCAGTTGACACTATCTGGATCTCTCTCCGCTTAGCATAAGGTCCAGTGGGGGCACTTTGGCGTGCCTGAATAAAAGAAGACTTTATCAATAATAATTTTAGTCCATGATCTAGTTCTTCTTTCTTTCACTGGTGGTAGGTATATCTTATGTAAGGGTCCGTCTGGGTGGGTACCACCGCAGTGTCTATTTCTACCGCCAAGCAGTAGTGTACATGCGCTGTTGTGTTTCGGTTTGAAGGACATTGTAGCCAGTGTAACTACTGGACATAATGAGATTTTACATCTTATATCTCAGGATGACGAGTGCAGTGGAATGCCACACAGTACTTTTGCTTATCCCATTCTCACATTGTCCGCTCAAGACACGTTTACAAGCATATATCTCACTTGGCTTAATTTTTTTGCTTAGTTGTTGGTTTGGTTTCTACTAGCGGCTGTCGTTATTTGTCCGATATCAATCCTTTCTGGAGATCCAGTTTCGAACAAATCGCTTCAGCAAAGCCCACACATTTTGTCAACATTGATTAATATCTTTAAATTGGAATCGTCTTTCGAAACTTAACAAAGTCGCCATTCCACTGACGTTGGCCCATGAACTTCTAAGCCGATTGTGGTTTTTGGGTTTCGAAGGATTATATCCTACTAGTCAACGGCGTTTAACGGAAGTTTGAAATCTGAGATATCAAAGCTGATTGTGGTTTAGCGGGATTTAATGCTAAAATAGGAAACGAAGGATAATGTTTTTCGAGGAATTTTAGGTGTCCAAATACTTAGCATGTAGTTACACCACAGGAGTTTTTGTTTTTGGCATTGTGACTTTCCCGCATCTGAACATTAATATATTGTAGTACAAAGTTTACACACGTCTACCATAAAACTCCATTTGGCCCTCAATCGTTGGCAACGCACAGCATCTGACGCACTTCCACACCTACCGCTTTCTGCTCAACAAAGCCACATTTTTTGTGCCTTTCTTCAACAGCAACAGAGGCAACCCTAGTGAAATGCAATAAAGTGCACTCGATAAAGGCCGCTCGGCTCACGGCGACAGAGCGAAAATTGGATTCCGCGTCATAATGTCTTTACGCAACTGATCTGTGTGATACAATGGCCGCGGCGTACAGCAGGCCTATTTGTAGATATTACGCGTTATAAACAAACCGAGTCTTGAAGGGACTTACATCAGTAATGTGGTGCGTGAGATTTCCGGAGTGCCAAATATCGCTTACTCCATTTAATTCAATATCTTTATGATCGGTAGGTAGCATCCAAATATCCATGTACTCTAATTCCTGATTCGTTTGTGTAAAAGCCCGAGCACTATGATTATTTTGAAATTGTGCATATTAAATGGGCGATTTAACGCCAGATGAGCAGGTGATCCACTAGTTCGAATGCTGGTCTTAGTTATAAAATACGATAGAATTCAGTGAGGCGTTCATATGTTTCTCGTTATCGTCATGATTTCTTGGGTTTATACTTTGCTTGACATTCATTTTAATTTCATCTTCCTGTCAGTTACTCCTTGGGACAGAAAAAAGCTAGTGATGGGTACATCTCTGTCGACCATTTAGTATCTATAAGCGTGAAAATATGCTAAACCCTCACAAGCTATTGAACATTTCTAATACCATTGCCTATTCAAAAGCACAGAATGCAACTAGCCCAGCGAATTCAATCAGAGTAGCAGCACGTACGGGGTGATAGAAAATCGGATTTCCATATGAATCTACCGCTCCCTGCAGTTTTCAATGGGCGGATCTATTTGCGAACATCGAGCTATGGGACAAGATGAAGGCTGAAGCGTTACAATCGCTTTAAACCTAAAATCTTGTTAAAATACTCCTCTTCATATTTACAACAATATTCTAAATCATTTTAGTAGATAGATGATAAGACTTCTCATTTAATCTGTTTCAGTAAGCACTATGTCTATATACTTATGCTGCAATTTTTTTTGCGTTTAGAGGTTTGTGCAGTCAGTGTAATTAATTGCTGTTTTACTATTTATATAGCGACTTGCTCGTTTTCCCATTCAGTTATATTATTCATCGTAGCCATCATCAGATCGGCTCATTTTTCGTGATGAATATTTTGAAATTCCTTTTTTTTATGCACTATTTGGAATGGCATCACTAAACATCGGCACAATGGTTTAATTCAGATTGAAGTTCAGTTTATCCATGACGTCTATCACTTACCGTACTTTATACCCACGCTCTCTCCTTCATCTTTGGAGGATATAAAATTTCTGTATATCGCTTCTTGGTAATATTATTTTATCTTGATATCTATTTTTACCTTTCCGATCGTATCTGGATCAATAAAGTAGAAAATTGTGTAGATGCATTTGTGCTAAAGTGCATTTACGATACTAGTAAAATTACAAAGTGAATTGAAATGTAAATAGATTTTAAACCTTGCTTCAATGCGTCACAATACAGATTCTTCATTTATTAATACTCCAGACTATTATTTGGCCTGTAAGTACCTACTCTAAGCTGGATAATTTCTAACTTCTCAATATTATACTTTGAATCATATCTCACGAATCACGAAGTTACTTCAACCCCATTGGTCGATTTGTCACCACAATCATTTGGCTAGCATAGTGTACCAGACGTTAAGTTTCTACCGCCAAGCAACAGTGTGCATGCACTGTTGTGTTTCGGTTTGAAGGACATTGTAGCCAGTATAACTACTGGACATAATGAGACTTAACATCTTATGTCTCAGGATGACGAGCGCAGTGGAATACCACACAGTACTTTGTAAGTCAGGGTGATGGATGGTGTTGCTACTGTTTATGGGTGGTCGTATCGCTTACCATCAGGCGAACGGCATGCTCGTCTCGTCATTCAATGCTATAAAATAAAAAAAATAAAATTCCCAACGATGTTTTTTGATATTTTATTTTATGTTGATAGAATCACATAAGTGATTACAAAACATTCATCTGATCTATACAGCCTTCAATATTAGTAAGCTATGCATTTTTCAATTAACTTCATCGCATGTAAATCCCTCACAAAATCTCTTTAATTGCAAAACTTCAGAACAGGGTCGACTCAGCACCGCCTGTAGCTCTTAGGGATTAACTTGGCCTGTCTGGAGCCTTTAATGCAATCGATAAATGGCACTTTGAGGGCGAACATTGTGGTGTTTACAGACTTGAAGTATTTGACTACGTTTGTCGGAACTTTAGTTATTGGAGTTTGAAATCTTTTAGAGGTTGTAATGAATTGGATTATGGCAGTATCTTTCATAATCTAATATGGCTTAGTGCTGCTACTTATTATTGTAATATTAATGTTATATATACAATATAATGACCTAAGCTCATGGACTATGAATTAAAACTTTGAACAATCGATCTCCTTATCCTTGGTTGCTCGTTAAAAACTCTGATTAAAGTACAGCAAATATTTGAGAACAAATTTGTAAGATATCAAGTTTCAATTAAAGGCGTTCAGCCGAAAAATGTTCTTGGGTGATAAATTATACTTGTCTTTGTAAATTCTGTTTTCTTAAATTGTTACAAAGCTGAAGGCTGAAGCTTTAGGCTTTAGAGTAATGGTTACATTACCAGGAGTCACTACTGACAGGGAAAGGTACAACTAGTACCTACATTGATATTATTAGCTAATATTTGTCACATGATGTGATATCAAGCCTAATGTCACTTCGGGCACAAATTTCAATCTCGCGTAACGCAGGTGTTTTATAAATTATAGCAACATGTACAGACAAGGTAAATCTTTTTGTAAAACCCAAAACGGTCGTTTAGGAAACATTTCGTTTCATATCTGCTGGAATCAGCCAAATGACGCTATCCATCTTGCTCTTTGAAGACATGACGGATCACATCGCATGCAATTTATGTACACAGTTGCGAGCTATGTTTAGAAAAGGTTTTTGTTGCATCTTATACGATGAATTAAATGATTGAGATCTAGCCAGGAAGCATCGGATATGCTTTGAACTCGATAGCGACCACCGGAGACGAAAAGTGATATCGTTAATTTTCTTTATATTGTACTTATGTGCTGTGCTTTTGTTTAAATAATACGCTCGAGCAACATATTTGACGTATGTAAAATAACATGCTCTTAATTTTAATATTTATTAATATAAACTAGAATATAATTCAAACTTTCATATCGATTACAATAATTACAATACTTTAGATTTTCTCTGTCAATAAACCGTATTTAGGGCGTGGTAGAAATTACAAAAACATGTGATAGCAATTTGTGTCAGCCCTACTATCAAACCCTCATCAGCCTAAGCCAATCAGTCCAAACTGACGAAAACTTGACACCTCCTCTAAGGATCTGAATTCTGAATAGACCCTACACGCTTATATTCTCGAAGGATCGGTTAGAGGCATAACTAGCGCACAAATTTCATGGTGCTTTTTGTCAATGCAATGCAACCAGCCCTGTATTATATACTGCCCACTTGTGAGCACGGGCCTTCTCTACTACTGAGAGGGGTTAGGTCTTATAACTATATCGGACACAAATTCAAATGCAAAGATATATTTTTTATATATATTTTTTTTTTATGGCTTAGAGTGACGAGACGAGCTTGCCGTTCGCCTGATGGTAAGCGATACGACTGCCCATAAACAGTAGTAACACCATACAGCACCTAGAGTTACAAAGTACTGTGTGGCATTCCACTGCTCTCGTCATCCTGAGACATAAGATGTTAAGTCTCATTATGTCCAGTAGTTACACTGGCTACAATGTCCTTCAAACCGAAACACAACAGTGCATGCACACTGCTGCTTGGCGGTAGAAATAGACATTGCGGTGGTACCCACCCAGACGGTCTCTTACATATGAGAGACCTACCACCAGTAAAATAGTAAGTAATTTTAATAGTAAGTAAGTAATTTTTTTTATTATTGCCTTACTTGAAAATGGAACTTATAACTTAATTACTGTACCAATGAAGCAATGGATAGGCTGTATACGTACATTTCAAATGAATCTCTCCATTACTACACTATCAATACCCATTTCAATACGAAATTCTCATTTTCAATAGTGCCTGAATCAATATTGCATTTGCTCCCGACGGGCGGGGGAAGAGCGGCGCGGGAGGAGGGAGGGCTGTCAACCTCAAATCTATGGTTATAATCTGAGTAATTGAAGCAACGCTCTCATTTAAGTATTACGCAGAAGGGATCTTGAGTTATAAGGGACGCCGTGGTAGAAATTGTTTGTATGTTTTTATTATTCTGGTGTAAAGAGTGCCTCTGCACATAGTCGTATAGTCCAAATAAAGAGAAAGGTTGCATCCTTTGAATTAAATTAGCCAATTCTACAAGTAGTACACAGACGAACCCCATAACATGTCTAGCCGGCAAAATATCCATGACGGATTTTTCGCAAATACGATTGCTGTCTAGTCCACAAAAAGCATTTCCCGTATTGTACTCTTCCATTTTAATTTTTAAGTGACAATAAACTCGCTTGTCTTCAATCTCATTATTTTTATCGACATGAAACGTACCCGATTTTTCGAAATTCACCAATTTCAAATTAGGCAATTTTTTTTAGTCAGCATTGGCAAAGTGACCGCATTGCACCCTATGGTAAGTGGAGTGGAGACGAACTACAAGAGATGTTTAACCCTGACCAGTCGACACAATTATGCCCGCTTTTTTGAAAACGCATTTGCACAGGCTGATCCCTTAACGTTATACATTTAGGCGGGCCACCATGGCGGGATTACACCTTGTGTACGGTGGTCGCTATTCGGACGAAATTTCTAATTTAAATTTGACAGTAGCAACCCTAAACAAGGGCGGGTCCGATCAGACGCACCAGGACGTGAAATACAAAATGCTGGCACGTGATATCCTGTATTTCGCTCGACACACGAAATGATACGATTTGATTAGTACGCAAATAAATGGGAATTAGATTTTTGCAATGGCTGTACAATATAGGTAGATTTTCTTATTCACGTACAGTGGAATTTCTGGTGTATGCTTAATTTTTAGGGCCATCAGTTGATACTACTGTTTTACTACGCATAAGCTCTGCACTTTTCACCGTTATAAGTACACCGTTCCCAATTGCATTAATAGCTCTTTTTAGACGAGTTTGAAGCGCGTCATCAGCCTTCGTTAACCGAGTATTGTTCATGGGTGATCGTGATAGAGACGATTTCTTGCATAGCGTTAATTTTGCCTACCATACTAATCGAAAAATTAATCGCAAATTATAATTAATCGACAACCAATCTTTACTCAAATACTTAATTGAAATAATTTTATTCGTATCCATAAAATGTTATAAATTATTTAGATTCCGTGGATATTAACTCTACCACCAGTTCGGAAAGCAGTTCTCACCAGAAAAGAACGGGCAAGAAACTCTAGTGTTGCCCTTTTTAAAATCAGTTCAAGGTAAAAACACAATGCATGATACAGGAAAAAGAATACAACTAAGTATTTGTTTACTTTATTTAGAGCAGTTCATTTATATACTCGCAAAATAGGTAATAAATTTATAATGTCCATACGAGTGCATAGCCCTCTCAGGAATCATGTAATAATTATGTATAATATTGCATGTTTCGTTACACACAATGTTTTTAAGAAATTCGAATAATAATATAGCAAACAAACACTACTGCAAATATATTTTAGCGTATTCTTGTGTGAAGCTAGAAAAACATACTTTGCCGTTAGCGTTTCATTTTACGTTTTCCTTATTTTTATGGCTGGAAAACAGCGTTGTTTTTCCAAGCTCTTCTACGATGTATTGTTAAACTAGTATGTTATTTTTAAAAAAAGTCTCTTTGTGCAGAAAATATGTTGAAGAATATTTTGAATAGTGGCATGTTTATTTAACTTTGACGTCGATGGCGGACTTCTATGTACATATTTTTAACAGCAGTAAGTCGGTCTGGTTTTTAGGGAAGTTATGTTTGGTGGTCTAAAACTATCGGCTAATATTCTTAAAAAATAACACTATAGGTAATCTATCTATATAAGTTTTAACCACGTGACATAATTTTAGCATGATCACAGTAAAATATTTTTACGCACGTACAAGCTAATAACAAAGTAATTAAACAGGGTTTGATGCGCGCAGAGCAAACAGCGTGTCCCCACAGCCCCAGACGTGCCGCAAATACGCTTCTAGAAATAGACTGTTTACTTGGAGTAGTCCTGTTTGGTTTCGCTGTACACTTCGATTTTATTAAAATACTTTGACGAACTGTGAGTTTGTTGCGAAATTAAAGACCAATTTCACTGCTGGCTGATAAATGCTATTCGTCAAATGTATAAGCTGACCAAATACAGTAGTCACTCTGTAATCTAAGCTTCCAAATAATTGGTAATAGAATGAGTGCCTACTATCTACATGAACTGTTTATTACGGTAACTTTCAAATAAAATTTAGTTGAAATCTGTGAAACCGATAATATTATTCTAGTGAATAGTTTTCGTATTAATGCGCTTAGTCTTTTAAAAACTGGTTTTAAAAGTGTGTTTGACGAAAATCTCATGGATGTTATGTTTTATTTTTGCTTGAATTTAACATAAATATAACTTTACAAACTATGTGAAAAGTCGCACGGGCTACGCCTGATAGAAATAATTAGCAAACATCTTGGCATGAAAATTAGCTTTAACATAATTAACAGGGGGTAAATAAAATTCTAGTTTATTTAAATGGCATGAAATCGCGTCTACATCGCCAAAGACGTAGACAAAAATGTACCCATCCCCTTTTTCATCCCATTACGAAAGAGGCAAGAAACTGACCATAATTAAGCACAATTTCCAATAATGGACAACGCTCTTAATTGATTTTCCACACACACACACCATCCCCGAAAGGGTAGGCAGAGGCGCAACTAGTGCATCCACTTTTCGCTGTGCCTATTCCGTCCCATGGTGTGATAGGGGGCGAGCCTATCGCTATATCGGGCACAAATTCAATTTTCAAATTGTTTTTCCAACCAGTCTTAAAACTGCTTTTTAGTAACTCGGTAATCAATGCATGAAACTAATACAATATTAAAATCAATTTCAATTACGCAAAGTTTGAAAACTTAACTTTTCAATTAAAAATTTACTGAGAGCCGGGTAAGGTCCGCTTTCTATTGATAAACGGATATTCTCGGATCAAAGGCACAATAGTGGACCGCGGCTTTAGTCGCCTTTGACGTTAGAAAATTAAACACATTAGTTTGTGAATAGCATTGTTTAGCGTTGAATGTGGGATTTATTATGCTATAAAGTGTTTGTATTGTCACTAAAGGATTATATTACTGGAATAGTTTGCTTGTCTAGCGCAAATAGCACTTGGAATTTGCTAGATTTACTTTCGTACGTTAGATGTATGGAGGCGTTATACCTGCCGTCTTTAACGCGGGTTAAAGATCGGTCTATTGACCTACACAGGCTGGAAGTTATATCGCAGTCTTTAATATAAACGAGGGTACTAAACAATCTTGATATATTCAGAGTAAATTACGAACAGCTATAACTATGTCCTAACTAGAATTACGTCTATTTTATGAGCCTAAGAATACTACTACAAAATTTGTGAGACATCCAGGAATCCATTTGGAATAGTGGCTGTTAATGGACGAAGGATATTATTTACATAGACGTAGAACTTGCTTATACACTGGCCAATTCTAAAAAACCTATACTGAACTCACATAGTTCAAAGGTATAAATATCACACAAACATAAATGTTCCCTTTTCTACATTCACAAAACCATCTAATTCCAACTTCCTACCTAGGAATAGATTTCACTAAAACCTTTGACAATTGTACTCTAGATCCAAGATATAGCTTGGCAAAAGCCCTAGCCATCAATCCAAACTGCACCTAAACACGAGAGCATAAAGTTTATACTCCGGTGTCAGGTGAAGTTGGGCGCAAAGCCGTAAATACGATCGATAAGGGGGCCATAAAGTTTATTGCGGTTTTTATCCGCGATGGGCCGAGCGACCAGCGAACAGCGTTTATTGCTGTCTACGGTCGTTTCGATAAGGATGTGCCAGTGTGGAATAGGCTTTAATATTGACGGGTTTCACGGCTATAATCATTGTTGAAATGTGTTTTGAGATTGCCAGAGGCTCAGTACTCCCTTGTGCCATTGTTTTTGAAAATGTCGCAACGGAAAGGTTCCTCTGGTGTTTTAGAAGTTCAGTAAAAATTGCTTAATGGCTCGTTTGTTTTAAAAGTTGAACTGCGGTGTAGGAATTCGAAAAAATATTTTTGTTTTTACGTAGGTAAAGCAATTTGCTTGGAAACATCAAATTATGCTGGTACTTATGGACCATAAGTTTTTATGGATTTTTCCATTTGGTGTAGCTGTCTTTTTATTTTCTTGGCTAAACTAAGGATCAATTTTGAAGCCTCATAAAGGCATAGGCTTCTTTGTATTCTGAAAAACCATGCCCACGCAGTTGATATCACAAAAGCATCAAATATTTATCACTTGAATAAAACCACGCTATCACTTACAAATTGCGGCACAGATTGCGAATAAACAAAAGATGGTAAAGTTCTGTTTGTTACAATCCGCGTGTTTGGCCTTTACGGGTACCGAGGCTCGATAAATACACGTGGAGGTATCACTTGGGTTAGACGGAGAACATGCTTTATTGGACTCTTGGGTTATGGTTGTAGGGTTGACATTGTATTGTCTTTTTCTGTGATATTTCGTGTACATTGTAATTTGGTGGTATTTCATGGATACTATTGAAGATTGTTTGCTGTGAGAGTAGTACGGAATCAAATTTTGTTGTTTCGATCATTGTACATAAGAAACTAGGATCTGGGCACAAAATCCATTATGACGTTGACAAATGTACCAAAGATTATAGGAATTCTTGGCGAACTTTCTGTGATAAAAATGAAATCATTCGGTATCAGAAGTCTGGATTTGTTTTTTTTTATAGCAGAACGTAGGCAAGCAAAAGGAATCTTATAGAACATTACCACCATCATCATCATCATCAGCCACATGATGTCCACTGCTGAACAAAGGTCCTTCTTTAAAGTTTTCTAGAAGACCACTAGAAACACCCAAAATACCAGTGGAATCGTAATTAGACTATGAAAAAATAAAAAGGATGGATATGACGACTCAGTAATCTCTCTAACCCCACGAAATGCAGCACCAAAGCTTTCATAACCATTCATAACACCACCCGAGCCTGTCCATTGAGGTTACAAAACTGATAACAACATTCATAAATTGTCTAACGGTAAAGCCTTCAAAATACCATTAAAATTTAATCACTTTTATCTAACCACTCAATTTTAAACGGATTTCCAGACTAACGTGCTAACTGCAAGCTATGATCTTTTTGAACCCTGCCTCTGAAGACCTCAGTAATTGATTCTAAATGCCATTGTAATTAGAAGTTGTCTCGGGCAGATTTTATTTACTGGATAGCTCGGTCTAAGTGATATTAATTGTTTTATTTTGGAAGGGATTTAGATCTATTTTGGAAGAGGGTTTGGGTTCATTGTGTTAACTTTTGACACGTTCAATACCAGAGTGATGTGCGTATTCCTAGCGGATTATAATTCGCACATAATTCAAAACACTTGGCGGTCGTTGATTGCGTCAATGGCGTAGTTGTATTGCGTGTTTAGTACAACACCGCTCTGAGGTCCCGAGTTCGAATTTCGGGTCGGGAAACGTGATATTAGGTTTTTTGCGCAGTATCAAGCATAAGTCTGGAATTTGTGCCCGGTATGGCGATAGGCTAACTCCAATCATAGCATTGGATAAAACACACTTGGAAGATGGGATGCCCTTGTTGTACATCTGCCTTCAGAGAAAAAGGGGTCATGTGTGTTTTGTTTTGTTAATTTTGTCACTCGTTTCTCTTACCATAAAATACTATTGATATTTTATTTATGTGGTTGACTGTGCATATTTCCCATTTCTTCATAGAAGTCATAACATATACCGATGATGTAGTAACAACTTAATCCAAATAGATATCTTATGAAAAATTAATACATCATAATTTTCCAATAATTTGCTTCAAAATTTTTCATATTCAGCGACAGCATTCATATATTTCCACCTCGTCCTTCCATTACCTTCCAAAGCTCCCCTTTGATGTAAGCCCAGATGACCCAGTTAGACCTAACGAGCACCATCTGGCGGATAACTGCGGAGCCCATTGAAACGACGCGAGCGTCCAAAGGCACCAGCTTTATGTGTCCGGAGTAGCACGGCAGATTTTAATATCATCAGAAACGTTTTTAATGCTTCTTCATGAGTGTTTTTAATGTTTTTAATTTTTTTACATGTGGCTTCTGTGCAGATAGTTTTCGCAACTTGTTAGTTTTTATTCGTCTTCCTTACATTTTGAATTACAATTAATTTCATTCAAAGTTGTTGGCGTTGCTGTTTGAGAAGAGGGAAGGTTTATGATTTAGGGAAAATTGCTCGGGTCGTTAGATGATTTTATGAAATAGAGTAGGAAATAGTGCCTCATACTTGCTCGTTCTCTGATCTTCTGCCATAAACTCTATTTAATCTTCTCTGATCTTTATACTTTAAGCGCCCATTCGACAAAACACTGATGTGCTATGTATTGTGACTAGTATCAGTGGCGCTATATCATCATTGTACCTATATAAGCTTGGAGAAGTGGGGATGCACTAGTTGCACATAATTTACTGCCGAGTACTGTACTAGTATCTCTGAGCCATGAACAATACTATAATCTAGATCAGACTGAAATCTAATTTTATTCCAGCCTGCAACGTTTCAATGCGTTGTTTGACTGTGGATGTAATTCATTTAGGCACTGTTTTATAAACAAGAACATTTTCTTTGGTACTAGGTACGACTCCCGTATGCAAGAGTTCATCTGAGAGAAAGAAATTAATAGGAAGCTAAGTGAGCACGCAGTAAATTAAATAGCGACTATGGCAATTGACCAGTCATGTACAATAAAATAAATACGTGTGGCACTCGGAGACTGCCGCGGTAAAGCTATTGCATAGCATTTTTTATCACAAATTTTGATTGACTAAACACAAATTCGATCTTACGCTTACCACATAAAGTAGATTTTTAAACGCGAGCAACGCACGTTTAGTCTTGTTATTGGTAAATGTCAGAAATGCAATGATCATCACAACCAAAGTAGAATAAATCAAAATTTGAAAAAAGAACGTTACGTTCGATACTTTTGTACTCGTGCTGTGCCAACGCTGGGGAAATAGCTTCTACGCAATGTATTTAAGGTTCATATTAGATTAGTAAGAAATGGTTTTAATGACTTTAATAAATAAAATAAATAAAAATATACTCGTTTCAAGAATTATAGCTTCTACGCATTGTATTTAAGGTTCATATTAGTAAGCTAAAAAAGATGTCAGGTTATTTTCGTTACGGAATTTCTGGATTCGGTCTCCACGCTCAAGGCCCGCGATAGAAGCTATGCAATAGCTTAAAAAATATATAAATTCTTTGTCCGTTGTATAAAAATATTGTTCAAACTAACCCGCATAACGCATAGCTCATGCAATTAATAAATATCCAGATAAGTATCAATTATTAAAAATAGCATTTCCGAATTAATTACGCAACACCACTACTTTGAGTTAAAACTAGAGTGATAATCGTTTAAGGCGATGAGACTTGTAAAGCGAGACTCTTGACGTACTCGGCATCAAAACCTGCCACTCTTTGACGATGTACCGAATGCTCGACGTGCCAGCCCTTTGGTGTTAGAATTAATGCCGACTTAATTTTTATTTTTTTTAGTAATATTTTTTATGGGCGTAACGTAAAGTATTTATGAAGTTTTCAAAGGCGTATTAAAAATATTATTTTCGTGATATCAATTCTATATATATGCCTTCTTTATTATAAAGCGGGACTTTTCATTCACTCTATTGTTATGGAGGTTTGTAGACTGTACCTTAAGTATCCTTAGAGAGAATCCTCGGGCAAAATTACGTATAGGTTTCCTCCCAATATTCTCCTTGAATATTGAAACATCTCCACATCACCCAAAGGTAAACACAATATTTGACGACTGCCTCGGTAGTTGTATTACGGTCCGACTGCAATGCTGAGGTCTTTGGTTCGATCCCCGGGTCGGGCAAAGTGATATTGGATTTTTCTATTCAGTATCAGCCCGGAGTCTGGAATTTGTGCCCGATATGGCGATAGGCTCGCCCCTATTACATCATGGGACGGAATACGCACGGTGAAAAGTGGGTGCACTAGTTGCGCCTCTGCCTACCCCTTCGGGGATAAAAGGCGTGAGTATACGTAGGCGTAACATTTGAGGTAAAGCTAAATAAATAAATATAGTAACAACTAAACGTTCAAAATACTACTCGTGTTACAAAGCACAGGTCTCCAAATATTCACCGCTATTTGTTCCGTGCAGTCGACTAGCGTATCGAGTTCCACATCAATTCGAGTGAATTGAAACATCGAGAACGCAATACAATCAAGTTTTACGACACATGTCGATGAAACTATCGAGTACGCGCGATTTCGGGTGATATACGAATGACTTTTTGTAGGATCGCTTTATAAGTATGATGTTATTATGAATTGCCGTGTTAATGTTGCTTGTGATTTGAATAACGATTTCTATTTTTAACCGACTTCATAAAAAAGAGGTTTTGTATTCGACCCGTATGTATGTATGTAAGTTTGTATGGCCTCGATTTTCTCAAAAACTACTGATCAGATTTGGATGTGGTTGTCGTTATTCAAATGTCTTTTATATTACAGAGGTAAAGTTTGGGTATTTATTTGTAGGGATCATTTCTGAAATAGTTAATTGGTTTTAGTAATTTCTTAATTAATAATAAAACTACATTGAGTGGCTTCATAATGTCTAATTGTGATATGATAAGTAATTTTATAAAGGTTTTGGTTGTCAAATATAACTAAGGAGAAATCCTTAAAAAATCACAGTTTTACACTGTAGTTCAATTTATTTGCATAGATTCATTGAAAGTAGTATAATTAAATGCACAAGAATCCAATTTGTCTTCACTAAAAGTATTTACGTTTTCATCTCATTGGTTGTGAAACTTCTATCGCGTCGTTTAAAGACCGAGTCTCGGTTGACACAAGAGCGTTATTGCTTCTGCGGCTTAAGGCTTAAGTTCAAACACAAGGGACTTAAGTCTGCCGGCTTTTTATTTAACAAAGTTATCAATTTAAATGCCAGTTTGGAGAATGTTGTGAGTTTTGTATTGTGAAATATGGAGCTTATAATTTTCTTTATAAAGAATAATTTATTTTTCGCTTAGTAGCCTTTTATGATGTGGAAGCGTATCTACTTAGAATTCGGAATTGTCTGTTGATCGCAACTGGTAAAAAAATGTGTATCGAACAACTCGAGTTATACGTGATTAGAATTGAGACCGCTGCATTTGGCTCACATCTTTCTTAAATTCAAATTCAAATTCAAATTCAAATCATTTATTCAGTAATTAGGCCCCTAAGGGCACTTTTACACGTCATTTTTACAGTGACCAGTGAGTGGTGGTTGGACCCCTTAAATAGAAAAGAGTGAATGTAATATTATCGACTCTGTCTTTCGGTTTAGGAGAGAATAATCTTTTGTGCTAATGCATGCATTACTCATTCGGTACTGCGGTTCTAACGAGGCCTAATTTAATCAAAGGTATAATAATGTATATACCTCTTATCAGTCTCAATCAAGATATTCAATTATTGAGCATTTTCTTAGTGATTGCTGATCATAGACTAGGTAATTCCTTTAACATCAGAAGCTTTTTCTATATTCCACCATAAATAATAATAAACTACATTTATTTCACTAAAAAAACTCATATATTATAACAAGATAGTATTTGAATTAGTAATGAAAGAGAAACCTAATATGCATAAAGTAGAAAGATGTGCCCTCAAATTATAGTCAAGATGCTGACGCAATATACGTCTATATTACTCGAATACGTCGGTGTGAACCAACAAAACTGACATATAAATTTATACTACATCTAGAACATTCAAAGACAAAATATACGACGAACACCACAAACGAAACTGCCACCTTATACCCCTATAACTGGAACTGTTACTTGAAATAGCGCTTGCCAGCGACAGCTTCTCCTTCGCGTCGTCTTTCGCAGACATTACGCAAATTCTAGATATTTCTCAAGGCATATAACTTTAGTATTATGTTTGAAGTCTTGAATCCTTCGGATTTAATTAATGCTGGAATGGATGTGACAAGTGACGCTGTAGTAAGTGGATATTAGAAATGATAATGAGTCAAGCGAAATTTGCATAAAGGTAGTTTAGTTTTGAGGGTTTGTCTGGAAATAATGAACCTGTTTTAAATTTTCTTTTACTAATAAAAAGCTTCGTTGTCACTGGGTAATATGGATTGGGTCCTATCTATACTAATATTATAAAGCTGAAGAGTTTGTTTGTTTGAACGCGCTAATCTCAGGAACTACTGGACCGATTTTAAAAATTTTCTTTCACTAATAGGAAGCTACATTACTCCTGAGTGCTATAGGCTAGCGGGCGAAGCCGCGCGCAAAGCTAGTATATTATATTGTGATATGCACAATGGTCGCATACAATAGTTGTGTATAAAATATATCATTTATTAATCACAATTCTAACACATTCCATAAAACAAACAGCTTTTTTCCCATATCCTATTCTATTGTGGTATCATTAACACATTTTTACGCATGTCGCAGAAATGATCCCTAGGATTCAGAACGCCAGAATCTTCTCCACAACTAATACACGTTACGTTACGTTACTCAAGGATTCCACAATAGCTTAAGAAAAACCAAAAACACCAGATAGCTTCGGTTCATTGTTTATATGTACATCTATATATACGTCGGTGATCTTTCCTTTCGAGTTTAATTTCGTTTTTCGCCGCCCCATTTTCCGCTGAGCGGGGCGATATATTATTCAGACATTAAGCGACAAAAAGTTTTCAGGTTATTTGGCCCTGGAAATTATTTGTTCAGCGTTATCTCGTGCTATAAATAAGTGTTATGTTCTCAGTATTTGAAAGGTTTCATTTGGCGACTTTTAGATCAAAGTATTTTTAGTGAAAAAATATATTTAATCTATGCCTTCGTACGAAAAAACAATCGAAAGTCAACGCAGAAACTGTCGAACGGATTTGATTGAATTTCGGTATACCTACAGGTAGACTATGTATGTTCCTGAATATATAGTTGGTATCATACTTTTGAGTAGTGTTTCTATTGTTTACAGGCAAGTGCTTACTACAGCGGACGATAGCCTAGTTGGCAATGGAACGGTCTGCCGAGGCAATGTCCGGCGGTTCAAAACCCAAGGCACACACCTCTGAATTTTCGAAGTTATGTGTGTATTGTTTATTAATTATCGTTCGCCTTAACGGTGAAGGAAAGCACCGTGAGGAAACCTACATACCTGAGAATTCTCCATAAGAATCTCGAGGGTATGTGAAGGCTGCCAACCCGCACTAGGTCAGCGTGGTGGACTAAGGCCTAACCCCTCTCAGTAGTAGAGGAGGCCCGTGCTCAGCAGTGGGCAGTATAATATAATACAGGGCTGATTGCATTGCATTGCAAGTGCTTACTATCAGACAAGAGTGTCGACTGACGAGCGATGATTATGCCTCGTCAGTCGACATAATTATGCCGGCCTGTTTGAGCCGGATATACACAGGCTGATCCCGGAACGCGGCACACTTACTTGGGCCACTGTGATGGGTTTTTAGACCTTATGTACGGTGGTCGCTGTCCGGGCGGATATAAAAGATATCCTACCACCAGCATTTACTTGGGAGCATAGATTAGGATGTAACTTTTCTATTTGGTCGGCTTATACATTAATCTATGCCCCCCGGTATTGCAGATGTTCTTCGGCGGCGGTGATCACATACCATCAGGTGAACCGTTTGCTCGTTTGCCACCTATACCGTAAAAAAATGTGACGAGTAGCATTTATTCAGAAGTTGTGAACAGTTTCTTAAAGCCATATTCAAATATTAAGCCATAATTCTAAATCCTACGTACTCAAACTTACACGTGGACAACAATGATGCGTACAGCATTGTTCATTCATGATTATTTTCATTGTTGCAGGTACGATAGTGAGGTCTCTACATGATTTACGACGCCATTGTTACGGCAAATGAAGATCTACTGGTCTGCATGAGGTTTGCTAGCTGTAAGGTAGTAATTGGAAGGAATGGATGGCTCTCTTCAGTCGACACTGTATTTGAACCTCTATTCACATATCATCAGGTGCAGAGGGGTCACATTTCCATGCCAGTAAAAAAAAAGCGACGATAGCCTAGTTGGGAATGGAACGGTCTGCCGAGACCGATGTCCGCAGGCTCAAAACCCAAGACACACACTTCTGATTTTTCGAAGTTATGTGTGTATAGTTTATCAATTATTATCGTACGCTTTAACGGTGAAGGCCAAAATATCGTGAGGAAACCTACGGACCTGAGATTCCCCAAAAATAATTTCGCAGATATGATGTGAAGTCTGCCAACCCGCACTAGGCCAGCGTAGTGGACTCAGGCCTAAACCCTCTCAGTAGTTGAGGAGGCCCGTACTCAGCAGTGAGCAGTATATAATACAGGTATGGTATGATGGTGGTGGTGATAAAAAAAATACATTTATTATTCAAAATTGTCTAAAAAATCCCCAAACAAATGTCTTCGGTAAAATACTACTTATTGACTCGTAAATCCAAATCTAACATAAAGCCCAGTTCAGTCAATGTTTCCACTATAGCACTACCCAAACATAGTAAATGCTTAACAGCCATATAAAGTACGCGAACATACTCTATGCTAGCGTAAAATTAAAGCCAACTAACTTCCGTATAAAGCTATGTGCCGAGAGTTTGCCGGTAACTTACGAGTACAAGTGTAACTTGAACGAGGAAACTGCGGGAACTAATTGGAAAGGTTCGATATTTCTTTAATATTTTCTAAGGATCATACGAGTTACTTTATGTGGAACAGCAGATTTATTAGTAAAGTTGTATAACGTTGAGCGATTATTATATTTACGTAGGTTAATTGAAATCTTTCGGGGAAGCAGTGGACTTTCAAAGGCTGAAGAAAGAATTTATGGTTCTAACTCCCCTATTTATTTTTGCCTTCAATCTTTTTGTAAGAGGTAGTATGTGGACTAGCCGAGTTTTAGTGCTCGATGTCAAAAATGGTAACTGACGATATTGGCTAACAGGCTTATGAATGGCGATTATTTTCTATCAGGCTTTTCGTCTATTTCCAAAAACCTTTAACCGAAAACTATATCCTCAGAAGTGTTTCTTACAGTGTTATACCTTCATAATTGCAACCCGTACCTATATAATAACGTACCCTTACAAGTACAATTAAAAACTTATCACATACGACCCTCGTAAAATCCAGAATACTAAATCTAGACCCTAATTAAGACCTAACAGGTCTAAAGGGTGCAGGGACGGAAAACGCTTCTCAGGCTTACGCACGTTAACAACATTATTAGGAAACAACATCTGCCAACCATGACGGTAAAGGAATTTAAAAAGAGCTAGCAATTTCTGTAGTTAAGGATGAATAGAATTTGGGTTTTTCAAAAGGAATAAACGGAGGAAATCTAACAATATGAGTAATTTGCATAATGTTTTTATACAGATTCAAAATTCTACGCTCTCAGATTTACGGAAAACTACGAAAGGAAATCAAGTGAATGAATATTTTAATTTAGTGGTCGATAAGATAAGTTACCTAGAGTAGGCATTGGTATACATACTCTCACGACCGAATAATCTATCTAGGTATAATTTTAATTTAGTTATAAAGTCCAGCATCTGGTATTCCATGAAGAATTTAGAGGCTCATAAATAACTTAGAAAGTACACCGTCCATCCTAAAACGGCAATCATAAAACCATAATTTTGACATCAAATTTTATTGCGAGCTCTCAGAATGTTATGTAATTTGAATTAGTGTTCTATAAAAGTTGTAGTAGATGAGAAGGAAGAGCATAATAGACTACCATATTCATAAGAGAACAATAGATTCGGTGAACAATAAAGTAGCAATGTATGTATGTGATCAAGAAGTTTGCGTATGATGGATAAGGAACATCGGCGCAGCGTTAACTTAGTGGTTTGGTTTGGAGATTGGCTTAGAAATAACTTTAAGTAGATTTCGGAATAAGGGTAGCATCATAAAACTAGGTTTATTAAAGTTTCTTAGCGAATATTGTGAATCTTTGAAGGGATAGACTAAGGAGTTATAAAGTCACTCATGTTTTCCAAACTTATTTCCTTCTTGTGATGTGACAGAGCCAGTCTATCGGTGCATATTACAAATGGACAAACACATTTCTCTTTTATGCACCGTGGCAATTGATTCCAAAATCGTTATCAAAATCTATGCGTCACCCTAAATTTTCTTGTTTTCTTTAAATCAGCATCCAAAATATAAGTATTGAATGTCATAATATAAAAATATTATTTCTAGACGATTATTATTTATATCATAATAGTAGTTCACTAAATATAACCATGGTTAGACGCAAAATATTTGACAATATATAATCCAATTTGTATTTCATAGCCCAAAGTAGTCTTACAAATTGAAGACTTATTTTTAGCAAAGAAATCCCGGGCAGTATAGAAATACGTTTCAGCGATCCTGTCAGATTCCCGGTGCCTATCCCGGGGCTACATCAAAGTGCTTGGTAATGCTTCCCTCGAGCGATCGTCGGTTTCAAGACTTGCCTTGCCCGGGAGACTTGTAACAAATCATTTTTAGTGGCTCCTCTATTCGTTATTGTCATTTTGTGTTACGTTTATTATGTTTACTTGTAAGACTTATGAAATGGTTTTATTAGGTTTGTAGATAGGTATATTTTTTTCTGTCTCTAGTACAATTTTTGGAACTTTAGCAAGAGTATAGTGTGACTCTTCAGTCTTCAAATCCACCAAACTAATGTAAGCCAAATCGATAGTGGCATAGGTACTTATGATACCAGGCGGGGAAAAAACATACTACATATTTGTAAAAATACTCTCGCCTCAAGGAATAATATCAAACATGCCTTGGAATGTATCGTAATTCGTAAGGAAGGTATATTTATTAAATTAGGGGTAACAAGAACGTGCGCGTAACAGCGACAAATTACGTAACGTGGAGAATTTCCTTCACTGTGAACAGATGTCACGTACGAATCAAGATGCCAGAACCGACTTCTCGACAAAAGTATTTTATGTAGTGATATTGGATTTTTCTATTCAGTATCAGCCCGGTGTCTGGAATTTGTGCCCGTTACGGCGATAGGCACGGCGAAAAGTGGGTGCATTAGTTGCGCCTCTGCCTACCCCTTTGGTGATAAAAGGCGTGAGTGTGTGTATTTTATCTAGCTGTCCTGTTTTATAAACCATGGGTATTAGATTTTTTTACTAACCGACTTAAAAAAATCCCAATTCGACACGTGTTTCTTCGTTAAAGAAAACAGTAAAAGGCTTCCTCCTCATGACTTAAAAGACAATGTCGTTAAAACGGGTAACTTCTCCATGCCCACCTACATGATAAAGTTTAGGCATTATAAAGCTAACATAACAAACAAACAAAAGTAAATTATCTACCCAAAGTTCACATATCAGAGTTGTCAACAGTTACTAATCTAGATATCTTGGAGGGAGTTAGAGTGCTTTCTTCGTTCCGAGAGCGTCGTGTAACATGATAACTTCAGACGTTCCATTATATTTTTAATGCGGTCTGGTTTCAGCGATATTAAGCTAAGTGTTTTCTCTTCAAGTATAATGGAAGCGTATAAAATACAAGTTTCATATTGTGGTCTGAGATTGATTATTGAGATTTGTATCTTGAAGTTTTTGATGATGTGAATAATCTTGTAGTTAATATATTTTAAGGTGAAAATTGTTATTATTAAAATTATTGGATAGTATCTTATTGCTATCGTGGTTAATAACGAAAGGATTTTATACACAATATAAGGTTTTATTATCTTGCCAGTTTCTACTTCTTTTAGTCAATCTACATTGAAGTAATAAGTGATACCCGTAGAAGATCTTACTTAATCTGACTCTATATTCGAAATTTCCTTGGGCTTAGGCAATTACATGAAATTCAATACACGAACAATCTACTCGTCTCGTCCATTACTTGTGTTAAAAATGTCTTGATCTTACCTTAGATTAAAATCTAAAAGGTCTTGATATACTTGATCTCCTTGATCAATCCATATCTCCAGCGAAGACAGTTAATTTAGTTCAATGCCAATACTTATTGTCGCTGCTCTATTGTGAACGAGAGCTATAAATTCCCTCGACTCGCGAACAAAAGCGTTAGGATCCGAAATAAATCAAAAGGCATTAGATGTACGGCCTTCGGTACATTTCAAGTAATGTTTTATGTACTATTTTTTACACTCGATTTATCGGATATGGGCTGTTTGGGACGTGGTTTCGTGTAAGTTGAAATGAACGTTTGTAGCATGAATAAGGTTAGATGTACAAATGGTAGAATCATATGGATTTTGATTTCATATTATGAAGTACAGTGTACAATTCAATATTTGTGTTTCTTATAGGACGAGTTTTGATAATATTATCTGTAATGTGACGAACTGTTATATTAATTGTTACCAGCCCTTTTACATGAGAGGAGTTAGCTCTTTTTCAAGGATTGAAATGCCACTGATTTTTTATAATCTTTGGACAGTTTAAAATATCATCCGGAGTGCTGTCTCAAATATCACAAATATTAAATTATAAGTACTATAAAACGAGTAACGAGAGAGAGAGTAACGAGTAACAACATGGAAAGGCCCATCAGGCAAACGCTACAGAGGAAGACCTTACACACGATGGGCAGACGATTTAAAAAAAATCGCAGGTCCAAAATGGCACGAATTAGCTCAAGATAGAGAAAGGTGGCAATCCTTGGAGGAGGCCTTCACCTGAGAGGGGTTCCTGATATATTTAGTATTAAGTACAATAAGTTAGCACAAATTTAAGTAATTTGTATCAGGAATTAAAAGGCTTTTTTATTTTTATTTTTATTTTATTACTATAAAACACGAACATAACCACTAACGCTAGTACCTAAGTATACGAACCTAAAACTTAACCGAAGAATTCAATTCCATCTAATTGAAACTACCAATTATCAACTTATCTACTCCAAGGTTTTTACATAGAACTAATGAAATCCAGACATTTGCGGTTAATTTGTAACACAGAACGTTCCGAACCGTGGAATCCATTCTCTCGTAATATTTCACTACCCGGCTCCCGCGTGAGTAATTGGAAGGAAGCTAGCAGCGAGGTTTTATTGGTAGCTGGCGTGTTTAATCACAGAGTCAGCACTCTGTGCAGTTTTCTACGTACAAGTTATTCAGAAACTAACAATTTATTACAGTGCGTTCAGAAATACGATCAAAAGGAATTAAAGTTTAGAAATGCTTTTCCATTTACGGTATTATTAATTTTCAGGAGGAATCAGGAGGAGGAAAATAATTAAGAGTAATTCTTGATTCTAATATGTAATTTGTGTCAAAGGATCGGCAGGATGTAGCTACGAGTTAACGTTATAATAGCCTCTTATTCTATTTAGTACGTATAAGTATTAAATTCATAAGTGCGTTGTAAATATTTCGCGGAACCTACTGTTTTACACGCTGGATGCAGACCGCTTTTGGCAGGTCCGCCTGGAAATCTTTAGGGAAGGCCTATGTTCAGCAGTGGACGTCATGTGACTGATGATTATTGTTTTACGCCAGTATCTTGTGACTGTTTTCAGTCCAGGAAACACTCTTTCTAATAATTTTACCAACGAATCTCATTTACTTCCAATACTTTTATTAAGTAAGAAACTGTTAAATAATACATAATTAGAAGTTGTTTTAATTAACAACACTATTAATTAAACTTACGCATACGCATGCTCACGCCTTTTATCCCCGAAGGGGTAGGCAGAGGCGCAACTAGTGCACCCACTTTTCGCCAAGCGTATTCCGTCCCATGACGTGATAGGGGGCGAGCCTATCGCCATATCGGGCACAAATTCCAGATTCCGGGCTGATACTAAATAGAAAAATCCAATATCACTTTGCCCGACCCGGGAATCGAACCCGAGACCTCAGCCTTGCAGTCGTACCGTAATACAACTACGCCACCGAGGCAGTCATTAATTAAACTTAATAAAGTTTATATTACAGAAGTTTTATAAATGAATCTAAAATAATATTCACTATCAAAATATTGCAATAAAACCATCTAGGGACGTCTACATGTTTCAAAGCAGCAGTTATTTCAACTAGAGTTAAATTTTAAAAGCCACTCAAAATCGAGTTACTTTGCGTTTGCATGTAAAACAGTTTCATTTTAATATTATATGCTTAAATATTAACGCTTTTTACTTCAAGAGCAATTTCACGGAACTTGTGTTTAACTCTGTGATTTTTTTTTTTTTTTTTTTTTTTTTTTTTTTTTTTTTTTTTTTTTTTTTATAGCATAGAATGACGAGACGAGCCTGCCGTTCGCCTGATGGTAAGCGATACGACCACCCATAAACAGTAGCAATACCGTCCAGCACCTTGACTTACAAAGTACTGTGTGGCATTTCACTGCGCTCGTCATCCTGAGACATAAGATGTTAAGTCTCATTATGTCCAGTAGTTATACTGGCTACAATGTCCTTCAAACCGAAACACAACAGTGCATGCACTGTTGCTTGGCGGTAGAAATAGACATTGCGGTGGTACCCACCCAGACGGCCTCTTACATAATGAGAGACCTACCACCAGTAGAAATTTTCGACATTCTGTGGCATAGGAGCAATTCAGTGAAAGATAGTTTAATAAATACATTTTTATATGGTGTAGATATTCACTTGTGTATTAGTGTTATCTCTACCCGGCAGGAATAATGCTGTTTCATCAAGAAATCATAGAAATAAAGGAAACCATCATTTCTTTCCAAATTTTGCGACATCTCCATCTGTTCTATTATATACGTCCATGGACGGTGTCCATTATAATATCTAACCCACTTACTCGCTTGCATGGTGCTATAAAGAGGAACATAGTTTAATTATACAAGAATTTCTAGGCACTAGACTCACCCAAGCATCTGAATAATTATGCTATAAAATTGTAAGAGAATCTTCATTTAATTATGTTATTTTTATATGACGCTAATTAAGGCTTTGTTACTTATACGAACTACTTAGTTGTGATCTCTCGTTTGCAAGAGTCCGTCAGTAGATGAGCGCTTTGTCTATTTTTTTAAGCAGTAGGCAAGCACTGTTTTATTCTGGTTGGAGGACTTTATAGACAATGTAATTACTGGGCATTATGAGCTTTGACATGTCTCTCAAGATGTACATAGTCCTATGCAATCAGCAATGCTTCTTAGTTCAAACTGTATTGTTTTTACTGTTTATGAGCAGTCTGTTCAAAATAGTAATATCATATACACATACACTCATGCCTTTTATCTCCGAAGGGGTAGGCACAGGTCCAACTAATGCGCCCACTTTTCGCCGTGCATATCCCGTCCCATGACGTGATAGGGGGCGAGCTTATCGCCATATCGGGCACAAATTCCAGACTTTGGGCTGATACTGAGTAGAAAATCCCAATATCACATTGCCGAATCCAGGCATCGAACCCGAGACCTCAGCATTGCAGTCGTACCGTAATACAACTACGCCACCGAGGCCGTAGTAATATCATTCTCTACATTTACTTACTTTGTACTTTGCTTACATTTTTGTTGGTAATATTTATGCGTCAAAATATATCACCCACCCCGTATTCCGTCGGGTGATTCATCACAAGACCTTCGCCATCTATCACTTGAGAATAGAGGGTTTTTTTTTTGTAAAAATGATATATTTTTCATTTTCCCGATACGAATAAGGCCTTGAAACGTAGTTTTTTTATTTTATTTCAAGATTATGCGGATGACAATGAAATGTTGAGGCGTTTGGGTAAAAGTAGAAAAATAGCGACAAAAGTTTAAGCTTTACGCAATATTTTTATAGAGCATGCTGTAATTACCTGTAATCAAAATTGAAATTAGTTCAATATTCTTATATTTCTTTATAATTGTGTGTAATATTATAAATTTCATCGGCAATCTCAAATAAATAAAATAAAAATATTGGAGCATGATCTAAAGATAAAGATTATTTTTCTCTTACTCGAAAATATTCTAAGCATCGAATGTGCGACGCTGTAATACATTTAAACTCATTTCTTTTCTTATTGCGCATACAAACAACCTATTAAGGTAGCAGGAAGTCGTTGGATGCTGAACGCTTCTGCGGTAGGTCTTTGTTCAACAGTGAACTTCATATGACTGATGATGATCACAATTACACACAGAAGTTCCTAAAAGAATCTCTATCTCGAAATTATTTCTCCACTCAATCATTTAAAAGGGTATTTTAAATCTTTATGAGCCATACAAACCAATTATGTGTTAAGTATTTTTAAGAAATTATCAAGTCAATGACATAACTACTGGACATAATGAGACCTAACATCTTATGTCTCAGGATGACGAGCGCAGTGGAATGCCACACAGTACTTTGTAAGTCAAGGTGCTGGATGGTGTTGCTACTGTTTATGGGCGGTCGTATCGCTTAACATCAGGCGAACGGCATGCTCGTCTCGTCATTAAATGCAATAAAAAAAAAAAAAAAAACAGCTTCATTATGTGAAGCAAACTTTACCAAAGCTATATATATTAGGATATAATTTAGATGTTAGACCTAGACAGAATAAATACACTACTATACCCGGCAGTAAATACTATAAATTGAGCCGGAGAAAGATAAAACAATAATTGGCAGTGAATATCACACATTAGATTAAGAAAGAATCACGTGCTTGTTATTCTTCTGAGAGAATCACTTCGTAGAACTTCGTTTTTGCTGTCACTCACACATATGTGACATTTTGTCGGTGCAGTCACCGAACCGAACCGAACGCCAGTGCGTTCTGTTTCTGTAATATTCCCTGCCGAGAACTGCAGGTATTTCATTCTTAACATAATCGGAATAATCTACTGCAATAAAACTTACAGACTGTGAGAGAACAAAATTCCTCGTAGAGCGCGTCATAAAATCCAGCATCCATTAATTTTCTAAAAATTGGAGCAACTTTCCGCATCTTAAATGCGAAATTAAATTTCTTAACAGTTTTCACACGACTTACAGTTTCCCGGCAGGTTTTTCCAGCATTTTCTCAAAAGCACTAAGATCTAGGTATTCGGGTCATGCAAACACTAAGACTTTCTTCTTGCGTCCTACTTAGATTTTAACGCATAGCCTTCGTTAAGTAATAAGTTTTTAGCGAAAAAATGTGGTTATTTTAATCAAGCGAAGAACTCCGCCGTTTGTAATAAAAGTGGATGCCAAGGTTGCTGTCTGTATGGAAGATGCAAACCGCAAGAGATAGGGCAAGGTCTTTGTGCAACTAGCTTAAAATGTTTCCAGACCTATATCATTGGGAGATTCAAGAAAGGAGTCTATTCCTTAAAGGTTGGTAACGCATTGAAGATTAATCTTTATGAGTTGTGATTATTGAAATTAAACTACTATAACGGATTTTATCGAGGTTTTTTATTTTATTTTTCTCCCGACGTTTCGAAGGCTTTGCAACAGTTCGTGGTCACGGGGCTGACTATTATATTGTATTAAAATGACCTACTTCTTTCAAATTAATGTTGTGATGAAAAGCTATACATCATACTCATTGTCACTGTCTTCTGGCACAAACATTATTTATGATTAAAAGGAGAACACCGCTTCAAATTTTCATAAAATATATTTTGCGTAGTATTTGACGTAATATGATTTAGATACGAAAAGCAAATAGAATTTTCATTGCCACACTTGATAATCAATACCAAGACCTCAATTTCACTACTCTTCACTATACCAAAGATGCAAACTAGTTCACTAAACACAACATAATCCAATTAACTAAGCAAACTTAACGCAGTTATGTTTGGAGAGTATGCCCATGACATGACACAACGATACATGTCACAAAGTGCCATTTACATGACATATTTGTTACATAAACAGGTTTATGTTGACTGTATCACAAACCGAATAATTGTTATATGTCATAAACGATATAACCAATGTAAATACGCTGATCCAAATATCTGTCGCGTGGGACAACAGTAATTAATCATGTTTGTAATTAAATTCCATAGTAGGATTCAATGAATTTCATATCGTTTGTTCGATAAATAATACCAGCCCTGTTTTATATTGTCACACTGCTGAGCAAAAGCCTCTATTACTGAGAGCACCAGCACCACGCTGGTTTCATTCGGGCAGACTTCACATACCTTAGAAATTCTTGGAGATAATAGGTATGGGGGTTTTTTAATACATCAATGTATGGAGGTTACCTTACTGTTTTCCTTCATTATTGAGTGATATAGGCTACTTTTGCCCAAGAATGTATCCATGCATTGGTTCCTTTTGTTACTTAAATACATAGAATAAGCCGTGCTAGTGATACAATGTTCGTAGACGCTAATTACGTCAGTAATGCACTCTCAAATGCGTAATGAGAGTTTTAACATTACTGTCTGATGTCTATGAATCTCTATAGGTACTTTTAGTAGGCGTGGCAATGCAATAATATTTTAAAAATAATAAATCATTGTGGCAACTGTAATCTGATATAATGAGTTTCTATCGACAAAATTCGAAATTCAAATATTTTTAGTAATTAGAATCTAACGGAATTTTAATACGTCATTTTTATAAAGGTTAAAGAAGTTGTAGGTGATTCTGAGAAACTAGCAGACCTAAGCAAAAGCTTCAAGAATCTTAGTAGTAGGTTTCTTGTAGTTTATACTTAAAAATCGAACGAAAAAGGATATTTTCGTTCGATTTATAAGTATAAACTTCAATTAAATTCTTACTGATGAATTTAATATAAGCCCTATTTAATAATCAGCCCCTATATGATATCTAGTTCAATTATAATTTGTCATGACTTGGAAGTTACCAAAGCCTTCTCAGTACTTTGGGTTCCTAGATCACAATACATCTTACATGACGGGTTATAATCAATTGCAAGTCAACAGGTGCGTGAGAAGTTTTCCAATTAAATGTTCCCATCACGAGATTATCGCAATAAGCACGATGTGATGCTTACAATTTCACCTTTAATTGCTGTTAAAATTAAATTAATGAATTATAACTGATATTTAAGGGATTTTTATTCTTCTTCTTCTTCGCTTCGCTCTTGACAGAACGGTCGTGGTCACTATGATTTGCGTCCAAACGATGATGTAGCTCGCCTCACGATATCTCTCCATCTGTCTCTGTTTTTTTTATTAGTAACTTAATAATATTACTTTTGTTTAAATATTGGTAGTCAATTCGATAAAAATCAGTCAAAAATAATAATGAAAATTAAACTCACGATTAATTTTTTTTTTTATTTGCAAATAAAAGGCATAATACAGAATTCAATCAAAAGTAAATAATACAGACATTTTACTAACTATAATCTAGATTGAAATTCCTTAATTATATGCCCTGATTGAGCTTACTGCGGACAATAGAATAAAACTTATACTGAAAATTCTGTTACAAAGGAGTACGCAATGTTTGTTTATTACTTTTTACTGATAACAATTTTTTTTTTCTTTTTGTTACAATATTATGTTTTTTATGCTACGCAAGAACGGTCCCGACTTGTCGTTCATTATGTCGACAGTTTTATGCTTAACATAGAGCTCATTATATAGACGACACATTCTGATGATAGGGTTATAATAAGACGTATTATTTACGAACACACGCAGTGTGAAGATGTTTGGATTACGCACTCTATAATTTGTATTGAAATTTACCAATGATAAAAGTTCTGGGGAATCTATTTGAGCGTGAATTATTTTGTGCAAGTGTATTAAATCCGCCTTTTTACGTCTTTGGTCAAGTCTCTCAACTTTAAACTTAGACAACCGTTCCTCATATGAAGACAAGTTGTAATTATTAAACTACCAATGATGTCATCTAATCCTGCTAGATGGCAGATATACAAATATCAGCTGTCAAATGTGAAACAAAAGAAATTCCAAATTCAAATAGCTATTCGAAAAGCGAACGTTCAGTTTTTATTCGAGCCGGCCGTACGCTAACCGGGCGCTTTGTTGCTAGCGAACACAAGCGAACGAGTCGCTAATCCGGTGAAATGGGCACAATATTGCCAAATAAACGATTCTGTACCATTGGCTCGGGCTATGGGGCTAAGTTTGAACATATGAGCTATTTTTTTTTTACTAGTGAATGATTTTGGATCGTAATGTTGTGGCATTGACTTCTTTGGAACAATTGTGATCATCAATTCGTAGGATAATCTATTTTAGTAATAAAATACAGCAGTCATTTGAGATTACAAATCTTATGTTGAAAGTAACAATATTATAGAAAATATTAGTTTAAAATGAAATAAGAAATAAAAATTATTTTAGGTATGGTAAACCACTATAATACCAACCATATTCGTATAAAAAATGCTCGCATGCCGCTGCTTCGCAACAGACAAAGCGGTCAAATCTATCTAGACAGACTGTACACAAAAGGTAAACCTAAAACATAGAACTGAATAATTATATAAAAAATTACCTTACTGAATCAAAGTATAAAAGAAATGTACACTCTGCGGCCTTTATTTTGAATTATAACACAAAAGCATGTGTTACCACAGAAATTTCCACTTTACCAATACTCAATAGCAAATTGTGAATTGTATTTCAAATCTCGACTTGGTTCGGTGGAAGTAATCAAAATGATTCGCCCGATTGCTTCCCATCCGAATGGGAAGGTTACGGCGACAACGTTTCATTTAACTACGGGCGACATTTCGCTACACCCACAAACTATTACCCATTGAATGGTCGATTTGGTGTATTGAGGTACCTATTTTGTTTTTCGATTATCGATTTTAAGGCTCATGCGAGGAATTTTACGAATGAATGGAATCTTTATGTAGCAAATATCTAAGCTAGGTTGTTTTGTTATAAGAAGTAAATAAAAAATAACATTGCCTTACTAATACTTGTAAATACTCAAAGACTGCAGCTGTGATATTTATTTGGTTTTTTATATCACACTTTTATAAGTAACATTTAGGTCAAGGGAAGCAAGACAATAGAAGTGTTAGGTTATAAAAGAAGTATGCAACATTATTAATAAGGCAGTCACGCTTTACTTCTTAACGATCGTTAATATTTTTGATCGCGCAAACAGAATTATAATTCAAATATTTACTCGTGTTCTATAAATATAAAACTCCATCCCTAATAAAAACATAAACTTCATAGCTCAACTCCAATTCCTACAGATTCTATAACATCCCACACTGTCCCATATCGACAGGAATAATCGCTTAGAACAAGCTAGGAGGGCGTCGGCGTATCGATCGTCGACCGCGCCCTAAAACCGACGCGTCGACGCCGCGTGTGACGACTATACGACTTACTATTTGTACTATTAGCCCCTCTCCTATAAACATTATTAAATGTGATGCATCATATTTATTACTAACACATTAATGTTATTTATATAATAAAGGTTTTCGTTGCTAAGAATTACTTCATCGTGTTAAGTCTTTCGAGATTTTCAATTTACTCCAATATAAATATTCTACGATATGATTGGATAAACTTTACATAACAAATTAAGTCCGCTGGATACTATAATACTTATCTGTCTCGTATTTTATTTTCTTTAAATAGCTCATTCCTTTTGATATCATAATATAACTATTAAAACAACCACGGATATGAAAGAAAGTCATAGGTACTGCGCATAGAGCTAAATATTTTCTATTTATAACAAGAAATGAAAAAATAAATTGGTGGAATTTCAGGAATCATTTCGAGAACGTCAATAAAATACAAAACATATGAAAAAAAACGCATTCGTTGAAACTGACCCCGTTGCGATTCGACTATTGTGCGCGAGGTCAGGAAAATATTTTATATCAAAAATATACAACATTTTTATGCTAAA
Source organism: Sphinx pinastri (assembly GCA_947568825.1). Taxonomy (NCBI): domain Eukaryota; kingdom Metazoa; phylum Arthropoda; class Insecta; order Lepidoptera; family Sphingidae; genus Sphinx; species Sphinx pinastri. Next base: position 16,455,459 of record OX387629.1, read on the forward strand.
AGTTTTTGAAAGCGGAGACTGAGATCGTTAAATATTTGAAAAAAAAATCGTTTTATATGTAACTGGAAGGCGAGATAAGTTCATTCATTACATACAGACATAGATTCATATGCTAGTTAATCAACTGCCCAATGGCAATATTAGGTATAGTTTCAAGTCACCGCATAGATGTTTCGAGTTGTTGCAGAGGAGCACTACACTACTATAAAATTAACAGTTTCTTTAATTTTACGAGGGTACAGTCAGGAGCAAAACTTAAAAAAAAAACAAATACAACCTTTCCTCATAGACAACGAATAATGCATATTTTCATTTTCTGAATCCAATCTTTTATCTCATAATAAAGTCACCACGGCGTAAGCGTGAATGTCATCCCGAATCCCGGGGCGAGACGAGATGGATTCTGGAACATTAAATTTGCACATTCAGACTGTTCCCGCCGCTCCCGTCGTCCGGGATAGCTCGTTAGGGATAATACCTGGATGTAACACCAGAGGCGTTGTCTTTAATTTTACGGGTTATTTTTAAGACCATTTTGTAATTATTTGATTAAGTAAATGACATTACTTTTTATATTATTTTTTACTATTATTTAAAAAGATCTATCATCTACAATAAATGTATAGGTCAATGATGATGACTAAGTAAATTAGGTTTAACAATTAAATCTTATGGTTAGTATTAAAATTTAAATAGTATGTACTATAAACCCAAAACAGCCCGATTAGATTTGAGACTTGAAATTTTGCTCATAAAATTCATTTTTGCAAGACATTTCTTGACGATAAAAGCGACACAACACAAGATTCCATCCGATAGCACTCACAGAAACACTTTTAAACTCTTAAACTGTTTCCGAACGTTACAAATAAAACAAAAACTACTAAAAGTTAAAGTTTCCGAACGAAAGGCAGAATTTCTTTGTGAAATTCGTACGTATTTTGAAAGAGAAGTTTCCCTGGTCAATATAGGGAATGTGGATTGTTGTATAAACTTTTATCTTCTAAAAGGTGGACGGAGACGTTACTAAAAATACTAAATGATAGTGGGCGAGCCTAGCGCTTAATTGATCTAAATTCTGCAACCAACAAACGAAGGTTTTTAAACGTAAACACAAAATATTTTAATTGCATAACTATCAGCTGAGCGTAGATTGTAGGGGATGACAGATTTCATGCTACATACGGAATTAATAAATTAACGAAACATATGTACCATGTAGACGTTAAACTTGACTGAAATTACTTTGACGTAGAATTCCCGGTTCTTTATTACATGCATCATGTTAAAGACAATTATTTACTCAACTTAATGTGTTGACGAGTAAACTTTGAACTTTGCCGGAGGTAGTGCATTTGTATCCGCCTGCATAGCGACTACCCTACATGTGGTCGAAAACCCGTCATAGTGGCCCACGTAAGTGTGTCACGTTCTGGGATCAGCTTCCTATATCCAGTTTCAAACAGACCAGCATAATAGGGTAGTTAACTACTTTTAAATACAATTATGAAAAATGTATGCTATCCAAAATCTAATGGAAAAAGAATTTTCAAATTGGCGCAATAGTAAGTAACTTATAAAGCCTTGAATTTTTATGGAAGCGGTAGCTGTCAAATAACAGCAATACTATGCTGTGACGTCACCAAGCGCCGTCGGCCATAACGCTGCCTGCATGCGAAAGAGATAGCGCGATATCCCCGCCACGCCCCCACTTTTGCTCACAGTAATATTTCAAAATATTACTATTTAAGTATATATAATTATTTAAGTATTGGAAGCAACATGTCGAACTTTTAGATGAATACGGCGAGGAATCAAGCTCGCAGCCAAAAAAAGTATCTCGGGGCGTCCCGCAAGGGTCGATTCTTGGGCCCTTGCTATTTGTGATTTACAGTGCGGATGTTACATCGCATATCCAAAAATGTAAATTTCATATATACGCGGACGATATACAAATATATACAGAATGCCATCCAAATGATATGCTAACCGCAGTAGATAATATAAATAGTGACTTAAATAGGATAACTAATTGGTCGGAAGCTAATTCATTAATGTTAAACGGCAACAAATCAAAGTACATGATACTTGGCACAAAAAAGTTAGTCACTAAAATTAACGGTCAAGGAGTGCATCTGAATATAAAGGGTATTCCGCTGGAGAGGGTTCATGAGGCTAGAAATTTAGGTTTAATTATGGATGAGGAACTTCGTTTTGATTCTCACGTTATAAGTGTCGCGAGTAATTGCTTTTATAGGCTGAAAGTGTTGTATCAAATTAGAGAATCGTTAAGCATTCAGATGCGTATAAAACTAACCGAATCACTCGTTTTGTCCAAATTTAATTACATGGATATAGTATATGCTCCTCGGCTATTGATTCGCACACAAAAACTCATCCAGCGAGTTCAAAACGCTTGCGCCCGATTTTGTTTTAAAATACCGCCGCGCACACACGTAACGCCTTTCTTAAATAACGCCAACATGCTTAAAATGAAGTTCCGTCAGGATCTCCATATGGCCTGCTTATTGTTCAATCTGGTAAAATATCATACTCCTCCGTATCTCGCCGACAAGCTGTGCTGGCAACAAGACGTGCGCACCGAGCATCGCACGCGTGCATCCAGCTGGGCGCTGGTTGTGCCGCGTGCCCGCTGCGTCGCATTCCGGGGCAGCTTCAAATTCGCAGCATCCCGGTGTTGGAATGTTTTGCTGCCGCCTCTCCGTAGTCTGCAAACAATTACACTTTTCAAGTCAAAATATAAAAACAATTTACTCACTATGCAAAAAAATACCCAATAGAAAAGACTTACCTCATTGTCTGCAGACTTATAACATAGCGGCGTATTGCGTTAGGACTGGAATGCGGCGCAGTGGATTATGCTCACCGATTATATAACATAATATATTTCCTTTTCCTTATTTTTGTTGTTCTTTTTCTCGCATATAACATTAATGCACATTGTTTTAGATTAGTAGGATATTTATTGTAGTAATATGTATAATTAATTTAATATATTTTTGATATTTAATCAACACGTCCGTGCGCTCTCAACGTCTGACGGGTCTATGGAAGATCAGTGCGTCGCGGCTAGCCCGCGGCTTCACACTGAATAGATTCCATTTGCACACAAACCACTGTCCACTACTGACTACATTCGGAACAATGCACTCAAATTTGCTACTGTTGTTTTTATTTATTTATTTTTGTTAATGTGCTATGTTCTTTCTTTTTTAGTGTGCAATAAATGTTTTTATTATTATTATTATTAAAATTGAATAACTGCTTTATTTTTTAAATCGATTTTGATGCTGATTTCACAGCAGAATTTCTTTTTTGTATTATTTACTGTTACATGTAAAATAATGTACAAAATTAAACATAGGAAACTTCCCTATTGTGTCGACTGGCAACGGATAATCATCTCTCATCTTGCGACACTTTAGGATTCCACTTAATTTACCATAAGGTAAACAAAGGGTAAATTTGCCGTGCTCGTAAAAAAAACAATACACTGAGACCGCTTCAAAAGACATAATCCTGAATAAACTATCACATTATGCTCATTATCCCTCACTCTAATTACGTAATAGCAGAAACATTCCCCAGATAATATTTAGTGAAGTAAGCTTCAATTAGCGAATGACTTGTTCATTAAACTACACGGTTATTCTCTGGGCGATGTGAAATTTTACTAGACGTAATAGAGGTGTTTTATAACTAGTTAGGTTTATAAGTGGGTCAGTCATATGTATATAAGAGTTTACCATTGATATATTTACGTCACGCCTTTTCCTTAACAGATATATAATTATATCAGGCGATTGTAATTGTGTCGACTGACAAGGGGTACTCGTCTTTAGTCAGTTAATGTTACCTGGACCCCACTCCGATTATCAACAGGTGCAGTGGGGCACGATGCCCGTATAAAAAGGCGAGCAGTGGTGTTACTGCCTCATTTTCTCATGTTAAATCCTGTGTAATAGGGGGCAAGCCCTTTACTGGGGGACAATAACTCAAGAGTCAAGACTCCAATTTATTTACTGGATACATTCTCTTTACCCATCCCTGGGTCGATTTTGATACGTACGACAGTCGTACCGCATATGTAATAGAGAGTTAGACCATATAGCATACAAGAACTTTACAACCTTAGACAAAGCGGACCAGACCCAGAAATAAAATCCATAACAAAACCTTTACCGACCTAACTTTCGGGTCGAAAATTAAGTTTTTAGTACCTAACGTAATTAGGAAATGTCCAACCCATTTTGTTAATTATGCTGGGGTCCACTTAGGTAATATGAGAGAATATTGTTAATAGTTTGTTAAATGTTTAACGGAAAAAATGTTTTATTGTTCCCTGACCTCTTGGCAAGTCCTTATTCGAAATGTTGCGAATATTCTAGATATTTATTGACACGTAGCAGAATTTTGTGAATCGGTTTCTTGAATACAATTCTTTGTCATTGCTGATTTAGACCTTGGTTATTAGCTAAAACTTTCATTTGAGATTATATTTCCTAAAGTATGTGTATTAGATGAGCAATTAGTAGAAGAGCCTGTTACAACTTTGGCAATCCTACAACAGACAAGTTGCATATTTACCAAATTGAAGTCGTACAATTTCCCGAACTGATAATCGAACGGAAACTTACCGGATTCACATTTATGCTTCTTGACCAAGTAGGCGAGAGTATAATGTAGTATTAGTACCTAAAAATACAACGCAAATCCACATTCAGTTACGAGAATTTACGAAAGAAAATACATTGTCGAACATTTTCATCAAAATTTTAAATCCAATAAAAGCTTTACCCAATATTCCCGAAAGCGAATGAATTATTCAGAATGTAGAACAAAACAGAGAAGTTATAAAACGTTCGGTATGTAAAAGACGTAATAAAACGTTCCGTAAAAAGACCAGTTTTTTTCTGCTGCTGCACTCGTTTGTAAATCTTGGTACTGTTATGCAGTAGGTGTTTTTGTGGAATTATTTTTTTAAAACACACACTGTTTTGGTTTATGTATCCAATTTACAAAAATATCAATCAACCCTGTATTATATTTTATCCCATTGCTGGGCATTGGTCTTCTCTAATTCTGAGAGGGTTTTAAAGTGTAGTTCACCACGCACAGTGCGGTTTGGCAGACTTCAGATGCCTTCGAAATTGTTATGGAAAACTTCTCAGGTATGCAGGTTTCCTCCTATTTATTAGGATACAAAAAAATACTGTTACCGATACACACTTTGACTGAAACCTCACCATTCCTTTTGCTCTTAAGTAGATCATTTTTTGAAATCCTTATAAAATATATGCCTAATGCATTTTATCAATCAGTCAGGAAAACATCGTATCTGAATATAGATGGGATTTTAATTAATGGAAACACTAGTTGTCCGCTTTCGCTCGCGTTAAATTATGCAGAACGTTGATTTTAATATGAAATTCGGGTATGTGTTGCCAGCGACGTAATACGGAGAAAATTGAAAGTTATTGGCATGGTATTAATTAATGTTAAAGTATGTAATATTGGTGTAATATTTTCAACGCATGCAGATTTTAGTGGACGCAGAATATGGATTTTGAGCATGAATGGTGTGCTTTTTCGTATTTATCGGCAGAAATGAGTTATGATTGTAGCTTTAATACTGGTGTAGAATAATTGAGTCAGTTCAGTACTACGTAATGTACCTTCAGTACTATAGCGCTTGGTTGTCCTCCTTGCATTGCCGACGTCCATGGACGACGGAGACCACTTCCCAGCAGGTGGGCCGTTAACTCGTCTGACTTCGGAGGCAATAAATATGTATGATACCCCGTTGAACTAACAATTAAGTTCTAGAATGATCTTTCTATTGAGGTTTTCCCAAAAGACTACAACATTAATTTCTTAGATTGTAGGTCTATTGTACGACGTACGCCCGATCCATTCTCTTTCTAAAACGAATCTTTCATCAACCAAATTCACGAATAACGTATATCCCCTTCCTTATTTTAAAGACACGAACGTCATAATAATATTATATCACGTCACATTTTATGTTAACCGTTAAGAGACGTTTAATTACTGGGTAGGGACAAAAAGGGCATAATTTACTGTATATATTTTTTTTATTTAGTACCTTCTTTACGTATTATTAAGTACGTTGTGGACTATGAAAACTATATTTTCTTTCATATTCCCAGTGTCGTTAGTAAAATGTTACCGCAAAATGACTTTGAAAATGCAATTATTAAAATTTAAGCTAACGTGAGAAATTGCTGGTACTTCAAAATACACCCTAATGAGATATTAACTGAAACTGAAACTGCATAAAGCATTTATAAAATTCAAATTCGTAAAAACATAGTTTCGAGGCAATTTGCAGCTTATTTGAATATCGTCGAAGAAACTGAATAATTTATTGAAACAGCGTCACATTGTCTCGGAACTCCGGCGGAGTAAAGCATAGTGACAAATTTAACTAATTGAGTTGGAAATATAAGGGCGATATAATAGTGATTTGTATTAAATACTATATTTTTTCAATTTATATATCATAAAATTGGTTAGTGTAGTGACTACAAATGTTGCATCCCCTGAAACACGCAATAAACATGGGATAGGCATACCAAAAACAAAATGTACTGGATGCAATGCAATCAGCCCTGTATTATATACTGACCACTGCTGAGCACGGGCCTCCTCTACTACTGAGAGGGGATAGGGCCTTAGTCCACCACGCTGGCCTAGTGCGGGTTGGCAGACTTAACATACCCTCGAAATTCTTATGGAGAATTCGCAGGTGTGTAGGTTTCCTCACGGTGTTTTCCTTCACCGTAAAAGCGAACGATAATTAATTGATGAACAATACACGCGTAACTTCGAAAAGTCAGAGGTATGTTTGAGGTACCTTGGGTTTTGAACCTCAAGACATTGTCTCGGCGGACCGTTCCGTTCCCCACTAGGCTATTGTCCACTTTATTGGATTGCGTCCACCAAATGGTCAAAAACAGGCCACCGTAGTTTATATTAACCACATTCCGAGAGCTGGTACATCAGTATATAGCCCTAAAATATATTCCAGATATCTCCTTTTTTAATTAGAACAAAATTCGACCCCCGTCACGGCTCACAAACGCAAACCAACGTTATGAGTGCACGCGAGTTATTAATTATCTGATGATAGACCGCCGTACGAACATTTTCTTATTCATTATTCAAAGTTAATTGCGCACGCAACGTTTACATAAAGTTCGTAGACAAATCACTGTTTCACAGTTAAAATTATTGACCGTATCAAGATTCAGTCGATCGAATTTAGACTCCTCAAATCACTAGAACAATAGACATGGAATGCTGCTATCATTTTATGTTCACTGCCTCTGTCATTGGATAACCTATTTTGAGCCCTACAAAATAAAAGTTCTCCGAAAAGAGCAGGTCAGAAGTAATAACCGGCGAAAATGTATGAATGTGGCAGAGGCGAAAGATATGTCAAGCAGAGATGTTCAAGATACTTCATAAAAGTATCTGAAGTACAAGTTACTAGATACTTGTAAATAAAGGATTTGAGATACCAGATACAAGATACTTTTGAAAATGATATCTAAATACTAGATACAAAATACGTATCTTCTAAATACTTTTTTCAAATAAGATACCTTTTGAAATTATTTTTTTATAGCCTTGAATGACGAGCCGAGCGTGCCTTCCGCCTGATGGTATGCGATACGACCACCCATAAACAGTAGCAACATCATCCAGCACCTTGAGTTGCAAAGTAATGTGTGGCATTCCACTGCGCTCGTCATCCTGAGACATAAGATGTTAAGTCTCATTATGTCCAGTAGTTACACTGGCTACAATGTCCTTCAAACCGAAACACAACAGTGCATGCAAACTGCTGCTTGTCGGTAGAAATAGACATTGCGGTGGTGGTCTCTCATATGTAAGAGTCCGTCTGGGTGGTCATACAATGCCATAATAAAATTAAAATGTTGAACGCTTTAGATTTTAGAAGCTACTGTGTTTATTAAAAAATATGAGTAAAAAGTATTAAAATTAGGTTCTGCTGATTTAATAAAGTTCATTTAGATTTATCGGAATCAGGAGACACACTGAAAATCAAAATTATAAGACTCACTGCCCTCATGTTTTCAAAAGAAGACAGAAACCAGTTGAATGCAATGTTTGGTTAACCAATTATAGCATGTGCTTTTTACACAAACAAATCAAGAATGTTACGTGTTGATTATTTAAACCATGCAAGTCATATATTGCTTCAATTTAATTGTATGCAACAGGCAAGAAACTTGCAACGTGTATATGGGCCTTAAATGAGCCGAATGTAAAAAATGCATAGGTAATTAGTAAAAGTATCTTAGCAAATTAAGTATTTATAAAATACTAAGATACTAAAAAATTGTATCTAAATACAAGATACAAAATAAAAAATTTAAAAGTATCTTAGATACAAGATACTAAATACGTATTTTGTATCTTTATCTGCATTTCAGAAACTTGTATCTAGATAAATCACATCTCTGATGTCAAGAACGTAACATGTGGCCGCTCGATAGCCTCTGCCTAGCCTTATGGGATAATGGCGTTTGTGTAAATCTACATATGTTCAAAATAAAAATGCTACTATAAGCACAAAAACATTAAAAGCCAAAAAAAAAGCATTTCGGGTTATGTAGTTTCAGCAAGCAGTGTGCAACCAATATTGAGATTTGAGATCCATTTTGAACATTGAAATCAGTATATTGAGCATTTCGACACTTAACGTTTAATATCTTGTCCAGATAACAGTAGGTACTATGCAGTAGTTTATAAAGTTCAAAGTCGTTCGTATTCATAGCGCTCTCAGTACGAGAGACTTCCCCGTCATGCAGTTGAATAAAAAACTTCACAACACCTAACAAGATTGTTGTAATAAAAATGGCGTCACACATCAATTTATCAATTACGACACAAACAATGTTAGGAAAGGGGTCGCGTGGGTCCCGGGCCCTTGTTGAAATAACCCTTACAGCCGACCGGGTCAGATTGAACAAAGGTGGGTCGTCGCCCCCAAACAATGCCACTTGCCTTTTGTTTCACACTGTTATGTTTCGAGGTGGGATTTTCTTTTTCAAAAAAGGTTGACCAATTAGCGCTGGAATAGGGCTTGGCGAGTTCATATATGGTATTTTTGTATATGTGTGCGACGTGTAGAGACGTCAAACAGGGGATATGAATTACACAATTTGTCTTTCAAATTAAATTTCCATATTTTATTAAAAACTAGCTTTTGTCCGCGGCTCCGCCCTCGTGTATAAGGTATTTCGGGAAAAAAAAATACCCGCTTTATATTTTTCCGGGATAAAAAGTAGCCTATGTGTTAGTCCAGTCATAATCTACCCGCGTGCCAAATTTCAACGAAATACAAACAAACAGAAAAACAGACAGACAGAAAAGAATTATAAAAATCGCTGATTTGTTTTCCATTACTCTTCTTTAGTCACCCCCTTTCTTTTTATCACATTTCTTTAAATGTACAGACACACCGGTTCTACTGCTTTATTATATGTATAGATACCTGCTTTGTATTTTGTGAATTTACTGTAGTCTAAAATATGTAATTTACCTGCATTAGTATTTTATAACAGAAAGCGGAAGGAAGCTGCTTGGTTAAAAGGCAAGCGTAGTCCTTCAGCCTTCTATACAGCCAGATTATCTGTCATCATACCTTAAAAATAGTAACTCCGTCCTACTAAAGGTAATTAACAATTTTAAGCAACCATCGTGCAAAGCGAACGTTTCGCGAGTAATGTGCCGTTAAAAATTAACAATTCGTTTATTTTGTGAAAAACTACCGTTTTTAAGAACACGCAATCTTGCACATAATACTGGCATAACAGCCGTTATGCAAATATACTTATAAAATACAGCTTGAGAGTTTTTATTAGAGTTCCTTTTACAATGGTATCGTTAATTTCCAAGCTTAAAAAACCTGGTGGTGTATGTTGAAATTCTGGGCTCTAACTCCAAATTAAGCTATCCTTTAAACTAGCTATACTAATATTAAATGATATACACAATATATGATATTTCAACTAACTATATCAGCTTCTCCAACTTCCCCAGCTTCCCCGGTCGAATCAATATAGGCATAAGATTAATATAAAAATAAAACTTGTTCTATATTGTATAATACTGGCCTATTGCTAGGCATGCGCCTGTAACTACTTTATACTACACACCCTCCACAATTAACTAATGTAAACTCTATATACCTTCGATGTTCTTGTACGGTATTCTTAATTATAGATTTCCTGAGGTTTCCCTTCATTATTAAAACATTAGATGATATAATAGTAATACCAGCCCTGCTTTATATACTGTCCTTTTGCTGGGCACAGGTCGCCTTTATTACTGAGAGGGTTTGAGGACTTAGTCCATAACGCTGGCCGAATACGGGTTGGCGGACTTCACATACCTTCGAAATTCTTATAGAGAACTTCTCAGGTATGCAGCTTCGCACGACTTTTCCTCGCCGTTAAAGCATGCGATAATTTACAAAAATATCGAAACCTGCAAAAGAACACAAACTCACTCGAGAACATTTGCCACCGAGCTGAGGTAGAGCATTAAAACCGTGTTGACCCAATATTCCGAGCGCTGCCAACTGTCCCGAGCCAAATTTGCCGTATCGCCAATTATCTGGAGCCTTCGTTAGTCCGCCAATCTGATTGGCAACTTAATAACAGCTTGTAGCGTGTGTTTTGGACACTGTTAAAATGGACAGATTGTCAATTTTTGCATGTAATTGGGTGTATGTAGAACCAGGGTTGATGAGGAATAGTCAGGATTATTATTAAAAAAACATAAGGTATCTAGCCCTTGATATTGGGTCCTATATGCAGAATTGTGTGAAGAAATTAGCAAGTCTGGCATAATTTTAGCGACCAATGTTTAGGGTTATTACTTTTGTCATTTTCTTTACTGGAAGTAAAGACATATTTAATCATGGTTTTCGAGCTGCGTGGAAATAGACGCTACTTTATACCAACTCATTCATATACATGTCATATTGCATTCTTCTGTGGGGTTCTGCTGCAGATCTGCAGACCATTTTTATCTTACAGAAGCGAGCGATTCATGCTATTTATAACCTTCGCTCTCGCGATTCTCTTAGACAACTGTTTAAAGAGGTCAATATACTGACTTTGCCGGCCGAATACATTTTTCAGAATATTATGTATGTTCGCAAAAACCTTAGTACTTTTATGAAAAACAGTGACTTGCACTGTCTGAACACTAGAAATAAGAATAAACTAGTTGTTCCAAATTTTAGGCTCTGTAAAAGAAGTAAATCATCTTTAGCAAATGGAATTAAATTTTATAACAAACTTCCCTCCGAAATAACTAATCTACCCGGACACAAATTCAAGTGTTACGTTAAGCGCGAGTTAATGTCTAAGGGGTATTATAATGTATTGGATTACCTTGATGATCAGACAGTTTGGAAAATTGGTCCTGCACACCATGGCCAACCATGTTAACACATATTAGAAGATAATTGCATAAAATGTCATGTGTACTCATCTACAATATTGACATTATAATTAATATTAAATCTTTATTTGACATTCATATATATACCTCAATTATAATTATCCTCGCGTTAATATATAACCATTTAATGTTAATGACGACCGACCGATCATTGTGTTGCGCTTGCCTTTAAAATTATAAATTATTTAAATTGTGCGTATTGCTCGAAAACCAAATGAAATTGAAAAATTATGTACGTAAATGTAGGCGTATGCACTCTGTACACCGTTTAATTATAATTATTTATTTGTGTTCTCTTCTCTAATTATGATTTTTTTTAGGTGTAGAGTTTAGTGTTTATTAAATTCCTTTAATTGGATTTTATCTCAATTTAACGGTGATGTGTGTACATTAGCTTATATAACTAATCTGACTTTGTATGCAAAAGACTTGAAAAAAAAAATATTATAAAGATTCAATGGACAAATGATGTCAAAAAAGTAAGCCCGGAGTTTCTTTCTGCCTTTCTTCTTCGGGTAGTCATCGCTTAGGTAGCTAGTGAAAGGCTGGTAGGTTAACTAGGCTAGGGCCTGTAGTGTCCTCACCGGTGAGGATCGCGACGCGTTCCTTCCATTATTTTGTTATTATAAAAATGATTCAGTTTTTTTTATTTTATTTTTATCTTCTCTTTCCTGCCAGCCCGAGCTTGGCTTCTTTATTTATTTTTCATTGATTTTACTCCCTATAAAAATGTTTGTAGTTATATAAGTGACTTTTTGTAATAATAATTATTATTAATTTAATGTATCTTGACTTATCATAAGTGCAACTATGTTCGCCTACGTGATGAATAAACTATTTTTTTTTATTTTTATACTGTTTTAGCCAGAACCCCGCTTTGACACAGTCGGATAGAAGTTTTAAATATCACACCTAAGCTCATTTCGGCCATATCACTCTGTGGCGAAAATGTATTTAATCTATTTAAAACCCTCTCCCACCTCCCTAGGGGCGATATTCTATAACGACACACGGGCAACAAGTTGGGCGCAGTGGATAAATCCATTAAAACTCGTTGATGCGTTTCCGGCCGGCCGGGTACAATTAACCTACTTCCGGTTACCTGGCTGCAACTTGTCAACTTCATTACTCTGACGTTAGGGGTCGTGTTCTGTTAGGGGTCGTGTGTGAAACTTCAGCAACTGCAGCTTTCAATATTCAGCTAAAAAGTGGCCTAGAAATATAGTACATGACATATAGATGTTTTTATTGAATTGGAGACCCTTGATAACTATAGTACTGGCTATTATAAAACTTTATATCTAATTAGGTTGACAAGTGCAGTTGAGTATCATACAGAGAATTGTTACCTGAACAGGGTGGAGTTGCTACCACATATAGATAAGGGCTAACATCTGTGGAACAGTTTGCCCGCGTACGTGTTCCCTCCTTCCTACAACCTAGGGTCCTTCAAGCGGAGCGTGAAGAAGCAATTATGCAGGCCGGCATCACTGTGCCGACCGACCAGGGATGTTTATCTCTTGCCGGTCGACATTATTTTGGGCTCCACTTCATTTACCATCAGGTGCAGTGAAGCCACATTGTCGAGCCATCGATAAAAAAAAATCAACCGAATAATATTATTTCGAACATTTAGGGCCAGTTTCACCGGATCCTGATAAAGTTCCAGATAGTGTTTGTGACATAAGCTATCCAAAAAATAAATCTGACAAATTCAAGTGACTTTCTGACAGACTATCCGAGACCTGTGAAATGAAATCGGCCCCTACTTGTTTAAAAAATGTCACAACTAATCCTGTCTTTCATAATTTCTACTGACGGATGTGATGGATAGCCCAGAACATAAATTAAACAAGGGCAAGGCAGATGTGATTAAGTTCATTACTAGAAAAAGTAATTTAACGAAACCCCTAAGGTAATTATGAACAGACAGACAACTCCGTAATTGTTGTTCGCTACCAATGTTGCCTAATGTGGCGAGACATTTTATTCCTTAAGCCTGGTCGGGTACGGACGTAGGGTTTATCTGGGGGGTCAAAATATTAATGCTTTGATATCTCGATCATTTCCAACATGTGTCTACGTAGTAAATTATAATTATTAAACTGTTTTACAGACAATAAGTTTTAACTTAAAAATTAATGGAGAATATCTTAATAATATTGGCGCTATTATATTACAACCATGTTATAAATCCCTGTCATTGATTTTTATTCTCTTGATTTGTTGATTTATATTCTGTTTATATTTAATTACTTTTTCTGTTCATATTTCCAGAAGATCTTTGATAACCGAATTGGCTATTAATTATTTTATTACTACATATCATTTTTTATAATAATACTCGAAAAGTAATTATGCTCAGCACATGTGCGTGGGACGCGAACGAGTACAAAGTTTTTAAACCTATATCTAAACTACTATCCAGAAAAACCATGTAAAAAATATATCTATCAAATATTTCAATAACGCAAGGATTTACGACTTTGTCCCCCACCGTAAAACCGAGTACGTGCCAGTTGTTACGAAATATTTGAAAGGCCTTCTTGAATAATAGATGTGTAAGGCTGAAGGCAAGTCGTATGCGACGTTTATAAGCGCCCTGTTGTATATATTAGAAAGTTTCTCTGGGACGTAAGGAGGAAATAAGGCCGATTCCTCTGCAGCTGCGTGACTTTTTAGACTGAAATCTTTATAAAGATATTGTGTAACGATGAAAGACTAAAGTACCGTAGTTTTAGTTCACCTCCCATACCTCGGTATTCATCTCGACGAAAGTAAGCGAAATTTCGGATTCAGGTCTAAGAAAATAACGAGAAGTGTTCCTGGTTGCCAAAGATAACTTATCATCAGATGATCTATCTCAAGATATAACACATAATATATAAGAGACTCAAATGCTCTATTGAGGCGGAAAGCGGAAATAGTATTTCTACGAACGCGTCGGCATGTCGGATAGTTCTCAGAATTGCTGTTACCAAAACAACTGCAAATATCTTTCTGTGAAAATCTTTTGCAAATCATAACATAAACTCCATCTAGTGACGAGGAAAAAGCCTTACTACGTTATACATTGCGCATACAAGTCAATTTAAAGTTTTTGTTTTGTTTTGTTTTGAATGACGACACGAGCATGCCGTTCGCCTGATGGTAAGCGATACTACCACCCATAAACAGTAGCAACACCATCCAGCACCTTGACTTACAAAGTACTGTGTGGCATTCCTCTGCACTTGTCATCCTGATACATAAGATGTTAAGTCTCATTATGTCCAGTAGCTACACTGGCTATAATTTCCTTCAAACCGAAACACAACAGTGCATGCACACTGCTGCTTGACGGTAGAAATAGACATTGCGGTGGTACCCACCCAGACGGACTCTTACATATGAGAGACCTACCACCAGTAAAAGATGCCATCGCTTTATGCATTACTGCCTCCAAGCAACACTATACACTGTTGTCTTCTGAATTTTAAGGTCATTAATACCAAACATTAATGATTCTATGATCATGAGACTCAATAGAGTTCTCAGAATGAAGATTGTAATCTAATAGCACACGGTACTTAGTAAAGGCAGTCCAGAATCACAACTGTATAAGGGCAGACCCATACCACCAGTCAAGTCCTAAAAAACCTTTAATCCAATTTGCGACAGATGTAAAATTAATTCAAGTCCTCAAGGGCAACCGGGACAAATCGCCACCGGCAACGGAGCAAAGTTATATCTCAAATCGTCTTTTTGTAATCATGAGCTGCGCGTAAGGTCGCTTTTTCCATGTTTTATTCATGCTCCGCGTGGAAGACGACGGGAACTTATTCTTTCAACGTTGATTGATATGTTAATAGTGTTGGTGACTTGAAATAAGTTCTTGCTGTAAATTTTTGTGGTAAACCAAGGTTTAAAAAAAAGGAAAGACCTTGACTTGGAAGACATTGGTTTCTCATAGAAATAAATAATATGAGAACGCTGTTAGTCTTTAATAACAATACGAATTGTAAGAGGAGGAATTATTGGGCATTGTTTCCTTAAGCACTTATTTCAAAATGGTCATGTTATAAGCATACTATCTGAATAAAGATAGCTCTCCAGATGATTTCCACGTTCCTGTAAATAAAAAATGTTGTGATGAAAGAATACCGACATCAGCAGCATCGGGGCATTTAATTACATCGCCAGTTTATTCAAGGCTCTAATTTATTTGCCGCTTTTTCCATTTTGTGGCTGTGAAGTCTGGATTAGGTAAAAATAATTATAAATCTCCATTAAGATTCATTTCTTATTACTTGAGATCGGCTTAAACTCGGTATTTTAAGAAATATTTTTCGCACAACATTATTTTTGTGGCTCTCCTGTGTAAGATATTCTTGGAATAATTCTTCACTAACCGTCTATTTTTCTTGAATTATAAATAATCTATAACGTTTTCCTTTCCATTGCTACGTTGAGCATACTTTCTTCCACTACATAAAAGATAGTAACTTTAATTTTGTTTTTTTTTTCCTTTCTCATCCTATGTTATATCATTGTTTATTACACCTACCTTCATTGTTTATCTCTGCATCACACTAAGGTTGACTGGTAAAGAATGCCATTGGCATTAAGTCCGCCTTTATACATTATTGTATAAAAAGTAATAAATAAATAAATAGTAAGGGTACTTCTACATAAATAAATTATAATAATAGTATTGTGTGTGTTTATAACTATCATCAACGAATTGAAGCTATCATACAGTGACAGTGATGTTAATATGAATTCTGACATTAATTAAGGAATTGTGTGGCGTGAAATGTGCGATATAATTACAACACAAATGATTTGTTCCGCTGAATTTTCGCGTATGCGTAGGTATGATGTCGTTATATGACTGTTATTAAAGCGGGCCTAGTTAGTGGAAATCAGGCTGAAAACTTTCAGGCTACACTGTCATATTATTCAAGATATTCTGCATTCTTAACATTTGGCAAGATTATAGAAATTACGAATTATGTAAGAAAAAAGATTGCGCATTTAAAACGAAAAACGAATTGATTATGTTATTCTTCTCTTTCATAAGGGTCAAATGACTCTACCTTATGAAGTTAAAAAAGCGAGTACTATTGAAAAATTCCATAAAATATCAACTTCTTTGAGAGCTTATAATATGTGGCGTTGCCATTGCTGATCGCATGAGTTAACAGTATGATAAGTTGAAAGATGATGTGGTGACTAAGATTGAAAGTATTTGAAAGAACTATGCTGAGATGGTATAGGCGCGTGGAGAGGATGGATGAAAGAAAGGTCTCGAAAGTTATTTATCGAGTGAATGTGGATGGTACGACTGGAAGAGGACACCCGAGGAAAACGTACTCTGATCAAATAAGTGATCTTTTCTTTTAACCGGCGAAAATGTATGAGAACAGCTATGAATGTGGAAGAGACAAAAGAGGTGTATCAAGATCGTAGCAAGTGGCTTTCAATAGTCTCTGCCTATCCCTAAGGGATAAGAGCGTGAGTAGATATGTATGTATGTATATTGAGAGCTCATAATTTTGTAGCAATAAAATCATGTCTTATACCTGTCCAACAATATAAGAATTTCCTCAAAAATTCTCACGTATGTATGAAAACCAAAATTCAGTTCGAAATATAGGCAGCCTTGCCTCACACCCACCCATTCTCTATACGATAAATATTTATTCAGAGTGTGAGCGAGCAAGCAATTTCCTTTATTGCTTCTTCCACCTTACCGGTGTCTTGAAATTGCAATATTCGTCTTCAGACTCTATAAATCATTTCAGTTCATAGTTCTATAGTATTTCTTCAAAACGATGTTTTTTTTTTAATAACAATAATGTTCAAATAAATAACCAGACGAACAAGCCTGATGATAAGCTACTACTGCCCATAAAAAGCAATGAATAAACAGTAGCAAAACCAACCAATATTAGAATTTTAAAGCACTCATTTCAATGTTCAATAATAATACTGACTACAATATCTTTAATAATAATCTAATACTAATCAATATAAAAGGACAGACGACTTGATAAAGGTCGCAGGAACACGCTGGATGCAAGCTGCTTTGACAGGTCCATCTGGAAATTTTTGGAGGAGGCCTATGTTCAGCAGTGGACTTCATATGGCTGATGATGATGATGAGGACAATATCTTTCAATACAAATATAGCTACTTGGGGCAGTCATAACCATTGCAGTGGTATCTACCCTGATGACCTTTTGTATACTCCCGTATATTGATATGTTGATCTACCACCAAAAAGCAATACTATGCATGCTATTGGATGTTTATTGAAATTGTTAGTAATGTTATGAAATGTTTGTTGCAGGGCTGCTATCATGGGACTCTGGAGAGCACCAGGTCGACTTGGAGAAGGAGCTGGCCACCCTCACGGCGCAGGCACCCGAGGGGGAAGAAGCCAGATATGGTACGTACCTACCTAATATTCTTCATGTTGATCGGCTTGAGACTAGAAGTGGTGAGGTATGAGAGAAACCTACACAGATCCGTCGGAGACTATAGGTTGTTGATGATAACGATAATGTTGATTTTATCCAATCACGCCATAATCTGCGTAAGAGTCTATTCGTGTAATAAGGAGTGGTTTAGCGCTCAGTAATAATATAGCTTCCCTGTACCAAAAGTATATTAGGGATTACTGCTACATTCACATTTACAAACATACTTCTTTATTATATTAATACCTATAATTAATTATCAATACTAGGATATCTTAATTAACTATTAAAGTAGGTAATTGATCAATTCTCATATAACTTACCCCATTTCAACCTCCCATAAAGTATAACATTACCACAATATTATTGTGACCCAAACGTATTACCCATTCAAAGATTAGGCCGATGTAACTGGCTACAATTTTATCGGGCTCTTGTGTGCTCCGTAATAAAGTTTTTATCGTACCCTTATTATTGGGTTTGCGTATCTTTTTGGGGTAATGTAGCCAGTATGTGTTTTAAATGGTTTAGACCTTTGAAGGCCACATTGTGTTGATTTAAACCTAGTTTTTCTTAAGATTTGGACCACAATTAAAAACGGTTTTTTAAATGCATGATTTGCTGCTGTTTTTCTGATTCCACTAAAACTATAGCATAGTTTACTTTGTTTAGACAAGTACCCTCTTAAGGGAATGCTTATATTTTAGAGATAAATTACAAAAATATACAAAGAAACACCTCATACCAAAAATCTATTCATTAAAAAAAAAGCTTTCACCTTGATATTTTCCATTAACCTTTATAAAATCTATTCTTTTAATTTCCAAATCTAAATCAGATCCAAATCAGTATTCGGCATCAGTCTCATAATATATTCATAAATCCTCATCCACCCAACTTTATCTCGCGTTTGGCTTTTAAATCTCGACTTTACGACCACTCGGTCCCCGAGGATTCTAATCCACTTTGGGAAAGTGAAACAATGTTATATTTTGCGAATACGTTAAAATATAAGTGGGTGTTGATATTCCACGGATTTGCATAAAGGATTGGCGTTTTGAAGGGATTCCTGGATGAATGGAGTTTTTTGTCACTGGGTGGAGTCGTTTGTAAAGTTATTCTTGAGCAACCACAATTTTGTCTGTTGAATGTTAAAGCAATGGTCAAGAATATATGTCATTGAATTATTATGCCTCGTCATGCAAATACTATGTATTTTTTAGGAGTAATCGGTCTAGCTAGAAATTATGGCTTTGATTCACATTTCACAGTTCAATAATTTTTTGTGAGTTCTTCGATTCTGAATAACATTGTTTCGTACATAAGAAATCATTTTTGCTTAACTTAAAAAAAGCTTTATAAATTCATTACTCTCAAAAAAGCTATTATATATATATATATTGATTTTTTTTAAACTATTCGTAAGGGCATGAGCAGAATATTATCAGAATATATCTCCATAATTTAAATTTAACAATTTTATACCGTAGATAAATTATAATTTTCTAATGTTGAGTTAAATTGCTTCTACAAACTCCTTTTACAATGTAAATGAGCGTAAAAAGCTTTGTAATATTAAATCCTGTTCACAGTACTTTGTGCTTCATTTAAAATTAGTTCTTTTCTTGTTCGAGTCTTGTCTACAGTCTGTAATAACTTTTAACGAGATTAATGCTCAGTTATTTTCAAACTGTTTGTAGAACCTTTTAATTTTATTATATCTTTTATAGAAAATGACGGTAGAAATTATAAATAGAACTTTTTCATTTTATTATATCTTTTATAGAAAATGACGCTATAAATCATCATCATCATCATCAGCCCGTTGCAGTCCACTGCTGGACATAGGCCTCTCTCCTCTCTCTCTCTCTCTCTCTCTAAATCATAAATTGCCCGAAATTGCAATTTGTGCTTGATATGAAGATAGAGTCACCTCATATCTCATCATGGAAGAGATATAAGCTCCTCAAACAGTAAAAGCACTAGTAACACTTCTGCATATTTAGGAAAAAGGCATATGCTACTAATAGCCAATTCCTTGATCTTCATACCTATATCAATGAATAACCCGAAGACAGCACATACGGCTGAACTACGACCGCAACGTCGTCCGTCAGTCCAATCCTTCACCTCGCCGCATCATTCGTCAAGACGTCAGACGTCAGTCCTGATTGATGGCCTATTGGCACATTGGAATTAATTGATCTCCATCCATTAGTGGTGTCTTGAGACGTATTGTATTTATGTATTTCAGCTTAAGATAAGTGAATACACAAACCTAGAAAGAATGTAAATATTTACCTACTTTCAAGCAATTCCTTTTTAAGGTCTGTTGATTCAGCTCTCCTTTTCAATAGATATACTATAAATATCCCGGGATTGGGTTCCGCGGAATGGGTAGAAGTGTCGCAGAGATAGATGGTGAAAAAGTTAAGTTAAAATTTAAATAACCTCCGACACAAAAATTTCTTTAAAATTTAAAAATAAAATTTGTTTGTTTGACCTTTAACTGTATTATAATACGCATCCGGGGAACAGTAAAGACGTATTTTCATCTCCCCGGTCCGAGGTTCGATCCCCCGACTTGAGGACGTTTGGATCAAATTATTTCTATGTACTTGTAATATAGTTAAAGTTCAAACAAACACATTTTATTTTTTACTTTTTAGAAGACTTTGTGTCGGGAGTTATTTAAATTTTTAATATTTTTTTTATTTCAAACTTTTAAATTACTATTTTTTCCACCATGGGGGCACGATCATCATCTATCCAACACCTACTCATTGATACCATTCTTATGAGCCCAAACACGCTATACTACTGTAAGTAAATTAGAAGTTGGATATGCCACAGACTGCTTGATGCTACAGCATCAGCTGAAGGTTACCAAGGCTACCATTACCATGTCTTGAAAATACCCCCGAAGTATGAAATGAGCTGATTATCTTCAAACACCCGAATAGATCTTTCCAAATGATAGCTAAGAACCATGTCGACCACATAAACTTTCAAACAACAACAAAAAAAACGCATTGAAATCGGTCCAGTCGTTGCGGAGTTACAATCCCACAGACAGACATACAAATTCAAAGACACACAGATCCACATAGAACACACAAATAACAAACCTCTTTTTCCGTGGGGGGTTATAAACTATAATAAATCATTTCTGCAACAAGTTTCAAACGCCGCTACCCCAAATTTATGTGGTAAGTGAAAGATAAAGAATTAGATACGCTGTCTTCAGCACTTTTGCAAAGGTTTTTTCATCTAGAAACTTCATTTAAAATATTATCAGATTTAAAATTACGTCTCCTTAGATTTCCTTTGTTTGAAAAGAAAATGGAGTGAAAGATAAAGTTGCTCCGACCTTAAAAATGTTTAATAAACTAAAGAAAAATATTTTATGCTTTCGTGAACAGTTTCACGGAGGCATTATTCAAACGATGTAACTTTATAGCTTTATATGAGGTTTGAAAAATCATCTTTGTGCTTAAGTGGCAAGTTTTGGCTTATAGGGGTTGTAGACTGAATGTTTCTGTGTGAGCCAACATTTTGTGGGCTTTGCCACCACAATTTGAATGGAATTGGATCCTACAAAGAGAGATGGTGTCTGGCAGGCACTCGATTGTCTAAAAAAAACAAGCTGGGATCGATGGTATTTTTATGATGACCGAAGCTCATTGAATCTTAGAGACATTGAGCTATTTTAAATGCAAAATTACTCACATAGCGTAAATAAATTTTCCACGCCCCTCCGTCTAACAATGTAACCGCCATCAGGAGGTAACCGGTCGAAATATATCGAACGTAGATGAGTGCAAATAATCGGAAAATACAATTCAATACTAAACGCAGACCTTCAACAAAGAAATCGTTCGTGAAATATTGTAACTGTACTATTGAGTGTCACCGAGATATTTTTGGATTTGCGAGAAAGGATAAGATATTACAATATTCAAGAGTTTTAATTTTCTATGATGCCAATTACTTTATAGTTTCTTTATAATTTTCACTTTCAACATGTTCCGAATATTGTCAAAAAAGCTTCCTTTTACAAATCTTATACATCCTTCAATCGTAAATCGCACATTAATATAATACTAAACGACCCAAACTATCCGATATCAATCAGTCACTGACAAAAACCAACTGCGTTGTTCGACTAACGACTTACCAAGTAACTTTGTAAGTCTCGCAACTAGCACTGGGTGAGCGCACAAGCACCGCGTTGCCGTTATCAGTTTCTGGTTCAGTGGGCGATAGAATACTGTTAATGGTTGGTGTTATGTAACGTAAAATATAGGTTTTTGGGGCATTAGGGCATAAAGCCTTTAGGAAGATTGCGTTGAACGCATCTGACTGTAAAGAAAGATTGTTCGTGTAATAAACAACTTTGTTCTTTTCGGTGAATATGCTTTAAAATTTAACACAAAGGCTGGTATATTAACTTTGTATTTCCGTCTGCTTTCATACTATTCCAATGGGGTTAGTAACACAATTTTTAAGCTTGGTAATCGAAGACACTACCTTATGGTCCAAAGATAAATGCCCATTAGTAAATGAAAAACCAGGCAGCGGGCATCATTGGCACATCTATTACACAATAAAAAAATCATTAGCGCCAATATTGTGCCTTTAGCAGCTCATTTGCTAAACAGAGACATTGTAACAAAAACGTTATCCTTCCTCCACAGTTGGGTAATAAGACCATACTAATAAATCCCACCCGAAAACTAATTCCCCGCAAAATAGAAGCGACAGTAACCACCGCTCGGCACGATTCTTTTGTTTTAAACATAGAGTCCTTATCCTCCGGGCCACAAAAGACCTCGGAGTGATATTATAGCATTATGAAAAGCCAACGCTTCCATTGTAACAGAGTCTTTTGTATTATGTGTGAAAAATAACCCTTTTGTTGGTAATGTCGGAATTCTTGACGATGTTTCCATTTGCTTGAGTAGGTCTGGTGTTGTAGCGGTTGAAGTAATGGATTAGCTTCGAGTTGTATGCTTGCGGTTTTATCAGAGGGGAGGCCGAGGTGCACTAATGCACACTTACTGCTGTTACATTATGATGAGGCTGAACCTTTCGCAATATGATTCAAATGCCAATTCTTAGCCAGCTTAGGGACTTTAATTAGAATATCACATAATTTTATTGATCGACCTAAAAATGGAACCCTGAACTTGACCCATCCTAACTTTGTCAAAATATGTTGAGCATCAGCATAATAACTATTAACAATTTATTTCATTTACCTGTTAACTAATCAACTATTGTATGGTTCAGCAATTTCATTGAAAACACTGTAAGTTCCATGTTTTTGGAAAACTAATCATAACGAATATACATTAAAATATACATCAAAAGCGCAGCTCATATCCACTGCAAACTACATTTTTCCCGAGTCTTTTTTGCAACCCAAAACCGCTGTGATATTGAATAACAGCGCAGCGCCGCACAAAAAATGTCCATCAACTTTGACGATATTGAAATTTTCACACGGTTTTTGCAGTCTTTTGTCGTTGAAATATCAATTAATAAAGGGAATTTATTGGAAAATGTATATTTAGGCATACTGAAAGCAATCCATTATCTCCATTCGTTCGTTACATTGTTCCATTTACGAAAACCGGCGTATTTATTGTTCTCTTATGCGAGTTATATTTTTTGTTTTCTTATTTGAGAGTCCATATGGATAGATATTACTATGTTTTGTTTTGCTTTAAGTATTGTTATCACTGAACATAGTCCTCCCCCAAAGATTTCCAGACCAACCATTTCTTTGGGGGAGGCCTATGTTCAGCAGTGGACTTCCAAAGGTTAAAAAATAATTTTAACCACTGAAACTATATTTTGATAGACATTGTATTCATAATTACTCTCGTAAAATTGGAAGATGAGATAAAGACTTACGGACAAAAATACAAAGAACTAATGCTACACTAACCAGTAACCCTAAATGCAATCGGATCATGTCAGGAGAATGGTAATGGCTTAATTTACAAGAAACAGACTAGAAAATGAAAAGCTATTCAAGCCGCTTACATGCAAAGAGACAAAAGCTCACTCTTGTATTTCCGCACGCGAAGAGTTACCTTACCTTAGAGTTAATTTTCGTGTAATGTGATTAAACTTATAACCATCTCCGGTACAAAATAAATGTTGGGAAATGATCATGACTGGCACATTTTTTTGCTTCTAATCGAGTCTAGTAGATAAATCTTTTATGGTATCGCTGTAAATCATGATATAGATTATTAGATAAGAGATGTTTCTCTTTCTATGGCTACATGTGTATAATTTACTGCCGAGTACTGTACAGGCTCTGATAGAATCAAACCTATGTCTTCCTTCTCACCAAGCCTTCCAAAACTGCAGTAAACAGTCCTAGCTTATCATGCCACTAAATCTGCCATTTACCGGCAATTGATAGCAAGTGACATGCAGTACTGTTGAGTGACGTCACTGGGAATGGCAGCTGAAACCCGAATAATGGCAGTGCTGAATAAAATGGTACGGCGCTTTATCAGCCTTTAAGTTATGGGCTTAGTGCTTGAAGCGCTTTAGGGCGTAGAATGAGGTTTTCAATGTGGCATGTGATTTCGTATCTTGGTTTGGAAGGGACTTTTTTATATTGATGACACTCAAATTTTATTCTTATGTTACAATTTTTGTATGAATGCTCTACTGTGCGGGATCACAGGTTTGATTCTAAAAATCATTTCACTAATAAAAAACTATTTTATTCCTAAAACTATAGTCTATTTTCATTATGGAAACGGACGTGTTCGTGAACAGAGTCGCGAGCAAAATCCAATCTAGTTTTGTGCAATATAAAATAACTGTTATGTGCCATCAGATCTGCAAGTAGGGCAAATAAAATTTGTTCCAAATTTCGATTCGATAAAACAAATATTACTTGAGAAATTAAACCTTTTTTGGTGTCTTCCCCTGTCACATCGTGAGACTGGTAATATAATATCGGCGATATGCACTTGTTGCGCCTCTGCCTCCCCTTGACATGAAAAGCGTGAACCTATTATGTATGCTTTCAATACACCTAGAGCAACATAAAGGGTTTCTATTCGATCATACGCGAGATTTTTCTGGAAATAGGTGCTTTCAAATTTATTTGAAACGTGACTATTCAAGCGCCTCTATAGCTATGAAAGAGCATTCAAGAATGTCACTCACTGACTTCTAAAAGCTATTGGATACCAAAGAGGTATCGAGCTTGCCATTTGAACTCATCGAGAGATATATTCATTCGGAATTTTCAATAGAAAACCCTTATTTATTAGCGAGATATCGTTATTTTCAATCAAGTTCAATGGAAACCATCCGACGCTTCAAGCGATCTTATCGCATCGTTTTGACGTTCCAATTGCAATTTGAAATGTTGTGCGAGATTTTTATTTTGTTTTATTTTTTATGGTGCATAGTCATTGATGTATTAAAAATACATCAATGTGCATAGTTCTATAAATAAAACACTGGATTGATTTTTCCAAGCATCCGATAAAAGTTAGCCGTAAAACATTATACTACGGAATCCAATATGGAAACTATTGAATTATCTTATCCAACAAAATACATCGCATTGACTGACTAAAGATGGTATATTAATAGTAGCTAGAATTATGGTGCTCTATTTAATTAGATGCAAGTACAACAGCAGATCTTGAATATTATGACATAACTTCACTTTTCACTGTTTAGGGGTGTAAAATACAAAATGTGCTTCTTTAAAATCAAATAATCCGTAACTTCGAACCAAAATAACAAAACCAATCTTGTTGCAGGAGAGAGACTGATACAATTCGCATCAGAGAGCCTGGTGACGGAAATCCTGATCCACCCTCAGATGAACACGCTGATGCAGTGCATGCGCAACCTGCTCAGCTCGTTTACAAGACACAGACACCTTGTGCACGCCGGATATACCTTCGCGGGGAACGGGTCCTGGATCATGCAGGTGAGGAAACATCGCATTTTTTGCAAATTTGGAACAGTAATCATTTATAGTAATTAGCAAAGGAAGAAGACCATTTAATGAGAAAAGAACATTTTTCTGTTCAGAAGTCTCGAAGACCTCGCAAAACGCAACAGAAAGCTGTCCTTCGCTCTTTGTCAGACGGTTTTACTGTAACTTTACATCTAATATATCGGGATGAGCGTATTTTAATGTTACATCCAATTTCTGGATGTTGATGCTGTTGAGCAGTCGTGGTACTTATCACCAAGCGATTGGCGTGCCCCTCATATCAGTTATTTTAATGAAATAATACACCAAATAAACTATGGTCGTGAAAATATAGTACAAGTACGCGTGATATTTCTTTATCGGGATAAATGTCATGCTATGTACTTTTCCAGCACAAAAGCATTCTATAGCTAACGTATTTTTTTTACGTAATTTTATCAATATCCGTTCAACACTTCAGCCGTGAAAGCGTAACAGACAGACAGATAGGTAGCGTTACTTTCACATTTATAATATAAGTATGGAAACAATATTATTCAAAGACAAAGGAACCGGCTATTAGTGATAGAAATTAGACCCGTTTCATTTGGTACTGAGATTATCACCGATAAAAATACCTCACCTCTTTATGTAAGAGTAACATAAAAAGCAAATTACAGACTGTGTGTCAGACCCCCTGACCCAAGACACGCGATTTCTAAATTAGGTACTAGGTCTACTAAATATTAGCATATTAATAACGTCTAGCTGGGGTCACCTTGTAGTCAAAGTAGTCGAATTCTAAAGGTCAAGTCTCATGTAATTTTGTATGCATGGCGGATTGACTAATTTGGTTACTTTCCTTAACCACTTTGTTGAAGGGTTGGAAGAATTCTAAATATTGATCAGTAGAGATGAAGAGGTCAGCTTAATAGATGCAATCATTTGTACCCTCAAGGAGATAGATTGATTATGTAGTAACAAACTAAATGGGAATTGTTTAGCTGGATAAAATTGAAGAGTAAAAAATTCCTCTAGCAAAAGTATCTTATGTCGAATTGCGAGGACCAGCCCATGAAATTGACTAGCAAGCTCCCACGTTAGATGGTAATTAAGTTGTTACTCAAGAGAAAAAACACTTATATACGTACTTCATGTAACCAATCAGAAAAGCCATTAATCTAATCATTTATTCAAAAACCAGGAAACACTAGACCAAATTACATCTGGTGATTGCATGACCCACCTCTCTTAATAATAAAACGGTACTAAATCCAACATACTTTTGTAATTATTCTCAACTTCTTAATCGGAAAAAGTCACCTTATATCTAGTTACTTTGGATTAGAATTTGCAATCGATATGGCTATTCTAGCCCCTATCACGCCATGAAACGGACAAACATAAGCTTATCTAAACATGCATCTCCTAGCATCTTAGATATAGATAAAAGCTAGGCTTAGGGTGATTGTACTATTTTCGCTTCTACCTACCTCTTCTTAATAAAAAGCATAAGCCGTAAAAGTGATCTTTCTTCCTAGGTTTTAATTCAGACCATTTTAAATGGGATCTGAAATAGTCCTTAACCACCATTAACAATTTTTTAGACGGTATTTTCATCTCACTAATGTATTCCAAGATTAATGGAGAATTTGTGTTGTCGACGGAAAATTACGTCGTTTCAGTATCAATTTGCTGTTGTTAATTTTGTTACTTGTAAATAGATTCGGAGAAAGCCTTTAACGCTTTGTGTAAGTTTACTTTGCTCTGTTTGGAACCATTCATAAAGATAAGTGGGCCTAAGAAGCAATTGTTCACAAAGTGTATAAATGTTTATAATATGCTTAATCAAGACGTAATTTGGAGTCATAAAGGTCATAAATCAATTATGAATCTATGCTTTTTGACGCTACAAGTTCGCATGTAAATAAAACTGCAACATGATGTTCATTTTATAACGTAGTTTGTGAATTCTTAATTTCCGTCGCGTCGACCGGAGTGACGACTGACGGGAAATATCGGCTCCCGTTTAATCCAGCTCGTACAGAATCAATTTGATTGAGCTCACTGGATATACGTGGGTATTAAATGAAATTCGTGAATTTTAAAGTAACTGTTTTTTATGCAACTGAACGAAATCAGCAATCATCTGATGTTATTTGACACGCTTGCCGATACTGCAGCGGAACGTAGAATTTGGAATTACAAACCAATGCACTTGTTACCTTAAAACATCAGGTATTTGAGTCTACTCATAGATGTAATAGTCATGTCATTCGGATACCACGCTATAAACCGAATCCAATGATGCTGTCCAAAATTATAATAAAGCGGTGGAAGCCACACAGAATATAGCATATACTCGGTTATGAACTAAAAAAGCTTATTTTTCTTATTTGTGAAAAAGAAAGAAAATTATATCTAGGTACTATCTTCGATCATAAAGCAATATCTCCAATTTATGCTTCATTACGTCGAAAATAGTTTCAATTTTCAAAAGACTATCAGAAAATATTGTTAGTAAAATAATATTTCTGGTACATTAAAGATTTTAATATCCGCCCGGCAATCCGTAGTTTCCACTACACTAGTCAAAGGAAACGGAACTTGTAAACCGATCGAAGTAAGGGTTGCTTACATTTTGCCGGCGAGGGTCTTTACTATCCATAATATTGATTCTATAGATTATATATTATGTAACTATAAATCGATAGCGTACAGATTTATATTAATTTTCCCAAATTTGAATCTTGAACGAGGATATATTATTATGGTTCTTAATGGTTCCGCATCTAAGTTTTCTTACCTTTTTACATAACGAATAATCATGCTTGTAGACTAATACGATATCCAGTAGTTTATCTATTGCATCTATAGTCCGTTATGGTGTTAGTGTAGCATAGTATTAACATCAAGTGATAAATACAGATTCTGGTGATACATTAGTATTATTAACCCGAATCCTTGTAAATATTGGATAACTTGTTTAACCAAGTATTAAGATACTTGGATACTTTAAGTATTAAGATACTGCTTTAGATCCGTAAAAGCGCTGCCATTACACTAATGAGGCGATTATCTACATTTGGATCCTAAATCGCATACATCAGTCTTTTTGGCCGTCTTTGGCGAAAAGAAAAATCCTTATATAAAAGAAAGAATCTTAGTTGCTTCTCTATGGTCAGATTTTTCGAACCAATTACCTAAGATAACTCGGAAATTAAACGTTCAATTAAACTTTACAATCTTAACCGAGATTTCTGTAGAATCGAAAGAAAACAGACCGAAACTTAAAACCTTTGAAAACAGCATTACCGAAGTATGATCTTTTGTAATCGATACTTAAAATAACAATGTTAAGTTTTCCTAGGAGTGAAACAAAGGAACCTCGATCCAATTAGGGAAGTTTTTTTCCGAATGCCGCATAGGATGACTTCCCAGCAATTTTATACAGAATTAACGCCCGCGGAATAGAATCGAAATAAAGGCGAAATTAATTTGTTGGTTTGCGTTCACTATCCCTCTACCACTTTCTCGACTGCCTCTTTGGCATATTTGTATTGCGATATGCCTGGCATGTCGTGATCTCCAGGTTAAGCAAAATGTTAATGGGTTTTTCTGCTTAGTAGCAACCAAGTATCTGAAATTATGTCCAGTAACTGTAAATTCTCTGGCCGCCTATTACATGTGAACTAACATAACTGGTGAAGTATCAAATGTGGCTGTGAATCCTCTGTGTATCCCTGAAAAAACAAAAACGGCGTGTAGCTATGTTTATGTGTACTTGATTACTAACATTTATTTCTCTTTCAGGACGGGACCTTTTCCCTAGCGGACTTCACAGACGCATACCAAGAAAATGAAGTGCAGCGCGTAATCCGCGCATACGAGAATTCCATCTCGATTGATGTTCACTGCTCGACTAGTGGCGGCGGCGAATGGGCCCGCCTGCCCGAAATGCCATTCGTCAAATACTGCAAGATTAGGGTCAACCCTACCGACATATTGGACTCTGGCTCGCAAGCCATCAAGGACTTTATCGGTGAGTGATATTTGGAATTACTTCGTGGGTAAATGGAGGGAGTTGATATGTTAGGATTGGGAAGTTTTGATATGAACAGATTGAAAAGTAAGCAACAGATGGATGTATGTGTAATATGTTTTATGTAACAAAGGAAAAAAAATTGTTAGGGGAAAATAGAATTGCAAGCAAATGAACTTTAGAGATAATTTGTCAATTTATTTTAAAGTTATTAACGATCTTACTACCTCGACAACTGCCTCGGTGGAGTAGTTATATATCACGGTACGACTGCAATGCTGGGGTCTCGGGCACTCTCGGGTTCGATCCCCGGGTCGGGCAAAGTGATATTGGGTTTTTCTATCCAGTATCAGCCCGGAGTCTGGAATTTGTACCTGATATGGCCATAGGCTCGCCCCCTATCACATCGTGGTACGGAATACACACGGCGAAAAGTGGGTGCACTAGTTGCGCCTCTGATTACCCTTATTCTTATCTTATTGTGAGAGGAAGAAAATCAATTGTCAACTCCGTAATAGATAGTAGTCATGGTGAAAATAACCCTAAAGGAATTAGTTTCAGTTACAATACTTCATTTGGATCTAGTAAATGAGACTGGCATAATTGTAGTAAAACACAAGAGACGCAAACTTTCCTTTAATATTAAATTAGAATTCCACTTTTACCATGAATTCCAGTTCCAAACACAAAAGACCAACAACTCTAACTAATTAACCAATAATCGTTTCCACGTCTCTAATTAAACCATACGAACAGTTCCCTCGAACTTGCACAAGCTCAACTTTGCATGAATGCGCTAATTCACCAAACAGTTGCAGCAAACTATCGCTGTGTTCCTAACGACCAACCTTGTCCCAACTTTGCTCGCACGGCTCATTGTTCTTTGCAATGGTATTATAAACTAAAAACGTTCTTTGAAGTAAAATTGCAAGCAATCAATATTATAAATCTGAGACTTAAATAGGAGAACAATAGGTAGATAATGATTTATTATGTTTAGTTTTATTTAAATAGGTAGATAAGACAGTTTTCACATTTCTGCCAATGATTTGTGTGAAAGGATTTGATGGTGTGAGAATGGAACGGAACTCTTGAAACGGCATCGAAGGAACATTCGTGTTGTATGTTATGCCAGTATAACTATACGTTTAAAGTTGCATCATCCAATTATTAATCGTTAATTAAAATCTATTATAACTGTAAAATATACTGATGTATATTTGAAATTTCTAAAATAATTATGAACATGTGTGGATTTCACATCAAACTTGCATTATGAAGATGATAATTCGAACTACTTTCTAGCGCCAAAGAAAATCCTGCTCTTAGACTAATAAATTTTTTTTATGGCATTGAATGACGAGGCGAGCATGCCGTTCTCCTGGTGGTAAGCGATACGACCACCCATAAACAGTAGCAACACCATCCAGAACCTTGAGTTACAAAGTTCTGTGTGGCATCCCACTGCGCTCGTCATTTTGAGACATAAGATGTTAAGTCTCATTATGTCATGTAGTTACACTAGCTACAGTGTCCTTCAAATCGAAACACAACAGTGCATGCACACTGCTGCTTGGCGGTAGAAATAGACATTGCGGTGGTACCCACCCAGACGAACTCTTACATATGAGAGTCTTACCACCAGTAAATTATATTTAAGGTTCAAATTACTATTGTATGTCACGGATATAAAACACTGTATTTATATTATGTTCAGTCGAAGTACAGCTATCTACATATTATGTATACTGTGGGGCAGTAGATTTAACTGATTGAGTTTATAATTGGTTGATGCAAATAATGCTAAAGAATAAAGCAATCTGAATCGAATTTGGCATTCAAAACAATGGCGTATTGTTATACGTAACATTAAATTAATGAATGAACTAGAGTGAATGAAACAGCAAATATTGATTTAATCGCATATTCCCGATCGATGGAATGAATGGATGAATGCATTATTAGCAGAATTAATATTGAATGCGTTCGTGAATGGAAGAGTCGATTGAATGATGTTACAAATGAATGAAGAAAGAGTAAGTGGTTAATGAAACGTTAAGTTTGGTATTTAGTTCAAAACATGCAAAACTCATATCACTGTAATTTAGGGCAAATTGAATGAAGGACATAATATCAAAATTTGTCCATCCCCTCCTTATAACAGAAGTACTAGTATATTTTTATAGTAGAAAATGGAGCAAGTAGATTAAATAATTTTAATTTTAGCATTATTGAGTTCGCCTGTACTATTTTTTGATGTATAGACGCAAGTGATCACTTACGCCATTTGTCGTTTCGCCTCAATTCCAAAGCACCCCTCTAACTGCCACAGCCAGTACCGGAATTCATGGTGTCGACATATCGAGAGACGTTCAGTTCCGCGGTCACCTTGAGGGTAAGGCCAAATTGGCCTTAATGAAGCTTGGTGTTCTCAACAGATCGAAGCAATATTTCACGTCGGGCCATCGCCTGCAACTTTATAAGGCGCAGATTCGGCCCCACGTGGAATATTGTTCACATCTTTGGGCAGGGGCTCCCCAGTACCAGCTTCTCCCTCTTGACCGTATTCAACGTCGGGCAGTTCGTATCGTCGACGACCGTATTCTTTCCGATCGGCTTGATCCTTTGGCTTTGCGCAGAGATGTAGCATCTCTCTGCATTCTCTATCGCATTTACCACGGGGAGTGCTCTGAAGAATTGTTCGGACTTATCCCTGCTGCTGAGTTCCATCACCGTACATCGTGGCAGAACTCCAAATTCCATCCACATCACCTCGGAGGTTGGCAATCCACCACTGTACGTTTTAACCGAAATTTTTTGCCATGTACTACTAAACTATGGAACCAATTGCCGTCAGCAGCATTTCCAGACAGATACGACCTGGCGACCTTAAAAAACAATGAGAGGTGTCAAGGGACACCCGGATGGAACGAAGTTCCTTTCGATTAATTAGTGAAGGAATTGTAATAAAATTTTATTTATATAACAGAGTGTGTATATATATAAATATATAAATATTTTCCTATTTCCGTTCCAATACATAAGTTTCTAGAGAAAAAAACAAATAAATACGTGTGGCACTCGGAGACTGCCGCGGTAAAGCTATTGCATAGCATTTTTATCACAAATTTTGATTGACTAAACACAAATTCGATCTTACGCTTACCACATAAAGTAGATTTTTAAACGCGAGCAAAGCACGTTTAGTCTTGTTATTGATAAATGTCAGTAACCAAAGTAGAATAAATCAACAAAATTTGAAAAAAGAATGTTACGTTCGATTCTTTTGTACTCGTGCCGTGCCAACGCTGGGGAAATAGCTTCTACGCAATGTATTTAAGGTTCATATTAGATTAGTAAGAAATGGTTTTAATGACTTTAATAAATAAAATAAATAAAAATATACTCGTTTCAAGAATTATAGCTTCTACGCATTGTATTTAAGGTTTATATTAGTAAGATAATAGCAAAAAGTGTCGTGACAACTTTTCCGTCCAGCCCCCTTTCACAACGCACGATAAGGAACTTCGTTCCAAAAGAGCGTATTCCCACCTAAAAGGCCGGCAACGCATCTCTGTGCCCCCTGGTATTGCAGATGTTCATGGGCGGCGGTGATCACTTACCATCAGGTGAACCGTATGCTCGTTTGCCCCCTATATCATAAAAAAAAAGTACGTGCCTACATACACTGCACAAATTAACTGCTATTTGATTGAACGTTGCTCCTAATGAAGGTATAGTGCGCCGTACATACATAGATGTCGTAGTAGCGAAATCAGCGTACCAGCGTCGAGTAACTTCAGTAGTAGCGTTACAAATGCGCGTGAACTACATGCATAAACTTAACGCCAAATATCTCAGTTGGACCAGTTTGATTTATGCCTGCAACTTACTGTATGACTTCAGCCAGTTAGGAAGTTGTACAATGGGCTGTCTCGTAGTTGCTTTGTCATTTATAGCCTGTTAGGTGTTACTTAAGTTCTGTTTAAAGCATTAATTGTAAAGTTTAAAATATTGGTACGATGCATTAGTTCGTAAGAGACAAAATATAAGTTTTCAGCATCACAATGTAATGTCTGTTAAATATGACTGCGGGACTGCAGACAAATATTTATGCAAAGTAATTTAAATCGATACTACGTATTTACCAATCAATAATTCTCAATATTTCTAATCGCCCGCATTGCAGTCATTGTAATTACTGAATTATAAATCTTATATCATGGAGACGAGCTTAGGTAGGTAAGCTCAGCTTACCTCTTATTGTGCAATTAACATCTATTACCATAACCCTGCTAGTCTCGCCACTTTACAAAAATACACCCCCATTTTTCACTTACAAAAATCCACATATTGTAAACCAGATGTAGCAAGCGACCGTAAAAACGTTGCAGTTAATTCGCCGAGAGAGTTTCAAATTGTACGTGGCATGGAGTCGGTTGAGCTCAGGTTGAGTGATTAGGGGGCGGTGGGAGTGACAGGCGGGAGCGAATTGGGATAACGGGATGAAGGGATCTTAAGTATATATAATATGTATATCGAAAAAAATTTAATAATAAATGATGATACACAAAAATCTTAAAAGACTTGAATCATGCTATCCATTCACTAATCAATACCGTTAACCTTGTATGCTATTGGACAATAAAATAATTCGAAATTTAAAGTAACATTTCAATATTCCATGTTAGTTAGACAGCTGTCTTTTCAAATTTCTTATTATTTTATTTTATTTTATTTTTATTTATTAGGCACAGAAACAATGTACAAAGATACTTAATCATCTAATATACAATATACATAATAAGAATTTTAAATTTGTACACCGATAAAACCCGCGCACAACATTCAAATAGTATCTCTAAATTTTAATCAATTAATAAGATAAAGTTACATAGGAGATATAAAATTTTAAAGTAGTTTTAGATTTTTAATATTTTTTTTAAAGTGGTAATTATAATTCTATGGGTAGGTGCGAGGTGCGTAAAAACGATTTCCGCTTAATTGGCAAGTGACGTTTTGTTCCCCCGTGAACAAGTTGTGAATAGAGGTGGGTTAAGGTTGTCTTATGGAAAATAGTGTTCGTAGATTTTAATGACCATGGCTTAATTTATATTTAAACAATATCGACTCAAAATTATAAAGTAGTAAACCTAATCAGAAAATTCAGCACTAATAGAAAGCTATACTTACTAAAGTGTCACACAGGTCATTTTATTTTGATTTGATTACCTTTATTCCTATCCCCAGTTTGATAGACCAGCGAGCATAAACAAGTACATTTATTACTTTTTAAACAAAATCTCGACCTTCCATAACTTAAACCCCACACCACTTATACCAAACCGCTCCCTCCTCTCACACACGCCCGTAAGTAATTTCCCGGCTCGTTCAAGTTTCCGATGTTCGGAAACTTCGGGCGCAATTCAGCCTCATTATGTTTGTAATATAACGGGCAAAATTTTGCGTTAATTCTATCCATTTTAATATATATACATTTTAATACGTACCGAAATTTTTATTCGTGTACAAATGGATTATTGCTGTAATATTTTTATCAGGCGTATTTTAATTTTTATTTGGTTGGATTCCTACTAAGCAATTGAACCTTTTGCTGACCAAATGCGGGTTTTAGGGCATCACATTCCTTTAAAATTCTTGCAGAGATCTCTCAGATGTGCAAGATAACTGATGGTTTATTTTAAGTAATTAAACGTATCAGTATATCCAAACGTTTTCCAAGTTTTAATGTTACCTGGTATCTGAGAAGGCATGATGTATAATATGAAGAATAGAAAGCTAAGTCAATTATTACTTTTCTGAAACGCCCTACGTGAAGTAAATAATTGTAGCCAGAATATTGTTTAAATATATTGTATTTATCACACTATAATATAGACTACGTATCGTTATTACTAAAATGGAATTAATGTTATTTTGTAACTCCGTGATTACCAAAAAATAAATGTTTAAAAACAGAAATAAATATTTAATACAATTTTACGATTAAATATCTATACTAATATTATAAAGCTGCAGAGTTTAATTGTTTGAACGCGCTAAGCTCAGGAACTGCTGGACCGATTTTGAAAATTCTTTCACTAATAGGAAGCTACATTACTCCTGAGTGCTATACTTTTCATCCCGGATAAACTTTTCCGCGCGCAATGCTAGTAAATGATAAGGGTCTAAACATAAATACATTTTATAAAATTTTTGAACACAATCATAATATAGGTAGGTATACAACGTGGTTAGAACAAGTTTTAACTTGTTTCCAACTTGAAATTGCTTTTACAAGTTACACCTATCGCTTATCCCCTATTATGTAGGGCTTTATTTTATTAAAACTTCAATAACTGGCGAGAGCTTATGAGCGCCTGTTGGCTGTAAATAGCAATGTTGAATAGAATTATTTGCTAAATGTATGACATCAGGCGTGTTTCAAATGATTTAGTAAGAACATTTTGCTATGCATAAACTCTGAGGCGTTTAAAAAAAACTATTACTTATTTAAAATTAATACAGTCAGTATAATATAATTGATATGATATTTTAAGCAGTAGTATTATTGATCGCCGCGACATAAAGTTATATAAATAATCTTTGAAAATTGAAATAAAACTATTTTGCGGATTTTATCGCGGTTTTTTAATTATTATTTTAGAAAATAATTAAAAAACCGCGATAAAATCCGCAAAATAGTTTTATTTCAATGTCTAACATTCGCGTAAATATAAGAAGTCATTAATCTTTGAAAACTTTATGATAACAATTCATTATAAACTCCGAACTGGCTGTAAGTTTCTTAAGTTTCAAAAATAAGTCACCGTCAAATGCATATAAAAATCTTGAAGCAGTCTCCAAGCGATGTCATGTATACTAAGAATTACCTCTAGTATATACCAAGTGGACGATAGCCTAGTTGGGAATGGAACGGTCTGCCGAGACAATGTCCGGCGGTTCAAAAACCCAAGGCACACACCTCTGATTTTTCGAAGTTATGTGTGTATTGTTTATCAATTATCGTTCGCTTTAACGGTGAAGGAAAACATCGTGAGGAAACCTACATACCTGAGAATTCTCGATAAGAATTTCGAGGGTATGTGAAGTCTGCCAATCCGCACTAGGCCAGCGTGGTGGACTAAGGCCTAACCCCCCCCCACCCCTCTCAGTAGTAGAGGAGGCCCGTGCTCAGCAGTGGGCAGTATTTAATACAGGGCTGGTATTATTATATATATATATATACCAGAGCATTCAGTATTGCGAAGCACAAAACGGACCCCACAGTAAACAGCCGTTGAATGGCCCACTTCGAATCACTGAGGCGTACAGTTTTAACAAGCGCTTTCTTTACAATAAAGTAAAATGTTACATTGTTCAGAATAATGCCAACTCGAGTTCACTTCGGTTGTGAATTGCGTATATATTTGGATATTCTTACCCAGTTCTCAATACACTTGTGCCTAACAAACGAGATACATACAGGGCCCTAATCAAATGTTGACAACACAATAGATTTGCTCGGGTTTGGTCATCGCCAAAAACAGGAATAGATTTTGAAAAAACTATTGTAATTATTATTAATACTTTGGAGACTGGACATCATAGAAAAATTTCATGCGATATTATTGTTTTTATTAAATTTTGAAAGGAAAATGGAAAGAGAGTTATTAGATTCGAAAATGTAGAAGGAGACCAAAAATGGCAGAAATTTATGGATTCATTTTATAACAAGTTCAGTTCCCGGAGAAACTACTGTATATCTATTTAAAAGTAAAAAAATGAATGCAGGAAATAAGAATTCTTTACCAAGATAAACATAAACGTATTTAGGTTTCCTCACAATGTTTTCCTTCAAGACAAAATAAAATATAGGCAAAAAAAAAGTTACAATCCAGGACACTCAAATAAGTACTGCGTTTAAATTGGAGAAAATTTCATTTTTACATTAACGAGCGAAGCGAATAATTCTCGCAGAATATTCTTTTGTCTAGACAACAAAATGAAAATAACGAATCAAGATATTTGAATTGGAGTGGAATTTTAGAATTGAACGAGACCGTTATGTCTGGCGTAAATCATGAACAATTTGAATGTATTAGAGACCCCATTATGAATAGGTTAAATGGTTTTTAATGTACAGTCAGCAGCATAAGTAGATGAACAAATTCAAAATTTCAAATTGCCTACATACTTTTGTGTTCTTACTAACCTTGTTTTTCTCTTCACAAAAATAAAAAAATATTTCCGTTTAACTTAATGCGTACATAGGCGATTTGAAATTTTGTTTTTGTACAGATATTTATGCTGCTGACTGTACATAGATCTTATGTTGAACACATTTTAAATTAGACTAGTTTATAGAATATCAATTTTCTTATTTCGAAATATGGTTTTTAATACATGAACTATATTAGTATTTGGTTTATAACTCTTACTGTCGTTGTTGAACTATATAATATTATGGTGTCATTTTGTATTGGTTGTTTTTAGACGTCTTCAATAAAAGCTACCTGTTACAAATTTAAATTCATCAACAATTCTACTGCTTTTGTGAATGTTTACAGATGACCATTTACTATTAGATTTTTGACTTAAACATTTGCCACTTTTCTTCAAGAAATACTTCATTTTATAATGGTTGTTGACAATAGTAATGTGACGACAGCAGTCGCTGTAGAGTGCATTTGAATTTTCAATAATTGTATCCTGAAAATGCAATATGAGCAATTCTATTTGTGACCGAGTTCCAAAAAAGGAGGAGGTTCTCAATTCGTGTTTTGTATGTTTTTGTATTTTTAAACTACAATCAATGAGATAAAAATGTAGGAGTGTGGACTGCACTAAAATTTATCAAAACACTAGATCCTAACACAAATCACAGTAATAGTAGAAGCCTTATTGTCCCCTCGTCTTCAAAATTCACACAGACGAAGGCTCTAATAACTCAGTCTTTTCAAGCAAACGTTGCCCAATTGAATTTCGACGCTAATATTATAGCGATAGGATTGCATATAAAGTGACGCGATGCAAGTTACTAGGGCAGAAATATTGCTCTCGACGCTGATTAGGTCACGTTCCCGGATACAGGCTGTTAGACTTCCTAGGATATCTAGGTCACGTGAGAGGTTTCGAGACGGACGCCATGTTAGAGTCAATTTTATATGCAGATGCATGTCATAAACGATGTGGATTTCTATGAAACATCGATTGAATTTCCAAAAAATAGTGACAAATTTGAAATTGCAACGAAACAAAAGGAAATGCTAACGGAGCAACTTATGAAATTTGGAATAGTACAACATTAACTAAAAATCAAAATGATATCTATGTAAATAAATGCGAAAAGTCACTCACTCACTCATTCATCACGAAACCTCAGAAACTACAAGTGCTAGGAGTCTAAAATTTTGCATGGGGGTTCCTTTTAGGACATAGGTGCTCACTAAGACAGGATTTTGCGAAATTCAACCCCTAAAGGGGGTAAAAAGGGGGTAAGGTGGCAAACGCCCGTCGCGTTTGTACGCGATAAAATGAAAAACTACCGAACGAATTCGATGAAATTTGGTATGGAGATAGTTCGAGTCCCTGGGAAGGTTTTATGCTACTTTTTATCCCGGAAAATGTATCGAGGGACTTTTATCCAGGAAAAACCTTGACGCGCGGGCGAAGCCGCGGGAAAAAGCTAGTACTACATATAAAACTGAAAGTAAATATGAAACTGAGTAAAATAATATAACCTGA
Organism: Sphinx pinastri; assembly: GCA_947568825.1. Lineage (NCBI taxonomy): Eukaryota > Metazoa > Arthropoda > Insecta > Lepidoptera > Sphingidae > Sphinx > Sphinx pinastri. Next base: position 16,495,228 of record OX387629.1, read on the forward strand.
CCTGATGATTAAACTGAAATGGAGTTTGAATCCCAATATCAAAATCAAATATTGACCTTGGAAGGAATTCTGATTGGTACAATATGTAGGTACTTTACAATGTATTTAATTTTATTAGAACTAGTATATTTTCACATACAGCTAATGCTTATTATGTAAAGTTGAATCACAACATGTAAAGGAGTTATGTGTTTCTTATGTGATATCTAGTTACTTCATTACGTAATTATGAATCACATAATGCGATAATGTTAAACTTAGTGCATAATATAATTACCTTTTTGAGTTAAGAATATTAAAATCATGATTATTTTTTATTCAAGACCTGTGACACCAAAAGTTGATAATACCTATAGTTTTCAAATAGGCCGTCAGGGACTTTATCAGCATGTAGAGACATCGGTTATTAGGCTACGAGCCTTTTCTGTATTGTCCATATTACTTTATTCCTACTACGATTATACTACCATCTCCTAGACGATAAGATCGTATGGGATTCTTGGCAATACTACAACCAACGACCATTTGGTATGTGGATTGTGGTTATTGGAAATTCCTCGGATGAGGACGGTATGGCTGACAATTTGAGATTAGCAGATTATGTGTAGAATAAATATTTAGTTTGATTAATATATATGAGATTATTGAATGGGTGGGATAAACGTTCTTATAATAAGTAATCATAAGTTCTTTCAAGTGGAAGACGGAAGCCATTTTGAATAAATTATTCTACTAGTAATCGGAAGAACACATTTTGTCCGTACACGTTTCAATCGCGACCATCGATGTAAAGAGAAATGAAAGTAGATTAATTTTGTTTATATCTTTATTTTGATGTACCCAGTGTTACTCTCACGACTAAGACGACTCTATTGATACCACTCACATAAAAATACGACAAGCTGTTTAGGCTGTAGGGCGTGCCAAAGAAATATACAAACATACATACATACATACATACACTCGAAAAACATAACCCTCCTTCTTTCGCAGTCGGGTAATTAAGAGAATGAATGTCAAGATGAAAATTGAAAATTCATACTCCCTGTCACCTATATAGGAATAATATTAAAAAATGTACAGCCTTAGGACCTCTTTCTAATTCACCCACTCTTTTCAACAGCATACCTGGAACCTTACGTGGTACCAGCATCTCTGGACCAACTCCTGGTGCCAAGCGACGTGGTCGGCAACATCAGGTTCAGCCATCCAACACTGTACGTGTTTCCTGGAGGACAAGGAGACGCAGCGCTCTTCGGAATCAATGGATTTAACATGCTCGGTAAGATATAATAGTAGTTAATTGGTCATTAATGATAGGCCGGGTTGTTTCATCCGTGGTTAGGTGAAGCTAAGGATCTTATCACACTGGCGAATAGCAAGTGAATTTTCAGCGAGGCGAAGGCTCGTTAAGTGTAGTAAGACTGTTAACTTTACTTGACCATGGATAATACTGGTTAATTAGAAGCACTGACTTGAACCTACTTCAATACCCATATTAGAAAAAAAAATGAATTCTGATTTCTTACGTTTACACGAATGTTAGTCATTGATATGAAACTACTATAACGGATTTTATCGCAGTTTTTTATTTTATTATTCTCCCGACGTTTCTTAGGCTTTACAGCATTTCGTTGTCACGGGGCGGACTCAAGTCGGGAGAAAAACAATAAAAAAACCGTGATAAAAACCGCTATAGTAGTATAATTTCAATAGGAATTCTGAGTAAAAAAAAACATGGTAGGAGAATAATTATACTTTACATTGAATATAATACAGGTTGTTTTGGACATCATGACAGGTTCATCTATGATAAAGGAGAAAATAAGCTCTATGAAGTAGGTGCACTTGTTACGCATCTATTTCCTTTAGGTATTAAGGCGTGGCATATGTTAATGTGGGGTGCCCCGCGAGGCATCGAATGAGCCGACTATAAACAGATAAGTCGCGGCATTCCCTACATAAATGCAAACAGTTCGGTTGCGCCAGCGATGTGCAAAAAATTATGAAAAAGTTGCTTGCCTTTGATGTAACATAATAACCTGTGACATAAAACTTAGCAATGTGTTTATATATTTAATGATAGGTATTGTAGGCGACTTTGCCCGCTTTGCTTTGCAAAAAAGTAAGCCGGAGTTTTTTTCTGCCTTCCTTCTTCGGGTAGTCATCGCTTAGGTAGCTAGTGAAAGGCTGGTAGGTTAGCTAGGCTAGGGCCTGTAGTGTCCTCACCGGTGAGAATCGCGACGCGTTCCTCCAATTATTTTTAATAAAAAGGATTCATCGTTTTTTTTATCTCCTTTTTCCTGCCAGCCCGAGCTTGGCTTCTTTATTTATTTTTCATTGATTTTGCTCCCAATAAAAATGTCTGTAGTTATATAAGTGACTTGTTGTTATAATAATAATTATTAATTTCACGTATCTTGACTTATTATACGTGCAACTATGTTCGCCTAGGTGATGAATAAAGTATTATATTTATTTGATTTTTTTAACATAATAGTCCAACTATTCTGCCTTCACACCCACGACTGCATGTTGCAACCCCTTAAGCCAGGAACAGCAGTGGCACGCATTTTATGACACCGAGCGGTGAAGCTTGGCAAGTCTTAGAAAATACTAATCTATCTTTAAAGTAAAGTCCTCCTGTGTAATTTTCCGGAATATACAGAAACTTTCTAGACTGTCAAGCAATAATGACTCTAATGTACTACGCATAACGCATACAAACCGCACTCCTACATTAATCTTTACCATCTCAGACTGCATACAGCTGAAATGTCTCAGCAACAATCAGAGGTCCCGAGAGATGTCAAGCTGTTTCATCTCAAGAGAACCCATTCAGTACAAAGATAAGCCTTGACATGTTCACAAGTCCAACTGACCTCCATCGAAACCTCCAGTTGAGGGTTAGGACCATGCCAATTTTAAAACTCTGTCTAAAATTCTAAGGGGCTGTTTCACAACTTCATAGTAAATGTTTACTTGTCACGTAATGTATAAGTCGACCAAGTACAAAAGTCTCACTCTAATCTATGCTCCCAAATAAATGGTATTAAATAAGTACTTCTACATTACCTGTTTAATGCCATACCATAACCATACCAGCTCTGTATTATATACTGCCCACTGCTGAGCACGGGCCTCCTCTACAACTGAGAGGGTTAAGGCCTTAGTCCACCACGCTGGCGTAGTGCTGTTTGGCAGACTTCACATACCTTCGAAATTCAGAGAATTTCTCAGGTATGTAGGTTTCCTCACGATGTTTTCCTTTACCGTTAAAGCGAGCGATAATTCACAGAGTATACACACATAATTTTTTAGAAAAGTCAGAGGTGCGTGCCCTTGGATTTTGAACCTGCGGACGTTCGTCTCGGCAGTCCGTTCCACTCCCAACTAGGCTATCGCCGCAAGACATGCCTGTTTAATGCGATAACGGTCAAATAAAATTTACTTGATACTTATAAAACAGACCCTAGCTTTGACTACATGTAATTATCTACATATTCTAAGTTTTCTAGGAACTAAAGTTGTATCATGCAATTAAACATTCGTCTATAAAAATAGAAATTATTGTCGTATATTTGAATCACTCGAAATGTTTTCCCGCAAAAATATGTGAAAATGTTTTAAAATATTGATTATATAGAAGATTTATAGCTATATAACAGTAAACTGTAGCTACATATATGTATCCTCATTATAGATACAAGTAGGCGTAGTATTAGTTGCAGACGCGTGGGAGCCGAACAATAAATATAGAATTACAAAACCCAACCGATCTGTTTATCGGCTTCATTATTATACTAGTATTAGCAGGCGGCTACACTAGTATGGGAGTGTTTTTTTGGAATGTCATTGTGTTCTTTTACGTTTAATAATAAGCTACTACGGTTATTAAATTACTGCCTCGGTAGCGTATTTGTATTACGGTACGACTGCAATGCTGAGGTCTCGGGTTCGATCCCGGGTCGGGCTAAGTGATATTGGGTTTTTCAATTCAGTATCAGCCCGGAGTCTGCAATATGTGGAATAGGCTGCAAAAGGAAATTCTTTTGCATGGAGTTAATTCGTCTATGATTTGAAAATGCCCACTGGCCTGAAAATAGGCGTCAAGAAAGTCAGTCGTAGGCCTTCTTTTACATTTCAATCAATAAATTACACATTAGAAAATTATTTGAAAATATAAACACATTTCTGCACAATGTGGTAATTCGAAAACAATTTGAAACTAAATTTCTATATAATATTATTACAAAATATCTTGTTTAAAATGATTAAAATCTATAAAGGTTACACGGTGAGTGGCAGCGACTTGCGAATTCGATTCCGCAATTAACACATTCTTAATTACTTTGGTCTGATTTTCCTTATTTCGTGTCACAAAACCGCTAATTTTAAAATTCATGTTCATTTCTTTGTAACGTTACATTATTCAAAGAAATAGTAATGCATATATCACGGAATACTGAATAGTTATTTATATCTTTAAATCTAAACAAAAATATTTTAGCCATCATAGACAGAGAAAGCTATCCTTTATGTTAACCATAGTGATAGGCTTATAATGTGACATTTTAATTAAACTCTTATAACTATATCGCTGAAATTTCTACGACCTTTCATGAAAACTCTTGTTGTGAAAAATAAGTATTTATCATGAAATTGAATACCTATTGACACAGAATTTAGCCGAAACAACGCTCCACCAATATCCACAACTGACAACCCGTCATATCGTTAGTTTCAATTCATTACATACATAACATCATACCCATGCTAGTATAATCCATTGTTCTATTTGGAATAGATGTAGCATACTCGCCTGATTATCATTCGGATACAGAATTTCGTACACAAGCTTTTCAAACTCGAGCGTTTCAATTTGGAGCGTGTTTGCTTAGCGATTTATTCAATATCGAATTTGTACTGCGAATATTGGAACAGATTTAGAAGTTTACACACCTGGTAGATGGCGTGTGTGAAGGTAATTCCAAACAGGTGCGTTTGTATTGATGCGTGCAATAGGGAGCTACGTCAATACGTAGCTCCCTATTGTAATACAATTATTGCAATAGGATTTTGCGAGTTGCCTATGCGTTCTATAGAGAACTAGGTTACAATAGTGTTGCATTGCAATAGGGTTTATTGTGCAATAGCAAACGATGACTGATGTACTTTGATACAGCATTTTAATACACCTTTTGGACTTCTGTTAGGTTTACTTCTACCTCTTGGTATTTATTTCTTGGTCTTGCTATAAGACAATTACTGATGTTTTGAATATTGTTAACTGTGTGTTTTTAATTCATTTTATTGTTGTTGTTTTTATGTGTGTGTAGAAAAATAAATGGTTTAAATTTAAAAAACACTTACATTTGAATTTGAAGTTGAGGGATGTTTATATTCTTTTTATTCCTTTAAATTAACTCAACGCATTTTCAAAGACTCCATCAAATTCTAAAAAAAAACAATTCCTGATAATATATTATTAGATTTCCCTTTCGCTATAAATTTAAATAAAACGTACCTCAAATAAAATTATCTCGTATCCTCACTCCTTTTCAATTACACCTTTATTCACAATATATTCTCCTTTCCAGTTGACGGCGGCTTCTCCCGGAAGGCCTGTTGGTGGGACTTTGCGCGACACTTGGACCGCCTGGACGCAGTCCTCTTTACAAGACTCAACAACTGCTCCGTCTCGGGAATGGGATCAGTTCTCCGCAGAAAGGCATCTGCCAACGTCTACCCGCAGATTGGACATTTCTTCTGCAATTTAGAGGTATGTCGAATTAGTGTGTGTTTACATAATATTTACATTTTTTTAATTTTTTTTTTGTTTTGGACATTACGGTCAGTAGCCTGACGCGAGTCGGCTTTTCTGACCACACTGGACTTTCGGGCGAACGCTTTAGGCGCTCCAACCCTTTACATTTAAACATTTACACAATCATAGGTGGGTATGGCGTCATGAATGAAGGTTAGAGCTATGCAGTCTCTAAATGGGTGTGTGTTTTTGAGTGTTCTAAGTGAGCTTGATATATGAGACAAATGCTTTGGTGGAGCCTATACCTGTTTGAGTAATGAAAATTAGTAAATGGAAGTAAACAATAGAGAGATAGGTTTGTATATGTGAGAACCATGTAAGCTAGATTAGATTGGTTATGTAATGAGTGCAAATAGGAAGGTGCAATATAAGTATTATTAGAACAATATATTTATAATATTAAAAACAATATAACAAATCAATTATAACATTACGATGAAAAGTGACGATGTAGGGGTATTGTATAATTCATTATTTGCAATCCCATTTAGACTTTGTACTAAACCATCAACTCTTTAAAATTCTCCCTTAACTTTCCGTCAGTTCCTCATTTGAATCTTTAATTTCCTGTTGGAATCCATGGAAATGAAAACATGAAACACACACCTGTCGAAGCGTATGGCCAAGGTCGCTGTAACACTATCCCGAGACACACCTCATTGAGCTTACCGGTTGCTATTTCCGCTTTACAACCTGTTAGATACAACATAACATAATAGATGATAATCATACGAGTATTGTTGTAAATTATGTTATAACAATATAATCAAAATTAAATTAACATTGAAAAGAGCAAAATATAATTATGATTCCAGAATAGAGTAAACTAAGGATTTGTTATTGTTTCAGTACAATCTAATAGGATTCCAATTCTTTTTTGATGTTATTGACCTTGCTATTTACGGGATTCCTTGTTTCTTCATATTGTATAATTTTGATTTTACTTTCTTAAAAAAATGAGGAATCATAGACTGTGAGGTTGTAATGGTATAATTGTCTTTTTCTAAATAAAATATCGCAAATAAGTTATCAAAATTAAAAGGCACTTAAAAATATAAATATGAAACCATTAATAAAATTTGGAATGGAATAAATCGCAAATACACAATCTCAAATCATTCAGAAATGAGTTGCAATACTTCCTATAGATACAAACGATGTAAACGGTGCCTCCAGCCAGTCTGCATACCTGTAGAATTACATGCATCGAAACGTGGAATCTACTCCACTCAGTTCCTGAGAGTCCTCGAATACGGACATTCGTCATTGAACAATTAGTTTACGAGTTCTTTGTGATTGTTTTGTTTTTCGGACTTTTAGTGTTCTTGAAGATTTTGTATAATGTAGGCCGAGAGAAAAAGGTGATTGTATGTTTTACGTGTGTAATCTCAGTGAAAGTTCGAGAATTTTTTATGTAACAATGTAGTCAATACTCATGAGCGCGTCTATAGATATTTTAAACAAATTTATAATTCTTTATTAATACGGTACAATATTTTTTTTTAGTACAATTACAATATTATTTGAAAATCATTCGATCAGTGTTTTTAGAATATTAAAAATATTAATTTTAAAAAGTCATAATCTAAATTCATACTTTCTTGTGATTCATAGTAATTCAAAATTATAATAATATATATACCAATATTATAAAGCTGGAGAGTTTGTTCGTTTGTTTGGTTGAATGCGCTAATCTCAGGAACTACTAAACCGATTTTGAAAATTCTTTCACTAATAAGAAGCTACATTACTCCTGAGTGCTATAGGCTACTTTTTATCCCGGAAAAACTATTTCACAAGGGCAGAGCCGCGAGCACTACTAGTATTAAATATTTTGTTTTCATACTCGTAATAATATGATCTCATACGTATATATATTTTAAAATTAGATGCTGTATTTCTATATTGTCATTTACCCTTTGCAAGGTTACTGACATTACTAAATACATAAAAATACATTATTGACATCAAAATTACCTTTCGTATTCCAGGAACGCCGGGCGTTGGCAAGCCCCGACGGCGACAAGGACACGGACCCCCTACTAGTCTCCCTCCTGCAAGAGGGATCTGACATGATGACCGACCTCCGGCACATCAACCTCAAGCCTCAGCAGTGCTACCGAAGCCCTGAACCTATCAACCTTTACCACAAAGTTGGACATGGTAAATATAAACCTTTCCCTATCGTTGCCGCTCCGTGAACACAGTTTTGTTTGTTTCTACACAAAATGCAATCAAGCTTCAATTGATTTTCGTGAACAGTAGGCCTTAGACGAATTGAGGCGGCGATAAATTAATTATTTTTATAAATAAAACAACGTATTTTATATCTCAGGACCATACGGTCATCTTTCAGTTTTATTCTATGGTGTTATCTACTTCTATGATATTATGTCGCCTTAAGCCTTTCAAATATTTTTCTTTTCCTATTTTGATTCAGTATTATTATTGTAATTAATCACAGGTTCGAGATTTTAATTACGATTTAGCTTGCTATAACTACGGTGAACTATCAGCTGAAAATATTTTATTCATGCTCAGTCCAAGAAAATTAACAAGCTTCTATTCGAGACATTCTGCTACCGAGCTAAGTTGTAGCCGAGTTACATCCTTGACTCGACTTTTAATTAATATTTTGCTACGAATTTACTTAAGCTGAAATTACTGACAACTGTCACATCATTCTGTTCCGGATATTGAAATAAATATAATATTTCTACCATTCCATTCTACTCCGGATATAAAAGAAAAAATACATCGTTCTCATTGCTTACCCTACACATTTCTTTATACATAAACTGTGTTATCGTTCCCAGGTACCCTCGATATGTACGTATTGAATCCGTCCAAGGACTCCAAACACGTTCGTGAATTCCTCAAGAGGTGGCACAATAGTGAACAGAAACTTTTCGAAGGCGCGAGCGTATCGGGCCAGTTCAACTTCCCCGTTCCCAACCTAGTGTCAATATGTGCATTGTTAGTGTGGCGGCCGGCCAACCCTGACGATACGATCACCAGGATAATGTTCCCGGGATCCACGCCACAACACAAGATATTTGAAGGATTAGAAAAGCTGAAACACTTGGAATTCCTTCAACATCCCACGTGCACTGGACGACAAATGGCATCAACGGCGGCGCCAGCAGCTCCCGTCTCCGTCTCAACAACAACCACAACACAAACCACTACAAAAACCACTAAACCTGTCTCCAGAGTAAGTAAAGAGAGAAGTATAATCACTGAAAAAGCGAAAGAAGAAAAAAATGTTGAACCAGAACCCCCACCACACAAGGACAAAGACATGATCAAAGCCGAAAGAGATACTAAAAATATCATCGATAACAAATTACTTAGTGAACTTGTTGACGGTGAGGATAAAAAAATCGAATCAGTTCTACAGGAAGCGATCACAGCCAGGCTAGAGTCTAAGCTGGATGATAAGATCGCTGAATACGAAAGCACTGTTATAGATGGTTTACCTAAAAAGAAAGATGTAAAGAAAAAGACTGTAGACAAAAAAACGAAACGTTCCGATAAGACTGATGAAATTAAAGCGGCCGATGCTAAAAAAGTTGAATCTGAAACTAGGTCTAAGGTTGAAGTGAAGAAGAAAATGGAAAGCCGAACAAAAACAGAAACTACCTCCGCTGTGATGAGAAGTAAAATTAGTCATCGAGCAGCAAAATCTCTAGATAAGAAAATAATCACAAGTATAGACAAAAGGATACCTGAAGATAAAAAATCACCACCAACAACACCTAAAAAGACAGTTGAAGCTAAAACGACTCCCACTCTTGCGCAATCGGCGGCTAAAGAAAGGGTTAAAGCTAAAACTCGACGATTAAGTCCTGGCAGTACCCCTGCTAAGAGTGCAAAAGAAGCAAGTAATCGCAGAGTGGTTGAATCAAAATATAAACAACCTTCACCAAAACGAGACATCTTACAAAAATCGGTAGAAAAGAAAGAACCTAAAGCAAAAAGGGAACCTATTTCGCGTAGGCCTAGACCATTAGCATCACCTGTTAAAGGACTAAAAGCTATAAAGAGCCCGACGAAATCAGTAAAGTCAGTTAAAGCTGATACATCGAAACTTAAAGGATTACAGCGAGTAAACTACGAAGATATTCTCAAAGATGCTAAGAAATCGGATGAAGACACTTCTAAATCTCTCGATGATATCAAACAGCAAGAGTTAGATGAGAGAGAAGAACAAGAAATAGTACGAGAAATTGAAGCAGTTTTCAATAGAGACAGTGAAGCTGAAGAAAAGGTGGAATTTGTGGGACGGTCAGACATTGAAAAAATCACATGTATGCTCGATGATACAAAGACTGAAACGACTGCCGACGGTGAATTCGAGGAGGAATATTTAATAATTGAAAAAGAAGAGGTCGATCAATATACGGACGACTGCGTTCATGATCGAGATGAACACGAAGATGAACTCCGAAAACATCTCAAAGATAAAGAAGAATCCGAAAAGAAGAAAGACGAAGTAACAATACTTGAAAAAGGTAAAATTGAGGAGACACAAATTAAGCCTGAAGGTATCACGGAAACTGAAGCGGTACACGCCGAGTCAAAGGAACCATCTGTAAGTGTCGAAGAAAAACAAGATATTAGCAGCGAAAAGAAAACGTCAGACAGTAAAAGTGGTATCGTGAAACCGAAAGATTCGCTTGAACTTAACATTGTGCAAGAATCCCAGCCAGATGAAAAAGTGTCTACGACTATCGAATCTGGCGCTACGACTGCGCCAACCTTACCTGAAGACGAGCGCATAACTCTTGATGACATTAAAGAAGATCAACAAGTAGAAGAGAAACATGTTCAGGAGGAGACTAAAGAAGTAACAGCACCACAGACTCTAATAGACGTACATAAACCCACAACAATTGAAAAGAGTCCAAAACGAGAGGTGCAGCAAATACCAATTAGAGAAATTGTAAAAACACCTGATGAAGTTGCCGACCTTCCGTTACATGAAGAAGTAGACTACAGGACATATGAAGAAAAGAAAACGCCTATTGATGAAGATATTTTCAAACGAAAACCGGAAGCTCAATTCGGTCCCGAAGTGAAAGTTCCTACTGACTTACCTCTTCATGAGAAAGAATCTGCTTTGCCACAAAAAGTGAAATCAATCGAAGGTGACGTAATAATGAAGACTATTGAACGTCCTTCACATGCTGAAGTAGTGACAGTAACACCTGGATCAGCGCCCGAGTCTCCTATGTATCATGATCAAATGAAAGTGTCTATTATTCCTGGAAAGGAACTTAAACCTGTCACGGAATATGGTGATGCAGAATATGACTACGGACAATATACAGAAAAATTAAGAGAAACACACATCACAACACTGGATTCACCTATTAAGGATGATATTATCGTCATTGAAGAAGTTCCACACATGCCTGAAAAAATTCCTTCAATCCCAGAAGACGTAGAAAAGGAGATAGAAGAAGCTCAAAAATTAGAGCTTGTTGAAAAACCTCCGTTAAGTCCAAAAGATGTTGAAAAAATTGTTGCGGACGTCGCTGAAGTACTAAAATCAGACAAAAGCCTGGAAGAAATTATGGCTGAAAAATCCCCTATTAGTGTCCATAAGTCTTTAGAAACCATGTTCAATACTGAAACATCCGATATAGAAGCAACAAAAATGCTGCTTGCAAGTGAAAAAGAAGTGAAACATGATTTGCAAAGAGAGTTTAAAGAAAGTCGATTAGACACTAAAATAGAACCAGAACTCGAAACATCACAAAAAGAAGTTTCTCCAGTTAGATCTGCTACGTCAGAAGATATTAGCGAAATTTCAGATAAAACTGTACTTAGTGAAACAAAACGAGCTATTCGCGACAAAAAAATTGAAAAGATTGTGTCTGAAACGGATCGTAAAAGCACTGATCAAGTAGACTTTAGTTCTACTGCCGGTGTGGAGGAACGGTTACAAGAAAAAATATTAACTCCAGAAAAGACTGACTTATTATTAGAAGATAAGACAAAAATATCAGATACTAAAGAAACCATAAAAATCGGTAGTTTAGTTAATGAAAAAGATGTAGAAATTACCGAATCTGAAGTAAAACTAGAACGTAAGTTAAGCAGTACATTAGAATCTGCGAAAACTCTAGAAAAACTGGAAGAAAGAATTGCGGATCTAAAAAAAATCACCGAACATGAAGGTTTAATTGGTGAACCTCAAATAGCTATTGACTATATTGAAGAAAAGGGATCTAGCTCAGAATCATCAGAGATGGAAGTGCCCAGCCCAGTGGAACGCGAGGAGGAAGAGTCGTGTCTAATTAAACCAGACGAGAAAGCCCCTAGCTTGAAACAAGAGGACATCAAACCAACGCAAAGTAAGCCAGACAAAGAAGTTGCCAGCTTACTTAAAGAAGTTTCAAAGGAACCTTCACCAGAAAGAGAAGTGCTCAAAAAAGAAAAACAAAAAGAAGAAAAAGCACTTTTGTCAAAAGAGCTTTCACCGATGAAAGACATTTTCGGGGAGGAAGAATTACCAGAAGATGAGGAAACAGTTTTGCCGTCTGAAGAGTTAACGCCAGAAACCCTAAAAATTATAGAAGCTCTCAAAGATTTCGTTCCTATTGAAGAACCTGAAATTATTGAGATTACTAAAACAGAAGAAATAAAAGACAAGGCAATCATCATTCGTCGAGTGATAGTTACAAGAATCGTTAGTACCAAGTATGGTGACAGGTTAAGCACGATCAGGAAGCTTAGGACTGATACTAGCATCACCACTACTGATAACTTCCCTGATGGTACCTCACGCACTCAGGTAAAGAGCAGCAGCACGCTGAGTGACATCAAGTATAAGCCGGAGGATGTTATAGAAGATAGTCTTAAAGGCTTTAAGCTAGTCGGCAAACCTAACGAAGAAACAACTACGAAATCAGAAACAGTTACAGAAGGTGGTGTCATCGTCAAGCGACGAGTGACAATTATAACAATTATTCAAGAATACCATAATCTTATGACGATGACAAAGTGTTACAAAACAATCATCAGGACTATAACAGAAGACGAGCACCCAGATGGATCTATCATAACAAGGTCATTCGCTAAATCCTCATTGTCTGATGAATCTCTCTTAACTATAATACAGGATGAGTCTAATTTATCAGATGTAGAACAAAACACGGAGCATGAGTCTCTTAAAGATCATTCATTTGATGACAAGATTATTACCTCCCTCAAACCGGAGGAACACAAGGTTGAGCCACCCAAAGTGGAAGAGAAAGCTCTCAGCCCAGACAAACCCGAGGAACTCAAGGTTGAGGAAGTCAAACCTGAAGAGAAAGCTGCCAGCCCAATTAAACCCGAAGAACTCAAGGTTAAGGAAGTCATAGCTGAAGAAAAGACTCCCAGCCCTGTTAAACATGAAGAAATCAAGGTTAAAGAAGTGAAACCTGAAGACAAAGCTCCCAGTCCAGTCAAACCTGAAGAAAAGGCTCCTAGTCCAATTAAACCAGAAGAGAAGGTTCCCAGCCCAACGCTTTCAAAGGAATCATCGCCTGAAAGAGAAGTCTCTCTTAACGAAATATCAAAAGATGCAAAAGCGCTCTTGTCAAAGGAGCCTTCACCAATAAAAGAAATATCTGAGAAAAAACAACTAGAAGATGGACCAGCTGCTCCTCCTGAAGAGTTGTCACGAGAAATACAGCAAATTTTAGAAGACCTTATAGATTTCGTTCCTATTGAAGAACCTGAAATTATTGAGATTACTAAAACGGAAGAAATAAAAGATAAAACAATCATCATTCGTCGAGTTATCGTCACAAGAGTCATCAGTACTAAGTATAGCGACAGAATGAATGAGATCAGAAAGTTAAGGACGGAAACTACCATCACCACTACTGATAACTTCCCTGACGGTACCACACGTACTCAAGTAAATACAAGCAGCACATTGAGTGATATCCCATATAAGCCCGAGGATACTATTGAAGAAAGCCTTGAAGGCTTCGAACCAGTTGGCAAGCCTACAGAAAACACTGTCACAAAATCAGAAACAGTCATAGAAGATGGTGTTGTTATTAAGCGACGAGTAACTGTCATTACAATCATTCAAGAATACCATAGTGTTATCACTAGGACAAAGTGTTACAGAACGATCATTAGAACTGTAACGGAGGACGAGCACCCAGATGGATCTATCATAACAAAGACGTTCGCAAAATCTTCACTATCTGATAAGTCCCTCTTAACTTCAGTACACGATGGAATTAGATTATCAGATGAAGAAGAAAGCAAGGAGCATGAGTCTCTCAAAGATCGTGCACTGGACCATAAGGTTATTACCTCACTCAAACCTGAAGATAAGGCTCCCAGCCCAGTCACACTCGAGGAACTCAAGGTTGAGGAACTCAAATCTGTAGAGAAAGCTCTGAGCCCAGTCAAAGTAGAAGACAAAACTCCCAGCTCCGTCAAACCCGAGGAACTCAAGGTTGAGGAACTCAAACCTGAAGAGCAGGCTCCTAGCCCAGACAAACCTGAAGAGAAGACTCCCAGCCCCGTCAAACCCGAGGAATTCAAGGTTAAAAAGCTTGAACTTGAAGAAAAAGCTCTCAGCCCAATCAAGCCAGAAGAAAAGGCTCCGAGCCCAGTCATACTTGAGGAGAAGGCTTTTAGCCCAGTGAAACACGAAGAAATCAAGGCTGAGGAACTCAAACCTGAAGAGGAGGCTCCCAGCCCAATCAAAACAGAAGAGAAGGCTCCTATTCCAGATAAACCTGAGGAGAAGGTACCCATCCCAGTCACACTCGAGAAATTGAAGGGTGAGGATCTCAAACTTGAAGAGGAGGCTCCCAGCCCAATCGAACCAGAAAAGAAGGCTCCTAGCCCAGACAAACCTGAAGAAAAGGCTCCCAGCGCAGTCACACTTGAGGAACTGAAGGCTGAGGAACTGAAACCTGAAGACAAGACTCCCAAACCAGTCACACTCGAGGAACTGTCGGTTGAGGAACTCAAACCTGAGGAGAAGGCTTCCAGCCCAGACAAACCCGAGGAACTGAAGGTTAAAGAACTTAAATATGAAGAAAAGGCTCCCAGCCCAAGCACATTTAAGGAACTTAAGGTTGAAGAACTCAAACCTGAGAAGGAGGCACCCAGCCCAACCAAACCAGAAAAGAAGGCTCCTAGCCCAGACAAACCTGAAGAAAAGGCTCCCAGCGCAGTCACACTTGAGGAACTGAAGGCTGAGGAACTGAAACCTGAAGACAAGACTCCCAAACCAGTCACACTCGAGGAACTGGCGGTTGAGGAACTCAAACCTGAGGAGAAGGCTCCCAGCCCAGACAAACCCGAGGAACTGAAGGTTAAAGAACTTAAATATGAAGAAAAGGCTCCCAGCCCAAGCAAACCAGAAGAGAAGGCTCCTAGCCCAGTCGAACCTGGAGAGAAGGCTCCCAGCCCAGTCGAACCTGGAGAGAAGGCTCCCAGCCCAGTCACACTCAAGGAACGCAAGGTTGAGGAACTCAAACCTAAAGTGAAGGCTCCTAGCCCAGTCACATTCGAGGAACTCAAGGCTGAAGAACTCAAAACTGAAGAGAAGGCTCCTAGCCCAGACAAACCTGAAGAGAAGGCTCCCAGCCCCGTCAAACCCGAGGAATTCAAGGTTAAAAAGCTTGAACTTGAAGAAAAAGCTCTCAGCCCAATCAAGCGAGAAGAGAAGGCTTTTAGCCCAGTGAAATCCGAAGAACTCAAGGCTGAGGAACTCAAACAAGAAGAGGAGGCTCCCAGCCCAATCAAACCAGAAGAGAAGGCTACTATTCTAGATAAACCTGAGGAGAAGGTACCCGGCCCAGACAAACCTGAGGAACATAAGGTTGAGGAACTCAAACCTGAAGAGAAGGCTCTCAGCCCAGACAAACCTGAGGAACATAAGGTTGAGGAACTCAAACGTGAAGAGAAGGCTCCTAGCCCAGTCACATTCGAGGAACTCAAGGCTGAAGAACTCAAACCTGAAGAGAAGGATCACAGCCCTGTCAAACCAGAAGAAAAGGCTTCTAGCCCAGACAAACCTGAGGAACATAACGTTGAGGAACTCAAACGTGAAGAGAAGGCTCCTGGCCCAGTCAAACACGAGGAACTCAAGGTTGAGGAGCCCAAAGAGATCATAAAAATTATAGAAGCTCTTCAAGATTTTGTTCCTCTTGAAGAACCTGAAATAATCGAGATTACCAAAACAGAAGAAATAATAGATAATGCAATCATCATTCGTCGAGTCATCGTAACAAGGATTATCAGCACCAAGTATGGCGATAAAAGAAATGCGATCAGAAAGTTAAGGACCGACACTACCATCACCACTACTGATAGCTTCCCTGACGGTACCACAGACACTCAGGTAAAGACCAGCAGTACACTGAGTGACATCCCGTTTAAGCCAGAGGATATTATGAAAGAAAGCCTTGCAGGCTTTGAACCAGTCGGCAAACCTAAAGAAGGCACCATCAAAAAAACAGAAACAGTCATAGAAGATGGCATTGTTATACAGCGACGAGTAACTGTTATTACAATAATTCAAGAATACCAAAGTGTAATCACTAGGACAAAGTGTTATAGAAAGATCATTAGGACTATTACGGAAGACAAACATCCGGATGGATCTGTGGTAACAAGGACTTCTGTGAAATCTTCAGTTAATGATGATGTATTTTCGGATCGAGATGAAAATTTGGACCAGGAGCCTCTGACAGAGGACACCTTTGAAGAAAAAGACTTAGCTAAAGAACTCGAAACTGTAGAGAAGACTCCTGTCCAAGAAAAACCAGATGTAATAAAATATAGCCCAATCCAACTTGACGAATGTGGTTTCGCCGAAGTTGACCCACAAGAGAAGGGTCTGAGTCCGATTTTAACAAAACTTATAACTGAAAAAGACGTTGTGTCTCAGTTCCTTGACATGGAGAGAGTCACGTCTGAACAAAAAGACATCAAATCAGGAGAGAAAAAGCCCAGCTCTGTCAAGCCTGATGAGAAGGCTCCTAGCCCACTCAAACCCGATGATTTTGAAATAAAGGCAATAAAACCAGATGAGAAAGATTCCAGCCCAGTCAAACCTGATCTCGAAGTCAAGGAACTCATACCAAATGAGCAAGAGTCCAGCCCAGACAAGCCTGATGAGAAGGCTCCTAGCCCAGTCAAACCTGATGAGAAGGTACCTAGCCCAGTCAAAGCTGATGAGCTAAAAGTTAAAGAAATTAAATCAACAGAGAAAGAGCCTAGCCCAGTCAAGCCTGATGAGAAAGCACCTTGCCCAATCCAACCTGATGAGCTTAAAGTAAAAGAAATCAAACCAGAAGAGAAAGAGCCCAGCCAAGTCAAGCTAGATGAAAAGGCTCCTAGCCCAGTCAAACCTGATGATCTCGAAGTAAAGGAAATGGAACAAGAAGAGAAAGAGCACAGCCCAGTCAAGCCTGATGAGAAGGTACCTAGCCCAATCAAACCTGATGAGCTAGAAGTTAAGGAAATTAAATCAACAGAGAAAGAGACTAGCCCAGTCAAGCCTGATGAGAAAGCACCTAGCCCAATCATACCTGACGAGCTTGAAGTAAAAGAATTCAAACCAGAAGACAAAGGGCCCAGCCCAGTCAAGCTGGATGAGAGGGCACCTAGCCCAGTCAAACCTGATGGTCTTGAGGTCAGAGAAATCGAATCAGAAGAGAAAGAGCCCAGCCCAGTCAAGCCTGATGAGAAAGCTCTTAGCCCAATCAAATCTCACGAGCTTGAAGTAAAGGAAATCAAACCAATGGAGAAAGAGCCCCGTCTAACTAAGCCTGACGAGAAAACTATTAGCCCAGTCAAACCTGATGAGCTAGAAGTTAAAGAAATTAAATCAACAGAGAAAGAGACCAGCCCAGCCAAGCCTGATGAGAAAGCACCTAGCCCAATCATACCTGACGAGCTTGAAGTAAAAGAATTTAAACCAGAAGAGAAAGGGCCCAGCCCAGTCAAGCTGGATGAGAAGGCACCTAGCCCAGTCAAACCTGATGATCTCGAAGTAAAAGAAATGAAACCAGAAGAGAAAGAGCACACCCCAGTCAAGCCTGATGAGAAAGCTAGCCCAATCAAACTTGATGATCTTGAGGTCAAACAAATCGAATCAGAAGAGAAAGAGCCCAGCCCAGTCAAGCCTGATGAGAAGGCTCCTAGCCCAGTCAAACCTGACGAGCTTCAAGTAAAGGAAATCAAACCAGAAGAGAAAAAGCACACCCCAGTCAAGCCTGATGAGAAAGCTCCTAGCCCAATCAAACCTGACGAGCTTGAAGTAAAGGAAATGAAACCAGAAGAGAAAGAGCACACCCCAGTCAAGCCTGATGAGAAAGCTAGCCCAATCAAACTTGATGATCTTGAGGTCAAACAAATCGAATCAGAAGAGAAAGAGCCCAGCCCAGTCAAGCCTGATGAGAAGGCTCCTAGCCCAGTCAAACCTGACGAGCTTCAAGTAAAGGAAATCAAACCAGAAGAGAAAAAGCACACCCCAGTCAAGCCTGATGAGAAAGCTCCTAGCCCAATCAAACCTGACGAGCTTGAAGTAAAGGAAATGAAACCAGAAGAGAAAGAGCACACCCCAGTCAAGCCTGATGAGAAAGCTAGCCCAATCAAACTTGATGATCTTGAGGTCAAACAAATCGAATTAGAAGAGAAAGAGCCCAGCCCAGTCAAGCCTGATGAGAAGGCTCCTAGCCCAGTCAAACCTGACGAGCTTCAAGTAAAGGAAATCAAACCAGAAGAGAAAAAGCACAGCCCAGTCAAGCCTGATGAGAAGGCTCCTAGTCCAGTCAAACCTGATGAGCTAGAAGTTAAAGAAATTAAATCAACAGAGAAAGAGCCTAGCCCAGTCAAGCTTGATGAGAAGGCTCCTAGCCCAGTTAAGCCGGACGAGCTTGAAGTCAAGGAAATCAAACCAGAAGAGAAAGAGACTAGCCCAGTCAAGCCTGATGACAAAACACCTAGCCCAATCATACCTGACGAGCTTGAAGTAAAGGAAATGAAACCAGAAGAGAAAAAGCACACCCCAGTCAAGCCTGATGAGAAAGCTCCTAGCCCAATCAAACCTGACGAGCTTGAAGTAAAGGAAATGAAACCAGAAGAGAAAAAGTACACCCCAGTCAAGCCTGATGAGAAAGCTCCTAGCCCAATCAAACCTGACGAGCTTGAAGTAAAGGAAATGAAACCAGAAGAGAAAGAGCACACCCCAGTCAAGCCTGATGAGAAAGCTCCTAGCCCGATCAAACCTGATGATCTTGAGGTCAAAGAAATCGAATCAGAAGAAAAAGAGCCCAGCCCAGTAAAGCTTGACGAGAAGGCTCCTAGCCCAGTCAAACCTGATGAGCTAGAAGTTAAAGAAATTAAATCAACAGAGAAAGAGCCTAGCCCAGTCAAGCTTGATGAGAAGGCTCCTAGCCCAGTCAAACCGGACGAGCTTGAAGTCAAGGAAATCAAACCAGAAGAGAAAGAGACTAGCCCAGTCAAGCCTGATGACAAAACACCTAGCCCAATCATACCTGACGAGCTTGAAGTAAAGGAAATGAAACCAGAAGAGAAAAAGCACACCCCAGTCAAGCCTGATGAGAAAGCTCCTAGCCCAATCAAACCTGACGAGCTTGCAGTAAAGGAAATGAAACCAGAAGTGAAAGAGCACACCCCAGTCAAGCCTGATGAGAAAGCTCCTAGCCCAATCAAACCTGATGATCTTGAGGTCAAAGAAATCGAATCAGAAGAGAAAGAGTCCAGCCCAGTCAAGCCTGATGAGAAGGCTCCTAGCCCAGTCAAACCTGACGAACTTCAAGTAAAGGAAATCAAACCAGAAGAGCACAGCCCAGTCAAGCCTGATGAGAAGGCTCCTAGTCCAGTCAAACCTGATGATCTTGAGGTCAAAGAAATCGAATCAGAAGAAAAAGAGCCCAGCCCAGTAAAGCTTGACGAGAAGGCTCCTAGCCCAGTCAAACCTGATGAGCTAGAAGTTATAGAAATTAAATCAACAGAGAAAGAGCCTAGCCCAGTCAAGCTTGATGAGAAGGTTCCTAGCCCAGTCAAACCGGACGAGCTTGAAGTCAAGGAAATCAAACCAGAAGAGAAAGAGACTAGCCCAGTCAAGCCTGATGACAAAACACCTAGCCCAATCATACCTGACGAGCTTGAAGTAAAGGAAATGAAACCAGAAGAGAAAAAGCACACCCCAGTCAAGCCTGATGAGAAAGCTCCTAGCCCAATCAAACCTGATGATCTTGAGGTCAAAGAAATCGAATCAGAAGAGAAAGAGCACAGCCCAGTCAAGCCTGATGAGAAGTCTCCTAGCCCAGTCAAACCTGATGATCTTGAGGTCAAAGAAATCGAATCAGAAGAGAAAGAGCCCAGCCCAGTCAAGCCTGATGAGGAAGCTCTTAGCCCAATCAAAACTCACGAGCTTGAAGTAAAGGAAATCAAACCAATGGAGAAAGAGCCCCGTCTAACTAAGCCTGACGAGAAAACTATTAGTCCAGTCAAACCTGATGAGCTAGAAGTTAAAGAAATTAAATCAACAGAGAAAGAGACCAGCCCAGTCAAGCCTGATGAGAAAGCACCTAGCCCAATCATACCTGACGAGCTTGAAGTAAAAGAATTCAAACCAGAAGAGAAAGAGCACAGCCCAGTGAAGCTTGATGAGAAGGCTCCTAGCCCAGTCAAACCTGATGGTCTTGAGGTCAGAGAAATCGAATCAGAAGAGAAAGAGCCCAGCCCAGTCAAGCCAGATGAGAAAGCTCTTAGCCCAATCAAACCTGGCAAGCTTGAAGTAAAGGAAATCAAACCCACGGAGAAAGAGCCCAGTCTAACTAAGCTTGACGAGAAAACAATTAGCCCAGTCAAACCTGATGGTCTTGAGGTCAGAGAAATCGAATCAGAAGAGAAAGAGCCCAGCCCAGTCAAGCCAGATGAGAAAGCTCTTAGCCCAATCAAACCTGGCAAGCTTGAAGTAAAGGAAATCAAACCCACGGAGAAAGAGCCCAGTCTAACTAAGCTTAACGTGAAAACATTTAGCCCAATCAAACCGGACGAGCTTGAAGTCAAGGAAATCAAACCAGAAGAGAAAGAGCACAGCCCAGTCAAGCCTGATGAGAAGGCTCCTAGCCCTGTCATACCTGACGAGCTCGAAGTCAAGGAAATCAAACCAGAAGAGAAAGAGCACAGCCCAGTCAAGCATGATGAGAAGGTTCCTAGCCCAGTCAAACCTGATGATCTTGAGGTCAAAGAAATCGAATCAGAAGAGAAAGAGCCCAGCCCAGTAAAGCTTGACGAGAAGGCTCCTAGCCCAGTCAAACCTGATGAGCTAGAAGTTAAAGAAATTAAATCAACAGAGAAAGAGCCTAGCCCAGTCAAGCTTGATGAGAAAGCTCCTAGCCCAGTCAAACTGGACGAGCTTGAAGTCAAGGAAATCAAACCAGAAGAGAAAGAACACAGCCCAGTCAAGCATGATGAGAAGGTTCCTAGCCCAGTCAAACCTGATGATCTCGAAGTCAAGGAAATCAAACCAGAAGGGAAAGAGCACAGCCCAGTCAAGCCTGATGACAAGGCTCCTAGCCCAGTCAAACCAGACGAGCTTGAAGTCAAGGAAATCAAACCAGAAGAGAAAGGGCCCAGCCCAGTCAAGCTGGATGAGACGGCACCTAGCTCAGTCAAACCTGATGACCTCGAAGTAAAGGAAATGAAACCAGAAGAGAAAGAGCACACCCCAGTCAAGCCTGATGAGAAAGCTCCTAGCCCAATCAAACCTGATGATCTTGAGGTCAAACAAATCGAATCAGATGAGAAAGAGCCCAGCCCAGTCAAGCCTGATGAGAAGGCTCCTAGCCCAGTCAAACCTGACGAGCTTGAAGTAAAGAAAATCAAACCAGAAGAGAAAGAGCACAGCCCAGTGAAGCTTGATGAGAAGGCTCCTAGCCCAGTCAAACCTGATGGTCTTGAGGTCAGAGAAATCGAATCAGAAGAGAAAGAGCCCAGCCCAGTCAAGCCAGATGAGAAAGCTCTTAGCCCAATCAAACCTGGCAAGCTTGAAGTAAAGGAAATCAAACCCACGGAGAAAGAGCCCAGTCTAACTAAGCTTGACGAGAAAACATTTAGCCCAATCATACCGGACGAGCTTGAAGTCAAGGAAATCAAACCAGAAGAGAAAGAGCACAGCCCAGTCAAGCCTAGTGAGAAGGCTCCTAGCTCTGTCATACCTGACGAGCTCGAAGTCAACGAAATCAAACCAGAAGAGAAAGAGCACAGCCCAGTCAAGCATGATGAGAAAGTTCCTAGCCCAGTCAAACCTGATGATCTTGAGGTCAAAGAAATCGAATCAGAAGAGAAAGAGCCCAGCCCAGTAAAGCTTGACGAGAAGGCTCCTAGCCCAGTCAAACCTGATGAGCTAGAAGTTAAAGAAATTAAATCAACAGAGAAAGAGCCTAGCCCAGTCAAGCTTGATGAGAAAGCTCCTAGCCCAGTCAAACTGGACGAGCTTGAAGTCAAGGAAATCAACCCAGAAGAGAAAGAGCACAGCCCAGTCAAGCATGATGAGAAGGCTCCTAGCCCAGTCAAACCTGATGAGCTAGAAGTTAAAGAAATTAAATCAACAGAGAAAGAGCCTAGCCCAGTCAAGCTTGATGAGAAAGCTCCTAGCCCAGTTAAGCATGATGAGAAGGTTCCTAGCCCAGTCAAACCTGATGATCTCGAAGTCAAGGAAATCAAACCAGAAGGGAAAGAGCACAGCCCAGTCAAGCCTGATGACAAGGCTCCTAGCCCAGTCAAACCAGACGAGCTTGAAGTTAAGGAAATCAAAGCAGAAGAGAAAGAGCACAGCCCAGTCAAGCCTGATGAGAAGGCTCTTAGCCCAGTCAAACCGGGCGAGCTTGAAGTCAAGGAAATCAAACCAGAAGAGAAAGAGCACAGCCCAGTCAAGCATGATGAGAAGGTTCCTAGCCCAGTCAAACCTGATGATCTTGAGGTCAAAGAAATCGAATTAGAAGAGAAAGAGCCCAGCCCAGTAAAGCTTGACGAGAAGGCTCCTAGCCCAGTCAAACCTGATGAGCTAGAAGTTAAAGAAATTAAATCAACAGAGAAAGAGCCTAGCCCAGTCAAGCTTGATGAGAAGGCTCCTAGCCCAGTCAAACCTGATGAGCTAGAAGTTAAAGAAATTAAATCAATAGAGAAAGAGCCTAGCCCAGTCAAGCTCGATGAGAAGGCTCCTAGCCCAGTCAAACCGGACGAGTTTGAAGTAAAGGAAATCAAACCAGAAGAGAAGGAGCACAGCCCAGTCAAGCCTGATGAGAAGGCTCCTAGCCCAGTCAAACCTGACGAGGTCGAAGTCAAGGAAATCAAACCAGAAGAGAAAGAGCACAGCCCAGTCCAGCCTGATAAGAAGGCTCCTAGCCCAGTCAAACTTGATGATCTCGAAGTCAAGGAAATCAAACCAACGGAGAAAGAGCCCAGTCTAACTAAGCCTGACGAGAAAACTATTGGCGCAGTCAAACCTGATGAGCTTGAAGTAAAGGCAATCAAACCAACGGAGAAAGAGCCCAGTTTAACCAAGCCTGATGAAAAGGCTCCTAGCTCAGTCAAACCTGATGATCTCGAAGTCAAGGAAATTAAACCAGAAGAGAAAGAGCCTAGCCCAGTCAAGCCTGATGAGAAAGCACCCAGCCCAATCAAACCTGACGAGCTTAAAATAAAGAAAATAAAACCAGAAGAGAAAAAGCCCAGTCCAGTAAAGCTTGATGAGAAGGCTCCTAGCCCAATCAAACCTAAAGAGCTTGAAGTAAACGAATTCAAACCAGAAGAAAAAGAGCCTAGCCCAGTCAAACCTGATGATCTTGAAGTAAAAGAAATAAAACCAGAAGAAAAAGAACCCGGCTCAGTCAAGCCTGCTGAGCTTGAAGTCAGTGGAATGAAAACAGAGGAAAAAGGGCCCAGCCTTGTTAAAATTGATGTAAGTAAATTATTTTCTAAATTATTATGTTTTTTTTAAAGATTCTTCTAATGGCAACCTTTAGACTACGTCAAACCAGATTTTGCAATACATTGTATAATATTATGGCATCATATAATATTATGTAGGTGTTTGTAATAGGTTCGCTTACACGGCCAATAAAAAATTATCAGTTATGACCAATACTACACTTGAGAGCAAAAGAATCGCACAATCAATTTATTTTCGTCTAAAGCCACATTTTTTCAAAAAAATATTAATATAAGCGACGATAGCCTAGTTCGGAATGGAACGGTCTGCCGAGACAATGTCCGGAGGTTCAAAACTCAAGGCACACACCTCTGACTTTTCGAAGTTACGTGTGTATTGTTATCAATTATCGTTCGCTTTAACGGTGAAGTAAAACATCGTGAGGAAACCTGCATACCTGAGAAGTTCTCCGAATTTCGAAGGTATGTGAAGTCAGCCAACCCGCACTAGGCCAGCGCGGTGGACTAAGGCCTTAACCCCTCTCAGTAGTAGAGGAGGCCCGTGCTCAGCAGTGGGCAGTGTATAATACAGGGCTCATTACATTGCATTGCAATAATATAAGTGAAAATCATGAATTGTCAATTGAAAGTTTAATTCAGCTCCTTTCTAATGACATGACGAAACAGTATGCAGTACGTCTTTAGGGAATTTGTAGGGGATGAAAACAACATGAATGTTGAAAATGGCTTTTTGTAAAGAATTGGATTTAAAAAAGAAATTACACATGAAATTCTAAATAAAAACTTTATTAATAAGACGTATTCCCTCCTCGAGCCTTAATTACGTCTTAAACGGTTTTTCATGGAACTCAGTAAGTTTAGCACGTAATCTTAGAGTATAGCGTTCCATTCTTCGTTAATGGCAAGTTGAAACTGTTGGCGCCGCACAGCTGCTGGGATTTTTACCCGAACTATTTTTGAGCTCGTCCCAGACATGTTCAATAGGGTTGAGGTCAGGACTGCGAGGTGGCCACGCCATCGCGTTAATTTGCACGTCGTTCATGTTATCCCGAACTGTCACGGTGACATGCGGTCTGGCATTATCGTGCATAAGTGTGAATTCTTCCCCCATAAGCCACGATAAAAATGACGAACTAAATGATCTTCTCCGAAAAGGGCAGGTCAGGAGTACCCTTAACCGATGAAAATGTATGAAAAGAACTATGAATGTGGAAGAAGCGCAAGAGGTGTGTCAAGATCGTAGCATGTGGCGCTCAATAGTCTCTGCCTACCCCTATGGGATAAGGGCGTGAGTGTGTATGTATAAGCCACGATAACGGCCTGACATGGTCTTCGAGTATACCCTTTCTAGCCGATTTCGGCCACGGCGGCCAATCTCAACAGAGATCAGCCAGATACGCAGGAGATATTATAGTGCACAAGTGTGTGCGCAATACACAGGGTGCACTCGCTATTCCTTTACTCTCATAGTCCGGTGAGACGGCAATCCGACATGACCGGAGAGAGATCAGGCGCAGGACCAACGGCTTTACGTGCTTTCCGAGGCACGGGGGTATCACACCGCCAACTTCCTGACTCCGAGCTGCAACTGAGTAATTTTTAAGATGGAAAAACCCAGTCACAATGTTTTTGTCCCGACCCAGGATTCGAACCCAGGACCTCAGCGCGCAAATTGTACTCGTAACGCGTACGTAATACAACTACGCCACCGAGGCAGTCAAGTCTTCGAGTACTTCCTCTATGTACCTTTGAGCAGTTAATCTTCTTGAACTGGAGCCGGTATTGACCCCGGTGATGAATACAATATCGGTTTTAGTGTCCATCATTATACCTCCCTAAAACATGCAAGATCCACCACCATAAGCGCCTCTTTCACTTACGCAGGAGTGTGCAAAACGTTCTGAAGTCCTTCTGCAGACTCTTGAGCGGCCATCGTGAACCATTTAAGGTGATTCTGCACTCATTTGGTAGGTCTCTCATATGTAAGAGTCCGTCTGGGTGGGTACCACCGCAATGTCTATTTCTACCGCCAAGCAGCAGTGTGCATGCACTGTTGTGTTTCGGTTTGAAGGACATTGTACCCAGTGTAACTACTGGACATAATGAGACTTAACATCTTATGTCTCAGGATGACGAGCGCAGTGGAATGCCACACAGTACATTGTAACTCTAGGTGCTGGATGGTATTGCTACTGTATGTGGGTGGTCGTATCGCTTACCATCAGGCGAACAACATGCTCGTCTTGTCATTCAATGCAATAAAAAAAAAAGCATCACTGCTCTCCACTGTCCAATTTACGTGATCTCGGGCAAATTGAAGTCGAGCTTGTCGGTGAGCTGTGATCAATTTCGGACCATTTGCTGGGCGATGCGCAGTGAGTCTTGCGTCAGCCAACCTTCTTCTAACCGTTCACCGACTGAAATTGCGCACTTCTTGAAGCTGTTGTCCCTTTTTTTTTTTTTTTTTTTTTTTTTTTTTTTGGTTTCGCGGAGAAAGTGCGTTACCACTACCGCCCGGCCTTCGTGGGGGGCGACCGAGCGGTTATGTTGGGTTCACCGTGCCTTACGACCCGGCGTTGAGCCGCCCGGAGAGATGGAAAACGTCGGGCGACCGCCGGGCCGAGTCCCTAACCTATGTACACCGCACGGCATACCAACTAAAACTCCGCGGTGGCCATCTTCGGCGCATTAGGGACGGCTGCGGGCTTCCTCGGACTAATGTCTAAGTTTTCGTCCGCAACCGCCCCTGCGCGGTGCCGCCTGGTGCGGCCCGTCTCCTGTTGTGGGGGGGGCTCAGAAG
Source organism: Sphinx pinastri (assembly GCA_947568825.1). Taxonomy (NCBI): domain Eukaryota; kingdom Metazoa; phylum Arthropoda; class Insecta; order Lepidoptera; family Sphingidae; genus Sphinx; species Sphinx pinastri. The sequence continues at coordinate 16,521,819 of OX387629.1, forward strand.
CCCCCGCGCACCGAAGGACGCTCTCAGCGTCTACGGCAGCGTGAGGCCTACCTGCCACGCTGCCGTCCATCACGGGGGTCGCAACAATGTGCTAAAACACACAAAACTAAGGACGGACAGCCCCCTGCCGCCCGCCCGCGACCCCCGGTGGCCCCTATTAGTCGCCTTTTACGACAGGCAGGGGATACCGTGGTGGAATTCTCCAAACGCCCCCAATCCACAGGGCGGGAGACGCCGGTCAGTCGTCCACCCGGCGCCTCCTTCGTCTCCTCTGGCGGCGGGAGGGATCTTCACGCTCCCGATCCCTCTCGGCACTCTCCTTCTGCGAGATGACCACCTCGCAGAAGTGGGCCACCGCACGCCAGGCCTCTCGACTGTCAACCATGGAAGCGACCACGGCCGGCAGCGAGAGGTCTCCTCCGACGACTGCACTGAGAGCGCTGCGCTCCTCGTCCCAGGCTGGGCAAAACTCCAACGTGTGCTGGGCCGTGTCCAGCGGGCAGTTGTCACAATGGTGACACACGGCCGACACCTCTGTGCCTACGATACGACACAGATAGTCACCGAAGCTACCATGCCCGGTGAGTACCTGTGTCAATCGAAACGTAGCCGGGCCGTGGCGCCTGTCCAGCCACTCGGCAAAGACCGGGCGCACTGCCGCTACAGCCCTGAGCCCCGCTGACGGGGTCTCCAGCCTGAGACGCCACTCCTCCACGGCGGCTCGCCGTAAGGAGGCCCTCATGGCCTCCACCTCCTTCAGGGCCGGACGCTGCCCGCGACTGAACGCCTCCTCCCGCCAATGAAAGGCATCGGACAGGGATTTGGCATCCAGATCCCAAGGCAGGAATCCGGCCAACAAGCAAGCCGCCTCGAAAGAGACCGTGCGGTACGCCCTGATCGCCCGCTGCGCCACTACTCGCTGCGGGTTGCGCAGGAGAGCGATGCAGCGTTTGTGCAGGGAGTTGGCCCAAACGGGACTGCCGTAAAGGGCCATGGACCGCACGACTCCGTGATAGAGTCTTCGGCAAGGGATGCCAGGACCTTCCAGGTTGGGCAGCAGTCTCGAGAGAGCACCTGCTGCCCGGGACAATTTTGTCCGCAAAACATCAAAATGGGTGCGGAATTCCCATCGGCTATCTAAAACCAGACCCAAATACTTCATTGTCTTGCCGATGGGAATCCGCACCCCATCCACGACGATGTGGGCGCCGGCCGGTGGCCCTCTCCGAGGCCCATGAAAACAAATGGCCTCGGTTTTCTCAAGGGCCACCGTCAAACCCAACTGCCGGATTTGGCTCACAATATGGCCGGCGCCCGCCGCCGCCAATATTGCGGCGTCCTGGAAAGTCCTGGATGTCGCCGTGACCAGCGTATCGTCAGCGTAACAAGTCACGCCGACGCCCCGGAGATTGGCACCACGGAGCACCCAGTCGTATCCGATGTTCCACAGGAGAGGGCCCAAAACCGAGCCCTGTGGAACACCGCACGACATCGCTCTTCGGTGCCACCCGTCGGCACCCGGATACACCACGTCCCTGTCAGACAGGTACGCGTGCACCAGACGCCGAAGATAGAGTGGCACCACGTGGTACCGCAGTGCCTCGTGAATGCAGGGCCAGGGCAGAGTGTTGAACGCGTTGGAAATATCCAACGATACCGCTACAACTACTCTGCCTCCGGCCACTGCATCCTCCGCCTGTGCCTTCACCCGCAGAATCGCGTGGACGGTGGAACGTCCCCTCCTAAATCCAAATTGGCTGTCGGCCAAATTCGGTCCGACCCTCTCGAGATGCTCGACGAGGCGAGCATGGACGATGCGCTCGAAGAGTTTGGCGACCTCGTCGAGCAACACGATGGGCCGGTAGGCCGACGGCGACTCTGCGGGTCGTCCTTCTTTCTTCAGCAGGACGAGCTTCCCGGTTTTCCAACGCGCCGGGAAGACGCCCCGCTCCAAACAGGCGGAGAACAAACTGCGGAGCCTCGGGCCCAAGTACTCGAGGGCTAACACCCAGGCTTTTCCGGGGATGCCGTCGAGCCCTGGGGCCGTGTTTTTGCTCCGCAGCCGAAGCACTACAGCCCGCATTTCTGCGGGCGAAACCTCCGGGATATCCCTTGCCGAATACTCGATCGACGATGACGCCACGTCTGGTGGCGCCATCGGTGGAGGAGTGGTCTCCACAGTGGCCGGGAACAAGGCCGCGACGACGCTGGCCAGTAAGTCTGGCCGGAGACTCTGCGACAGCGGGGGCGCCGCTGGGCGAAGCTTGTTCATCACCAAGCGATAGGGGCGCCCCCACGGGTCACCGTCGAGAGTCCCCAAGAACTCCTTGCGTGCCGCAACCTTGGCCCTGTGAATGGCCACCCGCAGCGCTCTCTTCGCCTCTTTATAGAGGTCGTAGAGCTGCCGCTCCTGGTCTGCGTGATCGTCCGCCCTCAATCGGCGACGGCGATGCCTGGCGTATCGGCGGCGCGCAGCAACGCAAGATGCGCGCAACTGCGTTAGCTCCGCCGACCACCAGTACACCTGCCGTCGCGGCGAACGGTGAAGGGCCCGGGGCATGGCAGCGTCACACACGTCTGACATTGCCACCCCGAACCACTTCGCCTCCTGGAAGCTGTTGTCCCAGCTCAACTGTGTTCAAATCTACGCGGGCTCTAATTCTAATGTGTGCCGACCTGCTGCTTTATTAAAGTATACATAGACTCTTCTTCTTCTCAGTCGTACACTTCTGGCGGAGTGGTCGTGGTTATGGATTGTCTGAAAATTTGGTTGCAGCTTTAGCGAGACTTCTCCATCGCTCTCTACTTATGGCCCTACGTGTGCATTCAGTAAGGGAACGGTTCATAGATGATTTAATGACGTCAGTCTATCTTGTAGGTATTCTGCCGCGAGGAGGTCGACCTTCTACTCTTACTAGTACCAGTAATAGCTCCAAAGAGCTTTCATTTCGGATGACATGCCCAAACATTGTGAAGATTCGCATGTGCACAATAGACGAATATCTTTGTTTGATGCGTAGGTATAAATACATAGGTTATCTGTAAACAGTAGCGAATACAAATGTTTAACTGATAACTAAGTAGGGTATAATATTATACTTCAGTTAAAGGCAAATATTTTACCACCCAATTTGATTCCTCTTTTTCAGGAAGTTAAACCAGAAGAGAAAAGACCCAGCTCAGTCAAGCTCGATGAGATGTCTGCCAGCCCTGTCAAACTGGATGAACTTGAAGTTGAAGAAATTAAACTGAAACAGAAAGAACCCAGTCCTGTCGAAATTGACGAGAAGGCGCCCAGCCCTATCAAGACTGGTGAGAAAGCTCCTAGCCCAGTCAAACCTGATGAGCATAAAGTTAAAGAAATCAAAACAGAAGAAAAAATACCCAGCCCAGTTAAGCCGGAGGAGAAGGCGTCCAGCCCTGTCAAACCGGTCGAGATTGTAGAAATCAAACCGGAAAAGAAAGAGCTCAGCCCAGTCAAACATACAGACAAATACGTAGTGTCTCAGTTCCTAGAAATGGAACGAGGTTCCACTGAAAAGATTATTTCTAGCGCAATTCAACCTGACCAAAAGGTTCCTAGCCCAATCAAGTCTGACGAGCTTGAAGTTAAGGAAATAAAACGAGAAGAGAAAGAGCCTAGCCCTGTCAAACTCGACGAGAAGACTCCTAAACCTGATGAGCTTGAATTGAAAGAAATCAAGCCTGAAGAGAAGTCGCCCAGCCCTATCAAACCTGATGAGAAGCTTCCTAGCGTAGTCAAGCCTGACGGCCTAGAAGTAAAGCATATCAAATCAGAAGAGAAAGAGACCAGCCCAGTCAAGCCTGATGAGAAAGCGCCTAGCCCAGCCATGCCTGACGAAGAGGCTCCTAGCCAAGTCAAACCTGACGAGCTAGAAGTTGAAGAAATCAAGCCAGTGGAGAAGGCGCCCAGACCAGCTAAACCTATCGAGAAGGCGCCTAGCCCAATCAAACCTGCTGAGCTTGAAGTTGAGGAATTCAAACCAGATGCGAAAGAGCCCAGCCCTGTCAAACTCGACGAGAAGGCTCCCAGCCCAGTCAAACCTGATGAGAAAGCTCCTAGCCCAATTAAAACTGATGACATGGCTCCCAGACTAGTCAAACCTGAAGAGCTAGAAGTTAAAGAAATCAAGCCAGATAAGAAAGCGCAAAGCGGAGCTAAATCTGACGAGAAGGCTCCTAGTCTAGGCAAACTTGACGAGCTTGAAGTTAAGGAAATCAAACAAGAAGAGAAAGAGCCCAGCCCTATCAAACTCGACGAGAAGGCTCCTAGCCCTGTCACGCCTGACGAGAAGGCTCCTAGTCCACTAAAATCTGAAGAGTTTGTAGTTAAAGAAATAAAACCGGAAGACAAAGAGCCCAGCCCTGTCAAGCCCGATGACAAAGCTCCGAGCTCTGTCAAACCTAACGAGCTTGAAGAAATTAAAACGGAGAAGAAAGAGCCTATTCCAGTCAAACATACAGACAACGACGTAGGGTCTCAATTCCTAGAAATGGAACGAGTTTCGACAGAAAAGATAATTTCTAGCCTAATTCTACCTGACGAAAAGGCTCCTAACCTAATCAAGCCTGACGAGCAAGAAGTTAAAGAAATCACGTCTGATAAGAAGGCGCCCCGCCCAGCTACGACTGACAAGAAGGTCCCTAGCCCAGTCAAACTTGACGATTTTGAAGTAGATGAAATCAAACCAACAGAGAAAGAGCCTAGCCCAGTCGAGCCTGAGAAGAAGGCGCCCAGCCCTGTCAAACCTGACGAGCTTAAAGATATAGAAATCAAACCAACGCAGGAGCCGAGACCTGACAAACCCGATGAGAAGGCTCCTAGCGCAATTAAACCTGACGAGCTTAAAGTTAAAGAAATAAAACCGACGGAGAAAGAGCCCAGCCCATTCAAGCCTGAGGAGAAGGCGCCCAGCCCTGCCAAGCCTGATGAGCTTGAAGAATTTGAACCAGAGGAGAAAGAACCCAGCCCAGTCAAACATATAGACAAAGACGCAGTGTCTCAGTTCCTAGAAATGGAACGAATTTCGACTGAAAAGATGATTTCTAGCCAAATTCAACCTGACGAAAAACCTCCTAGCCCTGTCAAACATGATGCTGAGCATGAGCTTGAAGTTAAAGAAATCAAACTAGAAGCGGAGGAGTCCACCCCAGTTAAGCCTGAAGAGAAGACGCTCAGCCCAGCCATGCCAGACGAGGAGGCTCTTAGCCCAGTCAAACCTGACGAGCTTGAAGTTAAGGAAATCAAACCAGAAGAGAAAGAGGCCAGCTCAGTCGATTCTGATGAAATTCAAAAAATTGATGTAGGTACAAGTTTATCTTAATAATTTTGTATCCTTCCTGCGGAAAATCACCGCCCGAATGGCGGTCCTTTTGAACAGTTTGAGTGGGGATATGGATCCAACACGTAGATGCCCCTTTAAGCTATTTTTTATTTATTTATCAATACTTCTATACTAATATTATAAAGAGGAAAGATTTGATTGTTTGTTTGTTTGTAATGGATAAACTCAAAAACCACTGGACCGATTTCGAGAATTCTTTCACTAATAGGAAGCTACATCACTCATAAGTGCTATAGGCTATATTTATCCCAGGAAAATATTTTTATCCCGGAAAAACTTATACACGCGGATGGAGCCGCGAGCAGAAGTCTAGTTTATTTATACAGGTGACTCGTAGTATGCCGTATTCCCGTTAAGAACATGTAGATTAGGTCAAAAGCAATGGATTTTTTCCCATAAAGCCCTATCCCGAACTCAAAAGTTTTCGAGCAATTTAAGATTTATAGAATTTTAAGATAAGGCACTTATAAAATCAAATAAAATTCAAGAATAAATAAAGTACCGAATGGGATTGGGGTATTTTGTTGTTTTATAGTCAATAACATTCAAGGCTTTTATAATAATTAATGAAATATTTAAACGCTATGATAAGTATGAAATGATTGCCTAGAATCTATCAACTTCGTATTTTATTCAAAAAAGTTTTTGAAAAAAATTGTTGCTTATTTCAGAATACTAAATATGCATAACACTTTAAAAACTTATTTATTTATCCAGCTTTCTAAGGAGGTATAAAACATCACAATAAACCTTGTAGAAGTTAAAAAAATACAAATATTTCAGTACTGCTCTGGTACAAATTTGTTTTGTATGTATCTTATCAAAGCCTATAAAGGTATTGTTTTTTCAATAAAATAAAATTTTCTTTACTTTTACAAACCTTCCTCGACTTGTGAACGTCTGTTCCTAATACAAGTGCGCATTCTAACGCGTAATTATCGTTTAGTAATTCTAAGAAATAAACTACTTGCTATCTTCTCATTGGCATTAAGTATTCCTTAAATCAGTTCATCGCGTGTAGGTACAGGTACCGTATACCAAAGTGTTCGTGTGCCTCCAGACATAAAAAATTAGGTGTATGAAATCAAGACTCTGGCTGAAAAATAGAGTCACTTCAGCCAATCCACGTTTTTGGGAATGTTGTGTTGAAAAGTTCACCATCGACCTCCTGAAGTGTGTTAGTGCCAGCAGGACATCTGTTATTAGAGAGAATTTCTCAGAAAATCTTCATACCTTTTACCGTCTAAGTTGTTATGAACAAAGTCTCACAAGTCAAGCAAGGATGAAAAATAAAAAAAAATGTATTTTAGTGAAAGAATAATACCTTTATACACTTTAATAAGATGCATAGGTACAAAATAATTTGTATCAGAGCAGTACTCAAACATTTGTATTTTTTATAACTTCTACAAGGCTAATTGTGATGTTTTATATCTCATTGGAAAGCTGGATATATAAATACGTTTTTAAAGCGTTTTGCACATTTATTCACTAAAAAGGTTTTCTGAAATAAACAGCAGATTTATTCAAAAACTTTTTTGAATAAAATACGAAATTGATAGATGTAAGGCCATCATTTCAAACTTATCATAGTTTTTAATATTTTATTGTTTATTATGAAAGCCTAGAATATTATTTTGAAGTGAAAACTTCTTTAGCGGCGTTGAGCACTTTTGGGATGGGCATAAACTCGCGTCAGGATCACGTGACCGATTGGAAATGCGTAGGAGGTTTTACCATCCCTTACTAATATGAACTTTAAATACAATGCGTAGAATCTATAATTCTTAAACGGGTGCATTTTTATTTATTTACGTCATTAAAACCATCCCTTACTAATATGAACCTTAAATACAATGCGTAGAAGCTATAATTCTTAAACGACTACATTTATATTTATTTCGCCAGCGTTGGCACTGCACGAGTACAAAAGTGCGTAACATTATTTTTCAAATTTTGATTTATAAAGAAATAGTGAATTAGTCATTTTTGTGTACGATAGCGCAATAAATAAATATTGTATTTAAGCACATAAATGCTAGTACTTTTATACTGATAAATAAAGCAATTCTTGCGAAATTATTCCCTAACCATTCCAAAATATTTAAAAATGCACAACTTTAATGTTCAAGTTTTCACTTCTGCCGGCACTCCCGGAGTGCAACCCGTTGTATTTTTTATTATTGAATTTTATTTGGTCTTAAAAGTGCTTTTCCTTAAAATTAAACAAATCTTAAATTGCTCGAAACCTATTGAGTTCCGGATAGTGCTTCATATGACAAAATCGGTTGCTTTTGACCCAATCTACATGCTCTTAATGAGAATACGTCATATTACCAATCATCCTATATTACTCTAGTTGAGATGTATACACCTTGCAGGTACAAAAATAATATCCTTTTGATTATTATTTTCACAGCGATTTTTTAGATCTCTATTGTTTTTATTACTAGTTATTTATGTAGAATTAAAGCTTGAAAACCTAAGCGTTCGCCTTATGGTTAAAATTATTTTATAATAATCAATTTCCTTATCATCGAGGATCAAGTTGATTGTTAGCTTTGAAAGATCGACTTTTCGCTTCATAGCTTGTCTGTACCTTATCTTATGGATGGCACATGCTCCCCGCAAGGAGACATCTCAATACAGTTATGCATTGAGGGCAGCATCTTTAATATCAGTCAACGAAAAATGCTGTAGGGTAAACTCACCAGTAATTGACACAATAGTCAGAAAAAACGCCTATTTAAGGAAAAAGATGATTTATTATTAGAGTAAGCTTTTTCACACTAATTACAATCTTAAACCACGCTTTCATTATAGATAACGAAGAACATATTAATGAAATATTTTTTTTTTTAAATAGCGATATTTTTACAACAGTCTTAAATTATATGATCATATAAAGAAAGGACTTGTCCACTTGACTTGTTTTATATGTGTTTGAATAGTACTCCCAAACAGTAGGCCTTTGCAATAAATCGTATAATTTTAAAGTCCTCCGATTTTGAGACGTATGTTATGTAATTTCCTTAAAAAATACACTTATAATGAACATTTTAAAAAAATGGTTATAAAAGGAGGGGACTAAAAATATTTTTTTAATAGATTCAAGGTTCATATTTTGGCCCCAAGAATATCCAGTAACTTTGAGCCTGGTAAGATTTTGAGGCCCAGCGCCCACAGAAAAAGCAGACATCTCCTTTAACCTCAAATAATTTCGTAAAGATAAACTTGCTTGTTTAAAAAAAAAATATTATGAGCGTCACATTTATGAGTACCTCTTCTGAATGTAAAATACTTGCAAGTATTCAATTCCCTTTATTCTTCGTAATTTAACACTTGCTCGCGAACATAAATAGAACTATGTCAATCCACGAGTACCAAAGATGATGGGAGACCCAATAATTTTGAATAGTATTTTTCCGAGCTCCGACTTATAAAAAGATCGATTATCCTACACTTCCTATATTATGATTAATATAATTTATTTAAGCTAGTTCCGTGACGTCATAATGTTTTATTTCTATTTTATAGACGGTTAAACCGGGAGAAATAGAACTTACCCCAATTAAGCCTGACGTGAAGATTTCTAGGCCAGCCAAACCAGAAGAACTGGAAGTTACGGTAATCAAACACGAGGAGAAAGAACCAAGCCCAGCCAAGCCTGATGAGAAGGCGCCTAGTCCAGTCAAGCCTGACGAAAAGGCGCCTAGCCCAGTCAAGCCTGACGAGAAGTTGCATAGCCCCGTCAAGCCTGAAGAGAAGGCTCCTACTCCAGTCAAACCTAAAGAACTGGTAGTCAAGGAAATCAAACTGGAGGAGAAAGAACCCAGCCCAGTCAAGGCTGATGAGAAGGTGCCTAGTCCAGTCAAGCATGTAGAGAAGACTCCTACTCCAGTCAAACCAGAAGAGCTGGAAGTCAAGGAAGTCAAACCAACAGAAAAAGAACACAGCCCAATCAAGCCTGACGAGAAAGCGCCCAGCCCAGCTAAGCCTGACGAGAAGGCACCTACTGCAGTTAAACCTGAAGAACTGGAAGTCAAGGAAATCAAACAAGAGGAGAAAGAACCCAGCCCATTCAAGCCTGATGAGAAGACGCCCAGCCCAGCTAAGCCTGACGAGAAGGCTCCTATTCCAGTCAAACCTGAAGAACTAAAAGTCAAGGAAATCAAACCAGAGGAGAAAGAACCCAGCGCAGATAAGCGTGATGAGCAGGCGCCTAGTCCAGTCAAGCCTGACGAGAAAGCGCCTAGCCAAGCCAAGCCTGACGAGAAGGCTCCTACTCCAGTCAAACCTGAAGAATTGGAAGTCAAGGAAATCAAACCAGAGGAGAAAAAAGCCAGCCCAGACAAGCGTGATGAGCAGGCGCCTAGCCCAGTCAAGCGTGATGACACGGCTCCTACTCCAGTCAAAACTGAAGAACTGGAAGTCAAGGAAATCAAACCAGAGGAGAAAGAACCCAGCCCATTCATGCCTGATGAGAAGGCGCTTAGCCTGGTCAAGCCTGACGAGAAGGCTCCTACTCCAGCCAAACCTGAAGAACTGGAAGTCAAGAAAATTAAACCAGAGGAGAAAAAACCCAGCGCAGACAAGCGTGATGAGCAGGCGCCTAGTCCAGTCAAGCCTGACGAGAAAGCGCCTAGCCAAGCCAAGCCTGAAGAGAAGGCTCCTACTCCACTCAAAACTGAAGAACTGGAAGTCAAGGAAATCAAACCAGAGGAGAAAGAACCCAGCCCATTCATGCCTGATGAGAAGGCGCTTAGCCTGGTCAAGCCTGACGAGAAGGCTCCTACTCCAGCCAAACCTGAAGAACTGGAAGTCAAGAAAATTAAACCAGAGGAGAAAAAACCCAGCGCAGACAAGCGTGATGAGCAGGCGCCTAGTCCAGTCAAGCCTGACGAGAAAGCGCCTAGCCAAGCCAAGCCTGAAGAGAAGGCTCCTACTCCACTCAAACCTGAAGAATTGGAAGTCAAGGAAATCAAACCAGAGGATAAAAAAGCCAGCCCAGACAAGCGTGATGAGCAGGCGCCTAGTCCAGTCAAGCCTGACGAGAAGGCTCCTGTTCCAGTCAAACCTGAAGAACTGGAAGTCAAGGAAATCAAAACAGAGGAGGAAGAGCGCAGCCAAGCTAAGCCTGACGAGCAGGCACCTAGCCCAGACAAAGCTGACGGGAAGGCTCCTGTTCCAGTCAAACCTGAAGAACTGGTTGTCAAGGAAATCAAACCAGAGGAGAAAGAATCCAGCCCAGTCAAGCCTGATGAGAAGGCACCTAGTCCAGTCAAGCCTGACGAAAAGGCTCCTACTCCAATCGAACCAGAAGAACTGGAAGTCAAAGAAGTCAAACTACTTGAGAAAGAACCCAGCCCCGTCAAGCCTGACGAGGAAGCTCCTACTCCAGTCAAAACTGAAGAACTGGAAGTCATGGAAATCAAAACAGAGGAGGAAGAGCCAAGCCCAATCAAGCTTGACGAGAGAGCGCCCAGCCCAACTAAGCCTTACGAGAAGGCGCCTAGCCCAGTCAAGCGTGATGACACGGCTCCTACTCCAGTCAAACCTGAAGAACTGGAAGTCAAGAAAATCAAACCAGAGGAGAAAGAACCCAGCCCATTCATGCCTGATGAGAAGGCGCTTAGTCTGGTCAAGCCTGACGAAAAGGCTCCTACTCCAGCCAAACCTGAAGAACTGGAAGTCAAGAAAATTAAACCAGAGGAGAAAAAACCCAGCCCAGACAAGCATGATGAGAAGTCGCCTAGTCCAGTCAAGTCTGACGAGAAAACGCCTAGCTCAGTCAAGCCAGACGGAAAAGCTCCTATTCCAGTCAAACCTGAAGAACTGGAAGCCAAGGATGTCAAACCAACAGAGAAAGAACCCAGCCCAATCAAGGCTGATGAGAGAGCGCCTACTCCAGTCAAACCTGAAGAACTGGAAGTCAAGGATGTCAAACCAACAGATAAAGAACACAGCCCAATCAAGCTTGATGAGAGAACGCCTAGTCTAGTGAAGCTTTACGAGAAGGCTCCTACTCCACCCAAACCTGAAGAACTGGAAGTCAAGGAAATCAAACCAACGGAGAAAGAACCCAGCCCAGACAAGCGTGATGAGAGGGCACCTAGTCCAGTCAAGTGTGATGAGAAAACACCTAGCCCAGTCAAGCCTGACGAGAAGGCTCCTACTCAAGACAAACCTGAAGAACTGGAAGTCAAGGAAATCAAACCAAAGGAGAAAGAACCCAGCCCAATCAAGCCTGACGAGAGAGCGCCAAGCCCAACTAAACCTGACGAGAAGGCGCCTAGCCCAGTCAATCTTGACGAGAAGGCTCCTACTTCAGTCAAACCTGAAGAACAGGAAGTCAAGGAAATCAAACCGGAGGATAAAGAACCCAGTCCAATCAAGCTTGACGAAAAAGCTCCTACTCCTGTCAAACCTGAAGAAGTGGAAGTTAAGGATGTCAAAACAGAGAAGAAAAAACCCAGCCCAGACAAGCATGATGAGAAGTCGCCTAGTCCAGTGAAGCTTGACGAGAAGGCACCCACTCCAGCCAAACCTGAAGAACTGGAAGTCAAGGAAATCAAACCAGAGGAGAAAAAACCCAGCCCAGACAAGCCTGACGAGAAGGCGCATAGCCCAGTCAAGCCTGACGAGGAGGCTTCTACTCCAGTCAAACCTGAAGAACTGGAAGTCAAGGATGTCAAACCAGAGGATAAAGAACCCAGCCCAATCAAGCTTGACGAAAAAGCTCCTACTCCTGTCAAACCTGAAGAAGTGGAAGTCAAGGATGTCAAAACAGAGAAGAAAAAACCCAGCCCAGACAAGCATGATGAGAAGTCGCCTAGTGCAGTGAAGCTTGACGAGAAGGCACCCACTCCAGCCAAACCTGAAGAACTGGAAGTCAAGGAATACAAACCAGAGGAGAAAGAACCTAGCTTATTCATGCCTGACGCGAAAGCGCCCAGCCCAACTAAGCCTGACGAGAAGGCGCATAGCCCAGTCAAGCCTGACGAGGAGGCTTCTACTCCAGTCAAACCTGAAGAACTGGAAGTCAAGGAGATCAAAGCAGAGGAAAAAGAACCCAGCATTGTCAAGCCTGATGAGAAGGCGCCTAGTCCAGTCAAGCATGTAGAGAAGACTCCTACTCCAGTCAAACCAGAAGAGCTGGAAGTCAAGGAAGTCAAACCAACAGAAAAAGAATACAGCCCAATCAAGCCTGACGAGAAAGCGCCCAGCCCAGCTAAGCCTGACGAGAAGGCACCTAGCCCAGTTAAGCCTGAAGAAGAGGCTTCTACTCCAGTCAAACCTGAAGAACTGGAAGTCAAGGAAATCAAAACAGAGGAGAAAGAACCCAGCCCAGTCAAGCCTGATGAGAAGGCGCCTAGTCCAGTCAAGCCTGACGAGAAAGCGCCCAGCCCAGAAAAACCTGTCGAGAAGGCTCCTACTGCAGTTAAACCTGAAGAACTGGAAGTCAAGGAAATCAAACAAGAGGAGAAAGAACCCAGCCCATTCAAGCCTGATGAGAAGACGCCCAGCCCAGCTAAGACTGACGTGAAGGTTCCTATTCCAGTCAAACCTGAAGAACTAAAAGTCAAGGAAATCAAACCAGAGGAGAAAGAACCCAGCGCAGATAAGCGTGATGAGCAGGCGCCTAGTCCAGTCAAGCCTGACGAGAAAGCGCCTAGCCAAGCCAAGCCTGACGAGAAGGCTCCTGTTCCAGTCAAACCTGAAGAACTGGAAGTCAAGGAAATCAAAACAGAGGAAGAAGAGCGCAGCCAAGCTAAGCCTGACGAGCAGGCACCTAGCCCAGACAAAGCTGACGGGAAGGCTCCTACTCCAGTTAAACCTGAAGAACTGGTTGTCAAGGAAATCAAACCAGAGGAGAAAGAATCCAGCCCAGTCAAGCCTGATGAGAAGGCACCTAGTCCAGTCAAGCCTGACGAGAAGTCGCCTAGCCCAGTCAAGCGTGACGAAAAGGCTCCTACTCCAATCGAACCAGAAGAACTGGAAGTTAAAGAAGTCAAACTACATGAGAAAGAACCCAGCCCCGTCAAGCCTGACGAGGAGGCTCCTACTCCAGTCAAAACTGAAGAACTGGAAGTCAAGGAAATCAAAACGGAGGAGGAAGAGCCCAGCCGAATCAAGGCTGACGAGAGAGCGCCCAGCCCAACTAAGCCTTACGAGAAGGCGCCTAGCCCAGTCAAGCGTGATGAGACGGCTCCTACTCCAGTCAAACCTGAAGAACTGGAAGTCAAGGAAATCAAACCAGAGGAGAAAGAACCCAGCCCATTCATGCCTGATGAGAAGGCGCTTAGTCTGGTCAAGCCTGACGAGAAGGCTCCTACTCCAGCCAAACCTGAAGAACTGGAAGTCAAGAAAATTAAACCAAAGGAGAAAGAACCCAGCCCAGACAAGGCTGATGAGAGAGCGCCTACTCCAGTCAAACCTGAAGAACAGGAAGTCAAGGAAATCAAACCAACGGAGAAAGAACCCAGCCCAGACAAGCGTGATGAGAAGGCACCTAGTCCAGTCAAGTCTGACGAGAAAGCACCCAGCCCAGACAAGCCAGACGAAAAAACTCCTATTCCAGTCAAACCTGAAGAACAGGAAGTCAAGGAAATCCAACCAGAGGAGAAAAAACCCAGCCTAGACAAGCGTGATGAGAAGTCGCCTAGTCCAGTCAAGCCTGACGAGAAGGCTCCTACTCCAGCCAAACCTGAAGAACTGGAAGTCAAGGAAATCAAACCAGAGGAGAAAGAACCCAGCCCATTCATGCCTGACGCGAGAGCGCCCAGCCCAACTAAGCCTGACGAGAAGGCGCCTAGCCCAGTCAAGCCTGACGAGGAGGCTCCTACTCCAGCCAAACCTGAAGAACTGGAAGTCAAGGAAATCAAACCAGAGCAGAAAAAACCCAGCCCAGACAAGAGTGATGAGAAGTCGCCTAGTCCAGTCAAGCCTGACGAGAAGGCTCCTACTCCAGCCAAACCTGAAGCACTGGAAGTCCAGGAAATCAAACCAGAGGAGAAAGAACCCAGCCCAGTGAAGCCTGATGAAAAAGCGCCTAGTCCAGTCAAGCCTGATGAGAAGGTGACTAGTCCAATCAAGGCTGAAGAGAAGGCTTCTACTCCAGTCCAACCTGAAGGACTGGAAGTCAAGGAAATCAAACGAGAGGAAAAAGTACCCAGCCCAGTCAAGCCTGATGACAAGGCGCCTAGTCCAGTCAAGCATGTAGAGAAGACTCCTACTACAGTCAAACCAGAAGAGCTGGAAGTCAAGGAAGTCAAACCAACAGAAAAAGAACACAGCCCGATCAAGCCTGACGAGAAAGCGCTCAGCCCAGCTAAGCCTGACGAGAAGGCACCTAGCCCAGTCAAGCCTAAAGAAGAGGCTTCTACTCCAGTCAAACCTGAAGAACTGGAAGTCAAGGAAATCAAACCAGAGGAGAAAAAACCCAGCCCAGGCAAGCGTGATGAGAAGTCGCCTAGTCCAGTCAAGCCTGACGAGAAGGCTCCTACTCCAGCCAAACCTGAAGAACAGGAAGTCAAGGAAATCAAACTAACGGATAAAGAACCCAGCCCAATCAAGCCTGATGAGAGAACGCCTAGTCCAGGGAAGCTTGACGAGAAGGCTCCTACTCCAGTCAAACCTGAAGAACTGGAAGTCAAGGAAATCAAACCAGAGGAGAAAGAACCCAGTCCATTCATGCCTGATGAGAAGGCGCCTAGTCCAGTCAAGCCTGACGAGAAGGCTCCTACTCCAGCCAAACCTGAAGAACTGGAAGTCAAGGAAATCAAACCAGAGGAGAAAAAACCCAGCACAGACAAACGTGATGAGAAGTCGCCTAGTCCAGTCAAGCCTGACGAGAAGGCTCCTACTCCAGCCAAATCTGAAGAACTGGAAGTCAAGGAAATTAAACCAGAGGAGAAAAAACCCAGCCCAGACAAGCGTTATGAGAAGTCGCCTAGTCCAGTCAAGCCTGACGAGAAGACTCCTACTCCAGCCAAACCTGAAGAACTGGAAGTCAAGGAAATCAAACCAGAGGAGAAAGAACCAACCCCAGTCAAGCCTGATGACAAGGCTTCTAGTCCGGTCAAGCCTGACGAGAAGGTTCCTACTCCAGCCAAACCTGAAGAACTTGAAGTCAAAGAAATCAAACCAGAGGAGAAAGAACCCAGTCTAGACAAGCGTGATGAGAAGGCACCTAGCCCAATCAAGTCTCACGAAAAAACGCCTAGCCCAGTCAAGCCTGACGAAAAAGCTCTTACTCCAGTCAAACCTGAAGAACTAGAAGTCGAGGATGTCAAACCAACAGAGAAAGAACCCAGCCCAATCAAGCCTGATGAGAGAGCGCCTAGCCCAGTGAAGCTTGATGAGAAGGTTTTTACTCCAGCTAAACCAGAAGAACTGGAAGTCACGGAAATGAAACCAGAAGAGAAAGAATCTAGCCCAGCCAAGGCTGACGAGAAGGCGCCTAGCCCACTCAAGTCTGATGACAAGGCTCTTAGACAAATCGATTCTGATATAAGAGCATCTAGTCCAATCGAACCTGAAATTGTTAAAGTAGAAGAATTAAAAACAAAAAGGAAGACTCTTAGCCTTGTAAAACTTGTGAAAGAATCACCTAGTCTCGACGAACTTGAAGATTGCGAACCACAAAAACAGGTAGAATATCCGGAAGAAATTCAAAAAACTGTCGCCATCGATCTATTATCGCAAGAAACTATAAAAGATATGTCTGAAGTATTTCTCAGCAAAGTTCCTGAAATAGAAACTAGTTCGGAGAAAGAATATCAGACCGTAAAGAAGGATGTTGTAGAAACAGATAAGTTTACGTCATTACTAACAGGACTCCATGATATCAAAAATAAATGTGAACTTGAAACCCTTGAAGATACATCTTCCAAAGCTTTGGAAGATGATATACCAAGCCCAGAGCTAATACAAGATACGTATGAAGAAACTAAACCTAAAATAACTGTTGAACCTACAATTATGAAAATACTTGAAAACGAAAAACAATTAGATGTTGATATGAAAACTGAGCGAGAATCGAGCCCTCTATCAGAGAAAGAAGGCCTAAAACAATTTATGTCAGAGAAAGACGAGGAAGAAATATCAATGAAGGACACTACTAAGCCGATAGTTATGGTTGAAGAATCGATTGTAGCAACCAAAGATGTAATTTCAAAAACATCAGCAGATGAATTGTTAACCGAATCAAAAGACCTCCCAACGACCATAAGTCACGCAATCGATGAAATCACGAAAGACAATATCGTTTCTGACAAACTTGATGAAAGGCAAGTAAGTTTAGAAAAGGATATTCATGGAATCATGGAAACGAAACCTGTTAGTAAAATCGATGGTGAAGAGAAACCAATCGCAGATAAGCCGGAGCAAACAATATCTAGCCCAGTTGAGTCCAAAAAGCTGCCAAGCACGGCAAAACCAGAAGAGAAAGAATCAATTGCAGACAAACTTAAGCCAAAAGAGAAAACACCTAGTCCGGTTGAGCCAGAAAAGGTGCCAAGTCCGGCGAAACCAGAAGAGAAAGCGGTTATTCAAATTGAGCTAGACAAGGCGCCAAGCCCTACAAAACCAAAAGAAGAAGAACCAATTGCGGACAAGCTTAAACCAGAAGAAAAAGCACTTAGTTCAATTGCGACAGAAAAGGTACCAATCCCAATGAAACCAAAAGAGAAAGTATCAATTGTAGATAAGTTCAAGCCAGAACAAAAACCGCTTAGTCCAATTGAACCAGAAAAGCCGCCAAGCCCGGTGATACCAGAAGAGAAAGAACCAATTGCAGACAAGCTTAAACCAGAAAAGACCACAAAAGAAATAGAAACAACTTTCAAAGATGAGGAAAAAGACATCGATGAACATGAGACAGTATTAATTCGCGATAGTAGTTCAGAGGAATTGTCAAAAGAAGCAAGCTTAGAAGAAAAGTATAGTTATGAACAGACTGAAAAGATTGACAAAAAGCCACTTGTGGATTCAATAACCCACGAAGACAAAGTCCCGTTAGATGATGTCAGTAGCTATACAGACACCATCCAAACGTTTACAAGCCAAAAAGAATTAGAACTAGTAAAACCGACAGAAGATAAAAAGAAAAAACCTTTCTCAGAAATTGGATCGCCTAGAGATGATGTTGCTATGTCTGAAGCATCGGATTCTGGTGTTCACAGCATTCTTATGGAAGGAGATCACATGACATCAATTGTTGACGAACATACAGAAATTCAGTCCATCAAAGATAGCGCTGCGCATCTTATGGAATCAATCCACAAAGCGTTTGGTGATGAAATTATTCAACAGGGTATTAAAACTGAAAGCTTGGAATCGCTTGCCATTCGACCAGAAATCGACAGGGTATCAACCCCACCAACTGTGCCTGTCTCTCCGCTTCCGAAGACACCCAGCAGTTTTCAAGACGTCAAAATGGCTGAAGGAATTCAAAGTGAAGTTACTTATGACAAATCGGATGGTAGTGAAGAGACCATAACTAAAGTAGTTCACGTTGGCGAAGATGTTCTTACGCAAAAGATTTCTACTTCAACGGAAAAGGTTCCTAAAGTACCGAAGAGTTCTGACGTAGAAAGTGATTCAGATTTGTTAACTTTAATGCAAACAGTTGGTAAAATTAAGACTGAAACTGATACAGTAACTAAAATAATTAAGGAAGGTGAAAATGTTGTAACACAAACAATTACGACAGTTACCACGAAAGAAATCATTTCGCGTGATGATGGGACGCCTCAGAACATAAAGACCACAATAGAAACTACAACGTTGAGTAAAGGTCCTGACGGTTCTATTACTACTACTAAAGATACAGAAACCCTACTCTCAGAATGTTCTTCCAGTCTTAGATCTACCTCACAAATGGACGTATATGCCAAAGAAAGTAAAATAGATAAAGATTACCTCGAATCTAGTGATGAAAAATCAGAAACTTTAAGTACTTTCCAAATAAAAGACATAACAGAGAAAATTCACGATCGAGATTCTTACCTTGTGAGTAAAGACCTTGAGTCTTTCATTCATGAAACCGATGATGTTGATGACAACGTTGAAGATACAGTCATCGACACTGACGTGAGTAAGAGGATCGTTAAGGAAAATAACATAGACATCATAGAGACTGTCACTACAATTACTAAAAAAGAAACGATTCGAATAAGCGACACCTGTAAAATACTCAGAACTACTATTGAAACTAATTTTACAAAAGAGCACCCAGATGGATCCAAAGATGTTCAAAAGAATGTCGAAGTAAAAACTGAGGAATTAGTACTTGACTCTAGTAGCAATTTAGACAAAATACTCAGTGAATACGTAATTTACGGTGAGCCGGAAGAATGTGTCACCACCAAGATAGAAGAAGTTAAACGAGAAGGATTTATCATAAAACGCACAATAGTGACTAGAATTATTAAGACCAAGTACGCCGATGCCCAAGGTATTCCACGCAAGTTAAAGACTGTCACCACTGTTAGTACAACTGACGAATACCCTGACGGATCAGCAAGAAATAAAGTCGATAGTAGCACTACATTGACTGATATTGAAACGGACACTATTGAAACTCCAGAAATCCAAGGATTTACAGAAGTTGAAGATAAAACTGTTGAAACTGATAGACAAGAAAAATCGGTGCTCATTAATGGAAAAAGTATTTTGCAAATTGTAACAACCGTAACGACTAAAGAAATACTTACAAATAAGGAGAAAAATAAGAAAAAACTTAAGACTACCGTGGAAACCGTTACAGAAACAATGTTGCCAGAAGGCATGACGGAAGTAACCAAAGACGTAAAGGTTTCTGTATCTGACTATTCGCTTGATGATGTCAAGGAAAGCTTGGACGGATACGAACCTATTGGAAAACCAAAAGAATTTACTGTTACTGAAGAAGAATCTTTTGTCGAAAGCGGCACTTTAATCAAGAGAAAGAACACTACTACTACACTTATGGAGGAGTTTAAAAACATAATTGAAAATATTAAACGTACCAGAACAACTGTAAGTGTTGTTACGGAAGATGAGCATCCGGATGGATCTATCATCACAAAGACAAGTGAAAAAGTATCTGTAGTTGAAGAAATTCTTGCTCCTTTAGATTATCGAAGTAATTTAGACAAAAAAAGAGAAAAAATAGAGCCTCAACAAGACATACTACTAGAAAAGCCTGCAAAACCCACGATTGACAAAGAAATGTCAAGGAAAGAACTACTTAAAGAAGAGGAAGCACCAGTTACTATTGTGGAAGACATGTCACCAGAGGCATTGAAAATAGAAAAAGCTCTTGAGGATCTCGTACCCGCAGACAAACCAGAAATAACAGAAACAACTAAAACTGAAGAAATTGTGGAAGAAGAAATAATTATCAGACGGGTTATGGTCATGAAAATTATCAGGACTAAATATGCCGACCGACACGGTGTACTCAGAAAACTAAAGACGGTGACTATTACCACAACAACTGACAACTATCCGGATAGTTCCGCACGTACGCGTGTGGAAACCAGCACTACGCTTACTGATATCGAGCATGACGTAGAGGATGTCATTGAAGAAAATCTCCAAGGCTTTGAACCAGTCGGCAAACCGAAAGAAGACATCCTTACAACAACTGAAACAATTACAGAAGGTGGCATTGTCATCAAGAGACGCGTGACAGTGATTACGATTATTCAAGAATTCGATAATGTCACTACTAAAACGAAACGTACTAAAACTACTGTGAAAACTATCACAGAAGATGAATATCCTGATGGATCTGTTGTAACAAGAACTTCTGAGAAAGCATTGTTTGTTGACGAGACTCTTTTGGCTCCAATACAAGATGGCGTAGATTCTTCGGATGAAGAAGACACTTACAAACTTCAAGCCCTTAAGGATCTTATTCCTGACGATGAGCCTGAAGTTACCGAAATGACTCAAACAGAAGTTGTTAAAGAAAAAGACATCCTAATCAAGCGAACTATCATCACGAGAATTGTAAAGACTAAGTATTCCGATAGCCAGAAAGTGGTGAGGAAAGTCAAGACTGTCACCACAATAACCACTACCGATCAGTATCCTGAGGGAACAGCCTACACAACAGTGGACACGCAGATGGTGGTTACTGATATAGAAATGAACGGAACTGTCACGCCGACAGAGCCTATAGAAAAGGAAATCACAATGAAAGATATGCCTATCAAGAAACTACCATTGGGTATTGATGAAGTACTCGCTCCGGAAAAGAAATTGCAAACAGACGCAGTTTTTGTGACAAAAGAAGTTCCTGAAAAAGTATCATCTAAAGAACTAGTCACTCCTGTTTCTAAGGAGCCCTCACGAGAGTCAGAAATTCACGAAAAGGCGTCACCCAAAACACATGTCGCGCCTGTCTCGAAGGAGCCGTCACCTAAAAAGGAAGTTCCCGAGAAGCCATTGCTCAAAGAAGAGCTCGTACCTGTAAGAAAGGAGTCTTCACCAGAGGAAGAAGTTGCTGAAAAGGCATCACCCAAAGAACAAGTCGCGCCTGTCTCGAGGGAGGCCTCACCTGAAAAGGAAGTTCCTGAAAAGGCAGTGCCAAAGGAACATGTCGTACCTGTAACAAAGGAGCCTTCACCAGAGAAAGAAGTCGCTGAAAAGGCATCACCCAAAGAACAATTCGCGCCTGTCTCGAGGGAGGCCTCACCTGAAAAGGAAGATCCCGAAAAGGCTGTGCCAAAGGAACATGTCGTACCTGTAGCAAAGGAGCCTTCGCCAGAGAAAGAAGTGGCTGAAAAGGCATCACCCAAAGAACAATGCGCGCCTGTCTCGAGGGAGGCCTCACCTGAAAAGGAAGTTCCCGAAAAGGCAGTGCCAAAGGAACATGTCGTACTTGTAGCAAAAGAGCCTTCGCCAGAGAAAGAAGTTCCTGAGATGGCATCACCCAAAGAACAAGTCGCGCCTGTCTCGAGGGAGGCCTCACCTGAAAAGGAAGTTTCTGTAAAGGCAGTGCTAAAGGAACATGTCGTACCTGTAACAAAGGAGCCTTCACCAGAGAAAGAAGTCGATGAAAAGGCATCACCCAAAGAACAATTCGTGCCTGTCTCGAGGGAGGCCTCACCTGAAAAGGAAGTTCCCGAAAAGGCACTGCCAAAGGAACATGTCGTGCCTGTAACCAAGGAGCCTTCGCCAGCGAAAGAAGTTACTGAGAAGGCATCACCCAAAGAACAAGTCGCGCCTGTCTCGAGGGAGGCCTCACCTGAAACGGAAGATCCCGAAAAGGCAGTGCTAAAGGAACATGTCGTACCTGTAACAAAGGAGCCTTCACCAGAGAAAGAAGTCGATGAAAAGGCATCACCCAAAGAACAATTCGCGCCTGTCTCGAGGGAGGCCTCACCTGAAAAGGAAGTTCCCGAAAAGGTAGTGCCAAAGGAACATGTCGTACCATTAACAAAGGAGCCTTCACCAGAGAAAGAAGTTGCTGAGAAGGTATCACCCAAAGAACAAGTCGCGCCTGTCTCGAGAGAGCCCTCACTTGAAAAGGAAATTCCAAAGGGACATGTCGTACCTGTAACAAAGGAGCCTTCGCTAGATAAAGAAGTTGCTGAAAAGGCATCACCCAAAGAACAAGTCGCGCCTGTCTCGAGGGAGGCCTCACCTGAAAAGGAAGATCCTGAAAAGGCAGTGCCAAAGGAACATGTCGTACCTGTAGCAAAGGAGCCTTCGCCAGAGAAAGAAGTGGCTGAAAAGGCATCACCCAAAGAACAAGTCGCGCCTGTCTCGAGGGAGCCCTCACCTGAAACGGAAGATCCCGAAAAGGCAGTGCTAAAGGAACATGTCGTACCTGTAACAAAGGAGCCTTCACCAGAGATAGAAGTCGATGAAAAGGCATCACCCAAAGAACAATTCGCGCCTGTCTCGAGGGAGGCCTCACCTGAAAAGGAAGTTCCCGAAAAGGTAGTGCCAAAGGAACATGTCGTACCATTAACAAAGGAGCCTTCACCAGAGAAAGAAGTTGCTGAGAAGGTATCACCCAAAGAACAAGTCGCGCCTGTCTCGAGAGAGCCCTCACTTGAAAAGGAAATTCCAAAGGGACATGTCGTACCTGTAACAAAGGAGCCTTCGCCAGATAAAGAAGTTGCTGAAAAGGCATCACCCAAAGAACAAGTCGCGCCTGTCTCGAGGGAGGCCTCACCTGAAAAGGAAGATCCTGAAAAGGCAGTGCCAAAGGAACATGTCGTACCTGTAGCAAAGGAGCCTTCGCCAGAGAAAGAAGTGGCTGAAAAGGCATCACCCAAAGAACAAGTCGCGCCTGTCTCGAGGGAGGCCTCACCTGAAAAGGAAGTTCCCGAAAAGGCAGTGCCAAAAGAAAATGTCGTACCTGTAACAAAGGAGCCTTCACCAGAGAAAGGAGTCGCTGAAAAGGCATCACTCAAAGAACAATTCGCGCCTGTCTCGAGGGAGGCCTCACCTGAAAAGGAAGATCCCGAAAAGGCTGTGCCAAAGGAACATGTCGTACCTGTAGCAAAGGAGCCTTCGCCAGAGAAAGAAGTGGCTGAAAAGGCATCACCCAAAGAGCAATGCGCGCCTGTCTCGAGGGAGGCCTCACCTGAAAAGGAAGTTCCCGAAAAGGCACTGCCAAAGGAACATGTCGTGCCTGTAACCAGGGAGCCTTCACCAGAGAAAGAAGTCGATGAAAAGGCATCACCCAAAGAACAATTCGCGCCTGTCTCGAGGGAGGCCTCACCTGAAAAGGAAGTTCCCGAAAAGGTAGTGCCAAAGGAACATGTCGTACCATTAACAAAGGAGCCTTCACCAGAGAAAGAAGTTGCTGAGAAGGTATCACCCAAAGAACAAGTCGCGCCTGTCTCGAGAGAGCCCTCACTTGAAAAGGAAATTCCAAAGGGACATGTCGTACCTGTAACAAAGGAGCCTTCGCCAGATAAAGAAGTTGCTGAAAAGGCATCACCCAAAGAACAAGTCGCGCCTGTCTCGAGGGAGGCCTCACCTGAAAAGGAAGATCCTGAAAAGGCAGTGCCAAAGGAACATGTCGTACCTGTAGCAAAGGAGCCTTCGCCAGAGAAAGAAGTGGCTAAAAAGGCATCACCCAAAGAACAAGTCGCGCCTGTCTCGAGGGAGGCCTCACCTGAAAAGGAAGTTCCCGAAAAGGCAGTGCCAAAGGAACATGTCGTACCTGTAACAAAGGAGCCTTCACCAGAGAAAGGAGTCGCTGAAAAGGCATCACCCAAAGAACAATTCGCGCCTGTCTTGAGGGAGGCCTCACCTGAAAAGGAAGATCCCGAAAAGGCTGTGCCAAAGGAACATGTCGTACCTGTAGCAAAGGAGCCTTCGCCAGAGAAAGAAGTGGCTGAAAAGGCATCACCCAAAGAACAAGTCGCGCCTGTCTCGAGGGAGCCCTCACCTGAAACGGAAGATCCCGAAAAGGCAGTGCTAAAGGAACATGTCGTACCTGTAACAAAGGAGCCTTCACCAGAGATAGAAGTCGATGAAAAGGCATCACCCAAAGAACAATTCGCGCCTGTCTCGAGGGAGGCCTCACCTGAAAAGGAAGTTCCCGAAAAGGTAGTGCCAAAGGAACATGTCGTACCATTAACAAAGGAGCCTTCACCAGAGAAAGAAGTTGCTGAGAAGGTATCACCCAAAGAACAAGTCGCGCCTGTCTCGAGAGAGCCCTCACTTGAAAAGGAAATTCCAAAGGGACATGTCGTACCTGTAACAAAGGAGCCTTCGCCAGATAAAGAAGTTGCTGAAAAGGCATCACCCAAAGAACAAGTCGCGCCTGTCTCGAGGGAGGCCTCACCTGAAAAGGAAGATCCTGAAAAGGCAGTGCCAAAGGAACATGTCGTACCTGTAGCAAAGGAGCCTTCGCCAGAGAAAGAAGTGGCTGAAAAGGCATCACCCAAAGAACAAGTCGCGCCTGTCTCGAGGGAGGCCTCACCTGAAAAGGAAGTTCCCGAAAAGGCAGTGCCAAAAGAAAATGTCGTACCTGTAACAAAGGAGCCTTCACCAGAGAAAGGAGTCGCTGAAAAGGCATCACTCAAAGAACAATTCGCGCCTGTCTCGAGGGAGGCCTCACCTGAAAAGGAAGATCCCGAAAAGGCTGTGCCAAAGGAACATGTCGTACCTGTAGCAAAGGAGCCTTCGCCAGAGAAAGAAGTGGCTGAAAAGGCATCACCCAAAGAGCAATGCGCGCCTGTCTCGAGGGAGGCCTCACCTGAAAAGGAAGTTCCCGAAAAGGCACTGCCAAAGGAACATGTCGTGCCTGTAACCAGGGAGCCTTCACCAGAGAAAGAAGTCGATGAAAAGGCATCACCCAAAGAACAATTCGCGCCTGTCTCGAGGGAGGCCTCACCTGAAAAGGAAGTTCCCGAAAAGGTAGTGCCAAAGGAACATGTCGTACCATTAACAAAGGAGCCTTCACCAGAGAAAGAAGTTGCTGAGAAGGTATCACCCAAAGAACAAGTCGCGCCTGTCTCGAGAGAGCCCTCACTTGAAAAGGAAATTCCAAAGGGACATGTCGTACCTGTAACAAAGGAGCCTTCGCCAGATAAAGAAGTTGCTGAAAAGGCATCACCCAAAGAACAAGTCGCGCCTGTCTCGAGGGAGGCCTCACCTGAAAAGGAAGATCCTGAAAAGGCAGTGCCAAAGGAACATGTCGTACCTGTAGCAAAGGAGCCTTCGCCAGAGAAAGAAGTGGCTAAAAAGGCATCACCCAAAGAACAAGTCGCGCCTGTCTCGAGGGAGGCCTCACCTGAAAAGGAAGTTCCCGAAAAGGCAGTGCCAAAGGAACATGTCGTACCTGTAACAAAGGAGCCTTCACCAGAGAAAGGAGTCGCTGAAAAGGCATCACCCAAAGAACAATTCGCGCCTGTCTTGAGGGAGGCCTCACCTGAAAAGGAAGATCCCGAAAAGGCTGTGCCAAAGGAACATGTCGTACCTGTAGCAAAGGAGCCTTCGCCAGAGAAAGAAGTAGCTGAAAAGGCATCACCCAAAGAACAAGTCGCGCCTGACTCGAGGGAGGCCTCACCTGAAAAGGAAGATCCTGAAAAGGCAGTGCCAAAGGAACATGTTGTACCTGTAGCAAAGGAGCCTTCGCCAGAGAAAGAAGTGGCTGAAAAGACATCACCCAAAGAACAATTCGCGCCTGTCTCGAGGGAGGCCTCACCTGAAAAGGAAGTTCCCGAAAAGGCAGTGCCAAAGGAACATGTCGTACCACTAACAAAGGAGCCTTCACCAGAGAAAGAAGTTGCTGTGAAGGCATCACCCAAAGAACAAGTCGCGCCTGTCTCGAGAGAGCCCTCACTTGAAAAGGAAATTCCAAAGGGACATGTCGTACCTGTAACAAAGGAGCCTTCACCAGATAAAGAAGTTGCTGAAAAGGCATCACCCAAAGAACAAGTCGCGCCTGTCTCGAGGGAGGCCTCACCTGAAAAGGAAGTTCCCGAAAAGGCACTGCCAAAGGAACATGTCGTGCCTGTAACCAAGGAGCCTTCGCCGGCGAAAGAAGTTACTGAGAAGGCATCACCCAAAGAACAAGTCGCGCCTGTCTCGAGGGAGGCCTCACCTAAAACGGAAGATCCCGAAAAGGCAGTGCTAAAGGAACATGTCGTACCCGTAACAAAGGAGCCTTCACCAGAGAAAGAAGTCGATGAAAAGGCATCACCCAAAGAACAAGTCGCGCCTGTCTTGAGGGAGGCCTCACCTGAAAAGGAAGATCCCGAAAAGGCAGTGCCAAAGGAACATGTCGTACCTGTAGCAAAGGAGCTTTCGCCAGAGACAGAAGTTGCTGAGAAGGCATCACCCAAAGAACAAGTCGAGCCTGTCTCGAGAGAGCCCTCACTTGAAAAGGAAATGCCAAAGGGACATGTCGTACCTGTAACAAAGGAGCCTTCGCCAGATAAAGAAGTTGCTGAAAAGGCATCACCCAAAGAACAAGTCGCGCCTGTCTCGAGGGAGGCCTCACCTGAAAAGGAAGATCCTGAAAAGGCAGTGCCAAAGGAACATGTCGTACCTGTAGCAAAGGAGCCTTCGCCAGAGAAAGAAGTGGCTGAAAAGGCATCACCCAAAGAACAATTCGCGCCTGTCTCGAGGGAGGCCTCACCTGAAAAGGAAGTTCCCGAAAAGGTAGTGAAAAAGGAACATGTACCATTAACAAAGGAGCCTTCACCAGAGAAAGAAGTTGCTGAGAAGGCATCACCCAAAGAACAAGTCGCGCCTGTCTCGAGAGAGCCCTCACTTGAAAAGGAAATGCCAAAAGGACATGTCGTACCTGTAACAAAGGAGCCTTCACCAGATAAAGAAGTTGCTGAAAAGGCATCACCCAAAGAACAAGTCGCGCCTGTCTCGAGGGAGGCCTCACCTGAAAAGGAAGATCCTGAAAAGGCAGTGCCAAAGGAACATGTCGTACCTGTAACAAAGGAGCCTTCGCCAGAGAAAGAAGTTCCTGAGATGGCATCACCCAAAGAACAAGTCGCGCCTGTCTCGAGGGAGGCCTCACCTGAAAAGGAAGATCCCGAAAAGGCTGTGCCAAAGGAACATGTCGTACCTGTAGCAAAGGAGCCTTCGCCAGAGAAAGAAGTGGCTGAAAAGGCATCACCCAAAGAGCAATGCGCGCCTGTCTCGAGGGAGGCCTCACCTGAAAAGGAAGTTCCCGAAAAGGCACTGCCAAAGGAACATGTCGTGCCTGTAACCAGGGAGCCTTCACCAGAGAAAGAAGTCGATGAAAAGGCATCACCCAAAGAACAATTCGCGCCTGTCTCGAGGGAACCGGCACCAGGAAAGGAACTTCTGCTACTGGAACATCCAAAGGAACACGTAGTATCTGTAGCAAAGGAGCCCTCACTAGAGAAAGAAGTTCCTGAGAAAGCATCACCCAAAGAACAATTCGCGCCTGTCTCGAGGGAGGCCTCACCTGAAAAGGAAGATCCCGAAAAGGCAGTGCCAAAGGAACATGTCGTACCTGTAACAAAGGACCCTTCGCCAGAGAAAGAAGTGGCTGAAAAGGCATCACCCAAAGAACAAGTCGCGCCTGTCTCGAGGGAGGCCTCACCTGAAAAGGAAGATCCTGAAAAGGCAGTGCCAAAGGAACATGTTGTACCTGTAGCAAAGGAGCCTTCGCCAGATAAAGAAGTTGCTGAAAAGGCATCACCCAAAGAACAAGTCGCGCCTGTCTTGAGGGAGCCCTCACCTGAAAGGGATGTTCCAAAAAAGGCAGTGCCAAAGGAACATGTCGTACCTAAAATAAAGGAGACTTCGCCAGAGAAAGAAGTTTCTGAAAAGGCATCACCCAAAGAACAAGTCGCGCCTGTCTCGAGGGAGGCCTCACCTGAAAAGGAAGTTCCCGAAAAGGCAGTGCCAAAGGAACATGTCGTACCTGTAACAAAGGAGCCTTCGCCAGAGAAAGAAGTGGCTGAAAAGGCATCACCCAAAGAACAATGCGCGCTTGTCTCGAGGGAGGCCTCACCTGAAAAGGAAGATCCCGAAAAGGCAGTGCCAAAGGAACATGTCGTACCTGTAGCAAAAGACCCTTCGCCAGAGAAAGAAGTGGCTGAAAAGACATCACCCAAAGAACAATTCGCGCCTGTCTCGAGGGAGGCCTCACCTGAAAAGGAAGTTCTCTTAATGGGACATCCAAAGGAATACGTAGTATCTGTAGCAAAGGCGCCCTCACCAGAGAAAGAAGATTCTGAGAAGGCATCACCCAAAGAACAAGTCGCGCCTGTCTCGAGGGAGGCCTCACCTGAAAAGGAAGATCCCGAAAAGGCAGTGCCAAAGGAACATGTACCTGTAGCAAAGAAACCTTCGCAAGAGAAAGAAGTGGCTGAAAAGGCATCACTCAAAGAACAATTCACGCCTGTCTTGAGGAAGCCCTCACCTGAAAGGGAAGTTCCCGAAAAGGCAGTGCCAAAGGAACATGTCGTACCTAAAACAAAGGAGACTTCGCCAGAGAAAGAAGTTTCTGAGAAGGCATCACCCAAAGAACAAGTCGCGCCTGCCTCGAGGGAGGCCTCACCTGAAAAGGAAGTTCCCAAAAAGGCAGTGCCAAAGGAACATGTCGTACCTGTAACCAAGCAGCCTTCACCAGAGAAAGAAGTTCCTAAGAAGGCATCACCCAAAGCACAAGTCGCGCCTGTCTCGAGGGAGCCCTTACCTGATAAGGAAGTTTCTGAAAAGGCAGAGCCAAAGGAGCATGTCGTACCTGTAACAAAGGAGCCTTCGCCAGAGAAAGAACTTCCTGAGAAGGCATCACCCAAAGAACCAGTCGCGCCTTTCTCGAGGGAGCCCTCACCTGAAAAGGAAGTTCCCGAAAAGGCAGTGCCAAAGGAACATATGCTACTTGTAACAAAGGAGCCTTCGCCAGAGAAAGAAGTTCCTGAGAAGGCATCACCCAAAGAACCAGTCGCGCCTTTATCAAAGGAGCCTTCGACAGAAGAAATCACACAAGAAAGTTTGAAAATCGAGGAAGCCCTTAAAGATCTTATCCCTGCTGAAGAACCAGAAGTAACGGAGACTACTGAAAGTAAGGAAATTAAAGAAAAAGATAGTATTATCCGACGGGTGATTGTGACAAATATTGTCCGAACAAAATATGCTGACAAGCAAGGTATTCTTCGAAAACTGAAGTCAGTCACTACTATCAACACTTCTGATAACTTCCCAGACGGCTCTGTGCGCACTAAGGTAGAGACGTACACTACATTAGCTGAGATCCAGCAAGACGGAGAAGACGTAATTGAAGATAGTTTAGAAGGATTTGAGCCGATTGGTAAGCCTAAAGAAGACACTACGACCAAATCTGAAATCGTAAAAGAAGGTGCTGTAGTCATCAAGCGGCGAATCACTGTAATAACTATTGTACAAGAATTCCAAAACGTAACAACTATGACAAAACGCACTAAGACTACCATCAGAACTATTACACAAGACGAACATCCTGATGGATCTGTAATTACTAAGACCAGTGAGAAAGTATCTTTAGTTGACGTATCGATGGAACCTCAATCAGAGTATGGTGTTACATACTCCGACGATGAAGAAGTCATCAAAATTGAGACTATTCTTAAGGAACTTATACCTACAGGAGAACCAGAGGAAATTGAGACAATTGCAACAGAAGAAATCAAAGAAAAAGAGATCATTATCAAAAGGACTATTGTTACTAAAATAATAAAGACGAAATACGCAGACAGAAAAGGAATCTTAAGAAAAATTAAAATTTTGACTACTGTGTCTACAACTGATCAATATCCCGACGGAAGCGCTCGCACAACTGTCCACACAAGTATATCTGTTTTGAATGTTGACGTAATTGAATCAGAATCAGAGGAAAAGGATATTACTAAGAAAGAAATTACTCCTCCAGTCACAAAAGAATCAGAAGAACCAACTCAAAAAGATATTCCTGTAGTAAAAGAGACTATTCCATCTTCGGAAGAAATGACACCAGAACGTCGCAAAATTCAAGAAGTCATTAAAGATTTGGTTCTTGCTGAAGAACCAGAAGTAACAGAAACAACAGTTACTGAAGAAATTAAAGAACTAGAAATTATTATTATTCGAATTATCGTCACTAGAGTCGTCAAAACCAAATATGCTAATAAACAAGGTGTCCTCATGAAACTGTTGACTGAAACTACAATCACTACCATGGATAATTTCCCTGATGGTTCTGCGCGTACTCAAGTACAGACTAGCACCACTCTTACTGACATCGAGAATGAGACAGAAGACGTCATAGAAGAAAGTCTAGAAGGCTTTGAACCACTTGGAGAACCTATAAAAGATACTACAACAAAAACCGAGATAATTAAAGAAGGTGCTGTAGTCATCAAACGAAAAATTACTGTGATAACTATTGTACAAGAATTCCAAAACGTAATCATCATGACTAAACGCACTAAGACTACTATCAGAACTATCACAGAAGACGAACATCCTGATGGATCTGTGATAACGAAGACCAGTGAGAAAGTTTCTATAGTTGACGAGTCGATTGAACCTCAGTTAGAAGATGGTATTGAATACTCTGATGATGAAGACGCTATCAAGATTGAGGCTATGCTCAAAGAACTCATTCTTGAAGGTCAGCCAGAAGAACTTGAGACAACCGAAACAAAAGATATTAAACAGGAAGATTTAATTATTAGGAGAACTATTGTCACTAGAATAGTAAGGACAAAATATGCAGACAAAACTGGAGTCTTAAGGAAACTTAAAACTGTGACTATAATAACTACCACTGATCAGTATCCTGACGGATCAGCACGTACTACTGTTGATACACAGACCTCTGTTAAAGACATTAAATGTCCTGAAGATTGGGAAAAAGAAGTCTCTAAAAAAGAAATACCGCTTGAGAAATCTGGAGCGCCAGTCGAAAAACAAGTTGAAAAGGAAGAACTGACACCAGAAAGTATTAAAATTGAAAACGCTCTCAAAGATCTAGTGCCTTTAGAAGAACCAGAAATAATTGAAACCACGGATACCGAAGAAATTAAAGAAAAAGAAATAATAATTAGACGAGTTATCGTCACACGAATAGTAAAAACAAAGTACGCTGATAAACTTGGGGTTCTCAAGAAACTCAAAACAGTAACTACTGTTACCACCACCGACAACTATCCTGATGGCTCCAGTCGAACTCAAGTGGAAACGAGCACTACCTTGACCGAAATTGAACACGAAGCTGCTGACGTCATCGAAGAAAGTCTCGAAAGCTTTGAGCCACTGGGCAGTCCTACTGAAGAAACTACCACAGAAGGTGTCACAGTTAGTGAAGATGGTATCATAATTCACAGAAAGATTACAATTACCACAACCATACAAGAATACCAAAACGTCACAACTAAGATCAAGCGCACAAAAACTACCATAAGAACTGTCACAGAGGATGAGCATCCTGATGGTTCTGTGGTTACGAAAACGAGTGAGAAAGTATCTTTAGTTGATGAATACTTAGAAAAACCTCATGACGATGACTATTTAGATGACGATGATAGAAAAATTGAAGCCGCGTTAAGCGACCTTG
Organism: Sphinx pinastri; assembly: GCA_947568825.1. Taxonomy (NCBI): domain Eukaryota; kingdom Metazoa; phylum Arthropoda; class Insecta; order Lepidoptera; family Sphingidae; genus Sphinx; species Sphinx pinastri. Next base: position 16,553,214 of record OX387629.1, read on the forward strand.
TTCCTGAAGAAAACCCAGAGGAAATCGAAAGTACTACGACTGAAAAAATACAAGAAAAGGATATTATAATTAGGCGCACTATCACCACCAAAATTGTCAAAACCAAGTATTCAGATACTCGGGGAGTATTAAGGAAGGTGAAAACTGTAACGACAGTTACCTCCACTGACCAGTATCCTGACGGCTCAGCGCGCACAACTGTTGACACAAGTACCTCAGTTACTGATATAGAAGTAGAAGAATTACCACAAGTTCAAGATTTGAAAGAATTTTCAACTCTTGAAGACAAAACTGTAAGTGTTGACACGCAACAAAAAACGACAATGAGGGATGGTAAAAAAGTGCGACAAATTATTACTACAACCACAACAAAAGAAATATTGTCATCGGCTGATGGGTCAAAGAAGAAGATAAGAACAACTACAGAAGTCGTTACGGAAACCGAATTGCCAACTGGAGTAACAGAAGTTACTAAAGATGTGAAAGTTTCAGTAGCTGATTACGGCATTGAGTCATTCGACGAAAACTTGACTGGGTACACAGAAATCGGTGATCCTGAAGAACACAGCACGTCTGCAACTGAGACGCTGGTAGAAAATGGTATAACGATTATTAGGAAAACAACTGTGACTACAATCAGGCAAGAATTCGATAATGCTTTAATAAGATCTAGAAAAATCAAAACAATCGTCAAAACTATCGTAGAAGATGAACATCCAGATGGCACCGTTATCACCAAAAAGAGTGAAAAAGTATCAATTGCGGACGTATTCCTTAAAACTCCAGGTCCAGCGGATCATGATGAAAGCGAACCTCCGGCATACATTGACGATAACGAGATTGTCGAAGACACAACGGAAGATTCAGACGTTAAACACGAAATCATCCAACAAGGTTCTATAACAATCAAACGCACAATCACAACTAAAACAAAGCGTGAAACATTAGCTAGCTCAGACAAAAATATAAAACGAGTACGAACAACTGTTGAAACAACTACCGTCGACGAGTACCCTGACGGTTCGACAGAGACGACTAAAGACGTCAAAATAACAATTTCGGAGTTCCAAAAGACGTCCGGCAGTGATTTACAGGCAGCCTTACAAGGCTTAAGTTCTACTGGTAAAGTGAAAACTTCAGTAGATAAGAAAACTAACATATTTACGGAAGACGGTGAGAGAATACAACAAATTGTTACCAAATATGTAACTAAAGAAGAACTAAAAAATAATGAAAGTAGCGAAATCGCTGTTAAGACAGTCACAGAGACGATAACTGAGAACGCAAGGAACGACGGCACTGTCGAAACCACGAAAGACGTCAAAACACAAATCACTTATCTACCAATGGGAACTGGACTCGATGACTGGTCACCAGAAGAGTTGGAAGAAATTGAAAAACAGCCATTAGCACAAGAGGATAAAGTAATTCCAAGTGTTCTCCCATATAAACCTAAAGAGGAATCAAAACTAGAGACTAAACCAAAGAAACAGCGTTCTCCAGTTGGTGAAGTAACAACTGACACCGAAACTTACACGAAAATTGTTAAAGAAGGAGACAATGAAATAACACAAACTATTACAGTTGTCACAACTAAAGAAGTGATAAGCTCTGAGAAAATCAAGATAACCGTAGAAACAACCACAGTTAGCAAAGGTAGTAATGGAGTAACTAAAACTACAAAATCGACAAAGACCACGATCGCTGAATATGATGAATTTATCGACACTGGCGAAAGTGACAAATCATTCTCGAAACTCTCTTCAAGGACCGGTGACATGCGCAGTTCGTCAGCTGCGAGTGATGATTTGGATCATCACGGCATATCATCACCGCCTTCAGACATCAGTTCAAGAGCCGCAACTCACGCGTGGGGTACGGAGAGCAGCGGTATGTACTACAGCGACGACGACGGTCAGGGAAGTCCAAGCAGCACAAAATCTCAGATCGCACATTCACCTAGGTCGAACTTAAGTTTTGAGCTAGACACAAAACTGCCGTCACAAAGGGAGTCGAGTCAAGAGATGTTATATGACAAATATGATTCGTTTATGCTCCACAAAGATTCTATGACGACATCGATTTACGGTCAATTTGCAGAGGACGACTCTTGCACTTCGTCATCACATTCTGAAACCAAGACTGTAGTACATAGTGATGACTCAAAGTCTGTAAGTAAAATTACTGATGATTTCTTGACTCATGAAAAACAAAAATCAGAACACACAACCCATAGTAAGACTGACACGACGTTCTTGCAAGAGGCTGACGAACATTTCGAGAAAGCCATTGAAGAACACAAGAAAGTAAGCGGATCTGATGTGATTTCGAGTATAACTGCCAAATACGAACTCGACAAGAGATCTCAGTCGAGCTCTAGTCATACATCTTCGAAAGAAGACGGTGTTATCACATTAAAGGATATCAAATCAGAGTCCAAGAAAGTGACTGAATCCAGCTCATCGAGCAAGGAATCAAAGACTGAAAAATCTGACAGTGATTCAAAGGATCCAATTGCATCTTGGGGCAAACCACTCGGCCTACCAAGTCCAATAATGCCACCGACCCAATCAGACGGTAAGAGCACGCCTAAGAAACAGACGCCTAGTTCGACTGTGTTGAACAAGAACAAGTTAAATCAGGAGAAGAGCAAAGAAGCGAAACGAGCTTCAGAGTCACCAAGCAAGAAGAAGGCGCCAACGCCGGTGTACATGGAACTGACGTATGTGCCTCACCATGGCAATTCCTACTACTCGGCCATTGAATTTTTCAAGCGAGTCCGGGCGCGGTACTACGTTTTTTCTGGCACCGAACCCTCCAAAGAGATCTATAACGCCCTCTTAGACGCCAAGAAAACTTGGGAAGATAAAGATTTGGGTAAGTTTATTTCGTAACTTAATTTAAAAATATTATCTACATTGGACAAAACGTTATATTGTTAGTTATCGCCACTTTTCACTAATACCCATACTGCCTGCAGACCCGTGGACATTTTTAGAAAGAATAGGTAATTGGAAGTATAAATGACTTTCGGGGATTAATAAATACGATGGTAATATTTCATTTATAACTGCATTGCATTATATAATGAATATGTTTGTTTGTTTGTTGCAGAAGTGACCATAATCCCCACGTACGACACGGACGTGCTTGGCTACTGGGTGACGGAGAACGAGGAGGCGCTCGAGAAATACAAGATCGACCTGTCGCCGTCCGCCTCGCGCTGCACCATCAACCTGCAGGACCATGAGACCTCCTGCGCCGCCTACAGACTCGAGTTCTAGGTGTCGGGACTATTTGTAGCCTTCTCATCGAAGAAGTAAACCACTGGCCCACGGCCGCCCAGAGGGTACCAAAGTAAAGTTAATGTGTGTAGGAAAAAAATGGTCTGTGATAATGATGGATTTGGGCGCGCCGCAGTGGTCGCTACTTCGCATGAGATAGTTTGCAAATAGACATGTGATTTAACATAATTTACAGACTGTAATGCGTTTGATATTAGTTTTTGTGATGAAGTGCTGGTGTAATGTAACTCCCTACTACGCCGCGGCGTCCCGCCGACCCCGAACAGTGTCCTCGCCGCATCCATAACGAGTCAATAACCAATTCTCGACCTAAACGGAAACGTCCATTTTTTTCTAAAAAAATAATAATATCAAAACATATTTCTAGTAGCTTCATTGAAATTAGCGAAGATGCCATTTTAAAATTATATTTCTGATGATGTTTTAAATATTCGGAGTTGATAAGTAGTGCTTTTATATACGACATATTTGACGCGTACGGTCCATTTTGTTTAGCTGTACACCGCTTGTGCGTGTCACATGAAACTATTGCATGTTATTTTGCTACGGAACGCGTGTACTCTAACACAAATAATTTAAGCATACTTAGAGGACGTGACAAAATGGGACTTAAATTGTAAACCTGTGACGAGACTTTTCATGTACTTTTAGATCGAACTTTTAGATTATAATCATCTTGAAAAGATGTATTCGAGTCGCTCGACGGCTAACGGCGAGTTAGCCGCGCCTTGTTAGACGTGACAAATGAACTCTGGGCAGACAGAGGACACTTCCATCACTTTAGATATTATTAGACAAGTAAGGTGTGATGAGAAATCCATATTAAGACTTTTTATGCTTAATAAACTTATGCGAACTGTTGACGATCGGGCGACACAATTTGAAATAATCGGCTTAGGCGCTCGATACACGTGTGAAAATGTCTAAAAAATCCTGCATGTTTAGTTGTTTTTGCGCGTACAGCGAGCGGACTAATTCGATGGCCCGATCTTATGAAGTGACCTCTGTCATTCTAGATATATTATGAGCCTAAATCGATAGAGAGCTTAACCGATATTAAAGAGAATATATAATATATGTTTTTAGCTGAACTATAACTATACGATCATATTTACATTTGTTTGTTTGCTTGTTGCGTCGTAATATTTTATATATAATATAGTTTTAACGATATGTTACGATGTGATTCATTTCGAAAAATAAAACTAATTTGGGATCATGGAATCTCTTTACATTGATTGGCGTTTGAAATGTTTATTTTGGATCAGTTGTTTGTTTTATTTGTATTTCTAGTCGATACGACCCAATGACGTAGTCTTAAATTCGTTCCTAAAGGTGTTGTTTTTTTTGTAAGATTTTTCAAAGTATTTTTTGCGGTGGAATTTGTGTCTAAATCCTCATGTAATTATAGACAACTACTCCATTAGACAGAACTATTGTTTCCGACACGTGCGTGAGAGAATGTGATGGGAATTCATAAAGTTCACCTAGCGGGTAAGCTTCAGAGCTTTCTCAACGGTCTTATATTTTATTTTTGGCCAAACTATAAAATGGACATTTTGAGTCAATTAATTTTAAGTCATCCATAGTGTTAAGCCGATATCACCGAATCCATCGCTTCCTTTGCCAATGTACCTATAGAAAAAATCTAACGACCATTTTTTTTCTAATTACCTGAAAGCACCAGCACAATGATATTAAGACGACTAAACGTTATAGTACAGTATAGATTTTGGGTTGTTTAATTTTCGTACTTGTGAGTTTGATTTTTAGTCGGAATATTGTTTGTAATATGTCTTGTTGGGTGGAGGCGAGCACAATATGTTTCCGACGTGGATTTATGCTTTAGGTAGTTAGAATGTGGCACGTTACCATCTCGTTGAGCTTGTCTAAACCGGTTGCACATCCACTTTGCCCGCGGCTTTGAGTCAGTATCGAACGGCCTTTAGCCGAAGCCCCGGCTTCGATCATCTCATTTTTTTGTGTAAATCGGTGATGACTTGATGATGGATGATTTTTTCATAAAGGCTTTGTTGATTTCGAAGCCTCTATCCGAAACTATTACTATGTATTTTATAGCTAGAACTCTAATTAATGCATATTGTTAGGAATTATTAAAAAAAATGTTATTAAATTAAGAATTGTATCAGCTTAGTGAACATCAATAGCTCTGAGAAATAAAATCATTATTGAAATTATTAAATGTTGTATTCTTCCGTGTTTACTTACTTATTACTTTAATGTATATAACATTATGTAATACATAATTATATATACACTAAGGATAGAGTTCATCTATTTAACAACACACTACTTCCAAATGGTACGTTTTATTACAAATAGTGGCAAGTCTTCAAAGTTTACATACTCTCCTTAAATAATGTAGATCTCATGAATAAAGTAATTAATTACGTAGGTATTATGAAGCCTATATACAACTTCAAAACTACGAAAGGATTAATAAGCAAGCTAGAAAAGGCATTCAGCATTTCCATATAATATTCTGGATTAATCAAGACTAGAATTCAACACTCTCCATTTACTCTAAGCCCAAATACTGCCAAACAAGAATAGTAACTTTATTTTATATACGTATTTTCAAATTAAATATTAATTTACAAAAAAATGATTAGATATCGAATTAATAGCCCTATTCGTGTTATTTAATTCCTATCATGTCTATTATAGTAATATGCCAATAGATGAACTCTATGATTACTATTACGATATTAAACATTTGTTTAGTGAAATTATAATAGAAAAATATTTAGGTTGTAATTAATTACTATAAAAATGTGCTTATTTGGTATACATAGTTGATTTGGCAACTAATAATAATTAAGAGGTTAATTATTTTTTTTTAGATTATTTTTAGTTACATTTCGATAAAATTTTAGCATACTTCCATGTTTTATAGAAAATTCTAGTATTCCTTTTCGGTAATTGCAACATGAAAATAACTTCTGAATATTTTGAACGCAAAACATTTACACCAATTCTTTTGTTAATTTTGTTATCAAATATTCTTTGAAGTATTAATGATAGAAACAAAACAGTATTAACCTGAGACACTTTAACAGTGAATAACAAAGGGCACTGAAGGTAAACGGTTGTTGTTTCTTGTCGTAATGTGGTTATCATGTCGGTTTTCTCCCATAGCTACCTATTTTAAAAGATCCGTTACGGCTAACAAGAAAAAGTGACACATCAGCCTACTTTGGAGTTGCGATGCCGCCATTTTGATTTCTGTTCGCCGTTGAGGTATTCATAAAATGAGGGATGGTGAAAACAGACATGAAGTATTGTTAGGTAGAAATTATGTACAAGGGCTGTTCTGTGTACAATCTATTCCGATTAATTAACTATTTTTATAAAGAAATATGTCAAATAGTTACCGAGATTCATTACGTCTTATTGTATTTGAATTTTTATAACTCTAACGTAAAGTAATAGCGATTTTTTTCTGTTTTGTATCTTATTCGCTGTACAAAGAGCATTATTTACGTTGAAGACAAAAATATATGGATGTACACGGCACCGCCCTATAGCTGGCTTTCCACTCAAACTGTATGAAAAACAGTTCAATCAACGAGAAAAAAATCAGCCAATAGGAAAACGTTATATAAACCAAATGACGAATTGCAGCAATTAAATTGGTTGAAATCCGACCAATAAGATCCCTCCATTACGCTTTATTGTCAAATTGCAGCAATCCTATTGGTTGATTTCTTAGCTCGTTTCTTAGCTTTGTTGGAAAGTCAGCTTGAAGCCAGTGGTGCTAACGACAAAAGTGCTAAGCATTGTGAATCGAAAAGTTCCCCTTGTAAATGGTGATGGAATCCTCAAATGTGTGTAAGTAACATTTATTTAAGCACAATATGCTTAATCAAAAAAGCACGACGCTAAAAACCGAATACAAAATGCTAAGTTGCTTACTAACAATTGGTTAAATGGAATAAATGCTTGAGCTTTTTCGCTGATATATTGGGTTATATTATAATGTTGACCAGCTTAAGCGTATTTAGACAAAACGTGTTTTTATGTAATACAAAATTTAAAAATCATTTTTTTTAAATATCTTGAGTAATAATTATATTTTTACTGGGTAATTGTTGTGGTTACGTTGAATTTACTAATTCAATAATGGAAATAAAAAATAATCATTTTTTAATAAGTATTAATTTCCATGAACAGACTTCAAGATATTCTCTTTCAAAATCATCATTTACATAGGGAAAGTAAACCGCTAAAAGCTGAATGGTAAGTAAGACTGACGTATATTTTTTTTACAAAAAAAACTGTTTAATATTTTTTAAAAAACCTGCTCTGTTTTTTTATGTATTTAATAATTTAAATAATGATGTACTTGCGTGGATCTTTAGGTATTTGTAACTGTGTATTAAACATAAATGTCATTACTGTATTGGTCACGTCACAATCCATTTCCGCATTATTGGATGTATTATCATTAAAAGTAATAAAATGTGGAAAAGTAATGAGACTTTTATTGGGGTATATTACACAGTCAATAATATCACGTGATACTCGTATTATCACGATAATATTAATGCAATATGGATGCGTATCGCAATATAGTGATAATATCGCAAGTTATCCGGATATTTTGAAATCCACGATACTAAGGGGGCGTGGCTTCATTATTATTGACAGTGTAAGTGCATCGTGATATTTTCTGTCAGTACACACTCGTAGTCATGGCGGAAGCAAGTGAGCAGCCTATCGAATTGAGTCCCGACGACTCTGAATCACAACAAAGTGACGAACATAAAAATTATTTAAAAGGGTTTCTTCTTTTATACGAAACATGCTCGTCTTTATGGAACCCTAAAGACAAAAATTATTTGAACACAATAATAAAAATTAAGACCTCAACATATAGCTTATAGCTTGTCTTATACCTATGTGTGTTTTGTTTAGTAATATAAGGTGAAACCAAGTTTAAAAGCTTTTCAAACAACTCTTCACTCATTCTAGTGCACTCAATTTTCGCCGGGCGTTTTCCGTCCCATGATGTGATATGGGGTGTGCCCATCGTCATATCGGGCACAAATTCCAGACTCCGGGCTGATTAACTAGAAAACCCCAATATCACTTTGCCCGACCCGGGGCTCGAACCCGATATCTCAGCATTACAGTCGGACCGTAATACAACTACGCCACTGAGGCAGTATTATATTACTTAATATCAAACATGATGTACCTGGTATGCGTATGTTTGAATAAGTAACAAAAAGAAACAAAATGATATCTGTGAAAACGTTTATTAAAGGCACAACTTCACTAACATTCAATAACAATACTTTTTGGTTAACAAATTTATGTCATATTCTTATATACTTACATACATTCGCAGTTAAGTAAGTGGACGATAGCCTAGTTGGGAATGGAACGGTCTGCCGAGACAATGTCCGGAGGTTCAAACCCAAGGCACACACCTCTGACTTTTCGAAGTTACATGTGTATTGTTTATCAATTATCGTTCGCTTTAACGGTGAAGGAAAATATCGTGAGGAAACCTACATACCTGAGAATTCTCCATAAGAATCTCGAGGGTATGTGAAGTCTGCCAACCCGCACTAGGCCAGCGTGGTGGCTAAGGCCTAACCCCTCTCAGTAGTAGAGGAGGCCCGTGCTCAGCAGTGGGCAGTATATAATACAGGGCTGATTGCGATTGCGATTCGCTGTTGTTCACATTAATTGTACCAGGTATATCAAAATTATGGTAGTAGTGGTCTACCAACAACCAAGTCAGCCTATGTCTTCGGTTAGATCTACTTTACTGTTTGTACAATATTACAAAACAAGTAAAATAAAAATACGTAAATTATACGTAAATTAGGTTTGGTGAAATAAAATAACGTACAATCAGCTTAAAAAAATATATGTGCTAATTAAACTAAATTAAATACAGACAGGCAGGTTTACCAAAACAAGATTTTTGTGTAGAATTTATTTCTTTTAATACATAAAAAAGTTGTGACGGCAAAAGAGGTTTGATAAAAATATATGAAAAACTGTATTGGGTATACTTTTTTATTCCTTCTTATAGAATAATTATGCAAAAAGATATTATCTTAAACAAGAGACTAGATTTACAACACAACATAACCTAACAATAAATAGCATTAAAGCAGTATTTTACAATAAAACATAATAATCTCACATATGAAAGCCAACCCGTAACTATTCGTTCATACGTCTATATTCCCAACGGGGTAGGCAGAGATGCATGAGGGCACCAATCAATGAGCTTATTTTTATCCCATGAATCATGATGTAATGGGATGAATCTTTCGCCATATTGGACTCATAAGCCTGGGAAAATCGGCAACTGTTTCTATAAGTTCACAAAACTGTTTCATGTAGAACATGATTAGTAAAAAAATGGACTTCTTTCTGTCGTCGTTTTTCCCTCTTGAGCCCTAGATTTGAGAACTTCATTGAGAAAATGGATAGAGTATCAAAATTGAATACTAATATATTTCAAATTTATAAAATCAGAGACTAATTTAGGAACACATATGCCGTATTGTCTATACACTATACATACAAACATAATAACATATCTAAGGAAAAAACATGTACTACACTATGGTAGTTCAAGAAGTTACTATTACCTTCTTGTAAATAATGCATAAGATAGGATCACTAAGATACACAAAAATTACAGATAGGTAATTGAACATCGGGTAAATATTAGTTTACATTTACGTATAACAAACGGTTTTGACCACAGAGTCAAACAAACTAAGCACTGCTGACAGCTAAACTCCGTTTTTCTTGTTAAAGACTTTTAAAACCCGCAAACGAGCGGTTAATAAATCGACTGTGAAATAGCCACCTACTTGTATCATACACCATTAATGGTTGTATGAAAAGAGTCATTTCGACCTCCAAACATTTAGAAGCCCGGCGTAACTTAAGTTTTTTTTCCTTGAATATGATATTTTTTAATATCTCAACTTGAGTATCCAAGAAGCTACTATTCTATTCGAATTATCGTATAACAGGAGTTGTGACTATCTGAATCTCATGTCATCAGGTCGTCTGATGAAGTAGGCGACGCGTTCCAAAGGCACTTTGTACTCGTGCATCCACCGGCTTCCTTTCCGAAGGGACCCGTCGATGCCGTCCTGCCATAAACCTGCTGGTAGGTACACTGGAACAAAAAATATTCATATAGAAGGTAGTTCTGGATTGATTTCTTCTTCTATCTTCCTTCTTTACTGGTGGTAGGTCTCTCATATGTAAGAGTCCGTCTGGGTGGGTATCACCGCAATGTCTATTTCTACCGCCAAGCAGCAGTGTGCATGCATTGTTGTTTCGGTTTGAAGGACATTGTAGCCAGTGTAACTACTGGACATAGTGAGACTTAACATCTTATGTCTCAGGATGACGAGCGCAGTAGAATGCCACACAGTACTTTGTAACTCAAGGTGCTGGATGGTGTTGCTACTGTTTATGGGTGGTCGTATCGCTTACCATCAGGCGAACGGCATGCTCGTCTAGTCATTCAATGGAATAAAAAAATATAAATCTGCCAGTATCCAACCCCACATTGAGGTCGGCACAGCACACCCTTGCCCACATGTTGAAAATTGAGGTACTATAACATTGTTGGAAAAAATATACACCATTTTGACAGATCGTGTTGCTTAAGGAGTTTCTTGCGCCGCTTATTATGTATATTCATGACGATTCAAAAGAGTTTGTGAAATACTATTTTGAATAAAGAAAATTTTGAGTTTAAGTTTGAATGAATTTGCGACCTGCCATTTGGTTATAATCAACGCGAGGAATGTTCTTAAATATAAGTTATTTCCGCACATAGTCCTGATTCCACACGCGAGTACTGTGTCATGCGTCGAGGTTTTGGTCTCAAATATCTAGGTCTCATAATATCATATATCGAATAAAAGTCGGGAGTAGAAACGTTTTTTATTATTATTACGTTTTATATTTACTTACCGCAAGCAACACACTTGAATAACGTAAAGTTTTATGATTTGTATCTCCTCACACCTTAAGACTAAGTGAGGTAGTTACCTTCTCTAGTAGTCTGTCCCTGGTGCAGGATGGGCGCGACGACTATCTCGTCGCCGATCGCGAACTCGTCGGTGACGTAGAGCGCGACGTCGCCGCCCGTGACGAGCCACAGCGGCCGCACCAGCGGCAACCCCTCCTCCAGGGCCTCACGCTTGTACTTCATTAGGAGAGGAGTTACCTGAGAAGAGGTTTATAAAGATCTCATAAAGACCTACTCTTTTAAATTGCAGGGTTTTGTTGGTATAATAATTGTTTTCAAAACAATATTAATCTTAATACTCTTTTGTGTCCATTTGCGTATTAAATTATTTGTCATGAGAGTACTATAAGAAAAAAGGTATTAAGAAATTATAAAAAACATCTATTTAAAACATAATCCTTATCAACTGGGCATCATTGTATGCCGACTTACCAATTTTTGTCTCAAAGACGTCAGGTTCTTTGCCATCTCCAACACTCTCTCGTCATTGTACTTGCTTGGCAGGTGAGTGAACTTCATCACAGGCAAGAACGTTGCCATCTGCAGCCACCTCATGTACAGCTCTCGTTCGGGCAACTCTATACCGTTGCCTTTAGCCGTATTCATCGGATCCAGCGATCCCTTTGAAGAAGGCAAGAACTGCTCACTTCCTGGCCAGTAGATATCCCCACCAACTGCTCCTGGCATTATAAATGGGTATCCGTTGACACCATAAGTCAACATCGTGGGTATAACCAGCCTCATAGCTTCCCAAGTTGATTCAAAAGGCGGTAGCGAGACGAAGATTGGAGGCTTGGGAAGAGATATAGCTGAAGAAACGCCAATGATGTTCAGAGTCTTCTCAAAGGTCTTGGTAAAGATTGTCTTGTATTGGTCAGGGTTGATGAGCGTCTTCTCGCAGCGGTAGTAGTGCGGCATGTTGTAGGCCGTGCCTAAATCTAGATAAAAGGAATCGATTTCATAAATGTCAATAACCGATTGCAGTTTCTCCAGGATCCAGGGAACTGTTCGGTTGTTAGTGATGTCTAAAACACCAGCGCTAGGTAAAGTTTTGAATCGGGTTAAAGCAGGGATGCGTCTGTCGCTATTCCTCTCGCTTATAAGCAATCTTTTTTGCACACATTCAGCAAAGTTCTTGCTCTCTGTACTAATAAAAGGCTGAATAGTAAATGCTACTTTGAACCCTCGTCTATGTAATTTATCAACTGTAATGTTCAAAGTCTCGAATCGACTTTTGTCAACAGTCAAATCTCCTATTTCGTTCTGCCAATGTTCGTTAATGAGCACATGGCCTTGCTTCAAAAATCCCAAATTTATGACGTCTTCTGTGTACTTAGATATTGTTTCAGCTTGCAGTTCGTGTTTGAATCTTGGAGCTATTTGCCACACCGGTTCTGAGATAAGAGATTCCAATGTCTGCATATCAGCCGGTTTGAGACCATCCCAGAGAGGAGAACTCCTGTGACTGTGTATAGAAGTATGCAAAGACTTCATGTCTCTTGAAGTACAAATATTGTATCTCATTTCTGGGAACTCTGTTAGCTTATTAGCGAAGGCAAAATCATCGTACATGGCTTTAAGGCATATTTCTTTAGCTCCTGCGTTGATAGAAATATGCAGTGGCGTTTCTTCGTCGATAATGATAGCTGCTCCTTTGGTGTTGATGAGGTAGCGGGTGAGGACGTTGCCCCACTGAGACTTCTGCATATCTCCCGTGATGAAGGGTGTGAACGGGATGGAGCCGGTGTCTAAAGGCCAAGTCAAGTTGGCAGACTGACCGCCGCCGTACCAATGCACCTTGGTGTCACTCCAATCGAAACAGTCTTTGGGTGAGACGTCTGCGGAAAAAACCAAGGTATAAATTATGGAGGAAAGTAGATTAAATTTAGATTCTACCTGTTTCAAAACAATGTTGCGTCGACCGAACATTAGAGTGGGATAAAGGCAGATAAAAAAAGACTTCCTATGTTCATTTTCTTCTCACCATGTCTCAACGCCTTCCAATGGATGGAGTAGCAGGTGGTGTTGTCAACGCCGGGATCATGAGGCAGTGACTTCAGATAGAATCGCAGAGTATTCAGCCACTCCATGCACTCAGAACCGTCCTGTCGCCGGTGCTCTGGCAGGCAAGGGAATGACTTCACTTTTCCATGCAGGTCCACGGCTGGAATGAAAGAATGAGATTGTGACTTAAGTAATTATCAGTATTTAAAGAGATCGATAAATGCATGATCACAATCTTTACTTATATGTAGACGAGAACGTCATATTTTAATATGAACCATCAAAGCCTACAAATCATTGATTTGCATTGAAAGAATTGAACCCTAAGGGTGGGTTGCACGAAATCTGACGTTAGTGTTACCGTTAAAGTTAACTTTAGTTTTTCGTCTGTTGCACCATTGTCGTAATTGTTAAAGTTAAAGGTAAACTAGTGACCAGTGAAATGATGATATATAACCCCAAAAACTTGCACGGGTAATATTTTAGCAATGGCAATGATTTAATATAACCAGTAGCGTAACTATAATATCATCTGAGGCCCATGGCAAATTCATTGGATGGGGCCCCAGTATATGTTATATCTGAGCTCGCGGCCTTTCGGGTCGGGGCGGCCGAGGGCCCCTTCGGCATTTTGCCACCGCTGCCACCCTATAATTACGCCACTGAATATAACTATCAAATCTTGATGAAATATCGATTCATTATTCAAATTTCTATTATTACGTAGGGTCATTCGGGGCACTTAAGCTGGCTTGACAGGCGCCACGGTGCGCCGACATTCCGTCTGACACAGGTACTGACGGGCCACGGGTGTTTCGGCTCGTTTCTGTGTCGGATCGGAAAAGAAGAGTCCGCCGTGTGCCACCACTGTGGCAACGGCCGCGAGGACACGGTCCAACACACTCTCGAGGAGTGCCCAGCTTGGGATCTACAACGCAGCGCTCTTAGAGCAGTCGTCGGAGGAGATCTCTCGCTGCCGGCCGTGGTGTCTGCCATGGTTGGCGGCTGGAGGTCTTGGCGAGCGATGGTCTCCTTCTGCGAGTGCGTCATCTCGCGGAAGGAGAGCGCCGGGCGGGATCGTGAGCAGAACGATCCCGCCCGTAGCCAGAGGAGACGTAGGAGGCGCCGGGTGGACGACTGACCGGCGCCTCGTGCCCTGTGGTCCGGGGGCATTTAGAGAGTTCCGCCACGGCATCCCCTGCCTGTCGTAAGAGGCGACTAAATGGGGCTTCAAGAGAGTCGCGGAGCGAGCAGCGGGGGGCTGCTCAGTCCAATTTAAGCGACTCCGAGGTGGACGACAATGCGGGTGGTCGGTCTCCCGTTGTCGTAGACGCCAAAGGCGTCCTTTAGAGTTCGGGGGCATCTTAGCCCCCTTGTATAGAGAAGAGCCGCAACGGCACCGCGCAGGGACGGTCCCGTGCAGCTATCTTAGTGCAACAAGATACCCCGGGGCCGTCTCGTATGCGCCGAAGAAGGCCACCGCGGGTTTTGGTTGGTATGCCGGTGTAGGGTGTACATAGTGTTAGGGACTCGGTCCAATGCTCGCTCGGATGATGCTATACTCCCGAGTGTCGACATTGGGCCGTAAGACTGTGCGAAACCAACATAACCGTTCCACTCACCCCCAGTGGTGGTAGCGATAACGCGTTTTTACCCCGCGAAAAAAAAAAAAAAAAAAAAAAAAAAAAAAAAAAAAAAAAAGGGTCATTCGGGGCAACAGCACGCAGTGGGTAAAAGTTCGCATGGTCAATATCTCGGAACCTATTGAGGGGGCTCAGACACTTTTTCGGCTAGATCAGGGGCGCGTCAGGGACGATGTCAGAGCCACTAGCTATTTTGCCAAGCCTCACTTGTTTAGCGAAAAACGGTGATCAACGTGATTTTGTTGATTAGTTACCAACATTTTGTGCTGGGAAAAAAGTGTCTGGCTAGACGGTGCATCAGTTTACAAAAGTCCGTTAATTATGTTAAGTTTACATGATTATTATAGTATTTATTTTAGTTACTAATTCTGTCCTAGAAAATAAATGCGTCTCAACTAACGTGTGAATGTTTAAAATATTCCCTGTTTGGGCAAGAGTACGAGGTTAAAAGTACGCACCCTGTTATAACTTCATTACAATGATCGCACGGTTTTTTCTTCTTTAAGCTGCAATTAAGGCGAATATTATTTGTAAAGATTTTTAGACCTTATACAGAAAAAAAATATTCTCCATAAACACTCTGCGTAGTTTTACCCACATAACGGGTCAATAGTACGAATTTCCCCCGATGCACTTAAACATGTATTCCAAAAAAAACAATGAAGTAATGTACAAAAACTCATTAAATAATAAAAGTAGAATAAATTTACTTTACATAGTGTTAAAACGTTTTCCTAGACACTATATTTTTGACTGTGTAGACGATAGAAAAAAAAGTGCGTACTTTTAGGCCGAATGACCCTAGGTACCTAGTATTTCCATCCTCTTTGTTTCTATCATAGAATTTCAGGGAAATGTTTTGCTCCACTTAACTATTTGGATAGACCCACTATCAGAATTGCTATCATCGCTAGAGCTTGCATCACACAATATTTCGCGTAATAGACATTTAACGTAGGTATTTAACAGAGTATTTGTATTAAAATAGGGCATAGGATGTTATTATTGCATATCGTTTGACAAATAACAATTAACTATACAGACAGATTACGACAAATAACCATAACTTTAACATTAACCGCCTGAAAATGAGCGGTTAATGTTACTGTTATTCGTGACGTAATTTTGACTATGCAACTCGAAAATTGGTTAACCGAAGATTTGACAGTTGGTGAGGCCTTTGTTATTCTTAAAGTTATTTTCTGCAACCCACCCTAATTTTTAAAACCCAGTTGCATTGCTAATTGAGAATTAATTACAATCGCCAATGACTAATGCCACAATTTTCTAGAATCATGTCATTTTCTAGAATCATCAAATCTACTTTCAACGACGATATCAAACTTACCCAAAGTAGCCTTAAGAATCTCCATGTCATCTTTATTGTAGATCCTGATCAATCTCTTGGGTTCGTTGAACTGCACATTTCGGAAGTAGGCCTTGGTGAGAGCCTGCTGGTGGTAGAGCACGTACGCAAAACCCACGAAGAACACCACTGCCAGGAACATCAGTCCAACGAAGGCGCGGAGTTTGTAATCAGTGGGTTTCTTGCGGATTTTTTGAGGAATGCCCTAAAATGAACTGTGGGCATTACTTCTAAAACAAGTCCTGGTTCATACAAGGATCTACTGCTAGGATTGCGTTGGTAGAATATTCCAGTTTGAAATTACTCAAATCCATATTCTTAAATTATGACTAAAAACACACTTCATCTAATTAATGCTATGAGATAATACTGTGCCACAGCATAAAGAAATCCATTCAGTAATCACAAAATGTCTACTCCATTAACATACCTGAAGCTTCTCTTTAAGCAGACTGGCGAGGGAGTTAACAGACGTGACGGAGTTACTCGGAGAGTACTCATCGTCGTCCATGCTGAACTCTGACCTGCCCGACCTTCGGGGGTAGCCGGACTTGCGACGTGGAGAGCGGAGAGGCGTTCTGGAAAAGAATAACTTAATTATTACTGTGAAGTAGATTTTATAGTACTGATTGAATAAAATAAACAACGTAACCTGGTTCTTGAAAAGGCTAATGGACCCCAAATATTTATTTATCCTAGGCTTGATATCATGTTTTTAAGTAAAAAAACAAGAGGGCGAGTACAAGGAAGTATTCGGTATGTCTAAATTATTTGATTGACAAACCCTTCAAAGAATACTTTTTCTTAAACCTTATTTATGTTATAATGATTTTAACGATCTTCCTCGTTCCCAATTTACGTTTGGTAGTTAGCATCCGGTCCTGTTTTGTATTATAACATCTACATCTCTGCACACACACTTCAACTACTTCTAAGCAAATGTAAGTATACAAAAATAATAATAATTAAATAAAAAATACCAATTGTAAAAGGGGTGAGGATAAAACCTATCTCATAGGGATTGTACTAAATTATAAACAGTTAATTAAACGCCTTTACAAGGTCAAGCACGTTTTTAATGAAGCTAAGGTGACATCTTTCACTACCAGAATTAAAAGAAATCTAGAAGATAGGTACCTTCATAAAATATATCAACAAAAAGTTCGGTAGCAATAATGCAACATCCCTCCGAAAACACTTACCTTTTCGTGGATTCAGATAAAAATCTCGGTTACCAAGGTGTATTTCTTATCTATATATCTACGTTGGATACGTGGATAAGTTATTGCATGCAACACGTTGGAGCTTACAATTATGGAAACGTGGGCAATAAAAATGAAATTTCGACAAAATCCTTACGCGTTTACTGCAGCCGAAAACGGATTAAGGAAAGACGACTCGAAAATAACTTGACCCTCGCCATTTACATTATTTAAAAACTCAATACCTAACTGAATATTATCCTTTATTTATCACTCTAATTTGGAGTCGACGCTTAAAATGCAATTCGCAGAAATCATTTGGCAAAGTTTTTAATATCGTACGGCATTCAGATGTCGTCAACCAATCCTGATCAGTGGTAGTATGATTGATATCAAATTGACTGTGAATTTATGTATAAAATACACATAAAATATGGTAGTCCGAAAGACGAAATCTGCCCTTTCGATGTAATAATAATGTAAAATACGTAATAACGCAGTATTATTAACTGAGGTAAAATTTATCATGTTTAATGTTTTTGCAGAGGTTATCAATATTTATTTGCACTTTTACAATATGGAATGTTACTCCGGTCAACTACAGATCTAAACATAGAAAATGGTTTTTGATCGTAGTCTGTTAAATTAGTACTTATAAGATCATAGGAGTTGGTGTATCATATTATGCAGGGTCAGTGTGTCTGCAATGATATTTAAGTACTCACTTGTCTTATCTATCTGGTAGGTACTCTAGTTAGCGCTCGTACATACTATGAAAACATTGTAGTGACACGTTCTGACAATGTTTAAAATGAGACTTGTATTCTGATGACCATTCAATGACGCAATTTTGGCAAATTTGTACATTACTTTCCATTGGACATGCATTGTACAACATTGTTAGAATTGTAAAAAAAATGCTATAAATCGCTAATATGGTTTACATACATAACATTTTTACTACGAGTATGTATTGCGTTCTCAACACACACACACATACACACACACACAGACACACCCTCACGCCTTTTATGCCCGAAGGGGTAGGCAGAGGCGTAACTAGTACACCCACTTTTCGCCGCGCGTATTCTGTCCCATGATGTGATAGGGGGCGAGCCTATCGCCATATCGGGCAAAATTTCAGACTTCGGGCTGATACTGATGCTGATCCGGGAATTGAACCCGAACCCTCAGCATTGCAATCATACCGTAATACAACTACGCCACCGAGGCAGTCCTCAACGAATATGCATATTCATTACGAAGTGTGCAAATATCCACAGATTCTTTAATACAACTCATTAACGAGACGAGCAAGCCGCTCGTTTATTGGAAAGTGTCACGACCGCCCTAAAACAGTAATACTATCCGATCTTTGACTTACAAACTGCGAATATTCCCGACTGTATGCGATTACTACTCGTCTGGTCGTCATAGCGCCCTCAGATTACGGAAAAGTCTGCCTAGAATAATATGCGGGCTCAGATACTCTAGATTGAATATGAAGTGTTAAAGTTATAGTGTTTGAGGACAAAAATCGTATTAGCATAATCCTCATTAACATAAACTGGTGGTGAGTCTCTCGTATGCGAGGGGCCGTCTTGGTAGATAACACCGCAATGTCTATTTCTACCGGCAAACAACAGTGGGCATGCACTGTCGTGTTCCGGTTTGAAGGACATTGTTGCCAGCGTAATTACTGGGCATTATGAGACTTAACATCTAATGTGTCAGGGCGACGAACGCAGTAGAGTGCTATGCAGTAGGTACTTTGTTATTCAAAGTTCTGTTTGGTGTTGTTATTGTTCATGAACGGTCGTATTGCTTGCTATCATACGAGTGGCGTGTCGTCTCGTCACTATAATAAAAACAAAAAAATACGCAACGTGCTTATGAACGTAGTGTGCAAGGCCTCTAACTCATAAAGACGTAAAACTCTAGCCACTTGTGCAGAAACATGGAATCGTGAATTGTGTTAATGAGGAAACTGATATACGCCGGACGCAAGGATGAGCTCTCAGCTTGACCTTCAAGAGATAAGTAGGTGTTTTTGGGTATGAAATCTAGATTATTTTCACAGTAAAGTAAACGAGATAATTTACAGTCCAATTGGGCTTACTGGTCTTAAGACCCAATGTAAAGTATAGTGACAGGAGCACCAGTCGCTATCAGATCATAAGACGGCACAAACATGGTGAAAAGCGGGTGCCCTAGTAACACATCTGTCTACCCCTTCAGAGATAAAGGTGTGACGTTGTTTTTCTTATATATTGTTTTGTTGCTACTGAATGACGAGACGAGCATGCTCCTCGTCTGATTGTAAACGATGCGATTGCCATTAACTGTAGCAATACCATAAAAACTTCGAAGTACTGCGTGGCACTCCACTGCGCTCGTTATCCTGAGACATAAGTTGTTAAGTCTCATAATGCCCAGTAATTTCTCTGAGAAAACTAAAGATATTCGACAGCTGGGCTGAGCCCTACTGCCTACACTGGCATACCAAACAAAGCCGCTGTGACTCTCTTCAGAGTATTAGATATGGATCCTGACTCCCGGCATCAGTAGCGGTTGATGTCTGCATATTTAGTTACCGGCGGTCCGAAATTTCCAATTATGGTGGAATCCTTACCTGGTGGTAGGTCTCTCATTATGTAAGAGGCCGTCTGGGTGGGTACCACCGCAATGTCTATTTCTACCGTCAAGTAGCAGTGTGCATACACTGTTGTGTTTCGGTTTGAAGGACATTGTAGCCAGTGTAACTATAGGACATAGTGAGACTTAACATCTTGTGTCTCAGGATGACGAGCGCAGTGGAATGCCACACAGTACTTTGTAACTCAAGGTGCTGGATGGTGTTGCTACTGTTTATGGGTGGCCGTATCGCTTACCATCAGACGAACGGCATACTCGTCTCGTCATTCAATTCAATAAAAAATAAATTAAAAAAACCGTTATTTTATGTAATAAAGTTATGTCGACGGTAAGTTATGTTAAGTGAGCCATCGTTTCGAAGAAATTGCTGGAAGAATTAATAATTTACATTTACATGCATAAATATTATTAGTACGTCAGAAAAAAAAACTAAATAAATAGAAAGTAGAGACTAACTTTTAGGACCGATTTACATTTTCATTATGCAAAACTCTATTATACCTAATAGGAAAAGTATAATTCATTATATTTTAAGTATACAAATATTATACTAGTTACTTATATGGCTGACTGTACATTTCAAATTTGTATAACATACTTGCATTTTAGACACAAAAAATTACAACTAATAAAGAAAATAATATTCTTCTAAAATAAAATAAAATTGATCACCTTTGGAATCTCAAAACACAAAACACAAAGACACAGTGCCTTCCCCGTAACACAATAAGAGATACAGTGCGTCTTCGGGGTTGACGCTCGTCGCACACGCGTGTAGTAGGAATACTGATGGTCGCGCGGATTATGTGCTCCATTACGGTGCAACGTTCTTTTTATTAACTTGTTTTATGTTTACGATAAAAGGGGATTTTTCTGCGTATGTCAAAGTGCTTTATAGTTTCTAGAGGGCCAGTTTCACCGGTTCCTGGTAAAATTCCAGATAACTATCTGACATATCTATCTAACAAATAAATCACATTACAAAGGACTTTTTCTGTCTCTCTTGTTGTTGTTAAATTAGGATAAAAACTAAACACTAGGCGATAGATTGTTGCATAGCAATAAACTGCCGCTCGTATGCGAAAAACTTTCCTTGTGTAACTTCGGCTTTAGTGCGCGATTTGTCAAGTTATTTCTATCCCACAATATCATAGGGAAGACTCTATCGCATAATTGCGGCTGGGCTGGGACAAATCTGGGCTGCGCTGTTCTTATCCTTCCTTACATAGTATAAAACAAAGTCTCTCGGCGCCATTATACGCGATAAATTCTAAAACTACCATTAACCATACGGCTTTCGATGAAATTTTGAAACCCTGGTAAGGTTTTAGGCTACTTTTTGTCCGGATATAGCGGGACTTTTATCCCGGAAAAACTCTTTGACATGGGCGAAACCGAGAGCAAAAGTTATTTACTTATTTTTGGTGATACCTAATCAACGTCCACAGTTCGGGTGGAGTTATAATATTGTAACTCTCGCGGCCTTTGAGTACGAGCTCTTTTATTAAGCCTTAGTAAGCTGTAAAGAGTGACGTCCGGTCCGTAGTATCCAGCCTAAAAAAAATTATTACAGAATTATCACTTTTGTTCTACAGTGTACACTGTGGATAGTAAGATTTATATTATTGAGTAGATTTTTTAAATGAAATGAAATGAAATAATTTATTCGAACCCATAAAATGTTATACATTATTTAGATTCCGTCAATATTAACTCTACCACCAGTTCGGAAAGCAGTTCTCACTAGAGAAGAACGGGCAAGAAACTCTAGTGTTGCTCTTTTCAAAATCAGTTCAAGGTATAAAATACAATGCATTATGTAGAGAAAAAAAAATTCAATTCAGTATTTGTTAAGTTTTGTTTAGAGCAGTTCATTTATATACTCGCAAAATAGGTAATAAATTTTTAAATTCCAACACTAGTGCATAACTATCTCAGGAATCATGTAATAATTTGATCTGAAATGTTCAAGATATCGTTATTAATCTAAGTTCAAGATATACCCCTAATACTTAGATATAGTAAGCGAAAAGGGCAGACCAGTCCACACAAGCAGCACTCGTTCACGAGTATGACGCATGTGCCAGCCATCGGCCTCCTCAACCATATTACAGGGAAGTGGCCGACCCGGCACACGACGCCGCCGCAGGCACAGACAGTTAAAGAGTATGTCATACCCAAGCCGCTCACGGATGGAAACAAAGAAACTTTATTGAAACGAAAAACATGATTCCAAAGAAAATCATATGAAAAAATTTAATCCCAGGCTTTTTTATCCTCTATGTATTCTGAAATCTTGTAATAAGCTTTATTACATAACTTTCGCTTAATAGTTGTTTGGAATTTACCAATGTTTAAACACTTAATTTCAGTGGGAACTTTGTTATAAAAATGTATACAGTAACCCTTAAAAGATTTGCTGATTTTTTGGAGCCTTGTTTTATGATTAACTAGATTATTTTTGCTTCTAGTATTTAAGCCATGGATATCGCAAACTTTTGGAAAGTTTTCTATATTCTTATGTACGTACATTAAATTAGCGAATATAAATTGTGATGCTACTGTCATTATATTTGTTTCTTTGAATTTTTCTCTTAGAGAACATCTAGAGTTTAGGGAGTAGATAGATCTTATAGCTCGTTTTTGAAGAACAAATATAGTATTAATGTCAGCAGCACCACCCCACAGCAAAATTCCATAACTCATCAAACTATGAAAGTAAGCAAAATAGACCAATTTTGCTGTTTCAATGTCAGTTAATTGGCGTATCCTGCTCACTGCAAAAACTGCGGCGCTCAGCTTTTTAGCTAGTACAGATATATGAGGACCCCACTGAAGTTTAGAGTCCAATGTGATACCCAAGAATTTGGTTGTATCCACAAGGCTCAACTCGTCACTATTTATGAAAATGTTAGCGTTAACTTTTTTGACATTAGGTGTGACGAATTTTATACATTTAGTTTTTTCACTATTTAATAATAAATTGTTAACGCTGAACCAGTATTTAGTATAATTTCTTAATAATTTAACCAGACTTAGATACCCAAAACTCTACAGGTTTGATCATCGTAAAAACTAAGCTAAAACGTGGAAAATGTATGAAGCTGACCTCACACTGAAGTGGAGTAAAAGCAGGAGAATGACGCTTAGCAAAATTTAAACTTTTGATTATCAACTGAGGTCCTAATTATCGCACAATTATTTATTCAACTAGTAATGTGTTTTCTAGAAACGATTTCTATTGATACATTTATAGGCAGTAATTAAAATAACCGGTGTTAACATTATAAATTTAAATGTTAATGCCCTATCTACATAATGTCCCTAATGCAATCAGCCCTGTATTATATACTGCCCACTGCTGAGCACGGGCCTCCTCTACTACATAGAGGGGTCAGGCCTTAGTCCACCACGCTGGCCTAGTGCGGGTTGGCAGACTACACATATCCTCGAGATTCAATTCAATGTCCCTAATGAATTTGTTTTAAATATTTGAAATTACTGAATTAATTCTGACGATTCTTTTATTAATAAAGAACTACATAGATATTCCCGTCCTATGTTTTTTTTTTCAATTTGACACGATTGGTAACAAGTAGGTATCTGTAAGGTTTAGGATGTATATGATTTTATTTTCAAAAAAGGAGGTTCTGTATTCGACACGTATATATGTATGTATGTAAGTGTGTATGTTGAGTTTTGGCGGGAACTTGGAAGTGTCATGAGGTGCTCTTGTTTTAATTAATTATTTTGGTGATATTTAGTGTTATATTGCATAATTATGGTGGTATATTATCCAATATAGTTCTATTAAAGAGCTCAAATGAAGTGAATTGAAATAATTGTGCTAATCAAGTTTTTTTCTGTTGCCGCCAAAACTCCTCGATAAAGTCTTGGTAAGGTAGCCACTGCTTTACTTCGACATACTACAGATAATAAAATATACAAACCAAACTTGACATTGGCAAAATGTGAACACAAATGCCATTATAAAAAAAAAAAAAAAAGTGTATGTCCGGGATTTTCTCCAAAACTACTGATCCGATTTGAATTGGGTTTTCGTCATTGAAGTTTATATTTTTCAGGGAAGGTTTAATTATATAATTTATAAATATACATACATTTTGTAATTTTTGTGCACTTAAGAACGTGTTAACATTGTATGTATGCTTGAATGCTTACTCTGAAATATAATTGGTAATTCGAGCAAGCGATATATAACTGCAAATTATTATTTAATGCTGTTATTCCATTCCAATGGGAGACAGACTTTAATGCATTTTGCAGGATGGACTTGGCTTAGGTTTACAACCGCCGGTTAAATATCAACCTCCTTTGAGATTCAAGCCCGGGTAACGAAAATAGTATAAAATTCACACAAAATGTTACTCGATCTGAAACATAAACTTAAAATAAAAGTCCCACAGCCCACGTATTACTATTAAACCAAGGTGGCCATTACGCCTTAATCTGTAGTCATTTAGATAACATATATCACAATTTGCATCGGATTAACGTCGATTTGTGTCAATTGCTTGTTTATGGATCGAAAGTGGGACAGTTTCTAGCTCTACATCCCCTCTCAGACTATCATTTAAGACGGACATTTTTCATGAAGTTTTTACTAAACAGCTTAATTCGTGTGCGCTTTTCCGGAATAAAATTCCCATGGGATTTTTTTTCTTTTCTTTTTTTTATTGATGATTTCATAAAATGAATTCTTCTTTTAGCCGCTTGTTGTACAGAGATAAGTATGATCGGTTATTATTTGTATATTGTAAGGTAGATATTTAAAAATATACCTACTACTACTGTACTGTAAACATACATTTACACATAAATAGGTCGGCTCAACAGCAGTAATAATAACGTTTTGCAATGCAATGCAATCAGCCCCGTATTATATACTGCCCACTGCTGAGCACGGGCCTCCTCTAATACTGAGAGGGTACACCACGCTGGCCTAGTGCTGGTTGGCGGACTTCACATACCTCCGAAATTCAGAGAACTTCTCAGGTATGCAGGTTTCCTCACGATGTTTTCCTTCACCGTTAAAGCGAACGATAATTGATAACAATACACACGTAACTTCGAAAAGTCAGAGGTGTGTGCCTTGGGTTTTGAACCTCCGGACATTGTCTCGGCAGACCGTTCCATTCCCACATAGGCCATCGTCGCTTATGCGTAATAACGTTTTACTGAAAACAAAATACATCACGCCTTTATCCCCGAAAGGATAGACAGACGTGTAACCAGGGCACCCAATTTTCGCGAAGTGTGTTCCGTCCTTTGATGTAATAGGGGAAGAGCCTATCGGGCACAAATTTCAGCATAGCTTCAATATAGCTTTACTTGACTCAGGATTCGGACCAGAGAGCTCATCACGGCAATCGTAGAAAATGTACTACAAGATTTCCTTTTAGCAGGCAAAAAGAAAAGCATTGTTTATGAGGAAAGACCTCGTGGTAGAGACGTATATATATCTTATCTGTTATGTGACACATTTTCTTATTGTCGTCCTTCGTTATCTAAGGTAACAGTCAGTTTATGGTAACACACACACACACACTCACGCCTTTTATCCCCGAAGGGGTAGGCAGAGGCGCAACTAATGCACCCACTTGTCGTCGTGCGTATTCCGTCTCATGATGTGATAGCGGGCGAGCCTATCGTCAGTTTATGGTAAATAGTGTTCATTTTGGATTGTAACTGATCATAAATTTATGGCTATTGATGCTTAAAGAGAGTATATAAAGGCGTCCACGTTTTGTAGTCGTCATAATTTAATTTAAAATAAACACACACACTTCACATCCCCGAAGGGGTAGACAGAGGTGCAGCTAGGGCTAACAATTTTTGCCATGTGTATTCCGTCCCACGATGTGATAGGGCCGAACCTATATCGGGCATAAATTCTAGACTCCGGACTGATACTGAACAGAAAATTCGATTTGATTTAAAATCAAGAGGACATAATATTTATATATGTACTTTTATTATAATAAGATGATTATAACTTTAAGATTACTTGACCATTTGACCTTTCCTTGTACTAAGGGGGTATAATGGTGAACGCGCGTGATCTTCATAACTTGATTTATATATAGAGATTATAATAGTATATACCACTATAAAGCAAAACGGAAAAAGGAAAATATGTAAACAAATGTATTAATTTACTTCATTTTTTATTTCTCATCATGACAAGCGCATTTCAGAACCACCTAGAACTTTGAATTTCGAAGTTATTGATGGTGTTGCTTCTGCTTATGGGCAGTCGTAGTTCGTCTCGTCATTCAATTGTAAAAGAACCTATCTTTTATCTCATTTTAATAACGAGACGAGCATGCCGTTCGCCTGATGGTAAGCGATACGACCGCCCATAAACAGTACCAACGCCGGACATAACTTCGAATTAAAAAGTACTGCGTGGCACTCCACTAAGCTCGTCAACCTGAGACATATTAAGATGTTAACTCTCATAATGCCCAGATATTACGGTGGCTATAATGTCTCTCAAACCGGAACACAACAGTGCATGCACACTACTGCTTGGCGGTAGAAATATACATTGCGGTGGTACCTACTTAGACGGCCCTTCGTATAAGAGAGATCTACCACCAGAAAGGTCAAAGGCGTTCCTTTTAAAAGAAATATAATCTGACGTGAAAAATAAAAAACCTGCTTTGGTGGCGCCGCTTTTGCTTTATAGTTTTAAAGTTAACGTTGTCAGTACAAGAAATTAGTTCCATATTTTACCACAACATGGCGAGATTTTGTATTATCCTAGTCGGGCTATATCATTTGTTCGTATTTCGTATAGCTGTTGATTCTGATTCATGACTACATAAGTTGGTGATCAAATCTGTGCAGATCTCTCACAGAGATTGAGTGATTGCTCGGAGGAAGCTGTCAGCCCGCGTGCCGCTCTTTGTGCTTCACTGTGAATATCATATGGAGTGAATACACCAGTATTTTAAGAAGTATGCGTTTAATTTTGCTGTGATTTTATCATGGATTTATCTTTGATGGCTTGGCCTAGTTAATTCTGGATAGTTCAAATTAATTAATTGAAAATATTTTTATCCCAAAATGCTATAGTGTAAAATGCCCCGGTGGCGTAGTTGTACTACGGTACCTACTGCAATGTCTCGGGTTCGATCCCCGGGTCGGGAAAAGTGGTATTGGATTTTTCTATTCAGTATCAGCCCGGAGTCTGGACTTTGTGCCCGATATGGCGATAGGCTCGACCCTATCACATCATGGGACGGAATGCGCACGGCGAACAGTGGGTGCACTAGTTGCGCCTCTCCCTACCCCTTTGGAGATAAAAGGCGTGAGTGTGTGTGTAATAATTATATACTATCTACTTTATCATAAAAGCTACAATGTTCCTTTCTTTGGGCTACCGCAAATGGGGATTTAATTAAATTTTTACTAATCTTCTTGTTTTAAATTTATGGCCAACACCATTTATAAGTGATTTCACAAAATTTTTAATAATCAACTATTAACAATTTACTTGATATAACCATCTGAGCAACTAGTAATCCTTGGACGCCCGCGGTGGACACCGGTGTCCATTTATATAAGGAAATTAGCTTATAGCTATATATAAGCGGGCGTTGACTGGTTAAACAGCTACGACTAACATCTCCAAATGATGTACCGAGCGACGGATATTATGCAGTGCGGCAAAGATTTCGCAATGCAGCGGGTCAACGGACGGCGTGCTTCCTCATTAAGGACCCTTGGTGCACGCTGGTCACGTCCGGCTGGACAGTAGGGCCTGGGAGCTCACAGAGTTGACAAGGACATGACTCTAGGGCAGGTATAGCAAACCTTTATTGGTGACTATTTATGAAAAGAAAATTGTGCTTGTTGCGTGCCATTCAGGGCCATATTACATTCAAATTATTTTATAGGCATGCCCGAATTATTTCGTCACATGCCACGAATGCCCTGCCCTAGGAGATTGGTAATATGGGAATTAATTTTGGTTACTTCAGATATTATATGTTCATCAGATTTATATAACTAATTGACACGTTAGTTTCTGCATTTTTAGGGCTTGGCTATCACTAATGTTACTCCGTTAGAAAAAACTCAGTTATCGGGATTAGATTTATGCCCTATAGCGATGGGACTGCTCTTATATCATCATCTAACAAACACACACACACACTCACACCTTTTATCCCCGAAGGGGTAGGCAGAGGCGCAACTAGTGCACCCACTTTTTGCCGTGCGTATTCCTTCCCATGATGTGACGGGGGCGAGGCTATCGCCATATCGGGCACAAATTCAAGACTCCGGGCTGATACTGAATTTAAAACCCCATATCACTTTGCCTGACCCAGGAATCGTTCCCAAGACCTCATTGCATTGCAGCAATACCGTAATACAACTACGCCACCGAGCCAGTCATCATCATCTACCATAACGGTAAATGAGTTAACTATTTTCATCTCTGCTTACCCCTTCAAAGACATTAATTGATTAATTTTGCTGGTAGTTGGATATATTATCTTGTTTCCGGCCGAAAAGCGACCATCGTACATAAGGTGTTAAAACCCATAGTGGCCCACATAAGTGCCGCGTTCCGGGATCAGCCTGTGTATGTCCGGTTCAAACAGGTCGGAATCATTGTGTCGACTGGCACTCTACCTGGACCTCACTTCCCTTACCATCAGGTGCAGTGGAGTTCCTCCGTGATGGAAGGTAACGTAGCAGGTAGGCCTCACGTTGCTGTTGCGGACGAAAACTCGACACCTTCCGTCAAAGGAAGCCCGCAGCCGTCCCTAATGCGCTGAAGATTGCCACCACGGAGTTTTAGTTGGTATTGCTGTGCATAGGGTGTATATCGGGACTCGGCCCGGCGGTTGCCTGACTTTTGCCATCCCTCCGGGCGGCTCAACGCCGGGTCGTAAGGCCGGTGAGCCCAACTTAACCGTCCAGCCGCCCCCCACGAAGGTTGGGTGGTAGTGGTATATCACTTTCTCCGCGAAAAATTAGGTGCAGTGGGGTCAATTTGCCCAAAAAATAAGAGAACGTAACTATACTCAATATAAAAATAACTATACTTAACACCTCAGCCTTGTTTGCTTTTATATAAGTTACTCACTTGCTCCTCTCATCATCGGAGAGCGGCTCCTGGTGATCGTCGGCCGTGTTGTCTCCATCGCTGAATCCTGACGCCGAGCTCTGGTGGTGTTCAGGGATCTGGAATGTATCATGAACCAGTTAATAAAACTTAAGTTGTATGTCTCTATACAAAGTATGGACAGATGTTACGACTGTATTTTGATGCACACAGTGCATATTGAAATCATTAGCAAATTACTAAATATTATTAGACCTAACACGGATACCATGTGAGATTCTAGTGTTCAAGCGCTTTAGATAATTCAAATTAATTAAATATTATTTTGTCTTCCGTTGGTAATGCGAATGGACGTGGAATCATCGGCTCGTCATTCGTTTACTTACATAATAGCAAAATTAGGATCTAGGCATTTAAAATCCCGTCTCTAGTTTTAGATTCACGCAATTCTACTCGCAGTTCGATTTTTTTTACTTCTCAATAATCAAAATCGAGGCTAGGAACATAAAATTGTTTAAATATGTATTCTAGATCATTCTAACTAACCTGTATCATATCCCATACACACAAAACACTTCCAAAATTATCAATTAATTAATTATTAACATTATAATTTATAATACAACATCCGAATGACACTCGCGCCCTCCGTGTACTGATATCACGGCAAAATATTTGTGATACAACAAAGAGCATGTTTGATCTGTTATATCTGTGTACAAATAACTAAGTATTTCCCAGGAGTTTATTCTAATTACACGACAAAGGGTTTAACGAATAGGTGTTAGACTGCCTCGGTGGCGTAGGCGTGTTATGTTATGACTGCAGTGTTGAGTTCTCGGGTTCGATTCCCGGGTCGGGCAAAGTATGTTGGGTTTTACTCCGTATCTGACCGGAGTCTGGAAATGTGCTCGGTAAATGGCAATAAGCCCGCCCCGTATTACATCGGACCGAACATAGTTGCAATGTGGGTGTGATACACCATTGACTACCCCTGAAAAGGGAAAAAGGCGTGATGCTATGTATTTATATTAGTTTGGAGTGGTAGCACATGCTGTAAACATGTTTGGGAAGCGCATGAATGGACTCGACCGGGGTTGAACCTATGTCTTACAAAAATCAACGATGCGATAGATAGCGTTACGTTTCGTACGGTGAGTGAGATTTTCATAACCACAAATGCCATATTATATAAACCCATTATTTGATTCAAGGTCTAAAAGGCTTCCATAATTCTTCTGGTATTGTGTGTGTTTTTAGGCGGTGAGGATCATTTAATACCGGGTTACTTGCTTGAAATGAAATGAAATGAAATGAAATGAAATAATTTATTCGAACCCATAAAATGTTATACATTACAAGCATTACAAGCAGTTCTCACTAGAGAAGAACGGGCAAGAAACTCTAGTGTTGCTCTTTTCAAAATCAGTTCAAGGTATAAAATACAATGCATTATGTAGAGAAAAAAAAATACAATTCAGTATTTGTTAAGTTTTGTTTAGAGCAGTTCATTTATATACTCGCAAAATAGGTAATAATAAATTCCAACACTAGTGCATAACTATCTCAGGAATCATGTAATAATTTGATCTGAAATGTTCAAGATGTCGATGCTTGTGTTTGTTCGTTTACCTTGCTATAAAAATATTTACGATAGAAGAGTATTATTATTAGAAAAGGACTCGGAGATCATAGGAGACAAAAAATACAAGGTGACTTGAAAAGAAAAGGGGTTAACAATAAAAACCATAGGTGTCTTTTCTAATCAAATTATTGTGAAAGTTGGCGTGGACATTAATTATAATAAACATGTTAAATATACAGGCAGATAGTTCCTGCATAAAGATTTAGGCTACGCTTATTTGTGACATAATGATTATTAAACAGTTTTTATGAACATGCTTCGAAAATATTTTTATTAATAGTTTTAGCGTGGCAACCATTTAATTTATTTTAGAGAAATTTACCAATGTTTATAGTAATACTACTTTTGTTCGTAGCTCATCTTGCTTAAAAGTCCTTTATAACCTAATATGACTTCCTATGTGATGTTTTACAGGGTAAAACTAGCCAAAATCTCCAGAACGTGGTCTATTTACGCGCCAAATTTCATCTAAAACCATTCAATTTTCTTACAAACATCTTCACAAACCTCAAAGTAATTACATCACATTATAATCTAATTCAATGTTACGCCTGGTTTCTATCCATAAGTCAACAATAACAAATCAGAGACAATACCTTAGTGAGTGGTATACAATCGAACTCCACCCGTCTCCGCCCGCGCATCGCACCGCACTGCCGCGACAATTAGCTAATTACAACGGCTATTCGTTACGTGCTATTAATTCTCGTCTGCCACGCGTCTGAGGTAGGGTTGGCACCTGATATTAGGGTCTATAATGTGGGATATTGGCAACATGTAAATCAAATAAGAATACCAGATCTAAGCTTTAAGGTGGTAAATTAATACTTCAAGGAACGCAATAAGTGTCATGAATAGATGTTATGTTGTTCTACACTATGCTAAAATATCTTTGTATGTATTGAGTATGAGGGGAAATGAGTAGGCACTAATCAAAGCAGAGCGACATAGTTGTAATATACGACATAACTCCTTAAATAAGGATTTTTAAATTTTAATCACTTTACGTTGCCCAAAAAGTTTCGTCCACTCGAATCATCTCTAGAAGAATCAGATCTACTGCAATTCTCCTTGGCATTGCCACGTGATGTAAGGCAGGGATATAAGAAAATGTATTGCTACCCAATCCAGTGATCGCTTATGTGCTAAAATCGCCTCACCCAATGCTGATCATATAATATTTCCTCGACAAAATTTGCTTAATATATCGGACAGATATATCAAATATTATTAAGTGTGTTTAACGTAAATAACGTTAATGTGTAACCAAGTAAAAAAGTCCTGACATAAAATAATATTATTATACTTCATTTGTAAAGCCACGCTGTACCCAGTTTCTGCATTAAATCTGTGCCGAGCTACCAGTTTTTTACAGAAGCCAACGTGGAGTAACTTTGTTTTGGCATTCAGTTAATTTTAGGGACCCGAAACTCCTCTCATCAGTCTTTAAATTTTATGGCAACCAAAACATCCATGGTTCCCTAACTTAATCGAGGTATGAAATCCACCGAAAATATTTACATAATATTTTTTACGTATAAGTATATAATTTTCTGGTGCCTCTGACTTACTAGATAACATTAAAATGTATGTCGTGTCGTGCCATTAAATTTACGGATCATAGATAGAGATTTAATAAGCAAAGTATTTTAACCTTTAAAATCATGTAGATTCGATCAAATATATCCGCACGATTTGGTACATGACCATATGGTACAAAATACAATGCCGTGGGCAGAAGTGCTAATGAATGACTTTAAGAAATCGGAGCGACTGACGTCACAGGATAAAGGCGACATATATCTTCTATAAGAAAAGAACAATAGGAAATAAGATTAGTCTTCAAGTTTAATAGAAAAGAAAATGGAAAATTATTCTTAAACGTTTAACCAGTAACCACAGGTAGTCTTATTTGAAAATCTGTTAGCAATAATCATATCATTAGATTTAATTCATAGCACCGCATAGAGGTTGTTTCCCTAGAATTGTACCCGTGAATAACGCTTATTTAGGAAGAAATATTTATCACTATATCAGAAACTTATTTTCTGAATAGTTAAGACTTAAATATTTAACGCCATCTTCGATCTGTCAACTGAGCTATTGTAACTAAGCCGATATTTAGTTCCCAAATGTAACGACAGATGGCGATGCGACCTGCACTCAAAAAATCGCCTGTTAAGGAATCATTTTCTTCAGTTCTAAATATATTATTTTTAGAAGTAATGGTTCAATGTTTATTAAAAGATTTAGGACACTGTATTACTTGTAAAAGATCTTTAATACTGTCAACTACTAAAACATAGTTTTGCCCATAGTTGTAGTACTATAAGCTGAGTACACAATATAGAATATTGACTGAGCAGTGAGCAATACGAGTGCCAAAATTTATGATTCTGTAGTAAAAACTACAAAGAAACTAAGCAACCATGCGGCCGATATTTGGTCTCTATTTTGTGGAAGTGCATTCTACAACTCTACAGTTACGGTACTCTACGTTTTTTATGGCATTGGATGACGGGACGAGCATGCCGTTCGCATGATGGTAAGCGATATGACCACCCATAAACAGTAGCAACACCATCCAGCACCTTGAGTTACAAAGTACTGTGTGGCATTCCACTGCGCTCGTCATCCTGAGACATAAGCTGTTAAGTCTCATTATGTCCAGTAGTTACACTGGCTACAATGTCCTTCAAACCGAAACACAACAGTGCATGCACACTGCTGCTTGGCGGTAGAAATAGACATTGCGGTGGTACCCACCCAGACAGACTCTTACATATGAGAGACCTTCCACCAGTAAAACCATATCTATTGCGCTGCAGTTTTCTGCCCATATATACTTCACAACTAGATAATACGTAAGCTTAACCACACAATTCCTAAGAAATTGTGAGATCGCTGACTGATCTACAGATCTCGTTAAGAAAACGAGTAGCCACATAACATGAACTGACAAACTCACTGACACGCTTTCAATCATTTTCAATTAGGTATAATATTTTCCCTAAAACGTAGAGAAATGAAACATACGTTTACGCGAATATTAGACATTGGAACAAAATTAGTATTCGGATTTTATCACGCTTCTTTACGTTTATTTTTCTCCCAACGTTTCGAAGACTTTGCAGCCTTCATGGTCACGGGGCGGACTTTTCATGCTGATGTAATTACATCGCGAATTTACTACTTAATATAATACAAGTACAAATATTTATTCATATAACTCATAGTAAACTAGTTATGATAATAATTTAAACAAAGTCGATGACCTTATCCTCTGCACGTGCTTGTTAGGAACTTTACGTTAATTATGGAATAATCCTTTGGGGTATGGAAAAATAAATAAAAATATCTATAGTATAAAATATAAGTAGATTTGTAAGGAAATCACTTAGCACACTAATAAGTAATCGTAAGTTGTAACACTTAGATGACAATAATATTTATTCATCTCAATAACTAGAAATGCTGCTTGCTTTCCTAATATAGCGCCAAGCTTTCTTCTGAAATATTAATAAAATTACACTCACATGACACTTAACACTGGCCATCTTCTAAAGAAAGTACTGACAAGCGACTGTCCTGTGCATAAATATGCACACAATATCTGGACACAATATAGCGACGATTTTCCCCGTCACGAGACTTGAGAATACATAATGTATTGTATACTATCACTAGGTTAATGCACTTGCGTAAATCATTGATATATATTACTGGATACTGATGTATTTAGTACCCGACGAGATTTGCAATACTTGGTTCTGGGTGTTAATTCTGTATAAAGTGAAGTATAAATTTGCAAGAAAACTTGTAGAAATTAACTTCGACAAACTATTTTTACCGTGTAAACAATCACAGCATACTGACTTCTAGAGAAGCTTGCTGATTTTTCGGCATTTGTATAGAATTATTACGCATCTGGAAGTTCTTGCGCAATATATTGCTGCGAAAAGTTACTAGTCTTAGCATAAGAGCAAGCGTAGCTCTCACTACCATACCAACGGTATATTTGTCTCATTATTTATTCAGATAATTTTTACACAGCCATCTAATTACACTCTTTCACACTATTAATAGACATCAAATTTAACTAATCAGAGACTCTATACAAGTAAATACGCCTTTATCTCCGTTAAGTTAGAACAAGACCCATCTAGTACACTCAATTTTACAGCGTATATGCGTACTATGATATGATAGAGAGCGAACCTACCAAAGATATTTTACAAGTATATTTTTATTTATTTTTCCATACCCCAAAGGATTAGTCCATATTATTTAGGTGGTAGGTCTCTCATTATGTAAGAGGCCGTCTGGGTGGGTACCACCGCAATGTCTATTTCTACCGCCAAGCAGCAGTGTGCATGCACTGTTGTGTTTCGGTTTGAAGGACATTGTAGCCAGTACAACTACTGGACGTAATGAGACTTAACATCTTATGTCTCAGGATGACGAGCGCAGTGGAATGCCACACAGTACTTTGTAAGTCAAGGTGCTGGATGGTGTTGCTACTGTTTATGGGTGGTCGTATCGCTTACCATCAGGCGAACGGCATGCTCGGCTCGTCATACAATGCTATAAAAAAAAAACAAGGAATTTTACGAATTATCTCAAATGTCTCAACAATGTCACAAGGACAAATCTGGTCACCTTTGAATCCAGATAGTTGTTGATGCTCTCGGAACTGTCGCTGTTGCTGATGCTGTCGCTGTTGCAGAGCCCTCGAGGAGAGTCTTCGTCCACGGAACTCTTGCTAATGTCAGAATCGGACTCTATCCATAGCGGCGACCGGTATTTAAACTTGTGAGCGAACGCGTTTAGTCTCGCTTCGTTATTCATTTTTTGAAAAAAATATTATGAACTTTTGATTAATTTATTTCCAAAAACTTTTATTTTTATGTTAACATTTATAACGCTAATTTAATAGGAATTTATTAGCTACTAGTTTCAAGGCTATTATTTAATTTTACCACAGATTCCACTTTTTCATTTACGTTTATTCAAATCACTTTATAAAGATATAATTATTTTATCAGACTTAAAATGTATTTAAAAGTTAATAAATTATTTCATAAATTAATAACGCGATATTTGGTGAAAATCACCTGTTGTTCCCAGAGGTCGGAAGAAACTACTCGAGGATTAAAGATCACGGGCAGATACAATTGATCGTAGGCAAATAACGGTGTCCCCGTTTAAGGGGGTCAATATGGGTCCGCTGAATTTATAATACGGTTTATCACAGATCATTTAAATAGTTTGAGGTCTCATTAACGTTGGCAGGTCTTAAATTATATTTATTATGTAGATAAGACAGTGGAGCGTTTCGTGAATCATTTTTGGAGTTGCTACGAGAATAATGTTACGTTGAAATTGCCTTGTGCAAATTATAACTGCAAGTTCTTCTACATATAATTCACCTTTCTAAGCGTTCCTATCAATTGGCAGTCATAGGTAGCATAAAATCAGAGTAGAGCTTCATTAAGAATAAAAAATATAATTTATTAGGTACTCTATCAAATAAAAATGCATATATCTACCTATTGTGATAGGTATTGATGCAAATAAAAATAGTAAGGATCAAATTGAACGTCCCTGTCGCAGGATGTCGCTGGACAGTTAGCAGCTACGTCGTGACTCTCAGCCACTTGAATCTTTCAGTGTCATTGTCTACTGTGGCGACATCTGCACAGGTAGTGTTGTTATACGATCAATATTGAGCTCTATAGTATCACTCATAAGATTTAATTTTTATCGTATTATTAAGGTATTAGAATATATTATAACAAATTAAGTTGTTCCAATTGATGAGAATCTAATATTCATTTATTTTGTAACTAGCTTTTGCCCGCGGCTTCGCCCGCATTAAAGAGTTTTTCCTGTATAAAAGTCACTTTATATACAAACTAAATAACATGCTTTAAAAATATTGATCTATAATAAATGCACAATGTATTTAAGGTACTTAATTGGATAAGGATTGATGCTGTTTTGCTTAAAATCGCTTCATAAATAAGCCATTATTTCTCGTAAAAAGTAAAGGATAAAAAATGGTTATTGTGGGTTATCCCTAAGAGATTGACATATACTTTTTGGTAGACCTTTTTAAGGTGTACAATACTGTAGTACATTATTTTGATCTAACTCATAGGGTTTAGTTACAATGTTTTTTTTTATTGTTTTGAATGACGAGACGAGCATGCCGTTCGCCTGATGGTAAGCGATACGACCGCCCATAAACAGTAGCAACACCATCCAGCACCTTGAGTTACAAAGTACTGTGTGGCATTCCACTGCGCTCGTCATCCTGAGACATACGATGTTAAGTCTCATTATGTCCAGTAGTTATACTGGCTACAATGTCCTTCAAACCGAAACACAACAGTGCATGCACACTGCTGCTTGGCGGTAGAAATAGACATTGCAGTGGTACCCACCCAGACGGTTTGTAATGTACTGTTTGCAATGTAAGCGCAAAAAAATGTGTTTATTTACGATATCACATTAGAAACCTCTAAAATTGTCAGTGTTTCCCAAAAATATATTATTACGTTTTACGGAGAGCGTTTTAAAGGTACAAATGCAAACATAAGGCGTATTTCTAAAGATTTTTTTTGGTTAAGTAAATATTAGGCATACTTAACTACGATACTTTTAAGTATGCTACCATACATTATTCCATTTGGGAGTAGGTACCCTGTGAAGTTTTAATATAATAAGTTATGATAGTAAGACAAATAACGCAAAAGAACTGTAAGCACTTACACTAAAGTTGTCTTTCTTATCAGAATCCTCTGCTCCTGATTTACTAGAGAAAGATATTGGAGCTCGTTTCAAAGGCCTGTATTCCACTGGACTGTTACCATTAACAAATGCTTCTTTGCCATCTACGCCTATATCATCTTTACCATCTTCCTTCTTAGTGTCTTCTTTTTTATTATTTTCTTGTGCTATCATCACCTCGGGTGTAATAGGGCGTCCATTAACTTCGTCACTAGGACTTCCCACGGTAAATCTAACGCTTGAAGGTTCTCCTTCATCAATATATTTAAGGTCATTGTCACTCCTATTTGCTTCTAGAATGAGACGTTTGGTCTGTATCGGCATTTCCACATAATCGTGAGGGTATGATGGTATATTCACTCGAAGATCTGGCTTCTTTCTTACTCTCATGATTACGGTTAATGATCACATAAATTATATAAGACTTTTATCGTCCAAGGTTAGAAATTTTCCTCTTAAATCACTTCACTTTCGATATCTTGACGTTTCACGAGATTTTCACTAAATAAACTCATTAATTTCCTTGTATACTACAAGTAATTAATTACTTTTTGTTTTCAATAGTTTTAAATATCATTTCCAACTATAAAATCACATGCAATATTCAAAAATAGCACGCATCACAATAGAAATCCTTATGCAAAAAACACATTAGCTGGTAATCATTAAAAAAGCACTGAACTATATAACAATTCGTTCTTTTTTATCAAATTGTTCGCCAATCTTGCGATAAGGTACAGTAGACGAAGATAGCGAATCTAATCCACATATAATTTATGGTATTGTTTTTAAGATATATTGAAGAAAGATAGAACTTTCAAACTTTGCAACATTGGGTATGTATGGAGCTTCCAGACAATCTAAAAACTGTACTATTGTTTCGATCAAAACATCTTAA
This sequence comes from Sphinx pinastri, assembly GCA_947568825.1. NCBI lineage: Eukaryota > Metazoa > Arthropoda > Insecta > Lepidoptera > Sphingidae > Sphinx > Sphinx pinastri. The sequence continues at coordinate 16,591,874 of OX387629.1, forward strand.
AACAAAAAGACCAACTGTTTAAAATAGATAAGACTTATACATATGACGGAAATAAGATAAAATCCCACTTTATCAAAGATAAACATAACATCTTTTTTTCATGTGACTCCACTTATAAATGAATTGCTCGCAGCGCCACCCGCATGAAAAAGTTTTTCTGGCATAAAAATATATTCCCGGGATAAAAAGTAGCCCAGGAGTAATGTAGCTTCCTGTTAGTGAAAGAATTTTCAAAATCGGTTCAGTAGTTCCTGAGATTAGCGCGTTCAACCAAACAAACAAACGAACTCTTCAGGTTTATAATATTAGTATAGATATGACCATTTACTTGTGAATATACTTTTGTATTTTCTAATGTTAACGGATAAGGATTAATTATAGATTGGAAGGTCTTGGGTTCATTTTCCAGTTCAGGCCACGTTTTTTGTGGATTTATTTACATAATTTATTTTGAATTGAATTTAAATAATATCGCTCAAAGGCCCACTCGTTCAAGTCATGGCCCGCTCTCCTGGTGTATTTCATGTTCTTTGTTGTATAATGTTATGATTTGAATCTTCAGACGGTATAAGAATTTGTTAGACTTTTTTATTGCATGTGGCACACTGTCGCTTGAAGGCAGATATAGATAATTCGATGGTTACTACTTAGAATGCTTAGATAGATAGAAAAGTGTTTGTTAACTAAAGGGCACTATTAATAGATTAGTCTGGATGAGTTTATAATACTAATTAGAGCGAGGTTAATGTATTTTTTTATCGGAAAGTCGAAATGCACCGTCTTTGATATCCTTTATCGTGAATCTTAGATATTGCCAACATCATTAGTTTTATTAGGTCAAGGTCTCCCAAATGATAATAATTTTCTTATAATTACGTATAATAAAACAGTAGTTTGTTACTAAAATTTATCGAAGTCTAGAAGGCGCTGACGCCCGGCAAATGGTCAGCCGTAAAAACTAATCCGATACCTCTTTTGCAACATGTGTATATAGTTGCGCCGAGCCATTAGAATGGGATAAGGGTGGGTATAGGAAAAATTACTCTGAAAATTATTTTATCAATTAGACAGTGAGTTTCTTGCGGCAAGTTTCTTGAAGCGAGTTTAACCTGTCAACACGGGCAAGAATGGCCTCATAATTGGTTTCAGACAGGGCAAATTTTTACGTATTTTCAAGAAAAGTGCAAGGCGGCAAAATTGTTGAGTCTAATTAGGGTTTTAACAAATTCTAAGTAAGTATAATATGTATAATTGATTCGTTAATTTACTAAATATTCCAATTCTTTCAAGATACATTTAGACGAAACTTTTCAAAATGATCCCTTCACTTCTTAAATAATAAGAGTCACAATTTCCTTATCTTTAAAAAATCAACAGAAAAGAACTCACTTGATCCTGTGGATTATTGAAGTACTGTTGTTTCATCACCTCCATCTCCAAGTTCTGGAGCGTCGGCATCGAGATGCTGTTCCTCCGAAGACTATTCCTCCTTCTTTCAACATCCTTCTCATTACTAATCAGCTCACTGGACTCCTGAGCACCAAACGCCTTCGAAGTACTTGGAGTATCGCTTAAATCCGTCGACTGTGTGCTAGGACTAGCAGCTTTGGATCTATCTGGTTCTAGGGTTATATAAAGAGTTCCTTCAGGAGTATTTACTACTATAGTGTCATTATTGGGAGAGGAATGAACTTCTCCGAGATCTTTTGCGTGGACTTTTCCATCTCTTTCTGTCGCAGGGTCTGTATTCTCGTCTCTCGCTCTAGGCGGTCGCTCTGGTTTGTCTACCCTCACTACACCGAGTTCCACGGAGTCGTCTGCGAAGGGAATGTCGTTGAGTTTCTCCGTCGATGTGAGTCTTTTCACAGCATTCTTGTGTTGGTCGGTGTCGCTTTCCATATTTTATTTCATAGTAGACCGCCTGGAACAATAATTTCTGGAGTAAATATAATTTTTAAATTGAGGATTGACGTAACACGTATATTTCTAAAATAATTTTTAATTACTTTTATCAACCTTAATTTGTCTGATATTCTGTTAATATAATTAAATCAGATTTTTATCGCAATGTCCGAGTTAATAACCGAAATTGATTATTAAAAAGTAATAATTTTATTTCTATTGATTTTATCAATGTTACTCTTATTACTTAATTTATAGAGTAGCATTTACACAGACTCGATAAAATAGGCGCTAAACAAAATTCAATACCTTTCTGAAGTATTCTCTTACCAAGAAACATCACTGCTTCAAATTAATCCTTCTAAAACAGCAACTTACAATTTATTTGTAAATTAAATCACTCCATACAAACATTTATGTGTGTTAAATTAATTAAACGTATGTATGAACTAGGTGTTTATCATACAATGACGCCAAATTCGCGCGCACAATAACCAGAATCCCATACACGGCGGGTGAATCACTTCATACACATCCTTAGAGGGAAAATGAAGCTTAAGTAAACAAGTACGATTTGTATGCTAAATACTTTATAGTTTTACAAGCGACCCGCCCAGGCTTCGCACAGATAGCACTATTAATCCATAGTCAGATGCAGATGCTGATACAAAATCGTCAAAAATATGATTAAACTCGCCGTTTCGGTTCGATTAGGAAACATAGATAGATAGAGAACAGACAAGTACACATCCATTTGCAAAATATTGTAGCAACAATCAGGCGCCATACACATAAATACTTACTTTTATATACATACTAGCTTTTGCCCGCGGCTCCGCCCACGTGAATGAGTTTTCCCGGGATAAAAGTCCCACTTTATATTTTCCCGGGATAAGAAGTAGCCTATGTGTTAATCCAGGACATAATCTACCCGTGTGTCAAATTTCATCGAAATCCGTTAAGTAGTTTTTGCGTGAAAAGTTATTTACATACTAATATCGCTATCAAAAAATAGGGGATGATGGAAGAAGGTAAAAAAATTAAGATTGTATGTATTTTTTAATGCCACATCATAAAAAAAATCTGTCCAAAAAATAAAAAATACATTTTTGGGTGGGCCACCCTTATCACTTAGGGGGATGAAAAATAGATAACAACCTATTCTCAGACCTACCAAGTGTGAATATAAAATGTCATCAAAATCGCTTCAGCCGTTTCGGAGGAGTATGGTAACAAACACTGTGACACGATTGTTTTTTATATATAGATAGATATCCGGAGTATACGAACAGGTCTGATCATAGATGATTACCACCGCCTCTGAATTGATGACCAAGTAAATTGTGGATTGGCGAACTTTCAAGTGAATAATCATAATTGGGAATGGAAACATTAGATAGTAAGTCTCTCATACACGAGCATTCAGCTGGGTAGGTATAACTGCAATGGCTACATCTGCTGCCAAGCAATATTGGGTGTACAAGCACTGTTATGTTCCGGTTTGAAAGACATTGTAGGCAATGTAATTACTGATCATTTTCAGACTTAACATCTTATATCTCAGGGTAACGAGCGCAGTGGACTGCCACGCAGTTCTTTGTAATTTTAAGCGTTGGTGGTGTTGCTATTTTTTATGGGTAGTGGCGTCATTGACTGGGAATTAAACAAATTGACCAAAAATGGGTGCACTAGTTGCGCCTCTACCTATTGGAGATAAAAGGCGTGTGTAGAAAATATAACCTGAATTTTAAAGCAGAGTATCAACTCTCAGCCAACAGTAGGCAAGGCCGAGCACACACTACTGTTTGTCGAGATTATCGCAGGATTTAGTTTTCACCGCGAAGGCTTGCACATGACGTCATATCGCGGTCAATACTCGCAGAGATTTTTTGTTTAAATACTAATGGTATTTTTTACGGAGTGTTTTATATTTTCAGAATACATGGTTGTTTGTTTATGGAATATCGTGTAACCAGTATCCTGTATAGTATTATTACAAATGTGAACGTTTGTAGAGACCTTTGGATATTTGAAGAGGTTAACACAGAAACCCCTGAATGGATTTTGATGAGGGTCGAGGGGTATTATTATATTTAGATTCTGTCAATATTACCTAACTCGACCACCAGTTCGGAAAGCAGTTCCGAATAAATGACGCTATCGAAAAATATGGATAATAGTATAGTTAAATAAACAAAGTCAAGTGGCATTACTAGTCAAGTATTGCATCATAATATATTATTATGAATAAACTTATCGCAAAAATAAGTTTCCGTTAAAGGTTTTTATAAAAACACATGAAGATTTAACACTTTGCTGGGTGCGCTATAGGTGTCGTATGTATTTTTTTTATCAAAATTATCATTGTAATGGTTATTATTTTCTATTGTTTATATTAAACTACATAATCAGAAGAAGAACATTTGCCTAAAGCCTGATTTAAAATAAGATACTATAGGGAACGTGCACCTCCTAAATTTTACCTTCTGGTGGCGCAATCTGAATCTTTGAGCCTATCGATACTTTGGCATTGACGTAAAATATTCACATATAATACCACAAGAGCTTCAAAATTATCGGGTATTTTCCGATAGGTTCGTTGCAAACAAATGAAGGAGTCAAGTTTTTCAGGTTAAAAAATCACGAGCGCGCGCGAAGCGCGAGTGATTTTTCCTGAAAAACTTGACGACTTTATTTGTTTGCAGGGAACCTTGAGGGAAATGCCAGATAATTTTGAAGCTCGTGTGGTATTCGGGGGATTATTTTTCCGTCCCAAATGTCGGCCAATAGAATTGCACCATGAGATGAAATGAACAGTCAACAAATAAGAATTTCATAATATATAGTAACTACCAGAGAAAATATTCAAAAAATTATCAGTATAATACCATGTAGGTTGTACCACGTGACGTCGAATGGTGCAATTCTATTGGTCGATATTTGGGTCGGAAAAATAATCATATTAAAAGGATGAAAAATATAATTAATTTTGTTGATAATGAATTGATGTTATCTGGATGCTCCAAAACATAAAAATAAGACATCCAATGGTGTAAAATTATATTTACCTAAGTACTTACATTCCATGGTTATGAGAAAATCGTTAAAAATAATAAAGTCTATATAAAACTTCCATAACTACGAGTTCCAAAAGCATTTAGGAATGTCTCATTACGTAATTTATAAAAATAAAGAAGTTCTGAAGATAATCTTCAATACAAACAAATCTGTAATTAAGGGAACATAACCTCCTAATTTTGCTTCAATAACATCAAAATAACTAGCTCCCATCTATTTAAAAATCGCATATTCTAGACACTTTGGGTATCAATAATATTTGGCCGAAACCCGTATTTTATTATTTTTGTCATATTAAAAGAATAAATAAACAAATTATAGCTTTGAATTTTTTTTTATCCACATGTGGCTCTTGGTCGATTTGGTGCTGCCACCTATATTTCGTGCACGTTTCCTATACACCGTTAACTCAGTATATAGTGGTAGTCTTTCTTTTATTGTTACAATAAGATTCAAACCGATTCTCAGTATATACACGTAGTATACCATGCATAGTGTCGTAGTGTAAACGAGGCTCAATGTTAGGAGCAGGAGTGTATCTAAAACTAGCAACAACGTCTAAAAATTCGAATTGCTAAGCTCTTTAATTACAGCTCGCGTCATCCCCAGATATTTTCATAGTGGACAATAATGATATCTACTACAATTATCTTTATGGCAACAATATTCTTTAAACCTCTATAGTGCTTTTACAATTTTGTTAATCAGCAGCTAAACAAAGAGATGGACGTTACCAAGACCGAAGACTCTATAATTTAGAAACAAAATTTTGAAAAATCTCATTCACTAGGGTACAAATCCGATACCAATCCCTCTTAATGTGCCAATGAAATATTTTAAATACAATATTTTTACATTAAGTAATCACATGTTTTATAGAAGGGTTAACGATACCAAATATTTTTTTTGGCGGATATAATTTTTTATAGTTTTGTATTTACCCATCTAAAGAAATAGTTTTTATGAAGATTGAATCATCTTTGTTCAATGATTTTTTGCCGTTGAATTAATAGTCGCGGCTCTAGAAGTTAAAATTACTGCAAGACTGATATTCTGAGCCTATAATCTAAAGATTAAGTAGGTCATATGGTGTACAGACTATTTTTTAACCGACTTTCAAAAAAGAGGGAGGTTCTCAATTCGTGTGTTTGAATTTTTTTTTATGTATGTACACTGATTTCTTCGAAAATTGTGAGCCTATTTCCTTGATTCCTTCTTTATTTATATAAATTACGGAACAAGTTAGCCGCTCACCTGATGGTAACAGGGTAGTTGACTACTTTTTTTTTATAAATTTATCAAAAATGTATGCCATTCAAAATATAAAGGAAAAATAATTTTCAAAATAGGCTCAATAATAAATAAGTTTTAAAGCTTTGAAATTTGATAGAAAGGGTACTTGTCAAATAACAGTAATATCAAACTGTGACGTCACCGAATGTCAACGGCCATTAGCTGCGTTTATGCGAAAGAGAAAGCGCAATATCCCCACCACGCCGCCACTTGTGCTCAAGACAATATGAATACCTGCTTTATTTTTCAACCAATTTTGATGCTGATTCCACAGAAGAATTTCTTTTTCGTATTATTTTCTGTTACATATAAAATAATTTACAAAATAGAACATAAGAAACTACCATATTGTTGTGATTGTGCCCATGAACGGTGTTAACAGAATATGGAATTTGAATTACAATATGACATGATACCAAGTAATTATACTAGCTACAATGTCTTTCGATCCGAATTACAATACTGCTAATACAATATCGCTTGGCGGCAGGAACAGACTTTGCGGTGGTACACTAGTTAATGTCTCAGGATAAGTGTATTTATTTTGTAATGCGAAATTCTAAAGATGCTACTATGTAGTGGTGACGTTTACAATAAGATTAACTTCATTTTGTCTTATTTTAGTTAATTAAGACGATGATTATAATACAATGAGATATATTTTTTTAATTGTACTTACCTCAGTGTGAACACCAGTCTACTTATAAGCCTAGCAAAGATTAAGACAATCTATTTAACGAGGCACTACCATATCATAAAGTAAACGAAGAGCGTCACCATCGCCGCTACCAACACACCGTACAACAAATAGTCGAGATACGATATAAACCACGATACTAATAACTTACAGTTCTTAGAACATTTCTCTAAGGACATCTTTAAATTCGTAAAGAAAAGTCTTTTAGAGAATAAAGAACTTAATAAACTCGTCAAAATGTTTTTTCGAAACGGTTCGAAAGATTTCTGTTATATTTTTTTAAAATTAAAAAATAAAAACGAAAAATAAAATTGAAGTTGTTATTCGAAATACAAAAGCAATTTTCATCACTTGTTATTAATTTTAATTATAATCGACATAAATTAGTACATTCGATTTTCGAACTCGCCTAAATGAAACGAAATATGATTTGAAATTAGAACACATCTAGAAAAATACAAATATTCTTTGCGGTTTTTTTCGCAAAATTATTAACCGTCCAATTTCCATCAAAAGACCAAAATAAAATTCAGTTGGCACTTGTTTTATTCTTGATTAACAAAGCACGAACTGCTCTAAAGAGTCTAATGATTCTGCAAGACGATAGAACACTAATCGAACCGATAATTGACATTCATCAGCTCGTGACTACGGCGTGAGACGACACCTCTATGGAATTTCGGACGTTACAGGGAGGTATTTGGGCCTTTATCAAGTTATACCTAATATTATATTATAGGGTAGGATATAAGTATTGCCGGATCGATTAGGATTAGCGGTTAGTTAGGGAATGAACGTGCTTTAGTCATAAATAAATAACAAGCGATAAGACATATTAGCTATGATATCCATTATATTATTATTACTCTTATGACAGAGAAATTATTATTTAATGCCTAGGTATTCTTAGTTAGATGACAAGCTTTGATATATTATACAATTTAGAAATTAACTAATAACGTTTGTTGAAAGGACCCACTCCCCCCACTACACTTATAGAGTCCGCCCCTGTGCAAACTTGATTAACACAAGTGAAGCGTTCAAGTTAAACTGTAATTATCTAAAAATAAAAGTTAACGTGCCTTCAAATTGTGTCGTTTTTTAATTATTTGTTCAGCAATTATTTTGGCGATACAAACTCTACATTCCTAATTACGCGGTGCTTACCCGCATTACCTAAACCTCTACTATAAAAAGTAAGCGGACTATCTCAAGTTTAAAAATGATTTCTACTGTATGTACTTACTTATGTACAATTTTTCAAATAAAGGTACTCATCCAAAAACATAGTATTTTTGTGTTACTAAAACATATTATCTTTTCCCTACCACCAACAATTATGTAATTAAAAGTTACATACGTTAAAATCAGATAAAATCATTCATGTTAGTAAATTACAAGTGATTTCCATAATGCCGTATGATAACGACTCGTCATTAGGGAGCCGGCATGGACTAAACAATAGCAATTGTTACATAGATTCAATTTGCATATATTATTCTCCATTTGTAACCATTATGACTTGATGTAAAGTATTTTTATGGTAGCAAACCAGCAAATAATCTGGTGACAAGTTATCGCTATAGCCTACGAACACATGCAATATCAGGGGCTGTAAAGTTACGTATGAAAATGACACACTCACTCATGCCTTTTATCCCCGAAGGGGTAGTCTCTATCTGCACCCACTTTTTAACGTGCGTATTCCGTCCCATGATGTGATAGAGGGCGAGCCTATCGTCATGTTGGGCACAACTTCCATATTCCGGGCTGATAATGAATAGAAAAATCTAATATCACTTTTCCCGACTCGAGGATTGTACCCGAGATCTCAGCAATACAGTCGTACCGTAATACTAATACGCCACCGAGGCAACGATAGACTTATCGATAGGATATGTTATTCCCATATATTTTTCTGTTTTTTATTATCGTCAACGAAGGTTGAAAGGCATCTTCATCATAAATAATAGAATTCCTGACTATGTAACTAAAGAAAAAACCTGCATGGAATTATATAAGTCCTCAATCCTAATATAATAATGTTTTTTTTATTTTAAATATGGAATATCGATGAAATAAACTAGAGATGAGCAAACAATATACGTTGTAGATAATGCCTGCTGGATAATGCCATTCAAGATGACGCGCTCTACAAATTTTCCGAATCACTTACAGCCCAAGTTTTAGCTTGTGTTTTAATTATTTAAATACACACTAAATATCTATAAGTGCATGCATTTACTACAATGAATAATCAAATTTATCTTAAACTGCAAAATCCCCACTGAAAAATTGGTAGCGCGCGTCATCGTGAATGAAATTATGTATACAACTGTACAGTTTTACAATTAAAATATTCTCCTATAAATCACTCTCACGTTTGAGCAGTTTCATCTCTTAATTAATGGCCTATCCCATAAACTACCTTAAACCTTCGGTTTCAAAGCGAAAATGGACCAATTGGAATAAAGTTTGTTTGGCATACTTACAGAAAAGTATTTTTTATTGGTTTGTTCTTACATAATAGTAATACGCGTAATATAAATACCGCTTCAATACGCGGTTGCGATAGTTTATGGAAATCGACCATAAGTCTCCATACCATACTATACCATACCAGCCTTGTATTATATACTGCCCACTGCTGAACACGGGCCTCCTCTACAACTGAAAGGTTTTTGGCCTTAGTCCACCACGCTGGCCTAGTGTGGGTTGGCAGACTTCACATACCTTTGAAATTCTTTTAGAGAACTTTTCAGGTATGCAGGTTTCCTCACGATGTTTTTCATTCACCGTTAAAGCGAGCGTTAATCACAAAGAATACACACATAACTTTGTAGAAAAGTCAGAGGTGCGTACCCTTGGGTTTTGAACCTGCGGACATTCGTCTCGGTAGTCCGTTCCACTCCCAACTAGGCTATCGCCGCTTAGACCAAGAGTTTCATCAAAATACTATTATAGGAAGGTCCGACAATATTTCTAATGCACTTGAGAGCGCTTTGGTATTCCCAATGCAGTACATTTCGCCTTGCGTTTACGTGGATGGTTTGCAAAATAACAATATACTTAGTAGGCGCCTTGGGAAGCATTATGATAATATGACATGAATTCATTCACAACTGTTGAATTAAATTATACTTTATTATTTGCTGATTTATTTATTACGTACTCATGGCGCGCCGGTATAATGCTAAGTTTAAGTTAGCAAGTTCTTGCAACAAAATATTGCGTAAGAACTTCCAGATGCGCTTACATTAGCTAGAATATCACAATAGGTCTAAACACAAGCGACTTGCCGCAATTTCTGCAAGTATCACAATTTGCAAAAGGCAGCTAGACTTTATTATTATTGACACGGTAAAAATTGCATGCGGGAGTCTTACTGCACTTAAAAGTCTTAGGGCCAGTTTTACTGATTCCTGAATAGGCTGTCAGGAACTTTATCAGCGTGTGGTGACTCCCTTACTGTGTAGCTTTCCCTAGAAAAAAGGTTTCCTTAAGTAAATCCAGATTTTTTTGTGCCAAATTATTAAATATTATTCAATTAATGTTATTGGAAGCGGACGACAGCCTAGCTGGGAATGGAACGGTCTGCCGAGGCAATGTCCGGCGGTTCAAAACCCAAGGTACACACCTCTGACTTTTCGAAGTTACGTGTGTATTGTATATTAACAATTATCGTTCGCTTTAACGGTGAAGGAAAACATCGTGAGGAAACCTACATACCTGAGAATTCTCCATAAGAATCTCGAGGGTATGTGAAGTCTTTTTTTTTTTTTTTTTTTTTTTTTTTTTTTTTTTTTTTTTTTTTTAAACGTCCACCACGCTGGCCTAGTGCTGCCAACCCGCACTAGGCCAGCGTGGTGGACTAAGGCCTAACCCCTCTCAGTAGAGGAGGCCCGTGCTCAGCAGTGGGCAGTATATAATACAGGGCTGATTGCATTGCATTGCATTGCATATTGGAAATATGCTTAGCGTATCTTGCGTCATATTGAAGAAAAGAAAAGCTCAATTCCTTGCATCTGCCAATTACACTGTAAGCTAATTGAAATTGGTTTAATTACAATTATATATTTACATATAAAGTTCTATATCTTGAATGTAGATTAGTTTGCTCGTGCTGTAATGCTGCTGAACTTGTATAGGTACTCGATAATATTAAGAGTGCTTACTGTTTATTCTATGTAAATAGTACTTTCAATAGATGCACGCGATTTGTAAAACAAAGATCCTCATTGTGCTGTCGAGGTCTGCATTAACATGCATCGCCACGTACGATCTCATCTCATTAACTCTCAGTAATGTTTCATTTGAAATAATATAATAGATATGTATGTATCTAAAACCTATTCCACATCACAATGCACGGCACTCATCCTGAGACCTTAGATGTTAAGTTTTATATTATCTAATTTTAATTAGACTGGCTACAATCTTCAAACAGAAACGAAGCTTGTACGATGTCTCTTGACTACCAAACCCGGGGCGGGCGAATGAAAAATCACATGAAAAATACCCACTACTAAGTGATTTCTCTTAGCAATATTAGTATTGTATTAGTACAATAATACCTATATAGTTATCCGCACGTACGTACTGATCAATAACTAACTACAATACTGTCTAAGTAAAAAGTGTTTCATTACTACCGCGCCAGAACAAAAAATTAACTATACTTTGTCTTCATAATCCATTGAGTGTTTTTGCGCAAATAATTCAAACAAAAACGAATAATTGGGTTCAGTAACCTTATAACATTTCCTTAATTTTTTGTAAATTTAATGAATTATTTACTCAATGTCTAATGTGCTAACGATGATCATCCCACTACGAGTGATTACGAATTTTCCTCAAATTGTAGACATAAAAAGTATAATTTGCGAATTAGGCGCGGATCACTATATAATCCTGTACTTGTATTTCGCGTAAATTCTGCTGACACCTATGTTGTGTGCTCAGAAAGTCACTTTCGTGATGGTGCGTATTAAAACTACTCGCAGAGAGTAGCAATACTCCTAACTAGTACAGGAATTGGAGTTACAAAGCTTTTCAAATGCTAAAACTAACCTTTTTTATCACAAGGAGCTTCTACCTATCAACATCGGAAACGTTTTAAATCAATTTGCGTTTCAATTCCCTTGATTTTTAATCGCACTTGTATTTAATTTAGACAAAATTGAAGTTTATTATGAAAAATAAAACTTACAAGTTACTGGTGGTAGGTCTCTCATTATGTAAAAGGCCGTCTGGGTGGGTACCACCGCAATGTCTATTTCTACAGCCAAGCAACAGTGTGCATGCACTGTTGTGTTTCGGTTTGAAGGACATTGTAGCCAGTATAACTACTGGACATAATGAGACTTAACATCTTATGTCTCAGGATGACGAGCGCAGTGGAATGCCACACAGTACTTTGTAAGTCAAGGTGCTGGATGGTGTTGCTACTGTTTATGGGTGGTCGTATCGCTTACCATCAGGCGAACGGCATGCTCGTCTCGTCATTCAACGCTATAACAAAAAAAAAAAAAAAACAATCATTTTGTTCATATTTTACATAATTTTGAATGGAATATAGTGTACTTTCGATTGTTCAGTTTGCAAAAATTTTATAATACTATTGTATAAAATATTTGTTCGCGCCAGGGTTCGGCTTGTTTGGACTTAGATTTGCCACAATGACGTCAATTACGATAACAACTCAAATATCCATGTTTGGAAACAATTATAATGTAAGTCGGAAGACGTTTAACAGCATCTTACATGTTATAGAGTTGGATACTTGTGCATATGTAGAGTTTAAGCTACGAAAAATATTTTAAATAGTGATTTCTCTCATATTGTAGTGTCTATATTAAATAATTCAGACAAAGGATTGATCAGTGTAGTCACTGATTAAAATATTTGTTGTCGAGTCTATTATAGGGAAGTTACTTTAAATCATGACGAATAATTTAATAAAAATATACACTGGAGACCTCATTTTGTGCTTTTCAGTTACCGTTATTCCGTAGTCGGATTTTAAATTTTTTACTTTTGTTAGAACAACTGCATATTATTTTCCGATTTACGTACCTATTGTAACTTGAAAGAAATAATGAAAGGAAACATTCAGTCACACTCTAAAGATTCGCGCCAAAATCCAACAAGAGTAGTAGTCCTTATGTACCAACTACCAACGGTGTTGAACCGTCGAGTAGACATATAAATTTAATACACACACTCTCACACTCATGACTCACGCCCTTTATCACCGAAGGGATAGGTGCATCTAGTGCACCCACTTTTCACCGTGCGTATCCGTACTATGATGTGATTGGGCGCGAGCCTATCGCCATATCGGGCACAAATTCCAGACTCCGGGATAATACTGAGTGGAAAAACTCTATCACTTTATCCGACTCAAGTATCGAACCCGAGTTCTCAACACTGCAGTAATACAACTACGCCACCGAGGCAGTATGAATTTAGTTGTTATTAGATTTTAAAATGGATTTCAAGTACCAAGTTTAAAGGGTATACGTTTCTCTTGAAATTATGTTATTTATTTAAGATTAACATTATTACAAACTCAAAAGTAAATCCTACAAACACAATGTGTCAATCACCGTTCGAAAGTAATACACACTTTAAAAAAACTTTTTTACCATGCCTTGATTTTTACAGGTATTAATTTAGGTAACTATCAAAATTATATTTTTTTTATTCAAAATCACTAAACGAACACGTATTTTCCCCTCAAAACATTCATCATAAACATAAATTATGTTTTTAATGAATTAAATAAACACGAAACAAAATTACCTTTAACACACAATACACAATTCACAACACAACGTTCTGTCCGCCGCGACTCCGCGCTGTTTACCCGGCTACTTGGAAACTAACGCACAGGTGGGACTAACACATACGCTTATTAGCGCATAAGATTTGAGGCTCATTCAATGCGGGTCATGGTAGGAGGTAGGTAGAGAGGTAATTAAAAATATTGATGCTCTGATAGATATTTCCATGAGCCGTATGGGCCATAAATCACCAGCGAATGGTTTATTCAAATGGAATATCGCTCGTTCTTGAGTTTAATTTGGACTAACTTTAACTTTTATAATGGTCTGAATCCCGGTGACGAAGATTTTTTAGAGTCAATTAATTGAGGAACAGCAGCGAGTTTTAACTATTGCAAAATACTTTATGATTCATAATATGGTCCTATTTTTTATCCAAGAATTCCTTGTTTTATAACGTAGAGTCAAGGTAGAGTTTTTCAGCAGTGTCCAAGAATAACTCTAATATGAATGGTGGCCGTGAATTTTGAAGCTAGGAAAGGAAGATCAAAAAAGAGAAAAGGAATGAGGTCTCCGGGAATTGTATTTTATAAGTAGGTAAAAAATAGGTCCTAAAGCAAACCAACTAATTGCATCAAAAAATATTGAACTTTTCACGCAAATATTTTTAATATTTAGTTACTATTGAAATTGTTATCGATGTTACAAAATCATTGTCCTTGTGATCGAGACGGTATTATCTTATCTACAAGTCTTCTGATATCTGAAGATTGAAAAGGATGAAAGTACTAGTAAAACAGATACGAAATAAGATTACGCTGTGCGATCAGTTAATTACCTCCTTGATCTATTTGGACTGTAGACTGGAGGCCCTAGGGGAAGCAATCATGCTTGTTTTTATATTACGATCAGTCCGATGTTAGATAATCGTAAGACTAAGCCAAATAAGTTTTGTAACGAGCTCGAAAAAGTATGTTGAGCACAGTGCACATACATATTTAAATGGGATATAGACGAGCGGAAGACAGTTTGAAGATAAATAACTTCTCTTATGGACTAAATAAAACTTTTTTTTACTTTCAATGTCCGCGATATTAACCATTAATTTATGAATTAGCAGACAGATATAACTACATAGAAGGTAGAAAGGATATCCCGGAGAACAAACTTTATAGAGCAGTTCCATAGTTACTCAGTTTATTGTGTGGGTAAGGAATTTTATAACAATTACTCAATTGTAGCAATTTGTAATGATATAGGTACTTAGCATCACCTGAGCGATATATTCCACGCATTTCAATTACGGTGTGTAGGCTGGACAATATGGTTGAACAGGTTTGAAGTCATTTTTGTTGGACTTTTTGACGTAGGATATGAATTATTTAATCTCCCTGTGTCAAGCACAATAGGTATATGTATAATTCCTCGACCATAATCATTATATTTTGAGTAGTCGAACCATCCACTGTGTTTATTTTAATAAAAGGGTCGCAATCTATAGTTTCTTATACACTACTCTGCCTAGGTAGGCACCGGGTTAGTATTAAGCTATCAACATGTTTTTCTATTTAGCTTAACAATATGCGTCTGTCCGTGTCAACTCGAGACTTTAGACATCGTGTATAAGTACTACTAAAAAAGCACCTTATATCTAAAAATACAACGAAAGTTATATTAAAAAACTCAATTTATGATTTACTTTCCTCGAATTTATTGTAAACTGTGTTTTGGAGGTTTGAGATTTTTATTACCTGTGACAAGTAATGGACGTTTGTTGCTTCTTTATAACGTTTTTCTGTTAATTTGTGAACAGTAGTGTTGGTTACATGTTTATTAGTGAAATACATTTGTAATTTTATTATTTGGTTTTTAATGTGTAACTGTTTTCTGTTCCTCTTGAATAAATAAAAAAAATAAAAAAATAATAACCAGTAAACAAAACACCCCAAGTATTTGCCACAGTTTCCCCCTATTCCAGGTAGGTAAAGGTTACCGCTGCAGACAGCCCAGTGTCCTAAATAGTTCCTTTAGTAACCAGAGTCGTTAATGACCGTCTGGGAGGAAGCGTTAATGTGACGTGCCGGGACGCGACAAATTGCTTTATTGCGCAGACTTGGGTTACTGAATGCTTTGTTACTGTTCCCACAGGTGGGCAGATTAATGAAGAGTCGACGATAACAACAGACAATGATGGCGACTGTCGAATTTTATATGTATCGTTGATCAACAATATGTTTGGACTACGTCGTCGAACCCTAGACCGAAATGTTCACAGTGAAAGTACGCTACTAAACTGACCTGTGAGGCGATCCCATTACAACCAGGAACGTGGTAGTTACCTATTTAGTACGATTTGTTTTTGATTGGCAAGCAATCTGAAGAGTTTGTTGTTTGGTTGAACGCGCTAATCTCAGTAAATACTAAACCGATTTAGAAATAAAAGGCTACATTACTCCCAAGTGCTATGGGGTACTTCTTATCCCGGGAAAATATTTTTATACCGGAAAAACTTTTTCACGCGGGCGGAGCCGCGAGCACCTAGTCAGTAATATTACCTACCGACAGCCCCACTAAACTCCACCTTCCCAGCTCCCATTCCTACTTTTTGAAGTTAGGCAAAACCTCTGTTAGCAATCAGTTTCCATCAGGTACCTACCTCCTAAAGTCTAGCACATAATTAATAGCGTTTGTTCTTCCAATAGCCCGATCACGAGTCGAGTTAACGACGTGATTAGCGCTCCGCTCATGTGAAATAATTTCGTGCCAAGTGAGGGCGCTAAACTGCGGCGCACGAGCACTGACGCTAACCAATACTGCCATGGACTTGAGGACACGACGTCTTGAATAAATCAGTATTTCAGCTCAGTTTGATTTGTCATTGGTGAAAGAGGGAAAGAGTGTACCAATTGCGAACTTTAGGGTCTACATTTTCACTAATTTTCATGATTTACTAGGTGATAGCTAGGGAGCTATAGATTTTCTCTAGGGGGACATAGAAACCCCGCAGCCGTCCATAATGCGCCGATGATGGCCACTGTGGAGTTTAAGTTGGTATGCCGTGCGTAAGGTGTATATAATGATAGGGACTCGGCTCGAAGGTCACCCGATGTTTTCCATCATTCTAAGCGACTCTACGTCGGGTGGTAAGGCAAGGTGAACCCAAAATAACCATTAATTCGCCCCCCAAGAAGGCTGGGCGGTAGTACCAAGACACTTTCTCCGCGAAACCAAAAAAAATGTTATCTCATCTGACTACAGCAGTGAGATTCGAGATGCAATTGGCAATGAGGTACAAAATAAAACAATCGTACATGATTACAATTTATTTACTCAAGCAAAATCTATACATAGTGTTTATATCACACAAACGACTGTGACCATTCATTAATCATTTATTTAATAGAGATGTAGGCATTACATGGCGGCGCTAAAAAAGATTTTCTTAAAAAAATATTTTACGAAAAATTGTACTGTTTCTAAAAAAGGATAAAGTAAAATATAATAATATGTGAAACCAACGCAATAATGTTACTTGGATTAATAATGTCATAACCAGGTTTTTTTTTGTTCAAATATACTTAATGCTTTTAGATAAAAAAAAACTGACATCAACATAAAAGAATACAACTGCTCTATAATAT
The DNA here is from genome assembly GCA_947568825.1 of Sphinx pinastri. NCBI lineage: Eukaryota > Metazoa > Arthropoda > Insecta > Lepidoptera > Sphingidae > Sphinx > Sphinx pinastri. Next base: position 16,609,270 of record OX387629.1, read on the forward strand.
AGCTCCCAAGATAGTATTTTACACGGTGCACGAATTAAAATAAATAGTTTATTGTTCATATTAAAACCCCTTTCAATAAAAATGGGTAGCATGACGTAATATTACGTCATAGATGAAATTTACTTGAAAAAAATAACTTTGAATAATCTACATTTCATCTATGTTTAAAACCCAACGCCGCCATAAAACCTTTATTAAGTGAAAGTGACAACTACCCTACAATAGACTGGAATGTTATAATTACAATTTCGAGTATAAATTACATTTTAATGAAATCTGAAACACGCCGTGACCTACACAGATACTACATCCTTTAATACTCCGAGTACAATATACATTCGCGTGCCAACATACATTTTCAACTAAGCTTAAGGTTAGCAAAGTATATCAAACCTGCCAAAATGTCTCGCAAAAAACCGTGCAATGGCACCCTTCCAAAAAAAAAAACAATAACATTTAAGTAATCTTAACAACGATAGAATATTACTAGAAATAAAATATATGAACTCGTATTTAACTATGAGCTACCTGTTTTTTTCTTGCAACTATTGCACCGTATGTTCATATAAAAAGTTCAATATCTATTTAGGGACCAACCTTGTTTTGATACGAATTAATGTACATAATTATGTATTCCTTTGATTGCAAGTAAATTTAACAATAAAGGCTTAGTTATAAATAAGTACATGTCATGTGAAGCAAGACAAATTAATATCTAACGTTAAATCTGAGACAACTGTGCTGTCTTGTAAAAACAATGATGGAATTCGTAATTCGAGTGCAGCATCGTAATTTTTTAAAAAATCTGCTGTTTTCGACGTATATTTTCGTCATAATTTTTGTACATAGAATAACTTGTCATTCACAGGCACACATACATAATTCATATAAAGTAAACAACTACAACATTTATTTTAACATTGACGAAAATATACGTCTTAGGTAACCGAACATAATTTTTACAAGACAACCTTTATATATATTTTATACACAAAACTATGTTATAACATAAAGTTTATATAAACAAGCAAAGTTTTAAAGCGAATATATCGCTTACAATATCCAAAACCGCCGTAAAGTGCCAGATTATAATTCAAAAAATATAACGTGATATATCTATACATAAGCACTAACTTTCTTAACATTCATTATTTTTTTTCGGTAATGTAAAAAAAAATCGTATATGCTGGTTCGCTGGGAATATTACAGATGGTGTCAAAACGCATGCATTTAATAAGGGTAGTTCGATCGTGATAAAAATTATCGTAGGTTTTACACTTCTGACCAACGAGATTAGCGTTGTTACAAAGGCGGACGACTATAAGTCCAAATTGGCATGTTTTCTTGCCAGTAATGATAGCAACACTTTAAATGAGACATTTATTTTAAAAATATCAAATACGCATTACATTAATAATTATTATTACTGCACGTTTTGTCCCGCATCTTTGCGTTAATTTTAGTGCCAGTCATATTTATCTCACGCGTCAAATGACTCAGGAATTATATATTTAACGTACAGCTTTCTTAGCATTCATCAAACTTTTACAAAAAATCACATGCAGTATTATTTTCAATAATCCATTGTTTTAAAAATTGTTCATTCATGAAAAAAATGTAAAAAATCACATTTTTATTTACCTGCCATTAACATAATCGAAGTCGAGATTGAAACGTAATTTTTGAAACTAAGGCATGGTCCTAGTCCACATCCTTAGCCCCATAGAATAAAATTATCATATTTTCTTTGTAACACCCCATCTTATGTGTAGAAATAATAGTTAACCACGTGTTATGGCACCGAATTATTAATACTGGATTTTAGATGATATCCCCCTTACTCAAAAACACAAAAAATAATTGTCTCTTTCTTTCTCACTAAATTGGTTAAAAGCAAAAGAGTAACATTAATTTAAATGTTTTTAACAGGGATTAATTTCTGTTTATACCAAAATTTATTCAGTTACTTTTGCTAAAAAGTAAAAATTTAAATATATAATTTTAATAACTCAATAATTACGCTATAGCAGCCAAAAGAACAAATGAAAGAATGACATAGAAGAAAATTACTGTTACGATATTCATTTTTTTTTTGCATTTACACTTGCATTTTTATGGCGTCAAAAAACACCATATTTGTCATTAAAATGGCTTAACTGAAATTGTTATTAAAAATTGCAAAGAAATAAAAATACATAAAAATAACCGACTCGCCAGAATCGCCGACATAGAAGTGAAAATGATGACTAAAGACTTGCCATTTGCATATATAAGGTAAAACACTTAAATGCGAATAAAGCAATAATTGATCATTTATAATCTGTCTATTATTATATCATAGTGTGTAAAATTTCATCACCTTTAACATTTTAATATAAATAAAGAAAGGGTAACACTCAATAGCGCTATGATACCATTTCTTGAAGAATCGTGACCCAATATTCAAATTCATTCCGTTTTGGGAAAGAAAGGTTTGGTCTACATAAAAGATTATCGAACAGCAGTAGGCTTTTGCCTTTCCGGATACTTAGAAAAAAATGACAGCAACATGCATTTTTTTTTATTATCGTCGGGCTAAAAAGTAAAAAGAAACATAGTAGATTTTAACTCAATTTTGGGACAAAGGTGATTAAATATACACATAATTAAACAGGCAATACAGGGCATGGCAAATCCACAAGCATTTACAACAGCGTCAACGAAATACGAGCACTAAGTTCATTGAAATAAGATTGAAAATCGATTTAGCGTAGATCTACGCCGTCCTATGAACTGTACAGTCGGTGATCCGTCTTTATACGGTGAAACGGAATAACATATCCTTACCTTGCTACATTACAATACTGCATTCATTATCACTCCGCTGACCTATAATGGCTTGTTCGATTGTACGTATGTTTATTTGTGGTTATTATATGTGAAATTACTCTACCAATCGTTCTCCATCATTAGATAAGGAGTTTCAATCAATTATTAGCATTCAATAAAACACAGATTTTTAGTATTGCAACATTACGGCTACACCAAAAAAATGTAACATTATCTTAGGTAACATAGATTACGTCAATATTGCTATGTTCGATTGTCTATATACGTTATGTACCTTATAACATACTAGAAATATGTGGCCAGTATATATCTTTTTTAATTTCAATGTAATTTCACATACAATAACCACAGTGTCGGAACATTTCACCAGGCACTACAATCCCAAATCTAAAACTATTTATCATGTAAGTACAATATAATATAGAAATATAACAATGGATATGTATAGAGCTTACAATTAGAGGCTGTTTAGAGGCCGAAACGAATCATTGGCCTATCACCAATCCATTAACCAACCCACGATTTAAAATGCAACAAATAATTATATGTTGATTATTTTATGAAATTTTGTTGTAGTTAAGTTTAAATTCCATACAAAATACTTGCAAGTCAGCCGAATTAAAATCCTAGGAGTGAATCTGAGAGATATTAATCATCATCAAACGACAAAGAGACACTGCACCAATACAAATATAATTTAATCCACTACCGCCTTACAAATAAACGTTGTATACATTTGGGATAGTTATTCAGTGTTTTGTCTTGCTTTGTTGAGTGACATTTATCGTCAGAGGAAGTGAGACAAAACATTGTATATATAGTTATATACAGCGATTATAATTAAGGCCCTAGAGATAAAATTGGCCGACGGTTGCAAGAATTAAGTATGCCAGCCCAATTTAAAATAGTAAAAATGTATTTTTTTTCAAAGCTGACAATCATCATACTTTTTATGTATGAAAAAATACGGTTGCGAAAACAATGAAAGATACTAATGATTACTTACGTTTCAAGTTATTTATTTAGTTTAATTTTTATTTATTAAGATATTTAAATTTGCGTCTACAACTGTGACAATATGCAACATATCTTTAAATAATTCGATATAAAAATCTTTTTAATAATTTAATTTATATTATCAGCTTTGTTACCAAAACAAGTGGTTAGAATTAGAAACACATTTTAGTAAAAAAAGAGATAAAAATATTTTTTGGAAAAATCAAATTATCATTAAAGACAAATTTTTTAATGCCTTACCCGTGACATACAAAATTTGCAAATAAAAATAAATACACATATTGCCACCTACATTAGTTATTTAATATGAAAGTTACGAATGAATTATTATATTACTCTAACAAGTTCTACTGATTTGCCAAAATTCTACATTTCTAATTTAGTACTCGGAAAATATTCTGTTTAGCAAATATTGTAATAAAAAATGTTATTATTAATGTATTAATAGTATCTAATATACTTGTCAACATTTTTCATGTTGTAAAAAAGTAAAAAAAAATATAATCCCATCTTCTAGCCTCTTTCCCTAGATTTGTAAGCTTATTTTGAGACCGAAAAATCACACGAGCTTATTCTGTAACAATTATGAACTATTCTGCCCTCAAATGTACGTGACGTAATATTACGTCATCGTATAAGCGATGACGAAATTATTCGTCACGTTGAGATTTCATAATCTGGTTTGACGTCTTACGTCTGGGTGGTGAAAGTACAGTCGAAATCAAAACATCTTATAATGCACGATAAAATAAAAACACCAAAAATGTCCCACTGATCATTTATCTTACTATTTCCTAGTTATTGTAGCCAAAAAAGCTTTAAATGTCCATTCAAATCACAAATAACTTTATAAATGTTATCGATTTGACCGATTTGAATTAAAACAATCGATTTCGACCGCACAAATCTTTAGTCTATCGATAAATCGGATCAGCACGTTACTATAAGTACACAAAACACGGAAGGTTTTATCGATAAGAGAGCCCTACTGCGTTACTTTAAACATTGCTTAGACAATAGTATATAACGACGCTGACTGACGATGACTTAGGACCAAACTTTATTGAAACTGGTGTAATTCTTTTCATAATTTATTTGAAAAATGCATAGAGTAGGTATAATGAACATATTTTATATTCAAAATTAATCAGGAAATATTTAATTAACTTAAAGAAATACAAAAAAATAAATAAACTAAGAACATCGTAAAAAAAATAAAAAAAAATAATATCACTTCATAAATAGCAAAGATTTAAATTTAATAAATCAGAACCAAAATCACAAAAGGTTCAATAACAATTTTGTCCGACAATGGTCCATATTAGGTCTAATTGCGACGCCCAATTTCAAACACGCAATCAGCGTCCACACATCACCGTATTTTACTCTTAAAATATCACAGAACGTCGTCATAATTTAAAACATCTTCGTATAATTCGACACAAAAAACAACATACAGACTATAAACATCAGAATAAAACTTCTTAAAATACGACAACGTTCTGAAATTAAATTAAAAACTATATCAGATGCAAAGTGATTATAAATAATAAATGTTTTATATAATAATTACGATAAGAGTAACAGTTCACAAACGCGGACATTTTTTTATGAAAAGAATTAATTTGGCGATACCGGCACGTTTGATTTCTTGTTTTGTCTTTCGGCTCCGGATATAAGCCTTACGAGTCATTACTAAACTGCCAGTTTCAAAAATAGAATAGTTTATTTTATTGCGCACTGTCAGTTTTGTTTTTTTTTGTATACGAGGCTGTATGTGCTTGAACCCTTTGCCTTCCCAAATAATAGGAAAATTAAAAAAAAAAAAGTTTTTTTTCTGTTTTCTTTTTCGATTATTTTTTAATGATACTGTTTGGTGTTTTATGTTTCTGTGGTCTGTTGTTATTGCTTCTTTGTGTGAAATGTCCGTCGTTTTGTAAAATGGCGTTATGCCGCGTGTTCGCTTACTGTCTATAGCTGTTGGTCGACGAAGCCTCGATTATTCGCCGGTGTCCGCCCAGTTTGCTTCCTCGGCTATTCTGTCCATACAGTTGCACAGAAATTGGTACTGAAATAGGAATACGTTCGTTAATATTAACACGTTGACGGACACTATTGATTTGCCGAGTAATGCTTTGAGGACACTACATATTTTCATACATTGCCTATAGGCGTTGTGTCACACCACATGATAAAAAGAAGATATGTAATGACAGTACGTTTATAGACGAATACGCCTGTAGACGTTGTGTCATATACCTATAAGTTTTATAGAAAAACAAACGGCGAAAGGCGTACTGATTTTATACAAAACAAAACTCAAACGTCGATTGGCGTCCTGCCGTATAAGTTTTGATGATTTTTACGCCTGTGGACGTACTGTCCATCAACGTGTTAAATTTAGTAATGTAGACATTTTTGTATCACAATGGGCAGTATATCATACAGGGCTGGTATTATCATGTCTGTATACACCATGTAAGTAAAGTTAATATCAATTTCATTATTTTTTTTTTTCTTTTTTCATTTCATAGTTATAACTTGATAAACATTGCTTAGTTTGAGTCAATGTTTACTCTACCAACAGTTTGGAAAGTAGTTTCCACCAAAGAAGAACGAGCAAAAACTGTTAGTGTTGCTATTTTCAAGATCAGTTCAAAGGTTAAAAGGATAAAGTGATCTTGGGTTTTCTACTCAGTATCAACCCAGAGTCTGGAAATTTGCCCGATAAATGGCAATAGGCCCACCCCCTATTACATGGTACCTAACATAGCTGGCGAAGTGTAGGTATGATAAACCTCTACCTACCCTTGAAAATGGAAAAGGCGTGATGTTATGTGTTATGTGTATATGAGTTGAACGGTATAAAGGTAATGTTAATGTTAAGCGTTGTGCTCACGTATGGCGTGTAGAGCGCGAGCGTGACGAGCCCGCTGTCGGCGCCGTACGAGAGCCGCAGCGCCGCCGCCGCGTCGTCCGCCGCCCACGAGCGCACGCGCGCCCACCGCACCACGCGCGCCTCGCCCGCCGCCTCACCGCCACCACCCCCGCCACCACCACCCGACACCGAGCACTCGCTCAGCGACACGCCGCTCCAACCTGCGGGAAATAAATCTATTATTAATCTCCTGCCCTTATACTTATATTGCGAGATGGTTTCCTAGATGCACTTCTATATCGTCACTATCACGCATCGCGTTTGCAACACGCGTCAGAAGCGACATAAGGGTGCGCGAGTGCGAGTGTAGTAAGTGTTGTGAGTAGGTATGGTATGGTATGGTATGGTATATAAGGATGTAAGGTAGGTGTATACCGTACCGACGGTGACGAGCAGCGGCGGCGTGGCGCGGCAGTCTGCGCGCGCGGGCGGCAGCGCGACGTGTCCGTAGCCGGGGAGCGTGCGCGCGAGTGCGAGTGTAGTAAGTGTTGTGAGTAGGTATGGTATGGTATGGTATGGTATGGTATGGTATATAAGGATGTAAGGTAGGTGTATACCGTACCGACGGTGACGAGCAGCGGCGGCGTGGCGCGGCAGTCTGCGCGCGCGGGCGGCAGCGCGACGTGTCCGTAGCCGGGGAGCGTGCGCGCGAGTGCGAGTGTAGTAAGTGTTGTGAGTAGGTATGGTATGGTATGGTATGGTATGGTATGGTATATAAGGATGTAAGGTAGGTGTATACCGTACCGACGGTGACGAGCAGCGGCGGCGTGGCGCGGCAGTCTGCGCGCGCGGGCGGCAGCGCGACGTGTCCGTAGCCGGGGAGCGTGCGCGCGAGTGCGAGTGTAGTAAGTGTTGTGAGTAGGTATGGTATGGTATGGTATGGTATGGTATGGTATATAAGGATGTAAGGTAGGTGTATACCGTACCGACGGTGACGAGCAGCGGCGGCGTGGCGCGGCAGTCTGCGCGCGCGGGCGGCAGCGCGACGTGTCCGTAGCCGGGGAGCGTGCGCGCGAGTGCGAGTGTAGTAAGTGTTGTGAGTAGGTATGGTATGGTATGGTATGGTATGGTATGGTATATAAGGATGTAAGGTAGGTGTATACCGTACCGACGGTGACGAGCAGCGGCGGCGTGGCGCGGCAGTCTGCGCGCGCGGGCGGCAGCGCGACGTGTCCGTAGCCGGGGAGCGTGCGCGCGAGTGCGAGTGTAGTAAGTGTTGTGAGTAGGTATGGTATGGTATGGTATGGTATGGTATGGTATATAAGGATGTAAGGTAGGTGTATACCGTACCGACGGTGACGAGCAGCGGCGGCGTGGCGCGGCAGTCTGCGCGCGCGGGCGGCAGCGCGACGTGTCCGTAGCCGGGGAGCGTGCGCGCGAGTGCGAGTGTAGTAAGTGTTGTGAGTAGGTATGGTATGGTATGGTATGGTATGGTATGGTATATAAGGATGTAAGGTAGGTGTATACCGTACCGACGGTGACGAGCAGCGGCGGCGTGGCGCGGCAGTCTGCGCGCGCGGGCGGCAGCGCGACGTGTCCGTAGCCGGGGAGCGTGCGCGCGAGTGCGAGTGTAGTAAGTGTTGTGAGTAGGTATGGTATGGTATGGTATGGTATGGTATGGTATATAAGGATGTAAGGTAGGTGTATACCGTACCGACGGTGACGAGCAGCGGCGGCGTGGCGCGGCAGTCTGCGCGCGCGGGCGGCAGCGCGACGTGTCCGTAGCCGGGGAGCGTGCGCGCGAGTGCGAGTGTAGTAAGTGTTGTGAGTAGGTATGGTATGGTATGGTATGGTATGGTATGGTATATAAGGATGTAAGGTAGGTGTATACCGTACCGACGGTGACGAGCAGCGGCGGCGTGGCGCGGCAGTCTGCGCGCGCGGGCGGCAGCGCGACGTGTCCGTAGCCGGGGAGCGTGCGCGCGAGTGCGAGTGTAGTAAGTGTTGTGAGTAGGTATGGTATGGTATGGTATGGTATGGTATGGTATATAAGGATGTAAGGTAGGTGTATACCGTACCGACGGTGACGAGCAGCGGCGGCGTGGCGCGGCAGTCTGCGCGCGCGGGCGGCAGCGCGACGTGTCCGTAGCCGGGGAGCGTGCGCGCGAGTGCGAGTGTAGTAAGTGTTGTGAGTAGGTATGGTATGGTATGGTATGGTATATAAGGATGTAAGGTAGGTGTATACCGTACCGACGGTGACGAGCAGCGGCGGCGTGGCGCGGCAGTCTGCGCGCGCGGGCGGCAGCGCGACGTGTCCGTAGCCGGGGAGCGTGCGCGCGAGTGCGAGTGTAGTAAGTGTTGTGAGTAGGTATGGTATGGTATGGTATGGTATGGTATGGTATATAAGGATGTAAGGTAGGTGTATACCGTACCGACGGTGACGAGCAGCGGCGGCGTGGCGCGGCAGTCTGCGCGCGCGGGCGGCAGCGCGACGTGTCCGTAGCCGGGGAGCGTGCGCGCGAGTGCGAGTGTAGTAAGTGTTGTGAGTAGGTATGGTATGGTATGGTATGGTATGGTATGGTATATAAGGATGTAAGGTAGGTGTATACCGTACCGACGGTGACGAGCAGCGGCGGCGTGGCGCGGCAGTCTGCGCGCGCGGGCGGCAGCGCGACGTGTCCGTAGCCGGGGAGCGTGCGCGCGAGTGCGAGGTAGTCCCGCGCGCGCCGCACGTCCTGCAGCGCCTTGAGCTGGTAGAGCCGCGCGCCCGCGAGGCACACGCCGCGGTTCACGTCCTCCACCGCCTGACACACACGGAACAACATTCATCACCTCTACTAACAACAGACTAAATATATTCGAAAAACAAAATTCATTATAAAATTAACTTTTTAAACCACCAAATACAATGCTACATAGCCTTCGAAACATCAAGAGTAAAACGAAATAAAAACACCCGCTTTGAAATTCGAAAAACATATTAAATTTCAAAATAAATTACAAAAAAAACTATCACTCTAAAGACTACGAAAAAACTTGCTTTAGACATTTTAAATGTTATTGACATTAACACATTTATATAAAAAAAACCCAAGATGCACAGTTCCTTGCAAATGAAACATCAATAATTAGAGACGTCGATAAATCAAACTAAAAAATGAAACAAAAAATTACAAGTTTTGATTGTCTTACACCTACTACATAAAGTTGTTTTTTAAACGCGAGCAATGCACGTTTTGTCTCGATCTTGATAAATGTCAGAAAGTTTCATAACAAAAGTAGAACAAGAGTTCCATGGAGTCGAATCGTTTTTCTATTTACTTTATATACGGAAGCCAATTTAATTTGTAGAATAATTTGAAGTCCTTGAATCAGACCATGGTCTGATTCAACGACTTCAAGACATAACATTGACAGAATGCGTGCTGCAAACATCGTCAAAGCGGTTATATATATAATTCTTCTGTGCGTGTATATGTCACTGAACTCCTCCTAAACGGCTGGACCGATTTTAGTGAAATTTTTTATGTGTCTTCAAGTGGATTAGAGAATGGTTTAGATTAACAATTGGATCCGGTAGGTAGCGCTGTACTCGGGTTCTAGGATTTTTTTTCCTTTTTAAGGCAGGACAACGTCTGTCGGGTCCGCTAATTCTTAATAAAAAGAATACTCAAATGGTTCCATAGGCATAAATAACGGAGTAATCGGTGTAAAAACTTTTTTAAGTATCTTCCAATAGATAACAGCTTCCTTTTGGGAGTTGGCATAAAGTATTATATACATTGGGGAAGGAGTTGGTTAAAAACTATTCATAATTTTAAATAATAAATAAAACAAAAAATATATGACTTTAGCAACTTATCAGTTTAAAAAATATATATAAATAAAAACGACTCCATTAAATAGGAACAGGGTCATTTGAATACAATGACCGTTGAGTGAAATTTTAAAACAAATTAAATCAAAATCATGCGTTTCTTCTTATATTTAGCCATATAAACAACAAAAACAAATCAATAAACCCGTTTACTTACCGGAGGTACGATATCCCATCCTTTTTTAATGTTCTTGATGTAGTATTTTTACAATTTAAAAAATAACATTATCGCATTTTTGACGTCCGTGCAGTGAGACGAGCGACGCGATACTAATTGAAATGAGCGCACATTTTGTAAATTGTGTTTTTTTTCACGGACGCTTTTGAGAAGCTGATTGGGTATCTTGGGTGTTTTATATATCAATGCATCAATAACAAAATAGTGACGTTAATAATCGTCCTTATAAATGTATTTACTGAATAAATAATTTGATTCAACGGCATCCACTTTACCATTCCCCCACCACCTTTTTCACCATTTAAACTACAAGCAGAGGCACCAATATCCAGTAAAACCACATACCTGCCAAAATATAAAAGCAGCCGCTGTAGCATCCTCCTCGATGACGGATATTTCCGTCCGCGGGTTGAACAGCCACTTGCGGATGGACAGACAGCTGCTCGACGCGGTGGAGTAGTTCTGTATATAGAGAGAGTGCGGACACTCGTTGGGTTGCAGTTTGCGTTCTGTTGACAATTTTAATGGCTGTTTTATTGTCTTTTGTATGGTAGTATGATAGTTACTACACTGAATCTGAAGTAGGTAGTATGAAATACCTTCAAAGGAAATAACAATATATGAACGTCATATTGGTTTCAGATCGCGCTCGAAGGACCAAAAATTTTCTGAATATATAATAGGTATTATTAAAAGCAAATCAGGGTCAGAACATAAGCTTGAAATACATCCAAAATAATTAATAATCGATATATATTAACACAAAAATCACTCACCAAAATTATATTCAACAATCTCGAACAGATAGAAGTATTTCTGCACTGTTTTGGACAGTCCGATCTTATCACAGACTGCGCGGTACACGTCGTCAGCGTTGGTTGACTTGAGCACCGACACCGTGACCACCTCCTTGTCTGGCAGGAGGACCTTCAGGTCGACTGGTGTCGGGTTCGAGGAGTCGTCAGAATCCGTCAGGAACTCTTGGACCGCGTCCGATTCTGCTATCACGCGGACTGCGCATACCTGCAGAAATTGACAGATGTAAGCAAATTACTATCAAATACATAGGCATTGGGCATATAATAAATTGTACAATACATTCAAATTACTTAACAAACTGCAAGTGCGTATACTGTGTCTATTTGTATTCATGGTGACATAAGTTACTCAAAATACATAAATGGTTAGGCACTTGCTTTAAACTATATACAAAGTTTTTTTTTAATTACGAAAAGCTTGACCTGCCTTTATTTTATTTTATTTTATTTTATTTGAGTGGCCCACAGCTAACTAAAACAATAATCAAAAATAGGAAATAAATACAATAAGCCAATCACGAGCCACCACAGATAGATTTTAACAGTTAAATTACAATTTCTTTAGTCTAATTACCTTAAAAGTACTTAAGTAACCTAGATTAAGTTGAATACATGCTTTGCCGTTCTGTAGTTAAAAAGAAGATATAAAATTAATTTGTAAAATAGTTAGTCGCCATGAACCTCAACAAAACCTCTGGTTAAAACTTTTTTCGCAAATGCGATGCTGCTACAAAATAGGTCTACGCTCGCAGCATATGGTAGATCATTAAATGCCTTAACAGATCGAACCATGAAATTATTAGCTCTGTAATTTGTTCGTGCAAACGGAATGTGAAGAAGATTTTTACGACGCGAATAACGAGATGGAATATTTAAATTTATTTTAGTCAGAAGTGCTGGACAATCAACCGAAGACTGAGCGATCTTCATAAAAAAAGAGATATCGGCAATATTTCTGCGTACTGACAATGGCAATAGGTGGAACCGTACACACCGTTTATTATATTCGACTTTAGGAATTTTAAACTTAAAGCCTAGATATCTTGTAAATTTCTTTTGTATCTTTTCAATTCTGGTCGAGTGAATGTTGTAGAGAGGATTCCAAACTTGGCTTGCGTATTCAAGATTACTCCTAACATAGGCACAGTACAGAATTTTTATAGTCTTCATTTGCTTAAATGACTTTGCGCAACGAAAAATAAAACCAAGAGCACGAGTCGCCTTCCCAATTACTTGCTCAATGTGATGTACACATCATAACATACCTTCTCTAAATACTGTTCGAGTCCTCTTCTCCTCGCGTCCAGCTGCTGCTCGCTCAGGGTAAACGGCCATTTGCCCGGCAGTTTAGGGAAATTAAAACCTGCAAATAGCATTTTGGAAACTTGTAGTAGGTATTTAAAAAACGTTTGCAAGTTAAAACGCGCATCAGGTCCAAGAGGCTCCATTAGATACAGCTTGATGATTTCACTTTGATTTTAATGTTAATTAGGTACCACCAATGGCAAGATTTAGAGATTTACGATTATTTAATGTATTTGTTTAATGTAATATGATCGTGGCGAAAAAAAAACGAAACATTAATAAAGTCTTAAATTTTATTATGGATAAATTTATGGACCCTTTAACATAACTGATAAAAACGTACCAATAAAATCCTTCCTCAGTAGCTGATGTAGCGCGGCGAACTCTCTATACCTCCTGCTGCACAAATGTCGCCCCGCCATGTGTATATTGAACGCTATGTACGACCGGCCAGTGTTCCTCTCCATCACGACCCTGTAGTCCGGTATGGAGACTGGTAAGGATCTCTTGTCGGTGTAGTCGTAGCGCTGGTAGACGGTGGCTCGGGAGTTGGCCGCGCCGCCGATGACACCGATGGGCGTGGAGTCGTCGCATGGCTCTAGGCGTTCCGCTTCCTGGAGGAGGTTCGGGGATGCTTTGGTTATACATGAGTTATAGATGCTATTGGTGTGCCATAATAAATAAATAAGAATGATAGCTGTTGTATGATGATTAAGGAAGTCTTCAATGTAAATTGAGAGTCCATCAAGAGAATTTGATTATTACACTTTTTTATAGTAAAAAGGTAGTGTTAAAAGTATTCATTCAAATTACTTCAAAATAATAAAAATAGCTTAGGACCAGTTGAAAGTAAACTCTCTGTTAACAAATTAAGGATGGTATTAATAAATCAATCTCAAGTTTGAGTTACATCTCAAGTAGACATAATGTATTGAACAATCAATACTTGAGATGTAACTCAAACTTGAGATTGATTTATTAATACCGCCCTAAGACCAGCATGATATAAGTTTTTACTTTTCTATTGTACGTTTATTAAACAAACAGCATGAATACAATACAAACTACCCACTGTAATATTAATGTTTTTTGGTAAACAAAAATTAATGGTGCTCACCCTGGGCGTGACAGAGATGACGGTGAGCGTGAGGCAGTCGCCGCCGGACTTGATGAGATCGACCACTTGTCTGTGAGTGGATCCTTCCACGTTCACGCCATTCCTGCAATAATAACAAACATCATAAAATATGACGCCTATAAATTTTGAAAGAATTTGGACTGTGGTGGGCTAAATTAGTCTTTTTTATCATACAGGATCCGACCCAGGAACGCCATCTCCGAAAGGAGCAACTATAATATAAAGGTCACAACGCTATCTAGTTGTTACTTAAAACGGCAACATATGAAAATAACCTGATTCCACGAAAAGAAAACCGATAGTCTGCCTGTTACGTCACTCAAGGTATCATAAGACTTGATGTTATTACAAGTTTAGAACATTCCTTTTTTCACACGCGACTGCTCCAGATGGAGGATAAAGTTTTTAAAGAAGAGACAGAAAACTATCGTTACGGTCTTCAAAGCGTTGCCAGTTTTTAATCAAGAAAAAGGCTATTATATTAAAGACCCCGAAATCACATCCAGAAATATTACAGGTAGGATCTATTTCTACAAGAATCGCATGTAAGAAAAAAACCTTGCAAATCACGTTCACAATGATGACGACAGGAAAGCTATTACATCACTTCTAACCCAACACCTTTTTGATAGATTCATCTCTGCGTCATAGAGGCCCTCTAATAATATTTAGGTAGTCCTCAATCAACACCCGCACATTTAACATTCGCTTTTGCTTTAGGCAACTAACTCTACTTTAGTAGAATCCTAACTCGGTAAACACAATTCCAATGAATCATTTTACAAGCGATAAACAACTAATCAGATCCGGAGAATAATATCATATTTTTATTGCGTTTTAGCCCTCATGCACTAGAGATCAGCTATAAACATGACTTTGTCTACGTCTGCTAGTAGACAATTGTACTTGTATTCCGGTTATCTTGTAGCTAGTGTGTTATCTGCTAGTGGTAGGACACAAAGTGTTAAAATCGCCACAGTGTGCCCCGCGGAAGTGTGCCGCATTCTGGTACAATATATATATCTTCTTACAAGAGTAGACTTTCTTATGCTATGTCGGAGTACCACTCCTTGCAGCAATATATTGCACAAGAACTACAGATGCGTTTACACTAGCGGAAATATTTCAATAGTTCTCTGCACATGCAACTTACCGCAAGTCCTGCAAGCTTCAATATTTACAGAAGTCAGCTTGCCGTGAGCGTACCTACACTGTAAAAACCCCTTACAGAAGTTGACTTCTGAAAGTTTTCTTGCTCAACCGCGCTTTAGAGCTTACCTCAGTGGCGTAACGTGGGTTTTGCCGCCCAGGGCAGACCCACCACGAGCACCACGCACCCCCATCCATATCTACTGATACATGCGACAAAATATTAATGGTAATTCCACTTTTTAAAAAGTTTTATTGTGGACATTTTACCGCCGCCTTAAAAGTGCCGCCTCAACTACTGCCAGTGGTTTACCTACGTCATTTAAGTACGTACTCGTGGAACTTTATTATTCTACCACGCCTACAGTTAAGGTCATAATTATGCTGTGTAACATAAAAATTTTCAAACCCCATACCCTAATTATTTTAGTAAAACATTGACTGATTGAAGGCTGTATGTTTTTTGTACCGTGGCCTACAAATCGTGTGTTAGACGAGTGCGCGTAGTGTTGCCAGTTTTCTAACCGCTCGTTTTGTTTTTCTGCAATAATAAGTGCTACACCCGTAATAAAATTATGTCTGCGTGTGCAGTATTTGTAATAAAAATCGTTTTATTTGATGCGTAATTTTGAGAATTGTGAGTGGTCGTATTCTAATTTCGGTTATATAAATTTTTGTTCATCTCTGACTCGGATTGCAACCCTACCGGTGCACGACCTCCCCTCGGCCTCTTGCGCGGGAGCACCAAGCGTGTGAGCACGTAATTTTGTCGTCGGCTCGTATGTGCCCATAAATTACGAAGGCTTGGTCAAGGACCCCGCGGAGTGTTCGTCGTGATCAGCTGGAGCCGCTTTGCCGTCCTATACGTGTCGATGACCCGATAACGGCAAGGAGCGTTTTGTTCTAGTGCACGTGAGTAGTGGTTGTCATTTCAATTCGCCGGTTTGTGCCGTTAGACCACGTTTTTATCCATCCACGTTCTTCGTTATAGGGTGAACATATCAGGAATCCTCCGCGGAAGTTGACAGGAGAACACTCGCCGGCCTGCCGACCTTGCGGGTTCTCTATTCCTTCCCGGTATGTTTTTTTATTACTAGCTTAGCGCGACCACTATAACTGTTGTTAATATTAAAGTATTGTGTACTAATCTGGAGCACTGTCCTTGTTCCAGGGGGTTTTTCCTCAGGGGGTTGTTTCTTTTTAGAACATACATTTTCGTTCATTTCGTCTATCGCGGGTAGACTTAAAACTGCCTGCATCATCAGAGAGGAGGCTAATTTCCCTAGTTGGATGAAGCCTCTGTGATTCCTGACCTGTATTGGAGGACCCAGGACACCCTCTCAATGGTATTTTTATGGAAATTAGACAAAAGTATGTAAATTTCTTATTTTGGGTCTGACACCCTATTTATGTCAGTGGCGCCCTTATCCTAATTTAATTATTGTTTTAAATACAACACAAGTAACAAAGTGATAAAAGAACAGCTCTCCAGTAGGCTCACGTCCCGCTCTCCGACCTTAATTTATTAGCCGGAACCCGGTACTTTGTGATTGGTATTAAGTACACTTAAATAGCAAGTAAGTGAACACAATATATGAATTTAAAGTCTGTGTACCGTTTTATTCCACCCACTTCTGCTACACCATACACACCATCGGGTCATACATGTAACAGTGGCGCCCAACGTGGGGCACTTTTATACTGGAAGCAATTGTCATGTCGCTTAGCTGTGACAAATAATTTTATCACTTTGGTACAATTGTTACTTGTTATTTTCTTATTGGAAATTGTTGGAAGTTTATTTTATTGGAATATTATTGGAAATTGATACAAGTGTAACTATAAATTAAAATTTAATTTAATTTAGTAACTAGAGGTCAAGAATTGTATGTTTAATTTCAATTTAAATTCAAGGGACAATTAATTATTTAATTAAATAACTATATTGGTGTATTGGAAACAAGTGTTAATGAATTTATTTTATTGTGTCCGTAAGTTATTAATTATTGTCTTGTTGGTTTTTAACAATTTAGACTTTGCATTTTAGTACAGTCAAACAGAACTGTTTAATTTACTTAAATAATTGTATTAATAAGATCCAAATTTATGTTGTAAATTCTTATTGGAAGTTTTTAGTGTTACAACTTTTTCCTAAAGTACCCTCAACAAAAAAAAATATAGTAACTTAATTTTTTTTCTGTTGCTGGCTACTTGCTTTCATAGTTAGCCATATATTGTTTATTGTTTGGTAAATTAAACTATAATTTTTGTAAAATGATGGAGGAACGTCCAATACATTTCAACCTTTTGCATAAGGATGAGTTGACTTATGAAGTGAATATCCGGGATGCTGTACCCGTTGATGACTTAAAAAATTTAAGACTCCAAATTAAGAAATTGGTTAAGGATTTACCATCTGATATTATTGGTACTTTTGAGGGCAATATTCAGGAAGAGTTAGATAAAATTAATTGTAAACTGGAAGAGCTGTCTCGGTCAATTTTTTCAACTGTTCGTCCATTAACCTTAAAATCACTAAATCGGTTACAAGCTGTGGCGCATCATCTGTTCCACCGGTTGTCCCGTATAGTACCTGGGGAGTCCGAGATTGATCTGCACAAAGATTGCTCGATCCGTCTCAATAAAGCTTTAATTAAATTGGACAACATGTTTGCAACATTCCAGTCGAGTTCGGTCCAGTGCAGGATTCCTGGGGCCAGCGCTCCGGTAGCAAGTGTTCCAGCTTCGGAGTCTAATTCGTCTGTTCCGAGTTTTCGCCATAAGAGCCAGATGGTAAGCTCTTTAAATTTAAAATTTGACGGCAAGTCTTGTGTGAAAGTTTTCCTGCAGCGTCTCGAGGAGCTTTGTGACGCACGTACTATTTCGGTTGCGAATCGTTTTGCTAGCGCCGTGGAATTGTTCGAGGGTGAAGCCCTACAGTGGTATAGGGGTATACGGGATGAGGTTTGTTCTTGGGAGGAATTAAAATCTGCCCTATTGGAGGAGTTTGTGCCGTACGATTACGATCGTCGCCTCCTCAAAGAGATCCGAAATCGAACACAGGGTCGATCGGAAAGAATCTCGACTTACATAGGAGTAATGCAAAATTATTTTGGTAGACTTAGCACTCCGCTTTCCGATGGCGATAAATTTGACATAATTTTCAATAACATCCAGCCTAAATATGCTGTCCCTCTTTCACTTCACACTGTATCTAGCCTACCACAACTTAAAAAACTGTGTCGTATTCTGGAAGACAGTTGGCAGCGCGCCGCTTCATTTGTTGAACCACCCAAACCATCGTCCCATTCTCTGGCAAAAGATTTATGCTACCAGTGTGATTCCAGACCACGAGTAGAAGTTACTACACCAAATCTTTTTTGTCCACGTTGCAAAGTCAACACTCACAATTTAAGTGGTTGTTGTTCAAAGAGACCTTTAAAATGTTTCCGTTGTGGCAAGAAAGGTTTCACTACTCGTAATTGTCCGCAGTGCTCTGGAAAGAATAGAGATCACAATGGTTCTCGACGTGGTGTTGTCAAGAACATCGTCGATGTAGCTAATAGCGAAAGTGTTAACGTAAAGAAACTTAACACTCTTGTTTCTCCGAGCGTTTCCATCGTACGAAATAATAGTAGCCAAGCAGATGAACGTCCTCATATTTCAGTAGAAGTTTATGGGAAGTCTTTTAGCGGTTTATTAGATTCAGGCTCATCTATATCGATAGTGGATTCGGAATTGTCTGACTTGTTTTTATCTTGGGGGAGTTCTTTGGAAGGTTGTGCTGATTTTACGCACATCGCCACCGCTAATGATTCCCAGGCAAAGATTCTTGGTTGTTTGTCCTTACCGGTCAAGGTTCGAGACTTGACTCGGGTTATTAAATTTTATGTAATACCAGACGTAACTACATCGTTAATATTAGGGGTCGATTTTTGGAAAGCCTTTGATGTAGCTCCTAATTTATTCAAAGATTTTAGTACAGATTTATGTTATGATTCTAAAATAGTTCATCACGAGTCCAAGAAACAGGTGTCAGTCGCATCGATTCGTACTGTTCCTGTGTCAGAAGTTCACAAGTGTCATTGGTACAATAAATTGTTCGAAAAATATAAACGATTTCCAACTTCTTGTCCAAATTATTCTATTGTAAATGGTAAATTATTTAGATATTGTAAAATTAAATTTCGTCGTCCTGGTGATTTCGAATGGAAGGAGGTAATTCCATCCGACCAACGCTCACGCTTGTTGAGGTCCTGTCATTGTAATGTACCAGCGCACTTAAGTGTTTTTGAAACTTATAAACGTTTGTCGTTGCATTATTTTTGGCCAGGTATGTACCAGGACGTAGTAAATTTTGTAAAACTTTGTAATGTGTGTTCTGCGCATAAAAATTTGCAGAAACCACCTTTTAGTTTGAAGGGTAACTCAAGGGTGCGATCGCAAGCCCTTGAGTCCAATAATATAAATTCGTTAAGCCCTTTGGCGCTTTCTCGTGCAGGACTTGAATTTATTTTGAGCGTGGCTTATTGTCTCTCCAAATATGTCTTGTCGCTCTCACCTCAACGGACTGTGAATGATAGTAATGCTCAGCGTGTTAAGGATGATGTGTTTCTCGAGCATGCTGGCATCCCACGTACAGTGATTGCGGATAATAAAACGCAATTCACCGGCAGTGTGATGACTGTCTTGTGTGAGGGATCTCATAATCCTGAAGTCCGATTAGCATCCCACATCAAGAGTGTCCGGACATACAGTAGAGGTCGGATGACTACCGAAGGCCAGGTAGGAGATATTCTTTGGAAGACTTTTGTTTTGGCTCTGGCAGGTTTATTCGTTATAGCGAAGTGGTTGTTTGCTCCCGCCTGTAGTCTTGCTCTCGTAGTTGAGCAATTGACTGACATGTCGTGGATCACCTTTTTCTGTAGCGGTTGGACGCACAGCTCAACACTATTGTAGTTACGCTGTGTCTCCAATGTCTCAGTGACGATAAAGTCGTCTGTTGTGTTTTGTGGGTGTACAGTCTTTGCTGCTATTAAGCAATAGACTGACATGTGTTGTTTTCAGGAGCCATTGCTTTTGTTTTTGGTTTTGGAATAATAAACCATTTTTATGAGCGTTTGACGCGCAGTTTGATGCTCTTGTTGCGATGCTGCGTCGCCGATGCCTCTCAGACGTTGATGTCGTTTACATGTTTATGCCGTCCTTGCTGTTAAAATTAAGTATTGGACTGACATATAAATATTGTCGTGGGTTCGGTTTTTGGTGTTGTGTGTAAGTTTCTGTTCGAATGAGGGTGTCTTTTCACAGCCGTTCGTTACAGGATTCTTGAGTCTTCGAGCTCAGTATTTTAGTTATCCTGTGCTCGTTGGACGTGCAGCCCGACGTGGATATCCGTCTCGCTGCGCCGCCAACGTCCCAGTGAAGATAGTTGCATGTATTTATTAATTGTTGAATTGTTGTTTTGGTTTAGATTGTGGAGAGCTGGGGACCAGCGTTAAATTTTGCTCGCAAAATTTCCTTGGGTTGGGGGGTACTGTAACATAAAAATTTTCAAACCCCATACCCTAATTATTTTAGTAAAACATTGACTGATTGAAGGCTGTATGTTTTTTGTACCGTGGCCTACAAATCGTGTGTTAGACGAGTGCGCGTAGTGTTGCCAGTTTTCTAACCGCTCGTTTTGTTTTTCTGCAATAATAAGTGCTACACCCGTAATAAAATTATGTCTGCGTGTGCAGTATTTGTAATAAAAATCGTTTTATTTGATGCGTAATTTTGAGAATTGTGAGTGGTCGTATTCTAATTTCGGTTATATAAATTTTTGTTCATCTCTGACTCGGATTGCAACCCTACCGGTGCACGACCTCCCCTCGGCCTCTTGCGCGGGAGCACCAAGCGTGTGAGCACGTAATTTTGTCGTCGGCTCGTATGTGCCCATAAATTACGAAGGCTTGGTCAAGGACCCCGCGGAGTGTTCGTCGTGATCAGCTGGAGCCGCTTTGCCGTCCTATACGTGTCGATGACCCGATAACGGCAAGGAGCGTTTTGTTCTAGTGCACGTGAGTAGTGGTTGTCATTTCAATTCGCCGGTTTGTGCCGTTAGACCACGTTTTTATCCATCCACGTTCTTCGTTATAGGGTGAACATATCAGGAATCCTCCGCGGAAGTTGACAGGAGAACACTCGCCGGCCTGCCGACCTTGCGGGTTCTCTATTCCTTCCCGGTATGTTTTTTTATTACTAGCTTAGCGCGACCACTATAACTGTTGTTAATATTAAAGTATTGTGTACTAATCTGGAGCACTGTCCTTGTTCCAGGGGGTTTTTCCTCAGGGGGTTGTTTCTTTTTAGAACATACATTTTCGTTCATTTCGTCTATCGCGGGTAGACTTAAAACTGCCTGCATCATCAGAGAGGAGGCTAATTTCCCTAGTTGGATGAAGCCTCTGTGATTCCTGACCTGTATTGGAGGACCCAGGACACCCTCTCAATGGTATTTTTATGGAAATTAGACAAAAGTATGTAAATTTCTTATTTTGGGTCTGACACCCTATTTATGTCAGTGGCGCCCTTATCCTAATTTAATTATTGTTTTAAATACAACACAAGTAACAAAGTGATAAAAGAACAGCTCTCCAGTAGGCTCACGTCCCGCTCTCCGACCTTAATTTATTAGCCGGAACCCGGTACTTTGTGATTGGTATTAAGTACACTTAAATAGCAAGTAAGTGAACACAATATATGAATTTAAAGTCTGTGTACCGTTTTATTCCACCCACTTCTGCTACACCATACACACCATCGGGTCATACATGTAACAGCTGTCAGTCAGTAAGTACTAAGAATTATAAATAGTTTTTCTATACTTTGTTATCGCACAAGGATAACATGCAAACAATAACAATTGCATTTTACAAACAGCACAATCCCGTTCTAATATTAGTATGCAACGTTTGTTTAATATTGCATCATCATTGCGCATCAGTTCTGTACCTTTAAGTACATCGGATGCCTTTTCAGACCTTTAGGGACTTAACCTATGGTTTAGTCGCCATCTTGGGTAAATTGTAAGGTGACCTTGTAGTTTTTAATATGCCATGATTATATAAATACAGATATTATTTATCTGTACGGGGCTGAAACTATTATCATCACAAAGTTCTCACAAAACACAGACTTAAAGAACACGGTTCTTTCTTCTCAAAATGTGTATGAATTGTTGGTCACTTTTACGGTGGACGAAAAACAGAAGAATGTATGCACATGACAATTCGTCTTAGGAATTGCCGATGTATAAGACAAACTGAATAAGACCTAAACAACTTGGATGAGACACAAAACCATCACCACAATTTTTTTGTTTCAGTACAGGAATTGAATGCGCCACCTCTAAATATTCTGCTTTTCAGCGCTCATTTTCCTCGTGGCACCGCGGAGGTCGCCAATTAAGATAATACACAGATCAAAGGATAATTGCGATACGTTAATTAGAGCGTAATTACGGCATCTTAGGTTAAACGGATAATATGATATAACCAACATTCGTTGTAGTAGTTCTTTATAGATTTTATGATCTGGATTGATTAAACCACATTTATTAATCACGATCGACGTTAGCATTTCGGCACGATGACCACCTGCCTTTATCTTCAATACTAGGGTCGGTGCAAAATACCTTTTTAGCACAGAAACGATTTGGCTAAGTTTTCTAATCGGCCGCTTGCCTAACGTCAACCCTCTCTGGAACGTTCAGACCCAAATCGCGATAGAAAACTTACTTGCAAGACCTGGGAATTGAACACAGGACCTTCCAGTTCTCAACTAAGTTGCCGATACCAAGAAGGCGATATAGCGACCTATTTAATAATGAAAACAATTTACCCAGCAGTAACAGTCACCGGAACTTCATTCTCCAAATCGTATATCTCGAATCCGGAACTTGCACAATAATAGAAACAGTATCTAAAGTTCCCCGCGCCCCCCCTTTGCACCCCCTCCATTTGTCCACAAAACACACTTCCACCATTGACACGGGATCACTTCACGCGCACGAATTATAACATAATACTCGTACGGGGTAGTTGTCGGTTTAAATCGAGTAGCTATCGAGTTTCGAGGTTTGTCTACTAATATTCGTTTATTGAGTTATTAGTGCACACTGATATGTAGGAGTTAGCACTTCATTTATTTATTATCTTCTATGGCAATAATAAATAATACTCGAATTGCTATCGTGATTCACCCCCACATCCACAAGTAATTTATTCCACTGAATTTAACATCGAGTCGCTATCGAGATCAATCCGCCCACTAGTTACTATAAAGATTATAACGTAAACTGTATTTTATAATAACAGATTGCCACTTGCGCACAGCGATAATACAGAATTGGTAATGAGTTAATTAATGTCGGTGCATTGATAGTGAACTATTGCGACGTATCGTTGTTTCATGTTCTCGTATTGATGACTGATGATTCAATGCCAATTGTTGCATTTTGGTATTAAATGAGAGTTATGTTGCATCGTTATACAACTATGATCATGAAAGTTACATAATTGTATTGGAATACCTAATAAATGCAGTTTTTAGTGCTACAAGATCTCTGTAACCAGTCTGTTCATACAAAGCCAATTTGATTGGATAATCTTATTAATAACTATAATTGCGCGCGGCTCCGCCCGCGTGGAAAAGTTTTTCCGGGATAAAAAGTAGCCTATAGCACTCAGGAGTAATTTAGCTTCCTATTAGTGAAAGAATTTTCAAAATCGGTCCAGTAGTTCCTGATATTAGCGCGTTCATCACGTTTGTTTTTTGAACGGAAAAACTATTCCACGCGGGCGGAGCCGCGCGCAATGCTAGTAATTCATAAAGCCAAATCCGTAGATACAATACTACGACCGTTTTATGTGCATACTGCATTCGCTACGATAATTGAAACACTATTTCCGTACCGAACGATAAAGGAATGTTTCAAATAGGTCAATACATTCACTTGATACGGCGCATCTATCAAACAATATCTACGCCCTGAACAAATCACTTGTTTATCAGAAAGTCTTGGATAATTTACTCCTCCAACTATTGTTCCACCCCACTATGGAATTGGAGTAACTATCTTTTTCAAATACGTTGCAGTCAAATACGTTTCATTTTTCACTACCATTTGCCTGACGCAACCAATTTTTTTTATTTTTATTGCATTGAAAGATGAGACGAGCATGCCGTTCGCCTGATGGTAAGCGATACGACCACCCATAAATAGTAGCAACACCATCCAGAACCTTGAGTAGATAAAGCACCTTCCAGGGATAAAGTCCTGGGCAAATCTTCGAAAAACGCAACCAACTCGGACTGGGAATCAAACCCACGGTCTTCCAAATTCATACGCTGCCTCTGGATCAAAAAGGCCATGGTATTAGATAGTGATTTTATTGTACATTTTGTGCGAGTCACTCTTATTGATACAATAGATACATAAAGACGTGTTTCCTCTTAGTAAATTGAACATCGTACCTAAAAATTACTCATATGTCGCATATTTGTATGGCTGTTCGAAATTATATAGGTGGGTTTCCAATGCCAATATTTGCAATAACGATTTACTGAAGTAAGGCAATATTAACGTCTGTGGCCATGAAGGCTGCAGTCTTCGAAACGTCGGGAGAAAATATAAATTAAAAAACTGCGATAAAATCCGCATTAGAGGCTGACAATCAGCCCTGTATGAAGTTACAATCCTGGGAAATATTAGCTAAGGATTTTAAAACTTCAATTGTTGTAATATTGTGATGTGTGTGTCGCTACACTTCCTATCACATGATGAGATGTATGTCTGTGAGCTCAACGAAATGTGGGGGCACTAGTTGCGCCCTGCTTAGGGATAAGACTTAAAAGTAAGCAACTTACGGACCTAAATTGTAAAATTATTGCATTAATTGTTTAAACATCCTATCCTACTTATATATATATATAATATAATATAATATAATATATAATAATATTATAAACGCGAAAGTTTGTAAGTATGGATGTCTGGATGTGTGGATGTTTGTTACTCTTTCACGCAAAAACTGCTGAACGAATTTCGATGAAATTTGGCACACGTGTAGATTATGTCCTGGATTAACACATAGGCTACTTTTAATCCCGGGAAAACTCATTCAAGCGGGCGGGGCCGCGGTCAAAAGCTAGTTGACCTATAATGTTTTAAGGAATAAAGACAATTCTTGAGATTTACAAAATCAATAGACTCAGAATGTAGATATTAATATTATGCTAATCATAAAATCCATCCGAATGCACCAACATTAAAGCGAGTGACAAATTTCTAGCGTGACAGATAAAGGATAAAATAGGTTAGTGGAGTATTGGGCGTGTGGTGCGGTGTCGTCGCGTATTATCGCGCTAATGAGACTGTGTTAGTGTCAGAAGGACGCGGTGTCCACACTCGAAGCCAGACCAAGCCGGTTTGTGACGATTGCTGAGATTGTCAAACTGTAGAAGACAATCAAAGTCCAGCAGATGGTAGAAATGATTCGCCGATCGTAAATCATCTTGAGACATATGTATTTTGCTTTGTAGACCCCGTGAGTAATAGCAAGAGATGTTGATAACTTAGTCTTCCTTTCGCAAGATATTTAAACATAAATGAACATGTATAAAATAAAATAACACCTAAGACTTTTTTATATTGCATTGAATGACGAGACGAGCATGCCGTTCGTCTGATGGTAAGCGATACGACCACCCATAAACACTAGCAACACCATCCAGCACCTTGACTTACAAAGTAGGTACTGTGTGATATTCCACTGCGCTCGTCATCCTGAGACATAAGATGTTAAGTCTCATTATGTCCAGTAGTTACACTGGCTACAAAGTCCTTCAAACCGAAACGCAACAGTGCATGCACACTGCTGCTTGGCGGTAGAAATAGACATTGCATTAGTACCCACCCAGACGGACTCTTACATATGAGAGACCTACCACCAGTAGAGTGTATTCTATCAATTACCCTTATTTTTCTCCAATGTAGGGGACAATTTACACGTTACAAAAATATTTGGTTTAACTATTAGACCTAAGCTAACCTCATTTGCACGTAAAGCTGACTCATCAGCCGTACCGCTAACATGAGTAGGATTTCCATTTAAACAAACGTCACTCACTGTGCCCTGTCATCCACAAAATTTTCATTCTACACCAGCTCTCAAATTGATTCCTTATCATCAAACAACAGTCACAAGTCGAAACAAATAAACCAACCACCAACAACCGACATAACTTAATTTACTAGTATATACAGAGGGGGTATTAAATCTACTTAACGGTACACATTGTACCATAAATTTGATGATAAAAATCTCAACTTTGGGAACCGTATCTTATTCGATGTTGATATAACTATGTTTTGTATTTACGTTAGTAAATAATGAAAATAAAACAAGCGCTGTTGTGTCTACTTACAACTACATCGAGTGAAGTAGTATTGTTATTTGTCCTACGACCAAATGTGATTAGGAAAACTGTTTTAGTTTTAACATCTCTGGGTGACTAGCGTACTGATTTTTTTTAAATACTTGGTAATTTAACTGAATATTGTTTCTTCTATTTGTGAGCAGTTGTGGCGTTTAAAAATTACGAGTTCCGTAACTAACTCTTCATTATACAACAAGCGACACATACCCAAACTCCACACTTCCATCTCCAAAATGCGTACACCGCGGTTCATAAAGGCACTTCACTGCGTTAAACATTTTCAACTATACCCCATAATCATACAAACGAAATCTCTTTGAGCGATGACGCAAACACTTGTAGAAGGGTGAGCAGAGTTATAAATCGTATTTACCGGGTCAATAACAAAAACCTGCTAATATGTTGA
Source organism: Sphinx pinastri (assembly GCA_947568825.1). NCBI lineage: Eukaryota > Metazoa > Arthropoda > Insecta > Lepidoptera > Sphingidae > Sphinx > Sphinx pinastri. Next base: position 16,636,349 of record OX387629.1, read on the forward strand.
AATACAGCCGTTTATGGCAAGGCAGTGGGTCACTTAATACATACATAAAATTAAGCCCTTTTTCCCTTTTAAGAGGTAGGCAGAGGTTTCGGTAGCTATGATATCTCATGTAATAGGGGGCATATCTCTAGTCATTATCAGGCAAAATTCCAGACACCGTGCTGATATTGAGCACAAAAACTCAATACAAGTGAGATACTTGATAGCAAGTTACCGGATGCATGTTTTCCTACAATGCTAGAACGATATTTGTGGATGCATTACCTTTAAAGAGAGGAACCTGGGTAAATTTATTACCCTAATGTAGCTAAGTGCTTAATAAAAAAATTTGCTTTTTCGTTTTTTCTGAGACAATCACACCTACACAGTCATGCGTTATTCATTAAACTGTCGAGCTAGGCTCTACCATATACCTAACATTCATGCCATGGGGTAGCGGATCCAAATGCCCGCACCGAGATTAATATGATACAAAGAAGTGTATTTGTTTATCTGTTCTAGCGTATCTGCGTAGATTTTCACATTGTTTAAAATATTTCTTAAATATGAATTTGCTGTGCCGGCGCGGCGTTTCGCTGAAAATAATAGTGAAAACGTCAGTATCAATTCAGTCGCTTTTAGCAATCCGTAAATAAAATAGACTATTGTGTTGTACACAGTAAACATTATTAATTAAACGCAATAATATGCTCATTTTCCTGTATTTATAGATACTAAGAACATAAATATTCCATATATAATTACTTAAAATTTGAAATGACAGACACACACACTCACGCCTTTTATAGTGCCTATTATCAGAGGCGCAAACTAATGCAGCCACATTTCGCGGCGCTTATTCCGTCCCACGATGTGATAGGGGGCGAATCTATCGCCATATCGGGCACAAATTTCAGATTTCGGGCTGATACTGAATAGAAAAATCCAATATCACTTTAACCGACCCGGGGATCGATGACCGGGGACCTCAGCATTGCAGTCGTAGCGTAATATAACTACACCACCGAGGCAGTCAATTTGAAATGAATGACTGTAAAACACATTTTTTTTTTTCCATAGCTCATGTGATTATTCGTACTATCAAAACAGATAGATACTATACAGTGATATTTTTATCCGTCTGATATATTGTCTGGACTTATCTCCAAACGCCTGTATAGCATTTCATAAACAGCGTTGCAATTGAGATTTCATTCCGGCAAATAACTACTCAGGCGAACCGCGATCAAAAGTTACTTCTAAAATATCAAACTTATGTTAACATTATTGAGACGCAAATTAAATCAATTCACAAACACGTTTCAGTAATTAAATGTAGCGAAAGTGCAAGTTATGTGATAAACATAAAGATAATTTGGTAACTGTATCATTCCTTATACGGCGTATTGTACCAATGTTATGAAAGTGGACTGATTAAAGCTAAGTGGCAGAAAAAGTCTGGTGGAAACGTAATTTGTCTACTGAGGTTCTGAATTCGATTTACGAATCGAGCAACTACTCAAATTACAATTCAAAAAACACGCCAAAGCTGTCAGAAATTGGAATTAGAACTCACGTTAAGATCATGTAATAGGGGGCGAATTTATTTCCATTTATCGAGCACAATTTCGGACAGTCTGATACTAAGGACAATTACAATGGCAACAATGTACTCCAAACCGGAACACAACAGATCTCCCCATGTTGCTTGGCGACATAAACAGACACTGCGGTGGTACCCACTGTCGGGTTCTCACATACAAAAGACCACCTAGAGGCAGAACAGCGAATTTAAAGCCTAAATTAGTGGCATTGAGTTGCTATATTTAGTGCGCCCACATCTGATGCCATTACTTGCTCATGAATAGGGGTCCAAGCAATGGTAACGATGGTTGCGCAGTGACTGCGACAGGCGGACGCAGTCGCGTGGGTTTGAATCTTGAGAATAGTTACAAATAGTAGTACAGTTTTTTAAATATAAATCTCAGATACATAAGTCTGTTTCGATTATGCAGCTTTTTATAACTAAGAACAAAGGACATCTTACAATAGTTTTTTTTATTTGAATAAGCAGTTCCTAAAATGTAGGTTATAAGTAATTTTTTTTTTTGATAATTTTATTGTTTTGATTTCTTTGTAGTTCTTTTCCTTTTTTTCCTTTATTTCCTTATCTAATTTAATGTCAGCTGATTTTTCTTAAATTTTTGGTTTAGTTGACTCTGGAATTTCAGAGTATTGTTTTGACATTTTATGTTCTTCCTTGTTGCTAGATGAACTACTTAAACGTGTCGCAGAACTTGGTACCCTTCTCAATGGGCTTACACAACGTTTTTTAGGCTCAGGTGATGGTAGTCTTTCATTTGAATTACTATAAAGCTTAACTTAAAGCGGCGATAGCCTAGGTGGGAGTGGAATGGACTGCAGAGACGAATGACCGCAGGTTCAAAAACCCAGGGGCACACACCTCTGACTTTTCTAAAGAGTTATGTGTGTATTCTTTGTGAATTATCGCTCGTTTTAACGGTGAAGGAAAACATCGTGAGGAAACCTGAGAAGTTCTCTGATTTTCGAAGGCATGTGAAGTCTGCCAACCCGCACTAGACCAGCGTGGTGGACTAAGGCCTTAACCCTCTCAGTTGTAGAGGAGGCCCGTGCTCAGCAGTGGGCAGTATATAATACAGGGCTGGTATGGTATGGTTAACTTAAAATAGCACTAATTACTTAGGTAGCATACAATATTCGACTGCTACACAAAATTTGCCCTACATTTACGTGGTTCAACGTTACATTTACTTGTATACATCTTGGACCTTTTAATTTATTCCTGATGCAAGTAACTCGTCGCGCTCAATCGCTCAAGTGGTAAAAGAGTGACGAGCGGCGAGGTTTCAATAGAACACTTGACGCGCGTGAAACGAATACTGAACTAGCGCTTTATAATTAGGCCTGGGGTGGGTGACTTAAATCTTGTCTGGAAGAAACTGGGACTAAATTCACTATTAATTTGGTACCCGTTATTCCTTTTTTATAACCCCACTGCACCCGAAGCTATGCGGGGAGGGATCCAGAATCCAGATAGTGTCGACTGAAGAGAGAAGATTATCCCTCGTCAGTCGACATATTTATGTCCGCCTGTTTGAACTGGATATACACAGGCTGATCCCGGAACGCGACACACTTACTAAGGCCACTATGGCGGGTTTTTAAGTTTTAACACTTTATGTATGGTGTTCGTTATAAGGGCGGATACATTATATACCCTACCACCAGCAGCTAGGTATCCTTCTCTGAAGTTAGTCTTTTATACTCCGCAGTGGCAATGAATGGATATTATTAAAGGGACGCGACAGTTCTATAAGCCTCGAATGCGAGATCTCAGCATGGTAGTCTAATTGTATTACGCCAAACACGTCAAATTAAACGTACTTACTTAGAACCGTTCCTACGCTATCGTAAACCATCGTAAGATATTACCTAGTTCGCTAAATTATTACTCAGGCAACACCTAACAATTTACAAATAATATTAAAGTATACAATGACGGCATCGGTTCTGCTCTCAAAACTTTTTGTTTTGTTTCGTGGTCTTGGATTTCAGGCTCGGAAATTAATGGATTTTTAAATAGATCAATTAAAAATTGGAGCTCATTCTTGTGCTCTTTCCATACTACAGGTGTAAAATTAGTCCGTTAACATATTTTTCCAGGTTACTTTTCTACCACAAAACTGCCTAATGGCATGTGAGCGTATGTCAGTCAGATAATATTTAAATTGCAAATATTTGTATTCATTCTTGGTGACATAACGTGTATCAAGTGTCTACTCACTTACAATTGCTATTGATTGATTTGAACTATCATAATATTGTGACGAGATATAAAAATTGCGAATATCTCATTGGACTTCAATGTCGAAACCACATATTTGTCGAGCCTCACTAAACCATTACTAATTGTAACGTGTGAATAAGGCTCTTGGCTTTTATGGACTCACAATGGTTGTTACTTGGTGCTTTGTCGCAGATCTGGCCTAGTGTCGGTCTTTGAACAAAATTTAAAGGAAGCTGATGCTCACATGTGTGATGCTGATGATGTATATACTATCTATATATTGCGCGTGGTCTGTGATAGAAGCTCGGATGTTTATAGTTTGCGGCAATCATCATCATCAGCCACATGACATCCACTGCTGAACATAGGCCTCCCCTAAAGATTTCCAGACGGACCTGTCAAAAGCGGTCTACTTCCAGCGTGTTCCTGCGACCTTTATCAAGTTGTCTGTCCACCTTGCAGGTGGACGGCCAACGCTGCGCTTGCCAGTACGTGGCCTACACTCGAGAACTTTTTGTGTCCCATTTTTTGCGGCAATACTAGTACAAAAATGAGAGCTAATGCAGTTTAATCGTGTAAATGCGACCGTTCTGAACTTTTTACTTAGAATTTCTCTTTTACATGGCAATGTTGATCCCCTGCACCCGATGGTATACAGAAGCCTTTATGATACAACGGTCTGTTCAAAGAAAATTGTTGAAGATGTCTATTTAAATTAAATAGTTATAATTAGTTCATCTGTAAATAAATGACATGCAGGTCTGTTCGAAACTACATACACAGACTGATCCCTCCCAATCTAAACTCTATTGCAAGTAAACCCGCGCAGATATCGTAAGACAAAGTTATCCGTAAGATTTGCTAACATGCAGTTTCTAGTGCATTGCACTGCGCGGCGCCTAGTTTGTGCACTAGTGCTCTCGTTAACGACTCTTGGCTGGATTTTGTACTCACTGGCCCTTCACTCAGAGACGTGAACTAAAAATAAATTTCATTAAAATACACATCTCTAGAATTTATGAACTAAAATTTCAGTTCCAAGACACTTTAAATTGGCCGATTTTGACCCAATGAAAACATACTAAAAAAAGAGTTTGCTTTTTCTACTACTGCTCGAAAGTTCTTACACTAATAGTAAGTTACGTTATCAATGTTATCAGTGGGTGTTCCTTTTTACCCTAGGAACGGATATTAATGTGGGCGTTGCTATCAGTAAAAGCTAGATAAGAATAACATACAACAAATCAAGTAACCTAATGGAGATCTACCAAGTTTCGCGTACGCCTTTTAGTGGTACTCTTACTTCTCAGTAGCAACAGACTGTAGGAATCCAGCCAGACGGACTTAGCATTAGTATCAAGTTCTAACTAACCATTCACGACAATTATTCAACAGTTTGATACCTAAACTAGCTTTTGCTCGCGTCTTCGCCCACGTTAAAAGTTTTTCCGTGATAACAGTCTCTGGCCAAATTATTAGACTCAAAAAATACCGCGGTATTTTTTGAGTTTATCGCATTCAGACAGACAGACGCGGCGTGGGAGTTCATTTTATAATATGTAAGGAAGGCAAAAGTAAACTGCTATATCATTGTAAAGGACAATAGCATATACGGTGGTAATTTCAAATGTGATAAGTTTCATTTTGTCCTAAGTAGGTACACTCTTTATACCATTGAACTGGAAATGTGATATCTTTCGAAATGAGCAAACTACGGTGTCAAAATGTTTTTTTTGCGACATTTGAAATTTCCACCGTCGATACGTTTCGGTACATGTGATGTCTATACATACGTTGATAACAGCGTGTATAGAGATAACTTTGCACATGGCATACATATTGTTAATAGAATGGCTGTTTTATCTAACCTGGCCATCCCGCCACGGTGATTGGTGACGTGAGCTAGCAAAAGATTTTGAGTCAATGCCTACATGGAAATTATTTGAGTGAATTTCCTATTCAAAAAAAAATGGTTCTTTGACTATCAGATATCCGATCCGGTAAATGTGTGTCAGTAGCAGCTTTAATGCGATTCTCTGGCCGGCAAATCTTTGCGAGGTCTGTTTACCTGAACGCCGAAGGAGAGTAATGTACTTTGTTAAAATTGACTGCCTCGGTGGCGTAGTTGTATTACGGTACGACTGCAAGGCTGAGGTCTCGGGTTCGATCCCCGGGTCGGGCAAAGTGATATTGGATTTTTCTATTCAGTATCAGCCCGGAGTCTGGAATTTGTGCCCGGTATGGCGATAGACTCGCCCCCTATCACATCGTGGGACGGAATAAGCGCAGCGAAATGTGGGTGCATTAGTTTGCGCCTCTGATAATAGGCACTATAAAAGGCGTGAGTGTGTGTGTCTGTCATTTCAAATTTTAAGTAATTATATATGGAATATTTGTGTTCTTAGTACCTATAAATACAGGAAAATTAGCATATTATTGCGTTTAATTAATAATGTTTACTGTGTACAACACAATAGTCTATTTCATTTACGGATTGCTAAAAACGACTGAATTGATACTGACGGTTTCACTATTATTTTCAGCGAAATGCCGCGACGGCACAGCAAATTCATATTTAATAAATATTTTAAACAATGTTAAAATCCACGCTATAACATATTGGATTTTTCTATTCAGTATCAGCCCGAAATCATTGTAATGTAAGTATTAAATCAAGACCAAGGGAATTCTATACTGAAAACTTACAAGTTTTCTTTGTAACAATGAGTTAACAGGATTAGATATAATGACAAAGTATAGGAAGGTTTATGGGAAATATGCATAGTAGACCTTATTTTCAAAATGTTTTATTTATAAATGAGAAATAGTGTTTGGCGGTTTGGAATTAAAATATATGAGGTCAACAGATTGACATGACATTTTACAAGACATTTTGGGAATAAACACCATGCTTTGTTTCTTTTTTTGAGATGATAAAACATAGTATTATATTTTTTTGGGATTTAGTCGAACTGTTTGTAAAATTTCCTCTGAATCTATTTGGCGATCGCCAGTGAAGCATCAGTAAAACTCAGCGGTCGGAAGCTAACTGATTTATTATAATAATACCGGCGACAACAATTGTGTATCTACTGTTTATACTTATACTTAAGTTTGTATGCATAGAATCTATAACGCTCGACGCGCTTACAATATCTTACATACCCGTCAACGCCCGTTTATATATAGTTATAAGCTAATTTCCTTATCTAAATGGACACCGGTGTCCATCGCGGGCGTTGAAGGATTACGAATTAACTTATAATAAATATATTATAATCATCAAAAATTTACATATTAATTATAATAAGAACAGTTTCAGTATTTCAATGGTAGACCAGAACATGGCATGTCTTGCTGGCACAGCTTTAGGCAACATCAAACAACAAAATGTACCTACAGTGAAATAGCTTCTGCATCCACAAGTTGTGTAATATATGCTTGATGATAAAAAACTTCCTCATTCTCTCACAGAGGTTGCATTAAGTAATCATAAAAACTATTGTTTTGTTAGACAAAACTTATGTATACAATGGAAAGTTGCTATGTTGAATAATAGTGCTCTACTTTAAAATTGTGATATTATATTTTACGAAAATATAGGGGAAGAGATAAAGGGATTAATTATATGGTTACCTGAATACACAATTTTAAAAGAATTGTTTATTCTTATAATGATTTCAGAACTAGGTTTTTTTAAATTTTCATTGTCGTTTTTGCTGGCAACAATTTAACTCAGCAGGTAAAGAAACAATTATGTCACAATACTATACATTATGTTGTAGACAGACATGCTATTTATAACATTGTGACTGGAAACTTTATTATAATTGAAACAATAAAAACCTTATTATTGTGAATACCAAACCAGTTATTTTGTAGTGCTGTACAACAGGTATTATTTTTTATACCATTAACTATTCAAGAAGATATAACACTACAATTTATTGCATTACTGTATAAGTTTTCCACAACACAATAACATAGGTACCAATTAAATGAGAATGATTTCTTGTACTTAGGTACCTTCTTTTACCTGAGTGTCAGGAATAATAAACTTTTCTACACTAAATTTGCTAAAGAAACAAGTTTTAATGAATCATCAGGTATTATGTAAATGTGACAGTTAGTAGGCGAAGCACATCGTGACTTCTAGAAGAATTGCATTAGTCGTTGCATCACGGAAAACATATGTCTCCGTGGGAAATACGTTGCTAGGTGCAGCACTTCCAAGGAACCAATAAGAAACCAATACGAATAAAGTTGTAAGAGATAATGTAGCTATTTACTTACACTTCAAGTATCCGGTCTCCTTTCCTGATGCCGGCTTGTTCCGCCGCGCCATTCTCCAACACCGCGCTGACGTGCTGAAGAGGAGCATAAAGCTCGCCGTTGATCGATCTCAACTGCCCACCCTCAGACACTTGCCCGCGCACATTAAAACCGAACCCGGTTTCAGTTTTATAGATGGTGACGCGACGCGGCCCATTGCTAGCCACTGCATCTTTATTGGTTTTCTCCGTTCTGATAATACTGTTATTATCAGTCTCAGTCTCGGCCATTTTGAACAAATTTCATTTTTCACCACAGACAAGACAAAATATTTTTGTTTTGTTTGACATTTACTTTTTGGGTTACCATAATTTAAAATCATTTCCATATAATATAATAATTCTCTTTGAGTGCATTGTTGTACAGTATGTAAGATTTTGAAAGTCTCTGTAACTACTTTTCATTCTTAATATTTATTCTATTATTTTCTTCATAAATTGTATCTTTATAAACCTTTATTTTCGATGTGGTTTTGAGATTAAAGCTAGTGTTCTCTAGTATCATATAGCTATCAACTTTCAGCTTTATCGTTAAAACAGCGCTAAAGTTTACTAAAATAATCTGCAGAGAGCGGTAGTATCGAAACAACGTGGTACAATAATTTCATTTTCTTTCACATCAAAATCAGCTGTGAACATCAGTATGGCCGCTCCGTTAATTATTAAATAAAATTGTTTTTCTAATATCATCCAATATAAAAAAAATAGTAAAGTGCAGTTTTCGTACTTACACCGTATATTTGTATATTAGCGAACAGTGTTGATGTTGACTAAAAGTGTTGCGTCATGACAGAGACCTCTCACTGACAAACAAATACAATAAAAATTGCGACTCGCTTTATTGAAGCAACTTTGTAATTTCTTTAGCTCGTGTGCCGTTTCATTCGTTCGGTCGGTAGCCCATGATATATTTGAAGAAATTTCGATCGCTTTATCATGAGTAGTGTCAGGTTGAGTTTCGTGTCCGTGGGCAGGCTAGCTGTTAGAAGAAACCCTCAGTTGACATCAGGTAAGTCATAAGTGCTTGTCTGTTTGGTTGTTTTTTTTTGCTATTGGCGACAATCCAGAGCTGTGTCGCCGCGTCATACGATTCACGTAGTGCGTATTAAGATGTTTGATAACAATGGACGTTTTATTATATTAGCCTATGGCAGAAGTTAGGCGCGTGTCAGTAACATTGTTGGAGGTTTTCCTTACTAATCTAAGCTGGTCCACTCAAGGTGAGCGCCCCGGCAAGGTCACGGGCGCTTTGGTTTTGATTTTAACATTAAAATTGATGAGTATTACAAGATTATTGTAATAATTTGGTAAACAATGAATATGTTATCACTAAAGGTGTTGTGGAAGATATGATAATATTGTTTATATATTGCCGTGTACGATATATTAGGCATACAAAGAAATTATCAGCATACGTGATTACACTATCTACTGGGCGTTATGTCAAAAATGAAAATCTTTTGTCCCTAATCCAATAAGAATTTATCATGTTATAGATTCCATCCAGTTCCTTGACACAGGACTTTTGACAACATTAACTATTCAATAATTATTTAATATAAATTAATGTATAACCTTACTCGATGATCTCCTTATAAGATATTGAAAGGCCCACTTCTGTGTGACCTTTGCAAGTATTTAAAAAATAATTCATGTTCTTTTTGAATTTTCAAATCGATTTGTTTACTTTTACTGTTATGAAAATGCAAAAACCACAAATAATTATGATTCTGTACTTGTCAAACTACTATGTCACAATAATAATTAATTTTTCCATAATATGTACTTCAATGTACATTTGTCATTGTATATGTTCAGAGTTGTCGTCTCACCGGTTAAATACCTTTTTATTGGCTATCACAGTAAATCATTTGTTAACTGTTACTTTCATCTGTTTAGAAATAATTGCTTACACAATCTTGTGTTGCGGACTGAAATGAATGTCTGCTTTAATGCTAACCGCTGGTTTCACAAATCTCTCTTTAAGATAGGCCTGTATTTATTTGTAAATACATTTTGTTTATGAACTAATCTAGTGGAAATCATTTCTCTATATAAAAGTTCTATTGTGAATCATTATGGAGTTAAAATACTGCACGGTGCTCGTCACCCTGAGACATGAGATAATGCCCAGTACTTAACGCTAGCTACAATATCCCTAAAACCTGAACAAAACAGTGCATGCACACTGCTGTTTGGCGATAGAAATAGACATTGCAGTGGTACCTATTCCGACAGCCCTTTGCATACAAGAGACCTACCACCAGTAAACAGTCATTTACCTCAATCAAACATGAAAACTACATATTTGCACATATTAGAATATTAGTAATAAGAAAAAAAATAAAAATTTAGAATGCTAAGGTTACCATCTTAATATTAGACAGAATGGTGGATGAAAGCATTATTCCCCACTAAAAGATACGACAATATCGAGATCAGAAGCCAAACTATTTATTGTCACATTATTTCATATTACCCACTTTAGTACAATATTAATTTGACAAACCAAACATTACAAATATATAACATATCTTCCCCTCATACATTTAGGTTACTTAATTACATAGATCAATTACAAACATAAACCGAAATCAATCTGGCACTTTTATAAACCGATTAATCAGTCAAGCATACTAGGTACACCAATTATATCTGGCCATAACTCAGGAGGAGGTATTTCAATAGGTGGCTCCGATGATGTTGAATCTGAATAGGATTCTGGTGATCGAGATCTAGATGTCACATTAGGCTGACTTGATTCACCCTGACTGCGAGCCAATATTTGATCCACATGTCTGCGTTGCAACTCACCATCTTCTGTTCTCACCATATATGATGTAGGACCTTCTACTATCTCCACTATAGCCTTTTTCCATTTTTCCCCAGGCCCATACATACGAATAAGTACTGACTGGTCAACTATGAATGATCTCTTTGGCGAACTCTGCGCAGCAGAATCCAATTGCATTTCCTTGCGATTTGGTGCCACATCTGGGTGTAAAACAGACACCGCTGTTTTATATTTGCGGCCATTTAACATCTCTGCCGGGCTTTTACCAGTACTGGAACATGGCACTGTGCGGAGATGATATAAAACTTTAGGGAGTTTTTGATCCCATGGCATCCCTGAATCCGATAACTTCTTTAATTTATTCTTAAAGGATTGTATAGCTCTTTCAATCTGGCCATTAGAGGCTGGATGATATGGTGGGGAGTACAAATGTCTAATACCATTCCTTTGTAGGAATTCATTGAATTCACTTGAACAAAAGGTTCTACCATTATCTGATACTACAATCTCTGGCAGTCCTTGAGAGGCAAATATTTTCCTAAGAACAGTATTCACTATAGTAGTATTCATAGAAGGAACAATCTCTGCTTCAAGCCATTTACTATAGCTATCTATCAACAACAGAAAAGTTTTACCTTGAAACGGGCCAGCAAAATCCACATGTATCCTTTTCCATGGCTTTTCAGATACCATCCATGTTTGTGGCGATTTAGGTGGATTATTCCTTACAGCTTGGCACTGGTGACACTCAGATACGATCCTCTCGATCTCTTTGTCCATTTCAACCCACCAAACATAACCTCTAGCATACGCTTTAGTTTGCACAATTCCAGCATGTGGAGCGTGTAATAATTTTAACACCTCCTTTTGCAGAGAAGCTGGAATAATGACTCTGTTGCACCACAATAAGCAATCTTTATTATGTGAAAGAGCCTCCTTGCGTAGCCAAAATGGTCTTAAAATCGGATCAACATTTGAACCTGGCCAACCATGGAGCACATGGAACATCACCTTCCGTAACAGTGGATCCTTTTTAGTTTCCGATGCGACTCTATTTGCATCCAGTTCCCAACCTCTTGGAGTCTCCTCTAATAATAGTATTTCTTTAAGAGGCCTTTCCTCTACACTTGCCGTAGGAGCTGTCCATCTACTCAAAGCATCTGCGTTACCAATTAATTTTCCCGGTCTGTACTTAATAGTATATTGATAACAACTCAGTTTTAAAGACCAGCGTAACATTCTGGGAGATATTTGCTCTGGAATAGGTTTAGCAGGATTAAATAGTCCAATCAATGGTTTATGGTCTGTAATAATGCAAAAGCTGCGACCTGATAAATACTCATGAAATTTTGTTAATCCAAACATTATGGCTAAAGCCTCTTTATCTATTTGCCCGTAACGCCTCTCGTGCTTCTGTAACGTTCTTGATGCCATCATTATAGGTTTTTCAGAACCGTCGTCCATAACATGTGCAATAATTGCTCCCAGACCATACTCCGATGAGTCGCATATAAGAAGTAACTCTCGTTGTAACTCATACCCTACCAAAGTTAAATCTGAAGATAACAATTCTTTTGCTGTGATGAAAGCAGTTTGTTCTGTTTCACCCCAAGTCCAAGGTTGTTTGGAATCCAAAAGCCGATATAATGGTTCTAATAATGTTGCTTTAGCAGGCAAAAACTTTTCGTAGAAATTGTATAAGCCCAGAAATGCTCGTAGCGTTTCTCTACTCGTCGGTGCTGGTTTCTCACGAATCTCTTTTACTTTGGCTGGTGCTGGGTGCAATCCATCTCCATCAATCATGTGGCCCAGAAATGTAATGCTTTCAGCAGCAAAAATGCACTTGGAAACGTTAAGGCGAAAGCCCATATCATGTAATTTCTGCAGAACCTCATATAGACGTTTTTCATGTTCACTTTTGTTCCGTCCCATAACAGCAATATCATCCAGTAGACATGCCACTCCCTCCATATCCGCGAAGGCTGTAGACATAACTCTCTGAAAAATAGCTGGCGCTGCATTCACTCCAAAAGCTAGTCGATTCATTTTCATTAACCCTATAGGCGTGTTAAGGGTTAAAAGCATTGCAGTTTTCTCATCCACTTGCAATTGTGTATACGCTTGTTTCAAGTCCAGCTTACTGAAAATACGACCTCCACTTAACTTAACGAAAGCCTCCACCGATTTAGGAAGTGGAAACGCATCCACATCAATTGCGGCATTCACCGTAGCCCGGTAATCTCCACAAATACGTAGGGAACCATCGTCTTTCTTCACAATGCGTAATGGGGTTGCCCAATCTGAGTATTTCACTGGTGTGAGAATGCCTTGATCTACCATCCTCTTCAGTTCTTCGTTCACTTGGTGTTTTAAAGGGAATGGTATTACTCGAGCTTTCAAAAATCTAGGTATAGCATTTGCACGTACATGTAACGAAACTTTCGGCCCCTTATATTGTCCTAGTCCATCAGCAAACAAACCAGGAAAGTCCGTCACTAAATTTGATATCCTATCTTCTGACCAATTAAGTCCTCCTATCTGAATATTTAATGTCTGGAACCAATTACGCCCCAAAAGGCTAGGTCCAACTCCCGAGACAACTATCAAATCACAACGGGCTTCTTTTTCCCCTAATATGACCTGTACATTTATTTGTCCAAGCACTTTCAATGTTTCCCGAGTCCATGTTACAAGTTTGATATTTGTAGGTCTTAGAGGAGGAGGAAATGACCACAGCTTTTTGTATGTATCCTCTGATATTATACTCCTTGATGCTCCAGAGTCAATTTCCATAAGCAATTTAGCACCATCAATAATCACGGTTGCAGTTATTGGAGGTTGATATTTTTCAAAGCAGACGTAAACGCCCATCATCATCTCATCGCGAATGGTTGCCTCCTTACTAATGTCTTCAAGCTTAGAAATGTCATTTATTTTACCGGATCTACGGGTGCATGCTGTAGCTATATGTCCAAATCTCTTACAATAGAAACATCTTGCTTTAATGAATGGACACCTTTCTCCCTGTTTATGTACTCTTGCACAATGTTGACAATTTTTAGCTTGAATCCTGCCAATATCCATCGGTTCAGTAGCATGGAACGGAGTTTGCTTCACCACCTCAGTATTAGGGTACAGATCAGGAAATGTGACTTGGTAATTAAGACACATTTGCAAGGCTTTCTCATATGAGAGGTCTTTAGTTTTTAGTAATTCCCTTTTCAAGCGATCATCACGTACACCCAATACCAAACGGTCTCTCAATTGACGTTTTAAGTCTATAAAATTACATTTAACGGCCAGTAAATTAATTGCCGCTACAAAATCTTGCACGCTTTCCGTCTGTAATTGTAGGCGTTTATGAAATTTTCCCGCTTGTAGTATTTCGTTAACCTCAGGCTCGTAAAACTGATCCAACACTTTCAAAATGTCATTAAAGTCCACATTAGTTGGACGATTTGGAACCAGAAGTGAAGCAATTAAAGAAAAAGTCTCCTTTCCGCATTGAGACAAAAACACAGAACGAGCTTTCTGAGCGTTGCTTTCGTCATAACCTGCGGCATCGAGAGCACACAGTAATTGTTCTTTATAGTCACTCCACTTATCAGTTTTAGGGTTAAACTGTCCCGGAAACACTATATTTGCAATGTTTGACGCCATTATCTACACAATTACTTTAATTTACCACAGTCGCCAATAAAAGATACGACAATATCGAGATCAGAAGCCAAACTATTTATTGTCACATTATTTCATATTACCCACTTTAGTACAATATTAATTTGACAAACCAAACATTACAAATATATAACACCCACCATTGTTTAAAAAAATCCTAGATCCCATGCTTGGACGAATTGATAATATATTATTATGACATTAAATTATTTGATATACCATGGGCTGCAGCTAGACGTAAATAAACAATTAGTTAGTTGTTGTGGAATTAATAGTGGATATAGAATTTTGTGTTTAAATCACAGTAAATTTGGTTTATTTGAATCCAAGTTTCATTTATTATGTGATAACAGGATATGATTATTTTTAGATTACTTCAGTGAATTGTTGTTTAACAAAAAACATTATTAATTCTATATGGAAATTTATTATACACACAATGTTAATTTTGTTTGTACTTCATTATTACATTTATAAAGTGTCATAAAAAATGTATTTGTTACCTTATTACTTTAAATAACATATTATTATTGTTAACAAGATGTTATAATAAGCAACAAAGTTTTCCCCATCGAATTAATTACAGTTTATAAATTACTCATTATATCATATTTATACTTGTAAATCAAAAATATAAAAATGTGCTGAGAATAAGTATTTCCTTAATTTATCTGTCACTGTTTATAAGTTATATGTGTGCAGATAACAAAATAATAAACTATACTAACCAGTATAATGTTTCAGAGATAATTGGTCCTAAGAATATGTTTTATTTACTGAATACAAAATATCTTTTCATTTTACATAAAGATGTTTCTACTCTATGTATGCTATAATTTATGGATTACTAGCTTTTGCTTGTGGCTCCACCTGCGTGAAAACGTTTTTCCAAGATAAAATTCCTACTTTATATTTTCGTGGGATAAAAAGTAGCCTATGTCCTTTCTGAGGCTCTAGACTATCTGTGTACCAAATTTCATTTAAATCGGTTCAGTAGTTTTGGCCTGAAAGCGCGACAGACAGACAGACAGAGTTAGTTTCGCATTAATAATATTAGTAAGGATGTATTCAACAGCAATAAATACATAAAACATTTAATTGCTCTTTTATTATTTACATATATTTTTCATTGAACTTCTTTTAATGGGCATCAAATTGAATTATTTAATATGTATAAGAATGGGTATGTATTATAATAAATGTATTAAGACGGAAACATTTGACTTTGTGTTCTCAATGATGTCTTCTAGACAACCTTTCTTATTTGCCAAGCAATGCTCTTAATTTGACATTTTCTTTTAACAATTCTGAGTAAACAATTTTCATTTGATGTGTACATATGTACATATTATTGCTCCGTGTGGCAATGAATACGGATATGTAAGAATACAGGCCCTGTATGCTTACATATCCTAGCCTAATCGCTGATGTCTCAATCATCTTCCAACGACCGCCCTGAGCCGAGGCTCGTACCCCACTTAGGGGTGCTCAGCATGGTCGTTTAAATGTACAGGGTTGGAGTGCCTAAAGCGTTCGCCCGAAAGTCCGGTGGGGTCAGAAAAGCCGACTCGCGTCAGGTTACTGACTGTAATGTCATACCAAAAAAAAAAATGACATATCTGCCCTGTATTACAGCGCCCTGATTCCCTATACCACATTTTATTTTGACTGTTTATATTTTATAACAAGCATGTAACGCACCTCATCACGCTTATAACAATTTAAATTTGGCATATAGAATAAAATTTCACACTAATTTCACAAAGATAATGTAACACGGTCGAGTTACGAGTTTACATTGACAGAGAGTAAGAAACCAGAAGCATTTTTATTTTATATTAGGTATGCATTCAGACAATTATGCCTTAAAATCTTACACTCAGGCATTTCCAAATTTGGCCTATCATAATTTTCGTAAATGAGTAGATAATGATATGCTAACTATAAAAATTCACATGAATTGGGTTTTCATAAAAAATCTATTTTAGGACATTGTATTTAAATACGTAAACTGAAACTAAAATAATAAAAGTGTGTTAAAAAAAGATTTCTTTAGCAAGAAATGCAAGAATTACTTACTGGCAACTGTCAACATCAAGAATATTTCATTCATACAGTCTTCATATCTATTTTAATTTTTATTTTCAAACTAATAACTTCATATATATTTTTAATTATAAATAAACATTTTCTTGAAGATGAAATCTATGTTTCACATTACCATAAGTTTTATTTTTAAATATTTATATATTACGTAAAGCTACATATTTTGTATTTATGCACTAAAATAGGTTCAATATCCCATAGTTTTAGAAAGTCTATATTTGTGCAATAGTTGTTTTGCGACATTCATAGACATAGCTTAATTATGATGTAGTTTCTAATTTGATACTTAACTACCTGCTTATAATTATTGTAATTAGTTTTTCATACCTATAATAAGTAGGTAGTCAAAGGTTACTGACCAGCTCCGGACTAATAATAATTCAAAAGTTAATAAAATAAAAACAATGCTATGTAAAATAAATGAAAGATAATTTTATGCAAACTAGATTTTGCACGCGGTTCCACCCGCGTGAAAAACTCTTCCGGGATAAATGCTCCGTTATAATTTTCCCGGGATGAATAGCCTACATTCCAGGGACTTACACTATCTCCATATCAAATTTCATCGAAATCAACCGATTTTAGTTCTGTAGTTTTTGAGTTCGTCGCGTACAGGCGCGGCAGGCGACTTTGTTTTATACTATGTAGGATAATATACTATAGTGATATGGATAACTCGTTTTTCATACCTATAACAACTACGAAGGGTAAAGTTACTGACCAGGTGCGGTGTTAATAATTATAATTAAAAAGTCTTCGAAATAGAGACGTAAGGAAAACAATGTAATAAGTAAAATACATGATATTTTAAATACACGCACGCTCACGCCTTTTTATTCCCCGATGGTGTAGGCAGAGGCGCAACTAGTGCACCAACTTATCGCCGTGTGTATTCCGTCCCATGACGTGATAGCGAGCAAGCCTATCGCCATCACGGGCATGGATTCCAGACTCCCAACTGAAAATGAACAGAAAAATCCAATGTCTGACCCAGGAATCAAACGGGAGACCTGAACGAGGTAGTCATAGCGCGTACTCAATACAACTACGCCACCGTAGCATTAACATTTTAATAGATCAAGGAACGAATTAGCCGAAAAATATGTAAAACTAGGAAATTAAAGATCGAATTTTTCAATTCAATCGTTTTGAATAAATGGTAGCACGACCTCTTTAGTGAATCATCATATGCAAAATAGGAGAATGTAATTAATGGTCTGTAAATTTGTATATTATCGAATAATGAGCAAATAGCTCGTCATAGTGAGCGCCGTTATTATCAAAATGATAATCCTGCTCATATCTGTCAATAAAATATTTATAACTATTGACACCATGCACCCCACGCTTTTTTTACAATATTTTTTTTTTCTTTATGCTATTCTTAATTCAAATTTATTAAAATTTATTTTCTTTGTTTAGTTGGATTTTCTATAAAGCGTTTTTTAGTTTTTTTAAACTATTGTATATTTTTCATTTTTTAGTTTAAAGTATTGAATTGTCATCGGTCCTTAATAAATATGCCAAATTTCGATTTAATCCAACCTTTTGAAGGGGGTCAAAATCATGTTCAAAGTTTCCGTTACATACACACATACGTCTCAAGCTAATAAAAGCGTGTTAAAAATACCAATACGAACATGATCTTTCATAGGGCTGCAATCTGCATTGATATTCCATTGCGAGTTCATTTTAAAACATTTGATATTAAGTCTCATAATGCTCAGTGAATATACAGATAATAGTGTATTTCAAACTAGAATATTACAGTGCCTTACTATAAGCACTTTAAAAACTGATCTCAAGTCTCAACTCATGTCAGTCTCAGATCGAGCTTCTGTCAGAAGTATTAATATTTTCTGATCGAATCTGCTTACCTATCCTACCGGTCCATTGTGACTGCCACTGCACTAACAAGGCGACAATTGCTATTATTTCGCCTCCAACGCAATCAATACGTCAAGAGTGACGCGTGCGCAGACTCTAATAAGTTCATTGACATAACATATACACGGTGCTTAACCATTTATTTATTGATGAGGTATATAATTACATAAATGTTTTACAATCACGCTAGTGTACCTGGGAGCCAAACAGACTGTCAAAAGGCGTGGGTTCGACTTCACTCTAATCTTAATGTAAATTAATTCGAAGTTTTGAATTATATTTCCGCAGTTTTCTGGGCAGTCGTGACCTTTGCCCAAACGTCGGCTCGGTATTTATTCGGCGCACCATCAAAATTTTCCGAAAATCTTTCAACAGAATTATAAGACTCAATTTTACCTACTAATGTTATAAACGCGAAAGTTTGTAAAAATGGATGTATGTATATTTGTTACTCTTTCACGCAAAAACTACTCAAGGGATTTCGATAAAATTTGGCACACGGGTAGATCATGTCCTGGCTTAACACATAGGCTACTTTTTATCCCGGGATAATATAAAGCGGGACTTTTATCCCGGAAAAACTTTTTAACCCGGGCGGAGCCACGGGCAAAAGCTAGTTGTACATAATATTGTTAGAAATGAATACTAGGCTTGGCAAATAAGCACAAAGGCGACAATAACAAGAAAGCATAGATTGTCATTATTCAGTTCAGTTGAAAATATAAAAAGCTGACTAAGAACTGATTCCTCTGGCATTGTTTAGTGAGCATTTGTGGTTACTAAGGACCATGTGATCCACCTAGCTGTCTCAGGAGACGGGTTTTTATCAGCAAGAGAAGGTCAAGACGATGACCGTGTAGGAAATCATTACCAATATTATCCTCAAAAAGTGCCAACAGACGCGCTATCTGCGACGATCATTGTTTTTAATTGTTTTTGTAAGTAGTAAAAGACGAATATTAAGCAGTAGACACAATTTGCTTCTACGTAGAGCGGAACGACGTTCGACATTGCCATCTATGATGGTCAAATAGGGGTCTTAGGGTTCATATTTTCGGTTGTAAATCGATTGATAAAGATTGGTCACTGCGGGACGGTTTCCATGGTAATTAGATGCATTGCTACTCGGTATCCCAGTACTTCTCGTGAACGAATGGTATTGCAGGTTTTAAGATTAACGTAGGAGTTGACCGATAACCGATAACCTCGACATACCCACTTCGATTTCTGAAATAAGCAATTTTCCGCTTTGAAAATATAATGTCGTTTATCACCATCTTCATGTCGATGATTATAAAGTAAGCTAAATTTGAACCTAGTGCATGCATATTTCGACAAGAACACGGCAACTCTTGTAATTTGAATATGCCAATAAGTGATAGAACTCTTGGCTATAGTCAAACTTTAACTACCATGTAAGGGCCGAATTAACCATGACGATTGACGGTCCTTGTTTCAACCAAAATCTATCTACGAAATAATAGTTTTGCTGTTTCATCTTCTAAGATGGTCTCGCCACTCTCTTATACAAAAACTAAAATCCGCTTAAACAGTACTATAGTATTCTACTTAACAATCAAATAACCAATTTCATAACTTAGAAACGTTTTGTTTCGTACAATATTGTTCATTTCACACTTTCCTACGCCGCGGTTTTAATTTTTGACACGGCTCGTTGGCCGCCTGTCGGTGCGGTTGGTGTTCAATCTGCTTTTTTCTGTTGATTACATACGTGTTGAAATTATTCGCAAAAGGAAGGACACGGCATGTTGTAACAGAGCTCAGAGCCGGAAACAGTGAAAGTAAATAGCCCTGTATTAAAGTGTCTTTGTACTACGCATAGGCGGCGCATTGCTAGTGTTAAGGCCCGTGCATAAGAAATCTTTTAAACGAGCTGACGCGCAAATTAAAAATGACTAAGATGAGACTTCCAACCTTCCGAGTGCCTTGGCTATTTGCAGACTTATGTGCGCTATCGGAAACAATCTGCTATACATATAATCTGCATAAAATGCATTATGAACAGCTTGATATACTTTTCGACCACCATGATGGTTCAAAAAGGGTTAGTGGCCGTCACACACCTTTAAAATTCTTAAGAACTCTCAGGTGGTAAGATTCCCTGGCGACGACTTCCTTCTTCGTTTCAGCAAGATATAATTATTGACAGTAAACTTTCATTTAAGTTTAAAATGTCAGAAGCTCCTACCCTGGGATCGAATCCGACACGTCCTTCACAAATCTTAGATGTACACACACACTCACGCCTTTTATTCCCGAAGGGGTAGGCAGAGGCACAACTAGTGCACCCACTTTTCGCCGTGCGTATTCCGTCCCATGATGTGATAGGGGGCGAGCCTATCGCCATATCGGGCACAAATCCCAGACTCCGGGCTGACACTGAATAGAAAAATCCAATATCAATTTGCCCGACCCGGGGATCGAACCCAAGATCTCAGCATTGCAGTCATACCGTAATACAACTACGCCACCGAGGCAATCTTAGATGTGAAAGGCGTAAATTACACGGCACTAGGATGCGTTGTTTAACTAATTAACATTGTTACAACGAACCTTTGTATTATGTGCAAAAAGCCTTAATGAACAACGTGTTTCGCAATACTAAAATATTTTTTTAGCATTCAGATGCAACACATTTGCACTACACCTAAAACCCACTTGAATTCTAAAACTTGTTTGTCCGTATTATTAAAATTATGATTTATAGTTCTATAAGAAGTATCTATTCTCTAATTAAGGACCGGTTATGTAAATTTCTTTATATATTGTAAACATTTGTGACGATTGTGCCTACTTCTTACCATTCCTAATCTTCGCTTCGTTTGCTCTTCGTACAAAAATGGCTTATTATCCTCCAGATACTTTTATCTCAATATCTCTAGATAATCCACTAGGCTAACCAGCCCCTCCTACCCCCCGAGGCAATTCTTATGCGCTGGGTCATCACACCCAATGCACGGCCATGCGCGGGGGGACATTGGTCGCGGGCCGAGGCACACAGTTCAGTGTGTATACCTCTTGGTTGAAAAACACATTGAGGCCTAAAAGGGCCCGCGAACATTTCCTGGCACCCTCTCTTTCCGCCCATCCTGGGAACCTTCCTCCCTTCCCCACCTTCCCTTCCATATTCCTCCTCCACTCCCCTCCCAGGCCCCTGCAGTCGTCAAGCTGGGGGACTCCAGTACCCCATTCGCAGGTTTCCCCCGGTGTTGACTGTAGGACCGCCAACAAAAAAAAACCAGCCCCTCCTCCCCTCGTTCTTTCTGAAAAAAAAGCCCTATTCAAATTCCGTATCACTTCATCTAAATATATTTTAAACCGCGAAGAAAGTGAAAATGCAATACACAAGATGCAAGTTACGTAACAAGTAACTTTCACTTCTATCATAATCTAGATAAAGGCTAGGTCCGAATGCACTGTTGCGAAGGCTTGTTATGCTAGATATAACTGATTTCCTAGTTAGATTTACATAAAATAATTCCACACCTTTTATCTTTAATGGGTAGATAGGAACGTAAATGCAACCACATTTCGTTGCATTTGCCGCATGATATTGTGATGAGTTGACCCCATCTCCAATTGGAGTAAAAATTACATTTACAAAAATTCGGCCAGTGTTTTTTGGAAATAAAGTACCGTCGAAGTAGCAATATCATTTATTCTTTCATTTTACTATCAGATAGCTAAGTATTGATCTCTGAAAGGAAAAAAGAGTACCTATATGGAGGTCGTTGCCCTGCAATGGGACATGCCAATAAAAATCAAACATCTACTTTAAGATTCCACATTATCTTCAACACGCGTCGAGTTATAAAAGTTGCGAGCCTTAACTCGGAGAAGTTGGACTTATATTTTGTGAACCTATTTCGTTCACCGATCTGGATCGTGAATTGTTATTCAGTTTATAAGAAAAGGTCCTTTCGCATTTTGAAGGGCACGTACAACCTTTACATCTGGAACTAAGCTTTGTGCTTGGTTGCTGCTTAACTGTTACTTATAGAAATCCTCATCGGAATTGGTATTTATAAACGACAGTCTGCACTGTGTGACTTATCGGAATTCTTATAGGGTGCGTAAATTTAAAAACATCGTTCGTGCTCATCTTCATTGTATAAGGAAGTCTTATTGTTTTTGTATTCACGATTCTAGAGTTGCCAGTTGAAATTGGGTATTGTCAATTAGTCGGTTAGTGCTAAGAATTATATTAAGTAGAAGATATTATTATGGCGATAGTACTGCCCGCCTGCCACGACCTACTCTCAAAACTCCTATCATAATCTAAGTAATAGGTCAAAACAATATAAAATAACATACTCAACAAATCAGTATAAGAAACGACCGCCTCACAATCACACTTATTCCAACGCATCCGATACATTGATGCATCTATTTATCTAACGAAGGTAACAATCGAACGAGCGTAAGCTATTTCAAAGCTGGAGTTGCCGAGTGGATCCTTGGCGGCCGTTGCAAGTGTGACCCAGTTGCTGACGCCTTGACACACTGCCGGTCGCTTTGTTCCACCCACCTGCCTTTTGTATTATTATATTACCAGTTTGTATCATTATTTTGGACGGAATAACCTTGTTATGTAGGTTAATTCGGTAATGATTGGATTCTTTATAGGGTCTTAAATAGACCCACAGTTCAAAGCTTTAATCTTAAAGATCAAATTGTAATTCAAGGATTTCGCACTACATGCTGTACATCTCGTAGCCGCATCATGCACATTAACTATTAAAGACCCGCATCCCCCACCGCGCAGTGCGTACGTTAGGGCAGCGGCCTGCGTGAGTTGCCTTATGCCCATGACAAGAGGGTCGTGGCAACCATAAAAAATATTTAAAATGGAAAAGCTGTATGTGTAGAATGCCGATATACGTCTCCACATGAATGAGCCGGCTCCACCTGTAGCAAGTAAAGTCAGCTTGTTTATCTTCTCCATATTTTCTAATTCTTCTTTCGTCCTTTTCTGATTCTTTTGCCGTATTCATGATTCTTTGGCTTTGTTGATGTTTATTGACACTCGACAACGGGTGACTCACTTGCTTGTTTAATGATCTATGTATTAAATACAACAAACCACAAAAATGAATGAATCCTCAACGACAGGACAAACTTATTATATATACAATCTACATCACTCTCGAAATAAACAGCCACTAAAATCAACATCAGAATCACATTATTCTCGAAACGTATCGAATTCTCGTTAGTTTTACAAATCGTCGATCTCGCGCGGTGCACTTTAAAACTCGTCTTGGACGTAATATAATGTCAAGGTCCACTCCGTTTACCTACACAGGGTCTTTGAACCACATTGGCCGGTTTAATGGTAATTTTTTTTATCGATAGGGTAAACTTGGACTCATTTTATTTACACACACACACACACACACATACACACACACATATACACACATAATATAAGCATAGCGTGCATACATATTTTTTTACAAAAAGCAATAGGGTAGTTTCCTATGTTCTATGTTGTACATTATTTTATATGTAACGGAAAATACAATGAAAAAGAAATTCTTCTGTGAAATCAGCGTCAAAATTGGTTGAAAAATAATAAAGCAGTTATTCATATTTGAAATATTGTCGTGAGCAAAAGTGGGGGCGTGGTGGGGATATCGCGCTGTCTCTTTCGCGTGCACGCAGTGGTATGGCCGGTGACACTCGGAGACGTCACAGTCTGATATTAATGTTATTTGCCAACTACCTCTTCTACCAAATTTCAAAGCTTTATAACTTACTTATTACTGCGCCAATTTAAAAAATTCTTTTCCGTAAGATTTTGGATGGCTTACATTTTTGATAAATGTATAAAAAAAAGTTGCCGACTACCCTATTGTCTCACTTGACCAGTGTTTACCGCCTAGAACCAACCACTCGATCCGAAAAATGGCGGATACATTTGCCAACCTATGATGGAAAAAGGAAATTAGGGCTGATAAATCCGAAAGCCCCTTGGTTATACGAAACGCAATAGCTGTTATTACTTCACGTTGGTTTTATGTAATTCAATGGTACCTACCTCAAGCAAAATCAAAACGACAAAAAAATCTGTTATACGTGGCTCTACCACAAAAACTTTCTCTGCGCATCACTTTGTCATACTGAAATCGTAAAAGTAATATCATTCCATCACCTCTGCGTGCCCCTAATGGAAAAAGTTGTGATGATTGAGCACACAAAATATTCGTAAACTATTATAACCAGAGAATGCCAACAAAATACACGTTCGGTTAATATTTAACCATTAACCTTGCTAGTAAAGTAACAAATCACTTGCACTCGAGTTAATGCCGATTGCATCATTCAGATGCCAATTACAGTAAAATATATTGTATCACAATTAATAAAAAAATCTGAAATTATGATATCAAATCATAGATGGTACATTTCACTGCCTCGGTTGTATTACGGTACGATTGCAATGCGGAGGTCTCGGGTTCGATCCCTGGGTCGGGCAAAGTGATATTAGATTTTTCCATTCAGTATCAGCTCGGAGACTGGAATTTGTGCCTGATATGGCGATAGGCTCGCCCTCTATCACATTATGGGACGGAATGCTCATAGCGAAAAGTGGGTGCATTACTAGCGCTTCTGCCTATCCCTTCGGGGATAAAAGGCGTGAGTGTGTGTGTGTAGTACATTTCATCTGGTAGGTATTACGGGAGATCACTGGGTATCACAGCTTTGTCTATGTTGCCAAGCACCATTGTGTAAGCAATGTCGTTCCATTGAAGGACATTGTTGTGTAATTAATGGGCTTTATGAGGCTTAACGTCTAACATCTCGTGTAAAGGTGACGAGTGGAATGCAGATCTTTGTAGTTGTTACTGTTTATGGACATACCATCAGGCAAGCGGCTTGTTCGTCTCATACAATTGTATATAATAAAACAATTATCAAGTCTCCAGTTGCATCTATAACAGGCATTTCGTCGTGGAGTTTATTATGACTTTTCCGAGTATTGTGCGCGGTTCTCATAACTCTCGGAGACAATGGAGCGATTGTCGGTTGCTCAACCGCCGCACCATTGTTTTTTTGCATTTCACTTTAATTGAAGGTTGTTGGTACGATTTCTGCCACTTTCTTGGTTATGGATTGGTGGACTAGATATTAAGAGTGTAAATATAAGTAGACCACTGGTTAGATGGCAGGACAATTGATTTGTGGTTCAGATCGGAATGTGGAAGGACTGTCGTATGATTATGAAGAGCCATTTGTCCAGCAATGGATAAATCGCACCTTTAGGACGAAAACGACGCAATTAAAAATAATCGAAATTTGAGTTATCGTCATAAAATGACTTAAAACTGGTCCCAATTTTATGAAAATATGATAAAAAAGGGACCAATATAATAGTTTTGTCCTTTTCCCGCTTGAATATGGCGGTGTTTGAACTATTGTTGTATTGAAAATTTCGTTTTAAGTAATTTTATGACGATAACTCAATTTTCGTTTTTTTTAATTGTGTCGTTTTCGTCCTAATGGTGCGAAATATTACCAACTAAGATGTTAATGCTATCGTGATGGATTTCCATGACTAATATCTTTTGTATACAATTTGTTTATTTGGTTCACACTACCTGTGAACCGAAAAAGCTCAGCTGAAACTTCTTGTTATAATTAACTGGATTGGATGATTTTGAAATCTGAATGAGACTGATAAATTAATATTCATCTTCATATTACATAAGTGCATACTAATGGTCTTCTGAGAATTTTATCCTTGGCCGTTTTCCAATTATCATCAAGTTAAGGAAAATGTAAAGAAAAAATATTTAAAAGTGGAAACAATAGATGTTGTTAAATGTTTTTATGACTTTTTCAGTCTGAATACTAATCGTTGGAGCCGAATTGATTTTATTATTTTTTGGAAATCTGCTGTTGCATGGATTGCATTTTATAGCAGGCTGTTGACAAGCATTGAGACACCTGAAAGTGAGTGATCACCAGTGTCGTGTCCATCCAATTTAAACCCACAATAACGTCCTTTTTTAACATTTAACGGCATTGCTCGAATGCTCGAGACGAAGCGTAGATGTAGCCACGAACTATAAGCTATAATTTAACAGCATTCAATAAAAACTATTTAGGGCAGACTGCATTGCACAACGATTCACTAAATACGATTAACGATAAACACGTTGAAAACGTCTCATTGTCATTGTCAACTTCTAATAGATAATAGTCACATCACGATGTTTGAAATGTATTCAGCGCTAATTTTATTTAGTGAAACGTGCAAGTCAGCTAAAATATTTGGCGACAGCATAATTTATATTTTCCTAGTGTAGCAATGATTTTTAGCAGTAAATTTAAGCCTTTGAATAACTTTATTGAGCACCAGTAATTACAAATATAATATTGTGATACAGTCTACTGAACTAGGTTGACGAGGTTCCTATACCGGTATGTCACGAGAGAGTTCCTTTCTTATATCTTAGCCTTATTTTTTGAGATATTGTGCGTTAAATATTAACCTTACTTACTGTGTCTCCAAGATGGCAGAGGAATCAATGACCTTTAACGAAATAAATTGCTACTGGCATTTATTTAGGAGAGCCGATAACTTCGTCTTTAGACCCCAGGCTACCTGACTGCTTGTTTTACTTCTTAATTTATTTACAGTGAAATGCGCGTCCGTCTAAAATAACCTTAAGGATAACCAATAAATATTCTTAATCAGCAGTTTAACCTTTTCGGTGATTTATATCATTGGTTCAAATTATAAGTTTGAGGATATTACGAATGGGCCTGATCCAGCAGGGTTAATCGTCAACACTGTATCACAAGATAGTGATATGAAGTGTCAGTATGTTGCGCTTCGTAGGGTCAGTGAAGTCTAGGAGGCAAAGCCTTCGATCCCAAGTACCATTCCTCTCAGAACTCGCTAAAGTCTCGTGTGTATTTATGAGCCGTGATGAACAATATCACCATGTAACTCAATCGTTCTGTTGCCGCTTATGGAATAAAAACCAACAAACACAAAGACCACAACATAAGGAAAACAAATTTTACCTTTTTTTTATCTCGCAACTCTATATATGCAATTCAGATAGTTGCAAAGTGAGTAGGTATGTTTAAATTTTTTTCTTAGTTTAGTTTCATATAAAGAAACTTAACTATTCAGCCATTAGAAATGTTCGACGTTCATACATAAATATTTATTGACAAACATTTAACCTTCTTAATGAGTAAGGTCACCTCTTATACAATCCACGTAACATTGGATGTCGAATTAAATCATCAAACTAGATATGCCGTCGATTCCGTCCGTGCAATTTTTATTTGTCCCTCATCACCGTATTATCTTTATATATATAATTTTTTTTTTGCGTGTGTATGTCACTGAACTCCTCATACACGGCTGGACCGATTGTAATGATTTTTTATGTGTGTCAGGTGGATTCGCGAATGGTTTAGATGTACAATTCGGTCCGGGAAAATGTATAGCGGGAATTTTATCCGGGAAAAAACCTTTGGTGCGGGCAAAGACGCGGGCAAAAGCTAGTTTTTTATAAAGAGTAAAAGCCCGAGCAAGATCACCGGGCCCATAAATACACTACTATTAAAATGCAAAAGCTTAATTATCCACATATTCTTTTACAAATGGCTCCACCGTTTCATCGGTGATGTTGCTAATGTCGGATGGGTAACTATTTAATACATGAACATCTAAATCATAACTTGAGAATAGCACAATACTAGTTTCGCGACGCAGAATATACCTTTTGAATCGCATCCTCATAAAACTCGATACATCTAATGAGGATGAAATTCCAATTTCTTCAATATTTATAACCCATTTTATATGCAGTGTCGCTCATAATAGAGAAATCTGCGGCAAAATCTGTTCAGCCGATTCAACGTGCCGCGCGAACAAATGAACAAACAGTCTTTTTTTATCGCTGTAACATTTCATGTATTAAATCATATTTGATCATGAATAAAACATGAAGTTTTTTCAAGGTGTCGGACGTCCGGTATTTTGAGTCGTCGAATGCTTCAATAGAAGTGGTAAAACCAGTCGAACTCAAAAGGTCAATAGAGTTTACGATTTGATCAAGGGAATATTACATTAATGTAGTGAAGAGTATGTTTACATTAATTTGGACTTTAACTATAAAATAACACTTTGGAGGTAGCTAGTCATAACCTAAAACAGCAGGTTACCAATTGTTATTACATAATAATATATCATTAATAGTTTACAAACCACGGTTTTACTCACGTATTCTTGGTCAGAATCGCCGACCAGTTTCGACCTATTAATGTGATATGTCTCGCGTAAGTTTTAATAATATTATTACATAATAATATATTTATCGGATGTTTTTAAAATGATTTAGTGGGCTTTGCTTCATCTAGTGGGCCAGAATGACAAGCGTACCGTATTCACCACAGCTTTATGATGAAAAGTTGTAGTTTGTTATAGCAGATGACGCCAACCATCAGGCAGCGTACTTGTCATCAGATCCCTTAAATTTGACCCGATTGTCATGATGCTTCATTTGTTAATGTTGTCGCAGGTGTTCAGTCATGCCGCTCGCTGCGGCGCGCCGGCCCCCGCACCCTGCACACATGCGCGGTGATGTGCAAGAGCCCCACCGAGCAGCCGCCAGGACCGCCGCACGCGCACACCGGCAAGGATGCTGTTAACTCAGGTAAACTGGTATAATGCAGGATAAAGACCCATAGCAAATGCTAACGTATCGAATGAGCGAGTTTGTAGACGATTCTTTCGATTGTAGACGAAAATGTCATCGACATTTTTGTTAAACATTTTTGTTCAACATAATTATTATTTGTATTTGTGAGTAATTTAGTTTACCACATTTTTCAATCCTTAGAAGCAAATCAGCGATTATATTATATCTTCAATTAATCAGGCCGGGGAATCCAGTGAGTAATGCGGTTTCATAACTATGGGAACCGTCAAGGGCCGCAACGTATGTTGTTAGTTGACAATACAATTGAACTATTATGCACTTACTATCAGAGACTCACTGATTACCCTGAGCGCTATAGGCTACTTTTAACACGGAATCGCAGACGTAGCCGCGAGCAGAATATACGGAAAACGTTTAGGCACATTTATTCCAAAAGCAGGAACTCATAATGGACAAATATAAAATTTTATACGAAGATTACTTGAGCACGTAATTGAATGAAAATACAATGATCACAATCCGCGAAATTGTAAATTATACAAATGTACTTGAATAGTATAAATACTTATAGTAATATGTCGCCGACCACCCTGCTCGGTGTAAAGTAATTGTGTTAAATTATGGAGGAAATTGTCGTGTATGAGTGTACCGAGATCAATTAGTCGGCTTTTTATTGTTTGGCAATTTATATCCATGTTGTCTCGTCTCCTTTTATTGTATGTAGACAAAAACCTTTCTCATTTTACACAATCACTTTGTTATTAAATTCTTATGCGGAAAACTTGTATGAAATTATTGTTTATTTTATCTGTCATATTGTTTACTGACCCATTGCTGGGTATGGACCTCATCTACTGCTGAGAGGATTAAGGATCAAATGAGGGTTGCCAGAATCCATATACATTCAAATTCTTTTTTGGATATTTGTATTCTTCTCAGTTATGTAAGTTTCTTTACGACGACTGGTGCGGGTCTATGAGGCTAGTTTTGAACCCGCGACTTTTGTCTCGGCAGTCTGTTCCACCTCACTGAGCTATCTGCGGTCATTGGGTATTGGGTAATAATTATAATTACTACCTACTCAATGCTATTACAGATTACGAGTGTTAAGGCACAAAATCCGCGCATGGTCTCTAATAAAAACATGATACACCTCTCTTACTCCCAGGCTCCACATCAGGCGGCAAAAAGTCCGGCTCCGGGAACAACAATGGCGTCCTGACGTGTCCCAAATGCGGCGACCCGTGCACCCACGTGGAGACATTCGTCAGTTCCACCAGGTTCGTGAAGTGCGACAAGTGCCACCACTTCTTCGTCGTGCTCAGCGAAGTGGACACCAAGAAGAGCATCAAGGACAACGCCGACACCAAGTCTGGATTCTACAGGTGAGTAGATAATCAGGATAGTTTTTTGTTGTGAAGGAAACTTGTTATTCCATTAATGAAAGTACTAGATTTATAAGTGGATAGGTTTCCTTGGTCAAGTTTTGATACTCTATTTTAAAAGGAACACTCGCGACTTACGCGGATTATAATCATACTTAACAGAGCATAAAGCATGTTTATCAACATTAACACATTATATAATGGTGATAGCGGTTCTGTCTGAGAAAGATCATGGCTGATATAAAAATTCCCCAGTAATGCTAACCCAGGACATGGTCTATGTTAGTGCAATATTTATCTAACACTGTACACCGGTTTCTGAGTTTACTTCTAATAAACTTATCTTCACACTTGCGCATTCATAATATCAAGTAAGATCTTTATAACTCGATCTGATAAATTTACACACAAATATGAAAAGGAAAGTTGATGATGGTTCATTTTGATAAATCTCTTTATTGTTACGTTAACAAAGTATTCCCATATACTGCCTCGGTGGCGTAGTTGTATTACGGTACGACTGCAAGGTTGAGGTCTCGGGTTCGATCCCCGGGTCGGGCAAAGTGATATTGGATTTTTCTATTCAGTATCAGCCCGGAGTCTGGAATTTGTGCCCGATATGGCGATAGGCTCGCCCCCTATCACATCATGGGACGGAATACGCTTGGCGAAAAGTGGGTGCACTAGTTGCGCCTCTGCCTACCCCTTCGGGGATAAAAGGCGTGAGCATGCGCGTATAGTCATATTTCATTGCGTTTCGTTATTTGCGTCATACTGTAAAGAGCTTGATGGTTTATTGTACAGCTTTGTAATTGAGATCATTTGTCATGTGAAGAAATTAGTGAATTGTGAAAAATAATGAGGTGTATTTGACGGAAGGGAGCTTGAAATGAATTAATTATAAATAAGGCAACGCCCCATTGCTAAGGATTCCGAAGGTAATATTGTAAAGACTGCCAATCCCCACTAGATCAGCGTAGTGAACAAAGGCCTAAACCCTCCCCCCTGGCCAGAAGTAGGGTAGTATATGATACAGGTTTAAGGATATGGCAGTGTTTTTGAAGAGAGGTACTACTGGTAGGTAGGTTACTGGTGGTAGATCTCTCATTATGTAAGAGGCCGTCTGGGTGGGTACCACCGCAATGTCTATTTCTACCGCCAAGCAACAGTGTGCATGCACTGTTGTGTTTCGGTTTGAAGGACATTGTAGCCAGTATAACTACTGGACATAATGAGACTTAACATCTTATGTCTCAGGATGACGAGCGCAGTGGAATGCCACACAGTACTTTGTAAGTGAAGATGCTGGATGGTGTTGCTACTGTTTATGGGTGGTCGTATCGCTTACCATCAGGCGAACGGCATGCTCGTCTCGTCATTCAATGCAATAAAAAAAAACAGGTAGGAAGGATGAATTCTAGATTAGCGATAGATCGCCGAGCGTATTACTTCTTCATTTTTTGGTAGGCACCATCTTTCAGGGTATTTCCGCGAAGCAGCGATTGTAATTAATCAATCCCTTTGAATGTCACTTGCTGACAATTAACATACGCACTGCAATACAATTGCTACAGTTCAAGACTTTAAAAGTTATATGATATCTGCTTAAATTATCCCTCGGGCGAGCGTTCCGATAATACCGTTCGGTTTTGTAAAAAAAAGGTAGTCTGTGAAAAACTGGGAAAACCTATTCAACAACAAAGTGGATAAAACCGGTAATAATTCACAGGTCCTTAAACGTGTCTGAAAGTAACTTGCGTGTTCAAATATTTGTTAACGAATTATTAACGATGTTGCAAATGTTTAAACACGTTTCGTATTGAGATGTGTTTTGAGTTTAATGGCGGTGCGATGAACTTGCTAGGACAAAAACTTCATTGTGACATGTCGATGTGATAATGAATATAATAATAGTCAGAACATACTGAATGTGCACATGTTAGTTGATCCGTGATGTCTATTTACTTCATTAGCGACACCAAAATCGTCAATCAATGTAGGTAATGTTGAATTATTATTTTTCTGTTTTTAGTGGTTTCATTTTTGTCATCAAATGAGTCTAGTGGCCGTATTAATAAATCAATCACACCTTTGAGTCAAGTCTCAAGTAGACATTTCATGTACTGCACTATAAACTAAGCTTAAGCTGTCATTCAAGAGCATGTTCTCAGCTGAGTCGGTGCTGTTGCATACACAAAACTCAGCTGTCAAAATCCGTCACATATTTTGACTATGATGTCATTTGGGTTGCTGTTAATGTGACTTTATTTAATAGCTACTATCTTAAGATGCCGACCTTAATTTGAGAGCGCCTGAGCTGATATCGCGCTTCAGAGCGAAACTGCGCCCTAGCAATTCGCTCGATGATTGTAGGCTTCTCAACTGGCCCTAAACAGGTGCTGGGAGAGATGCAAATTAGATAAGTAAGCATATTATTACAGTTGAGCGACCACGGCTATACTCTGGAACCTGGACACGCCGTACTTACAAGTCGTGTCTCCAAACAGGAATATGTTCTTGTTCTATGCTTATGGTACGTTTTTAGAGTATTACGTCTACAGTTGCACACATATCGGGTGATGTATACACGTGTTTGGCCTGAGTTCAATTTCAACATTCTGATTTGTCTTCATCATTTAAAAGAATGGGCAACGTTTTGTGATCTGTTTTCTGTCGTCTGCGATCATCGATGCGAAACCATAGCGAGAGGTCGGTAGTCTGTACCAAACTGTCTATAATGTGTGTCTGTCTGTACCAAATAAAACCTTGGGGTAGCTCCTTTGACGCGTGAGAGAAGACTATGGTTTACCGTAAGATAATAAAAATATCGTTTTTTATCGCAGTAGGCAAACGAGTCCGTGAATCTCCTGACGTTTCTTCAAATATGGTTATTTCGTAAACGGTACGAATAGGGCTTAGATAACTTTATTTGGGCTTCCGTATATGACCTTACACAGTACATTTAGGACACGCAGCTGTAAGCTGTCATATCTCTAGTTCTCCGTGAGGCAGCATTTCTAGCCCTGGTCGACCCATTCGTGTTGAAACCGAAAGTCTATTGTCATCTGATAACTTTGCTGGTGATAGGATAGCGACCAAAGTGATGAAACTCGCCATAGTGGCCCACGTAAGTGTGTCGCTTTCCGGCTCATCCGGCCTTACCACGTACTACAAAACTATGGCACCAATTGCCGCCAGCAGCATTTCCGGACAGACACGACCTGGCGACATTCAGAAAAAGAGCGTATTCCCACCTTCAAGGCCGGCATTCGGCAACGCATCTCTATGCCCCCTGTGTAAACCTATGTATATCAGGTTCAAACAGACAGCATAATTGTGTCGACTGGCGATGGATAATCATCTCTTGTGAGTCGACACTACCTGGACCCCACTCCACTTACAATCAGGTGCAGTGGGATCACTTAGCCGCGCTCGAATATAAAAAAATGCCCGGGAGGTAAATAGTCGCGTCGTACCATGGGGTCAGGAGCTGGTGATGCATTAGCTACTATAATGTCTTTATTTAAAGGCGGTACTGTTAAGGTACCTGGGGAACCCAGTTGTGAGTCATTCCTTCTGCTAAAAAATACACGTTTAGTACGTAATCATAACTTTTGTGCGGAGCAAGCTGTCTGTTAACCATAATTGCGACATTAAAACTGTCATGTCATGACGTGTCGTGAGCGAATTGTTAACGACGTACAAGGAAACGTTTGTGTTGAATTGTCTTATAATACACTAGCTTTTGCCCGCGGCTCCGCCCGCGTGAATGAGTTTTCCCGGTATAAAAGTCCCGCTTAAAATGTAGCTTATATGACACGTTCGTAGATTTACCATAGCAGCGCCATCTATTGATTACTTACTCAACCCAGTCGAAAGGTATCGACATCTGTTAGAATCATTCATAGCAGCGCCATCTATTGATTACTTACTCAACCCAGTCGAAAGGTATCGACATCTGTTAGAATCATTTGGAGTTAAGATAATTGTGACTGTCAAATAATAACAGACAAATAATTAGCAATAAATTAAAATTGCGACTATAATTTGAGATTTAAACTATCCTATCTCTCAAGTTGGATCGAACTGCACATGGTGTGCGAATTTTATTATAATCGGTTAAGTGGTTTAGGAGTCCATTGAGGACAAACATTGTGACACGAGATTTATATATATTAAGATTTCACGCTTTGAAATACGACACCGTTCACTGATGATTTTTTTAATAAAAAGGAAGCATTTAAACTTATGGACTGATCCAGCTATTGTCCCGGGGGGGTTTTGTATACCTACATTCCAGATGAAGACGGCTATACCCTGTCCTCCCTTATGCCAAAAGTGAATATTTATGGATTACACTGAAATTGTCTTTTAAAAATTGAACCCACGATGTCGCACAGAAGCTATAAACGAACCGAGATCGCTCTAACAGCGCGTGTTGATTCCGGTAGTGTAAACATGATCGTCACCCACGCATGACCCCTGACCATCCCCGGAGAGATAACACACAGATAGCGATCTCGTGAAATACATTCACCCGTGGCATGCGGGTTCAACCTTTCCTACCGTAGAGTTTATAATAGACTAGATCACGGCACTGCCCACGTGAAATAGTTTTTCCTGGATAAATGTTCCATTGCGTATTTTTTTAGATAAAAAGCCTATGTGCTATTCCGGACTATAATCTATCTCTGTGCCAAATTTCATCCAGATCCGTTCAGCCGTTCTGGCGCAATTGAGTATCAAACATTCATCCAAACTTTCGAATTTATAATAGTGGTATGAATAATGGAGTGGACGATAGCCTAGTTGGGAATGGAACGCTCTGCCGAGACAATGTCCGGAGGTTCAAAACCCAAGGCACACACTTCTGACTTTTCGAAGTTACGTGTTTATTGTTTATCAATTATCGTTCGCTTTAACGGTGAAGGAAAACATCGTGAAGAAACCTACATACCTGAGAATTATCCATAAGAATCTCGAGGGCATGTGAAGTCTGCCAACCCGCACTAGGCCAGCATGGTGGACTAAGGCCTAACCCCTCTCAGTAGTAGAGGAGGCCCGTGCTCAGCTGTGGGCAGTATATAATACAGATACATATACATATATAAATTCTAAATAAATAAAATAATACATCGCTTACAATTTAGTTAGTGAGCAGTTTTTTCCTGATGCTAGTATTCATTTGTTACGAACTAGCTTATACTCGCGGCTCCGCCCGCGTGATAAAGTTTTTCTTAGATAAAAGTCCCGGTATATATTTTCACGGGATAATTTTTTTTGCCTATATTACTCGCTGATAATGTAGGTCCAATAGTATTTATCCATTACAAACAAACAAACAAAAATCAAATCTTTCCTCTTTATAATATTAGTATAGGTTAAGTTCAACAATCACATCACATCAATTAACATAGAAATAGTTCCTTAATGTATAACCAACCCAATACTTGTACGCCACGATTTGATGTTATAATAAAATATAACAAGTGATTCGTCAAGGCAGCTGTTCGTTGAGTAGTGCTCCAAGCCTCTTGGACCGTCGCCAGCCCTCGTATAGAGCCTGTCAACACAAGATAGCTGCCCATCGACTCTGTACGTCAGTTTCTAAGTTTTTTCACCAAGTTCTGTTGAGATGATTACAGCAGAGCTAATTTTAATGAGAATTTTTCAACCGGCTTTTGCTTAGCTCGGCGCCCGTGGAAAACTTTGGCAGTAATAAATAAAAAATAAAATAAAAATAAAATCTAATCTATGAATTAGCATGCCTGTGCGTCATCCAAATGGTTTAAGGGTTTATTCTAAATTTAAGTTTAGACTAGCAAGTTCTCTCAGTAATATTCAAGAACTTCCAGACGCGTTTACACGAGC
Organism: Sphinx pinastri; assembly: GCA_947568825.1. NCBI lineage: Eukaryota > Metazoa > Arthropoda > Insecta > Lepidoptera > Sphingidae > Sphinx > Sphinx pinastri. Next base: position 16,672,918 of record OX387629.1, read on the forward strand.
GGTAATATTTCAATAATTCTGTACTCATGGGACTCGCCGCAAATCCTCCAAGCTTCAAAATTTGCGGAAGACCGCGGGCCGTGATTGCTTACAGAGTAAGAATCGTTTGTGGAAGTAGACTTCTGTAAGTTTTCTTGGTAATCTAAACCCAGCTATAGATCCATACATCTAAACAGCATTACGCACTTTACACATTTATAATATACATACTATCACGCCTCTGTCTCATAGGGGTAGGCAGAGACTTTGCCACTTTGCTCGATTCTGGCACACTACTTTCGCCTCCTCTACCTTCATAATTTATAATATTAGTGGGAAAATATAAGTTGATAAGAATTAAAACTTGATACCTGATTTATTATGTATCCCAAGGACTAGCAGCCGTATTAGTGAAAAACTCTATATAATAGTTCATACTTCATACCGACGCGACGAGTCGTATGTTAGGGGTTGAAAATACAATAAGAGAAACTGGTAATATAAAATGATCAATGCCCGATACATACCTAAAGTACATATTACTAATGATGCTAATTTCATATAAATAGGCATATTGTAAACAGTATTCGCATGGGAAGTCATCGAACCAAGAGACAACTGAGATAATATAACATAACATTTTTAATTTTTTATACTTACATCTAAATGATGAGGCGAGAAGGTCGTTTGCCTGATTGTGTCTGAAATAACAGTGGCAAGTCCTCGAAGATTTTTGTATGACAAAGTTTTTTTATTGTAAGGACTGCCCTCGTCTTTATGACGTTAGATATTAAGTCGGTAATGCCTTGTAGTTGCACAGGCTACAAAACTTTATACTGCACACAATACTGGCTACATTACCAAGTCTTATTGGCATAAATAGATAATACTATGCAGGTAGAATTGTACAAACCCATTTTTTATTATCATAAGTGGCTAGAGAACAGAGGCCCCATTATTTCTCCCTATTAAAAATACACATCATAAACCATCAACACATGCCTTTATCCCACTCAAATGGACCAACCCCGGTCCAACAAAATTTCCGCAGTTTTTGCGACCGATCTTACTGACGAAAACCTCTGTCATACAACATGTACCCAAATCCGGGTATAATGGACGATCCGAGTTCAACGCTCGGACTCTTATTGGCTTACATTGTCATTGCAGATAAACTCGAGATGAATTGGACAATGATCTTTATAAACAAAACATTGAAAACACAATGAAATGGACTTATCAGCTGGTCACGTCAATGTTATCGATATGTAGTGCGTATCTAGAAATTTACGGCGCAATTTTTTATCTATTACATAAAGTGCAATTTGCAATATTGCTATCAAAGTCGATTTCTATGGGATGATATCTAAATGCTAACTTGGGTTTAGATTATGGCCCAATAAAAAAAGTAAAAATGTGATGTCTGATGAACACGATATTTTTGAAAAATAAAATTATTATTGTTTTTTTATTTAAAGCTATACCTACATATCTACCTGTCGTAATACCAGGGTTCTAATTCCTGCTTTGGGGCTCGCATTTCGTGCTCTCTCAAGCATTCTTCACAGCGATAAAATTCAAATTAATATTATTTTCAAGAAATAGCCATATAATTAATCCCTTTCCTCCGTTGTCCTCCAGAAAACCACCACCCCCACCCAAGAAGATATTCGAATACCTGAACAAGCACGTGGTCGGCCAGGAGTACGCAAAGAAGGTGCTGTCCGTGGCGGTGTACAACCACTACAAGAGGATCTACAACAACGTGACGAGCGGCACGCAGAGTGACGCGCATCACCCGCTGCATCATCCTCATAGAGGTACTGTGGGATATCTGTTAAGTTGTATAGGTTTTAGTATAGGCAATTACTGAGTCCATAAATACCAATAAGACGAGAAGAGTGCTAGCTTTGGGTCTTTGGAAATTTCACTCACTACAAGCCGTAAGCTAACTGTTCGAGATAGTTTTCTATAAGATATACACCGCAATCATGCTGTAGATGATCTAAAAGACCGAAGACTGCTACTGGATCAGCTATTTTTATTCAACTTAATCAACTGCAGTATAGACTGTCCTTATCTTCTTCATCAAATATCTTTAAATACACCTGCAAAACTACCTCGGCCATGTAGATATATTCCATTCTCTTTGAGACAGTCTAAAAGTAATTTAGCCATGCATGCTACAATATGACAGACCGATGACAGCAAAGACAATACAACACACTATCTAAACGTAAAGACATTGACATTGATATATTTTCTAACAAACCTACTCCATTCAAACGTATAATATTAGACAGTTTCAAGCCCATTTCGTCATCCTGATTGCGTCTTCTACAGAGTACAGCTTAACGCAAGTTACCGCGCTTGTGTCTGTATGGTTCCACCTACCCATGTGATTTTATTATTATTATTATTAGTATTAGTATTATTTCTTGCCCCTTTTTTCCCTGTTATTTAAATTTACTCACTTTGTCTAGTTTGCATGCTGTGACAACTTGTAATTAAAACAACATTTAGCCTATTATACGAAACCCTACTGTAACAAACTAAGTACTAATAATGTATGTTATGTAAGTTGTTCTATATCAAAAAAAAAATAGATAATTGTCTACAGAGTAGCTCACATAAAAAGACTCACAGCTTGCCCGTTCGTCTTTCGTTTCGTTATTCAGATTTGGCTAGTAACCCAAATAACTTTAGAAATTAAAATTAATCACAGTGCAGCGTTAATGTAGACGCATACCTTCTAAACTCTTGCACAATTCTGCAGGTACACGGGTTTTCCCTGATGTTTTCCTTTACCTTCTAACCGCATAATGATTTATAATGAATGCCGGTTGGACATATCTTTTGGCAAAGACATTAACGCTCTTTGTTCCTCTAAGGCCTAATAAGGTGAAACTACAAACGACATGATCCGGTTTTCTTAATCCGTAACCATACCCTCCAGTGGTATTTAAGTATGCGTTTGCGTAACAACAGTTAGAAGGAGTGAAATTTACTAAAACGTTATAAAATTGGTCAATTTTGTCCATTAAACTTTCTTGTCGGCGAACGGTGACGCTTGGGTTCAGCTGCTAGCGTGAAGGTTAGCTTTAACGCTCCATCGGTGATTGTGAACCGTTTCAGTTTCACTGTCACCTTTAGAAGTAATTGATTTGATTTTGATTGTTTCCGCTTTTAACAATGCCTGTAAATTGGTTGTTTGGTTGTTTAGAATTTAAATTTGGAGACGAGGGTCAATAATAATAGTGCAATGAATTATATACTCTTAGATTCGGTTCGCTTTTGAGACTTTCAACTCTAAAGTTGAGATAATAAAGCCCAATAATAATCTCCGATAGCTTTTCGAGGTGGATCTCAAAACTAGCCAATTAAGATTAAATTGAACGTTAAAAACTATTCTAATTGATCATTATCATTAATCTCGATGTATAAGCTAGATATGAAGCTTCACACGCATTCTAAGAAACTAAGATCCTTTACTACTTTGCTTAGGTGTTTGTTCGTTTCAGCTACGAATATTTAGAATTACGAATATTTATTACCTATTCTTGTCAACTCCTCATTTTGCTCCTTGTTTGTATTCCGAGAATGGAATTGGCGTTTGATTTACATACTTACCGTATGTATTAGTTTTGTACCTCTCATTATGGCTGTGGCATGAGCCATGACCAAGCTCCACGAACAATTCTTGCGCTAATTGTTTACATCTTTAATACATGTGAAAGCTTTATAATGTCTAAGTAATAGATACACACATTCACGCCTCTTATCACCAAAGGGGTAAGCAGAGGCGCAACTAGTGCACCCACTTTTCGCCTTTTGTTTTCCGTCCCATGATGCAATAGGAGGCGAGACCATCGCCTTATCGGGAACAAATCCCAGACTCTGAGCTGGAACTGAGCAGAAAACCCCAATATCACTTTTGCCCGATCCGGTATTTCAATCCGAAACCTCAGACCGGTAGTCGTACCGCGCACGCAGTACAGCTATGCCTCTGAGTCAGTCAAGCTTAGGTATGGTGTTTTTTTCAAAATGCCTGTTTCTACATTATTATTTCTTTGATCACAACTTAAAACCAACATCGCGTCGTCTAAAATAAGATTTACTTTATCTAGTTTTCCATTGAGTAGATTCATACCTCTCAACAATAGGTATTTAAATACAACTTATTCTTAACAGCAAATACGGTAGACATGCCGTGAGCGGCAACAACCGTTGCGTGATATAAATCGCAAAAACGATTAAAAATGCGCACGAATCAAAATTGTCGGTTACGTAAACCCCGGGAGCTAAGGCACAAACGGCGTTTCGTGAAAGTGTGACCAATGTGGCGCCGATAACACGCATCATTGCACACGCGGCGACCCAGCGTCTCGCTACCGTGCCGCGTTGAATCATCGTAGTTGTAGTTTCAATGCAGTTGAAGGATGAGACGAGCATGTCGTTCGCCTAATGGTAAGCAATACGACCACCCATGAACAGTAGCAACACCATCCAGCACCTTGACTTACAAAGTAGGTATTGTGTGACATTGCACTGCGCTCGTCATCCTGAGACATAAGATGTTAACAGTTAAGTCTCATTATGTCAAATAAAATAAATAAATGTCCAGTAGTTACACTGGCTACAATGTCCTTCCAACCGAAACACAACAGTGCATGCACACTGCTGCTTGGCGGTAGAAATAGAAATTGCGGTGGTACCCACCCAGACGGGCTCTTACATATGAGAGACCTACCACAATTAAGGAGTAATTAAACGGTGGCCATATTTCTGAATTACTGCTATATCTATTACCAGGGCATTATTTTCCTATGCCTATGGAAAGGCTGGATTGATTGGTACTTGGTGTATCTGTGGTTCATACATTATCGATATTATACTGCCCTGGTAATCGATATAACAGTAAGTCAGAAATATGGCCACCTTTGACTTACTACCCTCTCGCTTACCACGACAGAATACCATACAGAATTTTGAACTTAATATTTTTTTCGCTCAGAAAGTGATCTACTTTTACCGCTCAGCCCTCATGTGGGGCGGCTGGACGGTTATGTTGGGTTCCGCGGTGGCCATCTTCGGCGCTTTAGGGACGGCTGCAGGCTTCCGCTGAAAGTTGCCTTGTTTTCCGCCTCCGTCCGCAACCGCCCCTGCGCGGGCCGCCTAGTGCAGGAATTTCAAATAATTGCGTGACACTCCATCGCGCTGGTCACCCTGAGATATAAAGTGTTAGTTCTCATAATGCCCAGTAATTACTGTGGTAATATTATTCTGCTGATATAGTAATTAATGTTGGCTGTAAATGACGACGGTTATGCTATCGATACAGGAGTTGCACTGGCAGGAGTGTGTGTGTATCTAATGTCCTTAATGATAATACAAGGCATTCGCATGCAGTGTACCGCTTTCTTTTGACGCACAGCATATCTCAAAATAACTAGACATATGTTTTGTTCATCTAGATTTCTAGACCACAATAATCCCTGCCCAGTTTTGTCAGCAGACCTAATATGCTATTATTACGTGAAAATGATTTTGTCTGTTAGAAGTCGACGCATATACCGCTGAATGGTACCGATTGACACAGACCAATTCCTGTTAATAAAATGTATTTTTTATCCCTAAAAAAATACACAGTTGGACTTTTATTCCTAGAGAGTAACTTCAAACGGAGCCACTAGCAAAAGCTAGCATTCATAAACACAGCCCTACGTTCAGAAATCTCAACCCATTTCATAACGCTGTATGCATAACCATCACGGCAGGCGGCAGTGCTTTCTCAAGGAAAATGATTTATCATTCCCCATTTGTCATACGCGAGGTTTCCTTGAGCCGGCGCGGATTTTACCCGCGATTGTTATTATCCGAAGGTCTGACAAGCAGCCGTGTATAGATTGTTAACTTGTAGGGACGGTACGAATAGATCCCGAGTATCGATGTTGAGTAATCATTCGTTATCGATACCCATAAAGTATCGGCCAAGTATCGATATTGCCGAGTAATGAAGTATAGTTTTATAAAGTTTTGAAATTAGAACACAATTTCGTACACAAATAAAGGAAATTACAATACGAGTACATGTGGATACAATATTTCTTACCATAATTAAATAGTATCATTAATCGCATGAGCGTATATAAGGGGCGGGATTTTGGGGATCCGAACCTCCCCCCCCCTAGCTTACAACAAAAATAATCCGAGCCGCAAAATATGTACACATTATAATTAACCTATGTGCCTGTGTGCACTTCTAACATACATCTAAACATTTTCACAAACTTTCGCATTTATAATAAGATGAAATAGACTGACTCGGTGGCGTTGTTGTATTACGGTATGACTGCAATGCTGAGGTCTCGGGTTCGATCCCCGGGCCGGGCAAAGTGATATTGGGTTTTTCCATTCAGTATTAGTCCGGAGTCTGGAATATGTGCCCGATATGCCGATAGGCTCGCCCCGAAATATACATGGCGAAAAGATGGTGCAAGTAGTTGCGCCTCTGCCTACCCCTTCGGGGATACAAGGCGTGAGTGTGAAATAGACCCAACGCAAAAACTGAAAATGAACAAAATAAAACTTTTAAAAAATTTGAGTTTTGGTGATGGAGTGGGGGGGGTGACTTATTTGTTGAAAAGTTTTTTAGTGTCATGTGGCAACAAGATCCCACGCTACGCCACTCACATTTTGGTATCCTCGGACCCCCTTATGTGAAAGCTATAGCTACGCCCGTAATTAGTCGAACATATAAATATATTGTTATTGTCGAATTCAGCCAAATTCAATTATAACTCGATAACCTCCATAAGCAACAAAATGAACGGCCAAAGTATCGATATTGTTCGGAACGTGTTCACCAAGTGATTGCATAATGAATCATCGGTTATCCCATAAATGGTTTGTGGAGGTGAATGATTGATTAGTTGTTAATGAGGGGAAGACGTTTATGGAAATGATGTTGATCGTCATTAGGTTCCACGAGTTATTAAGGTCAAGTATTTTGCAACCATTCTCGTTATAGGAAGCTGGCATAATTGCTTTCCGTTTGGGGTAGAATTCCTTTTCCGCAGTAAAATGCCTATTGTACTCGTTTTCCGAATAAGAAGCATATAAAATACTGGTGGTAGGTCTCTCGTATGCAATGTCTATTTGTACCGCCAAGCAGCAGTGTGCAAGCACTGTTGTGTTTCGGTTTGAAGGACATGGTAACCAGCGTAATTACTGGGCATTATGATTCTTAACATTTTATGTCTCGGTGGAGTGCCACGCAGTACATTGTAATTCAGAGTTCTATGTGGCGTTGGTACTGTTTATGGGTGGTCGTACCAGGCGAGTGGCATGTTCGTCTCGTCATTAAACTGCAATAAGTGTTTCATCCCGGTTTTAGTCTGTGTGTCAATTTTCACATAGTAAATCAATTTAACGGTTTTTAGATTTATTTTTGTCAATCATCCAAACTTCTTCATAATCTTTTACATTACATTTATAGTAGGAAGATTGTAAGGTTTGAATTTACATATGTACTACATGGGAATGCAGCTCATGGCATTTGTAATTTAAAGTGCTGGCTTTTGTTGCCACTATTTTATGGGCCGTCCTTGGCGCTTGTCTAGCCAGCTGGTTTTTTCAAAACTTCCCAAGCCGACACATTATGAAAATCTTTTGTATGTGAGGAAAAATATCGCACATTTTGATCAAATATGCGATATTCATAATATAAATACGAGGAATAAACATAAATATGTGATACATGCTACTCGTCTCCATAAAATTAGTCATACTTTTGTCGGTCAATGTGTACGCTTCTTCAATAAACTTCCTAAGCATATTGTAAATCTACCAATAAAAAATAAAAAAAACACTATAAGACACCGCCTCTGTAAAAAAGCTTACTATCGTATTTGCGATTATCTGGAGGATACAAATGCTTGGGATTAAGTTCCTCGGATTCACTCATGTTTTATAATTTGATTGTTTATATGTTATATATTGTTTTTCTTTTTTTTTGACATAAGTAATAATTGAATTTATATTGTTACTTGCAATTTGTAAAATATATATATAAAAAAAATATAACAATAAAAGACCTACGCTGAGTTTCTTGGTGCTTCTTCTCAGGTCAGTGGGCTTTTCCGAAGCACTGGTAGAATCTTTTAATTGATAAAAAAATTGTAAAAAATGACGTGTAAAAGTGCCCTTAAGGGCTTAATTACTGAATAAATGATTTGAATTTGAAATTTGACATCCTCTATGAAGTGATTACTACCGATTGTTAATTTTATGTAAAGGTAAGCTGGTAATGTTCGTGTTATATGGATCCTTTCCCTTTTATCTGAAATATCAAGGGTATTATCCATACTAGGAACTTGCGTTATATAAATACCAACAACAAGTTCCTATTTTGAAATCTAGATAGAACCCACTGCCGGGAAATCCGCGTATACCGGAAGCTGCGCGGAACAGATTGCATTAATTTCCTACTACGTTTGATCGTGCTCTGGCGCACTTTCTCGTCGCGTTTGACCATAAGGAATCTGTATGATAATTGAGGAAGGATTGTAAATCATTTATTTATGGGTAGTTAGCTTGAAATAAAAGTCGTGAGTGAAAAATTGAAGCATTTTATCAAACTGTTGAAGTTGTTATAGTTTGATTTGTTGATAAGTTTTTATTGAAGTGTGTTGATTTCGCCCAGTTTCCAAATAAGGAACCGATGGATTTTAAGAATTATAGTCTTCTATCATGGATGTTTCCTTGTACTTTCGCATTAGTAGGTATTTGGTTTTTTACAATTTATACTGCCCGAAGCGTTTCTAAAATTATTCCCTTAATTCCCTGATTTTAAAATATACGAGAGATAGTTAATTCTACTTATTATTAGTTACTTTGAGAAATTTTGTTTCATAAATCCTCAGCACAATAAACCCCTGGCTTTTGTCTCTCGGGAGTATACGCATAACTTTAATGCACGACAGCGAAAAAAAAAATTCCATTAAAAACCCACCGCCAGGCTACCCCTCTGAGGAATGAAAGCACTCCCCGTAATTATAAAATACAATTTTTTTTTTGCAAGCTTTTGGTTACGAATTTGACCATGGAAATCATTGGCCGAGATCAAAATCGACAACTTAGGGTTGAAACTAATCGCCATAGTACATAAATACCTATAATCTATACAAATATTATAAAGCTGAAGAGTTTGTTTGTTTGTTTTTTTGTTTGTTTCTTTGTTTGAACGCGCTAATCTCAGGAACTACTTTTTATCCCGGATAAACTATTCCACGTGGGCGGAGCCGCGCGCAATGCTAGTTATCTATATTAATGAAGTTGCAGGCCCAAAGGAAGTTGTGAGCCGTAGCTGTGAAAATATAACAGACATACTATCCATCGCACCATAGATAATTATATGTGCTATGTGCATACATATCTTGACCCGGGATTCAACCCCAGGACCTCAGCGCGCAAATCGTACTCGTAACGCGTACGCAATACAACTACGCCACCGAGGCGGTGACATTGTACCAATGTAATGTAATGTGGTACATTGAAACAAATTGACTCGTTAGCAGGACGTGTTAGTAAATAAATCTAACTTTTTACCATTTATTAAACTGCATCTTAAATATAAAATTTAAAAAAATCTAGAGACCAGACGGTCCTTCGTTTATGGTTAGGTACTAGAGCATTGTATTTCTGCCGCTAAACGACAAGTGTGTTTACGTGTAGGACATTTAAGACAGTGTTGTTACTGACCTGTTGAGACTTAGGATTATAAACGCATTGCAGTGTCATGCAGCGCATTGTAATTCGAAGTTCTGGGTGGTATTACTGGGGCGATTACATGAGTCATCATGCTGACCATCAGGCGATATTTGGAAACAATGCCCGTCTAAATCATAAGCCCTAAATAATGTAGCAGTTGCTTATAAATCGTTTTAGTTATCCTTTTGTTATAATTTTCCAAATCTATAACTGATTAGAAATAGTCGTCCATTGTTTCCACGTGTTTTCGTATATTTTTACTTGGTCCTTGTGCATGATCCAACAAAAACTGATCAAAATATAAGTATTGATACTAAAGTATCGACACTAATCTCTATTCTTACGTAACAAAGAGCAATTTTATTGTTATTTGAATTTGGAAACGTGTTTTATAGTTCTAACAATGCAACACAATATCATAAAATTCAATAGTTTGAAATCATCACTTTAATTTTGACCATTTTATGGGTTGTATCTTTTCTACACTAACACACGCAGTCACGCCTTTTTGTCTCCTAGGGGGTAGGCAAAGGTGTAATCAGGGCACCCACTTTTTGCCATGTGTGTTTCGTCCCATACATCATGGTAGGTTCGACATATCGGGCACAAAATCTATATTGGGCTGATGGCATCCGGCCTGATATTAAGCAGGAAGACCCAATATCACTTTGCCATACCTGGGGTTCGAACCCAACACCTAAGTACGACCTCATTTTTACACGGTAAACTTATGGTTGTTTGTTTCCAGATCTCCTTCACTTGGGGCACGGTGGCGGCGGCGGCGGTGCCGAGGTTCTAGAGCGGCAGCAACACGAGCTCAGGCTCGACAAGAGCAACGTTCTGCTGCTTGGACCTACAGGATGCGGTGAGTTATAGGGCGTGCTAAATAATATGGTAAAACCGGTCATTACATACCTCTCACCCTGGTAGCACAATTTCGAATCTATCACTGATTCATTCAAACTTGTCGCAAAGTGACGTCGCTAAGCATCGCAGTAAAGGGAAATTTTAAAAAAATCTAGCTGACCGGTAGGTAGGTACTGCGATGATCCGCAGAAGAACGAAAGTCGCCCACATAGCCCAGCGGGTTAGCAAGCTAAAGTGGCAGTGGGCAGGGTACATAGCTCGTAGAACTGACAACAGATGGGGTAGAAAGTTCTCGATTGGAGACCACGTACTGTGAAACGGAGCGTTGGACGTCCTCCTACAAGGTAGACGGACGACTTCGTTAAGGACGCAGGAACCCGCTGGATGCAGGGCGCTTCCAACACGTCGGTCTGAAAATCTTTGGGGGAAGCCTATTTCTAGCAGTGGTATTTTAAAGGCTGAAGAAGAAGAGAAGAAGGTACTGCGTTACGAAAGAGATACCAATAGTAACTACTTTCATTCATTTCGGGATCAAATTCGTGTCGTTATCGCATCGTCAGGTGTAGTGGTAGGGAGGAGTGAATGCGTTCCTTCTTTCTTTCTTCTTTCCTTCTTTTGCCATGTTACTTGGCACGCACTAGAATATACAACATCGTCGCAAATTTGAAATTAGTGGTTCTACATTTTATGGGTTGTGATGCCTTCTACCAGTCGCGCGACTTACTCAGACTAAAGTCTTTTACCAACAGACGGTATAAGCTTAGTAAAACGGTTTTACTTGTCATCCCTAGCCTACGAAACATTTTTAAAGGGAATAGCTTTCGTGGTACAAGTTAGCCTTAAGAGATGCGGGCGACGCTAGCTCGGGGCGGGGAGCGTTGTTTTGAACAATTTCCATAAGTTATGTAATGTTTAACATTCAAGGTTGACGGTTTTGTGATACACATGTCATGAGCCAGATGTTGATTCGATTTATAGAAAGGGCAAATGAGCAAGTGCATCACCTGATGGTCAAGATTGCCCGTAATCACCGAAATTAGAGTATAAGCGCTCTTTTGAAATCCTGACTCTGATACCTGGGTCACTGTGCGAGCTTTTCGTGTGTGCAATAGTCGCCATTGAAAATATATAGGATACTAGGTGTTGCTAGCGGCTTCGCTCGCGTGAAAAGCCTTTATCCCGCTATAAAAGTCTTGTACAAAGCGAGCGCCATCTATTAAAAAATACATTAAAATTAAATCATTTAAAGTAAATTATCGCGATAAACAGTAGCCCATATACGTTAATCCAGGACATGGTTTATCCCTGTGGCTAATTTCATCAAAATCTTTCTGAGTTTACTTCTAACAAACATTTTTACGAACATCCGCGTTTATAATATCACATAAAACAACTTTAATATTCGGTTTACAATAAAAAAAAGCCCATAGTTCGAAAAATAAAGCCGTGTAAAGGCAGTGGCGTAGCGACGTGGTTTGTTGCCGCCCCAAGGAACCAAAAAAGGTCGTTTCAACAAATAAGAAGAGTGTAAGAGGCCGTCTGGGTGGGTACCACCGCAATGTCTATTTCAACCGCCAAGCAGCAGTGTGCATGCATTATTGTGTTTCGGTTTGAAGGGCATTGTAGCCAGTGTAACTACTGGACCCTCCCCGTCACCAAAAGTTTAGATTTGTAAAAGATTTTTTTTTACGCATTTAGCCGCACCCCTGAAAGTGCCGCTCGGGCGGGCCGAAACCCCCACGCTGTGCCAGTAAAGACGCTTTAAAAGATACGCGCAGTAAAAGATAAACATAGGCTGAGAAATAGGGCTCCGTTATTCTAAGTAACAATAAAACTTGCCACGAGAACTTGCGCAACAGTCCTTAGGTACAGTTTAGGCATACCCACGATCGCTGTAAATCACTCTCCGTAACCGACCGCGCTGAATGATAAGCGCGCGTTAGTATTCCGCTGGCCGTCAATTAATTGATTCAATTCTAACGCAAGACGGTGGCTTGGAAGAAAGATGTTATCTTGTGCAAACAACTGGTCATTCAGTGATTTAGCGGCGAGTGCTTGCCTATACACTATACAGTAGCTACAATCGCAAATATGACATGATTTCATCGCACTATATACCGGTTTGATTACTAGCGTTCGTTTTGAGAAATGATCCTAATCTTAATCTTCAATCTATTCCCTAGAATAAACCAATCACAATAAGTCATTTGTGAGCATGTCAAAAAAACTATGTTCTTATTGGTCCATTCTTGCGATGGATCGGAAAAAAGTCGTTTATTGAAAATGGCGGTTAATGATGTACCATAGTTGTTTTAAAATTAAAAGTAATTGTCCTGTGTTTAATAGCCTACAACCAATAACAATAATACACTCACCATCACTAAAATCTCACATACCTACCATTTAAACCGATTAATTTACTCAAATAAAAAACAACAACAAATGTTTAAAAAACTCACACAGTTAACAATACTCAACAATCGATTTGCTGAATATATAGAAGAAAGAAGACACATTTATAAACATACTAGCTGTTGCTCGCGGCTATGTCTGCATGAAAAGCCTTTCCCGCTACAAAAGTCCCTTAAACACAATACGACGCCAGCGCCATCTACTTAAAGAATCAGATTAAAATATCCATCATTTCCCATGGAAGCAAATTACTGGGATAAAAAGTACCCTATGTGTTAATCCAGGACATGACCTACCCGTGTGCCAAATTTCATCCAAATCCGTTCAGTAGTTTCTGTGTTTACATCTAACACATATCCAAACAATTTCACAAACTTTCGAATTTATAATATTAGTAACTTTGATTAATTATATACCTAGATAGACACTGAACGTTTCAAACGCGTCGAAGAAAATAGAGGCGAACAGTTCCCCACTAAATGAGTTCGAGTGAATTAATTTTTGTTGTTTTCATGGATATAATTTTCTCCCCGTTTTAATAGAAACCATGTAATAACTGGTATCATTATGCGCGCACACAAGGATACGCAGAATGATGCTGCGATAGCGTATGACACAGCTGTCACGCATACTAGCTTAAGAAAAGTTGGCCTGTTTGTTTTAGTTTCATTGCAGCGCGTCACTCTATCTAGGTATATAATTAATCAAAGATTAGTAGGATAACATATGTGTGGTAGAATGGTTACCATCATGTCACATTGGTTTTCTGTGAGGCATACAAATGTGTCTACAGCGTAACTTTACCATTATAAGTGCCAGTTTCACCGGTGCTTGATAAAGTTCCAGATAACTGACACATAACGCTATCTAACAGATATATCTGACACATTACTAGTGACTGCCAGATATATCTATTCAAGACCAGTGAAACCAAAAGTTGTAGATTATATGGCGAATAAGTTTCGAATAGGCTATCAGGGACTTTATCAGCATGGTGAAATAGCCCTTAATCGCCTAGTAAGCACTATAAATTCACTCGACGCGACGGTGGGTAACATTGGTAGGTATTTTCCATTCACCAGGCCCACACACCTCACAAATGTTAAATCGACGATAAATATTTCACACGCGTGTGCATTTACAAAACATGAGCTATTTTAAGCGTAACATTGGGAAATATATTTGTCTACATTTGTAAAAATATCTTGTAACTAGTGTAGAATTGTTATTGTTGGTTTATGTAAAAAAAAATTGCTTGGTTTATTAGTTTATCTACAAATAAATAAATATTTTTAATTTAAACATTAATACTAGAAATGTAGGTACTTACTTGACTTGTTCTGGAAATATTAAAGCATATCTTTTGGGCCGTTTAAGCGGATTTATGTGCTGTAATTCATGCCGGAATTAAGATTAAGAAATAAAAAAATAATTCATAACATCGATTGAATTCATAATCTTTTTTTTTACACAATTTTTAAGTTATTATATCCATTATATCCATGTAACATTCACTTCCTAATCAACCTTTTTAATTGGGAAACTAAAGAGTAAAAACACTCGTTAATAACCCTTGGTGGCGTAGTTGTATTACTGTACGACTGCAGTGCTGATATCTCTGGTTTGATCCCCGGGTCGGACAAAGTGATTAGGCGTTTCTTCGATATGGCAATAGGTTCACCCCCTATCACAGTGTGGGACTGAATACGCACGGCGAAAAGTGCACTAGTTCCGCCTCTGCCTACCCCTTTGGGGATGTAAGGTGTGAGTGTGCGTGTACGTTAATAACCCATGTTGGTGTGTTGTAGGTAAGACGTTGCTCGCGCAGACGATAGCTCAGTGTCTGGACGTGCCGTTCGCGATCTGCGACTGCACCACCCTCACGCAGGCCGGCTACGTGGGCGAGGACATCGAGAGCGTCATCGCCAAGCTGCTGCAGGACGCCAACTTCAAGTCAGTACTATTTGGACTACATTTGCGTGAGAAATGGAGCAGCCTGTATATTGTTGTTATTAGGGGAAAGGGGGGACGAGTAATGTGAAAATTACCACGTTAATAGTATTCCAGAAATTATGTTTAGCACCTGGATTTCTTAAACACGAAATCTTATTCAAAAATAAAAACAATAAATGATTTCAATAGAATTTCTTTAAATTGTAAACCTAGGCAATTGGGTAATAGATTGGTTTACATATAAAAAAAAATACACTCTAGAGATCTTTATTATAAAAAAAGGTATATTTGTTCCAGTGTGGAGCGAGCACAGACCGGCATCGTGTTCTTGGACGAGGTGGACAAGATCGGCGCCGTGCCCGGGATACACCAGCTGCGAGATGTAGGAGGTACGTACCCACTGATTCAATGACTAAATGCACAGGTAACCTAAATATATGAGTCTTGTTGGTTCAGAAAATACGAATGATTTTTGCAGCAGAATCACCAGATCGACTGACTAGAAAATGACTAAAGTATAAACCAATAAAAAAAATATTGTAATGCATACTGATTTACTTTGTTTGGTTTATTCTCAGAATCGACACAAAAATAGATATCGTTTATTTATTAACCGACGTTTTCAATAAAGAATCCCGATTGTTTTTTTATCCATCCCGACAATTAATCAATCAGGATAGTTTTTGATGTAAAACATCTATAGCCGCACGTAAAACCGATTTCTGGCGTAGCGACGCATGCCGTGGCGACGCGTCGCCACGCTATATGATGGTATTTTATCTTACTAATATGAACCTTAAACACAATGCGTAGAAGCTACATAATTCTTGAAACGAGTATATTTTCATTTATTTTATTTATTAAAGTCATTAAAACCATTTCTTACTAATCTAATATGAACCTTAAATACATTGCGTAGAAGCTTTTTCCCCAGCGTTGGCACGGCACGAGTACAAAAGAATCGAACGTAACATTCTTTTTTCAAATTTTGATGTATTTTACTTTGGTTGTGATGAAGATTGCATTTCTGACAATTAATAAAAACAAGACTAAACGTGCGTTGCTCGCGTTTAAAAATCTACTGTATGTGGTAAGCGTAAGATCGAATTTGTGTTTAGTCAATCAAAATTTGTGATAAAAAATGCTATGCAATAGCTTTACCGCGGCAGTCTCCGAGTGCCACACGTTTTTGTTTTCTATTTAACGAAAATAAATGTTTATTTAAATCAACAACAATCAACAATACAAAAATTAGTCATTATTTTTTGGAAAAAAAATTTAATATTTTATTTTTACTTTATGCCATATTTAGTTCCTATCGTAATCTGTTCTTTTATGCATATTAATTTTACAAAATAATTTCGATGTTTCACATCTGCCAGGCGTCCCGTGACGGCTCACATTTTTTTTTAACATACATACATACATAGCTTATGTTGATTGGTTTATCCTGGGGATCAGGTGGAAGATTAAAATTGGCAGAGTTTATTGAAAACGTCTAGTAAATAGGTATACAAAAAATACGAACTATTTTCGGTAACTCAATCTCCTGATTAATCTTGAAAATGAATAAAGTATTAACTAGTAAAAATAAAATTCTATTATGACATGTGTACAGAAAAATTACTATGATTCGTTTGTCTAGATTGAAAATAGATTGCGTTTATTTATTTCGTCGCTAAGCTGATCCTCGTGTCGCTTACCTACTCATCTTGATACGTCATTCATTTGTATAAAATAATAATATTGGTATGGTCTTTCCAGGCGAGGGTGTGCAGCAAGGCATGCTGAAGATGCTGGAAGGCGCGGTGGTGTCCGTGCCGGAGAGGAACTCGCGGAAACTGCGCGGCGACGCCGTGCAGGTCGACACCACCAACATACTGTTTGTAGCGAGCGGCGCTTACAACGGCTTGGACAGGTGAGTCACACGGGTAGGCACACATGTTCTTCAGTAGGTACGTATTTGGGGCATCTGTCGTGTGCTAGTATTGCAGATTAACAAAGGGACAAGTTGTTAGAATAAGATGTACACATTGTTGTTAGCACAAAAACTCATGTAAAATATATTAATATGTAAAGTAATAAAAAATAGGTAATTAATCTTTGAGCGGTCAAAAATATCCCAATATAATTTGTGTCTTACCCCATTGTGATAGAACTTTCATTGTGTTTATTCTTCATTGGCACTGCATTAGCTTTAGTACGTTCGGTAAAAATTACGACGAATTAATGGATGAAGACCCAATACCAATACAGAATGTGTCGAATTTAATTAGACTAGGGGTTCTTGTTGGAGGAAGACGCAGCCGTTCCTGGTGCGTTGAAGGTAGCCATCGCGGAGTTTTAGTTATACCCGTGTATAGGGTTGTACATAGTGTTAGGCAATCGGCTCTATGGTCAGGTCAGTGACCCCAACATAACCCTAGGAGATTGGGCTGTTAATAGATGAGTGGGGTGATGTTTATATAGCGGCGATAGCCTAGTTGGGATTGGAACGAACTGCTGAGACGATTGTCCGCAGGTTCAAAACCCAAGGGCAAACACCCTTGATTTTTCTAAAAAGTTATGTGTGTATTCTTTGTGAATCAACGCTCGCTTTAACGGCGAAGGAAAACATCTGGAGGAAACCTGAGAAGTTCTCTGAATTTCGAAGGTATGTGAAGTCTGCCAACCCGCACTAGGCCAGCGTATAATACAGGGCTGGTATGGCATGATGGTGATGTTCCGGCAGACTGGTGCAGCGGCGCAGTAACGAGAAGTACCTCGGGTTCGGCGCGTGGAGCGCGGGGGACGAGCGCGCGGGGCGGCGGGCGGCGCTGCAGCACGCCGCGCAGGACGCCTCGCCGCTCGACTCCGCGCGCGCGGAGAACGACGAGCGCGACACCTGGCTGCGCAAGGTGCAGGCAAGGGACCTCATCGACTTCGGCATGATACCGGTAACGACACCACTCGATCATATCTAAACCTCCTCCCTGTCTATTACATTTATGCACCTTCCTTGTTTACGCACCACCCTAAGGCTGACTGGTAGTGTATGCCTACGAGCATGCACAGGAGGACCGGCAGCGACTGGATGCATAAAGCAGCAGACCGGGCTCTGTGGCGTATCTTGGGAGAGGCCTATGTCGAGCAGTGGACTGCAACGGACTGATGATGATGATGAATGCCTACGATATTAAGTCCGCCTATGTACAGTCAGCAGCATAAGTAGGTGAACAAATTCAAATACAAAAATAAAATAAAAGAGATTTACTTTACTTCAAACGAAGAAAAAAAATGTTTCAGTTTAACTTAACGCGTATATAGGCGATTTGAAATTTTGATTTTGTACAGATACTTATGTTGCTGACTGTACATCGATTGTTTATGAAGTGCGTAAATAAATAAATAATAATAATTTTGTTGCGAGATAAAGACAGATCAGTGTTCACTGAGACTCGCTAAGCTTCATAGATCGATATCATAAAATATTGCCATTACCGTTCCTGGCTTACAGGAGTCGTAGTGGCGGGTGTCAGGGCGGGATAAGTCTCTACCTAACTGTCACCATTACTCTCCCGTCTATCCTTATTATACTCTACCGTGAGAGGGGCGCAACATACGTAGTTCTATTTCACATATGTTGTAAGATTTAATTTTATGGTCAGCCATTTGCTCGACAGTTTTTTTTTTATGGCATTGAATGTCGAGACGACCGTGCCGTTTGCCTAATGGTAAGCGATACGCCACCTATAAACAGTAGCAACACCAACCAGCACCTTGAGTAACAAAGTACTGTGTAGCATTCCACTGCGCTCATCATCCTGAGACATAAGATGTTAAGTCCCATTATGTCCAGTAGTTACACTGGCTACAATGTCCTTCAAACCGAAACAACAGTGCATACACACTGCTGCTTGGCGTTAGAAATAGACATTGCGGTGGTACCCACCCAGACGGACTCTCACATATGAGAGACCTACCACCAGTAACATAATCACAAGCCATTAATTATTCTAAACTCACACTAAGTATTACCTCAAGTAAATATTTAAACCAAAATTACCTGCTAAATACGTTCGTCAGAGCAAACCAGGAATAAACCAATGTGTAGTTTAGATATGTTTTTTATAAAACCAGACTAAGGTTTTAACTTTGTACGTTTCAGGAATTCGTCGGCAGATTCCCTGTGCTCGTTCCCTTCCACAGTTTGAACGAGGACCTACTCGTCAGGATACTTACAGAACCCAAGAATGCTATGGTGAGTGTAAATTACACAGTTTGTAACGTACCCCTTAAAAGTTGGATCGATATGATTTGAACGTTAGTGGAAAAACAAAATGTTCATTTATCAACAAATACCACATTTATTTGTGTCTTACCCCAATCGTAATAATATCATGGTTATATTCTAACCCCATAATTATTTAAATTTATTATTTTTAACCTATGATAATATGCTGATAATTTAATAAAATATTTTTAAGCCCTTTAATTGTCACTTACCCCATTTTAAGTCTCTGATGATAAATTATTCTGTTATGTAATTCTTAAACATAATTACTTAACTTTATCGTCGTCCATCGCTTGCCAGGTGTCACAATACAAGCTGCTGTTCGCGATGGACAAGTGCGATTTGTCGTTCAGCGAGGAGGCTCTGAAGGCGGTCGCGGGGCTCGCCATGGAGCGCAAGACTGGCGCCAGGGGACTTAGGGCCATTATGGTAATATGATCATATTAATAAATTTGTAATTCATTCATGTCGAATGAATAATTAATTTAATGATTATCTGTTTTATATTGCCTTCATACATACTATGAAAGCAAAAGCCAAGGTTCATGACATATCCTGAACCATTTGAAATGAACAGTTCGAATTGTGAGTTTGCTAAACTTGAGTAGTCACGTTGATAAAAAAAATGTGTGTACTTATTTCACGGTATGATTATTGCATTCTTTTAAATTGATATACGATGGTTAGTATAATTTGGCGTCGTGTCACGTGTTCAACAGGAGGGCCTGCTGCTGGAGGTGATGTTCGAGATCCCCGGGTCGGACGTGAGCGGCGTGCACATCCACGAGCGCTGCGTGTCGCACGGCGAGGCGCCGCGCGTGTCGCGCCGCCGCGAGCCGCGCCGACACGACTCCTCCGCGCCCGCGCCGCTGCACGACTGGCCCTCGGTGCGCCTGCACAACTGTACGTACACACCCACACACACCACCCCCCACACACACACACTGCGTGTCGCACGGCGAGGCGCCGCGCGTGTCGCGCCGCCGCGAGCCGCGCCGACACGACTCCTCCGCGCCCGCGCCGCTGCACGACTGGCCCTCGGTGCGCCTGCACAACTGTACGTACACACCCACACACACCACCCCCCACACACACACACTGCGTGTCGCACGGCGAGGCGCCGCGCGTGTCGCGCCGCCGCGAGCCGCGCCGACACGACTCCTCCGCGCCCGCGCCGCTGCACGACTGGCCCTCGGTGCGCCTGCACAACTGTACGTACACACCCACACACACCACCCCCCACACACACACACTGCGTGTCGCACGGCGAGGCGCCGCGCGTGTCGCGCCGCCGCGAGCCGCGCCGACACGACTCCTCCGCGCCCGCGCCGCTGCACGACTGGCCCTCGGTGCGCCTGCACAACTGTACGTACACACCCACACACACCACCCCCCACACACACACACTGCGTGTCGCACGGCGAGGCGCCGCGCGTGTCGCGCCGCCGCGAGCCGCGCCGACACGACTCCTCCGCGCCCGCGCCGCTGCACGACTGGCCCTCGGTGCGCCTGCACAACTGTACGTACACACCCACACACACCACCCCCCACACACACACACTGCGTGTCGCACGGCGAGGCGCCGCGCGTGTCGCGCCGCCGCGAGCCGCGCCGACACGACTCCTCCGCGCCCGCGCCGCTGCACGACTGGCCCTCGGTGCGCCTGCACAACTGTACGTACACACCCACACACACCACCCCCCACACACACACACTGCGTGTCGCACGGCGAGGCGCCGCGCGTGTCGCGCCGCCGCGAGCCGCGCCGACACGACTCCTCCGCGCCCGCGCCGCTGCACGACTGGCCCTCGGTGCGCCTGCACAACTGTACGTACACACCCACACACACCACCCCCCACACACACACACACTGCGTGTCGCGCCGCCGCGAGCCGCGCCGACACGACTCCTCCGCGCCCGCGCCGCTGCACGACTGGCCCTCGGTGCGCCTGCACAACTGTACGTACACACCCACACACACCACCCCCCACACACACACACACTGCGTGTCGCGCCGCCGCGAGCCGCGCCGACACGACTCCTCCGCGCCCGCGCCGCTGCACGACTGGCCCTCGGTGCGCCTGCACAACTGTACGTACACACCCACACACACCACCCCCCACACACACACACACTGCGTGTCGCGCCGCCGCGAGCCGCGCCGACACGACTCCTCCGCGCCCGCGCCGCTGCACGACTGGCCCTCGGTGCGCCTGCACAACTGTACGTACACACCCACACACACCACCCCCCACACACACACACACTGCGTGTCGCGCCGCCGCGAGCCGCGCCGACACGACTCCTCCGCGCCCGCGCCGCTGCACGACTGGCCCTCGGTGCGCCTGCACAACTGTACGTACACACCCACACACACCACCCCCCACACACACACACTGCGTGTCGCACGGCGAGGCGCCGCGCGTGTCGCGCCGCCGCGAGCCGCGCCGACACGACTCCTCCGCGCCCGCGCCGCTGCACGACTGGCCCTCGGTGCGCCTGCACAACTGTACGTACACACCCACACACACCACCCCCCACACACACACACTGCGTGTCGCACGGCGAGGCGCCGCGCGTGTCGCGCCGCCGCGAGCCGCGCCGACACGACTCCTCCGCGCCCGCGCCGCTGCACGACTGGCCCTCGGTGCGCCTGCACAACTGTACGTACACACCCACACACACCACCCCCCACACACACACACACTGCGTGTCGCGCCGCCGCGAGCCGCGCCGACACGACTCCTCCGCGCCCGCGCCGCTGCACGACTGGCCCTCGGTGCGCCTGCACAACTGTACGTACACACCCACACACACCACCCCCCACACACACACACACTGCGTGTCGCGCCGCCGCGAGCCGCGCCGACACGACTCCTCCGCGCCCGCGCCGCTGCACGACTGGCCCTCGGTGCGCCTGCACAACTGTACGTACACACCCACACACACCACCCCCCACACACACACACACTGCGTGTCGCGCCGCCGCGAGCCGCGCCGACACGACTCCTCCGCGCCCGCGCCGCTGCACGACTGGCCCTCGGTGCGCCTGCACAACTGTACGTACACACCCACACACACCACCCCCCACACACACACACACTGCGTGTCGCGCCGCCGCGAGCCGCGCCGACACGACTCCTCCGCGCCCGCGCCGCTGCACGACTGGCCCTCGGTGCGCCTGCACAACTGTACGTACACACCCACACACACCACCCCCCACACACACACACACTGCGTGTCGCGCCGCCGCGAGCCGCGCCGACACGACTCCTCCGCGCCCGCGCCGCTGCACGACTGGCCCTCGGTGCGCCTGCACAACTGTACGTACACACCCACACACACCACCCCCCACACACACACACACTGCGTGTCGCGCCGCCGCGAGCCGCGCCGACACGACTCCTCCGCGCCCGCGCCGCTGCACGACTGGCCCTCGGTGCGCCTGCACAACTGTACGTACACACCCACACACACCACCCCCCACACACACACACACTGCGTGTCGCGCCGCCGCGAGCCGCGCCGACACGACTCCTCCGCGCCCGCGCCGCTGCACGACTGGCCCTCGGTGCGCCTGCACAACTGTACGTACACACCCACACACACACACACACACACACACTGCGTGTCGCGCCGCCGCGAGCCGCGCCGACACGACTCCTCCGCGCCCGCGCCGCTGCACGACTGGCCCTCGGTGCGCCTGCACAACTGTACGTACACACCCACACACACCACCCCCCACACACACACACTGCGTGTCGCACGGCGAGGCGCCGCGCGTGTCGCGCCGCCGCGAGCCGCGCCGACACGACTCCTCCGCGCCCGCGCCGCTGCACGACTGGCCCTCGGTGCGCCTGCACAACTGTACGTACACACCCACACACACCACCCCCCACACACACACACTGCGTGTCGCACGGCGAGGCGCCGCGCGTGTCGCGCCGCCGCGAGCCGCGCCGACACGACTCCTCCGCGCCCGCGCCGCTGCACGACTGGCCCTCGGTGCGCCTGCACAACTGTACGTACACACCACACACACACACACACACACACACACACACACACACACACACACACACACAACGCACTGTGCTATGTGTGCTCCATCTCGTGGCGTCATAGGGACCGAGCTCATCTACGAAATAAATAGGCCAATACAATTTACATGTTAAAACCAAATGTAAAAGTACGTAATAATTATTGTATAGTGGCCATTCATTTATTACAAACGAGCTTTTGCCCGCGGCTCCGCCTGCGTGAATGAGTTTTACCGGGATAAAAGTCCCGTTTTATATTTTCCCGGGATTAAAAGTAACCTATGTGTTAATCCAGGACATAATCTACCCGTGTGCTAAATTTCATCGAAATCCGTTCAGTAGTTATTGCGTGAAAGAGTAACAAACATCCATACATCCAGACATCCATACTCACAAACTTTCGCGTTTATAATATTAGTAGGATATAATTAACTAATATGTGTGGTTACACATCTAATAGAGAACAAAATATATAAGGTGTTTTTCACAACAATCAATACCAAATACAAGAAATTGATATTACCTCAATACAAAGCGTTCAAAAACAGTGTAGCCATTTAATATATTTTTCATAGCAAATATATTATGCAATTTCAGAACACATGCATAAATACTGAAGTGTGGCCGCGCGAAAACGGATACACCGTATGTTAGTACACATCATAATTTTATTCCAGTAAATCAATTCGAGAGCTCATAATAAAAGACAAGTGTATTAGAAGAATGATGTTGGTGGCGTTGAAGTTGCTAATAGTTGTCCAGATATACAGGAAAATATTGTAAATTGTTTGAGAGTAGTTAAGTACCATTGCGATTTTGAAAGGGTACACAATTATTATTATTTACTAGTAATATTTGCCACATACCCCTTCTATTACATCGTTTAATTTTACCCCTTTTTCATTTCTGGATCAGTGACTCAGCGCATTGTTACTAGCTATACAAAAAAAGACTAAAGATAATATTATTTTGCAGAATTCATCAGTTTCACAACCATCTGTCACTCAGTCACGTGCGCTGTGAGCGGCTACAAGTATGGTGGTTACAAACAAACAGACAAACGAACGAACACAAGCGGACGCGCGGACACGCCACGCAACTTGAACCATGCTGTGGGACACGGGGTGGAAATTGAAGAGTATATCTTAAATGTTATATTTAAAAATTACGATTAAAAATATTTGTGTTCATGAAAATTTTTAAAATTAACGCGACTCTGATGCTGGGTCGATAAATTATAGATTATTTAAAAGATTTTTATTAATGTTTCGACAAAAACTCGGTCTTTCTTTCATATGCCAATTATCAATAGCTTGCAAGCAAATCTTGCCACACAGACTGTTCTAGACATCCGTTTAATCTAGGCTACATAGATTCAATGTTGTGTGACTCCATTTCAAAATAATAGATATGTAAACTTTGGTTCTATTACAAATATTTAAGTTTGGAATCAAGTTATACGAAATTATATTGTATAAATTGGTCGGTAATAAATGTTAGTTGATTTCTGAAAGCTTAATAATGAATGGTGCCAATTCCGGTGGAATATTATAGCAATATACCCAAATGTTACCCCATTAATAAATGGAGCTATATTGTATGAAATACATAATTGGGGTAACCGGCAAACAGCCGGCGGCAGTGACAAAAAAAAGAAAAAATATATTAAAAAATCATCAGACTATGAGCAATCTTAGCAATATTCAAGCAAAATTGGTCAAGTTGTATAAGAAATCACGACTTAATAGTCTTGATACTAGTTCCTCGAGTTAGTTTATTGACAAACAAATGTTGTACAACATCATACAACATTACTCTTGTGATGTAAATTACTGTAAATATTAAAATAATAATAGAAACATTAAGGTCTAATATTAGGACACGTTTTTTCTTCTATGTCCAACTAAGTTGTAAGTACGAAAATTTACACCCGGTGTTGCTAGATGAAAAAAAAAGGTTTTTTTTTAATATTTGGGCCGGCAACAACGTTTGAACGTTTTGTTATGATTATATTTTTTTATTTATAAACGGCGGTTGTAGTGTGGTTATAAAAGTCTCGACAACGCCCCCTCGGGATGATGTGATATGCCTTCGGAGCTGATAATCACATTACAGCTATATAAATTAGTTTAAGCCTATTTTCAATTAAAAATATGATTAAAAACTATCGAGTCTTTTATTTAGCCAGTACACTAATTACAGGCGAGTAATAATAATAATGTATATACGCATGCTCACGCCTTTTATCCCCGAAGGGGTAGGCAGAGGCGCAACTTGTGCACCCACTTTTCGCCAAGCGTATTCCGTCCCATGATGTGATAGGGGGCGAGCCTATCGCCATATCGGGCACAAATTCCAGACTCCGGGCTGATACTGAATAGAAAAATCCAATATCACTTTTCCCGACCCGGGAATCGAACCCGAGACCTCAGCCTTGCAGTCGTACCGTAATACAACTACGCCACCGAGGCAGTCTGTAATAATGTATATACTGTATTATATATTATTATATACTACGTTGGCCTAGTGCGAGTTTGTAGATTTCACATACCTTCGAAGATTCTCCTTACGATGTTTTCATTCACGGCTAAAGTGAACCATACCACGGTAAACCATACTATCTATACTAATCGGCTGTCCCATTTCAAAACCTAGTAAGTAGTAAAATACGTCAGCCTTTGAAAAGTATTTATGTTAAACAAAAAAAAACTTACTAGGTTTTTAAATGGTCACGGGGCAGTGAATGGTGCACTTACTAGGTATCGATGATTAAATATTTCTGGTTATTTGTGAGTTTTCAACGCTAGAGTTTTTGTATTTGGTAGGGACTTACTAGGGTAGCAAGATTTTGCAATAAAAGATTTTTGTAAAAAGTGTCCCTTGCTAGGTTTTGAAATGGGACAGCCGTAATATTATAAATACACACCCTAAACTTATAATACCCCTTTTTTCCGTAGGGGGTTAAAAAGGAAAACTTTGTGAGTTTGTATAGGCTCTCTGAAACTAATAACCGATTTTGAAAATTCTTTCAGTAATAAGAAGCTACATTTATCCCAAGTGAACTTACTTGTTTGAATGCCCTGGTACTTTTTATCCCGGGAAAATATAAAGCGAGACTTTTATCCCGGAAAAACTTTCACGCGGGCAGAGCCACGTGCAAAAGCTAATAGTTGATAAATCAATATACACGTAACCTCGAACCGTCGGTGGTGTGTGCATTGGGCTTTGAACCTGGGAACCTTTGTCTTGGCAGACTTTTCCATTTCCAACCAGGCTATCGTGCGCTTATTGCCAGAATATATTTTAGGATCAAGACGTGCTTATAACAGCTGTGGGATCACCTTGCCTCGTCATATAAAAGGCGTTCGTGTTATTGAAACAATGTTATCTCTATTTGTTACTAATCCTAGTCGTGGGACAACACTAAGGTTAACGTCACCGCTCATTATTACAACAAATAGGGCGTAAAAATACTGCATTACATCAAATATTGTCACATACTAAGACTTGTTAATGCAAGGAAATCATTTCAATGACCTGTCATTACACCGAGCGCTGCGTGACAGTTCTATAACTATTTATTAGGCCTTATTAGGTATTGGAGGAGTGCATAGCATAGAGTAGACAGCCCAAGTGCAGGAGTACGAACCGTCGCGGCAGTGCGACCTGTTCTCACCCTGGACAGGTGCTACGGTACCCGTACGTACTGCCTGACGCAGGCACTATCGGATCACAGCTGCTTTTGTTCGTACCTGTGTTAGATTGGGAAAGAGGAGACCGCTGCGTGCCATCATTATAGCAACTGTCGGGAGAATACGACTCAGCACGCCTTAGAGGAGTATCCAGCCTAGGATGATGCACGCAGCTCTCCCGACAACTGAGCACAGATGCTCAGTTGTCGGGAGAGATGTCTCGCTGGCGACTTTGGTAGCCACTATGGTCGACAGTAAGAGATCATGGCGTGCGATGGCCTCCGTCTGTGAGCGTGCCATGTCGCAGAAGGAGAACGCTGAGTGGGATCGTGAGCGGACGGATCCAGCCCGCCGCCAGCTGAATAGAAAGAGCGCCGTGGCGCCGACGACTGACCCGGCGCCGTGGGAATGGAGCTTCTTTTTTTTTTTATGGTATTAAATGACGAAACGAGCATGCCGTTCGCCTGCTGGTGAGCGATACGACCACCCATAAACAGTAGCAACACCATCCAGCACCTTGAGTTACAAAGTACTGTGTGGCATTCCACTACGCTCGTCATCCTGAGACACAAGATTTTAAGTCTCACTTTGTCCTGTAGTTACACTGGCTACAATGTCCTTCAAACTGAAACACAACAGTGCATGCACACTGCTTCTTGGCAGTAGAAATAGACATTGCGGTGGTACCCACCCAGACGGTCTCTTACATATGAGAGACCTACCACCAGTGATGGAATACCACCATGATCAACCCTGCCTGTCGTAAAAGAAGAATAAAGATGTCCATCAGGGTCATTGGATATACACTCGGAACTGTATGATCGCCAAAAGTGACCCTTAATTGTAATGGACTGGTGTGCAGACCTCGCCGCTGTTCGTAGATGCCAGTTGCATCTCACTTACCGACGACTGTGTACGCACTTTATCGCAGAAGCTGTTCCGATAGCGATCTAAGGTCATTCATTACCTTAGCTTATTTCACGCAGCAAAGGTGCAATCTTAGATTAATTATATAATCTAAGCTTATACCTAAGTATAGATTTTCTACTAGGAGGTGTTTACCTAATGAAATATATAAGTACAAAGAAAACAATTTAATTACAATCTTTAATGCTATATGTTTTACAATGAATTTGTTATAAACTCTTAGGTCTTATATATCTACATAGAATCACGCCTTATTTCTGGGGTAGGCAGTGCGGTTATCACAACATTTTACACACATATCGGTAACACGGGGCAAGCCTATTGATATTTACTTACCGGATATATTTCTGGTCTCCGGGCTGATACTGAGCAGAAAAACCCAATATCATTTTACCTTCGAGGATCGAACCGGAGACCTCAGCACGGCAGTCGTACCACAATACAGCTACAACATCGAAGCTGTAAAGTCACAGCTAAATTGTTATTTATCCATAAAATAAACTATTTTACCCCGTCTAGATTACGGTAACTGACAGATAGTGGAGACAATAAATAACAGGTACATAGGTACCTGTAGGCTAATATTCTAATAATGCTACACAACCAGAGGTCTGTTATCACAAACTTCCTCATAACTTTTAGTCTTAGCTACGTTTGATAAAATTTCAACTAAATCGTAAACTTCTTGATACGTAGTGTACAGAGCGACCGGAGCTAAACGAATGACGTTTGGCGGCCTGAAATCCGGAACTACCCCTCGATTCTTCAACGTTATACTTATTTTGTAAGCCTCGTCGTGTTCCAAGCACACATGACCACCTCTTTTACTATCCTCTCTTAGGTTACCTATCGAGAAACCGTAATTTAACAGCTTTGTTTCGATTAAGAACATTAAATACCCTGTAATGTGAAGAGACTTCTTCCGTATATTGTCCATGCCCGCTTCGGAGAATATTCTCAGTGCTCCTTCCAGACCAGCCATTGATGCTACAGTGGGGGAGCCTAGTTGCCACCCGCTGGCGTCTTGCTGGTGCTCAAACTCTTGGTTCATAAAGAACTGTGTCTCGGTCTTGTTTCCATACCATCCAAAAAGTCCTGGCAGCATCTGGAAGTGTGTTTTGTTGATGTATAAAGCAGCTGCTGATCCTGGACCCCCATTCAAATACTTATAAGTACACCACACGGCAAAATCGGCGTCCAGATCTTTAAGGTTGATTTCTATAGCGCCGACGGCGTGGCATAAATCCCACCCCACGACTATTCCTCGTTCTTTAGCCGCTTTGGTGATTTTATCCATGTCTAGAATCTGAGCTGTTCGGTAGTAAACTGTTGGCAGGAAAACTATAGCGACATCAGGAGTCATGTTGTTAATGATTTCTTCTTCGTCCATGAACTTTCCGTCGTAAGGCGAGACTACCTTCACGGCGTCTTTAGGATCGTATCCCTTTAAGATCACTTGGCTATCTATTACGTATCGATCTGTCGGGAAGTTTATGTCATCCACTAATATTTTGTATCTGGTTTCAGTTGGTTTGTAGAACGTGCTGATCACTTGATGTATGTTAACGGTTGTAGAACTAACCACTGCTATTTCATTGGCATCAGCACCAACTATCGGTGCCATCATCCTTGCCAAATAA
Organism: Sphinx pinastri; assembly: GCA_947568825.1. Taxonomy (NCBI): domain Eukaryota; kingdom Metazoa; phylum Arthropoda; class Insecta; order Lepidoptera; family Sphingidae; genus Sphinx; species Sphinx pinastri. The sequence continues at coordinate 16,702,472 of OX387629.1, forward strand.
TCTGAGTATAAAAAATATTTCGCATTATCATAGTTCCATATTTTGATTCCTTCATCTTTCCATACGTCAATTGCTTTTTGGGTGCATTCTACTGCCTCCTTACTGGCAAGGCCTAGGGAGTTTCCAGACATGTATATCACATCTTCTTTCAAGTAGAACCTTTGTCTGAAGTGTCCTAGAGGATCATTGTTGTCGAGAAATTTGGGATAGTTTGGTCCTTCTCGATAATTTCTGTCCATGGTAAGATCTTGGCGATTTCTTCTTTTATTTAGCTGGTTGGGATTTGTCTTAAACTGAATGATAGGCGTAAAGGCAGTACTCACGAGAAAGTAAAGGCTGTGTACTGTACTGTAGTATTCAGTATGAGATGGGGTAACGTCCTATAAATACGTATCATTTTACTATTGAGGGTGTTATCGTAGCAATTTATCATCGGATCACAGCAATAGCAATTGTTATGCATACGGAATTACTAAATGTAATGTGACCACAAAGTTTATCTTTTCATATAAAATATTTTCCATACTGATAGGTATACGAAAAATTTATATTATACTCAATTATAATTCTTACCTATATACTCAAAAATTTATGACTCAATTAGTCAGCCAGTCAGTTTCTTCTTTTATAATCGATCGACATACAGCCGAAACTGGGTTTTCAACTGGATTTTGTACAAAGGAAATTTTGCCTCGACAGACTCGACTGGACTACCTCGGTGGCGTAGTTGTATTACGGTACGACTGAAATGATGAGGTCTCGGGCAAAGTAATATTGGATTTTTCTAATCAGTATCAGCACGGAGTCTGGAATTTGTGCCCGATAGTGCGATAGGCTCGCCCCCTATCTCATCATGGAACGGAATACGCACGGCGAAAAGCGGGGGCACTAGTTGCGCCTCTGCCTACCCCTTCGGGGATAAAGGGCGCGAGTGTGTGTGTGCACGAAATTTATCATAAATGACGTGAGGACTAAGAAAGAATTTTTGCAGTTTGTTATAATAGAGGATAACGCGAGCGAAGTGGTGAGCAAAAGCCAGTCCTCATATAAGAATTGCTTTTATTTTATAAGTTATACCTACTTTTTTATTGCCTCCAAAGGCAGACGAGTTAACGGCCCTCCTGTCCGTAAGTGGTCACCGTTGCCCATTGGGTAGAGATATGGAAAATAGTACCTAAAAGAATAAAGAAAAAAAAAGAAAGAAAGATTGATTTATTGGTGGAACAACTTACACAATTAATAATGAAAATATAAAAGTTACAAAATTTATTGAAGCCAACAACTGGAACCCTCATTCAGCTTATTGCTGCAGTACCTAGTCTAAGCAATACCGCTGCGCTGATTTTCAATGGGGGACCCAAGGTGACATACGGACATGAAGTCAGTGTGCCGAATAAATACAATATACAGGAATATAAAACGGAGTCATGTTGTATCTCATTACTCCTAAATCCTATGATAGGTGGTTATAGCATTTGCAATACTATTGGAATCGGGAGCGTTTTATGAACCTTGTGTGATAAAATAATTGCACAGCAAGGAATTAAGTAAATATCTTACTCGCCGACAGAACAAAGCCTTCAGATAAAACGATAAAAAAATTAATCATGGCATGATACATGCAATGCGCACAATGTGGCTGCATTTATCTTACCCAAAGAGAATTTATAATACTCCTGAAAATCTTGCCGTTGTGAACAATATAACCTAAACATAATGTCGGTGTCATAGAGATGTTGCATTCCTATACGGTCCCCAAAACTACGCAAGTCTTTCTATAACTACCTTCTACACCTATTGATTGAACTAACAATAAACCTGGTCGATTATTCAATATAGGTATCTCGTGTTCCTTCACCAGCACCAACAAAAACACTGTCTCATCGTAAAATATAGTCATACTCGTTAATAAAGCATCACTGCTAATAAACGTGGAGCGACTGATAAAACTCATAAAAGTGATAGGTTGATACTCCAATCGAGCAAATCAAAACACTGCGTTTGTTTGATTTTGTTGAAGCTTGTGGGCTGGTTTTTAAGTCCCTGACCTTCCCCACGTCATTAGGAAGTTGAGGTATACATGCAGACACCTACTTTTCGCCGTGCATGTGTTCTGACTCATGATGTTATTGGGGGAGATCTATCGTTATAGTAATTTCAATTACTTTCTTGACGGAAAGTACTGAAGGAGCACTTGCAGCAGAACCTACTGGTGGATGACCCGCTGTAGTTGTTCATTACGATGGGCCCGAAGTTCCTACAAAATTCTGGCGAACCTTCTAAAACGTGACGCGTCTCTGCTTACTATGTTATTTGTACTAACCCCAGCATCAGATCCTCTATAGTTACTTTACTAAGATTATAATACCGGGAGCGTATCGAGTATATCCTTAATCAACATTCATTAATCCTCATTTATAGACAACTAGCTTTTGCTCGCGGCTCCACCCGCGTGAAAAAGTTTTTCCGAGATAAAAGTCCCGCTTTATATTTTCCCGGGATAAAAAGTAGCCTATGTCCTTTCTCAGGCTCTAGACTATCTGTGTTCCAAATTTCATTTAAATCGGTTCAGTAGTTTTGGCGTGGAAGTGCGACAGACAGACAGACAGAGTTACTTTCGCATTTAATGTATTATTTAGGATTACCTAATATTTTACTCTCTTGTCGTGATTGCGTGGAACTAGGGTTGTCGCAATTAAATTTCACTTTTGAGCACACTGTCGTACCTACCCATAACCCAATACAAGACGTGACAATACGCTGCTTAGATAAAAACACATAAAATAAATACCTACATAACGAAAATTTTGTAAGAATACCTACCTACTCATTTCTACAGGTGAGTTCAAAATGACATTTTATATACCTCAAAAGCGAAATTTAATCTGGGTAATAGGTACCTACGGTACGGCCTCGTTGTATATAGGTACATACATATTTGCCTATAGGTACCTTAGTAGTAGGGGACCTGAGCCGACTCGACTGGGTTACTACTGCGTAAGCGCTAACTACTGTCTTACAAAAAAGTGTACTGACAAGTTTTTGTTGCATTTTATAGTATAATTTATATCCGAAGGCACAAACAACTGCCCTGCTTCTTGATCCATATTCCTCTTCTACCAAGCCGAAAGCGTATCCGTGATGCTTTTTGTATTGTGTTGTTGATTGGTAGACACTTCTTAACATCAGATAATTCAGTTTAAAAGTCGTTGAATCCAGTTTAATACTTGGCGTAATATGTAATCAAACTTAAGGACCTGTGCAGAGTGCAGACAGTGTATTTAACATCTAAATATCTACAAATAAATTATATAGGTAGGTATCTGTTATATCTAGGTAGCTATGCGCGTTTTCACCGCGTATATTTTTATGTAAACTACTACATTGCATTTACAGCAGGTTTTAGTAGCAGAACGAAGCAGTAAGTACCTACTATTAAATAGGTACAATAACTAGCAGTCACGCCAACCATCGGCTGAGCGACTCAATCATCTCACCATTAAAAAAACCGTCAAATCAAAACTTATTTTGAACGTGCACAATACACCCTGTAACCCTGGTATGTTATTTACATCAGTCCGTATTACAGATAAATATTCGCTACAATAACGGGGATTACCGCGACAATGCGCAATTTTTTATTGCTTTATGTATGATAAACAAGTTACGAACATTCATCGTCGCCAGTATAATAAATATTATATGTAGGTACCTATAGATAAAAAAATAGCACCGACTTCAAAAACCACTCTAATGTAAAAAATAACTTAGGTATACTTTGCTCATGGGTTATAAGGAAATTTAAATACTACCAATATTATATACACTGCCATTCGTGTGATTATATTTAAATGTGCAATGAATAAACCTTTGGAGTCGGTGCCTGATTTTTTGTACTAATTTGGCATGCGACTAGAATTATTTAATTCATTCTTTTGTAAAGTACATAGTTCATATTACAGTGTCTAATTTAAGAGTATTTTTTAATAAACATATTCGTGTGAAGCGGCGATAGCCTAGTTGGTAGTGGAAAGGACTGCCGAGACGAATGTCCGCGGGTTCAAAACCCAAGGGCACACACCTCTGACTTTTCTAAAAAGTTGTGTGTATATTCTTTGTGAATTATCGCTCGCTTTAACGGTGAAGGAAAACATCGTAAGGAAACCTACATACCTGAGAAGTTCTCTGAATTTCGAAGGTAAGTGAAGTCTGCCAACCCGCACTAGGCCAGCGTGGTGGACTAAGGCCTAAAACCCTCTCAGTAGTAGAGGAGGCCCGTGCTCAGCAGTGGGCAGTATATATTACAGGGCTGGTATGGTATGGTATATTTATGTAGGCAGTTCGATTTTTTTATGACCGGCACCGACTCCAAAAGGTTATTCATCGCACATAAATATAATCACACGAATGGCAGTGTATATAATATTGGTAGTATTTTAATTTCCTTATAACTCATGAGCAAAGTATAAGTAATTTTTTATATTAGAGTGGTTTTTGAAGTCGGTGCTATTTTTTTTAAAAAGTTTTTATTTTTCACTTTTTAGTAAATAGGTAATGCAATATAGAGTTAAATATTATAATTATTGCTATTATATATTAAAATCTTGTAATTTATTATAATAGATGGAATTCCCAAAGCTGTCTTGATTCAATAGATACAAGCCTAGAAATACTAGCTCAAGAGTCATGAGTAAAAGACTTTTGAAAGTTAAAGAGTTTTTATATCGACATATAAAACTGTTTGAGTAAAACTGACAACGGAAATTTTTAAAAACGAATAATTCTGTCAAATTATATTGACAGAAGCCAATAGTGATATTATTTCTTCGGATTAATTATAGCTTAAATTTATTTCAGCACGCAATTAAATATATCAATAAATTGATTTGAAATGAAATCTAGATTATAGTGTGTTCATGGTTTAAAGGAGGTATAAGACAGGTTCGTATGGAAATCTTTATGGGAGGCCTATATTCAGCAGTGGACATTATGCATACAGCTTTCTCTCTTCTGTGTCGTGATAATCATGACGATGATGAAGACAAATAACTTAAGGATGCTCTCTCAAAAAATTGACTCGAGCCCTTTGATAATAATATCTAATAGTTTTCATTTTTATTTCACAAAATCATATCTATGCTTAAAAGCAAAATAGTCCAGGAAGGAAAATGTTATTATTATGTAACACGGAATTTTACAGAAAAGGTGCTAAAAAAACTCATGGTTTGTATCTGTATAATCCAAGTTCAAAGAGTATAATATATACTACCTTGATCCAAGTCATTCTAGGTATACTATTTGAATTTGTATTGAAAATAACATATTTTTTGTTAGAAGTGTTTTATTTATTCTTATCGCATACCGCGAGAATGAGCAGAGCGGTCATATAATTTTTTTTTTTTTTTATGAATTGAATGACGAGACGAGCTTGCCGTTCGCCTAATGGTAAGCGATAAGTACCTTGACTTACAAAGTACTGTGTGGCATTCCACTGCGCTCGTCATCCTGAGACAAGATTTCTCATTATGTCCAGTAGTTACATTGGCTACAATGTCCTTCAAACCGAAACAATAATGCATGGACACTGCTGCTTGGCGGTAGAAATAGACATTGTGGTGGTACCCACCCAGACGGCCTCTTACATATGAGAGACCTACCACCAGTAGCAGTCATATAAGGCTGAGAATGGTCTTATGACTCTGAACGTAAACTTGAAAGGATCGTCAGGGTAGTGTCACGCTAGGACAACAGCTCAGGTCTGTATTATAATATAAAAGACTCCATCATCTGGGTAGAACAGCCTGATGCTCACTGTTGAGTTGTTAATCTAATCTCTAGAACATCACACGCAGTTAGATTAGACTTTGCAAACCAAAGTCAATAGGTATAGATTCTAGTAGATCTTGAAATCAGGTGAAAATCTTAATGCTCCATTATGTAACAATGATGAATAATTTATTAAATCAGGAGTTAAACATTCCTTTCCTTTAGTAGAATCGCAAACTTGCATGGGCGTTTTGCGTCACACACATATTACACTAATATACGTACCTATTAAAAGAATTCTGCAAGTCATTATAATATATTTGTTCTCAAGACTAAACAGCTTATATTTATCATATTTTGAGGTCCATTAGAAGTCTATAGATAGATACTAACTACATTCTATCGAATCTGTCGAAAAACGCCTACTCATTTTTTATAGCAATATGACAAATCTACGTTTTTTGCTATTTATTACTTTTTTTATAAATAAATCGTTTCATATACCTATTTATCCCTTACCATCTAGTGGGAGTCCCTGTTATTCGTATAAGGGGTCACCATACATATGTATTATCTTTTATTATGCTTTTATTCAATAAGAAATAGCTCAAGTTTATGCGTTGCTAATAGACTTTCGTTAGGGCACTTTTAAGTCGTCGAATGAAATTACTCATATGATTCAGGTCTATTAAGTCTGTTCCATAAAATGATGAACCCTAAACCATGATATATTGAAATGGGACCGCTTCGCGACCCTTATTTACTAAATAAAGAAGGAATCAAGGAAATACGCTCCCAATTTTCAGAGAAATCAGTGTACATACATAAAAAAAATAGAAACACACGAATTGATAACCTCCTCCTTTTGGAAGTCGGTTAAAAATCGCTACTATCAGCTAGACTAATTCATGGTGCTAAAAAAAGATAAACATTTGGTATTATGAGCCCTAACGTCAATTAGAATCTAAGAATTATGAGTAGGTATCTACACTTCAGTGCCCATGGAGATATTCGTTACACAGTGCCATCAATGCCAGGAAACTAGCCTGCACAGGAACGGCTATGCGTGATCAGCTTTTCAACCTCTTTGAATAAACCTTTTGCATCTCTGCAAAGTGCAAACGTCATTTAAACTGTCAAAATTTAGGTCAAAAGTTGACTTTTGGTTAACAACCAACTCGAATGCTCTTTGCTCGAATGACTCGAATACAATCTGAAAAACTGAATGACTTAAATCATGAATAGAATATCCCAGATCGTGATAAGGCATTTCTCCGTGACTTCCCGGGGGAGTGCTGTGACCTGGCCGAAACCCGACTATGGCCCTATGGAGGTACAACGTTCGAAGCTACTCAACGGTATCAATGTAGCAGCTGCGAAATCATCGGGCGCACAGATTGGAGCCTGTACTGTTATGTACCAGGTATTTTTTATAAAACTAAACGCCAAGACAGCCTAACAACAGAACAGTAGCAAGCTAGAAACCACCTAAAGTTTTCGATTAATTAGATACAAAACTAATCAAAGTGGATTGCCAGGGGGCCAGGTAATGGCCCAATATCCCTTAAACCCGTTTCATCTACTTATAATATTTAACCATCTTTTAGTATGTCATCCATATACCTACCCTAGGGCGGCTCCCGCTACGAGTGGGACGGCCAGCTCGGAGCGTCCCACTTTATCCGCGCGGCGTCCACGGGCACGGGCTGCGCGTACACCGCCTTCGCCAAAGCACGGTACCTCCAGCAGCACGGCGGCAGCCTCATCTGCTCCTCGGATAGGCAGACCGTCGCCTTCACGTTGCACTGTCCGCTCGTCTGCTTCCACGACCTCAAGTATTATCTGTTGGATGTCGCTACCAGGTATTAGAAAAAACCTCTTAAGCTAGTAGATTGAAGGTTTACACTTTACACACATAAAAAATGATTACTTTCGTTTGTCTATTAGATTTTTTTGGAATTGAATTGACCATTGATACTTCAGCCTACCTTTACTTATTTAGTAGGTAAAGTATTATTCGGATTCCCTACAGATGTTGCTACCTCCCCTGGGAAATTGACGCCCGCAAGGCCCTAGTCCGAGGCGACCTTACCCGCATGGACCCTGAGCAACGAGTGATGGACCTCATTCAGAGGGCGTGCTGGGCGGGCCCTTTAGGCAACTCCATATTCTGCGAAGACGAGAGGATCGACGCAATGTCTCCCGATAATTTGAAGAGTTTCGTTGACTGTAACTTCAGGACTGACGTGTGTACAGTCGCGAGCTACGGAATGCCATTTGAAGAGACGATAAAATTGGCTGAGAAGATCGAGTTTGGTCGGGTAGATTTAGAACTTAAATAGTAGAGTTAGCCCTTAATTGCCCGGGTTTTTTCTGAAGTAAAATATAGTATACTATAGTGTGACAATCATAAGTAAAAGATAGGAATAAGCATGGCGAACAACATGCAAATACGTAGTTGTGCCTTTCTAACATATTAAGGTCTAAAGATACTTATTTTATAGATAAAATTACATGAATTCTGTCTAAATGGGTCTTGTGACTTGTCTTTGATTCATTTAGTAATGGAAGAGGGGGGCCTTTTAGCACAGGTATAATGTTACCTAAAAAAAGGCCCCTGACAGTAGGTACCTACTGTTCGTTAAATAATTTCTTTGTACCAAAAAAAAATTACACAATAAAAAAGTTTTACTGGTGAATTATCGTTTTTGCTAGTCGATGGCTGACAAGCGTTGTGAGATGCAGTCTTGTCCTCGCAATGGGTTCGAGCTGTATGACCTGGGCCGTAACAGCGATACGTGGATCGCCATCGCTGTCCCCGGCTGTGGCGCTTATGACTTATCGTAAGCTGGGTTTCCTTAATCATCACATTGAATAAGACATATAGTCTTTAGTGCAGATTTATGATTACAACACTTCTCCTTTCTTAATCAGTTTCAGTCATGAGACCATGAGCCTGTTTCGAAGTTGCTAGCGTATTATAAACCTATCAGACCTTTTTTATGTAGGTAAGACAGAAGATATTGGATAAAGTTCAGGACTGCTGTACTGTTTTGTACGCTGGCATCTTCTATTAACTATTTTTTTAATCCTCTGGCTACAATACCTCGGCAAGCTAGAGACCATCGCTTTCAATTCCATCATGAATTCACGTTCAGATGCCTCCTGAAGCACGCGATAGTGGCCGAGGCGTGCGGCACTGCGAACGTGCAGGACGGTATGCATGATCTGGACAGGACTCCCCAACCACCCCTCGGCCTTGTGGCTGGAGACGACGTCTACACCCAGTACAGGATGTTTAACATATCCTACAGGGACACTGGAGTCTTCGGTTAGTTTGTTGATGAGTGAACACGCTAATAAACAGTTGTTAATAATGGCAATACCTAAATATATTTTATTGCACCAATAAGAAGGCACATACCCATTTAAAAAAGGGGTAATTGACGGTAATTTAGTTTGTAGGTAGCTCAGAAGTTACGTGAAGCCTTTATTTCACGTCATACTTGCCCCATAGGTATACTAGTAAAGACGAGAGCATGTTCCGCGTGGGACACAACACTCGCGGCCGCAGAATTTCTTGCAAACGTTGAAGACATTTCCTTCAAGCAGATTGACGTCGGCAAACGGAGGCTCAGTAAGTGCCTATCATAGCCCTTGATTTGCATTTTTGTCCATTTGGAAATCCTGCTTCAAATATGAAACGTGACAGTAAAAGTCTGGTTCACATTGGTTTTATTTCAGACGTTAATTGAAGTCAAGCCGGCCTATTATATTATAAATATGCCTTATCATAGCTTTACATTGAATAAATCTACCAAGCACAAGATGACTTAATATAGGGTACATTTCAGAACTAGGCCTGGCCCTCCACGATGAAGACTGCGTCAAAGTGTCGGAAGGTCTGGCGCTGCAGATCGCGAATGACGTACAGATCGACAGCCATAGAAACTCCATCGCCATGATCGACGCGCTGTGCGCTCATGAGATTCGTACCACCGCCAAGGCTATTAGTGACAGACGTGAGTTAAAGAAAACAGATCCCCTCGAAACATAAGAGCCATGAGTCGTGGGTATCAGGAGCGAAACGTTACAAAGGATGTTGTAGCCAGTGTTTATTACTGAGCATTATGATACTTGAAATTAGCGGAACTCGCAGAGGTTTGTACATTCGAAGTTTGGATTGCGTTGTTGCACGCATGCAGGAACTTGCTCGGCTCGTCATTTAACTGCCTAAACATACCCTATAACTCATGAGAGACTTATCGTTAGATTAAGATGGTATTCATTTTGAAATAATAACGAAGTGGTAGGCCTTAGTGAGGCTCTATTTGTACATTAATCTTTTTTTTCAGGATCACAAATATCTGTAGCCGTGGTGGGCGATATCGGAGCCGTTCCTCATGATAAGGAAATCATTTTTAACGCATGTCTTCAGTAAACATATTATTAAACCGATTATTGATGAACCTTTTTGTTTTCGTATATCCATGTTTACTTGTGCCATGTTCCATATTTTCATATTTTTTTTTATAGCATTGAATGACGCGCATGCCGTTCGCCTGATGGTAAGCGATACGACCACCCATAAACAGTAGCAACACCATCCAGCACCTTGACTTACAAAGTACTGTGTGGCATTCCACTGCGCTCGTCATCCTGAGACATAAGTTGTTAAGTCTCATTATGTCCAGTAGTTATACTGGCTACAATGTCCTTCAAACCAAATACAACAGTGCATGCACACTGTTGCTTGGCGGTAGAATTAGACATTGCGGTGGTACCCACCCAGACGGCCTCTTACATAATGAGAAACCTACCACCAGTTTCCTACATACCGTTATGGCCCCGCTGGATGGATGAGGCGATTTATTGTAATTTCTATCAAAATAGTTTAGGTACATTGGACCTTGTTAACAAATTCGTGAGGTACATTGAACAAACAAAGCTTTGCCACTAGTTTTTTCGATCTAGCTTGAGTGGCCCCGCTAGATCGAACCGCATCATACCGTTCACCTCTCTTCCGTATTTTTTTATTTCAAATAAGTATGGAAAACAAACAGTCGCATACTTAATCTAAAGATGTCCGCTTTTTGTATGGGTGCTGAGCCTCATAATCTTACCAGGCTCAAACTTTACGGATATTAAAGGGTAATAAGGATCTTGGATCCATTAAACAAATATTTTAGGGCCCCTCCATTTATTACTAACTACCGGGGCACAAATTCCAGACTCCGGTCTGATACTGAATAGGAAAATGCAATTTCACTTTGCCCGACCCGGGGATCGAACCCGAGACCTCAGTATTGAAGTCGTACCGTAATACAACTACGCCACCGAGGCAGTTAGTATAGTATATCAATCGTGCTAAATTGTCGATTATATGTTTCGACCATTTTGTACAGCGGCGGTGAGTGTAAACCAGCGTTGGTTTTACAAGACGAAAAAGCAAATAAGCGTCTCGTGTGCTATGATATCGCGTTATGATGTTGGGGATGTCCAACAAAATAAAACTACCAAAATGTAAAGAACATTTTATATTGATGACTACAGGAGTCAGGTGGCCGCTTTCTTGCGAGCTGCCTTGCAGCGCACAACATGTTGCGACATGTTTATTGCGCGCCAGAACATCTTGCCGCAGTATTTGCACGGGAATGAAGGTATGTCTGTGTGCACCTTAAAATAATAAATAATGGTATTATTTCAATCTGTAAGTTAGAGTTACAAAAAAAATTAAAACATTTTTAAATCATGATTATTATTTGTTGTAAAATTAATATTTCAATTTGAAATAAGTACGAATAAACTAACTATTTACTTAAATAAGCATGCAATCCGGTAGATTGTCGTATGAAAATATGGTTTTTGTTATATTTGTATGTATGTATATTATTATAATTGTATGTGGGGACGGTAAAGCGATCCGGGGGCTACACGCTACACCGTGTAGGTGTATGCGTGTGGTGTGTGGTGTCTCGCCAAGTGCCGACTGACCTTCAAGATATGTTCCTGCAGGTCGAGCCTGGTGTCGCAGGAGCGGCCGCAGTGCGCGCAGGCGAGCGGCGCCGGGCGCGTGGGTGTAGGTGTACGCGTGTGGTGTGTGGTGTGTGGTGTCTCGCCAAGTGCCAACTGACCTTCAAGATATGTTCCTGCAGGTCGAGCCTGGTGTCGCAGGAGCGGCCGCAGTGCGCGCAGGCGAGCGGCGCCGGGCGCGTGGGTGTAGGTGTACGCGTGTGGTGTGTGGTGTGTGGTGTCTCGCCAAGTGCCAACTGACCTTCAAGATATGTTCCTGCAGGTCGAGCCTGGTGTCGCAGGAGCGGCCGCAGTGCGCGCAGGCGAGCGGCGCCGGGCGCGTGGGTGTAGGTGTACGCGTGTGGTGTGTGGTGTGTGGTGTCTCGCCAAGTGCCAACTGACCTTCAAGATATGTTCCTGCAGGTCGAGCCTGGTGTCGCAGGAGCGGCCGCAGTGCGCGCAGGCGAGCGGCGCCGGGCGCGTGGGTGTAGGTGTACGCGTGTGGTGTGTGGTGTGTGGTGTCTCGCCAAGTGCCAACTGACCTTCAAGATATGTTCCTGCAGGTCGAGCCTGGTGTCGCAGGAGCGGCCGCAGTGCGCGCAGGCGAGCGGCGCCGGGCGCGTGGGTGTAGGTGTACGCGTGTGGTGTGTGGTGTGTGGTGTCTCGCCAAGTGCCAACTGACCTTCAAGATATGTTCCTGCAGGTCGAGCCTGGTGTCGCAGGAGCGGCCGCAGTGCGCGCAGGCGAGCGGCGCCGGGCGCGTGGGTGTAGGTGTACGCGTGTGGTGTGTGGTGTGTGGTGTCTCGCCAAGTGCCAACTGACCTTCAAGATATGTTCCTGCAGGTCGAGCCTGGTGTCGCAGGAGCGGCCGCAGTGCGCGCAGGCGAGCGGCGCCGGGCGCGTGGGTGTAGGTGTACGCGTGTGGTGTGTGGTGTGTGGTGTCTCGCCAAGTGCCAACTGACCTTCAAGATATGTTCCTGCAGGTCGAGCCTGGTGTCGCAGGAGCGGCCGCAGTGCGCGCAGGCGAGCGGCGCCGGGCGCGTGGGTGTAGGTGTACGCGTGTGGTGTGTGGTGTGTGGTGTCTCGCCAAGTGCCAACTGACCTTCAAGATATGTTCCTGCAGGTCGAGCCTGGTGTCGCAGGAGCGGCCGCAGTGCGCGCAGGCGAGCGGCGCCGGGCGCGTGGGTGTAGGTGTACGCGTGTGGTGTGTGGTGTGTGGTGTCTCGCCAAGTGCCAACTGACCTTCAAGATATGTTCCTGCAGGTCGAGCCTGGTGTCGCAGGAGCGGCCGCAGTGCGCGCAGGCGAGCGGCGCCGGGCGCGTGGGTGTAGGTGTACGCGTGTGGTGTGTGGTGTGTGGTGTCTCGCCAAGTGCCAACTGACCTTCAAGATATGTTCCTGCAGGTCGAGCCTGGTGTCGCAGGAGCGGCCGCAGTGCGCGCAGGCGAGCGGCGCCGGGCGCGTGGGTGTAGGTGTACGCGTGTGGTGTGTGGTGTGTGGTGTCTCGCCAAGTGCCAACTGACCTTCAAGATATGTTCCTGCAGGTCGAGCCTGGTGTCGCAGGAGCGGCCGCAGTGCGCGCAGGCGAGCGGCGCCGGGCGCGTGGGTGTAGGTGTACGCGTGTGGTGTGTGGTGTGTGGTGTCTCGCCAAGTGCCAACTGACCTTCAAGATATGTTCCTGCAGGTCGAGCCTGGTGTCGCAGGAGCGGCCGCAGTGCGCGCAGGCGAGCGGCGCCGGGCCGGGCCGCGCCGCGCACCGCGCCGACGCGTGGCGGCGCAGCTGGCAGTTACTCTGTCGCGCACATACACACATACACACATGACGCACTCTTCTATTTATTATATTACTACACTTCTGCTCGCGGCTCCGCCCGCGTCCATAAGGTTTTCCAAGATAAAAATATTTTCCCGGGATAAAAAGTAGCCTACGTGCTATAGGAGTAATGTAGCTTTCCTAGTAGGGAAAAAAATTTCAAAATTAGTCCGGTACTTTTTGAGTTTATCCATTACAAACAAACAAACAATCAAATCATTCCTCTTTATAATATTAGTACCTATAGAGAAAGAGGAAATTGTTTTTTTGTAATGGATAAACTCAAAAACTTCTGGACCGATTTTAAAATTTCTTTCATCAATATAAAACGACATTATCAGCAAGTAACATAGGCTACTTTTAATTCCGGAAAAGCTTCATCACGCGCGTGGAGCCGCGGCCAATTATAATGTAAAATAACATTAGTTATAAATGAATAAAGTGGTTTGTAACGTCGTATGATACGAAAAAGAAAAAATGAAAAATAATCCAACAATAATTAAGGACGCATTTACAAATTTCCATGTTTTTGAGGTACCATTTATTGAATCAGGAGTCATGCTTGTGAGGCGATCTTGGTATATAAATAAAGATTAAACATTCCTCTTTGCTTATAGCATATAGAAATGCTCCCATACAACATTATCACGTAAACACGTTTATTCTGGAGCAATAATCGCTGAAAATGTTGAAAAGTAGGGTCTGAATAGGAACCATTATATCTAAAACTATTGCATATTTTGATATAAAACCGAAATAATATGATGGCTTATATAGTTATAATACACCTGTAGGACGGTACGGTCGATATCTGTTGGGCATGCCACCGTCCCGGTGAATCAATCGGGCATGTGATTTCGGGTTGTTCGTGTCTTGCTAACGGCGAGTACTTGCATAGACACAACCTAGTAGCCAAGGTCTTGTGTCTCCTCAAGTGCCATATTACCAGTATGTGCCTCAACCAGTTCTCGAAAATGATCATGCAATGCTGTACTGGGATCAATCTATTATCACGGACAGGACTATTGTTGCCAATTAGAGGTGATCATTAAACATTATAACCATTAATTCCGCTCATTAAAAAAAAATAGCAGTTAATATCATAGACTACTATTGCAATATCCATTATACGTTTTAACTAATGAACGGAGTACGGACTGCGGAGGCAGTTAACGCCATCTATTAATTTATCATTCAACTAAAATTGATAACCATTTTATCTATCATAGAAAAATGGTAATAACGCCATCTATGAGTTTCTCATTAAATTAAATTAAAAACCACTAACAAGTCCAGATTATGAATTTCTATTCGATTGAATGATGACATAAATAATATTTTATCTTTGGCTAGGAGTTAAATTATGACTCGTCGTGATTTGTGATTGGTTGTTTGAGTTTATACGAATATGGTCTTTAAATGTCTGTTTACTGTATTAAAACGTAGCTAATATTGCTTGGCCAAAAGTATTCATAGCAAATTAGCAATTAATGTATGTAAATAGCAAAACCGTAAAGAAATCGTTAAGTGATCGATTGCCGCGAATTTTGTATCGACGAATTGTGCTGTTATTTTTATTTCTAGTGACAAAAGTGTTGGTAACGAATAATTATGTCGAGAGTTGCACTACAGTGATTTGGAACTATTATCAATAATTTCATATGATCAATAAAACCCTGGAATGCCGGGCTCATTTTGCGTAAATAACGCTTGCGTACCGCCCAAACAATTGAAAAAATCGGATTTTGGGTGTAAAGGTTGTTCCAATTTTTACAGCATAAAATTATTTTAGTATGAATTTTGAAAATATTTATTTATTTATTATGGATCAATGGTCACTAAAATATCCAGAAACATTGTTAGATTTGGCATAAACGGCCGCCACTTTGAATTTATTTGTTTTAAAGCCAATTGACCACAAAATCGATATCTGGGCATGCTTTTGGTTACAGAAGAGAGATCCAACGCTAGAATTGAGATAAGTGGCCGCCATTTTGAATTTCTTAGTTTAAAGGCCAA
Source organism: Sphinx pinastri (assembly GCA_947568825.1). Classification (NCBI taxonomy): domain Eukaryota; kingdom Metazoa; phylum Arthropoda; class Insecta; order Lepidoptera; family Sphingidae; genus Sphinx; species Sphinx pinastri. The sequence goes on from OX387629.1 coordinate 16,718,081, forward strand.
TTGACATCAAAATCGATATCTGGGCATGCCTTTGGTTACAGAAGACGGATCCAACATTAGAATTGAGAAAAGTGGCCGCCATTTTGAATTTCTTTGTTTTAATGCCAATTGACCTCAAGATCGATATTTGGGTATATCTTTGGTTACAAAAGACGGATCCAATATCAGAATTGAAAAAAGTGGCCGTCATTTTGAATTTCTTTATTTTAAGGCCAATTGGCCTCAAAATCGATATCTGGGCATGCCTCTGGTTACAAAAGACAGGTCCAACGTTAGAATTTAGAAGTGGCCGCCATTTTGAATTTCTTTATTTTAAGGCCAATTGGCCTCAAAATCGATATCTGGGCATGCCTTTGGTTACAGAAGACAGGTCCAACGTTAGAATTTAGAAGTGGCCGCCATTTTGAATTTCTTTGTTTTAAGGCCAATGGGCTTCAAATTCGATATCTGGGCAAGTCTTTAGTTATAGAAGACAGACCCAACGTTAGAATTTAGAAAAGTGGCTGCCATTTTGAATTTCTTTGTTTTAAGGCCAATTGACCTCAAAATCGATATCTGGGCATGGCTTTGGGTACAAAGGGCAGATCTAATGTTAGAATTGAAAAAGATATGCCCAGATCGATATCGATTTTGAAGCCAAATGGCCTTAAAACAAGGAAATTCAAAATAGCGGTCACTTTATTCAATTCTGAAATTGGATCAGTCTTTTGTAACCAAAGATATGCCCAGATATCCATGTTGAGGTCAATTGGTCTTAAAACTAAGAAATTCAAAATGGCGGCCATTTTTCTCAATTCTAGCGGTATATCCGTCTTTAATAACCAAAGATATGCCCTGATATCGATTTTGAGGTCAATTGGCCTTAAAACGAAGAATTTTAAAATGGCGTCCACTTTTCTCAATTCTAACATATGATCAAGATTTGCATCCAATGGAAAGCCATAAATAAGCTAAAAATAAACAACCTGTATATGTTCAGTTTTCATACATTTTGCAGAAATCAGCCCGAGCGTAGATGTACGCTCTCGGCAGAGTTTGGACACTTTTTTTGAGCGTACATATACGCTCCCGGCACGCGAGGGATTAAAATAACAACATTGTTACACAAGACACACGTTAAATGCTTTAATAACTACCCTTTTCAAATTATAATTCTATAGTTCTTACTCCTGAGCAGTTATAATTTTAGCTATTAATTAAACACGTTATTTTTTTTTACCAATTAATTAATCATCATCATCATCAGCCTATATTTTGGTCCACTGCTGGACATAGGCCTCCTCCAATACGCGCCATTTTACCCGGTCTTCGGCCTGACGCATCCAGTTTCTGCCAGCGACCTTTCGCAAATCGTCACTCCACCTGGCTGGAGGGCGTCCCACACTACGCTTGCCCACTCGCGGTCTCTACTCAAGAACTCGTTTACCCGGTTATCGGTTCTTCGACAGATATGACCAGCCCACTTTTTTTTTTTTTTTTTTTTTGGTTTCGCGGAGAAAGTGCGTTACCACTACCGCCGGGCCTTCATGGGGGGCGACCGAGCGGTTATGTTGGGTTCACCGTGCCTTACGACCCGGCGTTGAGCCGCCCGGAGAGATGGAAAACGTCGGGCGACCGCCGGGCCGAGTCCCTAACCTATGTACAACGCACGGCATACCAACTAAAACTCCGCGGTGGCCATCTTCGGCGCATTAGGGACGGCTGCGGGCTTCCTCTGACTAATGTCTAAGTTGTCGTCCGCAACCGCCCCTGCGCGGTGCCGCCTGGTGCGGCCCGTCTCCTGTTGTGGGGGGGGCTCAGAAGCCTTAAACACACAAAACTAAGGACGGACAGCCCCCTGCCGCCCGCCCGCGACCCCCGGTGGCCCCTATTAGTCGCCTTTTACGACAGGCAGGGGATACCGTGGTGGAATTCTCCAAACGCCCCCAATCCACAGGGCGGTTGACCAGCCCACTGCCACTTCAGCTTACTAATCCTGTGTGCTATGTCGGTGACTTTGGTTCTCTGTCGGATAACCTCGTTATGAAATTTATCCTTCAGAGAAACTCCGAGCATAGCACGTTCCATAGCTCGCTGAGCAACTTTGAACTGGTGCACCAGTCGTACCGTGAGTGTCCACGTCTCAGCACCGTAGGTCATGACAGGTAGGACGCACTGGTTGAAAACTTTAGTTTTCAGTCATTGTGGTAGAAGTGACGAGAAGACCCGACGTAGTTTACCAAATGCTGCCCAGCCCAGCTGAATCCTCCTCTTAACCTCCTTCTCAAAGTTGTTCCTTCCTAATTGCAAAATCTGCCCAAGGTAAGTATATTCGGAAACAACTTCGAGAAGGTGGCCATTAACAACGATAGGTCTTGGATCTAGGTGGTCATTGATCATTACTTTCGTTTTACTGAAGTTCATTGCAAGACCTATTCGTCGGGAGGCTGATGCCAAGCCGTTCAGCATCTGTTGCAGCTCCTCCAGCGTTTCCGCCATTATGACTATATGGTCCGCGAATCGCAAGTGCGAGATGTAATCGCTATTTATGTTGATGCCCATACCGTTCCAGTCCAGCGTCTTGAACAAATCCTCCAGTGCGCTTGTGAACAGGTTCGGGGATATGACATCCCCCTGTCTCACCCCTCTGCGTAGCTGGATGGGTCCCGACTGCTGGTTCTGTACTTGGACACACATAGTGGCAGATTTATATAGACATCTCAGCACTTCGATATAGCGATAGTCCACTTGGCAACGCTGTAAGGATTCCAGAACAGCCCAGATTTCGACGGAGTCGAAAGCCTTCTCATAGTCCACAAATGCCAGACACAGAGGCCGATTATACTCCTCCGATTTTTGCATAATCTGCCTCAACGTGTGTATGTGGTCTATGGTGCTGTATCCTGAGCGAAACCCGGCCTGTTCCGGGGGCTGAAACTCGTCGAGTCTTCTAGCGAGGCGGTTCGTGATGACCCTAGAGAACAACTTATAGATGTGGCTCAGAAGTGAGATGGGTCTATAATTCTTAAGAAGGGTTTTATCTCCCCTCTTGAAGAAAAGAACCACCAAACCCCTGCTCCACGCCTTTGGAGTTCTCCCACAGTGAAGAACGGTGCTAAACAGCTTCTGTAGCTCCTGTATGACAGGAGGTCCTCCTGCTTTCAAGAGCTCTGAAGTAACTCCGTCCTCACCGGGGGCTTTTCCATTTTTAAGTTGTGTCAGAGCCAACACGATCTCGCTTTGGTCGATGTCTGGCAGTTCGTCGCTGTGGTGGCGTACCAGGGTGGCTCTGGGATCATGGTCGTCACGCTGAGGATAAGGAGCATGTGCAGCGTATAATCGGCCATAAAAGTCTTCGATCTCGGCAAAAATCCCCGGCCTTGACAAAACGGTTTTACCCTCGTGTGTTGTTAATTTCGTCAGGTGGCTCCTTCCAAGCTGCTGAGTGAATACCTTAGACCCTCGGTTTCGCTCTATCGCTTCTTCGATGCTAATTAATTAATAACCATTAATAATTTTTAACCGTTTATCACATCACTATTGTATTGTAATAGTAGATCCTGATATTGTAATAGTAGATCGATTGGCGCGCCGGGCAATACTTGTTGACGTCACCATTCCGCATGATGATAACCTCGTTAAGGCCGAAAAGGACAAAATGTCTAAATGTTTAGATCACACGAGGTTACCGACATGTGAGAGGAGGACTCCACAATTATTGTTCCGATTGTCGTTTCTGCTCATGGGTTGATACCAGAGTCTCGACCAAGACCTGCAGAGGCTCTCAATTAGTCGTAGGGTCAAGAGCCAGATGCAGAAAGCAGTACTTCTGGACATCGCAATGTCAATGTCTTTTTCTACCGCCAAGCAGCAGTGTGCATGCACTGTAGTGTTTCGGTTTGAAGGACGTTGTAGCCAGTTTAACTACTGGACATAATGAGACTTAACATGTTATATATCAGAATGACGAGCGCAGTGAAATGCCACACAGTATTTTGTAACTCAAGGTGGTGGATGGTGTTGCTACTGTTTATGGGTGGTCGTATCACTTACAGCACGCATTGTGAGGAGATTCCTCACATGGAATCCCTGACCACCGGTGTCTTGGGTCTTGAGCCTCGCCATCGGAGGGTGATTCACTTTTTTATATTTTCATAATATGTATTAATGTTTTTTTTAGTATATGTCGGAGACAAATAGATGGCGCTTCACTAAAATAAAATAAGTTTGTAACAACTGACAACAGATGGCACCACATTCGAATGATTATTAACGGAAACGTCAAGCGAGAAGCTTGAGTGAGGTCGCCACTGGACTAGCCAAACTAGTTTGACAATTGAAATGTCACCTGAGGCCTATATAAGGTCTAGCTCTCAAGAAAAATAATACTCCATTCGACCGCGCCAAATGGAGACGGCCGCGTTCCGTATTAACCGATCCAGAGGACGACATCACTCTGGCAATCCGAGAAAAGAACGAGTTTTTAAAACTCATACACTCCACAAGACCGCAGTTCCGTCCTCGCCGTCGAGGACCTCGCCGCGTTCCCCGTCGCCCTCCCGACCCCCATGACAGTTCCGGCCCGGGTGCCGATGTAAACAACCCGAACTGATAGGATTAGGAAAAATCCTTCCCCCCCACTAATCGTTGAATGTCTCATTCTCCCCTCAGCGACCGTCCTGAGCCGAGGTTCGTAACCCGTTAGTGGGTTGCCCTCAGCATGGTTGCTTAAATTCAGGGTTGCGAGCGCGCCAGCGTTCACCCTAAAGACCGGTGTGGCCAGAAAAGCCGACCCTCGTCAGGCTACTGGCAGAATAGTCAGGGACAAAAAAAAAAAAAAAAAAAAAAAAAAATAATCAGTGATCGAGCGGGAGCGCAAGAGAGAACATTGGATTGGCCTGTCTCGTGACGAACTCGCTGCGTTATCCGTCCTACGTCATGGAAGAAATTATCATAGTACCAGCTTTCTTCGACATCAGAAGTGGGATAAACAATCAATGCCCACAGAAATGGATTGTGCTCACTACATATGTACGCTATGTGGAATACATCGTACGATGGAGATATTTGACTACCCGCAATTTACGTGAAGAAAGAAATTGCGCTAATATCTGAATAAGAACTAGCCTACAATGTGAATAAAAGTGGACGCTATGTGTAACATGGCCATCGTCTTCTGATAGTGACCAGAGATGTTCAAGATACTACATAAAAGTATCTGAAATACAAGTTACAAGATACTTGTAAATAAAGGATTTGAGATACCAGATACAAGATACTTCTGAAAATGGTATCTAAATACTAGATACAAAATACGTATCTTCTAAATACTTTTTTCAAATAAGATACCTTTTGAAATATTTTTTTTATAGCCTTGAATGACGAGACAAGCGTGCCGTCCGCCTGATGGTAAGCGATACGACCACCCATAAACAGTAGCAACACCATCCAGCACCTTGAGTTACAAAGTACTGTGTGGCATTCCACTGCGCTCGTCATCCTGAGACATAAGATGTTAAGTCTCATTATGTCCCGTAGTTACACTGGCTACAATGTCCTTCAAACCGAAACACAACAGTGCATGCAAATTGCTGCTTGGCGGTAGAAATAGACATTGCGGTGGTAGTCTCTCATATGTAAGAGTCCGTCTGGGTGGTCCGTCATACAATGCCATAAAAAAAATCAAATGTTGAACGTTTTAGATTTTAGAAGCTACTGTGTTTATTAAAAAATATGAGTAAAAAGTATTAAAATTAGGTTCTGCTGATTTAATAAAGTTCATTGAGATTTATCGGAATCAGGAGGCACACTGAAAAATCAAAATTATAAGACTCAATGCCCTCATGTTTTCAAAAGAAGACAGAAACCAGTTGAATACAATGTTTGGTTAACCAATTATAGCATGTGCTTTTTACACAAACAATTCAGTTACGTTTTGATTATTTAAACCATGCAAGTCATATATTGCTTCAATTTAATTGTATGCAACAGGCAAGAAACTTACAACGTGTATATGGGCCTTAAAAGAGCCGTTCATGTAAAAAATGCATAGATAATTAGTAAAAGTATCTTAGCAAATTAAGTATTTATAAAATACTAAGATACTAAAAAATTGTATCTAAATACAAGATACAAAATAAAAATTGAAAAAGTATCTTAGATACAAGATACTAAATACGTATTTTGTATCTTGTATCTGTATTTCAGATACTTGTATCTAGATAAATCACATCTCTGATAGTGACAGGACTGACAGGGACATGCGTGATTGCATCAGTAGAGGAAATCTGGTATCGTATTACCCATTACCCTTGTGTGAGGGTTCTGGTTTCTTTTTATTTCTTGGTTTGCAAATAGTGAGATCTTGTTTAACAGGGGGCATGTGCAGACATGGATTAACGAGTAATTCGTGGTTATTGTTGGTATAGAGCCGTCCTTAAACTTAAGGCCTTGGAGAAAGAAAATACCTGTTGTAGTAAACAATGACTGTACATGGCCTTGGTTGACAAAAGTGATCTAGGTGTAGGTATAGTGTTCGGTTTGAAGGAGTGCTGGCCTTCCTTGGTCAAGGCTTCGAATCGCAATACTGCACTGTTCAAAATTTTGGATTAAGAGCGCTACGTGCGATAATTTTGAGGTTGTCATGTTAAGATGACTACTGAATTTCTGCTCAAAGATTGATGTGAGACTTGACTAAAGTCTAGGATAGGGTGAACGGTTTGACGCTGTTGTGATATTTTTGATTGCAGAACTGAAGATCCTTGCAGGTTAGAAAACTGCATAAACTGTGACTACTGAAGAGCCTCTGTGGGATCCGTTGGTGGATCTTAGCTGCGGTGATACAAGATGTTTGGTATCGTATCACCCGTAACCCTGGTTTGAGGGTTCTAGTTTCTATTATTTTCCTGTACCCGTTGCAAGTATTGGAATCTCATTTTACCATTTGGTAAATGACTGGTTCATGACTTGAGAATCGAGATGATGTCCAACTTACATCGCAGGTAGATTTCCCTGTTGTAGCAATGGGATGGCTGTTTAGAAAGTCTGACACGAGTCTTAATGTAAAGTCAGAATGGGCCGAGCCTTGTAATGCTGCTGTGTTTATTTTCTGATTGCAGATATTGGAAATCACTGCTGGCAGTGCCGCGTGTGACATGTCCGTTTCGGTAGGACGGTGTGCGGTGTAATGCAGCTGGTGAGCAGCTTCCGAGAGAAGATCTCCACAGATCGTCAATGACACTCACTTCACTTAAATAACTATTGAGTTGTATTCAGTTTGAACATTTACTGACGGCTGTGTTGCCGAAGAGTTAACCGTCATTTCTTCTCACCACGTGACACTGGGAGGTGATGGTGAGGGGGCATTTTGAGGGTGATGTGTTATCCTTGTAGCGTTGGTGCGCTAGCAAGATGAGCCGTTGGTGCGGCGATGTGTTATCCTTGTTGCGTTGGTGCGCTAGCAAGATGAGCCGTTGGTGCGGCGATGTGTTATCCTTGTTGCGTTGGTGCGCTAGCAAGATGAGCCGTTGGTGCGGCGATGTGTTATCCTTGTTGCGTTGGTGCGCTAGCAAGATGAGCCGTTGGTGCGGCGATGTGTTATCCTTGTTGCGTTGGTGCGCTAGCAAGATGAGCCGTTGGTGCGGCGATGTGTTATCCTTGTTGCGTTGGTGCGCTAGCAAGATGAGCCGTTGGTGCGGCGATGTGTTATCCTTGTTGCGTTGGTGCGCTAGCAAGATGAGCCGTTGGTGCGGCGATGTGTTATCCTTGTTGCGTTGGTGCGCTAGCAAGATGAGCCGTTGGTGCGGCGATGTGTTATCCTTGTAGCGTTGGTGCGCTAGCAAGATGAGCCGTTGGTGCGGCGATGTGTTATCCTTGTTGCGTTGGTGCGCTAGCAAGATGAGCCGTTGGTGCGGCGATGTGTTATCCTTGTTGCGTTGGTGCGCTAGCAAGATGAGCCGTTGGTGCGGCGATGTGTTATCCTTGTTGCGTTGGTGTGCAAGCAAGATGAACCGTTGGTGCGAAGATGTTTGCATTGGTGTGCAAGCCAGATGAACCGTTGGTGCGGAGATCTTTGCATTGGTGTGCAGGCAAGATGAGCCGTTGATGCGGCGGTGTTTGCATTTGTGTTCAAGCAAGATGAACCGCTGGTGCGGAGATGTTTGCATTGGTGTGCAAGCAAGATGAAGCGTTGGTGCGGAGATGTTCACATTTGTGTGCAGGCAAGATCAGCCCTTGGTGCGGAGATGTCTGCATTGGTGTGCAAGCAAGATGAACAGTTGGTGCGGAGATGTTTACATGTCGGTGCAAGCAAGATAAGCCGTTGGTGTGGCGGTGTATTATTCTCATTTGCGTAGATGCATAGATGACTTGGGCCGTTCGCGCGGTGATGTGTTGTTTGCGTTGGTGCGCAAGGCGAGATGACCTGTTGGTACGATGAAGTGTGTTGAGGTATGGGGGTGACGAGCCGTTGGAGCGGCGCTTAGTGCAGTTATTGTTCTTTGAGTAAATGAGACTAATCGTTGGCAGTATAGTGATTCTTGTTTGTGGAAACAAGATAAGCCATTGGAAAGATTATAATAAGTGTGGTTGTACTCATGAAAACGTGCAACTAATAAAAAATTGGGATAGTAAATTAACTTACCATGGTAACCTGTGCACACGGTCACAGAGTTGACGCGTGGCGCATGTGTCGGTCACAGGGATGACTCTGTTGGCGAGTCAATTATGCTCACAGGAATGATTGTTTTAGTTTTGATTATGGTCACTAGGATGACTATAGAAATAATTTTATATCACGGTAGTAATAAGTGTTAATTGATTTTATTCTTCATGATAAGTGTGGTGACAGTGGCGAGTTCGGTAATAGTGATGAGTGAATTTTGGTTCTGGTAGAAGCTCGGGTAAGGACTCTATCAGCTTTATTTCGCTCGACCGTGCTAATATTATTGTGTAGTCGTGGCCCAGTGGAAATTCGGTGTCTCTCGAGGCAACTCTAATAGTCCGTGGGTTGCGGCTTGCGTTTGGCACTGGTCGAGGCTGTGGTTTGTAGAGATCATACTATATAGTGCTCCACGAGATGGATATGCGTTTGTAAGATGCGATCCACGGGATGGACACGCAAGTGGGAGTCACGATCCACTAGAGGGTTATCAAGACAGCAATACGCTGGTTGGCTGCGAGAGTCGTGGCACGAAAATGGAAAACTCGTTGTTGCGTGTCCTAGTGGGGAACGCATGATGGAGGCATATCCCGGGAGACTTGTGCTTGGTGGCACAAGTGGGTAGTAGAACGCCCGATGAAGTCATGTCCTGAGAGGATTGTGCTTGATGAAGGAACAATGTCTGAGCGTTTAGTGACGTTTGAAATTGTCTGGTAAAGTTAGCAAGTGATGATATTGTTGACAGTAGAGTTTGATGCCTAATCGAGACTTAAGTTGAAGATGGACCTTCAGCAATTTTGACATTCTATCAACTGTATTGTAGTGTGTGCCTGGAGTATTCTTTTGAAGATGATTGTGCTTTGTGTCAATCAGAGTAACACACGGGGACGTGTGTGTCGCAGGATGGCCGTGTCGGAGACAAATAGATGGCGCTTCACTAAAATAAAATAAGTTTGTAACAACTGACAACAGATGGCACCACATTCGAATGATTATTAACGGAAACGTCAAGCGAGAAGCTTGAGTGAGGTCGCCACTGGACTAGCCAAACTAGTTTGATAATTGAAATGTCACCTGAGGCCTATATAAGGTCTAGCTCTCAAGAAAAATAATCAGTGATCGAGCGGGAGCGCAAGAGAGAACATTGGATTGGCCTGTCTCGTGACGAACTCGCTGCGTTATCCGTCCTACGTCATGGAAGAAATTATCATAGTACCAGCTTTCTTCGACATATACATATAAAAATGTAAAAAAAGGAAAATTGAAAATAAAGAGATAAAAATGTCTATTACATGATGAAATTATAGCAATAATAATTATTAAATATAATTGTAAACATTCGACAATTCGAAAAAAATAAATATGGATGAGTAAAATAATAACTTCAAGTAATAAGATTACCTCGTTCAAATGGAAATCTAGTTTAAATCGGTTTCGATGTGTGCGCGTGTAGCAAGGCGCGTTCTAGTCATTCAAATATCTAAAATCGAACATGTCTAAAATGTAATAACGTCCTTAATTACAACATAAATAAATCAATGCACGACATATATGACTATACCGTAATTGAAATATAAATTTAAATCTACAGATCTAATAGAAGGTGACCAAATTATTATACAAACTTTTACTCGCGGTTTCGCCCGCGTGATTAAAAAATTCCGGGATAAAAGCCGCGCTGAATAATTTTCCAGTATAATAAAATATCCGATTTCCTTCCCAGAGTCTCAAACTAACTCAATAGTCAATACCAAATTGCACCGAAATCAATTCAGTAATTTTTGAATTTATCGCATTCAGACAGATTGACAGATGCGGCGGAGGACTTTGGTTTATAATATTTAGTGATTTTAAAAAGTGTTGTATTATCAATGCTACGTTTAGTGTAGTAAGGATCAACCTCAATTGAACTTTTTATATCACTTACGCGGTATTGCACTATCCCCGACTATATGTAAGAATGCATTGATAGGTTTACTCGAAAAAAATAACTGTTTTACCTGAAACTTTTTCCCGCAATACTCGCAGATGAATTTCTTCTCCCCGTGCGGGTATCTTTTGTCTTTGTGACAGCGCAGGTAGTGCCTCCAGTGGCGCATGCGACACGTCATTATTTCCGGACACTGTAAATCATATTTCAGTCTACAATAATACTCATAATGACACGTACAGTCAGCCACCAAAGTCGCTTAACAAAACAAACCCACAGAAATGGTTCAACACCTCAAAAATAAAATATCGTTGATCACTTCCCGTCACACATGTCTGAACACATTCAAATCAAAAATATTGATGGACATTATAGAAATAAAAATGGCTGTTGCACAATTTAATCCCTAAATAAACGAAGATACGAAAATGCCTTGCTTTTTAAAAGAAAAATCAACAGTCGTAAAAAAAAGTAACAAAAAATGTGATAACAATACAATAAAACTTTGAGAAGATAATAAAATCTGTTTCAATACGTATTATATAAAAGTTATTATTTTTTTTTTACCATAAGTGGGTTCAAAATCTTTGTGTCCATGCTGGTCACAGATATTTACACGGTGAGTGTGTTCAGTCACTTTTATTACCATATTTTTCAAAAATATTTGTGATTTTAATGTGTTCAGAGACATATGTGTCGGTAACTGATCAACGACATTTGATGTTAAAGATGTTCGTTATTTCTGTGGGTTTGTTTTTGTTAAGTGAGTTTTGTGGCTGAGTGTACACTATAGCCTGTAGGTATGTCCCCGTACGTGTTCGCAGGCGCGCGGGTACCCGGCGCGGCGCGGCAGGCGCTGGAGCGCGATGCGTCGGCGGGCGAGCTGTCGCGCGCGCTGGTGCAGCCGCGAGTGCGCGCGCAGCGCCGCGCCCGACGGGAAGCACGAGCCGCAGTCGCGACACGCCGTGCTGCAACACCCACCCACCATCCAACATCACCATCATCAACCACACCACGTCCACTGCTGAACATAGGCCTCCCCTAAACATTTCCAGACGGACCTGTCAAAAACGGCCTGCATCCAGCGTGTTCCTGCGACGTTTATCAAGTCGTCTGTCCACCTTGCAGGTGGACGGCCGACGCTGCGCTTGCCAGTACGTGGCCTCCACTGGAAAACCTTTTTGTCCCATCTGCCGTCAGTTCTTTGAACTATGTGCCCTGCCCACTGCCACTCCAACTTGCTAATCCGCAGGGCTATGTCAGTGACTTTTGTTCTTCTACGGATCTCCTCATTTCTGATTCGATAGCGTAAAAAAACACCTAGCATAGCCCTCTCCACACTACCATCGTCGTCACGGGTGCTGACCCCGGCCACGTGCTCACCACCACCATCGCAGTCGGGTGCTAACTCCGACCACCTCACGCCGCACTCGGTTGAGGTCACCAAGCATTGTGCTACGATCTTCCAGCGATTCTACCAGTAGTGAGAGACTACAGCACAGCCCAAGTTTCGATCGAATCGAAGGCTTTCTCATAGTCCACGAACGCTAAGCAAAGTGGCAAGTTATACTCCTCAGTTTTTTGTATAACTTGCCGCAGCGTATGGATGTGGTCTATGGTACTATAACCTTTACGGAATCCAGCTTGTTCGGGAGGCTGGAAGTCATGTAGCCTGCGCTCGAGACGATTCGTGATAGTTCTTGAGAACAGCTTGTAAACATGGCTCAAGAGTGAGATGGGCCTGTAATTCTTCAATAAGGCGTTATCACCTTTTTTGAAGAATAGTACCAACACACTCCTTTTCCATGCCTCGGGCGTTGTGCCCTGGAGCAGAACGAAGTTGAATAGCTTCTGAAGGACTTTAAGTATCGGCACACCGGCCGTCTTCAGTGTCTTCTCTGCAGTAATTCCGTCCACGCCCGGCACCTTGTTGTTTCTGAGTTGTCCCAGAGCCATCTTAATCTCGCACAGACTGATGTCCGGGATGTCTTCACTGTACCGGACCAGCTTGGCTCTCGGGTCTTTAGCATAGCTGGTGCGGGTTTGGCAACTAAGGTGTAAAGCTGTCCGTAGAACCTCTCGATCTCTCTCAATATCTCAGCCTTCGTCGACGCTACGTTACCATCTTCTATCTTCTATCTTCAGCCTAGTCATCTGTCCTTGCCCAATAGACAGGTCCTTTGCAAACACTTTGGAGCCCTTGTTCCGCTCAATCGTCTCTTTTATCCTTACAGTATTGTAAGTACGGACGTCGTGTCGTAAGGATTTCCATATTTGTCTATTGAGCTGCCGATGTACTTCAGCATCATCAGAAGACTGCAACGCCATAGATCGACATTTGGCCATGAGGTCGAGTGTGTGAGTCGAGAGTTTCTGAGGTCTATCTCTTCGGCGAGGTCTAAAGAATTTAGAACCCACCGTATGGACAGCTTTTACCAACCCGCTATTTATCTCGTCCACTGTAACGCAATTATCTAGGCAATTGAAGCGGTTTGCCAACTCGAGCTGAAAGCTTTCTGGGTTTTGGATACAAACACGAGTAGGGCGGAGAGTAGACTTCGTCAAGCAAAACCTTTCTAAGTTGACGTCGATATTCAATATGCCTCTAACCATCCGGTGATCGCTTCCGGTTTTCACCCTATTGATCACGGAGACATTATTGAATATCCGTCTTTTCGTCGTCAAGATGAAATCTATCTCGTTCCTTGTCGAGTCATCCGGGCTTAACCAGGTCCATTTCCTGTGAGGCGGCTTCTGAAAGAAAGAGTTCATCGCGAAGAGTCCCTCTTTCTCCAGGAAATCGGCCAGCCTTTGTCCCCTTAGGTTACGTAACCCATATCCAAATTGCCCAACTCTCAGCTCCTCATCACTTCTCTTACCCTGCTTTGCGTTGAAGTCCCCCATAACAACATTAAAGTAAGTTTCGGAGGTGTGTATGGCCCGACTAATGTCCTCATACATCTCCTCTACTTCCTCATCTGGGTGTGTAGAGGTCGGCGCGTATACCTGTATGACCTTCAACGAATATCTTTTACTCGACACACAACACAACACAACGCAACAATATTATTATAGCTGCTGAGAGGATTTAAGTACCTAATATACATGGTAACTGACAAGTTGCGTCTGAAACGCATATTCCTGGGGACATCAAGTAAAATACATACAGGCGTGCAACAATCGTGCGACTCAATAATCTCTCAATAAGCACGTCGCACGCAACGACAAGTAAAATAATCTTATGTTCTAATTTACTCATGAAAAGCTGGTTCTCAAAAAGTTAATCCAAACACAACTTGGAATTGAAGGATTTGTTGACAAACAGCACCTCACCTGGAATAATGAATGTAATCCCCCACTCACCCGATTTGGTCGCGGTGCCTGGCGGAGGTGACGGTGTGTCTCTTCCACGCCTCCTTGCTCAGGAACGTCACGTCGCACTCCTCGCAATACACGCTCGACTCTTCCTTCTTCTCAGTTTTTACTTCTTTTACATCTTCTTTTCCTTTCTGTGTCTGAAAATAATTATCATACAAGTTAAATGTATATCTCATTCTCAATGACGCTAATAATTAATTCATTTCTTTTTAGCTTTGAAGGACAATTTAATAACTTCATATACAACTGCATTTAAATTAAAATAAAATTTTATGATACAAAAAACCTGACAAGATCTACAGGAAAACCTACAAAAAATCAAATTCCATTATCTCTAGATTGAATATATTGCTCACCTGCCACTCAGGCCCAAAGCGAAGCCACTCTCGCCTCCCCGGCCGTTCCTACCACCTCATCCCCATCCTCGGTACCTGCTCCCGCAGTTGCCTCCACTTCTGCTCCTACGGCTTCCAAGGCTACCTCTTCAAAGGTAGACAAGACTAAGAGCACACCGAAACCCCAGGCTCAGATGACGGTGGCCCCCTCGGCCAACTCATCCCCTGCGTCTCACGCAAATCGCGCGGTCAGCGCCCTTACTTCAGCCGGTGCAATTCGCCTCATAAGCATCCTCACCGACCTTATCAGCCGAGCTCAGGCACTAGGTTACCCGGACGAAAATCTCCTTGAGGAGATTACACAAGTCCAAATTCAAATCCGTCAGCATCAGCTGACCGCACTTTTTGGGCCTATAAATGGCTAATAATACTATCACTCCCTCGTCGCGGATTAAACCCCGTTCCTTAAGAGCGGGGTTCTTCAACATTAACGGTATCGATGGTCAGCGTACCGAAGTTTCTCATTTCGTCCGCGACAACCATTTGGACGTTTTTCTGCTACAGGAAACGTTCCTCAAACCTCACCGACGCAATCCGAATCTTCCCAATTACGGCCTCGTACGCAATGATAGGACTTCAGGCCCCAAAGGTGGCACCCTCGTTTATTATAAAAGGTCCCTGCACTGTATACCTCTAGATCCCCCTGTAGGCTTAAGAAATATTGAGGCTTCGGTCTGCAGGCTAGCAATGACAGGTCATTCGCCGATCACCATCATATCGGCTTATCTCTCACCCTCAAAGGAGCTTCTCTCCTCTGACATAGAACTACTCTTAGGCATGGGGGAATCCGTCCTTCTGGCGGGTGACCTCAATGCCAAGAATACTCTCTGGAACTGCAACTCGACAAACTCGAGAGGCAGCGTTCTAGAGGGTATAATTGACCGCACCGCTTTTGACATCATAGCTCCCTCTGAGCCCACCCACTTTAGCTTCATAGATGACTACCACAGACCTGACATTCTCGACATAGCACTTGTTAAGAACGTATGCCTTCGCGTGCGTTCTGTGCAGGTGCTACAAGAGTTAGACTCCGACCACAGACCTGTGATCCTAGATCTCGTCCCTCAAAACGGTCCAAATGACACGGGTCCCAATACCCCGATGAAGGTGGAAACGGATTGGCGCCTCCTAGGCGCCAAGCTCTCGGACACCTCATCGCCTGATCTCTCCGCGATCCCTTCTGATATCGTTACTCCTGAAGAAACGACAAGCGCGATTCGCTCCTTCGCTAACCACCTGCGCAACGCCATGAGTGAAAGCTCCAGGGAGGTGCCGGCGGCTGAACCAAGCCACCTGTTAATCCCTGAGGCAGTGCGGTGTGTCGTGAGGAGGCGAAACGCGGCCCTTAGGCTATGTTCCACGGATCCCACCCCGGATCGACGACGTCTAGCGCGCTACCTCCAACGTGAGGTTAGACGTCGCATTCAGGAGGTCGTCAATTCGAGATGGGAAAACTATCTATCCGAACTGGAACCGACACACCAGGCTTTCTGGAAATTGTGTCGCTCCTTCAGGAGAAACGACCTGGCATCCATGCCTCCCCTCAATCGCACTAACCAACGACCGGCTTTTGACGATAGCGAAAAAGCCGAATTGCTGGCCGACAGCCTGGAGTCTCAATGCTCCCTCGCGTCCGTTCCTGTAGACCACGACCATCTTGTTGCGGTTGACACC
The DNA here is from genome assembly GCA_947568825.1 of Sphinx pinastri. Taxonomy (NCBI): domain Eukaryota; kingdom Metazoa; phylum Arthropoda; class Insecta; order Lepidoptera; family Sphingidae; genus Sphinx; species Sphinx pinastri. The sequence goes on from OX387629.1 coordinate 16,734,096, forward strand.
TACGTCGAACAAATGAATTCGGCCCCGCTGCCGCCGATCTTGCGACCGGTTCCCGTCGACCCGGAAGTCGACCCTCCGCCCGACCCTCTCGCACCGGTGACGGTCGAAGAGGTCATCGATCTGATCAAGGCACTCAAAAAACGCAAAGCCCCCGGGGGCGACGGCATTTCTAATCGCGTCCTCAAAATGCTCCCTGAGCATCTAGTCAAGACCCTCACCGCCATTTATGACGCAGCCTTTCGCAACTGCCTCTTTCCACAAGAATGGAAAGAGGCGGTTGTGATTGGCATCCACAAACCGGGTAAACCCGCGTCCGAACCCTCTTCTTACCGACCCATCAGTCTACTCAGCACTATGGGAAAGGTATATGAGCGAATCGTCCTCGATCGTCTCAAAATAGTCGCCCATCAAAACAACCTGATCCCCGCGGAGCAGTTTGGCTTCCGTTCTAGGCATAGCTGCCTTCACCAAATCCTCCGCATCACGGAGCACATCCACTCTAAATTCTACCTAAAAATGCCTACCGGTGCCCTATTTTTCGATGTAGAGAAAGCTTTCGACAAAGTGTGGCACAACGGCTTGCTTTTCAAGCTGTACACTCTCAACGTGCCCACTCAGCTCGTGCACATCATACGAGATTTCTTGTCGAATCGCGGCTTTCGTTATCGAGTGGAGGGAACCTTGTCTTCCCGACACCCCATCACAGCCGGAGTCCCGCAAGGCTCCGCGCTATCCCCATTTCTTTTCTCGCTTTACACTAGCGATATTCCAAAGCCGAAGAATACCAATCTGGCACTCTTCGCTGACGATACTGCCATCTACGCTTCACGTAGAGATAAAACACAGTTGATTCGCCTTTTGCAGAACGCTGCCGACAAACTCGGCGAGTGGTTCAGCAAATGGCGAATCACCATTAATCCCACCAAAAGCCAGGCCATCCTTTTCACTAGGAGTAGGATTGCACCCCCAGTGCCTAACGCTACTGTCACAATGTTCTCGCAGTCCATCCCATGGACCAATACAGTCAAATATTTAGGAGTGATCCTTGATCGGAATCTGTCCTTCATCCCACATGTTAATGCGGTACGCGCGCGAGCCGCATTCGCGAAAAGTCAGCTCCACTGGCTCGTTAACAAAAAGAGTAAACTCTCTATCCGCAACAAGATACGTATCTTTACGACATGTATTAGGCCGATCATGACATACGCAGCACCCGCGTTCGCTCACATACCACCCGGTCGGATTGAGCGCCTGCAGGTTGTCCAGAATAAATTTCTACGACAAATACTCGATGCCCCGTGGTACGTGCGTAATCGCAACCTCCACGTGGACACCGACATGCCGACCATCAGGCACTTTATTCAGACGCTTAGCAGGCGCTACTTCGATCGCGCGGTTAATCATCATAATCCGCTCATCCGAAACTCATCCATTTATACTCCATTTGACCGCGCGAAATGGAGACGTCCCCGTTCAGTCCTGACCGATCCAGATGATGCCATCACTCTGGCCATCCAAAGAAAGCACGAGTTATTGAAACTCTCACACTCCTCAAGACCGCTGTACCGTCCTCGCCGTCGAGGACCTCGCCGTGTCCCCCGATGTCCCGACCCAGTTAGCAGTTCCGGCCCGCGTGCTGATGAAAACAATGGATAGATTGGTGTATAACACCGCTAAAATCCCCTAATCGCTGATGTCTCAATCATCTTCCAACGACTGCCCTGAGCCGAGGCTCGTACCCCACTTAGGGGGTGCCCTCAGCGTGGTCGTTTAAATGTAAAGGGTTGGAGCGTCTAAAGCGTTCGCCCGAAAGTCCGGTGTGGTCAGAAAAGCCGACTCGCGTCAGGCTACTGACCGTAATGTCCATAACAAAAAAAAAAAAAAAAAAAAAATATATTGCAGACAGACACATTAGTGATTGGTACTGTAGGGTGTATCGTGTAGTGCAGTAGTGCAGTAGTGCAGTAAGCACTCACCGCGAGGTGCTTGTGCATCTTGCTCTTGTGCAGCTTGAGCCCGAGCGCGCTGATGTACGAGTAACCGCACTCGTCGCACACGAACTGCGACGGGTGCTTGATGCGCACGTGAGACATGTACGACGTCTTCTTACTACAAACAGTTATCATTTTTAACCGACTTCCAAAAGGAGGTTGTCAATTCGTGTATTTGTATTTTTTTTATGTATGTACACTGATTTCTCTGAAAATTGGGAGCGTATTTCCTTGATTCCTTCTTTGTTTAGTAAATAAGGGTCTCGAATTGGTCCCATTTCAATATAGAGCTGTCACAAGTAAAATAAATGGTTGGACGGAATATAGTTACATAGAGTATTAGATACGTATTGATTTAATTTACCAATAATTACAATAAGCGTATCAAGGGAGGTTGGTTTATTTAAACGCACTCACGATAACACTTCGTCGCAATACTGACACTTGTACAACACACCGTCATGCCACTTCAGGTGTGTCTTCATTTGCTCACTGCAAAACAAATTAAATAGTTTGGAGAACATAATTACAAATAAAACTATTTATATTTTAAAGTAGAAAAACCACAATAACGAACAAAATAGCACATCCTGTATAATCGAACTACTCACCGCGTCAAGGTGATGACGTTACACTTGGTGCAAGCGAATCTATGCGCATGTTTCAAGGCGTGCTGATTCAGCAGACGTCGCTTCGAGAAGCGAAACTTGCACACCGGGCACACATTGTCTCCCAATCTCTAAAAAATTACCACTTATAATTCCTCACATGAAAAACCAAGGTACAGGACATGTCAACATACATGAAGTATAGGAAATGGCAATCAAACATCATTGGCAGCAAAAATCCAATTTTTTTTTTATGCATAATCCATTTATCTATGATTGACTGTGTACAGATAATTAACTTACTACGTCATGTTTAATGGCATGGTTTCTGAATGTCTCTTCTAATATAAATCCTTTGTAACAAAATTCACACTTGAATGGCGCATCCTTGTAGTTGCAGGTATCTTTTCTTTTCTCAATCTCTGCCAATTGCTCTGAAAACTATACAGGGTGGCTGGTTAAACGAGGGATGTATTAAAACAGATAATGTTATAATAATTGTTAGTATTTTTATAGGACAGCCTGTATTGTGGCTATCATTAAATTATTCATAAATTTTTTTCATCATATAAAACAAATACCATATTAATTTAATTCATTGATCAATAAAGGGAATACTAAATCTTCAATTATACTTCAATAACAATTTCTCTCTCTGTAAGCAGTTACAAATGAATAACTAAAACTTACTGAAAGTTTTATTTCGGTGTAATCTTTAGAGTCATTGCCACTCTGCTGTTTTGTACTCTGATTAGATTCTGTTTTGGGAGTATCATCCTTTGTCTTCTTTTTTCTCACATATTTCTTTTTTTCAGGCTTCTCATTAGTACATCCGTTACTATTCTAGAAACAAATATTATTTACCAACATAATAAATAATATAATGGTTACAAGATGAACAAAAAAATTCTTTATTGCTATATAAAGAGACCTCATTCCGGGAAATCAGTAACTTTAAGTACTTACAGTGCAATCTTTATTCTGTTGTTTTGTAATGCTAGTAGATTTTGTTTTGGGAGTATTATCCATGGGCTTCTTTTTCCTCACATACTTCTTCCTTTCAGGCTTTTGACTTATATTTATATTACTATTCTGGAACAATTATTACATAACAATAATAAAAGATCAACAAAGATACTTTGTTTTTTGTATTATAACTTATAATTTTCAAATAAGTTTGCTTCACATGCAAAACTTACTTCATTAATTGCTAAGGGATTTACTAAAGGCACATCATCAACCCACAGGTCCCCTGAAGTGATCACATCACCAATTATCTCCCCTACATCAGGTTTCATTTCTTCAATATCAGCTTTAATCTCTTCTACATCTGGCTTAATCTCTACTACAGGCTTGACGTCAACCGGAGTATCTTCATCAACCGTCATCTCAAGTGTCATGTAAACCTCTTCTGGGAAAGATATTGGAGGCAGTTTGTGATGGTGTAAATCTGATTTTAATATATTGCAGTTTATGTGCCTTATGTCTTGTTCCGTTATCTGAAAACCATTAATGATTTATATAAAGCATGAGCAAGTGGGTTTAATAATGGAATCTATGCATAACAGTAGCAAAGCTATCCAGTGAGCTTAGAATGTGTCAAAAAAACCTACTACTTCTTTTAAATTATGGCTTCCACTGATTATTCTGTGGTGATTTTACCAATGTCAAGTAATAATGGCAGATACAAAACAAATATAAATCTTAGAAATAAAAAGTTGTTGCCATGTCAAAAAATAAAAGGAGAACCCGAAAAAAAAAGTACTGCGTTCCGCGTCCTGAATGCGTTTGTGAACACTGTTAACTAAGATTATTCAAAACCAAAACAAAATATTCAAATTAAAAACTTGTTTCTATCTTTTTAGTTCTTCAATGAATTTAATAAAGATGGCAGATTTTCATACCGTTGGGTTTCTGTTTTTTTTATTTCCATCTTTTTTGAGGTAGGAAATAGATGTAATCCTGTTTTACAATCTTTATTTAAAAAATCTTTATTTTAATACCACACTCAATGTATTTTGAAAACATTTTTTTTCTTTTATTTACTTTTTGACGCTAAAAGTCCTTGATTTAGTTTTTTTTATTTTGATGTACCCAGTGTCACTCTCACAACTAAGATGAATCTGTTGACACCACTCACATAAAAATATAAGCCGTTTAGGCTCTAGGGCGTGCCAAAGAAATATACCATACCAGCCCTGTATTATATACTGCCCACTGCTGAGCACAGGCCTCCTCTACAGCTGAGAGGGTTAAGGCTTTAGTCCACCACGCAACAGAAATATACATACATACATACAATCGAAAAACATAACCCTCCTTCTTTCGCTGTCGGATAATAAAACGAAACAGAGTCATGTTCTATTTTTCTGCCACATTCTAAGCCCACAGAATACTAATATAAAATATTTTTCAATCAGCAACTAAACCGAATTATTATTAACTACAAAAAGCGATATAAAATCAGTACAAACCTTATTAGACGTTTGCAAGAAATTGGAAAGAACAGACTGTGCTGTCATGTATTTTTCTCTAAATTTTACAAATTTCTTCAACAGAAACACACACTCATAACATATATATTTAGGAAAGAGCATGCCAGAAGTTTTCTAAAACAAAAGTATTTATATGTAAATAAGCATTATACTTTTCTGTAACAATTTAATTCACAACTTTGAATAACACAATCTCTTTCAAATTGCACCCAAGGTGTAAAGACACCTGCTGTTTCGTAATGATACACAAAATGGTGCCATCCACACTTTTTAATGCAAAAAATGACATCTTCTTCAGCCTTTGGAAGTCCACTTCTGAACGTAGGCTTCCCTCAAATAAAAATACAAAAGACATTATCTAGGATTTATTTTAAAGTACTAAAGTAGGTAGTTATAGGTATAATTAATCACTTTTTACATAAAGAGTGGGCCAATAATTTATATAAATAATTTACTTACATTACTCCCCAAAATGGTTTTAATTTCATTTTCCATTTTATTATCGATATAAAACATTTTTACATCTATGTTTAGGCATATTCTACATGCTCTGATAGTCAAATCCATTTTAGCATCACCAGGATAAAAGTAGAAAGAGGAGTCAAAATCCTCAGTACATAACAAACATAAGTAACTGCTTAATTTCAATGATTTGTTTAGTTTATAAAAAGTTTAATTTCAATTCTTGGTAACAACGTACTTTAACTGCGACCATAATAATAATTATTGATAATTATTAACATAAGTCATAACCAATGAATAAAGAAAGTCTAATGCTGAGTTTAGACGAGCAAGTTCACTCAGCAATATGTTGCGCAATAACTTTCAGATGCGTTTATACTAGCGGCAATATTTCTTTAGCAACACACTTTTGCAAGTGGTCCACCAAGTTAACTTGCGGAACTTCTTGCAAAACTGTTTACATTACTCGAAAAATATTTATTGCTTGCCATGTTTTTTTTTCGTAATATTAAATGACAAGGCACGCAATCCTTTCGCCTAAATTTTATGAATCTAATATAATGTTGTTTGGATGATGATTGTAAATAAAATAATCGTCTTAAAAGTACCAACATGAAACAGAATTATGAATTATAAAGCACTGCGTGGCATTCCACTGTGCTTATCATCCTAAGTCATAAGATGTTAAGTCTTATGATGCCCAGTAATTACGTTGCCTACAATGTCCTTCAAACAGGACGACAATAGTGCATGTATACTACTGCTGGGCGGCAAAAATAGACATATCGGTCAAACTACAAACTTATAACTTGGCAGTATAGTCTTTGAGACCTTAGCTGCTTCAGAATGGAACAATTAAAAAAAAACGTTAGCTACTAGCTCAGCAAGTTGAAACTTTTATCTGCACGCAGAATAAACTGCAAGTTCTCGCGCAAGTTGCACAAATGGTGTTTACACATGCGACTTGACAGAAGTCCTGCAAACTTCAAAATGTTGCAGAAGTCAGCTTGCTGTGACTGTTTACACGGTAAAAATAGCTTGCGCAACATAATTTCTGCAAGTTTTATTGCTAATCTAAACCCCGCTTAAGGAGTAAGGTTATAGCCTGACATCGAAAAAACCAGTGTGACCAGATTGAAATTGAATATTATCAATTATGCTAGCTGCTCGGCAAAATTCTACTAAATCAGCTAAATATTTTTTTTTATTATGAATTCCTAAGTTCTACACATAATATTTTACCACAATATTTTTTTGTTCCCAAGTGAAGTTGTATAGCATGTTTTAAAGCTTTTTGCGCATTTTGCCGTGAAAATATGCCGCCCGCACCAAAAAACTCTGTTTTTTTTATTTATTAATATATAAAAATAAAGTACATAGTTGTTTAATAAGTATCTCAAAAACCGTTTGTCTGGATACTGCGACAATCGTAAAAAAGTCGATAGCGTATACTTACATAAACTTAAATACGCATACAACAAAAAAAAAGTGTGTGTGTACTTATGTACACGCGTTAGAAGTTATACTTCTTTGGCGTAACAAGATAAAAATCTTTTTAATTTTTAAAAACAAGTAGATAATAAAATATTATAAATATGTGACATCTAGCTACAAATGTCTAAACTAATACAATAATAGGAGTCAAGACAACTTAAATATTTCAATTGCATTTTCACTTCAATTGAATGAAAGGTTCTTGAAGAATTACTATTATGGTCTTCTAGATGGGGTTAGTATACAATATACTTATTTCCGTAATGAAAATAATTGTGTGCATTACGATTTATATTAAATTGAAGATATTTGCTACAAAAAACTTCTATAATTTGACATTATCCTACGCGAAAAATAACAAGATAAAAATCTTTTAATTATCTTTCGCCTTATTCTACGTTCAAAATTCAAAACTAAAATGTTGACTATAGCTAACTTCAGGGTGAGCGATTTAGTGGGCAACTTCATTCTGTTAATTTTGTATCACGGTGCGCGTGCATCGTAAAATTTCACTCTCATCAATTTTTCATAACGCGCCTAAAGAAGTATAACTTCAAAAATCAAAATGGCGGCCATTTTTCTCAATTCTGACATTGGATCTGTCTTTTGTAACCAAAGGCATGCCCAGATATCGATTTTGAGGCCAATTGGCCTTAAAATAAAGAAATTCAAAATGGCGGCCACTTTTCTCAATTCTGACATTGGATCTGTCTTTTGTAACCAAAGGCATGCCCAGATATCGATTTTGAGGCCAATTGGCCTTAAAACAAAAAAAAACAAAATGGCGGCCACTTTTCTCCATTCTCCCATTGGATCTGTCTTTTGTAACCAAAGGCATGCCCAGATATCGATTTTGTGGCCAATTGGCCTTAACACAAAGAAATTCACAATGGTGGCCATTTTTTTCAATTCTGACATTGGATCTGTCTTTTGTAACCAAAGGCATGCCCAGATATCGATTTTGAGATCAATTGGCCTTAAAACAAAAACAAGATAAAAATCTTTTAATTATCTTTCGCCTTATTCTACGTTCAAAATTCAAAACTAAAATGTTGACTATAGCTAACTTCAGGGTAAGCGATTTAGTGGGCAACTTCATTCTGTTAATTTTGTGTCTCGGTGCGCGCGCATCGTAAAATTTCACTCTCATCAATTTTTCATAACTCGCCTAAAGAAGTATAACAAATGAAATTAGCAAGTACTGTTGATTTCTTATTGTAATACACGAGTATAATGGCAACAAAGAAGTAGGAAAATAAAACATTACTGCGTAGGTAGTTTGCTAGCAACTTATGACAAAACAATATTATAAAGGTAAGTATCAAATAAAAAACCGGTATTGCAGAGTGACCGATCGCACCAAAGAAATACATTATATAGGACATTCCAATAAGTTGTTTGTTATTATTCAGTTTTTGTAGTTGAATTCATTGGTTTATGTTCAAACTGTCATGAACGTAGTTTTTATATTTATATTTAAAGTTTTTATTTGTTAATTTGTTACGCATTTTAATGGGTATCTCGTTCATGAGGGTTGGTATTTAGTTAGTTTGTAAATGTCTAATCGTGGTGATTTTCTGTGGGGATTTTTAATTTATAATATACAATATGGGAAATTATAATGGTATTATATTTGTGGAAAGTGTAAAAAATTTACAATCGAGAATCGGATTTTGATATTTTGGACAGATGAAAATGTTATTTTTGAAGTTTGCTAAAGCCTAATGATATTATTATTACTACAAACAGTTCGTAAAAAAGCGATTTTAAATTTTATGTTCATGAAATTATACTATTATAACGGCTTTTATCGTGTTTTTTTTTTCCTGACGTTCCGAAGGCTTTGCAGCATCGCCTCTATTGTTATCGACGCATTTTAAACGTTCGGTGTCTATCTAGATATATAATTAATCAAAGCAAAAAACTTTAGCAGACTAGCAGAATTTTGCCGAGCATTGAGCATAATCTTCAATTTAAATCTGGTCACCCTGCAGTAAAACGTCAGTCGTCACTGTTACTTAACCTTAAAAATATTACTCTTTTCGGTTTTGTTTTAGAATAATTCAATATTTAAGTTAACTATTATACTTCATATAAGTATGTAAAAACCGAAAACACAAATAATCTCGCCAAAATGATGAATTCATTTCATAACTCCGTAAAATGTACGTATTTACATTGAGGTTATGTACTAAATATTATTGTTACTGATTCTATTTCAAATTTCAGATTTACGGCTGCTTCCTATCAAAAATGCACTAAAAACCATCCCGGAACGCAAGCCAAACTTCATTGCCAACCTTTCTGTACCTAAATCTGAAGTTGCTGCCAACTCGGGAGCCCTATCTCTTACTCCCAGGACTATTGGTTTGGAGATCACAGATAAGCGAAGACTACCTAGAATTAAGGAGGCTCCTATTACGTACGTTCCTATAATCAACCCGAGGTCCATTCTGCCGCTGATCGACTCGGAACGGCATAAGGATGAAGTGGGGCTGCCTGCATTCAGACAGGAAGAAGTGCAAGCGGCGCGGCTGATCGTCATCCGGAAGAAGAAGATGAAGAAACATCAGAGAAGGAAGCTGTGGAAGAGGATGAGGTATCGCTGGGCTAGGGTTGGTATTGTTTACTTATTCCATACCTTTAATGTCTGCTTGCATGCATAATTCTAAAGGGGCAGGTAGATATGAAGCTAATATACTGGTTAGCCTGTACCTATCATTCTATCAATATGATAGAGTTGCCAATAGTATTGTATAATATCTTAGGTAAGATAGGATTTAATTGACATTGTGTGGGTTGGCAGACTTCACCGTTAAACAAATGATTAATGATTAACAATAGACATGGAACTTTGAAAAGTCAGAGGTGTGTGCCTTGAGTTTTGAACCTCCAGAAGCTGTCGTCTCGGCAGACCATTCCATTTCCAACTAGGCTATTGTCTATACTTATTATGCTGTAAAATATATTTTCATAACTATGATTAAATTGTATCTAAACTAGTCTTAGTAGTAACTTCGACATATCAAGATATAGGCCCTTTCGACCATGGCTCTACCACCTTTTTACTGTCCATTGATAGATTGCAACCTTAGTCATAAGGCAACAGGAAAATTTGTAATCCTAGGGATCAATATTTTTTTTTTATAATTTAAACATTCTATATGGGTATTAAACATGTACTTTCACAAGGTACCAACCTAATAAAAAACAGCTGTAGGCCAATGAGATAATAAAAATATATAAACTAATTAATACCTATAATATATTTCAGATAAGACAGCGTCGTCGTCAAATCAAAGAGAAAATCTTCCAAAACGAACTGCTTGCACTAATCAAGCATGCAAACGAGTTCTCGGCCGAGGGCTACGTAGCTGACAAGCTGCAGCGAGCCAACCACACCCCACTACCAACCCGCTGGAAACACAAGCGCCTGCCTGAGTTCATCATCAGACAACTCCTCGGCATAGACAAGAAGATTAACTATAAACACACTGATGTGTATAAAGCATGAAGCATTTTGTAGAGGTGTAGATTTTGTTTTATAAGTTGTAAGTAAATAGTTTAACAAATTCAAACATGTTTTCTTTATTCTATGTTGCTATAGGGGCTACATCATAATTCATAATCCATTATGCTATAACTAAAGTTAAGTAGACATGTCGGGCTGATAAGTAAACTGTCACAATTTTTCTGGGTAATATTACTATCACCCATTTAATATACGTAGTTGTAATATACATAGCTGTCAGCCATAAGCTGTATTTATATGTTTAAAGGGATAGGCAGAATAAGTGAATTAACGATTATCCAAAGAAGAATGGCCAAATCTGTCCAACTTTTTTAAGGAGTGTATGGCATTGTAAAGTTTTCATATTTTTTTTTAAATTAATCCTATTAAATTACACAACTTTTGATTGTACATATGTTAGCCATTTTGAATATTAAAGGCAAGGGCATTCCCGTCAAGAAGGTTTTCATTACACTCCATGAAATATTTTTAGAAATTACTTTGTTCATAGTAGTTTGTTTGATAGAATTCCCTTTCGAGGTTTATTGTTTTTCAATAGAGTAATAGAGAGGCAGCTACAATTTCTTGCCCGTTCTTCTCTGGTGCAAAATGCTTTCCGAACTGGCGGTAAAGTAAAAATTTACTAAATAAATTATTTCATTTGAATAATATGGATGTTATTGACAGGTATATTTCTGTAAAAGTCTCCTCTTCGGGGATAAAAGGCGCGTATGTTTGTTGTGATTTTTAACAATGCAATTGAAAAAAAAAAAATTGCAATGCCCAGCCCTTCCCCGTAGCGACAGTATTAGAATCATCATCATCATCATCAGCCTATATTTTAGTCCACTGCTGGATATAGGCTTCCTCCAATACGCGCCATTTTACCCGGTCTTTGGCCTGTAGCATCCAGTTTCTGCCAGCGACTCCTTTCGCAAATCGTCACTCCACCTACCTGGAGGATGTCCTACACTACGCTTACCGACTCGCGGTCTCCACTCAAGAACTCGTTTACCCAGCGGTTATCGGTTCTTCGACAGGTATGACCATCCCACTGCCACCAGCTTACTAATCCTGTGTGCTATGTCCGTGACTTTGGTTCTCTGTTGGATAACCTCGTTACTAAATTTATCCTTCAGAGAAACTCCGAGCATAGCACGTTCCATAGCTCGCTGAGCAACTTTGAACTGGTGCATCATACTGTGAGTGTCCACGTCTCAGCACCGTAGGTCATGACAGGTAGGACGCACTGGTTGAAACTTAAAAGCTTATACACATAAACACGATAGGTTGTCACGTCGTCCTACGACGCGACGCCGTTTCACGATGCGACGCCGTATCGTGGAAATCTACGACGAGCAACGTTAAAATTCACGACACGACATCGCAACGCGCCGCGATGCACGTCTTGGCGACGTCGATACGGTGCCGCAGTTAATCTCGAAATGGACCGTAATAGACGTATATTGCGGTCTATTTTCGAGATTAACTGTCGTCGTAGATTTCCACGATACGGCGTCGCATCGTGTTTATGTGTATGAGCCCTTAGTTTTCAGACATTGTGGTAGAAGTGACGAGAAGACCCGACGTAGTGTACCAAATGCTGCCCATCTTCCCCTTAACCTCCTTCTCGAAGTTGTTCCTTCCTAATTGCAAAATCTGGCAAGGTAAGTATATTGGGAGACAACTTCGAGAAGGTGGCCATTGACAACGATAGGTCTTGGATCTAGGTGGTCATTGAGTATTAGAATAACTTGAAGATATTAAAATTTAACTGTTGGGCTGGCTATCATGCTCCTCGATACTGAAGAGCATGTTTGAAATAATTGATTTTGATCTCACAAAATGTTATTGATAAGTAAAAAAGTTAAAGACAAATTCAGGAAAATTTGGCAGCAATTGAAAATTCCATTCAATACGGAACATGCCAAACAGTAAAAATAAAGCCGTTTGACCAAAATTTCATTTTTATCCGTGAAAGGCCAAAATTATAATTGCCCTTACTTCTACAATATTGAATTTTGTCTCTAATTTTATTTCTTTTTAATAAATTTGTATTTTGCTAAGGGCAACAATATTAAAATTAAGTAACGACTTAGTTCACATGAAATAATGTATGACTGCCTGGGATTTGGAATTCGTGCCCGATATGGCGATAGGCGCACCCCCTATCACATCATGGGACAGAATACACATGGCGAAAAGCGAGTGCACTAGTTGTGCCTCTGCCTACCACTTTCGGAAATAAAGGCGTGACAGAGTCTGTGTGTGTGTGAAATAATATTATAATACTTTATTAAACTATCTTTAAAAAATCTTTTACTGTTGGTAGGTCTCTCGTATGCGAGGGGCCATCTGGTTTATTTTTCGGATAGGCGATCCTGCAGTCAACACCGGGGAAAACCTGTGAATGGGATACTGGAGTCCCCCGGCTTGATGACTGCAGGGGCCTGGAGGGGACGTGGGAGAGGAATATGGAAGGAAAGGTGGGGGAAGGGAGGAAGGTTCACAGGATGGGCGGAAAGAGAGGGTGCCAGGAAATGTTCGCGGGCCCTTTTAGGCCTCAATGTGTTTTACAACCAAGAGGTATACACACTGAACTGTGTGCCTCGGCCCGCGACTACTGCCCCCCCGCGCATGGGCGTGCATTGGGTGTGAAGATCCAGAGCACAAGAATTGCCTCGGGAGGCGGGGCCGTCTGGTTAGGTAGCACCGCAATGTCTAATTCTACCGCCAAGCAGCAGTGTGTATGCACTGTTGTGTTCCGGTTTGAAGGATATTGTAGCCAGCGTAATTACTGGGCATTATGAGACTTTAACGTCTTTAAATGTCTCTGGGTGATGAACACAGTGGAGTGCTACGCAGTACCTACTTTGTAATTTAATGGTATGTGCGGCATTGCTACTGTTTATGGCCGGTCGTATCGCTTACTATCAGGCGACCGGCATGCTCGTCTCGTCATTCAGACGCATTAAAAAATATCTGCCTTTGAGTAAAATATTCCTTTTTGCTTTGCAATCAATCAATGCAATCTACCCTATATTATATACTGCCCACTGCCAAGCTCGGGCCTCCTCTACTACTGAGAGGTGTTAGGCCTTAGTCCACCACGCTGACCTAGTGCGGGGTGGCAGACTTCACATACCCTCGAAATTCTTATAGAGAATTCGCAGGTATGTAGGTTTCCTCACGATGTTTTCCTTCACCGTTAAAGCGAACGATAATTGATACACAATACACACGTAACTTCGAAAAGTCAGAGGTGTGTGCCTTGGGTTTTGAACCTCCGGACATTGTCTCGGCAGACCGTTCCATTCCCAACAAGGCTATCGTCACTCTTATTGCTTTGCGTTCCCCTAAATTTGACCATGAATCTATCGTAATGTATATACTTAAGTATGATATTAGGGTATCCTTCAAAGCTTTGTGTGTAATAAATGTAATTTATTTCCGTGTCGTGTTTATATAGATTTAATTTACCCGCACTCATCACGGTTTGGTCTGGGAAAATTAAAATGACATTAGTTGAAAAGGGGTGTGGCGTTATTGACAGCGGTTTTAGAATATAATTACCTCAGAATAATAACCATATTATTATTCTGAGATAATTACAACTCCATTTTCATACGAGGGGCGGCGAGGGCTTGAGGCGGGGTCCGCCCCGGGCGGCAAGAACCCACGCTATGCCACTGTACCTACCTCTAGTACCACTACCATACTGGAGGTAGATACTAGGTTTGGTCCGGTTATACATTAAAAGGTTTTTTTTGGATCCATGTGGTTGCGAAAATATCATCATGTTGGTAGCAATACCAACATCAGCAGAACTCACGTGTTTCCGAAAACCAAATGGAAAAATATGAATCCAATCTAAGACTTGAAATCCAGACCTTACTTTCTTTACAGCTCACTATGCTGCTCTCTTGTCATAGTTATTTTTATTAAAGTAAAGCTTTTGCCCGCGGCTCCGCCCGCGTGAATGAGTTTTTCCGGGATATAAGTCCCGCTTTATATTTTCCCGGGATAAAAAGTAGCCTATGTGTTAATCCAGGACATAATCTACCAGTGTGCCAAATTTCATCGAAATCCGTTCAGTAGTTCTTGCGTGAAAGAGTAACAAACATCCATACATCCAAACATTCAGACATCCATACATCCATACTTACAAACTTTCGCGTTTATAATATTAGTAGGATTATAAGGGTCCGCTGCCGCTTCCTCTCCTCTTGTACTACGACCACACCCGACCGACGACGGAATCCCGACTTATCCCCGGATATTTAGGTCACTGCGGTGTTGTTTTTTGTGCTTTATGATGACTTAATTACGAATTCGAAATTTTGTTGACGTAGATTAATCTCTTGAGAGCGTCTTGAGCCCGTATAAGCCTGGACTTAATTGTCAATTAGTGTTAATGTGTTTGAGTTGATGTAATAACGTCCCGGCATTTCCTTTAGAGATGTTAGGTAGGTCTGCGGAATCCGTAGAAGTGGCCTGTATCTCTCGCCAATCAATTTCATAAACAGCGGGAATAAAACTTAAAACAGCCGTGTTTGCCATTTTTTTTAACATGGGCCACGAAGACGTCTAAGAACGGGTTATTTTAACCGTGGTTAGGGTAATCTTCGGTGTTATTAAACTGGAAGCGCTCGCAGAGCTTCGAGTGTGCCAGGCGTGAGGTGCTGCGAGCCCGTCCAGCTTAATAACACCCGGACAAAAAGATAACCATGGTTGAAAAAACGGGGCCTTAGTTGTGGTACCCAAATCACAACGTAAATTCATTACCTTACTCCAGCGTCTAAAAACGATGTTTAATAAAAAAAAGTATGTATTCTCTTTCATTTTAATATGGTTAATAAATATATACTATAGTCGAAGCGATCTTGGGGGAAATCTCTTTATTTTTAGTGAGATTTTTAAATTCAGATAGGCCACCTGCAATGTCTCGAAGGCTAAGCGGGCCGCAGGTTGAGTAAAGCTGACTAGAACTTTCGATTATAACCCTTGGTGCCTACTGCCTACTGCCCCATTATATATACCGGCTACAACGTCCTTCAAACCAGAAAACAAGTGTGTTTGGCGGCAGAAACGAAAAGTTAAAACTGAGGTAGTAGCTAAATCTCAAACCAAATTTTTGTTTCTTTTCACTCAATGCCAATTTGAATAGCTAATTATCGAATGTGACAGCTACAACAAAAGTTATTTACGATATAAATTGAATAAATACCTCATTACCGCGCGTCGTCATTTCCCCGAGGAAAAACGGCCGAACACAATTTCCATATATCCCGAGCGTGCCAAAAATCATCGGTTCATCGCGGCTCATATCCCTATAAAACTATATTCGCAGTTCCCTTTCATCTGTACCCTCGGTTATCAGATCAACCCTCGGCATTGCCCGATGCTAAATAAACTGTTTTCGTTTGATATTAAAACTTATACCTGCAGCGGGTTAGAGTGTGCTAGTGGTGTTGTTGATGGTTTATTTAGATATAATTTTATCGATAAACATGTTTTATTCGTACATGGTTCACATAGATACATAGTATCACGCTTTTTTCCTTTTCAGAATTACTTAGGCAGAGGTTTACCGCACCTACATTTCATTAGCTATAAGGTCCAATGTAATAGATATTTTTATAATTTACTCGATACGATTCTATTCCCGGCACGAAACTAAGCAAGAAAATTCAATATCACTTTACCAAACCGGACATTGAATCCGAGACCCTAGCGTGGCAGTCCTAACGCACACAATAGAACTACGCCACCGTGTCGGTCTTAACTTATATCTATAAAAGCATTTATTTACCGAATTAGGTATTATTTTTCATAGTTTCTGGGCTTTCATTGTAAGTGTGAAAGTGGTGTTTCGCTTATATTTATAAGGTATAATATTATTACGTGTCTACCTGCTTACGACTGCTTCGATGGCGTAATAATAATAATAATCCCTTCCTAGCCGATTTCGGCCACGGCGGCCAATCTCAACCGAGAACAGCCAGGTGCGCAGGAGATATTATAGTGCTCAAGTGTGTGCGCAATACACAAGTGCACTCACAATTCTTTCACTCTCATAGTCCGGTAAGACGGCAATCCGACATGACCGGAGAGAGATCAGGCGCAGGATCAACGGCTTTACGTGCTTTCCGAGGCAGGGGGGTATCACACCGCCAACTTCCTGACTCCGAGCTGCGACTGAGTAATTTTTGAGATGGAAAAACTCAGTCACAATGTTTTTTGGCCCGACCCAGGATTCGAACCCAGGACCTCAGCGCACAAATCGTACTCGTAACGCGTACGCAATACAACTACGCCACCGAGGCAGTCGAGTTCGATGGCGTACCTGTATTACGGTACGACTGCATTGGTGAGGTATCGGGTTCGATTTCCGGGTCTGAAAGGTGGGTTTTTCTATTCAGTATCAGCCCGGCGTCTGGAAATGTGCCCGGTAAGTGGCAATAGGTCCGCCCCCTATAACATGGGACCTAACATAGTTGGTGAAATGTGGGTTTGATAAACCTCTGCCTACCCCTGAAACCGGAAAAGGGCGTGATGCTGTATGTATATTATTACGTAAAGCTTTCATCGATATATCATTTTGAAGCACAACCCTTGGTTTTGATTAGGGACGCGCAAGACTTATTGAAAGTTCATAACTTCGCGACATAGGGTGACCGATGGGCTGTAAAATAAAGGTCCGCACCAGCTTACATCACGTATTTATTGATTTTAGCCCCTCATATAAATGTTATGCGCTATCAAATACGGTTTAGTGATCTATCAAACTATTCGCAACTACTTCCACAAATCGTTTGTGATTTTACAGTAAACTAATATTATTAGTCGTGCCAGCAGCTTGACTCAAATTGTATTTACTTTGTTTATCCAATTCACACACACAGTAACATACATCACGCTTTTATCCCCGAAAGGGGTAGGCAGCGTTGCAGAGAGGGCACCCACTTTTCGCCAAGTGTACCTACTCCACGATGTGGTAGGGGTAGAGCCTATCGCCATACCGAGCACAATTTCCAGACTCCGGGACGTAAACAAAAACACCCGATATCAATGCAAGACCTGGGATTCGAACCCGGGATCTTGGAGCATCATATCGTGTCGACCGCCCTTGCAATACAACTAAGTCATCCAATTCAATTATACAATTAATACAATAATTAAGAGAAATAATAGAAATACAATATAAGTTAAAATGTACAAATATAATAAATACTATATAGTATATAGGTAAGTTAAAATGTCTCTTAAGCCAAATAGCTTTTCACATATTTATTTTCTGATTTTTAGTACCTATAGTCATTATGTAAGTGTACTAGAAGATGTAATACAATGAAGTAAATAACGAAACTATAATTCTACTTGGACTGATATTATGGTATAGCGAGCAAATAATACAAGCCTTAGTTAACAAACAAAATGGACACTACCTAGATGTTCTAGGAATCAACAAGAATCAAAAAACTTTTCTAATTTAGTTTCCAGAACTATGTGAAAACGCACGCCCTTTCGTCTCAGAAAACTAAGTATACATAAAAATATGAATAAAAGAAACAAGATTAAACATCTTTAATTCACGTTTGGTAATAATTTACAAACAAGATGTACAAATACTCACATAATATTCTTATTTCGTTTGTAATCGGATTTTCCTCAAATATATTCGCTGCGGTAAAATACGGGAGATTGCGTATTTATCGTAGCGCCACTTGCGACGCACTTTTCCCTTATTGGATACTATTTCTTTAAACGGTGCCATTTTTTGCGCAGTTTCTTTGTCTTACTAACCGGGTATTTGACTGTTTTTGTTATGGAATTCCATAGCAGTCTGTTTTTAGTTACAGTCCTACAGTGTAAATAGATAAGACTAGCATTGCGCGCGGCTCCGCACGCGTGGAAAAGTTTTTCCGCGATAAAAAGTAGCCTATAGCACTCAGCAGTAATGTAGCTTCCTATTATTGAAAGAATTTTCAAAATCAGTCCAGTAGTTCCTGAGATAAGCGCGTTCAAACAAACTCTTCAGCTTTATATAATAGTATAGATTATAATCTGCATAATATATTTTACTTTTAGCTGTGTCCGCTTCGTCTGCATGGACTTCGACCATCGGAGTTTGAAAAATTATAAAAAAAAAAAGTAAAGTAAATTAAAAAGTTAATTGAAAGTTAATTGCAAGTAGGTATCTTAAAATCCCGTTACATTTTATATCTCGATATCCGATTTTGATGAAACAATGCCTATATTCTGCTGTCAATTATACTGTGCCCTCCTGTGTAAATTACATGCAAATCCGTTCATTCGTTTCGGACATGCGCTAGCAAATAAACAAAAAAAAAACAGACAGACAGAAAATAATAAAAAAATTGGCTGATAATAGTGTGTTCCATTATTACTCTTCTTTAGTCACCTCTTTTATTTTTATTTAATACTTTTCGTTCATGTACAAACATACGTTCTGCTGCCTTATTATATCTAAGTATATTGTATAGATGTGTAGATGCGCTTTCAAAGACTACTTTTTTTGTTACGGATTGGAAGATGTTGCTGGTGTTGTAGACGCACAGCACTTACCGATAAGTGATCTGTTCGTCTCGTCCATCAATTGTATAACAACAAATGTTATGGAATATGTTAATGGGTACTAAGTAGGTACGTACCTTCTATTGTGTGAAATATAAAAAATAATAAACGAATGAATACATCTCATATAAAGACTCTTATTTCAACCACAAATCCGCATATACTCAGATCCCCATTTCGCGAATTCCAGATAAAACTGGGGGCAATTGCCGAAGAATCTGGCACCGACAATAACCGAGACAAAGGCTTTATCATAATAAAACTAGAATCGTGCCAGTTCTTAGCTCGAACTGTGTGCATCCGAAATAACCTTTTAGGTTAATTCGAGTGTAAAAATGTAAATCATAGAATATTGTACTTCACATTCAAAGAGTTTCCAAATGAGCGAGCGCCCAAACGATAACCGTGGTGTCTGCGCAAAGCCGCGCAGGGTGCTAACGGCCGTGTCTCCACACACACATACACTTGTATATATACACATTCACGTTCTTATCCCATAGGGGCAGGCAGAGACCATTGAGCGCCACATGCTACGATCTTGACACACCTCTTTCGGCTTTTCCACATTCTTAGTTCTTCTCATAAATTTTCGCCAGTTAAGAGTACTCCTGACCTGTGCTTTTCGGAGAAAATCTTTTATTTGATCATTGTACTTTCTCTTCGGGCGCCCCCTTCCAGCCACACACTTGTGTTTGGAGTCTTGGAGTTTATGTACTAGGGTGCATGGTTAGCTGGTAGACAAGCCTAGCATTACGTCTACCATACCATACTATACCAGCCCTGTATTATATACTGTCCACTGATGAGCACGAGCCTCCTCTACTACTGAGAGTAGTAGCCTTAGTCCACCACGCTGGCCTAGCGCGGGTTGGCAGACTTCACATACCTTCGAAATTCAGAGAACTTCTCAGGTATGCAGGTTTCCTCACGATGTTTTCCTTCACCGTTAAAGCGAGCGATAATTCACAAAGAATACACACATATCTTATTTTTTTAAAAGTCAGAGGTATGTGCCCTTGGGTTTTGAACCTGCGGACATTCGTCTCGGCAGCCCGTTCCACTCCCAAATAGGCTATCGCCGCTATTACGTCTACAATAACCTGTATTAAGTGTGGTGCAATTGTGCTGTAGGCAGCTTACTACACTTTCTCTCTTCATTACCCCCCTACCTTCATGTTACTCTTATGTGAAGAGTTTGCGTCTTACTCTTGCGACCAGTTTTTACAGTCATGGGGGAAATCTACTAGGAAGATATTATCATCATCATTAATGTAAAGAGGCGCAATACTCTGTTCTTATGTTTATTACTGGATGGATGTAGCGTAGTATCTACGAAATTCCTCAGTAAGAGGCTAATCGTGTTAGAAAATCTCATGCAAACTGTTGCCTGTAAATTTAACCCAGGAACTCCCAGTCTAGACCCATATACATTGCAATTATGTGGCAGAAATAACAATGACCATTAAAACTGAAACTCTCGTTTGAATGAGCTGTATTAAATATGCGGTCCTTAAGAAGTCTGTCGGAGTATATCGCCCAAAATGTTTTGAAAGGGCCAAAGTGTACCGGCTACAGAACAAAGCGGAGTCCTTTTGTGACTGTAATTTGGTTTGGATATTTTATATTCACATATGTAATTTACACGTCTGGGTTTCTTCAAATTAATTATGTGGTACTACATTACAATCGTATTTTAAGGTCATTAGAGCTTAAATAATATGTTGGATAAAGTTTAGATAAACAGCAAAGTGAACTGTTGTGCTCTATTTCGAGTTATATTAGGTATTGCTTATTTTACAAAGTACTAAGGTTAAAATGTAGAGATAATTATATCTGAAAGTTTAAGAAACATATGTCTGCAGTTAAGTTAGAAGTTAATTCATAAATCTTTATGTAAATTCATATTAAGTAAGGCAAACAATTATATTACAATTATTTACATATTCGTGAACGGGTGCTGCTTGCGTGGACTTGTCTGCTCTGTTTGATGGTTGACGCTATTGTTTACTTAAAATTAAACATGTAGCTGCTTATTTGACTTAGGTACTCTCCGTTAATTTTCGCATTTAATATCCATCTTAGAAATTGAATTTATATTGTTACTTAAAATGTGTAAAATATACGTATAGAAAAAATATAACAATAACGACCTACGCTGAGTTTCTTGGTGATTCTTCTCAGGTCAGTGGGCTTTTCCGAAGCACTGGTAGAATCTTTTAGATTTTTTTTTTTTTTTTTTTTTATTTGGTTCACAACTTGGAATATACACACATCTTGCACTTAAAAACAATTGAAATATAGATGTAACAAACTTCGTGTAATTCCTAAAACTAGTGAACACAGCATGCATATTTTAACAGTTATTCATAGATGAATAAAAACATTGTAAAAATGACGTGTAAAAGTGCCCTTAGGGGCCTAATTGCTAATAAATGATTTGAATTTGAATTCTATTAAGTCCTTGAATAACATATTTTTATTGCTGAAAATGCACAGTGAGACTTGCATGCAAGTAGACGCGAGCAAGTTATGAATAACGAAGCTTAGATAAGGTCATATCTTAGATCAGTTTTAGATTAGGTAATAGAAGCTCAAGAGTCCGGACGGATGTCGTGTCCCGGGAGACAACTCCCCGCGCCTCCATACAAACCATTGACGGCCCATGAAATATTGCCGTGGCGATAGGATGCCGCTTTCGGAAGAGCCTTATTGTTGCCCTGTTGTACGAGAGGACGGACTAAGTTATGGTATTTATGTGCTCGTGAGGGCTATTTATTAGGTAAAGCCGGGAAAGAAACCTATAGTTGCTTGCTTTATATGCATGGAAGTATTTCATACCATATACGTTACATAGTATTTTCTAATTCAAATTTGTCATGTTGCCATTGATTACCTGCTTTTGCTTACGTGAAAGATTTTTCTCGCAATTAAAGTAAAAGAGCTAAAATAAAATGTTGTCACTAGGACCAGCATAACTTTCTATTAGAAAAACAATTAGATAGGTAGGTAGGTAATCCATTCGATCGCGTCAATAATTACTCTCTACAAACCAACTTACAAACTCTATGTCAATAATGTTACTCTGAGGGCCAGCTTCACTGGTCCCTGATAAAGTTCCAGTTAGCTATCTGTCACATAACGCTATCTAACAAATAAATCTGCCATATTAGTGGTGACTTTTTCAACCAGAAATTTCTATTCGAGACCTGTGAAACCAAAAGCTGTAGTTTATATGGCGGATAAGTTCCGAATAGGCTATCAGGGACTTTATCAGCATGTGGTGAAATGGGCCCTGAATAACGTTTACCGGATAAGGTAACTTCTTACCTTGTTACTCAGAGTCTTTGAAGCGGGCGGAGTCACGAGCAAATCCTAGCTCAATAAATTGCTGTTTCGCTAAAAGCGTGTTCTTATCGCTTAAGTTATGAAACTAAGCATGGATATACCCTTTCGGTGCGAATAAAAGGAATCGGTTTGACAAATAATGCTTTTAGATGTATTTATATTCTACGTTCTGTAGCTGGAAGTTCCGATTTGTTCCTTTTCAGTTTCGCGTTTCGCGCATGCATTACATCACTCTAGATATTATTGCATTGGTAATTTTTGGTTTCTCAGGGCCTATTTCATAAGTTTCAAGTTTGTATTAAACAGCTAATGTAGATTCTACTCATTTTATTACTATTTATTTGGGAGATTTATAAGAACAGTGTGATTTTTTTTATTTTGTCGGGTTATAAATTTATGTAATGAGTAGCATTTACTCAGAAGTGTGAAACAGGCCCTTATTTCGTTTTTAAAAGCATAATAGATTAAGTATATGTAGAGACAACTAGTTGTATAATGGTACGACTGCAATGCTGAGGTCTCGGGTTCGATCCCCGAGTCGGGCAGTGATAATGGATTTTTCTACTCAGTATCAGCCTGGAGTCTGGAATTTGTGCCCGATATGGCGATAGGCTCGCCCCCTATAACAACATCATGGGATCCGTCCCAAGGCGAAAAATGGGTGCATTGGTTCCGCCTCTGCCAACCCCTTCGTGGATAAAAAGCGTGAGTGTGTATGTATGTATGTATATATATTATGTAGACACCCACATGACCCGTAAGATTCTATCTGATATATCTATGTTTATAACCAGTACGGGCTTACACATAGACCTTGGATACGGTAGTTCTTTGAGCTAGTAGGCGAAGAGGACACAGACAACTGGGACGGGATAGGCTTAAAAAAGAAAAAACAGTTATTCTGTTCACCTAGTTGTGATTTTAGCTATGTTTTTAACCTAGTAATCCAACAAACCACAACGAAACAAACAATGAACCGTCGAAATAATCCGATCATTCGTAACGCGCATCGGATCTAAAGACACACATCCATACCCGTCCCGCGGGATCTGGTAACGTATGTGCCGTCCTGCGGGCTTTGCCGTGGGCGCTCGCGAGGGCTCATACTGACTAGCGAGATTATAGCGATAATGTATGTTTAATCATTCTTCATTTTGACATAATTGCCTCCGTGATGGAGTTATATTCTGGTAGTCGTATCAGAAAAAAAACGAGAAAGTGTGAAAAACGAGGTTTTTGAGTTAGGTCACCGTGTATAGTGATATGGGTTTTCGTGCTTCGTATCAGCCTGGCGCCAGAAAATCTGCTCAGTAATATTAGCGCGGAGTTCGTATACAGGTGAATTTTCAAGTGGTGTAACGTTACAGTATGTTTATTTTTTGTCCAACTAAACAGGTCCGACTACTGGCTAGGAATATTGATTTTTAAAAAAATCGGCCCCGAGACTCTTTTGAGCATTTTTCGCTATTCCTCATAGTTTTGAATTTCGCCCTCCACGCCCACTTGGCAAATTCACCTGTATTTTAGGAATCTTCATTTCGAATTAAGTCTGCCATCCCGCATAGATGTGATGGAAAAATACCTTACCTCAGTAGAACAGGACAAAGGGTTCTATGCCTAATGCCCAGAAATGAGACAGTATTGCGTCCTATATCCCAGTATTGAGTATTGAGGCCGATATTATAGCTACTACTTCGTTCCTCAGAATAGTAACGGTAAGGCGATCACTTGCCACAATCGTAGCGATATTTTCAAGAAAGCTGTTCGTTTAGTCTTCCGCTATCGCGCTGCAATTAGCAGCATTGTGGTGAGCTGGATAATTGTTTACTTTGATTTAAATTTAATGATAACGTAACTATATGTCATATGCTAGAGGCATATTATAGCACTGTGTTTCGTTGTGAAAGACATTATAGCTCGGAATCGCATGGGTAGGCACGCAGCGATCAGTAAACACTGGATTGTGTTCGGTTTGAAATACTTACATGTTTGTAACCAGTATAATATAACTATATACAAAATACGCGTGAATGTTCGGATATGGTGTGTGTCTTAGTTTGCACTATAATTGTCAAATGTTCACTTTTTAAAATTCTTTTTCCTTAATCTGTATGCATTGCGCCTCCACAATAAACCAGTTAAAGTTAGATATAGTCGTAAGTTTGCGAGGGCATCGCCCCACTGACACAACGAAACGATTCTAACTTATTTCAGAGAAAAAAACATTTCTATTCCCGTGGAAAACCATTAATCTTTAGCGTTACAAAGCGCGCAGCTTGTTTTCTTTATGTCCGCGGCCTCTTACCAGCACACATGCGACAGAATTGGTTCGGCTCCATGTATCCTGGATGGGGTAATTAGTTTTTAATCACTACATGTATCTTTAGGAGGACAAGCAGTCTTGAAGTCCGGTGTAACTTGATACTTTGTACACTGGAGAACAGAGCGCATACGCATCAGTTGCTTAAATTGTTCTAACTTTACCTTTATAAATATTACAATTTTATATTTTAATAAGTTCTTTTAATTGAATGGCTATTGCTAGTTTTGTGATGAGGATTCAGAATTATAAGTGGTTGAATCCACAAGAGTCATTGACAGTTTTATTTATAAAAATAAATAAGCTAATTCGTCTCGGAAAGTAGCACTCTTTCAAACAATTTTGTCTGTGCGAATGGGCCGACTTTACAAAACCCGTGTATAAGTGGCAATTTTGCTGTTGTGTCACATGTCAGTCAAATTGTCGAAAGCCGAACTAATTTCCCTTTCCACCATCAATTAATATTTCTTCTCTGTACGCAGTCAAAGTTTCGTTTGTTCACTATATCGCGGTGTTGCCCTGATTGAAAAAAACTGATGGCCTTTATTGAGTAAAGAATGGACATTACAGTAGCACATGTCAGCATTTAAAACGGATTATAATTAGACCTACAATTCTTTTATCAATAAATAAAATCAACCATTCAGAGTGGACTCAAGAGGATATCTAATTTATATGATAAGTCAATTCTTAAAACCCCGTAACAGTTTCAGTGATAGCCCCGTAAAGCCATATCCAGTAGCCCTAATTCCCGGGGAGCAGACTCAAGGCGTTCTGGGAAGCTCCCTAACGGCGTCTGCTAGAAGATAAATAGCCTCAAACACTCGCTTCCTTCCGGACTCCACGCTTTCTAGTTAAGGACGCCGTAAAATAGGTGCGCGTTTTATTTACTTCATTTACTCTGTATGTACCTATTTCGGATTAGCTTTTAGCTCATTCCTCGATTATTTACTTGGTTCGGGGCCTATTTCACAACTTCTGAGTAAATGCTAACCGTAACAAATGTATAAACCGATCTTGTACAAAAGTCACACTCTAATCTATGCTCCCAAATAAATGGTAATAAAATGAGTACTATCTACATTACCTATTTAATACAACTGTCTAATAAAATTGACATGAAACTCCTGAGACAGGCCCCTAAGCAACTATGTATCAGTGGTTATTTTAAAAAAGACCTTGTGATTATTGTTTTTTCTTAGATCGGAAGACGTTATATTACATTACAAAACAGTATTATTCAAATTATATTATTATCCCATAGACTTTTGCGCAAGCAACAAAAGCCGTTTCAAATAAAGTTTAAAACTAAATTTATTTTAAGAACATGCAAGGGCGGAGGAAGTGAATTCCAACACTTGGTAGCACAAAATCTGAAACTACCCCGGAACGTAGCAGTACCGTGTCGCGGAGGATTCATTAGATACGATGATACCATCTGTGTACCAAATTTCATTTAAATCGGTTCAGTAGTTTTGGCGTGAAAGCGCGACAGACAGACAGAGTTACTTTCGCATTTATAATATTACGTGAGGATAATAATATCTACTAGTATCACAAATACTCGAAGTAATAGGTACTGTTTATCCTAAGAAAAACTTCTTTAGATTTTATTTACACCAGTTAAAGTTCGATCCTAGGACCTTACAAATCTAATAGATTTAGATCGCAGACACTAGACCAAGAAAGGCGATTTATCTACCTACAGCAGTCTCTAAATAACTAAACCCCGATGACTAAAGTAAACATTTTATGTAAAACAAGCCTTTACCATATCGGAAAGTCTAGGTCAAAGCCTAGACCTAAGATAGTCTGGAATGGTCGCAAAAACTGCTGGATTATAGATTTTTTATACAAATCACTTTACAAACGGGCGAGGAATATTTTTTCTTACATTCTGAGGGACGGAATTGCTCGGCAATGTGACCTTAGGATAATTTTTTAGAATTCTGAATTTATTCATTGAATTCATTTTGAATTATTGATATTTGGAGTGTCTTTTGAAGTGGTTCAGAGAAATAATTACGCCCGATATTGTTTTAGTAGAATTATCAACGAAAAACCGAGAAAACATGTTATTTATCTTCAATTACGATGTCTCGATATACTTACGACAGCAAGCATAGTTTAGTAGAAAGTGGAATGCTAAGATATAAGTCGTGAGTTTGGCTTCAAAGTATGTACAGTCAGCAGCATAAATATCTGTACAAAATCAAAATTTCAAATCGCCTATGTACGCGTTAAGTTAAACTGAAACATTTTTTCTTTGTTTGAAGTAAAGTAAATACCTTTTATTTTATTTTTGCGAAGAGAAAAGAAAGATAAGTAAGAGTACAAAAGTATGTAGGCAATTTGAAATTTTGAATTTGTTTATCTACTTATGCTGCTGACTGTACATACATATTAACTATAGTCGCTTGTTTAATACTGCCTCGGTGGCGTAGTTGTATTACGGAATGACTGCAATTTTGAGGTCTCGGGTTCTATCCCCGGGTTGGGCAGTGATATTGGACTTTTCTGTTCAGTATGAGCCCAGAGTCTGGAATTTGTGCCCATTTGGGCTCGCCCACTATCACGTCATGGGACGGAATGCTTACGACGAGGGGTGGGTGCATTGGTTGCCCCTTTGGGGATGGGAGGCGTGAGTGTATGTATGTGTGTGTGTGTGTGTTAAATAAATTCTGAAGGGAAACATCGCACCATGAGGGTTCTTCATGACAATTTTGAATCTCAAGTTGATAACTTAGCCTCTGATGAAACTACTTTATCTTTGTACTTAATTTTTTTCAATATTACTAGCAACTTATAACCACTACCAGTCATGTTTAATATTTAAACACCGACATCGTACATCACTTGGCAAAGGCGAATATCGTTCCTATCTCATCGCAAATTAAATTACGATTCGCTGCCGATTCAAAAAACGCTTCCTTCGGGAGTGAATCAATTATTCCCTGTTATTTGGGGCTCTTCGTTTGTTTTGAGGGCCTCCTTCGATTTGAATAATTTCACTCAGTTTTTTAATAAAGTGCCTTCAAGAGTTGTGTATACTTGATTACTTTGTAAAGGCTTTATAATTTGCTTTCTAATTGTTTCAAGATTGCAGAGGAATGTTTCTGATGTATTTTATAAGCTAGATGGCTTACACTTGATAAAAACCTGCAGTAATCCTTGTTCTAGATGTTGTATTCCTAAGTAAGCTTGAACGTGCATACAAGCAATTCATAAACTAAATAACCCTTTTTCTTCTTTTCTTTTATTTAACCTGAGCAGAATACGCGGCAAAATCTAGTGCTAAGTGAATATAGATGTATTCCGTTCGTAATATCCCCTGACGATAACTGTATGACGTGGAACGAAATTTTTCACAAGAACACGGCAAAAAGAGATTTCGTTATCCGCCCCAGATCTTCCACGAGCGATAGTGAGGGGCGGATATTTGTTTCTACGACGGATATTTCTATGTTACATTAAGATATATTTGTATTACTTAGGTATATATTAGGATATCGTATTAGAAAGGACGACTGGGTAGTTGTACTTTTTCTATTTTTGACCGTAAACAGCAGTATGTTTAGGGGAAATTTGTATGCGATGTAAATACGAGACATCATATTATTAAGGTATATGTGGAACTTTGTGCACTAAATTGTTGCAAAATATCAACATATTAGGTTAAAGTTCAAAAAGGGATACACATTTGGATGAAGATATCAGTTTCTGGGACGTATATTTATCCAAGAACGATATTATCTATCATATTTAAGCCGGTGGGAAGCCTGTATTCATGTCGGTGGTAGGTCTCTCATATGTAAGAGTCCGTCTGGGTGGGTACCACCGCAATGTCTATTTCTACCGCCAAGCAGCAGTTTGCATTCATTATTGCGTTTCGGTTTGAAGGACATTGTAGCAAGGGTAACTACTGGACATAATGAGGCTTAACATCTTATGTCTCAGAATGTCGAGCGCAGTGGAATTGCATCACACTACTTTGTAACTCAAGGTGCTGGATCGTGTTGCTACTGTTTATGGGTGGTCGTATAGCTTACCATCAGGCGAACGGCATGCTCGTCTTGTCATTAAATGCAATAGAAAAAAACGATTCATCGAATTATATTCTGTTCGCAGCTCTATTCTGGGGTAAAAAGTAAAGTTATAGGAGTCAGAGACTTAAGTTGTCAGTCTGTAAATTTCAGCTAAGCCCGAAGAGTCGAGCATGCTTCTGTCCATCAATGCGGAACACAATAATCCATGCACACTGCTGCTTGGTGGTACAAATAGATTTAACGGTGGTACTTACCCACACGGCCCCTTACAAGAGACCTACCACCAGTAACAAAAAACCCAAACAACTTCACAAACCTCAGTTATACTTATATTAGTAGTAAGTCACATACACCTTCCCTTCACTACGTAACACTTTTAGAAAAATGGAAACGTAAACTTAATAGGCAGATATTCGTATTGCGTCTCATACACGCCGGAGTGAATCGATCGTTTATTGTGATATTTGAAATAAAAAGCCAAGTGTGAGTCGCAACCGACCAAGAGTTCCGTAAAGCCGGTGAGATACAAAACTTCAATAAATCCGGGACGAAGGTAAATAAAATGGCTTGATATTGATTTGTTTCTCTATGTAGAGGGCCTCTAGGCTGATTTAAGCTGGTAGCTATACTTCCTACACCCCTGGTGCAAAGAGTAAGTACTTCTTCTTCTTATTATTACCAAGAAAACTTAATACCTTAGCTTAATTATCCAAACACATGAACATATAATGTAAATAAGATTTCTGAAACTAATTTTGCCTAAAACGAATTCTGCAAATCTAATATTAAACAAACTTTCACTTTTTCAATTTTATCGGTATACCTATTACCCATGTCGGTGTCATTTATGTGATGAAATAAATTCAACATGGCGGCCACTTCCGGTTCGTTAATGCCGCCGGATGTCGGCCGGCGGACCTTGGGGACACGAATGGCATCTAAAAGGATATTAAGCATATTATGCGGCCGACGATACACATCGATTTTTGGTAGGTTGAGGTTTTTATATGACAAATAGGAAACAATTTTCCTTTAATTATTTTTCGTATGTTTACTAAACAGATTTTCTTATTCTATGTAGGTTTCATATTTTTAACGCCAAGCAACAGTTTCACTTCCAAATCTTCCGACTCCTGCCCGTCTATGAATTTACTAAGGAAATCTTTTTCCATGTAATGACGCCGAAAAATCTATTAAAGGAACAAAGGTAGATCGTAAATAGCCTCAATCACTGTCTACCCTCTTTATCCATGTGTATGATAAAAATATGTTCAGATACGTGCGTGAAGAGGTCTCTAATTAATTTACTGGCATCTCTTACACCGGCTATGCCCTTAGTAGATAGGCTGGATTGATACTTGGGCCGTTAAAAGGGCGGGAAGAATTGTTGTCATAATTATACCAGCTGTGTAAAAACGCTTCCGTTACTATTAAGAAGGTGTAGTCCATCACACTGGGGGAACACTAATCAAATGAAACCCAATTTTTTGTATGTCTTAGAGTTAGTCTTTGATTTTGTTTACAGTATGTATGAACCGATTTTTAGTAAAGGGGCATAGATGAAGGGGGGGTACTGGCAAGTATCACGTAATTTTTTTCCGTAAGAAACATTATAAAATTGCATGAAAACTGTGTTAAATTCAGAAAAACGTGTTTCTCTTTTAATATTATTGAACTCTACACACTAATACTTATCGTGGTTATGAAATCGCCACAAAGTAGCGCAGTAGCCCTTCCATTACATATTTTTTTATAAATCCAACGCAAACATAGATTAACGTATTTACTCTGCAAATATGCATTATGAACAATCTCACGAGAGATTAGGAGGTTGGGAGTGGGTCGAGCCGAAATCCTACAACATCTCACTAAGAGGCGAGGAGTTCAAACTCCGTCAAAATGACCGCATATGATTAATGAACACCCCCCAATCTTTAACGAAAGGACTCCAATAATTCAAAATGAAGAATCCTAGAACCTACCATCACGAACCACTTTGTTCGCCTGCCTATTTACTTAGACAAATAAGTTGAACTCTTCAACCTCCCTACCTCTCATTTCATGGCCTGCCGTTAATAAATAGTTCACGTAAAATGTACCTGCTCTTAATTTCGCGTGGATTGACTGCCGCTGGATTTCCCACGTGATGTGCGTGCTAACATCTCAGATTTTAGCTCCGAGTATCTCGTTATTGTTTGCAACGTGGGCGATAGATAAGAAATCTGGTTCATTTGGTCTTTCAATGAGGAGTATTTTTTGATATTAATAGCACGGATAAGTTTTCTAATACAATTTGCATGGAATCTCCTGGGCTCTCAGGTCATATCAGTAAAACTAAACCTATTCCTTTCTGCAATACTTGAAAGTGTGTAGCGCGTTTACCAAAGTAGGGTAAAAGTAAGAGAAGGAAAGTTGAACTGTATCTGATGGGACTTACTACTATATTCATTGTGGTGTACAGCGCGTAAAATAAAGTGTCGTACAGCGATAGAAATGTCTCTGCCGAAGACCACTAGGAACATGTATGCATGCCGTTGACCGCAGGACACGGATCACCGTAACAAATCAAGATTGACGACTATGATTTTTTAAATAAAAGGTGACACTACCAAACTGTTTAAATATCATTTTAAATTCGCTATTCGTAACTATTAAGTCTCTATGAAGGGAAAAAATATTACATGTAACCAATAACCATTCTACCATATTTCTATATCAGAGAATCTATCCATGAAAGTATTTCGTATGTTAGAATTTTAACGAAAAAGAAGTTTAGTCAAATAACATTATT
Organism: Sphinx pinastri; assembly: GCA_947568825.1. Classification (NCBI taxonomy): domain Eukaryota; kingdom Metazoa; phylum Arthropoda; class Insecta; order Lepidoptera; family Sphingidae; genus Sphinx; species Sphinx pinastri. The sequence goes on from OX387629.1 coordinate 16,765,757, forward strand.
TTATTATCCATAAAGGCATAGTGTCATTTATCCTGGCGCAAAGTCACAAGTGATGGACGATCTATACTATAACAGCTTGCCTTCACGGATCTTACAGTATCGTTTAACAGAATAAGTTACGGGTCAACTAGCTACATTTCATCATAATCATCATCAGCTCTATGAAGACCACTGCCTCTCTTAAACATTTCCAGACGGACCTGTCAAAAGCGGCCTGCACCGAGCGTGTTTTACGATAATTTCATCATCATCATCAGCCACATGATGTTCATTGCTGTACATATGCCTCCTCTAAATATTTCCAGACGGACCTGTTAAAAGCGGCCTGCATCCAACGTGTTCTTGTGACCTTTATCATGTGTCCACCTTGAAGGTTGACGTCCAACGCTGCGCTTGTCGGTTCTTGGTCTCCATTCGAGAACTTTTTTGCCCCATCTACCTCCAGTTCCACGAACTATGTGCCCTGCACACTGCTACTTTGGCTTGCTAGTCCGCTGGGCTAAGTCCGTAACTTTAGTTCTTCTGTGGATCTCGTAAACTAATAAGAATCGAAGGTTAACCTTAGATAATTAATTAGTTTATCTATACTAATATTATAAAGAGGAAAGATTTGATTGTTTGTTTGTTTGTAATGGATAAACTCAAAAACTACTGGACCGATTTTGAATGAGCTGGTCATATCTCGAGGTGTAAAGACAATAGATGGACCATAAAAATACATGTTGGAGAGGGCAATTACGGAAAAGAAATGTCGGGAGACCAACAAAACGGTGGGCTGATGATATTGCTATAAAATAAGGGCAAGATTGGATGACACTCGCTAGAGATAAACGATGGAAGTTTATGGAAGGAGAAAGAGGAGGCCTCCACCCAAACAGGATCTACATCACAGGAAGATAACTATCCATACTAAGACTAGATTAATAAATTCAAGGTACTAACAAGACTAACAAACATTTGAAATGTAAAATGTTATGATGTGGAAATAAAAAGAAATTCGAACTGACGCCAAATTGATCTCTAACATTTTAAAAATTCAAGAAATTCATTTTTAAATAAATACAGCTATATTTATATACTGTTCTGCTGCTTCAAGGTCATTCTCTACAACTGAACTTCTGTCTCTCGGGTTTAGACCGTAGTCTTGACTGGCTTAGCGCAGGTTGGCGGGATAAAAAGCATATCGTCGGGGATTGTGCAATACCGCGTAACTAGCAATGGTAAATACTGCGTACATAAAAAAAATAGTATTATGAATCATAAGTTTAGTGTCCTAAGTATCAATTTCAATTAAACTTTTTTCGTCACTTACGCGGTATTTACCAGTGGTAGATACGCGCTTTTGCACTATCCCCAACGATATGAAAAAGATAAAGCTGTGTGTAGCTGCAGTACTACAGCGGATAGATGGTCATCGTCTGATTGATGCGTGTGTTCGTTCAACGTCACAGCATGTCACTGAAAGACACCGGCCGGATAGATTCCGAGCTCTTTTGTGCGTTTACTTGGCTGAGCGGTGATGGATTCATCTATTTTGATATTGCAGAAAGGCAGGTATGATGATATGATCAAATTTAGGGTGTTACGAGTGAAAAAAGGCTAATTGTGTATTTTTAGACCGGCACATATGTATTATATTATGTACACGTTGTATGCTCCAGGATTACATTAGTTTTTTGTTGTTTGCAAATAATTTGGATCATTTGTTATGAGAATATCCTAGAGACGACTGATACTTAAGATGCAGTCCTAGTTACCTAAATAAAGATGAAATGCCGTTTGCGAGATGATAGTATCTCGACCTACCTCTTCTACAAGTTTAAATATATGCGTGATACAAACGCAAAAAATATACTTAATCTTGTAAAAATGCAAATAAATCAGTAGATAAAAACAGAATAATCAGGGTATTTTTCATTAGACTTTCTTAGCATATGGTTAATAAAGGGGGGAGTGGGGAGAACAAGCAACCCCAGTCCACCCTAACGAGTGTGCTGTGTAAATAGAAAAATAAACATCATGAAAGAAACGGAAGCACGCCCGGAGTTTCTCTTTTTACGTCAAACAACGTAGACTAGATACACACTAGATGCCGCACGCGACTTTTACTTTTTATAAGAATTAAATAGTTTCGATGGAAGTAGGTTGAATATATATTTATTTTTTATTTTGAGTGCGGTTATGTTGAAGCTTATTTATTTTGATCCTAGGAGCAGTGTTTGATCCATTTGTAAGTTCTAAGTGTCCGTACACGCACTCACGCCTTTTATCCCCGAAGGGGTAGACAGAGACGCAAATAATGCACCCACTTTTCGCCGTACGTATTCCGCCCCATGATGTGATAGGGGCGAGCCTATCGCCATATCGAGCACAGATTCTAGACTATGTGCTGATACTGAATAGAAAAACCCAATATCACTTTGCCCGACCCGGGGATCGAACCCGAGACCTCAGCATTGCAGTTATACCGTAATACAACTATGCCACCGAGGCAGTCTAAGGCCCCGTTGTTTCAACCGTGGTTATCTTTTTCACCGGATCGTATTCAACTGGACGCGCTCGCAGAGGTGCGAGTGCGTCAGGCGCTGCGAGCGCGTCCAGCTTAATAACACTGATGATTACCCTAACCACAGTTGAAAAAACCCGGTCTTAGTGTTCGTAAGTAACATTTAATGTTTAATTACCTGTTTTAGTACTAATAAGTCATACTACATACCAAATCGATGGACTATTCGTGTCCCGCGTTAAATATTCTAGACGTCTTTCCAAGAAAATGTAATATCAATAATTATCTTTAACAACTATAATTATATTATATAATAGTCATTTTACATTAGATATTAGTTATACATCAGTTCTTCAGATGTTTTTTATGGCATTGAATGACGAGACGAGCAAGCCGTTCGCCTAATGGTAAGCGACATGATCACCCATAAACAGTAGCAAGTGTAGCAACACCATCCAGCACCTTGACTTACAAAGAACTGTGTGGCATTCCACTGCGCTCGTCATCCTGAGACATAAGATGTTAAGTCTCATTATGGCTACTACACAACACAACAGTGCATGCACACTGCTGCTTGGCGGTAGAAATAGACATTGCGGTGGTACCCACCCAGACGGACTCTTACATATGAGAGACCTACCACCAGTATCCAACCCATTAGAACATGCCGCTATAACTGTTTTTTTATAATGGCAATTGGCATCAAATTATTATCTTTGTACATCTTTTCCTCAGTTGCAACCATTGGGTATAATTCACAAACCAATTAACTACGAAAATAGTCAATTCTTAGCAAATAAACATAGGCGTACATTAATATGTGCATTAGTTAGGGGTAACAAATAACAGATGGCGTTGTACAATAGCTATTCCGGTTTTATCTGGTCGTTACTATTCATATAAACATTTGGCAGCGTGGTGCCACGTGACCAGCCTGCCTCATGGCCTGCTTGTTTATGGCCTCCATGCACGGTTTATGAGGCATTGGTACTGCATTCTGTTATTAGATGTGTCGCTGGAAGAAGGCACCAAGTATTGTGACATTTGACATATGTCTCATGGTGATCAATGTTGTGCAGAAATCTGTACGAAGTTCTAGCTATTTAATAGTAATGATAAAAGCAAGGGAATTTCTAAAGTCATTTGTGTAAAAATAGACATACCCTATAGCATATTGTATAGACCAATATTCGATAATCGAATTTTACCAATATGCCGCATATTGGCAACGAGAATTCTGCAAGAATGAAATGCAGAGACAACAACAAATAAATTGAAAACAAAAGTGAAATATCACCGCAATTAACAGAACAAACAAAGGAAACAAACATTTGCCCCCCAACTTCCTTAATTACGCGCCTGTGCTGGCTGAAAAGAATCTAAATCCGAGTGGCGTAAACAATAGCGTGTAGTGTGAAATAACGCGGTCGCGTCCGGTGTAGGTTCATTAAAAGTTTAATTGGCATGGGACGTACTGTCGCGCTTGGATTGAGTCCTTGGGGGGCGGACTTGGGAATGGGAAGTGGGGGATTGAGACTCTATTGTAATTCGATAAGTAATATAGATTTTCTATTAGGATAGATGCTTCGATATATCTATAAGAAAGTATTTTTAAGGAGTTTTGTGTAAAAGCTATTGGAGTATAGGTTAAGTATTAAGTAATCGTGAATGCTCAATCATAAGGGACGCCAGTTAAATTACTTATGAAAAGCAAGTACATTAATTCAAGGGAATTATTACTACATTGTGGTCTGTAGACTAAAGGATGGAATACTGTGGGTATTTTGGAGTCCCCAAAATACTTATCAATTACTATTCAAATAGTGTTCTTTGTTCACCCAAGATATGACCACCTTCTAAACCCTTAATACAGCCCCACCAGGATATCGCAAACACGCCACAAAAATGTTTCCGTAACGTTAACTTCTAAAATTAACAGCGTGTTCACAACCCACTACTTACTATAACTATTCACGCTGACGGAAACAGAAAGTCCTCTTCCTTGTTTACTTTAAAACTCCTGTAAGTGTTGCGTCCTACTTAGAAATGAAATTCAGAGACGTACTCAATGTGATGTATTGGACCGAGTACAGAGTATGCGAGTGAATATAAAGGCAGATTGCGAGAGAGTGAATTAAAATGCTTAATGCTTATATATAAATATTGAATTGTTGATTGTCGATTATGGTGGGGCTGCCAGCGAACCTCTTTGGTCACTTGTATGTTGAATGCTGCATTGTTTACGAGCTCTTAAGTTTCTTATCGGCCGGCGTTTGGTATGTAGAAGGTAAACTGTTTGTGATTTATTTTAATTGTTGAATGCTCCATTGTTTCGTTAACAACTGGTGGTGACGCCACACGGCACACTCCTTTAGTCTTTGAAAGTCTACTGCTGAATATCGGCCGTCCCTACTTAAAAAAAAAAATGTTTTTTTTTTTATATGGGCAAGGCAAAGTGCCCCACTACATCTGATGGTAAGTGAAGTAGCGTCTAGAGTGAATGTCGGCTGACGAGAGAAGTTGAGTAAATCTTTTCAGAATCCAAATTATGTATTATTATTTTAATTACAGAAACGCAATCTCAAATCTACTTGACTTTCCATATTGCCTACTTGTACATTATATCGTACCTAATGACGAACATATTTCGCAGTAAACGTTCCGTTTCACGTTATTTTGAGATCTCAATAGATCTCGTACCGAAGATGGGGCATTCTCGAAAATTATTGTCCCTCCATTGTGCTCGTGTGTTATGAATAGAAATAAATATCTCTGTAAAGATGTATTTCCGATGGCGGACAGCGAATTGTCTGAATTCTTTTATCGGTGAATTGAAACGGTTTTTTGTTTTGTCCGTGATTTATAATATAAAAAAAAATATATTATATTGTAGGCATTATCTTCAGTTTTATAAATTAACTTATAAAAAGGCGTTGTATTTCAGAATTATATTCTGGCTATTATTAAACGACATAATTTATCAGCTATCTTTCTAATCACACTTATTGCATAAAAAAATATATATTACTGTAGTACTGGTGGTAACTACTAGACATAATGAGGTTTAACATCTTATGTCTCAGGATGACGAGCGCAGTGGAATGCCAAACAGTACTTTGTAACTCAAGGTGCTGGATGGTGTTGCTATTGTTTACCTATGGGTGGTTGTATCGCTTACCATAAGGCGAACAGCATGCTCGTCTCGTCATTCAACGCAATAAAAAATAAAAAAAGTCTCTCGTATGCGAGGGACCGTCTGGGTAGGTACCACCGCAGTGTCTATTTCTACCGCCAAGCAGCAGTATAGATGCGTTGTTGTTTTCCGATTGAAGGACACTGTAGCCAGCGTCATTAGTGGGTATTATGTGACTTAACCTCTAATGTCTCAGCGTGACGAGCGCAGTGGAGTGCCACGCAGTACTATGTGTTAAAAAAATCTGCATGGTGTTGCTACTGTTCATGGGTAATCGTGTCTTACCATCAGGCGAGCGGCACGCTCGTCTCGTCACTCAGAAACAATAAAAAAAAACGCGCTCAATTGTTTATAGCCTGGCAGGGGCAAGAATTCATGTGCTAATCACAGGTCTAAATGAGGCCACTAGACCAATAAGTGGACCAGTATCTGGAGACCCGAATACTTCCCTCTATTTCGTAAGCATCCCCTTTATAATAGGCGTCCATGATTCTTCTTATATTTTGTGTGTTTATGAGCAGTGGAGAATACTTCTGAGTGGAGTGCCACGCAGTGCTTTGTACTTCAAAGTTCTCTATGGTGTTTATCGCTAACCACCAGGCAAGCGGCATGACCGTCTCGTCATTCCGTTAAAAAATGACTCATTGGTCTCAATATTGTTCGTTTGCCAGGCTATGCTATATCAAACATCCCTCCATTAATACATCATTCTTGATACAGATTTCAGTTACAAACTTAATCATCCCAGTCGACAGTTTCATGGCACTTGGACAATTCAAACTTCACAAGTTTAAAATAACAGAACAAGTTGAAGTAAACAAATTGTAAGGAGACACTTAGATTTCCTTGTCGGAAGTTTTCGAATAAGACAAAGACAATCAGAGCTTGAAATCGATGGAATGGCGAGGTCTTGTTTGATACAAGTTATTGTGTTGAATAAAGAATAAACGCTATGTAATACAAGTAGTCTGTTTGTTTGTCTTTAAAACATTTCAATGCATTCGACACAATTAATTATAAACATTAACGAAATATCAAAACATTTATTGTCTATACTAATATTATAAAGAGGAAAGATTTGATTGTTTGTAATGGATAAATTCACAAACCACTGGACGGATTTTGAAAATTCTTTCAGTAATAGGAAGCCGCATTACTCCTGAGTGCTATAAGCTACTTTTTATCCCGGAAAAACTTTTTCACGCGGGCGGAGCCGGAGAAGTCTAGTAGTTCATAAAAATGCAAAGAAAAATGGGGAGTGATACAAAATGCAAATGAAATTCTGATCGCTGGCACTTATAAGAAAACCTCTACATAATATTGATCTCTACTAATGATTCTGAGATATTAGATGGTAAGTCTCAAAATATTAATTGTTTATACTGGCTACAATTGTAATAGAGGTGGACCATAAGGGCTACTGCTTGTCGACATGTATTAACCTATGGAATCTAGAAAGCAGAACAAGAGACCTGCCACAAAGCCCTCACCATCTTACTTGGTATAAAATACAATAATAATGACGTTGTTTTTGAAGTTAAATCACATTTTAAAGTTAGTTGGAAGTTGTGTAAAGACCTCTCTGAACTTGCAGCCCGACACAAGTTTCAATACGGATGCCAACTTAGTTTGTTTTTAATGGATGTGTTGATGCAGCCAATGGATGAATATTATTACGAATGGGTAAGTAGAGTTGTAAAATAAACCATACGCGTATTCCTTATACTATACATACCATCAATTTGATAGCGATCGACTTGTCGTGTAGTACGAATTCCAATCCCTAGCAATTTGGGGATATATTCGTTTACAAACACAAATGATTGCTTCTGGGGATTACAGTCAAGTCAGTTTAATAGCTTAACGTTGCGTTGGATCAATAATGAGATATACAGCTAGAGGTCGTGTATACGTACATCTTTGATTAATTATATACCTAGATAGAGTGACGCGCTACAATGAAAATAAAACAAACAGGCCAACTTTTCTTAAGCTAGTATGCGTGACAGCTGTCATACGCTATCGCTGCATCATTCTGCGTATCCTTGTGTGCGCGCATAATGATACCAGTTATTACAGGGTTTCTATTAAAACGGAGAGATAATTATATCCATGAAAAGCAACAAAAAATAATTCACTCGAACTCATTTAGCGGGCAACAGTTGGCTTCTAATTTTTTCGACGCGTTTGAAATGTTCAGTGTCTATCTAGGTATATAATTAATCAAAGACGTACAAATTAATAAAGTTTTTTTAAGTTTGTAGGTTTCCTCACGATGTTCTCATTCACCTGCAAGTAAACATTTGCAAAAATAATAGACACATAAATTATATTCAGAAAACAACACTACTTATATTGTTTATTTGAATACCTAATTTAATTGTTAACTTAATTAACATACTAATCCAATGTAAAACTGTGGTCATTGACTAAAAAACCAAGAAATCGCTTCAAATAGTGAACATTAATCGTGTATTATATACTAGTTGGAGTGTTTTGCATAAACGGTGGGACATCAGCTCTTACCTTCCATTGAACATGTAAATTCCTAGAGTTGGAAGCTTAAAGTTTTCACTTGGGAGCGGGGCTTAATCGGGCTATGAATTTTGTAAGCCTCCGCCTAGTTTACTGTGTACTACGAGATATAGTCAATTATTATATTACTACTGTCAAAGAACGTCTTTGCAAAAAAGGTTACTTCAGTATAAGAGATTATCTTGAAGATACAAATGCTGAGGATTAGGTTGCTCAGATTCACACATGTTCTATAATTAAATTGCGTCTATAATTTATTTATAGATAGTATTTGTTGTTTACATGCTTATAAAAAAATTGAGGTACTATGACATTGTTGGAAAAAATATATCATTTTGACAGATCGTGTTGCTGAGGGAGTTTCTTGCGCCGCTTCTTCTTCACAGCGATAACATGTTCCGAAGAGGTGGTATATTCATGACGATTCAATGAGTAGGGTCGGGTAGGCAGAGGCGCAATTAGTGCACAGTGCATAGGGGGCGAGCCTATCGCCATATCGGGCACAAATTCCAGGCTAATACTGAATTTAAAACCCGATATGAGTTTGTCCGACCCGGGGATCGAACCCGAGATCTCAGCATTGCAGTCATACCATAATACAACTACGCCACCGAGGCAGGCTTACTTCTTACGTTACTAATATTATAAATGTAAGAGTTTGTGAAAATGTTTGGATGTTTCTATGTTTGTTAGAAGTAAACGCAGAAACGACTAAATGGATTTGCATGAAATTTGGCACACGGGTAGAATTAACCCATAGGCCTGGATTAAGAAAGAAAGAAAGAAAGAAAGAAAAACGATTTATTAGTTACAACACACAACCGAACAAAACAATTGGCATGAAATAACAGAACAAAAAATATTAAACACAAATCAAAACTAAAGAGTACCAAAATAATAAAAAAATAAAAACAAAACTAATAATACTAATAATACATTGGCTTGCCTATCAAAATTTATTAATAGGCAATCCAATGCAATCAAAATAATAAAATTAGCTGGTCGTGGCTGTGACAGGTAGGTGACCACTCAGCATAATGTTGTGATTTGGTGCAAGCCCAAAACACAACGCTGGTTTTCAGTGGTCGCCCTAAGTGACGTACGGACGTTATGTCAGTCCGGCTGCCCAGTTACAATAATGAAATAATAATATAAAAGTGTTGCATAAAATGTAACATTAAAATTAAATAATTAAAACTAAATAGGGAAACCGCTACACGGACACAACTACGCAAATGCTCATACTAAGTACTTACTCAGTTGCGCCGTGCAAGCCGTCGCAGGCGCACGCTGCACAGTGCACGCGTCGTAAGCGAGGCTATCGCAATTCTACTTTTGTCATTTAACATTTTTTAAATACGATATGTAAAAATGTAAGTCCACCTATAGTAGGTATGACACCCAGTGACACGGCGCCCCGCAATACTTAATATAAATATTATGGGAAACTACACGACGCAGGACGCTAGCTCATCAACAAAGCATGGGGATTATTAACGCATAGACTCTTTTAGGGACCTTTTTGGCGGGAAAGGCTGTTTACGAGTGCGAAGGCGCGAGTAACTCCTAGTTTTTACTAAAATTAATTTTATAAAACAAGAGATTATGGTAAAATCTATCCCATAAATAATAACATTAATATTACGTATTATAAAATTGTCTCGTCGACTGATAAAACGTCTGTTACTAGGCTCAGCGTAGTAACTAAAATCGATCTAAAATCTTTGTTACGAACGATTCAAACCGCCTTGAGTCTTGACCCGACAGCAAATTAATATTCCGCGATACGAGAGACAATTTCAGTATTTTTAATATTTCTGTCGCAGGAAATCAATTTTCTCGGTAACCCAACGTATTACTTTCCCTTGCGCGACTTCTTTCAAATTAAAAAAAGAATAAAACGGGACGACTGACGTAATATTTTAACTGATTTTTTGTATTGTATCGTCCTGCTATTTCTTTAAGATTCTTTTCGTCGGCTTTTGTAATTCAAATAGTTACTTTTTGTTTTGTGTTTTTTTTTCAGAAATGTGGGAAAAATATATTGTTTTTTGTGGCTTCTACAGATCCTTAAGCCTTTTAGCCTAGCCAGCTGGCTACCAGTCATCAAAAGATTTGTATTAAAGATTGAGGTTTCAACTTCTGACTAAGTGCTACTCGTCATATAAATGTAAATAAACAATCCGACTAAATACAAATTCAGACTCTAATCTAATTGCTCCCAAATAAGTGGTAATTAAATTGCTACCATCTATATTAGCTGTTTAATACGATAACTGTCGAATAAAATTTACTTGAAACTTGTGAATCATGCTCTTATGTTTTTATTTGTTTTCACCTATGTACTAAACTGCACGATAATAACCAACAATATTCCCGACAACGATACAGCGCCATCTATCGGTAACGTTTTCCAGATTGGCACAGAACAAAGCTCGGTCAACTGGGAGTGTGCCACTGATTTGCAGTAAGTAGACGAGCCACAAGCGTCGCGGTCAGCAGACAAATGGCGCTGTTTACATGGGCTGTATCTAATCAAACTGGCTAACCGTCAACCGATGATTGATACACCACTAACTACACGATGCGCTAAGCGAGCCGTATACTATAGAACTTAGGCTTTGTTTCATCTGTGGTCAGGTAAAGTTAAGGGTCTTATCAAACTGGTGAATTGCTAGTGTATTCACAGGGAGGCGAAAGTGCGCTCGTCCAGTGTAATGAGACCGTTAACTTTACTTGACCACCGATGAAACCACACTGGCTTAGTGATTGGTAGAGGCGTACACAGATTTTAATTGATGTAGCAAAACTAAAGATGTTAGCAGGCATGTCTATTTGAGCGTTAAGATTTTTTTACATTGTACGAACACATACCAGCAAAGACTATAGATACCATGAGAAACTTGATGCGATGTACACTTAAAGGAACAGGGATAAGGAAGAAGGGCATCATTCCTTTCTTTCCTTTGATCGTTTAAAATACTCGACACGCATCGGTTTTCTTAGATCCTAAATCGACTTTTCATATCCTGGGCAGAGCAACCAAGATGTCTTATACGAGTATTTGTAGTTGTAAATAGATTATATGGATGTTGTAATAATGGTAATTCAAAAAGTAATACAGTGGATTTTAAAAGTTTACACTTCGTTAACACCAAAACATAAAATAAATGTTAAAATATTTTTTTCTACAACAAAAATCCTTATAAAGGGACTGAAAAGCACGATGAACACGGTACGACGGATGGTTGAAATGTTAAAATTCGCTGGTTTATATTTTATTACGTTTTCAATGATTTTTGAATTATTAACATAGGTGGAATACTTTTTTGCGTAATGTGTTAAAGTGCTAGATGATAATTTAATGAATATGCTACAGAATGTCTTCTGCTATATTATATCTGCTATAACTTAACATTATAAACGCCTTTTATCCATGAAGGCATAGGCAAGGCGCTACTAGTGCCCCCAAATTCCATAATTTAGTTTACTGCCTTTTTACTAGCCTTATATCATTCCCATGCTATAGAAGCTGTTGCATATTATAGAGCTTGTTTCCATCCTCACATGAGTCTTGAATTTCATCAAATTCGGGAAAAAATCTTCTTACAAAGGATTGTTTTAATCAAAAATCTCACAACTTCTTGTCCTAGAAATCGTACCTACGTCTCACAGTATGAAGCACGGTACAATTAGATGGATGCTATAGTTGACTAAATGCTTCAGTTTGAGTATAGGACTGGTCAGAACACAGATGAGTTTACTGTTAAGTGCTGTTGTCAGTAAGCACTCTCCGAGACATGGAGCGCCTTGAGGCATGTCACTGACGGTCAGGCGATCAAAAGACGATCTACGATTAATTGAAAATGCGTCTATAGAGGTATCAACATATCCAACATGACCATTTTGTTTTAAAAGCCTTGATTCTAAATCGTGTATTTTAATAGACATATAAGCCGGCAACATTTTAACATAAAGCATAACATTATTACAAAACATTAAAACATGCTCTTGACTCTTGTGTCTATGGTTGTAGGATCTAAATTACTTCTTTCTTTGTGAGGCATAATGAGGGCAAATTTTTTTCATCATAGCGGCGCCAACTTGTATACATTAACTTCCTCACGCCATTATTTATCCTGTAGACGCATGATTATTTTGGATAATTACTGACACTGTCCTGAGTGAAATCAGAAATAGCATCAGTCTATATAGATAGATTATTCACTACTTCGGAGCTTAAAATTATTTGCTCTCATTTTATTTAGGAACTGTGTTGGGTATAAACTCACACCAATTTCAAAACACGTGGAAAATCGATTGAAATAAAGATAGCGTTCTTCACCCCCCATTATTCTCATGCAAGCTGTTAAGAAACTTAGAATGCTATATAAAACGCAGCGCGCAGCCCTATAAATCACATATCAGTGGTAGCAATATTTCTGGCGGTTGTGTTAGGGTTGCAACTTTCGTGTTTCCTAGTTTTTTCTTTGGAAAGAAAATAATTTCGTTAATTTTCTGGCTGATTTAATGGACTTTCAAATATTTTACTTTTTTATACGCTGAACTTAAGGTCTTTTGCGATATGGTGAAATGGATACGCCTAACCCCCGTGATAACCTTTTCATATAAGAGCCTCTAGTCCTGCAATGTGAGAATGTTTCGGACAAGTGATATTTAAAGAAGACCTGTGCAATATACATACAGATCTGATATTCAGATTAAGCCCAGGTTTTCTGAAGCCAGCAGCCCTGCGCACGTGGCACGAAACACGCTTTGCGCCGCCAGATATTTCGCGATCGCACACCCGTGAAACTAAGTTCCCCTGATATATTAAGAATACGTGGAATTTTGATTCTTACCGTTTCGAATAAATTGAGTTCGATAGTTTGAACCATCTCCGAGGAATATGAGGTCAACGGCAGGAAATGCATTTTGTATTAAAGAATTTTATATTCGTATTCTGACAAACCTTTGTCTGTTAGAATGTTGTTAGATATATTGTTTTCGAAGTTATACTTCTTTTGGCGCGTTAGGGAAAAATGATGAGAGTAAATTTTTTAGATGCGCGCGCACACCGTCACGAAAAACCGACACCCTAAAGTTAGCTAAAGTCAACATTTTAGTTTTGAATTTTGAACGTAGAACCGACACCCTGAAGTTATCTATAGGCAAAATTTTAGTTTTGAATTTTGAACGTAGAATAAGGCGAAAGATATTGAAGTTATACTTCGTTTGGCGCGTTATTTAAAAAGATTTTTATCTTGTTACGCCATTGATGTGTTAAAAAACCCTGTTACGCCAATGAAGTATAATTTCTAACGCGTGTACATAAGTACACATACACACTTTTTTATATAACAGGATAAGACCAACAAGTCGCTAGCTTGATAAAAAACGCAGTAACTGCCTATAAAGAGTAGCAACATCATCTAGAATTAAAAAAATCCAAGCCCAGAATGCCACTGGAGTCGGCATCTCAAAATGTTCAAGCGGGTCGATATAATTGTGTTGACTGGAGATGGATAAACATCTCTACTCAGTCAACGCTCTATCTCCACTTATCATCGGATGCAGCACTTTGCTATGCCCGTATGAAAAAAAAAACATTATAAGTAAAGTCCCACAACACCAAATAATGCAATATCCTTATAAATAGAACAACAGTCTGTATCACGATTTTACTGTATTACAAGGTACACAGTACATTTTTCGACAATTCGAAGCTGACGTAAGCATTACAAGGGACGTGTTCAAGTGCCAATGGGGTTGTCGAGTTGTTCGGATTGTCATTTTTCTGTATAAGTTGAGTGTCCTTGGTATAAGCATGTTTGATGATCTTAGTAAATGTTGGGCATTGTTAACTTTATACATATATAATGTTTGGTGTGAATGTTCTTTGACTTACGGCCGATTTTTTAAACATAATTAAATTTAAGATTATTTGTTTACTTGGGACTAAATTCCTGTCGCCAATTTGCTCCAAATCCATTCAGCTACTCCTGTCTTTACTCTTGGATTAATATATCTTTATCTAGGAATAGCCAATACTATTGTTCAGGAGAGGACTTCCACGAGTGCCATCATCATGACACATGCGTGAAGCATTCAAAATCTAGTTTTCAATAAATAAAAATCCGTATTGCATTGGGAATATGTGCCGAGTAAATAAAACTGTTTGTTTAGTAATATGGCCCGCCCGCGTGGCCGAATGGACACATTCATTAATTATGTTTTGCATCTCAAGTACAAGTGATGAGCTCACGAACGATTCCAATCATTTCATAGGATTAATTGGTGACTAGGTGTTGCTCGCGGGTTCGCCCGCGTCAAAGGCCTTCCCCGCTACAAAAGTCCCTAAAACACAGTACGACGCCAGCGCCATCTACTTAAAGAATCAGATTAAAATATCCATTATTTCCCATGGAAGCAAATTAATATATGTTATATATGTTAATATATGTTAATCCAGGACAAGATCTACCCCTGAGTAAAATTTCATCCAAATCCGTTTACTTTCTGCGTTTACTTCTCACAAACATACAAACATCCAAACATATTTACAATCTTTTGCATTTATAATATTAGTAAGAAGTAAGAGGTCTATTATGATCCAGAACGACTTGATAAAAGTGGCAGGAACACGCTGGATGCAGGCCGCTTTTGAGGTTCGTTTGGAAATCTTTAGGCGAGGCCTATGTTCAGTAGTGGACTTCATGTGCTCAATTTGCTTACATTGACCTGCATGTATGTTCTTGAAGTATAGGTTTTTGTAAGGAAATATAAAGATTTTTCAAATTCAAAGGGGATCATATTACTAAATACAGACCAAGAGACCCTACTAAAATAGTGATTCCATTTTGTAGAACAGCCTTAAAGAAAAATAATGTTTATCCTGTGTGCATACCATACATACATACATAGTATCACGCTTCTATCCAATAGGGGTAGGCAGAGAAATGAATCCGTAAAATGCATCCGTAGAAAAGCAATTCCTTAATTTCCCCATTATGTAATACATGTGAAATGTTTCAGTGCTTTAAATAACGGTGTTTTCCTCCCCATCACATCAGTGGTCGGTGAAATGTGTGTAAACTTGTTACGACTCTGCCTAAGCCTTTGAAGATAGAAGCGTGAATTTTGGAAAGCTCATGTAGCATTTATTTTCATATTATAAAATAGTTGACGCTTGTGTACTGTACCACAGTATTCACTAACTGCATTTTAATATAATTAACAAATTTTGTAATGTTTGCGTGATCCATATTTGTTTTGAGTTCGGTGAAAATAATTATACGCTTGGGATAAAAATAATTTGCACAGCCTCGACTGAATATCTGCAATGCTAATAGTGATACACAGATAACTAATTATTGCTGTTAATTGGTAAGAGGAATTTTGTTAGTGGTGGGATGTTTGTACCCGCCTGAATAGCGTAAAATTTTTAAAATTGTCAACGCCAATAGAATATAAAAAGTATATGGGAATGATATCCGATTGATTGTGTATCGCTAGGACATGCCATTCTCATACATAACTTTAGCGTTAACTATCGTGGGCCACGGCCCGTGATAAAAACATCCTTTAGTTTTTTTTTTGAGCAGAAAAATTCAATAATACTTTGTGCCACCCGGGATTCCAACCTGGGCCATCGTAGCGTTAGTGGAAATTTATTTCAAATTGAATTTTATTTTCCTATTAATTAAAACCATAAAGGTACAGTGTTTCAGTAATGAAATGGAAATATCCGCGTTTTCGATGTTAAGTTTTAATTGATAGAGAATGGCGAATTTTATTTAAAAAATGATACAGGATAAGTTTTGGATATTTTATCTTTTAGATGGAAGAATAGGGTTGTTTTTTGAATAACTTATCAGTTCGACTGTTTTAAAAGTGTGATGAGTGTACCCTAAAATTCTGGAAGACTTTAATTTTATCATCTACTAGTATTGCTCGCGGCTTCGTCCGCGTGAAAAAGTTTTTCCGGGATGAAAATATTTTATCGGTATAAAAAGTAGCCTATAGCACTCAGGAGTAATGTAGCTTCCTATTAGTGAAAGAACTTTCTAAATCGGTTCAGTAGTTCCTGAGATTATTGCGTTCAACCAAACAAACTCTTCAGCTTTATAATATAAGTATAGATTTGAGTGAATGTGTTTTAACCACTTCAACTGAGGGTTAATATATTTTTCTTATAAAATAGGGCAGGCAAACAAGCAAAAAAATTAATAACCTGGTAGGTCTCTTGTGTGCGAGGGCCCATCTGGGTAGGTATCACCGCAATGTCTATTTCTGCCACCAAGCATCAGTGTGACTGTTGTGTTTGGCGTTGTAGCTAAAGTAATTACTGGACATCATGAAACGTAAATTCTTGTCTCAGGATGACGACCGCAGTGGAGAGCCATTCTTTTGTAATTTAAAGTTCTGGATGTTTTAACTACAGCTAAGGGTGGTAGAATCGCTTGCATGCATCGGTGGCGTAGTTGTATTACGCTACGACTGCAGTGCTCAGGTCTCGGGTTCCATTCCTGGTTCAGGCACAGTGACTTTGGGTTTTGGTAAATGGCAATAGGGCCGCCCCTATTACATGGTACCTAGTATAGCTGGCGAAATGTGGGTGCGATACACCTCTGCTTACCCCTGAAAAGGGAAAAAGGCGTGATGCCATGTATGTATGTATCGATTACCATCAGCAGAACGGCATGCTCGTCTCGTCAATCACCGTCGTCAGTCACCACCACTTAAACATCTGCGGAGTAGGTGTCCTAGGGCTAGTAGACAAAACCGAAGTATACCAATATGTCCTATCTCTATCGATTTCTAAAATATATTTGTATTATAAAACAAAGCAACTAAATATTTTTTTATCAGGGCCCGTAGCTAAGATGGATCTACGATAGCTAACGCTAAAGTTATGTATGAGAATTAATATCACTATCGATCGGATATGTCATTCCCATACATTTTTTCTGATTTCTATAAGCATTTACATAAATAAAAAAATGAGATAAAAATTTTAGAAAGGCATTTTGACTATGGCCGCAGTTCTCATAATGATCAAACACTGGATCTTGGGGTAAATAAACATTATAATCACCATAGTATCACACCTTTTCCTTTTCAGAGTAAGTTACTGAGTAGAAAACTTAATATTACTACGACCCAGCGATCGAACCCAAAACTTCGGCACGATAGTCGTCGCGTAATACAACTACGTTGACATAACAATATGTGTGTTACCAAAGAATATAGATCAATAATGCGCTCTAGGGAATGCATAAACTCTTTTAAAATAGTAAAACGAATGCGCCTACGGGAAACCGTTTGCCGTGAATTACAACGCAATTATCTTTTATTTATGCGTACGTATGAACTATACATCGGACTTTAATTATAAGAATATATGGCGCAATGTGCAATTTACCTCGTAGTTCAGTGGTTGGTGTGCAAGAGTGTAGAGTTCGAATCTAGTATGAAGGACTAAAATATAGTATGGTTCCTTGATCATCAAGGCTTGATACTTTGTGTAACAATTGAAATTATAAAAGTAATTAGTGGGTATTGTTTTAAATAGTTGCAATAAGTTCAAACTGGAACGCAGTCGTGCCTGCACAATTATATAGAGTCTCAATTAATTGCAGAGTGGATCTTGCCGTAAGGTCGTGGAGGTGAGACTCGCCTGTAACTGGCCAAAAATTGCCTCGCCATCGAACTCAATTCTTGTCTAATAGGCTGGGCAACTTTTTACGTCCTTTCAAGAATCGCACGTGCGAGCCACAAAATTGCTCCGTCTAATTGAGCCACAGTAATCCAGGACATAGTCAGTTCAATAGATGCAGATCCATGTGATTCTAAGTTCTATGTGTTAAAGTGTTTAGGGACACCTGTGGCATTTGCCATTACGCTTTATTAGTCTCTTTATATAAAAAATAAACAATAAACTCACCTCTGCCCCGAAGAGATAAATAGAATGCATCTAAATTACGAGCTTAAATTCGTTCCATAATATGAAAGACGGCAAACTTGTCGTCATATTCAGCATTTATTTTATTCCCAGGAAACTCAGCTGTTTTTCTTATCTCATCATTCAGTTTAGAAACTTTCTATTACGTAGTGTTTTGTACGAGCGGATTGGACAAGTATGTGGATTTAGTGAAATAAACTTAATAATATCCGTTTTCACATTTGAGTTCCAAATGGTTTTGTTACAAACGGCCTAGCTAGTTTAATTCTAAAGAACTGACTTCACATATTTTTTTATACTTTAAACAATTGTCAACACAGCGATTCTATTCTTATTTGATTATAAAGATTAATCATCTACTTTTCGTGTGTATACAAATAGTAAAATTAGAGATGAAAATCTTGTTTACAGTAATACGTCGGTAGTCAAAGAAGTGAATTTATATAATTAATTTATTACATGATAGGTTTCTTTTATGAAAGTCCGGCTAAGGTCACACCGCCGCGCTGTACCTATCTATTTTTGCCATGAAGCTGTAGTGTGAGTAAAGGCACTGTTCTGATGGAAATAATATTGTGTGATATGACATTATTAAACATAAGATCTACTATCATGAGTTTATTGTTGTGTCGAGATATATAAAACGAGAGACTTGCTATATTTACTTAGTATAAAAAAACAAAGTAAATTAATGAGAAAATTGCATATAATTCTTTGAAACAAGTAGGTACTTCTCCATTTATAAGCTGTTTGTGTTGGTCAACTAATTAATGTACCAAACAGCTTCGGCAAACAGGACCATTTCTTAGAAAAAATAATAAAGGGACCCATTAAAATACTGATTATTATATTATTTCGTACTTAGCATTCGCTTTGAGAGCTGGAAGCTTTAAATGGGTTCGTTAATCACAAGCTTTATTCTTTGGAGCTTCTTATTATCGAGTTAGTTGTTGCGATTGTTACGTCGAAAACGTATGTTTTTATGGCCCATAGACATTATTCATTACAAGTGCTATTTTTTTATCTCGGCTCCATCTGAGCAGAAGACTTTCCAGAACCATCATCAGGCACAGAAATTCCAACTGCTGAACATAGGCTTTCCTCAAATATTTCTAGACTTACCTGCATCCAGCAAGTTCCTGCTACATTTATTAGGTTATCTGTCTAAAAGACCTTCCGAAGTAAAAGTCATTAAATCTTAAAACTCTGGCATAGTTTATTTTTCTATTAGTATAATAATTTTAAGAGTCGGTGTTAGTGTTCCAGAGATTTCCTCTTATAAATTTCGTAGTCAGGATTTTTTACATTCAAATTTTATGTTCTGTTTTAAGACATTTTCTTCTACCTGCCGATAGGTATGTGTGGAGGCGACGCCAGAATGGCGACTGTCGACTCGTGACCTGCTTATATCTGCTGTCTGTGTTAAATTGTAGAACACAAGGATTTTCGTTTGCCTGGTGGGTTTGGAAATAACTGATTTTTTATAAAAACGAGCGAAGCAGCTCAAGCATTACAGGCAAATAACGCTGAACCATGCTATAAAAAGGCGAATTCGTCGTCGGGATCTGACGTCAAGTTATCTAAAATTAACTTACCATATTTTCCGGGGAAATAAAAGAGTGGTCAAAATTCTTTGAATTGATTCATGACAATGAATCACTATGTCACATGTCTCAGTGGGGATGCATTAGGAGTTATTCGAACTTATCCATGACATTAGTACCATTCAAAGCTGACTAATGCCCACTGCTGCTCATCTGAAATGGATGCCATTGTATCTTAACCTACTCAGACGTAATTTACATAAAAATAATGTAACCTAATCAGTCTCCGGCTTTTTCCTTTTAATGAACTCGACAGACATGACTTCGTCTGGCATCATAAACATGCTCCTGGCATCGATGTGGCAGTCGTTTGGCAGCGGGCTGTTGGGCAGCGGACGGACCTCGAAGTTCAGTAATATTTCGGATAGTCCGTACTTCATGGTCTGGTAAGCGAAGCGCTTCCCTACAAGACAATTAATAATATAAATGTTGTCTGAAAGAAATGGCTTATAGCAGTGAGATACCTTTAAGTAAATACCACTTGAAAACAACACTTAGGCCTTTCTAATGATCGCTGTATACGTCTGTCATAGTTATACAATGTTTTGTTTCACTTGCTCTGATGGCCAAGCAACAGTGTGCATGCACTGTTGTGTTTCGGTTTGAAGGACATTGTAGCCAGTATAACTACCGGACATAATGAGACTTAACATCTTATGTCTCAGGATGACGAGCGCAGTGGAATGCCACACAGTACTTTGTAAGTCAAGGTGCTGGATGGTGTTGCTACTGTTTATGGGTGGTCGTATCGCTTACCATCAGGCAAACGGCATGCTCGTCCCGTCATTCAATGCAATAAAAAAAAATTCAATCAACAAAGCAAGAAAATAGTCTACGCAAGAAAATTACTGAATAACTATCTCATACCTATACAACGTTTATTAGCAAGGCGGCAACAGTTTAATGAATTGACATTTGAAACAAATGATATATTGCTTATCATTATCATTATTTTTGATTATTAAATTTCATATCTACGTTCAAACCAATTGTTTTTAATTTCGATTGATTGATTGTAATTTTTCTCTTAAAATATCTTAAAATCTCTATCTATTCTCTTAAAATCAGTAAAACGTCAGATCAATTAAACTGCTTACCTATGCAATGTCTGGGTCCTTCTCCAAACGGCATGTAGGTGTAGGGTTTTATCGCGTAATTCTCAGGCAGGAATCTCTCAGGGATGAATTTCTCAGGCTCGGGGAATAAGTCAGGATCCATCTGCATCCCCACAGCATTCACGTAGATGGGGGTTCCCGCGGGAATAGTCAGGTTATCGTCAATCTCGTAGCTCTTCTGTGCGATCCTGTCCAACCAGCCTAGCGGTGGGAATTTCCTCAGGGTCTCTACAAATGGGATAATATTGTTACACTCACTACAATATCCTTAATAAGAGGACATGCCTACTATTTTTTCATTAGTCAGCGTAGCCAAGCTGCTTGAAAACGTACAAACATACGGGTCGTATGAAGAACCTATTTTTTAAGTTAGTTAAAAAAAGATAACGGTGAAGTACCTTCAAGAACGGCGTTTAAGTACGTCAGGTCAGCAAGTATCGTGGAGTCTAGCTCTCCGTTAGCCTTCTGGTGCGCTTCAAACACCTCTTTGTAGAGTTTCTCCTATGATAGTAGATCACGTTATAATTTTGACATGTGATGTATAAAATTTTAAATTAATAATTATACTGTGCAGAATAGCACAAGGAAATCAGAACATGCCTATGAGGGAGTTCGACACCACAACATTCATTCACAAATCAAATAATTATAAAAACTCGATAGTTTATCTGCTACTTATTCGTGATCATAATTACATATGCATTTCGTGATATCGGCATACTGCCATGCAGGTCAGTGTCGTTGTCCGTTTATGAGGACAGAGCTCCAAGCCATCTACATTTTCTCTTCCTTATACCCTTTCTAGCCGATTTCGGCCACGGCGGTCAATCTCAACAGAGATCAGCCAGATACGCAGGAGATATTATAGTCCACAAGTGTGTGCGCAATACACAGGGTGCACTCGCTATTCCTTTACTCTCATAGTCCGGTGAGACGGCAATCCGACATGACCGGAGAGAGATCAGACGCAGGACCAACGGCTTTACGTGATCTCCGAGGCACGGGGGTATCACACCGCCAACTTCCTGACTCCGAGCTGCGACTGAGTAATTTTTAAGATGGAAAAACCCAGTCACAATGTTTTTGTCCCGACCCAGGATTCGAACCCAGGACCTCAGCGCGCAAATTGTACTCGTAACGCGTACGTAATACAACTACGCCACCGAGGCAGTCTCTTCCTTACATAAATACTAAAGTATGTGAAGACGTTCGGATGTCTTAAGAATTATTTTTTTCGTTAGCTCTGCTGACGTCACAGGGTTCCACCTCATCATCACCTTCCATGATGTGAGAGTAATACTCCAATTTACCCTTCACCTTTTATTTCTGGATGCTCCAAACTTATTTCCGAAGCTCCGCACAGTTAATAGGTCCGCAAAAAACGGACTTCAAATACGAGGCGCCCTATTTATACCAACTATTTGACATCTCGACTGGTTTTTGCATGATTATTATTTCAAGATACCGGACGCTCCGACATATATAACCATGTTGTCATCATTAACATGTAGGATATTTTTATAGGAGTAAGGTCCACCGCGGGCAGATCCGCAAACAATACCTTGTACTTAATAAAAAGTTAAGTGTTACCTGTATTAAAGGTTGGTGTGCCAACTCGTAAATGGCAAACGTTAAATTGACAGCTGACGTATCGAAGCCTCCTTGCAGGAATATAGCAGCTTGTGCCAGGAGCAGGTCTTCACTGATCTCTAAAAATAGACTTTGTTTTAATATCTGCAGATAGAAAGTGCTTTAGATCGGTAACTATTTGGGATGTCGCCCTATATTTCCAAAGTAAATATTTATTTAATCCGCAAAATGTCAATATACATACATACAGACTCAAGCCCTTTATCCCCGAAGAGGTAGACTGAGGTGCAACTAGTACACCCACTTGTCGCCGTTCGTATTCGGTCTCATGATGTGATAGGAGGCGCGCCTATCGCTGTATTGGGCACAATTCCAGACTCCCGGCTAATATTGAGAAGCCAAACCCAATATCACTTTGCTCGACCCGGCGATCGAGCCCGAAACCTCAGCATTTCAGTCGTACAGTAATATCTACGCCACCATAACTAATATCCCTCTTTTTTTAAATATACTATCTTAAAATAAATCCTACCACTACTTGTTTGCACTACAAAGGAATGTCTACATAGTCAAAATCTGTAATGCATCTGTAAATACAACACTGGCCCAAACTATACCTGCTGCAGATACTTCCGAACTTTTAGTTACCTTCCCCATTAATTTTGGCTTCCTGTTTCATCTTCAAGAGGACATCAAGCATGTCTTTAATTTCTCCATGGTCCATTTTATTCTGTTCTCTTTGCTCCACCACAACTCTGAACACCTTCCGTAAGAACGCAACCGTCTTCTTTGGGAAGAACGAAAATCTACAAGTAATTTACATTTAATTAAGTAATAAACTTCATAACAGCATCATAAAAATCCAGTTGATTAAAAAACAACGCAAAGCATTTAGAAGTGGTAAAGGAAAGATGTAAATAAACTAAATATCACTATTTCTATTCCCTCAATGCTATTCCCAATTGAAATCGCAAACCGTAATATGTGCGGTTATATGCAGATATAGCCTCTGTTACATTGATTAGTTCTGGAGGTGTTGCTCAATTTATGGGATCATCTTCATTAAGTTGTAAAAAAAATATCATAATCGTCAGCTAAAGGATGCTTGTTGAACATTACTTTCAAATATTTCCAGACCGGCGGATATATAGAAAAATCACACAATATATTTTTATTTCCTAGCCTAGAGACCAAACCTTGGATTTAATAAGTTTCAGAGTTTAAACCATAAAACCGATAAATTATTCATACAGTATCTCACCCAAAATAGTCAACCAGCTCTGGTATGAAAAAGATACTGGTCCAGGACAGGCCGCGGAACACGGAGAACTCGATGAAGTCAGCGGTGACCCTCCTTAGAGGGCTTTCTCCAGTGATCGTGGCCGTGCTGCTTACTCCGAACGCAGAGTCTCCAAACACGTCCGTCGTGTAGTCACTGAATAAGGACTGAAAGAATACTTTAAGGTTTTTTGTGCGGTAAAAAATAGACCCAACAGAACTCAACGCAAAAAAATCCCTGAAAAAAATTACAGGAAAACAAAATATGCAATTTCGTATACGATGACATAGTTATTCGAGTTATTTTGCCTTAAAAACAAAACTATTAAACCGATTGTAATTAAAATTCCGAGGACCAATCTGAAAGTATATAAATTTAAATATAAAATAGAAATTTCCGAATCGGTTAATAAACATCGAAGTGGTTACAAGCATAAAAAATACACTACAAATTGAGAACTTCCTCCTTTTTTTGAAGTCGTTTAACAATATAAACATTATATATGCCAGTAATCACGTGACTTACTCTCAAGTTCATAAGTTTTTTCTGCGCGACATCAGACTCGATGCGCCTCACCAAGTCCTTGGCCTTGTCGGAGTAGATCCTGTGGACGGATCTCAGCTTGGCTCCTGTGAATATTACGTTCAGCCGGCGCCTTAGAGATGTCCACAGAGGGTCCTAAAAATAAACCACAGCAGTCCCAATGAACTTATCGCAATGTTGTTCAAGGATCTTGCCTATGAGACTCGGTCTGGGTACGACTGCTCTCTCTATTTTCACCAAGCAGCAGTATGCAAGCACAGTTGTATTCAGTGGTTTAATACCAGAATATAAAGCATTGGAGTTAAAACACTCATGTACAATATTGGCTCACTTGGGAACCAATCCCAACACTTCGTATGCCAAATAAACCATACATTGTATACAATCAAATAATTTATATTAATATAAATAGTGCCAAACTCACATTAACAGTGAATAAATTCAGTCCTCCGATAGGATCAGTCTTGCCAGATCCTAGCAACTTGTTTTTGAAGTTATCAGCGTCCTTGATGAGCACTCGCCGCGCCAGCTCAGGGCAGTTGATGACCAGCGCCGGTCGCCAGAACAGCCATATACCCACGTATGGACTCTTAAATTCGTTGTAAATTTTTCGCATCCAAAATGCCTGTGAAGAAAGAAGTCGATATAGTTTTGATAATTTGTAGTCATACCATGAACATAATTATTGTCGTGGGTATTGTAAATTGATTTGAATTGGAATAAGTAAATAAATAACTTTTCAATAAGTGGTCTATTACTATTTTAAGGATCGATTTGAGGATATTTTTGGAGTCTGGTACTATTATATTTTCTTATCATTCAAATTGTGGGTAGTGTTTTTACATTTTATTCGTTTAGTATTTTGTGTTATTAAAGAACTTACAGCATTTTCCTTTAGGAGAAAGGTAAGGCTGCCCACGATGGGGTGCGGAGGACTGTGCGGCACGTTCCTAACTGCCCAATAACTCTTCACTTTGTGCCACCGCATCAAGAGCCATACTGTCACGTACAGCAGTACACATCCCAGGAGTAACAGTATCATGGCTCTAAAATAATTAAAATAATATAATTAATATAATTCTTAACATTGACTGATGACGCATATCTTATACCGATGAATCTAGATTCTAGGTGATCTTTTTTTTTTTTTTTTTTTTATTGCTTTGATTGACGAGACGAGCATGCCGTTCGCCTGATGGTAAGCGATACGACCACCCATAAACAGTAGCAACACCATCCAGCACCTTGTCTGACAAAATACTGAGTGGCATTCTACTGCGCTCGTCATCCTGAGACATAAGATGTTAAGTCTCATTATGTCCAGTAGTTATACTGGCTACAATATCCTTCAAACCGAAACACAACAGTGCATGCACACTGTTGCTTGGCGGTAGAAATAGACATTGCGGTGGTACCCACCCAGACGGCCTCTTACATAATGAGAGACCTACCACCAGTCGATCTCTCTAATGATCTCAATTTTGCATACGAGTTCCTTGTTTAACACTAAGTAATGTCTTTTGAAAATTGAAACCCTAAGGGGGAGAAATCCTAATGGAGCAATATGGTTAGCCTATTTGTAAAATGGATGTTAGTCAATATGAGATTAAGAGGCCGTATCTAAAATTTCAACTATTTCAGTCAACTTTTCATCGTGATTTTTCAAAATATAAACTGATCAGATTAATTTCTAATACATCATCAGAAAGACTATTTCAAAAATAAACGAGCCACATTTTTCATATCTTTCTTTAATTTCAATCTATCCACCAAGTTCCAATGTCTGTTTCAGAAATTTTGTTGTACAGAGACTCAAACATGTTGCCGTTTTCAATCAAAATCGTGCTTTAAACTAACTAACGAAAATTACTGTTTATTGGTATAAAAGTCGCCTTAATTATGAAAGAGACAATTTCTGTATTTCGATGCGTAATCTCATGACGTCACACTGTGCAGTCGCGGAGGTTTCAAATCCGAGCTGTAAGGTTTATCTAGTGAGCTGTTACTTTCAATACTGTGGCCCAGTAGGATCACATATTCACCATCTCCGCCATGTTTTACGATTACTTTCAGGTCGTAAAGTTATTATAGGCGCTGACGTTAACGCGTCATCTACCCTTTGGTATGGCAAATATCGTTCCACTGATACCGATCGACGTTGCGCTGTCGAAGATTTCATCGCAGAGATGAATCTCATTATACACAACACCCCCGATGCACCACCAACTTACTGCAGCCGAATCTTCTATTAAAGTCACGTTCTACGGACGTCCGACTTGATAGGTGGCGTGTCCTGCCGGATGCGTCGTGTAGTGATCATCGCCTGATAGTGTACGAATTCTTGCCTAGATTGACGCAAGGTCATATACATAACAACTTTGACTTTAGATATAAAACGAAACGGACAGACTAGGACTTTTTTAGCTCTTTATTTTCTAAACATGCCACAGACTTCACTCGCATTGATCTCTCACCTAAAACGTGTGCCGAAATTATGTCGGGCACTTTCACATACTGTGCGGATGTTGCCATCGGTCGATGTTCCATTACTAACACTCGTAGATGTGATTGGTGGAACGATTACCTAGTCCACCTACGCCGAACTTTTCGTCGGGCGCGCAGGAGATTACAATATTTACATTAGAATACACTTAAAGTTGCCAGGTCGTATTTACAGAGCAGCAGTACAAAAATCAAAAGGTAATCTATTGCGTAAAATTGCCGCGCGCTTAGATAAAGAGGGCCCGTGGTCTCCTTTATATCATGAATTTAAAGCAAATAAATCGATTAATTTGGCTTACATCGATAATATTAAAATTCACAAGAGCTATACGACTGGTATTGAGGAGACCACGGGAGCTCTTTTACATTCTCTAATACCCGATGATACTTTTAACGACAACGAATATCATAACCAAATTAGAATGTGGGCCGTGGAACTGCCAAACTCTCCAGTCTCAAACCTCGCAACGTTTGATGAAGTTATTAGCATCGTTAGATCTTTACCACTAAACAAAGCCTCTGGAGAGGATAAAGTGTCTAATAAGATGATTAAAGAAGCGTGTAAATCAGCCGGCGAGTCATTACTAACTGTCTTTAACCGATGTATTGCTGAAGGTATATTTCCGCGAATATGGCGCTCTGGTTTCTTATATATTCGAATAATACCCAAAAGTGGCGATAAGTCTCCCGATGAACCCAAGTCATATAGACCTATAACACTGTTACCGTCTCTAGGTAAACTTTTAGAACGTCTTATTGTCCCTCGTCTGCTACCGGGCGGACCAGTATTTCACAAAAATCAATTCGGATTTACAATAGGTAGGTCGACTACTGACGCGGCTATATCGGTTAGAAGAACGGTGAGTACATCGGAACATAAATATGTACTTGGTATCTTCCTAGACATCTCCGGTGCCTTCGATAATGCTTAGTGGCCTATGATACTTCTCAAGTTAAAAATACGAGGCTGCTATAGGAATATATATTCGCTTATTTACACATACTTCTCGTACGGAACAACCAAACTAAAACTATGGAATTTAGGTTTCGATGATTTTCTTTCGATTCCCTTACCTGTAGGGTGGACTTTGACCGGATATGCAGATGACGCCTCTTACTTGTAGAGTCTAATAGTAGAACGGGGCTTGAAAGTTTAGCGGATACGTGTTTACAATTAATATCCGAATGGGGTTAAAGAAATCTCCTTACGTTCGCACCTCAGAAAACGTTCCATCTGCTTTTAAAAGGAATATTAAAATCACCACCGCGAATTAAATTTAATAATATTACTGTCAAAAGAAAACAATTAGTTTGTTACCTAGGGTTCATTTTAGAAAGATTTTTTTCTTTTCTAGAGTATATAATAAATGTTGGGGAAAAATCAAAAAGGAACTTTTACGCCTTGACAAGGATATCGACTTCTACGCGGGGACTCTCATTCACTACGCTCAAAGTCATCTATGGAGCAACTTATCTAGCATGTATTACATACGGATCACCTGTATGGGCCGATAGGGCTACTATCGGTGCTGTGTGCAGGAAACTGCTACAGAGTCAACGTTTGGCGTTGATATTCTTGTGTAAGGCGTATAGAACTGTTAGTACGGAAGCTTTGCCTGTCCTCGCGGGTGTGCTCCTAGTCGATTTGGAGGTACACCGTCGCGCCACTATGTATTATTCAACCAGACAGGATATGGATAAAAGGTTTCTTACGTCGCGTGTACTCTTAAGAATCAATAGATTATTTAAACCGCACACTGACGTACATAATGAGTGGTTAAGCGAATGGCAATGTAGGTGGGACGCATCTTCGAAAGGGCGTAATTTATATAAATACTTTCCGTGCGTTCGCGATCGCCTAACTAAAACTTGGTTAGAAATAGATCATTGCGTATCGCAATTCCTTACCGGCCATTGATTCTCCTATGTGTCCATGCTCTACACCTGGTTGCGAATATGAACAGTCCGCTCATCATGTACTTTGGGAGTGTAGTCTTTGGCATGATGAGCGCAACATAATGTTAGATAGTATGCAAATAACATCCGGGGCTGTATACTACATGGACCTTGTAGAGACTAGACGGAATTTCCGTGCTTTCCGGCGTTTTGCCATGCCTATTATTGGAATCAAAATTGACAGCTCAAATGATAGAGCCCTTTAATTTTATTTTTATCCGTGGTGCTTTACAACTGGCTTCTAGTTGTAAACGTCCCTATACTTGAGGTTAAAATGCCTCCTTAGTTCATTATTTTGTCTCCCGCTTTGCTATGGAGGGAAGTGAACACTTAATATTTCCAACTCCTCCCTATCTTTCTATTTGATTAATTTCGTTGCGGGATAAAGACAGACTAGTGTTCCCTGAGACTCGCCGAGCTTCACCTCTTGGTGTCATAAAATGCGTGCCATTATTGATCCTGGCTTACAGGAGTTGTAGTGGCGGGTGTGAGGGCGGGATAGTCTCACCTGCCTCGGTGTCGTTGTTGTATTACGGTACAATTGCAGAGCTGAGGCGTGGCTGAGGTCTTGGGTTCATTCCCGCATCGGGCAAAGTGATATCGGGTTTAGCAAGTATCAGCCCGGAATTTAGAAAAGTGCCCGGTAAGTGGCTATAAGCCCGCCCCCTATTACATGGGACCTAACATAGCTGGCGAAATGTGGTTGTCTTACACCTCTGCCAACCCCTGAAAAGGGAAAAGGCGTGGTGCTACGTATGTATGAATGTACACATACATACGTATGTGTATCGATACATATGTATGTGCTTCTATACCGTCCAATCGATTGATCAAAATTGGTATACCCCGCAAAAGGTCAGTTAGGCCAGCAAAGCTGCAGGCTAAAAATAATAAAACTTAACTACTTCTGTACAAACAGAAAGTGAACTCAATTTCAAGAAAGGTGGCAATTTTACGTTAAAATTACACGACCTACTGATAACCTATTGATAGACAAATGTTTGTTGATGCATCGCGCATCGGGATGCTGTTTTTATACAGATAAATCTCAGTATAATTCACAGAGACTTTTATTTTGGGAAATAGCTAAGCTATGAAGCTTAGTAATGATATAGTTATCGACCTTGTATTATACTGTCCTGCCGGCATCAGGTGCCATTTATTTGTAAGTACCTATATTTTCTTTATTACTAATTAACTAACTAACTATGATATTTAATTAATCATTGTTTTATATCATTTCGTATTAAAGACAGTGCTTACACGGACGCGCATGTCATGAAATGCGTAATACTGTCGAACCAGCTTGTAGGTATGCAGTGGTATGAGTGAGGGATATACTACCTCATGAGACATTTGTGCAAGGTGGGCTCCACCACTACCCTTACAAAGCAACACCATCCAGAGCATTGAATGATAAAGGACCTGCCCCGGCTTCGTACGGGTAGCACTAATTATAACCAATAACCAGATGCCGATGATGACACAAAATTGCCACAAAGACAGCCGTTTGGAGGCCATAGAGAACATACATACCAGTGGAGTAGCTAGCGATAGCGGGGGCCTATATCAAAATATTATTGGGGGCCCTTCAAGCGCCAGATTTATAGTTTCCTTAAGTATAGGCCATTCAGTTGGTGTTGCTTCGCATATCCCGAGTCCGGAGGCCTATTATTCGGGAGCAAAAAAGGTCTCCGAACTTTTGGGTCACCGCTTAAGTTTAGCTTATGGGCTAAGAGGGGCCCCTAGAGCCTGGGGACCCCGTATCATTGATACGGCTGATACAGCGGTAGCTACGCCTCTGATACATACACATATTCATTTTTATATATATGTATATCGGGTGACACGGCGACCGATAATGCGTAGCGAATACTTCGAAACAGATATAATTTAAACGCTATCTCTTCAGCTCATGACTGTTTTATTGTTCGTTCATTACATGGTCGGATGGTGAGAGGACAATCCCTATGTCAGGATTCATTAGAAGCCCACTACGTTGAGAGCTAACCCAGAACTTACATAGTGATGACCTTAACAGTTAACTAATACTGATATAGCGTGACGATTTGATTATAGCTTATAACTACGACTGGACTAAGGCTGCTCTCTTCAATTGCATGCTGTGTTCACTTGTTTAGCATGCTGTGTTCACTTGTTTAGAATGGCCTAAAGGGCCATCAATGATTTTATTGTATCTAAGTTTTACTTATTAACGTGTCAATAAGGAACATTCAGTTTGTGAACCAAATAAAAAAAAAATGAGAGGTGTCAAGGGACACCCGGATGGAACGAAGTTCCTTTCGATAAATTAGTGAAGGAATTGTAATAACATTTTATTTATATAACAGAGTGTGTATATATATATAAATATTTTCCTATTTCCGTTCCAATACATAAGTTTCTAGAGAAAAAAAACAAATAAATACGTGTGGCACTCGGAGACTGCCGCGGTAAAGCTATTGCATAGCATTTTTAAACATGTAATTTTTATTCAGTAGATGCGTAAACCTGTAGTGGGCATATATATCGGCCTGTTATAATGATAGAATGTTCTTTTCATGATTTTTAATATATATGCTGTTGGTGTACCATAACAAATTAATAAATAAATAAATAATTTACAAATTACAGTGATATCTGGATCTGATATCTGTTGCCAAGGTACAGCGTACAGAGGCTGTGGACCGGGAGGTACCGAGTTTACATTCCAGATGGGGCAACATTTAGCGTGGATTTTCCTAACAAAATATGAACTGGCACCGCTGTATGTAAAAACTGCGTCAAATCCACTTTGAAAAAAGCTTGAAAAGTGTGTTAAACTTTCTACTAATTAAAGTAAGATAAGGGTGAAAGAAGACAGAATAATTATGTTGAAAAAATGATAGCAAATAGAAAGAAAAGAAAAAGAAGGAGTGATGAATAACTGACCACGCCTTTGCTACATAGACGAAGGTCTCATACGAAGTGCTGGACTTTGGGAAAAATTATCTATTCGACAAACGCCATATGCAGGTTGGATTCTTGAGACGGGGCAGTAAGGGCATATTTTTTTTTTGACCGAGCGGTTATGTTGTGTTCACCGTGCTTTACGACCCAGCGTTGAGCCGCCCGGAGAGATTCAAAACGTCGGGCGACACCGCGCAGGGACGGCTGCGGGCTTCCTCGGACGGTGCGGCCCGTCTCCTGTTGTGCGGGAGGCTCAGAAGACCATGCGCACCGAAGGACGCTCTCAGAGTCGCCACGCTGCCGTCCATCACGGGGGTCACAACAATGTGCTAAAACACACACAAAAATCAAGATGGACAGCCCCCTGCCACCCGCGCGTGACCGCCGGTCGCCCCTATTAGTCGCCTTTTACGACAGGCAGGGGATACCACGGTGGAGTTCTCCAAACGCCCCCAATCCACAGGGCGGGAGACGCCGGTCAGTCGTCCATCCGGCGCCTCCTTCGTCTCCTCTGGCAGCGGGAGGCATCTTCGCGCTCCTGATCCCTCTCGGCACTCTCTCTCTTTCTTTCCTTCTGCGAGAAGACCACCTCGCAGAAGTGGGCCAACGCACGCCAGGCCTCCCGACTGCCGACCATGGAAGCGACCACGGCCGGCAGCGAGAGGTCTTCTCCGACAACTGCTCTGAGAGCGCTGCGCTCCTCATCCCAGGTTGGGCAAAACTCCAGTGTGTGCTAGGCCGTATCCAGCGGGCAGTTGTCACAAGTGTCAAAAGTATGATGTGTGGTGACACACGGCCGACACCTCTGTGCCTACGATACGACACAGATACTCACCGAAGCAACCATGCCCGGTGAGTACCTGTGTCAATCGAAACGTAGCTGGGCCGTGGAGCCTGTCTAGCCACTCATCAGGTTGAGCGAAACTTTTTATGCCAATCGATGCTGTTGCTCATAAGGATCAAAAGACTTTATGGGGCCATTAGAGTATTTTTAAGATCAGAAATTGCTAAAAGCTATCTCCATTAATTTTCGTAGGAAATGCGACCGCAGTTCGCTTTTAAATAAACCTCTGATTGTCCCATTGAGTCTTTTGATCCTTATAAGCAACGGAATTGAGTGGTATAACTTTTTTGTACATTGCTTATTTTCTTGCTGACTACGTCTTATACACCTTAATTATAATGAAAAATGACAGACAGGCTCCTAAGAAAGATTTCTTGCACCTATTGCGGATAAGGTCGCTGCCCTTACTATCTCATTCAAAAATCAACTCTGATTACATCACTATCACAGTTTACAATAGAAGTCGCGCAAACGCTGTCAAATCGAGCCGTGATCTACACTACTATGAAACTGAG
This sequence comes from Sphinx pinastri, assembly GCA_947568825.1. NCBI lineage: Eukaryota > Metazoa > Arthropoda > Insecta > Lepidoptera > Sphingidae > Sphinx > Sphinx pinastri. Next base: position 16,798,852 of record OX387629.1, read on the forward strand.
AGATACTGTACCCTTAGCACGAGTTTGCCCAATATCGTATAGTGTTCGTATCAAGTAAGTGAACGTATTTAATATTTGCTAGACGTTACCATACGTCAAAAAAAGACACGTGGGGACATTTTCCATACATTTTGACACATGCTTGTCTATGGTTACTCGATTTACTACTTATTCGAAGTTTACACCCGAGCAACGTTCACGCTGTCGTTTTTTAGTTCCAAATACACTCCACGGGGCACTGTTAAAGTTAACTATACGATTGCGTGAAAACTCGTGGTAAGGGTATTCTGTAGTCACCACCATACTACCATACCAGCCCTGTATTATATACTGCCCGCTGGTGAGCACGGGCCTTTACTGCTGAGAGGGTTTAGGTTTTAGTCCACCACGCTGGCCTAGTGCGGGTTGGCACACTTCACATACCTTCGAAATTCTTATAGAGAACTTCTCACTTCTCAGGTATGCAGGATTCCTCACCATATTTTTCCTTCAACGATAGCGATAATTCACAAAGAATACACATAACTTTTTTAGAATAGTCAGAGGTGCGTGGCCTTGGATTTTAAACCTGCGGACATTCCTGTGGTGTAGTATATAAGTAGTCGTAAGAAGTATTGTGAGACCAGTTCGAGTGCAGCATAATAAAGAATCTAATACCATTAACACGTGTACTTCAATCCTTTAACATTACATTCGTCTCGGCAGTCCGTTCCACTCCCAACTAGGCTGTCGCGGCTTATACTACTCCATTCGACCGCGCCAAATGGAGACAGCCGTGTTCAGTCCTAACCGATCCAGAGGGCGATATCACTCTGGCCATTCGCAGTAAGAACGAGTTCCTAAAACTCCTACACTCCACACGACCGCAGTTCCATCCTCGCCGCCGAGGACCTCGCCGCGTTCCCCGTCGCCCTCCCGACCCTCCTAACAGTTCCGGCCCGCGTGCCGACGAAATAAATGGATAGGATTAGGTTAAACACCAACCTTCCCCACTAATCGTTGATATCTCATCCTCTCCCAGTGACCGTCCTGAGCCGAGGTTCGTAACCCGTTAGTGGGTTGCCCTCAGCATGGTTACTTAAATCAAGGGTTGCGAGCGCCTAAAGCGTTCACCCGAAAGTCCGGTGTGGCCAGAAAAGCTGACTCGCGTCAGGCTACTGGCCGGTAGGACCATTCAAAAAAAAAAGGCTTATACTTTGTAGTCACTCAAGCAAAAATCCGTGAAATCGATTTTGATGTCCGGTAATGATTGTGTAACACTATGTACTTACCAAATTCGAAAGAATATTCAAAAGCTCAAGACGCGCGTAAGCAATGAAATGACAATTACAACTAGCAGTGGAGCCGACCAGCCGACAGCGACTTTAATCGTTGGAATTGCGTAACTATTACGCTAAATGCGACTCATTATCTCTCTTAACAAGTTAAATTACTGATATCTTTTTATAAATAAAGTATTATTTACGATAAATTTAGGGTTCCGTATCTCAAAACGAAGAAAGGATCACTTTGTTGTCCGTTTGTCTATCAAGACCTTTTTTCTCAGGAACGCGTAGAGGTATCAAGTTTAAATTTATATCAAATAATCTGCTGTCTCTTTGACCTGTGAAAAAAATCAAACTTGTATACTTTCGCATATTTTGCGATTTCATAAGGATATCAAAATCTATAGGGTACTACTTCCCGTGGACCTAGAATCATGAAATTTGGCAAAAAGCAAGGTCGTACAGCACAAGTAAAGGAAAAAATCTGAAAACCGTAAATATGTACTTTACTAAAAAAAAACGAATTTAATATTACAACCACCAGAAATCTGATTAATTTATTAATTAGTTTTGGCGACCTATTGAACTTATATACTTAGATACCTTACCTACAAGTTTGTACGAAACCGCCGGTACGCGAGTCCAACTCGTAATTGTCCGGTTTTTTATATAAACAATAACATACTAGGTGTCGCTCGCAGCTTCGCCTGCGTAAAAAATCTTGCCTAAACATCCCTAAATCATATTTACTGTAGAGAAAAATCACCGAAGACGGTATAGTACCGTTTATTTATATTGTAAAATTATAAGTTAACGTTGGCGATTCCTCTCTTCTATAGTTATGTGTATAAGTCAACGGTTGCAGTTGCACTAAAAACTTATTATTGGTATAAACGTTATATGTCGATATTGTCGCGTGCGTTGTACTGTAGGTACATCACGCCAAAACATGTGTAGTTGAAACTGTAACACCAGCAAATGAGACACCAGTTAAGTTCCAATATCTAATGAATCTATCTATCTATGGTCATCATAGATGACACACATGATGTTGCTGGGCCTGGGAATCAGTACCACTTGGTTCACAAATCACGGCTCATATACGCCTCATTGGTAGAAGGAGTTGAATAAGCCTATTTTTACATCATACTGAATCAGAATATTTAAATACTGAATAGCTACTTTGCCTTGCTACAAAATTGTGTCAGCTTATTTTTCATATCATTTTTTTAAATAAATAAAATAAAATCATTTATTGATCAAGTAGGCTTATAAAAAAGCACTTATGACAAGTCATGACAAGGTAGAGACAATAACAAAGGTACATATACCAATTAAATAATTTAAAGTACCTAGATTAAATAATGAACAACCAGCACGGGCTGATAGGTACAGAGGACACGGACATTGGGGACGGGAATAGGGCTAGGTAAGGAGAAGTGGAGCTGATATAAAAGAAAGGGAAGGAGTATCTTTACATTACGAGGAAAGGAAACGCCACGGTCCTCGCCGGCGAGGATAAAAAGGTCCTAGCCTAGCTAACCTACCAGCCTTTCACTAGCTACCTAAGCGATGACGACCCGAAGAAGAAAGGCAGAAAGAAACTCCGGGCTTAATTTTTTCGTCATCAATTGTCATGATTTTCTTCATTGTTTTTCAAATGTATATTTGACAGTATTATTATTACACAGGTTAATGTATGCATGAATGTAGCCCTAAGATATAAATAAAATACTATTTGGAAGCAACCAAATAGAAATATATTGGCGTTCATGATGCATTAACCCACGTTTACAAGTCATTAATAGTAATAGATACCTATAGATCGGTCGTCACTATAATTAAACAATGTCAAAATGTCTAAAAAAATTGAACTTAAATGTCAAAAAAAAAAAAGTAAAAATATAATATTATGGACATAGCCATATAAATGTCATATTAAAATATATTTTTTTTTCATAGGCGTTCAATGTGAATGCTCAGTGCCTTGGTGCTGTGCCGGCAGGACTGATTCCAAATATCCTTATCATTTAAATAGTCTGTCACTTTATAGTAGCCTCTAGAAATCAATACACGTTTAACGTAAGGCTTAAATTGGATTTCAGGCAGATTTATTACTTCAGAAGGAAGCTTATTATAGAATTTAATGCAGTTGCCCATAAACGAATTACTTGTTTTACTCAGTCTAAACTTTGGAACTGCAAGTTTGTTTTTGTTCCTTGTATTTATACAATGTATGTCACTGATTTTTATAAAGCTATCTAGATTTTTGCGGACATACATAATGTTTTGGAATATGTATTCAGCTGGCAAGGTTAGTATATTAATATCTTTAAAAAGGTCTCGAAGAGAATCGCGAGATTGCAAATCATAAATAGCGCGAACAGCTCTTTTCTGTAATATGAAAATAGTCTGCAGATCAGCTGCAGAACCCCATAGCAAAACACAGTACGACATAATACTATGAAAGTAAGCAAAATACACTAACCTGGCCGTCGCCACGTCTGTCAGTTGCCTAATCTTTCTAATGGCGAATACAGCGGAGCTTAATTTACCAGCTATTCTATGTATATGCGAACTCCACTGTAGCTTAGCATCAACTGTTATTCCAAGAAAGACAGTAGAAGGAACAAGATCTAAGACATTTCTATCTAATACAATATTAGAAACTTGTTCAGTATTGTTCAGTAGGGAGAATTTAATACATTTGGTTTTCGCCGCGTTCAAAAGTAGATTATTTGTGGAAAACCAGTCTGAAATGAAACCAAGTGTTTCATTAGGCTCTACAAAAGCCTCATCTTTCCTATTGATCTTAAAAATAAGTGACGTATCATCAGCAAATAAAACTACATCTGCTTTTTTATTTATCATGTAAGGTAAGTCATTTATATACACTAGGAATAAGAACGGTCCTAATATGGAACCCTGAGGTACCCCTATGCTAACTGGAGATCCTATAGAATTAATATTATCGATGTATACTTTTTGATGCCGGTCTGAAAGATATGATGATACCAATTGAAGTGCTCGACCCCGAATACCATAGAAATTAAGTTTCAAAATGAGTGTTCTGTGGTCAACGCAGTCGAATGCCTTGGAGAGATCACAAAAGACCCCCAAGGCATCCTGTGATCCCTCCCAGGACTCGAATACAGCTCTAACTAAAGCATGACCGGCATCTTGTGTAGACCGGCCCTGGGTAAAACCAAACTGCCTATTATGTAAAATCTCATTTTGATTAAAGTGCGACAGCATTTGTAGTAACATTAGTTTTTCAAAAATTTTGCTTAATGCTGGTAGTATGGATATCGGTCTGTAATTAGAAGGATTGTTTAAGCACCCTGATTTGAAAATTGGTACAACTTTACTTATTTTCATGAGGTCCGGAAATATGCCGTCTTTAATACAAAAATTGAAGATTTCCGCTAATATTGGGGCAATCCTAACTATCACCGACTCTAAAGCTTTAACTGATAACCCCCAAACGTCTTCAGTGGTCTTTAGTTTTATGCTTCTAAACGCTTTGACAACATCGTAATTACTAACTACTTTAAATTCGAAATTGTGTTGCGAGCAATTGACATTACGCCTGAGCAGAAGTTCAGCGGCTTCAGGTGACGATGATAGACCTTTTGTAGTTTCAAAGGGAATGTTAGTGAAGTAGTTATCGAAAAAATTGGCAACGGTATTTTTATCAGAAACCAGTACGTCATTTATATTAAGAACGATTTCTTTGTCAGTCCTAATTTGGCCAGTTTCAGAATTAATTATTTTCCACGTTGTTTTTATTTTATTATCCGATTTTTTTATATTTTCACTAACGTAAGAAGCTTTAGCCAGTTTACACACTATTTTAAAAATTTTTGAGTATGTTCTTACATAATTAGCAAATTTGACATCCGGTGTAAAGGACCTTTTGTCATATAATTCGTAAAGAACATCTCTACTACGCCTTATGCCTTTAGTTGCCCAGGCACTAAATATTAATTTATTTTTTATTGTTATTAATTTAACCCCACAAGTTTTATTAAATTCACTTGTTATAGCATTAAGCAGGTTTTTAAACATATCGTTTGGATTTTCCGTTTTGTGTGTCAATAAAGGTAAAATTGAATTTAACCTAGTACTAAATTTCTCTAGTCTATACTTTGACAGTGGTCTAAATTGTATGATTTTATGAGTTTTAGAACTATAATAATTTAATTTGACCATCTGACATTTGTGATCAGATCGAACACCAGTTATTACCTCTTTATGATCTATATTAAAATTTGTGATGACATTATCTATACATGTAGCTGATGCAGTGGTTATTCGCGTAGGCTCGAAAAATTTACATTTAAGATTAAAAGATTTAAATAATGATAAGAAATTACTTTTGTCTGTTGAATCTGTAAGCAAATCAATATTAAAATCACCGCAAACTAATATTTTCCTGTTCTTCTTGAGCTTACAAAGAATATCCTCCATTTTAGAAAGAAAGCTCAGAATATTTGATGATGGAGGTCTATACTTTTTTTTCTTAATTATTTTTCTTGTCCTATTTTTTGCCTGTAATTTTTTTTTTTTTTTTTTTTTTTTTTTTTTTTTTTTTTTTTTATTGCATTTAATGACGAGACGAGCATGCCGTTCGCCTGATGGTAAGCGATACGACCACCCATAAACAGTAGCAACACCATCCAGCACCTTGACTAACAAAGTACTGTGTGGCATTCCACTGCGCTCGTCACCCTGAGACATAAGATGTTAAGTCTCATTATGTCCAGTAGTTATACTGGCTACAATGTCCTTCAAACCGAAACACAACAGTGCATGCACACTGTTGCTTGGCGGTAGAAATAGACATTGCGGTGGTACCCACCCAGACGGCCTCTTACATAATGAGAGACCTACCACCAGTCTGATTCTAAATGGAATGACCTCGTCATAACATTTATCTTCACAATTCTCACGTCTCGAGCTAAGATCACAAACTCAAACACGTCTCTATAACTCTGGCTCGTTGTTGTAGTTTCCACTCGGTCGTGTTTGACTTCTGCTTTAACATTTGTGTTCATATCATTGGTTTTTATAACATTAATTATATTTTAGACTGCCTCGTCGGCGTATTTGTATTACGGTATGACTGCAATACTGAGGTCTCGGGTTCGGTTCCCGGGTCGGGCAATGTGATATTGGGTTTTAAATTCAGTATCAGCCTGGAGTCTGGAATTTGTGCCCAATATGGCGATTGGCTCGCCCCCTATCACATCATGGTACGGAATACGCACGGCGAAAAGTGGGTGCACTAGTGGCGCCTCTGCCTACCTCTTCGGGGATAAAAGGCGTGAGTGTGTGTGTGTGTTTTTTTTTAGTAATATTAACCATGACATCGATACTCTTCTTCAGAAGTCTGGTGCGTGCAATTGGAGAACTGTAATTTTTTTTTATTTATCAGAAATGTGTGTCTTCCAAAATCTAGCAAAGAATTCTCAGAATCCACTTAATAATTTATAGGTATAAAACTTCGATGTTTGGCGGCATGGGTAGCTGTCAAATAACGGAAATAATGATTTGTGACGACACGAAGTGCCATGGGCTTTAACGCTGCATGCGTAAGAAAGATATAACCTCACAACAATGTTTCAAATATGAATAACTGCCTTATTTTTCTAACAATTGTGATGCTATTTTCACAAAAGGATTTACTTTTCGTATCATTTGCATATATAAAATAATGAACAGAACAAACATAGAAAAGTGCCCAAATTCCTACATGGTGCGCATTCATATAATTACTGGTCAGAGTTCTAACTGTTGAATGTCTTTGTTGCGAGTTAATTAATTCGAACGTAAGTTGTTCAAAGATAAGTTTATCTTCAGTAGAGTCTTCCTGAGTACACACTACTGCATTGTCTACTGCGGCCAAGTATCTTGATCCCATGAAATCTTATGCTTTTTTATGCCAACGAAAAAATGACTCCACTGCACATGAGGAGTGGCGTTTACATAGAGTCATGAATGACGAGAGATGATTGTTCCTCGGCAGGCAACACAACAAAGGCGCCGAGATCTAAATCAGTTATATTATGTTCCAGTTTGATGGACATGTACTGGTGGTAGGTCTTTCGTATGCGAGGGGCGGTCTGGGTAGGAACTACCGTAATGTCCATTTCTACCGCCAAATAGCAGTGTACATTGTGTTACGGGTCAACTTAAATAAAATAATATGCCCAAGTAAGAAACTTTGTTGTGTGTTTAACTGTACCTTGCTATGCTTATAATTAACTAAAATGCCTTAAACTAACGATTACAAATTAGGTGTAGATTAAATAACTAAATTTGGACGCCAGGAGAGTTTTTTTGTTGGCAGCGGAACTCTGCCAAAACCAAGGCACGGCCAGTTAGGTGTCCCAGGGATGTAATTAGTAGTATGGTGTACCACACTTAAAGGGGCATGTCTTAAGGCTAAAACAAGTACAAATATCTTAGTAACCAGATAGCTACCGATTAACAATACTGTGTTTATTAACGATAAAATAACTCACCCCCACTGTGCACAATAAGTTAATTATAAATGCTCTAAAAAGCAAATTAAATATATCGAACAACGCACTAATCTTGAATGCAATGTCGGTAATGTTAAATATGCCGGTAAACGCTTCATCGGCCGTTACACGCCACTCTCACGCAACTGTCTCCTTGACAATGCCCGGAAGGTCGATTCAAATTTACATTCATCAATTATTATTGTTAAACTTAATTTATTTTAAAAAATATTAAAACTATTTCGATGAGTGGATTTGAACTCGAGTGCCAAGAACTCCCTCGACCTACACCTAAGGACCACTAAGCCAACAGCTAGTTGGTGACAGCTATCAAAATTGGTTAAAGATTGAAATGAAAATCAATGATTTATTGTATTTATACGTTAACCTGCCTTTATACAATACTATATTATAACAATTGTACATGCACTTTTGTAGTCTGGTTTGAAGGATATTGTAGTCAGTGTTATTAGTGTGTCTTTACATTCAAAGGCAATGAAAACCGCATTATAGCAAGTAAAAAGACATATTCGACATGACAGGCATCCATAACCTTTTTTATAGAATTAGTTGATAGGAAGAAGGTCAGTGACCTAATAAGTGATGTCTGCCTATCATACACCCACATTACTAGAAGAATCGTCAATCGTATTTCGGCTTCCAGAAATCTTACTCACCATATCACACGTGTGTGAGACGGTGGTACTAACTCGAGTCCGACAATTCATACCATGAACGCAAATATTACCTATAACCCTTCATAGCCGATTTTCGGCTACGGCAGCCAATCACAACGGAGATCAGCCACGTACGCCGGAGTTATTATAGTGCACAAGTACACTGCGCAATACACAAGTGCACTCGCTATTCCTTCCCTCTCATAGTCCTTTACGTGCTTATAGTGCTTTACGTGCTTTCCGAGGCACAGGGGTATCACACCGCCAATTCCTGACTCCAAGCTGCGACTGAGTAATTTTTAAGATGGACAAATCCAGTCAAAATGATTTGTTCCGACTTGGGATTCGAACCTAGGACCTCAAATATTATCTACTCATGACTACAACTTTCATGATTGTGAGTTATTTATATAAATTGATAATATTCCAGGCAGATAATAATGTAAAAATCATTATGCCGTTTTAAAACTCGTCTTCAAATTACGCAAGGAATTTAACTTATAGACAAAAATTAATTACAACTATGTGTTGTTTCATCCGTGGTCAAGTTAACGGTCTTATTACACTCGACGAGTTCGCAGCAGCTTCGCCTCGCTGTGAATTCGCCAGTGTGATACGAGCCTTAACTATACCTAACAAAGGACGAAAAAACCCAGCTGGAAGAACTTAGGAAGACGCTGCTAACAGAAGATAGGTCTGTAAATCTTTGAAGGAGATTTATGGTTAGCAGTAGATATGCTGGGCTGACGATCTTGATAATAATGAATAGGTATCAGTACAACAGAAACTAGATTGTTAAAATATTTTATTAGGTGTTGCTCATTGGGCGGTAAGATCGGTGAAACCAACATAACCATTCCACTCACCCCTCAGTGGTGGTAGCGATGACGCGTTTTTCCCCGCGATAACAAAAAACAAAAGGCGTTGCTCGCGGCTTCGCCCGCGTGAAAAGCCTTTTCCGCTACAAAAGTTCTTAAAACAAAGTACGACGCCAGCGCCATCTGCTTAATGAATCAGATTAAAAATATATATCATTTCCCATGGGAGCAAATTACCGGGATAAAAAGCCTATGTGTTAATCCAGGACATGACCTACCTAATGTAGGTACTTTGGATTATTTAATTGGTATAATTATGTACCTTTGTTATTGTCTCTTCCTTGTCATGACTTGTCTTGTGCTTTTTTATAAGTCTACTTGATCAATAATAGCTTTTTTATATTTATTCACTCGTGTGCCAAATTTCATCCAAATCAGTGAAGTTGTTTCTGTGTTTACTTCTAAAAAACATCCAAACATTTTCGCATACGTTCGCATTTATAATATTAGTAAGAGTAAGTAAGACTAAATGTAGTATCCCGCGTTTGGTCTCGCCATACTTTAGGAAAAATTACTACTTTAGGAAAATAATTTAAGGTTTTGGTACTTGATAGGTAAGCAAGTGATTTCCGCAAAAATGCTATGAAAGCATATCTTTATAACAGTTTTCATATTCAATTATAAGTTTTGCAGAGTAGATAATAATAAGTTAAGTATGCCAAGTTATACAGTTTGAGTCTTTGCTCTTTCGTATGACAAAGTTAGGTTGAGAAGGTACCGACTATTGGCAAAATCCAATTAAATATCCTAAGTTGCAGCTATCAGTAATTATTTGGGATTGTTCATTCCACTTCCACCATACCATAGTTACCATACCATACCATACTATACCAGCCCTATATTATATACTGCCCACTGCTGAGCACGGGCCTCCTCTACAACTGAGAGGGTTTAGACCTTAATCCACCACGCTGGCCTAGTGCGGGTTGGCAGACTTAATATACCTTCGAAATTCCTATAGAGAACTTCTCAGATATGCAGGATTCCTCACGATGTTTTTCTACACCGTTCAAGCGAGCGATAATTCACAAAGAATATACACATAACTTTTTAGAAAATCAGAGGTGCGTGCCGTTGGGTTTTGATCCTGCGGACATTCGTCTCGGCAGTCCGTTCCACTCTCAACTAGGCTGTCGCCACTTCCACCACATATAATTAAAGATATTCGAATACTACAATCAGATTTTCATTATTTTCGGAGTTTGAATTATTCATTCAGATGTCTATAAATATTTGCATTCATAAAATCTCCGCTTTAGGGTTCTGTTCCGAAAAAGCTCTACATTCACGCCGTTTTAGCAGTGAGGTGCCGCGCGACTGCCATCAACTTGTTGCCCCGAACACACACGTAATTTCATATAATAACTACGGAAATTAAAGTTGTCTCAACTGGTTTGCTAAAGTAATCAATTTGGTTAGAACAATTATTCGCTGTAAGATTTGGATTTTTGGCATATAGATTCAGTTCAGTTGTATAGACTACTTTTTTAACTAAGAAAAGTTGGCAACAATATGTCTCAAATCAAAGCACAAAAGTATGCACACCACTGTTTGTAGGCAGATTTATTATGCAGACGTTGCGCCGATACTTGCCTACTCAGACAGAACTTCACCTATGAGAGACCTTTTAAGTATCAAGAATTAAAGAACAAATTCAACGTACCTAGTAATTTATTCAATAAAAAATAATTATCTTGAAACAATAGCACAATAACTTTGGCGAGAGGCGCTCGTGTTTATTTTCAAACGAATTTTGGGAATATTCTTCGGGAACGGGACAAAGGGACTGTTGTCATCTCAGGTAACAAACTCCCTGTAATCCCGGGGACTTCAGTTAAAAATTTGGCAAAGGTCCCTTTTAAAGTACTTACGTATTAATGTGTGTTTGACACAGGGTATGATATTTTGTGTAATATTCTACAAATTGTAATATTCTTATACACGAATTTTTAGCGATTCAGAACTTACGCTTAGTTTTGAAGATAAATCACATGAAACAATAATAAATTGGAATCCAGTGTAATATGTTTGAAACAAAAAACCTGATCGATTTCGCATGAAATTTGCGAGACAAATAGACAAAATGATAGATTCAGAGGAAAAGTTTTGTCCCAAAAAAGCATATTGGGACAAAACTTCTATTTCAGAAATGGTAATTCAGGCAAAACTAACTAAAGTCATACATTATTTAATTATGTCATCTATTTTGTTCTGGGGGCATAATCACAAGCGACGTATTCCTTCAAAAATGCAGCCCATGCAAAGTCAAAAGCTAGTCTACTCAACAGAGATTTTTCGATTTATAATTTACTAGATTTTTCTCGCAGTTTCTCCCGCATGATAGAATTTTTCAGAGGGATAACAAGTAGCATAAAATCTCCCCAGGGTCTCAAACCATCTGCATGACATTTCATCAAAATCAGACAGTCAGATAGACAACAAAGTTATCCTATAAAGGTTCCTTTTTTCTTTAAAGGTTTGGAACCCTAAAAAATTGTTAAAACAAAGAAAATCGTTTTAAAAACATTAAAAAACACATAAATATTGCTCCAAAATTGTAATCTTAGGTGAGCAAATGGTACGTGGATTTGTTGCTGTATCAACAAATAGAATAATATATTATATTTAGTATCAGGCACCTCAAAATCGGCTGCCACCAGTACAGAAATCATAACATTACGGACACTAATAATGATGATATTGTTGTGTTATATATAGATGCAACTCAGCGGGTAGCGGCAGTCGCTCGAAAACCGCCTAGTTGATTAGTAAATCAATAAAAGTATAAATATCTGCTCGCATTTAATTGATTACACAGCAGTACCTAAAACATTCATTCATCAAGTAATTATAGGCATAGGAAGTAATGATAAGAATTCATGTATCTTGTGATCAGATTAAAGTATTTATAGTAAACACATTTAATCCGTTTTTAAACGTAGGCATGATTAATGTTGCTAATATTATAAATGCGAATGTTTGTGAAATTGTTTAGATGTTTGTTAAAAGCAAACGGAGAAACCGTTGAACGTATTTGGATAAAATTTGGCGTACAGATAGACATTGTCCTGGATTAACATGGCTACTGTTTCAGGTAATTTTCTCCCGTGGAAAGTATTTGAATTTATAATCAGTTTTTTTTTAAATAGAATGAGAAAATATTTTTTTAACTGAATTGGAACGGGCTGCTGAAAAGAATTTCCGCAGGTTCAAAGCCCAAGGGCACGCACCTCTGATTTTCTAAAAAGTTATGTGTGTATTCTTTGTGAATTATCGCTCACTTTAACGGTGAAGGAAAACATCGTGAGGAAACCTGCATACCTTAGAAGTTCTCCATAAGAATTTCGAGGGTATCTGAAGTCTGCCAACCCGCACTAGGCCAGCGTGGTGGACTAAGGCCTAACCCCTCTGAGTAGTAGAAGAGGCCCGTGCTCAGCAGTGGGCAGTATATCATACAGGGCTGATTGCATTGCAAAGACGAAACAAGCATGCCATTCGCCTGATAGTAGGCGACAAGACCACCCATAAACAGTAGCAACACCATCCAGCACTTTGAGTTACAAAGTACTGTGTTGTTGTGCATTCCACTGCGCTCGACATCCTGAGACATAAGATGTTAAGTCTCATTATGTCCAGTAGTTACACTGGCTACAATGTCCCTCAAACCGAAATACAACAGTGCATGCACACTGCTGCTTCGCGGTAGAAATAGACATTGCGGTGGTACCCACCCAGACGGACTCTCGCATATGAGAGACCTACCACCAGTGAAGGCTGCCAACCCGCACTAGGCTAGCGTGGTATACTAATGCATAAACCGTCTCAGTTGTAGAGGAGGCCCGTGCTCAGCAGTGGCCAGTATATGATACAGGGCTGGTATGGTATCGTAAATAGATTGAGATCATTGATAGACGAGTGAAGATGATTGTTGCAAAAGTATTGGAGATTAGACGTTATATACTTTCCGAATATAAAGTTAATCCGAGATTTCGACTCTCTCCATTATGTCTTTTGAATCGGAAGACAAGAGTGCACACTGTTTGGAGAGGAAAATACACTTAACGATACCAGGACAAGGTCGTGTATGAAACGTATCATCTATTAAAATATTTTTCTGATAATTTTCGCTGTTTCCATCCTATGATACCATGACATTATCGTCATATCAAGCACAATTTTAGAACTCGTTTCTCTACGCGAACTCACATAATATTCTTTCTTATCCAGTTATTCAACAGTTTAACAGCGTTGCCAATATAGTGGCTAATTATTTTTTATAAAAACTAGAGCGTAATTATATAATTAACCCTCACAGCCCTTCGTTGGTTGCATAATCTTTGAAATTCTCACAAAACTTGAAATGTTGGGCAAAAAGAGACTCCAGAGTTCTACTTAACAAACTTTAATGGAACCTAATTAGACCGTAAATTTAAAGCCAATAGACTTTCGAGAGTGTTTAATCCCAAAACGTCCAGGCGTGATTAATCTTCTCGCAGGGCCGGCTTGCGTGAGCGGTGTAGGGGTCAAATAAACTCATAGTACGTATCTCTCGAACAGAACCATTTACAACAAACCTTTTATTAATACAAAACTACTATCGCTTATTGGTTTGTAATATCATATTTAGATATTATTACTCTCTTTCAAGAAAATACTTACATTCGCATGCAAAGCAGTAGATCCCGGTGTGTCTGTACATTGAAAAAAATGAGACAAAAAAGAAAGGGGGGTGACTAAAGAAGAGTAATAGAAAACAAATTAGCGATTTTTATAGTTCTTTTCTGTCGGTGTGTCTGTTTTTCTGTTTGTTTGTTACTGCAAATCTCCGAAACTACTAAACGGATTTTGATGAAATTTGGTATGGTGATAGTTCGAGACCCTAGAAAGATGACCTTTATAGGGTCTCGAATCCCGTTTTTATCCCTGGAAAATATAAAGCGGGACTTTTATCCCAGAAAAAATTTTTCACGTGGGCGGAGAACCGCGAGCAAAAGCTAGTTAAATAATATATGATTGATCCTAGCTGTAAACTAAACGTATAATGTAATAAAACTGATCAATTTAACAGAGCGTCGTCGATAGGTTAACGTAAGCGCAGAGGACGGGCACGTTAGTCAGGGGGCAATTAGAGCGCATCTTGAACTCAACGCTTAGCCATTTTGCGGCTAACGTATATGCACAGGGAATGTTTATTATTCTGGTTCAGCATTATATATATTAGCTGGGCATATACAGATTTTTATAAACTAAGCGTAAATCTATAAAAGTAAACTAAATTTATATTAATAAAATGCTTCGTAAGTTAAATATATGAACAGATGGATCACTTTATGATAACCTCAACGGCCGTAGATACAAATATGAGTAATGCGTAATTCTAACTACTAATAAAAAAATATCGATTAAAAAAAAAATCGAACCATCTATGCTGCAGACAAAACTATATTAAGCTTTGGACTTCGTATTCAAATCCCTTTAAATTCATTATTTATTATGGCAAAATGACTTTTTTCGCTCACTTTATTATTGCCTTATTACGGCCCATTACTTTGGTAAAAGTTGTTAGGCTTCGTTTTTGTAAGGGTGAGATTAAAAAGTAACGGGTATGTTCCAAGGGTCGCGATATTACGCGTTTAATTATAAAACATTACACCAAGTTCGACTTCTATGTACGTTCCCTAATTAATTTGATTAAATTACGTTTTTTCTGAGAACTACAGTAAAACCACGTGTTTTTTTCTATGAAATAATAAAGCTTTTTATACTTAAGAAGGTTACAAAAAGTAAAATTCCTTCTTTCAAACTAGGTAGTATGTTTCTTGTATGCGATAGCCCAGCTACCTATCACCTAGGTAGGGACCACCGCAATGTCTATTTCTGCCGTCAAGCAATATTGCGCAAGCACTGTTTTGTTCCGGTTTACAGGACTTTGTAGCCTTTATTACTGGGCATTTTGAGACTTAAAATCTTATGTCTCAAGGTAACGCAGTGAAATTCCACACAGATATTTTAAATTTAAAGTTTGGGTTATATTGCCACTGTTTATGGGCGGTCGTATTGCTTACTACCAGCATGCTCGTTTCTTCATTCACTTGCATAAAAGAGGCAGTATATTACCACACGAGGATGGAAAAAACTGCCCGAAATTGCACCCGCTACCAACTACATACCATCTGGCGACCCACTTGTTCGTTACAGCTCTCCTGTAAAAGGTACACTATTTCAGGTGGAGACAGCGTTGATTGAATTCCGAAAGATGTAATTTAATTATCTTGAAACGTGGATGTTTTATTTTTACAAGGCTTGTATTTGGGGATTACTGGCTTGTAAGGTTCGGGTTTCGAGTTTATATATTGCTTAATATGAACGTTTTAAAAAAGTTAGTTATGAATGGAGTGGAAAGTATAAGCCTGGTTGAATTTTGAGGCCCAGCACCCATACACAAAGCGGACATCTCCTTTGCAATCAGTTTAGGTACAGAAATAATTTTCAGCTTACAAATTAATATGAAGAGATTTTCACTTATAATACCACAAGAGCTTCAAAATTATCGGGTATTTCCCGATAGGTTCGTTGCAAACAAATGAAGGAGTTTTCAGGTTAAAAAATCACGAGCGCGAAGCGCGAGTGATTTTTCCTGAAAAACTTGACGACTTTATTTGTTTGCAGGGAACCTTGAGGGAAATGCCAGATAATTTTGAAGCTCGTGTGGTATTCGGGGGATTATTTTTCCGTCCCAAATGTCGGCCAATAGAATTGCACCATGAGATGAAATGAACAGTCAACAAATAAGAATTTCATAATATATAGTAACGACCAGAGAAAATATTCAAAAAAAATTGTTTCTTATTATATAGTAACGACCAGAGAAAATATTCAAAAAAAATTGTCAGTATAATACCATGTAGGTTGTACCACGTGACGTCGAATGGTGCAATTCTATTGGTCGATATTTGGGTCGGAAAAATAATCACATATAATACCACAAGAGCTTCAAAATTATCGGGTATTGTCCGATAGGTTCGTTGCAAACAAATGAAGGAGTTTTCAGGTTAAAAAATCACGAGCGCGAAGCGCGAGTGATTTTTCCTGAAAAACTTGACGACTTCATTTGTTTGCAGGGAACCTTGAGGGAAATGCCAGATAATTTTGAAGCTCGTGTGGTATTCGGGGGATTATTTTTCCGTCCCAAATGTCGGCCAATAGAATTGCACCATGAGATGAAATGAACAGTCAACAAATAAGAATTTCATAATATATAGTAACGACCAGAGAAAATATTCAAATTTTTTTTTTTTTTTTTTTTTTTTTTTTTTTTTTTTTTTTTACATGGAAAACTTACAGCCTAACATAATAAGTTTAAGTGCTACAAATATACACCAGGGCCAACAACAAGTTTTCACCGATGGTTAATACATTGATGTTTAAATATGAGCGACGAGTTCCCAAAATCCAGTCAACCGTAATTACAAATTAGAGATCAGAGTCAAAAAAGTCTGAGAGCAATTGCTTTCTTATAACTAAAGCACTATCATAGAAAACATCTATATTATTCTTCCCGATAAGGTCGTTAACGAGCTTTGGTGCTCGATAGAGAAAACTATTTTGCCTGTAATTAGTCTTCGCTATAGGTAAACTGAAAAGCGCCGGCTTCCTTGTTGAGATGTTCGGTACTCTTATATTACATTTATACAATAATTCTGGACAATTGATATTCCCTCTAAGTACATTAATAAAATACGATATATCAGCAATATTTCTACGAATAGATAATGGTGCAATATGGTGGCGTTTGCATCTTAAGTGGTAGTTTACATTCAAAGCGCGAGATTTGTACATCAAAAAGTTAGTGAATTTACGTTGAATGCTTTCAATTTGTGATTTATAGCATTCGTAGTGTGGGTTCCATACCTGGGAGCAATATTCTAATAGGCTACGTACATAGACACAGTAGAGTATTTTAATTGTTTTGATTCTAGAAAATGATGATGCCATTCGCATTATATATCCAAGTGCCTTGTAAGCTTTTTTAACAATTGTGTCAATATGTTTATCGAATAATAGCTTAGAATCTATTAAAACCCCTAGATCTTTGACGACAAACACTCGTTTAAGGATTTTATTATTTATTGAATATGTTGCTAGTATAGGATTGCGTTTACGAGTAAAAGAAATGTTATGGCACTTATCCACATTTAAATCTATCCTGTTGCTTTTACAATAGGCTTCTAGCCTAAAAAGATCTTCTTGAAGATCATATGTATCCTTGATATTAGATATGGACTTTAAAATTTTCATGTCATCAGCAAAAATTAGTATTTTTGAATAACGGAAACAGGATACAATATCATTTATAAATACTGCAAAAAGCATTGGCGCAAGTAGAGAACCTTGCGGGACACCTGAAGGGATTGTGATCCAAGCGGATGAGTATCCGTTTAAGACTACAGCTTGACTACGACGATCGATATAAGAGGAGAACCATCTATATAAATTACCATGTATACCAGCCTTTTGTAGTTTATAAAGAAGGATTAAATGATCTATACGATCGAATGCCTTACTGTAATCAGTATAGACCCCATCGACCTGTATGCCTTTGTCCATATCTTCGCATATAAATTCAGTTGTGAGTAATAGATTGGAAACTGTAGATTTGTTTTTCATAAATCCGTGTTGTTCAGGGATAAAAAATGATTTTAGAGTGGGAAAGACTTGGGAGTGTATAATTTTTTCCAATACCTTGGCAAATATGCATAATTTAGAGATAGGTCTATAGTTTTCAATTTGGGTTTTAGAACCCTTTTTGTGTATAGGTGATACAAAGGCGGATTTCCATATCTTTGGCACGAAACCTTCGTCTAATGATCTTTTAAATAAAAGCTCGACCGGAAAAACTAGACTAGCAGCACAATTGACTATAAAATTTGGTGCTATTCCGTCAGGGCCAGGGGACTTACTAATATCTAAAGTTTTGAGAATTTTCCGTAGTTGGTTAGATGGAATATGTATGGAACTAAGACTTTGTAAATTATGGTGATTGTAAGTATAACTTGTTGAGGTATCAATGGAAGATGTTGTCGCTAAAAAAGTGGATTGGAAGAAGCTAGAAAATAATTCACATATTTTTTCGCCCTTGTCAGCTATTTGATTGTTATACGTCATCGTAGAGGGGAATGAATTGGATTTTTTATTACGATTAACAAAGCCCCAGAAGGCTTTAGGCGACATTGATATGGTAGATTCAATTTTGTTGATGTATGAGGCGTAACACTCCGCTTCGTATATTTTCACTCGATTTCTTAATAAAGAGTAAGAATGGTAATCTGAGTAGTTATTATAAATTTTATATTTGCAAAGATACTTGTATTTTTCCCTGAGCATTTTTCGAAGTTTTAAAGTGTACCATGGAGGTGCTTTGTTATTTGTAACAAGTTTGTGGGGAATATATTTATCCCTTAAATCATATAATACCTGATAAAACCTATCCAGAGATTCATCAATTGTACCGCTCATGATAAGTTCTTCCCAGTTTACCTGGTCAAGAGACTGACACAAGGTAGTATAGTCCCCAGAGTTGTAGAAATATTTTATCCGGGGTTTCGTCGAACAGACAGGTACAAAGATAGAATTTATGTCGACGGTGATACTTGGATGATGGATATCTTCTGGCACTAATGGGTCATCACAAGCTGATACGTTCATAAAGAAATTTGAAAATATTAGATCTAAAATTCTGTTGTTACCATTTTGTATATAGTTATATTGTGATAAATTACAAGTACTGATTGTATTAAAAAAGGTGGAAACGAAATCTGTAGAAGTAATCATAGGTGTGAGTGCTCTAGTATCGATGCTATAATTCCAAAATACGGAAGGTAAATTGAAATCGCCCAGAATTAAGAACAAATCATCTGATTTAGAGGAATTAACTACGTTTTGTAACGCGTATGAAAATAATTCAAGTTGTTTATAGTGCGTGTTCCCTCTGTTCTGGTTGCATATATAAACAGAACATACGTGTAACTTACGTCGTGTTTTAGGCAGTGTAATTGTAATCCACAGGTCCTCGGCTTCAGATCGCCATTGACAGTTTTCGTACGCAGCTAAATCTCGTTTGACAGCAATTAACACTCCACCTCCCAGTGTCTGCATTGTCGACGAATAATCCCTGTCGCGCCTAAAAACTATATAATTATCATCAAATAGCTCGTTACTGTTTATACCATCGAGGAGCCATGTTTCCGTTAAGCAAATTATATCATGAGAATGCAACTGAAGGTTTCTAGAGAATAAGTTTGTTTTGGTTCGCAATCCTCTCACGTTTTGATAGTAAACCAATAAATTATTAATTAATCTATTCGCCATTTAAATGGATAAACAGTAGTATTTGTAAATATCAAGTGGGATAACCATATTGCACGATAATATGAGAGTGTATTCGATGCCATTTCATAAAATATAAAATATTTTATTGCTGTTAAGTGTAGGGCAATTGATAGTTCAAAGTGAACTAATGTAAATGGAAAAGGAATCTTAAATCTATAACACAAAGCGTCTAGTTTCCTATAGCGAAGTAGAAGGTAGACATGAACAAAAGAGAAAGGTGCCGACCGCTCAGTGAGCTCGAACAATGGAATGTAGTAAACAAGACAACGGCTCCCAAACCTTTCCGAATATGTGTAATACATGATGGATATTATGCTAGATAAAATGTGCATTAATGTAATTTCCTTAGGTCTTCTTGACTTTTTATCACTATTATCGGTGAGGTAGTATCCTTGCGGAGCATTATCTTGCAACTCTTGACCCAAATAAATTGAAAATGGTTGTCTTTAGCTACGATTTTTGCTTGTGAAAGTAGCTTTTTATTACTAACTGTGAGGTGATCGTTAACAAAAACTTTTGAATTAGATTGATAGCCCAGTTCCAATGAATTTAGTCCTTTTAGATTTCTTATAGCGGAGATGAAGTTTTCTTTCGTGTATCTGTTGTTAAAGCATGCAATAATGGGTTTGGGGGCATCTTTTATACGAGATGGGACTCTAGATATAAAACTGATCTGATTGTCAGTTAAATCGATGCCGACTTTGCTTGCAATCTTAGATAATATCTGCACTAAATTTTCATTTTTTGCAAATGGTATTCCTTTGATCTCGATGTTGTTTAAACGAGATCTTTGTTCTTTGTCATTTAGTTCGTTTTCAATAATTATTGTTTTTTCTTCCAGTTTCTTCAAGATGGTTTGTGTAGATTCAACTTTAATTAACCGCTCCTCCAATGATTGAACTTTTCCCGTCAAATCCCTCATCAGGTCTTGCGTAGAATTAAGCGTTATCTTCATATCTCTTACTTCACTTACTAATGAGTCTAGTGGTGTCAACTTCGAGGCCAAATTCCGAATTTCAGTCATGACCAGATCTAAGTCTGACGAAGATTTCATCGGCGAAGCACCAGGCATAGAGGAATGGGTGCCGGATTTGCACATGGAACATTTCCAGGCCGATTTCCTGTCTTGTCCAAGTCTGCGATAGCCTGCTTCCGATATACCAGAACAGGGGAAGTCAAAATGTTGTAGGCACAAACAGCACTGTGGGCCCTCGGAGATTTTAGCTTGACATCTGCCACATGAATACATTGCACGAGAAGTTTGAGGAACACTGACTGGTTAGAGAACACGTAAAACACGCCCGATGCGTATCAGATAGCTCGATCAATTGTTTCTTATTATATAGTAACGACCAGAGAAAATATTCAAAAAAAATTGTCAGTATAATACCATGTAGGTTGTACCACGTGACGTCGAATGGTGCAATTCTATTGGTCGATATTTGGGTCGGAAAAATAATCACATCAAATCTATAAAAATATTTAATTGCTTATTTTTTTGAGAATCACAAACGGTTATTGTGATAATAAACGCATACGCATGCTACGCATGCTCACGCCTTTTATCCCCGAAGGGGTAGGCAGAGGCGCAACTAGTGCACCCACTTTTCGCCAAGCGTATTCCGTCCCATGATGTGATAGGGGGCGAGCCTATCGCCATATCGGGCACAAATTCCAGACTCCGGGCTGATACTGAATAGAAAAATCCAATATCACTTTGCCCGACCCGGGAATCGAACCCGAGACCTCAGCCTTGATAGTGATAATAAACGTGAATTCTAATAATAAATACTATTTTGATTGTGCATAGCTTGTGGATATTTTGCCCTTTTTAGCATTTTGACAGGGCGTAATATAGTCTGATGTGTAGTGCTTGTTCATGTTGGATTATATTATTTGTGTACCTATAGTGTACACTGCATAGAATGGGATTATTTATTCTATTAGAGCAGTGTTTAGCCAAAATTTGTTTGTGTCATTTATCGTTCAGTCCCAAGTCCCTTATACAATCCCTTCCCTAGATTTGAAAAGTTCTACCTATTTAGTATAATGAACGTAGTGAAGTGACATGCAGTACCTATTTGGTAATTGGAATCTCGCGTCTAGAAAATATCGTCTATCAAATAATATATCAGAAGTTCTATATCGTATGAAATTGTTTGCTAGTAACGTTTTGATGATTCGCGAAGCTTTGTGGTCGCTTCGTTGAATTGTAAACCGCACGTCCGACTTACACCCGCGCGGGGTGTAGCCGACACAATCGTACGATATTTGCTCGTACGATGAAAAGATTGGAAATTTACTTTCTAAAAAAAGCGAATGTGTGTTGGTTTCTATTTTAACATAGCAATAGGGAAATGGGTCCACAAGATGATTTACGTTGAGATAATATATTTTCACGATAAATCATAATATTAGCAAGGAATAGAACAAACCCATTCACACCATCCGATTTATTCAGAAATACAATCGCATTGGAGGACAATCGTATTGCCACAAATAAAGCTAATTCGCAACAAGCACTAGATATCAATCAATACGCTTTAATATTAATTTCGCTTTGTGGTGATTTTCAATGGAAACGTTTTAATTTGTGTGTATCGGTTTGCTGCGGTTTGTTTCTGTCAGGTGGGTTTACCTTAAGCCTAACTTTGACGGATTAATTAATTGCTAGAAATAATCATTCGCAATTATTGCTTTAAAAATTACCCCGTCTGGTCATGCGCAATGGAGAGGCAATTTTCGCCCGCGTTGACATTTACGTGTCTACTGTTGTTTATGGGTTGGAAAAAGACCATTAGGTAAACTGAAGTTATTTATTCTGTGGGTAAACGATTTGTAGCAAAAATTGGAAAGAACAGTCGTAATTGTTTGTATACCAATTATAATTAGTGCATTTTGCTATTAAAATATACTAAAACGATTCAAAATATAAATCGTTACAGTTTGAATGACATTTTCAAATACAGCCAACAGAGAGGAATTTGAAGAGACAAAAACCGTATAACTGCCATCGCACAGAAGGCCTATTCTCGAAGTTATGTGATCTTTGTCGACTGAAAAGGAAGTATGACAATGGCGTCCTTTGTGTTTCCATAATTAACTTTCCATAAGTTGAATTGATTTGAAGCTATGGGATTTTGCTGGGACGGAATTATGTTGGAAAATAATAGGTCCAAATTTAGATCAGCATCGCTTTGCAATGCAATCAGCCCTGTATTAAATACTGCCCACTGCTGATCACAGGCCTCTTCTTCTACTGAGGCCGGAGTTAGGCCTTAGTCCACCACGCTGGCGTAGTGCGGGTTGGCAGACTTCACATGCCTTCGAAATTCTTATGGAGAATCCTCAGATATGTAGGTTTCCTCACAATGTTTTCCTTCACCGCTAAAGCGAACGAGAGTTGCTAACAATACACATGTAACTTAGAAAAGTCAGAGGTGTGTGCCTTGGGTTTTGAACCTCCGGACATTGTCTCGGCGGACCGTTCAATTCTCAACTAGGCTACCGTCCACTTCAGTTTCAGCTTCACTTTCGCCCACAAAAATACATAGGTCAAAAATAACTAAACCGCGTGATGGTTTTGTATAAACCATACACAATATATTAAAAAGGTATCATAAAAAAAACTGTGCCTACCTTACCGGAATCAATCGGACGCCTAGATCGATGTCCCATAGGGTTAATACAACTTTTGCACAAAAACATACTATAGATGTAGTAGCTCCCACTATATTCAACAAAATGATTAAAGAATCCAAAACAAATGCATTAAGAAAATTGAATAATCATAATTTTTAAAAAGAATTGCTTATTTGGCTAGAAAAATTTGATTACTTGGATATCGAAAACATGCTTAAGTAACCGATACATGTGCATATTAATAATAGTCTAAGGGCGGTATTAATAAATCAATCTCATGTTTGAGTAAAATCTCAAGTAAACATTTGTTTACTTATTTATTTTATTTTTTGTTTGTGAATACGGGTGTAAACACCCGTATTCACAAACAATACTTAGAGGACGCATAGTGCTCCCGAACGCATAGTGTCGGTTGTTTTATCGTTTTCTTTGGCCTTGTTCAGCTTTGTTTATCTGACAGCCAACTGATGTAAAGTTGTATCTCAATATTAGCCAATCACAGCGCCCCTTGGCCTACGCAGTGCGTAGGCTGTCATGCCCAAACACTCAACCCGAGGACGCATAGTATTCTCGAACGCACAGGGTCCGTCAAACTTATTCTTAAACAACACTTAAGGGACGAATGACAGTATGCATTTAGGAAAATGAACGCACAGCAAAAGGAGCTCGCGAGCTATTTTACGCAACGCATAGTGTGACATCTCAACAAAAACGTCGATCTAGCACCGGATTTTACAGACCACGTAAGTTAGGTTTGTAAATTCGTGTGATTTTCTTGATTTGATCCATTAAGTTGCGATGAACTGCAGTAGCGAAAAAGAATTTGATGATTATATCCTTGAAAGAGACCTACAGAGAACGATAAACACTACAAAAGTGATTGAGATTTTCAAATCTCACAGTATCACAACCAAGCAATATTTCCAAAGAAAATTACAATAAAGCTAACATAAAAACTAAAAACACAGTAGAGCGTACGATAGGGGAGTCGAAGAGGATTTGATCCTTGTTTGACCAAAAAGTTGGCTACGAGTCTCATAACAACGTGCCATGTGATTGTAGCAACTTCGATTTTATACAATACTAGTATTGCTCGCAGCTTCCCCCGCGTGAATAAGTTGTTCCGAGATAAAAATATTTTCCCGGGATAAAAAGTAGCCTATAGCACCCAGGAGTAATGTAGCTTCCTATTAGTGAAAGATAGTTTAGATTTGTACATCCAATGGCATCATTATCGAAGATATAAATGATAATAATATAAATTATAAAATACCTACATACCGAGGCGCTCCGATACAGGAGATTATTTATAACACAGCATCATCATCATCATCATCAGCCACATGACGTCCACTGCTGAACATAGGCCTCCCCCAAAGATTTCCAGACGGACCTGTCAAAAGCGGCCCGCATCCAGCGTGCTCCTGCTACCCTTATCAAGTCGTCTGCCCACCTTGCAGGTGGACGGCCGACGCTGCGCTTGCCAGTACGTGGTCTCCACTCGAGAACCTTTTTGCCCCATCTGCCGTCAGTTCTTCGAACTATGTGCCCTGCCCACTGCCACTTCAGCTTGCTAATCCGCTGGGCTATGTCAGTGACTTTCGTTCTTCTGCGGATCTCCTCATTTCTGATTCGATCGCGTAGAGAAACACCTAGCATAGCCCTCTCCATAGCTCGCTGAGTGACCGTGAGCCGTCTTAAGCGGCCCATAGTCAGAGGCCACGTCTCAGTGCCGTATGTCATCACTGGTAACACACATTGATTGAAAACTTTTGTCTTCAGGCACTGAGGTATTTTGGACGAGAAGACCTTGCTTAGTTTCCCGAATGCTGCCCAACCGAGCTGGATTCGACGGTTGACCTCTTTCTCAAAGTTGGACCTGCCTAGTTGGACTACTTGCCCTAAATAGACGTAATCGTCCACAACTTCGAGAGTTGAGCTCCCAACGGTAATCGGGGTAGGCACAACATGAACATTCGATAGGATCTTGGTCTTGTCCATGTTCATCCTAAGGCCCACCAGTTGAGAAACTCGATTGAGGTCATTGAGCATTATGCTGAGATCTTCCAGCGATTCTGCCAGTACAACGATATCATCGGCAAAACGAAGGTGTGTGATGTATTCGCCATTGATGTTGATGCCAAATCCTTTCCAATCCAAGAGCTTGTAGGTATCTTCCAACGCGGCAGTGAACAGTTTCGGAGAGATAACATCTCCCTGTCTCACGCCTCTGTGTAGTGGAATAGCCTTCGAGCTGTGTTCTTGTACTCGGACCGACATGGTGGCGTTGTTATACAAGCACCTCAACACTTCGATATACTGATAATCGATGTGGCACCGCTGGAGAGACTGCAGCACAGCCCAGGTCTCGATCGAATCGAAGGCTTTCTCATAGTCCACGAACGCTAAGCAAAGTGGCAAGTTATACTCCTCAGTTTTTTGTATAACTTGCCGCAGCGTATGGATGTGGTCTATGGTACTATAACCTTTCCGGAATCCGGCTTGTTCGGGAGGCTGGAAGTCATCTAGCCTGCGCTCGAGACGATTCGTGATAACTCTTGAGAACAGCTTGTAAACATGGCTCAGGAGTGAGATGGGCCTGTAATTCTTCAATAAGGTGTTATCACCTTTTTTGAAGAACAGTACCACCACACTCCTGTTCCATGCCTCGGGCGTTATACCCTGGAGCAGAACGAAGTTGAATAGCTTCTGAAGGACTTTAAGTATTGGCCCACCGCCCGTCTTCAGAAGCTCTGCAGTAATTCCGTCCTCGCCCGGCGCCTTGTTGTTTCTAAGCTGTCCCAGAGCCATCCTAATCTCGCACAGACTGATGTCCGGGATGTCTTCACTGTAGTGCCGGACCAGCTTGGCTCTCGGGTCTTTAGCCAAGCTGGTGTCGGGTTTGG
This sequence comes from Sphinx pinastri, assembly GCA_947568825.1. NCBI lineage: Eukaryota > Metazoa > Arthropoda > Insecta > Lepidoptera > Sphingidae > Sphinx > Sphinx pinastri. The sequence goes on from OX387629.1 coordinate 16,825,136, forward strand.
CAACTGAGGTGTAAAGCTGTCCGTAGAACCTCTCGATCTCCCTCAATATTTCAGCCTTCGTCGACGCTACGTTACCATCTTCTGTCTTCAGCCTAGTCATCTGTCTTTGCCCAATAGACAGGTCCTTTGCGAACACTTTGGAGCCTTTGTTCCGCTCAATCGTCTCTTTAATCCTTACAGTGTTGTAAGTACGGACGTCGTGTCGCAAGGATTTCCATATCTGTTTATTGAGCTGCCGATATACTTCAGCATCATCAGAAGACTGCAACGCCATAGATCGACGTTTGGCCATGAGATCGAGTGTGTGAGTCGAGAGTTTCTGAGGTCTATCTCTTCGGCGAGGTCTAAAGAATTTAGGACCCACCGTATGGACAGCTTTTACCAACCCGCCATTAATCTCGTCCACTGTAGCGCAATTATCTAGGCAATTGAAGCGGTTTGCCAACTCGAGCTGAAAGCTTTCTGGGTTTTGGATATAAGTACTAGTAGGGCGGAGAGTAGACTTCATCAAGCGAAACCTTTCTAAGTTGACGTCGATATTCAATATGCCTCTAACCATCCGGTGATCGCTTCCGGTTTTCACCCTATTGATCACAGAGACATTATCGAATATCCGTCTTTTCGTCGCCAAGATGAAATCTATTTCGTTCCTTGTCGAACCATCCGGGCTTAACCAGGTCCATTTTCTGTGAGGTGGCTTCTGAAAGAAAGAGTTCATCGCGAAGAGTCCCTCTTTCTCCAGGAAATCAGCCAGCCTTTGTCCCCTTGGGTTACGTGACCCATATCCAAATTGCCCAACTCTCAGCTCCTCATCGCTTCTCTTACCCAGCTTAGCATTGAAGTCCCCCATAACAACATTAAAGTAGGTTTCGGAGGTATGTATGGCCCGACTAATGTCCTCATACATCTCCTCTACTTCTTCATCTGGGTGTGTCGAGGTCGGCGCGTATACCTGTATGACCTTCAACGAATATCTTTTAGATATTCTGAGTATAAGATATGCTACTCTGCTCGACACACTTTCGATGGTTGTGATATTGTTAATGAGGGACTTGTGGACGAGAAATCCGACACCACCTAGGGACTGTTGGTCGCCCTCCCGGTAGTAGAGTAGGTTACCAGACTTGAGAATTATCGTGTCCTCCCCCTTTCTTCGGACTTCTGATAACCCCAATATGTCCCAGTGTAACCTACCCATTTCTTCTTCCAGCTCAAGAATCTTCTCGTCAGTCCTCAACGTGCGAATGTTGTGTGTTACCAGGGCCAGTCGTCGTCGGGGGTGGTAGCGGGATCGTACCCGGGGATTCTTAGCACCCCCTGCCCCGCCGTTACCGTGGCCGCTACCGGAGCCAGGAATAGCCAGGAATATAACACAGCATTTTTAGTTAATTTGGTCGGATAAAATAAAACAAATATATTTAAATTTACAAGATGTATTTTTTAAATTGTAAAGCATGGAGCTGTTTTTATAATCTAATATTTTTTCTATACGCATCATACTCATTGACTCTTGAGAGAGCTCCTTCTTTCTATAAGTTTTATATTTTCCCAACATCTTCTCAACTGTACATTGTCCCTGGGTGTAACATACGACTGTGCATTATAAGCTATTGTCAGTTTATCCCAAGCCTTCTTCTTTGGCTCTATATTTTGAGCATGCGTACGGTATCTTCAATAATAGGCCGTTCCCGCATCAAAGCCACGATTAATTCCCTCTCTGAAGAAGTAAAATATGGTAATTTCTTTGAACTAAAAGAAATCAACTTCTGTTATTCGTCTTATCCTTTTATATTATTGTAATATATATAACCAGGAAACAAACTGGAAAACATCATACTTACCACATTTTAGGAGATTTTTACTCAATAAAGGCGCGAAACTTGTGTCCATGATGCAAATGCGAACATAATATTATTTTAACTAAAAATTTTACAAGTTGTCTCCTTCTTTCGTGTTGTGGCTTCTACCAAGAATTTATCGGTGATGTCGCATGTATATAATGTATTTTTACTATTTGAAATCCGTGTCATTTTTAATACCTATTGATAATTTCCGATAATTTCCATCAAAATTGAAATTTCAAAGTCAATGTTTGATGTTTTCTGTCAATCTACTCGAGGAAGTTTCATTACAATATAAACCAATCACAATGCTATGGGAACGCACAGCAAAGAGTCCCTTGAGTATCGTTTATGAAATGAATGGCTTGCCAGTGTTACTTCTATACTTATGCAAGTAATGTTAACGAAAACAGACTTATTATCATAGCATTGAGCTGTCCTTAGCTAAGTATCGTTTGTGAATACGGGCGTGTATTGAAATATTTAATAAACAAAGCTTAAGCTGTCATTTAAGAGTTTGTTCTCAGCTGAGTAAGCGCTGGTAAATAAACAAAACTTTGTTGTCAAAATCCGTCACATATTGTCACTTAAGATGTCATTTGAGCTGCTGTTAATTTGGATTTATTAAATGGCGACTATCTTAAGATGCCGACTTTAATTTGATAGCGTCTCAGCTGATATCGCACTTCAGAGCGATATTGAGTTGCATCTATTAATCCGGCCCTAAATCTTTGAGAGTTATTTTTATACACACACACACACACATACCCAATACTAATGTATTTGTAGTCACTTCCTACCTGGCTTCTCTAACATTAGTTTCTGTAATAATAGTAGTTGTTTAATAGTGAATATGTAGTTACTTCTTTTTTTTATCTTTTTTTGTGGCAATTAACTATGAATAACGTTTGTGAGAAGACTCTGACTCCCGAGATACAGTTAATACTAGTTCGGGAGTCATGGGATTCAAAATAAAAAGCACATTTATGTAATTGTGGCAATAAAGAATTATTATTTAAGTTTTTTTATTGCATTAAATGACGTGACGAACATGCCGTTCGCCTGATGGTAAGCGATACGGCCACCAATAAACAGTAGCAACACCATCCAGCACCTTGATTTACAAAGTACTGTGTGGCATTCCACTGCGCTCGTCATCCTGAGACATAAGATGTTAAGTCTCACTATGTAGTTACACTGGCTACAATGTCCTTCAAACCGAAACACAACATTGCATGCACACTGCTGCTTGGCGGTAGAAATAGACATTGCGGTGGTACCCATCCAGACGGACCCTCACATATGAGAGACTTACTACCAGTTCTTCATTTTAGTTCTACAATAGTAGTTAGTATTAGTACAATAGTAGTTCTTATAGCAAATATAACAATTTACGGGGCACAATAGGCTATTTTACTCATATTTTTATATTGTTTATTAAACATTTACACGATTTAAAATATAACACAAAAAGCAGAATAAAATCCGGTAATATTTCTGATATCATAAAAGAGCTTCTTTTTCGTATTTTTTTGCTATTACGTACAGAATTCTCGTCAAAATTGTTAATAATATTCATGTCTTCTATTACATGGGGCCTGACGTAGGTTATATGAGAGAATACGCTATATCTTGAACAATGCCTTGGACTAGACAGAGTGGCATCCGATATTCAATGCTTTCATATCAATTTACCTCGATCCACATCGGATACGTGCTAATTGGCAGATGCGAATTATCAAACAGATGTTTGGGAAATACGTTGTATGTTAGAACTGTGGGGGCATTGGCAGGCTGGTAGAAAACTCAGCCAATCCTTTCAAGAATCAACATGTTTGAAAAAATGTGTCGATCCGACCGCACGTGACGTGGAATACAGGTAAAATATGGTGTACTATTTGTACCAGCAATTCAATACGAGTGGAATTTATTTTAATTTACCCCCCTTATCTATTTCTTAATTTTTATAGACTTGGCCCAAATTAAACTCTTTTTAGTCAATAACGTTAGCATGTTTGGTGACCGTAGAAACGTTAGTGGACATTATTATTATTATTTGGACTACATTTATCAGGTCCTGACTCCTGACCAAGTCGAATCCAGCCCTCAAGACTCAACCTTTTCGAAGTTACATGCGTATGTTTGCAATTATAGTTTAGTTTAATTTTGAAGGAAAACATTCTGAGAAAACCTACTAACTTAAGAACTCTTCATAAAAATATCGAATATATGTAAAGTCTAGCAACACACAACACACTAGATAAGCGTATGACTATGGACAGAGGCTGAATATTCTTGGCAGTACAGGACGCCCGTACCCAGCAGTAGGACAATATAAAATACAGAGCTGTCACTGTTATACATGATTTTATTAGCGTAAAAACAACCACAGGAGAATAAAAACGCAAAATGCAAAGGAAATGTTCTACTAACCACCGGCAGACTTGATAAAATCCGCACAATTGCCGGAATGCTTAACGGATTGCGATAAAAGTGCGCATATTTTTACAGCACATCGTAATTCTGTGTTTGTTCAGTGCATTTGGGCTATTGTTGCTACGAGTGCCAAATTAACTGGACGTAGGGATGGGCCGGACTGGACCACGACCTTGCGATGTGCTCTCTGAGTGGGAATTGAATGTTTGGGATCTTCTTAATTTTATCTTACTAATATTATAAATGTGAAGGTTTGTCAAAATGTTTGGATGTTTGTTAGAAGTAAACGCAAAAACTGTCGAATGGATTTGGATGAAATTTGCAACACGGATAGATCATGGCCTAGATTAGCATATAGGCTACTTTTTATCCCGGAGTAAATGTATGATTTTTTTAATCTGATTTTATAACACATGGCACTGGCGTCGTACAGGTGGCGCTATGGATATCTGTATGATTTATGTACTGCGTGATTGTTCTTGTTATGAATGAATGAAATATTAACCCTTATTATACATTATTTGGATTCAGTAAATGTATACGTACTCCGAAGTAAGGATCAAGCTTAATACCTGTCGGCCTAACGCAGACCTCCTCCGAAGCATCAGTTCCAGACAAATCGTGTTATAAAAACACAAATTATTATCCGACCGGGAATTCAAACTGAAGACCTGCCGATTTACAACCCAAACTATCAACAAACGCCGCAATCCTAAAATATTAACATCCCGCGAATTTCCGTAAGTCCAGAATCAGTCACAAAACTAACACAGTCCCAAATCGCAAGTCCGGTCCTCCACCCCGGCATTACCATAGCAAATGTCCGGCTCCGGGACTCGCTTCGTACTATTTGCACTTAAATCGACTGCCGCCCTGTTAGACGTAACGAATTTGAATTTTAAACTAACCACACCGTTTTGCTAGGTGGCTAAATTCATCGGGTTTTTTTATCTGGTAATTTTGTTCTTGAATAATTTATGTGATGTTAAGTTAAGGTATTTGTGATTCATAAAATTTCAAACATTCGAGCGAAGTTTAAAATATATTTCGTGGAAGGCAACGTCTTGGTTGCGCCAAATACCCAATGGCTAAGGTAACCCTATTCGAGGCCTTTGTTCAGCAATGGACTTCATGTGGGTTGTGACTGATGATGAACTACTTTCGATTAAGTAATTTCTCTTTTCGATGGGTTAGTTGGTGTGTTACAGCTAGTTATTGTTTAATAAATAAGGTTACTTGCTGTTATATAAGTGGCAACCGTTTGGGAAGCACTAATACATCGTCTATTTATTCTGCTAACAAGCACTTTTGTGATCATGATATACGAAGATATTGTAGCCAGTGTAACAACCAGATTTTATTAGAATTAATAAGTTAGAAGAGGAAGGTGAGGATATGGACACATAATGACTACGGAAAATGTTGGTACTCTTTCTGTTTATGAACAATCGTATTAGAGCGAGTCTGTCAACGGCCAATAATTTTTAATAATCAAATTCAAAAATGTTGCCTTCATTCACAGACCTTAAAATTCCCAAATTTGAACCACTTCCAAATAAATAATTCATCTAATTACGAAAGGAAACTCGTTCAATTTAATTCTTTTAAGTACAAACATCTATTGAATCTCGATAGCGTTAAAAGGCTATTGTCTGGCCATTAATTGCTTCCGAGAATCGAACCCCGACCGTCGGTAATTTGGTTATAATAACTCTATTGTTTGTACGAACGCCCCTCTGCGGCTAATTACTGGTCTATAGATTTCCCAAAGGTTTTTTGGTCTTTGTTCAAATATGGGTCTCTTTTTTTGGTTAAAAGATTTTTTTAGGATTTTATTAAATGAGCAAGTCGGATTTGCGTGGTTTTTATGATTTCTAGGAATAACACGATACGTAATACTAAAACAGCTATCTCAAGTAAGCCAAATTGTCTACTATAAAGTTATGATACTAAGAGTAAGTATACAGCTGTATCGTTGTTTCTTTTACTCTCGCAATGTGATTAGTTACACCTAAATTGAGCTGAAGTACCATAATCATCATCAGCAACATGAAGTCCAACGTTGAAAGATTTCCAGACGGATCTGTCAAAAGCGGCCTGCATCCATAAGTAACATGTGATTAAGTATGGCCTATTTCTGATATAATGCCGACCTATTGCGTCGATGGTTGACCCTCAGAGTAACACTGGCCGCTTTTTATATTACAATTTAGAGCCCTTCTACGTGAAGAAGCAGTTAAGCAGGCCGGCATAATTGTGCCGACCGTCAGTGGATGTTTATCGCTTGCCGGTCGACATGTTTTTGGGCTTCTCTTTACTCACCATCAAGGGCAGTGCGGCCACTTTGCGGTGTCGTCGATAAAAAATACTTCGGCTGAACTCGAATCGCAACTCAGCGGAACCAAACACTACAGTGTTTTTTTTAAAAACAGGCCGGCATTACTATTACGACTATCGAGAGGCATAGTGTTTCGTTACTGTATTTTATGATTGTCACCAGTGTGGTTACCATTCTTAAACGTGATTAAAAAATGAGAAAAATGTCACAAAACCTCTACAAGAAACCGGCTCTATCTGCAGACGTGGATTTATCTCCCGGGCAGAATAGGGCTGCCAGTGATCCCGGATATCCGGGACATTCCTCCCCGGGAACTATTATGATCCGTTACAAGTTTTTGAATAATTTACTACGCTGTTGACTTAGTGTTGGGGTAAAGCGAGAATGTTTATGTAGATATTAAATTGATTTATTAAGTAAAGGCTCGGTAATATAGTTATAAAATATGGGACTAGCTATTGCCCGCGGCATTGTTGGTGTTTTCCCGGAATAACAGAGGTCAGATTCAAATAGGAGTTAGCCTACGTTATTTCTATTCAGAGATCCTAACTTTCCAATAAGGTAAATATTTTTTTTAACGTCGGTTGGTACTTGTAGTTCCAGTATAGTTTGAATTTTCGTAGGAGTTAGGGAATAGGCAATGAATATAGTTTTGATTAATTATATACCTAGATAGACACTGAACGTTTCAAACGCGTCGAAAAAAATAGACGCGAACAGTTCCCCCCTAAATGAGTTCGAGTGAATTAATTTTTGTTGTTTTTCATGCATATAATTTTCTCCCCGTTTTAATAGAAATCACGTAATAACTGGTATCATTATGCACGCACACATGGATCCGCAGAATGATGTAGCGATAGCGCATGACACAGCTGTCACGCATACTAGCTTAAGAAAAGTTGGCCTGTTTGTTTTAGTTTCATTGCAGCGCGTTACTCTATCTAGGTATATAATTAATCAAAGGAATGTAGTAAAGGAGAATTAAAATATAAAATATGTCAGTGTTACCGGTAGTGGACACGTAGCATCTCGTCTCTTCATGGAACCTAACAAACAAGTTTCTCCTAGCATTTCGTGTGTAGGGATAAGGTTACATTCATAATAGTTATAATAATACCAGCCCTGTATTGTGTGTCACACTGCCGGGCATGTGCCTCCTCTACTACTGAAAGGGTTTTATGCCTTAGTCCACGCTGGTCTGATGTGGTTTGGTAGACTTCACATACCTTCGAAATGCTAATGAAGAACTTCCTAGTCCATTGCACTTCCAACTAGGCTATCGCCGCTTAAGCAAGGGCACAATGCAGTCGAAAAAGTTGAAGACAAAACCGGGAAAGGAAGTATCCATTGAACAGTTTGAAGCAAAGACCGGGAATGGAAGCATCCTTCACGGCGCTACCGTAGATTTTTCTCATTGTGATTATATTGAAACGTAGCGAGCGGCGCGTATATCATTTTAACCGTCCGTCGATAGCCGCCATGAATAATGGGTATGGTCGTGCCTTCGGGCGTGTAGGGATGGGAAATAAGCGAAAATTCGGCTACCGAATTTTTTACCGAACATTTTGTTGGTATAAGTGTGTTGGTTCGTAGTGATGTATGACTAAACTTGTAAAAGCATTGATACGAGGATTGGGAAAACCGTTTTACGGCTAACAATGTCTGGTCAAATTAAAAAGTCTGTTGGTAGATAGTTACCAAATTCTCAATGACTTTGACACAGTCATACTAAATTCAGGAAGGGAAAAACAAAAGGCAAAAGCCGTTCATGCTACTTTGCCTTTCAATTATAAAATTACATTTCGTGAGATTTTCAGTATAATAAAATTAAAATCTTGTTTGATTTTATTTACTTTTAGATTTTTTTATTTACAATGCATTTCATTGCCGACATGATTACTGGGAGAGTGCCTGATAATCTGCTCTGCTTTATAGGCGCGGTGAAAATCTCGTTGTATATGGTAATATAGAACGTGATTGAGTGAGTGAGTGGTACACTCATTTCAAATATTTGCGTTTTCTTCTTGGACTGTTGATAGGCGGAAAACCTCTCGTAGTTCATACTAGATTGCTCGAGCCTTGTGAGGTCAGGGCATGTGTGATTGCTAAGTATATATATTATCACGCACCAGATAATGATAAAAAGAGTCAATTTAATGATTGCTTTACGTCGTGACATAATAATTATGCCATTATGTATATTGACTTTTTATCAAACCTTGATTATCCGGTAATAAAAAACATCGACTTACGAAAACAAACACATAAAAACTGATTTTGTACTGTTTTAAATGCTAATTTATTCTTGATTTGAACGCCCTGATTTCCGGGACTTCTACATCGATTCTGAAAATTCTTTCATTATTACTAGGAAACTGCGTTACCTCAAATACTCTAACAGTTATTTTTAACCCAGAAACAGAGGTTTAATAGATAAAGCTGTATAATTAACTAACTTAGATTGTGATGATTGTCAATTTATTTTCGGCTGCCCGAATTGTATTCACAGCCCCATCCCTACAATAGTGGGGGGTGACACCTCGAATACAGACGATAAACGCTGAAAGAAATATTTGTTTGACTGCACCCCGAACATAGGGTGGGAGTGGGGATTATTGCTTGACATTTCGAAGCAAATCCCACTATATCGGCCGTTAGCACCTCCCTCGGGATCATGAATTTTATCCAGTATTTTCTATGCAAGCGATATATTACTCTTTGGAAAATATATTTAACTGAGGCTGGAAGAATATTTAATGGTATGTTGTGCGTAAAGGGGAACTAGCACGGGTGACTTATTAAGAGAATCGCGGTTTGGGGTCAGCTTTAAAGCAATTTAGACTGGCACCACTCCCACAATTATTGGATTTTGGTTTAAGAGGCACTGTAACCAAGAAATATAATGACTTGGCATTATAAATCTTAAAATCTCATAGCGCAGTGGAAATTTAAAGATTTGAGGATGTTGCTTGCTCGTCTCGTTATTAAAAGGTACCAAAACTCGTCTCACAAGAATTAAGCCAATAAAGGCGGCGTGGTTAACTTTAATGGCTCCTAAACGGCTTGGTTGGGGTCGATATGGGTGAAGTTACGCGCAGGCCTGTTGCAAACACCTTAACTTTTTTCTCGGAGTGAACTTTTTAAGTAATTAGCTTAGGATGGGGTAACTTTGGAGTGTGGCTGAAGTGAGGGGCGGACAGTGATTTGGATGATGTGATGTTCCGTGATGCTGAGATGCTGATGCTGTTATATTCAATTATTTTATAATGTATATGAAAAACAAAAAAACACATTACGTCTTTATCCTTGAAGGGGTAGACAGAGATACAACTAGGGCACCGACTTTCCAGGGCACTCAGTTCCACTTCAGACGAACCAGCCTATTAATCCTACTAATATTATAAACGCGAAAGTTTGTAAGAATGTAGGGATGTATGGTTGTATGGATGTATGTTTGTTACGCTTTCACGCAAAAACTACTGAACGGATTTTGATGAATTTACACACATTTGCACACAGGTTGATCATGTCCTGGATTAACACATAGGGTACTTTTTATCCCGGGAAAATATAAAGCGGGACTTTTATTCCGGAAAACTTTTTAACGCGGGCGGAGCCGCGGGCAAACGCTAGTAATACTATAAAAAAAAATTACATTGTGGGGTTACAGCATAGTATAACCATCTATAATATATTTTTTTTAGATAGCAAAGTGCACGTTGTCTGACGGAAGAAATAGTCATAGCATTAGTACCTACCGACTGACTATTGCATACTTGACTATCTCTTGAAAATAAACTTATTATTTCTTTGTTAACCGCTCTTCGCCTAACAGTTAGACATTTGTACTATATGCAAGGTTAAGATTTAGAATACGGTTATTGCTTATTACAGTAAGTTTTCGGGGTTAATTTTAACTAATAAGTCGTGGAAGTAAATAATGAGTAACGTTATAGTTAAGTAAATGGTTTATCGTTTCTTGTGGAGTTACAGTGGGAAGTTACGACTTGTTTATATAAGGTGAGTGATGAGACGAATTTCATGAGATGATAAGGCTCCACAATCATTTGCTTCTTATCATCGTAATATGCGGACGATAGCCTAGTAGTGGAGGATAGCCTAGTTGGGAATGGAACGGTCTGCTGAGACAATGTCCGGAGGTTCAAAACCCAAGAGACACACCTCTGACTTTTCGAAGTTACGTGTGTATTGTTTATAAATTATCGTTCGCTTTAACGGTGAAGGAAAACATCGTGAGGAAATCTACATACCTGAGGATTCCCCATAAGAATCTCAAGGGTATGTGAAGTCTGCAAAACCGCACTAGGTCAGCGTGGTGGACTAAGGCCTAACCCCTCTTAGTAGTAGAGGAGGAGGCCCGTGCTCAGCAGTGGGCAGTATAAAATACAGGGCTGATTGCATTGCGTTGTAGCATATGTTTTATATAAATATATCCACGTATATACCCTAATATGCATACGCTTTTTATTTGATACTAGACTTTTGCTCGCGGCTCCGCCCACGTGAATGAGTTTTTCCGGGATAAAAGTCCCACTTTATATTTCCCTGGGATAAAAAGAAGCCTATGTTACTCGCTGATTATGTAGCTTTATATTGGTGAAAGAATTTTTCAAATCGGTCCAGTAGTTTTGGAGCCTATTAAATGCAAACATACAAACAATCAAATTTTTCCTCTTTATTATATTAGTATAGAATTTTTTGTTTGAACAACGGTAAGTTAACTATTTTTAGTTGTTGAAAGTCTGGGAAGTCCTAGGTGCGATTTCCAAATCAAGCAACATTTTGTGTGGGTTTATCTGTCACGATTTGCCTCAGACGGAGTTAATAACAGGCAGGCGACTTGGTTGTAAAGACTGTTTTACAAATTGACAAATTATTTTGCCAAATCACTGCACTAGGCGTGTGTCGCTAAATATGATCAAATTGTTTCTTAAATATACTTGATTTATGAATAAATCTGCGGTGACCTGTGTACAGTGAGATGACGGAATACAATCTATACTAATATATAAAGCTGAAGAGTTTGTTTGTTTGAACGCGCTAATCTCAGGAACTACTGAACCGATTTTGAAAATTCTTTCACTAATAGGAAGCTATATTACTCCTGAGTGCTCTGGGCTACTTTTTATCCCGGAAAAACTTTTCCACGCGGGCGGAGACGCGCGCAAATGCTAGTATTGTTATAATTGTGTCCATATAATCTCACACAATAATCATTTGTTTTAATGCGCTTTGAATGTAAACTACCACTTAAGATGCAAACGCCACCATATTGCACCATTATCTATTCGTAGAAATATTGCTGATATATCGTATTTTATTAACGTACTTAGAGGGAACATCAATTGTCCAGAATTATTGTATAAATGTAATATAAGAGTACCGAACATCTCAACAAGGAAGCCGGCGCTTTTCAGTTTACCTATAGCGAAGACTAATTACAGGCAAAATAGTTTTCTCTGTCGAGCACCAAATCTCGTTAACGACCTTATCCGGAAGAATAATATAGATGTTTTCTATGATAGTGCTTTAGTTATAAGAAAGCAATTGCTCTCAGACTTTTTTGACTCTGATCTCTAATTTGTAATTAAGGTTGACTGGATTTTGGGAACTCGTCGCTCATATTTAAACATCAATGTATTAACCATCGGTGAAAACTTGTTGTTGGCCCTGGTGTATATTTGTAGCACTTAGACTTATTATGTTAGGCTGTAAGTTTTCCATGTAAAAAAAAAAAAAAAAAAAAAAAAAATAAATAAAATAAATAAAATAAATAATTGATATACCTTATCAGAGTCCGATTGTTAAATGATAATTGGACGTGAATAAAAACGACTATAAGGTGATAACTGATAAGTTACAGTACTAATAACATGCAGACCAGGGGAAGGGCCGTGCAATTACTGCACTATATTGTGGACAGTGTAAACACGTGTCGGCATTATAATATTATTCCTGTATTAATATTTTATTATTGACTAGGTATTTCTCGCGACTTCGCCTGCGTGAAAAGTTTTTCCCGCTACAAAAGTCTAAAACACAGTATGATGCCAGCGCTATCTACTTAAAGAATCAGATTTAAAAAAATATCTATTATTTCCCATGGGAGAAAATTACCGGTATAACCGGTTTACTGGTAGCCAAATTTCAACCAAATCCGTTCAGTAGTTTATTTATTTATTTCACTCTTTTTTGCACACGAGTATCACAATATAAAATAAAGAATACGATAATAAAAAGAAAAATACAAATGGCGGTCTTATCGCTCTAGGCAATATCTTCCAGACAACCATGGGATGGATATAAGAAAAGGAAATAGAGAGGGCAGTCTAGTGATTATATAATAATTTCGGTTATGAAAAATAAAAACACGATAATAATAATAAATAAAATTATTTCAATTAATAATCAATAATATAGAAGTAAATACACATATAATATACATACATACATATATATATATATAAGTTTTGTAACATAAAAATTTTCAAACCCCATACCCTAATTATTTTGGTAAAACATTGACTGATTGAAGGCTGTATATTTTTGTACCGTGGCCTGCAAATCGTGTGTTAGACGAGTGCGCGTAGTGTTGCCAGTTTTCTAAACGCTCGTTTTGTTTTTATGCAATAATAAATGCTACACCCGTAATAAAATTATGTCTGCGTGTGCAGTATTTGTAATAAAAATCGTTTTATTTGATGCGTAATTTTGAGAATTGTGAGTGGTCGTATTCTAATTTCGGTTGTATAAATTTTTGTTCATCTCTGGTTCGGATTGCAACCCTACCGGTGAACGACCTCCCCTCGACCTCTTGCGCGGGAGCACCAAGTGTGTGAGCACGTAATTTCGATGTCAGCTAATATGTGCCGATAAATTACGAAGGCTTGGTTAAGGACCCCGCGGAGTGTTCGCCGTGATCAGCTGGAGCCGCTTTGCCGTCCTATACGTGTCGATGACCCGATGACGGCAAGGAGCGTTTTGTTTTAGTACACGTGAGTAGTGGTTGTCATTTCAATTCGCCGGTTTGTGCCGTTAGAACACGTTTTTATCCATTCACGTTTTTCGTTATAGGGCGAACATATCAGGAATCCTCCGCGGAAGTTGACAGGAGAACACTCGCCGGCCTGCCGACCATGCGGGTTGTCTATTCCTTCCCGGTATGTTTTTTTATTACTAGCTTAGCGCAACAACTATAACTGTTGTTAATATTAAAGTATTATGTACTAATCTGGAACACTGTCCTTGTTCCAGGGGGTTTTTCCTCAGGGGTTGTTTTTCTTACATTTTCATTCTTCATTTCGTCTGTCGCGGGTAGACTCAAAACTGCCTGCATCACCAGAGAGGAGGCTATCTTCCCTAGTTGGTGGAAGCCTCAGTGATTCCTGACCCTGTATTGGAGGACCGAGGACACACTCTCAATGTTATTTTTGGGAAATTAGACAACTAAAGTATGTAAATTTATTATTTTGGGTCTGACACCCTATTTGTCAGTGGCGCCCTTATCTTAATTTAATTGGTGTTTTTTGAACATATTGCGAGTAACAAAGTGATAAAAGAACAGCTCTCCAGTAGGCTCACGTCCCGCTCTCCGACCGTAATTTATTAGCCGGAACCCAGTACTTTGTGATTTGTATTAAGTAGCAAGTAAGTAAGTGAACACAATATATGAATTTAAAGTCTGTGTACCGTTTTATTCCACCCACTTCTGCTACACCATACACACCATCGGGTCATACATGTAACAGTTTATAAATAAGCATACATATATAATAAATTACCAATAGAAATATGTTGAAAATATACTCATCAGTGAGTCAGTTCAGTGAGAAAGGTAGTGTTCTTTAACAAGTTTCTACGTCAAGTAGTTTCTACGTTTACTTCTAACAAACATAAAAAAAAATCACAAACTTTCGCATTTATAATATTAGTAAGATAAAACTGCCGCGGTGGCGTAGTTACATTAAATTCGTGGTATGACCACCGCTCGTAGACCTCGGATTCGAATCTCTAGTCGTTCAAAGTGATATTGTGTTGACTGGAATTAGTGCTCGGTGTGGCGGTAGGCTCGCCCCATCACATCATGGGGAGAAATACACACGGTGAAATTAGGGTGCACTAATTGCGCCTGTATATTTTCGTATTGTGTTTATTTTATTTATATTGTCCACTACGGTATGGATCTCTTCTATTGTTGAGGGTTTAGGCCTTAGGTCTGCGTGGTGGAATAGCTGGAGTGGTATGGGTTCTAAAGATTCGCTAGCCGTATTTTTAGAAGCTATCTATTTAAAATATATTGTTAAGCGCCCACTCTAGCTTGGAATATAAATTAAGATTTTTCACCACATCATTAAATTAAAAATAATATTTAAGAAAAACAAAAAACCCCACTGCGTCAGTGTCTGCCATCTTTATTAAATTCATTGAAGAACTGAAAATATAGAAACAAGATTTTAATTTGAATATTTTTTTTGGTTTTGAATAATCTTAGTTGACAGTGTTCACAAACGCTGTCGGAGGCATAACACGCTCACTTCTCATAATTTGATTGGTGATATAGGTAGAACAACAAAATCTCGGAGTGAGCAGATATTGACGCAGTCGGGTTCACCACACTCGATGTATTTTGAAAACATTTTTTTTTTCGAGATCACTTTTTGGCGCCAAATCCTTAATTTTGTTTATTTTTTATTTTGATGTACCCAGTGTCACTCTCACGACTAAGACGACTCTATTGATTCCACTCACATAAAAATACGAGAAGCCGTTTAGGCTGTAGGGCGTGCCAAAGAAATATACAAACATACATACATACATACACTCGAAAAACATAACCCTCCTTCTTTCGCAGTCGGGTAAATATTATATGATATGGATTTCATAGAGGGCTTTCTTTTACGTACAATTATTTACCGTTTCATAAAAAAAATATTATTGATTATTTTTCCGAGCCAAATATCGACCAATAGAATTGCACCATTCGACGTCACGTGGTACAACCTACATGGTATTATACTGACAATTTTTTTTGAATATTTTCTCTGGTCGTTACTATATAATAAGAAACAATTTTTTTTGAATATTTTCTCTGGTCGTTACTATATATTATGAAATTCTTATTTGTTGACTGTTCATTTCATCTCATGGTGCAATTCTATTGGCCGACATTTGGGACGGAAAAATAATCCCCCGAATACCACACGAGCTTCAAAATTATCTGGCATTTCCCTCAAGGTTCCCTGCAAACAAATGAAGTCGTCAAGTTTTTCAGGAAAAATCACTCGCGCTTCGCGCTCGTGATTTTTTAACCTGAAAACTCCTTCATTTGTTTGCAACGAACCTATCGGAAAATACCCGATAATTTTGAAGCTCTTGTGGTATTATATGTGATTATTTTTCCGACCCAAATATCGGCCAATAGAATTGCACCATTCGACGTCACGTGGTACAACCTACATGGTATTATACTGATAATTTTTTGAATATTTTCTCTGGTAGTTACTATATATTATGAAATTCTTATTTGTTGACTGTTCATTTCATCTCATGGTGCAATTCTATTGGCCGACATTTGGGACGGAAAAATAATCCCCCGAATACCACACGAGCTTCAAAATTATCTGGCATTTCCCTCAAGGTTCCCTGCAAACAAATAAAGTCGAAGTTTTTCAGGAAAAATCACTCGCGCTTCGCGCTCGTGATTTTTTAACCTGAAAACTCCTTCATTTGTTTGCAACGAACCTATCGGAAAATACCCGATAATTTTGAAGCTCTTGTGGTATTATATGTGAGTATTTTTTCATCTAAAAATGTTTTAATAATAAAGTAGGTACACGATAAGTATAGAGTACATAATACAGTGCATAATGCGTAGTTTGTTATTTTTACGTAATGTATATTATTATGAAGTAAAGATTCAATATCAAGGTCAGTATAGTGTCGATAAAGAATGCATGTACAACCGCGGCTACACTATGCTTTTCGCACTGCTCATGGCGCTTCCGCGAATATTTACCTATTTACATACTCCCCTACAAAAGCGACGATAGCATAGTGGCCTGTGGAATGGACTGCCGAGACGAATGTCCGAAGGTTCAAACCCAAGGCCACACACCTCTGACTTTTCTAAAAATATATGTGTGTATTCTTTGTGAATTATCGCTCGCTTTAACGGTGAAGGAAAACAACGTGAGGAAACCTTAATACCTGAGAAGTTCTCTGAATTTCGAAGATAATATGTGAAGTCTGCCAACTCGCACTAGGACAGCGTGGTGGACTAAGGCCTTAACCCTCTCAGTTGTAGACGAGGCGCGTGCTCAGCAGTGGGCAGTATATAATACAGGGCTGGTATGGTATGGTATACACTCCCCTACTCGTGACATTCATCGTGTTGCGCCGCATTCCAATATTCGCTTTGCAATTATAAACATTAGCGACTTATTAAAAAAATGATTTAAAACATTTATTATCGACTGTAATATAATTTTGCATATCAATTTCTAGTTAAATATGTATCGCCGGGCAGCGTGAGCGGCATCACGTATAACGCAGACACTATGTTTCTGCCCAGTTCCCTCGCCACTCGTCGAGTGTGTGTCCGCGGGGTGATAAGCGACTGTGATAAAGTATATTTTCTTATTAATATAAAATAAGCGTATTGGTTTGTTCTTGTGACAATATTATATGTATGTATTTATTTTGCATATTTCAGAAACCATTAGAATTAGGTTTTACAACACTTTGTCCGGTTACCGCAAAATTTAAACACAATCTAGGTAATATGAACACGCCAAAATTAGACACTGGCTAAAGGAAAGCATTCGAGTGCAAAGCATAATATGCATAGTAGCGTAGAGGATCTACGGCGCCAGTCAAAGCAATTCAATTAGAAAGAAAGAAAGAAAAAATGTTTTATTGATGGGACAACAAAAAAATATACAAATTTAAACATAAAAAAGCAAAATACAGCACAATATTGTACCAACAATAGGAACCCTCATTCAGCTCCTTACTACAGTACGGTCTAACCAATACTGTAGCGCTGATTTTCTGAATTAGCAACTCAAATTACCAATCAGTTGCTAAGATTTCAAAGGATCCTAGTGATCACACATACAATAGAGTAGCTGTTTGATTTTGTACAATATTTTACATGTAATAGTAAATAAGATGTCCGATGATTCCCCAATAAAGATTTGCATCTCTTTCCTGTTTCGCCAGCTACCTTTAACATTTAATGTCAATTGCTTATACCTTGTTAATTTTATAAAGGATCATGATAATGATATCCATGAAAATTCTAGAAATAAAGTTAAGGCGATGACGCAACGATCATTCTGATGACAACGGGGTCGGATGGTCGGTATATGTGCCATATTTCCTCGCATCAAACTAGAACGATATCCGTATAATAGGTTTCGAGGAAAGTCAATTTGAGGTTCAAGGAATAACAATATAATTTCTTTAATGTAGCGTGGAGTCGCGTGATTGCGACACTTAGCGTCATTTATAAAATATGAAGATTGTGAATCATATCTTTATTACGAAGTGTAATGCAACCAAATGTGGTCATGATCTTGAATTTGTTTGTGTCTCTGTTGTGTTTCTTACTGGTGTTTGTGTGGGTCAAATGGTTACAGGTGAAGAGTTACTGGGCTCAGAGAAATGTACCACATCCACCACCCCACCCAATCCTTGGAAGCCTTACTTTTCTTCAGAAGGAAAATCCTGTAAGTTGTATGATGCCTATGAGTTAAGATTCATTAATTTATTCTGGTGGCTCAAACACTCTTTCTTTTTTTTTTTTTTTTTTTATTTGTTTGGGATAATACAAACAGTTACACATTATGTTGAGACTTAAGAATATTATACAAAACAATATAAATGCGTAACCTACACCGTTATCCACAGCATATAATTTCTTACCCTTATAATTTCTTACCCTTATCTATTAATTTTAAGGCCACGATTATTTGGAATTGTTGGTGTTTATGTGCTGTAGGTAATCATCTGATATCAGGTGAAGCACTTGCTCGTATGCCAACCTAGGCTATAAGGAATATCTAGTAATAGCCTGTCTATAATATTCTTCTAACCAAAACCTGCATTTAGCGTGGCGGGAGTGATACACGAAGCAGTGGCACTTACCACACGTATTCACATATTATGAGAGAACTATTAATTAATAAACTGTCGACAAAACATAATGATGTCTTATAATCCTAATAGTCCATAAATATTATAAATTAGCCGTACCTATGCCCAAAATTATTCAACCTCCTTAACCAATTTCCAAAACTTATTTATGGTACTTTGAGCCTAATACTAACTTTGAGAGCCACCGTTTATAGGTGATAATAATATTATTACAGTAGAATAGTACTATACATCAAAGATATCTAACGCCGGTGTCAAAGTTTATCGGCCTAAATTTTTTCTACGTTTGTATCGAGCTAGTCGTTATATTCAGTGACAGAATGGTTGTAGGGGCCAGTTTAGTTTTTAAATTTTGGTTGATAAACATGACGCAAGCGTTTGAAATATTTGGTATATAATAATCAGTATAATAAATCTGAAAGCTGACGGACAGGGCGCGTATCCGTGACTTTAGAGTCTAGAACCTTGAAATTTTGCACAAAATGTCAGTTCAATGCCCTTAATAAACCCCTTAAGGGTATAAATCACTTTGGCTCGCTAATCTTACTAAATGAGAATATTTGTGAAAATATTTAGATGTTTGTAAGGAGTAAAAACAAAAACCGTTGAACAGATTTGGATGAAATTTGGGACACGGATGGAAAATGTCTTGGATCAGCACATAGGCCATCTTTATTCCGGTAATGTGCGCCCGCAGGAAGTATTTTTATTATTTTTGATTGACTCGGTGGCGTAGTTGTATTACAGTATGACTTCAATGCTGAGGTCTCGGGTTCGATCGCCGGATCGGGCAAAGTGATATTGGATTTTTCTATTCAGTATCAGCCCGGAGTCTGGAATTTGTGTCCGATTAGGCGATAAGCTCTCCCCCTATCAAATCAAGGGACGGAATACGCACGGCGAAATGTAGGTGCACTAGTTGCGCCTCTGCCTACCCCTTCGGGGATAAAGGGCGTGAGTGTGTGAGTATGGCGCTGGCGTTGCACAGATAGTGTTACGCATCCCTACATTGATTTAGTTACTTTTTAACTTTTTATCACAAAAAGTACACAGTGAGACTTTTATATCGGAAAAGCTATTACGGGCGGGCGAGGCCGCGAGTCCAGTTTACTTTGTTTATATGTTCTATTTTTACTTTACGGTATTGTTTGTGTCATAAAATACATACTGAATAAATATTTTTCTTTTTCAAGGTTAATATATTATAAACTTTAGATCCAAATAATATTCGATATGTTTACACCGCAAAAAGATATAACATTGATTGCGAGATGTTACGTGATATTATTAACTGATAATAATGTTTAATAATAAGCCCGATATGATAAAAATGACTCTTGATGCACAAACGAACATAATTTCATTGTTCAAGCCTATTAAGTATAAGGATAATTTTAAGAAATAGTATTAATTTTCTCTCACTTCTTTTTATTTGATTTATTTAATCAGGCACATCAATAATACACACACACATACACACACACTCACGCCCGTTATCCCCTAAGGGGTAGGCAGAGGTGCAACTAGTGCACCCACTTTTCGCCGTGCGTATTCCGTCCCATGATGTGATAGGGGGCGAGCCTACCGCCATATAGGGCACATATTCCACACTCCGGGCTGATACTGAGTAGAAAAACCCAACATCACTTTGCCCGACCCGGGGATCGAACCCGAGACTTCAGCATTGCAGTCGTACCGTAATACAACTACGCCACCGAGGCAGTACATCACACCCATCAATAATGCACACACAAATATGGACAAAATCGTGACAACATAGAATGAACTAAGGTTTACAATTATTACAGATTAGACACAACATTATAACAAGAACAGTGATATAAAAAAATACACTTTACTTCTATATGTAAGCTTTTGCTCGTGGCTTCGCTCTCGAAAGTGTTCTTCCGAGATGTAAGGCCCGCTATACATTTTCCTTTAGATAAAAGTGACGGTAACGTAATATGAGGCTAATTATTATAGGTAGTGGTAAGTCTTAGAATAGGAGAATTTTCACTTAGTTTTTATTTTATTACACACAGTTCGTATATGGTTCTTCTAAAATGGCATTGTGTTAGTTTTATTGCTTCTGAGTGACAAGACGAGCATGCCGCTCGCCGGATGGTGAGCGATACGACTGCCCATGAACAGTAGCAACACCATACAGAGCTTTTAATTACAAAGTACTGCGTGGCGCTCCACTGCGCCCGTTACCCTGAGACATCAGATGTCAAGTCTAATACTGCCCAGTAATTACGCGGGCTACAATGTCCTTAAAACCGGAAAATAACAGTGCATGCACACTCCTGTTACCAGTAGAAATAGACATTGCGGCGGTACCTACCCAGAAGGTCCCTCACATACGTGAGACCTACCACAAGACAACCTTTATTTTCTTCCTATCCTTAACACTCATATGAAGCTAAGTCCGTCACTGTTAGCCCAAGATACAGGCTACGTCTAGTTTGGGTAGCTTTGGAAATACTGGTATTAAGGATCTCATAGCGTTATATTAATTTATTTTAAGCACAGTGAAGTCTCTGTAGGTATATTTTTCAAAAAATAATTAAATTATTGATAAAGGTTAGAAATAGCGTCATATTATTTTTGAGTTACGTGGATCCGTAGCCAAAGGTTTGCATCGTTTAAAATGTACTGTTAATTAACTATTGACCTATATTTTCAACTTCAATATTTTGAAAAAAAAAACTGTTCTTATCTCTGAGGGTAAACAATGCATATTTTATGCCGAGCGAACCCATCTCCTGATAGAGATGCGACTATATCACGTCGAGCATAAATTCTAATCCCAGATTTTCAAATACAAAAAATCAAACCTAGAACAACGCAACCCAAATTAGACCTTATGTTCTGGACACATGTTTTCCTCAATTTTCTAGGCAGTATGGCTGAAGCGTCTGTACAAGCAGTTTCCGGGTCCATACTGCGGGGTCTGGCTGTTCTGGCGTCCATGCCTGGTAATAAACAGCCCAGACATCGCCAGAAGGATCCTGGTGAAGGATAGTGATAACTTCAGGAACAGGCATCTCGGCTCTGGGAGCTCGGATCCTCTTGGAAGCCTCAACATCTTCACTGTTAATGTAAGTTGTTTTTGATCCTTAAGTCCAATAAGAACGGCAGCATCAGACTATTGGGTAGTATGTATAATATAGTACCCATTCTAATATTGTAAATAATTTATTGAAAATGCTTGTATATTTAGATGTGGGTTGGGCTCGCCCCCATCACATCATGAGACGGAATATGCGTGGCGAAATGTGGGTGCACTTGTTACGCCTCTGCCTATCCCTTCGGGTTATGACTTAAATGTGTGTGTGTGTGTGAGTATCTCTAAGGTTATGACGTCATCTCCAACGCTCACACACACCTACAAAATCAGTAGAATTGTTGCTTCGTTACCAGCTTTAAAGCAAAACAATATAACAACGTCGTACAGAATTTGGAATTATAAAGCGCTGCATGCACTGCACTTATCATCCCGAAACCTACCATAAAAATTACCTAATAGATAGTAATCTAGAAAATATCTAAAACTGCACCGTGCTTAGCATCAGTTTTATCACTCTTTCAGCAGTTCTATCATGTAAGCTGATTACTTACTTAAAGCTGGTCGTGTTAATAGGATCCACTATGGACATCAGCTCGGAAACGTCTAACCACAGTGTTCACGGCGGCGAAGCTACGCGCGTTCCAGTCAGTTGCTCTTCACAAGTCGAAACTACTGGTGGAAAGAATTGATATTGATAACAAGAAAGGTGTTGAGATCGATATTAGGGTAAGCTAAGTTATTTTCAACTTGGTCTCTAATATAAATGTCACTTCATATAAAAATAAAGGGTGCAAAATTTTATTAAGGTAAGGTTTTAAGTTCGGTTTAAGGAGCAATGAAATTACTGCTTTTATGCAAAAAATATTTCAGAATTCGGATATTACGTTAACCTTGAGTGATAGAAGCTTTCTTTTATCCCGTGAAAGAACGTTGAACAAAATCTACATTTATTCAATCTTTGATTAATTATATTATACCTAGATAGACACTGAACGTTGCAAACGCGTCGATTAAAATAGAGGTGAACAGTTCCCCACTAAATGAGTTCAAGTGATTTAATTTTTGTTGTTTTTTTATGGATATAATTTTCTCCCCGTTTTAATAGAAACCATGTAATAACTGGTATCATTATGTGCGCACACAAGGATACGCAGAATGATGCAGCGATAGCGTATGACACAGCTGTCACGCATAGTAGCTTAAGAAAAGTTGGCCTGTTTGTTTTAGTTTTATTGCAGCGCGTCACTTTATCTAGGTATATAATTAATCAAAGGGATCATCATTTATTTAATATCAAGCACAGTCATTACAGATTACAATGTGAATTATATTTCTTTTTTATTAAATTATAATTGTATCTATGCCACAAAACTTCTATACAGTTTACAATTTAATTTTAGGCTATGTTTACTGACTACACAACAGACGTTGTAGGTGAGACAGTGTTCGGTATATCCAGTAACTCCATTATGAACGGGGACGGGCCTCTGAGATACATCACCAAGGAGCTCATGACTTACAGCACCTACAGAGGCCTGGCTATGTGCTGCATATTCTTCATTCCTGACCTGGTTAATGTTTTTAGGTGAGTTGGATTGTGTAATATAGCTCATAAATACTGTATAGTTTTGATACGTTTGTCTCAAAAACAACTGCTCTGAAAAAAAAAAAATATATGGCAAGCCTCATAATCTTACACCTTACTAATATTATAAAGTTTTTCCGGGATAAAAATATTTCTCGGGATAAAAAGCCTAAAGCACTCAGGAGCAATGCAGCTTCTTATTAGTGAAAGAATTTTCAGAATCGGTTCAGTAGTTCCTGAGATTAGCGCGTTCAAAAAAACATACTTTTCAGCTTTATAATATTAGTATGTTTGGATATTTGTATATTTGTTAGAAGTAAACGCAGAAACTACTGAACGGATTTGGATGAAAGTTGGTACACAGGTAGATCTTGTCCTGGATACTATTTATCCCGGTAATTTCTTCCCATGGGAAATAATAGCATTTTTAGTCTGTTTTTTTATATAGATGGCACTAGCGTCGTAGTATTTTAGGGACGGATGGAGCCGCGAGTAATACCTAGTGCATAATAATTGCTACAATGGTCTGTTATCCGGAACACAAAAGAACTTGAACACTGCTGTTAAGTAGCAGAAATAGACAATATAATGATACCTTATCAATGGGCTATCGAGTTGGAAAAGCATACAAATATATGTTTCTAGATTCTTCCCAATATTTCCACGAACAGGTTCACACTCTTCCCCAAGGACTTGCAAGATTATTTAAGGAGCTTGTTCCGGTTAACCGTAGAACAGCACGGCGGATATGAGAGAGAAGTGACCTCGAACAGAGATCTCATAGATGCAATATTGAAGATGAGGCAGGACGCAGCCAAAGAAGGGCAAGGTGAGAGCATAAAGTAAAACTCTATGCGAACCACTCGGTTGATGAGTGCCACGAGTGATCATAAAGAGTAGCACCATTCAGAAAGCATTACTTGGAATCGACATGCGACTGTGTTTCTAAGAAATCGGATGTTTTCGTAATGCTATTTATACAGAGTATGGTGTCATTAAAACCGAATATGTATAGTGTTTGTTCACTGCTATTTAATGTTATTGTCAAAACGGTGATAACTACCCAAACAGACTGTTGCAGATTTGAGACTTAGTTATATAAATATTTTCCATTCATTACAACGATTGTCTGAATTAATGAAGAGAAGAATACTTGAAGTACCTTTAGAAAATAAGCAATATTACACGTTATAAATATTAGGCATTGTTCTTATAATTTCAAAACTACTTTTGTTATCCTACTTTTATATTTATAGATAATTATAATTGTTATTAATATTAATGTAGTGCCTTCAAATTTGCAATGTCTGTAAAGAGCTACCAAGTTATGCACATAAAATACCCTTTCTAGCCGATTTCGGCCACGGCGGCCAATCTCAACAGAGATCAGCCAGATACGCAGGAGATATTATAGTGCACAAGTGTGTGCGCAATACACAGGGTGCACTCGCTATTCCTTTACTCTCATAGTCCGGTGAGACGGCAATCCGACATGACCGGAGAGAGATCAGGCGCAGGACCAACGGCTTTACGTGCTTTCCGAGGCACGGGGGTATCACACCGCCAACTTCCTGACTCCGAGCTGCAACTGAGTAATTTTTTTTAAGATGGAAAAACCCAGTCACAATGTTTTTGTCCCAACCCAGGATTCGAACCCAGGACCTCAGAGCGCAAATTGTACTCGTAACGCGTACGTAATACAACTACGCCACCGAGGCAGTCACACAGTCACATAGTTATGCACATAAGAATGTGATAACAACAGTTATTGCCCTTAGGGCCATTTTCACAGATTTTAACCCGTCAACGTCCGCTTATATGTATATAGTTATAAGCTAATTTCCTTATCTAAATAGACACCGGTGTCCATCGCGGGCGACGAAGGATTAAGTAAATTTTATTTGAAAGTTATCGTATTAAACAGCTAATGAAGATTGTACTCATTTTATTAAAAAATATTTGGGAGCATAAATTAGAGTGTGACTTTTGTATTTTATTGGCTTTTACATTTATCATACCAGTAGCATTTATCAGAGAGCGGTGAAATCGGCCCTTAGTATGCAAAGAAATGAATTATAACGACATTATAAATTATGATAATGCCTAATTTTTTACGATTGCTATTATTTCAGAGATGAGTGAAGATTTCCTCGCGGCTCAAGCGTCGATATTCCTGCAAGGCGGTTTTGATACCTCTGCAGTTGCACTAACGTTTATGTTTTATGAATTGGCTTTCGCACCAGAAGCTCAGGTAAAAGAAATACTAAGTATAATATAATATGTATTTATTTTAAGACTATTAAGAGCATTACACTTTATTCGTTCTGAAGAAATAAATAATAATGGAGACGTCTGTTTTATTGCTAAAGTAAAAAGGGTGAGAGACAACAATCAAATAGATGGGAAAATTTTGAGAAGAAATGAAATGGAGATTAGAAAAAGGAGGGCTTATGAGTCACAATTAATCTCGGTCACCATACGCCACAAAGAAAAGCTGAAACTTCATCGTGGTTTTCGGTGATACAAGAATTCCACAGCCATTGAGCAGGAATTGTTTTTTCATAAAACATGAGCTTACAACCAAATTACATAGTTAGTTTGTATTTTACAGGATAGTTTGTATGAGGAAATCGCAGAAACTAAGAAAATATTAGGAGACAAAGATTTCGATGCCATTATACTTAGCGAGATGCCTTATTTAAACGCTGTTATTAAAGGTAAATAATAACAATAAATAAATATACTCAATACAAATAATCTTGGCCATACTAATATATTTGGGTTATGGATACTAACGACGAGAGATTATTTCACTAGCCGGGGATCGAACCAGTGGCATCTCATGGCACAGAGCTCATCCTTTGCTGCACTGAAAACAAGATGAAAAATCCGCAATCATTCTTAGTTCTATCCATCGCCTTAGCTTAGCCAATGAACACTCGTTGAGAGAATTCATCTCGTTAACATGTTTAGACTTCCCGGAATCTAAATCATTTAAGAAAAATGAACGTGAGGCTACTAGACGAAAAACTAAGCCAAAGATAAGGGTAGCTGGAAGAACATTTTTGGACTTCATCGTGGTTTAGATACAGCGTTGACAGTTTGCTAACCCAAAAGTAACAAAAGATAACTCATTTTATTTAGTACCAAAAACCTTGTTTTTTTTTCTTTCGTTTGAAACTTTGCATCCAACCCCATTTTCCAGAGGCAATAAGGAAATACCCTGCAATGGCGTGGCTAGATCGCATTGCGTCCAAGAGTTACGAGATCGACGAGAACCTCACTATCGAGCCAGGCACAGTGGTGTACATAAACACTATGGGCATACAGCACGATCCTAGGTACTTCCCAGACCCAGAGGAGTTCAGACCAGAGAGGTTCCTGCCCGAAAACGAAGATCAGATCACTCCTTACGCGTTTCTGTCATTTGGTGATGGACCGAGGCATTGCATCGGTTAGTATTCTAATACCTGTTTGTAGACTATCGCCTTTCTTGTCTAGCGGTGTATAGGCTATGGCGTAGAAGGTCCATCGTTTGAATTCCAATTTTAACAACAATGTGTGGGTATTTTGAACATGATCTGTCCGAAGCTTGTTTTTAAGAAGTAAACTTAACTGGCAGTGGTCTAGTTGTGAAATCTTAGGCAAGTCGGTACTAAAACGAACATAAAAAAAAAAAATTTTAGAAATAGTTTGTAAAGAACTACCAATGACATAAATATTTTTTCCAGGTGAAAGATTTGCTTACCAGACGATACGGTATGCGCTGGCGCACGTGATATACAACTACAAGGTGAAGAAAATAGAAAACTCGAAACTACCGTCCGAGTGCTGTTTTGAGAAGAAAGGGATGTTTCTGATGCCCGGAGAGAAATTATCTGTTGACTTTTTACCTAGAATGTAAAACAACTTTTGATAGAACTATTTTGTATCACTTACCCTGCCGCTGTTTTGGTTTAGTGATAACACAGACTGTAGACCGAAAGGTCCTGGGTCCAATTCCCAGATGTGAGTTTTCTTGAAAGTTAAGTTGCTCATTGGATCTAAGATGAATAGCAATAACTTTTTCTGGAACAAAAGTAATACATTTTAAAATTCGTTTTTGAATGAAGGATAGTAAAGAATTATTTAATTTAACAATTTAAGAGTTCTAGATATTATGCCATTAAAATAAATCTTACTGCTTTAAAATATAGACATATTTATTGCGACCGCTTCTATAATTATTTCAACCAATTTGTATAGTACACGTAATAATAGTAAATCTCAGAGTAAGAATAGCAATTTGTCGTTCCAAAACGATTGCATTAAATATAGATTTATCTCTAATTTGTTAGACAAGGTTTTTACAGGCACTCCTCTAACTGCGGGGAACACTGTTGTCACGTCTCAGATGTATTCGCGTGGATTTGTAGTAAGGCATTCCCTCAGTGAGTTTAAAGTGCAGTATTCAGACCTATCTTTGGTCATTTCTATGTATTTAGTGCTAGGTATTATAAAACTAAAAGAATTTGGGTTTAGATTATCATGCGGGGTAGGTAGAGCTATACTATGGAATAGGTCATACTCTCTAGGAGATACTAATGGTATCCTTAAAATAAAAACAATCTTGTTGCTTAGACTATAACACATTACATTAGAAATATTTGACAGGCGATGAATATTGCCTAACGTTAAGCTGACAGGTAACTTAAGATCTACAGGTAAGTATCTATAGTTATCAACAATTTCTAGGTATAACTGCACAGGTGGTAGTACCACCGGGTGCAGGATGTTATGACTACATGATAGAATGGCATTTGTTATGTCTGCTAACTGAAAAGATAACGCAAGCAAGGATGCTTCTAAAGTGTTGAAGATTGAATTAATGTTAGATTTAATTAATAATTCATTAGATATTATTGTAATATTTTTTAATCTTAATGAGAAATTGTCAATAGCTTGATTGAGCTGGCTTCATTAAGTTTTATTTTATGTAAACAATTATTAAATTTGGATAGAACTGAACTTGTTACTAAGATATTTTCTTTCATTAATGAACCCAGTCTTTTTTCATTATTTTGAATATCTTGAATGGCGTTATCATACTTGATAGCGTCATCCTCGTCTAGAGTACCGAATATAATTTTAGACAAAGTACCAACATCACCTATAAGGGCGCTTCGTTTGGATCTTTTAGTTAATAGGTGAGAGATAGCAGAGTATTCAGAAACAATATCGTGATATCTTAGTCACTGGTTCTAAAACATTATTACATTCTAAATTAATAGATGTTTTTATCTGGATTTGATTACAAGAGAAACGTATTGTACCACAGAATTGATATTTTGGATATGAGGTTCTATATGTGAGATATCGAAAGGAGTCACTACGTCTAAGTAACTTGCACGAATTTTGAGTTCGCCAATCGGATCTAAATATATGCCGTAGCTCGTGTTGATTCGTTGAACGAACTCTGGGTGACCATGGTCCAGTATGCTGCTAACTGGGTAAGGTTTCAGGATTCTGCCAACTGGTGGAAGGCTGAGGTTCCGGTTCGGATTCATGGAGAGGTATGTTACGAATTTAATTTTCGTTTTCAGAGACATTCGAGGGAGAAGTGTGATTGGCTTTCGGTGATGAGATAATATCATTCAAGGTTATTAAATCTGACGGGCTTAAAGCTGACAACTCATTGGGGTCAAAAGATGGTGAGATTAATAAATCTATAAGATCTCCATCTAGATCGCGGTTTGGATTTTCCGCAAGGACTTTGGATGGCGGAGATAAGGATGGAAAAGGATTTGGCAAACGTTGATTTGGATCATTATTTTCAGGGAAAATAGGATTCACTGGATGTCTGGAGAGAGCGTCGGCGGCGGAATTCAGTTTTCCTTTCCGATAAACTATTTCATCGTATTCCTCCAGTTTTAGTTTCCATCTTTGGAGTTTTCTACTGGGGTCCTTGTGGTTAAACAACCATTTTAGAGGCCTATGGTCAGTGACTATGACAAATTTGCGCCCATAGAGATAGGGGCGAAACGTTTTGCAACCGTATAATATTGCTAATAGCTTCTTTTCGGTTGTGCTATAATTAGATTCGCTTTTATTAAGTGTTCGTGAAGCGAAAGCTACTGGTTGATCTTGAAATCCTTGTGAAAGGACGACGCCGACGGCATAGTTTGAGGTATCACAGGTGAGGATAAATGGTTGGGAAAAAATTGGATAA
This sequence comes from Sphinx pinastri, assembly GCA_947568825.1. NCBI lineage: Eukaryota > Metazoa > Arthropoda > Insecta > Lepidoptera > Sphingidae > Sphinx > Sphinx pinastri. The sequence continues at coordinate 16,854,791 of OX387629.1, forward strand.
ATAAGTAACGGTGCGGATGTTAGCTTGTTTTTTAACGTCTCGAAAGCAAGTTGTTGATGGTTTTTCCAATTAAAAGATGTATCTTTTTTCAGGAGATTGGTAAGGGGTTTCGCAGAGGGGCAGCAGGGGTAGCTGTCAAATAACGGAAAGCGATCGACCATAGCGCTGCGTGGGTAAGAAAGATATAGCGAGATAACCCCATTAAGCCCCGACTTTCACTTACAACAATATTTCAAACATGAGTAACTACCTTATTTTTCATATACTTAGATTTCATAAAACAATTTATTTTTCATATTATTTTATATACAAAATCATCACAGGAAAGTACTCACTTCTATCAAGCGAAAACTCGCACTAAATACCAAAAGAAGTCAGTGGCATAAGAAGTACGCAGGTAGTACAACAAGAAACTCCAACAAACCCTCAGATTTTCTACAGCTCCCTTCTCCATTTCAGTCTTTATGCGGTATACGAGGTCCGCTGCCTTGTTCTGGGTCAATCCTGTCAGCGCCCTGAGCTCGGCTGCCGTGAACACTGTGGTTAGACGTCTTCTGATTGAAGACCACATTGGGTCCTAAATCATAGATTCTTATATGAAACAAGATTATCACATTATGTTGCTAAGAAATGTATCGGCAGCATTTTTGTGACATCACAAAGAATGGTACTGAACCTAAAAGGAATTCAAGTTCGTCGTAAATATGCTAAATTCTTATTAAAACATTCTAGAAAAAGGGGGTCATGCTGATGTCACATTGGCATTAAGAGAAAGTACTTTATTCTTAACCAAAAGATATCAAAATATTATGTTGTCTCATAGTTTCCAGAAAAACATGAATGGCTTTCAATCCTGAACGACACTGCTATAGGTATATTGGTAAACTTACGTCAACAAGGAACAGTGTATGAGCTCCGATAGGATCTGTCTTTCTCGATCGCAGATGTCGATTTCTGAACACATCAAAATCTTTAACCAAGATTCGACGAGCGATGTCTGGACAGTTGATGACGAGAGCTGGACGCCAGAACAGCCAGATACCGACGTACGGACCAGGGAACTTCTTATATAAATTCTTTATGAATTTTGCCTATAAACAATATTTACATAATAATATCAACCTTGTATTACTCCCACTGCTGAGCATGGATCTCCTCAACTACGAACTAGATAGACCTTGGTCCACCTTGCTTCCCCATTGGGTTGGCAGAATTCACATTCCGTATCGCGTACTAGGGTTGTCGCATTTTGGTCCTATAATATAACACAAGATGACCAATTCTTTTGCATATTTAGGCGAAAGGAATAGGTGTGTTGTTAAGTGTAAACCAAAAAGACGCACGAATTGTGAACCTCCTCCTCTTTTGGAAGTCAGGTAAATCATTTATAAACTGCAGCTCTTCAAGGACTAGCGACTAAAAAAGATTGGGAGGTTATTTGGACCTCATATAATAATAATAATACCAGCTCTGTATTAACTACTGCCCACTACTGAGCACGGGCCTCCTCTACTACTAAGAGGGGTTAGGCCTTAGTCCACCACGCTGGCCTAGTGCGGATTGGCAAACTTCACATACCCTCGAGATTCTTATGGAGAATTCTCAGGTATGTAGGTTTCCTCACGATGTTTTTCCTTCACCGTTAAAGCGAACAATAATTGATAAACAATACACAGGTAGCTTCGAAAAGTCAGAGGTGTATGCCTTGGGTTTGGACCTACGGACATTGTCTCGGCAGACCGTTCCATTCCCAACTAGGCTATCGTCCACTTTTTTGGACCTCCAGATTTTAAATTAAAAACTTACAGGATTCTCCCTTTGCAGGAAAGTGAGACTGCCCATAAAAGGATTAGGGCCATCGTACGGCACGTCACGTTGCTTCCAGTACAGTCTGACTTGGTTCCATCGCACTACAGCTCCTAGTAGCACTAGTAAACTCAGCCACAGAAAGTACGTTACTGCTAAATGCATTGTTCTCGTTCCACGGACTGGCGTAGACTGACAGCATACGTTAGTTACTTGTTTAAGTAACGTACATATTAGTTGTGTTTAGTTTATATCCTGTATATAAACTAAACACAACTAATATGTAACTGATTAAAATTTACGGAAGCAAATAAAAAGTTTTATTAAGTAGCGGTTAGCTTTCTGTGATTGGCCATATTCATGGGTGATGGTGACCACTTACCATCAAAAGGACTGTCAGTTTGACCGTATTTGACTAAAGAAGGAAAATATCACCAACAATACAAAAATGATAATACAATAGCAAAGTATCGCAACAGATTTTTGACAATTATAAAAACGATACCAAAAAGGTTATTAATAGTGTTAAATTGATCTAGAGCTTTGAGTATTTAACCAACCAAATCTAGAGCAATAACATTATTTTCGTTTCTTTATTATCATCCGCAAGCGGCGATAACGTAGTTAGGAGTGCAACGCACTGCTGAGAAGAATGTCCGCTGGTTCCATGCGCACGCATCACTGACTTTTCTAATTAATCTATGAATTATTTGTGAACTAACGCTTGCTTTAACGGAAGGATGCATACATGAGATGTTATCTTTAAGAGTTTCGAAGGTATGTTAAGTTTGCCAATCCGCACTAGACCAGTGTGGTGTACTGAGGCCTAAACCATATATAACCATAGCCAAGTAGTGGGATAGTATATGTACAATACATGGCTGATATTATTATATATCAATTTAGGAATACAGCTAAGCCGGTACCTACCGTGAAATAATTTTATATCTCGTTTGAACAAAGCCACTGCCTCGGTGGCGTAGTGGTATTACGGTATAACTGTAGTGCTGACGTCTTGGGTTCGATTCCCGGGTCGGGCAAATTGATATTGGGTTTTTTAAATTCAGTATCAGCCCGGAGTCTGGAATTTGTGCCCGATGTGGCGATAGGCTCGCCCCCTATCACATAATGGGCGGAATACGCACTGCCAAAAGTGGGTGCACTAGTTGCGCCTCTGCCTACCCCTTCGGGGATAAAAGGCGTCAGTGTGTGTGAGTGTGTGTGTGAACAAATCCATTAAAGGCATCGAGGAAACACCGTGTACGAAGGTCAATAATAATTTATAATTAGCGGACAATATTTATGCGCAAACAAACTGCAAAAACAATACATAGACCCTTTGATTACGTCCTGTCCTTATGACCCCAAGATGTATTTTTATCAATGTTTTTTGTTTTCTCATATTTAAGTACTAGCTTTTGCCCGCGGCTCCGCCCGCGGTAAAAAGTTTTTCCGGGATAAAAGTCCCGCTTTATATTTTCCCGGGATAAAAAGTTGCTTATATGGTAATTCAAGACATGATCTACCCGTGTGTTAAATTTCATCAAAATCCGTTGAGTGGTTTTTGTGTGAAAGAGTAACAAACAATCACACAAATTAACAAACAATTGTGATAGTGATGATAGAAAGTATTTTATTTTTTCGTGAATTTTTCAAAGTTTTTATATTATTCTGCTATTCGGGACGGAGACAAATCCAACAAATTAAAAATCATGAAAATCTGTCCAGCCGTTCTCCAGCTATAAGACTTCGAACATACATTATTATGTAATAATAATGTATGTAAATTGGAACTTAGTATTGGAACGAAGTTCCTTATCGCGCGTTGTGAAAGGGGGCTGGACGGAAAAAATTCTCAAAAGTTGTCACGACACTTTTTGCTATTATCTTACTAATATAAACCTTAAATACAATGCGTAGAAGCTATAATTCTTGAAACGAGTATATTTTTATTTATTTTATTTATTAAAGTCATTAAAACCATTTCTTACTAATCTAATATGAACCTTAAATACATTGCGTAGAAGCTATTTCCCCAGCGTTGGCACGGCACGAGTACAAAAGAATCGAACGTAACATTCTTTTTTCAAATTTTGTTGATTTATTCTACTTTGGTTACTGACATTTATCAATAACAAGACTAAACGTGCTTTGCTCGCGTTTAAAAATCTACTTTATGTGGTAAGCGTAAGATCGAATTTCTGTTTAGTCAATCAAAATTTGTGATAAAAATGCTATGCAATAGCTTTACCGCGGTAGTCTCCGAGTGCCACACGTATTTATTTGTTTTTTTCTCTAGAAACTTATGTATTGGAACGGAAATAGGAAAATATTTATATATTTATATATATACACACTCTGTTATATAAATAAAATTTTATTACAATTCCTTCACTAATTAATCGAAAGGAACTTCGTTCCATCCGGGTGTCCGTTGACACCTCTCATTTTTTTTATGATGATCTCTCTAATAGGTATTATAAACGCTATTGTTTGTAAGGATAGATAGGTACGGATGTATATGATGATTGATGGTAATGCAAAAGTTATAGGTAGCTACTGTAATACACTCCTATAAACTATGTTAAACGATTTATTTCGGTCAGCATAAACATGCAGATTTTGCGATTTAGAAACGCGTGAGCAAGCCACGTAGAGCTGGCCGTGGGAAAAACATGGCGTGCCCAAATGTATGCCTGCTACCTTTAAAGTTTGACCCTGCGATTTGTTGATAGTCATTGAAAATGCAACTTTTATTGGGAACTGCAAGCGTTTAAAATTAAATGGTAAGTTATTGGGTATGATTGGGATACGTGGTATAAGAACATTGTTTACCTTGGCTTCTCCAGTTAAGATTGTGGCCTTCACAATATGCCTTCCTAGTTCGGTGACTCTCAACCGAGTACCGTTGCATAATCTTGGCGCATCCAAGTTACGCATTAACAAAACGGGTACACCTACTTTTAATTCCAACTTATGTGATGGCACTCCAGATAACTCCAAAGAGTTTAGGAACTCCACGGGGTAGCTCGTAGTGTCATCGGATGACATAACTGTGTCGATGGAGTTATACACTGATGTCTGGCTGGTTATTACGTTCAAGATTTTTTTATTTATTTTGGCAACAGTCTCATTTTTTGGTGCCAGTATGGTTCTTTCACACAACCACTTTTCGTCAAGAATATATTGTTGCAGATTCGGAAAAACTTGATCAATGAGTTCGTCTTCCGACTCCACAACATGGCAAAATTATTTTGTGAAAAGAACCATACCTTCTTGGTCGGTGTGTAGGTGGCCTTCACCAATGTCTAGGAGTTTTTGAGCATATGCTCCTGACTCGACATCGCTGAATAACTGGACTCGCATGTTAGTGGTAACATAAAGCTTTTCAACTTTAGTCCACAAATATGATGCTTTCAGACATGCTTTAATCTCGTCTGCTGCAGTGCCTCTCTCGATAACAGGTAAAGTCTGTCTGAAATCCCCTGCCAATAACACTACCACACCACCCATCAACTTTCGATTGCTTTGAATGTCTTGTAGACAGCGATCAAGCGCCTCGATGGCGCGTTTGTGTGACATTGTGCACTCGTCCCACACGATCAGCTTACATTGTTGCAACAGGGCGCCGCGGGTACTGTTCTTACTGATGTTGCACGTTGGGGTTTCTCCGCTTGCCAGATTAAAAGGTAATTTAAAAACCGAGTGTGCCGTCCGTCCACCTCTCAGTAATGTAGCAGCGATCCCAGAGGTAGCCACTGCTAATGCAACATTACGGTCCTTACGAATTTTTGATAGAAGTAAATTAAGCAAAAATGTTTTGCCTGTACCCCCCGGGGCATCAAGAAAAAAAAGGCCGCCTTCACCAAGCTCAACTCGTTGTAATATTTTGTTATAAATTTCCTTTTGCTCGGGTAGTAGGCGTGGCTCAGTTTCGCTGACCTGAGCATCTAATAAAGCGTTATCGTAGCTTAGCTCTTTGATCAAATCGGTCGACAGCTCTCCTTGACGCTGTGGTATGGGCATACCGAAGTCGGACAATTTCTTTCCGGAAATTGTTATTATTTTGTCCTCTATAAGGCTCAGTGCTTCATTCAAACATAGATTATTGTTGACTTGATCCATCCTTTCAAATCTGTGCAAGATATCTTCTGATAATGCAGTTTTATACTTATCCCATAGTTAAAGAGGATTGGATAAACTGCAAGTGCATATCAATATTGCAAATAGCTCCCTTATTTGTGAAGGAGAGCGACACAGCACGGCCTCTTCCATTGTGGCATCCCAGTGGTTGTCATCTTCCAACAACCCCAACTCCTCACACGCTTGTCGAAACGTTTCAAGTTCTTGGCCGTCAACTGTTTTTAGATCCGAGAAGTTAGTGGGGCCCTGTATTACATTAAGCAGCATTCGCAAACAGTAACATTCGAAGTTACTAACGTGCACTGTGTAAATGCGCCCAAGAGCATCTCCTGCCTTCACACCTGATCAGCCGTCGATAGATGTTCCTTGTAAACGACGTTTCAATTCTTTCAACGACACGTTCCACGTATAGTAGCGGGGTACGTCAACATAAAGTAATGTTTTTGCAAATGCGTCATTTTGGCAAAGTAGGAAGAATGCAGTAAGTGTCGTCTTAGGTGGTGCGGCCATTCTCTCTCTAAAATTGTTTTCAGTGAAATAAATCCGCTGACCATTGGGCAGATGTACCGCAAGATGAGTGACTGTTGGGTGTCTCTCATGCAGAGGCAGACCCAAAATCCGCCACGCTGCTTCGTTACTACTAACATATCGACCGGCTCGAAATGTTTGCACCTCATCTCTCGAGTCAATATGAACATTCCCTTGCTGTCGGATGTTAAAAATAGCCTGATCGCTACCTTTGTTGATATATTTACAAATATATTTTATCCCTGTACCGTATTGCAGAACTCTACATTTATATGGCAATTAAAAATTTTGATGAGAAGAGGAGAATATGGGACAATCCAGCTATTGTCAACCAATACTTCCTGTGTTCCAGCTCGGATTTTTTAAATTATTGTACGGCCGCCATCTTCTGGTGCTCTACGCCTGTACAGAGGATAGCCTTTGTCGTTGGTTTGAGTATCTTTTAAAAGCGCTCTTGGATACTTTTTGGTACATTTGCCTTCCCTCATGCATGGTGATGACGGATTTAGTGCACCACAGGGACCATGAATCATATTTTTGGTCACAGTCTCATAGAGCTTTCGATCAGTTTCTGGGTTTGGTATCTCTGCATTTATGACTTCGTCAATTTGGTTAGGGCGTAATTTTTCCATCAACCATAGCAGTAAGTGCACGTGAGGCAAGCCTCTTTTCTGCCACTCGATCGAGTACATGAAGCACTGCATATCACAAAATATTTTATCTTTTGCAAGTAGAGCAACTAATTTTTGAATTTTTATTTTAAATACTCTGGCTGTTAAGTCATGTCTGTCCATTGAATTTTGACCTAGAATGAGCTCTTTAGAGATTTCTGGCCAGGAGGGATTACATGTCATTGTAATGAACAGATCAGGCCTTCTGTAGTTACGCACGTAAGTGAACGCAACCTGCGTGTATTCGTAAAGATATCTCGGGCTATTTACAAATGATGACGGGAGAATTACCATTTGACCTAAGTTATTTGGATCTAAATTCGCATCATTCCTTATCGCGTCTTGTAAATGTATATAATTTTCTGCCCGCAGTTTCGTTTGATTCAAGCCAATAAACCTTAAGCGCTCACTCTCCATTTTGACGTACATGTCCACCAAAAACTGATGTAGGAGAAGTCTACATCCAAGCAATAAATTAAAATTGTTGCGGCGTACCGCAACGTCTGTAAAGTCTTTGCAGGACACTTTTTTGTTTGGTATGGGTTGTTTTGTAACTGGGTTTGTCTGAGGAATATCAAAACTGTACCCCTTTTAACCTTTCCAAAAAATTAACGGGTACTCGAGAGCATCATAAAATCTATTAGTGTCCGGAACTCTAGAGAGCCGGCCATAGTGCGCTTGAATAACGATGTCCCGAGGTGCAGTTTGTTCACTACTAACTACCACGGCAGCTATTTCATTTGTAGTCGGGGCATTGAATCGTCGTTCGTGTTCACCACGTGGTAACCGATCTGGGTGTATCACAACCTTGTAATTATCGCTAGACACTCTATCTTTAGCCATTTTAAATTCATGCACTAAAATGTTGTGATCATGTAGAACTTGTTGTATTTTTTTAACCGTGTTTCTTTCCACACCTTGGACGTACTCAGAACGCCTATTAACTTGTGCTTCCTCATCGCCCATGAAATAAACTCGCAAAAATTTTGGTTGCGTATTGATAGTAGGAAGCAAAAAGCCAATCGTGTGTTATATTTGCCCTTGGATTGTAAAAGTCGGCCAAAATCCTGGCATCGAAACAATGCTATCCGCCCCAAAAGATGTCATATGGAAGCATGTATTGTATTTCCTTATGTTTTTTAGAAAACGGCGAGACTCATCTGTTTTATGGGAGAAAAGTTCTTTAAGAGGTTCAACTGGCTCGTCTATTGAACGAAGGGCTACTTTGCCTCCCGAACAACACATGCCTGCAGCTTCCTTTTTCCATTTATAATAATAATAATAATAATAAGCCTGTTTATTTCCAATCTAAAATTACATATTTTTTTTTTAATTTTTTTTTTTTTTTTTTTTTTAACTACTATATTCAATTATCAGTGATCGGAACCCCTTCTCGGGTAAAGGCCTCCCCCAGTTTGTTCCAGATATCTCTGTCCTTAGCTTTCGTTCTCCATTCGCTTCCTGCTACATCTACTATGTCGTCTATCCATCTTTTTCTAGGACGCCCTCTTTTCCTTTTTCCTGCCGGTCCTTCCCATACTGTTGTCTTCAATGTCCATCTTTTGTCTGTGTATCTTGCTATATGTCCTGTCCACTGCCACTTCTGTTTTAGGGCATATTGTAGGACATCAATAATTTTCGTTTTCAATCTTATGTGTTTGCTTTTTACTTTCTGTACTCTTCTTATTTTTAGTACGCTCCTTTCCATTGCCTTCTGACATGCTACTAACTTAGATTTTTCCCTGGCACTATACGTCCAAGTCTGGCATCCGTATGTGAGAGTAGGCAGAACACAGGAGTTCAAAACGGTTCTTTTCATGTGGAGGGGAAAGTCCCCTTTCAGGATTTCCTTCAGGGACCAGAATTTCTTCCAGCTCATGCCAATGCGACGCTCGACTTCTTGCTCTTCGTCTTTATCTTCAAATGATATTTGTTTTCCTAAATATATGTAACTTTTTACATGCTCTAGCGGCTTTCCGTTTAGGTTTATTGTATGTGTGTAGCTGTTTGTCAATATTTTCGTTTTGGTATCATTCATTTTAAGTCCTGTTTTTTGGCTTTCTTTGTTTAGAGCGTTGATCATTTTTTCTAGGTTTTTGCTCGTTTCAGCGAATAGAACGATGTCATCTGCGAATCTGAGGTGAGTAAGTCGTTGTCGGTTAATTCTGATACGTTCTGCTTGCCAGTTAAGTTGATTAAAGATGTATTGTAATACCGCTATAAACAGCTTAGGTGAGAGAGCTTTTTCCATTTAAGAGCACCGCAAAATCTGAATTCTTTATTCATCGCTTCTATTTTCATAAGCTTGTGGCTTTCGTAATCAAGAGTCTCGTCGTACTTAAATGCAGCTTTATCGAATACCCCTCACGTGTTTCTTGTGAATATTAGACGTCGCTGTTGTGCCATTTCAGCAACAGCGCGTCTGCGAGATTCAGCTGCTTCAACGGTTTTTGTTGCTCTTTGAGACGCCATGTAAGTTGCCTGCTGAAGACGCCAAACTTGGGTCTGTTTGGATGTCTCAGAACCCCGTTGAGATGCCAGATATTCAGCGTTGTATTCACGTCGAGCTCGGGACTGCTCTGGTGTCTCATCAGCTCGTTGAGATGCCAGATACTCAGCATGCTGTCGACGCCGATCTCGGGACTGATATGGTGTCTCAGCAGCCCGTTGAGATGCCAGATGCTCAGCATGCTGTCGAAGCCGATCTCGGGACTGCTCTGACGTCTCAGCAGCTCTGTGAGCTGCCTCACGCTCCGCCTGTTCAAGCCTTCGCAGTTCGACTTGTGGAAACGTCTCGTTAAGTCTAGCTACTTTCATATCTCGAGCTTTATTAGATCTTTGAGAAAGATTATGTTGCATGTATGACCCGTGGTGTGTATGGTGTAGCAGAAGTGGGTGGAATGAAACGGTACACAGACTTTAAATTCATATATTGTGTTCACTTACTTGCTATTTAAGTGTACTTAATACCAATCACAAAGTACCGGGTTCCGGCTAATAAATTAAGGTTGGAGAGCGGGACGTGAGCCTACTGGAGAGCTGTTCTTTTATCACTTTGTTACTCGTAATTTATTCAAAAAACACCAATTAAATTAAGATAAGGGCGCCACTGACAAATAGGGTGTCAGACCCAAAATAATAAATTTACATACTTTAGTTGTCTAATTTCCCAAAAATAACATTGAGAGTGTGTCCTCGGTCCTCCAATACAGGGTCAGGAATCACTGAGGCTTCCACCAACTAGGGAAGATAGCCTCCTCTCTGGTGATGCAGGCAGTTTTGAGTCTACCCGCGACAGACGAAATGAAGAATGAAAATGTAAGAAAAAGAAAAACAACCCCTGAGGAAAAACCCCCTGGAACAAGGACAGTGTTCCAGATTAGTACATAATACTTTAATATTAACAACAGTTATAGTTGTTGCGCTAAGCTAGTAATAAAAAAACATACCGGGAAGGAATAGACAACCCGCATGGTCGGCAGGCCGGCGAGTGTTCTCCTGTCAACTTCCGCGGAGGATTCCTGATATGTTCGCCCTATAACGAAAAACGTGAATGGATAAAAACGTGTTCTAACGGCACAAACCGGCGAATTGAAATGACAACCACTACTCACGTGTACTAGAACAAAACGCTCCTTGCCGTCATCGGGTCATCGACACGTATAGGACGGCAAAGCGGCTCCAGCTAATCACGGCGAACACTCCGCGGGGTCCTTAACCAAGCCTTCGTAATTTATCGGCACATATTAGCCGACATCGAAATTACGTGCTCACACACTTGGTGCTCCCGCGCAAGAGGTCGAGGGGAGGTCGTTCACCGGTAGGGTTGCAATCCGAACCAGAGATGAACAAAAATTTATATAACCGAAATTAGAATACGACCACTCACAATTCTCAAAATTACGCATCAAATAAAACGATTTTTATTATAAATACTGCACACGCAGACATAATTTTATTACGGGTGTAGCATTTATTATTGCATAAAAATAAAACGAGCGGTTAGAAAACTGGCAACACTACGCGCACTCGTCTAACACACGATTTGTAGGCCACGGTACAAAAAACATACAGCCTTCAATCAGTTAATGTTTTACTAAAATAATTAGGGTATGGGGTTTGAAAATTTTTATGTTACAATTAGATTTACGCTTTCGCGGCATAATTCTTAGTAAATAAGTTTTCCTACACTTTCAAAAAATACAATATCTGCCTATTCAATTAAAATTACAGCAACATACTAATTAATAGTAAAAAAATAATTCTAATTTCCGAATTGCAAAACTAAATCACGCTTCCGTCGAGTTATTATATTATTCTTGTTATATTATCACATAAAAACTACACTAACTAAAACTAAAATAAAAACCAAGTAATTCCTTATAATTAACTATTAACCATAAACAAATTACGCTTTCTTGGTTTTATTGTAAGTAGTTGTTATTATTATTATAATTACCATAATCAAATACCAACCTAAGTAATTAAAATAAAAACCCTAACGCGTTATAAGTAACAACCACAAACTAAGCTGTCGTGGAATTATTGTAAGTAACTGTTAAGTATTAAGTTAAGTAACCTACCGATGTAAAATAATAAAAATAAAAGTGAAGTTTCTTCTTATACGTGTCTCCTAACCACAAAAAAGAACCTGCCAATACCTATCTATTACATTACATAGATACAGTGCGGTTTCAACAAATCGCTAGTGCCTTGAAAATTCGCATTACGGACACAACCGTTAACGACGTCTGCCCTGACGCGTCTGCCCGCGTCGGGTCGCGCACTCGGCGATGATCGACCTCGTCCTCCACCCCGCCCGCAGGCGTTCGACCGCTCGCTCGCCCGTTCCATTCGCCCGCCGCCGGACCGCACCATAATATCGCACACTCGGTTGTTTATCTTCATAACTATTCAAATATTTGTCCAAATGATGTAGTGTAAACTACAAAAATAATCTACTACTACATCTACTAACAACTAAAAAATACGCTTTATAAAAAATCCAACTAAAAAATAGAAAATAAATTTGAATTAAGAATAGTGTAAATAAGAAAAAAATGTATTTTATTGTAAAAAAAAGCGTGGGGTTTATGGTGTCAATAGTTATAAATATCTTATTGACAGATAATATAAGTAGAAGTATTATATATCATTTTGATAATAACTTAAAAAGCACCCCACGCTTTTTTTACAATAAAATACATTTTTTTCTTATTTACACTATTCTTAATTCAAATTTATTTTCTATTTTTTAGTTGGATTTTCTATAAAGCGTGTTTTTTAGTTATTTTAAACTATTATTGTTAGTTAATTATGGAATGGTGTAAACAATATAATATCATAGATATACGATTGCAGCATTCGCGGGTTATCTGCTGTTAGTTATTGAAGAGTTCCATTGTCTATCTCCGAAGATCTCCAGCAGATTCTAATAAATTACCTATATATTAAAACCTTTCTTAAAAAATATACGTTTGAATAACGAAAACCCCATCAAAATCGGATCAGTAGTTTTTGAGATATTCGCGGGTATACAAACTTACATACACACATACCTACATACATACATACATATGGGTCGAATACAGAACCTCCTTTTTTTGAAGACGGTTATTTATTTATTTATTTAGTAACGCCAACGTAACGTACATTAACTCATGATTAGTGATTAGTTAACTTAACAACGTTCATAGTAGCCTTAAGCTAAATGCCGTTACAATACAAGGCGTACATGGCATGCATATAAACCACAACAACTTAGCAAAATTATACACAAAAAGTAAAAATTAATAGTGCGTGAATTAAATGCACACACATAATTGATACATTATTTTTACAATCTTAAGGATAACGAAAGGAAAAAAAAAACCAAAAGGAAATCTAACTGAATTGAGTAAAAGATTTATTAATAACATTATTATGGTATGGAGGATTGTGAATGGTATTCTAAAATGGCGTTCCGAAATTTAATTTTACTTTGGAAAAATATGTCAATGTTACTAGATTTATGCAATGAATTATAATTTCTACATAGTCTGTTAACAGGACAATGAGAACCCAAATTCGTAGAAGAATAACGCACGTGAAACGGACCATACTTATTAAATCTGGGAAGTTTTACTGGGACGTTAATGCAAAATTTTCTCGTGGCCTGAGAACAATCTATCATTCCATTTGTCAAACTGTACAGAAACATCATATCCAATAACGATCGGCGATTCAGTAAAGAGCGTAACTGAAAGTGTTTAAGACGGTCCTCGTAGCTAGGAAGTCTTTTGGCAAGGTGACAGTTGTAGCAGAGATGCCATAAAAATCTTTTCTGCACCCGCTCTAAATTTTTTATATATATGTCGTAATGTGGGCTCCATAGCGGAGTGCAGTACTCTAAACCAGATCTAACGATTTGTAAATATTAATTTTAGTTGTGGGATCTTAAAGAAGGGAGTGGCTAAAGAAGAGTAATAGAACACAAATCAGCGTTTTTTGTGATTCTTTTCTGCCTGTTTGTTACTGCACATCTCCAAAATTACTGAACAGATTTCAATTAAATTTGGCACACGGGTAGATCATGTCCTGGATAAACACATAGTCTACTTTTCATCCCGGGAAAATATAAAGCGGGACTTTTATCCCGAAAAACTGTTTCACGCGGGCGGAGCCGCGAACAAAAGCTAGTACTTAAATATGAGAAAACAAAAAACATTGATAAAAATGCATCTTGGGGTCATAAGGACAGGACGTAATCAAATGGTCTATGTATTGTTTTTGCAGTTTGTTTGCGCATAAATATTGTCCGCTAATTATAAATTATTATTGACCTTCGTACACGGTGTTTCCTCGATGCATTTAATGGATTTGTTCACACACACACTCACACACACTGACGCCTTTTATCCCCGAAGGGGTAGGCAGAGGCGCAACTAGTGCACCCACTTTTGGCAGTGCGTATTCCGCCCATTATGTGATAGGGGGCGAGCCTATCGCCATATCAGGCACAAATTCCAGACTCCGGGCTGATACTGAATTTAAAAAACCCAATATCAATTTGCCCGACCCGGGAATCGAACCCAAGACGTCAGCACTGCAGTTATACAGTAATACCACTACGCCACCGAGGCAGTGGATTTGTTCAAACGAGATATAAAATTATTTCACGGTAGGTACCGGCTTAGCTGTATTCCTAAATTGATATATAATAATATCAGCTATGTATTGTACATATACTATCCCACTACTTGGCTATGGTTATATATGGTTTAGGCCTCAGTACACCACACTGGTCTAGTGCGGATTGGCAAACTTAACATACCTTCGAAACTCTTAAAGATAACATCTCATGTATGCATCCTTCCGTTAAAGCAAGCGTTACTTCAAAAATAATTCATAGATAAATTAGAAAAGTCAGTGATGCGTGCGCATGGAACCAGCGGACATTCTTCTCGGCAGTGCGTTGCACTCCTAACTACGTTATCGCCGCTTGCGGATGATGATAAAGAAACGAAAATAATGTTATTGCTCTAGATTTGGTTGGTTAAATACTCAAAGCTCTAGATCAATTTAACACTATTAATAACCTTTTTGGTATCATTCAATCAAAGGTAAAAAATCATTTTTATTTTTCGTTTTTATAATTGTCAAAAATCTGTTGCGATACTTTGCTATTGTATTATCATTTTTGTATTGTTGGCGATATTTTCCTTCTTTAGTCTAATACGGTCAACCTGACAGTCCTTTTGATGGTAAGTGGTCACCATCACCCATGAATATGGCCAATCACAGAAAGCTAACCGCTACTTAATTAAACTTTTTATTTGCTTCCGTAAATTTTAATCAGTTACACCCTGTAGTTTATATAAACTAAACACAACTAATATGTACGTTACTTAAACAAGTAACTAACGTATGCTGTCAGTCTACGCCAGTCCGTGGAACGAGAACAATGCATTTAGCAGTAACGTACTTTCTGTGGCTGAGTTTACTAGTGCTACTAGGAGCTGTAGTGCGATGGAACCAAGTCAGACTGTACTGGAAGCAACGTGACGTGCCGTACGATGACCCTAATCCTTTTATGGGCAGTCTCACTTTCCTGCAAAGGGAGAATCCTGTAAGTGTTTAATTAAAAATCTGGAGGTCCAAAAAGTGGACGATAGCCTAGTTGGGAATGGAACGGTCTGCCGAGACAATGTCCGTAGGTTCAAAACCCAAGGCATACACCTCTGACTTTTCGAAGCTACGTGTGTATTGTTTATCAATTATTGTTCGCTTTACGGAATGTGAATTCTGCCAACCCAATGGGGAAGCAAGGTGGACCAAGGTCTATCTAGTTCGTAGTTGAGGAGATCCATGCTCAGCAGTAGGAGTAATACAAGGATGATATTATTATGTAAATATTGTTTATAGGCAAAATTCATGAAGAATTTATATAAGAAGTTCCTTGGTCCGTACGTCGGTATCTGGCTGTTCTGGCGTCCAGCTCTCGTCATCAACTGTCCAGACATCGCTCGTCGAATCTTAGTTAAAGATTTTGATGTGTTCAGAAATCGACATCTGCGATCGGGAAAGACAGATCCTATCGGAGCTCATACACTGTTCCTTGTTGACGTAAGTTTCCAATATACCTATAGCATTGTCGTTCAGGATTGAAAGCCATTCATGTTTTTCTGGAAATTATGAGACAACATAATATTTTGATATCTTTTGGTTAAGAATAAAGTACTTTCTCTTAATGCCAATGTGGCATCGGCATGACCCCTTTTTTCAAGAATGTTTTAGTAAGAATTTAGCATATTTACGACGAACTTGAATTCCTTTTAGGTTCAGTACCATTCTTTGTGATGTCAAAAAAATGCTGCCGATACATTTCTTAGCAACATAATGTGATAATCTTGTTTCATATAAGAATCTATGATTTAGGACCCAATGTGGTCTTCAATCAGAAGACGTCTAACCACAGTGTTCACGGCAGCCAAGCTCAGGGCGCTGACAGGATTGACCCAGAACAAGGCAGCGGACCTCGTATACCGCATAAAGACTGAAATGGAGAAGGGAGCTGTAGAAAATCTGAGGGTTTGTTGGAGTTTCTTGTTGTACTACCTGCGTACTTCTTATGCCACTGACTTCTTTTGGTATTTAGTGCGAGTTTTCGCTTGATAGAAGTGAGTACTTTCCTGTGATGATTTTGTATATAAAATAATATGAAAAATAAATTGTTTTATGAAATCTAAGTATATGAAAAATAAAGTAGTTACTTATGTTTGAAATATTGTTGTAAGTGAAAGTCGGGGCTTAATTGGGTTATCTCGCTATATCTTTCTTACGCACGCAGCGCTATGGTCGATCGCTTTCCGTTATTTGACAGCTACCCTTTTTTTTTTTTTTTTTTTTTTTTCGCGGGGAAAAACGCGTTATCGCTACCACCACTGGGGGGTGAGTGGAACGGTTAGCCACAACGATTTTTATTATCTTATTTATTACTAGCATTGCGCGCGGCTCCGCCCGCATGGAAAAGTTTTTCCGGGATAAAAAGTAGCCTATAGCACTCACGAGTAATGTAGCTTCCTATTAGTGAAAGAATTTCCAAAATTGGTCCAATAGCTCTTGAGATTAGCGCGTTCAAAGAAACAAACAAACAAACACTTCAGCTTTATATAATAGTAAAGATATATTTCCAGGATAAAAAGTAGCCTATGTGTTAATCGAAGAGATGATCTATCCTAGTGCCAAATTCTATCGAAATCCGTTTGGTTTTTGGAGATGTGCAAAAACGTGCATGTAACAAACAAACAGAAAAACAGACAGAAAAGAATTACAAAAATCGCTGATTAGTGTTCCATTGCTTACTTTAGTCACCTCCTTTCTTTTTTATGATAATTCTTTCAATTTATAGTCACACCGGTTCTACTGGTTTATTAAATGTATAGGTAGATTGAGTGGATTTTGAAAATTATTCTTCCGCTACATTTAGGTGATACATATTTTTTAAAAAAGTATTAAAAATGCTCACTTGCCTATTTTTTGCTATAAAAACCGCGCAAAGAAAATGAATACTATTGCAACCTACGAAAATTGGATTCTGGAATATACATGTACCTAAAGGAAAAAAATATATTTACTTGTGATATAAGTTGACCCAAAAATGGCGACCTTGAGCGAAATCACGGTGGTCTAGTTACTGTCGAATTGGTTCAAGGGATAATTAAGATGTTATTGATTTATTTTTAGAAAACATATGTGTTAGATAAAAGAACAGAATTCGACGAGAACTTGACCGATGTTGACCTGGGAATATTTAGATAAACGACTTCATTCGACACGAAGTTGCTTATACAGGATGTCCTGTAATAAGTGGATAATCCAGAGGGTTGGGGTAGTTACAGGGGGTGTAGGGCGGTCAGGAAAAAAATTAAATCGCAATTAGTTTAGGAACTATCTAATGTATAAAATTCTCGTGTCGCGGTGTTTGTAGTTAAACTCCTCCGAAACGGCTCGAACGATTCCCATGAAATTTTGTGTGCATATCGGGTAGGTCTGAGAATCGGACAACATCTATTTTTCATCCCCCTAAATGTTAAGGGTAGTTCACCCCTGATTTTATTTTTTATTTTTTAGATATTTTTTTTTGTTTTTATTTTTTTATGATACACATTAAAAAAAACATACAACCCTAAATTTTCAACCCTCTACGATCAACCCCTATTTTTAATAGCTATATTAGTAATTTTAACTTATAACCGCGGTGGGTAACTGATCAATTATCTCTGACCAGTTATTCCCGCTAGGCGTCTGCCGATGTCACTTCTCATTCAGTAAGCAGCTTGGAGTAGGGATGAGACCTTAGCGCCGGTCACCTGTCTCTCTTACACAATAAGCCCTCTCTCACTCCCTTTACTGTTTTCGGTCATTGTTATTGTTTGTGCATCGATCGTAGTAGTGACGTTTACAATAATCATTTTACTACTTCAGTGTACTTTCAAGTAAATTTGTTATCAATTTGGAGGGCTGTAATTATGTCGTCCCATTATTATTTTTTATACTTAGCTCGCCAAAGTGACTTCACTGCACCTGATGCTAAGCGAAGTGAAGTCCAAAAAAAAATGTCAAACGACAAGGGACAAGATTATCCCTTAACGGTCGGCACAATTATGCCGGCCTGCTAATTGTTTCTTCACGCTCCGCTTGAAGGACCCCGTGTTGTAAGACGGAGGGAACACGCGTGCCGGCAAACTGTTCCACAGCTTAATGGTACGGCAAAAGTATGAATTTCCGAACCTTTTGGTACGAGCCTGGATGGAGGAGACCACGAAGCTATGATTTCGTGGGCCAGCACGCGTGGTTCTGCTGAGGAAAGGTGAGGATGGGATAAGGTTAACAATTCTTCAGAGCACTCCCCATGATACAGACGCTAGAATACACTGAGTGAGGCTATATCCCGACGCAACTGCACTGGTTCCAGGTTTTTGGTCACGTCTGTATCATTTACAATGCGGATAGCCCTTCGCTGCAATCCATCCAATGCATCGAGTAGATATTTGGAGCATCCGTCCCAAAGGTGCGAACAGTATTCCATACCCGGCCGCGCTTGCGCTTTATATAAACGGCTCGGGCGTGAAATACCTCCGCACCCTGTTCAGGATTCCGACCCTACGAGAAGTGGCAGATATTACGCCCTCGATGTTGTTCCCTGGATTCAGATCGCAGCGAATATCCATGCCCAGGATATTGAGGCCATTCCGCATTGCAAGTGGAGTACCCTGAAAATTGGGGAGGACCCAATTTTTTTAATAATTATTAAATTAAAGAGGTCCATGCTTCTTCCATTCATACACTACATCCTCACGTACTTACAATAATTTATTAATTTTTTTCTACTAATATAATCTCTAAAAATAATTTATAATGCAAAACAACGTTTTGTAAATTTGGAAAAAGTCCCACTCAGTTATGGTTTTGGGCACCGTAGCCACAAATTGAGTGTAAACTTTAGTTTTTTCTTCTTAGGAAATTTATGAATAGTTTTAACTTTAACTATACTTTCAGCATTTGTATTTGGCAATTTAAAAAACTTGTCTAATTATCATGATCGTTCTAAAATGGGTAGAAACTATGAGATTTAATAATAGAAACTACTGAGTTATAGCGCTTAATATACCAAAACAAATATTTTTATCAACATTCAAGAAGTCGCTATTATTTCCGAAAAGGTAAACAACTGCACTTACAATACTTCTGACCATCCTCCGATGATATGAAATATCTTCATAAAAGAAAACTAGCCCATACTAGTTGACTAGCAAACTAGTAAACACTAGTTAATTCCTATGATTTCAGGTTGTATTCACAGATTACACTACTGACGTGATAGGGGAGGCTGCTTTCGGCGTGGCTTGCGAGACCGCGCGGACCGGAGACAGCATCATGAGGAGGGTGACGCGCGAGTTCATGACCTTCAACGTGCATCGAGGGTTCTGCTGGTCCAGTATATTCTTCTTCCCAGAGCTGGTTGATATCTTTAGGTATTTTTATGATTTTATATATATATATATATATTTTTTATAACTTTGAATGACGAGACGAGCATGCATTCGCTGGTCAGCCGGGATATGACCACCTTGTCCAGTAAATATTAGATAATATTTACTGCCAGTCCAAGATGAGGTCGTGGATTCAATTTCCACACCAAGAAAAATAGTAGTGTGAGTCTCAATAATTATTAGTTTAGGCTCCGGGTACAGTGGGGGCAAAGGTTGCTCGTGGATCCTTGACATAAAACCTGTAACTTAGCGAGATCGAGCATGTCTGTGATATTTTTGTGTAGGTATTTATAACTAATATCTTTGCAACAATATTTGCAGATTTTCTTTATTCCCGAAACACACAACCGAATTTCTGAGGCATATTTTGAGGTCCATAGTGGAACAGCGGGGTGGATACAATAGGGACATCAGCGAGCCCAGGGACTTGTTAGATGCGCTGCTGAGGATACAGAAAGAAGGCATAGAATCTGGGGAAGGTTAGTTGAGAATGTAGAAGAAATTCGCGACGCTAAATTACATATTGGCGCCGTTTACGTCTAATAATATAATTATATCAGCCCTGTTTACTGTTTCACTGGGTACGGTCCACCACGCTGGCCTAGTGCGGGTTGGCAGACCTCACATACCTTTGAAATTCTAACGGAGAATTTCTCAGGTATGCAGGTTTCCTCACGATCTTATCCTTGACCGTTAAAGCAAGCGAATAGCGATTATTTACAAAGAATACTCACATAACTTTAAAAAAGTCAGAGTTGCATCCCTTGGGTTTTGAACATGCTGACATTCGTCTCTACAGTCTGTTTCATTCCCAACTGGGCTATTGCCATTTTAGTCTTAGGGCCTCTTTCACCACCTTCGAGTAAAGTATCGAGTAGACTAATCGCCAGTTAAAGTGACCCGTAACTGCACGTGTCAATTTCACGACGTTCGAGTAGCACTAATCATATGATTAAACTAACCCGTAACTACTTGCCACGTCGTCTGCCAATTAGCGTGTTTACTTGACAGTTAAATAAAATCACAGAGTTTAGATTAATAAATATTTGTATATCTGTTGTCTAAAAATGGATTTAATTGATCATCAATTGAATGAATTAGAATTTTCTACGCTGCAACGGATATCGAGGATTCGTGTATTTAAATTCCGTGTTGATTATTTTACGGACTTAGATGAAACTGATTGTTTCGCTAGATTTCGTCTATCGAAGTATGCAGTGAACCAAGTGCATAACTTACTATAACAAAATAATTCCTAAAACGCAAGGGTATCATTTTTTCATTATTTAAAATAATTTAAATACTAATACTAATAGAGAACCTATCAAATCATAATTATTAATTCCTTCTACACCTTGGACATAAAGATTGAATACGATGTTCTGTCAGTAACCTACATCAGTAGGTACCTACTTATCTAACAAACAAAAAATCTCGATTTCAGAAATCAAGCAGTTTGGTATTTCTGTGCAAGTGATAGCAAAATCTCATGTGATGAAAAGTTTGCACTTGTATCACTTTTAACTTCATCCATGATAATTTATAAAAATATTAAAACCACACGCAATGATTTCTTAACCAAAAACACAACAAACAATACACGAAATGAAATGAAAAATGACAGCTAACCCTGCCAATGACGTTTGACGAGTATATTTGACGTAATATTGAACGAATGTAACGTATGATTTGTAACGTCATTCACTTAACCGGTAAGTTGTTACTCGAAGCTTTATTTTCGCTTGTGAAATTGATAGAAGATACTCGTAAGTTTTACTTGCCGATTAACGTTAATTGGGAAGTAACTAATCAACGCTTTACTTGGAGATGGTGAAAGAGACCCTTATTGTAGTATAATGTGTAGTGGACCAGAGAATTTTGGGTTCGATACCCAGATCGGATAACACTTTTTGTAGGTTTGTCTGATATGATTCGCTCTGGACTAGATCCCGAAGGGGTTGACGTAAGGCAGACGGCCGCTTGTGTTGTCACATGCTTAAAAAATTTGTTATATCGACCTTACATATTATCCAAATATTTCTTAAGTATCTATTATAATATTGAAATCTTATTGGTATCTGCCCTACTCATTTAATATTAACATATGTATAGTGTTATATTTATTACGAAAAGCAACACAAAGTAACATAAAAACTAATGCCAGGAAATGTAACTATAAGAAGAGGATTAGAAAAATAATGGACGAATAAAAGCAGACACATTACGCTCAAGTTCATAGAACACAAACGTATTAAATGTCTTTATAAGAAAGCCAGCGACCATACAGCCTCGTTTTCTTATAAACAATAAATGAGTTCTTTAAGAAATTAAAATGATTAACACTGGCTAATAGCTTAAATAAGAATTTCAAAGGTATGTGAAGTCTGCCAACCCGCAATGGGTCAGCGTGGTAGACTTAGGCATAAACCCTCTCAGTTGTAGAGGAGGCCCGTGTTCAGCAGTGGGCAGTATATAATACAGGGCTGGTATGGTATGGTATGGTATGGTATGGACAGCCTAATTCGGTGCCTCTGGAAGCGAGAAATTTGTCATGTCTTCATGTAACCAAGATGAACATTGAGAGATAAGCAAGTAGAGCAAGTAAGTAGATCAGCTGGTGTTAAGTGGTGGCGACCGTCCATGAACCCACAATGGTAGAAGAAGCGGGAGATGCTGCCGGCTTCAAAGGACAGAAATAGAGAATTTCAGATATTTGGATCCTAGATAATAACATCACATCTTGATAATAATACCAACTGGTACACAATATCACTGATATTTGAGAACAAATATAAACAAAAAACAAGTTGTCCTACTTTAATAGATAATTTAATAATTATGATGTTTTTCAGAACTTTCCGAAGATCTTCTTATAGCGCAGGCTGCAACTTTCCTGCTTGGTGGGTTTGACACTTCGGGGTCTGTAATGACGTGGGGCACGCTGGAACTGAGCCATCAGCCTAAACTTCAGGTAATTTAGTTTTATATAGCAATTAAAACTTGTTTTGGTGCAACGTTATTGTTTGTGTTAAAATGGGCATACTTTGTAGAATTGTAGAAATCTATATAAAATTACCTTAAACATGGTGAGAACATTATTATATAAATAATAGTTTAAGTATTCGTGTATTTACGTAGCTTAACTAGCAATTTCATTTAGACATCGACTAAAGACGCGGCACGCGTACAGGAACGCTTGAGCACCAACAGTTCGATCGTGGTGCCCGTAAACACTTCTTCATTCGAAGTCGTGTACATATGACGTCCTTCACAGTAGCATTGGTATATAGCATACCCCATAGCGTAGCTTTGTGTCACGCTTTTTTTTACAATAAAATACATTTTTTTCTTATTTACACTATTCTTAATTCAAATTTATTTACTATTTTTTAGTTGGATTTTCTATAAAGCGTGTTTTTTAGTTTTTATTAAACTATTATTTATTTTTAATTTTTTAGTTCTGTTCTACTATTGTCCAACAAATGTCACAAAAAAATATATAAATTGTCAAAAATCTCATTTTTCAAATTGAATAATGGCATAATCTTATCAAATTAGTGTATTGTTATCGGTCCTCGACAAACTTACAAAGTTTGAATAAAATCTGACCGTTTAAAGTGGGTCAAAATCGCGCCCAAAGGAGTCGGAGTCGGAGAGTTACAAACATACAAACAAACATACAAGTGAAGCTAGTATAAAGCGTGTAAAAATGGTAGATCACGTTACAAATACCCTGACAATTTTTTTTTGTTTTAACAATATCATATCCTATGGAGTCGGCAAAAAAAGTTTGACTGTACAAATAAAAATAACTTTATTTTAAACTTGATTGAAAGTGTGACTCCACCATTCGTAATTAAGACAGCAGATCTTCCTTCTCTTGGTTGATTTACAGGATAAACTATACAATGAGCTGATGGAGGCGAAACAGAAGCTACGAGGAAATGACTTCGATCCCACCACTCTAGCTGAGTTACCGTTTTTAAACGCAGTTATTAAAGGTAATTATTTTATGAACATAATTCATGCTATAGGGTGGGTTTTTTACATAACAATGTACAGGGTGTAAAAAATAAAAAGTATAAACAATAAATTATGACCCACCAACACACGGTACTTACTTGTGCATAACTATAAGTGCTGGTAAAATGTAGATTATGACTAGTACTCATAACTCTCTAAGAGGTCATAATCATGAGAATTTGTTGCTGCTTTGTTCATAGATTTATCTGATAAAATAAGTTTGGCATATTTAATTATAGCCATTTTTGTTTTTCTTTTTTATTTCTTTTGTTTCTCTATCTTCATTTTGATTTTTAGTATTTCTAGTATACTAGTGGTTTTATTTTATAATCTACTGGTGGTAGGTCTCTTACATGTAAGACTCCGTCTGGGTGAGTACCACCACAATGTCTATTTCTACCGCCAAGCAGCAGTGTGCATGCACTGTTGTGTTTCGGTTTGAAGGACATTACAGCCAGTGTAACTACTGGACATAATGAGACTTAACATCTTATGTCTCAGGATGACGGGCGCAGTGGAATGCCACACAGAACTTAATAACTCAAGATGCTGGATGGTGTTGCTACTGTTTATGGGTGGTCATATCGCTTACCTACCTTGCTTAATAAAAAAAAAAAAAACAATATGCCGGCCTGCTAATTGCTTCTTCACGCTCCCCATGTCGTAAGACTGAGGGAACACGCGTGCTGGCAAACTGTTCTACAGCTTAATGGAGATGTTCACTTATTGTGCCACTGTGTCCACTATTTATATTATGAATTATAATATTGTGAGTTAATGATTTTTATTTCACTTTCTTCGTACTACAAAGAGTATTTGTCAATTTCTTTAATTTAATATCTGTTTGTTATACGGAATCAATGTTGACAGTAGCACCACTGCGCCCCTGATTATATTTTTGTTAGAGTTAGAACTCGAAAAATAGAAATATTCGTCGGATACACATCATTTGTACTCATAAATATATTGATACACTTAATTTCAGAAACTTTAAGAAAATTCCCGCCCATGGGCTGGCTAGATCGGAAAGCGTCTAGAGACTACGTTGTTGACGACAACCTGACGATTCCCGCGGGATCTGTGGTCTATGTCAACCCTATTGGGTTCCATTGGGATCCCGAATTCTTCCCCAACCCAGAAAAGTTCGACCCCAATAGATTCATGCCAGAAAACGAGGGAAATGTCAAACCATACACTTATATGCCTTTTGGAGAAGGACCGAGAAGTTGTATTGGTAAGATTGTATTACGTACATTATTACGTTTATATTTCTAAAAGTAATTGGACCAGTAATGTATGAAATATCAGCTTTGAACACAAGTAACATTATGAAATGTTTACATGCAGCTTTCCTTTCAATAGCTGAACAAGACTAAAGGCTTTTTACGATTGAAAAAGATACGTTGGTTTTAACTGGACTGACTCTACCACACAAATAATTATATATATATAACCTACCCGCTGTTAGGATCTGGAATAGGATATATGTTATGTAAACATCTAGCTATAAAATCAATAGAATATGTTCAAATATTTTTATATCTATTTTTTATTCAGGTCTTCGCTTCGGCTATCAGACTGTACGCTACGGCTTGTCTGCAATTTTCTCCAACTTCGAAGTCCGTCCCCTGCCTGCCACGCCCCTGGCAAATGACGCAGAAGTGGAGAAGAAGGGGATGTTTCTAGCGCCAGGACAACAGATCTCTGTTGAGTTTATACCCAGGAATAATATTACCTCCATTTCAGTTAATTTTAGAAAGAGTAAATGTTAATTTAACTCTTACTTTTTGTTTCTTTTTCGCGAAATCTGCTAGAAATAAATGTCTTTTTATTTATTATTATGTAAATGTTAATTGTATATTCATAAAATAATAGTTTTTAGCACACATAAGAAAGATAAAAATGGTGTTTTATACGTTTAAAAATTGGTGTAAGTTACAATTTAAATAAAACTTAAACTACACATGCGAAAGTTTGATTCTTGTTTTGCTTTTTTTTAGACAAACTGTTTATGGGTTTATGGGTACTGTTTATGGGTGGTCGTATCGCTTACCATCAGGCGAATGGCATGCTCGTCTCGTCATTCAATGCAATAAAAAAAAAAACAAATGACAACAAGCAGCCTTTTTATTATTTTTCCGGCGGGACTTTTCTCCTAGAAAAAGGTAAACAAGTAAAACACAGGCAGATCTGAGTAGGTAGTACAAAAAAGGGTAGTAGTAAATTTTAGAGATACTATCAGAACGATGCGAGATAATATCTTACGAAATAAAATCATTGCCTTCCTCGTTTCGCCGTAGTCGGGTAAAAAGGCCCACGGGTGGATCTGTAGTTAATAGTTGAGACCCAGTTCTAAACCTACCGCACGACATCCCTCGACGTTGCTGTCGGCTTATTTTGGCGTTGCGACGTCCTTCGCTTTCAGTATGTGTAGGACGTAAGGTATGATTATTTTACTAACTTGTTTACTTACCCGGTGATACTGACGAATTTCCATTATTTAAGGAAATAATGTCGATAATGGTATAAAGCGGCGATAGCCTAGTTGGGAGTGGAACGGATTGCCGAGACGAATGTCCGCAGGTTCAAAACAAAAAGGCATACGCCTCTGACTTTTCTAAAAATAAAGTTATGTGTGTATTCTTTGTGAATTATCGCTCGCTTTAACGGTGAAGGAAAACATCGAAAGGACTCCTGCATATCTGAAAAGTTCTCTATAGGAATTTCGAAGGTATGTGAAGTCTGCCAACCCGCACTAGGCCAGCGAGGTGGACTAAGGCCTAACCCCTCTCAATTGTAGAGGAGGCCCGTGCTCAGCAGTGGGCAGTATATAATACAGGGCTGGTATGGTTCGCTCGGATGATTCTATACTCCCGAGTGTCGACATTGGACAGTAAGACTGTGTGAAACCAACATACCCGTTCCACTCACCCCGCAGTGGTGGTAGCGATAACGCGTTTTTTTCGACGCGAAAAAAAAAAAAAAAAGGGCTGGTATGGTAATGGTCTAAAGTCTAAACCCTGTGGGTAGTAGAAGATTCCCAACTGCGGGACAGTATATAATACAGGGCTGGTATTTTTAATGCCCATAATTATATAGTTTGTACAAACTTTCCGTTTAAACTCTTTACGAATACAACGTAGCTATTCTGAAATCTATACCTATTCATTTAAAACCCAAACCCAATAATGAAGCGAGGTAAATTTATAGAAGTGATTTAGAACATGTACATAAAAGTATTTAATTTATATGTGCTGGGAATTTTGAAATAATTTTATTACAAGTTACTTGGGTCATATTATACATACATACATACATACTCACGCCTTTTATCCCCGAAGAGGTAGGCAGAGGAGCAACTAGTGCACCCACTTTCCGCCGTGCGTATTCCGTCCCATGATGTGATACGGGGCGAGCCAATCGCCATTTGGGGCAAAAATTCCAGATTCCGGGCTGATAAGTATTGAATAGAAAAATCCAATACCACTGTGCTCGATCCGGGGATCGAACCCGAGACCTCAGCATTACAGTCGTACCGTAATATAATTACGCCACTGAGGCAGTCATATTATAGTTTATTTGATTTAAATTTTATATTAAGTACAAAGAAACAGTACATCATAATTCTATGCATAAATTTCTCGCTAACATTGGTTAATATCTTTTAAAATGATGATATCAATGGGTTCCTTTCGTTAGGCTGGCATAGTAATATTTTGTTGTCAAGTTGAGGTAATACAAAAATGAATAACGAAAACCAGAATAAAAATTTTACTCCAGAATAAAAGTAATTTACACATAAACCAAAAAAAGATTTCCTAACTACATAAATTGGGAAAATAATTACCTATAAGTCGGGTAACTAGTGAAACTACTCACGTTATCCCGGGATCTTAGTGCGTGTCCCGGCGACCCGGGATTAACAACCCTGCAAGACTTCATATATCATTACAGGGTGCCGGGTCTCTTTAACGCCTGTTCTCATTAGCGATAAGTACGGGACACCAGTCTGGAGTAGGTAACCGCATTAATTATAACGTTATTTATTTGCTATTTTGATGTCGCCAACGATATTTTAGGTGTTTGTAATCGTTTATAATGTATTTAGAGCTGATCTTTTTTGGCTGTTTAAGATTAAGGCTAAGATTATTAGAATAATTATTGGTTTTCTGTTACGATTGATTTAGGGTACAAAGTTAAAAATACCTTACAGTTTCTTCATAAAATATTGCTATTATTATTATTATATAAATATGTAATATCAAGAAACTCGTATCCTAAACACTCAATGTTAAACCACTACACAATTTATATAATTTACAGACCCTAATACTCGCAAAACTTAATGAAACCGTTATAAAAAAATAACGGTATATATACCGTTATATCGTTATTAGCGTTCTCCTCACTCCTTAATCGTTGCGATAAAAGCTCGCCGTGCTTTTACGAGCTTCAGTCCGATGATTCTGTTAGTTATTAAGATATCTTGCCTAAACACGGCCTATGGGCTGCTAATGTGGATATTGGGTGGACAGTGTCCAGGCGCTTGCGGGACTTAGGATATATCCGGAGTAAGTTTGTAGATTATCCTGTTTAATGTCTTCTTGGTTTAATGATTTGTATTTAGGTATATTTGGAACACCGGACTGTGATGGACGTAGTTTACATTCGACAAGATAATGATGCTGCCTCGGTGGCGCAGTTGTATTGCGGTACGACTGCAATGCTGAGGTCTCGGGTTCGATCCCCGGGTCGGGCAAAGTGATATAGGATTTTTTTATTCAGTATCAGCCCGGAGTCTGGAATTTGTGCCCAATATGGCGATAGGCTCGCGCCCTATCACATCATGAGACGGAGTACGCACGGCGAAAGGTGGGTGCACTAGTTCCGCCTCTGCCTACCCCTTCGGGGATAAAAGGCGTGAGTATGCGTAGATAATGATATCATGGTGAAAAATTAGCTGTGGCTTAAGTGCATCACACTCACATTTCTATTATCCAAAGTTATAGGTGCATAATTCTCTTTAACGGTGATGTCCACACAAGGCTGTGCCTGTAACGTAGACATCGTTTTTATTATGTAAAGATGAATGTCTAACTATGGTATAATTCAATACATCTCAATTTAATACAGAAATCGTTAGGAGACACACGAGAGCTATACTGTATATTCCTAAATCTTCGTATCTTAAGATACAGAGCGATACGAAAATGTATTATATATTTTATATCTCGATACAAGTGTATCAATCATGATATAATATACCAATGGAATGAAGGGAAAGATACATCCCTTTATCTGCCGTGTGTAATAATTTAAGATACGAAAGCTATAGATCCCGGGATGTAATATATATTATAGATGCCGGGTGGGGTGTGCCTTATTCTGAGTGGTGTATCGGGGTTGCCAGACGTGCAGTAAATTAGTCCAACGTAATTGTGAAGACCGTTGAGGTTGCAACGGTTGTTTTGTTGTTCATCGACGTACCTAATATTATTTGCATAATATATCGCACCTTTACAACGAAAACGACACAATTCAAAAAATCTAAATTGAGTTATCTTCATAATATAACTTAAAACGAAGTTATCAATACAACAATAGTTCAAACACAGCCATATTCAAGCAGGAGCAGAACAAAACTATTATATCAGTCCCTTTTTTATTATATTTTTATAAAACAGGACCAGTTTTAAGTCATTTTATAAAGAAAACTTAATTTTCGTTTTTTTTGAATTGTGGCGTTTTCGTTCTAAAAGTGCGATAGACATTGTATGAACTAACAGGTCTATTGAAGTCACTTCAGTATAAGGATAAAAATGAATATCTACTAACGCATTAAGCAGGCTAACGGATATATCCGAGAAACTTTAGGAAGATTATCCCGTTTTATGTATGACAAACATTTTGACTTAGATTAATATATTTTGTATCGAGATATTAGTTTCTTTTTTGTGGAGCCTTGAATTTATAATTTCTGGTATTTAATCATGATAAGGTAGGAGAAACTGATGATAGTCAAATCAAAAATAAGTAAAGCAAACTAATTTGGTGGGTGGATTTTCTTATCTACATAGTTATTAAATTAAAGGTTATGTTAGATCATCTTGTTTGCATAGTATCTAACATTGTATTTGAGAGGTTACCCGTGGGTTTTGATTTCGATTCCCAAGGCAGGGAATTAAATATTTTGAGACAATATATCATGGGATCGAAATATGCTCAATGAACTCTACGTATTTGCCTTTCTCAATTAAATCAGAGTACAATTTGAAATAAAACCAATCCCGAGTCAAACTATAAATCACAATTCCTCAAAATATTGCCCCTAATAAAGCACGTCCAATTCCCATGGCTTAGCGCAAAATTCCCACGTAATTTCACCGTAGTCGTGTAAAGCGAGGATTTTCGGGGATTATATGACTAATTGGCTATCGGACCGAGTTAGCTGCTACGTACGTTACTTCCTATTAGATTAATTCGAATTGGTCTCGTTTGGAGAAACTGACACGGTCAGAGGCGGACTCGACGAATTGCCCCTTTTTAGAGGCTCGTACGCAATAACTTCATATCCGTATAGATAATTTTATAGCCCAAATAGACAAAATCATATTAATGTCTTAAAGTAAATCACTAGTTTTCTTCTGTTTTGAACCTAAAATTCTTTCCGTTTCCTACATTACATTTTTGGCAGCGAATCACGATTGTTCTACATTTTTTTTTTGGTTGTAGTAAGTTGTTGGCTTTCTACCACAATTTTCATTACATTTTATATAGGTATATTTTTACCCTCGTACAATAAATTTCACCGCTTCATAGTGCGTTATGCAATCTAAAAAAATTTTTATGTTGTTATGTTTTGCTGTGGAAGACATCAAGTTCTGATGATTAAGGTTTTAGACCATAACTGCCTACAATTTAATTTTGAGGATGGCCAGTCTACGTGAGTCGTGAGCCATCAGTAATGCCGAAAATTGTAATGGGACCCAACTAGTCTCCAAATCCGTCCAACTGCAAGATCTACAGAGCCGCTCCTGAGTTCGTCAAGCTTCGAATACTATTATAGAATCGGAAATTTAGAAAGCCTTTATATTTGGACCTCGCAGACGGTCTGTGGCTCGCTTTGATTCGATCGTGGGGCTACGTCCGGTGTACAGCTTTTACAGCGTTCGTTGGGGTAAAATATGAAAACTGATCGGACCTTAAATGGCACATATAAACTAGGCGTTTTCGCAGTTCTGTCTGCGGGAAAGACCTTCCCGGAAGTCACATTGTGTATGTTCACGGATAAAAAGTAGCCTATATGTTCGTCCAAGATAATATAGTCTACAATATGTTAAAATTATCGTTACGCCTGTGTCTATGCTCCAAGTGATACAACGCGTAAATTTTTATATAGGTAACGTCACTTCAAACATAATTTTTTTTGTTGAATAATGATGAGATCTCTCCGTCTCCCGACCTGTGGGTCGGGAGACCTAAGTTCAAATACCATTTGCGCTGCCGCTAAATCAAGGAGGCTACATAGAGTATGTAATAGGTTTCATACGTAAAGGAAAGTTCCTTTAATATTTAATTTTTTAAACATCGAATAAAAAGATCAGAATCTAATCTCAGACCCAACAAAAAATGGAATTTTCTTCTTTCAGCCACTTCGTGATTGATGTTTTCAAAAACGTTTATTTAATTTACTGAACTAAATTTGATGTAACTCAATTATTTCGAAACAAGCGACAAGGGCATCTGCTAACCTAATAACACGTAGAACACACCAAGAATAAATATTAGGGGATTCTAATTTTTAATTCTGTTACCATACCTTCGTTAATTTGCGAAATGTGACCTCAAAAATCCGGCCTCTGACAAAAACAAACCTTTTATCCGATATCACAACGTTTATCTTAATTAGAGCCTGATTCACATTGTTTCATTAAATGTTATAAGGCCAATAACGTATGACGGTTAATGTAATTAATACTTATTTGATTACTATTCGGAAGCACAATAGGATAGTTTCCTACGTTCTATTTTGAACATTATTTTATAAGAAGCAGAAAATAGTACAAAAAAGATTTTTTTCTGTGAAAATGGCATCAAAATTGGTTGAAAAATAAAGCAGTTATTCATATTTTCAATATTGTCGTGAGCAAAAGTGGGGACGTGGTAGGGATAGCGCCAAAACACCAAACAAGTTTGCAATAACAATTGTTTGCAGTAACTGCTTAGTTGATTCGCAGCGTGGTTTTCGTCCAGCGCGATCTACTCTCACAAACCATGTCAATTTCGTAGACTATGTTAGCACAAGAATGACCGCAGGCTCTCAAGTCGACGCAGCAGATTTGGACTTTCGAAAAGCATAATGATATCCTGTTGCAGAAGATCTCATCGGATCTCATAGGTTTTTCACCAAGTCTCCTTACATTTTATACTGATTATCTCAAAGACCGAAAACAATATTATGTTAGAGTAGCACACTATTGTTCTCAAGAATATTATACTTGTTCTGGTGTTAGGGAAGCACTTTGGGAATCACATTATTTTTGATCATGATAAATGGCTTTCCCAGCATTTTTTGTAAGGCAAAGTGTTTAATTTTTGCTGACGAAATTAAATTATTTATGTCAATCTCACATGAGAGTGTCAGTGATGCGCTGCAGAGTGACATTGATGCTGTTGCAAGGTGGACTGAAATAAATAAGCTGCCACTTAACTGTTCTAAGTGTAGCATCATTACTTTTTCACGTTCGCGAAGACCACTTACAATGAGTTATACAGTAGGAGGGGTAATGCTAGACGGAGTTACATCAATACTTGATCTGGGGTTTGTTATTGACTCCAAACCAAACTTCCATGAGCATATTTTAAGCACTCATGGTGGAAAAAACACATAAGAAGTTTTGTCGGCACTTATACCACCGGATGTATGGGTACTACCCATTTTTATTTTCTTCACTCTGTGACTGGGATGGTTGGCTATGACACATTACAACTCAGACACACAGTAGCATCGATGCATTATTATTTACTCTTGCGACATAAGATTGGCAATCCATTGTGTGTGAAAGTATTCATCTTAACGTCCTTAACCAGTACATTCGCGCCGCTGGGAGGAGAAGACACCACCTCCTCACTGGTCCATCTGCTTGGCAAATTACGTTAATAAACAATATTCCCACCGCCAACGCCATAGCTTTATTAAATGCGTATCTTGAAAGTAGACCGGATTTCGACATATTTGTCGATAATAGTTACACTATATACAGAAATGTTTATTTATTCTTCTTACTTAATTTATGTATTCTTTTTAATTTGTATAATCAAATTTCAAATTCAAATCATTTATTAAGTAATTAGGCCCCTAAGGGCACTTTTATACGTCATTTTTTACAATATTTTTATCATGTAAAAGATTCTATCTAATCAGTTCCTAAAATGTAGTTTGTAAGTAATTGATTTTTTTTATTAATAATCTTTATTCTTGTGTTTTGTTTGTATGTAGTTTTTTCATTCAAGAGTCTTGGCGTATTTCCCCTGTAAGCTTTTGTGATACTTAATTGATAAATAAATAAATATATAGCGTAAATATTTTGAAAAGGCGAAAGAAGACAAACGGGCGCAAGTAGCTTGTCCCGTGTAATCTGACAGCCGAGCGCCCCGGCGCGGCGCTGCGCGGCCCGCGGACGACGCGCATATATTCTACTTAATATTCTCCGTTTGCGAACTCTCTGGTGCAGTTAAGGGCGCATTTACAAATTTCCATGGTTTTGAGGTACCATTTATTGAATCAGGAGTCACGCTTATGAAGAGATCTTGGTATATAAATAAAGATTAAACATTCCTCTTTGCTTATGGCATATAGAAATTGTATGCTCCCATACAACATTATCACGTAAATACGTTTATTCTGGAGCAATAATCACTGAAAATGACCTAAGACTAATGAACAATTTAATATAAAACCGAAATAATATGCTGGCGTATATAGTCTTCTTGCTTTATGGCTAAATATTTTTAAGTAAATTTAAATACTTTTCCAGTTATGAGAAAAAATATAACCTGAATTGAATTTCTTCATACATTTTCCTATTTCGGGCTGTCATTCCGCGCTGAGACGCGGCCGAGGAAGCACGGGTGTACAACTTTTTTTCAAAAAATAAATACGTAATAAATTGATCGCGATGTCATTATACTACGAATAAAATAGTTGATACTATTTCAAATTATTATTTTTCAAAAAGCAAGTATGAAAATTGAATATTACAATAAGTCAATGCAAATTTGATTTAATTAATAAAAAAATCATTTATTTTAATGCGAATATTTAAATTTCATAAACAAAATGGCGGATGTATTTTTATATTTACAAAATCGACAAGTTTTGCAGTGTATGGTATTTACTATTTATCTATTTATGATTTTTAGTATCGGTGATTATTTATTTTTAAATTTTACTAGGTTTAGTTCACGTTTTTGCCCGCCTACAAAGCCTTTCCCGCTACTAAAATATCTAAACACTCACTACTACAGTTCAGCCACAACTACTCACTGGGCATGACTGCTTCGGTGAGTAGCTGTTTCGTATCGTAGGTACGGAGGTGTCGGCTGTGTGTGCCATTGTGACAGTTGCCCGCTGGCTACGGCTTAATATACGTTTGAGTTTTGCCCAGCCTGGAATGAGGAGCGCAGCACTCTCAAAGCAGTTGTCGGAGGCGGCCTCTCGTTGCCGGCCGTGGTCGCTCCCATGGTCGGCAGTCAGGAGGTCTGGCGTGTGTTGGCCCTCTTCTGCGAGATAGTCCTCTCGTAGAAGGAGAGTGCCGAGAGGGATCTGGAACGCGAGGATTCCTCCCACCGTCAGAGGAGACGTTGGAGGCGCCGGGTGGTCGACTGACCGGCGTCTCCCACCCTGTGGATTGAAGGTGTTTGGAGAATTCCACCACGGTATCCCCTGCCTGTCGTAAAAGGCAACTAATAGTGGCCATCCGGGGGTCGCGGGCAGGTGCTTTCTCTAGTTTTGTCTTTTTAGCACATTGTTGGGACCCCCCTGATGGACAGCAGTGTGGCAGGTAGGCCTCACGCTGCCGTTGACGCCGAGAGCGCCGAGATGCGCGGGGGCTCCTTAAATTAAGGCGTGGTATATTCCAGGGTCAGGCTACAGGGTACAGCCTGAGACCATTGTGGTTCTGCATGGCCCTGAATCCTCTCAGTACTCTGTTGTTGGATTCAGGATTAGGATACCGTCTATGGAGAGGGAGTGAGCCTATATCTCACTTGCTTTACATGGATGATCTAAAGTTGTTTGCATCAAAACAAAATAAAAATCATTGAGTCGTTAAAAATAACTGAAAGTTTTAGCAACTCAATCAATATGGAGTTTGGTGTAGATAAATGTGCGGTTATCCATGTGAAGCGAGGAGAGGTCGTGGTCTCTGATGACATACAAGTCTTAGAGAGTTAGATCCCTTTCTGAGACGGAAACTTACAAATATCTGGGTATGCCTGAGGCACCTGGTATTATGAGTGCCGACGTAAAATAATCGGTGAATGACCGTTTCTTCGGCCGCCTGATTTTTGTTGAATACTTTTGTATTTAACAGTTTTTTGTCAGGTGGAAACAAGATTTGTGGTTTCAACGGTTGGGTTATGCCTGTACTCATGTACTCTTTTGGTATACTCAGAAAGAAGGACTCAGACTGAATTGGACGCCCTGGATCGAAAGTTCCGGACCCTACTGACTGCATATCGTATGCATCACCCACGGTGGTCAGTGATGAGGTTATACATCCCGCGGAGATGCGGGGCCGAGGCTTACTTAATGGAGTTGCATAACCGCGAGGTATGCAATCTTAGGGATTATATCCTCCACAGCGAAGTGGGCATGTATAAGATTGTAGTCATGGTGGATAAGGGATTTATCCCACTTTCCTTGGCGAATGAGAACTGGCGAAACCCTATGGCGATGGGCATTAGGGAACGCGAGGTGATATGGAAGAGCAAAGAACTATACGGTCGGTTCTATCGGGGCGTTCAGCTCGCATCCGTATCTTGACACAACCTAGTAGCCAAGATCTTGTGTCTCCTGAAGTGCCATATTACCAGTATGTGCCTCAACCAGTTCTCGAAAATGATCATGCAACACTGTACTGGGATCAATCTATTATCACGGACAGGCTACTGTTGCCAATAAGATATTGTATTGTAATAGTAGATCCTGATATTGTAATAGTAGATCGATTGGCGCGCCGGGCAATATTTGTTGACGTCACCATTCCGCATGACGATAACCTCGTTAAGGCCGAAAAGGACAAAATGTCTAAATGTTTAGATTTGGCACACGAGGTTACCGACATGTGAGAAGAGGACTCCACAATTATTGTTCTGATTGTCGTTTCTGCTCATGGGTTGATACCAATTAGTCGTTGGGTCAAGAGCCAGATGCAGAAAGCAGTACTTCTGGACACCGCAATGTCAATGTCTTTTTCTACCGCCAAGCAGCAGTGTGCATGCACTGTAGTGTTTCGGTTTGAAGGACATTGTAGCCAGTCTAACTACTGGACATAATGAGACTTAACATCTTATGTATCAGAATGACGAGCGCAGTGAAATGCCACACAGTATTTTGTAACTCAAGGTGCAGTATGGTGTTGCTACTGTTTATGGGTGGTCGTATCGCTTACCAAACGCATTGTGAGGAGATTCCTCACTTTGAATCCCTGACTACCGGTGGCTTGGGTCTTGAGCCTCGCCATCGGAGGGTGATACACTTTTTTAAATTTTATATGTATTAATGTTTTTTTTTGTATATATAAAAATATTATATAAATAAATATTTGTATATGAAAAAAGGAACATTTAAAATAAAAAGATAAAAATGTCTATTACATGATGAAATTATACTAATAATAATTATTAAATATAATTGTAAACATTCGACAATTCCAAAAAAATAAATATGGATGAATAAAATAAGAACTTCAAGTATTAAGATTAGCTCGTTCCAATGGAAAATCTAGTTTAAATCGGTATCGATGTGTGCGCGTGTAGCAAAGCGCGTTCTTGTCATTAAAATATCTAAAATCGAAGTTGTCAAAAATGTAAATGCGTCCTTAAATGTCTACAACATGTATATTTCGTGAAGATTATGTTACTAAATAATTTTATTTGTATAAAATAGCGTTGTAAGTTTCACAATAACACAGAAACAATAGCATATTAAATCGTAATGCGCTTGAAAATGCATTTGTCACTCTACGTAACATGTCGGGTTTCATTTTATTATTGAAGTTGTTTATTGTCTTTTCTTTTTTATTTATAAACATAATTAATTATCCAGCTCACAATGTACAGTAATCTAGATCACATTATAATCTTCTTCTTCTTCAAATTTATGAACTATCTAAGGTCACTGGCTTCTCTTACTAAAGACTGAGTGCTGCTGTCAGCAAGAAACCATTGCTATCATTATAAACTTTGTAACTGCACTCGTGTCTCCGTAAGCCACGGAGCCTAGTAGACAAAATAGGCGAAACCCAGCGGAGCCGGCGCCACTGTCTCCAGTAATCCTCACAGACAGATGGGCGGGGTTAATTCTGATTAATTGTCGCGTCGGCATATTTACAGGGCCTGTTTGCGTTCAGGATACAAATGATCTCGACATGTGAGGTTATGATTACGAGATGTTTTAGGGTTAATTTTAAGGAAGTGGTACGAGGCAGGTTATTTTGGCTCTTTTGGTTTCATAATTAAAATTATTATGGGGGTTAACCACAATGCAATAGCAGAATACATAAAAGCAACAGAATTTCCTTGAAATTCTCCCTGGATAATTCACAAAAATGTTCTCCATCATTACAGCAATACCCTTTTATTATTACTTAACGTGGTAATAAAATATTTGCCCAAAAGAAAATGAAACAACAATAAAAGGAAATACGGGAGAGCTCTTATCCCATTGGATTATTAATTACTCGCCCATACAAATGTAAGTTGCGGATAACGAATGGTTCCTCATTTATCAATATTTATGGTTTACTTACAACATGAGGAAAAGTATAGATTAATGAATTTGTCGGACCGTCGGGTAATTCGAAATAATAATCTTGAATAAACCAGTCAAGATGTAGAACTATTGGTGGGAGTGACATTTGAGAGTTTTTTTTTTTATAGCATTGAAGGAGAAGACGAGCCTGCCGTTCGCCTGATGGTAAGCGATACGACCACCCATAAACAATAGCAACACCATCCAGCACCTTGACTTACAAAGTACTGGGTGGCATTCCACTGCGCTCGTCATCCTGAGACGTAAGATGTTAAATCTCATTATGTCCAGTAGTTATACTGGCTGCAATGTCCTTCAAACCGAAACATAACAGTGCATGCACACTATTGCTTGGCGGTAGAAATAGACCAATGTCTATTTCTACCGCCACCGCAATCGGTGGTACCCACCCAGACGGCCTCTTACATAATGAGAGACCTACCACCAGTAAAAAGTAAAGTAAAAAATACCAAAAGTATAAATAGGGCGCCTCGCCATTTGCAGGAGCAGTCTTAGTTCAGTCGTCGTTTAGTTCAGTTTGGTGTTCAACTAGCTATAATCAAAGCGTCACTGTGCTAATTCAGACTTAGTTAACGGTTAAGGTCGTCACTATGTTAGTCTTGGGTTAGCTCTCAACGTAGCAGGTGTCATGTGGGTTCCTAATGCATCCTGACATAGGAATTGTCCCCTGAACATGCGACCATGTAATTAATGAGCAATAAAACAACCGTGAGTTGAAGATATTGCATTTAAATTATGAAAATTGCGAAGTATTAAAGCTACGCATTATAGGCCGCCGTGTGCCCAGTTTCCGAAAAATATAATTTTCTATACTCGCTCCCTATCACATTATGCATGGACGGAACACACACGGGGAAAGTGGGTGTCCTGATTCCACCTCTGACTTTCCCTTTGGGGATAAAGGCGTAATGTGGGTTTGTTTTTTTTAAGCCGACCTGACGGACGAATGACTTCCATGATCAGAATCATAGGTAATATCCAAAAAAGAATTTCATATTAGTGCTTAGTCACCTCGACCCATTTAGACCTCGTTAGCGTTATGCGGGTTGGCAGACTCCCCATTGGTTTCTTGAAACTCTTATGGGGTACTATGAAATATCATGCAGGTTTCCTCACAATGTTTTCCTTAACCGTTAAATAAAGCGATAATTCACAAATAATAAACACATAACGCCCTTGGGTTTGGAACCTGCTGACCTCCGTTTCGACAGACGTTTCCATTCCCAACTAGGCCATCGCCGCTTGTTCTTATAAGATGAAAATAATATTATTAATTATTATTGGGCAACATTAATATCCTGAATTTAAAATTGCTAACCTTCTAAGTTCAGTGCAGTTCATAGAATAAGGTTATAATGCTTCCGCGAGTTACCTACCGAGAAAACAACTACATATACAAATATTTTATTTGCGTATAGTACGAGCAATCGACTGAGTTCCTGGATTTGAGTCAAATGTCCCAGAACATTCTAGATATGTGAATTTCAGTACCATGGTTTGATTGGATTTCCAAAGAGAGTTGACAACAAGTTAGTGGTTAATCTTGAAAATAAGATGATTTTTCAAATAAATGTGCACAAACGTGCGTTACGCAGACCCCACATAAAGCTATACTAATATTTTAAATGCACTAGTTTGGTTGGATGATAGATACAGATATACATTATAGTTTGGAATAAGAAAATTCTTAAAAATTACTCAGTCGCAGCTCGGAGTCAGGACGTTGCGGTGTGATACCCCCGTGCCTCGGAAAGCACGTAAAGCCGTTGGTCCTGCGCCTGATCTCTTTCCGGTCATGTCGGATTGCCGTCTCACCGGACAATGAGAGTGAAGGAATAGCGAGTGCACCTGTGTATTGCCCGTACACTTGTGCACTATAATATCTCCTGCGTACCTGGTTGATCTCCGTTGAGATTGGCCGCCGTGGCCGAAATCGGCTAGGAAAGGATATAGTTTGAAATAGCACATAGGCTACTTTTTATCCCGGAAAATTATATAGCAGGTCTTTAAGCCCGGAAAAATATTTTCACGTGGGCGGAGCCCAAGTAGGTATAGTATAGATATGCATACTGTGGCGGAGCTTCGAGCAGCAGTTAGTATTGGATAGAGAAAACATTAAATATGTTTTTCTGCGTTTCGGAAGCACATCTAGTGCACAGATTAGGGTGGTACGACCGAAATAAAAAGTTATAAAACATTAACTTACCCGGCAAATATTATGTGAACAATGAAATATATAAATTAAATTTAAAATAATATTTTTGACACATAAAATAGTCATAAAATGACACATAAAGCATTAATGTTATTTTTATTTTCAAACATAAATTCATCATCATCATCATCACCATCAGCCACACGACGTCCACTGCTGAACATAGGCCACCCCCAAAGATTTCCAGACGGACCTGTCAAAAGCGGCCCGCATCCAGCGTGTTCCTGCGACCTTTATCAAGTCGTCTGTTCACCTTGTCCCCCCCTTATGAGACATAAATTACCTGCAATAATCTATGTTTTAAAATTTTAAACCGTTTTAGTTTGGTGTTTTAACGAATCATTGACGACCCTGAACGTCACTTTATGACATACTCCAAACTAGAGATGGGCTGAGTACTCGGTTAGTAAAAGTAATAATACTTTTAATATAAATTGCCTCGGTGGCGTAATCGTAGCTGAGGTCTTTGGTTCGATCCCCGGGTCGGGCAAAATGACATTGGGTTTTTCTATTCAGTATCAGCCCGATATATATGTATGTATTAATGTAAAGTATAGCTTGTTTATGAAAGGTATTTTACGTAAACCAATCGAACACAAGAGCAAGCCTTTTTTACCCGACTGCGCAAGAAGGAGGGTTATGTTTTTCGAGTGTATGTATGTATGTTCGTATATTTCTTTGGCACGCCCTACAGCCTAAACGGCTTGTCGTATTTTATGTGACTGGTATCAATAGATTCGTCTTAGTCGTGAGAGTGACACTGGGTACATGAAAATAAAATCTGCTCACTACGAGATTTTGTTGCTCTACCTATATCACCTACAAAATTATGAGAAGTGAGCGTGTTATGCCTTCAACGGGGTTTGTGAATACTGTCAACTAAGATTATTCAAAACCAAAACAAAATATTCAAATAAAAATCTTGTTTCTATCTTTTCAGTTCTTCAATGAATTTAATAAAGAAGGCAGATATTGGCGCAAACGGGTTTTTTGTTTTTCTTAAATATTTAATTTTTTATTAATTTTAGTAATTAATAATCAAAAGTCAGCGTCACACTTTTTCTGGAGGATTAATAGAAGTAGTAAACCGAGTACCTCTGTCGAGTACTCCACTCAGTAA
Source organism: Sphinx pinastri (assembly GCA_947568825.1). Lineage (NCBI taxonomy): Eukaryota > Metazoa > Arthropoda > Insecta > Lepidoptera > Sphingidae > Sphinx > Sphinx pinastri. The sequence goes on from OX387629.1 coordinate 16,895,886, forward strand.
TAACAAACCCGGGTAAAACTGGGTACTCGGTTACTCGACAGAACCTGAATTCGGTGCATCTCTACTCTAAAAATATACCTGCCTCACTGGATGTGTGTACTTGTACACAGACGCAACGAAACATCGAGCCATAAAACGTGTTTGCGATGTGATCGGCGTTCACTGTTCGGTCACGTTTTTGGTGATCGTTGTCTAGGTACAAACAACATTGATAAGATCAAGATCTACTTACTGCTGGCCTTACAGGAAATGGGGAATAGAGAATGGAGAAATGACGAGACGAACATATTACTCCCCTGATGGTAATCGATACGACCACTCATAAATAGTAGCAACGCCGCATAGAACTCTGAATTACAAAGTACTGTATGACACCCCACTGCGCTCATCATCCTAATATATTAGATGTTAAGTCTCATAAAACCCAGTAATTAAGCAGGCTACAATGTCTTTTAAAGCGGAACACAACAGTGCATGCACACTGCTGCTTGGTAGTAGAAATAGACATTGCAGTAGTACCTATCCAGACGGCCCCTCGGATATGAGAGTCCTACTCATATACGATAACTTTAAAAGGTCAAATTCCGTATTCGTAACAACCGAATGACACGACAAGCAGGTTGCTCCATTATCTTTTTACGTAATCAAGTTTGGCCCAGTTTGGCCCACTCGTAGCCAAATTATACAACTTGTTTAGAGTGGCTCGTGGCCATTCGAGCCATAAATCAACCGATGCCATCAACTTATTATTTACCAAGACTTTCCTTCCACTTCATAAAGTTAACTAATGGATTCCCCTCAGTTGCGCTTTCATACAAAATGCTTTTAATTTTCCCTGATTTTTTTCCTTATGCTTTCCTCGTTTGTTATAATGTTTTTGTTAAATTGTTATTGATCTAATAAATGATAGTTGATCATCTTTTGATAATTATATATATCATGCAGGCGTAACGCAACTTCACTCAAAAACTTAGATAACAAAGTTTGTGATCGTGCATTGCACTCATGGCCCTTAGACATAGAATTTTAAATAGAAAGATTAAAAAAATAGAACATAATATAAAAAAGTAAATAAGCCTTTTACTTAATTTTATATAAGCAGCTTGAATATTACATCAACGGAACTCTTTGTATTTTAAAATCTTTTATTCCGAACAACATCTTGTAAATCAAGTTCTATTAAAATATCTCAGTTGCAGTTTCATAATGTAATGAAAATATCTTTTAAACTTGAATACTGGTTGCATACAACGATACAAAGCGCGAGTGTGTGTGCGTGTGTAAAATTTGTGGTAGCAGCGCCGCTTTGTGCAACCAGTACGCATACGCATGCTCACGCCTTTTATCCCCGAAGGGGTAGGCACAGGCATAACTAGTTGCACTCACTTTTCGCCGTGCGTATTCTGTCCGATGATGTAATAGGGGGCGAGTCTATCGCCATATAGGGCACAAATTCAATACTCCGGGCTGATACTGAATAATAGAACCCAATATCACTTTGCCCGACTCGGGGATCGAACCCGATACCTCAGCATTGCAGTCGTACCATTATACAACTACGCCACCGAGGCAGTCTTTTACAAACAAACAAGAAAAATTTTACATTAAAATAAAAAACAAAATCATTAGCAACATACAAACTAATATGATCTCTGCTATTACTAATATAGTTATTAAATCGCCATAACTGCGAATGAAGGACGTCTCCGCCAAACGTTAAACACTTCTTAACTACCGGCGATCGTTAAAAGGAGAGGTTTCGGCTGTTCCTTCAAATTAACAGTTACTGCTTCCAACCGACCACAACAACAAGACCCGCCTGCTCTCTCATATTCAGAAGAATCGCAGTAAAACCAGACGAGAATGAAATTAACGGAGACCAAGATACTATGGTGGGACATTTTGCGGTGGCGCGTAAACTTTTATGCATTTGGAATAGCTTGAAAATTGGCCGTTTTAGAGCTGAACTGAGCGTGTAAGCTAGAGGTTATGATAAGGGACGGGGTTTATGCGGAGAGGGGGATGTGTTGCTTTAAAATATTTGATGCGGCAATGGTATTAGGAATCCTCGAAGATTGGATGCAAAATACAGGGTAAATATCATTTTATACTATATTCATTTATACACACATTTATTGAAGTTTATTCCTAATGGTAAGTACACTGCCTACCTACAAGTAAAACCAACGCAATGCAGTTTGAAATACAAAATGGGCAATGTATTGTCGAAGACAGCCAACGTGGACGCATTCCCAAACTTAACAGTGATTACCGAAGATTGAAATACACTTTCATCCCAAACTACATTTTACTTGAAAATGCGCATTTTCTCTAAATGTATTGATATTCTCTCGCCACCAGATGACGCTTTTCAACTTGAACTCTTGGATATTAAATATAACATTAATCAGAATGAAACGTAGACCTTCAATTAATATCCAACCAAGGCAGTCTGAACTAGCCAATAATTTGTGATCGTTTCAAGAGTACATTAATCATATCCCAATAAAAGCGGCAGGCATTGGCGTAGAAATAAATACATGACTGCTAGCCCCGTCGCACCCACTTAATGGGCCGTACACAGATTTATGAGCTACCACCTTCGCCTGCGGGCCCGCTTGGTCTAAGATTACGGACTTGTTTAATCTACGCTAATATTAAACAAGTTTGTGAGGAAGGTTTTCGGCTAATCACGGTATAACTTCTTATTGATACACAGATAGATAATATTATTATTTTGATTTGAATCATAGCTCCGTTTTGTATGCGTCCAGTGAGACATTTTTTACATGAAAAGTTTTCTGCGCCAGCGGAGCAACGTTGTATTAAAAAACCTAGGTAAGTTTATTCTGTACTATTGCCTATCCCTTCGGAAATACAGGCTATAACTTATGTTCTCTTTCAGATTTTATCAAGCATCGTAATTCTCTTAAACAAATCTCCATGCTGTAAAACGAGTTCCAAATCCCTAAGCGTGTACGAAAGAATTAATCCCGTCGTATTTTATCTGCACGTATTTACAAAAAGTATGTTCTTTAAGAAAAACGTTTCGTTGCACAAAAGCGGCAATCGTTTCCCGCGAAACCTATTCAGTGGCGGAAACACACGGCTCAGTACTCGGGAGAAAAACACCGCGTGTGGAATTAATGTTTCCATCTTGTTACCGTTTTCATAAATTGGTTGAACGATTTAATACACTTTGCCTATTAGATTAGAGTTTTTCTAGGGCAATTGAATTACGAGACGACCGTGCTGGTTACCATTAACAGAACAAACTACTGCGTGACATTATACTGAATGCGTTAGCCTGAGACATAAGATGTTAAGTCATAATGCCCTGTAATTATTGGAGTATTCTGCAGCTATAAATTAGTTTCAACCAGGAATTTCTGTTTATTTATTCCAAGATTATTCTGGCATGGTGGGTGTTTATTGTCAATGAAGATCATTTACCAGGTGACGCAATTGCTTGTTTTCCGACCTATACCACACAAACAACAGAGTCAAAATTACCTCAAAGTTATTCAAGATACGTCTGGGTATGTTCTACAAAATGTTTTCGTGAAAGTAACCCAAGCTATGGAATACGTACTTAATAATACGCTAAAAGGTTTTCCTCATAAATTAATAAAAATACCACAACCGACTGAATTTCGTTAATAAATTTGAGCTTTATTTGCATGTGGATTACGAAGCACTTAACCTTTCTGCCGATACTCTTAAAAAAGTTACAAGAATTTTAGTCTTGACTCTTGAGATGATTAAGCGGACCGAGTTTGAAATTATTAAGGAATTCCTTTGCTATAATAGAAGAATTGTATTAAATTTTAAGCTTCGGCAATATTTCTAACAACGAATTTAAAGGCTATCAGTAGGATTTGGCTATTAAGGATTTCGGTATTATGTGCGATGTTTTTAATATCTTCTGCTTTGTGTTACTATAACATTCTCTGACATTTTGGTTGTATAATGATGGTGAGAAATGCATTTTTGTTTGCTTACGTTCGTCAAGCCTTAAGATTCACCGAAACGCTTATATCCTAGGCGGATGAATGGCTTTTTGTGCCGCATTGGTTTCGAAATGAGCAAGCTCCCATGGCAACCACCACGACCGAGTAACAGTAGCACCAATCGAACCTTAAATTATGAAGCAGGAATGGCCAGCGGGTTCTGAAGTGGCCCAGTACGAATTACATTGAATCTAGCTTACCCATTCACCTAGCAGATGCGTTCAATAACACAATATGGTCCCGTATATTCAACATAACCGCAGCACGCTCTGGCCGCGACATTTTCAATGATATTTCGATCGGCTGATATGAAAACAGGGCTTGATTGAATCGTGATCAGATGGGGCACTGCGGAGCGACAGCTGTCACAATACCTATTGGGAAGTAATTACAAACGTTGTCGAGTGTACTTATGTATTCACTACGATATTGTGGGCTAGGAGTTGGAAACTACTCGTTCATTGATTTACTTATATTTATTTTAACAGGTTTATTTACGGGAATCTCCGAATAGGACCAACTGTATTTCATATAAAATAAAATATGATAAAAATAGTTTAATAATTATTGAACAGAGACAACTTACACCTCTGGGCAGTGGCCCCCTAATATTTTTGACTCACTTGAGTCCTTAAAACGGTATGCACTTCGAATCGTCGATGATCCCAATCTCACGGATAGAGTGGAGGCGCTGGGTACGCGGAGAGACATCGGAGCCCTTTATGTATTCTACCGCCTCTTCCACGGGGAGTGCTCTGAGGAACTGCTTAAATGGGGCCCGCCTCACCATTTTACCAGCGTACCACTCGCCATCACAGTGGAATCTGTCCGTAAGAGCACGGTGCGCTTTCAACGGTCTTTTTTACCGCGCACGTGCAAACTTTGGAATGAAGTCCCTGCATCGGTGTCCCCTGACGCTATGATTTGTCCTTCTATAAACGAGGTTTAAAAAGAGTGCTCTCTTCCTGGTAGCAACGGCTTGGCTGTGCCTCTGGCATTGCTAACGTCCCTGGGCGGCGGATGCTCTTTATCATCAGGCGGACCGATTACTCGTTCTTCTACTAGCTGATTACTATCAGGCGGGCCGCGTGCTCGTTTGCCTAGTAAGGCAATAAAAAAAACATAACCAGTCACATCTGCAATATTTGAACTGAAACAAACGGTTTGAACAAAATATAATTTTATAGGAACTACAATAGTCAGGTATAGAAGGGTCGCGCGGACTGTCCGGAACAATAAAACCCTATAACACGTGTAGGCGCTATAAAATATTTTATATCATAAAACTAGATGACGTTACCGTTTTTTGTATGAAATTGTTTGCGAACATTTTTCTATTGCAGAAACGAGAGGTTTGTTGGAAAACGAGATTATAGTTATCGGAGCACATTTTCAAAGGCTATGCACGCTGCAAACAATTTTGTATACACTTTAGATCATGAATAGGCTGGGCTAGAGGAGAACATTGTTTGAAAAATGTGAATTGACAGTTTGCTATTGCCTTTCGTACATAGCATCACGCCTTTTTTAGAGTGGTATGCAGAGGTGTACTCCATCCACATCTCGCCAGCTATGTAAGGCCTCGTGTCGGGGCTATTGCCATTAATCGGGCACAATTCCAGACTCCGAGCTGATACTGAGAAAAAAAACATATCACTTTGCCCGACCCTGGATTCGACCCTGAGACCTCAGCGCTAGTCAGACTGCGTACGCAATACAACTACCCCACCGAGGCAGTCTTGTTGCCTTTTGTGTGGTCAATATTTCCGACGGTTTTTTTTATTGATATATTATGTGGCAAACGAGCATACGGTTCACCTGATGGTAAGTGTTTACCGCCGCCTATGAACATCTGCAATACCAGGGGGCATAGAGATGCGTTGCCGGGCTTTTAGGTGGGAATACGCTCTTTTTTTGAAGGTCGCCCTTCGTCGTCATAGGTCGTATCTGTCTGGAAATGCTGCTGGCCGCAATTGGTTCCACAATTTTGTAGTACGTGGTAAAAAATGTCGGCAGAAACGTACTGTGGTGGATTGCCACCCTCCGAGGTGATGTGGATGGAATTTGGAGTTTTATAAGTTTGTGACGATGTTAGATACAAGTAATAGTATTGGATAAAGTTTTAAAACTAACTACATCTTGGAAAAAGAATCATATAAAATGGCAAACTTTTCACTCTGCAAACCTTTTTATTTATTTACACTATAAGCTATGCTGGTATGGTAACCATACAATTTATGGTTCAATTTATTGTTGTTTTAACCCGTAACTTTACGAGATGTTCAAACAATGTGCTCGCAATCACTCACACGCGAGATTTATGGCGCAACTTACCCCATAAACTGCCATGGGTGCACGCCGTTGGCATACAACTTTAGGGAATTAAACTATAATTTAATTTTGGTAAAAATATTTTTAATGCTTAAAAGTGTATATATGTAAACGACTTATACGCAGAAAGTGTAGCAGAGGCGCAATTAGTGATTCGTCGAATACTTGGTTTCATTGGAAAACTCCCACAAATTTTAGGTATCAAACTTAATAGGTAATCGAACCCAGTTCTCAGCAATTAATAGCCCAAGTACGCCGCAGATAGAGCAATAAGGAGAAAACGGTGATAAAACTCAACGTAGCCAATATTCAAACTATTTGGTACAACAATTTATTAACTATTAAAACGTTATGCTTGTCCTTTGGTAACAAACCTCCTAACACCAACATACATTTTGTCTCTCACATTTTATTAGGACACTCAATTATCCACTTTATATTGAAATTATAAAGTTCATTTTCCACTTGGGTGTGCCTTATGAATTTAACTTAAGCTCTCTGTTAGAACTACTCTATCGTATTGGGTATAAAGTTGTTTATTCTTTGATTTTACAGGGAATATTAGCAGTGAAATATGACACAGGGTCGGCGTAGGTCTTTTTGATATAAAGTAATTAGTAGAGCTTCCTACTGACTGCCTCGGTGGCGTAGCTGTATTACGGTACGACTGCATGCTGAGGTCTCGGGTTCGATCCCCGGGTCGGGCAAAGTGATAGTGAGTTTTTCTATTCAGTATCAGCCTGGAGTCAGGATTTGTGTCCGATATGGCGGTAGGCGCGCCCCCTATCACATCATGGACGGAATACGCACTACTAAAGGTGGGTGCATTAATTGCGCCTCTGCCTACCCCTTCGGAGATAAAAGGCGTGAGTGTATGTATGTAGAACTTCCTAGAATCATGTTTAAAGTAAGTGGCTGGATAAACTACCTACGTCAGAAACACATAGAGACATATCATGTAGAATGTACGTATGTGTATACATATTGCATAGGCTTTCGCGTATTTCTACATAAATGGAACTACGAATACTAGCAAATTATTTTTTTAATAACTAAATCACGTAACAATATGACTCTCAGTAATCATGCTGAAGGTAATACACACAGCACCTTGGCAGCATTAAAGAAGACTACGAAGCCTTACAACCTCACCTACTCGAGATTTATATCTGCCTGTATTATATACTATACCTCCCTGTATTATACCAGCGTTGTATTATATACTGTCCCACACCTGTTTTATTTCTATTGCTACTAAAAGACGATTAGAACGTTCCGCCTACCTGATAGTAAGCGATACGACCGCCTATAAACAATAGCAATACCATAAACTTCTAATCACAAAGTACTGCGTGGCACTGCACTGCGCTCGTCACATTGAGACATTAGTAACCAGCCTATTTGCTAAAGCCATAGTCCGTCCCTGGGTGTCGCAGCTGTGTGTCGCTAGGTCTACCCGTTTGCGGCCGCCTGCCTAAACATCCTGCCCGTGACAGCCTGACCGGCGCGGAGTTATGTGCTATTCAACACTACACATACCGGTTTTTGTCCCTATCTCTTGAATGTAGTCTAAAACAGGCTGAAAATGGGCGATGGGGCGGACGTTGTGAGCAGGATGGTTAAAGCTGTGAGTTTAAGTTTTTGACAATGTGGGGTCGACGCACTAATTTCATGCAGAAAGGATTTGACCTAGTTTTTACTACCAGACTTGATGTTAAGATGGAAACTGAATCTTCCAATCTTCTAGGTTCTTATCGACTAAAGCCAATGGCTTTAGTCGATAAGAACCTAAAATGTCTACGTCGAAGCATATACTTAAATATTATATTTAGTAATTAACCTTGTCCAAGTACTTCCTACTCTAAAAGGGCTTTAAGGAATTACATTACACGGGGAAGCGAAATAACGTTGGTGTCCAAAGAAACCGATATATGCCAAAAGATAAAAATCTAGGAAAAACTATTTAATGCACAAACGAAATCACGGTTACGCAGTGGTGTAAAAGAAACGAGGTTAGGGATGTCGGTTTGTTCCATCGCGGGTTGATTTAATTTCATATGGATTTGGTAGATTTTTAGGAAATAGCTGGTGTTATGATATAATTTAAAGCCCGCCATATAGTAAACCACATAAGAGTCCGCGTTCCCTGATCAGCCTCTTTATACCCGTTTCGATCAGGCCGACATAATTATGTCGATTGGCGGGCGACAATCTCCTCTAGTCACTCATTTGGTCACGCTTTGTCCTGCCCATATAATAAAGAGGTCCTTTGGCAAATTTCTGCCGTCTGGGTGGGTACCACCGCAATGTCTATTTCTACCGCCAAGCAACAGTGTGCATGCACTGTTGTGTTTCGGTTTGAAGGACATTGTAGCCAGTGTAACTACTGGACATAATGAGACTTAACATCTTATGTCTCAGGATGACGAGCGCAGTGGAATGCCACACAGTACTTTGTAAGTCAAGATGCTGGATGGTGTTGCTACTTTTTATGGGTGGTCGTATTGCTTACCACGAGGCGAACGGCATGCGCGTCTCGTCATTCAATGCTATAAAAAAAAAAAAAAAACAACTTGCCAAAACTAAAAACAACAATAAATTTAGTTAAATTCCATTAGTTCGCCAGCGCTTGTGCTGTGGAGCAGTCCACACGATGCATATTTCATAAGGATGAGCGGTACGTGTGTTTCCTTTAGCTATTGATTTTGCTGGCTCCGCGGCGGGCTCCACGCGGGCCGGCCGCTATTCAGGTCACTCTACATGCTGTTTTACATGATAACTTCTTTGATAATGCGCTACTTGCGATTTCATGGATTGTGTAAGATGGAAATAGCAGAGTGAAGTGTATTGCGGTTTTGACAATAGAATAAAACACTAAACAAAAGTCCGTGTCGATTCATTGTGATTAATCGAAAGACAAACATGTGTTTCACGGCTTGGTCTCTCGACTAATGACAATCATCACAATTAAATGACACAAAGCTTCTTGTCGTATTTGTTACGCCACATTCTAGAGGGGCTGCAGTTTCATCATATTACTTTAATCATATTATATCTGATGCGACCTAAGCAAGGGAAATATGTCTGCCCGTGTACAAGGAAAATGAGGTAATAGTAATATAGAAGGTTGGAAAATAAATATAGTCACCTGGTGATTACCACCGCTCATTATAGCCCACACAGCCAGAGGAACAGTGCGTGTGTTGCCATCCTTCAAAGGGAGTAAATATGTCAATAAAAAATCGAGATGAAATTTGAGTCTCCACAAATCTCAAGGACGGCATAGATCGCTGTCACTTCACCAGGCTTTTCCGTGAGTGAGTGGTAGCACAACCCATTGGAATTGGGCTATTTTACAACTTATCTATCTATGATATTTAAAATGTTGTTAGGTTGGGTTTGAATTGCTTTTAATATGGAATGTTGAGAAGGTATTACAAGTCCTCTGCGAAGGTAACTTCTAAAATGGTGGCAGTGTAAAAAAATACTGAATTCTCTATTAAATAATGCCTAAATAAGAAACGCTAAAGATAATTTTCATTGTAAATTAATGTTCTAAACCAAGCTCCTACCCGTATGGATACTGAGACTTTATACCAAATAGATCACAATTTCTCAACTATTCAATGTGGGCCAAAAAACTGTTGGCACACAGCATGCATTAACCGCCCCCACCTAGAGAACTCGCATGTAACGGTATTGAATTGGAATCGTACAAGAAACATGGGCCAACAAATAAAACAAACGGGAATGATCGGAGACCGCGGCCGCACCCAGATAAAACCTAGTAAGAATACACCATTTGAGAGGTACTTGATGATGCCCGCGAGAACTGCAGACTTGGGGACAATTTAGAATTACAAGTCATATTGATAATTGATACTTTTCTTAAAGTTCTCTACACTACACTTATCATCTTTCTGATATATAGAAGTCAACTTTGCCGTGACAGCAAAAAAAAAGAACTTCGGAAGGTGAATATTTGTTGATTATGCTCAGGAAATACCAAGAGATATGGAGCTTAATTTTACCTTCAAATAATAATGAACGTAGCAGAAAATCTAATTCGTATATAAATACTGCTTTTAAGGCACAGAAAAAGTGCATCAGATCAATGTGTGGGCTTCATCAGACTGATTCATGTAAGCCATACTTCCAAAACTTGAAAATTTTAACGCTTCCTTCGATATATGTGTATGAAGCGTCTCTTTTGGTTAGATCTGACATTAAAAACTATAAAACTCTAAGAAGCCCTAGACATAAAACTCAGTTATCTACCCTAAAAACTAGAACAAAACTCTATAAAGATAGTATATTTAGTATGGGGATCCAAATTTACAATAAGTTACCATCAACAATTAAAGAAACAGGCTCACCTTATGTGTTCAAAAATAGACTAAGAATTCTTTTGCTAGATAAGACCTATTACTCAATAAAAGAATTTCTTGATGACAAAATTTAAGAGGAAATAAATTATATCATATACTATTAGAATAATTATAATAAAATAACTCATTGACATTCTTAACATTTTGACATTTTAATTTTAGAATATTGTATGTAAGTACTGCATAATGCATAAAAAAGATTATAATGGAATTGTATCACTTTCTTAATAGACTAGGTTAATGAATGTAATAAATGTCTCTGCTCACTCATTTGCATGCCCAGTAAGGGTTGAATACGGTGAGACTTTTTATCACTACATAACATCTGTAACATGCATGTAACCTGTATTCTGCAAATAAAATGATTTGATTTGATTTGATTTGACGTAAAATATATGTGAAATTCATTGAATACATTTTAGTGCAGCAAATAATATTTTCCATTAAACCCCTCTTGGGGTTAATTTTTCAATTATCAGATAAAAGTTATTTCTAGTATAAAATATAACAAACAATTTAAGAAGGATGTATGGATAAAATACTTTAAGTTTTTTTATGGATAATATTTTTATATCATGATTAAAGAACCAGCCCAAATGCGATCTCACAAATGATTTCAAAGGAATCCTAGACCATACTAGTCATGGTCATCAAATAGAAATATATAAAGTCCCAAGTCTGCACATTACGTGTGCTAATCATTATTATTGGAAGAAGGCCAACAACGTCCTCCGAGCGAGAGGGAGAGCGTTGTTTCATACATTCAATTTTATACGATTATTAACCGATGCGACCCTCTGTCGATAGATAGATAATGGACCTATTGATATTTCACTTGGAATATGAAGTAAGTATTTGCTCTTTCATATTATTTTGGCGCGGGGACGGATTCTGGTCCGAATGGATTTTTTTGTTCAATGATTTGTCGAGGCCTTGAGATTGTTCAGTTTCTGTATAATTTGCTTCGTTGAATTGTTACTTGATTATAATCTTTTTATATATTTACGATTTTGTTCTCCGATTAGGTAAAGGTTCCCAGAAGAATTTCAAAGGTATGTGAAGTATAGTTACTTAGGCAAACACTAAATGACGGTGCCGTTAATGGGACAGAATTCAGGTTTCATATAGTTCAACATCTAGTACTTCATTGCCTTCTTGGTCAAGTGGCGGTATAGACATGGGCTGTATATCAGAAGGTCCAAGGTTCGAGTCCTAGGTCGTTCACTTTGTGTCGGTTTACTAATGATTTACACACGCTGTCAGCACGAAAGAATATAACGATTAGAACTTACTATTCGCCATTAAAGTGTGTAGTTTAATAAACACGGCTATTATTAAACCCCAATTACCTCTGACCATAAAGTTTAAATTTAAAAAATGTGGACCAAAAATACCCAGTGTAAATCCTAGCCTAACGGGTGGCCCTAAATCCTGGCGGGTCATAAAAAGTTGATGGAGACCGGACGCGCCCGCCGCTGCAGGAAATTGGACTCTGTATCACGCGCAAAAATCTCTAACATGTTGAGTCACCTGCTCTTCTGTATTAAAAGCAGTAGAATTTTTACCCTGACTGGTAGTTAGTAGTCAGTCGATTTGACTTAATATTTACTACCATTTAGTTGCGATGTCGCCCACGTGACAGAATGGTTTCGGTATAAAGGTCCTCTCTGTGTACTTTCTGGATTATTTTGCATATGTGTAATAAAAAGTAACATACTTGTGTTAAGTTTGTGTTTACCTGTTACTAATATTTTCGTAGTGGTAGTAGGCAGAGGTGCAACCAGGGCACTTTTCGCGCAATGTGTTCCGTTCCACGATGTGCGGCCGATACTGCGAAGAAAAACTCAATATCAATTTGCCCGACGCGGTATTCGAATCTGGGACCTCAGAGCAGTGCTCGTACTGCCAATGGAATAAATACGCAATAGAGGCAATTATAATATGAATAAAAAGCAAATTTAGTTAATCATCCTTCGTTAGGGCTTAAAATGTCCTAAACCAGGCACGGATAAAACCTTAATTGTGTTAACTAGTTGAATGTCTGTTATCGCATCTTCTATTTAACCCATTGTTACTGCACAATACCCACTCCAATTGTTAAACTAAATTGAACACAAATCAAAAGTTTATCCTGGCAACTACTTAACAAAGAAAAGCACCGGTACAGGCAAATTTGGGACCAGACAGGTACATCCAGTTCAGTTAACTGCCCAACAACTTTGCTCACTTACTTTAATAGTTAATTAACCTTTACATTAGTTAATTTTAATACAATTTTGACCATTTATTGTTATTGTTTTATTTAAATTTAGTTTGTATCTATGAAAGGTTTGAAGTATATTTCATTTTATAGTTATCGTATTAAATACCTAATGTAAATAGTATTCATTTTAGATTTTGAGCATAGATTAGTGTGACTTTTGTATTTGGTTGGTATATACATTTATTTTGACGCTCAGAATAAAGACTAAGACCGGGTTTTTTCAACTGTTGTTAGGGTAATCATCGGTGTTATTAAGCTGGACGCGCTCGCAGAGCTTCGAGTGCCCCAGGTGCTGCGAGCGCGTCCAGCTTAATAAGACCCTGAAAAAAGATAACTACAGTTGAAAAAACGGGGCCTAAAGCATTATTCTGAGATTTGACGCGTAGCATTTAGCAGCAAGCGGTGAAATCGGGCCTAAATAACGTAACGTAAAGTGATTAAACGCTACAAATATCCTGGAATATGAAATCCCGACGTTTAGAAATATCCATATAAAGCGAAAACTAGATTTTTAATTCCCAACGTAAAGGCATCTTTAAGCCCGATCTCTCAAATGTTAATATAAAAAAGTGAAAGAGTGACGGCGCGGCGGTGCGGAGGGCGGAGGGCGGAATCAGAGGGCTCGCTGCCCTCTCGCTAAATACGGCTTAACTCCACTTTGCTACACTCGGATGAAATTATTTTCTCAGCCGTTATGGAACGTTAAGGCGAATCACTACTCTAATCTTACTAATATAATATGAGTGATTTAAAATTTGTTAGAAGTAAACTCAGAAACAGCTGAACGTATTTGGATAAAATTTGGCACACGGGTAGACCACGTCCTGTTCTTCTTCTTTCAAAAATGGCTCCACCGTATCATCGGTGATTTTTATACCGTGTCGTGTACAAATCGGCTAATTTTAATTACAAAGTACTGCGGGCCACACCAGAGCGCTCGTCCCCCTAAAACAGTTAAGATGTTAAGTATCATAAAGCCCAGTAAATACGCTGGCTACAGTGTTCTTTTGCTCCCTTTATTTTCTAATCACTATTATTTTTATTCAAGGCAGTCAGTGCACGGATGCCTCTAATATTAAGTTTTTTACGCATACTCACGCCTTTAATCCCCGAAGGGGTAGGCAGAGGCGCAACTAATGCACCCACTTTTCGCCATTTTTATTCCGTCCCATGATGTGTATGTTGTAGATTAAGTTTTTTATGGCCAGTAGAGATCATTTTACATTAGGTGATAGACTTTAAAATAGAACTATTGTTACGGATTTTATCGCGGTTTTTTTATTTATATTTTCTCCCAACGTATCGAGGACTTTACAGCCTTCATGGTCACGAGGCGGACTGAGGTGTTGGTTGTCCGAAAAGTTAATGTTACAATATCTAACTTCATTTTTTAATTATACATTTTAAATAAATGTTGTTATTGACGGTCCGATCTACGCATACACACACTACATGATACACTTTGTCTTTGTCAGTCAACGAAAAACATAAACTCTCCAAATACCCTAGATCCTACTAAATCGATTAGACATAACAAGTCAAACAACTAAGAACTAAGATTCTGAACTTTCCATATAGTTGGAAAAAATCCACTATTTAGCAATGACATAGGACAGAAGTGGGAAAGTTTGAGTCGATTACCGTGAGTCGGTAACGCGGGAAGTTGGGCGATAGACACTGCTTGGAGTTCGTGAGCACTTGTGGATTTGTTGTCTGTATGCCCACGTGCAAGGAATCTATGATTTTACATGGCATTCATTTATGATATAGCTCCCTATCGTGGTATCGCTTGAGACTTCTAATACATAGAAACCATGAATTATTTTATTCTGACGTATACAAAATTATATCTTTTCAGTTTTACCTACTCGAATTATTATATCGGTTTGTTTATTTCCTCTTCGGGCTTATTAATTTCACCCTGTACCTAATGTTAGGCGGCTCTACTATTATATTAGACTTACATTTCTGTTCCAAATTACTTTGTGTCTAAATGATTCTTCATTGCCTCAGTATATTAAAGTTTCATTGTACAAATAATAATTCTCTTCTAGCTTTTGATCTGGCTCCACCCGAAAAAGTTTTTCCGGAATAAAAGTCCCGCTCTATGTTTTCCTGTGATAAAAAGTAGCCTTGGCTCCATACCAAATTTCATCGAAATCGGTTTAGTATTTCCAGAAATTACTTCCTACAGACAAACTCAGAATACCTCTTTATAATATTAGTATAGATTAAGTTCATACCAACATCAGTACAAAATAAATTCCAAATCAGCCTTTTCAAATTCACCTTAAAATTCTCCGCCTTAACAGGCACGGTAGAATGGTAGAGTTGCTTTACCAGCGAGCCTCTAACAAAATTTCCTAGCTAAATACTGTTACGTAGTTCGTGACGCGACGCAGTAAGCCCACTATTTATTGAGCCGCCTGTTGGCGAGGTGGGAATTTATTTTGGCAATGCCTCCGTTATTATGTAGGCTTTTTGAAATGTGGCTCTTTTAAAGTTTTTAGCTGTTGGGTGACAAGCTATTGCTTTCTTAACTATGTTGTTAGTTATATTTTGTAAAAAATAAATGTCTTTAGCATCCTAATATGATTCATAAAACACTTAACACTAGTTTACAGACAGAACCTTACGAGCTTTAGAAGTCTTTAAAATAAAACATAGACGAGCACTTTTTTTATCACCTAAATGTGTAAAAAGAGATGCAAACGTGATATTAAGTATGAACACCTACAGTACGCAAGAAAACACAGCGTTGCTAAGGAAAAAAAAATAAGTTGTTACAAGAGATATATTTAATGGAACAAATATGTGTGTTAGAATCTTCATAACAATGTCAAGGTTAGAGGAAATTATCCAATTGCTATCAATTTGAGGAGTATTTGTACCAAATCCTAGTAATTGAGGAACCGTGACCCGGCTTACAAATTGATTTGATTTCAGTAATGAAGCAGCCTTCATATTGAAACCGCTTCAAACTAAAAGCAATGCCAACGCTCTCAAGGTTTTACCTCGCTTACTTCGTAATATTTTGGTCTGAATTCTAGATTTAATTATGTTTTATGTGATTTTATAAGTTTTGTATGTAACCAAAATTTAAGGTTCAAAATATTCTGTGATTTACTAATCTAGGACTCCAGGAGTAGCGTGTGCAGGTAGTTAAAAAAGTGAGGTTCTGTTCTATTCTGATCGAGGTAAAAACAGTTATTTTCGTACTGAATGACAAGACGAGTGGTCGGTCACCCAACGCCACTAAGATTACGCCTGTCCATCAAAACTGTTTCAAACGCCTTAAAGAATTGTGAATTACAAACTGCAGGGCATTCGTCACCTTGAAATTTTAAGCTTAGTTTCGTACGATATACACAACATCACTTTTTAGCGGTTCGCAGAGAGCCAAAGTTTACCTATTCTATCTACATTTCGCCATGTATATTACATCCTATGTAATAAAGGGCTAGACTGTGGTCACGTTGCATTTATTTTTTATTGCAGTTAAATGACGAGACGAGCATGCCCTTTGTCTGATGGTAAGCGATACGACCGCCCATAAATAGTAGCAACGCCGCACAGAAGTATGAATAACAAAGTACTGCGTGGCACTCCACTGCGCTGTTCACCCTAAGACATAAGTAAGACGTTAAATCTCATAACGCCCAGTAATTACGCTGGCTACAATGACCATCAAACCAGAACACAATAGTGCATATAGAAATGTTTCAAAATTTAATCCTAAATAGAATAATAATCATACATAACAATCACTCGAACATCTTACACCAGCAAGTACTCAAATCGTTACACAGAGAAATGAGAACACGAAAAATTATTAGCCGAAAGGAATCCGAGCATAAATCATTAGGTATTATCATAAATAAATATTCAGCGGTGGTCGTATTAAATTTCATCCCGCAACGTTGGTGGTTGGCGGCCGGCCAGCGCACGATTGCCCCCTAAACTACGGATCTATTGCGGCTTATGCTGGAAGAGGCTAGATGTGCTTCAAAATTAGAGATTTGACTTGAGGAATCAGCCTTGAAGTCGAATGATGGTAAAGTTTTATTAACTAGTAAACTATAACTTAGGGCAAGCCTACTGGCATGTAGTATATTTGTCGTTATAGGCGATTGGTGATAAACAACAGGTTAATTTCATTTCCCAGAGTAGAAATTTGCCTATGGAGTCACAGCTTAAGTTTACTAAATTAAATCGGTGACCAAGCTAGGACGCGATATCTTAGCCTAATATCACGGTATACTTCACTATAATAAGTAGTATATTCCAGACTATTTAACCACGCATGACCTCTGTATATCCAGTGCGCTCTCTCCAAGTCACATCCAGCGTTCTCAGTATCCCAGCCACTGACTATGCAAAATTTGTTCCAATGTTTTCCCCACTCCCCACTACTATCTATTTTCTATCCATTAAGGGTCCTTGATTCTTTGGCCAATTGTTTGTACGCTGGCCCCAACGCTTCCTGTTTTTAAGTGAAACTTCGCGATGTCGATCGTTCGAAACTTTGTCGACCCCGAGTTCATTATGATGAAGTACAGTTTGTTAGTTGTGCTTTATTATCTAATAAATGTTTGATATCAACCTACTTAGCTTGAAGGCGATTAATGTGTTTCAGGGTATGATCGAAATTGATTCTAAAGGGTGGTATGGTGCGTAAAATAGTTTATTTTAATATATCAGTTAAAAACATCGTAATATTTAAATGACTGCTGCTGCTAGTAGGTACTGCTACTGAAATTACTACAGATTATGACATTTTACTGGACGACGAGCGCAGTCCAGTCCACGCCACAAACCAAAGTTGAAAGCTCTGAATTACAAAGTACAATATGCCTACCGATGTGAAATAATAGATTGCATTGGATACAATTTAGTTTAAACTAGAAGGGAAAAATTCTCATATGCTGCCTTTTGGCAAAAATACTTTGCACCTACAGATGTATATTCTCATAAGAAAGAACCACGTTGGCGCGCCGCTGGATCAAATATACATTTAGGGGCCGTTGTTTCAACCGTGGTTAGGTTAAGTTTACAGTCTTAATACATGGGACGAGCCTTCGCCTCGCTGTGGATTCGATTGCAATTCACCAGTGTGATTAGGCCCTTAACTTTACCTAGCCAGTGACCACGGATGAAGCAACCGCCTCTTCGTATTATTTGATCATCTAAAGCTAAGGAAATAAACTCCCATTGTTACTAAATTTATCTTTTCGTTTGGCGTGAAGATACGCTGTGCAGGTGATAAGCATATTGTGTTGTGAATGTGCGCCGCGCGGGCTGGCTCGGCGGCGCACACTCTGTCGCTCTGAACAATGAACACGTGCGATTAGCAAGCGCAACTCATTACAATTAACTTGCTGATGGGTAGCTAGGAGCGTAACGATTTGTCGTTTAAACTTTAGGGAACTAAAAAGATCTGAACACATTTTTCGTGATTTAAAATTGAACTAACATAGCAGACGGCCCATAACTTGATTTAGCATGTAATTTTCAATCACATGGCTTCTTGTGCAGTCTAGACAGTCAAAATATTTCGAGGTTACGCCGGGATTTCTGCTATGTCATAGACAATAACATATAAATTATATTATGTACCATCAAGCAGACCGCTCGTCTGCCTATATTGCCAATAAAAATGCTTACGTTCGAAATAATTTTACCAGTAAATAGGATCAAACGAAGTCAAGAATCAATGTCGAATAAATATAAGCTAAAGCTGAACCTTTTCCTATTACTTCAAGAAAACAAGTTATATCGATTATAAAACGCAACACGAGTCGCGGCGTGAATGTCAAGTTTATGGCGCATTAAATCACCGTCGCAGGTGTCGCTTCATCATAACGTTGGCGGACTCAAGTGGGCTTAATGCGCGAGGGCTTTTTGATCCACTGGGACTTTCCGCTTTATCAGTAATATGTTAGGGCTTATTCTATTTATTCTGGGCTTTATTGGTTTGTTGGATTCTCGATCATTGAATTTCGGTATGGTAGATATTTTTTTATCAATAATATTATTCAAATAAAAGCAAAGTCGACGAGTCGTATATTGAACTGCCCTGCAAACTGAGTCGGCTTGATCGAAACCTTGCAGAAAGCCGACGAGCTTAGCTTAAGAGCAAACGACGTCTTCAAAAGAGGTGACGCTTTTAATGCATCTGAAACGTGCAATAAACTGGAGGTTAGTATTGAGTACTTTTACGTGCGAATGTGAGCTGAAAACGCAAAAGATAGTGCGTCTTTAAAACGCGCGTCGTTTGCGCGTATAAATACTTCCTCGCAATAGGCATTTATTGTGACAGTTACCACCGTCTATGAGGCACTACATAAGTACAATGCAGTTCCGGGCTCAGCAGATATATAGACAGTAACTTCTTCTTCGGTCTTTGGAAGTCCCCTGCTGAACATTGGCCTCCCCCAAAGACCTACAGACGAATTATCATAAGCGGCACACATACAGCGGATTCCTGGGATCTTTACAAACAATAACACAGACATTCTGATCACCATCAAAGGATTTGTGTTATTGCCCGACATTATTTGGACTACGTTACACTTACCATAAGGTCTAGTTTAATCAAGGACAAAAATCAATGTAGTATTTCCACGAACGAGACGCGTCACACCACCGATTATTGTCAGATTAAAGCCCCTTTTCACATGAAAATCTTGTTTATCGCATTTGTTAACGCGTTCAATAATTGCAAAATTACGTCCAAGCATTTTGCGACAGTAATTCGATCAAAGGCTATTGGTTACGCCGAAATTAATTTACGTGCCCCCAAAATTACCTGTGCCCAGGTCAAATCATATTATGTGTCTGTTCGCTTGGTAAATATAATAAATTTGAGCAATTTGCTTTGTTTTTTTTAACAAATTAATGTTTTTTTTTCGATCGTCAAAGATGGTCTTTCGCCTTATGATGCACAATATCTGTCTATAAATAATATCCAACAACACAAGACATTGAATTATAAGGAACTGCATGACACTGCAATGTCCTCGGCTCATGATAAATCTGGAATATAGATGACTATACTTCTGCTCGCGGCTCCGCCCGCATGAAAAAGTTTTTTCGGGATAAAAATATTTCCCGGAATAAAAAGTACCCTATAGCACTCAGGAGTAATGTAGCTACCTATTAGTGAAAGAATTTTCAAAATCGGTCCAGTAGTTTGATTTTATCCATTACAAACAAACAAACAAACAAGCAAATATTTCCTCTTTATAATATTAGTATAGATAATTCAACAAATGAAAATTGTTGCGAATATATCTCTTTCTTATAATTTTAAAGATGCGAAGATACCTAATATAACGAGACAGTATTGATAGTTTCAGTTTTCCCAATTTCATTACTTTCTATAATATAGAACAGGACAGTTTAGTTCAGTTAAAATATTATTTAAAATGAAGTAAACTGTTCTTTTTTTTATCTACTGTATCCTTCGTTGTCCGTGATTGATGATCACAAGTTATCTGTGAGTTTTTCGACAGGTAAAATATATCTTAGTTGAGTTTGTACCTGTTACAGCGATAGTATAGGTCCCATCATATGATGTAATTTAAGTAAAATCGTTTTACCACATTTCTTGCCATGTTACCTAAAAAAAGTTGTAAGCCAACACCAGTCATCTAAAAACACCATAATTGTGCAAAATTTCACACAAAACTCACTAATATTGACAAAACGTTTTGAAAAGGTGGCCGGGCAAAAATGCATCGTTGTCGGCGCGGGCAAGTTAGATAGGCAATTTCCCGTGGCATGGCGCACGGAACAGTTTGCGGCCTCGTCTAATTAGAAGGTAACACTACCTAGCGTTAATTGAATCAAATTGTGCACCGCTGGGGTGCCCTTGTCTGCTGGATTTAATCTTTTCAAAAATTGCTATACCATTGCTAGACTGCAGGTGTTGCAAGGGGAAACTGTTCGTCGAATAAACGAGGTGATGCTATACTGTGGACTGGTATTGTACTAGTCTCATAAATATACTAGCGTCAAGTAGAAGTCTTATTGTTATGTTTTTCTATCTTTGAGAATGTCGCAGACCCAGTACATTCTGTCCCACACCCAATCGTCGTTCATTATCCCTAAAGTCGTGATAATTAGTATTGCTGTGTATTTCTATCTAGTGGTGACCATCCATCAAGTGACACATCCGCTTGTTTATCTACCTTGGTTATAGCGGATTAAAGACAAATTACGTTGACATACGTATCAACATCATCATCATAAAGTCCATTGGTAAACATAGACCTCCCCTAAAGATTTCCAGATGGACCTGTTAAAAGTGTGCACACGTTCCTGCGACATTACGTATACTCTCATACAGCTTTCGATTGGCAGACCTGACAATCGAAGCTACGACCTCGCCAATTTGAGTATATACGAGCCCAGATTTAGCAGATCTTAATGTTTTTATTCATAAAAAACTGTAATCATGGTCATAGTTAATCGCGTGTAGGCGAATCGGATTCCTTGCGGCTATCCTGTCCGACATCGCCCGACAACTGACAACTGACAACCGACAGCTGATCCGAATTTCCAAATAAGAAACAAATTTTGAACATGGAAGTTCATTGCACCGACAACTTTAGTTTGGATAAAGCATTTTAAATTTTGTAATATTTTGTCATTTGATTTCTAAATGTTTCCTGTAATATCACAATCCATAATTTATGATTAATGATTTATAACGTACTTGCAACAAAATATACCACCACAATGATTGAAACATATTATTATTATAAATCAATAAAGTTTTTAGTCTCGCATTACTTCATTATTGTCTACGTAACTGTATTTTAATTTGGTTTAAAATTTAACTATGATTTTTGGTAATCAAAAACCTACTGAATTTATTACATATGCCATTTCATATATATGTCATACATTTTTGTTTAAAACACGTTAAACTCCGTGTCAAATTAACTTAAATGTTATTTCGCGGCATCGTAACCGGAGTGTGGATTACCTAATTCTAACATTAAGGAACTGTCTCACCGCGAACGAGTGGATATCGAGAGGTTTCTAAATAAATGAAGTCGAACCAACGATATTATTTATTTGGCTTTAATAAGCCTTGTATTTGATATGGCGAATTTCAACATCCAACTAATATTATGAACGCGAAAGTTTGTAAGTATGGATGTATGGATCTATGGATGTATGGATGTCTGGATGTATGGATGTTTGTTACTTTTTCACGCAAAAACTTCTGAACGGATTTCGATGAAATTTGGCACAAGGGTAGATCATATCCTGGATTAACACATAGGCTACTTTTTGTCCCAGGAAATTTAAAGCGGAACTTTTATCCCGGGAAAACTCATTCGCGCGGGCGGAGCCGCGGGCAAAAGCTCGTTATAATATAAGAGTTATTCAACAATTATGATGTGTCGAAAGAATTGCGATTCGGAATCAGCCTGTGTATATCCAGTTCAAACAGGCACAACAGGTGACTGGCGAGGGACAATCAAATCTCGACCCTACTCTACTTACTATTAAGAGCAGTATAAAAAATAGGTAGGCGCAGTGGAATGCCACACAGTACTTTATAAGTCAAGATGCTGGATGGTGTGGCTACTGTTTATGGGTGGTCGTATCGCTTACCATCAGGCGAACGGCATGCTCGACTCGTCAATCAATACAATAAAAAAACGGCTAGGAATTAGAAAAGGAACTTAAGATTTAATTGGTGGTACCGCTACAGTCAGTTTCTGCCGCCAAGCAAGAAAATGGCAGTATTTTTGTGGTCCGGCTTGAAGTACTTTGTAACCAGTGTGGGCATTGTTATCTTATAACGGCTGACGGGCACAGTACAAGTACTGGTGATAAAGTAATAATGTTTATAGATGGATAAACCCGTCACGTAGGTACCATTAAGCGAGCAGCTTACCCGTATAATCATTCAGTTAATTGACAAAAAATATGAAGTACAAAAATTAGCATCAATTTACTATTTAATAAGTGATACTATTTACTCAGTCGCAGCTCGGAGACAGGATGTTGGCGGTGTGATACCCCCGTGCCTCGGAAAGCACGTAAAGCCGTTGGTCCTGCGCCTGATCTCTCTCCGGTCATGTCGGATTGCCGTCTAACCGGACTATGAGAGTGAAGGAATAGCGAGTGCACCTGTGTATTGCGCACACAGTTGTGCACTATAATATCTCCTGCGTACCTGGCTGATCTCCGTTCAGATTGGCCGCCGTGGCCGAAACTAGGCTAGGAGGATTACAATAAGTGATTCAATAATATACGAATAGCATGGTGTGTGACCGCACCACAAAGATCATAACTCCAAGAGCTTTTAAACTGAATAAATGGTTAATGCGACCTCGGCGCGTACAGCCTCGTCTCAATTCCTTAACGCCGCCGTTAAACACGCAGTTAAAATTTATACCTCATTGGGGAGAAGTTATGATACTTAATTGACTATATTTCAGCTTTCATTCAGTGAATGTGATATTTTGCACCCGATAAAATAGCGATCATCATACTCGCGTTGAAAATGTTTTCACTATTCCTATTGTGTTGTATGTCGTTTCTAGCCGATTTCGGCCACGGCGGCCAATCTCAACGGAGATCAGACAGGTACGCAGGAGATATTATAGTGCACAAGTGTGTGCGCAATACACAGGTGCACTCGCTATTCCTTTACTCTCATAGTGCGGTGAGATGGCAATCCGACATGACCGGAGAGAGATCAGGCGCAGGACCAACGGCTTTACGTGCTTTCCGAGGCACGGGGGTATCACACCGCCAACGTCCTGACTCCGAGTTGCGACTGAGTAATTTTTAAGATGGAAAAACTCAGTCACAATGTTTTTGGCCCGACCCAGGATTCGAACCCAGGACCTCAGCGCGCAAATTGTACTCGTAACGCGTACGCAATACAACTACGCCACCGAGGCAGTCAGGTGTCTTGTATGTATATTGAGGGAGTATGTAGTACCTACCTAAAGTCGCTTATTGAAACATACTATTTAGAATAAATTTTGCTTGCACAAAGAAAGATTAAAATAATACAGTCAATGTTTTTCCAAGTCAGGGAAAACATGCTATGTATTATAAAATCAATTGAAAATCAAATTACTTACCATGCATGTCAGCAATATTGAACCGAAAACATTTGATTTATCTTTGCGTTTAGCATATTATTCATTGGATATCTTAGTTTGAATTGCAAATACTCTTCAAAATGCGAATTGCATCGGTTTATGCATCTCTAGTAATTTTTCTAAAATTATACGTTGCTCAGCCTGTTATTTGAGTATTAGCATTATTGTCGGTCTAGAGTCTAGACGTTTCGGTCGATTATTATCTTCTAGCTTTTGCTTGTGGCTTCGTCAGCGTGAAATTATTTTCCGGCATAAAAGTTCCGCCATATATATTCCCAGGATAAAAAGACTATGTCCCTACGTATGACACTTTACTGATGGTAGGTGTCTCGTATGCGAGGGGCCGTCTGGGTAGGTATCATCGCAATGTCTATTTCTACCGCCAAGCAGCAACGTGCATGCACTGTTGTGTTCCGGTTTGAAGGACATTGTAGCCAGCGTAATGGGCATTATGAGACATAACTTCTTATGCTTCAGGGTGACGAGCGCAGTGGAGTGCCACGGAGTACTTTGTAATATAAAATTATTTATAGAGTTGCTACTGTTTATTGGCGGTCGTATTGCTTAACATGTGATGAATGAGATGCTCGTCATATAATTTAACTATAATAAATAGAAACTATAATTATTCTGGCATTGACGCTGTTCAGGGTGGTGAAAGGGATTACTGAACATCATTCTCGCTTCCTATCATTAAGCTATGAATACAGCCCCCAATATTCTTCAAAACTTAAAGAGAAATACCTATACTAGATATTTTGTATTTGGATTAAAAATTATCAGTCTTACATGAGTGAGTACATAAATAACTATTAAGGAATATTTAAAAATGAGAAGGTACACATTTACTGAAAGAAATATATACAGATTTCAAGTTTATTATAAAGTAAAATTAAGATATACTGAAGTGAAAAACATAAAAGTTACCATACCAAGTACATCGGTGGAATAATAGCGTTTTTAAACAAACCGTTCCGGATATATTTATGATAATACCCTTTGTAATGGGGAAACAATTTGCCAGCCGCGAACTTCCCTACTGCCTTTAATTTTCCGTATTCATGGTACTTCAAACTTAATTTTGAAGAAACTTTTTATCAGTGTCTCGGTAATTATAAATAGAAAATATCGTGAGGAATTTTTACAGAGTTCGCCGATTGAATTTGGAATTGAGTTTTTCCTTGAATTTCTATTGGTAAATACTCAAAGAATTCCCCGTAGGAATCTTCAACTTTGAATGATGTTTTTCTGAGTATTCGAATTTTGAATAGTAGGTCTCAGCAGCTTACTCACGCATGTTGTCGTTATTTCGCCATAAAATAGTTCATAATGAAAGTTCTAGAATTATGGATGTTACCCAATATCTGGCAACAAATAATATCGACTATCTTATACTGAATTTCAATACCTTACAAAAATATTTCTCTTTACAAGCATCGAACTCGAGACACACAAACTCATCAATTCCTGTACTACAAATACCTATAAATTCACATTTTAAGCCATAAAAAATCAAGGAAAAATATTTACTAACGCAACGTCTTGAAATTATGGAATTTTCGATATTTTACGAGAGTCCTAAACGTTCACGATAACGCAGTATAAAAATTTCCAAATGTAATTAAAAAGTTACTGCCCATGGGTCTACGTCAGCTGGCTGTATACTTGCCCTGGATATAAAAAGTACGGGGAATAAAATTATAATGGTCATTCTTTTAACCTTCAGACTTCAGGAAGGAGCACGTAGAGTTGTACCGTCTTTGACAGCTTGGTAATTGGTTGACGAGCCAGTTGTCAAATCAAACGAAGTTTGATTCGCGCGCTAAGGTAAAAGTTAGCACACACACAAACACACACACACACACACCCGCCTTTTATCCCTGAAAGGGCTTTAAATTCTAACCAAGACAGTTTATATATAATTTGATAGAACTCCTAAAAACTAACCAATTACAATAAATCGTTTAATTTTAAAGACCTCCGATTTCGAGAGTTATGGGTTTTTTTAATACATCAATGGTTATGAAATTTTATTTTGCTTAAAAGCTACATTTAATACGAACGTTTTTAGAAAAGTTAATTAAAAATGGAGGTGTCTAAAAATTTTTTTTTAAAGCATCCAAGATTCATATTTTGCCCCTTTAATATCCCTAAAGTTTGCGCCTGGTTAGATTTTGAGGCCCAGCACCCATAAAAAACCGGACATATCTTTTAATGCGAATAAAGTTTCATGGCGCACTTAGTGCCCAACAAAAGATATCGTCTTATAAACAAAATACATCACAAGTACTTTCTTCCACGATAAAGATCATTTTTAACTAGGGGCTATATTTTCAAACAACTGATTAGCAATTAGCCAACCGGATTCCGTCTGCGGGGAGACACCGGGTGGCGGTGTTGCGCGGCGGGAGGGGATGGGACAGTGACAAACGACGGAAATATTTCACTAGAGCGGGTCAGCAGGCGTTTCAGTTGGCTTGCAGTATAGGGGCAAGCAGTAGGGTTAGTAACAGTGCAACAAGAGACTTAGTTAATAAACAAATAAATGTGATATGGAGATTAGTGCTCGTTGAATATGTTATGTTTCGTTAGATATATGACTACCAAAAGCTTAATGATAACTATCATGGACTCCCCTTTCTTCCTTTCACTGCACTGTGCTCGTCATTCTGTGACTTTAGACGGATTCAATTGTATGGTTACTGTTTTTATTGCTGTGCATCTTAACATCATTCAGCAATTCATAGTATATTAATAGTATCAGCCCTGTATTATGTACTGTCCCACTGTTGGCTACGGGCCTAGTCTACTACTGAGAGGGGTTTATGTCTGTCCGCCACGCTCGCCTGCTGCAGTTGAGCAGACTTCACATACCTTCGAAATTCTAATAGAGAACTTCTCAGGTATGCAGGTTTCCTCACGATGTTTCCCTTCACTATTAAAGCGAGCGATAATTCACAAAGAATACACAGCTAACTTTAGAAAAGTCAGAGGTGCGTGCTCTTTGATTTTAAACCTGCTGACCTTCGTCTCGGCAGTCCGTTCCTGCTTTTTATAAATTTGATCAACTGTGAAAAGCCGGTCAATTCATACACATCAATCAATTACTCCAAGTAAAATGACGTAAACCAAATATTTTACTCAGTACGTTTGGCGCAGACTGGGGCATAATATAGGTCGATAGGTTTGTTGGCACAAGCCGTGTAGTTCAGTCGAGATCGACCATTGAATGCTTTCGTTTCCGTTATGGTTCGATTTTGCCTGCATTTGAATGGTATAGTCAGTAAATACTTTAAGATATTCTATTTCTTAGATGTGGTCTATATCCAGAAATGGCGGTTCGTGATGTTTTATTGTCGCCGGAAAATTTGCAACTTATAGCTTTTGACCTACATAAAGTTAGCTTCAATAAAGTAAGCAGAAAAATTGCTTCAAATATAAAATGACTTTTGTAAAGTAGTAAAATTTAATTTGTACTTCAATTATTATAGGCATTTATTGTATTTTTCTTTCTCCTAAATTTCCTGCACGTTGATCAAAGTTATGCTATAAAGAAGTTATAAAATTAGGTTTCTTTAGGCAATCTAAATGGTCTGGTTGAGATTCATCAGGGCATGCTTCATTTCATTCTACAATACCTCTGGGTTGATTGCCTCGGTGGCATAGTTGTATTGCGTACGCGTTACGGGTTCGATTTGCGCGCTGAGGTCCTGGGTTTAAATCCCAGGTCGAGCCAAAAACATTGTGACTGGGTTTTTCCATCTCAAAAATTACTCAGTCGCAGCTCGGAGTCAGGAAGTTGGTGGTTGGTGGGGTATACCACTCTGCCTCTGAACGCACGTAAAGCCGTTGGTACTGCGCTTCATCTCTCTCCGGTCATGTCGGATTGCCGTCTAACCGGACTATGAGAGTGAAGGAATAGCGAGTGCACCTGTGTATTGCGCGCACACTTGTTCACTATAATATCTCCTCTGATCTTCGTTGAGATTGGCCGCCGTGCCCGAAACTGGCTAGGAGGATTACGTTTACCTCTGAATAAATGATGGAGTGTTGATTTTCCACCGCCTCGCACACTTGCACTACTGGTTCCTATAAGCTATAACTAACTTCCTGAAACAGCCATCTTTAAAAGTTGTACCTAATTACCTACTTGATAGTTTGACTTTACTTGGACGGCAACTATATTTAGTTCCTAGTCGATATTTAACTTCCTTACTCATTAACGAGCTCTCATTTAGGACCATAACTGTTTAACTAGATAATAACCATATTTCGAAGTTCAGGTCGTGCTAAGGTTATATTAACATAATTAAACTTTAATTGTATATTAATTCTGTGGATCATGGATAGACCGAAGTGGAAAAGATAAATAAGGAAAGTTGACCCTGCCACCTGCCTTGAAGAGAGATGTTGGAATTTGATAGTATATTAAGATGCACAAATTAATCTATGGTATTTAATATTTATTATACTAGAAACCTTCGTCGTTGATTTACACCTTTTTCTTTTTATGTAATTTATTATTCTAAACAACTGCACGTAGCCCTTTCAAGTGATTGTCAGAAATATAAAATTTAAATACGTATTTGTGCAATTTATTATTTTCCGTAACCTTATTTCCCATAGGTTATGGGCCCAGACTTACTCTAGTTATTTCCATAATAAATTAATATGT
This sequence comes from Sphinx pinastri, assembly GCA_947568825.1. Classification (NCBI taxonomy): domain Eukaryota; kingdom Metazoa; phylum Arthropoda; class Insecta; order Lepidoptera; family Sphingidae; genus Sphinx; species Sphinx pinastri. The sequence goes on from OX387629.1 coordinate 16,924,691, forward strand.
AAAATTGCTATTTAAAAATTAATACGAAGAAAAATATTTTCCGTCGCCGCCATGGATGGTCCAAAATTCAAACGTAATATTAAACCGTTTAATGGAGAAAAATACAGTGTCTGGAAATTTTGAATACGCGCGCTACTAAGCGAAATGGACGTTATTAAAGTCATAGATGAAGATCCCGTGATACCTTGTAAAAATTGGAAGCAAAATAACCTAATTGCAAAAGGCATTGTTGTCGAATATTTAGCAGATTCATTTCTTGGTTTTGTCGAAGAAGATACATCAGCAAGAGATATTTTGATTAACCTGGATGCCTTAAATGAGCTGCTAAAACAAATAAAGTTGTTGAATTTAAAACTTAAGAGTTAAGGCAGGACGGAATATCACAAGGCCATTATTCTGGGTTTGCTTTTATGACTGGCAATAATATTGAGGGTAATTTTAAAAGAATCTAGTCACATTTTTATGGGATCACATTATAAACAGGAAAGTTTATTTTTCTTTGATTATTCAACATTAACTGTGCCGTTAATAATATTTGTTGCTAAGCACGGCCATTTTATTTCAGCGACTAAAAAGGGAGGTCTACAAGTAATATGTAATACCGGCGTCGAAGGTGTACTTGAAGTTGTAAGTACCATACAACCTACTCTCTGTTTCAAAAATGCAGCGTGCCGGGATGACTATTACCTTTGACGAGCGAGGTACAAGCATTAATAAGAATGGTAGAGTGCTAATGCGAGGTAAGCCGATTAATTAATTTGATTGCTCTCGATTTCGAGGTTCCACTGAATCTGTTTTATAGAATTGAGAAATAATAATATGTTTGATGATTGTAAGTTGTCAAACGGTTTCCCTTAGTGATTATTTATGTGAAGCTTGTATATATGGCAAACAAGCTCGATTATAGTTTAATGATACCAAAAATGAGGCTTACATTAAACGACCATTATATATTGTGCATACTGACGTTTGTGGTCCATTCACTCCTTTTCACTCCTATCGATAATAAGAATTAATTAATTTGTTGATCAATTTACTCATTACTGTGTTGTGTCAGAAAGAATGGTCAGAACAATTACTGCCAAATAAAAGCCCGCGCTATGATACATGGTGCTAAGCTACCGAAAATTCTCTGGGTGATGCAGTTTTAACTGCAGTTAATTTAATAAATGTAGTGCCTACACGGGCATTATGGCTACCTAAGACACCATACGAAATGTGGCATAGTAAAAAGCCACAGTTAAAATATTTAAAAGTATTTGGTTCTACTCTTTAGGTTCATAATAAAGAGATGAAAAGTAAATTTGCTGAAGTCATGGAAAGGAATTTCAGAAGGCTATTGAGCAAATGGTTATAAAGTATGGAATTCGGAAAGAGAAAAATATGTAACTGTTAGAGATGTCATTGTAGGTGAGACTAATTTTATGCAGTCTAGGCTTATTGAGCAGACTGAAGGGAATGAAGTTGAACATTCTCATGACAAAACTGATGATAGTGGTGTTATGCCAAAATCAGTGTCATCAAAGTCTCATATCATGGGTGAGACTTATTTCCACCGACCCGGACCTGGTAAAAGGTCTGAAGAGAATGAACTTGAACATTCTCATGATAAAACTGATAAAGCTCAGTTGTGGCCAAAATCAGTAAAATTAAAGTCTCACCACCTAGACAATCCTAAAGCAGGTAGTTCTAAAATGGATGAACTAATCATAAGCGACAATGAACATACAAAAAAACGCGTGAAAGTGAAAACACAGAAAATAATTCTAGTTTGAGAAGGAGTGATAGGCTAAAGGGTCGTACGCCTATTTCTTATCAAAATTTTATTAACAACTTACATGAATTGTTGTTATGTGCTCAATCTATTACATGCAAACTACCTACTTCATTTAGTGAAATTAAAAATCTGAATGATAGAACTCAGTGGGAGGGTGCAATTAAGGATGAGCTAGATTCACTTTTACAAAATAATACTTGGACATTAGTACCTAAACCAAGAGATAAAAATATTGTTGACTGTAAATGGATTTTTACGATTAAAAACGATGAATTTGGCAGACCTATTAGATATAAGGCCAGACTAGTTGCTCGAGGTTTCAGCCAAGAATATCTTACTGATTATTAAGAAACTTTTGCACTTGTTGCACGTATAGCTAGTTTTAGATTTATAATTAGTTTTGCAAATCAATTTAATTTATTAGTCCATCATATGGATGTTAAAACTGCCTTCCTGAATGGAATACTAAAAGAATAAATTTATATGAAAGTTCCTGAAGGTATTGTTCACAAAGATTGACACAATTATGTCTGTAAATAAATCGTTTTTCTTTCTTTCTTTCTTTCTAAACTAAATAAAGCCTTATATGAGCTAAACAGGCAGCTAGATGTTGGTTCAAAACATTTGAGCAGTTTCTAGTAGAAAGAGGTTTTCAAGTAATTTATTGGCATTTTGAAAACAAACTTGATTATAAAGCCTTAAATATCGGAAGTGAGTTTAATGCTCCTTGTCGTAATCTTATTGGATGTTTAATGTAGGCAATGTTGTGTGCTCGTCCAGATTTAAGTACGAGCATTAATATATTGAGCAGATATAGTAACAAAAATAATATAGAACTATGGAAGTGTCTAAAGAGAGTATTAAGATACCTGAAAGGCACAATACATTTGAAGTTTACTTTAAAAAAAAGTAATTACACTAATATTTTAAGTGTGTATGTAGATTCTGACTGGGGTGATAGTGATATCAATGATAGAAACAGTACAACTGGGTATTTGTTTAAAATTTCTGACAATTGTACTATAACTTGGAATACCAAGCGGCAAGCGTCAGTTGCAGTCTCTTCCACTGAGGCTGAGTATATGGCATTATTTGAGGCTGTAAAAGAGGCTTTATGGCTAAGATCTTTAGCAGTTAGCATAAAAATTGGTATGGATAAGCTAATAATAATATTTGAAGACAATAATGGTTGTATTAGTATTGCAAACAACCCTACTAGTCACAAAAGGTCGAAACATATCACACATATCATATATACACACCAAGTACCATTTCTCTAGAGAACAAGTTGAGAAAAATGTAATAAAACTAAATTATATATCCACAGGTGAGCAAATAGCGGATGCACTCACGAAGCCGCTACCAGCTGTCACATTTCAGAAATTAAGAGGCGAAATGGGCTTGGAATATATTTTATTATTTAATTGTTGTATATGTGTGTGATTTTTGTTTTTCAATGGTCTGATTAGGTTTTTCTGGGTTTTTCCTAATCCTGCGCAACAAATGTTGGACCATTATGATTATTGTTATTCTCCCAGAAGCACTTGAAAGGAAAGCGTTCTGTTTTTAGTTTGAATATTGTGATTGTAACGAAGTGGTTCATTTTGATTTAATAATAGATTAATTTTTGAGGAGGGCGTGTTGGAATTTGATAGTATATTAATATGCACAAATTAATCTATGGTATTTAATATTTATTATACTAGAAACCTTCGTCGTTGATTTACACCTTTTTCTTTTTATGTAACTTATTATTCAAAACAACTGCACGTAGCCCTTTCAAGTGATTGTCAGAAATATAAAATTTAAATACGTATTTGTGCAATTTATTATTTTCCGTAACCTTATTTCCCATAAGAGAGACAGACAGAATTCTGAGGATCATGGAAAGCTCTGTAATGTTATGTAATATAATGGGTTTAATGAGGAGACAATTTGTCACAATGGTGGTTCGGTTTAAACTGTTTATTCTTGACTGTACCACAAACTAACTTATATCTACTACTTACTATATCTACATACTTATATATCAAAGCTCTTATCAGCTATACCCAGGTTTATTGCATGCGGTTCAGCCTGGTGGTTGACAGTTGAGGTTCAATCGAGCCACAAACTTCGAAAATCACCGTTGATGAATATTATAATTTATTTGTAACTGGAGAAATACGTGTGTATTACTTTAACCGGTCATTATTCGCTTGACCAGATTCGCCCATGACGTCACCTGTCTATTAATCGGACATCGTTTTTACGCAGCGGCGCATAAGGTTCTAGTTACAAAAAAAAATGCAGTTTTGCCGGAAAAGCGAACATTGACCGGTTAAAATGTAAATTATTGTAGAGATGTTTATTAGACCTTCAAACAATATTGACACCAATGGTGTTTCCAAATACGTTTTTAAGAATATTCTTTAAAATACTTTACGTGACAATTTGTCACAAAATCCCCACACACGAAATTCACTTGGTTTTAAAAAACACAACGAGTTAGTAGAAAAAGTTCCGCGAGTCACACATGCTTCCGACCCCGCTGAGTTATGGCGCATAGTTTTATATTAAATTTCTCGTAATTCCCTCAGGGCGCGTATTACGTTAAGAGACGATCTTGTTCCCTTGTGGTAGTTGCTATTCTGGCGGATATAGAAATATCCTACCCCCAGCGAGTGTGCTGTTATATTATTTTTGTTCTGGGCTATAACTGATGGTAGACGAGCAGATAATATCAACAAACGAGAGTAATTAATATAAAAAATACAAAAATACGAATTGAGAACCTCCTCTTTTTTAGGAAGTCGGTGCAATATATTCTGTAACATTCGACTAACGAGAGTCGTGAAATTATTTAAGTCATAAAAATTCATCAGCTTGTCCTGATGCATGAAGACCATGTGAGACTGCAATGACTCGCCATAAAATATTTCCACGAACACGCAGTTGCTAAGGGCTCTAATAGACGATATGCTTTAAGAATAGTCGGTAATCCGTATAGAGGGATCGCTACTAGATAAAATACAAATATTCTGTAGCTACATTCCATTAGCATATTACAGAGGCGTTATATTTGTGGGTTTAGAACTTTATTTCTAGACTATAGTCTATATATATATATAGTCTAGACTTTATTTCTCAAAAGAATTACTTACAATAATTCACTCACTGAGAAATTATAACATAACAATAATTTAGATGAGCGTACTAAACAGACACTGTATTAATATTAATCTAAGAGAGGGTATGCACAACTCTATTTTTTAATAACTAAGTGCAAGTTACAACATAAGCCGAGAAGCACGGATTCATAGTTAGTACAACGACTGGATGAGGCATCGATTGATCATCAAAAGTTTCGCTTTATAGCTTGTAATATTATTATGGGTTAACGTTATTATTGAATTATATATGAATATTTATAGGTGAATGTATAGAAAATAGGCATGTATAGATAGTAGGTGTACTCGCACAGTATAATATTTTCATGTATTGGTTTATTTAATATTTAAAACCATTTTATGCATTAATAAAGGATACATTAACAGTATTAAATTATAACAGTTTTTATAGAATTAATAATAATTATTATAATTAGCCATGGCATGGAAAGCACAGAATGCGTATATGAACAAAAATGTTAAGGTAACCCCGCCAAAACCGTACAATATATCCGACATGAACTAACAGCTTTACTGTTCCATTGTCAATAACATTTCCTGAATCCCAAACCTCAAATTCCCAGTATTTTTAGAGGTCAGCATAATTTTTCATATCTTTTAGCATTATAAGGTTTGTTAGCAGAGATGACACACAATCAGGTGACATGCTGACAAAAAAAAACAATTGTAAACAGGGCGATCGCCAGTCGCTCCTGGTGTAATAACTATGTGCAGAAGCGGGCATGCACTTCTCATTTTCTGATTGTAAAGTCGGCTCTGTGAATATGACGTCACGGGACCGGAGCGACATCTTGCGGCCTCGCTTCTTTGCATCACTCCTCGCTGCAATTTAAATATCTCTGTTCATTTTATATTTTAAAACTTGGCACACACCGCGTGCCTTTGCTTCGTTGCGTTTTTTAGAATCGCGTCAGGTTCAATGCGTGGAGATGGTGTGTCAGGAGTTAAGAGTGGAACCTGATTTTGTATTTATTAATTAGTAAGATTCAAAAATTTAATATAAGCTGACTTTGCCCGTTTCAAGTACTATCTATAGTTAAAATTATTTCATGATTCCTGAGAGAGTTGTGCACTCGTATGAGAATGAAAACTTATCACCTATTTTGCGAGTACATAAATGAAGTGCTAGAAACAAAATAAAATCTAATTATAATTTATTTTTCTGTATAGTAGTATAGAACAGTGCATGTTCTAAAACACTAAAGTTTACCCGTTCGTCTCTTGTTCAAACTGCTTGCCGAACTGGTGGTAAAGTTAACATTGACGGAATCTTTATATATACAGGGTGGTTCTTAACTATTATTTAAAAGGTCTATTCAGACGTTTCAAGATAATTAGCTCGAAAATGGTGACACTTTTATAGAGGTCATTTTTTCATGTCTGGTAGAGCACCATTCAAGCTATCTCCCCTTTAAGTTTGTCCTACCATTTATGGGACACCTGTACATACAACATATATATACAGGGTCATTTTGAAATTGCGTTAATAAATGAAACCACATACTCGTCTTTGCCTCTTCTAACATTATGCCAAAAATCATCCATGAAAAACTAATATTTTCAACAAAAAACTCAATTTCACTTTCCTGATTTTTTCATCATTTTGTAGTTTAGTGCGAATATGGCGTGTGCGTGAGTGAATTTCTGACTGAAAGTTTCATGTTGCTGCAGCGACGAATCCCCATAGAGTAGTAGTAGTGGCATTAGGGCGTGTAAACTTAAAGTTACTTTTTATTGATATTTATTTTGTTTGAAACTTACACTTTTTTATTTTACATGTATGGTTAAAATAACTTAATGGAATGTGTTATTTTCAAGGAGATAAGTGTGTGGTTTCATTTAGTAACGAAATGTCAAAATGACCCTGTATATAACATTTTATGGATTTGCATAAATTAATTCTTTTCATTTCATTTTCGATTTTGGCCAATCGTGGTACAAAATCAGCACAAACTAGGAATGTCCCGTGCGATATTAGGTAAATAAAAATTAAAAGTCCATTCCGTCCCAATACAGGTTGCATCACACCGCTTGTCGATTTATTGAAAATTTTTATCGAATTGGATTGATGTGAAAATGGAAAAATATTTCCCACATCCCATATAGCCGGGGGCTTTACCTGTGAGCTCATGCTGAATAATAATTTTGTCGGTTAAAATGTCTGGTTTGGAAAATGATTACATTTTAAATATTGTATGTTTATTTAAATTTTTCTTACTTGAGTTTTTAATTTTTAAATGCAGCTTTTTAATAAATTGCTGAACTGATGGGCATTGATGACATGTTTTTTTTTTTAATCCATTGAATGACGAGACGAGCATGCCGTTCACCTGATGGTAAGCGATACGACCACCCATAAACAGTAGCAACACCATCCAGCACCTTGAGTTACAAAGTACTGTGTGGCATTCCACTGCGCTCGTCATGCTGAGACATAAGATGTTAAGTCTCATTATGTCTAGTTACACTGGCTACAACATCCTTTAAAACGAAACACAACAGTGCATGCACACTGCTGCTTGGCTGTAGAAACGGACATTGCGGTGGTACCGATCCAGACGGACTCTTACATATTAGAGACCTACCACCAGTGAGGCCTACCACCAGTTTGGGCAAATTTTTGGCTAGACGAATTTTCATAGCTTTCAAATAATTAGGAAGAACTCGAAGCTCACTTATACACGCTCTCAAGATACTCCTCACCATAAGTCCTTTCAATCAATTAGTTAATTTGTGAAAGCACCTGTCCTTCAAACTGAAACACAGTAATTATAATTCTTGTATAATGCTGCGTGGCCATAGATTTAGACATAGTTTAGTACTTGGTAACTGAACCCTCAACAGGAAACCGATTTAATTAGTCGAATAACTGTAACTGGGTATAATATTGGTTTCACAAAAAAGAGGGGTGCGGGCTGCGGGGGGAAGAAGCCCGCGGCGCGCGGAGCGCCTTCGTCGGCGCCCGATCATGGGCGCGCCGTGCGAACAGCATATTACTTTGATCACCTGATTTTGAGTTCACCGCCCGCAGCGTCTTAGAAAATACACAATAGTTTGATGGAAAAATAAGATATTGAAATTTAACTATTATAACGGATTTTATCGCGGTTTTTTATTTAATTTTTCCCCCGACGTTTCGTCCGAAAATCCGTTATAATAGTTTAATTTCAATGTCTAACATTCGCGTAAACATAAGGAATCATTATGAAAAATAAGATGTTGTTGATCTATTGAGTATCACGGTCTGATTCAACGCCTTCCACTATTCTACTAATTAAATCTGCTTCCTGTATACCAAACAAGAAAACATTAAATGTAAGTATTTATATCATACAAACTGGGTAAGCAATTAACCATACCCCAAACACCGAAATAGAAAATTTAATTCCCTGAAACCCAGCAATCTCAATAATTCCAATGTGTCTAAATTATCAACGTGAAGGGATATTACATTTTTCGAGAACATTCCGCGAAATCAGAACACTTTCTAGCGAATTCTATTTATAACTTAAGCTCAGGCTTCTTAAAATCAATACGAAACATACGTAGGTATTCGTTGGAAATGTAATTACTCCGTTGTACAGGTGAGAGGATTTGAGGAGGATTTGAGGTCTGGGACCATCGAGACAGTTACGGATTTGCGGAAGGGCTCGTTCTAACGCGTGCAATTTCCTCTCCCCTGTAAATGTAACAAAATTTCCCACTTCACGACACACTTCGTCTGTTTTTTTATGAGGATAAATATTGTTTCCCTAAATTTCGGTATTTACGATACCTTTAATATTAATATTTATTATTTAATTTCTTAGATCTCTCGTTTGCAAGGGTCTGTTTGTAGGTACAACAGCAATGCCAAATTTTGTTGCCAAGCAGTGCCGTGCACTGCCGTATTCCAGTTTGCCGTAAAATACATGGAACTAGACGGACTATAGAGACCTATCACGCAAAAAACTGGCATGCTTTAAAAACATAGAAAAAGCTACACAAATCTCTTCAGATGTATTCTAACAGCATCCGAAGTAGTAAGACGTTGGACCCGCATCGGTACAAATAAAGCAGTCGGTGCTAACGCGCCCAGAGGTGTGTTGCAGGCGCGGATTACTACATGAGAGCTTCGTGCTGGTTTAGGACGAGGCGCGAGTGACAGCGGATATTTTCATTCCGGACGAAAATAAAAACCATAGAGTTTGTGTGTACATGCACTTGTGTTATAGTTAAATTTTAGCTAGTGTATTGGGCATACTATGAGAGTTGACATCTAATAACACTTTCCGAAGCCGTGGTAGATTCATGACAATTGAAAAGATCATATTGTGAAAGACTAAAGAATAAAGAAAATTTAGAGTTTGAGTTGAGTTTAATGTTTTAAGATAAGGAGTGCAGAGCAGATACGTAGTTTTTGTAATTCTAAGTTTGCAGAATGTTAAATGATTATAAAATAAAATACTTTATTCATCACGTAGGCGAACATAGTTGCACTAATGATAAGTCAAGATACATTAAATTAATTATACTAATAATTATTATTAATACCAATGGTCACTTACATAACTACCGACATTTTTATTGGGTGTAAAATCAATGATGAGAAATAAACAAAACCAAAAAAGCCAGCTTGGGCTGGTAGGAAAGGGAATATAAAAATGAGATCATTGTATTAAAAAATAATAATGCGAGGAACGCGTAGCGATCCTCACCGGTGAGGACACTACAGACCCTAGCCTAGCTAACCTACCAGCCTTTCACAAGCTACCTAAGCGATGACGACCCGAAGAAGAAAGGTAGAAAGAAACTCCGGGCTTACTTTTTTGTCATCAATTGTTCATTGTTTTAATTTATTAATTTAATTTCATCTGCAGGCAGTCATGACACTTATTATCAGACGAATGTCTAGCTCGTCTGTCATTCATTGTCAAAAACTATGTCGATTTCTTACGATTCAATGTTGAACATTGAATCGAATTTCTAAAACTATGTTCTGTTTTAAGAACGAATTACAAACATAGGTCAGCATATTCCCACGACTGCCGGCTAACATGATCATCATTCATCTTATCTTAGTATATACTATAATCTATACTAATATAAATGTTCCTTTCTTTCTTTTTAATATTATAAAGAGGAAAGATTTGATTGTTTGTTTGTAATGGATAAACTCAAAAACTACTGGACCGATTTTGAAAATTCTTTCACTAATAGGAAGCTACCATACTCACGCGGGCGGAGCCGTGAGCAGAAGTCTAGTAATAATGTAAATGCGAAAGTTTTTGAAAATGTTTGGATGTTTGTGAGAAGTAAACGCAGAAACAGCCGAACGGATTTGGATGAAATTTGGCACACAGATAGACCATGGCCTGGATTAACACTTAGGTAATCTTTATCCCGATGATTTGCTTCATGGGAAATAACGGTAATTTTTAAATAGATAACGCTGGTATCGTTCAGGTGGTGCTATACATCGCTACAGTGTTGTAAAGACTTTTGTAGCGGGTAAGGCTTTTCACGTAGGCGAAGCCGCGAGCAACACCTAGTAGTTAATAGTTATTACCTGAAACGATATTTCACTTTCTGGGTTCAGTACTATGTGGGCAGGGCACATAGCTCGTAGAACTGACATCAGATGGGATAGAAAAGTTCTCGAGTCGAGACCACGTAATGGTAAGCGCAGCGTGGGACGTCATCCTACAAGGTGAATAGACGACCTTATAAAAGTCGCAGAAACCCGCTGGATGCAGGCCGCTTCTGACAGGTTGATCTGGAAATTTTAGGGGGAGGCATATGATCAGCAGTGAACTTCTAAAGGATGAAGAAGAAGAATCACTATGCCGTGGTAAAAACAAATACAAATTCCCGCTGCCGTCTATCGTTCAAACCAAACGCAAACACAGTCAGTGGATTACACACGCGACATACAACACATACGTACCAGAGTGGGACAAAATGCTCATTGAATTTCATAAGGCGGAGGATTGCGACGGCTTGTAGGAGCACCGCGTAGACTGGACACGTGACATCACACGTAGATCAACGTAGAGTTAACATTGAGCTACGAGTGTGGAGATGTCATTTGAGGTTATTTTGTGATGGAGTAATGGATTGCGAATTATATAGAGTATCAAGTATTCTGTGGTACTACCTTGAGTACTGGGTTATATGTTGTGATGTACAAATTACAATATCCGTACAAGTGTAATATCCAAACGAAATATGTCAAATAGCAAAGGACTTTATATCCATAGATGGTTTCCAAAATTATGCCGGGATATATACTAGCTCCTTCATATTCCGTTTAAGGGACCCATTATTGTATGCATCAAAGGTAAAAACGAATTTGATAGAATAACAGCATTTTCTTGTGTCCGAATGTAATTTATATTCGTGTCAACCTGCTGCCCAGTAATCTGAGTTGAAAGTTTAAAAAACTTTACACCGCCATGTTCGTAGTTCCGTCGCGCAGTAGTTTTATGCTTTCTAACTTGGGTTTACGCTCCGTTGCTCTTGGGTTAGACAGAATAAACAACTGCACCGGACTTTACCATTTTAAAGTTACCTTTTTCGAACTGGCTTTGTGTGAGGACGGTTTTGAGGCAAAGGATGGACTGTAGGCTGACATTTAACATTAAAATTCAATTGAGTGGTGATACGTGATAGGTCTCTCATATGTAAGAGGCCGTTTGGGTGGGTACCACCGCAATGTCTATTTCTATCGCCAAGCAGCAGTGTGCATGCACTGTTGTGTTTCGGTTTGAAGGACATTGTAGCCAGTGTAACTACTGGATATAATGAGACTTAACATCTTATGTCTCAGGATGACGAGCGCAGTGGAATGCCACACAGCACTTTGTAACTCAAGGTGCTATATGGTGCTACTACTGCTTATGGGCGGTCGTATCGCTTACCATCAGGCGAACGGCATGCTCGTCTCGTCATTCAACGCCATAAAAAAAAACGTGAACTCAGGCTTTTGTTCTCGACAGGTTGGAAGCGTAACCAATACACATATTCCGCCGAGATTCAACCACCAAATACTACTAGGCTACAAATTCCAATTTCGGGAATCTCCAATAAATGCCATAAATATTAATTGCCTATTCTAGAAAATGCATACAAAGCTTACAACGGTCAATCGTATAAAATTATAATTGTGTACACTCGAAATACATACACAATTCTAACACCGAAACAAGTTTAGGTATATCAGGAATTTTGGGCTTGGGACATCGTCCAAACCAGGGCCAATTATTTGAGGATCATAAAAATATTTCTCGGAACAAGGACCGAACTATGGACTCTTGTTTTACGGCTTGTTATCCTTTTAAGGGCTAGGAGTACTATTGTTTTTTGTATTTTATACTTACCATTAGAGTTGATTTGTAGCACCGTGATGAAAGTGCCGAATTAGTCAGAAATAGCCAGGTAAAATTAACGAAGAATGAAATAATCAGAATGTTGATCCTAAATAATAAATAGTATCAGATCTGTATTATAATACTGTCTCAAAACAACATTCAACAATTTCGACAGTTATGGGCATATGTTTGGAGGTGCGATTGTAGCGGCATCTTTCATCTCAAATCTGTTCCATTCCCGGCTAGTCTATTTTCAAAAGAGAAAAACATCATCGACATAAAAATCTAGACATTCAGTCAACATGTCGACCATATAAATCTAATCCTAGTCGAGACTAGGAAACCCTAGATCTGGCGAGAAGCGGCAAATGAATGAGCTATAATCCGTTAGGGGACATTCTAATGAAAACGCCTTGTAATTCCAACAGGAGAGTGATTTCTGCAAAGCTAAGCTGGTGTCGTCACGTATCTCTTGGGTGTGGCGCAAGAGTTAGGAGTCAGCGGTCTGAAGGACGAGGCATAAGGGTTACTGAAAAGTGGTAAAAGGCGTAGAAGTGAATGTTTTTACATAAAATTGTTAGAAGCTATCTCAAATTTTATTTTGAATAGAATAAAAGGAACTATTTTTTGAATAAATATGTTTCGGACTAAGTTGTATGCGCTATCAGGCGTTTCAAACAAAACATGCGTTAAGGACAACAAAGACACTAAAGATGCACTTATTCGTTCAAAATTAATGAGAAATTTGGGAAAATGAGGCAATATTATTTAAATTTTATAATCTCAAAATAAATATGTAAATGTTACGCGAAAAAATTGTTTGGTTGTCAAAATTATCTTTGCATCAATTTTCAACGCAACAGCGAATATAGCCTAAAATGTATTCAAGCATGAAACTCCTTTTCGTACCTTTTGAAAATTTGGGTTTAGTTTTGTTAAAAAAAAGTACTTTGGCGAGACTTCAAAGTGGTGAATTTATAATGAGAGGGCATAATTATAATGATTGAAACCATTTTTGACTTCCAAATCAGGTACCAAGATTCTAAATTTTAACCAGTTTGTGAAATTGCGCATGCGCAAAATGATAATCTTAACTTTCTCACAGCTATATCTTAGCTACACACTCACGATATTTATCCCCGAAGGGGTAGGCAGCGGCGCAACTAGTGCACCCACTTTTCACCGGGCGTATTCCGTCCCATGATGTGATAGGGGCGAGCCTATCGCCATATCGAGCACAAATTTCAGACTCCGGTCTGATATGGAGTAGAAAAACTCAATATCACTTTGCCCGGCCCAGGGATCGAACCCGATACCTCAGCATTGCAGTCGTATCGTAATACGGTCGTCCGGCACTCGAGTTGAGTAGACGTGTACGTAATTATTACTAATCTCTGCATAAATTTTATAAATTAACTGCAAGCTAATATCAGTCTTAATACGTTCGACGCGAGTGATATTCCCAGTGCGTTAGCTTAGTGATATACACTGTCTTGATTCTGTACTGTTGGTGTGTGAAAGAAACACAGCTATAATTTCCGTCTCTTTTTCGCGTGGCATATCGCGAGTACCTGCGTTGGACATACACCGCAAAATGAGTCTTACGCGGTCAAGTAATAAAAACAAATGTGCTTCGACCACTACATGCGATTGTGACAATAGACCGATTTTCAACTCACCCTCAATGGATTCGCTCAAAAATCAACGTAGAAGAAAACAACCCGAACACCAAGATTATGGAAACGACTTAGAAAAATTTCGGAAAGAAATTATGTCATTTTTACAGGATTTTAAACGTACGGCACATGATGAAACGATGAGCGTTCAGGCGAATATTTCTGAAATAAAAAACCAGCTAACTACGATTACCTCGACAACCGACCGTTTGGTTTTGGATCAAAATGAAATAAAGTCTGAAGTACTCAATCTAACTCAGTCGTTAGATTTCCTCTCGAACAAACAGGAGAATTTGGATCTTCGTGTTAATAATATCTCTACAGAAATGATAAAAATGCATGATCGTGAAACTAACGTTCGTGATTTGGAATCCCAAGTGGCTAAATTATTGGATGAACAAAATTTGTCACAGCAGCGAGATCGGATAAATAACGTTGAAATTATTGGAATTCCTGAAAAACGTAATGAGAACGTCACCCAGTATTTACTTTCCATTGCTAAGCTACTTGGGATACCGATGAGTGACACAGATATTATTCATATCCACCGGGTGCAAACACGTGTTTCTGGCAGACCGAAGAATATTGTCGCTAAACTAAAAACACAACTTTTGAAGGACAGTCTCATCTCTGCAATTCGTAAAAGGAAGGGAATTACAACATTGGACCTTGGTATCGATAACAATAAATCAAGCATTTACTTGAATGAACATCTAACGAGTCATTACAAAATGTTGCTTAAGGATGTGAAGGCTGCTGCATCCAACGCGAACTTCACATATGTATGGATACGTAATTGTAAAATACTCGTAAGGAAGGACAACACCTCACCCGCCTTCATTATTCGCGACAGCAGAGATCTTCAAATTTTTTTAAAATGACTTTCATCGTGTAATGTGATTGGTGTAAGCTACATTCATATAACTTTAATCTTATGTTTGCCACCCATTTTGTGTAAAACTTTCCTCCATCCAAAACACTTTAACTTCACCCCATATACACACCTTACACAAACGTCATACAAATTGAGACACATTTTACTATACATAATATTATCAAATTATTATATTTTATATAGATATTATATATATAACATAAATAAAAATGAAGGGAATATATATTTAAAGAGCTACAACTTAATTTATGTGTATTTTACACTTGCTATAATCTCGCAAAGCCCATTAGGTAAACATATTATTATTGTCAATAGTTCTCAATTCTTATATTTAAATGTATTAGCACATTACTATTTAAATAAAAACATATTGCAAGATATAAATAGCCCTTGTCATAATAATGGCCGCTTCTTTAGTAAATAATAAACTAAGTGTATTTTACCAGAATGTACGCGGGCTAAGAACAAAATGTTTGGAATTATTTAATAATATTTTACTTTGTAATTACGACGTTATGCTTCTTACTGAGACGTGGCTTCAGAGTGATATCGACAACTCTGAATTATGTGATAGCAGGTATAAAATCTTTCGATCTGACCGTAATTTAATGTTAACTAACAAAGTGAAAGGCGGCGGGGTTATGATTTGCGTGCGTCGGGATTTAAATGCTCGCATTAAAGTCGACTGGCCTTACGCTAATACAGAATCTTTGTGTGTATCTATTGAAGCGAGTGTGCTCCGGTCATCTGTTGACCTACACATAGCTATAGTTTACATCCCACCTGATTATGCGCATTTGTCTGCCCGCTTGGATCGTGTAAAACAAAATTTGTTGGGTGTTATAAATAATAAACCCAACGATAATTATTTATTTATAGGGGATTTTAACTTGCCTTTTGTTAAATGGTACAATGGTAATTATAATGTACTACCTGCACCCTCGCGTATAATTTACGATACTGTTATTTCATTTCTGAATGACTTGTCATGTGCTGGACTGAAACAGTACAATTATTCTACAAATGTATACGGAAATATTCTCGATCTTTGTTTTTGTAACTTCTCTATTGAATTGGAAACATCTTTGCATCCTCTAGTGGCTGAAGACTCTTCTCATACTTCGCTAAAAATTAACTTATTAGATTTACAAATCGCCCCTATAAAAGAATGTAAAGAGCCACGTTTTAATTTCCGCAAGTGTGATTATAAGAAGATTAATACACACCTTAAAACTTTAACATGGTGTGAGCTCTCATCTGCCGAGACCATAGATGCGGCCGTGAATATTTTTTATAGTAAATTAAATGAATGTATCACTAAGTATGTTCCTATGTATAGATTCACATTAAGTGGTTATTTCCCTGTTTGGTACAGCACAGCTCTTATAAAACTTATACGTGAGAAAAATAAGCTGCATGCTAGATGGAAAAAATTTGGCAATCCTCGCGACAATGATGAGTTCTCTTTGCTGAGAAAAAGGGAAAAAGTAGTACAAGCTGAATGTTTCAAACATTTTACATGTAAAGCAGAACAGTTGATAAAACACTGTCCAAAATACTTCTGGACGTACGTAAAATCCAAGAAGGGGAGTGTTAGGTACCCTAATAAATTCATACTAGATAATAATGAATTTTCTAGCGGACCCGATATTTGTACAGCATTTAATAATTTTTTTGAAACTATTTTTATAAATCCATCGCAAACGCAACCCTTACAAAGTGCATATGCCATTAGCCAACAGAGCAATGATATTATGTCAGACATCACGGTTTCTGTAGGATTAGTACGTAAACTTTTACAATCCCTCGATAAAAGTAAAGGCTCTGGTTCGGACGGCGTTCCACCTTTATTCTTGGCATCCTGTGCTGAAAGTTTAGCATTGCCTATAAGTATTTTATTTCGAAGATCTTTATCCGAATGTGTTTTTCCAACGACCTGGAAAATGGCGCATATAATACCGGTTCATAAAAAGGGTTCCAAAAGTCTTATCAATAATTATAGACCCATTTCCATTTTGAATTGCATAAGCAAGCTGTTTGAAAAATTGGTATACATAAACATACTTCCATTAATTTCTAAAAGAATCCCGCAGTCTCAACATGGTTTCATGAGAGGGCGTTCTACAGTATCTAATCTTGCAATATTTACTGACTTTGTCGTTACACATATGGAAAAAGGAGGACAGGTTGACGTGGTTTACACGGATTTCGAAAAAGCATTCGACCGTGTAGATCACGAAATATTACTTATGAAGCTTCAAAATCTTGGAATTCATGGAGACTTGTTAAGATGGGTTAAATCGTACCTCACAAACCGTTCGCAAGCAGTCGTATTGGGGGGATATAGATCCGACGTTATATCTATACATTCCGGCGTCCCACAGGGATCACATTTAGGTCCCTTGTTTTACAATGCATACCTTTTTGACATCGATGATTGTTTTGTGAATTGCAAACATTTGCTATATGCCGACGACAAAAAAATTTTCATGCATGTAAGAACCGATACTGATTGCGAACTATTGCAACAAAATCTTAATAACCTATATAATTATTATGAACGTAACAGAATCACAGTGAGTATAAGTAAATGTCAATGTATTAGTTTTACCCGAAAAACTACACCGATTGTTTACAATTATCACTTTAATAATGTCTATATTGAAAGAGTTTCTCTCGTACGAGATCTAGGAGTTTATCTAGATAGTAAAATGCTCTTCTCAAATCATATTGATATTATTTCCAATAAATCCTTTCGTAATCTTGGTTTCGTCATGCGTACATGTCAACCTTTCAATAACTCTCTTACTATTAAAGTACTGTATTATGCCTATGTGCGTAGTACCCTAGAATATGCAAGTCCGATTTGGTGTCCATTTTATGGCAAGTATAAAATAAGTATTGAGCAGATTCAAAGAAAATTTCTGAAGTTTTTGAATTTCAAAACCCATAATTCGTCCGCGGTGACGTACCAGGATAGCTGCCACTTAAACAATTTACTTACCTTGGAAGAACGTAGGGTAATGTTGGATATGGGGTTTTTACATGACATTATATCTGGCCGATTAGATTCTCCTGAACTACTTGAACGTGTCATGTTTAATGTTCCGAAGCGGCGTACTCGACAAGCAGCTCTTTTTAAAATCCCCTTTCATTCTACTAACTATGGGCAAAACTCTGTTCTTACCAGATTAGTTGAAACATACAATACAAGATTCTCTGACATTGATATTTTTCATCTGAACAAATTTACTTTTGTAGCTGCGGTAAAATCCACCTTTATTACCCAAGCAAAACCGGGTTGATGTTTATTTATTTCATATTTATCTCAACATATATAGTATTAATATGTAGCACGCACACACACACACACACACACACACACACACACACATACACATACACATACACATGCGAACTCGCAGGGAATTTGGATGGATGGTTGGATTATAATTATAACAATGTAAATTAAGTATTACCTTGTAAGTTTGTAATATATGTATTAAGTATCTTTGTAAGTTTGTGGGAAGCATTGTTTGGCCTTCCATATATTATCTAATTCTATTTGTAAACCTTAATGTACTTAGGCTGTTGCTTTTCCGAATAAAATAAAATAAAAAATAAATAAAAAAAATACAACTACGCCACCGAGGCAGTCATCACCGCTGCGGTCCGTACCGTGCACCACACGTTTAAGGGTGAGTTGATTTGTATTCATTGCGCACCCGGTGTCAATCGGACGAGTCTCGTCCATGAAGATTGATGAGTGTTCCCTTTAAACAAACGATATTGCCCTCACACGCGGCAATTATTCCTTCTCCGGGAGTTTAAACACGGTCACTTCATGTATTTTAATGTGGCCGTGTAAGGGTTGATATAAAAGATACCGAGACTTGTCATTGAAATTGGGTGGTTGATTAAAGCTATAGGTTAGTGGGGGCGGAATGGTGAGACAAAGGTGGAGGGTTTAAGCCCAGGGTGCGTACTATTGTGATTTTATGAACTTATGTGTTATTTGTTATCGCTCTTTTTGGAAAATAGTTTCTTGCGGGAACCGCCATACTCGAAATTTCATAATTAGAATTTAATGTTGGTATTTGATGCCTACCCACTCGTATTGCCATCGCGGTGGACACAAGGCTTATCATAATTTTCATAATATGAAACTCATATTTGAAAACAAAGTGAATATAAATCAATAAAAGCAGCCAACCATTTTAATGCATATGTTTATAATTGTAAAATGAAACCTCAAAGACAAAAATGAATGGAATTTCCAATTTCCCACCGATTTCCAATTAGCGGTGGAGCCGACAGAACAAACCATATAATTGTAACTATGTCCATCAATGCCTTTAGAATGTTTATTGCATTTCTTTGTTTACTTTAACACTTTGTACAAAGGTAAAGTACACTGCCTCGGTGGCATAGTTGTATTACGGTACGACTGCAATGCTGAGGTCTCGGGTTCGAGCCCCGGGTCAGGCAAAGTGATATTGGATTTATATATTCAGTATCAGCCCGGAGTCTGGAATTTGTGCCCGATATGGCGATAGGCTCGCCCCCTATCACATCATGGGACGGAATACGCACGGCGAAAAGTGGGTGCATTAATGCGCCTCTGCCTATCCCTTTGGGGATAAAAGGCGTGAGTGTGTGTGTGTATATAGTACAGGCCGACTTAATGCCTAAGGGAATTTTCTCCCAGTCGACCTTATTAAGGTGGTGCAGAAAAACGGAAGCAGGTGTATATTATTGTTATTGAAAATAAAAATGAGAATTAAATGCAATGATAATATTATTACACCTAATATATGTAGCATATGTAAGTAACATATGCTGTATATATAGCTGTGTAAATAAATAATTATTTAAAATATATACAAAAACAATTACACACATAAATAAATACGTATACTAATAAGCTAATGAGGAGAATCTGCTACTTCAGCGAGGAGTAATTGCCGAACTCTCATTTTAAATGCCAGCCGTTTTGTACATGACCTGATTTCGAGCAGGAGTGTGTTCCAGAGAAGGATGGATTGGATAGCAAACGAAGAGTGAAGGAAATCAGAGCTATGAGGAGGACACTTAAGAAGGAAATTGCTGGACGAACGCAGGTTTCTATCATGAGTATCACAACGGTAAATAAAGTTGGGCGACAGATAAGAAGGAAGGGTAGGAGAGGTAAGAATAGAAAAGAGGGTAGTGAGCGCACCCAACGAACGGCGTTGACGGATGGGAAGCCATTTTAACTGCGATCGGTAAGAAGAGATGTGGTCAAACTTGCTGAGATTATAAACGAATTGAATGCAGTTATTAAGAAGACGGTCGAGTTTGTTGAGTAAATCTGCATTCAGATCAATTTTCTGGCAATGGAGGCTCTCTGGCTCGCACCAGCTGCATTCAAAGTGAAATCGTTTATCATATTTTGTCAACGAACATATTAAATTCCAACTCGACCGAAACGTATACCGAGTATTGTTGAATTTTATTGGCAAAAGCGAAATTTTTGACGACCACGTACATGCAGTAGTACGACGCTCAGAACACGCCTTCGGTTTTTTTAGTAACGGTTATTGCTGAAACAATCTTTTACTAGCGGATTCGCCCAGTAAGACTTTTTCGGATAAAATTAGCGAGACTGCATTAGGTCAGCGATATGGGTATGTTGAAGTCATGGGGCAAATTCTTACCTGAGTAAGTTGACTGATTTTCAGCGGAGCAGTATTCTCCGGACATCTGTCATGCACCGAACCGAGGTCCAGCCAAGAATACATCTGATCGAAACTGGAACTACTCCTGCGATAAACTATAGTAGATTTACATTTATTTTTCATGAACAGCCTAATATTCCATGAAACTTCAAAATAATTTATAGTAAAATTTTTCTGTCAAAGAAATATAACGTAGACGCTTAAATATAAAGTAGGCTAATAAACAAGAAGATTCTTATAAGAACTACCGCGTCTCCAAGAGGAAAACGATCTTATGACCTATCAATTCAATCGCATAATCTTAAGCGACCGGTTACAGTTTCTTGTCGCATTCTGAATGTAATACAACTGTAAAATGTCGTGTCAATTCGACCAGACCTCGGATGCCAAATCAAAATAGCTAACATACCGCGGCGACTTTTTACGAATACACTGCAGGCCATTGCGTTCAATTGTTATGGCCTTTGTGGACATTACAATGTAATATTCAAACAGAATGGGAATTCCAAAAAGCTATTTCGCTTTGAACAATGATATTTCGTTTTAAATTTAGGAAGTTACTGGCATGTTAATTCCATTGATGAGTTTTCATTTGTTTTTATAATAAAAAATAATTTATTTTTTGGGGGTCATTTGAATACGATTTACTGACTGGATCCTCGAAAGAAGACTCACTTCCAGTAGGAAGCCAATAAGATACATTTTTCTGTATCATGCTTGTAGTGTGTTGCCCACGGGAAAAAAATAACCTTTACCACTGCAGTGAGATACGTGCAAGTGGAATAGAGCAACATACTCAGGATTTCTTTAGCTTACTTTTAATGGGTTATGCAACCTGGTGGTATACTTAGTTGCATGCATAGGTCGTCATAGTAGGGGAATCTTAGTAGGGGAATCTTACATTACACATAGCAGATTATATTATTATCGTCAATTATTAATAAAAAAAGTTCGGACAAACCAAGCTGGCCGGTATGACAATTAAATTTTTTTCCCGACGCGATAACTCTGTGAGAACGTCTACCCAAAAAATTCAAAACCGTGTTATGTCATACCGGCCAGATTAGTTTGTCCCTACTATAAGTAAGTACATGAAATTTATATTTGCAGGCTAAATTATTATGTATTATACTTTTTATGTATTATTGTTTGTGTATGTGACGTGTATTTATGTTTATATATCTTATTTATGAAGTTGAACACTGTATTTTTAATATACCTTTTGAAGCACCTACCATGATTATCTCTGCACTACCTTAAGGTTGACTGGTAGAGAATGCTAACGGCATCAAGTCCGCCTGTACGTTAGTTATATAAATGCAACTAAATAAATTACTATTAAATTAAATTGTAAATAAAATTCATCGAAAATGAAATTTGAAATTCAGCATTTAAAACGCTTAAACAAAATTAATCAGTGAATGTTTCATTATTTAAAAACGTAATGAATACCGTTCGTGTGGCATGTAAATTATCGGTAATTAGATTTGGATATTAACACGAAATTGATTTTGTTTGTTACACATTCAGTGATTAATATTTAAAATGTTAAATAATTATTTGTAAATGCTGTTAGCAAAAGGCAATTTATTTTTATTCGGCTTCAGAATAACCAAGTCGTCTGTATCTATACGATACTGCCGACTTGGAAATTGAACCCATGGGCTCCCGATCTACGGTCCAAATAGGTATGCCATTAGAACCAAGAGGCGACCATGTTGCTCTATCTACAATATAATAATAATAATATCAGCCCAGTATTATATACTGTCCCACTGCTGAGCACGGGCCTCCTCCACGACTGAGAGGGTTTTAGGCCTTAGTCCACCACGCTGGCCTAGTCCGGGTTGGCAGACTTCAAATACCTTCGAAATTTTTATAGAGAACTTCTCATTTCTCAGGTATGCAGTTTCCTCACCATATTTTTCCTTCAACGTTAAAGCAAGCGATAATTCACAAAGAATACACACAACTTTATTTTAGAAAAGTCAGAGGTGCATGCCCTTGCCCATGCATTGAACCTGCGGACCTTCGTCTTTACAATCCTTTGGTTCCCAACTAGGCTATCGTCGCTACTAAAATATAATGTATTTGAAATAAATATTTTCCACCAGAATGAAATTCTACCACCCGTAACATATTACAGAATTCCATTACCCAATAACTATATCGAAAAACCAATATAATTGAACACTAGATTATAGTTGAACAACCTGGTGAAACGCGTACCCGCCGCCTCTGTGGGAACCTATCGCGTGCTATTTGCATCAATCTCATTTTTTTTTATCTGTTTGTCCAGAGTCGAGACTTATGATCAAAACAACTGAACTCATTTAGCTGGGTTTCAAGGGCATAATATTGGTGAAATTGTCAGCGTATTTAGTAGTGGCTTTGATGTAGTCTTTTTTGTATTGCAGTTAAATAACGAGACACTTGCACGCCGCCCGCCGGATAGAAAGCGATACGACCACGCATAGCAACGCCGGGCCGCGAGAACTTTGAACTACAAAGTAGTGCGTGGCACTCTACTGCACTCGTAACCTTGAGAAATTAGATGGTAAGTCTCACAATGCCCAGTAATTACGCTGCCTACAATGTCTTATGTTAAAGTCTGATCGCGTTCTGTATCTATTAGTAAAATCATTTTCAGAATAAAAGCATCATCGTGTGCAAACAAACAAAAAAATAATCTGTATATTAATTTATATATTATTTTGGTATTGCTTCAATTTAACCCAGAAAGTCACCCCTTTCTGAAGTTCTAATCAAATTTTCAATAAAGACTAACTTTTTATGTTCCCCTGCCTACGCGATAGCGAATATCGCGACTGTTTGAACAGGCCTGAAGGCCACGCCCACAAGTGGGATTGCCCCAGTCATCTGAATATTAAACAGCTCGATATGCATACAAATTGTTATAGAGACCTTGTTTTTTTAACCTAAAACCGATTAGATGTTAGCCGGATCAACTGAAACAAAAATATTCAAAATGGTTTTGGACTGCCTCGATAGCGTAGTTGTAGTACGGTACGACTGCAATGCTGAGGTATCGGGTTCGATCCCCGAGTCGGGCAAAGTGATATTGGGTTTTTATATTCAGTATCAGCCCGGAGTCTGGAATTTGGCGAAAAGTGGGTGCACTAGTTGCGCGTCTGCCTACCCCTTCGGGGCTAAATGGCGTGAGTGTGTGTTTGTGTGTGTGGTTTTCGAATAAAATGGGTTGATCCGCGGGTTGGGTAGTGATTTTAGGTGGTAGCTGATTTTAGACTGTTTTGCAAAACATCAGTCCAGGGTTTAAAAGTTTGCCCGGTAAATGGCAATAGACTTGTCCCCAATTACACGAGACCTAGCATAGCTGGCGAAATAAAGGTGTTACATCATCTCTGCCTACCCCTAAAAAGGTAAAAGGCGTAGAGCTCCATATCTTATACTATTATTTGCTCGCGGCTCCGCCTGCGTAAGAAAGATTTTCCGAGATAAAAATATTGTCACGTGATAAAAAGTAGCCTATAAGACTGAGGAGTAATGTAGCTACCTATAAGTGAAAAAAAAGGTTCAGTAGTTCCTGAGATTATCGCGTTCAACCAAACAAACAAACTCTTCAGCTTTATAATATTAAGTATAGATTAAAAAAAAGATTTACCTGACATTCGAATTTGTGTTTGATATTATTATGGCAATGGGCTGGTAGCGCAGATGAATCTCGAGATATCTTGTGATGCCTAAATAAATATAACCCATTGATGTATTAAAAAACCCTACATCAATGATATAACCAAGTATATATGTTACTGAAATCATCCAATTATTACATGAAACTGAGAAATGGCGATAATCATGAGGGTCCATAGGGAATTTAACACTACATAAACTTCGAATTTCTAGTCACTTTGTAATACCACACAGTGGTTGATCGTGAGACATAATAAATATAAACTAAGCAATGGTACTTACCTACCTATCGTATACAACCACCAAACGTAGTACTCACTAAAAGCCTAAAAAATCTCAAGTAAGAAAAAGTCTACAGCAACGCAAACTCCAAATCCCGTTTAAAGGAAGCTACTTACACAAAAACTAATATGGTATTGCAAACAACAAATCTCATTAACAACAAGCGGTTGACAGGCGGAAGAACGAGCGCCTGAGCGCGGCGTGTTCGCGATGCATGTAATTAAGTCACTTATTCGGCTGCGACGCGTGGATTTGTCTAAACGAAGGCTTCTGCAAACATCGCTCGACGTAAATCCGCCACATAGCTTGTCAGAGACGTTGGAGGCGGCTATGATTTTATTTATTATAATATCAGCCCTGTATTATATACCGTCCCGTAACGTATTCTACTATGGGTAGAACCCCAACGAACTACAAGGTCGCTCTTCACAGCCTTGAGAGTGTTAAGATCCACCCCACTGGCCTAGTGGATTGACAGACTTCACATACCTTCGAAATTCTTATAGAAAACTTCTCAGGTATGCTGGTTTCCTCGCGATTTTTTCTTCACTATTAAAGCAAGCGATAATAATTCACAAAAATACACTCATAACTTTAGAAACGCCAGAGGTGTGTCCCTGTGGACATTCGTCTCATTTATTAGCACTGCCATATTACTATCACTTCGTATAGACTATCCCATAAAAATGCATAGCAGACCTTTTATCCTAGGAGAGACTAAACTGAGAGGAAGAACCTGGGTATGTAGGGGTGAGAAGAGCCTCTAAAATACTACTTTATATATATTTAGGACTTTAATACCTGACACCGAAAGTTTTCGTAAGTAGGTACCCCAACTATGAGGTCGCCCCTTACAGCCCTTCCTACCTCCACGACCACAATATACACGAGCGGGGGGCGGCAGTGAGGAAATTGAATACACAATCTGAGGAATCGACCGCCCGCTCGGATTACCTACTGCGGGGCGCTCGAGTATTGCTCCTATTTTTTACTATACACCACTCTTATTAAATTGGGGATGTTGGGTGATATAAAAGCTGTATTTGTGTTCAATATTGTTGGATCTCTTGCGTGTTCGTGTCTGGGTGATGATGTTTTGTCTATTTCCTAGTAGAATATGTGCTATTATGAGATTCTGGGTACTATTTTTTTTTATTGCATTGCATGCCGTTCGCCTGATGGTAAGCGATACGACCACCCATAAACAGTAGCAATACCATTCAGCATCTTGAGTTACAAAGTACTGTGTGGCATTCCACTGCTCTCGTCATCCTGAGACATAAGATGTTGAGTCTCATTATGTCCAGTAGTTACATTGACTACAATGTCCATCAAACCGAAACACAACAGTGCAAACACACTGTTGCTTGGCGGTAGAAATAGACATTGCGGTGGTACCCACCCAGACGGACTCATACATATTATTATGAGAGACCTACCACTAGTACTAATGTACTGCCTTTGTTATCTACAATTTCTGATCCCGGTCATGATAATAAGAGTTTTCAGACCAGATGGGATATTAATATGCATTCACACGCGTATAGTTGCGTTGTCAGACATGAATTTCCTTTGTAAGGAAAATATGCTTAGCCTCCAACATTATCAACAACGAAAATAATATTTATACCTACTTAATATTATAAAGCTGAAGATTGTGTTTGTTTGATTGAACGCGCTAATCTCAGGAACTACTGAACAGATTTTGAGTATTCTCCCACTTAATATGAAGCTACATTACTCCTGAGTGCTATAGGCTACTTTTTATCTCGGAAAAACTTTTACATGCGGGCAGAGCCGCGAGCGATACTAGTGTAGTCATATACTGCGTTCATCGTACGTTTCACCTTGAATGAACAGCAAAAATCGAGTTTTGGTGGGAACTTGGAAGTGTCATGAGGTGCTCTTGTTTTAATTCATTATTTTGGTGATACTTAATGCTATATTGCATAATTATGGTGGTATATTATCCAATATAGTTCTATTAAAGAGCTCAAATGAAGTGAATTGAAATAATTGTGCTAATCAAGTGTTTTTTTTGTTGCCGCCAAAACTCCTCCATAAAGTCTTGGTAAGGTAGCCACTGCTTTACTTCGACATACTACAGATAATAAAAAAGACAATCCAAACTTGACATTGGCAAAATGTGAACACAAGTGCCATAAAAAAAAAAACAGCAAAAATCTGATTACGAAGGTTATGAAACGCAGCCAGTGTACACACTAAATTCGTACGTTAAGAGTCGTACATCGTTACATCCTACAACTCAAATTCTTATTTATAAAGTTCGCACACCTTAGAATGAATAATGATGTAAGAACGGATACGCATACTCACGCCTTTTATCCCCGAAGGGGTAGGCATAGGTGCAACTAGTGCACCCACATTTCGCCGTGCGTATTCCGTCACATGATGTAATAGGGGGCGAGCCTATCGTCATATCAGGCACAAATTCCAGACTCCAAGGTGATACTGAATAGAAAAACCCAATATCACTTTGCCCGATCCGGAGATCGAACCCGAGACCTCAGCATTGCAGTCGTACTGTAATACAACTACGCCACCGATGCAGTCATTATGCATGATGTAAGAAATCTTCTTTTATTAGCAACAAACACCAAACACTGCCATACAAGAGATATTGCTCTTACGTCAGATGCGAAATGGCCCAAATTCTCTGGTCATTTCGTACATTCGCCGGGCGCACTCCCACGTCGGCAAGACAAGTCTGTAATGGCGACAAATTGCTGTCAAATTGTCCTCCGACCAATTTACTGACACATTGTGTATCAACAGAGTGTAACGCGACGGACACAGTTTAATTAAGGGTATTGTGTGAAATGTCAGGGATTTAAATTTTATGGGCAATACTTATACGACGGTTCAAAATAATTTATAGTTTTTTTAAACGACTAATAAGGCGCATCTAATAAGAAACACTAGTAATTGATTTATAATGATTCAAATTAGAGTAAAACAACGCTTACATGTTGTTATAAATATTAGCACGAATACAATAAATGATATACCCAGAAGGACAGTACGAGAGACTCACTATGCAAGAAAGCTTTATGCTCTGGATTTGAATTTATGCCCGAAATAGTGATAGTCTTATACATACATATATTTTTCCTTTTTCAGGGGTAGGCAGACCTGTAACCCACATTTCGACAGCTATTGTAGCTAACATGCAATAAGAATCGGGCACATTTATTTACTCCGGGGTGATATTGAGCAGAAAAACCCAACATCACTTTGCCCGACCCGGGATTCGAACCCAAGGCCTCAGTGTGATTCATGGTCGCTTTGATTAATTATATACCTAGATAGACACTGAACGTTACAAACGCGCCAAAAAAAAATAGAGGCGAACTGTTCCCCACTAAATGAGTTCGAGTGAATTAATTTTTGTTGTTTTTCATGGATATAATTTTCTCCCCGTTTTAATAGAAACCATGTAATAACTGGTATCATTATGCGCACACACAAGGATACGCAGAATGATGCAGCGATAGCGTATGACACAGCTGTCACGCATACTAGCTTAAGAAAAGTTGGCCTGTTTGTTTTAGTTTCATTGCAGCGCGCCGCTCTATCTAGGTATATAAATTAATCAAAGCATGGTCGTACAGCGCACGCGATACAACTACGCGACTGAAGCAGGCAGGCAGCGACAGTCTCAACTTACATCATATTGAAAATTCGGTGAGTGTGTAGACCAATTGTTTTACTAACCCCCTCAGGGATATAAGCATGAGGTTATCTGTGTTAATAGATTTACTAGTCTATACATATTATAATAAACCAGTAGAACCGGTGTGTCTGTACATTTAAAGAAATGTGATAAAAAAGAAAGGGAGTGACTATAGAAGAGTAATGGAAAACAAATCAGCGATTCTTGTAATTCTTTTCTGTCTGTATGTTTTTCTGTTTGTTTGTTACTGCACATCTCCGAAACCACTGACCGAATTCCGAAATTTGGCACACGGGTGGATCATATCCTAGATTAACACATAGGCTACTTTTTATCCCGGGAAAATATAAAGCGGGACTTTTATCCCGGGAAAACTTGTTCACGCGGGCGGAGCCGCGAGCAAAAGCTAGTAAATAATAAATGGTTTCCAAACGCAATATTTTAATGCAAAGCTGTGTTTATTGATTTTTATAAGCCATAATAACCTTGATTAATGTGCAAATTATTGTTGCAAATAATTTACTGCTTGTATTAACGGATTTAGTTTATGCGCTGGTTAATGTTTCTTTCTATTAATTGTGACTAATTTTCTCATAACAGTTTATTTTCTATGCTAGTGGTTATTTATTTCGCCATAGTGCTTTCCTCCCTTGAAATGTTTATTACAAAAAGATAATTATCTTAAAAATACAATAAAAATAGCATTTGTATGTTACTATAGAGCGCATATCGGGTAGTCTTTGGTTACAACTAATAAGTTTAACATTTACCAACATGAATTGGTAAATGTAAGGATCGTATAAATAAGACATGAGTCGTATGTTTTACTGCAAAATTTTAGGACTTACCGTAGTTTCTGTGTTTTTTGACTTTTGACAGCTACACATTACCTCTACCAGCATTGTATTATATACTGCCCACTGCTGAGCACGGGCCTCCTCCACTACTGAGAGGGGTTAGGCCTTAGTCCACCACGCTGGCCTAGTGCGGGTTGACAGACTTCACATGCCTTCGAAATTAAATTGACAGCTACAGCTTATAGTATATTATCTAACGATAGGGTAGTATCTTAGGCTATGAACCAGCGAGTTATTGATAAAAAAAATAAACGTAAACACTCGAGCATAGTACACATATGTTAGTATAACTAAATAAATTCCAAAACTATCGTATAAATCTAAGAGTTCATGCATGTTAATTGAATGGAAAAGAAGTGTGATTACATTCGTTCTCCATAGATTCTTAGTGTTTAATATTTATTGCTTAATTTCAGTTTAATCGCGATAATCGAAATGGTTCCGGAGTGGGCCTCCTTGCACTCAGGCACGCGAACCAAATTACTTGCAGCACATTACTTGGGCAGTTTACTTACCTAACAGCGGAAGAAAGAAATAACGAAGTCGGATTAAAATAACGCCAAATTGGTCTAGTGGCGTACTTGTTAACCTTGAGGTTTTCCTGAATAGAGATTTTCATTATTCCAATTATAATGTACCTTTATTTAGGACTAGGCTTGCTCGCGGCTCCGCCCGCGTGATTGAGTTTTGCCGAGATAAAAGTCCCGCTTTATATTTTCCCGGGACAAAAAGTAGCTTATGGTACTCGCTGCTAATGTATATTACTGTTTTTTTTTTACTTATTACTATAATGTAAGTCCGTGGAAAACTAACATGAATTTTAATCTATAAAAAACAAATACACATACCGCCTATATCCCCGAAGGGGTAGGTAGAGGTGTAACGAAGACATCTACGGATACGGAGCAGAAAAACCCAATATCACTTTGCCCGACCCAGGATTCGAAACCGGGACCTCAGAGCGGTTGTTTTAATCTGCATATATAAATTTTTAATTCCATTCAGCACACCAACTCAACAATAAGATAATTCACACAATGACCGATGTTGAAACTTGGCCTGCGACATCTGTAACCCGTGCCTTTATCTCGCAGTTAATTACAGTTAGCTTATCAGGTGGGCGTTAATGGGCCATGGGCGATAACCCGTGTAAACCATTGCGCATATTTATGGTCCAGGTTATCGATAGTATTACCACCTCATGCTGCACGGATTTATCAGTATTTTGCATCAAGGCTGGAAAAGTGGCAAGAACAAGCATTAATAACTTAGCATCATCGTGAGTAGTTGGTTTGATTTCTTTTAATAGTCGACTGTGGGAAAAGAACACTGGAGCAGTTCTTTGTAAACCCGTATAATCATAGACTGATTCAGCACTAGCTTTATAATTAGTATGGCGGCATAATCTAAATCTAGATACTTTTTTATTGGTACTTAACGACGAAACGAGCATGCCTTTCTTGATGGTAAGCGATTCGACCACCCATAAACAGTAGCAACACCCTACATAACTTATTATAAAGACGTGGCACTCCACTGCGAGACATTAGATGTTAAGTCTCATAATCTGACTTTTTATACAGTAAAAATGTATTGGAAAAAAAAGAGAAAAGAAACAATGAACAATTGATGACAAAAAAGTAAGCCCGGAGTTTCTTTCTGCCTTTCTTCTTCGGGTCGACATCGCTTAGGTAGCTAGTGAAAGGTTGGTAGGTTAGCTAGGCTAGGGCCTGTAGTATCCTCGCCGGTGAGGATCGCGACGCGTTCCTCCCATTATTTTTTACTAAAATGATATTTTTTTTATATCGGCTTTCCTGCCAGCCAGAGCTGGCTTTTTTGTTTTTTTTTTATTTCTCAGGAAGCTGGTGGCTAGCTGGGATGGGCTGGGCATTGATGTCGGCGGAACCAGATTAACAAATCTGCGCTTTGCTGACGACATCGTTCTGTTCTCATCTTCAGCTTCTGGACTACAGACCATGCTAGAAGATCTCAGCGATGTAAGCCTTGAGGTTGGACTTAAAATGAACATGATAAAGACCAAAGTCATGACGAACTACCGCAATGGTAAAATCACTGTGTATGGAGAAGAAATGCAGTGTGTCAGCGAGTACGTCTATCTGGACCAAATTGTCTCATTCGATGCGAGACAAGACCGCGAAATAGAGCGACGGACAAACAATGCCTGGCGAAGTTTTTGGTCCATGAAAGAGTTGCTTAAAGGTAATCCAATGTACATCAAGCGGAAGCTCCTGGATACTTGCATTCTTCCCATCATGACCTACGGTGCTCAAACCTGGTCTCTTACCAAACGGCAAAAGTCCAGGCTCAAGGTTTGCCAACGGGCAATGGAGCGCAGCATTCTAGGTGTTAAGTTAATGGATCGCGTTCGAAACACCGATTTGCGCTCCAAAACTCAAATTGCCGATGTAGCTCAGAAAGCCGCTAAGCTTAAATGGAACTGGGCTGGCCACATCAGTCGTATGCCTGATGAGCTTTGGGCCAGGACTACCACTTTGTAGAGCCCTGACACTGGTCGTAGACGTAGAGGTAGACCAAAGAAGAGATGGCGGGATGAACTGGACTCATTTGACAGCAATTGGTTTAATGTAGCGCAGCATCGCGATTCATGGAAGGATCTTGGGGAGGCCTTTGCCCAACATTGGGACATTATAGGCTAATACAATACAATACAATATTTCTCATCATTGATTTTACTCCCAACAAAAATTTCGGTAGTTATATAAGTGACCATTGGTATTAATAATAATTATTAATATAATCAATTTAATGTATCTTGACTTATCATAAGTGCAACTATGTTCGCCTACGTGATGAATAAAGTATTTTATTTTATAATGCCCAGTAATTAAGCTGGGTACAAATATACTTACAATAACAATATGTCGTAATAACATGAATTATTCATGTTACAATTACGACGAATAGATCGTGTCGATGGCGCAGTTTATTCCGCTGTGATCGTCGTGCTAAGATCTCGGGTTCTGCTCAGTATCAGCACGGAGTCTGGAATTTGTGCCTGATATAGTAATAGGCCCCCTATCACGTGGGACAGAATACAAATGGCGTAATGTGCAATAGTTGCACCTATGCCTACCCCTTCGGGCATAATAGGCGTGAGAAAAATAAACAAAATGATAACACTTTATTATTAGTATCTAATTATTTAAAATACAAACCTTTAAGCTTATACCAATTTTTACTTATAAGCGGCGCTGATGAATCCAAATGAACTCTATAGCCCCCAAAGATTTCTGTCAATTTAGAATTCGTACTTCAGAAACTTTCCGACTCGTTGACGACAAGGAATTGCTGAAGTTTATAAACTTGAGATTAGGCCTAACAAGATTATTTTGTTCCTGTTTTATTTGGATCTGGGTGTAACTCGCAGCTTCGCCCGTTTTGAAGTCCTTCGCTAGGATAAAAGGGACCTCTAGGTCTTGGTACTCTAGCACTCAGAGATAATGTAGCTATCAGTTGTGGATTTATTTCAATCGATCAATTTCGAATTAGAAATTTCATAGGTGGATTATAGCCTAGTTGAGAAAGGATCGGTCTGCCGAGGCAATGTCCGGAGGTTCAAAACTCAAGGCACATACCTCTGACTTTTTGGGGTTTCGTGTGTATTGTTTATCAATTTTCGTTCGCTTTAACGGTGAAGGAAAACATCGTGAGGAAACCTACATACCTGAGAATTCTCCATAAGAATTTCGAGGGTATATGAAGACTGGCAACCCGCACACGGCCAGCGTGGTGGACTAAGGCCTTACCCTTCTCAGTAGTAGAGGAGGCCCGTGCTCAGTAGTGGGCAGTACATAATACAGGGTTGATTGCATTGTATTGCAACTTCATATATTAACCCCACACCTAAAATTGAAAGTTATAATTTTTATATCTTTGTACCTACTTAAAATATTAGTAGTTATTGGTATTAAATATTTTGCCACTAGTTTTAATTTTCAATAAAATTAAATACAAGTGAATGACAAGACGAGGCGCCTCATCTGATGGGTAGCATGACATTAAATTAATTTATTATTTTAAAATTAAATCATTTCTCAGTAATTACTAATTATATTAGCGAATATATCTTAACTAGAACATTAATTAAAAGATATTTTATTCAATTTATTTTTAAAGTAACAGCACATAATATGAGGGTCTTTGCCTATGAATTTGCCATTTAGCATACAGAAAGTTAGTCATTTTTTTTTAAATATTTTTTACTAGGTTTTGCTCGTGGTTTCGCCCGCGTGTAAGGTTTTTTCCGGGATAAAAGTCCCGTTTTTTGTTTTCCCGGAATAAAATTAGCCTATGTGTTAATCCAAGACATGATCTAAACGTGTGCCAGATTTCAAAGAAATCTGTTTAGTAATTTTGGAGATGTGCGGTAACAAACAAAATACAAGAAAGCAGGCAGATAGGAAAGAATTACAAAAATCGCTGATTTGTGTTCCATTACTCTTCTGTAGTCACCCCCTTTCTTTTTTATCACATTTCTTTAAATGTAGAGACACCATTCTACTGCTTTCTTTCTTATTATATGTATAGATTTCTATCAATCAAAATATGCACCCATGCTATCGATGCATCTCTGCCAGCGCAGTGATAATTTTAATTTAATTGATAGATATCAAAAATATTTATAAAAAGATCACTTTAACTTTCTGTATACTAAACGGCAATTTTATAGGTAAAGACCCAACATTTTCTACAAAACTTTCAAATACAATTGAATAAAGCCAGTGTTTTATTATTGAATGAAACTATTTCAAAACATAGCCGTTAGTATTCCGAGAGCGATACCGTATAATTTAACTATACGCACACAAAGCCTCACTAATTGCGTTAGTAACTGCATACGACTAACATTAACGACCAACGACAATGAAACGATATTATCACGATATTGATATTCCTTGCTTTTTGTAGTAAGATGGGAAAATTGAGGTTTGGAGTTGTTAAGTTAGCACTCTTCCATTCATCCTTATCTTACTGCAAATTTGAGTTAGCAACATGCTTTTCACTATGTTTCTGGCTGCCAGACGAACGACTTTTGGAGATCTAATCCTTTGGAACTGATAATAGCAAAATCCACATAATATTTCCAGAATTAGTAGTCAACCCGGGACCTTTCAATTCATAGCCCATTGGTACCTGTCAATTTTGGCGTTTAGGAGATGCAGTGGTATACGTGAGAGCAGAATTATTTTGTAATGTATAAAAATTAATTCCAACACAGCATGTTAAACGCCCTAACTGGGTTCCTGTGTTTGACACATTTTGAAGTGTAATAAAATAGTAAAATTCCCAATTAATCGTGCATATAGTGAAGCATTTTTGCTTTCACGAGTTATTTTTTATAGAGGAATTTGGAACGCTCACATTGCATTCAATGTGTAACGTAAAATGACGTCAAATGAGACAAAGGAATGCGGGCCGATGCTGCAAACAAATATCCTGCAAAATTTCGCAGTATTTCCTCCCTAGTCGACATCGCTTCAAATAGATGGACTTCGATTTTATGGCTGTTTCATAATATTTATTCACAAGTTGACTGTATTAAAGAGCTAACATAAACAGTGCTCACTTCATTACCATTTTGTTGGTAGTATGGTTGACAGTTTCACTAGTGGTTTTTTTTTTACTTATTGTTGGATTTTATAATTGTGGTTGATGATTAGCCTCTAGACACATACGATACTTGGCTATTATGTAACAACTTAGAAATCGTATGCGGCATGACTCAAACATTATTTAGAAATCATAACTAAAAATACAAAAACCTTTTGAACGGTAATCTTAGTTTTTGATACATTTCGAAAATAAGTACAAATAAAGAGATAAACACTGACAATGATAAATTATCGTGACTACGGCATCTCAATTCTACCCAAAAATACTCTGTAATGTTACACGGTTGACTATTGTGCAGATCTGGTTTAGTACCAAAAACTATTTCATAGCATACATGTTATCACACACAGGTAGTTCAGTTTTTAGAAAATGCAGGCCCGACTCTGGTTTCTCTTATATGATTAAACCTCCACTCCATTTCTTTCTTTAAAAAAATAAAATAAAATCATTTATTGATCAAATAGGCTTATTAAAAAGCACTTATGACAAGTCATGACAAGGTAAAAATATAATAAAAATATATTGGCGTTCATGATGCATTAACCCACGTTTACAAATGTAATTTATACTAAATACCTACATCATATTATCTTTAGTCATTGATAGTAATAGATATAGATCGGTGGTCACTATAATTGAACAATGTCAAAATGTCCTAAAGGGGTAAAAGAAAAAATAAAAAATCACATTAAATAAATTAAACTTAAATGTCACAAAAAAAAAGTAAAAATACAATATGGACATAGCCATATAAATGTCACACTATAATATACTTTTCTTTTTCATAGGCGTTCAATGTGAATGCTCAGTGCCTTGGTGCTGTGCCATTTATGTATAAATATCCACGCACAATTCTTTTAGCATTCTACATGGTCTTTAGCTGTAACAAGTAACAAATAATTACCAAGTTCGTATCGTTTCCATATCGTTATAATCTCGCACGTAGCAATACATATATAGCTTAACATAATCCATTAGAGTTTAGTTTATGTTTGTTGGGTCAGCTTGATAACGGTCGGAATCGACTGGCCGCGCCGATTGTCGCCGCTGAAATATTAGAAACGGGTGTGTTATCTACATAATGCCAGTAATTAATTGTTTCAGATTCAAACTAAATATTTTTGTTGATGTTTTGTAGTCTTGTGATATATCGCTGAGCTTTCACCTTTTGTCTGAATTTGTTCGGAGGTCGGTTAGGTTAAGTCGTTCAACGACCAGATTTTCACTAAGTAGATTTTTGATCTAAACGACATTATTTCGGGCATACGAATAGGCGTGTTGTTGCCTGCGACTGACCACAGCTTGCTGGTCTCAAACTGGGAACAAACGAACACTTAATAATTTATTATTAGGAGGTAGGAATTGTAGGTTCGTTCGTCTGGGTGGTGGTACCACCGTTTTGTGTACTTTTGATGTCATGCCGCAGTACGACAGAATAATGATCGATATTTCCAGAATATTCATTAAATTAATGTTTCATTGTATCATTGCTCGTAGCAACTAATATTATCAAGTATATCGAATCAAACAAACTAAGCAGTATGATTTCCTTCTACGATTAAATTATCGACTTCATCATGCTGTATTTTCATTGATTACCAAAATTCCCAGAATCTTTGAAATCTAAAGGAATAACTAGCGCAGCAGTTTACAGTGTCTTTTTATTGTTTCGATGCTGTGTATACCTGTAATTGGCTTGCATATCTGAACCATCGTATTATCTCCTATTTTCGTGCATGTTTAGTGTGTAAGCTCCTGGTGTACCATAAATATATAAATAAATAAAGAAAACCAAATTCCAGTCTCAACCTTATAAATTTGTGTTTACTTAACCAAATCCCCGAAATCATTTTGAAAATAAAAAGATTTCACAATTTCAAATCAACGAGAGAGATATTCTCCATGCGTTCGGAAACAATCATAAAATTATTATAAAAAGATTTGAGTTAAAAAGCGTACCGAGTTACTAAACAAAACTCATCAGACGCTGACGTCGGCTTGTTAGAGCCTCGGATTAATTTCACTCTTAGTTTAAACACGACTCGCTTTCGTACTACATTTTATTATCGTCCTTTGTTACTGTTTCCATTTTGCTTCGTTTGAGGAAGTAAATATAGAGATACTGGCAGATTTCTTGTATGAAAGATTTTGGGTAGGATATCTACCTAGATATCCCATCAAATTGAAATTCAAATTTAAATTTAATACATTTATTCAGTAATTAGGGCACTTTTACACGTCATTTTTACAATGTTTTTATCATCTAAAAGATTCTACCAGTGCTTCGGAAAAGCCCACTGACCTGAGAAGAAGCACCAAGAAACTCAGCGTAGGTCTTTTATTGTAATATTTTTTTTATATAATATATATTTTACAAATTGCAAGTAACACATCAAAAACATAAAAGCGAAAATGGGAGCTAAGTTCCATATTGAGAATTTGCGTAGTTGTCGACTTTGCTGATAAAAGGTTTCAGATCTAAATGGGTGACAAGTTCTGGAGATAATCCTGAAGTTTATTTACAAGAACATACAGCATTCTAAAATAAATTTAAAACACAAAATCGTTTTTTTTTTACTGTTTGAATGAATGAAGTTTCGTCATATCATCATCAGCCTGTTGCAGTCCACTGCTGGACATCGGCCTCTCCCAAGATATTTATTTATTTATATGCCACAGAGCCCGGTCTGCTCTTTTATGCATCCAGTTGCGGCCGGCCCTCTTGTGTAAGTATCCCGCCATCTCGCCAGAGGGCGTCCCACGCTTCGTTTGCCAAGATGCGGTCTCCACTCCAGTGTTGTTGTTTGCAACGAAGTTTGCTATAAAAAAATATAACATTTAGACAGATTAGTGTTTCCTGAGACTCGCCGAGCTTCACCGCTCGGTGTCATAAAATGCGTGCCACTGCTGATCCTGGCTTACAGGAGTTACAGTGGCGGGTGTGAGGGCGGGATAGTCTCTACTTACATTTAAATTTATTTTTGAATAACCGTTTGAGCTGTATTTATGAAATTTCGGGTTCTAGATAATCTAACTAGATCACTAGCTACTACATATACTACTATATATATATATATGTTTTTAAAGTTCTAAATAGTGAGTATTGTTTTCATAATAAGTCTCTGTCTCCTAATTATAAGATTTAAAACCTAACATATCAGATTAACTAGTAGGTACAATATTTTGAATTTCCAAAGTCGGTTGGGGTTGCGACTCCCTAAAAGCAGGTGATTTATACAAGAAGAAGCAAGAAATCATATCCCTTTTAATTAATTAGACATTCCTTTTATTTTTCCATTAGTCTTTTACGCAACATAAAGGTATGAAATAATTATGAGTTTTCACAATACGTTTCTATTTTCACAATATATTAATTTCTAGCTTATAATTTTACCGATTATCCCGATCATCTGAGCCAGCCAGGTGTTGCAAACGCCAGGCTAGAAGTCTCTCAACTTTATTACATAAAAACTAAAACGCGGTAATTCAACATTGTTGCATACATAAAAGTAAAAAAGCGGTCCGCACAAACGTAAGGCCGCTAACAAAAGAGCCGGAGCTCCCTACTTTATATTCACTTCGCTACATGTTTGCCTCCGCCTTTATTCTACTCACGAAATAAATCTTTTCTCTTTATTTATCCTTTCACAACTAACGTATTGTTTTCCTGCCCTGTTTCACTGAACACTGATCTGTTTCCTGTTTTACATAGTTATTGTGAATTTTATATTTTGCGTGTTAACTTTTTGAATTCATTATCGCTGGCAAGGAATTTATAACGCATGCTCACGCCTTTTATCCCCGAAGGGGTAGGCAGAGGCGCAACTAGTGCACCCACTTTTCGCCAAGCGTATTCCGTCCCATGATGTGATAGGGGGCGAGCCTATCGCCATACCGGGCACAAATTCCAGACTCCGGGCTGATACTGAATAGAAAAATCCAATATCACTTTGCCCGACCCGGGGATCGAACCCGAGACCTCAGCCTTGCAGTCGTACCGTAATACAACTACGCCACCGAGGCAGTCAAGAAATTTATATTTTTTTTAAATTTCATTTTAGAACAATAATATATCATAGAGAATATATTTTATTTTCGACGGGATAGTGACCATATTAGTTCGTTCTGTGGTTAGCTAGTGTACTGTACAATGTATAGGTCTTAACTTATGTTACTGCTGTTTAGTATACAGAAACTTAGTAATTTTTTATTTCTATCGATCAAAATATACACCCATGCTATCGATGCATCTCTGCCAACGCAGTGGTCATTTTTCAATGCCCTTCTTGAAGAAGTTATGTGTGCGGGAGCCTACAGACTCTTTAAAGGCATTTTGTACTGTCTCTAAGCTACAAGAGTAAGTGTTGAAAGTTTTGCGTCATCCACAATTCTCACCTGATGTTGCGCCGACAGACCTCTACCTTTTCTATAATTTAGACAACTTCTTGGCAGGGAAAAAAATGAATAACCGAGACCTCAATACAAAATGCCTTGGAAGAGTTTGTTGGCTCCCGTACACATAACTTCTTCAAGAAGGGCATTGATAAATTACCACTGCGCTGGCAGAGATGCATCTATAGCAGGGGTGAATATTTTAATTGATAGAAATAAAAAATATTTATAAAAAGATGACTTTAACTTTCTGTAAACGGCAATTTCATATGTAAAGACCTATCACATGTAGCTATATTAATTGTATGACTAAAGGTTCTATTTGTTTATATGTTTGGAAAACACCCTCGTCGTTCTCAATACCCTGAGTTTTACTTTTGATCAGTATCGTGACAAGGTTTTACGGGACTGTTGGGTCTACTTTTTTTTCTTCCACCTGCACTTGCCCAAGAACGTTGCAGGAAATTTGGGCCTATTTTTTTACGTCTAGCCGGCTGCTTCTCAACAGCTCTCTTTGGGGTATCCATTCCCAGGCAATGCGTCTTGGTAAATTGTTACTGGGTAACCATTTATTATTATTTACTTTTGAACAAAGGTCGGAACATACTCATTTCAAAGCCAGGCCAATGAGGCGATTAAACAGCCATCCCAAACCACGTCGAGTGTCCCAGTTGTCGGCAAATGGCAATAGTCGTTAAGGCAAGCTAACTGCCTCGTGAGGCACCCATAAATTCCTATTATACTGACAATTAGGCAGGTAACTGCAAAGTCGATGCTGAGTCGAACTAGAACCAAATGCACATAATATGGTGAACAAAATGTCTCGCGCAACGCGCTCGTGACTCGGCTGCGCATGAGATTTAAAAAGATGTCTTTGTTATAATGGACCCTTTAATCATGGTACCGCAAACTATGTTTCACTATTTTTTGAGTAAACGTTACAACAAGGTGTCGCGACCCTCGACTCTTGCTAGAAAAATGCCGACCTGTTAACTGGATGCACCCCGGCCATCACATCGTTTCACCGAGGCTTACAGCGCTATTTAAAACAAAAAAAAACACACACACACACCTTTTTTCCCACCTATGCAGTCAACAAAATATATTTCCTGTATACTCCACAAGCAGTCTCATCATCTGTTACTCTTGAAATCGGAAACGCATCCAAGCTCTTAGTGTGGTATTTACAAGTATTGGTAGTCACTGATCACCAATATACCAATTATACACCATCATTAACAATCACACCACAACCAGTTCCAAAAACCATGTTTTATCAATAAAAAACCAGCCCAGATCACGTGCTATTTCCTCAAAACATTGAAACGTAATCGAGTTTCTTTATTCCATTATGTTATTGTTCCATTAGTCTCGTCAGAGTGTTTTTACAGCGAAATGTTCTAAACAAAAACACAGCATTGATTGGGAATGGAATAAAAATATTACAACCAATCAAACGGATGAACCGCGTGTTGTTTTTACGAGTTGATGTTCATGTTTATTTAGATTGTTTGGTACACATTTGTATATACACGCCTTTATCCCCAAGGAGTGGGCAGAGGGTAAGTAGCAGTTCACCGATTTTATTATATGTTATTACTTTTTGTGAATTTAATACTTTACGTCGTATGTTCATAGTGTTTTGTGAAATTAATTTTTATTTTTAACAAAAAACATAAATGGTGGTCGTTCTCGAAAATTTAATCTAAAATAAAAAATTAAAAAAATATTCAGTTAGTCAGGTTCATGGTATAAGGCAAAGTATAAGTTTATATTAAAATAATATACATTCTGAAAACGAATTTAGGCTCTATTACGTTAAGGACATTTTCTAACTTACCTTTACACAGCAATCTAACAAATTTATTGGTACTAAAAACAATATAAACATTCACCAGTGTCCTTGTTCAAGACGGCAATATTTTAATATAATACCCCGAATTAAATAATAAGTTTTAAAACGTCAACCGTGGCGAAATTGCCCGGGGGTGGGCGCAATACCCGAAAACATCGGGAGATTCATCACTCCACGCCTTGGTTTCAGGCCATTCTACACTTACTAGAAAAGCGAGAAGCGGGCATCAAAAAACTATGAAAATTTCAGCCTGTAGTTTGCCAATTTTGACAATAAATCTGTAATCATATATACAATATTATGTATGCTGTTTAAACTGCAGAAACTATAATAGCGGGAGATATTATTGCTAATAAAATATACGAAGAAAGTTGTGACAGCCACCTGACTGAAAGATAATTATGTTAATGTAATATGTTAACGGAAATTTAACATATTGATGATTCACATACAAAGCATCACGCCATTTTCCCTATTCAAGGGTGAGCAAGATGTATCACACTTACATTTCGTCAACTATGTTAAGTCCCTATAGGCGGCGGGCCTATTGCCATTTACCGGGCACATTTCTCGACTCCGGGTTGATACTAAGTTGATATAAACTCAAAGGCACTTTGCCCAACTCCGGGATCGAACCCAAAACCTCAGCGCTGTAGTCGTACCTACCGTAATATAACTATAACACCGAGTCGGTCATACCACATAATAAAACCCGTATTGAAATCCATTAGGTTGTTTTGAATGTTGTTACGGTCGCGATGGGAGGATTCAATAATCTGTGTACGATGATATACAAATATAATATCAGACGAATTCTGTCGGTCTGTCTAGATGGATGATGTAGATACATCTGCTCATCTCGGATTGTGATTGGTCGAAGTCGGAATTACACCATGTCATTGTTTTACCACATATATACAAGCTTTACGATCATGTGCAAGGTATGTATTGTCTCCATAGAAATATAATAAAACAAAAAATAGGTAGGTATCTAAAAATCTCTCCTCCTATCAATTTATCCTCATCCCAACTCGCACATAGCGGCAGAGAAGCGAAATTGTGCTGAGGCAGTTAAATCCAGCAATTAGGACTCCGCGGCGGCGGGCAGGCGATGTTCCGGCTTACCTCGTAAACTCAGTGCCCTGTATTACGAATTTCAAAAAAATACACGCCAAATATTATTTTCTTGGATGTGTCATTCTTTTCTTACAGTTTTCCTAGATAAGTCTCTTTAGCTTTTTATCCTGGGTAATTTGCCTTATTCTTAACTCCGCTGTGATCTGAATTGTATATTTGTAGGTAGACAATTTTATCTAGCGCGGCTGTATAACTGATGTGGTATTACCACTGTCTGACAGTGAAGGTTTTTGGCTGTTATTAATTTTGTCACCGCCAGTGGGTAGATTTATTAATAAAAGTATATCACTTCGACATCGCTAATCCTTTTATTTAAGTCTTTGAATTTCCTATAGAATTTGACTATCTATTCGTTCATTTTAACCATTAGGTGATTCTTTTATTAGTCGAATCTAACTACTTGTAAATAAAATAAATAAAATGTTTTTATTTCAGGCAATAAACCCATAATACAGAATAAGTACAAAATATATAAATCAACTTATCGTCAATCAACTTATGTTCCACTGTGCAAAATATCCAAAGAATTTCAGCCTACACTAGCGGCTGCTCTCTTAAGAGTAATTATGGGGGCAAAAACTATGAAAGAACCGAAATTCCATGGATAAAAATTGTGTGGTTTCACTACTGTTTATCGTAGTGACAGTACGGTACAGGCAAGCGTCTCCCCTGTCTCTTTAAAATAAACGAATATGACTGGATTCCGTATCCTCTTTTAAAGTAATATGAAACACGTATTATTTTAAATAATGTCAACGCTTCTCCCTCGTGTTCGGATGAAATGTGAATATTTTTACGTCAAAACTGCAGAATGCTTTAACGATATTAGATCCTGAAATAATGTCGTTTATAATATTATTTAGATAATGTTACCTATATTATTTTAGGCAATGAAAATTGTTTACACGTCTGGAACACCGTCTAGATAGATAAAGTCTATCTTTGCCTTAAAATAATGTGCAGGCATTCTTTTTCTGTTTTTGGATTGCACTTGCCACACTAATGCAAGGTTTCTGAATCTCCCAGTTATACTTTTAATAACTATTGATCCATTAATGTTAAACTTAAGATAAACTTCGGTTAAGTTCCACTGTGTTTCTGAACACATAATGAAGCATTCGACAACTATAAAACCGATAACCAGTTCTTTATTTTGATACTAGATGGTTCTTTTTTAGCAGTCGACTTTAAAATGGATTTTATTACGAAAATACTAATAATTATTCTATATACAGAAATAACTTATTTCAACATAGATCAACGCCTAAACATTATTTTAATTTTATTTTGTGCTAATTTGTTAGATTTCACTGGCTGATGAATGACATCATTGCTGAATTAAAAAAAAAACAAACAGTTTAACAAAATGTCGTATGTCACACTAGTGTAATGGTTTAAAACAATGTAGACGTGTTGTTTGTTTTAGTTCCTTTATTAGACTGTACTTACAACTGCTTACAATACACCTTACATCTACTTATATACTAGACACACACACCACACTACACTAGTACTAGTTTGCGAATTTGTGTTTTAAGTAGTTTTATTTAGAATTTGAGAATTTTTGATATTACTGAAACTATTGTGATTGGCTGTATCG
Organism: Sphinx pinastri; assembly: GCA_947568825.1. Lineage (NCBI taxonomy): Eukaryota > Metazoa > Arthropoda > Insecta > Lepidoptera > Sphingidae > Sphinx > Sphinx pinastri. The sequence goes on from OX387629.1 coordinate 16,968,419, forward strand.
ATTATGTTCCTCTATATTGTAACTAATATCTAACAAGTTTGTCACAAAATGATACGTCAAATAGTTATGGAACAGATAAACTGCAAAAATTGGCCAGTTAAGTTAAAGTAAGTTTAAACTGAGTTTATCTTGCAGTGCGTGCTTCAGAAACGCAATTTCATGGGTTATCGAACCATACCGCTAACGGATAGATAAACTGCCGTCAATAGTACTTCAGACACCGGGCATTAACTGGCCAATTTTTGCAGTTTATCTGTTCCATAACTATTTGACGTATCATTTTGTGACAAACGACGGCAACTTGTTAGATATTATTTTCGATATAGAGGAACATAATTGATACGGCCAATCACAACAGTTTCAGTAGTGTTATAATTCTCAAATTCTAAATAAAACGACATAAAACACAAATTAGCAAACTAGTGCTAGCATGACATAAGATATTTTGTTGAACTGTTTACGTTTTTTTTAATTCGGCAATGATGTCATTCATCAGCCAGAGAAAAATAACAAATTACCACGATATAAAATTAAAATAATGTGTAGGCGTTGATCTATGTTAAAATAAGTTATTTTTGTATATAAAATAGTTATTAGTTACAATTTTTAGTAATTAAATCCATTTTAAAGTCGAATGCTAAAAAAGAGCCATCTAGTAACAAAACAAGGAACTGGTTGTCGGCTTCATAGTTATCGAATGCTTCATTATATGTTCAGAAACACAGTGAAAGTCAACCGACGTTTATCTTAAGTTTAACTTTAAAGGATCAATAGTTATTAAAAGTTTAACTGGGAGATTCAGAAATTGGGCATAAGTTAAAGTAAGTTTAAGCTGAGTTTATCTTGCAGTGCGCGGTTCAGAAACGCAGTTTCATGTGTTATCGAACCAATAGCGCTAACGAATAGATAAACTGCCGATAACAGTACTTCAGTTATCCAGTAAATTATGTATGTGTATATATTTTTTTCCGTAGTAATATAATATAATTAATTGTAAACGGCTTGGGTATGACATACACTAACTGTATGTGCCTGCGGCGGCGTCGTGTGCCGGGTCGGTCACTTCCCTGCAACATGGTTGAGGAGGCCGATGGCTGGCACATGCGTCATATTCGTGAACGGGTGCTGCTTGTGTAGACTGGTCTGCCCATTTCGCTTATTATGTCTAAGAACTAATAATTAATAATACCTGTATTGGACAAGTATAGATTATCTAATTATTTCGTGATTCCTGAGAGGGTTCTACCTTCGAATGGGAATTGAGAATTTATTATTATGCAAGTAAGTATATGAACTGCTCTAAACAAAATAAAAATCTGTATATATTTCTTTTTGTTTTATAAATACACTGTACCTAATTTATACCTTTGAACTGATTTTGAAAAGAGCAACTCTAGAGTTTCTTGCCCGTTCTTCTCAGGTGGAAACTGCTGTCCGAACTGGTGGTAGAGTAAAAATTTATTGAATGTAAGTAATGTTTAACATTTTATGGATTCAAATAAATGATTTCATTTCATTTCAAAACCCAGCATAAGACAATGAGTCTCCTAAAAACTGGGCTTGGAAACGCCTTATAACGTAATTAAAATCAAACAAAGATTAAAATTATTTTATTTAATTAAAATTCTAGACGTGCGAAAATGAAGGTCTGTCGGTGACATTCTAGATTCTAAATCTGATGTAAAACCGGCGCTATCCCGCAGTCCAATATTGATGCAAAAAGTCTCACCACACGACTGGGGTCTCACTGCTGGCGTAGAGTATAATAAATTATATTTTTGTGCAGTTGATGGTTTTTGATATTATTATGTAGTTATAGTAACTATGGAAAAATTAAACATGTATGAGTCCATCTCATGCGGCGCACTATTCCACCGGTAGCGGGGACCGTAGGTGAGGAACACGGCCCCACAGGTCCCAAGCCCACCACTGGAGGGGGTTGTCGTCCTCTTCGTCGCACAGGTCTTGGTGGCGGCGGGGACGACTGCAGCTCTGCTTGGTGTCGCTTCGAACACTTCCGAAGCCGACGCCCATGATGCGGAGCTCGACGAGCTGTATAATAACATGTATATTATTACAATATACTACAACATATATAAACAGAGTTACTTTCGCATTCATAATAATATAAGTTTGGAAGGATAGATTTTTTAGTGTTAAGAGTATATTTTATTTTTGATTAAGCATTAATTGACATTTTTAAAACAAATATTCCTTATAATTCTTGACCATGTAGACCTCACAGTTTCTTGTTATGCAGTCATAACAAGAAACTATGTAAATACCAGTGTATTTACATTGTTAAATGATAATGTGACGTGGTTCATGTTGTTTGGCCGTCACAAAATAATCTAATGGAATCCAAGCTCGCACAAAATCCAGGCCTTGTTTTCTGATTCCCTAAAAACACAGGAAAATACTGAGTATTGCATTAATTAAAAACCAGGAAAAGCAATAAAATAACTCAATTAATTCAAAGTTATTCCACGTTAATACGCGGTTTATTTTTAATTTTCCCGCTAGCAGTGCAACCACACCCGCACCTGACGCGTTAATGCAAGGTGATGGATGCGCGGCGCCCACTGACAGCGGGGATTATGACGCGCACTCACAAAAACAGATTCATTGCCCGCCCGCAGGCCCACCGACACCCTACGCTGTTTTACGTACACTATGGATTTTTCTCATCATTTTTGGCTGAGCTTAATTCTAGTGTATGAATTGAACATTTAAAGCTTTTTAAGTTTTGTGTTTTTTTGCGTGTAAAGGGATGAATTTGAGGGCTTTTTGCTGCATTGTTGAGATTTGGTTTTTTATCATATTGAAGTCTTTAAGCCTGGTTTAGTGTGGGATTAATAGAGATAGTTTGCATTACAAAGTGGTGCAGTGCATCGTCCGTTATTCATTTACGTTAGACATTGCTTCATAATGACCAGTAAAGATAATTACGTTCTATAAAATACCACTGTTGCATGGTGACAGAAACTAACGAAGCCGACTCTCCACAACCGTTATACGGGGGACCTAGTAATAATTTATTTCGAATAACATTATCTTATAAGTTATATTGTGTAATCTATATCGAATTAACGTTCCTTTTTATTATGATTCCATTTATAATATCAGTCAGACGATATAAAGATATGAAAGCGTCCATTCCACGGTCATTATGCCTTTAATGTTGGTGTGAAACGTTGAACCTCGCTCTATGGCTCAACCTTCTCTTATCAGGGACCGCGGATAGCAAAAATCTAAATTTCTTTTCATTTTCTCTAAATTACGGTGTGGGTTGTTGCGTTAATTATGGATGTTTTGATTTAAAGAATGTTGTGGGTTGTTTAGAGGCCTTGAATTTAGCAGTATGATGAAGTACTAAGTTCTTTCATAAAACATTGTCTTAATGTATTGGTAGTTATTTTAAAGCTTTTGATCTTGGATCAGGATATATACACTCACGCCTATTATCCCTAAAGATACCTGTTTGGGGATAAAAGGCAGAGGCGCAACTAATGCACCCACTTTTCACCGTGAATATTCCGTCCTATGATGTGATAGCCTATCGCCATATCGGGCACAAATTCCAGACTTCGGGTTGATACTCAGTAGAAAACCCAATATCACTTTGCCCGACCCGGGGCTCGAACATGAAACCCCAGTATTGTAGACGTACCATAATACAACTACGCCACCAAGGCAGTGGATCAGGATATTGCTTAATCTACGGAACTAATACTGCGGAAATACAGTGGGGACTAGTTTTACTTTAACGTTTTACCATAACTTACCATCAATGAACATCAAAATTTAATTTAATTTATGTTACTTGCCCGCTGCGAACGGGTAAACTATATCTAGCCGTGCTTTCATTACGAGTGATCTTGTATTTCCAGAGCTATTCTAAGAAAATATTTTCCTTCCAAAGGTTACTCTTTCTCTGTCTCCCGCGAGTAAATTATATTTTCTAGGAATTAAATGAATCAGTAACAGTGGTTATTATGAACTATTCAAAAGCACACCTTTATAAGAAAAAACATTGCCTGTGAAAATTGCCTTGTCCATTTGCTTATTTAAACCTGGGGACTTGTTGCAACATTTCATGTCTCGAAATGCCATTTTATATATTTTTTTACCTAACTAAACAATGCAATAAACTTAAAATGTCAAATATGTAGTACCTTTTTCATAGAGCTTATTTTCTTTACAAAGCTCAAGTCATTGTAAACAGTCGACATAAACTATCAGCCCGTTACAAGAGCTCTAGAGGTTTTATGCTTACTGCTTAAGGCAGTTCAAGAGATTAACCTTTACCAAAAATACTCAGACTTAACTTCTTTACATTAGCACCTAGATAAAATGATGTGACAAGAAAAATAACACCTCATGTTGTATGTAAAACGGATAATGTGATAATAGAAACGTAACACGCGTTGTCAAAAACGTAGGTGTAATAAAAGTATGAATAAAAATATAATGTTCTTTGTTCAAATCGTGTTAGTGATATTCTGTTTTTATATACGTTTCTTTTACTTACATTTTCTGCTACCACGCAACAGTATGCTATAATGGTATACTATGGTTTGAAAGACATGGTTTGCAGTATTTATAATGTTTAACTACTTTGTCTAACATAACTAAACAAAAATTCAAATGCTGCAATCTTGAATACAACAGTACTCGTAGGAGGCATTTACGCGTTTCGTATAGTAATCGTAACGTATTCGCATCGATTAAGTTAACGTTTACGTATTGGTTTGACAATACGTCAAAAAACAGATTTCCACTACCACTATCCATACATTTTAAGTCTTAGACAGAGATAAGTTGACCATAACCATGGTTACACATTCACTATTCGAAGTTTACACGCACGTAATGCTTATGCTGCCGTATTTTAGGTCCAAATACGCTCTCCGGGGCACTGTTCAAATTTCCATACAAAAATGTACTTAGTCGAAACCATTGCGTTGACGAGATACGATAGTGTGTACGCTCGAACTAGCTACATATATCTACTATGCCTGCCGCGTGACGAGTAAGCGACATTCATATGCGCGATTTAAACTTACTAAAATACTTATGTAATTTGAAATCCAAGGTCTGAATATCTTATATCTGAGCATATTATAATATGTACGAGGAGAATTAAGAGACGATTTGGTTATCTCTTTCTACTATGTGTTCCCCGGGCTTATTGTCTTTGCACACCTTGCTGGAAAGTTTGTTCCACTTTGCCCGATCTTGAGCATTCTACTCAGCCAGACCAAGGTTCTCAGATCTCCCCGTATAACGTCAAACCAAAGCTTTAGTCATTTGCTTCTAAATCTTTATTCATAAATCTCATCTCACCGCTTTTCATATAAAACATATTTTATCCTGTGGCGCAGACAAAATTTATTTACCTTGTTTTGCAAGTCTAAGCTAACTACGAATTGCGATATTGTTTCATTTAAAAATAAAACCCGTCAAAACGGGAGGTTGTTTAGTATCTTTTCAATAGTTTTACACGGTTTTGGATCAAGTGTTAAAAACGTTTTAGTATCTTAAGTAATGACAAGAATATGCTCATCTGTTCTTTGCTTGATATTAGGTGCAAATATGCATAATTGTAATGATTAACAAGCGATCCATCCATGCGTATCGTTTCTTAGATGACAATTTACCGCTGAATCCTCTTGTGTTGTAGACAATGGACGGTGTTGATCGCATATCATTAATTCACGTATTTGTATACCAAATTTATGTAAAATAAACTAAGGGAAATGTGAACAAAAATCTATTCCTGACTTAAACCACTACAGCAAAAATTTATGCAATAAATTCTCCCCAATCCCTCTTTACAGCCATTTAAATTTTACTGTACTATATTTACGGTTCTAAATCTACCAGCGCAGAACTGTAAACTACAGTTTTATATCGGTATAATACAAAACTGTATTTGAACACATTTTAAACTAAAGGCGTGAGTAATTGTACATTCTGTACGCAGAGGGTGTTTGAATGGTCCAAATGAAATCCTTTGTAACTACACGAGACCGGGTCTTGGGGAATATTGAACACTTTTACTGGATGTTGAATTTGTTACATCAGCAGTTTTGTTCTGGTATTTCTTTTTATTCCTGTTAAATAACGAGACGAGCATGCCGATCGCCTGATGGTAAGCGATACGACCGCCCATAAATAATAGCACCGCAACGCGGACCTTTGAATTACAAAGTACTGCGTGGCACTTCACAGCACTCGTCATCCTGAGACATAAGATGTCAAGTCTCATAATTATTATTTTACTAGGAAAACAAACAAGTGTACAGATAAATAACAAATAAAATTATTTTAAGATTAGGTTAGTGTACACTCCACTACGTTTTCACAGATTACTTAAAGTACATAACATAATTCATAAAGGTACAGTAAAAATTAATAATACAGTATAAACACATGCGCTTTACGTGTTCTGGTGCCTCATTAAAGCATCTGTAATTTGTTTTTAAAATACGTAATTTATTACAGCGAATATATCTGTTAGTAAAATATTCATTATAGATTTTAGCTAGTCTATGAAGGGGCGCACGTTCACCCGCATTTGTACGACACGTAGTTGTAGCAAAGAGCGGGTAGACGCGCACTTCTCGTCTTATTATAGTCCTAGATTTTTTTATGGCATTGAATGACGAGACGAGCATGCCGTTCGCCTGATGGTAAGCGATACGACCACCCATAAACAGTAGCAACACCATCCAGCACCTTGAGTTACAAAGTACTGTGTGACATTCCACTGCGCTCGACATCCTGAGACATAAGATGTTAAGTCTCATTATATCCAGTAGTTACACTGGCTACAATGTCCTTCAAACCGAAACACAACAGTGCATGCACACTGCTGCTTGGCGGTAGAAATAGACATTGCGGTGGTACCCACCCAGACGGACTCTTACATATATGAGAGACATACCACCAGTAAAGGTATAACATAGAATATATTATTAACTAATTTTGGACAATCAAATTTATTATGTATTGATCCATGGAGCATCATAGCCTGGAGCAATAAGCGTCTTGATTTCAGAGTTAATAATTTGTGCTTTGCGAGAGATTATTATGTCTCTTATTATAGCATTTATATTGCAGGGTTCTAACGAATTTCCGTTGAATTTTCTCAATTTGCAGATCGTATTTAGCATAATATGGATCCCATATCATATATGCGTATTCTACCTGTGGGCGTACCAAAGAGTTGAAAAGAACAATAGGTGTATTCGTGTTTTAAATCTGATGATGCTCTCATAACAAGGTTATACATTTGGAACGCTTTGCCCACTATTTTATCTACGTGTAAATTTAAATGTAATTTGCCGTCCAAAAGGACGCCGAGGTCGCAAATTTGAGTCTCTCTAATTAATATTTCATTGCATAACGAGTAATCAAAATTCACATTTTTTTTATTCTTTGTGAAACTAACATATTTACATTTACTAATACTTAATTTAAGATTATTTTTATCACAATAGTCAGATAGTCTATCTACGTCATTTTGCAAGAGTCGGCTGTCGTCTAGAGATTTGATGGTTCTAAACACCTTGAGATCATCTGCGTATAATAAAATCTGCTGTTATTAAAGCAATTATTAATATCATTTTTGTAAATGATAAATAATAATGGACCTAATATCGATCCCTGTGGGACACCAGACGTAGCCAGGAACGAATCGGAATCGGACTATTACACACCACAGTTAGAATTATAATATGCTAATTATTAATAATGCTCAGTAATTACGCAGGCTACAATGTCCTTCAAACCAAAAGATAACAGTGCAATGGGTTATTTGTTCCTTTTAAGATATTTTCTATTCATCTTAAGCTTTTCGTTGTTACAAGCGACCCGTGTAACTCCTAAGGCGTAGGCAGAAGTGCAGATAGTGCATTCACGGTTCGCTAAGCTCATTCTATTCTAGCTATCGGTACAGTACCAAAACTGCTTAGGTTTCGAATCCAAAAACTTACAAGTTCACTTTAGCTGTCTTTGTGGAATCTAACAAAGGATCCTTCTATTTGCGTAGTCTAAGTGTTGCCATTAGTCTATTGAGGTTATTAACCCTGGATTTCGATTTCTTTCAATGAATTGTCTCAACATAACGACAATTTACCATCAAACTACTTATAAAATATAAATATCAAGGAAACCTCAATAAGTCCACCAGTATTTTGCAAGCGCCAAAATATTTGGGTATTCAAATGACAAAAGTAAAAGAACTGGCAGAGCAGCAAGCGAGTTTAAAGTAAGTACGAGCGCAGAGTCGACTGAACGGGTTACATCATTCATACAACATATACGGGAATAATTTGGATGACATACGTAGCGTATCGTGGTTCGAGATGAGGGGGGGTATTACGTGTCGATAATGGCAAGTGGTATGATATTTTAAAATGGTATATAATTTATTGTATTCGTATGCTATGAAGGTCAATTGAAAGTAATAAGAATAATAATAATTTATTTAATTGGAACAAGAACATTACAGTAACATAAAGTACAATTGTATGTTTCTAACTATAGTAGTTAAAGAGATAACTGTGTCGCAGTTAGCAGCGCCCACCTCCAGACACACACAGACTTACAAAGGCTCTAAAGTGAAAAAAAAGAAAAGTAAATAAAAATAAAATAAAGTGTTTGGATGTCGTCGTCCAGATGCTGTTGACTTCTTTATTACCAATAAAAATAAGTTCTCTTGCTGGATCTAATTTTAAACTAATAAAATGTTCTATTTTTCTTTTAAATTTATTACCAATGTAATAAATTTAAAAGAAAAAAGCCCAATGGCTTTTCTCGTCCGTTATTTGTAGTGACTGCTACGAAATCGGTAATAACCGTCATTATTGAATAAGTTCACTTTCTATGTTCAGCTGATATTATACAGTATTTTAGTTACAGCATTTCCTATTGGTGAAAATATACCATCAGTATGTATTGCCATGAAACTAATAATGTTGCCACTAAACTTTAACAGGAAACCTATATCCATAAACACATCCATGATCACATGATACAGAACTGTCACGTATATATTTATCAGAACCAAAAACAGAGCATCCATAGCGATACAGCTGGTCAAAACTGACTTCCGATAGCCATTTGATATCCACACGTAATGCGGCAGCCAGATATCGTCGGCAGTAACTCACCCGCGTCACCCATATCTCATCGCAGTAAATCGCGCCGCGTACATAAATTGTTGCAAATGCTATGTTTTTCATATATCGTTCCTGGGTAACAAAGCCCTCAGTAAATGGAAACAATGCTATGATGTATGCGTAATTATCACTTTGTGGCGGTGATTTATATTTAAGCCAAGATAGAGAGTTGTAGAGAATTTACTGACTTGGTCTCTGTTTTGGTGATTTTATCAGCTTTGCTTACGTTTGATATGGTCAACAGAAGTCGGGGTTCAGTAAAGTCCTTTTTCGTAATGCCTATTCTTTATCTTCTTCTTCAGGTGCTTCTCCATTACCAAAGGTTGGTAGTCACTTCCTTGAACCTCTCCTTGTCCATGGCTAGACGAAACAATTCTTCAACCGTTTTTATTCCGCTCCACTCCCGTATATTGCGAAGCCACAACTTTCCTCTCCTTCCTACACCTCTTTTTTATTCTTTATAAAGGTCAGCAAAGCACCCAGTATTGATTAATTATGTGAGTGTTCATCGGCGGTGGTCATCACCTAGTTACCATTAAATTACTAATGTGGCATTCTATACAAAATACCCGATACCAGGAATGAAATGATAATCCGGTAGTAAACTTGACCATTTCATATAAACAGAACAAAACTAATAATGAATTTATTATAACTCCATCTGAGTTATGATTAGTTGCTACAAGCAGCTGCGTATCGAGGTGTCCTCTCATTAGAATAGTTTTAAACTTCATTCCGAGTAGGCCATATGGTGTTGCAAATGAATTCGAGTGTTCCCTTTTATAGATAATATTTTCAGACGGATTGGAGCTTAACTCGATTGTTTTAAAAAGTTAAAACAGTTTTTTCAAAGATGACCTAAAACTCTTTCTTTTCTTCAGTCAATAAACGTTCATGACAAACGAATTTCGTCATTTATGAACAAATAAGATAACGTTTTCTATTCTAAATAAAACCACAATCTCCATAAATTTGACGATATAATTGCTCTTGTCAGGTAAGTCGATAATTCTGCCCACCCCTAGCTAGATCTAGGACGAGTATGCGAAGCATCGGGCGAATAGTTCGAGCTAAGTATGTACCACACGTGCCAGCTGGAATAGTTGTAGAACCAGTTTTAGCCTTTTATGCAGTATTTTATAGTAATTTAAACTTTGTTTGAAGTCGGGTATTTGTCACAAAGCATTGTTCAGTATATTTTAGCATGAGTTAAGAAATGTGGAAAGTAGAGTAAGGCTAGCTAGTGGATACATATAAGTATGTTCATATAGAAGGAGAGATTTTTATGAGGTACTTCTCCGGAATAATTCTGAAAATCTATCTCTAAAATAGAGTTATATTATTCCAGAGTTTCTAAGTTATAGTCGATGATTTTGAAACTGGTGAGTTTGACACCTTCGTTTGACCAAGTTTGACATCTAAAATCTTATCTTACTTCTTATACTAATATTATAAATGCGAAAGTATATGAAAATGTTTGGTTGTTTGTATGTTTGTTAGAAGTAAGCGCAGAAACAACTAAACGGATTTGGGGGAAATTTGGCACACGGGTAGATCATATCCTAGATTAAAACATAGGCTTTACTTTTTATCCCGGTAATTTGCTGCCATGGGAGAAAAATGATATTTTTTATCTTATTCTTTAAGCAGATGGCGCTGGCATTGTACTGTGTATTGTGGCCTTTATAGCGGGAAAGGCTTTTCAAGCGGACGAAGCTGCGAGCAACACCTAGTTACGCTATAAAAATGAGTGCGAGTTTGTTAGTTCCAGATACATAAGGTATTTCCTTGGGATTTATATATACCAATACGGCTGGCAGCTATCTGTCTCAATTAAAGTTATTATTACAAACAGTCAAACATCATCATAAACTATCACATAGTTATTAAAGAAAGAAGGATACAACACGCCATTCACAGCCGAGTCTATGCACAAAAACCGTAAACCACGAGACTATAAATCCACGTCAAACACCTCGGGAAACTGCTAAAAAAACAAAAGTTAAGCACACTTTTCACAGTCTCTATTAAATTATTCCGAACAAAATGGTGGAGTAATGTAGCTGCCGGTGAAAGGAGGCCGCGGCCCGGTCAAGAGCCCTTTTTCATGTTTCGACAAATTTGCGTTTGTCGAAGCGGCGATTTTTTTATTGCCAAAAGGATTTGCGGATTCAATGGGACGGGGTTTTCGATTTGTTTTGCGGTTGTGGCGCGCGTAATTGTTGGCCACGGGTTGATGGACGACCTGTTTGCTTGTATTTTACATATTGATTAAAATGCTTTTGATGATTGACATTAACATTTAAAATGCTAGACGAAAAAAACTACTGTACAGTTTTCAATACTGTTTTCAACCTCAAACCTGTAATTAGTAGGTATCGTTGTAATTATTGTAACTACGACTCGCCAAGATTAATAACATAAATTTTAACACGCTTTTTTCCTTTTAAGAGATATGTACAGATCTATCACACACATATTTCATTAGCTATATTACATGTCATGTCATAGTGGGAAAGGCTTTTGCCAGTAACAGGTCACAAGACCAGATTCAGAGCTGATACTAAGCAGAAAAGCCTAAAATCGCTGCTGACCCTAGGGACATGGAGATCCTGACGACTGAGTATTACAAAATACACCTGATTTGCAAAGCATAATATCAAATTCTGATAAATTCGTCTCCTATCTCCTCATGGGGGTGGTACGGCGTACATTTACATTTTACACTAGTTGTGCATAGTTTTTCTATCTATGCAGGCAGGGATAATTTGTACTTATGATTTCGTAATATCGTATATTAACATCCATTTTCTGTATTATTTATTATATTATGTTGCCAGAGAAAGTTAAAATTGTTTGCAGCTGTCACAACTTTGTTAATTTGACACCGCTTTTCTGTCATAGTGAACTGAACTGCTGTTCTGTGTTCATATTCCAAGTGGTGTTTCTGAAACAAACAATATTGATAAAGGTAATATTTTACTAATTGAGAGTTCTCTTGTATCGCATACTAGATCTAGTGGCAACTGGCAGTGTACAATTTTAAACTGGTTCAGTGCCCAACTGGGAAAATTTTATCTTTCTAGCACAATTTTCCCGGAATTGTATAAAGCCTTATTTAAGAGTCAAGTATGGTCGATTAAATAATTAAGCTCTCTTTTAGTATCTAATAGTTAAACAATGCACCGATATAATTGTTACTAACAACGCGCCAGTAATAGAAATGGAGTACCTACATAAAGAAGAAAATAATTGCATATATGGATTTAATATAAAAGTAAGAGCTAAGAGTTGAGGAACGCTGAGTCGACACTCGCTGGCGGAAAAGATGTTCGATTTGTGCTATAATGCGGAATGTACTCTATTTTATACGTTTGATGGTGCAGTATTGGCATATTTGTTTATAATGTGATTGATTCGACTGTAATTCTTGCACCATCGGCGGAGGAGTTACAGAAGTTAGTGACAATTACGGATGATGCTTTTGGGAGAAAATACATGAAGATGACTATTAGTAAGACGAAAGTTATGGTGTTTCAAAGGGACGATAGCATGATAAAATGCAATATTTTTATAGGTAACGACAGGGTACAGCAAGTAAATGATTTTGTATATTTGGGATGTGTTTTCACAAGTGATGGTGGGTATGACAGTGATATTGAGAGACGAGTGAGTGCAGGTAATCGGGCGAATGGAGCATTGCACACCTTTATCGGTAGCCGGAAGGTGTCCAAAAAAGCACGACTGGCTGTCGATAGAGGAGTGTTATTACCAACTCTGATGTATGGTAGTGAAAGCTGGGTATGGCAGAAAAAGCACGAAAGTAAGATTAAAGCAGTGGAAATGAGAGCGTTAAGAAGCATGTGTGGGGTGACTGTATGTGATAAAGTGCGGAATGGATAGGCGGTGATGGACATGTGTGGAGTGACAGAGGATGTGGTGACTAAAATTGAGAAGGGTATGCTAAGGTGGTTTGGGCATTTGGAAAGGATGGATGATAGGAGAATGACAAAGAGGATACATAAGGCGAGTGTGGATTAAGGGCTGGCAGGGGTCGACCGCACCAGACCTTTGAATATCAGATATCTGACATTTTAACTAAATGCTAGGTCAGAAGTACCCTGACTGGCGGGAGTGCATGAAAAGATTGATAAAGATAGAGGAAGCGAAAGTAGTGTGCCAGAATCGAGCAACTGATTGATGATGATGAATGTATGTATGAGCCAACTGAAGCTGTCTCAGAAAAACGACGTGAAATGACGGCCTGGATATTCGGAAGCACAAATGATCGAAACCGAAGCTCTCCTTATCACTTAAGGCTGGCAGCAACGGAGTAAACCTAAAATCAGAACAAACACTAATAGTTTGTAAGCCACCAGGTACAATAAATATTTATAAAATTACAAATCGAATTAATAATAAATATTTTGGTCCATAAGATAAATAAACAAGCATTATTTGCTGTTCATTACATAATAATCCGCCATAATAATATTGTGATTTTTAGACAACTGATTTGTACATTAAAGAATCTCAGACTAAACAATTTTAATGTAAATCCAGCAGACCTATTTACTATACGCGAGATCTAAAGAAGAAGCGAACCTTCAAACTTTTTTCCTGAGCTAAGGCTCTCGTATCCCTCGGACTAGTTTCCGAGTTTTTATAAGTCTGCAGCGTGTTACGCGATCCTGTACGCCGATGATGTCATAAAAACCTGATGCGATATAAAAACTTCATCAAAACGCTTTGCATTCTGCCATTGGTTATTTTATTATAAGCGTGTAAGTGGAGAACTTAAGTGAGTCTTCCGAAAGTACCCTAATGGTAGATACTAAAGCAGAAATCATTACTCCATTCGGTCTAAGCAGTGTCGAAGTGCTATTATGAGGATTGAAGGGCATTGTAGTTAGTGTACTGGGTAGGAGACAACCGTGTTCAGTCATAAGTACTAAGGTGTGTTGCTGTTTTACGTCAGTCTTAAGGCTTAGCAGATCATTGATTAACTGCTCTTATCATTCATTTGTGTAATCACTACTAAATGAAATTCTCTCCAATATAAAATATTCGTTCAAAAAATTAAATGCGCGTAATATAGTTGCTTTTTGTTATATATGCTTCAATATTCAAAAAAATGGACGCCTGTTGTATAATGGGCACATAAGCAATGGTATTAGTTATTACGATAAGTGGGCAGGCTGTGGATCGAATCCATGGTCTATCGTCGGTCATAGTACACACATTTGCGTTTAGAGCATGCAAATGCATTCCACTTGCGAGCTCTGGGAATGCTTATTCTGATCTGCAAGTCTACACATATCACAAGCTGTGCTACCTACTTAAATTATTAATAGAACTAGGTTTTCTTTGACTTACCATCTAAAACTAAAGTGCGGAATAGTCCAGTTGTACATTTCTAGATAAAACGTCACCTACAAGTTTGTTCAGCACTTACCATACCATAACACACCATACCAGCCCTGTATTATATATTGCCCACTGCTGAGCAAGGACCTCTACAACTAAGCATACTACGCTACGTACTACTCTACTACAGAACTTACCATGTATGAAATATTCCAATCTATACCTGCAGTAATTTAAGCTGTAGTTAAAATACATCTAAACATATTATTCAGAACAAAAAAATAAAAATTATACTATATTTGCGATGCTGAAAAGAATTCAAAGGAGCAAGCTATAGGAGATTGCTATATTTCATTATATAAAATTCGGAATATAAATACATACTTCCAGAATAAGCCCCCGCACGGATGGCAGGAGCAAACACTCGAGCCAGTATTGGTAACGGACGCGACATGTAACACGCATTAGAGGCCATCCGCAGGCTGCCCTAGTGCCCACTTGGATCTTTATGCAAGGAATCACAGGCAAAGTACACAAATGGACCTGATTATGCATTCACGACTTTATATCTGAACAAGTAGGGCGTTAAACTAGTGCGGAAACAAGCTGGTAGGTCATCCGGTGGTGAGTGATCACCACACGTGAAATCCAGAGGTATTATGGATGCATCATCGATATGTAAAGAGGGGGAGGCCCATTGATGAAACAGACTAGAGAAACCAATTATTATATGTCTCCTATAGTCACTGACAGACAAATCTGTATCTTCACTCCGCCTTCACACTATTTCCAACACAGTGTAACCATTCAAACTGCAGATACTGTCAGAAGCGTTCATTTACTAGTTTTTGTATGCAACACAAGCTAGGCTCAGTTTAGTGCTAACACTCAGGCACTAGGTCTAAACTATTCGCCCACTGCAAACACTTGTGTCGGGACAACACTTGGCGGAGTGTGCGTGGAGGACGCTCTCGTGCACTCATCGCTGAATTATAGGGAAAAACGGTTTTATTAATTGAGGGATTATTTTTCCATGTCGCTTGGAATGTTTATCGCCTCTTTGGTCAAATGGTAGTTGTGTAGGACTATAGAACAGGTGGATTAAATTTCTTTGATGTGCATTGGAAACATCTGAAGCTTCTTGATTTAGACAGGCGGCTGCTTGTAAGAACTAAGCCAGAACGTTCCTGCAACCTGCGTTAAAAATTGTTGCGTCGACACCACATACGAGAGGAATACCCCTACTGTTATATACATAGAAGAAAAAGACACAGTGGAACGTAAACAAACCAGTAAAGTGCAGGGGGCAGAGTTTCATTTCATAAAACGGTATATGAATTAAAAAGAACACGCCAAATAACCTATAAAGGTGTCACGGTCAGTGAAAGTGTTCAAAAATATATCAGAAACTATTTTGCTGAAACAGAAGCTTTTAAAATTACAATACATCAGCGTAATTCATCTTTGTGTAGCATCTGGGAGTCATTATTCATTTTTTATTACAGCAGGTGTTGCTAGCGAGTGGTTTCGAGAGGTTAAATAATATTTTACAATATTGGGAGAATGCATTAAGCTTTAAACTTAAGATTGTTACTGAACACGCTGAAGTACAAAATGAATTAAGATTTTTTTATAAGATGTTCTAACTACACTATTAATAATATAAAAAAGAAGTTAATGTTCACGATCATTCCGTTATTTTTCTTGTACTTCACGGCGGTTAACATTAGATGTAGTGATACATATTTGTGGTTAAAAATATATTTCAGAACTGTTGATTCGATTCTAAAAATTCTTTGAATATTAGACGTAATGTCTGCGTGATATAGGTGTATTTTACTTTGAATTGATTACTTTTATTTCGGGGAATGAATATCACAGACTGAGAAAAATATACAGCATTTTTATAACTCTTATTATTATGCGTTCCCATTACTTTTAGAATGCCTTTTGTTCATTGCATTATGAGGTAGACATTAATGAGTAAAATTACCATTTCTTTGGTATTGTGGCTGTTTACGAAGGGTAGTTTTCATTTACATTTCACTTTTAACTTATTGCACAAGCGGCAACGGCCGTTTAACATTTTTTTTTTTTCGTTTTTTACTGACTTCAAAATAATAATTGCTCTTTTAAAATGTCTACCTAAGCTAGATAAATACATGAACAAATATAAAGAAATAATGATTAAATGTAATTAGTTATTAGTATGTAGATGATAAATTATTTTTCGGTTTTAAGTGGTTTTTGAATGCGGTTAAATTTTTTGTTAAAAAGTTTTTATACTATACTAGTTTTTGCCCGCGGCTCCGCCCGCGTGAATGAGTTTTCCCGGGATATAAGTCCCGCTTTATATTTTCCCGGGATAAAAAGTAGCCTATGTGTTAAGCCACGACATAATCTACCCGTGTGCCATCGCAATCCCTTCCATTCAGTAGTTTTTGCGTGAAAGAGTAACAAACATCGATACATCCAGACATCCAGACATCCAGACGTCCATACATCCATACTTAGAATCTTTCGCGTTTATAATATTAGTAGGCAGTAGTACTATAAGTCGACTGGTCTTTGTCAGTGTCTGTTGCAACATTTTAGCGCCGCGCGTCTACGCGGTGCCTTAGATGATTTAATTACCTGCTAATCCGTTCGGACTAAAGGAACAATTCCTTGAAATTATTTGGATTATCAACAAAATAAATAGAAATGGGCGTTTGGTTTGTACAGGAAAGATTCTCAATCATAAATGTTTTCACATGAAAAGCCATTGTAACTCCGAACAAATACGACAAACTTTCCAATAACAAAGTGCTTGGTAACAAACGTAATGGAAATAACTCCGGTTATAATTAACCATAAAACAATTAAACCAGTTATTATAATAGGTTAGAACTTGTAACGTTTCTCTGCGTACAGTAAAACGATTAAAATTCTAAACTCTAGGGCTGGGCTTTTGAAATGTTGGACGTGAGTAGAAAGTTCAAAGCGTTTGTATACAAGATTGTGTAAATTATTAGTTAACTTGCTAGGTAAATTGACTGGCTTTGACAAAGATTCACTAAACTGGATTAACACTACAGTCTAAACACATTTAAATAATCGCGCTGCCATTGTCAACTTCTAAGGCGCATCACACACTGCAGCTATAATGTATATTAATATACAATATACCCCACGATGTATAATAATAAATTATCTTAACGTACCACACACACAATAGGTAATGTTTCTCGATTGACGCACTTGTATCATATAAATGTTTATTTTCGTAACACTCTGTATCTTAAGCTACAAAGATGTAAAAATATACTTTATGCTTGTCGTGTCTGGACTCCTGACGATTTCTATGGAAACATGTATTGTTTTTACTGGTGGTAGGTCTCTCATATGTAAGAGTCCGTCTGGGTGGTACCACCGCAATGTCTATTTCTACCGCCAAGCAGCAGTGAGCATGCACTGTTGTGTTTCGGTTTGAGGGACATAGTAGCCAGTGTAACTACTGGACATAATGAGACTTAACATCTTATGTCTCAGGATGACGAGCGCAGTGGAATGCCACACAGTACGAACGGCAAGCTCGTCTCGTCATTCAATGGCATATTATATTATCGTACTATAATAACATGTTTGCATTATAGCTGACGTGTGTTATGCGTTTAATAGGGGTGTGATTTTACTTATGTGCTTCGTACTATATTATGTAATTATTTTTGATCAGTAAGTATATTATTTTACCAGGTGAATTTTATTAAGGGTAGCCCTTTCAGGCAGCAGATCACATCAGTTTTTTCTTCTAGTTTTATATCGCAACATTTCCTGTCTTGAACCACCTCGGCGACGTCTTGAGACAATAACGCTGTTTGGAGCTCCCCCTCATCAATTTTATTACTCAAGTTCGAACGAGCGCCGACTTAGCTCTGACGTCACATTTGCGTCTTACTGACTTAGGGTTTCTTATATTTTCAAAAGCTTTAACTGTATGTAAGTTAATGGGTCTTTTATATCTTAATTTGGAATCCACATCTTTAGTGCAATGAGGATAATTTTGCAGATTATTATTTATACACTATTGTTTGGTGGCAGACTAAGGGCCGTATTAATAAATCTAAAGTGCGATATCAGCTGAGACGCTCTCAAATTAAGGATGGCATCTTAAGATAGTCGCTATTGAGTAAACCCACATTAACAACAGCTCAAGTGATATCTTAAGTCACATTATGTGCTGGATTTTGACAGGCTTATGTTTATGTAATTGCGCCGACTCAGCTGAGAAGAAGCTCTTAAATGACAGATTAAGCTTCGTTTAATAAATAGTTCAATACATTAAATGTCTACTTGAGAGTTTACTCAAAGGTGAGATTGATTTATTATACGGCCCATAGACTCAGACGAACTTCCATATATGAGTAACCTATTACAACTGTTTAATATTTTATATTTTACCATTATTGCTAACATAAAAATCACGAATGAATCCCACATCTCAGCATGTTTTCAATCGTAACATATTGGAGCGAGCACTGCCCCCTACCCCGCTCATACGTTTGCAAACAGGTGATGGTGACACTAAACGATTTTTATAGTTGGCCCGTGGCGGGTGTAAATCATCGGCCAGTTTACAGCGACATGTAAACCGGAGTTTTACGAGCGGCTCCGGAGCAACGCGATCGTGTTTATGGAAGTGGCTAGGACCTTAGGGTTTTGTGCCATTACAGTTATTATGATCTCTGGTAATGGAATCATGCTGAGCTTTGGCTCATGCTGTTGCGATCAACATTATGGTAGAGAGCTGGGAAGGAAAGAACAAAAGAGTAGGATAATTAAAGTACCGAAGTATTACCTCTGTACGGTAACGTCAGTGGTTTTTTTGTAACGGCAGCGTGGGATCAGCCACGCCAGCCCCGCGACCTCCTGATGACCACCTTTAGGCGCTTCTTACGACAGGCAAGTGATACTCACTGAAGCTGCTTTACCCAGTGAGTACGTGTGCCATATGAAACATTGACGCCTATCCAGCTACACCAAGAGAATCACCTGCCCCGAAAATGTTTAGAGGATGTAATACTGTTACTATTGTGTAACAATCTACGCTAGAGATACCTTCTCACCAGGTTTCTTATTATTTCCTTCATCGTTAATTGGAGATAGCAACGAGTCTCGTACTTCTACACCAGGCTCAATACTAATAATAACAATATTAGCCTTGTAGTTATATACTGTCCCACTGCTGGGTACGGGCTTCCTCTACTACTGAGAGGTTTAATGCTTTAATCCACCACGGTGGCCAGATGCGGGTTGGCATACTTTACATGCCTTTGAAATTCTTATAGAGAACTTCTCAGATATGCAGGTTACGTTAAGACAAGGAAGATAATTCTCAAAGAATACACACATAACTTATAGAAAAGTCTGAGGTGCGTGCCCTTGGCTTTTTAACCTGCGGACTATCGTCTCTGCAGACTTTTCTACTCCCGACTAGGCCATTGCCAATTCCATTCATTCTACATCATTGTGTTGTCGAGGGCCACTAGTGAAGTTAATCAACACTCAACAGCAATGTTGGCGGCTGTAACGCGCCAGCAACGCTCGACTCATGGACCGACGGTTAATTCTACGCTGATTTGCACTTTTATGTTTGTTTGCTCTTCACTTGATGGGTTAGTGGGTTTATGGGTGTTGTATAGTTGTGCTGGAGTCAATTATAGCAGATAGATCAGCCCTGTGCTGTTTGATATATTCTTTCTTAATGGTGAAGGTACCTACATTAATTAGACCGTATGGCCTATATAGATTAAGTTTATACTATCTTATGCCGACATCTTTATATATATATTAGCTTCCTAATAATTAAACTGTTTTGTCCATTATCCTAATAAATAATAATTAGGTATTTAAGGTGTAAATTACAGCCAAAATAAATACGTGTATTAGTGATCTGGTGCTGTTGCCAAATGCTTAGTGCCATATTGAATGCCGTTAATCCACTCATGTCACTTTTGCCCTAAGAAAGGGAAATTGCCCGCAAGTAACATTGGGAAATAAGACGCTTCCCCAGATGGACTCCATCAGATATCTCGGCATGCACCTGGACAGGAGACTGACATGGAAAAAACATCTAAAAACAAAGAGAGATGAGATAAATATGCGCTTCAAAAAAATGTACTGGCTGATGGCACGCAACTCAAAACTCTCAGTAGACAACAAGCTACTTATATACAAGGCTGTGTTAAAACCCATTTGGATGTATGGGATACAACTGTGGGGAAGCGCATGCAACTCCAGTATTAGCATCATACAAAGGCTGCAGAATGGAATCCTGCGCACCATAGCAAATGCACCATGGTTCATTACCAATGCTGAGATCCATGAAGCCTTAAATGTCACCACAGTCAAGGAGGAGATAAAGATATCCTCCTTAAGGTACAAAGATCGACTCGCAGATCATCCTAACGACCTGGCAACTAAGCTGCTCCAAATCAGTTACCACAAGCGCCTGAAACGGAAAGACATCCAAAGCCTAGGTGCTTAATTTCATTCAGAGTCGTTCCCTCATTGGAGGGCTCTCTGGTACATGCGAAATAAACAAAGAACATATCTGCTCATAGTTTATGACTGATTGCAGATTACCAAAGAAAACAAAAAAAAAAAAAAAATATTGAATGCCGTTGTAATTTTATCGCGACAAGCAATGCTTCAAACCCTTAAGGTCCTCTAGATGTCATTAATGTTTCCCCAGAATCATAAATTTATTAAACAGAAATCCAATACAAACTAGTCGGATTAAAAAAATCCGTATCTCTAGGTCGCAAAGCGCTTAACAATATTCTGAGGAAAAGCCATCACGAAACAAGCATAAGCCTAAAAAAAAAGATATCGCTGGAAGTTATTCCAATAATACCTCAGTTTTGCCAACGACTGCCTCGGTGGCGTAGTTGTATGACGGTACGACTGCAAGGCTGAGGTCTCGGGTTCGATCCCCGGGTCGGGCAAAGTGATATTGGATTTTTCTATTCAGTATCAGCCCGGAGTCTGGAATTTGTGCCCGATATGGCGATAGGCTCGCCCCCTGTCACATCATGGGACGGAATACGCTTGGCGAAAAGTGGGTGCACTAGTTGCGCCTCTGCCTACCCCTTCGGGGATAAAAGGCGTGAGCATGCATGCGTTTTGCCAACGTTGGACCCAAAGATCCAACTTTGCATTGCTAAAAGTATGGTTAATCAGAATGTGCCTTAAATGAAGCGCACGTCAAAAGGCTATAGATTTAATTAACGTCATAATAGGACTACAGATTTGGTAGAAAAAGTAATAAAATTAAATTAATACCTGCGACGCAATCTTATTTATTTTTTCACACGCAATGCTAGAGCAAGTAAATCAAAATCTCTTTAACCAAGACTTAGAACTCGTACAGAAGATATGTTATTAAGGGTTTACGTTTATTGGCAACATCATCTAAATAAAGGGCCGGCATAATTGTGTCGACTGGCGAAGGATTACTCGTTAGTAAACACTGTATCTGGACCCCACATAGCTTACCATCAGGTGCAGCGGGGTCATTTAGCAATATCATCGTCATTCATTTAAAAAAAAAGAACAAGAAAAAAATCTCAGTTGTAAAGGTTGTCCCAACAAAGTTCGCAAGATTTGAAAAAAAGTTTTTAGTATTTTGATTGCTATTTTTTTATTGAATTATAAAGTACATAGGATAGGGTTATTTATGGAATAGCACATCGGGCAAATGGCCTCCACGACTTTGCTGGCACATACGCACTCTTTTGTCGAAATTTTCCATGACCGTTTTGCATAAATGTGGTTGAATGCAGCGTTGAATTTCCTTTTTTATGGCACGGGTGGATGTGGGCTTGTTGATATACACTTTTGACTTCAAATAACCCCATAAAAAATCTAAAGGTGTTAAATCACACGATCTAGGGGGCCAATTCTGATCACCGAATTGTGAGAGTACAAAACCTAGAAATGTCCCATGCAGTAATTGAATTGTTTCACGGGCTGTATGACATGTGGCACCATCTTGTTGAAACCACATGTTGGCCACATCAACATCATCCAATTTCGGCACAAAGAACTGTGTTATTATGTCGCGATATCGAGCACCAGTAACAGTCACTGCTTGACCAGCATCATTTTCAAAAAAGTATGGTCCAATGATTCCATTGATGATGATTTTTACTAACCCTAAACAGTCAACTGTCAAATTGTTTTTTTTAGCGTTGCCAGCACTTTACCGCACAAATTCAAATCTTGCATTAATTCTACGACACCTGTTATTTGGCGGAGTAAACTATGTAACAAAGCTGTCTACTGAACGTCGAGAATTTATCTATGATAGGCTCTATGAATCTTTATGCTGTAGTTTGATCCAAAGCTGGATCCATCCTTGCAAATTTGTCAAAAGTTCAAAATGGTTCTGTTGTTCGACTTGCAGTATGCACTGAAATTGATTTGCCTTTGCGTGCCCAGAGTTCTATATCTGATGTAATTTTTGTCTTCGCTTTCACAATATTTCAATAAATCCAAATTGAACTCACCACGACATTAAATTACTGTTCTTATTCTTTTTATGGTAATTTGCTGCCTATATATTTTGGTTTCGGAAAATGTTATAATAATTTAAAGTGTTTTTGAAATTCCTAGCCTATTAGAGGAGGTATGAATCCATTAACTCTGAGAAGGAAATGGGAGGTGTGAATGGGGAGGGCGATTAATATAATATTATCGATCTAAGTGACGCACGAAACGCCCAAAACCTGCTATTTTATTACAGAATTGCTGTACACCCATCTGTTCGAGACGACTTATTCATTTAGATTTCAAAACCAAATACATTCTGTTGCTATGCATATATCACTAACCATAGGTACCTTATTTCTCATTTAAGAAGTATTTCCCCTACTAAGGACTGATCATTCAAGGTCGAAACTAAACGAAACATCTGAATAAAACTCGAAAAAAACTAAGAACTCTCATTAACCAAGTGTATGGCGGTTCTCATTAAAATACACACAAATGTACGACGGAGAAATATAAAAATACATAAAAAGCCCGCACAGAACTCATTCCAACTTGAAACTCTCAATCGGCGAGCATGAAATTGCAAAAAACAAGAAAAACACTCAAAAACTTGGAGTCGCCACTTACACACACTCGTATATTACTAGGGCAGGGGTGGATTTAGATGAGGTTGGGCACGTCTTTAAGATAAATCATTCATCAAAGAGTAAATCATTAAGGTACTAAATATAATAATTGACCAATTTATACTTAGCAGTGCAATTCCAGGCTGTGAAGACACCGATTTGTATTTAAACCGTCAGAGAGCAGTGAGTATCCACCTGCTGTGTTTTGGCTCAAAGTACGTTACAGCCTTTCATTGACGCATACGTAATACATTGTCAGCAATCTTATCTGTATGAAGGTTGTAAATGGTTTTTATTTTATTTACTGCAGTTTAAAAATTTCACCAAGCAGACGAATTATGTAACTTTCCATTCAATACAATAAAAAAAAACAAGTTTTTAATATTTGTTAAATAAGTTTTTTCTTTGTTTAAAGTTGTTTCTTCTATTTGGAATGCTAGTATTACATCATAGTTAAATTAATATTCATGCCCTGCGGTTTAACACACCTGTTTTTGACGGGTCTGTGACCTTTCTCTGCTGTCTGGACATCATTTATCATGGTGGGTTTGTTTCACGTGCAAATAACGTATTTTGTTTAAGTGGAGTAGTTTTTTTATTCTCTAATGGTCTCTACATAAATAAATTGTAAAATTATATTCGCACAAAATATATAAAAGTGGATAGTAGGATTAATAATCATCTTAATGATTTGATGCAAACCAAAGACAAGTCTTTTGTTGTAACTTAACCCTTAAATAGTACCATAAATTGAGTTTTTTTTCATTCGGTCGTCTCACACAATCCTTCAAAATTATTTTAATAGGGGGGCACCCCTCTTGAACTCCAAATCCGTCCACCCCGAAGGAAAACAAGAAACGCCCCGGCGCACACCTGTGGATAAATTACCTCAATCCCACGCGACAAATTACTCGATTACCCAAATAAATTACAGAGTCGCTTACCTTTCCTATAATAGTTTACTGAACGGACGAGTAACACGGTCGGATTATATCGCCTTATTTGACTCCTTACTAAGCTTGTAACGTACACCAATTAATCGGCTATTATTTTGGGCCTGAGTCATGGGTTTGTGGCCTTAATTAGAATCAAAAAGGTGTGATTCAGGGTTTTTTTATGAGAGATGAATGTAGGCTAAAATAATAGACTGCAATGATTATTATCATTGCAGGCTAGGTATTCTTTTAATAAGTTTTTTTTTATTAAATGTTATTAAATATCGATTTTTATTACCACATTGATCAAGAAGCATATATAGGTTCTGGAGGTTTGATTCTGAGGTCAGAAAACACTGTGTGGGCTTCTTGAGTATCAATTGCCCGGAATTGAAACTCTTAAAAGGGGTTGGAGATAGCATGTCGGGCGACCATAAAATTTAAATAAATACAATACAATGTGGTGATTTGTATTTTTTAAGTTTTCGTTGTCGTTGCCACTGCAATGGAAAGTCGTGGTCTACCATCAGGCAATTTTGCTACTCATCTCGTCATTTAGCTGATTAAATTGATTCAGGATAAGGGAAATTTACACACTTTATAGCATATTATCTTTGTTATTTAGTGGATATGTAAGCATGCGTATGTTCTATGTATACTACAATTAAGTTATATTGTTTGAGTCTAAAAATATTTGCACATCATTAATTAACCCTGCAGGAAACAAAGACTACGAATTTACATATTACCTACTTTCTCTACCCACCCCTTTATGAATAAAAGCGTGAAAACACAGCTTCTGTAATAAGCACCGAATTATTCAGGTCATAATATATTTTAAGACAATTACATGATAAATTTTGATCTAAAACACACTTTGTTCTCACGACGTTAGAGTTGAATTTCAAACGGTAAACACCGGGATATAATTCGTCAAATTTATGAAAGGACATTTATCGGCTGAAGAAATCGTTCAGGAAATATAGCCTTTGAATATTATATTTTATGGGTATAAATAAAACGGGAATTCATCGGCGCGGTATTCATGGCCAGACCCAGGTTTACACTCTTCGTACTATTGCTATAGTTAGCTTCAAATACTACTTGGGCTCTTTATGGGAGACTATTAAATATTTGTATAGAACTTTCTTTTTCAAATAGGAAGATGAGATAAAGAAGCTTGCCTGATTGTAAGTTTTACAATTGCTCTTAAACACCACACTAATTTGGGATTACTAAGCATTGATGGCGCTGCACTCAACACTGTGGGATTTTAGATGTTAAGCTTAATAACGCCAAATAATTATCCTTTTTTGTCTTATTAGACAAACAAGCAACCGGTCTGCCTGATGGTAAGCGGCCCCCGCCGCCCTTGGTGTTTAAGCAAAGTCGGAGGCACATCTAAGCCTCTGCCTACCGAAAAAAACACACACACATAAACTCACGCCTATTATCCCTGAAGGGGTAGGCAGAGGCGCAACTAGTGCACCCACTTTTCGCCGTGCGTTTCATTGCTTCAGTATTGCGTTTGGCACACTTATTTACTCTTCAAAGTCTGAAATGATTTAATAATGTTTACGGACATCATAACAGTAATCTCACTCACCTCGACTCACCTGACCCGTGGAAAATATGTTCGGAGGAATTAATCACTAATAGTATACATTTTTCTCTACCTTTATTCTGTTATGAGAAAGTTAATCATCGTATAATAGTTATAATAACGGAATCGATGTAGAAACTCAAGTTCAAAGTAAATTGTTTTCTTAATGTTACGGTGAAGTTTTGCGAGGTCGATAAGCTTTGTATAAACTAGGAACTTTTGGAGGTACCATAGTGTTATTACTAACTAGCTTTGGCCCGCGGCTCCGCCCGCGTGAAGAGGTTTTTCCGGGATAAAAGTCCCGCTTTATATTTTCCCGGGACAACAAGTCCAGGACATGATCTACCCGTGTGCCAAATTTCATCGAAATCCGTTCAGTAGTTTTTGCGTGAAAGAGTAACAAACATCCATACATCCAGACATCTATACTTACAAACTTTCGCGTTTATAACATTAGTAGGATTAGTAGGATAGGTTCTTCTTGAGGCAAAGCCGTCTTGTTCAAGGTTCAAGCAATGTAGAAAATTCAAAAACGTAACCTACCTACCTACCTACCTACCTTAGATCTCAAATACCGAGGCACGTGGAAGAAAAAGATAAATGAGTACGAGCCAACGTTGACACAAAGACGGCAGGTCGGACGCCCAGTTTATACTCATTTACACAAAAACAGATTGGTTGGAGCGATCCATCAACGGGGATTACTGGGCGATTCGCGCGGTTTGGAGCAGTCGCGGAGTTGGGTTCTTGGTGTTGATATATTTTGATATGAGTTTAATATTTGTAGAGTAGTTGTGATTTAAATATTCAATACTACACTTCTGCTCGCAGCTTCACCCGCGTGAAAATGTTTTTTCCCGGGATAAAAAGTAGCCTATAGCACTCAGGAGTAATCTAGCTCCTATTAGTGAAAGAATTTTCAAAATTGGTCGAGTAGTTTTTGAGTTTATCCATTATAAACAAACAAATCATTCCTCTTTATAATATTAGATGATAGTTATGATGATGGTTTCCCTGTGTTTTGTTGATAATGCTGCAATCGAATTTATGAGTTAAATATACTAAATATACGAATAAGGTGGAAATAATGATATGATATCCTCTTTTTTCTTATCCATTAGAGTATCATGGCGCCTTGTCCACAAAATGCGGCACCCTGGGACGAGTCCTTAGTTTTTTTTAAACTAATTGTTGCAATACGCTGATTGTCATCAAATGGCAGATGCTAATTCCGATACTCTCTCACGAAACTATACATACATGGGCACATCACGCCTTATTCCCTTTTAAGTGGAGGCAGAGGCGTAAGGCAACCAAATTTTGGCAGCTATATTAGGTCACATGTAGGGCAGTCAGTAGAAAAACCCATATCACTTTGCCCGACCCGGGATTCGAACCTGAGACCTCAGCGCTATAGTCGTACCGTGCAGGCAATACAACTACGCCACCAAGGCAGCCACGAAATTATGCTTATTATCATCTAGGTCACGAAAGATCAGTGCCTAATTCCGCCCCTGCCATCCCAGCGGCCTCTTTTTGCCGCCGACGTCTTGTCAAATAACGCTTCTTGACAATTTTAAGCCGCGGCCTACGGATTCCGTTTGTCTGCGATAATTAGCCAGGATGCTTTTAATTAGACGCCTCCCCAGCGTACCGTTTTAAATATTATTATTGTTATGCGATTCATTATTAATATGTGAGAAATGTTCTGATTATATTTTGCTGAAGATTTTAAGGTGATATGAGAGTTCGTTTGGGCAATATAGTATTGTTTCAACTCTTAGTACATAGCATTATACGGCTTAATATGGTGACTGGGGGTGACAAAATTAGTATTAGGCAACACTTTGTTATTCTATGTTTTAAGTGGTGCTACTTTATTTGTCGTGGAGGTAAGCATCAGACAAGTGCTTGCCATATTAATTACGTTGAATAATAAATAGACCCAACATTTTCATTTAGTCCCCCTGATTTTCCATAGTCCTCCTTTCCTTCTCTAACTCAGTTCTTGTCCTTATATCCTTATACTCTTTAATTTCGCTAATATTTAGTTTGGTGATAGAAATCTAGTATCCCAGTCTCATTATATCACGTCACAAATAACTCATTCAAATTCCCAAACATTACACACCACGTGTTCTAGCGCTGTGTAATTTGATTATGTTTTTCTGGCACGATGCGCATTACGTATTCGCATCCCGGAGTTGTTCGTATGCCGAACTCGTTCGTTACACGTAATAAATCCAAGTTATTTAATTTACCGGTAGACATCGTATCTATTCTATGCGTTGATTGAAAATTGTTACCTTAAAGCTTTCCTATAGATTCTAGACTATGAGATGATCTAGATAATGTTTAATAATAAAAGGATAGGAAGATGACATGTCGCAGGAATTCACGGTATGCATGCCACTTGTAACAGGTTGGTCTAGAAATCTTTGATGTTCAGCAGTGGACTTCCAAAGGCTGAAGAAGAACAAGAAGCGAAGAAGATGTCACGTCAGTTTTCTGTAAAACTGTAAAAGCAATATTTATACTATAGATAATACCGACTAACACGTAACTCCCATCAGTTATTTAGAAGGATTTTTCTGAAATCTCGTAATGAAATAAAGCTAGAAGTAGACCGTACTTTCATTTCATTAGCCAATATCGAACTACACTCAGATATGTTCCGATAATTCGAGTGAAGACCGCCTAACGAAATATCAAGAGTAAAAACTCTAATCCTGAACACCATGTGAGTGAAAAATTAGATTGGCCAGTTCGCTGGACGTGCCGGAACCTCACTGTAATTTCATTGCATTGACCGCTGGTGTGGGATTAAGGCGAATGCGATTTCGGTCCATCGTAGCTTAGTCTTTGGTAGATAATTAAGGTCAGGCAGATGACCGGTCATTAAGACTGAGGTTAATCCATTTTGTATGATTAAGAACAGGAATATTAAAAACTAGGCGTTGCTTGCGGTTTTGCCCGCGTGATTTATTTTCCCGCTACAAAAGTCCCTAAAATACAATACGCCGCCAGCGCCACCTACTTCAAGAATCACATTAAAAATATCCATTATTTTCCATGGGAGTAAATTACCGGTATAAGAAAGAAAGAAAGAAATTAAATTTATTTGCAACAGAATACACACATATAAAAAAAAACTTACATAAAACACTTAAAACTATATTCGTTGCAAAAAGGCTCCAACTCAGCAAATAAGCTGGCAGTACAGCCAGCGCTGGTTTCCGTTGGGCCTTTTGCGTGCGTGTCACGAAAGACAAAAAAACTCTTTAAAATAAAAAATAAAAAATAAACAATAGAACATAAATAATAAAAATAAAATAAAAACAAACATTTTATCTATATACAAACAAAAAACGAGCAAATCTAGATACAAAATGGCAACTATCTCTGGCAACACCTTAAGCCCTATTTAATATTTGGGCTCAATGGACTAGTAACCAGCGCTTTGGTTTGGCGCAAAGAGCATTATGACAATATTATAGACTATAGCAAAGAGAATTATATGGACTATAGTTTGGTCACTTTGGCGTCTAACAGAGTATAATAAAAATAAAAAGTATATAAAAAGTAGTCTATTTGTTAATCCAGGACATGATATATCCGTGTGCCAAATTTCATCCCAATCCGTTGTTGAGTTTGCGTTTACTTCTAACAAACATCGGTACATAGAAACATCCAAACATTTTCACAAACTTTCGCATTTGTAATATTAGTAAGATATTTAAGGACAGGGGAATGAGAATGTCTAGCATATAAGAGCTTCATTAATACAGATATTATAGCAGGTCAGTGAGGTATTTTGATCGATCTATACCTACAGTTTCCTCCTATTTTCTGTAAGAGCAAAGGAGTCTTGCTACGCAGATAATAAAGGTGGTAGGTCTCTCATATGTAAAAGTCCGTCTGGGTGGGTACCACCGCAATGACTATTTCTACCGCCAAGCAGCAGTGTGCATGCACTGTTGTGTTTCGCTTTGAAGGACATTGTAGCCAGTGTAACTACTGGACATAATGAGACTTAACATCTTATGTCTCAGGATGACGAGCGCAGTGGAATGCCACACAGTACTTTGTAACTCAAGGTGCTGAATGGTGTTACTGTTTATGGGTGGTCGTATCGGTTACCATCAGGCGAACGGCATGCTCGTCTCGTCACTCAATGCTATAAGTATATATATATATATATATATATATTATAATTGAAAGTTTGGCGGTCCACGGTATCCTCAGCATTCGCCTCCAGCACCACATTTCGAACGCATCGATCCTCTCTCTTTCTCGAGCTAGAATTGACCACGTTTCGACTCCGTAAAGAAAGATAGGGAATATTAATGCTCTGATGAGGCGCATTTTGGTGTTGATAGTAATTCCCCTCTTCTCCCATATGCTTTTAAGTCGAGCCATAGCGTCTTTGGCCATGCCGATTCTTCTTTATCATGTTTGTCATATTAATTTCTCTTGTTATTCATATACAGATAGTGGATACATACATACACTCTCACGCCCTTTATCCTCGAAGGGGTAGGCAGAGGCACTTTTCGCTGTGCGTATTCCGTCCCATGATGTGACGGAGCGAGCCTAACGCCATATCGGGCACGAATTCCAGACTCCGAACTGATACATAGTAGAAAAAACCCAATATCACTTTGCCCGCCCCGGGGATCGAACCCGAGACCTCAGCACTGCAGTCGTACCGTAATACAACTACGCCACCGAGGCAGTCTTGTTATGTTATTAATTTGTTTACTATAATATCGTCCCCCGAATTACTGATTTAGTAGAGTTTTTCTACTCAGTATCAACCTGAAGTCTAGAAATATGCCCGGTAAATTACAATAGGGGCCTACTGCCATTTGCCCATATACATGGGATCTAACATCATGGCCAAATGTATCTGTGTTATTCCACTGCCTACCCCTGAAAAGGAAAAATACGTAATTATATGTATGTATGTATGTATGGTTGAATTATATACTTAAGCTGCTTTTCTATAAAAATAATTGTCAATGGCCTCTAATAAGTGGATCATCGCTACCTCTCGTCGCTTGCCCCGCATTGCGAGCCCAACCAGGCGCCCCTAGCCGCAGGCGGAGTTGATACTCCTTTTTGCTCGAAACTCGGACATTGCAAATATGAAGCCGAAGATATCCTCTGGTTACAGATTTTAAATCAATTTCAACGTAGATTTACGTCACCTCCCAATGTTATTCCTAGAGTTTGATATTAAACGCTCTGTAGCATTTGAGAGTATTAAATTGAAAGGATTTTGAACGAAAAGCTCTATCTAGGTCATATTCTAGCTGGTGGAAATATATACTAACTAGCTTTTGCCCGCGGCTCCGCCCGCGTGAATGAGTTTTCCCGGTATAAAAGTCCCGCTTAAAATGTAGCTTATATGACACGTTCGTAGATTTACCATAGCAGCGCCATCTATTGATTACTTACTCAACCCAGTCGAAAGGTATCGACATCTGTTATCATTACCATAGCAGCGCCATCTATTGATTACTTACTCAACCCAGTCGAAAGGTATCGACATCTGTTAGAATCATTTGGAGTTTACAGATAATTGTGACTGTCAAATAATAACAGACAAATAATTAGCAATAAATTAAAATTGCGACTATAATTTGAGATTTAAACTATCCTATCTCTCAAGTTGGATCGAACTGCACATGGTGTGCGAATTTTATTATAATCGGTTAAGTGGTTTAGGAGTCCATTGAGGACAAACATTGTGACACGAGATTTATATATATTAAGATGTAAAATTTGGTACTTGAGTGTATAAAATGACAGTGTGATAATCTAGTGGCATCGTATATGGAGTGGATTTCTCAGATGCGGCAGTAAGCGCAGCTACCTTAACCATTAGAGTTGCAAGAAAACTTTCTCAGGAAACCGTCCATAATTTTTAAGACATTAAGATCTGCGTGGACAGTCTCCTCCAGTTTCTTGTAACTACAACCGTTAAGGTGGCTGCCCTTACTGTCCCGTCTCAAAATTCACCTGTACATGCGCTATAAACTTTGCGGTTTTATTTCAGATTAGATTCTTCTTCTTCTTGTTCTTCAGCCTTTAGAAGTCCACTGCTGAACATAGGCCTCCCCCAAAGATTTCCAGACCAACCTGTCAGAAGCAGCCCACATCCAGCGGGTTCGGAATAGATTCATGGTACCAAATACCAATCTAGTGCAACTCGGAATGTGTTTCGCATCAAAATATTCACATAGTTCTATGTCGCCGGACTTTCGATTCGAACCCCAAATCTCACGGTCAATGCCCAAGGTCGTTGCAAGTAGAGCAATTTTCTAATCAATCTTGATGTTCGCGTTGCTATTGTTAATGGGTATATCCACATTATGGAATATTATATTTTTATATCAATTTATGTTACTTGTAATATTTTCAACCATAAGAGTTTTTTGTCATATCGCCATTATGTAAATATAATTTGGCAATTATATCGAATATCGCTTGTTGTGTAACACGATCGAGATCCATCCAAACATTTCATCAGATCATTTACAATACAGTGAATATTTTGTCTGAAAATTTTATTACGTTTACTCGTGGGTTACACTGCGAGCGGAATGGAAATCAAGTTATAGAATTATTCATGCGCGACAAAATAGCCTACATCACCGAAAATATTGTACACTTGTGGTAGGTCTCTCTTATGCGAGGGATAGTCTATTTAGGTAGGTCACCGCAATGCCATTTTCTGCCGCCATCCACTAGTGTGCATGCACTTTTATTTCGGTTGAAAGGACATTGTAGCTAGCGTAATTACCGGGCATTATGAGACTTAACATCTTGCTACTGTTTATGGGCGGTCGTATGACTTACCATCAGGTGAGCGGTATGCTCATCTCGTCATTTAGCTGCAATAAAAAAACTACACACTCGATTTTTTGTTTACATCTACATTGTGGAACAAGGCGTAGGCCGTCCAATTGAACAAATACAATCCCAAAACTTGCGACTGTACTGCAGTGTATAGCATTGTACTGTACTCGTCATGCCGAGACGTAAACGTGAATCCTCTACACTTAGTTAAGTGTTATGTTATATAGTTCCAGCCCTGCATTTATTACACTGGTTGCAATACTTTAAGGCGGAAACAGTAGTTCTAGTATACCTATTGCTAGTTATTCGAAATAAGCAAAACGAGACCATTGTCAAAGTTATGTGTAGTTGTCGTAACCAAGTGACGTAAACATTGATGTATTAGGGTTTTTTAATACATCAATGGATGTAAAACAATAAAAATATCTTTCAGTATCAATTGTTTCCTATAAAATGGTTAGGATTTGTATTCTCGTCATCCCTCTTAGATACGTATTACTTAGATCAAATATTAGAATAGAACATTTAAAACCACTAGAGAAATTAAAGCAGAAGTTCCAAAATGTTCGTTTGTATTTTAGAGATATCCATTTGAATTTGGAATGTAACATGCCTTTATTTTATAGTTCGTATAAATTTCAAGATTATTCATCGTATCAGTTCAGTAACAAAAATAGTCTTATTATTTGAAACTCCTTTAACATTACACAATATATTTTTAGCCCTGCAACGAAATACAAACTATGCCAATTTTAATTAATTAATTATCTTTGTAATTCTAAGTAATATTTTATTTGGCCTTGCCGTCCTTATGACATCATCAGGATCCAAAATACTAAATAATGTCACTTGCAAATGCCGACGGACTAGACACGAAGACATACTGAATCTGTGCGGAGAGTCTCTAAAATCCAAACTCTCTAAGTATAATAAAAATATTTAAATTATAGTAGAACTAATATCTGCGTGAGTTCTCGATTCTAAAAGAAACACGTGAATTGAATGAAATTAGAATTTTATGGTTAAAAATAAATTATGCTGTACAAAATTTGCAATCTTCAGGGACAAAAGTCTTGAGCGCTTTTTTACATAATATTTTGTAAAAATAAAAATATTATTACAACATTAAATCCTAAAACATACAAAAATTGAAACGTAACTTTGGTAAGCAAATTTATAAAATGTTATTTCAAAATGTCGCAAAGTAAATATCATATGGCAAACAGGAAATTGGAGGAGCTAGCTTTTAATATTATAGAACAAAATACACAACGCACTAAAAACTAATAACCAAGTGCACTAAAAACCATGGTAAAATACTCGATCGAAAACGCTTAACGCGACGCATCGCTAATCGCCGTCAGCAGAACCCAATCCCATTACGTAATAACAGCATTATTGAGAGTAAATTCTTAAGATACTTATAATGTATCGTGAATTATTGTTCTCAAATTTTTTCAATACCCTCCTCTCTAAAGATTTTGCCAACATTTTGTAAGGGAGTTTTCGGTTAAATTTGTTTATGTTTCCTTAGACATTGTTTTCTGGAGAAAGATTTTACAAGTGTGGGATTTGTTTGAAATTTTCTTTTCCTGTTCCTTTTTTCCGATGTTTATGGAAAACAGTGGACGTTATGAAAATTTTGAACGTTTGTAGGAATGCTAAGCGTTTGAAATATTTGCGTGGCCATGTTTAATTGAGCTGGGTTGTGTCTCTAAACGTGATAATGACCAGTTATTACACTACAACGTACTTAAAATTAGAACAACGACGTTTGCTAACTGCTGCTTGGCAGTAAACGATAATACTTGGACACCTATCCAGCCGGAATGCAATAATTGTACATATTACGATATCTTCTTACAGTAATTATTTGAGACATTTTAAACTCGATTTTAAAGTAAACAATTCGAATAAAAATACAAATATTCTTACGGAGCACACACACTGTCCACGTAACCGTGGCGTCGAAACTCGCGGCGATGTCACGCACGCATCACGCTAACAAACACGCATTAGCATAATCAAACGACGTGAACAGCGGCGTGATTGCGTACGCACTGCGCGGCAAACACGTCGCTTGTAATGCCCGATGAGCGTGTTACACGTGACTGCGGCTTTTAAAATCACATGGATTAAAACAGTCTGATGTTCGTGAAATAAGTTCCAAACTGTATAATTCTATTTAAAAAAATAACAAAAAAATTAAGTAGTGAGTTATTTTTAACATTTTTACGTTCATTTGAATTATGTATTATTTCTACTAAAATTTCAACCGAAGATATTGCATTTTAGTACACCTCCTAACAATGCTTGTATTTAATACAGTCACAATACGTAGATAAAACGCGGCGTCAATTAGAACCGTCCGTGCGCCTTAAAAGATTATGCAGTGACTTCTCTCAAACGGCTAAGTCAATAGAATAGTACCAATATTACGGAACGTCGGAAAAAATAAGAGAGCGATGGGTGGGTGGGTATTTCAGCCGAAAGTGGGAGAGGAAACATTTTTTGTGTCTTTAACCTTATTTGGGACGGGCCTATTATTAAATGCCAATGATTTATATGAAATCAGGGTTTTGATGGTCAGTAGATAGGGGTCTTAACGTGCCTTAGGCCAAATATGCATGGCCAAGTAAAGAAAACATAATAATATGTTGTTATTTTTAACTTCGCATAAATGGAATTCGCGCGTGGAAACGCACTGAATATAATTTGTACCTGATTGTTCGACGATCACGGTATAGAATAAGGCAAAAAAATACTATACCGATTCGACCGAAAGAGTTAGCGTCCCAGCTCAGCAGATTTATACATTTACTACATAATTCTAGTGAAAAAATCGTTTCAATCAATAGAAAGTAAGAAAGAAAACTATATTCGGCCATTTTCTTAGTAGCAGGCTCCAACAAGAACCTACTCAGTACAAAAAACAATGAATAATTAAAAATAAATTACAGACATAAAAAATATTAAAAACTACCCATTAAAAAGTCGTCTCCTAGCATACGCCACAAAGCTTGGCTAAAAACGCCACAGGCTCAGCGTCCGCCAGATGGAAGGCTCCACCGGACATTTACAGTAGTAAGATTTTTTTATACTGGAAATATGTCATGACATTGGAGTGGGGTCCATATAGACTCGACTGACGAGAGATGGTTATCTGAGTATCTCTCGCTTTCGAAATAATTATGCCGGCCTGTTTTAAATGGGCCATACACAGGCTGATCCCAGAAAGCGACAGCCTTACGTAGGTCATTATAGCGAGTCTTAGAACTTGTATACGGTGGTCACTATCCAGGTGGAT
Source organism: Sphinx pinastri (assembly GCA_947568825.1). NCBI lineage: Eukaryota > Metazoa > Arthropoda > Insecta > Lepidoptera > Sphingidae > Sphinx > Sphinx pinastri. The sequence continues at coordinate 17,004,841 of OX387629.1, forward strand.
ACACACCACCACCAAGAAAAACAAGTAAAGACGCGTGCAAAACCAACTCTAAAAAGCCGAATAGGCGTGTAACAAAGTAATATAATAACCGACGCTGTTTAGTTTTATATTTGGGGTGAGTCGTAAAAATTACAAGCCTCCCTAATTGTCCACGACACAAGAGTGACTGAGGGCGTAAAATTTTGGAGGGAAAGTAAGTTAGTATCTGCGAGGGCAGGTAAGCGCTACTCGGCCGACCTTTTTACATTCATCAGTCGTCGTTTAACCTTTCTGTTGGGGCTAGAAAAAGGCCCGACAACATTACTAGAGAGGGGACAGGACCACATGTTTTTGGATTTCTACTATCAGGAGTTGTAGTAGGTTACCTGATGGAAAAATAGAATATATGTTAGAATTATAGGAATTGAGTGTGTCTTGGTGATATTTACTATAAAAATTCTTAAACTCAAATCTTTGTTCCCGTGGGTCTAACTCTTCGGGAATAAAGTCTTGTGTATAAATCACACAGTATAAATGATCCAAGATATCCTGAGGGCTACGACAGCGTCCCATGATAGAGGATGATCCAATTGATATATAAGTGGTATAAATATTGTCGATATTAAGTAAATATGGATCATCCTGACTGACAAAGGACTCCGGGTCAAATCGTTTATGTAGAGAAACTATTAATGTCGTCGAAACGTATTGGTTTTTACTTTGTTTGTTTTTACAAAGACACATAAGTACTGCAACGACATAATAAAAGATGTTTAAACTTAATATGTAACATGAGAAGTTGAATTCGATGTTAACGATAGTTCCGAACATGAATCTCTATTGAAGCATGTCGCATCCCTAGTCATTACACGTTATTATCTAAGCTGTAACATCATTGGCGTGCGCCGAAATTATTTCCTCCGGGCGGTCGTCAGCCGGCCGACACGTACGCGACCGTACAATATAAAAATAAATCTACTTTCCAGGGAAATTACGTTCTTAGTTTCATATTTGGTTATCATGGTTTGTAGTTAAATAGAACTAATTTGATACAAAACATACTATCATTATCATCATCAGCCACGTGACGTCCACTGCTGAACATAGGCATCCCTTAAAGATTTCCAGACGGACCTGTCAAAAGCGGCCTGAATCCAGCGTGTTCGTGCGACTTTTATCAAGTCACCTGTCCACCTGCAAGATTTATCCAAGGTCCATTTATCATATGATGAAAATTTCGATCATTATTTATTCAACACCTACTCATTATGACCATTTTTATAAAACTAAATAAGCTATATCTGTTATACAATCGGACCTTTAAATGTTTGTAAGACTGTTTTGTCATATAGAAAATGAGCTGATGATCTTCAATCGCCTCAACAGATCTTCACAAATTATAACGAAAAACCATCTCGATCACATCGGCTTTCAAAGAGACAAAACCGTATCAAAATTTGTAAATTCGTTTGCGAACTACAATCGCACAGAAACACAGCTGATACACACGTTAACCTTACCTTATTTTCGCGTCGGAGGTTAAAAACGTGATCAATTCTTAACTAGCATTCTAATCTAGCTATTATCTAATAGCTATTTACGTTTGTAACACTCAATCGACGCAACAAGCTTACAAAACGCCAATAAACGCGTGTAAAAAGTCGTAAACTCACAAATCGCCGGGCCATCTCACGCGCGTATCTATCGGCTCGAACGTCGGCGCCGGCACCATTTAACGATCAGTTTCGGTGAACAAAGGGCTTACGTTGTTAACCAGATTTTGGGAAATTGCAGGACATTCATCACTCCTATTACGGAACATAGTGCCATCTCTCGGAGCTGTGGACACAACTCGAGGATTATAGATTAATTATTGCTATTTTAATTTCATATTTTTGCTTTATCTGTAATTGTACAATTTGGTTGTTTATTCTAACTGGCTCGAACGGCGGTTGGACACGAATTTGTAAAACACCGAAGTAATTATGACATTTTTACGAAATACACAAATTTCAAGCAGCTAACAAAAGGATTAATTGAAGATATCCCCCTTCCTGCCTAAAGAACTCCTAAAATAGTTTGGTCAGATCAATATAAAATAATAAGGGAATTAAAATTTGTCTGTTTTTAAAATTCAGTGTCAGCCCGGAGTCTGGAATTTGTGCCCGATGTGGCGATAGGCTCGCCCCCTATCACATCATGGGACGGAATAACGGCGAAAAGTGGGTGCACTAGTTGCGCCTCTGCCTACCCCTTCGGGGATTAAAGGCGTGAGTGTATATGTATATATATTTATCCCGCAAACAAACTTCCGTCCGCTGAAGGTGAAAGTGCATTTAAATTGGCGTCCACCGGCTTTTGACGTCCGCATACCGGACGCCACTTTTTTGGCCAGTGTCACTTAGGTCCTATTGGTCCTGGCTAGCTGTAGAACAAAAATCGATGGAAGCCAAAAACTCGATCCATTGGCTGCAATTATATATTGGATAGTTCACGAAAAAATCTCTGCCGGGGTGAGGCGCTGCTGCAGCGCGTATATCGACAGCCGTATACCTCGGTAATTTTCTGACGACGATTCCGCGTATTTGGCGTCCGCAGTTGCGACGTTGCCAGCTCGCTCATTAAATCTGTGTCAATAAATCATAACATACCGCAAGCAACACAATATTCACCATCGCAGATCATTATATGGACGTCCAATAGCTATATGCGGATGTCCGATAGCTGTACCATACCATACCACCAGTCCTGTATTATATACTGCCTACTGCTGAGCACGGGCCTCCTCTACTACTGAGAGCGTTTATGCCTTAGTCCACCACGCTGGCCTTGTGCGGGTTGGCAGACTTCAAATACCTTCGAAAATATTTTTTGGGTAATTCTCAGGTATGTAGGTTTCCTCACGCTAGATAATTGATAAACAATACACACATAACTTTAACAAAATCGAGGTGTGTGCCTTGAGTTTTGAACCGGCGTACATCCGTCTCGTTAAACTGTTCCATTCCCAACTATCGTCCAGCTGCTAGCTAGCTCATATACGGACGTCTAATACCTATATATGGACGTCCAATAGCTATATACAGACGTCCGATAGCTGTACACAAACGTCCAATAGCTATATACGGACGTCTAATACCTATATACGGACGTCCAATAGCTATATACGGACTTTCAATTACCAAAAGTGGACGATAGCCTAGTTGGGAATGGAACGGTCTGACGAGACGGATGGCCGCAGGTTCAACATTCAAGGCACACACCTCTGATTTTTCGAAGTGACGTGTGTATTGTTAATCAACTATCGTTCACTTTACCGGTGAAGGAAAACATCATGAGGAAACCTACATACCTGAGAATTTCTCAAAAATAATTTCGAAGGGATTTAAAGTCTGATAACCCGCATTAGGCCAGCGTGGTGAAGTAAGGACTCAACCCTCTCAGTAGTAGAGGAGGCCCGTGCTCAGTAGTGGGCAGTACATAATACAGGGCTGGTATGGTATGGTAATAGTTATATACGGACGTCCGATAGTTGTACACGGACGTCCAATAGTTATATACGGACGTCTAATACCTATATATGGACGTCCAATAGCTATATACAGAAGTCTAATTACTATATACGGACTTCCAATAACCAAAAGTGGACGATAGCCTAGTTAGGAATGGAACGGTCTGACGAGACGGATGTCCGCAGGTTCAACACCCAAGGCACACACCTCTGATTTTTCGAAATTGTGTCTATTGTTTATCAATTATGCCCACCGCTGTGGATGCGTTAGCGTGGTAGACTAAGGCCTAAACCCTCTCAGTAGTAGAGGAGGCCCGTGCTCAACAGTGGGCAGTACATAAAACGGGGCTCGTATGGTATGGTAGTAGTTTAGAATTTTCCTTTAGTCTTGTTTCACCGGGTGCATGTGCTCCAAATATTCATAAATACGAATGTATAAACTGTGGATAATGTTGTTAGTTGTACAATTATCTCCTATATGTAATCTTATTTGTATAAAACTTATTGTACAATTGTTTTTTTATACCGGATAAATAAAATAAAAAATACGTGTGGCACTCGGAGACTGCCGCGGTAAAGCTATTGCATAGCATTTTTTATCACAAATTTTGATTGAATAAACACAAATTCGATTTTACGCTTACCACATAAAGTAGATTTTTTAACGCGAGAAACGCACGTTTAGTCTTGTTATTGATAGATGTCAGAAATGCAGTGGTCATCACAACCAAAGTAGAATAAATCAAAATATGAAAAAATAATGTTACGTTCGATTCTTTTGTACTCGTGCCGTGCCAACGCTGGGGAAATAGCTTCTACGCAATGTATTTAAGGCTCATATTAGATTAGTAAGAAATGGTTTTAATGACTTTAATAAATAAAATAAATAAAAATATACTCGTTTCAAGAATTATAGCATCTACGCATTGTATTTAAGGTTCATATTATTAGTAAGATAAAAAAGATGTCAGGTTATTTTCGTTACGGAATTTCTGGATTCGGTCTCCACGCTCAAGGCCTGCATTAGAAGCTATGCAATAGCTTAAAAATAAAAATAAAATAGTCATATGCGGAGGTCCGATAGCTGTACACGGACGTCTAATAGTTATATACGGACGTCAAATAGCTATATACTGACGTCCAATAGCTATATACAGACGTCCGATAGCTGTACAAGGACATTCAATAGTTATATACGGACGTCCAATAGCTTTATACAGACGTCCAATACCTATATACGGACGTCCAATAGCTATATACGGACGTCCAACAACTATATGACAACGTGGCAGACAGGTATGTGGCCCCCCTGATAGGAAGCGATTCTCACCACCTACGGATGCTTGCAACACCAGGGGTATCACCCTCAAGCAGCCGCTCAAAATGAACACTTCCCCATGAAGTCTGGCGACCTTACTAATTCTGCATCACCTAAAGGTTGACTGTTAGAGAATGCCTCAGGCATTAAGTCATAAGTCACCTGTATTCATTTACTGTATACAAAGTTGAAATAAATAAATAAAGTCCGTTCAGTAGTTATTGCGTGAAAGAGAGACAAAACAATCAATCCATCCATCTATCCTCAGTTCAACAAAGAAGATTTTCATATTTACAATTTTAGAAGCATAGGATAAGATACTCGTAGGTACATATATAAATATCGGGCATCCGTTCAGGTATAGCTCCTACGAGTAGATTTGAAATTGAAACGGTAAACAACAGACAATGCGACAAGCGATAGTAAAAGAAAGAGATAAGTAAACCCAAAGCTGGCAACGTCGCACTCCCAAATACCAACCATCCTGTGAGGACGTTAAATAGGCGACGCATGAGGTATATCATGATCAATATATCCAGGAAACCAAAAATCTATGACCATGTAGCGGGGTTCAAAAATGTCTGGGCATGACTGCAAAAAGAATATTGCCCCAAATAAAATTGCAAGAAAATAAAATATCCCATGAAGCAGAAAATCGAAAAACTAAGCAATATTCACAAAGACATCCTAAAAATTTTAAATGGAACTGGGGGACGCCGTAATGATGCACAGTGTGCATGACGCCAAATGCGTTGCTGGATGTAAATATATATATATGTATATGTAAAATTTGTCTGCATGCTGTAGCGCTTTTGTAAGGGCGTTTAGCATGGGGAGTAAGATTTTAAGAGGCTAGTTTATTTATGCATTTATTTATGCGGCCCCAAAAATCCCCACTGCACTTGATGATAAGCAGAGTAGAGTTCATATGGAATGTCCACTGATGAGAGATCCCCCTCGCTAGTAGACACTATTAATTTCAGAACGAAAACGACACAATTCAAAAAAATCGTAACTTGAGTTATCGTCATAAAATGACTAAAAACGAAGTTCTCAATACAACAATAGTGCAAACACAGCCATATTCAAGCGGGACCAGGGCAAAATTGTTACATCGGTCCTATTTTTATTATGTTTTTATAAAAAGGGACCAGTTTTAAGTCATTTTATGACGATAACTCAAGTGCCGATTTTTTGAAGTTATACTTCTTTTGGCGCGTTAGGGAAAAATGATGAGATAAATTTTTACGATGCGCGCGCACACCGTCACGAAAAACCGACGCCCTGAAGTTAGCTATAGTCAACATTTTAGTTTTGAATTTTGAACGTAGAATAAGGCGAAAGATATTGAAGTTTAACTTCTTTTGGCGCGTTATTTTAAAAGATTTTTGTCTTGTTACGCCAAAGAAGTATAACTTCTAACGCATGTAAATAAGTACACACACACTTTTTGCACTATGTCGTTTTCGTTCTAAAGGTGCGTTATGCTGGCCTGTTTGTAATCGGATATCTAATTACCTCTCCAGTTCAATTTTAAGGCTATCAACGCATTTAGAGTTCCTCTGGCTGTGTGGGTATACAGGCATTTATGATCAGCCATGGGGTGTAAAACAACAGAATAGAGAATAGATGAAACTCATAGACAAATGTCCCGCCCTTTTGCTAGACATAATTACTTAAATTAAATACGTCTGCCATTATTTTTTATAACATTCACACAACAATGAATCCAAACTTTTCAACAATTTAATATATTGATGTCTTTCTCGTGCCCTTGTCTCCACAAAGAGTTATGAGATATTGTAAGGCTTTTTGTATGATACCGAAGTGGAGATTTCAAATACATTCACAAATGTAATGAATTGTATTTATGACAAGTATTATCCATGTTGCAAAATGAATCTCTAAAAGTTTTTAAGAAAACATTTTATTTTAATATCGCTTATTTATGCTGTAAATTGTCGCAGTTATACGTTATTTTAAAAAGTGACGATCATTTTGAAGTGCTTGTTTTCAACGTGACTTAAGTGTGCCAAAACTGCGCAATTCCGAATTCGCGCCGTGCTTACTACGCATTTTAGTTCATTTTAACAACTTCTTGTCTTATCTTAAACCCACACAAGACATGTAAATTTTTCGTGGGTGTCACTTACGATAGAGTTTTAATATTTGTGGATCGCACACACCAGTAAATACTCGGTGCAAGGACTAAAACCGCGTTCTCTTGTTTTGCAACTGGCTCTTCAAACCACGGCTTCCACCAATACATTGTATTTCGGTTTGAAGGACATTGTAGCCAGTGGAACTACAGGACATAATGAGACTTAACATCTTATGTATCAGAATGACGAGCGCAGTGGAATACCACACAGCACTTTGTAACTCAAGGTGCTGAATGGTGTTGCTACCGTTTATGGGTGGTCGTATCGCTTACCATCAGGCGAACGACATGCTCGACTTGTCATTCATTCAATAAAAAAAAAATCGCAATGATATTAATATTAAACATAACTTTACCCAGTCTTGCAACATTGCCAGTATGTATTTTTAGGTAAAAATATATACATTTTCAGTTGGCTGATCTTTAATAATAACCAAAAATAATCTTTCCTTAACAACAGTACCCACATTTATTTGCGGATCGAGTTCATTCCGCAGAATTTTCATAGGATGGAAATTTTCACGATGACACGTGTAAAATATATGGTGCTTTTTTGACTCTTTGTTGGATACTGAATATAATATACCTTTTACATGGCTACCTATATACTAGGTACATATACTACAACAGATTTTTTCAAAACTTAAAAATAAATCTTTAATTTACTTCCAATATACCTACCTACATTACAAAAAATATTGGTGTTCGCCGTTTCCATAACTACGTGCTTAAAAGAGTGTGCTGCGCAAATCTAATATTGGTGTGAGATAAAAGCAGGTAGAAGAAGTGAGAGGGTAATTAATATTTTTATGAAGCTAGATAGAGTCCTTCGACTTCAATTTCAGACTGCCTCGGTGGCGTAGTTGTATGACGGTACGACTGCAATGCTGAGGCCGCGGGTTCGATCCCCGGGTCAGGCAAAATGATATTTAGTTTTTCTACTCAGTATCAGCCCGGAGTCTGGAATTTGTGCCCGATATGGCGATAGGCTCGCCCCCTATCACATCGTGGGACGGACTACGCACGGCGAAAAGTGGGTGCACTGTTTGCACCTCTGCCTACCCCTTCGGGAATAATAGGCGTGATAGTGAGTGTGTGAATTCAATTTCAATTTCACAGGTGGTTAGGGATTCAAAGTGAGGAATCTCCTCGCAATGCATGCCGTATCTATTTTTACTTTTATTATATTCTTACCATTAACGTATCTTTACTAAAATAATCCTTCAAAAACCTTCAACTAGGTCGCCCTAATCTAACTAGATCGCGATCGCTCGGCAGTCGGCTATTCTTTTAACTGATAATATCAGGAATTCGACAAAGGTCGGTACGCTAATGCCGGGAGAGGTGATTCGGCGAAAATCCCGGGAAGGGAAAAAACATGGCTCTTTAAACGACTCCCGGAGCAATTTAATTTTCGGAATGATTTAGATGGGTGAATAGGATTTTAAGGTTGTATGGATATTTTTTAGAAAGCAAACATCGACAATGGCGAAGAGATGTTAAGGAAAATAAATGGAAATTGGAATTTGCTGAACCTCTTGAAATTTGACTGTAAGGAGGGAACGCTGTTGTTTAATTTATCATATATTATATTTATTATATACTAGCTTTTGCTCGCGGCTCTGTCCGTGTAAAAAAGGTTTTCGGGATAACAGTCCCACAGTATATTTCCCGGGGTTAAAAAGTAACCTATATCCTCCCTAGGGTATGAAACTATGTCCATACCAACTTTCACTGAAATCGGTTCAGTAGTTTAGACGTGCAAGTGTAACGGACAGATAGATAGACAGACAGACAGACTTACTTTCGCATTTATAAAATAAAGTATGGAAGCAAGGACCACTCTACATAATATTATACTCATACATCATAAACAGATAATTATAATTACTTTTATACAAAAATTTCATACAAGCAGAGCCGCGCCAAGAAATTAGTCTAAAACAGGCATGGATCTTCACTGATGACGTCACCAACTCCACTCCATTACAATTCTCGTGTCGCAAAGGAAACTAGCAAAACGACGCAAAACAAAGTCACATATCAGCCATTTCCGATTCCGTCGGAAACGGATGTACCCCTCCCCCTGGCACATGTCGCCTGACCACCCACCACCCCTACGTTTGACCATCAGTAGGCGATCACACGATAACAGTTTAAAGGTTCTATTACAAGGCTTGTGGATCGATTTTGGAAATGTGTCTGTCACTCGTTGTTTTCAGACGTGGTGGTTGAAATTTTTTTCATTTTTAATTTTAGCTTGTAGTAACATAACATACATACCAAAATATCATGATAATTATAGAATCTACTTACTCTATAATTTACAAAAAAAACAACACTATCTACTAGTTGTGTGTTGTAGGCCTTTCGCATATTGTGGAAACTTGCTCATCTCGTCGTTCACTTGTATCAAAACTATGACGTTATTTGTTGTTATGAAAACTTTTAGGCATGCAGCACTATATTATATTATGATTTTATTTTCAAGTGGCAGAATGCAAGGATACAAGTTAAGCTTAATCATACTAAATATTGACAGATGCATCCTTTGCTGGTCAATTTTTCTTTGGCCTCATTTGAGTTAACAGTGTAGTTGGGTCGCTTTAACGAGATGAAAAAATAGTCTTTGTTCTTAAAGTTTACATCACTGGCGATCCAATAAAAAACTTGTCTCAAAAGGCGCGGTGAGACGAGTACAAGTGCAGCACCAAACTAAGCACATAAATCGCTCGCTATCGTTCCCGAGCTGTCCATACGACAGTATATTTTAAAGTGGGGTCGCGTCACAGAAACTCTCAGATAAAACTTAAACAAAAATGGTTCCAGCTGGTACTGATTTTAAGTGACCTTACGGTATCTGATGTTATACGACGTATGACGAGACGAATAAACTCTTCAGAAGGTAAGTCATGATGATCAATACCGACCATAACTTCAATTGCGAGGTTTACGTTGTAAGTACTCAACTACATTCTTGAGACATAGGATGTTAAACCTCATAATGTCCAATAATGTATATTTTAATGGAAGTTTTCTTGAAGACACACTATGTACAGTTTTCTTTGCATGGTTCTCTTGACAGACTTCTTTTCTGTTACAGAAAACCAGCAATGAAGCGGCTGTTTTTCAGTTGTGTTCTTACCTTCCTTATATTTATATTGCGGCCCATTAAATACCTCTCATCTTCCCAATCCCGTATCCCCATTACTCCATAGAGATTCCTTGTACTTACAATTTCTCAGCTAATGTGTATAACAATGGATGGCGTTTTTCTCTGACCATTACGTGACCCTTGTACTCGATCGTTTCCCTTTTTGAAGAAGCTCGTAAAATTTGACTTGTATTAAATAAGATACAATATACAAGAGTTATACATGGAAGGTCTTTACAACGCGATCGGGTGTTTTTCAAAGAGCCTCTTTATGAAGAAATTTACTTTGAGCTCGCAAGAGAGTATCTCTTAGATTTTTACCAATTATTTTGAAGTGAAAGAATGTAAACATCAACACAAGTTAATATTTTCCTAATAATTTAGGTAAATTGGTTTTGATGAGCAGCAATGCGACTGATTGAAGTTCTATTAAATTTCGGATAGGGAAATACGAAGGATTATTCGTAGAATTGCAAATCGTTTCACGGTACTACAGCTTGTTAGCCAAATTTATAATTGAAACTAGGTGATGCTCGCGGCTCTGCCCGTGTGAAAGTTTTTCCGGGATAAAAGTTTCGCTAGATATTTTTTTAGGATAAAACTACTTTTATCCTAAAAAAATATCTAGCGATTTAATCGAAACCCAGTCATTTGTATTTGAGTTTATCGCATTCAGACAGACAAACAGACATGGACTTCGTTTCATAATATCTAAGTATTGATAATCACAATCACTTTTCTTCAAGGAAAAATTAAAAAAAGGTTTTAGAAACAGAGAAAAATAAATTGATATCTAATTATTTCAGCTCGTTTTTCGTTGAAAATACGACATAAATTATTGATAAGAGGACAGGTAATGAATGCAAGTTGAGTATTATCATAATGCACTACAAACTATCTGCGGTCACAACGAATCGCGTTAGGAATAAATTAAACAAGATTGCTCAGATGAAGCGGTTTCACAGAATTAAATTACATTCAACTGTTGCGATAGTATTTCAAATATTGTAGAAATAAATATTGTTAGTTAAATATTGATATGGTTTGTATTATTTTTGTTCATTATAAGATCTTGACTATATTCTATTTATTTAATATAGGTACAGGATGGATTTTCGAGAAGTTCAGCTACCTTAACCGCTGTGGCTACAAGAAAACTTTCTTAAGAGACTGTTCATCATTTTTGAAGATATTAAGATCTGCATTTACACATAAAAAATAATAACAGTCAGCAAGAAAATGGTAAATTTATGCAAAAAGCTTTTTTGATGAGAATCGATCCTGTTGCTTATAACAATCAAAATACTCTACAGGAGTATTAGAGGTCTAAATAATCTAGGGCGGTATTACTAAATCAATCTCAAGTTTGAGTTACATCTCAAGTAGACATAATGTATCGAACTATTCATATATTATGTCTACTTGAGATGTAACTCAATCTTGTGATTGATTTATTAATACCGCCGTAAGGTCTAAAATTTCAAAATCTTTCTATATACATTTTGCATGAAATATGACTCCAATTCGCTTTTAAACATAACTAGCTTTGTATTCAGGGTCACTTTATCTAGAGGTCAGAGGTTGGCATATTATAATTTCTGATTTTTCAGCTGTTCGTATCCATCATCCGCCGGTGACACTAGTTTTCTTTTTTAAAACCTCGTTTCATTATATACAAAATTGAAATAAAAATGTGTGTGTTGCGTAAAGGAAGATGTTTGGTAAAAAAATTATAGCATGCACTGTATATCAGAAGCGGCGATAGCCCAGTTGGCAGTGGAACGGACTGCCGAGACGAATGTCCGCAGGTTCAAAACCCAAGTCCACACCCCTCTGACTTTTCTAAAAATGTATGTGTGTATTCGCTGTGAACCTGTGTGAGCGGTCGGACCCTGCTAATTACAGGCCGATAGCGGTTACGTCCTAGCTCTCCAAAGTCTCGAGTTATTAATACTCAGCTCCTGAGGTACCTTGAGGATCACCAGCTGATTAGCGATCGTCAATACGGTTTCCGTGGTGGTCGTTCGGCTGGTGATCTTCTGCTGTACCTCACACACCGCTGGTCGGAGGCCGTGGAGAGCAAGGGCGAGGCTATAGCTGTCGGTCTGTATATAGCGAAGGCGTTCGATAGGGTATGGCACAGAGCTCTTTTAGCGAAATTACCTTCTTATGGGATCCCCGAGAGACCCTGCAAATGGATTGCCAGCTTCCTGGATGGTCGGAGCATTAAGGTCGTAGTCGACGGCTGGAGCTCTGTGACCAAGTCAATTAATGCTGATGTTCCACAAGGCTCGGTGCTATCTCCCACGCTATCATTCTGCATATCAATGACATGTTGGACTCCATAGACAACATACATTGCTATGCAGATGATAGTACGTGTCATGCGTGATACATCGGCCATCAGAATGTCCCTCGGCGCTCAGTTGAAGAAAGACGGTCACAACTTGTGTCTGAAGTCGGAAGCTCTCTGGGGCGGGCTACTAAATGGGGTGAAAGGAATCTCGTCCAATTCAACCCGTCGAAGACACAAGTTTGCGCGTTCACTGCTAAGAAGGACCCATTCGTCATGGCGCCACAGTACCAAGGAGTTACTCTTCACATGTCGAAAAGCATTGGGATCCTCGGTGTCGAAATTTCAAGTGACGTTCAATTTAGGAGTCATTTGGAGGACAAATCCAAATTGGCCAGCAAAATGTTGGGAATCCTGAACAGAGCTAAGCGGTACTTCACGTGCGGCCACAGACTGGCGCTATATAAAGCGCACGTCCGGCCGCACGTGGAGTACTGCTCACATCTCTGGGCAGGGGCCCCCAAACACTTGCTTAACCCACTTGACTCCTTACAACGACGGGCACTTCGCATCGTCGATGATCCCAATCTTACGGACAGAGTGGAGGCGCTGGGTATGCGGAGAGACATTGGATCTCTCTGTGTATTCTACCGCCTCTTCCATGGGGAGTGCTCTGAGGAACTGTTTAATATGGTGCCCGCTTCACCTTTCTACCATCGCAACACTCGCCATCGCAATGGAGTTCATCCGTACTACGTGGACTCCGTTCGTAGTAGCACGGTGCGTTTTCAGCGGTCTTTTCTGCCGCGTACGTGCAAAATTTGGAATGAACTCCCTGCTTCGGTGTTTCCCGAGCGCTATGACTTGTCCTTCTTTAAACGAGGCTTAAAATGAGTGCTCTCCTCCTGGTAGGCAACGGCTTGGCTGTGCCTCTGGCATTGCTTTAGTCCATGGGTGGCGGATCTGCTTACCATCAGGGGGACCGCATGCTCGTTTGCCTACTAAGGCAATAAAAAAAATAAAAGAATATCGCTCATTTTAACGGTGAAGGAAAACATCGTGAGGAAATCTGTATACCTGAGAAATTCTCTGAATTTCGAAGGTATGTGAAGTCTGCCAACCCGCACTAGGCCAGCGTGGTGGTCTAAGGCCTTAACCCTTCTCAGTTGTAGAGGAGGCCCGTGCGCAGCAGTGGGCAGTATATATAATACAGGGCTCCAGTATGGTATGGTATGGCACTGTGTATCTAAACTTTCTATAAATTACAATTCAGTACGAAACTGAACTGATTGTACAAATTGTGAGTAAGATTTACAGATAGAGTAAAAATATTACTTCTTTTTATAATGTATGAGAAGAGCTATGAATGTCGAAGAGTCGAACGAGGTGTATCAAGATCATAGAATTTTGCACTCAATAGTCTCTGTAAGATAAGGGCATGAGGGCGTATGTATTAAAAAAAAACACAAACGAGGCTAACAACTAAAATCCACGATGACGTAACTCTCATATCCCAAACTATTTAATTAACCTACCAATCCCCAACCGGCGGGGCGTGAAGATAACTGCTGAGATTCATATGATTAACTCGACCAGCGACCGTTGAACGTTTTCCTTCGCATCACTAACCCGCGCCACCCTCATTTAAGTTTTCCTATTTCCTTGTCTCTGGAAAACTTAAAACGTTCGTATTACAATACATTATGGACTGGGAGGTATTCGGGGAAATTTGCGGGGGTCATGTCCCCCCGGATTTGGATGTAGTGTGGAATAAGTGCCGTGTTTGTGATAAAGTTAGATTTTGTTAAAGTGCCAGAAAAGAATATAAAATAGTCTGTCGACATTTCATAAATACCTTGTTAAATATATGATATTGACTATAGGTATTAACTATTTTACACGTTAAATGAAATATACATGTTTTTTGACCAGGGCTTTTACTTTCTAAACTATAATTGTTTAATACTAATATTATTATATAATATAAACTTTAATTTTCCAAATTTTTATTAATTTACTTTCTTCTCTGTCTGTCTCTGTAGTACTTTTTGTATAATTATTGGACAAATCCATATTAATTTACCTCCCTGTTGCCTTCTTAAATCCATCTCGTCACACGCAGCCAAGGAGGCGCGTAAGTAACTCAATTAAGCAAGCGGCATGTGAAAACGGGCGTTTGACAATCGCCCAACTTACGGCCAAGTGGAGTCCAACAAGCTACCAACTTTACACCAAACTAGCAGCAGTTGGCCGCTAATTTTCTTCCAACGGCGAACTTGTTCCGACTATGACATGTTTGTAGAAATAGCGGAGATAGTTACTCGTCTATCTGTGTTTGATAATTGCGTTTTGTCATTATAAACATTGTTAATTTAGTTGTATAAAAAGAGTGATGGTAGACGGAAATAAGCGAATTAATTGAAGACAAGGTATGTTGATCACCACGTTTAATCTATATTAAGAGGGCAAAAGAACTGATTATCGGTAACGAGTGGTAATTTTCAAATAAGTGCGACCGGAGTTGTATTACAGCCTCACAAAGAAACGGATCAGGCGATAGCTCTACTACCTCTTTTTTGACGGTTAAATGAAAGAGGTCCGATAAAAACCTCCCAATATCCAATACTATTTATCTTTCTTAACTCATCTATTTACTTTCCTTATATTTATGCTCGTCCATTTTCACATTGAAAAATATGTATTCACTCAAAAACCTTTTACACATATTTTTTTTTTTTTTTTTTTTTCTCTTTGGCAAGGTGCGGTTTGCACATCTGCCAGTGTCAAAGTTTTTGGAAGTTACATATAATATAATATTGTTTCTTTGTTATCCTCAGTAGTAGTAGTACTATGTCGAAGTAAAGCAGTGGCTACCTTACCAAGACTTTATCGAGGAGTTTTGGCGGCAACAAAACAAACACTTGACTAGCACAGTTATTTCAATTCAATTCATTTGAGCCCTTTAATAGAACTATATTGGATAATACACCACCATAATTATGCAATATATCACTAAGTATCACCAAAATAATGAATTAAAACAAGAGCACCTCATGACACTTCCAAGTTCCCGCCAAAACTCCATTCTTTATTTTTCTTTACACATATTATTTCATAATTAAACTCGTATTTTTGTATGTACCAGCCAGGTATAATATTTTAATATCCAAAGAGTTTTCAATCCACTTAATATAATATTATGCTTTTTGTTGCTTAATTTAAAATTCCAATACTCTGTTTCATCCATTTATGTCTGAGTTTACAATACGTTCCCTAACATCCAAAAGCAATTCCAAATAGCCAGACAGATTAAGGTTGTCTAGGTATTTAGTATTGGTTCAAACGCCGGCAGCTGGCCAGTCCTGGCACGTATACAACTTGCTCCAATCTACAGTTTTCATTTACTTCGATAGCAATGAACTGCTTTATACACGTACAGATACTTGACTTTGTCATAATATAACTTAATGTCATAGCACACATACACACACACTCACGCCTTTTATCCCCAAAGGGGTAGGCAGAGGCGCAACTAGTGCACCCACTTTTTGCCATGCGTATTCCGTTCCATGATGTCAGAGGGGGCGAGCCTATCGCCATATCAGGCACAAATAGCAGGCACCGCAGGCTGATACTGAGTAGAAAAACCCAATATCACTGTCCGACCAGTGGATCGAACTCGAGACCTCAGCATTGCAGTCGTATCATAATACAACTATGTCATAACAACAATCATAAATATCGGGGTTTCTAGACTTATAGTGGGCCAGAGCTTTCAAATGCTAACGGTGATTATGTAAAAGTTATTGTTTGTGAAAATTCATTCATTTATTGTATGAATCATAACAAGTTGCGACCTCGCATCATCTTCATCATCGTCTAAGTCGTTAAAACATACTATAAGCGTACTTGTAAATAGAAAAACAGATATTCCACTGACAAACAATTATCGGAAATGCATTAATTTTAATTCGAACGGTAAAAAGCGCGAAGTCACTGGCCTTTTATTACTCATGTGTTCAATTTGCTACGCTCTTTCCACCTCGACTGTCCATCTAGATGAGTATATAATAAAGGCGACCCGTTAATATTTAGTTTTGCAATTTACTAAATTTTTAAAGTACATCTGTAGAATTAAGTTTAAAAAAATCAGATAAGAGATTTCTGTTTGTATTAGAAAACAAGTTTAGAGTTTTGAGATACTTTTTTTTATCATCTAAGTCAAAATCAAAATTCCAAGCTATTCCTATCTACTTATTTGAGACAGTGCTTGCAATTTGTATAGTTATAATAAAAAGTTCTAGCCGATGTTTTCTCTTTGCAGACAGTTGTCTATCATCATTCATCAGGCAAGCAATAAGCTCGTCTTCTAATACCTTTGTATAAAAACATGATAAAGGTGCCTATTATTATATATTTATCTAGGAAAAGTTAGTTCATATCGTCATATTTGCCATCGTTGCTACGGACAGCCGGAACGTAGCAACACACCGTAGGAGTTAGCGTAGCTAGAGCTAAACTTCCCCGGCTACATCTCGCGAATGGTGCTACGACAAAGTGTGCCTCTTATGTAAAATTAGTGGCCGTTATAAAATCAAAGAGGCCTCGCTCGGCCGTTCACACCGAAGTTAGATTAATAAAATTATTTAAATACTAATATTATTTCTATTAGATTCTTCTCGCTGCTCTTCCAGCGTTAATCCGTTCCCGGGATA
The DNA here is from genome assembly GCA_947568825.1 of Sphinx pinastri. Taxonomy (NCBI): domain Eukaryota; kingdom Metazoa; phylum Arthropoda; class Insecta; order Lepidoptera; family Sphingidae; genus Sphinx; species Sphinx pinastri. The sequence goes on from OX387629.1 coordinate 17,021,972, forward strand.
AAGAATGATCTGTAGCGCCCGGGGAAATTTCTTTTTTGAGGGAATTATCGTGACAGTGGTGTAACGCTATTAGAGCCTTAAAATAAGAAATAAATTAAGCAATTTCATATTTTCACAGAATTAATGTAATAATCCAATATACATAAACGTTTTATTCTATAATGCATATTGCATAAAATAAAACATAAAAATTTGAATTCAATGACAATAGTAATGCACAAATATTTTTTTTTATATAAAATTGAATAATAAATCCTATATAATATTACAAGTGGAGCAGGTTTAAATAATGACATACTAAAAGAAATTTAAATTCTGCACAATGCGTAGCACATGTAACATAATAATTTAGAAAAACATATTTCATTTACAAATAAATGTCGAAAAAATACTCATTCTATTCAAAACACACCGTACATCACAATAATAGTTCAGACGCTAATAAAAACAAAGATAAAATTCAAAGCCCTATCCCAGAATGGTTTCAATGGAACGTGATCGCAGCGGCAATAATTTGTGGCCGGACCATAACAGAACATAAACGATAACTTACTTCTAATGCAGCCATAACGGCGTCTGAGGACCTTCGAGCGACAAATACTAAATTTTTAGACATCGCTATTTGAGAATATTTGGAATAGAGATGCGAAAGGGCCAGAAATACTGATACGCACATGCCATATTCACACTAAAATACAAAATGATAAAAATGTCAGAAAAGTAAAACTGATATTGTTGGTGAAAATATTTTTTATTCGTGAATGATTTTTGACACAATGTTAGCAGAGGAAAGACAAGTATGTGGTTTCATTTATTACGTAAAACGTAAAAAACGTAATCCTCCTAGCCAGTTTCGGCCACGGCGGCCAATCTCAACGGAGATTAGCCAGGTACGCAGGAGATATTATAGTGCACAAGTGTACGGGGAAAGACACAGGTGCACTCGCTATTCCTTCACTCTCATAGTCCGGTGAAACGGCAATCCGACATGACCGGAGAGAGATCAGGATTCAATTATTAACGCAATGTTAAATGAACCTGTATACATGGTAAAAACTTATCTTACTAATATTATAATTGCGAAAGTTTGTGTGTTTGTGTGAAGTAAACGTAAAAACTACTGAATGCATTTGGATGAGATTTGGTACACGGGTAGATCATGACCTAGATTAACACATATGCTTTTTATCCTGGTAATTCGCTCCACTGACAAAAAAAATATATATTTCTGATCTGATTCTTTAAGTAGATGGCGCTGACGTCATACTGTGTTTTAGGGACTTGTAGCGGGAAAGGCTTTTCACGCGAGCGAAGCCGCGAGTAACACCTAGTCTCTAATAACTTGTGTTAGCAAGATGTATTCCAAATTCAAAAGTACATCCAGTAAGGCATGGCAACATAATTTTTGTAACATTTGAGGGATGGTACGTCAGTGAGTGGTGAGTTATTAATTTGATATTACTGTCATGATTTTATGCGTCACAGGAGAATAACAATAAAACATTATAATTAATGTAGTTAGTCGACGGAATTTAAATATTATACTGGAATTTATTATTATTACATAAAATAAATAAACATAATTGATAGAGATTTACCCAAACTGGTATTTTTTTTTAAATATCCATAACGCACTATACTCGTATCGAATACTTCTTTAATACTGCACAAAATCGATGACACAGCATAAACCGGTACAGATCAGTACGGTGTGACGTCAGCCGAGGCAGTAACTCTATGGCGACCGACGAGGCAAGTTTAATGAAATTCTTGCTCTTCTCACTTGTGGTTATATTGTTTTAAAAGTTGCCGCTGCGCCGTCTAGCTTGCATTACAGAATTTTCAGGTGTTTCGAATAGTTCTTGAATTATCGAAGACTTTGGGGAAGTTTTGTGTCGATATTTTGTTAGAGTTAGGGAAATTTGATATGGAATAAGAGTTTTATCTATAGCCAGACTTAACATCTACACACAGACTTACGTCTTTTATCACCGAAGGGGTGGCAAAGGCGCAACTAGTGCACCCACTTTTAGCCGTACGTATTCCCCTCCGGAGGGCGAGCCTTTAGCCATATCAGGCACAAATTCCAGACTGACAATGACTAGAAAAACCCAAATTCACTTTGCCCGATCCGGGGGTCGAACCCGAGACCTCAACACTGCAGTCGCACCGTAATACAAAAACGCCACCGAGGCAGTCTGTGGAAACATCTCCGCCAATTTAATTCCAATTTCAATTTTATTAAGGATCAGCGCTACTTTTGGCTCCAAAGACCTGACACATCTGAGCCACAGGTGTACATTGACAATTGATTAGTGAAACCGCAGCGCGGCGGCCGCTACACGACGTAATTAAATCGAAACAATCTGTAATCAACTGATAATCATGTTAATTAACGCTTTGCTGTCCGAATTAGTGTGCCTGATTACATTGGCTGGTGTCCGGCTGGGTTGACAGCTGAAGATTGTTGTATTCCGAGGAATGGGGAGCAAGTATTTGGAGAAAAAGATACATGGACAAAGAAAATTTACGTAGATAGTGATTATTTATTTGAGTTAAAATAATGAGGTACTTTCGCCTCTACAGAATATCAACATTAAATAAATTCTAAGTTGATGCCAAAAATATTTATCTTAATTGGCAAATTTTGAATAAACAAACATCTTATGAATTAATATTGCATTATTATGTCTTACAAAATTTCCTAACTTATGATTTATTTATAGGTACCTACTCTTATGTTGAAGGGCCTAAAGAATATAAACTTAGAATATTAATAAACATTCCGGGACTCAAGGATTTATTATCGACCCAGCAACATCCCAATACATTGAAATGGATAGATAATTGTAATCAAACGCGATTGTGTGAGTAATTTGATATAATACATTAGAAAGTGGGTTTAGTGCTGTTTGTGTTAGACAACACATTGTTTAATTAGTTGCTTATTTTATATCCCAACATGAGCTTAGGTTATTTAATAGTAAAATAAATTGAGATTGATAACTTGTGCAGTTTTTAGGATGTGGTAGGCTAGTATAGCTCATTATAGATACCGTCATGCAGTAACACGGGGTGATGTTGAATATTAAATTATTATGAGGTATGATATGGGGTATACAGTCTCATATTTTATGGGAATATAATGTGCACAAAATTAAATTAGCCTAGTTGGGAATAGAATGGAGTGTCGCGACGACGGTCTGCAGGTTCAAAACGGGGTATTACGTATGTAATGTTTATCAATAATTATGTATCGTTCGCTTTTAAGGTAAAGGAAAGCATCGTGAGGAATCTATAGGAATTTCAGAGGTATGTGAAGTCTGCCAACCCGCACTAGGTTTAGAGTGGTGGACTAAGGCCTTACCCCGCTCAGTAATAGAGGCAATGGGCAGTATATTATAATACAGGACTAGTATTATTATAATACAATGACAGGTTAGAACACTTGCAAGTATAAACAATGATACTCAGCACTCACCCAAACATACTTTGCAATATTGAAGACTTAATTCTATCTTAGAGAACTTTGTCTTGTATCATCTCTACGGTATCAACCTGTCGATAGGTTGTGAACTAAGATAAGTCTATTATGCGGTAGTACATCACCCGAAGTTCTAAGTATGGTTAATAACTACGCAGTACTGTCTACAAGTTTGATGCAGAGCTGAGACGCTATATCGGTTTGAAATTAATGAGTAACTTTTACAGTGATATAAGGGATGGAATTTTGATCCCTGTTATACGTATAATAACAGAAATAAATGACATTATGACACAAAAAATCAATGTTTCCTAGAAGCAGTGTTTTCTTATTCAAAGTTTGGGTTTTGTTCATACTGATTATACAATACATATTACTTGCCCAACTAAAATTAAAAAAAAACTTGTTTTTTGGTCAGAAAAGTCACTTTTTATTAAAAAAAATATGTAATGTTAGTCTTATTATATTCGCATGCACGCATGCTCACGCCTTTTATCCCCGAAGGGGTAGGCAGAGGCGCAACTAGTGCACCCACTTTTCGCCAAGCGTATTCCGTCCAATGATGTGATAGGGGGCGAGCCTATCGCCATACCGGGCACAAATTCCAGACTCCGGGCTCATACTGAATAGAAAAATCCAATATCACTTTGCCCGACCCGGGGATCGAACCCGAGACCTCAGCCTTGCAGTCGTACCGTAATACAACTACGCCACCGAGGCAGTCTTATTATATTCGAAACTTATAATCTTATTTGAAGAGGCGGCCGTCTGCTTAATTTTGTGAATAATAATATTTCTTACAAATCTTCCCATTTTCATAACTTACACATTTGAACATTCGCTACATATTATGTTTTACATGAATGACCATAATAATTTGTAGTTAATGAGGCTACAATGGAAGGAAATGCAATGTTATTTTAAACTTGCATAACAAAGAAACTTCATGTTAATGATTTAACCTTGATTTAAACTCAAAGTGAACCGCGGGAGCAGGACAGTAAATATGATTACATTGCAAAACGCTCCCTATCTCATACAAAGGATTCTTGGCTTGGCATGAATAGCGCGCCTCAGTCGGGTGACAGTATGACGTCAGTCGGAGCCATCTCAGAGGAGATATTACACACCACCCCTTCAGCTCCGTAACTACCAACAGAGTTAACTTTCCTAGAACTATCGTCAATCGTTATGGCCGGTCTTAAATTCTTACCACATTTGTGTTTTATTATTAACTAGGTGTTGTCCACGGTTTCACCCACGTGAAAAGCCTTTCCCGCTACAAAGGCCGCTAAATCATTGTAGCGATGCGTACCTGTAGGATATCAGCGCCATCTATTTAAAAATCAGACAAATAATCCCATATTTTCTGATGTACTTAGGCACCTGCTTATATTACTTATGTTTACTCTTTTAATTAGTCGATAACACTATTGTTTGTTCACACCTAAGCAGGGGCTCACAATGCTACTCAACCACTTCCTTTTTTCAGTGCCGGATTAAGCAAGCGCGGGGCCCGTAGCAAATTCTTTCAAAAAGCCCTTGATCTGCAATGGGTTCTTAAGTATAGAGTGATAAAAAAAAATTGCAGTGCTGCAAAAAAACGAACTGTCAGGAATATCGACAGGTTAATAACACAGAACTAAAACGAACCTCTTTCATAAATGGCTCACATCATGTTTACACACAGAAAGATTAAAACTTACAAAATAAAATATTCATCAATTTCTTATTGGTTGGTACTTGGTAGCTAAAAAAACTCTATTTTAATTGGCGGATTGTTTGTTACGATTCTCAATGGCAATGTCAGGGAATCCCCGGTTAATTTTTCAGTGTTACCAACTTCGATCACAAATAATTTGCATTGGCCGGGTGCCCATTGTACCGACAAGGGGTAGGATACCTATCATTACTTTAAAAAAAACACGTATGAGACTCTCGCGTCTAGAATTTAAACTTCTATTGTTCTGGAAATAGTTTATTGAATGCATTGCTTTTTATGCATTTGGTAATGATCCTACTATATCAGGATTACGAAATGTTTATGAAAAATTAAATTGGAGGAAATCTCTCTTGAAGTAATAAAAATTTTTTTTTAGTCATAACTTCTATAACTCAATATACTTATATTCTAGTAAATAGATTTTTGGTATATGGTTACTAAATTATACTAAAAATAATGTAGACTGTTAACTTTACAAATCAATAGATAATTTTAACAATTTAAATCGAGCCATTTTAATTCTGCTACACATCCACACTAAGTGTCGGGTAAGAGTGCTTGCATATGCGGCAGACTTTTTGTAGAGCTGATTATCAGGCCGACTGAAATTCTTCACGTTTATACAAGCAACATTTTGTAGAACTTGTGCGTTTACTGTATGATATTATTTAAATTATTTACGCCAAGGAAATAATCGGGTACCGAGTGTCTTGTTTTGTGACATCAAAAAAATTTAACGTACCACATCTTAACAAGTTTCACTAAAAAAATTACGCTCAGGCAGAGATGATTGGGTTTAAACATGTGGGGCCCCCTTTCGCGCGGGGCCCGTAGCAATTGCTACTCTTGCTACGTAGTTAATCCGGCACTGCCTTTTTTTCTGTAGATTGCATAGTATAACCTTTCAAGAAATTAAATAAAATAAAATTTGCTTTCACCACTGTTATGGCGAATGTTGTAAACGCCTGTTATAGGTATACATATCAGAATATAATGTTATGACAATCTTGTCATAATCAACATAGATGTATGATAATTAATAAGTGTGTGTAAATGTGTACGCTGTTGGTGTTTCTTAAATAAATAAATAAAAATAAAATATTTTTTCCCATGGGAGAAAATTACCGACATAAAAAGTAGCCTATACGTTAATCCAAGACATTGCAACTGAGAGGGTGCTGGTTGGCAGACTTCACATACCTACAAAATTCTTATAGAGAACTTCTCAGGTATGCAGGTTTCCTCACGATGTTTTTCCTTCAACGTTAAAGCGAGACATAATTCACAAAGAATACACACATAACTTTTTAGAAAAGTCAGAGGTGCGTGCCTTTGGGTTTTGAACCTATAGACATTCGTCTCGGCAGTCCGTTCCACTCCCAACTAGGCTATCGCCGCTTTACTGTTTCTGCGTATACTTCCAACAAACATCCAACCATTTTCACAAACTTTCGCATTTATAAAATTAGTGAGAGAAGATTAAGATGTAGGTTATTGGGCTTTGAATGTTGGGGTGCTAGGTTCATAATATTTGAAGAAGCACATCTGACTTGATTAAAGTTTGTGTTCGATGCAAGATTCACACCTGTCATTATATTCTAGAACAAATATAGCAGGGATATGTTTACGCAGCATTTCATCTGTGCCTACTTTAGCAGAGATAAATTCGAGCATATGTTTGCTCCGAGCTTTACCTTTGCTTTTATAGGCTACAGGAATAGAAAGCAGGTGAGGTAACTAACATCCTTCAACCAAAAGCTTACCATGCAATGCAATGCAATGCAATCAGCGCTATTATATACTGCCCACTGCTGAGCACGGACCTCCTCTACTACTGAGAGGGGTTAGGCCTTAGTCTACCACGCTGGCCTAGTGCGGGTTGGCAGACTTCACATACCCTCGAAATTCTTATGAAGAATTCTCAAGTATGTAGGTTTCCTCACGATGTTTTCCTTATTTTGTCTTCTTCCTTCAAATTCAATCCAAAATTGGTTCGAAGAAGACAAAACATTCCATAACTTAAATAGGTTTATAAGCTGTTTATGAATAAGGCCGTAAGTGTATGCACTGTGGATTGTAAAATCAGTTAGCGGCGCTCTATGTAAATTAAGTTTATTCTGTGTAAGGCTCAGTATCAACACGGAGTCTGGTATTTGTATATGTTTTTTTTATACCAACTAAAAATTCCGTGGTTGCCATCTTCGGTACATTAGAGACGGTTGTGAGCTTTACTGTGTCAGAAGGTATTTAGCTTGCATCCTAAACTGCCCCTGAATGGGCTCGCTCACTACCACATCATGGGACGGAATATACATGACGAAAAGTAGGTGCCCTGGTTGCACCTCTGCTTACTCCTTCGGGGAGAAACGCGTGATGTGTGTGTGTGTGTGTGTGTATGTGTGTACTTTGTATGAATGAAAGCGAGCAACAACGTACACAATTCCGAAAAGCACCATGTTGAACATACGACTTCGCATTCAGTGTATTCACCACCACGCTGTACGACTTTGGCATTCTAAAATAACATTGATATTGGAATTCGACTAACAATTGCAATAAAGTCGAAGGCGGCGAGCGCACTCTACAAAACCCAGTGCAAATAGCCGAGGCCGGTTGTGGAACTAGTTATGATGGCAGTTTAAAGTCCAATAATTTCGTCTATGAATATTGAAATCAATACATTCCAGCCATAATTTCACGTAAACATATATTTAACTTGTATTTTTTTGTACATTGTAATTTTTTTGCGAAATAAACAATTTAATCAGTTTCTCTGTAGCTGTGTAACACGAAAAATCAACATTTCGTGTTTGTTATTAACTGTTGTTCGCGTTTCGGATGTCACGAACCGCTTGAAAGATGTTTCCAAGAATAAGCATTCAAATATGATTCAAATGAATACTTTTCCGAGATAATAAATTGCCTATTTAAACACACAGACACACATTACACCTTTATCCCTGAAAGGGTAGATAGAGGCAACCAGGGCACCCACTTTTTGTGGGTTGCGGCCCACAATGTAATAGGGGCGAACCTGTCGCCATATCGGGAACAAATATCAGACTCCGAGCTGATATTGAGCATAAAACCCCAATATCACTTTGCCCGATTGAGGATTCGCAATCAGACCTCAGAGTGGAGTCATACAGCGCACGCAATAAAACTACACCAGGTCAACGTGGAAATGGTTTCCTCTGTAGCAGCCCAGATTGGAATTTGAGCCTGATATAGCGATGGGCTCCCCACATATCACAACATGGAATGGAGCACATATGGCGAAAAGTTAGTGCCCTGGTTGTAGCTCTGCCTACCCCTTCGGGGGTAAAGGCTGATATATTTAAAAAAACTTTATTAGACAAAACCTAAATATTAAAGATAACTAATATCAAAACCTGTTGAGTAATTTAGAAGAAATTTTCGGCAAAACAGACAAACAGATACGAAAGTTTCATAATAATACTGTTTAAATCGCTTGACTGCAAACAATATACAAAGGATAAATTTGAAACCAACAACTAGAATGCTTCCAAATTATACTTTGAATTTTAATTCAATTGTCATAATTCAAGGTAACTAAAGTAAGGTACCCTAAGGACGTCCTTTCATACAGATACCTAAGTCTCCCAGAATAGGACACGACCCAAATGCTCCCCACCGGGCCGTAATGGGAAACTAATGCCTAAATACTAAACCAATTGTCATTCTAACCCCTTCAATATAATTGTTTGCACTGTTTTGTTCAAATTTGCATACCGTTCTCCTTTGAATTGGATATGGACTTTAGTGTTATGAGCTAAAGATGGAAATCACTTGTGTATTATTTCTCCTTCACAAACTTAGTGCACGGCTTTGCTTTCATGAATGATTAATTTGATGAGGTGTTGTGATATGTCTTAGTTAAGTGTAGTGATATTAGGCAGTAGTTGAAGATTCTGTTTTAATTCGAGGAATTGAGGTTTGTGTAATTCGATGGTAAAAAAACGAGAGTATGCATGCTCTAGTTTCATGATATTCTTTTGTATTCAACGTAGAATATATTTTTCGAAGCGTTATTTTATTGTAAACTAGCTTTTGCTCGCGACTCTGTCCACGTGAAAAAGTTTTCCCGGGGTTAAAAGTAGCCTACGTGTTAATCCACGACATGATCTACCCGTGTGCTAAATTTCATCGAAATCCGTTCAGTAATTTTGGAGATATGCGGTATCAAACAAACAGACAGACAGAAAAGAATTATAAAAATCGCTGATTTGTTTTCCATTACTCTTCTTTAGTCACCCCCTTTCTTTTTATCACATTTTTTTATATGTACAGACACACCGGTTCTACTGCTTTATTATATGTATAGATTTTAGATATTAAGAAACCATATAGTTTTTATATATTCTATATAGAATTCAAGAAGACATAAAAATCTAAACACTATCTTTATTTGAAACCGTTTGAAATGAGCTTCGCCAATTCTACAATAAAGTTATACTCTTCTCGTTAATCGTCAAGATTTCCCAATAAAAGAATCGAGAAACAGTGCAACATCCCATTAAACTTCGTCACAATTTGTCTAATCGTTGAACACACATATAACACTATTTATAATATATGTTGGATTGTGTGAAGGATGCGATTTTGATACTTATATGCAGGCGGTAAAGTTGGCAATCGTGTGTATATTGTTTTAGATTTTACGTTTAACTTTGACATAGTTAAAAGTCAGTGTTACAACAACCTCAGAACAATAACTTAGTTGCTTTAGTTATTGTTCTGAGACAACAACATTAGAAGAATAATATTTTATTATATAGTACGTTTTCTCAATTGGGACACACTGGGAAATCTAAAACCACAAGACAATGACTAAATAGACATTTATCGAAACGTTATTGGCTTACTTAATTTATTAGTTGAGTGTATGTAATTCATAAAGAAACCAAAATTTTATCATACTTATATCATAAATGGGGACTCCTTGCTAGCCTTAAAATAAATGGTGCCGGGATTTGGGAACATAGAAACTCGAAATAATTTTCCATTAATAGACTATGCTATCATGTCTGTTTTCCGGGGAACAATGGTGATACCTCAAGTTTCTTCATACTGTACACAATTGTCTACGGCATGGTTTTATTAACTAGTAAGTTACTACTGATACTGCTATCCCATTTGAGTTTTTTTTTTATGGAATTGGATTACGAGACGAGTATGCCGTTCGCCTGATGGTAAGCGATACGACCACCCATGAACAGTAGCAACACCATCCAGCACCTTGAGTTACAAAGTACTGTGTGGCATTCCACTGCGCTCGTCATCCTGAGACATAATATGTTAAGTCTCACTATGTCCTGTAGTTACACTGGCTACAATGTCCTTCAAACCGAAACACAACAGTGCATGCACACTGCTGCTTGGCGGTAGAAATAGACATTGCGGTGGTACCCACCCAGACGGTCTCTTACATATGAGAGACCTACCACCAGTGAGCTACTATCATCCTATCTACTGTGCTCTACACCAGTCTTTGTTCCCAAAGTACACAACAACAATTCGGCTCGGGCGACGTTTGCTCCGCTATGTTTGACTTTTCGTCTTCGCAGCTTGACAATATCTAGTTTTCCATCTACACGCCACTGTGCAAACTAATGCTAAAGCGCGCAATACTCTTACACTGCAAACAGACACGGCACTATGTGTGTTATGATGAATGAGATGGTTTAATAACGTAAATGGGCAAAGAATTGGTCTACCGCTGTTCCTTGCTCACTTCTCAGAACGTGCTTCTAATATTGTAAATGTAAGTTTGTGACGTAGGTATTTATATTTTGTGGAATTTAACGTACAATCTGTTGAATGGGTTTTTATAAAACTTTGTTTAAGATATACAGATAAACTAAATCCTGGATTAACGTAATGCGTTTTTTTTTGGTCTAAAAAGGGTAGAGTGAGACTTTTTTGAGATATGGCTACCATGCGAGCTTATACTAAATGTAATCTTATCTTATATTACTAATATTATAAATGTGAAAGTTTGTGAAAATGTTTGGATGTTTTTATGTATGGATGTTTGGATATTTGTTAGAAGTAAATCCAGAAACAACTAAACAAATTTGAATGAAATTTGGCACACGGGTAGGTCATGTCCTGGATTAACACATAGGGTACTTTTTATCCCGGTAATTTGCTCCCATGGGAAATAATGGATATATTTCATCTGATTCTTGAAGTAGATAGCACTAGCGTCGTATTGTGTTTTAGGGACTTTCGTAGCGGGAAAGTCTTTCCACGCGAGCGACGCCGCGAGCAACACTTAGTGTAATATAAGCTTACGCTTTACAACCGAGATCATAGACAGCACAACTACTGCATCTATAGTTTGTTTGTTCTTATACCCTGACTTTGGTAGGCGACTAGCCACGAAATGATAACATCGTGAAAAATTCCAACGCTGGGTAATAAAAGTGATTTCTCCACAAATATAAAAATTATTTGCGTGGCATTTCGCCTGCGATCTCAAAGGTGTTGCAACGTATAAAAATAGTGCATGTGAACGAGGTCGCATTTCATAAACTTTTAGTAAGAATAGTTACACTGAGACTTCATTTCATGTCTTGCCCCTTGTACTCTGAAGTCCTGGCTATTGTTGATACTATAATGGGCGTTTACCGTCAACAGCTACTCTTTAAGTTATTCAGCAGGAAATATCCATTATATCACATTAAAAACCAGATCCACATTTCCAAATGCAGACCCAGGGCTAAGAGCTATTTGCATAACGGTTCTAGTTGGAATTTGGAGCCGATTGTAAAAGTTCCAGGGTCCATGCCGGGAATACTAAACACCGCTGTTTATGTGAAATACATTCTAATAGGCTATGTTCTAGAAAACCTGTGTTAGTCTAGAAATTGTGTTGCTATCTATTAGGTTGGGAATTTTTTTTATCGCATTTTCTATGAAGACTCAAGACTCCTTTTTTTAATTTATTTACGTTTAGTTACAGTATATATGTCACTTTGTTCTTTGACTTTCTGCCATGTTATAAATTTTGGTAATATATTTATTCTCGCTGGTTATTTTAAAGGTAGTGGATTTTCCGAGTTATCTTTATTCTCATGATTGTTGAGCATTACTGGTATTGTCGGAATTTTTATATTATATTGTTTTCTAAAAACATATTTACTAGACATTAGAACATGAGGGAACACATCTAATTACGCTTAGTTGTTGCTAAATACACTATTTGTTTTGAGTATTCCAGGGAATTCAAATTGGTTTTCAGGAAATATTGAGAGCGCTGAACTTATTTGAAATTGGTGCTTGATTGATTCCAAACCAGATGCCTGCAATATTTCAGTTTAGTAATCTCTATAACGGTTAGCAGAATTAATGAAAATGTCAACTCAAAATATAAAATTATCCATTTAATATAAACTTCTACAAATTCCGAGAACTTGAACGTTATTTATGTTCCAGTTGGCAACACTAAATCTGAATGTAAACAGCTTACACAGAAAGCGATGGTTGGTAGTTGTGCCGATCAAAAGAGGTTATTATGCTGATGTGTATTAACTCTTGCAGGAGTCCATTACGTCGAAACCAATTCGTGTTACAAAAAACAATATTAATTTTGTTAGGGGAATTTTACACCTTTTACGTAAAAATTTGGAAGGTATGTAAAATCTGTCAACAGGATAAGACCAGCATAGTGGGGATTATTTCTAGGAAGTGGAACATTCGTATGCGAATGTATGCTATTTCTGTTGCCAAGCTATAGTAATCACTGTTGTGTTCCAGTTTAAAGGTCATTGTATCTTACCATACTAGCCCTGTATTATATACTGCCCACTGCTGAGTACGGGCATCCCCTATTACGGAGAGGGTTTAGGCCATAGTGCACCACGATGGCCTAGTACGGGTTGGCAGACTTCACATACCTTCGAAATTCTTATAGAGAACTTTTCAGGTATGCAGGTTTCCTCACGGTGTTTTCCTTCATCGTTAAAGCGAGCGATAATTCACAAAGAATACACACAACGTTTTTAGAACAATCAGAGGAGCGTACCCTAGGGTTTTGATCCTACGGACATTCGTCTCGACAGTCTAATGTACTCCCAACTAGGCTTTGTACCTAATATAGTTAATCCTAAAGTGTCACTTAAAAGTCGATATTAAATTTGTTGACATTTCAGTAACAGGCCGAATACAATTTGAATACAATCAAAATAAAATCGGTGAACTTCGACCATCAAACCGAACGTTTCTTCCGAACGTGACCAACTGGTACCAGTTTAAAGACTATAGAAATTCGATGGAATTTAATATACGTTCGGTTCCGTGGAGCCGTGGCACATGGCGGGAACGAGCCCAACTTGTCCCGCCCGCTGCTTCGCCGATAAATCAACCCGATAGTCTCTACTTTGACGACGTAGAACATTCTGGATGTGTCGTTAATGGGCTTTTGATTTTTGATGTTACTGATGTGGGGTTGGAGGTATATAGTTAGTTAGTTTTGGCTGTATTACTTTCAATTTATGTGGTCATTGCGTCTTTATAAATTCTCTAAAGTTCAGGGGGAATGTGAGAAAACAGAGTAAAATTATGAATTAATATGTGAAATACTCACTAATTGTTTATAACTAATTCAGAGTGATGAAATTTACATAATATAAAAGGCACACAAAATAAATGCACACATACACACTCACGCCCGTTATCCTCGAAGGGGTAGGCAGAGGTGTAAATAGTGCACCCACTTTTCGTCGTGCGTATTCCATCCCATGATGTGATAGGGGGCGAGCCTATCGCCATATCGGGCACAAATTCCAGACTCCGGGCTGATACTGAGTAGAAAAACCCAATATTACTTTGCCCGACCCGGGGATCGAACCCGAGACCTCAGCATTGCAGTCGTACCGTAATACAACTACGCCACCGAGGCAGTCATGTTGCCATCAAGGCAAATAAAATAAGCCCATACACATTAACTACACAGTACACACATAATGTTCCAATACAAAACTTCAAATGCAACCTTGATCTCAGTTATATTACGAGCTAATATCCTTTGTGTGGTAACACAATTGGTCGCATTTCAACCACAATGACACTAATCATAAAAGTCCTAACCACCAAACAAGAAACTAGGTCAATAACATTTAATTTGCAGTTAAAACACATAGTTGTACGCCGCAAACCGCAACAGGCACAATTTATTAATTTTAATGGCGGTGCAAAATTAATTCTGAGACCCGTTTAATAAAACGCCGCCCCACCCAACTATTAAACTAGGAATGTTTGGAATCAGTTTACTAATTCATTCGCTAATTTCAAAATGGAATACCGGATAGAGTTTCATTAATTTATGTGTAATTATTATAGAATTGTTTTAAAGTCTAGAAAAAACTTGCAATTGTTAATGCTTTTTTTTATAACTGTAAATATAAAAATAATTTTAGTAATTATCTTGATAGCTTTTTATAGAAATAGGGTTTTAAAAGTTCGTTATGAGAAAATAATGTATCGTTGTAATATCAGTATCAGAGACATCTCTTAACAGTAACCTCATTCTTCTATATTACCTTTGGGTTAAAAAAATGCATAATCTTTACTAATTTACATTCTATATAATATTAGCTTTTGCCCGCACGAAAGGTTTTTTCCTGGATAACAGTCCCGCTATACATTTTCCCTGACCGAAATGTAAATCTAAACCACTCTCGAATCCACCTGTAAATACAAAAAAAAACACATTAAAATCGGTCCAGCCGTTTAGGAGGAGTTCAGTGTCATACACATGCACAGAAGAATTGTATATATAAAGATTAACACGCCAGTCAATAACAATAATTTTAAGGTGTTTATACTCAAATACATAATACTTCAAGCATTTACTGACTCTTAACATAATAATTGTCTCAAAAAAACAGAAGAAGACAGCTTTAAATAGCTACAACCAGCTCGCGCGACACAAAAGGAAGCACCGAGCTCCCGACCTACTCTCAGCCCATAAAATAGAGAGCGTCAGCCATCCATTTTTCACATGAATTGATTGTCGAATCCAAATTAAAGGCTGTTTCTCAGCGGAAGTACTAAATAGCCTCCAGTTTAATTTGCACAGCCGGGATAAATGTAAGAGTGCTTCGGAGGCAATAAACAGTCCAGGCGAGATGCGTTTGATATTGGACGAGGGAGAACCCAATTTGAGGATAAATAAATGTTCACTACATTTGTTTTTATTGACGTAATCGTGTTTATGAAAGACCGCTATGATACTGGATGGAGGTCTATGTTCTTATATGTGTGCTGTAGATATACCTTTTGGGATGATATTTTTTTTGAAAAGGTAGATTAGCTCTTTGAACTAATTAGGTGCATTGCACATTAGCCATGATTATTTTTGTAATATTCTAGGTAAAAAAAAAAACTACAAAAAGCTTTCTACATATAAATATTTTTTGTAACACTGACTGACTCGGTGGCGTAGTTGTATTACGGTACGACTACAATGCTGAGGTCTCGGGTTCGATTCAGTATCAGCCCGGAGTCTGGAATTTGTGCCCGATATCACATCATGGGACGGAATATGCACGGCGAAAAGTGGGTGCATTAGTTGCACGTCTGCCTACCCCTTCGGGGATAAAAGGCGTGAGTGTATGTGTAAAAATAATTTGATAAAAGTTTTTTTTGCCAAAAAAAAGGTTTTTAACCGATCAAATAAACCTAGAAAACAGCCAAACTTTGACTACAAAACCTCGTAAGTTAATCAAAACAGCGGAGTTGTGACGTCATCGCAACCCACTTCATTTCCTTAGGGCACAAATACCTACCGAATCTATCCGCCGAGGTCATCCCCTCAAAATAACAGGATATAATAACGTTGGCTTCGTTTTTATTGCTTTTTTTATGCCGGGACGTCTTGGAAAATCAATTCCCTAGTTTTTCCTTGTTATGATGGCCGTTCGGTTGTAATATTTGCTTATAAATTTTATAAAGTATTCGAGGATTGTAGTATTACATTATTAGTATAATATTTTAGTGATATTTATTGGTTGGGCTCGCCCCCTATCACATAATGAGATAGAATACAAATGGCGAAAAGTGGGTGCACTAGTTGCGCCTCTGCTAACACCTTGTGGGATAAAAGGAATGAGTGTGTGCGTGTGTGTGTGTATAATATTTATTAGTCCAATAATATACAATGATACTCAATTTAATTCACAAGTTAAATAATTTTCTTTAAAACACAATATGTCAGATGCTTTTAAAGTTGTTGAATCGCTAGAGACCGCTTGATCAAGTATTGCTATGGACATAAGCTTAGCAGACTATGAGTGAACACTCTACCCCAGTTCAATTTTTTTTTTTTTTTGTGGTATAGGGGGCGAACGAGCATACGGTTCACCTGATGGTAAGTGATCACCGCCGCCCATGAACATCTGCAATACCAGGGGGCACAGAGATGCGTTGCCGGCCTTTTAGGTGGGAATACGCTCTTTTTTGAAGGTCGCCAGGTCGTATCTGTCTGGAAATGCTGCTGGCGGCAATTGGTTCCATAGTTTAGTAGTACGTGGCAAAAAATGACGGCTAAAACGTACAGTGGTGGATTGCCAACCTCCAAGGTGATGTGGGTGGAATTTGGAGTTCTGCCGCGAAGTACGGTGATGGAACTCAGCAGCATGTTATCTCAATGTTATCTCTACCCCAGGGGATACAGATAACATTTTATTTGGAATCTGCCTTTTTTTTTATTGTTGCAATTGAATGACAAGACGAGCATGCCGTTCGCCTGGTGGTAAGCGATACGACCAACCATAAACAGTAGTAACACCGGCCAGTACCTTGAGTTACAAAGTACTGTGTGGCATTCCACTGCGATCGTCATCCTGAGACATTAGATGTTGAGTCTCATTATGTCCAGTAGTTACACTGGCTACAATGTCCTTCAAACCGAAA
The DNA here is from genome assembly GCA_947568825.1 of Sphinx pinastri. Taxonomy (NCBI): domain Eukaryota; kingdom Metazoa; phylum Arthropoda; class Insecta; order Lepidoptera; family Sphingidae; genus Sphinx; species Sphinx pinastri. The sequence goes on from OX387629.1 coordinate 17,039,119, forward strand.
CACAACAGTGCATGCACTAGTGCTTGGCGGTAGAAATAGACATTGCGGTGGTACCCACTCAGACGGACTCTTACATATGAGAGACCTACCACCAGTAAAACTGGCTACTTATAAAATTGTCACATGAATTTGCTATTACAACACATCCGTTATTTCATTCCAGGCAGTAACGTATTACACGCCATGGGTAATAATCGTAATATTAATTTAATTTTAAAGCTATTTATTTATTACGAGCAATTTCAACGCCGCCTGTTACGCCGTATTCTCAGCTAATTTGTTTAGCGATGTAAGTACCAGAATGTCTGGAAATTAATGTACTCAACGAAATACCTAATGTTCATTCTAGTCGCAAATACATTTCAAGACTAGTGATTGTAATTTATGACTAACTTTTGATTACGATTCTGCGATTAAATCCTTTTCCAAAATACAATTCCTACGTGTATTTTTATATGTGTGCAAAATGTCCTAAAAATATTTAAAGATCTACTGTGGCGGTAGCAAAGATACCTTTCTGCCATTGTTAAGGCTAATAGGAAACGGAACAAATGTAAGGGAATGACATATGCTATATATAAATCTATAGCTAGGATATCATGCCCTTACATAACGTTTGGGTTATGGTTTGTAGAAAGGCATCTTGGCTGCAACATGCACGAAAATGTAAGTTAAATTGACGCTATATTAGCATGGGATAGTGGCAAATTTTAAAGAGAAATACTGTACTACTCTGGCTAATAATACCCGAAGGGGTAGGCAGATACGCAACGAATGCACCCCCTATTCGCCGTGCGTATTTGGTCCCATGATGTGATAGTGGGTGTGCCTATCGCCATATCGGGCACAAATTCTAGACTCCGGGCTAATACTGAATAGAGACATCTAATGCTACTTGGCCCGACCCGGGGATCGAATCCAACACCTCACCTCAGAATTGCAGTCGTACCGTAATGCAACTACGTCACCGAGGCGGTCTAATAACTCTAATAAAAACTTTTTATCACAAAGTTTTGGTCCAATTATACTTATCATTAACAAAGTAGAGTTCACAGTATATTCAGCTGCCAACGTCTGACATATGCATTTGTTTTGCCAAAGTACAGCCGAGAGAAACAAGCTTGAACAGATTTCGCGTTGTGCAAAAGCGCTTGAAATGTTGGCGGTGACATCTCGTATGGAGCCGGGGTGAGTTGAATATGGTATGAACACCAACCATGCCGGCAGAAATGGAGTAACCGCTTTTATAAGTTGAAATTCTGATTGATTTACTTAATAGGATAAATGTATTGCGCTGACGTCACAATAGAGCATAAGAGCAAGCAGAAGAAGAAAGTATTTATTTCGATAAGTAAAGTTGTAAAATTACTACCGAGGTTAAGCAGGAGTTAATTTTAAATAAAACTTCGACAATACTCATCTTAAGTAATTTATAGTTAACGTGGAGACAACGAAGTCGTACAACATTTTTATCGAGTTAATTTACTAGATAGAATACATATCTGTTAAGGGCCAATTTCACTGCTTGTTGATAAATCCTATTAGTCACATAAAGGTATGAGCAAGGTAAATATAGATATTTATAGGTACTGTGGTATAAGTCGACCAAATACGGAAGTCACACTCTCATCTATGTCCCAAATAAATAATAATATAATGAGTTCTATCTACATTACTTTAATACGACAACTGACAGATAAAATAATCTTGAAATTTGTGAAACTGGGTCTGTGTTCCAAATCAATCTGATATTATATGTATGTAGCTGACAACTTACCATCAGGTGACTTTAAAAAATATACGGAACATTAAACACCATTCATAACTTGCAAAAACTTCAAAACTCAGCGATAAACCGTCGTTGGCAGGTAGTATAATGGCTTCGGGTAAAGAGGGCCGTCCCTCCCAGCTGCGTGTCTTTGACGTCACCACAAAGGATAATAATTATGTCTTTAGGAAGTTGTACGTGTGCTGTGATACGGCGATACGACCTGTTTTATTCTATTCTTATAATGGGAATATGGGATGTAGGTCAGCTGATAGACATACAAATAATTCTATAGACTCTAGAGTTACTGGAGGCGTATTTGGACTGTGATTACTAATAGACCCTAGGCCAGGTCAAAATTTTGTCAGTTATTTCCTCTCAAACAATAATTGGTGAGACTCAGATAATAGTATCATAAAGCCTCGTGAACGTTAGCTGCGGTTTCGTGGGGGCGAAAAGCGGTGGTAGCCTTCCAAACACGAAGAAAAATAAAATCAGTCATTTCCTCCCAACTAAAAACTTTTTTAAATTGTAACTAACCCAATACCTTGAAGAGAAAAAATAATCGGCTGACTGTAACTTGGGGCATTATGGGTCAGGTGGTCTATCAAACATTAAAAAAAATATAATTACAGTGATTTCCACTCGAAAAAAAAGCGGCGATAGCCTAGTCGGGAGTGGAATGGACTGCCGAGACGAATGTGCGCAAGTTCAAAACCGAGAATTTAATTTCGATTAATTTCGAGAGTATGTGAAATCTGCCAACCCGCACTAGACCAGCGTGGTGGACTAAGGCCTAAACCTTCTCAGTAGTAGAGGAGGCCCGTGCTCAGCAGTGGGCAGCATATAATACAGGGCTGGTATGGTATGGTATGATTTCCTCTCAACTAAAAAATTACCAGATAGCTTATACGCAACTATGAATAAATATATATGTCGGCTGGCTGTATGCCGGGGCTAAAATAGTCAGCTGAAATAATAGCAGCTTGAAATTTATAACGCAGGTGTTAGGCGAGAGCTTCTATCTCCTAATGTGTCCTAGATTTACTGATAGTAGATTATTTTTATTAGTTACAGCATTATATTAATATAAAGCATTATTTTATAAATTTTCGTCTGGGTGGAAATTATGGTTATATCATTATTTAATTATATACTTATTAGTTGTAAAGTATTTATACGGAGTTTCGGAACTTGACTGCCTCGGTGGCGTACACATTACAAGTACGATTAAAGCGCGCTGAGGTACTGGGTTTGAATGCCGGATCGAGTCAAAAAGATTTTGACTGGGTTTTTCTATCTTAAAGCTAGGAGTCAGGAAGTTGGCGGCGACACCCCCATGCCTCTGAAAGCACGTAAAGCCGTTGGTCCTGCGCCTGATCTCTCTCCGGTCAGGTCGGATTGTCGTCTCACCGGACTATGAGAGTGAAGGAATAGCGAGTGCACCTGTGTATTGCCCGTACACTTGTGCACTATAATATCTCCTGCGTACCTGGCTGATCTCCGTTGAGATCGGCCGCCGTGGACGAAATCAGCTAGGAAGGGATTATATGGAATATTCATTTCATCGGAAAATTCATATCGGAGCGTGATGCCGAAATATTTAATATACATCTTTTCCTCCCAGACGAATATTTATAAACTGATTGTTAATACAATGCTGTAATTAATAGAATCTGCTATCAGTAAGTCGAGGGAAACATTGTCAGCTGAAGCATTTAATTTTTAGATTTTTTTATTTGGGATAATACAAACAGTTACACATTAAGTTGAGACTTAAGAATATTATACAAAACAATATAAATGCGTAACCTACACCGTTATCCACAGCATAAATATGTGATAGAAACTGTCACCTAACACTTGCGTTATAACTTTCAAGGCATCAGCTGACGGTTTTTGCCCCGGCATACACCAAGCTGACGTATATATTTATTCATAGTTGCGTATAAGCTATTATCAAGTAAATTTTTAGTTGAGGGGAAATCATTGAAATTAAAAAAAAAACATGTTTGATCGACCACCTGACGCATATTGCCCCAAGTTACAGTCAGTGATTTTTGTTTTCTTCAAGGTATTGGGTAAGCTAGAATTTAAAAAAGTTTTTAGTTGGGAGGAAATTACTGAATATTATCTTTTTTTTTCTTCGTGTTTGGGAGGCTACCAGCGCTCATTGTCCCCACGGAACCGCTGCTGAGCTGACGTTCACGAGGCTTTATGATACTATTCTTTAATGCGTCTAACCAATTATCATTTCAGAGGAACTTGGTCATGGAAATCTGTCACTGGCCCATGGACCATAAAGTTCTACGTTTAATACTTCCCATGGGCAACTAAACTGTGAAAAGAAAAACACCTGAATTGCCTAGGATTGGAATTTGTGCCTGATATGGCAATAAATATTTTATTGGGGAGGGGAAATAATCTAGGTGAAGGGCGGGTGCACTAATTATGCAACTACACACTCCTTCAACGTTGAATAATTGAGCTTCTAAGTTACGTTCAGTACATCTAAGAACAATAGTTTAGTTCTTACTAAAACAGTTTACTGGACATTGAATATCAATTGTCACACTATTTTGAAACCTTAAAATAATACCCAGGCAACAAAAGGATAATCTAAAACAGAAGAAATTAAAAAAAAAATATAGCTAAGAACCATCAAAAGTAAAGATTGTATTTTTTAATAAAACTTGTCCTCATCTCGGGCGTAACTGCCGCCTTGTTTACAATAACAGCGACAATAACCGATTCTCGTCCAAAGCCCCTTTATTATACAACTTTCACTATTGCCCGTCGGTTTTATGTTATGCTAAAACCCGGTTGTCGAGGTGAAAACTCGGATTAAGGGTGGTGTTTCGTTACTTGATAAGATCTTACCTAGATGTTTATAGATCTTTTTTTATTAATTATTTATATTTTATAGGATAATTTTGAAGCTATGGTTATGGTTTAGATCTTTAATCCAGAATAGACTGTGATTTAATTAAGTCTGAGGTCAAAAACAATTAAGAATAAACTTTTGCTTGTGAGTATTCGAAGTTTTAAAAGTAGCTTCATAAGTTTCCAATTTTGTTAATAATTATTTCTGCTTGCTTTGATTTAAACTTAGTTGAATTGTTTTCAATGAAATAAGTATAATTCTCATTGTCGTTTTTTTTATAATTATTTCGAGCATTGAGACACAACCAGTTAATCAAGTACTAGCAATAAGGAAAGAGAACAAATCAATACATTCTAAACCACTTTTTATCTTTCAAAAACAGACGATAAATCTTGAAAATCCTTCGAAGTTGGCCGGCAGTTATAACTGAGGGCCGCATCAATCCCACGGACCGACCGCAGTAAATTTTGGACCAGCGCAAGGTCGCTGAAGGGTTCGAAGTTCGGACTGTGGGTTGGTGTCAGTGCTAAAGTATTCACCAAACTGACTCGTAATAATTTAGCGTGTTTGTTAGTTTTCTAAGTTTGATTTCCGTAAGTGTTTGTGACATCTATTTATTTTTATTAGAATTGTTAATAAAAAATTCAAAGATATAAAATTTAAAAATAATATGGGTACTCATATTTTATAATTACTATCTTTACATAATAATTTTATTAAAACCTAAAGTGAAATACGATTGCCTTGTGATACATACAAATAAAAAATCTTGTTTCGCATATCTTTTTAAATTACTCCATCGTTCAAAACAACGTAACCTACTATCTATCTCACAATTGACACGGAGCTCATATACAAAAGGACTGAATTACCACGCTATAAAGTTTAATTCACATAAAATTAGTAGCTATCCTAAACTCAGCATAGAAACACTCGAATACAGACATAACACTGTGCCAATTACGGGCGGTCGTATAAATCGTAGCAAGCATGTAAGGCTCGAATGGTCGCGGGCCGGGATTCGATTCCCGCGGCCACCTGCGCACCGATGTTATTGTGTGAACGTGACTGCTTCAAATTACTATGTTTAGCTGCGAACGTGTTTTTGTCGGGTTTGTATGGGTTTTATTCGTATTCCCTATCGTTAAGATCTGTGCAACAATCGCTAGTTCACGCATTTATTTCAATGGGTAGGTAGCGCAACTTGTGAACCGAGTCATAATTGCTTTAATTTTTATGACGACTGATAAAAAAGCTATAGTAGGCATCAACTACAGCATCCAAAACCGAAACATGTGCGAATCTATAAAATTTTTTTTTTCCTACATACTCAATGAACATTTTATTCAACACTTTAGTTTCAATATCATGAGCTCGCCTTCTGATTTTAAGCTCATCAATTCATAGTTTATATAATTGAAGTGTTTTCAATACTAATTGGGATTAAGTCCCACGGGAACCCGGCAGGTGGCAGAATCAATTACTTTCAATGAAATCATTAAATTAATTAACTAAAATCGAAACTCAAGTTCGAATAAATTGACGGGCTTCCGGTGTAATTTTGCTACGTCTCAGGCAATTACTCCTTTTAAGTATCACAGAAATTATAGGCTATGTGATTCACATTACATCAACAATTATGATTTTTTAGGCAGAGTCTAAAGCAGGCTTACATGATAGTAGAGTTTTCATAGCAGAAAATGAGTCTATCTAGTTTATATCACCAGATAATTCGTGGGTTCTTTATGGAGTTTTTTATAAAGAAAATCTCCATTCATTTGCTCTTCTTTTACGTACTAATGTGCCCACTGAAAACACGTGTCGTCGGCACATATTAAATCCGTCATCTGAATACCCTTTGAGAAAGCAAAGAAATAAACATAAAACATTTTATTATTCGACATTATTCAATTTCAAATTATTAAAATGAATATTTGTTACCCAACAAATTGCTGGAGTAAGCCAGAATAAATTTTCCATTAAGAGTGTATTATAGAATACAAAAAGAATAATAATAATTCAATTATTGCGCTCGTAAAAACAGTGTTATAAAATTTATTGTACATTTTGTATCGACTTTCATACAACTATATCATTGTTTAAAGGCACATTGAAATGAAATGAAATGAAATAATGAAATAATTTATTCGAACCCATAAAATGTTATACATTATTTAGATTCCGTCAATATTAACTCTACCACCAGTTCGGAAAGCAGTTCTCACTAGAGAAGAACGGGCAAGACACTCTAGTGTTGCTCTTTTCAAAATCAACAGGGTCACCTGTCTTTCTCGTATCTTAAGGAGTTCCCTATAGACCTAAGTGGCGCTGGATTTAGATTTACTTGACACCTAGATATAGATGCTAGCTTAGCGTACGCAAGGACTAAGGCCGGGTTGTTTCATTCGTGGTCAGGGAAAGTTAAGGCTCTTATCATGCTGGCGAATTGCAAGTTCTCTTATTACTGGTGGTAGGTCTCTCATTATGTAAGAGGCCGTCTGGGTGGGTACCACCGCAATGTCTATTTCTACCGCCAAGCAACAGTGTGCATACACTGTTGTGTTTCGGTTTGAAGGACATTGTAGCCAGTATAACTACTGGACATAATGAGACTTAACATCTTATGTCTCGAGATGACGAGCGCAGTGGAATGCCACACAGTACTTTGTAAGTCAAGGAGCTGGAATTGCAATTTGTAAAAAATATATATAAAAAAAAAATTATAATAAAAGACCTACGCTGAGTTTCTTGGTGCTTCTTCTCAGGTCAGTGGGCTTTTCCGAAGCACTGGTAGAATCTTTACATGATAAAAACACTGTAAAAATGACGTGTAAAAGTGCCCTTAGGGGCCTAATTACTGAATAAATGATTTGAATTTGAATTTGGATGGTGTTGCTACTGTTTATGGGTGGTGGTATCGCTTACCATCAGGCGAACGGCATGCTCGTCTCGTCATTCAAAGCTATAAAAGAAGAAGAAAAAATCACAGAGAGGCGAAGGCGCGCTCGTCCAGTGTAATAATACCGTTGACTTTACTTGACTACGGAAAATAATTGATCCACACGGGCTTAAGTTGAATTTTCTGTGCGTTCTATCAGTTATGGTGAGATATAATTACTCACGCCGAGCCAACAAACAAGGAAATGAGTCCACCACACATAAAAACTCTTAATACCAGAAGTATTATGAATGCACGGCTTTAAAAAATAAATTAGTGTAAACGAAGGGGTTGTTTGGTCTTCCGGAAACTGGAAGCGGAACTACGCTATAAAAATATAGCATCGTCTGAAAGCACCTTACAGTTAATCGAATTTTCTGGCCATAAGTACATTACCCAGGAAGTCTCAGCGTTTTTGCCCTTTCAACTTCGCTATTTCGATTACATTTTTTATTTTTTTCCACCTCCATTATTAAAATTGCAGTTGGCAATTTTATATTTTCCTGTATCTTTTACCGGCACAATGGTCTGTTAGAAAGATTGCCACGCTATTTTTTCTTTACTGCGATCGTGTTTTGTTAACTTAAAAATGATTTGTTACGTGATATTGTTGGCTAGCTAAGGAATTTGTTTTCGCGTGATTTTATAAAATAGACAATAGAATGTTGTGAATGTGAACCTCGCTTAGTGTGAATTGTTATTTAAAACACGCGGTGATGATATACTAATTCATTTTGACCATGCTCTGACCAGTCACTTGCCTCATATTAGGCACAATTGCCCATATACACACACACACACACATTCACGCCCTTTATCCCACTTTTCGCCGTGCGTATTCCGTCCCATGAACTGATAGGGGGCGAGCCTATCGCCATATCGGGCACAAATTCCAAACTCCGGGCTGATACCGAGTAGAAAAACCCAATATCACTTTGTCCGCCCGGGGATCGAACCCGAGACCGCAGCATTGCAGTCGTACCGACCGATTGCCCATATGCAGTAGCTATGTTAGGATATTAAAATAACAAAGTTGTATAAATTACTAAACAGTACTCCTTATTGAGAGGTATAAGGGTTATTAAGTATGTCGGCTATTTCGGTTTTTCAATGTCATCGACGGTGTCAGGACACAATATAATCGTGTAAATCACAATATAAAGCCATTTGAGATGTAAAACTAGTGGGAGTGAAAGTTGTCAGTAAAAAAGGATGCTCCGTCATTTGAAAAGGATATAGTATCTAGTGTATGTATATAGTAGCCTAGGGCATAGCTGGTGCACTTCAGAACTGATCAAAAAGTAGCAATGTAGTTTTGAATTGATTATGAATATTGAGTCAAGAGTGTTTCGTGTGACACATGGTATGTTCTATTCCACATATCAGAATTGAGAGATACGAGAGCGGACGTCAATTTCAGAGATCAGAGGCTAGACTTTGAATCTATACAATATAATTTATTTGTATTATCTATACTTAATATTATAAAGCTGAAGATTTTGTATGTTTGCTTGAACGCGCTAATCTCAGGAGCTACTAAACCGATTTTGAAAATTCATTACTCCTGAGTGCTATAGGCTATTTTTAATCCCGGGAAAATATTTTTATCCCGGATACCTTCCTCAGGCAGGCGGAGCCGCGAGCAAATGCTATGTAAGATAAAGGTGAACTGGTACTCCTTCATGAAACATAATATAAATGATACAAAGTATGTAAGAGAGAAGTGCCCGATGGCCTAAATTGGGTAATGATGTATATTTCGGAGGAAAACACACGGCGGCCGAAAATGCAGGACGAATATTTCGCAAGTCATGATTAAACGTTGCCTTTTCATTTCACGACTTTGTGAGTGACCACTCATCGTTAACCTAATCACTGAACTAGTATATTGACTCTCTGATAGCTAGATAAACACTAAACTACATCAAATATTGAGCTTCTGTATTTATACTCTGACTGTCATTCCCACCAACAAGTTGACATCTTGGCTGGTTTCGTATGATTATTATTTCAATGTGATGCTTCGACATATAAAGGAAGTATTGAGTACCTATAATATTAAGGACTGCCTCGGTGGCGTAGTTGTAATACGGCCTACGACTGCAATTCTGAGGTTTCGGGTTCGATCCCCGGGTCGGGCAAAGTGATATTGGGTTTTTCTACTCAATATCAGCCCGGAGTCTGGAATTTGTACAGCCCTATTATCTTGGGACGGAATACGGACGGCGAAAAGTGGGTGCGCTAGTTGCGCCTCTGCCTACCCCTTCGGGGATAAAGGGCGTGAATAGGTATGTATGATTTACGTCTTGTAAGCAATAAGTGTTTATATTATATACCATACCAGCCCTGTATTATATACTGCCCACTGCTGAGCACGAGCGTCCTCTACTACTGAGAGTAATAAGACCTTAGTCCACCACGCTGGCCTAGTGCAGGTTGCCAGTATTTTTTTTAATTTTTTATTTTCATTCAAACAGTAATACAAAAGTTACAATAATAGCATCTATCAAACCACTGAGGTTTATACTAGAGCTAAAAAGAGTAACTTAGACTTAACATACCTTTGAAATTTTCATAGAGAACTTTCTTTATAATTTATATTATAGAATATATGTAATGCTGCACGCTGCACGTTGCGCGGCGTCGCGTCGCCTGCGTGGAAGACTTACCGGTATACAAACCATGGTACCATAAGTAGTTTATCTCTGTGTCAAAGTTTATGGAAATTCATTGCCGCTTTCTCCATTTACGTTTTAAAAACATCTAAACATCTTCACAAACTTTCGCATTTATAATATTAAGTAATGATAATAGTAGGACATAGTTTTGTGTGCCCTGATAGGGCTGGTGGGATAGCATACCCCGAAACTGGGCTCACATGCGCTTATTTCCAAACGAGTTGCAATATCGTCTAAATGTCATTTTAATACTGCGCCTGTAATGTCGGGCCGGGTTTTTGTGCATTTACATGTTACGACACGATATCGGAGCCATCAGGAGATATATTTAGGTTAGATTATTGATTCTGACAAATTAGCTTTTTAAATTATGGCTATGACCTAAGACAGCCTCGCTGGTGTACTTGTAATGTGAACGCGTTACGAGTACGATTTGCGCGGTGAGGTCCTGGGTTAAAATTCCGGGTCGGGCCAATAAACTTGTGACTGGGTTTTTTTCCTCCTAAAAATTCTCAGTCGCAGCTCGGAGTCAGAAAGTTGGTGGTGTGATACCCCCGTGCCTCGGAAAGCACGTAAAGCCATTGGTCCTGCGCCTGATCTCTCTCCGGTCATGTCGGATTGCCGTCTCACCGGACTATGAGAGTGAAGGAATAGCGAGTGCACTTGTGTCTTTCGCACACACTTGTGCACTATAATATCTCCTGCGTACCTGGCTGATCTCCGTTGAGATTAGCCGCCGTAGACGAAATCGGCTAGGAAGGGATTATTATGATTATGATTAATATGACCTAAGAAGACTGTCTTAGCGCTTATTATAAGTTAAAGCAATTATAAAACATATTGTTATGATTTAATTAGAGTGACAAAAGTACTGCTCTTCTTCCTCAAGCTTCAGGGATAAAAGCATGAATTTATATTATGTTCATATGAGGGAATTATTTTCTATCGATGCTTGCATCGCGTGACGAGTGCCTTTCTTGCCAAGTGTTTTCGATTGATAATTAGAATACAATGTTATGATATCTGGGAAGCACTGATGCAACATGGAGTTGATAACAGATGCGTGCAGATATTATACAGCATTTACTCGAAAGCTCTGGAAAGATTAAATTAGAACGTGAGGGCCCAGAATTTCCAGTAAAGAAAGGGGTTAGGCAGGGAGACCCGCTTTCTCCTAAAATATTTTCATCAGTGCTAGAGATGTTATATTGTCGTAGTATCGTATCATATAAACATGACTCTGCTAGTAATCTTTACTAAATGTTGTTTTAAAACGGTCTGTACGGACGGGCCGGCGCATTACCGCGTGTGTTTCACGTAATGGACGCCGCGCCGATTCGAACCCCACATGTGCGCCGGACTTAAACTAATAGCGTTTCGGAACTTAATAAAGTGTGTACAAGTTTTAGAAATTTTCTTTGATCCATTTACGAGAACGTGTGAACGTTTTGATTCAAAAGAAGTTCTATTTAGTCTGTATTTTTAAATCTGTTTTTGAAGTGGAAACGTCTTTTCACACAGGCGAAGCCGCGAGCAACATCTGGTTTCCTAAAATTCTACTTACTAAGGCAATTAATGCCTTTAAAAAATGTTTCCATTAAAACTCTTATATCAAGTAGTAAATTGTAAGTATGGCAGCCAAACATTTCCTTTCTTTCTTACATAGTATAAAACAAAGTCACCCGTCGCCTTTGCACATGTGAATATGTGAGTGGTATGGGAATAGTTTGAGACCCTCCAAAGGGTTAAGGCTACTTTTTATCCCGGGAAAATATAAAGCGAGACTTTTATCCCGGAAAAACTCTTTCACGCGGGCAGAGCCGCGAGCGAAACCTAGTAATGAATAGAGTGCAATGGGATTCAACGATTCTTTAACCTAATTTATGTAAGACTTGTAGAAAGTAATTCACAAATCTCTAATCACTGCACCTAAGTACTCAGATACGTAAACTCGATAAATAGCTGTGTGCAATGTGACTAAGTAACTTGCACCTGTCGAAAGCACGCCAGAACTACACTTGTACGAAGTTGGGTCTAACTCGAGTGAATTAACTGGAAGTTTCCAAGATTGACAACCAAGAAACAACTAAACGGATTTGGATGAAATGGCACACGCGTAGATCATATCCTAGATTAACACATAAGCTACTTTTTATCCCGGGTAAGTTGCTCCCATGGAAAATAATTGATATTTTAAATCTGATTCTTTATGTAGATGGCGCTGGCGTCGTATTTTGTTTTAGGGACTTTTGTGGCGAGAAAGGCTTTTCACGCGGGCAAAGCTGCGAGCAACACCTAGTTTGTAAATAAAGGTAAAGTGAAAGCTATTTTAGGGTAAAGAAAGAAAGAAAATACCTTTATTTTTTACTGAATACGTCATGCTTTATTACAATATCACGGTATGTAGGTGTATTACAAAGCGGTCATAACAGCTTATCCTGAGTCGTAATAAGTGTAGTACTGCCTCGGTGGCTTAGTTGCATCACGGTGCGACTGCGATGCTCAGGTATCGGGTTCGATCCCCGGGTCGGGCAGGGTAATATTGGGTTTTTATATTCAGTATCAGCCCGGAGTCTGGAATTTGTGCCAGATATGGCGATGGGCTCGCCCCCTATCATATCATGGAATATGATGGAATGCGCACGGCGAAAGGTGGGTGCATTGGTTGCGCCTCTGCACCCCTAACCCCTTTGGGGATGAAAGGCGTGAGTGTGTGTGTGTAATAAGTTAGCTGGTAAACATTTCAGGCTAGTATAGTTCTAACGACATTTAAAGAATTCAACGCCTCGCTTGACATTCCATTTTAATACTGTACTATTAAGAAGAGCATAGGTACTTTATATTAGGATAAAAAAAATATGTTTATGGAGATGCAAAAAAGGTCACAAAACAAACATCTTCAAAATCAAACACTAATAAACCCACGAAACTGTCAACACTTGTGCGGGTTTCTGCAAAGTTTCCGGCTAAAGATCAGCATCCACAACTCTCGTATTGACATTTAGCGAAACAATGGGCCGTTGACGAGGGTACGGCCTGGCCTCCTCCATTAAAAGTTAGATTGATGATGAAATTCAAATGCTTTTGAATAATACGCTCGGAGTCTGTTTGGATGACTTCGGTGTTATTTCCCGCGAGGTCTGACTCTAAGCAGGTGATTCCATTAAGATATCTGGATGTTGCTTGCTTTTAGGGTTTTACATTTATCAACCTTTGTCCCATTTTTTGTGTAAGCTGACGTGGTAACTACGGGTAGTACTGTAAATAGGAAGCTTAAGGTTCGAATCGCGTACGGAGATGTTTTTGTGATTACATATATTTGTTTCTGCGTGTTATGGCTCTGTAACGATTAATTATTTAATACCCACGATAGAACTTGCACCTGGGATCTGGACTATACTTTAGTATTTGGAACCAGTAATACTGCAAACCGAGCTGTTTTCTACTGGCTCGACAAGGTTCTAGGGATCGAAAATGCAAACTATTACCTGAATTCACAATTCACAAATGATTTATAAGGACGCACAGTGCGCCCGAACGCATAGTGTCGGCAATTGCATACTTTGGATTTGTATTGCGTACGCGTTACGAGTACGATTTGCGCGCTGAGGTCCTGGGTTCGAATCCTGGGTCGGGCCAAAAACATTGTGACTGGGTTTTTCCATCTTAAAATTTACTCAGTCGCAGCTCGGAGTCAGGAAGTTGGCGGTGTGATACCCCCGTGCCTCGGAAAGCACGTAAAGCCGTTGGTCCTGCGCCTGATCTCTCTCCGCTCATGTCAGATTGCCGTCTCACCGGACTATGAGAGTTAAAGGAATAGCGAGTGCACCTGTGTATTGCGCACACACTTGTGCACTATAATATCTCCTGCGCACCTGGCTGATCTCCGTTGAGATTGGCCGCCGTGGCCGAAACCGGCTAGGAAGGGATTATTATTATAAAGTTGTATTTCAATATTAGCCAATCACAGCGCCCTTGTGTCTACGCACAGTGAAGAATGTCATGCCGCAAGCCCTAAGAAACCCACTTATTATCACAGCATTGTTTTGTACTTAGACAATTAGCGTTTGCGAATGCGGGTCATTCTGTTAACTTTCATATTCATTACTTGTAATTTAAGTTGACTACTTTTTTCGGAATAAATGTTCCATAGTCTTATTTTCTATACAAAAATTAGCATATATTATGTTAATATAGGACATGAACTGTCTTTATGCCAAATATCATCCAAGACGACTTAGTGGTTTCTGTGATTATATTATCATCTAAACATCCAAATGTTTTTACAAACTTTGGCATTTATAATACTAGCAGGGTTTTCAAAGACTCAAGTAATCTCTTTTAGAATACTTAATAAATAGAATGAAGGCTTAACTTTCTTTGGTTGGAAAATGTTATCAGATTAGTTTTGAGACGAAATGTTGTATTTTTTACGAAGCTATCGAGTTTCTGAAGCCTTTGAGTATTTAATACTTAGAAAATGTACGAATCGTGTTCCCAAGATACCTTCAAAAGAAGTACATGTTTTATAATTTTTACACTGACGAAAAACCTAAAATACACAAATTATGGGAAAATATTTTGTAATGCATCAAACGCGTACAAGCGCCGCTAATGATCCTCAATTTAATCATCATGGATAGTAGATCAGTGGGGAAATTATAAATAGTTCATGAGATCTCACTAAGTTTGAGCAACATTGCCTCTTTAAGTCAATTTTAGTTCCATTGTGTGTAGACTTTTCTGAGCCAAAACTGATTAATTCATTATTTTGTAATTAAAATTACATTTCCGAATAACATCAATACTTAATTTACAGTAGGTACTTACACAATGCTTCCAGTTTAGACACACATATCCATACTTTACTATATAACACAAAAATAATTCCTATACTAATATCATGATCATGAGCCACATGAGTTCACTGCTGAACATAGGCTTCCGCTAAAGATTCCTGCAACCAAACAAACAAATATTACATTAGCTAAAATACGGAAAGAATTTAAACTTACATCTAGACCTTGTGTCGACTATGAAAAGCTCTACATTATTCAACATTACGAATCCACGGACTATGCATAAGAGCTCGTTAAACTCGTTAAGAGTGTCAAAAGGTCTGCATGAATATATTTGTCTTTGATTCCGAACTCTACCTTCTTCGTAACTTATGTTTTCAACTAGTGTCAGCGAAAATTAATTGTTTTAATAATAAATCGGTTTATAAATTAATTATTTTAGTGTACTCTTTAAAAAAATACTATTAGCGCGGCACATACAGTCGTTGTGGCAGAAAGTACCATCCTTTGTCAATGGAAGAGTCTATATTCTCTACATTCTCAAGAGTGGGGCAGCATAATAGAAGACTGATATAATTATAATTTGTGTCTGATCTATATTTGCCTATGGCTGTCTTGTATCTGGTGCAAAATACCATATTGTTATTATGTCTTAAGGCATGTTAGTAAAGGAATAACAATATCTGCTTTTTTTCTAAATCAGTTTAACATTTTAAGCGTAACAAAACCATACTCACATTTATATTATAATATCAGTATGGAGTGCACGAAACCGGGTCTTTCATAATCTTTATTATTACTGTAGAGCGATGTAAGAATATTAAATACCTTTTTTCAGTATTAAGGGACGAGAGATGAATTTAAATTGTCGATTTTCTCAGCTTGTAAGGGGTACTGTTACACCAGGTTATATTACCAGCCCTGTATTATACAGGATTACTGGTAATATGACGTATTCCCCGTTAAGAGCATGTAGATTGGGTTAAAGCAATCGATTTTTTCCCGTGAAGCCCTATCCGGAACTCAATAGTTTTCGAGCAATTAAAGATTTATTGAATTTTAAGATAAAGCACTTATAAGGCCAAATAAGATTCAATAGGTAATAAAAAAGTATTGAATGACATTGGGGTATTTTATTATTTTCTAGTAAATAACGCTCTAGGCTTTTAAAATACGCATACGCATACTCACGCCTTTTATCCCCAAAGGGGTAGGCAGAGGCGCAACTAGTGCCCCCACTTTCCATCGTGCGTATTCGGTCCCATGATGTGATAGGGGGCGAGCCTATCGCCATACCGGGCACAAATTCCAGACTACGGGCGGATACTGAATAGAAAAATCAAATAGCACTTTGCCCGACCCGGAGATCGAACCCGAGACCTCAGCGTTACAGTCGTACGTCGTATAAAATTACTAGTATTTATGTGGTTAAATAAGATATTTATTTATTGCGCTATCGTACACAAAATGACAACCTCCATCATACGAATTTTCGATCAGGTCACGTGTTTAACATTTTATACCCATCATAAGAAAAGTGGTCAACGCCGCTCAAGAAGTTTTCACTTCAAAAAAGGCGGTAAAAATGGGTTGGGGGTCAAGGGGGGTCAAAATGTGTTGGGGGGTCAAAGGGTCAAAATGGGTTGGGAGGTCAAGGGGGGTCAAAAATGAGTCGGGGGGTCAAGCGGGGTCAAATTTGGTTTGAGGGGTCAAGGGGGTGTGGGGTGTCAGTTGTACAGAACAGCAGACCCGCCACACTAGGCTACCCTATCTTCTAAGATAAAGTTCCTGATATAATGAAGTGAGGATTGGACATAAATATAATCACACTAATGGCAGTGTATATAATATTGGTAGTATTTAAATTTCCTTATAACCCATGAGTAAAGTATAAGTTATTTTTTACATTAGAGTGGTTTTTGAAGTCGGAGCTATTTTAAAAAAAAAAGTTTTTATATATCATGTTTTTAATACAAATAAAGTCTGCGCGACATCTTACCGTTAACGACCTATTATCTCTTAATTTAGTAGGTACCAAATGTTTTTCTACTATCTAGCGATACAAACATAAGCATATTATCAGATTACATGAGCGTGTAATAAAAACTAAGTGCACACAATACCGAGGCACCGATGCCGCAATATCACGGTACGTGGAGCAGGACGTTACTGCTAATAACACAAGTAATGGCGGGAATACCGATCGCTGGGGTTGGCTTTAAATTAATTCTGCTGAGCTCACGCTTGTGACCGAAGGGTAGTTGGATGTGCACTTAGTATATGACCCTTTTTACCCGACTACGGCAAAGTAAGGAAGGGCAATGATTTTAAAACGCTATGTATGTATCCATTTCATGTTCCACTCTAGCGTCGATCCTATTGAACGGATTTTGACAAACGATTTACGGTTGTCTATTTTTATAACAGCAAATATATGTGACTCGGTGGCGTCGTTGTGTTGCGCTATGGCTGAAGGCGGGTTCGATCCTCGAGTCGGGTAAAGTGGGTCGTAACTTCCGCTGTCTCATTTCAAAATCTGGAATTTATGGCGATAGGCACTCTATCACATCATAACACTGAATATACGTGGTGAAAAGTGATAGCACTTGTTACGCCTGACTACCTCTCAAGGAGAGAGGTGTGATTGTGTGTAAGATGAGTCAATGCTATTCATTTGATATGTCTCCTGATAGATATTGCTGCCGCCCACACTCCTACGAATTGCAGGTAAAATGCCGACCTTTAGTGAGAAAGTATTTTGTGTATAATATCAAAAGGTAAAGATAAGGAGCAGATGTGCTATTCGATGATTACTTCTACCCACGCAGACGGAAATAGCACGAACGCCGCCACAATTTACAGGGGATCGCTCTATGCATTACATCCTATATATTAATATTCCGTCTTTATCGAAGTTCCGTCATGACACGTTGAGCGTAAACGTCCAATGACGTCAGTCGACGTGTCTGTCGGCTGCAGATTCGTCTATTTGTGTCGGGGATCTAGTAAGGCCGCTGCACTCGAGTCCTTTTGTACTTTGAAGTGTGGGTTTGAGAGTTGATTGAGATATTTATATTTTTATTTTTGATGTAATCTATAATATGCTTTTATCGTTGTATGTGTGCCCTTTATGTGTTCCTAAATTGTTTATATGATTATGATGAAACTTTGGTGAGTTGTTTTACATAAAAGAACTCTATAAATGAACGTGAGTGAACTGACTGTACATCGGCTGAGATAGGCTGAGATCAAAAGGTCACGAAGTTGATAATACCGAGATAAACGTTTGAGTCATCCATAAATATTTGATTAGGTTTTTTGTTTTGTGGGGCTAAAATCACAACTTAGGATTAACACAGGACTTGTATACTAGTGTAGAAACAGAATGATGTAGTATAATTAACTTTCTCAAAAATAGACAGAGTTGCAATTGTCCGCGATCTATTGAAGTCATTCAATTAGGAGTCCGTCTATAATATTTTCTACTAAACATATTGTAAAAGCGGCGATAGCCTCGTTGGGAGTGAAATGGACTGCCGAGACGAATGTCCGCAGGTTCAAAACCCAAGGGCACACCTCTGACTTTTTGTAAAAGTTATGTGTGTATTCTTTGTGAATTATCGCTCGCTTTAACGGTGAAGTAAAACATCGTGAGGAACCCTGCATACCTGAGAAGTTCTCTGAATTTCGAACGTATGTGCAGTCTGCCAACTCGCACTAGGCCATCTAGGTGGACTAAACCCTCTAAGTTGTAGAGAAGGCCCGTGCTCAGCAGTGGGCAGTATATAATACAGGGCTGGTATGAAGATGATATGAAACATATTGTGCTCAAAAACTCACACAACATTTAATTAACCCTGTTAGAAATGGAAATCAACTCAAAGTACACAACCACTAGACTCACAATAACCGTTACATACAGCAAAAACTCCTCAGCAAATCCCACGGGATATTATTTCAAAAAATTCGTACACAAACGGGGAATAAGAACGTAGTAATTTTTTCAACGCTGAATGTACCGTGAAAAAGGCTCCGGCCAGAATGCAACCATTAAGTTGAACGATAGACGCCGCGTTTCTTGCGACCGAGTATGTACGATGTACATGCCGCCTTAAGGATTGGGTGACGAGTGAGTGCGGGCGGTAGCGGGAGCGGTAAGCGATTTTAATAACTTATAGCATTTTCGCCTATCCAATGTTACCATTAGTATTTCATCCTATCCTACTAATAATATTATAAACGCGAAAGTTTGTAAGTATGGATGTATGGATGTCTGGATGTATGGATGTTTGTTTGATGTTACTTTTTCACGCAAAAACTACTGAACGGATTTCGATGAAATTTGGCACACGGGTAGATTGTGTCCTGGATTAACACATAAGCTACTTTTTATCCCGGGAAAATATACAGCGGCACTTTTATCCCGGGAAAACTCATTCACGCGAGCGGAGCCGCGGGCAAAAGCTCGTTATTAATATGAAAGAGTACGTTATACCGACAGATGAGTAAATTGCTATTTGTGTTTCTGCAAATATTATGTTGATACAATTTACAAATTCAATTGTATAAGTTACTTTTACTTAGAATATGTTACCGTTAGTTTATTTGCTTTTTACAGTCGACAATTTTTTTTTTGTATTACTCAGTATCTTTAGCAAGACTTATTTATTTTTGTTTCTGAACTTTAGTTTAACTTAGTGTTTGAAAAAACAAAGTTATCTTATCTTATAAAAAATAATTTATTAATGAGTAGTAATGCTGAGTTGACTTACAATTTATTACGAGTCTTCAGACAGATTTATGTAGATTAGAAAGATCCAAACACTCGACAAATAACTCTTTGCTGCGTAATCGAGATCAGCGCACCGCTTTTTTACCCTTGAAAAAATAAATTGATATTTTAAATTGCCGAATCTTATAAAATGTTTGATTTTGAGTGTTTCAATATAAACAGTTGTAAAGGCTTGTCCAATTAGTATTTTTGTAGTTCAGGAAATCATGGAAAAAATCTTTGGTAACTTTTAAAGCCTAAAAATTATAATAGGATGGCTATGCTGATAATAAAATGTTTAACGAAGTTCGAAAAAGTTAAGCTGTCATAATCAAATAAATATTGAAAGTGAAATGAAACTGAAAAAGAAGCAATAAAAACATATAAATATTGAAATTAAACTCAATCATTATATAAATAATGGAAAAAATTACATAAAAGTGATATAGAATTTCTCTTGTTTTTTTATAAACTTGGTTTTCTTTCTTCATCGAAGTATTTGTAATTCGTATTATATTGATGGCAATGGCTACAATAGATGAAATCCATTATACAATCTATATTAATATTATATTATTGAGATTCTAATTTTTAAGAGTCTGTGTATGAACTTCATGACCTTTCTTATTAAACAATAAACAGCTTATTTATATTTATGATCATTCTTAAATTAATTTATTATACTACCATAATTTAAGATGTTTAAATCTCTGTCGACCTCTTTCCTCCCCACCATCCGCGCCCCCTTAGTCGGCCATCGCGCACAGTGCTTGTAAACGTTCACTTTTTACCGCCGTATTTACACCACCATGCTGTATTTGCGACCGCTAATGCGATCTCTAGTGCTCTACTATGTTATTTGACTCGGAAATTAGTTTCCTAGGTTTTTAGTATAACTATTTAAAAGCATTTTCTTTGAGATGGAGGAAATGTCTCATTTTGTAGAAAGGATCGTCTAAGTGTATAGAGAAAATGTATTTATAGATAATTGCATTACAGACGCTTTTCTTTTTTCAGCTTTCTGAAGGCAAGTAAAAAGAGTAGGTGGGTAATTTGGCAGTAACATAATATTACATATAACCTTAGAGCATTTACTCAAAGCATATAACAGTAAGAGAAAAAAAATTATCTATCTCACTCGCACCCTCGCGTCATAATAGATATGACGTCTAAGCCCAGATTGTGCGTACTTCAACTGACATTTCCCGCCTCCGCCAGATTTCAATGGATTTTTTGTAGATATTTCATAAAATGTAGCAAAAAGTAGATATTGAAATTAACCTATAATAACGGATTTTATCGCGGTTTTTTATTTAATTTCTCTCCCGTCGTTTCTTCGAAAAAAAAAGTCTTCGAAACGTCGGGAGAAAAATTAAATAAAAAACCGCGATAAAATCCGTTATAATAGTTTAATTTCAATGTCTAACATTCGCGTAAACACAAGGAATCAAAAAGTAGATACTAACAATTAAACTTTTATATTATGAAAGCTCTTTGTGTGATAGGCAAGTCACTGTTGTTCCGGCGGCTAACTGTGTTAGATAAACGGGGAAACCAATTTACGATTCAACTTACATTTTAGTACGGATCCTTGGAAAGATAAATTAAAAAGATCTCTTTATTCATAAACATTATCCCCAAATTGTTTTTCATCGACATAATTTGAGAGATTTCTTTAAGACGTCATGATATTTTCATCCCTGCATTAAGTGCAGCGTCAACCCTTACAGATTTATTACACGCCGCGTTATAAATCGTCTCACACAATTATCACTAACTCATCACCATTTTTCAATATTTTAGCAGGTGCAAAATCACGATAGATTGCATCACTGTTACCAGCCTTAGTCAATCAAAAAGCAGCAAATGATATTAAAATAAACAGTTAAATCAGAGATAGCGGGTAAGGAGAACAAAACGAGGTCACCAATTTAAATATTGCATAGATAACATGCTAAGTATGTTGATTCAAATGGTGGGGATCTATACAAAGGGTTATGTATAAACCTGGCTGCCTTGATGTTACTACCCCGTTGCGCAAGGCCCGTGGGGCGACGCATGTAAAACAAAAAACAATAAAATTCACAGGAAAATGTACTATTACAACAATAGGGTTGGCAACACTGGATTGCATCGACTTATTGGTGTATGCGATAGCCTAGTCTTGAATGAAACTGACTGCCGAGACAAGGTGCGCTGGTTCAGATCCCAAGGCACATACATCTGACTTTTCAAAGTTACGTGTTTCACGTTTCTCGATTATAATTATCGCTCGCTTTAATGGTGAAGGAAAATATCGTGAGGAAACCGACATAGCTGAGAATTCTATATAAGAATTTCGAAGGTATTTGAAGTCTGCCAACCCGCACTAGGCCAGCGTGGTAAGGTGTGTAGGTCCAACTCAGTAATAGAGGAGGTCCATGCTCAGCAGTGGGCAGAATATAATACAGGGCTAGCATTATATTGTAGTGAGTACATTTAGGGTCTGACAACAGTAAGTTCCTGAGTTAGATTATCAGATAACCTAAAGAAAACTTTTTATAATATCTAAAGTCGTGAGATACATCAGCTGTAGCATATATGTTGTTTTTAGAGATTTCTATTAAAAATGATAGGTGTTCCTCGGCATTAAAAAACAAAAATAGAGAGTGGTGGGTTACCTCTTATCAACTAATGGGACCGTAATAAATTAACTATACTAATTATGTAGTCTATATCTATACTAATATTATAAAGAGGAAAGATTTGTATGTAAGTATGTTTGTAACGAATAAACTCAAAAACTACTGAACGGATTTCGATGAAATTTGGCACACGAGTAGATCATGTCCCGGATTAACACATAGACTACTTTTTATCCCGGAAAATCTTTTTCACGCGGGCGAAGCCGCGAGCAGAAGTCTAGTATATTGTAAAGAAGAAAGATTCGATTGTTTGTTTTTTGCATTGAATAGGCTCCGAAACTAATGGACCTATATGAAAAATTCTTTCACCAATATAAAGTTACATTAGCAGCGAGTACCTATCATAGGTTACTTTTTATCCCAGGGAAATATAAAGTGGGACTTTTATCCCGGAAAACTCATTCACGCGGGTGGAGCCGCTAGCAGGAGTCTAGTTCGTAATATTTGTGAGACTATAAAGTTATATTAATGTCTTATGATAAATTTCACGCAATTTGCAACCTGCAGTAACGCATAGGAGTAGACTAATTGACTGTCTGCTTACCCCTCAAGGACTCGAGCGTATTCTATTTTAATACAGTGCTAAACCCAAATCATCATCTTCCAACCCATTAAAAAATTATTCGTTCAATCGAAAACTCCTAATTTCCATATTAAAATTGGAGTTAATTGGAAAATACATTATAAATTACTGGAGCCAATTAATTCGGTATCTTCAATCTGTGAATAATGGCCCACCGACGTACACAGAGCTAAATTTAATTTAGGCACATCTAATTTATTACAGAACTAATTGAGATAGGTATCCAGGGTTTGGATTAACCGATGGGTTGAGGGTTTGCTCTTTGCTTGCTGTTTGAGGGATGTTTTCTAAGACCTAGTATGATTTTGGTTGATGGATATAGGGTTCTTATTTATAAGTAACTAACTATAGGCTATTATTGTATTAGCTTTGTGTTTTCCGGAGAGAATTCAAGTACTTTTCTTTAAAGGCATTTTTTTCTTTCTTTCTTTTTTTTCTTTAAAGGTTCTTTAAAGCTGATTGCTATGATATCGTATACCAAAATCAGCGAATTTTATTTCTACAGGTAAAATAAGAATGTGTTTGAATTAATAAAATTAATTTCGATTGCTCTATCTGACGTCTTGAATCTGATATCTTATTGGCTTCTATTTGAACTATTTACACTTTATCTCACTTCTTATCTTAGTAGTATTGTACATGAAAATGTTCGAATATTAGAAGTAAACTAGGAAACAGATGAACAAATTTGATATGAATTTAAGCACCCACATAGACCATGTCCTGGATTAATACACAAGATACTTTTCATCTCGATAATTTGAAACCGTAGGAAATAATTTTAAAACTTTTTAGTAGATGGCGCTGGCGTCGTACAGATGTCGCTATGGTACAGTACAGGAATTTAGGGACTTTTATAGCGGGAAGCTTTTAATGCGGGCAAAGCCGCGAGCAAACCTAGTAATAAATATAATAACAAATGTTTATTAATATACAAACAAATTACATACCGTTATTTATAGATCCCAAACATCTGTAAGAAACCATATTATAAACGGCACACAGATCAAAAGAGAAAATTAAGTTTATCCGTAACATAGAATGAATCCAGCGCTCGCTACCGGCGCGGCGCGGCAGTACTTTGAAAGGCGAAACAAGCTGCCAAATCGAGAGTAAGTTCACAGAATTTAAAGGCACGTCTTTCTGCATAGTGCGTTTGACGGTGATCTATCGAACATGTTGAAGGTTTTTTATCCTTTGTGCATGCCAGTTCTGCTTCTGTTGGCGTAGATTAAAAAAGGAAACGCACTTTTTGCTACGGTGTTTTCACAGAAAGAGCTTTAAAGGACGCATTTTTGTCGAAAATGTACTATGGAAATAGCTTTGTAACTTTACGGTGTCTTTAATGCCAATTTACGGAGTATACCCTTTGATTACTAACATCAAACCATTTTCCACATTGGCGTAATCACACTTGAACCCCTATTCCTAGAATTACCCATAAATCGTAGAAAACCTCTGATTCAATCCGGAATAAAAAGCAGATATAAGCTTAAATAAAACACCTGAAATTACCTTGATGGATCGTTACACTAACGAGGTCAGCGATGATACCTCAGGGACGGTACCCCTTATTTACCCAATGATGCGCTAATCACCCCCTAGATTAGGGGCTGTCTCAAGATTTTCCTTATGGCCGCCATCGTATCTAATTTTGTTTGGGGTAAGACGATTTGTGATTCTGAAATACCTTAATGGTTATTGCTTAACCCTTTCCTTCATTATGCGTAGGTATTATTGGATGAATGTAACGTATAAACATCAAACAACTATAGGAAACAAAAGAAACACAAGTTAAATGATAATAATGAGCATAAGATTTACTATTTAATATTTTTAGTGAAGTTCCTCTTACTTAGAAATTAAAATAAAATAAAAAATCTGTGTAGAAATCTTTTGTAACAATAAACAGTTCGTGCAAATTACAAAACCAAGTGGAGTAAGTGATTGGAGTTAACTAATTAAATTAAAATGACGATATAATAAATGAAACCGCATTAAATCAATCAAATATCAAAATGGATTCCGCCAGTAACTTTTAAGGAAACGTCAGATTTTTTGTTATTTTAACAAAAATGAAAAACCTTTTAAGTACACTAGACTCAGGACTACAAAATCTATAGTTCCCTTGTAATATTGAGGGAGCAATAAATGGCGTTCAGTGGGAACTTTTTGGGATAAAACGGGTCGCTTGCTTTTAAAGCGAGCCCGTGTGAATGGCTTTGGGTAGTTTCGACATATTCCAGCCGCTCTTACTGCCTCACTTAGACTGGTAGTTGGGCTACGTTTGTATTTATACGATGTGAGCTTTCATGTAAAAGGAGTATGTCTAAAAAGCTATTTTATCAATAATGCTGATATTTTCCATTATTAAGTTCGTTTTGGGAATCAATGATTAACAACTAGGTATTAAAATCTGTAATGTTTACAAAATATGGCTATAAATTTTACATAGGAAGGCACTAATCTATACTATAATGTAATAAATAGCAAAGTTTTTGAGTTTCTTTGTAGGTTTGTAGGAACTAATATCTTGAACTACTTAACGGATTTTTTTTTAATAGAAAGCTACATTACTCCTCCGTTTCATTCCAGGACAACATAAAGTGGGACTTTTATCCCGGAATAGTATTTTTAGGCGGGCGGAGCCGCGGGCAGAAGTAATTAGTGTACATAGAAATTTACTTATGGATAAAGAAGCCGATATGTATTTTTGTGGCAATTTATTATTTCTACTAAGCCAAACTACCGTATGATTACATAACTAAAAAAGAGTATTTTATGTACCAAAAACTATCAAACAAATTCTTTTCACATGACCTTGACCTAAATATTTAAATCGACCCATGAAATATACGCCTCGAACTCAAGAGCCATTCGAAAGAGCGCCAACATCGAGCTGTCTCATAAAAACATTATACAAACAAAATCTAACATTTTTATGATACAGAGACAAAGATAAAGGGTTTGCACAAACGAAACAATTTTTAGAATTTGTGTCTGCCGTTTGTCTCGGCTATTACTGAAAAATGCCGTGGATTTCAACGAGAATTCAGAACAAAAAGGCTTTTGTGAACAAAGGAATAAAAGCTGAACAATTAAAGATTGGATGCCTTTATCTATGGATGTAGGTTTCTGACTTCTTACGTCATTCATGAATTTAGCTCGGATTAAAAACTACCTCGGTGGCGTTGTTATATTACGGTACGACTGCAATGCTGGGGTCTCGGGTTCGATCCCCGGGTCGGGCAAAGTGAATTTGGTTTTTAAATTCAGTATCAGCCCGAAGTCTGGAATTTGTGCCCGATATGGCGATAGGCTCGCCCCCTAGGCCCTATCACATCATGGGATGGAATACGCACGGCGAAAAGTGGGTGCACTAGTTACGCCTCTGTTTACCCCTTCGGGGATAAAAGGCGTGAGAGTGTGTGTCTAATATTAGTATGAATTTAGCGCCTGTTTTACAGATTTCGAAGTAAATTTTATTTCACTACCTTATTAAACAGCTAATGTAGATCGTACTCATTTTCTTAGCATTGATTTGGAAGCAGAGATTATAGTGTCACTTGTATTTGGTCGGCTTATACATTTACGTGACGAGTAGCATTTATCAGCAAGTGGTGATATCAGCTCTTTGTCAAACTTATTGCAATTTGTTAAATAAAATGCAATGCAATCAGCCCTGTATTATATACTGCCCACTGCTGAGCACGGGCCTCCTCTACTACAAAGAGGGGCTAGGCCTTATTCCACCACGCTGGCTTAGTGCGGGTTGACAGACTTCACATAGCCTCGAAATTCTTATTGATAATTCTCAGGTATGTAGGTTTCCCCAAAATTTTCTCCTTCACCATTAATTGTTAACAACACATACGTAACTTTGAAAAGTCAGAGGTGTGCGCCTTGGGTTTTGGACCTCCGGACATTGTCTCGGCAGACCGTTCCATTCCAAACTAGGCTATCGTCCATTTAAATGTTAATGATGTTACTTAATAGTTTGTTAAATGTTATATTATATATTTATTAAGATTCATTAATTTACGTAGTTTGTTTTAGTACTATCCGTAACGGTTCCCTACACAGAAAACATGTGGTTTGAGTAAACCAATGCTTCTACGAACAGTAACGTTTGTAAATAGATACAAACAACTAGGACTTACAAAGACAACTACAGTATCGAGCTAAACAAAGGTTGTGGTGGCATGCAGTGAGGTTTGGGGCTATTCGTACCGGTGGCAAACTTATTACAACCGCCATTTCATAAAATAAATAGCTTTTAAAACTAAATAAAGAAATATCTCTCTAAGAAAATGACGACGAGGTTCCAGAATAAACTTCTGAGAAAGAAAACTTTTAAATGTAATAACTATCTTAAGTAATTATATTTCGTGCATCAATAAATAATGTACGAGGCTGGCTGCAATTTATCTTGGAAAGGAATGTCCTGAAGTCTCAAGTTTTTGCGCGGTTCCGTTCCATAGCCAAGTAACTTTAAACTTTAAGTTTCGGCGGAAATAATTCAGGCACTGAAAATAGTTGAGTAATATCCCATTTTGCAATTCCGTTAAATCATATTAAAAATTAGTTCTCGCTCGTAATTTTGTCTGGCGACTTTAAAGTGCCAGTTCAATCTATGAAGACTTAAATTGAATTTTAAAATTCATACTCCGACCCAGCCAAATATGGAAATCTCAACCGTTTCGATATAATGGATTATTAAAATTTCCACCACTTTATACACATAGAATATTCATGTAGAATATGAACTTTCAGCAATCAGCTAAAATATTTATCGGCTACGCAGCGTACTTTAATGTGTAGTACCGTGTAATTTATACTCGTAGCACTACAACACTTGCTACGAGCGCACTTCAATGCTACGTTCAGCCTACGCCAATGATATCGTAGATTAGGGTAGTTGACTACATTTTTTTCAACACATTCATAAAAAAGTATGCTATCCATAATCTAACGGGAAAAGAATTTTCAAAATTAGCACAATAATAAGTAAGTTATAAAGCTTTGAAATGTGGCGAAAGGGGAAGTTGTCAAATAAAAGTAATATCAGACTGTGACGTCAACAAGGGTCACCGACTTAACGCTGCTTGCGTGCGAAAGAGATAGCGTGATATCCCCACCCCACCCCTACTTTTGCTCACAAGAATATTTCAAATATAGAAAGAAAGAAAGAAAATATTTATTATTAGCACAAGCAGTACAAGCAGCAGTAGTTTTATATAAAAAAAGGGAGAAAAACTAAATACAAACAAATATAAAATAATTACATGCATTGTGCCAACAACGGGAAGCCCCATTCAGCTTCTTGCTGCAGCATCAGCCTGACTGATACTGCAGCGCTGATTTTCAATGGGGGATAAGTGCTTTATTTTTCAACCAATTTCGATGGTGATTTCACAGAATAATATCTTTTTGTATTATATCTGTTACATTTAAAATAATATACGAAATTAAAGCTAGGAAACTACCCTTAGGGGGTGAACCCCTAAAATCATAATAAAATATAGTTAGGAGATTAGACCGCTATTTTCTTTTTATATGACTAAAATTTCGTGTTTATCTCTTATTTTATTTTTAAATAATGTTCTTCCATTTAGTATAAAGGATTGTTTAACTTAGTACCTTACCGAACCGCTCTGGTTTGTTATTTCAATACATATAAATCTACGTACAAGTTGAAAACAACGCAAGCTGGTAGACAAAATTAACGCAAACTCTCAATAAAGTTGGATACACCGTCGTCGACAGCAGAGGTGTAATATCCCTTGGGTATACAGAGCTTCCACCAACCTCATCTTAATACCTTTACGCAATTACCATCTCTTTACTCTTGATATAAAGTCGCTTTTCTCTCAGCATTTTTTAAATACTTGGTTGTCATTTTTTTAGATTATCCGTTGCGTTAAAATCTGGAGTGCAATAAGACCCCATCTAAGGACGGCTTTAATTACAGTTTTTTTTTCCGAGTTCAGAGGAACAAAGTAAATTCGTTTGAGGCTGGCCATGGGGATTGAAGTGCATGTAATTTTTCGAGGTTTTGTATGAAAACCCTTCCAGTTTTTAGGGCCTTTTTTGCTTACAGCGAGACATGAATGTGTTTGTTTTGTTTTCGTGTTTCTGTAAATGTTCAGTTTTTGTATACTTAACAGCATAAATAACAAGGCGGTGGTACTTACCTGTAGGTCCCAATGAAAGACTATCCATCTATCAAGAAGGTCTCCGTTCATTGTAATACAAGGTTACTTTGACATTGCGTTAATAAATAAAACCACATACTCGTCTTTGGCTCTGCTAACATTATGCCAAAAATCATTATAACGAGTATTTTCACCAAAAATCTCAATTTTACTTTCCTGATTTTTTTTATCAACATGGCGTGTGCGTGAGTGTTTTTCTGACTGAAAGTGTCATGTCGCCGCTGCGACAAACCCTCTTAGAGAAGTGGCATTAGGGCATATAAAACTTAAAGTTACTTTTTATTGATATTATTTTTTTCGAATCTTACACTTTCTTATTAACCGACTTCCAAAAAAAGAGGAGGTTCTCAATCTCGTGTGCTTGGTTTCTTTTTACATCTATGGTTAGTATAAATTAATAGAAAGTTAACACTTTCTATTTGAAGAAGATAAATATGTGGTTTCATTTAGTAACGCAGTGTCAAAATTACCCTGTATATATCCATAGGCCATTTCTAGATTGCGTTTGACCGCATCGCAGACCTTACAAATTACAATCATATCTTACTCCAGCTTACTGTAAATAGTATGATATTTATTACGACAGCAAAAGTATTCTATAGGGGTATGTTTACCACGCCAATTTCATGATTACGAATTAGCAATCCTTTATACCCGTATACAAATCACATTCCACATAAATTAGCCTTTGTAATTAGGTTCATAATAGCTGTTGTAATTCAGTAAGCGAAGGTTTAGCGGCAACATGCCTTCGCCGTAAGCTCGTGCGAAGTGTTGTACCGAAGTACAATTTAACGCCGCCTCATACGTTGAGCGGTTATCCGTACTTCGTAGGGTTACCATGGGATCGTAATATGTGGGATTTTGGAAAGTATTCATGTAAACTTGCGGGATAACTTTTTTTTATCTATTTTCATCTTCCCTTATCCCACACCAAGTGTTGCCCGATCTGGGAATCGACAGCAGAACAACCCGATCCTTTTACGCTGCTACAAGATAAAGTATTCTCTCCACATCGTTGTCTTATTCACCAGTGATTGCATTAGACAACACGGCACTGAATACGCTTATCACCCAACAAAACAACACTGTATCAACTAAACAAAAGGCAGAAGTAGAACGGTTAAGGAATTTTAAATAAATTGTTTGTTAGTTTATGACCTCTTTAATGAATTTTCACAACACGCACACACACACCACACCTTTTATACCCGAAGGGGTAGGCAGAGGCGCAACTAGTGTTTCCATTTTTGCCGTGTGTATTCCGTCCCATGACGTGATAGGGGGCGAGCCGATCGCCATATCGAGCACAATTTCCAGAATCCAGGCTAATACTGAATAGAAACACTGCCCGATCCGGAGATCGAACCCGAGACCTAAGCTTTGCAGTCGTACCGTAATACAATTTTGCCACCGAGGCAGTCACAAACAAGAAAACAGATGAGTCTACTAAATAACCCTGTATCTTCCAAATAGCATGAAATACAAAATCAGTAATAACACAAAGGTCCCATACTAGTTTAAACCTTTCAAAACAAACACTTTAAAACTCTAATCCGGGAGGCGTACAAATTACGTGCGCCCCAAATTAATTATAGTTGGCTGACAGACCGGTGTATCTGTTTCGGTAAACATTAGCGAAATATTTCACAAACTTTTGGACCTCTGAAGGGGATTTTCACGCGACTTAAACACTGATACTCAAGGCTAAACTCGATCCGTACACGTGGATTTTCCTTGACTTTCACCTGACAATCTGATATTACACATTTTCTATGATTCGTAGATATTAATTACATTTATATTGGTATGATTGTTTCTTCTGGATGTAGTAAGGCCTCCTAGTAGTAATAATAAAAAAGGTGATAAAAAATCAAGTAGGTAATTTAAGAGAGTGGCAGAGACGAGGTGATTTTTTTAAAATTTCCAGCATTTTATCATATGTCATTGGATTAATGTGATATGGCTCGCGTAAGTTTTAATAATATTATGTCATTGGAGTTTCAATATAACTATATTAAACGAAAATAACATGACCAAAAGTTGATAAAGAATGGATAAACAGGGAATTGCCAGGTGTATCAAATTAAACGAACTGAAAAACGAGAATTAATACTGTACAATAGAGATAAAATCTCTTTCGGGAAACGGAAAGGCAATAAACTTGGTCACCCCCACCCATACCCGCGCAATGCGTGTATGTTAACGCGGTAATCTGGTGAGGTAGACACTCGCGTCGACTGAATTGAAATTAAGTGAAATAAACGAAAACATACTGCTTGAGAGCGCGTTTTTTTCCTCCCGAATGGGGTAAGTTGAACGTTTTATGTTGCTTTTTAGAATCGTGTTTTGTACTTGTTTGAAGGTATATTAATTCTGTGTGGGATTTATTGAGTTTTGGATCGAAGATATCGTTTCATTATAATAATATTGATAGCGTACTTGAGTTGTGTGGGTGACGTCTTGGATTGAAGGTCGTTGCTGGGTAATTAATATTCTTGTGAGTTTAAAACGCAATGAGTTGTCTGAAGTCGGTATTAATGCCTGTTATGATTACCTCTAGGATGAAAGGATGAAAAAATAACCTACATTAAAATATTTTTTATGCTGTTTACTAGTCACAATAAAATAACGTTGTTCATCGACTGTTTCGATGTGATATATAAGTGTAGGGACTGTGAAGATAATAATCATTAATACTACACACCTCAGGGGTGCTTACAGAAGTTAGAATATTCACCAAACGGACCATATCCGATCCACGAGAAGCTCGTCTCTAAAAATACATCACAAAACATTATGCACCCCAAAAATGATGCCCAAAAATGTTATGCAAATGTCCATGAAAACTTCACATGCAATATGCGGGTTTGTTATACATTCGAGTGCGGCCCCGAGGGACCCGCGAGCCCCCAGCGCCGGCCCTGTTCCAAACGAATTTACTGTATACACGTACTGCGAACAATTTTAGTTTCGTTACAGTGTTGGAATTAAGTTTGTGCCAACTCTAATGCGTTTTAAGTATGAGTGAACGAAGTAAGGTGAACAGATTTTGTAGGAAATATGCTTTTAGTTTTATTTCAGAAATTTCGTTCATGTCTTTTAGATAATATCGGCTGTTTAGATAAGTGTTAACGTATAAAATTAATGGTTGTTTTTATATTCGTTTGCTCGGAATCGGAATTTGTTACTGAATTGGTGACGCTTTGCTTTATCATCATGGGACAGAAAAAATGCCGAAAACTGGGGGTGTTTCTATTTACTCCATAGGGTATAAAATACATGTTACATAGACATTTAAGTTTATAAATTTTCACATATACATTGATAAGTATCAAATGGAAGTTAATCATGTTACTGTCCCAAAAATATTTCAGGTAATACCAGTAGTTTATGTTTTTGTAACACACCTGTATCCCAACTTGAAAGGAACTCGTACGAGCAGTAATCCTCCGAGAAACGTGTTCTTAATTAATAATCGCTCAAAGGTAACCTGATCGCACTGTTGAGATAAATCTTTTGATCCTCTGTTTATCTTTTCTATATAACGTTATCTTGTGATCGAGTGCTTTATCTTTTACGAGAAGTTTTCAATTAATATACAGACTTATATTTCTGGTCGCCGTTGTGGGAAATAATGTACATCGTTGGTGAAAGTTGTGTTTACGACAGGTGCAAAGTAAAAAGAGTTATTAGAAACCACCCCTTAAGTTATTTTGTAGAGTATTATTATTGCTTAGTTTGTTTTCATAGTTGAGATTTTGTAGTCGTTCGTATCTACATCGTATTTTAAATTATGCTAACCGAGTCAACTACCTCTTAGTCGTGTATATATTATATAGGATTTGAATGTAATTTGAAATAACCGCGGAAAATCAATTAACCAAAGAGATAGACAGAAGAATAAACAACACCTGGAAAAGGTATTGGTCTCTGGGTGAAATAATGAAAAACAAATCAATACCCATTTCCGAGAAAAGGAAAGTATACAACACTTGTATTCTCCCATGTATTATATATGGCTGTCAAACATGGCCTTTTACACAAAAAATTTAACACAAACTACGCGTATGTCAAAGAGGCATGGAAAGAAGTATGATGAATCTACGGCTTAAAGACAAATGGAATGCAGCAAAAATTGGAAACATAACTAAAGTGGCAGACGTAAGGGTGAAAACGAGATTACTGAAATGGAAATGGACAGGTCATATAATGCGAACTAAGACAGAAAAATGGACTAAGAAAGTTATCGAATGGTACACTAGAAACGGTAAAAGACGTAGAGGACGGCAGATTAAAAGATGGGAAGACGATCAGCCAAAAGGATGGAGAACTTTAGCACTGGATCGTAATAAGTGGAGGGAATTAGAGGAGGCCTATGTCACAAGACAGCCTGACCTGAAAGTTGATATATAAAAAAAAACGCATATATATGTTACATACTACATATACTACTAATAATACTAAACAAAGGAAAAAAGAAGGAAAGAAAAGAAAAGAAAACAAATACCTACACATAGTAATATCAACTATACTGACATAATTAAATTTATGCTAAAAATATTTAAATTTTAATGTTAAAACTAAATATAGTGAAGAGTTATAGTAATAAGTTATTTATAAGAAGTTTGTACTTAGTTAAGCTCTTGGTATAGAAAGGTCAGAGGAAATAAAGGCTATTATTATTGTATCTTTCCTGTGGAAAATCACGGCACGAAGGCCGGTCCTTTTGGAAGGCTTGCGTGGGGATACAGATCCAACACGTAGAGGCCCCTTAAAGATACTTTAATATAGTTGGGATATGTACACCATGCAGGTACTATCTCTGTCTGCATTTATGGGAGAAATACAACCAAAGACAGCGCCTGCAAAGTGTAAGGACTATTGCAGAGTAGATGGGAATTAATTGGGTCTATGGATGGGATCTAGCTGGACTGGTTGCTGGGCTATTGATTGAGACAACGGGACGCCTGCCAAGTAAAATGTCTCAATCATTTGTAATCAAGGCAGACGGTGACTTGCTCTCCCACTAGATGGGCATCCCAAAAAGTGGCGCATGCCAAGGACGCAACATCGGTGTGGGTGGCTAAAGGGTGTCGAGAGGTGTGCACCGATTTCACCATCGCGGGTCGCTGACGCGTCCCGGAGCGGGTTTCCTCGCTATTACGCAGATTGAGCACTTCCACCCTGGAGCTCAGGTTCTTAGCTCTTGCGATTTCCACCCCTAGCCAGCCAGTTAAGGCAAGCCAAGGGTCAGGGGGTCTCAATTAGCCCCCACGGAATCGAGGTACGCGGTGTCGCCACTCACCGTCGGCTCGCCACAAAGCCGCCCCTGCGGGCTTATTATTATTATTATTATATAACAAATCATTCAATTAAATATTTAATATGTCTATATGACTAAATTTAAGTGAAAATATTTATGTTATTTTATTTTTTTATTTTATTTATTAGGGAAAATAAACAATTGTACATTACAAATTAGGTACCTAGTATTTTACAAAACGTTTAGTAAATGCACAATCCACACCATTTTCCACGGATTATATAGGTGGTATTATTGTAAGACTATGCTAGGAGCATACTTATTATATGGCGTTACAATATAATACGCATAACAATAATAATATTAACATTAATACTCTTCAGGAGTCTGTAAATTAATTGTAACAAACTTAAAAAAGAGACACTATTGTTATTGGATACAACAGCAGTACTTAAACGAGTCACTCTTTGCAGAGGACCTCTACAATTTTCCTTTTAAATTGAAATTCAGTTAGTGCAAACAAATCAATATCTGTAAAGTGCTTGTTGTAGTTATTAACGAGTCGACGTAGGGGAGAACGCTCACCGGCATTGGTTCTGCAAGTTCCCGCCGCAAAGAGTGTGCGCGCTCTCACCTCACGTCGATGCACTGTTCTCGGAACTATATAGTATAATTTATTATTTATTTCGGTGCAATCAACGCCACTATGGCAAATGTTATATAGCAACATTGCTTCAAGTTGAGCGCGTCTCGATGTTAATGAAAGCATCTTGTACCTACTAAGTAATTGTTTGTACGTAAGACGAACGCGGTAGCATCTATAATGCATAGAGCGAAGGAATTTTCGTTGCAATAGCTCAATTTTTTCCACATACTTGTTATATAAAGGATTCCAAACACAACAAGCATATTCTAATTGGGATCTTATCAACGTCTTATATAGTGTTAAGTAAGTGGCTACATTTTTAAAATCCTTGCTCGCACGCATAACGAACCCGTACATTTGATAGGCTTTATTTACTATGCCATCTATATGTGTATCAAGAGTTAACTTAATATCTAGTTGAATACCGAGGTCACGCAATGAAGTGACCCTTGTAAGATCAACGTCACTCAGCTTATACGTATGTAGGATTAAATTTCTTAACGCAATGGTCATTCCGGTTGATTCACTTTTGCTCTGGGTGTCTATGTGACGACGCCATTACTCACATTACATTACGAGGCGCCGGGCACAAGACTGTAACGACTGACTATTAACGACGAATAAAGAAGTTTAAAATTTCTAAGAAGTGTATTTATTGCCGAGCCCCTACAAACTCTCGTCCGGGATTACGAGGGGTTTTGGCAATAATAACGACGACAACGACGACGACGACGAAGACGGAAAAATTACAAGGCGAACGGCGGCAACGTGGCGCGGCGTGCTCCGGCCGGCATAACGACGAAGTATAAAAACTACCACAATTGTGATTATTTACGATGGCGGAGAACAAAAATGATGATGGCAAGTCCTACAATCCATTTATGATTGACTCAATACCGAAATTTACCGGAGACGATATGACTTATTCTTCGACAAAGTGGGTACAGGACTTGGATGATAATGCGGAAATATTTGGCTGGAACCAACAACAAAAATTAATTATAGCTAGACGTTGCTTATCTGGCACGGCGCAATTGTGGATGAAAACTGAGAAACCTTTTAAAACGTTCGATGAGCTGAAGATAGCTCTGACCAAGGAATTTCCGGAGACGGTGAACAGTAAGCAGATGCATGAGATAATGAGTCGAAGAAAAAAGCAGCCTAATGAGACGTACTATCAATATATGTTAGTGATGAAGGAACTCGGAAAGCGGGCGAAGTTCCCCGACTATGTGTCTATACAATACATCATAGATGGAATACACGATTACGAGTCGAACAAAATAATGTTTTATGGTGTGACTACTTATCCAGTTCTACGGGAAAAATTAAACCTGTACGAGAATTTTAAACAAAAGACAAGAAATGATGCCAAAGTACGTGACAAATCGGTGAGGCCGAGATCGCAGGAGCCTGGAATAAAATCGACGGTTAAACGCTGCTATAAGTGTGGTGAGCAAGGGCATGTGGCAAGTTCATGTTCACGTGGAATCAAGTGCTTCAAATGCAACGAATTCGGGCATATCGGCAAAGAATGTAAGATGGCGGCCATATCACATAATCGCGGCGCGAGCGGTGGCAGCAGCGACGTGAAGTTCGATCGCCCGGAACGTCGTTCAATGTTTGTTCACTATGCCTGCGACAGTGACAGCTGTCAGTGTCAATGTCAACATCAAAACGTGCTAAATGTAAACAATCATGGTCCGGTAGTGAATAAAAGTGTTAAATGTGTTAAAATAAACGAGTTTACAGTGAACTGCTTAATTGATACAGGTAGCGATTTAAATTTAATAACATTTGATTTATTTTCGAAGTTGCATTGCGAATACAAACCTGAGAAAATGTTGTTAACCGGTTTGGGGTCTTGTCAAGTATTTTCTGTGGGCGAGTTTGATACAGATTTAGTTATTGATCACCACAAATACAGAATTAAATTTCATATAGTTCCTACGAATGCGATGCCATACGACGTCATTTTGGGTCAAGCATTTTTAGCTAATACTATCACTGTTATTGACAAGGGTTCAGTTGAAATAAGGCCTCAGTGTTACGATGAATCATATCAACATTCTATTTGTTTATCTTCTAGTTTTAGCGATAACAATCCAGCTGTGCAAGATATTATAAATAGCTACAAACCTCTGAAAATTAAAGATGCCCCAATTAAGTTGAAAATAGTGCTAAAAGACGACATTCCTGTGACACAGCGACCAAGAAGGCTAGCAATAACTGAAGAGGAGGTAGTAAATCGGCAGATTGGTGAGTGGTTATCCAATGGTATCATTCGTCCAAGTTATTCCGAATATGCGAGTCCGCTGGTACTGGTAAAGAAGAAGGATGGTAGTACTAGAGTTTGTGTAGACTACAGGAAAATTAATCAGAAGATGGTGAAGGATGAATATCCATTACCAATCATTCAAGATCATATAGATAGATTATGCAAGGTAAAAGTTTTTAGTACTTTAGACCTGAAAAATGGATTCTTTCATTTGCCAATCGAAGAAGAGTCTGTAAAATATACAGCGTTTGTTACGAGTAACCCCGAAGGTCAATATGAATTCTTGAGGGCTCCGTTTGGACTCTCCATCTGTCCAAAGTACTTCACAAGATACATCAACACCATATTTGCAGAGATAATAAGAAAAGGAGTCCTGCTGATATTCATTGATGATTTAATTATACTTTCAGAAAATGAGGAAGATGGAATAGCACGTCTTAGGGATGTATTGAAGGTGGCTGCGGATTATGGGCTGGAAATAAACTGGAAGAAATCACAGTTATTGCAAAGGTCAGTAGAATATTTAGGACATTATATTTCCAATGGCACGGTTAAACCTTCAGCAGAAAAGACAAAGGCAGTCATGAATTTTCCCATTCCTAAAACTTTGAAAGAAGTACATAGCTTTATAGGGCTGACCTCGTATTTTAGAAAATTTATAAAAAATTATGCTATGATTGCAAAACCATTAACCGATTTACTAAAGAAAGGTGAATTTAATTTTGGAAATATGCAACAACAATCTTTCGAAGAACTGAAGTTAAAATTATGTTGCGATCCTGTTTTGAAAATATTTGATGCCGAAATGGAGACTGAATTACACTCAGATGCCTCCAAATATGGCTATGCAGCTGTTTTAATGCAAAAAGATCCTAACAGTGGCTGTTTACATCCAGTGCACTACATGAGCAGAAAGACTACTGAAGTTCAACAAAAGTGTAGCAGCTATGAGCTGGAGGCTTTGGCAGTTATTGAAGGTGTCAAAAAATTCCGGAGAT
The DNA here is from genome assembly GCA_947568825.1 of Sphinx pinastri. NCBI lineage: Eukaryota > Metazoa > Arthropoda > Insecta > Lepidoptera > Sphingidae > Sphinx > Sphinx pinastri. The sequence continues at coordinate 17,077,627 of OX387629.1, forward strand.
ATCTCATTGGAATGCATTTTAAGATAGTAACGGACTGTGAAGCATTCCAGAAGACTTTAAATAAAAAAGATGTACCTGCAAAAGTAGCACGATGGATATTGTACTTACAAGACTTTGATTACTCTATAGAACATAGAGCTGGTGACAAGATGCCTCATGTCGATGCACTAAGCAGGAACATATGTTTTGTCGACACTGAGCTACATGCTAGGATAAAAAGAGCACAAGAAGGAGATGACAGCTTGAGGATTATAAGAGAAATACTTAAAGATAATGATTATGAAGATTATTTTATGGAAAATGATGTTATCTACAAAGGTGTACCAAAGAGGTTAGTTGTACCAGAAATCATGGATATGGAAATTATTAAGAGAGCTCATATAATAGGTCATTTTGGTAAAAAGAAGATGAAAGATATTATAGAGAAGGAATATTACATAAGTAGCTTAGACAGGAAAATTGAAAAAGTAATTGCAATGTGTGTACCATGCTTACTAGCTTGCAGGAAATCTGGGAAAAAGGAAGGCTTATTACACCCAATAGACAAAGGAGAGCGACCGCTGGACACTCTGCACTGTGACCATTTAGGACCTTTAGATGCAACTAAGAAAATGTATAATTACATACTCACTGCAATTGATGGGTATACTAAGTTTGTCTGGATTTATCCTGTGAAGACAGTGACAGCGAAGGAGACTGTAGATAAGTTAAAATTACATCAGAAAGACTATGGTAACCCGCAGAGGATTATAACAGACAGAGGAACAGCTTTCACTGGGAATGAATTTCAAGAACATTGCCAGAATGAAGGAATTGAACACATTACTATTACTACTGGGATTCCTCGTGGAAATGGTCAAGTGGAGAGGATGAATCGTATTATTATTTCGACATTAACAAAGATGTGTATAGAAGAACCTGGACATTGGTACAAATATGTTAGTAAACTCTCATAATATAAAAGAGTCATAAACAGTACATACCAACGGTCCATCCACACATCACCATTTGAATTGTTAACTGGAGTTAAACTAAGAATGAAAGAAGATATGCAGATATTGGAATTTCTAGAAGAAGAGGGCAGAGCTGAATTTATAGATAAAAGGGATGAATTAAGAAGGGAAGCTAAAGCACAAATACTAAGGATTCAAGAAGAGAACAGAAGGACATACAACCAGAAACGAAAGGAAGGTGAAAAGTATAAGCAAGGTGATATTGTAGCAATACAAAGGACGCAGTTTGAAAATGCTCTGAAGTTAAAACCAAAGTTTTTTGGACCATATCGAGTTACTATGGAATTAGGAAAAGATAGATATGAGGTGGAGAAAATAGATAGAGGAAAGGAGGGACCTATTAAAACTACATCAGCTGCGGATTGTATGAAAAGATGGCCTTAACTTAACTTAACCGTATAAAATATCATAATATTCTTACTCATTTGCCAGTCATCTTGTCCCAAACAAAGCCTAAGTCTTTGAATAGTTTCTGTTTATATTTTGTATATTACTTTTAAGATGATGTTGTGTGGTATCATATCTGGTGATTATGTTTATTGTGGGTATCAATGACTAAGTATTGTGTTACTTAATGTGCGAGGCTAATTTAACTACGGATACTGTAAAAAAAAAAAAAAAAAAAAAAAAATAGAAAATAAAAGAAGTGAACTTTAAACATGTAACTTGTTATAAATGGTGTTTATTTGATGTTGTACTTTCTAATATGTGCTAAGCTAATAATTATAGTAGTATGTCAACTGTTTTGCACTGTTAGTTTTAATTATTTAAAATAAGATGATTGTTCTGTCCATGTAATAACGGATACTACTGTGGTTAACATATGCTTGTAATTGTTTTGTATTTGAGATCATTGGTGGGTGATGATAACACCAAAATCTTGTTAATTCAGGTAAATCTTAGTTTCTGTTTTGAAATGATGAGGTCTGTGTATGTAAGGATAGGATTGTTAAGATAGATAGGTAGGTGTCAAAGCAGTTTTGTTAATAGTTTAAATTGAATCTCTAGATGTAAATTTAAGTGAATAGCTATAGGTGGGTTCAACCACATAATTTAGTGTGCAGCATTATTCTTTTACTCAGTCTGAGGTCAGACTGATAGGCAGGACGGCCGAGTTGTAGGATTAAATTTCTTAACGCAATGGTCATTCCGGTTGATTCACTTTTGCTCTGGGTGTCTATGTGACGACGCCATTACTCACATTACATTACGAGGCGCCGGGCACAAGACTGTAACGACTGACTATTAACGACGAATAAAGAAGTTTAAAATTTCTAAGAAGTGTATTTATTGCCGAGCCCCTACACGTATAATTAATAATATTTTTGTTTTTGGTAAATGTTATGCTGTTACATTTAGGAATACTTAAGAAGAGCTTATTGTGTTTGCAATATACAGATAGTCTGTCCAAGTCTTGCTGAAACAGATGACAATCATTAATAGAGCGTATACTTTTATACACCTTAAGGTCATCCGCATACAAAAGAAAATTTGAGTGCTGGAAACATTTATCTATATCATTTATGCATAGAATAAAAAGCAAAGGACCAAGAATAGAACCTTGCGGAACGCCAGATGTAGCTTGTATGTTACCGGACTGATATCCGTTTAAAACAACTTTTTGCACTCTATTACATATGTAAGAAGTAAACCAACGCAAGAGATCTCCTCTTATACCATTAAACGCTAATTTATTCAGGAGTAGTTCGTGATCAACTTTGTCAAAAGCTTTCTGAAAGTCTGTGTATACAGCATCAGTTTGATATCCTTTATCCATGTTTTCAAAGAGCGTACTCGTGAAACATATAAGATTTGTACATGTTGATCTGCGTTTCACGAAGCCATGCTGTTGAGGCAGTATAGTACTATGTAGAACTGGATATATTTCGGCGTGAACTAGACTTTCGAATAGCTTTGACATAGAGCAAAGAATGGAGATAGGGTGATAGTTTTCTACGTTGTTTCTCGAACCACTCTTAAACACAGGAGTTATGTTTGCAGTCTTCCAAATAGTGGGGAATGAGCCCTCCCTAAGGCATTTATTATAAATTATATACAAGGGAATATGTATATTATCTGCTGTACGTCGCAAGAATAAAGCAGGAATGCCATCTGGGCCTGGTCCTTTACTAGGATCAAGAAACTTGAGAGCTCTCTGAATCTTAGCAGGACCGATGGATATCGTGGTAAAGTTAACACTGCTTGTGGGATTGTCAGGGGGTGGTGCCCAGGTTGTACCGAGTGTAGAGGGTTCATATACCGACCTAAAGAAACGCGAGAACATTTCGCATATTTCAAGTGGGTCTTTGGAAGTTTGTGTATCATGCATCATAGTTGCAGGAATTCCTGACCTACTTTTTCTGTTAGATATATAGGACCAGAAGTATTTTATATTACTTGGAATACTCTCCTCCACCGAGTTTATGTAGGTAGAAAAACAGTTGACACATTCAGACTTGAATCGTGTCCTGTAAATGGAAAAGGTTTCATAGTCTGAAAGGTTATTGTACCTCTTCCATCGAGTCCAAGCTTTATTTTTGTTATTAAAAATGTGGATAAGTGAACGCGAAAACCACAGTGGGAACTTTGAACGCCTATTGGAAAATACCGGCGTATTATCATTGATTATATCATAGATATTGTTATAGAAGACTTCCAAAGCTGGTTCGGATGGTAGTGGAGATAACAAAGAATTCCAGTCTATTTCCCTGAGCCTTAGGTTAATCATGTCATAATTTGCCCGACGGAAATTTAATCTGGGACTGGATTTACTTTTTATATTAGACTGCGCCATAGAAAATCCTACATCAATCATCAATGGCGGGTGAAAATTACTGGGTTTTAAGAGGGCCGACAAAGGTTGATTAACCGAGCAAGCAGCATTTGAAAACACTAAGTCAAGTAGTCGATTCTGGTATCCATTCGCAATGTTATTGTATTGAGACACACCTATTGTAGACATAAAAGCTTTTAGTTTGTCACTTAAGTGTGTGGTACCACTACAATAACTACCAGAGTTGGAGTGGTTGTTGATCCATGCGGTATGTGGCAGATTGTAATCTCCCGCTATTAAGATGTTATCTATGTCCATTGACTGAAATAATTTCGAAACTACGTCATAATGCAACTTGTAAGTTTCATTTCGCATGTTAGGGGGTATGTATACAGCACCTAGGACATGACGTTTTGTAGGATCTGAGCTAGGTATGGACGCAAATACATGTTCAAAGCACATCATATGTGATTCTGCCGACTGATCCAGAGTTATGCGGGAGGGACAAAGTCTTTTGTGAATAAGTATTAAGACTCCACCGCCATCCTTTTTCTTTGTAACGTTGCGATCACGGTCGCACCTATAAACTGAGTAACGTTGATCCACAAACTCACTGTCCGCAATACCGGGAGTAAGCCAGGTCTCAGTTAGGATTATGGCATCGTAGGAGTGCGATAGTATATTTATATATAATTCATGTAGCTTAGTACGAGTGCCGCCACAGTTTTGGTAATATAATACAAGATTATCCAGGGCCATTAACAATAGTAATAATAATTAGTTTTAAATTGAGCAGTATTTTAAAAGTGGCCATGTTCTTCATAAGCACAGTAATGAGAGCTATGCTGATTGCACTAAAAGTTATTATACGCTTTAATTGTAGAAAAAGTAGTTGAGCTATTGCATTGGTAAGCACGATAATGGAAGTTTTATTGATTGCACCAAAAGTAGTAATACATTTTAAGTGTTGGTAGGTAAGTTGAGCTATTTTACAATTATAAAATTTGAAGTGATATTTAATTATATAAGGAGGGTTAATATATACGATCATCTCAGAGTAACTAAGCAGTGCGGTTCTGAGTGTTACTATTTTGAATGTCGTTTGCACAAATAATAGGATCTTGGCCGCTTTTGTTACTTTTGATTTTTTTAATATCCGCCTGAGAACGTATTGATAAAATGGGAGAATTGTCTGATTCACGAACAAGAATTGTAGCATGCTTGATCCATACGTATTTGAAACTATTCTTCTTCGCTGCTTCACGAGCTTCTCGAAAAAGGTGTTTTCTTTTTATAGTAATATGTTCGTTGAGATAGATTGAGTTGGAATGACCTGCGATCCCCAAGCGGTCCGTTTTAAGACCTTTAGCTAATCGAAACGCACTGAGAATATTGTCACGCAGTGTGCGCGTAGCTAGCTTAGCTATAATGTTTTTAGGTTGGTTATTCTTTTGGTGAGCGTGAGGCACGCGGTGAACAGATACTATATCTTGACTGGAGATTTTGCAGCCAAGTGCTGACCCAATGGAATCTAACATAGACAGTAAATTTTCTCCTCGTTTTTCTGGTATATTACAAATCTCCAGGTTACATTGTCGGGCTTGTTGCTCAAGGTTGTCTATCTTTGTTTCTAGCAGTTCTACGACGTTGCTGTTATTGTTAGCACCTGTAGATCTTGCAGCGAGATCATCAACCTGTTTTTTAAGTGCCATGTGCTCGCTGGATTGAAAGTTAGCTGTGGACTTCAGTTCCGAGACGACTTGGGCCAGTTCTCCTACTTGCGTTTTAAGCATAGTGTTTTCAGCACGCATAGCACGGATCTCACTCTTTATTTCAGAAAGTGTATTATTGAGACTATCTCCCATCTTTGCTATGTTCCGGTCCATTTCAGTGCGCCATGTCTGAAGCGTAGATTGCATGCCCAGCAAAAACCCGGCGAGTTCCGAGTCCCGTTGCACAGTTTGTAGTGGTGATGGTTTTATTGTATCACCGTCACGTGCAGGTGCAGGTGAAGAGGTAGTCTCCAAGTTATCGCATGACATATCTAAGTACGAACCAGACAGAACAGAGCAGATTTTGTTATCTTCCGTTCCAACCATCAATGTAGAGCGCGCAGGAGTATTTTGATTCGACCGAGCACGGCGAGTGACGTTATTGCACGTAGGGCATATCCAGCTTGCTTTTAACTCCCGAGTGAGAGCTGAGTATTGACTGGGCTTTATGTTTAAACACTCGCAGTGGTATTTTTCCTTGCAAGAGTTGCACTTGAGATATTGCGCTCCCGTTGCAAGAGGAGTATGGCACCCACTACAGCTCATGGTGAAGTATATAATTTAATAAAGCGCCACCTAGCGTTGAACAGGTATAGATTGTTAATGGTTCTTCCAATATACGGGTAGCGCATTCAGCTCCACCTAGCTCCTGAAGACGTTATTAGTTGATTTCATCCAATAACAAGATCAATATGTAGTTTGGTATGGAGAGAACAGATGGCGTTATTATATAATACTAGTGGCGATGATATTGCAATATTTTTTAAAACCAACCGTCACCGACTTCAACTTATTTTGCAACAAATCGAACGAATGTCTCACCAATTTTGGTTTCTGCACTCACTGTTACAAAGTTAGCGTGGTTTTATTGTAATGGTTGGGGATACAGTCACAAATAAACACGGATATTCGGGAGATCACAATGTCTTAGAGTTCACTGAGTTTCTCACTAAATACACAAAAATAATGTTACAGAATATAATAATATAATATGAATACAATAAAATAAAAATCATTTTATGCGACGAAGATCTTGTCAACTGGCCGGTAACCGTTAGTGCCAGCGCGGGGGATGCCCTTCGTGCAAATTGTAAGAACATGTGTAGTTGATTTTATTTATTTACGAAAATAACCAGAAATAAAGTGATCGTTATAAACAAAGAGATTAGTCATATTGTGAAGTCTCATTTAATTAATGCAATAAACAGAATATCATGCATATTGTAGATGACTTTATTTACTTCACACCCGTCTTTATGACACTTTAGTGCTTACTGTAAGTCTAGAGTGACTACGTAGCGTTGTCGTGATATTCTTTTATACGGGCTCGGCTAAGCGACTCCTTTACACCTGATGGTAAGTGGAGATGGGTTGATAGATTATCTACTAATGAGAGATGATTGCCCCTCACTAGTCGACATACTGTTTAGAGTAATTATAGATTGAAATGCTGCCCAAATGTAATGACCAGAAATATAATTAATAGAAATTACGTCAATAGACGTCTTGATAATTCAATGTGAAGTAATGAAAACAAAATGATAGAAAAATACATTACAAGACATCTTATACTAATAACAAATAATGTATGGTTACAAATAAAATTCAACGTTACGAGAAGGCATTATGAATTAATTCGATTGTCGTATATCACAGCGACTCCATTAAACTGAGTTATGCTGTCCAAGAGACGCACCGTAAGGAAAAAATAGACCCTAATATCGTATATGTGTTCTAATATATCGCGGTTTTATGTATGTATGTCGGATTAATTTTGGTTCGGTTGTGACTATTGGTTTTTGGAACGAAGTTCCTTATCGCGCGTTGTGAAAGGGGGCTAGACGGAAAAAATTCTCACGAAAAGTTGTCACGACACTTTTTGCTATTATCTTACTAATATGAACCTTAAATACAATGCGTAGAAGCTATAATTCTTGAAACGAGTATATTTTTATTTATTTTATTTATTAAAGTCATTAAAACCATTTCTTACTAATCTAATATGAACCTTAAATACATTGCGTAGAAGCTATTTCCCCAGCGTTGGCACGGCACGAGTACAAAAGAATCGAACGTAACATTCTTTTTTCAAATTTTGTTGATTTGTTCTACTTTGGTTACTGACATTTATCAATAACAAGACTAAACGTGCTTTGCTCGCGTTTAAAAATCTACTTTATGTGGTAAGCGTAAGATCGAATTTGTGTTTAGTCAATCAAAATTTGTGATAAAAATGCTATGCAATAGCTTTACGCGGCAGTCTCCGAGTGCCACACGTATTTATTTGTTTTTTTCTCTAGAAACTTATGTATTGGAACGGAAATAGGAAAATATTTATATATATACACACTCTGTTATATAAATATTTTTTTTTTACAATTCCTTCACTAATTAATCGAAAGGAACTTCGTTCCATCCGGGTGTCCCTTGACACCTCTCTTTTTCGTTTTTTTTTTATTCGGGCACGACAAAGTGACTGCACCTCGCCTGATGGTAAGCGCGATACCGTCCAGATAGAGTATCGAATGGCAGTAGATGGTTATCTCATGCCATTCGACACAATCATGCCGGCCTACTAAGCTGCTTCTTCACGCTACGACGGAAGGACCCAGGATTATAGGAAGGAGAGAACATGGTCGCCATGGTCTAGTGACAGCGCGTGTGTGGAATGGAACGTCCTAAGTTACTAGGCAAAGCAAAAATTTGTGTAGGTTATCATAATTAGTACTGCATTGGATCTTTTGGACGGGGTTGACGCCAGGCGCATTGTCTTATAAAGAAAACCAGATCATTATTGCAACATGCAAAGTATGCTGCGTACGTTGGAGTTACAGGTAGGAGAAAGAGAAGTCACTTCGTTTTGGAAGGACTGACACTGTTCCTCTGTGAATGTGAAGGCCTATGTTCACTAAACATTGCATTATGTGTTCATTAAATTGGTGAATTTTGTCAAAAAATGATAATAACATTAAATTACAAGTAAAGAACTATTAGCGGTGTTGCGAATAAACCGCATTACCCGGAATGTTCGTTTGGGCGCATTTCGCAAACTAATTTCCCGTCTAAATGGGATTACTAATTAACGTTCATCTAGTGTCGGTATATACAGCGTTAGATTCATTTTATTAATGATAACACACATATCTACTTTACATACTGGTGGTAGTTCTCTCATATGTAAGAGTCCGTCTGGGTGGGTACCGCCGCAATGTCTATTTTTACCGCCAAGCTGCAGTGTGCATACACTGTTGTGTTTCAGTTTGAAGGACATTGTAGCCAGTGTAACTACAGGACATAATGATACTTTACATCTTATGTCTCACGATGACGAGCGCAGTGAAATGCCGTACAGTACTTTGTAACTCAAGGTGCTGGATGGTGTTGCTACTGTTTATGGATGATCGTATTGCTTACCATCACGCGACCGGAATGCTCGTCTCGTCATTCAATGCAATAAAAAAAAACACATTTTCAAAAATACTCTCTTTCTCTCCTTTAGTGCTCTTATTTACTTAGTTGTTATTGCTGTTTATACCACCAAATGTGTTTGCAGGTCACCTTTTTATTAGGTGATATTTACGGTACATAAATTTTGAGATAAATTATATACAGGTACCAGCGGGCCTCTACAAGTCTAAGTTAGTGTATAGATTTTAAGCCTCTGGCTATGCTCGACGTCCAACCAAGTATCCACCGAAGGATAGTATACGCTCGCTACGTATATACTACTCGCTGATTGCCTCGGTGGCGTAGTTGTATTGTGTACGCGTTGCGAGTACGATTTGCGCGCTGAGATCTTGGGTTCGAGTACCGGGTCGAGCCAAAAACATTGCGACTGGGTTTTTCCATCTTAAAAATTACTCAGTCGTAGCTCGGAGTCAGGAAGTTGGTAGTGTGATACCCCGGTGCCTCGGAAAGCACGTAAAGCTGATGGTCCTGCGCCTGATCTCTCTCCGGTCATGTCGGATTGCCGTCTCACCGGACTATGAGAGTGAAGGAATAGCGAGTGCACTGTGTATTGCGCGCACACGCTTGTGCACTATAATATCTCCTGCGTACCTGGCTGATCTCCGTTGAGATTGGCCGCCGTGGCCGAAATCGGCTAGGAAGGGATATATGATATTATATACTGCACGTTATCAGCCCAGCGTCTGAAGTTTGTGTCCGATATGGTGATAAGCTCGCCTCCATCATGGAACACATAGCGAAATGTGAGTGCCCTGGTTGCATCTTTGCCTGCTCCTTTGAGGATACAGTGTATAGCTTTTTGTTAGTTTTCGCAGTTTTTTTACATTGATCTTAATAAAATGAACGAAACCCCATAAGAAATATACCTGTAAAAGTCAATAAATAGGTCACGTCGCATATTTATATAAATCGGATATGATTCGGTCGCGTCCGTCCAACCCTTTAATGATCGCCGTATCGCTTTCAATTTATCCTTCCTTCTTTATATTAATCTCATTAACTTTGAATTATATCGGCCGGGGCAATCCGCAAAATCGTTATTATGAGACCAAGATTGAACGGGAGCGTACGCTAGCTGTTTAAATATTTATATAATTTGACTATATTTTGCTTTCGTTAATGTGCATTTATTAGGGAGGATAGCCTAGTTGTGAATGGAACGGTCTGCCCAGAAAATGTACAGAGGTTCAAAACCTAAGGCCAAAACCTTTGACTTTTTGAAGTTACGTGTGGATTGTTTATCAATTATTCACTTTAACGGTGAAGGAAAACATCGTGAGGAAACCGACATACCTGAGAATTCTCCATAAGAATTTCGGCGGTATGTGAAGTCTGCCAACCCGCACTAGGCCAGCGTGGTGGACTAAGGCCTAACCCCTTTCCGTAGTAGAGGAGGCCCGTGCTCAGCAGTGGGCAGTATATATTACAGGGCTGGTATGGTATGGTATGGTATGATATGGTATCAATTCAAAGCTAGATTTTAAAACAATTCTGAAGCGTTGCAAATCAATTTGAATTTCGTCTTGCAATGAAACATTTGACTCCGTTGACACAGTATACACATCAATACCTTTGTGCTTTGTCCTTTGCCCAGTAAAGCGGAAATATGCTGGCCCGTATTTTTGACTCTTATTAACAAATCACCCAATTTCCCCTTACTACTTGAGTGTCCAGTTATATTATCTCCGCTGTTTTGTTCATAAGATAGATTGTAACTATTAAAAAGGATCAATTTTACTTTACTTACGTGTACTTTTATTTAACAGTTCTTATTATAATTTCTTCATAGTACTGTGTAGCCGGATGAAGAGAAAATACTTATATAGTTGCTGAGTCACTTAATGTGTTATACGTTATCTCGACCGCTAAACACAATTCCTAAAGAATCATAGATTTACTGCCAGCCTTCAAAGGCATATAATAATAATTAAATAAGGGGTATATTGGCTGAAATGGTGATCACTCATTTGCTCCCATTAAAATCCGTTGACACCATAAGGTCATTTCCCGAAGCAGGCGCTATCTTGCGAACGCAGCCGCGCAATTAGTCCACCCGCGGCGTAACGGCAAAACTTCCGTTTCATTCATTACACTTAAGATCCTCATTATGCCTATACTGGAGCCTGGCCAAACGGTACAGCGAGAAACTTTAGCAATAATTGTTGTAGCGCAGTCGGATACGCCGGTGCCGATGTGCATGAGTTTTTCTTTTAAATGGTTTTATTGGCTCAATGTGTCTCTTATGTTCAGTGCAGAGACACCTAAAATTTGTCATAAATTACATACATACACACTCACGCCTTTTATTCCCAAATGGGTAGACAGAGGCGCAACTAGTGCACCCACTTATCGCCGTGCATATTTCGTCCCATGATGTGATAGGGGACGAGCCTATCGACATTTGTCATGAATTATTAGGATATTAATTGGATATAACTTAGCCCTTAACAAGGGGTATAAACTTTTTATCAATATTTGCAAAATAATTTTATGTAAAAATGAAGTAGTAAGTTGCACGCCTAGAAGACAATTTGTAAACTGATCAACGTCACACGTGACTTTGAATCAAAGACATCTGCATGTGACTGCTCTGCGCTCACATCATATTGCCTACCACATTAGCCATTTTAGACTGGAACAAGAATATGATTTTGTCTACTTCCTTGGGGATATAAAATGAATAATGCAGTACCATGAATTCATACATGAGACCATGAATTCATACATTCACAAATGAGATCTACCACGTAGAAACTATAATCTGTCTCTTAAGAGCTATAAGTGTATTCTGTATTAGCATGAGTGCATTTTGATTATTGAAACATGCGCAAAATCTACAGCAACTATTTATCAAAACATTTTGAATGTCAAACAATTTAATTGTTTTGACCATTGACTCGTAGTTACAGCAAGGTCTGCAGAGCGTGGATGGGTACAACCACACACCAGCCTCGTAGCGGCCCACTGCGGCCCCGGGCTCGAATAATTAATACTATTGTGCCAGAGAAATGATTTAGGTAAGGGTCGTGGAGCTGGGTATATTTCACTATTCATGGTTTTGGTTATAAGGATTTTTTGTACTTTTGTTTTCACTATCGGGATTGAGTTTTGTTCAGCAAGAGTCAGGTGCTGCTATTGCCTTGACATATATTGTCATCCTTGTGAATTTTTCAGTTTAGATCGAGGATCTCTAAACTCACATTAGATTTTGGCAACTCAAATGTCCTAAGTAATACAACGTTTATGTAGAACCTATTATTTTTATATGTTGCTACTGTTTATGGGCGGTCGTATTGCTTACCATCAGGCGAACGGCATGCTCGTCTCGTCATTCAATGCCATAAAAAGAAAAAAAAATCCTAGAAAAATTACTGCACTGTGTCTGATGGTCATTGTAGTAAGTACAAGTACAATGTATTTTAAATATATCTAATGTTGAAAAATTCAAAGTTATATAATATACTCTTTTCTGGACTCAAAATATCACACGTCATGTGAATACAGGATTTCGATCTATTTTGGTGCCAAATTTTATCCAAGCTATTTTTTATTTGTAATACTTTATTGTACACGTACATTACAAAAATACAGTATATCCACTAGAAATAAAGTACAATTGGCACTTGCCAACGATTGCAAACGATTAAATAACTTTATTTAATCGTTTAATAAATTGAAAAACATGTTTACGAACTCACGTTATAATAATATTAATAGAATTTATAACCATGACTAGCTCCGAGTTCAGGATCCGTCTCTGAAAGGGCAAGGGTCATCTGGCCGGATTGTAGAGGCGCGGATCCTTTACACATAGTTGTGAATGCCTTACAAAGGTCCGGCCTCTTGCTTTTATTAAACTGTAACCTCAGGTATTCTACATTGTTGCGTCTTGAAGATTGTTTCGAGTCATTGGCGGGTTTAGCGCTGCAGGTGAGCCGGTTGTGAAAAGAGGTTGTTGCTTTGATGACTTAAATATAAAATCTCTGTGTAAACAAAAAAAATGGTTTTGGGGTGTATGTTGTGCCAGTCTTTGAAGTTATTGCCTACAACACAATTTGGTTAGGACTATGCAAAAAAGGCGGCGGTAGCCTAGTAAGGAGTGGAACGGACTGCTGAGACGAATTTCCGCGGGTTCAAAACCCAAGGGCACGCTCTTCCTCACCTTGTCAGCCTTTCTGAATGCGATAAACTCAAAAAATACCGAACAAATTTTGATGTTTGGTATGGAAATAGTTTGAGACCCTGGGAAGAATATCGCCTACTTTTTATATCGAGAAAATATATAGCGGGTCTTTTGTCCCGGAGAAACGTATTCAAGCGGGCGAAGCCGCGAGCACAACCCAGTTGCAAAATAATTGAAATCGGCTAAAAAGCTTCCGAGATCTAACCGTTTAAATATTTGGTAAGGGATCTTCTCTGACTTTTGTGTGAAACGGAAATTGGCATAGGCTTAACTTGGCAGATTGACGTGTCACGGATAATATCTGATAAAGATTTTTTTAAACGATATCATTATTTTTGAATATTTTACGACGTTAGAAAGAATCCGATGATTTTGTGAATCTGTAATAATAGTTTGAAGTTTTTAACTTAACTTAAAAATATCACGGTTGCTAATTATTTTCTTGGTAAAATTAGGATTTATTAGCACACACAATAAAAAACATACCACATATTTATATAATAGGAATGAAATAATCATCATAATATAGTACACATACATATTCAGAGCAGAAACTAAACAATTTATTGTTCAAAATCCCATAGTCCTAGATAATGCTGTTATGTAATTCCCAAAAGGAAAATACGTTATCGTAATAGAAATTTCACTTCCAAATACGTGTTTAGCATAACTAAACCGGGACAAAAATAACAAAGAAGCCTCCAAACGCTGTCACTTAATAGTGTAGCGAGGTGGACCAGTGATTAAGTGCCTTTCGAAGCGAAACGTGCGAAAGTTAAGCGAAAAGAGAAATAAATGCGGAAAAAAAACAGCCCCTTTGTGCGGCGCGGTCGATACGGGGCCGACGCGGGGCAGGCACGGGGCAGGGACGGGCGATACAGATTATATCGTTTAAACGAAACTCCTTTCGGGGACGCGATCCTACGTTGTTTCTTTTTTAATTCAAATCTAGATTTTGTAGATAAATAGGTGGAATTCCGTCCTTTGTTCTTTTGCATCATATTGCTGGATACGAATTTAAATTTACGTTCAAAAGGAGTTGGAACGTTTTCAGACGAATTGTAAGCGGTGTGTTACCTTCTTTGGAGGACGTTCTTTTACTATCAGCTGTGGTGGTGTAACTCTATAAATATTTCGTAAACAATTAAAATAGATATTATTTAGCCTCTGGTAAACTAAGTCTATTTTCGACACCAAGCCGTGGTATAAAATCACTGTTTTGCTACAATTTTACAAGCGTTGTAGTTAATGTAAATATAAACAGTTATATGTCTTGGCATAATTATATTATAACTAGACGACTCGTACTAATAGCGTTCTTACACATATCTAATTTAACACGCTTATTGGGAGTCAATTGGCATGTTCACGCCTAGCTTCCCTCCATCTCAATCAATTTAAGTGGGCAAAAGCTCAAATGAAGGAGCTCGTTTCAGCGAGTGTTCTTAGACCAAAACGATATACGAATAGCATACCTCAATTAGGACCGGAGATATAGAGAAATAAAACGATGAAATCCTAAGTAATGTACACCAGGAAATCGTGTTTGAGTATAACCATTCAGTCATTTACTATTTGTATTTCTGGTTAACTTTACAGTATATTTGGTCAGTTGCGGTTATTTTAAATAGGGTATTATGGCGTGGTGATGCGAAATACTCGTCTCGCCATTTATTTGACTAGAAAGTCAGTCGAGGGACCATTCGTTGCATCTTTGATTTAATTATTTTTTTCTAACCAGACTTGTCTACGGCTGGACGCCCTATGACTTAAGGTAAGGTAGATGGCCGATCTAAAAAACTAAGACAAATCTTCTCTGCAACATACTTTGAAAATTGAGTTGTGCTAACCCCATATCGAAGTGGAATAAAGATAACTTTGCCACTATGCTGGGTCACAGATAATAAAGCTCCTAGAGTCTATGACCTAGACACCACTTAGCGAATCTTTGTCACAACTTTAACGAGTATCAGTCTATAAACAAGATCCCACAGAAGATATATAAAACATGAAGAAAACTGTACCTTCGTCAAATTTCGCCCCTAGAGGCGGAGGCGTAGAAATCGCCGCAGTATTTCAAGTTATAATGTACAGTGGCCAGGGTCCCGCGGGGCGGCCTGTCATCGGCTTCGATGTGGGTCTTTTGAATTCGTCGATTTGAATTTTATATCTACGGTGCATTGTGACAATGAGTCTAAACCGTGTGAGAAAACTAGGTTTGGGTCGCGACATTACCCGTATTACTGGATGAGTTTAAAAATGGTTTTAATCAAAAACTTACTTCATAGTTTTCGGAATATTCTTCCTTATTGAATTTTTACTTCCTATAAAATTCTACTTTTCCGATGGAAAACTACCGGAACCAACTTTCATATATTTTTGGTTTATTTGTGACTTGCTTTTGCTGGCGGTTTCGCACGCGTAACAAAGTTTTCCAGGATAAAGGTCCCGTTATATATTTTTCCGGGATAAAACAGTAGCCTTCTTCTTTCCTAGGGTCAAAAACTATCTCCATACCAAATTTCATTGTAATACGTGCAGCAGTTATTGAGTTTATCGTGTTCAGACCGTCAGACAGACGGGTAGTGGGGGACTTTGTTTTATAATACTTATTTAGTGATGTAAAAATCGGTTAAATGTTTTATTATCCCTAAAACCTCATACCCGTTCCTTGTCTCAATATTAAGTCATAATAAGATATAAGTTTTTCGGAAAATGATCAAATCTCTGATGTTACATGGGCACCAGAGTATATAATTTCTTTGTGACGTATAGATAAATGTAGAAATTGGTATATTTATGTGTGACGAAATAACTTCCGTAATTTGTCGAAGGAAGTAAACAAGTCAAGTACTTCTTTGACAGTATTATATGAAAGGAGTGTTTGTGACGTGATGACCTTTTTACAACTTTAACAAGTTAAGCGTTGATGTGCCATACTGACAGGTTTAGGTAAATTTGAAAATTAATATTTTTTAACACGAAACATTGTGATTATTGGCCTTTAAATTTAAAGCATCATAGTTTTAATGCATTTGTATTGTATTAGCCTTAATGTACCAATGTTGGGCAAAGGCCTCCCCAAGATCCCTTCATAAATCGCGATTCTGCGATATAGTGAACCAGTTACTTTTAAATGAATCCTGTTCATCTCGCCAATATATTTTGTCTACCTCGACACCTACAAGCGGTGTCAGGATTCTATTTGTCATTTATAATTGAAATACTTGAATAATATATTTTGACTACATACCTTAACTACGGTACAGGGGCTATCAATGACTATTTATTCTTGAAAAATAATTTTACGCCAGCAAAGGGTAGCGAAATAAAAACACAATTAACGCGTTTAATCATCAAGATAAAGCACCAATTATACTTGCACATAAAACTCCTGAAGAATTTAATAATTATAGCGTGCACGAAACACACACTCGTATGTGAAATGGCGGACTACACCCGCGGGGCAAGGGAAATAAAACAACGTGCAGAGGTGGAATAACAGGGGATTTGTATCGGCTATATGTTACGAAATATAACGGTTCCATTGGTCTTTTTCTTATTCGTATATGTCCAGTAAAGTATGTATGGATATAATAACCAGAAAGGATTGAACAAAGAACTTTGAATATTTTGATTTAATAGAAAAAATAGACGCAATGCGAACATTTCGATTGCCTGGCCTTGGATTGAACTCAGAAAGTGCTTATTCCGATAAAATACTGAAATGATGAAATATAATAAGTAATTTTTAAATTTTTTTCTTTGCTGGAGACATTGTTCTACGGAATTTAAAATTTCAACTAACTATAATTTGTTCGTCTCGTTACTCAGTTCTAATAAAAAACATACAAAAACGTATTGTACTAAAATTTACAAACGGGTCGAAACGACCCGCATTATGACCAAACGAGTCCAACGATATGCGCGTGGAATTAATCCTGGGACAAGCCGGATGACAAAACAATGTCTGATTGAAACAAAATAAAATATTCAATTCACGTGCTGTTTTAAATTGGTAATCACATAACGCTGACCACTTAGGAGGGGGAGGAGGGGGAAGTAGTGGGTTCTTTACTCACTGTGATCGCTAGCTACTGTTATTAGTTTCAATTCAATTTTCAAAATTAGAATATTGTGCCATACTATTTCCTGAAGATCAGAACTATGAAATTGTTG
Source organism: Sphinx pinastri (assembly GCA_947568825.1). NCBI lineage: Eukaryota > Metazoa > Arthropoda > Insecta > Lepidoptera > Sphingidae > Sphinx > Sphinx pinastri. The sequence goes on from OX387629.1 coordinate 17,095,015, forward strand.
TGTATTGTATACAAATGCTTACCCAGACGAGTAAAATCTTGCTGAAATATGTTACATCTTATAATACGCACGCCTTTTATCTCCGAAGGGGTAGGCAGAGGCGCAACTAGTGCCCCCACTTTTCGTCGTGTGTATTCGGTCCCATGATGTGATAGGGAGCGAGCCTATCGCCATATCGGGCTCAAATTCCAGACTCCTGGCTGATACTGAATAGAAAAATTCAATATCAATTTGCCCGACCTGGGAACGAACCGGAGACCTCAGTATTGCAGTCGTACCGTAATACAACTACGCCACCGAGGCAGTTATCTTATAATAATTACACATAACTTCCCAAATAAAACACAATAGTGTCGTGTACACTGCTGCTTTGCAAAAAAGGAACAAGCAGTTATTATTTAAAGCGACCTCTGCACATACTACCCAATAAATATCAAATTTACAAAACAAACACATCATAATTTATTTTTAATAATTGGTGTGACGACAAACCAGCGATCTAGTTAAGTACATACAACAGCAGTTTTCTCGCTGAGCATTATTTAAAAATATTGTGAAGGTAATAAAAGTCGCTAGTTCCCGCCGCCGTAGTCAAAGGAGGGATTTTTATTTCCACAACGACAATGCAATCAATTACCAGGGATTATGTTGATGGTGACCACAATACGAAATGTACAGAAGGTTCGCAAGGTTTATTTGAGAAGAACCTAACAAGTTAATAGTATAGTTCGCATTACGCGGGAGATCGAAACATTTTTCGGTGGAAGCCCTTTATAAGCGAGAGTTTAGTTAGGTAGGTATGATCGAAATTTCTAATGTTTGTTTAAAATTACTTTGTAGCCAGTTCCATTACTGGCCATTAGGTCAAAAGATAAAATGTTTCATGGTGATGACCGCAACACAAAGCCAAACCTTTTAAGTAAAAGCTCGGGGAGGGTTTTTACTGTTGATAAGTAACCTTGAAGCTTTTCATCAAATTACTTGTCTGTCTCATTATTGAAACATGAAAGAACTAAATTAAGAATACTCACTCCGAAAACGCCAGATGCACCTTCTGTACTCAAAACGTCCGCCGTACACGATAAAATGTGTATTTTTCTGTGTTTTATTTAATTTTAACACGTTGTGAGCTCGCAGCGTTTTATTAAACGCCCGTCTTTAATAAATAAAATGTTTTAACCGCGCCGGCGCGCTGATAAATTGCGCCCGTTTTATAATACTGCCGGCGAAATATGAGGGTGGGCCAGATATACACAGAAGATACTTTTTCTTCGGCGAGCCGCGAGTTACGTGAGATTGAGCTTCGCTGGTATTAAAAGTATGCACAGCATCGTTATGTGGTATTAAAATTGCTATTTTAGTCCACTTATAGAGGTACAGTTTATATAGGTACAAAATTTAATTTTATTTGTGTGTAATAATTCACAAACCTGGGTTATATACTGCCCACTGCTGAGATCTGGCCTCCTCTTGAAGGGGTTTAGGTCTTAGTCCACTACGCTGGCTTAGTGCGAGTTGGCAGACTCATACCTTCGAAATTCTTTCTGGAGAATTGTAAGGTATGAAGGTTTCTTCGCGATGTTTTCCTCCACCGTAAGGCGCACGATATTTGATAAATACATAACTTCGAGAAGAGCGGTGTGTGCCTTGGGTTTTGAACTTGCGGACATCCATCTCGGCAGTATAAAAGTGAAATACTGAACTTTCAGCGTTTTGGTTCATATTACGCTTATTTTGGTGTATATTTAATGTCATAAACCTGCTTTGTTGGTAATTTTGTGTGTACAATGGGCTGTCATATCAGCGCGTTATAATCGCATATCAAAATATGACGTTATAGAAATTATTGGTACATTATACCTGTCTGTATGAAATGTCAAATGCAAAATAAATTACAAGTCTATTAGTTATTACATTTATTACGCGGGATTTTAATTTGTGGATGATGTGGCCATAGGATTGCCTTCTATTCAATAGAACGAATACGTAGGTAGTAGGTACTAGGTACAGAAATATGAAGATACTATATAATGCTCAGGAACCGGAACTACCCATTTTTTAATCACTACACACCTTACTATTTTCGTTAAAAATGTCGATTTGAACATTATACCTATTTGAAAAAATGATAATTTTGTCATTTACTGTTTTTTTTTCATATGATATAGTTGCGGCTTTGCTTAAGCTTTTTGGGGAAGACGTATTAGTTTTATCACTTTTACATTAACATCAGCCACATGAAATCCTCTCCTGAAAATAGGCCTCTCATAAAGATTTCCAGACAGACCCGTCAAAAGCCAATTATATTATTACATTCATAGGGATATAAAATTCCTTACTTAAAACTCCATTATTTACGCACCTGCCTTCTTGTATCTCTGCACCACTTTAGGTTGACTGGTAGAGAATGTCTATGGAATTAAGTTCGCCTTTACTCCATTTATAAAGTGTAAATAAATAAATAAATAAAAAAACTTAGTACACAAATCGAAATATCAATATTCAAACTAGCAATTCGGTCGAAATAAAATCACACCGAAAATAGAAACATGGAACCAAAAGATCAAATAAAGAGTGAATTGAAATCCGTTTCGGTTTCGGCTCACAGGTGCTATTAGCCGACGGTCACGTGACAACGGGCCGCATAAACGGACACAAGTGGTAATTCCGACACGATCCAGATCATTTGTTAGTAATTGTGATGTGTTTTGTATATGATTTTTTTTTTATTACGAAAAGTGGAATGTTACATACCTGCACTCACGCCTTTTATCCCCGAAGGGGTAGGCAGAGGCGCAACTAGTGCACCCATTTTTCGCTGTGCATATTCTGTCCCATTATGTGATAGGGGGCGAGCCTATCACCATATCGATCACAAATTCTAGACCCCGAGCTGATTAAATAGCTGAGTCGAAAAATCCAAGATCACTGCCCAATTCGGGATCGAATTCAACACCTCAACACTGCAGTCATACAATTACGCCACCGAGGCCGCCAAACTCACACAATTATTATTGTGCAGTTTTGAATTTAATGGCGTACAACGGAGTTGGCCGAGATTGAAATTAGATATAATGACGGTTAGGATCACATTCAGGGACAGATTATAATCTCGACGAAGTGTGGTTGCAGGTAAGGTGTTATTATATGTTATTATCTAACCGCTTTAAGTTTAGATTTGCATGTACTGAGATATTAAAGTTTATGCAGCGCTTAGTGCGAGTGTCCTTACTGATAGTACATTACCTCGTGATATTGCTGTCATATTTTTATGAGTGACTGCCTCGGTCGCGTAGTTGTATTACGGTACGACTGCAAGGCTGAGGTCTCGGGTTCGATCCCCGGGTCGGGCAAAGTGATATTGGATTTTTCTATTCAGTATCAGCCCGGAGTCTGGAATTTGTGCCCGATATGGCGATAGGCTCGCCCCCTATCACATCATGAGACGGAATACGCTTGGCGAAAAGTGGGTGCACTAGTTGCGCCTCTGCCTACCCCTTCGGGGATAAAAGGCGTGAGCATGCGTTTTTTATGAGTAGTTAATACATACATACACACTCACGCCCCTCATCCCCGAAGGGGTAGGCAGAGGCGCAACTAGTGCACCCACTTTTCGCCGTAGTTAATAAACTTCAATGTAAACTGATATTATGGAGGTTAATACCCTATTCATGAAAATGTCTGAATATTAAAATTATATTGTCAACTAGCTTTTGTTCGTGGCTCCGCCCGCGTGTAAATTTTTTCCCGTATAAAAGTTCCGGAATAAAAAGTAGCCAATGTTGCTCAGGGATAATGTAGCATTCTAATGGTCCGCCCTGTGGATTGAGGGCGTTTGGAGAATTCCACCACGGTATCCCCTGCCTGTCGAAAAAGGCGACAAATAGGGGCCACCAGGGGTCGCGGGCGGGCGGCAGGGGGCTGTCCGTCTTGAGTTTTGTGTGTGTTTTAGCACATTGTTGTGACCCCCGAGGTGGACGGCAGCGTGGCAGGTAGGCCTCACGCTGCCGTTGACGCTGAGAGCGTCCTTCGGTGCGCGGGGGCTTCTGAGCCCCCCCACAACAGGAGACGGGCCGCACCAGGCGGCACCGCGCAGGGGCGGTTGCGGACGACAACTTAGATACTTTTCGTCCGAGGAAGCCCGCAGCCGTCCCTAATGCGCCGAAGATGGCCACCGCGGAGTTTTAATTGGTAGGTATGCCGTGCGTTGTACATAGGTTAGGGACTCGGCCCGGCGGTCGCCCGACGTTTTCCATCTCTCCGGGCGGCTCAACGCCGGGTTGTAAGGCACGGTGAGCCTAACATAACCGCTCGGTCGCCCCCCACGAAGGCGGGGCGGTAGTGTTAACGCACTTTCTCCGCGAAAAAAAAAAGCATTCTAATGGTGAAAGAATTTTTGAAATCAGTCGATTAGTTTTTGAGTTCAAGATACAGATACAAAAATACAATTTTTTCTTCGTTATAATATTAGTTTAGGTGAACCAAAGCATGACTACATCAATAAGGTAATTATTCCCTTGATGAGGATCAAGTTTATGAACTAAAAACATAATATTTTAACTTTTAAAAATAACCTCTCCTGGTACTGGAGAATACGCGCTTATACCTTCCCCATATTAAACAAGGCTGTGTGTTAAAAACAAATACATATAAATCTGTTAATCAAACAAAACACAAAAACAAAGGGCGCGACCACAATACATAAAAGCAATAAAATCACAAATACAAAATCGTGCCCAAATCCCGAGCCGGCAAGCCGAGCGATTTGTACGAAACAAAACAAAACGCGACCAGCGACAATACGGACAGACAAAAGACCACATTCCTCTAATTAGAAGTTAATCCGATTGGCCGCCTTTTAAAGCTTCCATTAACAATTTTGGCAGACAAAGTTTTTTTTTATTGTCAGAATCTGAGTAAAGAGCTGTTTGACTCGATTTTTGTTACTGGAAGTATGATTTGTAGATTAAAATCCAGGATTTCTACGTCTGAATTGTACAAGTACCTGATTTTTTGTATTGTAGTTAAATGAAGAGATGAGCATATTATGATGGTAAGCGATACGACCGCCCATGAACAGTGGCTACACCATACAGAAAATTACTAAATACTGCGTGGCACTCCAATGCGCTTGTCACCTTGATGAATAAGATATTTAATTTCATATTGGAGTTAATTACGCTGGCGACAATGTCTTTCAAACTGAAACACAACAGTGCTTATACACTGCTGCTTGGCGGTAGCAATGTACATGATAATGGTAGGTGTAGTCTGATGCATAATTATAATTATTACCGTATTGTATATTTTCGTCGCAAAGCAAAAATTTCACGTTGTCGTTGAAACCGTTAGTTTATTTTGAAAGATATTTTAGCCAGTGTTACTGGACATCAGAAGACATCTAATGTAACTCATCATTTTAGGTGAACTTGCTCAAATTTCCTCAGCAGTACCATCAATGCGCAACACGCTCAACACTAAAGACAGTATCTTCTAAAATTATTAAGTTTTAATTAAGATTTAAATGAATTAATTATAGCTATATTTGTTCTTACAACTGTAAACTGCTCTTTTCCCAATAAAAAATCACAAAAAGCTATTTTAATTAACTCGAGCTGCGTTTACATGGAACCGTCCATTCCTTTGTGCCGGTAGCGCATCTGGCTAATAAGCGCATACGTAGTAGGTATACATATATAGTGTTAGTCTCACCACACACTTACCCACTAACATTAATCACATTAGATTAAGGATTCCGGGAACAGCTCGAAGATTTTACACAATGCTCCTTCCAAAGTCTGGTAAATCTGCTGAACTAATGGGTTTACTGAACGTTAGATCGTTTGGTTTGTTCTATGCAAGAGAGATCGTTCGTTTGGTGACAAGTGCCTGTTTAATCTATAAACATCATTAATTGAAATAATATCATGATCTGTAAACGTACTTAGGTACCTTATAATAGATTCTATAATTAGTAAAACTTATACGCTACATTAACTTTAAAATATACACAATTAATCATTTAAAAATTATTTAAAATAAATTGTTATGTCTCTACAAAGCCGCTATATTAATTTAGCCCGCTTTTATTCTATAATATATAAAACACAAAGCATGAAATGTTTCTTAACATCAAAATTAATCATAGACACTTCAAGCATTTAAATGTGTATTTAATTTTTCTATAGAAGTTAACTGGCTGGGTGGAAAACGCGCAAAAAAGGCAAAAAGTAAATCTCATGAAGTAGATGTAAGAGTAAAAAGTGAAAAGGAATTTAATTTCCATCTGCCCAACTCGGATAATTATGAAGAGCTTTTTTCTTTTAACTCCTACAGATGCTTTTAGGTTATCGTCTGAACGTCTTCAAAGTTTAAAGAGAAATTAACTTTATTCCATACTATTTCATTATAGCTTTTTAATTACTAGTTGAATTACTTACTTCATTGATAAAATTGATGTAATAAATAAATTTGAATTTGAAACTTCAACTTACTTGGGACTGAAAACGTAAGCTCGAGGAACTAATTGCGTCACTACTTAGGCCTACCGTTTTGCGTAAATTAATAAATGAGGTCAATTTATAACTATGCTCTTATTATACATATCGAGTTGCCCCGATGTAAATGCTACCACTATTAGACTGTTGAGGACACACATAATATACCATCCAAAGCTGTTAATTAGGAAATACTGCTAAGTTGTATTAATTAGGCAAATCGCTTTAAGGTATCACGCAGGTGCTGTTGTTCATATGTTATTTTATTGATTTTTTTATCACCAGCATGGCAATGTGGCCTCTCTGCACCTGACGGTAAGTGAAGAGAAGCCTAAAAATCAAAAAGTCATTTAACACACACTCACGCCTTTTATCCCCGAAGGTGTAAGCAGAGGCGCAACTAGTGGACCCACTTTTCGCTGTGCGTATTCCGTCCCATAATGTGATAAGGAGCGAGCCTATCGCTATATCGGGCACAAATTCCAGACCCCGGGCTGATTAGAAAAAACCCAATATCACTGAGCCCGACCCGAGGATCGAACCTGAGACCTCAGCATTGCAGTCAGACCGTACTACAACTACGCCACCGAAGCAGCGTCATTAAAACCAAAACAAAACATTCTGCTTGGCGAGAAAAAATATCAAATGTATAGTACCTACGTATACAAGAAACTGGACACGATGGACCCACTAACATTAATGATATATCAGTGTATATTTATATAAAACTATAACAATTATTTAAATCAGTTATCAAACAGTAAATGCAAATCTATTATAATAAACAAACTGGGGTTTTGGCGTGTTATGTTAATAAGTATTAATTAAATGTAGTAATGGTTGCGATTTGCATTAATTACGACGGTGTGTTGATACAATTACGCGTTTAATATAATAGGTCAGTATAGTCACATTGCTAGGACGGACTTGGCACGGATCTTCTCTAATAATGTTAGAACATATTATTCAGATAACGAAACCATAAACGTAAAGACAATTCTATCACTTTTCGAGTGATCATTAACAAATCTGAACAATATAATTGTTTGATGAGAAAGTGTTCTTTTTTCGTTTTTTCCATAATCACGTACAGTCATTTTGTCCAACACACTTATATATCACGAGTTGCATAACTTTAAACTTGAAATACTTACTTTGTCCAATTTTCCTAACCATGTTTCCATCACGTGAAAATGAACAATTATTACCTAACTCCAATTTAATATACAAAAATCATAGATGGGACTAGTACCACAGAATACCGAATAGTACTACGTACTAGTATGCACATGGCAGTCACGCATCTTATCTACATTAGCTTCAAAGGGCTTCAAACCGAGCTTACTATTTGGTAGAAATAGGAAACATTGGTACTAAAAGACTTTTGCGCCGAAACCTGTCTCATAGTTAACTGTTAGCGTACACTGCCATATACCTCCTCACTACATTTCATACCCTAACCCTTTGAACAGGAATCAATTCCGAGCCCCACTAAATTGGATACGGTACAGCCTCCCTGTAAACCGTACCACGGGCTTTTTGGTGCCATCATCGCAGTTAACAAGTGGCCGGAGCTTTTTCGAAAGGCAAGAGCTTTCCCAGGCTTCGTTAATACAGCGTAGTGAATTTTACTTCGGCCGACAAAAATGTGTTGGCATTTTACGCCGGTGCTTTGTGCCCCACTCGTTATTTTGTTGGCCGGTTCATTTTCGGGTACGGACAGTTCTTTTTGCTTGCTTCATCAGACGCGTTCGCTGTTGAATATGTGACGGAATTCGGAATTTTGTTTTAGAGTTTCGCGGGTCACCTGCAAGGATCAGATGTTTATAAAGGAGTGAAATGAAGAAACAACCGCCTAGCTAATCTTGTATTGACAGACCGGCAAAACTTTGGCATTTGAAAGACGTAAACCCTTCGGTCGATATACCTGTGGTACGCACTATATAACACTACCTTTACTTCCGGTTCCGCTGCTTTAAATATTTTTTTTGGCAGTTGAATGACGAGTCGAGCCTGCCGCTCGCCTGATGGTAAGCGATACGACCGCCCATAAACAGTAGCAACGCCGCACATAATTTTAAATTACGTGTGGCACTCCACTACGCTCGTCACCCTAAGACTTTTACTGGTGGTAGGTCTCTCATATGTAAGAGTCCGCCTGGGTGGGTACCACCGCAATGTCTATTTCTACTGCCAAGCAGCAGTGTGCATGCACTGTTGTGTTTCGGTTTGAAGGACATTGTAGCCAGTGTAACTATTGGACATAATTTTTATTATATTATCGGATAAAAATATAAAACACTAGGTGTTGCTCGCGGCCTCGCCCGCGTGAAAAGCCTTCCTCGCTACAAAAGTCCCTGAAACACTGTAGTGATTCATAGCGATACGTGATATACGCCAGCGCCATCTATTAAAAAAAACACTATTTCCCATGTGAGCAAATATCGCGATAAAAAGTACTACTAGTACTAGTAGTAAGACTTGGTCTACCCGTGTGCCAAATTTCATCCAAATCCGTTCTGCTGTTTCTGCATTTACTTCTTAATAAACATCCAAACATTTTGACAAACTTTCACATTTATAGTATTAGTAAGAAGTAAGATAAGATAAAAATTTCGATGGTATGTGAAGTCTAGGCTAGGCACTAGGCCAGCGTGGTGGACTAAGGCCTAACCCCTCTCAGTAGTAGAGGAGGCCCGTGCTAAGCAGTGGGCAGTATATAATACAGGGCCGGTATTATATGATTATTATTAAAATAATCCCATTTTATCTATAATGCAGTGCCTACTCTGTAACTTAATACTTGGTGGCTACGCTTCTTTCTATTCACAACATGACTTAGAAACAAACATGTGTCCTACCCTTGACTATCATACAAAATGCAGTTAATATTTAACATTGTTACTAAAACTATTTTTGATTCTACAAAACTCTCGATCTTTTGTTCCCTAAATAGTACCGTATTCCGTAACAATAATTATTCTAAAAATGTCAGTGAAATCGAGATTTGGCGGTCAGTTCGGAACAAAAGGCTTTCATTGAAACAGCGGTGGATGGTGTGAATAAATAATAGTGAGCCATTCAGCCTTTGTAAGATCCCTCTTTATAAATGTGTCTTACAAGCAAGGCATTATGTGGCCGCATTTAAATTTGAATTTACTTTATAGTTGATAAAAAAAAGGAAAAAAAACTTGAGAGGTGTCAAGGGACACCCGGATGGAACGAAGTTCCTTTCGATTAATTAGTGAAGGAATTGTAATAAAATGTTATTTATATAACAGAGTGTGTATATATATAAATATATAAATATTTTCCTATTTCCGTTCCAATACATAAGTTTCTATAGAAAAAAACAAATAAATACGTGTGGCACTCGGAGATTGCCGCGGTAAAGCTATTGCATAGCATTTTTATCACAAATTTTGATTGACTAAACACAAATTCGATCTTACGCTTACCACATAAAGTAGATTTTTAAACGAGAGCAAAGCACGTTTAGTCTTGTTATTGATAAATGTCAGTAACCAAAGTAGAATAAATCAACAAAATTTGAAAAAAGAATTTTACGTTCGATTCGTTTGTACTCGTGCCGTGCCAACGCTGGGGAAATAGCTTCTACGCAATGTATTTAAGGTTCATATTAGATTAGTAAGAAATGGTTTTAATGACTTTAATAAATAAAATGACTGCCTCGGTGGCGTAGTTGTATTGCGTACGCGTTACAACTACGCCACGTATAAATTGCGCGCTGAGGTCCTGGGTTCGAATCCTGGGTCGGGCCAAAAACATTGTGACTGGGTTTTTCCATCTTAAAAATTACTCAGTCGCAGCTCGGAGTCAGGAAGTTGGCGGTGTGATACCCCCGTGCCTCGGAAAGCACGTAAAGCCGTTGGTCCTGCGCCTAATCTCTCTCCGGTCATGTCGGATTGCCGTCTCACCGGACTATGAGAGTAAAGGAATAGCGAGTGCACCTGTGTATTGCGCACACACTTGTGCACTATAATATCTCCTGCGTATCTGGCTGATCTCCATTGAGATTGTGAGATTGGCCGCCGTGGGCGAAATCGTCTAGAAAGGGATTTTTTTTTAATAAAATAAACAAAAATATACTAGTTTCAAGAATTATAGCTTCTACGCATTGTATTTAAGGTTCATATTAGTAAGATAATAGCAAAAAGTGTCGTGACAACTTTTCGTTTGTTTTTTCCGTCCAGCCCCCTTTCACAACGCGCGATAAGAAACTTCGTTCCAATAAAATCTAGGAAAAGCGTAGATTTTAGCGGCTAAACGTCTATACAAATAAATAAAATTTAACCTTATGAGTTACAACATATTTTTTCATATATAATACGCGTGTATTTTTTTACTTTCTGTACCATCAAATTTTCTAAACGACTTTACAAATTTTAACGAGGCGTCCATAGCCTAAAAACAAACACAGACGGAGTCGCTAACATAAATTCTAACTTGCCAATTACCTAAGTACCTGTAAATTACAATGTCGTCTATTACCCTGTGATTATGCCATAAAAACGAACATGTTCGTACATTAGCACTAACCGGGTCGGTCACGAAGCCTGTATTAATTTCGGCACTACAATTTTTCAAATAAGGGCGTCGTTTTATTATTTTAAAAGCATCGCATTTGTTTATAACAATGAGGGCGTGTGTTCATTTATTATGTAGGTTTCGATAGAATTTGTTTGTTTATCATTGCTTGGTCTATGCCAAGCATGAAATGTTATCCCTGTTAGAAAATCCCTGTGTCCAAATATATAGAATAATAAGTACCTACTGCATGTCAGTTGGTAATCTATGATGTTACATGTACATCCTGAGATTTTAATGTAAAGGACTTGTTTTACAATTTTAAGCACTGATATTAATTCACTAGCTCAATTACGTACATTTACTAGATTATATTTTATAACTTTTATAAGCAGTGCTCAGTTTATTTATAGGAATATGGCTGAAAATTTGACTTGCAAATTTGGTGGTTTCATATTGCATTTGTCGAAAAGTATACTCAGAAGTCGAGAGGCAGGCGCTAATTTTTAAGGGAAGATTCTGTTTATAATGTGACTCAAATCGGAACCAATCATTGATTGCCTTTTGATACCTCCCTTATCTTTTTCAGGTACAGGTGTTGGTCATATTTGGACAGATATTTATATAGCCCAATCCGTTTTTATATAACCTCTAATATTTTCACCTAACTCATAAACCTCAAAGGCGGCGAGGCCAAAAGCCGATGGCGGTGCGGAAATCGTATTATCCACGCATTCACGACGTGTCCTTCCGGGGGTAAACACGGAAATAAAACGCCGCCTCACTCACACGCTCGCAAGTCATCCACTCGGCCTGCGCTTTGAGCACGGATTCGATTATTGCTAGCCCTTTTTGGGGTTTTCCAAAAGCTTTTATAACAGAGTACGCAGAGTCACAATTATTCTACAGCGTGTAGTTTTCTGTTCAAATATGATATATATTGAACCCAACTATATTTTTTTGTGGCATGATATAGTGACTAAGGCCGGGTTGTTTCATCCGTGGTTAGGTGAACTTAAGCTCTTATCACAGTGGCGAATTGGAAGCGAATTCATAGCGAGGCGAAGGCGCTGCTCGTCCAGTGTAATAAAACCGTTAACTTTAATTGCCCACGGATGAAACAACATGGGCTAAGTGTTATGTAGTCCCAACACAGTTAACGATTGCAAGATGTTGAATTTTTTTATAGCAAAGACCTGTATACGTAGCAAGTGGTTCACCTGGTGTTTTGTGATCTCTACGACTCATAACCACGACAGAAAATTGCAGATGTACAACTAACCTTAAAGAAAAGAAATAGAGATTAGGTCAAGCCACCACATGCGAATGGAACCAGTAAACCACCATTTGAAGTGACCGTGACAGTAACGTGACACAATTCACGATGGCTTTCTTTCAGAGAATCTGATACCATCGTATGAAGTGACAAATATAGCTCTACCCGCTTGAATAAATTAAATAAATTGAAAATAAATAAGTCACACGCACGAGTAATTACATAAAATGACACAAAGTTGGTGAATAAAAGCCGGTCGCAAACACCCGTCGCTTACAATCGAAAATGATCAAAGGAAAATGTCACTTATCCGATAAACGGACGGTCATTACGAACCGTAATACGGTCTTTTGACCGCCGCCCCGGAAACTAAATAAAGTTCTTTCAATGGACAAATTTAATTATGCATGTTTCTCGTAGTCTGCAGCGAGGCTGTTGATTTTTACTGTAAATGTATCGTTTGTATTGTTTTCTATAAAAGCGGAATATCGCCTCACAAGTTACAACGCAGCGTTGATGAGGGTTTTGTCTTCAATTTCCGGGTCGGATGCCTTAATTTTTTCGAGATTTTTATACAACTGTCTATTTCTGTGGCGTAGTATTGCGCGGTACAACAGCACTCTGAGGTAGTAAAAATTGACAAATGAAGGCGATTTGACAACTCTATTCACGATCGTACGAAAGAGTGGGGACTAAGCATTTTTCGATCCAAGTGGATTTTTTGATCCCAGTAAGTTCTAATTTGAGGCGCGGCTTGATCGTGCACTGAATCAAACTCGATTGATTTAGAATTTCGAACGTGTCAGGAGTAAGGCTACTGATTTAGTTTCTACATCTACCAACCTTATAATACCAGGTGTTTTATCACTATAGAAATTTCTTAAACCTAGTACCGCAGTAGGTTAAGGAATATTATTGGATAAAAAAACGACGTGGCTGTTATATATAACTAGCATTGCGTGCGGCTCCGCCCGCGTGGAAAAGGTTTTCCGGGATAAAAAGTAGCCTATAGCACTCACGAGTAATGTAGCTGCCCTGTTCTTCTTTTTAACCTACAAAAAGGTGTCACCGCCAGTTAGTAAAGCAAAATTAAAGAAAATTACCAATTTTATTATTTTATTTATATTTCACCATGCACTGTATTAAAGACATAATAACCGTGTCCGTTTTAAAGACCATTTCTTTGTATTTTAGTAGCAAAAATTACTAATTAATTTTTAATAAAATATTGAAAATATTTCAAAAGCTTGTCTCCTACTACTGATGTTTTAGCACGTAAGTTCTGTCACGTGGGGTATCCTTCGAAATATGTGTATTACGCTGCTCGTCTTTGTCGCCTTTGATTGGAGATTTAGGCCCCTTTCTGCCCTTGCTACAATTTCCCCCCTGTGATCCAGAGACCGCGTGTCAGTCGCTGGTAAGCTGTGATAGGAGGTGTGTGGGTTTATTCGGCGACAGCTTCGTCACGTAAGTAATTGATTAAAAAAACATAAATTATATTAATTTTTTATTATCTACTTATACCCAATAAGAAATACTTTCATACCGTCATATTTATCATATGTATTATATATATATTTTTTTTTTTATGGTAACGTCTAAATAGGATCAACTTTGCAACTAATTTTTACCCCTCCGTCACGGAACAACTCCGTTACATGTTTTTCGTGACGGAGTGGTAAAGTACGTGACGAAGTGGAACTTCTTTGAATCAAAACATGGAAAATGAGCTGCTGATGGTGTTGGTGGAACTTTGATGTGCTAAGTTGATGGCATAGTAGCTAGAGATATATTGCAGATGCATTCCAATTCTTTTCACACTTAAAGAATCCAGCAAAATAAACTGTTTACGGTGACAGACGAAGACAGAAAACGTAGCACCAACTAATCCAAGTAATATTGTGCCCCTGAGAGGAGCTATGTAAGTCCACCAAATGTTCTCAGTAACTTGTGGAATTTTAAACCATAGGGTAATAAGTTGTTTTATTAACAATTATGTCAGTCTGAAACTCAACCCGATATTGGATATACTGTAGACCAGACTGGTGACCAAAGAGAATACGTTACAATTTATGAAGTAGAGGATTTCTCACTTACTGATATTACGAAAACAATTGGGATGCCTTGGATACTGTACAGCCCTGAATCATCTTATGAAGATCAGCCATTGGCCCCGCTTAAAACTACAGATTAAACTGCTCCAACTGACATCCACGGTACATCTTACCAAACACTCCAGTCTGAGAATATTCATAACGCAAATAGAAGACTTAGTACACGTTGTTGTTGTTGTTGAAGTACGGAGCGAAAGGAATGGCCAACACACTTACGCTGGACTAGCAAAAAGTACCGTCAACGAAAAAGGCGATGTCCTGGTAATATTCCTAAGAACAGTCAGTGATACTGGAAGACTGATTAAACTGGTGGAGAATGATTTATCGGAAGTTCCTTTTGATGATTTGATTAAAATACTACAGACTCCTAAGCTTATTAAAAAAGGAAGAAAATATATTTTCGAGTTTGAAGAGCTACTGGCAGTATGCAAAAGATAAGACTGATTAAAGACTTACTAGGCTAAGCTATTGCTAATGGTGAGATATAGTTTTAAGATTTTATGTTTTTGTAAATATTATTTTTAGTCAAGTTAGACATTTTTTTTATTTACTTAATACAATTAGTAGTAACTTTCATAAAAAGTAGTTCAGTCCAAAGGTTCTCAAATGTGATTTAAAAAATTTATAAGTGTTTTTCATGTTAATTTATTTGAGAGAATTGAAGACTGATGAAGATTTATAAGTTAATAAATGATTTTTAATAAATAAACCTGTTTTATTCCAAAACGCAGACTGATATTTCATAGCATTACAACTCTGTCACACACTTTACCATTCTGTCACGATGTTGTCTCCTAGTAAGAAAATTGTTTTAGTCGATTAAATATTTTATTATTAATAGTCCAACTTTGAAAAAAAATATATTAGTAATAGGTAATGTTATCGCAATCTATGAGGTATATATTTCTCTGTAAGTAATAGTATTTATAGCAAAAATATACTTCATATTAGCTGGAAATGTGACACAGTGGTATAAGGTCCTGAATAAACATATTTTTATTAATGCAGATGTACCGCATTAAGGTGTTTTCTAAAAATTGTCCTTTGTTTAATATCGTAATAGAAAAGTGCAAGTTATTTAACAAAGTTTATTCAATAAAATTAATTAAAACATTTTGTGACGGAGCTGTACAATTTTTGGTCGAATCCACCTTTCAGGTCCAGAAAATCTTACAAAAGCATGTTGTCATCGCGGCCGACTACTTTTTCCTATAGAATAGAAATTCAGCTATCATAAAATATATTAGTGCTGCCAAGAAAGTCTTACTATTTCTTTTACAAATTTTAGACAATATTAAGTCAAAATGTAGGTTAAAAAAGAGAATGGCCCAGCTTCCTATTAGTGAAAGAATTTTCAAAATCGGTCCAGTAGTTCCTGAGATTAGCGCGTTCAAACAAACAAACTCTTCAGCTTTATATATTAGTATAGATAATAATAATAATATATGTACATAATAATATATATATAATACATCTGCCTACACCTGAAGAGGGAAGAAGGCGTCATGTTATTTATGTAGAAATCAAAATATTATTTTAAGTAATTTAATTACATACTAGTTAAACAAATACTAATTATTAACACAATTACAAACATTGCGCAAAAACGGTAGCTAATTAGCTACAGTTCATTAGATTTTAATCAGTCTTCCTTTGTTATAGAGAACAGCTAATGCATGGATAAATATTTGATTCACAAAACATTTCAAATGGAAATTGTGTGTTTCCTCGGTGCAATTGAGTTCAGGGGCGGTAGTCATAAATCAATCTCACGTTTGAGTAAAATCTCAAGTACACATTTTATGTATTGAATTATTTGCTGTTATTTAAAAACTTGTTCTCAGTTGCGTAATCGCAGTGTTGCCGTTTTAGCGCTTTTCGCGCTAGATCTTTTTAAGGGTCTTTGGCGCTTTTTATGTGATAAGTACGCGCTAAAAAAATCTGGTAGAAACTGGCGCTTTTTTCGACGGGCGGAGGGCAGCAAGAATTCGTGGCAGCACCCCCCACGAAAAAACAAGATTTAGCGCGTTTTTGATAAGAGTCTAGTGCTTTTTTTTCGTCAAACGGCAACACTGGTAATCGCTGTTACATAAATAAAACTAAGCTGTCAAAGTCCGTCACATATTGTAACTTAAGATGTCATTTGAGCTGATATTCCACCACCACCACCATACCAGCCCTGTATTATATACTGCCCACTGCTGAGCACGGGCCTCCTCCACAACTGAGAGCTGATATTCATATGGGTTTATTAAATAGCGATTATCTTAAGATGCTGACCTTAATTTGATACCGTCTCAACTGACATCGCACTTCAGAGCACAATACAGTTGCATCTATGAATACGACCCCAGGATTCTTTCATGAGTAATTTTTTGCTTCAGTTAATTTTTAAATTAGGGTTTCCCAAGAATATCCTCTCGAATTTTTTTTTTATTGCATTGAATGACGAGACGAGCATGCCGTTCGCCTGGTGGTAAGCGATACGACCACCCATAAACAGTAGCAACACCATCCAGCACCTTGACTTACAAAGTACTGTGTGGCATTCCACTGCGCTCGTCATCCTGAGACATAAGATGTTAAGTCTCATTATGTCCAGTAGTTATACTGGCTACAATGTCCTTCAAACCGAAACACAACAGTGCATGCACGCTGTTGCTTGGCGGTAGAAATAGACATTGCGGTGGTACCCACCCAGACGGCCTCTTACATAATGAAAGACCTACCACCACTAATTAAACAAAGTGATATTAAATAGATAGAATACAAGTGTTATATGGACGATTTAGAAGCTTTTGGTCGCAATAGCTTATTCAAATTACCAAAAATGTTAGCCACTCGCTGCATTTAATTATAAACCGTAATGACTAGCTAGTGTTGCGTATGCAAATACTCATATTATCAGTCTGTCAACCGCGAAACGAGCGAGCTCGGTCATTGACCGACTGACCGAGCGGGTGAATGGTTAATCGTTAATTGAAACATGACAGCATAATCCAAGCTGCGTTTAAGTTTGACATTTCGATGAACGAACTGCGAATGGATTTACGTTTCGTATGTCCTTACATTTGATTAATTTTCATGTGAAGATTTATGGAGATTGATTTAGCGTAAAAATAACGGAATTCCGGTTTCATGTTATTTAATAATCAACTTTTTAATTTATATGACGGGTTAAATGTATATTATTTTTATTTAGTCACAGTAGAAAATTGGATAACTGCCGTGTCAAAAGCGAATTTGTGTTAAAGGAGAGGAATATATCGAAAAATGCACATAGCAGCTTACATTGCGTAACCTGAATATAACATTTCATCAAACTATTATCATGATGAATTATTTACAATGATAGAAGAAACTCGAACTCAACAATTAGATAATTAAATACCAGATAATAATATGACATCCTCGGTGGCGTAGTTGCATTACGTTACGAGTGCAATGCTGAGGTCTCGGGTTTGATCCCCGGGTCGAGCAAAGTGATATTGGGTTTTTCTATTCAGTATCTGCCCGGAGTATGGAATTTGTGCCCGATATGGCGATTGGCTCGCCCCCTATCATATTATCATGGGACGGAATACGCACGGCGAAAAGCGGGTGCACTAGTTGCGCCTCTGCCTACCTCTTCGGGGATAAAGGGCGTGAGTGCATGTTTGTGTGTAAATAATATGACCCTCAGAGAGATTCCAACAGATGCCGAACCTAGCGACCATTTATTACATACCTACTTACTTCCCAAACAAGAGCAAGTACCCCTCACCAGTACCCGCGCTAGCAATAACCATGGCAATAATAATAAAAATACAAACACACACCATTATTTATCCCATACTAAGCCCAAATTTATTGACCCGAAGTAATTGAATTGTATGGGAAAAAACGATTTCGCGTCCAGCGTCCCAACGCCATATAATAGAATTAATGCGTGAACTCTTTTAATTGTAACTTTTTGCTGGACTAGTCTGAGCTAATGCAAATGACTGCAAATCCTGTTACGGGAATAAGCTAGCTTTATTCTTCGTAGCATTGTGGATAGTGCACGTAGTATTTTATTATAGATGTTATATCTTCGAACGTAGTTTAAATTTAGTATTATGCAATCCAAAGATGCGGTGTTACAATTTGGGGGTAAGTTGCGCCTCTGCCTTCCTCTTCGGGGATAAAAGGCGTGAGTGTGTGTATGTATATGTGTGTGTGTATGTGTGTGGGTGTGTGTGGGTGTGTGGGTGTGTGTATGTGTGTGGGTGTGTGTATGTGTATGTGTGTGGGTGTGTGTATGTGTATGTGTATGGGTGTGTGTATGTGTGTGGGTGTGTGTGTATGTGTGTGTGTGTGTGTGTGTGTGTGTGTGTGTGTGTGGGTGTGTGAGTGGTACCATTGTATTTATTGGTAGACAATCAATATGAAAATTAAGTTTCTTAAATAAGACGTTAAATAGAAACCTTACAGGCAGTGACAACACAATATTGTGATTACAATATACACACACGCTAAATCGTTCGATGTGACTAAACAATCTGATTAGATTGTTTGATCACACTAATGAACAATTTAGTTCCAAAGAATTGAAATATTGTGCATTAGTTACAGAAGGACAGTAAATTACTAAGCCAAATTAAGTTGGGCGAGAATTTTAGCTATTAACGAGAAAAATCGTAGTGGTATAATAATATATAAATTAGAACATTTATGTTAGCCAAGAGTAAAGCCAGGACATATCGCTCCTCCACTGGCTTGAACGTGTAGTGTATGTAACCCTATGCTGTTAATAATATTGTGAGTATTGCCGGTAGTTTATAAGAGAACGATTGTAATACGTCAGTTGGAAATAAACCGTGCTATCAACTACACGCTGTGTCTCCTTACGCTCCTAAGACATTACAGAACGTATACTGGCATAGTACTGGAAGAAATGATCGAGAGTAGGCTTGTGATCAGGGCCGCATGTATGTTTAGAGTCGATGTGATATTATGAGCCAATAAAACACATTTTTAACACTAAATAACACCAGTAATATTCTACGAAACTGTATACTAAAATAAGAAGCAATTTAATTTATTCGCAGAGACTTTTCCGAGCGTGCACATTAAATATAATGAATAAACCAGCTAATTCAGAAAAAGAATTTCTAAACGCATAATTTCCTTACAGAAGCAACCATCCCTCGCTCCGTTCAGACTAAATGAAACAGCTATGTGTGCACGTTCTTTTATTTTCTGTGTGATGTTTTATTTCCACCAGAGCTAGCGGACTGGAAGCGAAGGAATCCTTGTCTCGAATTAAATTCTTGAGAACGTGATGAAATTAATGAAAATTGCTCTAAATTGTAGAATCCCATGTTTTTATCACATTTCCTTTGTGGAGTCTGCGTGGTTTATGCACCAAATTGTCTATTTAAATGGACTTGATTGAAATGACGAAGTGAAGAATGTGAATGCTCAATTCGGGTTATTTAAAGATTGGTGTGAAATGCAAGTTGTCTACAAGTCTCAGCCGTCTTGCTTATAAAGTGGAGGAAGGTGTTTACTCTCCATTGGAATATTAAAAAGTGTGTATACAAGGAGATTGATTTTTTTTATCGAACTTGTCAGTTACCTCTAAATATGAGCACCGTATTAGAGGAATGGCCATTAACTTACTAAACTAAATAAAATTACGGGGGAAACAGAACACTCATAAATTCTGCAATATTATTTAATTCATTTTAAAATTGCTGTGTATGAATTTGTGTTAAAAAGCCACAAATTACTAAATGGAATTAAATGTGATCCAAAAATATTTGTTTGAGTTCTGAAAGTCCCTCGTAGATGACATCCACGTGTCTGTACCCGAGACAAAACTAATAACATCCCATACCTACCTACTTGGAACACATATGTGAGCCTACATCATATTTAAGCATTTTAATCTCCAGCGATATTAAATCTTATGACTTGCTCCATGCAGATTTCCGTACGAGGTAGAAAAGAACAAAGCCCGCCGCGTCCCACCTAATTATATTAGTGCTGTTCTCCAGTTTGCATTCGTTCCCAGTGTGGGACATAGCACACACCACGTAAAAGGGTGGATTCATATTTTTATACAACTGTAAAACTGCCAAGTCTCTTGACTGATGGTAAGCAAAACTGGCTATGAAGTTACTAAACCAAAAAATCTCCAAATTACAAAGTGCCTCATGACCACAATGTCAGTAGTTGATATACCCTGCCCTGGGCGTGCATACACGAAGCACTGCGGTACCACGAGGTGCCACCATATCTTCAGCGTCTTCGTGCCCAGTGGTTCGGGGGCATTTAGAGAATTCCGCCATGGTATCCCCTGCCTGCCGTAGGAGGCGACTAAATGGGGCTTAGAGAGAGTCGCTGGACGAGTAGTGGGGGGTTGCTCGCTCGAGTACACAAACTAAGCGACTCCGAGGTGGATGACAATGCGGGTGGTCGGACTCCTGTTGTCGTAGACGCCAAAAGCGTCCTTAGAAGTTCAGGGGCTTCTTAGCCCCCTTAGTAGAGAGGAGCTTCAATGCGGCATCACGCAGGGACGGTCCCGCGCAGCTATCTTAGTGCAACAAGATACCCGGGGCCGTCCCGGTTGCGCCGAAGAAGGTCATCACGGGTTTTGGTTGGTATGCCGTTGTAGGGTGTGTACATAGAATTAGGGACTCGGTCCAATGCTCGCTCGGATGAAGACACACTCCCGAGTGTCGACATTGGGCCGTAAGACCGGAGTAACCAACATAACCGTTCCACTCACCCCCCAGTGGTGGTAGCGATAACGCGTTTTCCCCGCGATAAAAAAAAAAGAGTTGATACAAAGATATCAACTTGTAAAGTATTATTAGGTATCTATGTTTTATTGTAATTTAATCACTTAGTCTTTGTAAATTATTGTTATGTTATTTCTTTTATAGGTTATATAAATGTTTAAATTTCTTAACTGTATTACCTTAGATAACAAAAACACTCATCTTAATATTAGTTTATTACTGTTTGTTCGTAAAAGTGTAATTGTAAATGTTGGTAAACTTCATTTGGTTAACACATAAGAATAGTACTTATAAAATAAGAAAACTGTAGCGATGTTTGTTATGTGTAAACTGTTGATGTCCCTATGAATAATAAATAAATAAAAATAAACTTGATATATCACCCTAATTCGTTTAATGATATGTCTTTATACACAATAATAATGCCGCAGTGTGGCTGTTCATGGGCGGTCTGGATCAATCATTATCATAGGAAGAGATCCGTTTTCTTTGGCCTTGCTTCTTAGAAACGAAAACAGTGGTTACCATTAAAATCCATAGAGGCTCGTTTCTTATCCAATTACCTAAATTCTTGTTATTTCTCTCCGAAAAATTTTTCAAGATAATAATTCTCGATATCCAGGAGCAACCCTTCCCGTTAACCCTTCTGTGCAGTTTTCTTTGTGTTGTATTAGCATGTCTTTGTACTAACAAAAATAAAAGGCAACGTTTATGTTTTTTTATCGCTCGACTCAAAGGAATGACGTAGTTTATGTTTTAAGCTAATTACATACAATTACCTAGTCACAATAGCGGGTTAGGGTTGACTTAAAGGCTTTGTGAGTTATGCGCTGTTTTAGGGTTGGACGTAAACGTTTTAAGAGTTACTGTTTTTCTGTGTGTTAGTGTCTAATTAACAACCTTTTAGGGCGTTCCTAATACATTGGCGAAATATTTAAACTGTTTAGTGAACAAGGAGCAAGTGCTTTAAAGTAACTATATTGATGGTAGTATATTTGTATCCGCCTGTATAGCGAACACCTTACATAAAGTGTAAAACCCGTCATAGTCATCGTCATAATCATCATCACAAGCCCGTTGCAGTCCACTGCTGGACATAGGCCTCTCCCAAGATACGCCACAGAGCCCCGTCTGCTGCTTTATGCATCCAGTCGCTACCGGTCCTCTTGTGCAAGTCGTCCCGCCATCTGGCCAGAGACCCACGTAAATTGATATTGGATCTTTTTATTCAGTATCAGTCCGGAGTCTGGAATTTGTGCCCGATTTGCCGATAGGCTCGCCCCCTATCACATCATGGGACGGAATACGCACGGCGAAAAGTGGGTGCATTAGTTGCGCCTCTGCCTACCCCTTCGGGGATAAAAAGCGTGAGTGTGTGTGTGACCCACGTAAGTGTGTCGTGTTCCGGGATCAGCCTCTATACATTCGATTGTAAACAGGCTTGCAGAGTGTCGCCTGGCAAGGGGTAATCACAAAGAGTTCTAAGATTATAACTATTGGATCAAGGAGTTCTAAGATTATATAGTTATTGTTGAATGTCTTTGGGTAATCATCTATCGAACGATCCATACTCTGTTTATACGCCAGTCTACTTAATATCACTGAACTTTGCCTTGCCAATAATTTGTAAAATACGACGCATTAGTCATTTGAACATCAACAAAAACTATTTCTACACGACCAATATTTTATTAATTAACCCAAGTACCAACATCATGTATCGTACAAAATTGACCTCGTTCTGTCGTAAAAATATTGTTCGGACGCATCATCAATCCCAATAGAGCGGTTAGTAAAAGCCTTGTTTGTATGACAAATCCCCATTTTATTATTGCATCAGGAAAACATAGATCAAATGAACAAAGCGCCGTAACCCAAACTCATATATAAAACATTTATAGTCGGTGCAAAATAACTTTTTCTATACGTACAAATGACGGCGCGTGCTATTTTTCATCGCAGTATAGCTTGGCCACTTTTTTAATTATTCATCGTGTACACGAATTTTCATCTGCATATTGTTTGATTTTCTTGATTTTTTACACAATATACAGGATAAACTTGGGTGACAGTAAGCGGTATGGAAACGAAATATCGGCAGCTCGTTGTTGTTTTTTGCCTTCTGATGCAACAATTGACAGTGTTTGTATCAGCGATCATATAGCCTCATAAAGTTTCATTTAATATCTCTCAAAAGTCGTATATGTCAACGCGGATGAGGTTTTCCTAGCCTTTGCACTTGTTCTAACGGCGTATTTTTAAGCAGTGATTGCGTACGATTCTTGATCCGAAATAACTGTTTAAATGATGCTTAATGTCCAGACCATGAACTGTAGTAACAATACGTGTGCAGTTTTCCATAAAAGAAAACTATGAAAAAAAATTAAGGCTACTTCGTAGGCATTCAAGTTTTCGAATCGCGTCAGCCACGAAACTTATCGCTCCAGAAATACCCAAATCTGAAACAAAAATGTTCACTCTGTGAATAGTCTCTGAAACGTTTGCCCAAGTGTAGGAATTAATTCTGCGACCGCCAGTTTAACAGCTTCGTTCATACGAAATGAACAGTAAAGCCGAAGTTACACCAGGAGAGTTTTTCGCATACGAGCGGCAGTTTCTTGCTATGTGATAATATATCGTCTAGTGTAAACAAACGGTCCGACTGTTGCGTCTCGAAAGCAAGTATCGCCCTTTAAACTCTTCTCGGTCATCGCGTGTGTAAACATATCGAACGAATATCGCCATTCAAATTTCGAATGGCGAGTCTTGTACAAAATGTGTACAGAACAATTTGTTCGAGGGTCGCATCAACACATGCGAATATCACCCTACGAATACTTGCCTGTAGTGTAAACAATTTAAGAAGGGCGAATCTCGCCTTTGACACTCGAATCCGAGTATTGCTTTATTGCTGCGAGTTTTTATCCTAATGTAAACAACCACAGGAGAGAATCGCATGGAGAGTTCTCGCATACGATTTTTTGCCGCTCGCATTCGAGAAACTCTTCTTGTGTAAATGACGCTTAAGTGTAGG
Organism: Sphinx pinastri; assembly: GCA_947568825.1. NCBI lineage: Eukaryota > Metazoa > Arthropoda > Insecta > Lepidoptera > Sphingidae > Sphinx > Sphinx pinastri. The sequence goes on from OX387629.1 coordinate 17,119,251, forward strand.
AGCTAATTTCAGTTTAACAGCTTCGTTCATACGAAATGTACCGTAAGATAGCTAATGCCCATCTTCAGTAAGTTATAAATGTAAAGCACTTCGGAATCCTTATTAGTTGGCAATAGCGTATAAAGAGCCGAGCGTCCGATCCAGAGTTTACACCCAAAGTTCGCGACCCACAGAATGTAGTTATGGAAATTTCCTGAGGCGACGTCCCGGGCCCCCCGGACCCTGGACCCCCCGGACCTCCCGCCAAGCTCGCTTACTATTAATAACTTGTTCAATTACGGCTTAACAAGTTTTTATAACATGCATAATAAGTTTTCCTTTGTTGTCAAAAGTTTTCGAATTTGATAGACACTATTTAGCCTGTCGTTGGAATCTTGCTGAACGTTCTTCGGGTAAGCGAAAGAAGATTAGATATTGAATTTTTTATCGGATATTATAATTATTTTTACTGTAATGTTAATAGGTTTTTTACGGTATAGTACGGGAACACTATGATGGCTGTTTTGATGTTTTTCCGCTCACCAAGTTTCGTATTAATTCATAACTATGTTGAAGGAGCTAATTGCTGTACATTATTGACAATAGTGGTATAATTTTACACAACTCGGCATATTTAGTTTTTTCGAAATTCAAAATTTAAAAAAAAATAGTCTAATACGATCTTCAGTTATAGGATCGCTGGTCAACAACTTCTATGATCTATCTCCGGAAACCTCGCGTTGTCGTTTTTCGACAATAAATTAAGATTTCACCTCACTATTGTAATTTGTCAAAACGGCCATCATAGCGTGCCGGTACTATAGTTGAAGAGAAGCCGCTCACCTGAATAATGACGTCACAGATATTCGAATTACAAAATACTGTAGATCACTGCGTTACCCTGCAGTATCAAATTTAAATTTTAGATATAAGAACACTATATCTATTTCCATTTTACATTCTATATAAATTTAAATTTTGATTGAAAGAAAAGAATTGTAACGTGCGTTCTTGAAAGTTCTCAAAAAAAAAGTTTTAAGTTTGCCAACCCGCATGAGGCGCTTCGATCTTTAAGAAATCTTACGCCCGAAGTGGGACGTGTAATACGATGGGACATATAATGCATTTAGTATGGTAAAATATATTTTTCTCCTGCTTATCTTTCTATTTGATTCATTTCATTCCGGGTTATGACTAATTAGTGTTCCGAGAGACACGCCAAGCTTCACCACTCGGCGTCATAGATTCCGTGCCACTGCCGAACCTGGCTTACAGGAGTTGCAGCGGTGGGTGTGAGGGCGGCATAGTCTCATGGGCCAATAATCTTCCTCGGCGGAGATCACTTAACGTCAGGAGACCCTCTCGCTCCTATGTAGGCCTATGCCATACGAAACAAAAATGGTTTTGCCCCCAAGGTATAATAAACAACAGTAATACCGGCGTAAATTGAAATTGTTGATACTTCCGCACCGAAACAGTGTTGTATATCACAACATTTTGAATGTTTGATGTCAACGAGTGAAAGCGTGTCTCGCATGGATATTATCTTACGTTATTTTAGATTTATTGGTCCGTCATTCTATTGTGCAGCTGTACGAAAAGGCCGCGCGCAGGCGCTCAAAGCAATCATCAAATTGTTGCCATTTAATTTACTAAACAAATTCCCTATCGCAATGGCTCACCACCAAGGTAGAATGCACTTAACTTTTTATAACTACTTCTTATATTTACGCGAATGTTAGACATTGAAATAAAACTATTTTGCGGATTTTATCGCGGTTTTTTTAATTATTATTTTATTTAAGAAACGTAGGGACCCGCGTAAAAGAACATATAGCTGACGTGAAACACCGACGCTCTACGAAGTCTGCAGTTGCTGAACATTCAGAACAAGGCTCCAAGCATTACCTTAGATTTGACAAACCACAAATCCTTGCCAAAGAACACCGATTCCTACCTAGGATGATTCGCGAGGCTATTGAAATTAAAAAACATCCAAATTTCAATAGAGAAGATGGTTGGAAGCTTGCACAAGCCTGGGATCCAGTTATACATCTTATTAAATCGGACCCCAAAATACCAACTGCCAGACCTCAAGACACTGTGAGCTCTTTCTGCGTAGATCGGACCGTCATTAACAACTAATTTTTTAAAAATGTATAATTAAAAAATGAAGGTAGATATTGTAACATTAACTTTTCGGACCACCAACACCTCAGTCCGCCTCGTGACCACGAAGTGCTGCAAAGCCTTCGAAACGTCGGGAGAAAATAATAATTAAAAAACCGCGATAAAATCCGCAAAATAGTTTTATTTCAATTTTTATAACTAAACCAGTATCCAATTCATATTAATTTACTAGAAAATTAAAATTCCCAATAATTGTGAAATAATATTCTTTAATCTTCAGACAGGAAACTTAGAGACGATGTACGTTTATTAACTTCAGACTATTCACAACTAGAGGCAAAAAGACTTGGTTAGACTAGCATGAATTAACTACAATACTATCGAGTTACTTTGAAGTAGCGGTAGTGAAGTAAGGAGTAAAATCGATTGTGAGGACATGAATTTGAAGCCAGATCTCAAAGCTCACACTTTTTTGTAAAAGTTACGTGTATACAATTGTATAATAAACAATGGTTTATTATAGCTTACTCTGACGATGATAGAAAACAACGCAAGGAATGGTATACTTGTATATAGTCTGCCAACGCAGCAGGCCAGTGTAGTAAAGAGACAATTCCTTCAATTAACATAAGTAAGCCTCATTTATACGGATCAATAATTGCTAGCAATTATCGTATGCAATAGGGTAGTTTCCTATGTTTGATTTTGTAAATTATATTGCATGTAACAGAAATTCTTCTGTGAAATCAGCATCAAAATTGGTTGAAAAATAAAGCATTAATTTATTAATATTTGAAATATTGTTGTGAGCAAAAGTGGGGACGTGGAGAGGATATCGCGCTATCTCTTTCGCATGCACGCAGCGTTATGGCCAACGACTCTCGGTGACGTCACAGTGTAATATTACTGTTATTTGACAACTACCCCTTCCAGCAAACAAAGCTATATAACTTACTAATTATTGCCCCAATTTTGAATAATATTTTTCCGTTAGATTTTGGATGGCATACATTTTTGCTAAATGTATTAAAAAAAGTTGTCAACTATCATTGAACGTTGCCTGAACATGCGCAATGGCGAAGGAAATATCGCTCGCGTTGAATTATATCGCGTTGAAGCGGCGATAGCCTAGTTGGGAGTGGAACGGACTGCCGAGACGAATGTCCGCAGGTTTAAAACCCAAGGGATCTCTGACTTTTCTAAAAAGTTAGGTGTGTATTCTTGAGAATTATCGCTCGCTGTAACGGCGAAGGAAACATCATGAGGAAACCTGCATACCTGAGAAGTTCTCTATAAGAATTTCGAAGGTATGTGAAGTCTGCCAACCCGCACTAGGCCAGCGTGGTAGACTAAGGCCTAAACCGATGTAACCGATCTATATCTATTACTATCAATGACTAAAGATATGATGTAGGTATTTAGTATAAATTATATTTGAAAACGTGGGTTAATGCATTATGAACGCCAATATATTTTTATTTGGTTGCTTCCCAGTAGTATTTTATTTATATCTTAGGGCTACATCCATGCATACATTAAACTGTGTAATAATGATACTGTAAAATATACATTACAAAAAAATATGAAGATAATCATGACAAGTGATAACGAAAAAATTAATCCCGGAATTTCTTTCTGTCTTTCTTCTTGGGGTCGCCATCGCTTAGGTAGCTAGTGAAAGGCTGGTAGGTTAGCTAGGCTAGGACCTGTTTATCCTCGCCGGCGAGGACCGTGGCGTTACCTTTCCTCGTAATGTAACTCTTGTACTCCTTCCCTTTCTTTTATATCAGCTCCACTTCTCCTTACCTAGCCCTATTCCCGTCCCCAATGTCCGTGCCCTCTGTACCTATCAGCCCGTGCTGGTTGTTAATTATTTACCTAATGTAGATACTTTAATTTATTTAATTGGTATATGTACCTTTGTTATTGTCTCTACCTTGTCATCAGTGCTTTTTTTATAAGCCTACTTGATCAATAAATGATTTTATTTTTATTTTTTTAAAACCCTCTCAATTATAGAGGAGGCCCGTGCTCAGCAGTGGGCAGTATATAATACAAGGCTGGAATGGTGGTGGTGGTGGTTGAATTATATAAATACAAGGCTTTTGACAGATATTAATTAAAAAAACCGAATATTGCGTACGATTATTTCTTGCAATTATTGATCTAAATCAGGCTTTGTGGTTACTTTAATTATAATTCTCAGCAGCTAATACAAAACGTTACTTGCAGGACTAAGTCCATATGGTCCACTTAAAGTATTAGCTTTTCAATCAATACAAAATATTTTATCGCGTCCCATCCCTTTTTTATTTTTGGCCTTAAAGTTTGTATTTTGTGTAACAGCTGTGAGTAGCTGTCATACCGGCTGTCAATTGAGCTTAAATTGAAATTTAAAAATCCTCTGTCATTTTGGCTAATACAAAATGACATTGACAAGATGCTTTTTTAAAAATTGATAAATTTTCGGCTTATGGACTAATGGATGTGTAATTACGTTGACACTGGCGGGGTTTTGAGTTCGATTCGTGGGAAATTATGTGTAAGAGGTTTTTGATGCAGAAATACTTTTGAGTTGATCGAGTTAGAATCTGTTCAACACACATTCCATCTTGATCATGATATTATGCTGATAAGCTTATCATTAATAAGGCACCATGACAGAAATCAATGGAACAGCGCGGCGGTACTAAATTAATTTACTATAAAAAGGTCTTAAATTAATCGATAGCACCTTTTATCCCCGAAGGGGTTGGCAGAGGCACAAAAAGTGCACCCACATTTCGCCATGCGTATTCCGTTCCATGATGTGATAGGGGGCGAGACTATCGCCATATCGGGCACAAATTCCAGACTTCAGGCTGATACTGGATAGAAAAATCCAGTATCACTTTGCCCGAACCGGGGATTGAACCCAAGACCTCAGCGTTGCAGTCGTACCGTAATGCAACTACGCCACGGAGGCAGTGAATCGATAGCATTTTCTATTAATGTTTTTTAATAAACATTAATAAATTTTAGATTTTCTTTATACCACAAACGCGTAAGAAATTTTACTATTCGCACTCGCACATGTAGCTACGAGGCATCGTAGCTAAGAGAAGCGAAGTTTACGTAGTATACCATTAATTATGGCCCAGTGCATAAATTATTATCTGGTCGGAGTGAGAACAACTTCCACTATTAATATCATCTCTGTCCCGTGAGTTAGCGGGACAACTCCTTAGATAAGTATTTGTAGAGAACAAAAACGCGTATTATGATGTACAGTCAGGCACATAAGTAGCTGAACAAACACAGAATTTAAAAACTATAGGCGTTACGTTTAAATGAACTATTTTTTTCTTTGTTTCAAGTAAATCCAGCAATGTCTATTTCTACCGTCAAGCAGTAGTGTGTATGCACTGTTGTGTCCGGTTTCAAGGATGCTGTAGCCAGCGTAATTACTGAGCATTATGAGACTTAGGGCGGTATTAATAAATCAATCTTACGTCTGAGTTAAGTCTCAAGTAGACATTGAATATTAAGAGCTTGTTGTCAGCTGAGTAAGCGCCGTTACACAAACAAAACTTAGCTGTTAAATTCGTCACATATTGTATCTTAAGATGTCATTTAAGCTCATATTAATATGGGTTTATTAAATAGCGACTATCTTAAGATACTGATTTTAATTTGACAGCGTCTCAGCTAATATCGCGCTTCAGAGCGAAATTGACTTGCATCTATTAATGTCGCTCTTAACATCTTATGTCTCAGGGTGACGAGCTCAGTGGAGTGATACGAAATAGTTACTTTGTAATTCAAAGTAATGTACGACGTTGCTTCTATTTATGGATCATATCGCTTATCATCAGGCGACGACGCCATGATCGTCTTGTCATTTAACAGCAATAAAAAAAGTATTTTATTTTTTTATTGTAGCCAGTGTAACTACTGGACATAATGAGACGTAACATCTTATGTCTCATGATGATGAGCGCAGTGGAATGCCACACAGTACTTTGTAACTCAAGGTGCTGGATGGTGTTGCTACTGTTTATGGGCGGTCGTATCGCTTACCATCAGACGACCGGCATGCTAGTCTTTTCATTCATTCATATAAAAAAAATGTGAAGAGAAAAATGGTAATAACACAAGTGTATAAGCGATTTGAAGTTATGAATTTGTTCGGAAATTTATGTGGCTGACTGTACTTCCAACATTAATCTTCAAAGCAGGTTATAGCGCAATGAATGTATCCATATATTCATATGATACATCTGTTTCATCTTATGGAGCTCCTCATATCGGGCACAATTTTTAATCCCGGGCAATTCACGCGTTTTACTCACTATGGAAAACTGGAGACGAAATTTACTTTCTCAATCTAGGAATCTAGCCACATATTTCAGGATTAGCTTAAGACCTACGTCACCATTTTGCAATTATTAAAGTAATTTAAAAAATACTCGACATAAAAAAATATTAAGGTTTCCAGTAAAATATTTTCGCTAACAAATCATCAACGAGAATGTAAAGAAGGACGGAAAATAAAATGAACACAATTAATGTGTTGAGGTTTACCTCCTCAATTGAGCTACTGGTTGGCTTGTGGAACCACGATTTTGTGGTACCCACCTCGCTTCGAAACAAAAAGTTCGTAACTTGTTACCTTTCTTTGCCGAGCTAGGGTTTGCAGGCACACGTGTTCTCTCCTGTCCATTATATTATGTTCTTTACACGAAGAATGAAGAACCAATTAGGTAGGTCGGTAAAATATAGACGAGCACTAAAAAGAAATAATTATTTTTTATGATTGAATACATACAAAATATCTTAGGGTATTATTTATTTATGATCAATTAGCCTAAATAATAACCAGTGAATTAAAAAACTATATTGACTGAAAAGTTTTATATGGTGGTAGGGCTCTCATTTGTAAGAGTCCATCTGGGTGGGTACCACCGCAATGTCTATTTTTACCGCCAAGCAGCAGTGTGCATGCACTGCTGTGTTTCAGTTTGAAGGACATTGTAGCCAGTGTAACTACTGGACATAATGAGACTTAACATCTTCTGTCTCAGGATGACGAGCGCAGTGGAATGCCACACAGTACTTTGTAACTCAAGGTGCTGGATGGTGTTGCTATTGTTTATGGGTTGTCGTATCGCTTACCATCAGGCGTTACATAAGGATAAATCTATACATAGTATAAAGCAGTAGAACCGGTGCGTCTGTACATTTAAAGAAATGTGATAAATAAAACAAAAATCCGACTGCGTCAATATCTGCCATCTTTATTATAAATTCATTGAAGAACTGAAAAGATAAAAACAAGGTTTTAATTTGGATATTTTATTTTGGTTTTGAACAAGCTTAGTTGAAAGTGTTCACAAACGCAGTCGGAGGCATCTGCTCACTCCGAGATTTTGTTGCTCTATAGGTAGAGCAACAAAGCAGATATTGGCTTGACAACGACGATATGTTCTGTTCATGTTCTTGAGGACTTCCGAGTAAAATGCTTCATTAACTCAATAGAATAAGGTGCGAGATCAACGAAGTGCAAGAACTGTTAATAAAAAAAAACAACTGTATAAACTGAATGGTACTGAACCACCAAAAATATCTATTATCACAATCTGTATCAAACAGTGATATAGGTATCACCAACCAAATTATGAGAAGTGAGTGTGTTATGCCTCCGACAGCGTTTATGAACACTGTCAACTAAGATTATTCAAAACCAAAACAAAATATTCAAATTAAAATCTTGTTTCTATCTTTTCAGTTCTTCAATGAATTTAATAAAGATGATGAAGACACGCAGTTGGGTTTTTTGTATTTTTTAAATATATATATTTTTTCCTCTTTTTAGTTTTCGAGCACCTTTATTAGCATTTCCTATTCCAAACTACAATAAAACATATAAGTTATATATATTCGTAATCATCGTTAAAATTTCTTTATTATTTTGATACCACACTCGATGTATTTTGTAAACATTTTTTTGAGATTACTTTTTGCCGCCAAAATGCTTAAATATTTTATTTTTATTATTTTGATATAGGAGTGTCACTCTCACGACTAAGACGAATCTATCGACTCCACCCACATAAAAATACGACAAGCCGTTTAGGCTCTAGGGCGTGCAAAATAAATATAGATACATACATACATAACCCTCCTTCTTTCGCAGTCGAGTAAAAAGAAAGGGGTTTTTTATAATTCTTTTCTGTCTGTTTTTCTGTTTGTATGTTACTGCAGATCTCCGAAACTACCTCCGAAATACCCGAATTTCAAAGATTTTTTTATGGAGATAGATTAAGACCCTATAAAGGACATAGATTACTTTTATCCCGGGAAAATATAAAGCGGGACTTTTACCCCGGAGAAACTTTTTAACGCGGGCGGAGCCGCGAGGAAAAGCTGGTCGCAAATATGGTTGTACTTAATTGAGCTTCCACAAAGACACTAATAACTTACAGCAAAACTATAAATTTCTGAGGCAGTAGTACTATCCTGGTCGGTTCAGTCTTTACCTAAATCTCTGTTTGCCCCAGACATTTAACTAAGGCCATAAAGCTAAAACAATAGAGACAAATGCCAACAAACAAACTAACACAATACACAATTCCAACATATCAAAAACTCAAAGCCCACATTCAAGTTACAGGCACAGATTGTTTGGATGTCCCATTTTTGTTTAATTTATTGTTATCCCCCTCCCCCTCTTGTTCGCCAAGTTTCATTTAGGTCAACGCTAATTACCCTCGAAATTATCCGGAGAAGCTCCACTCGGATCTTAGGCCTGTATAAAATTCTTTTTTGTAGTCATCGGGGGCATAATGATAGAGCCTATGCTTTCAGTGGTGCAGTTCACGCTGCGCAGAACAAAATAATAACTCGGGAAAATCTCTGGAAGACTTTAGATTTATTTGAATATTGTTATTTACAATAGAGCTTCGTCGCAGTACTAGAGGTATATTCTAAATTGACTTGAAGTGCTGTTTTTGCTGCGTTTCGTGTTGTGAGGTTTACGGAAGTTAAGACACCTTACTTTAATAAAGTCTACTCTTTCTTTCAAAATCCTGTTTTGGGTTTTTTTAATATTCCAGAATTATCTATACAGAAATTTTCGTTTTCTATTTTTAAAATGATATCTTTTATTTCAAATTTAGAAGTAATTTAATAGCATCAAAGGGAACTAAAATATTTGTATTTATTTAATTTTCCCCACATGGACTAACGGGCAACATCTAATATATTCTGTTTATTATACAATATATCAAAACGACCCTCGTAGAACGTGCTCATAATAATAAAAAAATAAGAACATAGAATATATATTCTATTCTTCTCCGGTTTATTGATTTATAGCATGCTCTACCTCTTGTCAAGAGCCTAAAATTATGTCTCGATATATGAAGAGAAAATACTGGATTATTGACCGTTGACCCCGAAACTGGAAAGGTCGGGGATAAAAAAGGCAAATTATAAAAAGGTGCAGTGCTAATGAACTTTCGAGGTAGTTAAAGGTTTTTAAAGGATTTTTATTGCACATAATTAATTGTAATTTAAACGTTATAATAAGTTTCCAGCGTTGTACGATTACAAAGAAATTCAGTGTCAGTTACACAGAAAAATTAAAGCGACGGTGGAGATTCCACAATGCTTTGAACACACTTAATTTATAATAAAAGGCCAATCTTAAATATTTAATAATTTTTTTTTATCAAAAATATAAAGAACAATCTTTATATTTATATTATGAGAAAACATGCACTTATCATTAGCCGAGCGACTGGCTTGTCTCATTATTAAAAAACAAACTTACATGTCTGCTATTTGGAATCTACCTTGGCACATACATTTGGCAGCTGGATACAAGGCCAGCAATTACCTTTAAGGGAGTGTCTAGAGCCAAGATTGTTTAGCTTACCGCTTTGTATTCAACTTTGTGTCATAATAACACTCATTAACTAAAGTAGATGCGAAATGGTAAGCGAAGCAGACTTGTCTTTGTAAAGCAACTTTTGTTGTCATTACTTTGTTATTTGTTAAAGAGGTTCAACACAAAATTACAGATAAAATGTCCTACATTATAGAAATTAGGAGTTGGTGTGTCTGTCATATGCTAATCAAATCTGTGGGTAGGTCTCACGTATGTGAGAGGCCGTTTGGGTAGGTACCACCGAAATATCTATTTCAACCGCCAAGCAGCAGTGTGTATGCACTGTTGTATTCCGGTTTGAAGGATATTGTAGTCAGCGTAATTACTGGGCAATATGGAACTTGACATCTTATGTCTGAAACTCTTTATAATAGTGATAGTAGCTTCAATCAACCGTATCAAAAATATTAATAAAATATGTCGGCCAGTCTTGTCTGTCTTGTCCATACAGGACTGGAGGAGGCATATCGACTGAACATAAAATCAAATCAACTCGCAGTTGATAAAATAGTCGCCCTATTATCGGATACTAAATATATGCAAGATTCTCCGGAATTACAGGAATATACTCTTCTTTAGATGATACTTATTTCATTTAGTTTCCTTAGTTTTAACATTCCCGCAACCTCTGCCCGACGTGGACAGTTTTTAATAACTGCATCTCAGAATAAAGCGAAATTGCTGAAAGTGTGATGGCAGCTGGTAAACACAGTTGGCATTGCTTCCGAGTGTCGCTACAATAAAAATGCAACGACTCTGCATTGAGACGTTAACGTCTTAGTTCATTGCTGAGGTGTGAGAAATAGTATGCGACTCGAAATTTATTTACTAATTAGTGAAATTTAATCAATTTTTGTTATAATTTGGTGTTGCTCGCGCTTGCCTGCATTAAAAGCCTTTCTAGTTACAAAATTCCTGAAATCACTGTATCAATCCATAGTGCCATATGTACAACGCCAGCGCCTTCTATTTAGAAATGAGATAAAAAATTATTGATATAAATTAATTTAATACATCGAAACACTTTCACAAACTTACGTTTATATTGTAAGGGTTCATACGTTATGTCTTAGGTTTAAAGCTTACTTTTTACATTCTGTATGTTGTAGGGATGCGCTACTGACCTTCTAAGAAAAGGATTATGGATATTTCAGAGGCAGGGATGTCGGACCACCAGCACTTACATATTATCATGTGTATTAATTAGTAGTCATTTGGCTGTTCTCTGTAGTCAGAATAGTTCTTTATGCAATTTGGACCAAAACAGTAACATTTTTATGGTATTTTATGGCGTGTTATGGTATTTTTAATTGAAGCCATGTACTGCTTAGGTAGTACATAGCTTGCTTTATGTTGTGTTTTTCAATATTTGCTTGTAACTATTAAATAAATAAACATCGTGTAATAGATTTCTAGAAGGCTAAAAAGTTCCGTTCACGATTCGTTTGACAGGATAATTGTGGGCGGCTTTATTTAACTTTAGATGACCTACACGGTGACATGCGCGAAAAAAAACTTAAGTAATAGGCTCATTAACTTAAGTTAGTTCTAATACTGTAATTTCAGATAAAGAATTTAAAGAAATCTTTGAATGCTTTTGCAGCAGATGACTTTTATAATGGTACAGTTAGATACATATAATACAACAAGAATCATGAGAACAATTAAAGTGTCGCACAGATGCTTTAAACACATTTTCGAAAAACACTGCACTGCTATGAAACTGACAAGTTTCAGTAAAGTTATTTAAACGATAAAATTTATAACGAGCATTCAATGCTCGTAGGTTTGTTAAGCTTCCAATAATCCCTAATTAATCAATAGGCAACTAATCCACTGATGTTACTATAGTACCTAATTGTTCAGTAAAATTAACTGACAATTTCATAGGAATTGCAATGGACAATTTCATAGAAATTGCAATGGAAACGTATTTTGACAACTCGTTGCCGTGATAAAGTGTAGTAGTAGTTCGATGGAATCTTTAGTTATATTTAATTTTGGTTGGTTAAATTTGGTTTTATAAAATTTAATTACTGTGTAATATGAGCATTCATGGTGCTTCTATCAAGCGGCTTCATTGTGTCGACATTCAATTATATAAAAAATAAATAAAATATTTGTTCAAGCTCAAATAAATTTCTACCAATATATTATTTGAGGTAGAAATCCCATTTGTTTACACAAAGCCGTGACATGTTCGCATATTTGATATTTTAGAGTTAAAATACGAAGCCAATGACAGTTCGGAGACGAGGTGAGGTCGTGAACAGATTTATAATGTTTTTATTAACGACGTGTTTGCGTGGAAAATATTTTTAAAATGCACTGTTTATTATTCTATACTAGTTTTTGTTGATCTGTTCGCGAAAAAAGAGGCAAAAGGACTTAAAACTAATGTGAGTCTCTTTTAGTGACAGTATTTTCCTAGTCGAGGTAGAAGTTTAAAAACATTTTCCTTGGAACTACATCAAATTGTGTGATATTTTTACGGGAAAAATGTCGTGACTTTCCCAGGAAAATGTGTATCATAAGTCAACAGACCGGAATAGACTCTGGATGAACTGTGTTGATGTACTATTTGATTAGACCATTGGAAAAATGATATTAAATGCATGAACTATTTTTTACTTACTTTTTGGTCCCTAAATTATACTTTCATTATTTGCCCTTATTGTTTTAATGATAAAGGAACCCGGGTACCTTATTTTTGAAGGAAATCCTTTATAAAACTGAAAGTGTCAACACACTAAGCAACCACCCGAAACAGCCCTCAAGCCATGTTGATGGCCAGTTACATTTCGTTATACGAACTTTATACTTGTGTTAAGATATTATACGTCTCTTGTTGGTAGTAATGGCGCATACTCGCCCTTTTGGTAGCCATAAATGTGTTTTGCTACATTATAATAAATGTATGAAGAAACGAAAAGGTCGTTTACCTTTTGATAATCACATACTTGTTATTGAAACATCAAAAAGCACAGAATTGGTATTTAATGACTGAAATACATAAAATGCGTAGTGACCTCACCAGTTTCACAAACCAGAGCCACCAGCAATATTTATTTTTTTATAAAAACGAATTACGATTTGTGCCAGCCACGCTGATGGTCAGTATGAAGATATACTATACCCAGTGTAACATCAGCTGAAGTTTAAATTACAAGGCACTACGTGGCATTACACTGCGCTTCTACACATTAGTTTTAAATTGCGTAATGTCTTATAAATTACACTGCCTACAAACTATTCCTACAAACCTCCGATTAATTTAAGCAACTGACCAATACAAAGACTAAATATTTGGAACATTGCTCTAACGCACTGATAATTAATAATTCATATTCGGTCAGCTGCCAGGTGCTGGCGTACTACAAGTGTTTTACAACTGTCCTTCACTGCTTAATTAAACTGAACTTCGTCGAGCAATTAAATGTTTCAATATTGAATTTTGTAGCATGATTTATGATTGTAAGTATTTTGATGTGGTTTGATACTGTACGGTATTACTATTTTACTTATAAATCCGATAAATGGATGTAGATGAAATTTTATACATAAATATTACTGTTTAAAAATAAAAAAAATGTTAATAGTTATTTTATTACTTATATTTATATTCTTGAATACATATCTAAATGATGTTCAGGTGTACAGTAATCACTGAAAGATTCTAAAAAAAAATATTTTAACCATTGATATATAAAAAAAAGTGTGTGTGTACTTATATACACGCGTTAGAAGTTGGCGTAACAAGATAAAAATCTTTTTAAAAAATTTATCTTTCGCCTTATTCTACGTTCAAAATTCAAATCTAAATTGTTGACTATAGCTAACTTCAGGCTGTCGGTTTTTCGTGACGGTGTGCGCGCGCATCGTAAAAATTTACTGTCATCATTTTTCCCTAACGCGCCAAAAGAAGTATAACTTCAAAATCCCTCTCAACACTAAAGGTATTTAAATAGGAACGCTCATACTAGATTTTAAATGTCACAAACAATGGACATAATAAGACTATTAAGATGTAAATGTAATAAATTGTAAGAACTCATTATTCATTTACTTACTCCACTACTTACAATGACATTCATAAAGTAATGAGAAACTGCTTTTAAAACAGAATTTCTGTTTAAATGTAGTTTTAAGACTTTCTCTTTATTAAATACATAGATATAAATGTTGGACGATATTCTATTTTCCCTTATTATGTGATATTGCTAGTTTATCGAAATACTGGATATAAATTTCAATCCCAAACAAGGATTTATGGTTGTCCAGTTGTAAGGTTATGGTTGTCCGGCATCGAAATCAATGTCAACTATGACTAGTAACAAATTTACTAATCGTATCGCTATTTAGAAATATTATATCTGAGGTAGATTGTAATTTTGTAAAAAATTTAAAGGTCGAGTTTAAAAATCACTAAACGCTAAGAATTTTGAACTCATCACCCTTCAGATAAACATGACCTACACTCAATAAATAAAGATCAAATTCTTGTAAGATTTCTGTGTCTGCAGACGGTTTTCTTAGAAACGTGTATTGACAATTATTTCATATCAACCAAAATGATACTCATAGAATTAGTATACGGACCGTTATTTACCACAATGTCAATTTGAGTTGTAAAATCTGTAGAGATGAGAGTGAAAGGACATGATTTAATTTCAAGCTGATTAAATTAAACACAATGTATAAAATAAATAGATAACTACAACTTTATAATAGCTGAGACGAGAAATACTGAGCACCTGTGCAAAGACTGGCGGTAGAAAAAAGGAATGTGACTGTAGGTACCTAACTAAAAATATCGCAAGAGACACCCAAAATAACATAAAAAACCTTCCAAAATGTTTACTAAAATATTTAATATTTACATCGAAAAAATATATAAAAAAATACGCACAATAGAACAATTTTAAGGCAAACAATAATTTTTACAAGCTTGTCACTTATAAATAAGTGAATTTTTCCCTGTCTCGATTGTAAGGAGTCAAAGAACCGTGACAAAGAGTATACTGTAATAATATTTAGTTTTTGCCGCCGGAGAGCCGGTATTCCAAGGCCTCGGTGCACTCAGCGGCGACGTTTCCAGACGCAATTTGAACACTGGAATGCATTTAAATCTCCCAACGTGGGAAGTGACTTTTAAAAAGGTATCTTCTGATATTGAAGTTGGTTTGTGTTGCAAGTTATAGGGGGTTGAGAGGATGCGTATATTGTGGTTTCATGTCTCATTAGTCTATTTGCATTGTGCTTGTATGTCAGGAACGAATCCCATTCTCGCCCCTAGGCCCTAGGCTAAGTTAATATTTTAATCAAAACCTATTTTGATTCGATAGAAACATTGGGATTACTTACAAATTGGGATTGATGTATGTTATGGTGACAAGCTTCCTATATTATTATAGGACTAAAATGAGGTATACGAACAGTAGCTATAGGAGTTGTATCCACCTACATTTTTGGATCACAAAAGTCGCTGAACAAAACAAACCCACGGAAATGTTTCAACACCTGAAAATATAATTGATGATTAAACGAACTTACCTGTAGTGAAGTTCAATCATAATTACTCGAAGGGTTTCGTTCGAAGAGATTAGTATAACACATGTAGTTCCACACATACCACTTACTGAATCGCACTGTATTTTAGAGACAAAAAAGTTAATACAATAAAAAATATATTAATATTTTGTAGGGTAGGTAACCATCCTCGACGATCGCTCGCGCGCTGACCTCATTTTGTTTAGAGACTTGCTGAGCTGTTTTTGATATTTCACGACGGTTGGGTCGTAGCTTCAAATAAAGGGAGGGAGGGTTACTAATCTCTTCGAACGAAACCCTTCGAGTAATTATGATTGAACTTCACTACAGGTAAGTTCGTTTAATCATCAATTACACTCGGGTTTCGTTCTCGAGATTAGTATAACACATGTAGATGTTGAGAGATAGTCGTGAAATATTATATTGCAAATGATATTTATTCAATAAGGATTTACATATATACTAAGAGAACTACATAATTATATAATTTGTGTAAATCTAAGTACATATAGTTAGCTGAGAATAAATCAGCAGCATAATAACAATATTATTATTTGTTGATAACGTTTCTGGCGAAATCGTTTAAATCAGAGGAAATGATTTTGTTATAATATTTGGCAAAACATGTGGATGATGAGCTCCATCCAGCTGTTTTCCTGATGACATCTAGAGAAACACCTGACGAATATGCTTTTGAAGTCGACGCATGTCTAGTACTATGCGCGGTAAAAATGCTAGTATTAATTCCACTTTCCTCTAACGTTCCTTTAATCCATCTACTTAAAGTTTGAGACGTGACTTTTTTATGAGGTTTCTTCAAACCAAAGAACAAAAAACTATGATTATCTCGTAAATCGTTACTCATTTCAAGGAATGAAATCAACGTTTTAGCAGGGCATATTTGCGGCCTCTCAGGAATAAACGGTAACGAGAGAACTGGTTGAAGTGAACCTATACGGGAAGTTTTTATAAGATCAGGAATTTTTATAATAATACCACTATCAGACATAGATATATTTCTTATATCAATTTTTGAGAGTGTCTGTACACGGTGTGCAGTTACCAACGCCAGCAGGGTAATTAGTTTTTTACTCATTTTTTCTATATTTAGAGATTCATTTGGAAATCGTTCTCCTAAAAAGTTAAAGACTATGGATGTATCCCATGTTGTATTATACCTCGGAAGAGGCGGGCGCAACCGAAAAACGCCCTTAAAGAATCTTTGTACATAGTCATCGTTCGCTATTCGTGGGCCTAGGATCAGAGATAGCGCTGAACGGCAGCTGTTTAACGTTCCGTGCTGAGCACCCGCATTGAAGAGGTGCGTTAGAAAGTTGATTACGTCAGATGTCGATGCTTGGTATGTATTGACATTATTTTTGTGGCAAAACATGAACCATTTCTTAAGACACGTATCATATTGTTTGATGGTACTTTCTGATAGGGATGCCAGCATTATGGGGATTGAAGATTGAGGTACCTCTCTTCTAAGAAGTGACGTCCGGACAGCAATCCTACAACCAGGGTAATTTGCCGGTGCACTGTGCTCTTGCTGGAATAGGAAAGTATTGGATGATCACTAGAATGCAAAATTAAAGGTTTATGCCTAAGAAGGCTTTTAAAAAGAGGAAACCACGGTTGCGTGGTCCATTGTGGAATAACAACAATTCCAGTAGCCTTATCATTTATGATCTTTCTTAGAGTTTTCAATATGATTGATACGGGAGGGAATGCATAAAAGAAAATATTTGACCATGAAATGGTGAATGCATTGATTGCATATGCATCTGGATCTTTATGCCACGAAACATAGGTTTTACATTTAGCATTATTTCTACTGGCGAACATATCAATAAATGGTGTACCATAATATTGAATAACTTTTTGATAAGCAGTATTTGATAACTCCCATTCAATATCTGCGTGTACTTTTCGTGATTCGGCATCTGCTACGGCATTATCGGAGGAACGTATATAATCCGCGTAAACAGTGATCTGCCGAGTTTCACACCACTGCCATAACTCTTTTGTTATATTTGTTAAATGAGGGTATTGAATACCACCCATTCGATTTATGTATGAAATAGCAGTGGTGTTGTCCACTCGTAATAGAATCTGACAATGACTAAGGTGTTTAGCAAAAGTTTTAAGACCCAGGTAGGCTGCTAATATTTCCAAAAAATTTATATGAAATGAACGTTCGTGTTCCGACCAAGGTCCGTTGGCAGTCTCTGTACCACAGGCCGCCCCCCACCCCGTTGTTGAGGCATCAGTAAATATCTCCAGGGAATATTGATCACTTTTTATTTTATTAACTGAATGGTTAATTGCTTTTAGCCACCAGTTAAAATCCGGATATAAATTGTTAGGTATTGACATATATCTTTCGTAATCTTCATTATTTTTTAGGTTTAAGTATTTACATCTTTCAAAACCCTTAGTATAAAGCCAACCATATTCTATGGCCTGGCAAGAAGATGTTAACAATCCCAAAAATCTAGCAAAATCTCTAATTTTACATTGTTTTAAATTTTTAAATTTGATTATCTCTCGTTTTATCTTTTCTTTTTTATTATCAGGCAATCTAACTTCAAGTCTACTAGAGTCTATTATATGTCCTAAAAATTTGCATATATTTTTTGGTATAAATACACTTTTTTCAATATTAATAACAAAGCCCAAAGACTGTAATAAAAGTCTTGTTTCATTCATATTTTTCAAGCAATCCTGGTAGGAATTGCCTATTAAAAATATGTCATCTAAATAAAAAGTTGATAAATATCCCATGGAACGCAGTACCTTGGCCACTGGTTTCATAATTTTCGTAAATACGTACGGGGCTGTACTAAGACCGAATGGTAGAACATTAAATTCGTACAGATTACCATTCCATTGAAAACGTAAGTATTTTCTATGATTTGGATGGATGCTGATTAAAAAATATGCGTCTTTTAAATCAATTGTGCACATAAAAGCATTATGTGAAATGAGTTTCAATGCCGTACGTAAATCCTCCAGTTTAAAGTGTTTAGTGTCAATAAACTTATTTAATTGTTTTAAATTTAATATAAACCGTTTTTTACCGTTTGGTTTCGGTATTAAAAATATATTTGAAATAAACTGATTTTTATGTGGTTGACACTTCGAAATAGCGCCCGTGGATAAAAGATTATCTATAGCTTCTCTAAACTCTTTAAATTCGGTAATAGAGTATTTCGGTTCAGTAGGGATAGCTGACTGAATGATTGGACGTGAAAATGTAATTTTATATCCATCAATCCACGAGAGAATGATAGGGTTACTGGTTATCAGTGACCACTTTTTATAGAAATAGGTCAATCGACCAGCTGTCCTTACCGGATCTAACGACGCTGTCTCATGTTGTGATGACGCGATGACTTGCTGGAAACATTGGCGTGTCTCGCGGTCGTCATCTGTTTCGAAGTGGAAGGGGCCACCTTCGTACTCCTTGTATTCCCCGGCGGTGGCACCCTGTACTGAGGAGGAGCTCGCCAGTTTAAAGGCTTATTTGGAGCCTTTGCAGTATGTTTTTGTGGTGGTGCTTTAACAGCCGAAGCCGATCTGAGTTCAGCACCTGATTTGCTGATAGTTTTTGCCGTTTTAAGGGTCTCTGATAGGTCCTTGCCGAAAAGCAAATCGTCTGTATTTGTTTTTTCGAGTTGGTCTTTGAGTTCTCGTTTAAGGGTTGATAAAATAAAAGCCCGTCTTGTTACAGAATCTGAATGTTGGATATCTCCAAGAATACGACCCGTATCCATTAATAATTTTAGTAGCTCAGGATGTTTATTTTCTGACGAGAGAAGCAAAGTGATTGCTTCGCCGAGTGATGATAAAGCACAAGCAGTTAAAGTTTGCTTATATTCAATGCCTTTATCTCTTTTGATCTGGCTATCTATTAAAGATGCACTAATCTCAGGGTTAAGGGAGGGCGCCTTGATAAGTTTGCAGTTAGATGGCACTAGATATTTATCCTTCATTTCTTTACGGTTTTCTTTTGAAAGACCTTTAGATACAATATGATTAAGCCTGATAGCAAGATCCTTTTGGATATCTTTGCCAAATTCATTTGCAACTGAAGGATCTTCGCCTAGAATATCTAATATTTCTTTATCTAGTTCGAGAACCTCTTCATTTATTGTAGTTGGTATTTCGGTATCCTTCAGTGCAGTTGTACTAGTAGACTGCTGGCTTTCGTGGATCTGATGGCACGATTGTGCAGAAGAATATTCAACAGCAGACGGTAACGGCAGCGACGGCGGCGGGTCCGCGGCGGTGGTGATATTTTCAACCGAGGGTATAATATATGTGCCATCGACAGAGTAAGAGGCTAATGTTTCATTTGGCTCGTCGAGATCCTCAGGTACATATTCATGGTCCTCCGAGTTCATATCATTAGCAATTTCTGTTGAATCGCGCTCTGCAAGCGGAAAAAATTTCAACGATATCCTTCCCGTACCCATAAATTAATGCATAGCGTTCTAATTATGAAATGTATAATATAGTGGTAGTGAGACTCCTTGTGAGAAACACGCAAACCACATGCTAAGTATAAGTGGGTAGGTACGTTAGGAATATAAATAAGTATTATACACAGTGGTGGAAGAACCCGAATGAATAGGTAAATCCGAATACTGTATATTAAGTTTTAACGTTGGAAAGCCCCTTGTGGACAGTCCGAAGTTTATTATCTTATAAAAAAGTAACACGTTATCTTATATACGTGTTATATGCAATTGTGAATATTTTCCACTTGAAAATTTCGGTTATTTCTCGTTAAAACGCAATTATTCGGCGCTTCAAAGCCAAACTGTAACATTTGGAATATTATATTTTAACGAAACAAAGACATTAAACTCACCTTGTTGGTTTTGAGCGGAATGCGTATCACTCGATGATGAAACACTACTATTTCTCTCGCGCCGTTTGCTATGTCTCACCTTACGCTCTAATTTTTTAATCTTTTTACTAAGATATTCAATACTAATATCACTGTGCTTATCACGCTTTCGTTTAGGCATATTTATTGTAAAATAATACGATTATTTGACCAAACTATACTTATAAAAATAAAAAATGAATTGAATTGTGCGAAACAGCGAAGCACTAAAGTGTGAATGAGGTCAGCGCGCGAGCGATCGTCGAGGATGGTTACCTACCCTACAAAATATTAATATATTTTTTATTGTATTAACTTTTTTGTCTCTAAAATACAGTGCGATTCAGTAAGTGGTATGTGTGGAACTACATGTGTTATACTAATCTCGAGAACGAAACCCGAGTGTAATGTCGTTGATCACTTACCGCCACGTATGTCACTAAACACATTAAAATCAAAAATATTGATGAACAACCAAAAAAATCAAAATGGCTGAATACGGACATAGTGTAAATACACTATTCGTGTATTTCCGGCAACTTCACGATTGGCATGTTTCTACATTCGTTAAATAGAAGAGCAGCAATGTTATTTCGTCTTTGTCATTTCGTGCGTGACGTCATTTGCATTTTTTTTATTGCATTGAATGACGAGACGAGCCTGCTGTTCGCCTGATGGTAAGCGATACGACCACCCATAAACAGAAGCAACAACATTTAGCACCTTGAGTTACAAAGTACTGTGTGGCATCCCACTGCGCTCGTCATCCTGAGACATAAGATGTTAAGTTTCATTATGTCCAGTAGTTACACTGGCTACAATGTCCTTCAATCCGAAACACAACAGTGCATGCACACTGCTGCTTGGCGGTAGAAATTGACATTGCGGTGGTACCCACCCAGACGGACTCTTACATATGAGACCAGTAAAGTTTTAAGATTGCACAATGACAGTTGTAGAATAATATATCTAAATAAATAAAATATTTATTGATATTAAAGAAATCTATACAAATAAGTCAGACTGGCATATTTGTCTGTAATTTGGAAATTACAAAATATTTATGGTGTTTTACATTCTAAATGTTAATTGCAGTCTACATTAATTTACTGCGATCTGATAGTACCAAAACCAAAAATATACAATGATGGCGGTTTCGTCAGCATGTAGTAAACTTTTCTATTTGAAATACAAGCTATTATAAGAAAATAAAAGATATCATAACATTCCATAGGTTTAAGTCGTCATACATTAGTGAAAAAAATACATGGGCGTAGCCGCAGTTAAAAATCTAGTTCTCTATCAAAGTGATCGTGAATTTACTTAGGCTGGTTTTATACGTGAAGAAAACAAAAAGCTGACGTGTTAAAATTTTACTTGTGGAAAAAATGCTTTGTTGGATAAAACTCTCTATTTAGAAAAATCTGCACTTGTAAGAAATGCAATAAAGAATCTTAAAATAAAACTTTGTGACGATAATAAAATCTGTTTCAATTCGTATTTTATAAAAGTTAATCGTTTTTTTTTGTTATAAGCGTGTTCAACGTTTTTATGTCCATGCTAGTCATCCATATTTACACTGTGAGCGTGTTCAGTCACTTTTATTTCCACGTTGTTCAACCATATTTTTGATTTTAATGTGTTGAGAGACATATTTGTCGGTAATTGATCAACGACATTAGATGTAAAGGTGTTTATTATTTTTGTGGTTTTACGCATACGCATGCTCACGCCTGTTATCCCCGAAGGGGTAGGCAGAGGCGCAACTAGTGCACCCACTTTTCGCCAAGCGTATTCCGTCCCATGATGTGATAGGGGGCGAGCCTATCGCCATATCGGGCACAAATTCCAGACTCCGGGCTGATACTGAATAGAAAAATCCAATATCACTTTGCCCGACCCGGGGATCGAACCCGAGATCTCAGCCTTGCAGTCGTACCGTAATACAACTACGCCACCGAGGCAGTTTTTGTGGTTTTGTTTTTGTTAAATTATTTTTGTGGCTGATTGTAGTCTTGTACTTATACTTACACTATGTACTTCGTTTTATGTTGACTATGTAGGTCGTGCATCAAATTAAATACTCGTGATACAATTGTTAAGTAAGCATCCATATCATACATATTAGTGATGCTTCTCTCATCATTTAGTTTTTAACCAAAGAAATGCCCCTCCTTTCGCTACCTCCTCTGCTTCGCATCAAAAGTAGGTCATCAGGTTCTAACTATTGTGAATAGTCCTTCACTATTATTATTTAACAAGGAAACTTACTTAAGCTCGAATAATGACAAGTTATCAACACAAAGCCTTTGAAAGCTAATTTTTATTGTGTAACTTTGCGGATGTTTTCCTCGCGCTGTTTGTTTTCTAACCGCCATATTGTCTTGTATCTTACAAGTTATAACTTGTTCTATGCACTTTTTACATAGTTAAGTTGAATAAGTTTCAGCAGCATCTTAAAGGTTTTTGTTACAGCATTGGTTTATGCTCAGGTTATGTTATAGCCATATTGATTTCAGTTTTCTGGGTCCTTTGAGGTAGTGTTATTGAGTCACTGAAAACGGATCTGACATGGATTTCCCTTTTATAAATTCGCGACGTATTCAAAATACATACGGTCCGTGGGATTGTTGGAGTTCCAAGAAATTCGCCGCCTCCCGCTTCCCTTTCCTTCCCTTCGTTGAAGCCACGACCAATATTCTGTTTAATTACACAGCTACATTGAAATAAGCTAATTTGCATAATATGTTATACAACTATGTTCGTTCTTTTATTTTCCTTAAAATATTTTCTCCAAATCCCCTAAAACATATGCATTTGTTATAAAAATGACGGAAAATAAGTAAAGGGGAATATGGTTCAAAAATATCCCGGACAAATTGTTTAGTTTCTGCTCGGTTCACTTTTAAAATCACATCTTTATGGACCATGAAATAGCTGGATGGCAGAGCTATTTGTATGATGGAACGAAAACCACCGTTATACTGAGAAAAATATATTGTTCTCTTTTCCGCGCGAAATATATTTATGATTCTTGAAGGTTAGAAAGGGACGGTTTGAAAATGTAATTAGTTACATTTAAGTTAATGGACACGCAGTGTGAATGGTTTTGGTAACAGCGAAATAATTAAGATTAAATTTGGGGAAAAATCTTCATGCGTAACCATCATACCATAATTTGATGGGAATTATCTCGTGAATAATGAGGTCAAATCAGTCTGCTTCAAAAAGGTTACGGATACGTTTGTTCTTGGGTTAAGAATTTTAGAGATAAGCGATAATCAACTTTGAAAGAAGTAAAAAAATATCTAAGCATTAGAACAGTAACCTCATTATTATGGCATAATACTTGCCATATATTAACTCGTATGGGTTCACCCAAATAATTCAGAACAAAAATAACGTCACACCCTTTGGCCTTTTCAAGGGTAGCCATACCATACCATACCAGCCCTGTATTATATACTGCCCACTGTTGAGCACGGGCCTCCTGTACAACTAAGAGGGTTTAGGCCTTAGTCCACCACGCTGGCCTAGTGCGGGTTGGCAGATTTCACATACCTTCGAAATTCGGAGAACTTTCTCAGGTATGCAGGTTTCCTCACGATGTTTTCCTTCACCGCTAAAGCGAGCGATAATCCACATAGAATACACACATAACTTTTTAGAAAAGTTAGAGGTGTGTGCCTTTGGGTTTTGAACCTGCAGACATTCGTCTCGACAGTCCGTTCCACTCTCAACTAGGCTATCGCCGCTAGGGGTAATTCCCCGTATTTCGCCAGCTACGTTAGATCCTAAGAAATAGAAGGAAGCCTATTACCATTTCATTATACCAACCTTGTAGTATATAAATAGTGTCTCACAGCTGGGCACGGGCCTCCTCTACCATTAATAGGGTTTTGTGCCTTAGTCTTTTGCCATTTAACGGACATAATTCCATTCTCTGGTCTGGAAACTGAGCAGAAAATATTTATCATTTCAAAATAGCAAATGTTTCACTCATATCATAACCGCTCATCGTCCCGATACATTATTACAAGCAAACAATAACATGATCCTAAACAGGTTGGTACATAAATTATGAACGGTTCAAAAATGTCCCTTTCATTGCCTCCCGGCCTGGGATGCGACCGCCCCGTCATAATTCACGGATGATATTTGTCACGTCGGATTTTTTCGTCGCAATAACACAAAGCTTTACTTTCACTGAAACAAACGGGCGACAGCTGACGTTTATTGCTCTCACAAAAATATTGTTTACATGTTTTATTGTGTACCTGTATTGTTTTTACGCCTGGTTGGTTTGTTTTTGAGAGATCGGTTGCGTTGAGGCGTCACGGCTTGAAATAATTTAACAGCCTCCTTAGAGTGAACGATAAATCTGTAATGTAGGGAAACGTTGCAAGATTCATAAATGTTTTAAGTCTTGGTATTGTGGTGTTTGAATTTACAGTCGATACTGGATGACGGATTTAGCCCCGAGTAAATCACTTGGATTTATTACATATCCAAAAAATCCCATTTGTTCCTAAATAAACCTCTTAATTCACAGTCTGTATGCTGCTACGAGTTTAATGTGATAAACTAAAATATCTCTTGGAATATTGTGCTGTAAAATTTTATACAAAGCAAAACCTAAGCAAGTGTTCTTGCTCCATATTTTGTAGTTAATTCTTCATCACGATATCTCTTTTGTTTTTGGCACGGCGCGAAAATTAAGACGCTGGTGTCAAGGCATGCTGCCAAAGCACCAGCTAAGCATTCTGTTAGTGGAATATTGGGGCTTTATTTTAAAATATTTTATATACTGAATATACTCCTATCTTTATTTATTTATTTATTTAATATTTGGGAAACAAACAGAAAATATTACATATAAATAACAAAAGAATGTGTTACAAAATCCAGTGAAGTTTCCACTAATAAATAACGCAGGTATAAAAAGAGTGAACAATAACATTATTTAAATTACAATGAAATAAAATAAAGCTAACAAAAATAAACTAAAATTACATTCTAAAGAAAACAAATTATTAAGTATAATTATGCCAAAAAATTGAGTCGGAGAACTAACAAATTAATTTCCACTTAAAGATTTCATAATAGATCGTTTAAAATTAGTAGTGGACATAAAGAACATATCGATGTCGGAGAACTGCATGTTATGGGTATTACTAGCTCGTCGTATGAATGTATTTGCACCATAATTTGTTGTAGATGTCGAAGCTTGGAAAACTTTTTTTTCACGAGAATTAACACGTGGACATCTGAACGATAATCTACTTAGAAGGTAAGAAGAATCAATGTAGTTGTTGATAATTTTAAACAGGAAAACTTGGTCCCTTATCCTTCTACGATTAGTCAGAGATATTATCCTAGGGAGTTGTGGTAAATTTGAGTAATTGAACCGGTATTCAAGATTTTTAAGGAATTTGTCCTGAATCCGTTCCAATCGGTCAATGTAGATTTTGTAATGCGGATTCCAAACTACCGAAGCATATTCCAAATGAGAACGCACAAAACAATTATACAGGAGTTGAACAGTAGATATCTTTTTAAAGTCTTGACTTACTCTAAAAATAAATCCCAACATTTTGTAAGCTTTATTAACAATTTCAGTAATGTGAGAGTCAAACATAAGTCTAGAATCCAAGTAAATACCTAAATCTCTTATAATAGTAACCCTTATTATAACTTTATCATTGATACTATAGTCATAGTGTATGTTGTTTTTTTTACGGGAATAAGTAATGATGTTACATTTATCCGCATTGAGGTATAACTGATTAGCTTCACAATAAACAGATAACCTATTCAAATCTTCCTGTAACAGTAAGCAATCGTCCAGGGTTCTTACCATTTTATATATCTTTTGGTCATCTGCATATAAACTAAAATTAGAATTGTTAAATATTTCACGAACGTCATTAATAAAGATATTAAATAGTAGAGGACCTAGATGAGAACCCTGAGGGACCCCCGATGGAACCGGTGTAAATGTAGAGCAAAATCCTTTAACTGTTACAGCCTGGCAACGATCCCTCAGATAAGAATCCACCCAGCGTAATAGATCACCATGAATACCAAAACAATATAACTTTGACACAAGAATGTCATGATGGATTCTATCAAATGCCTTGGAGTAGTCAGTGTACACTACGTCAACTTGGCAACGATCTTCCATAGCACTTGTGATAAAATCCACAAACTCACATAAATTTGTTTGCGTGGATTTTTTACTGAGGAAACCATGCTGTTGCTCTATTATATGTGGTCTAATAAGAGGTGTAATTTGGTCATAAATTATATGTTCGAACAATTTCGGTATAACACTCAATTTAGATATGGGTCTGTAGTTTGCTATATTATGTTTGTCCCCTGTCTTAAAAATGGGTACTACGTATGAACGCTTCCAAATCTGAGGCATAGTTGAAGATCTTAAAGAAAGATTAAAAAGAATAAACAAAGGTAAACTAAGTTGCTTATGGCATTCACGTAAAAATAATGGCGGGATACCGTCCGGACCTGTACCCTTCGTGACATCAAGAGTTTTTAGATATTTCAACACAGTGGCCTCAGATATGTAAAGAGAAGAGATATCTGCACATGTTTTGCCACAAGGGTTCCTTTGAGATAATACAAAGTCCCCTTTGGTGAAGGAGGAACTGAAATGACTATTGAATAAGTCACAAATTATATTACCTTCTGTGGAAGAGATGTCATTTAAGAATAATCTGTCCGGTAGATCCCCACCCTTTTTCTTAGACTTAATGAAAGTCCAAAAATGCTTACTACAGTTCAGAATATTACTTTCACAGTGCTCAATATATTCGTTATAACAAGAATCAATTAAGATCTTCTGTCTTTCGCGAAGCACAGAAAAAGAACAATAATCAGAGTGTCGTTTATACCGCTTCCACTTTCTATGAAACTTTAGTTTTTCCTTTATAACCTTAATTAAGGCAGAAGGATACCAAATCGGATAATTCGATTTACTATGTAGTAATTTTAACGGTACGAACTTCTCAATAATCTCTTCAAGTTTTTGATAAAAACCAGCAACGGCTGAGTCAATTGACATACCCTGAAAATATAATTTCCAATCAACAATCAATCTTAGTATACTTATGCGTTAAGTTTTCTACTGGGTTTATTCTTTGGCTCAAATTGGATGAAATTTAAAATATATGTGTATTGGGTTGGTGCCACAAATAAAATAATTCAAATAATCTCGAAGATTGATAAAATATAACCTTAATAAATTATGTCAACTATACGATATTTCTTCAGTAAATTTCATGACTGTGTGGGCGTATGTACACGGGCTTACTGTAAGCAAATCGACTGATAACGGAACTTGGATCGTCACTACTCCAGTATTTTCGCCATGTAGCCATTGCACGCGAAACATTATTTGCTTACAAAACTTTAGCAACACAACTCTCATAAATCCCAAGTAAACATGCTTCAAGTTAACGCTTCGACTTCCAATTTATTCGGGAAAGTCGTTGCAACCTCGAATTATGCAGATACACTATACAATAAGCGTTTCACAATCCAGCGCGTTGATAATATTGAATCACTGGACTCTATTAACAATGCAAATAGTGTCGAGGCTGCTAGCTAGCTCCGTGAATGCACAGCAATGCGGGCAAATTTAATAGTACCCTTGCGGAAATACGCCGAGTACTACGGCCGAACGCGAATCCCGTTACCAAGGCGCAAACTTAAATTGGCAAGTTTATACGGCATTGTTTGCAAATCCAAACTTATGCAGTAACGGGAGTGTTTACAGGGATCGTTTGTTACGGCTTAATGCTTGTTGTTTGGATTGTCTTAGCCCGGTTTTATTTTGTTTGCGATTTCGGCTGCTTAGGTTGGTTTTTGTGTGAAATTGTAACAGGTACGTGTTTGTAAATTGTGGCAGTTCTATCATATTTGTTTTATGCTGGCAGTTTTGCAGCCATTTTGTAAATAAAATGATCCCACTGGACATGCATGACTAGGCGCCAGTGTCTCAGAAAACTGATATCTAATTGTTGCTGTGTATTATGCGGTAAGTGCTATTATCGAAAGCTCCTAAAACTTAAAGCCCTAGCTAATTACTTTTTTTTTAAGTTCAACGTTACAATCACAATTCCTCTGACATTTAGGTGTGCCTGGATAGAAGTGAGAGACTTTCTATTAGAAGCTTCCTCATCTACCTCTTTCATTGTTTTTAATGCTAAGTGGGCTCATATTTGTCCGCTATCCGCCTGATGCCAAGCGATGATGCGGCCTAAGGTGAAGCAGGCTTGCCCAGAAGAAACCGATTCACTCGCGACTTTAAGAAACCCAAATTTTATTTATGCGGAAATATACACAACGGTAGTGAATTAGGCTGTCTGCACAATAAAGGTGGAAGCAAAGCGCTTAGTGCGAGCCCTTGAAACTTCTACCATATAACAATGACGCTTCGCCGTATCTCTGCTGCTTCTGTGGTGGAATGGGGATCGACGGAATCAAATTGTACAATTCCGTAGCACATTCTCCGAAATGTATCCGGTAAAACGTCGATAGACTATCAACTTTGCGACAATGCTCGAGGCTCTGTAGTTGAGTTTTAACGAGGGTATGGTCGCCTATGAGATTCCAACTGGTATTTAGCTGATCCATCCCAAAGATGCGAACAGTACTCCATACAAGAACGAACTTGTGCTGTGTACAACTTTAGCATCTGTTCCAACGTAAAGTACCCTCGCACCTTTGCTAGGATACCTAGCTTTTTAGCAGCTATTTGAGTCTTGAACTCAATGCAAGAGCCAAAGTTGAGGGTAGAAGTCAGGAGCCAGGTCAAATGGCCTCTTTTTGGCAGAAAAAAGACACGCCTGCGTCTTGACTGTGTTGAATCTATCCAGATTGACATCGCCCCAATCGAAGACTGTCTTAAGGAACAAGTTCAAACGCTAGACCATAGCTTCTCTGAGTGACTGGACTTCAGCCGCTGTGGAACGTGGGCTAGATACATAGCACTCTACGACCATGCTGTCATCTGCATACCCAAAGGTACCGGGTTTTAGCAAATCATTGATATAGAGCAGAAAAAGTGTCGTAGAGAGTACTGACCCATGGTGAAAACCGGCATTAATTGCCATGCGTACAGAGGAGCAGCCATTTAACTTACTACTCTTATTGATCGATCCCTCAGGAAGTCCGATATCCACTCACAGAAACCAGTGGGCAAGTCGTATGCTGGAAGCTTACTTATGAGGCCATCATGCCAAACCCTGTCAAAAGCCTTCAAATATCTATAGAAACGGCCAACGCTTCCCCGTATTTTTCTGTGGCTTCATTCCATTCATTATTTATGAGACAAAAGGCTTGAAAAGTTTCCAACCAAATCTAACTAACTAATTATTGCTCACGTAAACCCTTTAATTAAAATGCATAATTTATAAGTCAGTGTATTACAAGAATAGAAAACTTAAAACTAAAGCGTTGATATACGACAGAAATGAGACTAGCCACTCAACTAATGATAATTGCGCGCATTACCAATAAACAGTGATAATCCAGAACTTGGAACTACCAACTACGAAGTAATGTTTTGCACTACGCTCGTGCCCTTAAAATAGTAAAAGGAATCGTAATGGCCAGTAATAAATAAAATGGACTACCAACAATTTCCATCAAATTAAAATGTATAAAATTGTACTCTGATATAATATGCATATATACACTCACGCCTTTTGTCCCCAAAGGGGTAGGCAGAGGCGCAACTAGTGCACCCACTTTGAGGGGTCGAGCCTATCGCCATATAGGGCCCAATTCTAGACTCCGGGCTAATATTGAATAGAAAAATCCAATATCACTTTTGATCGAACCCGAGACCCCAGCATTGCAGTCGTACTGTAATACAACTACGGCACCGAAGCAGTCAGTGATATAATATAACTACAAAAATAGACAGAATTTAAAGTACAGTATCTAGCCAGATTTGCAAACCGAAACATACCACACAAAACTAGTTGCTCTGTTCAAAATTACAACAAAAACGTGAAATTAACGTCAGATTTAATTTCGCGAATAAAACAATATGTTGAGAAGCTTAAAAGCGGTTGAAATCTAGTTAAAACCAGTTAAGAAACTCAGATATTACCCGTACAATGTGCCGGAGTAAGTTTGCAGGGAAGTTGGAAGAGTCGTCCGACGCACTCGCCTGCGCCTGAAATATCACTGCACCCCGGTGGGATTTTTTCACACCCTTTATTCATCCTACAGGCTGTGGGAAATTTTGAAAAGTTTTTCTTCATTGTTTAAAATTATGATTTAATAGAGTTACCTGAGAGTTTTCATAATTTATTAATTTCATTGCATTAAAGGAATAACGGCGACAGCCTAGTTGGGAGTGGAACGGACTGCCGAGACGAATGTCCGCAGGTCCAAACCCAAGGCCCGCACCTCTAAATTTTCTAAAAAGTTATGTGTGTATTCTTTGTCAATTATCACTCGCTTTAACGGTGAAGGAAAACATCGTGAGGAAACCTGCATACCTGAGATGTTCTCTATAAGAATTTCGAATGTATGTGAAGTCTGCCAACCCGCACTAGGCCAGCGTGGTGGACTAAGGCCTAACCCCTCTCAGTAGTAGAGGAGGCCCGCGCTCAGCAGTGGGCAGTATATAATACAGGGCTGGTATGGTGGTGGTGGTATGGTATAGGAAGTACGAGTGATTTTTCTTTTACTAAATAAACTTTTTTAACACTCGGATGATAAAATTACAACACTGTGGCTAATAATATTGTTACGTGCTGGGGTTCGATATAAACAATTAAAACGCCGGTATTGCGATAAAAGCACCAATTAAGATTTTATTAGCACAAATCCACAAGTAAACTAACGAAAACACTACACTAGATAATACTACAATATTCAAATACACTTATTATAGTTACTCACTATACGTTCACACACAAATCACAATTCGCTTCGAAGTCCCTCGTAGTTATCGCTCGTAGTCCGCTTATCGCTCGCTCTTGGTCGCGTCATAAAGAAGTACCATCGTAGTTTGTAGAACATTCTCGAAAGATCCGGAATGGTCCGGAACTCTCTCGCAAATATAGGTCAGTTATCGCGTTTCCACGACATTCTGGAGACATCGAGACCTTTCGAGAATGTTCCATCGCCGAACTTTCCACATTCGGCTAGTCCCACTTCTAGCCAATAGGTGGCGCTACTATCCGCAAGTATTAGCGCGCGTAACAATATAATATATAAAAGTCATCCAAAAGTAGTAATAACCAACGAGAGACGTAACATCTCCGTTAGATGCTTATTAAAGTCACTGATTATTCACCATCGTCAGATTTGACATATCTCAATCCCACTGTCGAGCACGGGCCCCTCTACAACTGAGAGGGTTTATGCCTTAGTCCACCACGCTGGCCTAGTGCGGGTTGGCAGACTTCACATACCTTCGAAATTCTTATAGAGAACTTCTTAGGTATGCAGGCTTCCTCACGATGTCTTTCCTTCACCCTATGTATTTTATTCACTGGCTGGTATTGTTAATCCTCAATTCCAAAAGTGTAACGCTTGACACTATGCAAAAATCTCATCGTTTAATTATGTATGAAAAATACATAATTAATTTAATGAAAAGGTTTGTGTCATATGAACACGTAATGAAATACAAAGGTCCTTTAATTTAATCCGAGTTACATCCGCGTCCCTCCGAGGGTCAAGGCCTGGCTTCAAACTTATCATAATCAATCGCAGACCCGACCCTCCCGGATTAATCTAATTAATTTATCGCTATTTATAAATAAGGAATATCAGGAATAAATCCCGGGGTTTATGCATTGTTTTACTGTTAATGAATTGATGGGGTCACATTTTTTGGTGATATTTTAGTAGTTTCATTGTTTGTGAGCAAGTATTTAAATAATTTGAGAAAAAAATGTACCAACTGTCAAATATATCAACACAATATAGAGTAGTTGATCTAGTAAGAGCTTACTTATTGAGCTTTAACTGCCTCGGTGGCGTAGTTGTATTAGTACGATTTGCACGCTGAGGTCCTGGGTTCGAATCTCGGGTTGAGCCAAAAACATAGTGACTGGGTTTTTCCATCTTAAAAATTACTCAGTCGCAGCGCGGAGTCAAGAAGTTGGCGGTGTGATACCCCCGTGCCTCGGAAAACACTTAAAGCCGTTGGTTCTGCGCCTGATCTCTCTCCGCTCATGTCGAATTGCCGTCTCACCGGACTATGAGAGTGAAGGAATAGCGAGTGCACCTGTGAATTGTGCACTATAATATCTCCTGCGTACCTGGCCGATCTCCGTTGAGACTGGCCGCCGTAGCCGAAATTGGCTAGGAGGTTTTTCTTTCTTTATTTTTTACTTCTTGAGCTTTGAAACCGGAGGCTCTAAGTTTGAGTGGTGGAAGCGTTTACACAAAATGACTCGGTTTTACAGGTAGCTGGACAAACAAAAAATCACCTGATGACAAAAAACCACCTGATGTTACGTCATCTCCACAGATCATTAACTTCAAAACTTTCAAAACATCGATATCATGTATTAAAAGGCTTCACTTGCATTGCGTCATGGAATAAATACTTTGAGATTGTAATATTAGGAAGACGTCTTTCGTTTCCCTTTGTGAACGGAACCCCAAAGACACTAAACCTCCCAATATTTCGCATAAAAATATTTTATCTTCAATAAACATTTCTAATTCTCGCGCGGAATACACTTTATTTCCGAAATTGCGCAGTTCCTGGGATAATCCCGAATACCGGGATAAAGCCAGTATTTCATAACCGGGAATAGAGTTCCCGATATTGTTGGGATCCAATACCGCGTTCCGATACTCATAATTTTAAACCAATACCGAGTTAAGTTACAAAATTTAATAATATAACAACTATATTTCGGTCAGGGTTGTCAGGTGTTGAAACATTGTATCAAGTGTTCCGAAAATGTGAATATTTTGATCGAGTAGTTTATTATATTATGCAGTGGGACGACCTTAACTGACCTGCCTATCTAGAACATCATGAAGGTATCGAGCCTTTGCAGGAAGAACATCATAACCGACAATACGCACTTTTTACTAGTAGCTATTTTCCTTTTAAATTCTAAAATATTTATGGTATATTTGCAGTATTTTGTAACAAAAATAACCATTTTAAAAAAATACTATTTTAGAATTAATAAAGAAAAGGCCATGTTAGTAAAAAGGGCAAAATGTCGCTTACGATTTTCTTGCTAAAATTCCTCGATATTTTATTACAAGTAGTAGTAGGTCTCTCGTAGGTGACCGTCCGACGGGGCAGGAACCGTTGCGTTGTGAACAAGCCACCAAGCAGAAATTTAGCAGTATTGGTACTACGCTTGAATAGTCTTTGCAACTAATGTAACTATGGGCGTATAAAATATTCTGATGTGCATAGCTATGAAGAGCTATATAGTTTAAAGCTATGTGTACTATAAGTCACTTATAGTTACTAGTAACGACTAGCATTAGGCGCGTAGCTCGATTGAGTCAGTCCTGTTATTCTAAAAAATCTTCAATTTTTTTAGGCAAATTTAAAATCCCTATTGCTGGCAACCCCGCAAGGGTGAGGGTCCGTGAGGCGCAGGCAGACGCCGTTACCAACACCCTGCGCCATCTAAATAACAGCCGGATTGTCTGTACCACCGCTTATGTATATTTTATTTTAGCTAGTTGTATAGTTGTGTACACACGGACGGATGAACCGCTTACAGTGTACTAGGTGAGACGAATGTTTGTGTTATGTTAATCTTTAAAATATTACACTATACTCATGATTTTCTTACAGTAAGAGCATTTATGAACTTTCTTACCACCAGGTATGCAATGCAATGTAATCAGCCCTGTATTATATATTGCCCACTGCTGAGCACGGGCCTTCTCTACTACTGAGAGGGGTTAGGCCTTAGTCCACCATGCTGGCTTAGTACGGGTTGACAGACTTCACATATCTTCCACCAGGTATGACTACTTACCTATTTATGTTTTTAAATATTTTACTGCTGAACCTTGCAAATTAAATTCTTTATTTCAATGAAAATGGAAACAATTTCGATTTCGCACTGTGGTGGTTTCTGAAGTGTACTTAAATTTATATATAAGAAAATTCCCTAATATTCTATTCGGAGAATTTTCATCCGCACTATGAAAACATACAGAAAATGATAAAGAAAGCTTCTCGATCAAAGCTTACAGGAAAAACAAGAAGTGAAGTCAATGTAGGATTATATAAAATGTTTCAGGATACTGAGGGTATTAAGGGTAGTATATAATTCGATAATTTTTGAAAGATATGAAATATTGGTATGCTAAGAAACTGTTTCAAAGTAGGTTTTGTTCTTGAGACTTCGTTTACTACTAATAATTGATGTGCACGCTTTGTTTGTTACAGTATATGCAAAAAAACACAATCACGATAGAGATATTGACAGAAAAAAGTAGAACTACATTAATAATATTGTTATACAAAAAACACTTTATTTATGTGAAGATAAACAACCATAAACAAAATAATATCACTCATCGTCACGTCACTCCTAAAAGCATTTTTCGCAAAAAAAACATCAATCTTACAAAAATCCACCATCGCTTGGAAACTGCAAAACGGAGCAGCACACGACAGTGACCCGAATATTTTGTCAAGCTATCAATATCCCGGAATGCGGGGAAAATGAAAAATTCTGGTCCATTCAAGAAAGGTACGAGGAAATTTCAGGGAAGAAATCTCTATTTGATGCTTATCTCAGTCGCTTAAAAGATTGTGTTTCCCTATACACAGATTTACTTTCTTCCGAATACATTGCTATCAATACGAAAGTTTCGGTTCATGAAAGCATGCATAAAAAGCAATGGATGAGAATGTAGAAATAAGGGAAAGATTGCGTTCGTGGTAAAAGCCAGTTTTTATATAATAATGATTATAAAGAAAGATAAGTATATTCAAGCAAATAGCAATAACAATTTTAACAAAACGCTGTTTGGATTTACAAAGATCTTTTAGATAGAACGATATTTCGTTTACTAATCCTGTTTTACAAAAGTCAATACGCTAGATCTGAGGGAAAATTACAATGTAGATCAAACGGAATGTGATCATGGACATGAAAAACGAGGGACTTACTTCTGTTGGCTCGATAAACGAACAATAATGAAAACACGTAATATGTTTAGTAGATCTTTAACTATCAATGCAACATCGATTTAGTCCGTGATTTTAGTATGATTGACGCCATTAGTTGTATAATATATGAATTTATCAATTAGATTACGACATGTTCAGATAATAAAATTAAAGCCTTGCTCCGAGGTCACTTATTCAACTGATACTGCTATCAGTTCAATCAGTGACCTCGGACCCTAATGGCGCAGTGTCTAATGGCGCAAGAGCTACAGTAAGATAAAACCAGAGATCTTTGATCTATTGCTATAAAAATACGTTTATACAAAAGACTTTAATGTGCCCATTAATGTTTAGACATTTTGTTTCTTGCCTAAGTGCGTCTTAACTGGCAGCTTTCACGGAGGTTCCTCGCGACTCTTAACAGCTTTCGGTGGTAATTTTTCAGCTTCATTCATGCAGAAATGGTTTTATGATGAAGCTATTTATGTGCCTTCGAAGTTGTTGAGATGTAAAGCGCTACGTAATTTAAAATGTTTAATGAATACTTTTGAGTTCTATTAACTATGTTTCCCTCGATGCTTCAGATAATAAACAAACCTCATAATTACCTTTTTAATGATTTTGATCATGCATACGAAATTTTGTAACACTAATGCATTTTCTACTAAAAGCAATGTATGATAAAGTATCGTAATATTATTTTAATCATGTGTTCCCCTTTGATCTTATATGGAGTCAATGCAGCAATCTTTTCTGAGCGTATTTCCGTAAGACTTTGAAACAATTTCGCTTCGGGTGCTTACTCCAACAAATCTTGTTTGAAAACTCACAAAGGTGTTCCTTAACCTGACAATCATATCAAGAATCTCCCGGTTCAATGCACAAAATAAGCTTACATTAAGGCGATAAACTTATTGAAAGCTTAACAGTATAGAAAACTAGTCTACGGTTTTTACAAACTGCTTGTATGTTGATTAATGTAATAATCCCTCTTCATCCCGCCCTAGATTTTATGCATCCCTTCACCAAATACTTGTAATAATTATACAACTAATTACCTATAAATTAATTATTTTCCACTCTAATTAGAAGAGCACTTGTTGTATCAAAATTTTCTTAATAAAGCATCTGCGGAACGTTAATTGCGCGGAAAAATTCTCCACTGCTTTGAACGTACTCAGGGTCTGGATGCAGGGCCGAAATTCCGCGAATTAGTATGTTAATTATTTTTTAACGTAACGCTCTGTGTTTACGCTTCCTGGGTTTTATTGCTATTTATACTGGATTTGGGTTACAGGGATAATATTGGAAATACTATAAAATAATACTATGCTTTGTGATATTTTGTTTACTTTTTGTTATGTTTCAAGACCCTTAAACAAAGCTGCGCTTTAGGTCTACTTTAAAAGACATACTTTGCGTGTGATCAGTTTTTGGAGATAGTTATTGCATATTGAAAATAAAAGTAATTAGAATCAACCCACGGATATAAGTTTTGAAAAATTTGGATACGCTAATTACTTCACTACCATATCCTCCAGATATATCTACGTGAGACGTTAAATATAGCATCTCACCTTTCCCTTTATCAGAGATAGGCAGAGGCCTACATTTGGCCAGCTATTCAGTATATTTCGATCTCATGTAATAGGGGGCGGGCCTATTTCTATTTATAATAATAATAATAATAATAATTTATTTATTTAAACTAATCCGAATTGTTACAGTAATAAATTGTGCTATGATAACCACACTAGGCGCAGCCTGTATCGTGGCGACCATTACAAATATTAGTTATATCCGAGAGGACTGTACTGTTATTAAACACAATCATAATATTAAGACAAGGTGTTACGTTACAATCAGGAATAACAATTTTAGATTTCAACAATAGAATGTTACCTACTCAACAAAATAAAACAATATCTTAATTTTTTTTTTTTTTTTTAATGACGTGTGTGTGATTGTGTGTGTGTGTTTGTGTGTGTGTGTGTGTGTGTGTGTGTGTACGTGAGGGGGGGGATGCATTATTGAAGTACTTTCAGCAAATTTTCTGAATCATTATAGCTTAAGTTTGAAATATATTCTTTAAGTTTAATTTTGGCCTGCTCAAGCGTCTTGTTTTTGATATCACATGTTTTAATTATACCATTATATAAGTGGGGAAAAAGGAAGTTTTGAAAACGTCGAGCAAAATTGGTTTTCACTGTAGGAACTGATATTCTAAAGACTCTACGATTTAACATATTTTTATAATTATTACAATTATGTACTTTTTTATGCGTGGAGATACATGCATTGAGGATATACAGCTGGCGCACACTTAATTGTTGGGACTCTTTATGCAGTTGAGATGTGGGGAATTTTACAGGTTTATTTAAAATGACCTTAAGTACGGACCTACGGGGCACATTTCTATACTCCGATCTGACACTGAATATAACCTTACGCGACCCGAGATTCGTATAGTCTCGATAGTCGTACCGCGTACGCAGTACAACTATGCCACCGAGGCAGTCAAGGCGTGGGACGACACGTGTATGTATTTCCTTAATTAATATGAAATAGCAGCTATGATCATTGATCATTCTTTAATGACACCAATAAATCCGTGACCGTTAATCGTGATCCCCCACAGTCCTGCCTACTACGCCCCTGTCCTGTAGATTTCGTATTTCTAAGTAAGCTGTTAGCGGGAGGGTTGACTCGTTCGTCCACAACTTGCCAACCGTTTACAACTTCTTTGTTTATTAAAACTTACTCCTGGGGCCAGTATTTCTGTTAAAGTCCATCGATTCGCCACCCAACTTTACTAAATTCAATTTATTTACATAATTAATGTTCAATATTTTTTCTTCCGGAGTAATTGGACTGTGAACCGGGATGCTTTGAGTTTGTTTTCCAAGCAAAACAATAATATTATGGAGTTTCTTTGGACTGAATTCGTATCTCCACGGCAAAAGTCAGCTGTGTATCACATCACGGATCGGATATCTACGCATAGCGAAGTATGGTTACGCGCGTTATTCTTCGGGAATAAAGGGCGTGAGTACATGTATAACATGTCATTGGTTTTGGTAAAAATATTATACACCAGAAAATACTAAGAGTACCGTTTCAGAGAAGTCAAAAATGGCGACGATGCATTCCTTATGATCAGAGATATTACCAGAATCGTAAACCCCATTATTCCTGCCGTCTTAAAACTATCTACACACACACTCACGCCTCTTATTCCCGAAGGGATAGGCAGAGGCGCAACTAGTGCACCCACTTTTCGCCGTTATTCCGTCCCATGATGTGATAGGGGCGAGCTTATCGCCATATCGGGCACAAATTTCAGACTCCGGGCTGATGCTGAATAGAAAAACTCAATATAACTTTGCCCGACCTGGGGATCGAACCCGAGACCTCAGCGTTGCAGTCGTACGGTAATACAACTACGCTACCGAGGCAGTCAGTTAAAACAATTCTATTCTTCATAAGGTAGCACTACGTTCATAATTAGGTACTCTGTGCGACCGTTAACCTTTCTCATTATCCTTTTTTAAAATCTTTCCATTAATTCGAATTTTTAAAACCCTTAACCCCATAACTCGGCTGCTGAATTTTTAACTCCAGCTGTATATACATTGTATTAACCGGAAATATAAAGTACGTTAGAAGGCGCAGTAACCTCAATCCAACGGTAAAT
The DNA here is from genome assembly GCA_947568825.1 of Sphinx pinastri. Taxonomy (NCBI): domain Eukaryota; kingdom Metazoa; phylum Arthropoda; class Insecta; order Lepidoptera; family Sphingidae; genus Sphinx; species Sphinx pinastri. Next base: position 17,158,588 of record OX387629.1, read on the forward strand.
TTTTAAAACCGGCTGAGTGTTTTCTGAATTACTTCAAGCTTCACATGTACACGTAGAAATAGCACGAGATAATGAACGAGAATTTTTCATTAGATATTTTAAATGTAAACGTATAAAGCCTTATTGTATGCAAGCGTAAAGAGTGAGGTTTAGGCTCTCTTTCGATATAAGCTTCACTAAGTACAGTAGCATTATTTGTACCTCTGACTAGTCTCTAAAATTTATTGATACGTGTATGTGTTACATGTATACATTGAGACTGCCTCGGTGGCGTAGTTGTATTAAGGTACGACTGCAATGGTGGGGTCTCGGGTTCGATCCCGGGTCGGGCAAATTGATATTGGATTTTTCTATTCATTATCAGCCCAGAGTCTGGAATTTGTGCCCGATATGGCGATAGGCTCGCCCCTATCACATCACGGCACGGAATACGCACGGCGAAAAGTGAGTGCAATATTTGCGCCTCTGCCTACCCCTTCGGGGACAAAAGGCGTGAGTGTATGTGCATGTGTTAAAAACTAGGAGGAAAAACAATGCAACGGCCGAAAACCTTTGCTTGTTATACTTCTGTGGAAAACCTTTTTTAGTATTGTCACGTCGTAATCAACTTTGACAACAGCGTGAAGGTCGGCCGAAAAAAAAACAGCTTAGGATAAACACTGTATAAAGTATTTTAAAAATTCTTTATAGACAGAAGATATAAATTATTATAAATGTTAATTAGTATTTAAAACTTAGCTTATGTTAATTATCCAGTTGAAAAGTGAAGAACAGCTATTTATTTCAGTTCTTTTGATATGTATCAGTTTAAGCTAAATACTCTTTGATAAGCTTAATTTAAGGAAATTTAATAATTATTCTGAGGTCAGCAAAGCAATTGAAACTAACCCTTGAGCGTGTGGTCCACCGCGAGATAGAGCGCACGCTGTCGCCATGATTGATCGATGGTGTCTGCAAACGATCCTCACTACTCACTATTCATTTTGTTGTGATTGTTATACTTGATTTCATTTGAGCATAGAACGGATTAGAATGTAGATTTTACTGTAATAAATTTTCTAGACTGTAAAAAATGTATAATGGACTAAACATACTTGAGTAGAAGAAATTACATAGAATTTACAAATGTATTGTATAATAGAAGAAGAGAAAGATATACATTAACGGTCTTATTCATAATAAAACGCTAATCGAAGGTAAAAACCTCCATTAGATATAACGTCCTATTGGCCTATCGAGCGTTCGATAAAATTTCTTATTCATAATGATTTTTTGTAGCTACGATAAGTGAATTGCCGTTATAGTACATGATGTTGCCAATACGTAGAAAAAAAATATTTCAGTTGATTTCTACCAATTTATACCAAGCTTTGTCTCTGGAAACAACTATAAAAAAAACAACTTGTCAATGTCAGTTGTCAAAATATAAATTGGAGGGAAACTACCAATGTATGTATTATAGTGTTTATTTTCTCATTAAGTTTGTTGATTGTTCTGGAAAGTAATTAAAAACAGAAAAAAATAATAAATTGGAAGTATGCAGCAATTAAAAAAAGAAAAACGGCAGAGGGGTGAAAATTGACTGGAAGAAGACAAGGTTGGTGCAGCTATTTTACGTACTTATTTGAAAGTTCCAGTTTGCGCGATTCATGCATGCATTACTAACAGTATTGTTTTCGCTTTCAAGATTATATTAAAGGAACTGGTGAGGGAGTGGGTCAGTGTCCTCGAAAATAAAACTACGGACAAAAACTCCAATTCCATGAAGGTGGCGGCGTGGAATGACTTGAGAAAGAGGTGCTAACTTAAATCTAATATTGCTACTTTTGCATTGTTTTCATGTTAAACAATATTTTAACTGGTGGTAGGTCTCTCTGTATGTAAGAGGCCGTCTGGGTGGGTACCACCGCAATGTCTATTTCTACCGCCAAGCAACAGTGTGCATGCACTGTTGTGTTTCGGTTTGAAGGACATTGTAGCCAGTGTAACTACAGGACATAATGAGACTTAACATCTTATGTCTCAGGATGACGAGCGCAGTGGGATGCCACACAGTACTTTGTAACTCAAGGTGCTGGTTGGTGTTGCTACTGTTTATGGGTGGTCGTATCGCTTACCATCAGGCGAACGGCATGCTCGCCTCGACATTGAATGCCATAAAAAAAAATAAAAAAAATATACACAATTAAGACATTCCTTAAACAAACTTATTTTTTCATTTCAGTTTTAACTGTATGTGTAATGGTATCCACGCTCAGTAGTGCACCTGAAATCACAGTGGGGCCTCTTAAAAATGAAGGCTAAAAAGCAAAGGCGGAAGAGAGGAAGGAGCTGCTGAAGACTGGTGGTGGCCCACCACCAGTAATAAAAGGAGTCAGTAGTGAAGACATTAGTAGCTGGCTGCCTAATGAATTTGTTACCGACACAAATGAATTTGACTCTGACAGTATAAATCAGGTAATATTCATTTATGGCATGTTTTTTTTTGTAACCACTGAGTCATAGATTTTGTAACTATTTGTATATTTTAGATGAGAATATTATAGCATATTGAAGATTCACCTTTACAGGACAAATATTCAAAACCCTCTGCTTTCACACATACTACAACTACTGTAAATAATATTATTGAAGAGGTATGTTATACCAAAAGTCAAATTAAAATCAATGTAAAGATCATAGTTCAACACACACATGATGGTGTGCCCTGGTGGCCCTGTGTAGGATACCATACCATAACAGCCCTGTATTAAATACTGCCCACCATTGTACATATATAAATAAAACGTATGTTTTTCAGGTGATAGTTGTGCATCCTCCAAATTCACCTTCCGGTGAAATAATGAAGGAGGTATTTACAAATCAATATTAAGTAATTCCAGTTCCATGCTATAAACCTGAATGATGCTGTTATATATTTAAATAAATACAACATATTTATTAGATGCCAGTTGTGGAACCACATCCTCCAGAGGCTTCAGGTCCACGGCCAAAAAATAAATAAAAAAAGGTTCTTGCAGTAGGTAAACTTTAAATTAATTTCCATATTTAAGTAATTCTTTTATTTTGTTTATACCATACCAACCCCGTATTATATACTGCCCACTGCTGAGAAAGGGCCCTATATTACTACTGAGAGGGTTTAGTCCACCACGCTAGCCTAGTGTAGGTTGGTAGACTTCACATACCTTCAAAATTATTTTTGGGGAATTCTCAGGTATGTAGCTTTTCTCACAATGTTTTCCTTCACTGCTAAAGTGAACAATAATTGATAAACAATACACACATAACTTTTGAACCTGCAGACAACTGTCTCACCAGGCCGTTGCATTCCTAACTAGGCTATTGTCAACTATGAATGTTTATACATTGCATTATTTCAGGTTTGTCGCGCACCTGCAGAACAAATAGCTGAATTCGAAATCCAGTGCAGAAAAGTGCTGCATGCCATGCAGATGAAGAATGAGCAGTAGAAAAATATATTTTTTAAATTAAAAGAAACTAGTAAAAAAAAACTTAATAATTATAAACCAAAAAGTATCTAAACTATATGATGTTTAATTATTACCTTTGGGTGTGTACTTCATTCAATATTGGACACACTATCCCCTGATACTTAAGTCTCTTTGAGCGATTGTAATGTTGTGCAAAATTGCAATGGCCACAATACCTAGTCATATTTACAAGGTTAAATTTTACAGACATGGCATAGAGCAGGCATTGGAAGCACTGTTTCCATACATCAAAGCAACAATACTTGCCTCATTGTATTTCTCTGTACCACATAGTCTCATTACAGGTGTATATAAATATGGCTCCACATGTATACCTTACTGCTATAGCCACTTTTTTATATATTCATATAAATAGAATATTGGGATAATCTTATATTACTAATATTAGAAATACGAAAGTTTGTGAAAATGTTTGAATATTTGTTAAGTAAACTCAGAAAAAGCTAAATGGATTTGGCATACAGGTAAACCATATCCTGGATTAACACATAGGCTTCTTTTTATCCTGATAACTTGCTCTCATGGAAAATAATGTGGTTTTTATAAATAAAAGGCGCTGGCGTCTTACTGGTTTCGCTATAAATCGCTACAGTGTTTCGGGACTTGTAGTGGGAAGCCGCGAGCAACACCTAGTAAATCATCATTTTATTTTTCAGAATATAATAGTTGTACCTCATCAGACTCCACTTCCAGCAGGAAATATAAATGAGATATTCATGTATCAGTATTATGCTATATTCATGTAAGATACTATTGTTTCATGTGGAGATGTAAAACATATTTTTCAGGTATTAGTTAAAAAAAATACAATACTTAATAAAATAAAAACTTTATTCATTACGTAGGCATATAAGAGGCTCTTATGATAATTCAATACATAATATTCATTTTTCAATTACTTAAATTATTTAGGGAACCAACACGGGCTAGCAGGTACAGAAGACATGGGCAGGGTGGAAAGGATTAGTTCCACTTTCCTTCCTTCCCTCCCTTCAATACTATTAACAATTTGTTCAATACACAGAATAATGCATGCATATATGTATAAGAAATAAAAAAAGTGTGTCTCCTCCAAATCCGCCACCTGAAAACAAAAAGTATTTTACAAATCATTATTAAATCATTCTAGTTTGATGCTATAATCCTGTAGGATACTAAAATCCACCTGCATGGTGCACCTGGAAATATAAAGGAGGTATTAACAAATCATCATTAAGTATTTCCAATCTTGTGCTATAATCCTGTAGGGTACTGATGTATATTTAAATAAATAAAGCTTATTTTCAGTATTACATTCAAAATAATGTTTATGCATTGCAGGAAAAAGTAGCATGCTATTCAAATGGACAATAACCTCCAGTGAAATATTTTTTTTAATCTTAATGATGTAATAATAAAAGAAAAATATAAATTTTATAAAATGATGACAATGACTAACTACAATTAGGATGTTTAATTATAATTTAATTATTTGAGTGTAAAAAACTTCATTCATTGAAGTGCCTAGCTATAAAAGCCTGCAAAATGGCAGAATTTCTACCCCGTCTAGGGTGTGGTTCAATATTAATTGATTCAGACACCTATTCAATATCAGACACACTTTCTTCTGTGGCATATGTCTCTCTTTGAGCAATTACAATGTTGTGCAACACTGCAAGAGCCACAATAGTATTCTTCACATTGCCTAATTTACAGACATGCCATGGAGCAAGCATTGGAAGCGCTGTTTCCACACACCAAAGCAACCCTTCACAACATTTCTTGTTGAAATATGTGCCTCATTATATTTCTCTTCAGCATGACTAAGTGGTCTCTCCCTGAATCTCCTAGAAGTATACCCCTTAACTCACCTGCTTCAAAACATTCTTTGAGGGTCGATTCATTAAATATCTGGGAGTCATGAGTGCTGCCTCGCCACCTAAAAACAATATCCCTGATCCGAAGACTAGCATCACAGGTAACCTACAACAATTATTATCTTTTTTATGCAATAAAGTAAAGCCTATCGTAGTTTACTTTATATATTCCTAAAAATCTTACCTGAACATTGAGGGAATATCCTTTTCTATTTATGTAATATTGGGCTGCATCACCACCATGTTTTTTTATTTATATATGCATGCAATCAATACAACCAATTACAGATGGGAAGCCTCTTACATGGTGGAATTCTGTCATTAGCTGTTGTTCCTCTGCAACAGAAGTGGGCATCATTATATAATCTGCAGCACGTCGTGCGAGCGCACGCGCTACTCTGCTAAATATGCGGCTGATAGTGGCTTGAGATAATCCATAGAGGTCTCCAGCATCTTCTTGAATCTGTAAAGAAAACGAGTCTTAAAAGTAACGCATCATTAGGTATACCCAAGTTTGTATAAATATCGAAAAGGATTAACTTACCTCTTACCTTTACGGTGCAGCTGTAACTCTTCGCAGACTAATTCAATTATAAAAGCAGCCGTTCGTTTGGAAAAACGATACAGTTTACGGAATTCCTCGTCATCCAGAGAAAACGGATCAAACTCTGACGATAAACTTTTCTACGTGAAATATTTTCAATTACTGCAATGCTATGCAGGGTTTGTAAGGCTTCCATTATTTATACACAAGTAAATAAAAATACTTCTTGAAACGAAAATTATGCGCTACGAGATCGATGTGTTGTTTACTTTAAATCGACTGACAATTGACATCGGAAATCAGTGCCAAACACGAAACAGCTGACCGACGGCGGCCATTTTTTTGTTACGGAACGCTTAAAGAAGGGGTCTAGCTCCTATAAATCAAAGCAACTTCACCGTAGGCTTATAGGCCGTTTTAGCGCTTTTGAACCATTATGAATAACAATTTTTTACAAGCCTCTACTAACGGTCCTATAAAGTTCCGAAGAGTCATTATGAATAAGACCGTAACGGTCTTATTCATAATAAAACGCTAATCGAAGGTAAAAACCTCCATTAGATATAACGTCCTATTGGCCTATCGAGCGTTCGATAAAATTTCTTATTCATAATGATTTTTTGTAGCTACGATAAGTGAATTGCCGTTATAGTACATGATGTTGCCAATACGTAGAAAAAAAATATTTCAGTTGATTTCTACCAATTTATACCAAGCTTTGTCTCTGGAAACAACTATAAAAAAAACAACTTGTCAATGTCAGTTGTCAAAATATAAATTGGAGGGAAACTACCAATGTATGTATTATAGTGTTTATTTTCTCATTAAGTTTGTTGATTGTTCTGGAAAGTAATTAAAAACAGAAAAAAATAATAAATTGGAAGTATGCAGCAATTAAAAAAAGAAAAACGGCAGAGGGGTGAAAATTGACTGGAAGAAGACAAGGTTGGTGCAGCTATTTTACGTACTTATTTGAAAGTTCCAGTTTGCGCGATTCATGCATGCATTACTAACAGTATTGTTTTCGCTTTCAAGATTATATTAAAGGAACTGGTGAGGGAGTGGGTCAGTGTCCTCGAAAATAAAACTACGGACAAAAACTCCAATTCCATGAAGGTGGCGGCGTGGAATGACTTGAGAAAGAGGTGCTAACTTAAATCTAATATTGCTACTTTTGCATTGTTTTCATGTTAAACAATATTTTAACTGGTGGTAGGTCTCTCTGTATGTAAGAGGCCGTCTGGGTGGGTACCACCGCAATGTCTATTTCTACCGCCAAGCAACAGTGTGCATGCACTGTTGTGTTTCGGTTTGAAGGACATTGTAGCCAGTGTAACTACAGGACATAATGAGACTTAACATCTTATGTCTCAGGATGACGAGCGCAGTGGGATGCCACACAGTACTTTGTAACTCAAGGTGCTGGTTGGTGTTGCTACTGTTTATGGGTGGTCGTATCGCTTACCATCAGGCGAACGGCATGCTCGCCTCGACATTGAATGCCATAAAAAAAAATAAAAAAAATATACACAATTAAGACATTCCTTAAACAAACTTATTTTTTCATTTCAGTTTTAACTGTATGTGTAATGGTATCCACGCTCAGTAGTGCACCTGAAATCACAGTGGGGCCTCTTAAAAATGAAGGCTAAAAAGCAAAGGCGGAAGAGAGGAAGGAGCTGCTGAAGACTGGTGGTGGCCCACCACCAGTAATAAAAGGAGTCAGTAGTGAAGACATTAGTAGCTGGCTGCCTAATGAATTTGTTACCGACACAAATGAATTTGACTCTGACAGTATAAATCAGGTAATATTCATTTATGGCATGTTTTTTTTTGTAACCACTGAGTCATAGATTTTGTAACTATTTGTATATTTTAGATGAGAATATTATAGCATATTGAAGATTCACCTTTACAGGACAAATATTCAAAACCCTCTGCTTTCACACATACTACAACTACTGTAAATAATATTATTGAAGAGGTATGTTATACCAAAAGTCAAATTAAAATCAATGTAAAGATCATAGTTCAACACACACATGATGGTGTGCCCTGGTGGCCCTGTGTAGGATACCATACCATAACAGCCCTGTATTAAATACTGCCCACCATTGTACATATATAAATAAAACGTATGTTTTTCAGGTGATAGTTGTGCATCCTCCAAATTCACCTTCCGGTGAAATAATGAAGGAGGTATTTACAAATCAATATTAAGTAATTCCAGTTCCATGCTATAAACCTGAATGATGCTGTTATATATTTAAATAAATACAACATATTTATTAGATGCCAGTTGTGGAACCACATCCTCCAGAGGCTTCAGGTCCACGGCCAAAAAATAAATAAAAAAAGGTTCTTGCAGTAGGTAAACTTTAAATTAATTTCCATATTTAAGTAATTCTTTTATTTTGTTTATACCATACCAACCCCGTATTATATACTGCCCACTGCTGAGAAAGGGCCCTATATTACTACTGAGAGGGTTTAGTCCACCACGCTAGCCTAGTGTAGGTTGGTAGACTTCACATACCTTCAAAATTATTTTTGGGGAATTCTCAGGTATGTAGCTTTTCTCACAATGTTTTCCTTCACTGCTAAAGTGAACAATAATTGATAAACAATACACACATAACTTTTGAACCTGCAGACAACTGTCTCACCAGGCCGTTGCATTCCTAACTAGGCTATTGTCAACTATGAATGTTTATACATTGCATTATTTCAGGTTTGTCGCGCACCTGCAGAACAAATAGCTGAATTCGAAATCCAGTGCAGAAAAGTGCTGCATGCCATGCAGATGAAGAATGAGCAGTAGAAAAATATATTTTTTAAATTAAAAGAAACTAGTAAAAAAAAACTTAATAATTATAAACCAAAAAGTATCTAAACTATATGATGTTTAATTATTACCTTTGGGTGTGTACTTCATTCAATATTGGACACACTATCCCCTGATACTTAAGTCTCTTTGAGCGATTGTAATGTTGTGCAAAATTGCAATGGCCACAATACCTAGTCATATTTACAAGGTTAAATTTTACAGACATGGCATAGAGCAGGCATTGGAAGCACTGTTTCCATACATCAAAGCAACAATACTTGCCTCATTGTATTTCTCTGTACCACATAGTCTCATTACAGGTGTATATAAATATGGCTCCACATGTATACCTTACTGCTATAGCCACTTTTTTATATATTCATATAAATAGAATATTGGGATAATCTTATATTACTAATATTAGAAATACGAAAGTTTGTGAAAATGTTTGAATATTTGTTAAGTAAACTCAGAAAAAGCTAAATGGATTTGGCATACAGGTAAACCATATCCTGGATTAACACATAGGCTTCTTTTTATCCTGATAACTTGCTCTCATGGAAAATAATGTGGTTTTTATAAATAAAAGGCGCTGGCGTCTTACTGGTTTCGCTATAAATCGCTACAGTGTTTCGGGACTTGTAGTGGGAAGCCGCGAGCAACACCTAGTAAATCATCATTTTATTTTTCAGAATATAATAGTTGTACCTCATCAGACTCCACTTCCAGCAGGAAATATAAATGAGATATTCATGTATCAGTATTATGCTATATTCATGTAAGATACTATTGTTTCATGTGGAGATGTAAAACATATTTTTCAGGTATTAGTTAAAAAAAATACAATACTTAATAAAATAAAAACTTTATTCATTACGTAGGCATATAAGAGGCTCTTATGATAATTCAATACATAATATTCATTTTTCAATTACTTAAATTATTTAGGGAACCAACACGGGCTAGCAGGTACAGAAGACATGGGCAGGGTGGAAAGGATTAGTTCCACTTTCCTTCCTTCCCTCCCTTCAATACTATTAACAATTTGTTCAATACACAGAATAATGCATGCATATATGTATAAGAAATAAAAAAAGTGTGTCTCCTCCAAATCCGCCACCTGAAAACAAAAAGTATTTTACAAATCATTATTAAATCATTCTAGTTTGATGCTATAATCCTGTAGGATACTAAAATCCACCTGCATGGTGCACCTGGAAATATAAAGGAGGTATTAACAAATCATCATTAAGTATTTCCAATCTTGTGCTATAATCCTGTAGGGTACTGATGTATATTTAAATAAATAAAGCTTATTTTCAGTATTACATTCAAAATAATGTTTATGCATTGCAGGAAAAAGTAGCATGCTATTCAAATGGACAATAACCTCCAGTGAAATATTTTTTTTAATCTTAATGATGTAATAATAAAAGAAAAATATAAATTTTATAAAATGATGACAATGACTAACTACAATTAGGATGTTTAATTATAATTTAATTATTTGAGTGTAAAAAACTTCATTCATTGAAGTGCCTAGCTATAAAAGCCTGCAAAATGGCAGAATTTCTACCCCGTCTAGGGTGTGGTTCAATATTAATTGATTCAGACACCTATTCAATATCAGACACACTTTCTTCTGTGGCATATGTCTCTCTTTGAGCAATTACAATGTTGTGCAACACTGCAAGAGCCACAATAGTATTCTTCACATTGCCTAATTTACAGACATGCCATGGAGCAAGCATTGGAAGCGCTGTTTCCACACACCAAAGCAACCCTTCACAACATTTCTTGTTGAAATATGTGCCTCATTATATTTCTCTTCAGCATGACTAAGTGGTCTCTCCCTGAATCTCCTAGAAGTATACCCCTTAACTCACCTGCTTCAAAACATTCTTTGAGGGTCGATTCATTAAATATCTGGGAGTCATGAGTGCTGCCTCGCCACCTAAAAACAATATCCCTGATCCGAAGACTAGCATCACAGGTAACCTACAACAATTATTATCTTTTTTATGCAATAAAGTAAAGCCTATCGTAGTTTACTTTATATATTCCTAAAAATCTTACCTGAACATTGAGGGAATATCCTTTTCTATTTATGTAATATTGGGCTGCATCACCACCATGTTTTTTTATTTATATATGCATGCAATCAATACAACCAATTACAGATGGGAAGCCTCTTACATGGTGGAATTCTGTCATTAGCTGTTGTTCCTCTGCAACAGAAGTGGGCATCATTATATAATCTGCAGCACGTCGTGCGAGCGCACGCGCTACTCTGCTAAATATGCGGCTGATAGTGGCTTGAGATAATCCATAGAGGTCTCCAGCATCTTCTTGAATCTGTAAAGAAAACGAGTCTTAAAAGTAACGCATCATTAGGTATACCCAAGTTTGTATAAATATCGAAAAGGATTAACTTACCTCTTACCTTTACGGTGCAGCTGTAACTCTTCGCAGACTAATTCAATTATAAAAGCAGCCGTTCGTTTGGAAAAACGATACAGTTTACGGAATTCCTCGTCATCCAGAGAAAACGGATCAAACTCTGACGATAAACTTTTCTACGTGAAATATTTTCAATTACTGCAATGCTATGCAGGGTTTGTAAGGCTTCCATTATTTATACACAAGTAAATAAAAATACTTCTTGAAACGAAAATTATGCGCTACGAGATCGATGTGTTGTTTACTTTAAATCGACTGACAATTGACATCGGAAATCAGTGCCAAACACGAAACAGCTGACCGACGGCGGCCATTTTTTTGTTACGGAACGCTTAAAGAAGGGGTCTAGCTCCTATAAATCAAAGCAACTTCACCGTAGGCTTATAGGCCGTTTTAGCGCTTTTGAACCATTATGAATAACAATTTTTTACAAGCCTCTACTAACGGTCCTATAAAGTTCCGAAGAGTCATTATGAATAAGACCGTAAATCTGTATCTCAAGTATAGGCATAAGCGTAACTAACCCGTTGTTCACCGAGCTTACTTTCACCCCAAGGAGCGTAAATTTATTGGAAATATTTCGCAAAAACAAATTCACAATTCAAATATTTGAATGGTAGGTACAGAATTAAGAATTTGATGCACATTTCGTTTGTCGAATTTGGTTAAATAAACGCATGCTGACGCCTTTTATCCCCGAAGGGGTAGGCAGAGGCGCAACTAGTGCACCCACTTTTCGTCAAGCGTATTCCGTCCCATGATGTGATAGGGGGCGATCGCCATATCGGGCACAAATTCCAGACTCCGGGCTGATACTGAATAGAAAAATCCAATATCACTTTGCCCGACCCGGGGATCGAACCCGAGACCTCAGCCTTGCAGTCGTACCGTGATACAACTACGCCACCGAGGCAGATTTGGTTAAACACTCAAAGAATTTGGGTAATGAACCCAGTGTTGCTTAAAATTATTTTTTATAATTTCAAATATTATAATCTAAACGATTGTGTCCCAAACGTGAAGTATTTAAGAAGAGTTTTTACCCATATTAATACAGTTTTATGTTTTTTTGTAATGAAACACAACACAAACAGTCTAAGAACTTATTTTACTAATATGTATAAAATGTAAACACATTAACCGGAGTATTTGTGTTAATTATGTTCGCACTCCCGTTCTAATAATACGAGATAATTGAACACAAATATCTAAAGGAAACGATCCCTTCCGCGGACGTAGCTGCGTAGCACCTTCGTAGTTATCGACTACGGCGTAGCGTGTTTGTAGGTGCGTTACGGCCGGTTGTATGCTACAATGCCTCCTGTTAGTGTGTTATTGGATATTATTGTATCTTAATCATTTTGTGAAATTCCGTATGACTGGCATATTACATAATTATTATACACTTATTGCAGGAAAATTATATTTTGTACTTTTACGTGCCTGTAATTTATAGTAAAAACATAGAGGTTTATCAATATTTTTTATTACGTCATTTTCCAACCGATTCACTTTGAAACCGATAACTTCATGCCATGTCTAAAGTTAGACTAGACTTATAGTTTTGCAATTAAATGTTTTCAGAGTTCGTGAGGTAACGGGACCGGGAATAGCCCAGTCGTCCAGCACCATATTAAAAAAAATGGTCGCTTATGTTATATTATGTAGGTGCGATCATGTATATGCATCCATTTATATTGACAGCGGTAGGTACACGCCCCGACCTAAGCTTCAATACCAAACTTACAGGTTTTGACGAAAGTAGGTAAGACAATATGCTGATGTTAGATTCCCGGTAGGCGTTTTCATACATAAAATGTACCCCTAACATATCTGCATTATTTCACGCGCCATTATACCCAAGGAACATTAGGACCCAAACATCTTGAAGGATAACCCAACAATTAATTTGACTGACAAAAACCGACTGAATACAATAGCCCGTGTAGTGGGCACGTTCGCAAATGTGCTCCACCCCCTCTCATTACCCGTATAAATTGTTTGGCAATCATCTTTGTAGGCATTCGTTCTCTCGCTCTTAGACCCCGATTGTCTGTCTTCTTTAAGCTTATTACGTAGCCCATTGTGTTGTGACCTTTAAAAATTACGAGTGGTTTTGGACCTCTTGGATGAGTCTGTTGTGTTGAAGCTAAAGGCTCTTTGCTACTAAGGTTTTCAATTTATTTTCTATAATATTTTTCTTGTTAAGAAATTTGAGTTAATATTATTTTAATAAAGTTGATTTTTTTTGGGAATACAATAGACTGCAGAAGCGGAGGTACACCTACAACTACCAAGGCATACATTTCTTGCTTTTATAAGTTACGTGTGTCTTGTTTGTAAATAATCACTCAATTTAGCGGTGAAGGATAAGATTCCACATAAGGTTTTTTGCATGTAAAATTACTTGTGACAAATCATGACTGCCTCAGTGGCGAAGTTATATTACGGTACGACTGCAATGCTGAGGTCTCGGTTCGATCCCCGGGTTGAGCAAAGTGATATTGGGTTTTTCTATTCAGTATCAGCCTGGAGTTTGGAATTTGTGCCCGATATGGCGATATGCTCGCCTCGCTCTCTACCACATCATGGGTCATAATATTATACGGCGAAAAGTGGGTGCAACTGGTTGCGCCTCTGCCTACCCCTTCACCAGGTGAAAAAGTGTGTATGACAAGGTAGAAGAATATAATAATAATAATTTATAGAGGAACAAATTAAATTAAATAATGTATAGTACTTATTATAACAAAAATCCAGCACGGGCTGATAGGTACAGAGGAAACGGACATTTGGGACGGGGTTAGAGCTAGGGAACGAGAAATGGAGTTAATAAGAGAAATGGTAGGAATTTCGTAATATTCCGAGAAAAGGAAACGCCACGGTCCTCGCCGGCGAGGGTAATAAAGGTCCTAGTCTAGCTACGTACCAGCCTTTCACTAGCTACCTAAGCTATGCCGACCCGAAGAAGAAAGGTAGAAAGAAACTCCGAGCTTAATTTTCTCATCATCAATTATTGTTATGTGTTCCTTATTTTTTACATATTTATTATAAAAATTATTTATTAGTTATTACTTATTTATTAGATTAATGCATGCATGACAAGCCGTCAAAGTCGCGATGGTCGTCTCTCAGTAAGTATTTGGTATCGAATGGCAAGTAAGAACTTGAGATGTCTCTTTCCCTTCTCGACTATTCATCCCACATGGTGGAAGAGTAAACCTTTTTCACATTCTTCCTCGACTTCGTCCCATCCATGAATTCGTCGCTGGAAACATTGCGTGCTATCATAATATTATCTCGTTGCAAAATTTGTTCCTAAAGTTTTTATCAGACTTGATGTATTCCCGGCATAACCCCAATGCCTAGTTGCCAACGTAATCATCAAAACTGATCAATAAAGATTAAAATTTACAACCAATTTGGTTATTACCTCCTCCCATACCGTCTAAACCACCGGAGCGCACCCAGCGTTCAAGTTTGAGTCGAACAGGTATGGTTAGATCTCGCATGAATATGCATGCGGCACACGCTCCACAAGTAATGGTCGTGTAAGGAGGGCCTAAGTTTGTTTAAATCTCTTACTGAATATAATTTCCGACACGTGACACCGTAATGAAATAATTTTCTGCCGCGTTTGACGCAGAATCTGTTTTATGATTAGATTTTAATTGTTTGGTAAACTCGGGATGTGTGGAATATGAAGAATGTCTACTAATTATGAAGTTTGCGCGAGTGGTAAATATGCGACGACGAGGGAATATTTGTTTACATGCGCGAAAGAATAAACTTAATGTGGTGTCAATACGTGTGTATGAATCCGGTGAGAGCCTGGGGATTGATCCTGAGGAACGTGTAAAAAACAAAAGGTAAATATTTTAAAAATAAGTTCCTGAACGTCAGATTCAAATTAGTGTCCAATTTAATTAGATATTAGCAAATTATTGCACCATAAGGGGGAAACTGAAATAAGATTAACCCATCCTGATTCATTAGTTGCATCTTAACCTACCCTTTATATTTTTCGTTTAAATAAAACGGAACTGAAATAACTGAAAGTTTATGATGTCACCGAAGCAACTGAAACGCGTTTGAAATCATTGTAAATATTATTCAGCGTCGATGCCAGTTACAGGAAACGTATCGTTCACATGTCGCAGGTTCCGCGCATTTCTAGAAATCAAACGGTGAAAACATTTTTCCTCCGTAAATAACGAATACAAGAATAGAAAGAAGCTCTTTCGTATTTCATGCTTCCGTTGTGTTCTTAAGCGGATATTTGTAGTCATAAACTGGTGATAGGTAAATAAATAGGTAAATATATACTGGTGGTAGGTCTCTCATATGTGAGAGTCCGTCTGGGTGGGTAGCACCGCAATGTCTATTTTTACCGCCAAGCAGCAGTGTGCATACACTGTTGTGTTTCGGTTTGTAGGACATTATAGCCAGTGTAACTACTGGACATAGTGAGACTTAACACCTTATGTCTCAGGATGACGAGCGCAGTTGAATGCCACACAGTACTTTGTAGTTCAAGGTGCTGGATGGTGTTGCTACTGCTTATGGGTGGTCGTATCGCTTACCATCAGGCGAACGGCATGCTCGTCTCGTCATTCAATGCAATAAAAAAACAAAAGAATAGTTATAGTTTGATGTTAAGGGTCTCGGTAGAATACATTTTATGATTTGAATAGCAATAGGGAAGTTGCAAATATAACATTTTTCAATATTTTGTGACTAAAATGTTAAAAAAACATAAAAAAACGGGCCACTGCAACGTTTTTATTTTAATTAATATCGATTTTAACATTAATTACGAATTGAAAGTAACGTGTTATAATTCATCAATCAACCTCTAGTGACATCACATCTGTTATTACAACTCTAAAGTTGTAGGTAAACGTTCTTTAGTTGCGAAAACGAATTGGTTTTCGAATTAAAATGTATTATCGTGTAGTGTAAATTAGGCAACAAGTAAACACAGTTGATCTTAACACTTTTTAATGTATCCTCACACTTGGGTTAATTAGGTTCACATCGGTACAGAGAGACGCCATACTTATTTTTGGGCGCAAATACAACTTACAGTGTTGCCAGGTTACATAAAAATATTATATTGCTAAGGTAACATCTAAACAGAAACAAACACACGTTTACAAAATGGAAGTTGGGTTCATCAAAGAAGTCACCAGAAATCTACCGAAAGTTAATGTTCCGATGGTTGTAATTTTTTGTTGTTGAAAATACAGAGTTTTCAAATGTAGAAATGAAACTAAACTACTACTGTATGAATGAATCACAGTGAGACTTTTATTTCTATTACACCCAGCAGCTTATACACATAGAAGTAATTTCAGGTCAATAAAGTAGTCTTATGGCGACGATGCAGTCGGTTATATCCAAATCAAAAGAGATGGAGAATTGTGTAAAGTTAAAAGTCGAATTACTCCGGAGCATAAAGTACGTAGAGAAGGTTACCGTGTGACAACCATTATAAATGAAACGCAAGGCTTCTTTCAGTCCTGCAAATGCGAAGATTGTGCAGCTTTTGAAGGTTATTCGAACGTGTGTATGATGTATTGTTGCAAATTTTTTCGTTTGCACAGTTGATCAGCGGCTGTTGCAATTCCTATTCGATTAATCGTTGACGATTTCATTTGCGCAGTTTTATTGTAGTGTGTAGATGGTGGTGTCGATCTATCGCTCAGTTTATAAAGGGACTTGGGTGGACTTCTGGGTGGAAGCGTTGTGCGATCATGAGCAGGTCGTAACGTGTTGGAAGAAGATCAAAGATTTAAATATGTCTCCTCGTTCATCTTTTTTTGGCGCGAATTTTAACTCCTTTAACAAATTTACATGAGAGTATGACTTCTGTTTTAGAAGCCAATCCATACACCATATACTGCGTGACTCTTTTTTCTGTCAGCAATTTCAATAAACCCAAACATGCAAGTGCGTCTTCATCATCTTCCATTATTCTTGATGACATATTTCACGTGTTTCACACGCTAGCTTCTGTAGAGAACTGACGATCGATGTAAATATCGGTGACGTGTTGAGAATATAGGGCCGCCTGATATAACTGTGCAAACTCGAATCGCTACAATAAATCGTTGTGGTGTATGGTGGGCATTACATTGCTTGATTTGTAATCCTTTTGATTATAAAAATTATTAAATTACTATAGTGGTAATTAGCACGATATACGTAAAGATATATAATATACTTATCTTGGTAACTTTTTTTTGCAAGTGAATGACGAGATGAGCATGCCTCTCCCCTGATGCTAAGCGATACGACCGCCTATAAACAGCAGTAACACCATGGAGAACTTTGAATTACAAAGTTGACCGTGGCACTCACTGTGCTCGTCCTTCAAACCAGAATACAATAGTGCATGTACACAGAACCGGCAGAAATAGACATTGCGGTGGAACCTACCCAGACCGATCCTTGCATACAAGAAACTACCACCAGTACCACCTCTATGGAAATATCCTTTTTTCGTGGTATTCAATGCTTATTTTTACTACAAAGAATACTAAAGCTATCATTTGATTATCCATTGAAAGTCAGTTTTTATTTAGCTTTTAAGTTGAAAATGCAAAATAACTGGGACCGAGGGCCTTTAATCAAATCAGTGTTACGTTTCCAATTAGGCGCGAACGAAGAGCGGGGCGGGCGGGCCAAGCGGGGGTTGCAGCGGCAGTGCAGAGACATCTAGCGAATCAGTCTGAATAATTACGCCGCTTTAGCAATAAGATGCTGCGAAAACTTAGCAAAAGCTTTTAACGTAGAGAAATTGTTATGGTTTCATAAATGTAGTAAAGGATTAAGGGGGGTTAACGGAGTTAATGAAATGATGGTACGAATCATCGACAATACAACATAACAGGCGATCTTTTTTGATGACACAACTATTAGATCAAGGGTAGGTTCATGTTCTAAATTTACAAGTCAGTTATGACCACGACTGTGCGCCGTAAATACTTCCACATTAGCCATTTAATGAATATTATAATGGCATAACACAGACGTGTGGTAAAATAAGGCAGATTACGGGTTTTCAGAAAATTGGCAATACATGTTACAGTTATGTCAATAATTGGACTTAATCATATTATATTTTAATATTATCGGAATTCATACCGGCTATTATGTGTTTTAAATTTAGACTCTTTCTGATGAAAGCCTATCCTAATTTGTTTAGTAGTACATGAGATGCACCCAGTTAAAATAGTAATTCTATGGCTACATAAACCGTAAAGATGTTAACAGGGCCAATCGTGATACAGTTCTCTGCCTCCACATACCTCAGATTGTTGGCAGAATTAATTACAAATGCAACGAAACATTAGGACATATCGTCGATGGCTTAGGTAAGTTTTCGTTGCACTAGAAATGATTTATATTTAAATTTTTTTTTTGTTATTGTACTTAACAAAAAATATTATTATAGTACTGTATGACTGCCTCGGTGGCGTAGTTGTATGACGGTACGACTGCAATGCTGGGTTCGATCCCCGGGTCGGGCAAAGTGATATTGGATTTTTCTACTCAGTATCAGCCCGGAGTCTGGAATTTGTGCCCGATGTGGCGATAAGCTCGCCCCCTATCACCTCATGGGACGGAATACGCACGGCGAAAAGTGGGTGCACTAGTTGCGCCTCTGCCTACCCCTCCGAGGATTAAAGGCGTGACTACACGTATGCGTATGTATGATACTGATCCACATTAGCTCCAGAGCACAAAGAGACAAAACGGTGATAGCAATTTGTTTATACACATTTAAATAATATGTATTTCTAGACGGCAATTTCATAAATATCTCAAAATAAACTAACACATTGATTAAAATAACTGAAACGAACAGCAGAAATATCTTGCAGACTTAGAATTAGCGAATAAAAGCTTTCTTTAATATCCTCGCTGTATTGACGTTTCTCGTCCAATTTATCGAACGGATAATACATTTTCGTCGCAGTCACGAGCTAAGTATCTCAGACAAGTTAAGTAGAGCTACAATTAAAACGGAATCTTCCAAACTCGTTCCCTCTGAGATGCAGTGTTGGCACGAAGTATTGGGCCAACTATTATTTATTCTTGCATAGTCATGTGAAATGGTCAGTGCGTATCAGCATCCTAAATATATCCCACTCAAATGGTGTTGGCGCAACATATTTTGTTTTTACGTATTATAAAAACATTATATATTAGGCTTAATTTTTATTACCATTAAATTGGAAATCTATGAAGTTATATAAAAATATACATTAAAATATAAAGACGAGCAGTTTACCGATTTGAGTGCAAACTCCACGATTGTTCATAAGATGTAGCAACACCAACACCAACATTCGAATTCAAAAAGTATTACATTATGCTGAGCGTACCATTTACTTTCGGGTAAAATTCAGTCCTGGTATAAAAAGTAGCCTTTAACACATTGAGGGTTTTTTTACATCGATGCTTTAACACTTTGAAATAATATTATCACCTATTAATGAAAGAAGTGTAATAATAAAATCAATCTCCCCTGCTTTATAATACAGATAAGTTCACGAGCATAGTATAAGTTCTTTTTTCAATAAGTTCAAATATAATTTTGCAACGTGACAGGTTTTGATGAATCCGCAGTGTTCCTTTTTCAGCGGCTTGCCGTGTAAGGTTCTTGTGACTATAAAGGCGTCACTATCAGTTCCCTAATTGCATTCGCCGGCTATCCCGTTCAAGATTACTTCTGTTGCAATTTACAAGGTGTTCCCGCCGATCCCCTTTGATACTCGCAAATTGGACTCTAGGAGCTTCTGCATTTTGTGAACCAATTATGATCGAATGTGGTTTGTGAGAGATTTCGGCATGTAAATTATACAGGTAGATAAAATTGAAGTGCTATTTTCGGAATATAATTTATTTTAATGATTTTTTATTTATTTGCATGTTACTAAAATATAAATATGCATTTTTTGGTTGTTAAGGGTAATCATCGAATCTGCTAAAATGATTTTAATCAGATTTTTAGTAGGTCTATATAATGCAAATGAATTTAATAGCCGCGACGCGATCAATAGCTTACAAAAATAAATAGTAATATGTAAGCCTAATGGTTTGCGGTTCGTTTAAAATAAAGGTTGTTACAGAATAGCTTATATTATTTTATAAAAATGTATGTATAATTTTATAACTAATTGCAACGAGGTGGCTGGATTCATAAGAGTGAGTAAAACATTATTTAGCAATTTACTTTCATTTAATTTAATATTTATTTCCTGTTTATTATTAAGTGGACGATAGCCTAGTTGCATTGGACGATAGCCTAGTTGGGAATGGAACGGTCTGCCGGGGCAATGTCCGGAGGTTCAAAACCCAAGGCACACACCTCTGACTTTTCGAAGTTACGTGTGTATTGTTTATCAATTATCGTTCACTTTACCGGTGAAGGAAAACATCGTGAGGAAACCTACATACCTGAGAAATCTCCATAAGAATTTCGAGGGTGTGTGAAGTCTGCCAACCCGCACTAGGCCAGCGTGGTGGACTAAGGCCTAACCCCTCTCAGTAGTAGAGGAGGCCCGTGCTCAGCAGTGGGCAGTATATAATACAGGGCTGATTGCATTGCATTGCATTAAATTGGATTTTAGTTTTGCAAAAAATATATTAATTACTTGGTGTACCCAGCCTATAATGATAGTAGAAATAATCTCGGCCTGAAATGTGCTTTAACATCAGGTTTCAATGAAGTCAGATCATAAAACAAAAGTACGATTAAGGAGAACAAAAATCTTCATTATAGCCACGGGCCATCTCCCGCTTACCCCTCCAAATCACCCACAAAACCATAAAAATAATAAATTACTATCGCGAGGCAGTTTAAAAAAACCATTGGCGAGCATAAAATCATATTACATTCTTTCTATACGTCTCGCGGGCCAATTTCTGTAGACCGAAATTCACGGCCTCTGAAAAGTGCTTTTCAAATGAGCCGATAGAAAATAACGTTAAGGACGTCTAGAGTCCACAGTTTATTAGATTCGAAAATCGCGAATCGCAAAGGGACAATATTGTTGGACGTAATTCAATCTGCGGTTAAATAGAAACGGAATGGTTTTCTTTGGAGGTCATAGGAATGTAGTATTGTTATTGGGTCGGGATCTAGGCACTTTCGTTCAATTAATACTATAATTGGAGCTGAATGTACTGAGTATTAGGCTATGAAATGAGAAGTAACACAATTTACATGGGACTAAATCCTCTTGAGGAAATTGACGTCAAGGAAGTGACTGGTCGTAACATATCAAACTCCATCTGAAACAGAAATACACATTAAGATAGGTCGTACTAATCCTAGTGCCTGGATAAAAAACTAGAACATAAAATGATAAACATTTAAAAATTCCTGACAACCCGAGGCTGTTGCCGACAAGCCCCCGCGGTGCATTAACGTCAGAGACAGTGCTCGGACGTTACACGCTCATTCAGCCGCACATTGCGTGGAAAAAATATTAAATAACTTTAAAGTACCTATAGTTATAGTGCACGAGCATGAGATGGAGAACTAGTATGTAAACAATATGTACAGTCAACGGCATAAGTAGCTGAACGAAGATTCATTTATCCAGTTAATTTACGCCTATAAGAAATATTCGATATATTTTAGTTTTTTTAAGTCATGGCGCTGGCGTAGTTCAGATGGCGCTATAGATCGCTACATTGATTCGGAGTCTTTTAGCAGGATTGGCTTTTTTACGCAGGCGAAGCCGCGGAGACGCTATTATGTCTTTCTGATACAGATATCTACAATTACGTAATATAGGTACGGTTATCACTGAATCACTCCAAATACAGTATAACAGAAAGAAATAAATTTACTAAATTGAAAAAAGTATGTTGAAGTGTAAATTATATATTCTATATATATCTAGAGCTAGCTGAAAACACTTTAGATGGCAGCGAGTGTTACTCTGGATGAACAACGTATTTCTGCCGTCAACCAATGTGTTAAGAAGACGGAGACGTGTGTTAAGTGTTTGAAAAAGACTGTGTGCTGTAAACACGCTTTATGATCCACAGTCATTGTCTCAAGAAGACGATTGCCGCTCCTTTATTGTCAGGTGATGAGTTTACAATACGGCGAGCTACTACTTTATAATATGATCAGTTGTATTTCTAATTATCCACCTGAACACGTGCAACTCTAATGTAAGGTGAGAGTAATAAAAATCTAGCATATTATTAAAGAAATGATTTGCTTTAACTTTTATTACCTGCCTGCTGGATCAAGTGTCTCTTGGGTAATCCAATCCTGTTTAAAATTTAATAAAAATAAATTCAAAAATGTAAGCTACTATCTAAAATGCATAATTACAAGCACTAAAATCTCTTTGGAGAATTCAAACAGAATTATTTATGAAGTTAAGAGGTCGGTACATTTATTTTGTTGAGTCTGGAAGTTACGAGTAATTTTACTTAGAAACAGTCTCCTTCATTAAGAATCTCATCAGCCAATAGAACGCTGGTTTTATATCCAACAGAATGCAATTATACGTGGTAAAATTCTGCCACAGTAACTCTTGGAAAGAAGAATTAAGGATATTAGAGTGGAAAAAAGGTCCAGTGCTCCTTGAAATAGTGAAAACGCCATTTAACGTGGGATTTTGTCAGAAAACGCTGTCCGGTTTGAAATACCTACTCATTCATGCCGTTGAACAAGTGTGTTAAAGTTTAGCTCTTCCTTAATTAGAAAATGGTATTTTTTTTTTTTTTTTTTTTTTTTTTTTTTATCCGGGCACGGCAAAGTGACTGCACCTCGCCTGATGGTAAGCGCGATGCCGTCCAGAAAGAGTATCGAATGGCAGTAGATGGTTATCTAATGCCACTCGACACAATCATGCCGGCCTACTAAGCTGCTTCTTCACGTTACGGCGGAAGGACCCAGGATTATAGGAAGGAGGGAACACGTGCGCCGGCAAACTATTCCAAAGCCTGATGGTGCGGCAAAGAAAAGATTTAGCGAACCTATTGGTTCGGGCCGAGATGGTTTTCACCATCAAGCTGTGGCTTCGCATGCCAGCACGTGTGGTTCTGCTGAGGAAAGGAGAGGAAGGGATCAGATTAAACAATTCCTCAGAGCATTCACCATGATACAGACGGTAGAACACGCTTAGAGAAGCGACATCTCTCCGCAACTGTAGCGACTCCAAGTTGCTCGTCACGTCTGCATCATTCACAATGCGGATGGCCCGCCGCTGTAATCCATCCAAGGCATCGAGCAAGTATTGGGCGGAACCGTCCCAGAGGTGCGAACAGTATTCCATACCCGGCCGTACCTGTGCTTTATACAAGCGGTAGATTTGACCGGGCGTGAAGAACCGACGCACCTTGTTCAGGATTCCAACCCTGCGTGATGTGGCAGATATTACGCCTTCGATGTGATTCCTTGGATTCAGATCACAGCGGATATCCATACCAAGGATACTCAGGTCATTCCGCAATGAGAGTGGAACACCCTGAAGATTGGGGAGAGGAGAAAACGGGGATCTTTTGCACGTGAACGCACACACCTGCGTTTTCTTGGCATTGAACTCAACCAGGTTCATGGAACCCCATGTAGAAATAAGGTCCAGAGTCCGGTTGAGCCCAATGACAAGATCATTGCGCCTCCTCACAGTGTCCACCCGCAAACCAGGGGGCTCATAGCAGTATCGCCCATGAACCGTGCTGTCGTCTGCATAACAATGAATGTTGCCAAGCGATAACATGTCATTGATATGCAGAAGAAACAAGGTGGGCGACAGCACCGAGCCCTGTGGAACACCGGCATTTACTGTCATGAGCTTCGAAGCGTGCCCATCAACGACGACACGCATTCTACGCCCATGCAGAAAGCCAGAAATCCACGCACACAAGTTGTCGGGCAAACCGTATGCCTGAAGCTTGGAAAGGAGACCACGGTGCCAGACCCTATCAAAAGCCTTAGCTATGTCGAGGCTCACAGCTAGAGCCTCGCCATGCCTGTCAATCGCCTCCCCCCAGCGATGCATGACGTACGCTAGAAGGTCACCCGTTGATCGGTTCCGACGAAATCCGTATTGTCTGTCACCGATCAACGAGTGATCCTCCAGGTAGCGGGTCAATTGCGTGTTTATTACCCGCTCCATGACTTTGCATATCACTGAGGTTATAGCGATTGGGCGGTAATTGGTAGGGTCTGACCGATCACCTTTTTTGGGGATCGGTTGCACATTGGCCTCCCTCCAAGATTCCGGCACAATACCTGAGAGGTAGGTATAAGGCAATACTCTTGCGATGCAGCGTCTCTCGTACCGCACGTTATATTTGTAGGTACAGGTTAAAAAACTAAATTCTGTCATTAAACGTAATCTGAATTTAAAACGCCATTCCACTTTCAACCTTCATAGATCTTAAAGGAACGCCATAAATTCTATCTTACGCAAACACGCAGATACATCACGACGTGTTATCACGTCGCGTCGCTCGGCCGCGTCAGCGTGTCAGTCACGTGGCACGCGGCACTGCTTGGCTCCAGCGCCGCGTGTGCATTATGCGTTAATACGTCTCGCCTTGATTGATTATGTGCTGAACACCGCTGGCAATCCACTTTCGTGATATATCTTGTATTAATGTCCGTAAATGGACTTCGTGTAAGAATTAAAAATTAATTGATGGACTGCATAAATCTAGTATACATGCCAAAATACGAGGTTTTGTGTACAAAGGTAGACGTAGAGAGGTATATACGACGTAGTCATAACACATTAATACTTAAAAAAAATGTAAGAGAATCTTATATGGACCTGAACTTTTTATCGTTTATATAAAAATAAAAGAAAGGAACAAATATAAAACGAAACAAATCTAAGTAATACAACAATATTATATCGAGGTGCGAATGGAACTAAAACCTCTGCCGTGTACAATAATTATTCTGTCAAAATAAATTGAAGCTCAGCTTATTACATGAATTAAATCTCCACTAACGATTTTTTGCCAAGATATCCCGAAAGTAAAATATTAAAAGGACCAAATAGAGATCTAATATGAACCGTTTTAAAGCCATTTACCCTTAATAGATTTAGGAGTTTTTGCACCGATTTTTACACGTATCACTATTACTCTTAAAACTGCATGTGACGTGAAGTTAAAAAAACCGTATCGTTTGTCCACGTGTCGGGTGCGGCACCGTGACCGGGCCGGTGCATTAAGGGGCTATGTCGAAAAAATATCGGACGGTGATGGGCGTGGCTTAGCGTATTTCCAGTGCGAGGCGCCCCGCCGACCCGCTGCGACAGATCGCGCGCGTCGCACCGCCATCGCATCAGGTCGTTGCGCTCAAGCCCGCGAAAAGATCGTCATTCCAAATGCAAATACACAGCTGCGTTATAAATATTATAGTTAAAATTTCCAATAAATTCTATGTTTTATAACTTATAAAACATGTAATTTATTTTAATTCGCCTATAGAATCATTATTATGTCACTATACTACCTAATTACTTGAACATTATGTAAAATGACATTGTAAGTTATTTAAACTCATCGAAAGTATTATTCACTTTCTCGGTAAAATTTGGTATGGTGGTAAATAGGTCTCGGACGTACGTAGGTATATAAAAAACAGAGCAGTATGAAAATTCTATAATACATTTTAAATTATATTTTGCATCGTTTTGATTTATTTTTGTAGGCTTTCCTAGCTTTGATTGACACAAAGTAAATAATAATACAAAATATGCAGTCACTATTTTACGACCCGACTCTGGATTCAAACCCGGGACCTCAGCGCGGAGGCTGTACCGAGCACGCAATACAGCTACGAGTTACGACATCGAGGTAGTCTTGACTCTCGACAAGTCAGTCACTATGCTACCTCTTCCCTGGAATTCCGGGTCTATTTTACCGGGTTTTGCCGGGTCTAAATGATGCTTCACTCTTCAGTGCCGCCATATAAAATCGAATTTTGGGTGTAAAGGTGTTCGAAATTTTTACACCATAAAATTAGTTTGATATGAAGTTTGAAAACATTATAATGGTTCAATGGTCACTAGATAGGGTATAAATGTTTGTAATGGTGAAGGTGGCCGTTACCAATCTAGAACATTTTTATTTAAGAACCAATTAGCTTCAAAATCCATACCTGGCCAAATTTTGGACAATAAAACATGTGTCTAATGTACAAGGGGGAATAAGTGGCTGCCATGTTGTTTTAATTTTTAAGGCCAATTCGCTTTATAATCGATACTTTTGCGTCTTTGGTTACAAAGGTCAGATCCGATTTTATACCTATTGACCTCAAAATTGTTATCTAGGCATACTTTGGCCCCAGAGGGTGAGCCTAATGCCAAAAAAGTGACTGCCATCTTGAATTTGAGAGCGTACATGTCCGCTCGGGCCGATTTCTGCAAAATATATATCAAACTGAACATCTACAGGTTGTTTCTTCTTTCGCTATTTTTGGCTTGCCGTTGAAAGCAAGATCTTGACTTAGGTAATGTTAGAATTGAGAAAAGTGGCCGACATAGTGAGACTGATCCAATGTCAGAATTGAAAAAGTTACCGCCATTTTTAATTTCTTTGTTTTAAGGCTAACCGACCTCAAAATCGATATCTGTGTATAACTTTAGTTACTAAAGACTGATCTAATGTCACAATTGAAAAAGTAGCCGCCATTTTAAATTTCTTTGTTTTAAGGCCAATCGACCTCAAAATCGATATCTGGGCATTGTTTTGTGTACAAGAGGCAGATCTAATGTTAGAATTAAAAAAAGTGGCCCCCATTTAGATATTTCTTGTTTTAAGGGCTATTTATTGGCTTTAAAATCTATGTGACCTTGCAGGTGGACGGCCGACGCTGCGCCGTGGCCTGGCCTTAAAAAAAAAAAATTCAAAATGGCGGCCACTTTTTTCAATTCTGACATTGGATTAGTCTTAGGCAACTAAAGTTATAGCCAGATATCGATTTTGTGGCCAATTGGCCTTAAAATTAAGAAATTCAAAATGGCGGCCACTTTTTTCAATTCTGACATTGAATTAGTCTTAGGCAACTAAAGTTATAGCCAGATATCGATTTTGTGGCCGATTGGCCTTAAAATGAAGAAATTCAAAATGGCGGCCACTTTTTTCAATTGCTACATTGGATCAGTCTTTGGTAACTAAAGTTATAACCAGATATCGATTATGAGGTCAATTGGACTTCAAACAAGGAAATTCAAAATGGCGGCCACTTTTTTCAATTATTACATTGGATTAGTCTTTTGTAACCAAAGTTATAGCCAGATATCGATTTTGAGGTAGATTGGCTTTAAAACAAAGAAATTCAAAATGGCGGCCACTTAATTCAATTCTGACATTGGATCAGTCTTTTGTAACCAAAGTTATACCCAGAAATCGATTTTGAGGTCGATTGGCCTTAAAACAAAGAAATTCAAAATGGCGGCCACTTAATTCAATTCTGACATTGGATCAGTCTTTTGTAACCAAAGTTATACCCAGAAATCGATTTTGAGGTCGATTGGCCTTAAAACAAAGAAATTCAAAATGGCGGCCACTTAATTCAATTCTGACATTGGATCAGTCTTTTGTAACCAAAGTTATACCCAAAAATCGATTTTGAGGTCGATTGGCCTTAAAACAAAGAAATTCAAAATGGCGGCCGTGTATACCAATTCTAACATTGGCTCTGAATATTTTAGTGACTATTGATCCATAATAAATAAATAAATAAGTAATATAAAAATTCATACTAAAATAATTTTATGGTGTAAAAATTTGAACAGCCTTTGCACCCAAAGTCCCAAAATCTGAATTTTTCAAATGTATGACCGGCACGCAAGCGTCATTTACGCAAAATTGGCCCAGCATGGCATTCCAGGTATTACGCGTCCCTAGCTCTGGATTACGAAATATAAATAATAATACAAAAAAACCCAACGTCAATTTTTTTTCGTTCAGGGATTCGAACCCGGGACCGGGAGCGCGGTAGTCGTACCGATCACGCATTATAACTAAAATAGGTCTCCGAAAAGAAATAATTTACAAAGGTGAAAGGATGTAATAATTACGCTTGCTACCTATCTCATAGATCTAATAGAGCCTATAATTTTATATTGACACACGGACGTGAGCTGGATATACTGTAAAATAGAATTTGAAGGGCACTTTCAAATTTGCCGCGCGGGTCACGGCGGCAGCGCGGCCGCATCCCTATACCAAACGGGTAATTTGAACTTTGAAGGCGCCCAAAAATGTCGAGCGCACGTCCGTCGTCAGTAAAGATTCCGGGCGACTGAAGTCGGCACGGGCCACTCCCATGACAGTGATGGCGTATTTAGCCGTCGCGGATGAGAGGAAGAGACGGGAAGCGCACTCGTATGCCGAAATGAAATGGCGTAAGCGCCAAACCAATTTTCTTTTAATTGTGATTATACTATTCAATTTAGTTTGATTGCGTCTTTCTGTGACCCTAGAAATTATTGAGTTCTTGTATTTAAATCAAGTTACGAATGTATATATTACACCATTTAGAGATAAAGCGTGTTTAAAGAAAATATCAGAGGTAACTTTGGATTTTTTTTCTATCGAGAAAATTTGTAGTAATTGTGTTTTGGCTTTCGAAAATCATTGAGTTATATGTTCAATTTACACATACCCAAAAATCAAACTTCCGATCTTAGTACTTTACGAGAAATTTGAATTTAAATAACCTTAAATTTTTCGACATAGCCTCTTAATCACGCTGTCGCGTCGCCGTCACGACGTCACGGTGAGTGGGGATCGATCACGTGACGAGCTCGCGACGTGATATCACGCCCCGCGCCGGACGCCTCTGTGACTGATAGTTTTGAGGAATAATATTTTAATGTATTTTATTTTATACAAAGCAAGTAAAATATACTCTTAAAAACATTATTACCAGACAGCAAGGTGCAAAAATCTAGACAAAAACTATTAAGTGACAAAGGTTATAAAGTAAGGCAAAGTTTTATCCATCATAGTAAAACAAAAAAATAACATTATTATGTGTCACTGATTAAAATTTGATAACTATAAATTATCACAAATCAAGTATAAAAATATTAAAAACTAATAAAGCAACGAGGAAATGTTCCTTCCTGCCTTATACTACGACCGAAATAAGTACAGTGAAGTATAGAGCATAGATCTGTGGTCGCACGCTACCTGCAGGTCCCAACTTATTTTTTCCCTTTAAGATGCCAACTTCCTAAAGGAAGACTTAATTACAGATTCATGACTGTCGGTATGCTTTTAAGGGTTTTTTTTATATCCTGTTCCAATTTTTTTTAATGTTAAAATGTTTTAAGAGTTGTTGTGGAATACGAATGTAATTTTATATTCAAGATTAAAAGCCGCAGCGAACCCCGGAGACCATAAGCATGGTCTTATGCATGTTAAATTTAATTAGCATTACTCTATATTACGTGCTTCATTAAAATATAATTTAGTTTTTGTCGTTATGTAATCTCTGTTCGCGCCACCACTTCAAATATACTGCCTTGTCACTGTTATTTATTATTAAAATTATCTTTAAATATTCAGTTTGTATGATAAATTACGTGCTATATTTTTAGGGTTCGGTAGCGCATTATTGAAAATCAAAACTATTATCATCACTTTTCTGTCTCTCTAAAAATGTGTTCTTTTAAAATCTGATTCTACATTTTAGATTGCAAATAATACTTAAGTTATTAGTCTCAAGTTGTTTTGAGTTTCTGGTATAACGAAATAAAAATATGGCTGTTTGAGGGATATATTTTAACTGATTCGTCATTAGTATAATCCACGCGCGATCAGAAGATGGGACCTTTCGGAACTGAGACCGCTCGGTAGCGTCAGCAAACTCAAAGTCATTTTTACGAATTAAATAAACATGAAAAGATTTTGTTACTTTTTGTATAACTATAATTACGGAATATAAATAATGCTTAATTTGTACAGATATTAATAGTATGAGGAGAAAATGTGCTAAGATCACCACCTATTTTTGATTTAATAAAACAACTAGGTTATGCTCGCGGCTCGGCCCACGTGATAAAGTTTATCCAGGATAAAAATATTTTCATTTCACTCAAAAGTAATGTAGCTTTCTATTAGTGAAAGAATTTTCAATATTGGTTCAGTAGTTCTTGAGATTAGCGCGTTCAACTAAACAAACTCTTCAGCCTTATAATATTAGTATAGATAATAATTAAAATGAACAAGAAAATTTAATTGATGAATATAAATTCTGATATTTACGAACGCTACTTAGCTCAGTAATTGTAATTTTTCATGTACTATGACAAGGTTCCATCCTATTCATCGCGCGCGAATTATACATAATATTATTATAGGACTCTTACCAGTAGCACAATGATGCAATATAACAAAGGGTCGTGTAGCAGGTGCAGAAGTGAAATCATAAATCCCATTCGAATTCCAATTATTACATAAGCACACGAGAAATACAAAGATCCACAAACAAATTAAATAACATACATTGTATACTAAGCATTAGTACGGAACCTTCTCAAAGAGCACGTCTTACTCGTGACAGAATTGTTGAAAAAACATAATTGTCTTTAACGTGACTCAGTTTTTATAGCCTTTCATCAACTACAACCTAAGTTATAAATTCTCTTTACACACAAACTTAATTCGGGAAATAATTGGTACTTAATCTTTAGACATTTAAATTTCCCAAGAGTCATCATAAATTGTTTGGAGTATTTAATAAATATAACACTAGTAACTACCAGTACGTAGGTAAGAGATTTTGTATGTGTCTATTTCTGCTACTAACCATGAGAGTAACTCTATAGACGGCTCTACCGGCATAATAACAGTGTTTTACAAAAAACTAACACGATGTAGCAGTTTTGAAATAGCTTTTTGTATGGATAATTGACTTTTAGTGATATTACTCAAGGCCAAATAGCCGCCCTACCTCCTTCTCTCACGTCTTTTAATTCAACACTCATTCTGTTGAGATGTCGAAAGCAAAGTAAACACACAATTATTACTCCAATGTATGAATGTTTACGGAAAGTATTTACTACTATGAACTTGTTTAATGCATTAAAACACAAAAACCACCAACATTTTTATTTCACAAACACTTTATTATATTATCTGGTAAAACACGTAGCGAAATCATATTCACTTGTACCGAAAGGCACAATTTGAGAAAATTTAAATATTACGTAAAAATGTAGGTTTTCTGCAGGTGAGGGCAGTGGGGGGTGGTGGGGAGGCAGTTGAACACCTGATCCTCGCTCGGATATTCACAGCAACACCCCGTCATGCTAGTTGCGAATGAACGCAAATCGTTGCACAATCGCCCGCGCCCTGCGACGGCGGCCCATACAAACAGCGTTTTATTTACTATCAGAAATTGTTGTTAGAAATAATTTTGAATCATGTTTGTTGATAAAATTTGCGATATTGGACTGACTTGATGAGCAGTTTGCACAGAATTTTAAATTAAATTAGATGGCACTACGCTCGGCCTTTTAGTATTATGTTGGTTTTAACATATCCAATGATTTCATGGCTCAGTATCTATTAAACGCGAACACAATAAGGCTTATATATTATTACTGCCTATGATTTACACATAGGCTCTTGCGAATCCGATCAATTACTAAACATTATAATTATTGAGATTTAACATCTCAAGGTAACAAACGCAGTGCAGTGAAAAGTTGTAAGTGGTGTAGCAATTGCTTAAGTTAGTGTGTCGCTTATTTTATTAATTCGCTTGTTCGTTCATTCGGCTGTAAAAGTACATGTTTGTAAGTTCTGGCCCCACCGCGCGCTCAGGACGCCGGATGACGATTTGTCGGCGGCACAATCAACGCCCATTGGCGTCACGACTCTGCCCGACGTGACCGACGCGCGCTGATCATCTTGTATTGTGTCGCGTCTCAACACACGCTAATTGCTTGTTTGTTTGCTTTACTATCGCTACTGTGATGAAAGACGTTTTGCAGACAATAATGTGCTTAATATTTTATTGATGTCTATTTCCACCGCTAAAAACAGCTGGTAAAGCTATTGTAGGCTTAAAATACATCTCAGCTATAGTAAATATTGGGCTTTTCGATTGAATAGATTTACCGTAAAAACTTGTAAAATTGCAGACTAAATCCGTCATAGTAATAAAATATTTGTGTGAAAAAGATAAACATTGTGTTGATAAAAACTATCGCATCGGCAATATCAATGGCACGGACCGTTACTAGTCACGGCGCGGCGCTCTGAACGGGGCAAGTCGTGTGCATCGGAACAATTTGCATTGTGTACTTTTTTTTAAACTATATCGTGCACTGGTTTGTACCTTGTATAGATTGTAAGGGATTACGATAGAGATGTTATTCTGTTGGTCGAGAATACACTTGAAATGCACTGATTAGGTTTTTAGTGGTAATAGCTACAAGTAATACAAGTAGGTTTTGCGTGAACGTAAAAGAAGATTCACGTAGGAAACCTCACGAGGTTTCCTACGTGAATCTTCTTTTCTGGTATTTAAAAGGATCAATTGTGCGGTTATACGAAAATTTTACTTCTAATAAACGTCCAAACAGCTTCTCTATATCTGCACTTTTACATTTATAATAATATTAGTCAAGTTTTTGATTAGGGATCGTCCTTTATCACGCCATGGGACGTATATTAGCGAAATTTGGATGCACTAGTTGCACCAGTACCTAATCCCTCGGGGATAAAGCGTCATTTTACGCACTAATTCATAAAACGATTAAATGACCTGACTGAGTGTGGCTTTACCATTTTTAGGGTTACGTACATCAAAAGGAAAAAAGGAACCCACTTTCACTTTGTTGACGTCTGTCCGTTTGAACGTTTGTCCGTCTGTTTGTCATCAGCCTTCTCACGAACGTGTAGACGTTGAAATTTAAATCAAATACTCGGGTGTGCGGCCTCTTCCAGCTGTGAAATAATGTAATTTGTATGTAAAAAGATATGACCGTTTATGTCGCGTATTTTGCGATTTAATAAGGGAATCAAAACCTATAGGGTACTTCCCGTTGACCTAGAATCATGAAATTTGGCAAAAAGCAAAGTCTTACAGCACATGTAAAGGAAAAAATCTGAAACCTGTAAATGTATACTTTAATATTAAAAAAGCGAATTTATTTTTACAAACTTTTTAATTTGAATAATTTATATTTAATTTTGGCGACCTATTGAACTTATATACCTTACTTACAAATTTGTACGGAACCCTTGGTAACCCATTGCAACTCGCACTTGTGCGGTCTCTTATTTCTAGCTGAATGTTGTTAAGGCACAATTAATGTTACGAAGTTATAAAATCTCTTTGACAAAACTGGCTGAATACGGCCAGGTTATAAAAAAAAGTGTTGTGTGAAAAATTTAAATTATTTGAAACTGCGTTGGTTTTATTTTTATTCGTGTTGGTCTTTATAATGCTAAATACACAGACCAATAAACCAGTTGACTAGTCATACAGCTTCCCCTCAAGCGCCAAAAAGTAGTTGAATTACACTAGTAGCCGTCGCCTAGCACTCAGTTTGACGAAGTCATTCTGCGGTGTAAGTACGGAGCAAAAAGTCAAAATAAACGTGAAAAAATGAGCTATTGTGCAGTGAAATGGTGCGGAAAGAATAGTAAAACATCTACTTTTACAAAGGACGGCATATCTTTCCACAAGTAAGTATATTTTTGCAGTAATTAGTAAAAAAACTATAAGCATCAATTTATGAAATTAAATAAAAACATAAAAAAAAACATGGGAACCCGTTGATGTCTTTCTGTGCATCCTTTTCTATTTTATAGAGAATCGTATGACTCTCTCTCGTTCTATCCAGGGCACGAGTAAGATAGTGCAGTTCTTACATCATAATAGGAATAGTTTATCGATATAATTAAATTGTTCTATGTACTTGGGTTTTGTAACAATTTTGTCTTTTGTTTTCTTTTAGGTTTCCAGACTGTCCAGATATTAAAGCAAAGTGGATAGAAGCAACTAGGAGAGAAAACTGGTTTCCTACAAAATACAGTCTTGTCTGTTCAAGGCACTTTACTGCTGATTGTTTTGAACCTTTGAAAAACAAACGCCGCCAGTTATTTAGTTCAGCAGTGCCGACTCAATTTTTGCCGATTTTGGTACGTACCTACGTACGCCATTATGGTAGTTTTATTTGCGTTTTGTAGATTTTACTTTAGAAAGTGCTTAGTATAAATGAAATAGATAAAATAATATTGAACTAACATAAAGAATTGTTTACAGGCCTCTTCAAATGACACACCTGACATAACGGAGTACAATCCTTACTTACCTAGTCTTTCACTACAAAATGATCCATGTGTAAGTTTTTTATTTAAGCATAAAGGGGGGTTAAATGGCAAACTTATAATTTTTAAATAAGGCTTTATATAAAGGAAATTTTCCACGTCTAAGGGCATTTTTGGGTTGGCATGAAAAGTACATATCCAAAAACGGGCCTAAAATTCTAACCAAGATACTTTATACAGGGTCATTTTTACATTGCGTTACTAAATGAAGCCACATATTCGTCTTCACCTCTGCTAACATCGTGCCAAGAATCATCCATGAATAACGAATAGTTTCTTCGAAAATGCCGGTTGTAGTTTTCCAATCTTTTGATCATTTTGTAGTTTAGTGCGAATATGGTGTGTGCATGTGTATTTCTGACTGAAAGTGTAATGTTGCTGCTGCGACGAATTCTCCTAGAGCAGCCATAGTGGCATTAGGGCGTGTAAACTTAAAGTTACTTTTTATTGATATTTATTTTGTTCTAAACTTACACTTTTTTATTTTACATCTATGGTAAAAATAACTTAATGGAAAGCGTTATTTTCAACGAGATAAGTATGTGGTTTCATTTATTACCGCAATGTCAAAATGACCCTGTATATATATTTAGACAGTACTAACAAAAACTAGGCCTTTGCAATAATAATTTTGAAGTCCTCCGATTTTGAGATTTATGTAATTTTATTTTGCTTAAAATCAACACTTAAAATGAACGTTTTGAAAAACGTTTCTATTTTTTTATTTGCATTTATTATATATGTGTGAAAATTATATTACTATTACAGACTTTACCCGAAAAAAACACTCAAGCAGAAGAACTTACTCCACGAAAACGTGTTTTGAAAAAACACATTAAGCACCTTGTACATTCGCTGAATAAGAAAAAAAAGAATGTGAAAAGACTGCAAGATAAAAATCGGAGGCTTCGTAAAAAAAATGCAAAGCTCGAAGAAATATTAAAAAATTTAACTGATAAATCATATATAACAAAAGAAAACGAAGAAATTCTTAACAGTATAGGGGTAGAAAATAAAGAAATAGTGAAACGGCAATTACAAAAATCAAAAACTGGACATATCCCGAAAATCAAATACTCACCAGAACTTCGAGCTTTTGCGCTAACATTGCACTTTTATTCCCCAAAAGCGTACAACTACGTCAAGAAAACGTTTAGTACCTGCTTACCTGATCTTCACCAAATCCCTGTTTTACAATGCTCATCAGCCATTGATCGGATTAATGTATCAACCAGACATAAAGATCAATTGGTAAACATGGATGCAGGCTTCACTGATGAAAATTCAACTTTTTCGGAACTAGAACAATTACAAATATCTGAGTTCGGCGAAAAAGTGATCGAATATATGGCAGGCTATACTGTTCATGCTTTAACAAAAGAGATTAAGTGCCAAACTTGTGTCGGAGCTTTAATTGGTGTGCCCAACACAAGCAGCTTACAACATCAGAAGGATAAAAAGAACAAATTGTTTCATGGATCCCACACGGTAATAGAGATTTGTCGCCGCTGTGAAATGTATCTAAAAAGAGCAAAATCTGAAATGAATGTAGCTGGTTCTACCAAAGTACTGTCTCCAAAATATGACACTGATTACTTCATTCGAAAAGTTTTGAAATCATTAATTGGTTATGAATTGTTTCCTCATATTACGTTCCATCAATTTGAAATAGAAAACGAACCACCTAGTTGATTTGGCGAGATGCATTATTAAAAAATATGTGCATGCGCGATTATCATACTTTACAAGAAAAAGGCAAGATCCTAAAACTTATATCCGCAAAATGTACACAAAATTAATTCATTTTAAAAACCAGTAATGATTTCAGGGTCCCTTAGAGCTTCATTTAAAATTAAAATTTACAAAGAAACTTGTCTCTTTTCTTTTGAATACCCGTTTATGTAGGTGGTCATCATTTTTTACAAGATTTGTGTTACTTTTGGTAAACACAAACATACTTACACATTATGTATATGAAGTTACTAAAAGTGACGCTATCTATTAGGAATGATGAAGTTTCTCGAGGTAAAAGTAAACCATACTATTCTACGTTAATACAGCTACTTCTATACCATATTTCATTCAAATTCCTAATTTTTTGCGTTATTGAGTGACAGGTATCCAAATATAACAATAATCAAAGTTTACGCTTTTACGTTTATTATATTAGGAGGACTAGTTTTTGCCCGCGGCACCGCCCGCGTGAATAAGTTTTCCCGGGATAAAAGTCCCGTTTTGTATTTTCCCGGGATAAAAAGTAGCCTATGTGTTAATCCAAGACATGATCTACCCGAGTGCCAAATTTCATTGAAATCCGTTCATTAGTTTTTGCGTGAAAGAGTAACAAACATCCATACATCCATACTTACAAAATTTCGCGTTTCTAATATTATAATTAATATATATTATTTTATAAGTAGGATGATTATGGATTCTATAGCACTCCTTCTTTGGGCAATCGTATAAAAAGCATTAATATAAATTATTTATTGATAATTTAATATTATTTAGGTACGCGATAGAAATTAGTTTTATCGATATTTTATTCCATGACATTTGTTATAAGACATCACTAGTTTACTAGACGGATTACGTCAGCCTGCATCAGCAGTATGAAGGGCCAATCACAGACCAATACTGTTTCTTCGCCTCCTGCCCGCGGCGGTGAGTTGTGTTCCTAGAGGAAACTAACTCCATCGGCTATCAACAGGGTTTATGATCTATGGCTAAATAATTAAACGGAGTATTATTATATTGTATGATTAACTTTTATAATTAGGAATGGAATTATTATAACGTTATATATGGAATTTGTGAATAGGTATAGTATTTTCTTAAACAGACATAAGGAGACGTTTTCAATAATAATTGGTAGCTGGTAATGGCAGTTGTACCCTTCATCCTACTAATACTTTAAATTTCACAGTTTTAATAAACATAAAGATTAGGTACATTTATTTCATCATTTCGTGAAGGAATCCGAAGAATCCCATCAAAACATCGTAAATACAGCTTACGTTAATTATTTACCGAAAACATGCCAACTGTTAATTTCTAAAATTCGAGTAACCGTCAACATTTACCTCCCTCGGGAATTTAATTACAGATTATAAAATTACCTCTCCCGACTCTCCTACTCCTCGCTAATCAATAACCTCCAACGCCTCAAAGACCATCTTTCACCGCGTAATAACTCCGTAACTGAATTATGTTAAGCAACGAGGGTAATGAACTTAACCTAACCAGTTTGTAGAGACCTTTGCGATTATCCCGCTCGTTGGTGTGGCCTTAGATTGTAGATGTTATAAGAGAAGGTGGGAGGTCACGTTGTGTTTGACAGGTGCAAGGGAGCCTACCTGCGTCACAGTTTCGGCAAAACAGTGAGCGAGTGCAGCTCCTAGCTGTTTTGTTTTTAATCGTGCCTTTTGAATTTGGAATGTTGCAGTTTTCTTTGTGCGAGCAAGTTATATTGCATTGTTTTTATTTTAGCTAGAATACCGTTTGTAACTTTACAATGTACAAACTGCGATATGAACTTTTCTTTGTAACGGGAGGGCTGCAAATAGCGAGTGAGTCATCTGACGGTAAGAGGCCCTCGCTGCTCATAAACACGGAAACATGAAATCGTAGGTGAATTGTTGTCTTTTTAGAACCTTGTCACATGAGTATGTATACAGGGTCATTTTGAAATTGCGTTAATAAATGAAATCACATACTTATCTCGTTGAAACTAACGCTTTCCATTAAGTTATTTTAACCGTAGATGTAAAATAAAAAAGTGTAAGTTTCGAACAAAATAAATATTCATAAAAAGTAACTTTAAGTTTACACGACCTTATGCCACTGCTACTGCTCTAAGATAATTCGTCGCAGCGGCAACATTATACTTTCATTCAGAAATACACTTTCGCACAAACCATATTCGTACTAAACTACGAAATGTTCAAAAAATTTGAAAACTACTACCGGGATTTTTGGCAATAATATTCGTTATTCATGGATGATTTTTGGCAAGATGTTAGAAAAGGTAAAGACGAATATGTGGTTTCATTTAGTAATGCAATGTAAAAATGACCCTGTGTAAAGATTTAATTCTTGTGATATTTTTGTTTCACGCTTTTGGCGATGAGGTGGAGGTATCGCGAAAGACCCAAAGTTCCTCAATTTGAAGTTTCAAGTGATTTAGTCTTTAACAGAATTTAGACGCTATGTAAAATAGAAATTATTAGCGTGATTTTGAAATGTCTATTTCAGCTGTAGGCATTTCGATTTAATATAAGAATAGGTAGTTATTTATTCGTACATAACCTTACACACATACCCTATTATACACTCATTACCTAACCTGACGAATAAACCCAGAATCTCAATCCATAACCTAATACTGGCTCAAACCTATTTAAAAATCTTGAAATATCTCGCAGAACTACCTTACTGTTCACGCCTGAACAAGTCTAACGACACTCTCATTTGGTTCTAATATCTGGCCCATCAGGGCTTTTTGATGTGCTAAAGAGGTAAATCAAGAGCTTTTGATCCCAGATTGTATGCTAATGAGACGGTGGCACATGCCACCTGCCATCTGCTGCAAGAAAATGTTTTAAGAGATTAGCTCGATAATATGGCTGAATGTATTGAAGCTGGGGTAATTACTGAGCTTTATGACTATACTACAATGGATGACGTTGACTCTACAGGCACATGTAGTGATGTTATCGGACGTCGGTGGTTTCATTGACTGCTCAGTTTTAAAAAAATAGTAAGTATATGAAAAAGTACATACATACATAGCATCACGCCTTTTTGTCTTTTCAGGGATAGGCAGAGGTGTATCACACCCACATTTAGATAGCTATGTTAGGTCTCATGCAATAGGGGGCGGGCCTATTGCCATTTACCGGGCACATTTCCAGATTCCGGCCTGATGCTGAGTAGAAAAACCGATCACTTTACTCGACCCGGGAATTGAACCCGAGACCGCAGCACCGCAGTCGTACCGCAATACAACTACGCCTCCGAGGTAGTTAGGCAGTATATGAAAAAGTGATGCCAGTAAAATACGAAGATAAACTAGGAAGACTAGCAGTATTATGAAGACGATACAGAAACTACTTTTTTCTGGAATAATCTTTGCTTATCTATACCAAGCTAATAATAGGCAGTTGAAATATAGCCTACCTACAAAAAAAACTAATTTGAGCCCGGCGTTAAAATTAAGCCTATAAGTTATACATAGGCGTATAAAGAAAAATAGTTCGCCGTACGTACATCAGCAAAGTCTCGGCCCAGCACTCAAATTAACATACAGAACACTTCTTATCTAACCAACGAGAGGTTAACTCCAGCAGTATAACTATAACCACAGACTTAGGTTGTCATATTAGGTAAGAATTTTCTTTGCAGCTAGTCTAATTCATTAATTCGCGATATTTCAAAATAATAAGAGCTACTGACAATCCTAACGAATACCCCCTTTTGACGTCCTAACCTTAAATTGATCATGGATGATAATTATTATTAGGGAATTAGGAGAAATGACAATATCATGTGAGGGTGGCAGGCGAGTGAGTTACTTCAGTTGCATTAAATTAAAGACCTTCTATAATAATAATAATAATAAAAATCATTTATTGCACACAATTCACAAATAAAGTTAGGTACAATAAGTATTAACAAAAAAAAAACAAAGGGAACATAACACAGTAACAAAAACGAGAAAAAAAAAAATATAATAACAATAATACAGAAATAAAATGAAAAAACAGTAGCAACGTTGAGTTGAGTGCATTGTTCCGAATGTCGTTGTTTGTGTGCAAATGGATCTATTCAGCGAGGAGCCGCGTGCTAGCCGCGACGCAC
This sequence comes from Sphinx pinastri, assembly GCA_947568825.1. Classification (NCBI taxonomy): domain Eukaryota; kingdom Metazoa; phylum Arthropoda; class Insecta; order Lepidoptera; family Sphingidae; genus Sphinx; species Sphinx pinastri. Next base: position 17,199,001 of record OX387629.1, read on the forward strand.
TGATCTTCCATAGACCCGTGAGACGATGAGAGCGCACGGACGTGTTGTTTAAAAAAAATAATAATAATAAATTTATATTAAATAAATGATGATATTGATGTTATTACAGTTAATATCCGACTAATCTAATAATGTACAATAATGCTATATGCAAACAATACTAAACGCATAAAGATCGCCAAAAGTGTCCATAATATTATGAAGTGAAAAAGAAAAGGGAAAGGAAAGCATTGGTGAGCATAATTCACTGCGCCGCATTCCAGCAACAACGCAACGCGCCGCTATGTCATAAGTCTGCAGACAATGAGGTAAGTTTTTTTTTTTTTTTCTTCTATTAAGTATTTTTTTGCAGCGTGAGTAAATTGTTTTCATATTTGGATTTAAAAAGTGTAATTGTTTGCAGACTACGCAGAGGCGGCAGCAAAACGTTCCAACACCGGGATGCTGCGAACTTGAAGCTGCCCCGGAATGCGACGCAGCGGGCACGCGGCACAACCAGCGCCCAGCTGGATGCACGCGTGCGATGCTCGGTGCGCACGTCTTGTTGCCAGCACAGCTTGTCGGCGAGATACGGAGGAGTATGATATTTGACTAGATTGAACATTAAGCAGGCCATATGGAGATCTTGACGGAACTTCATTTTAATAATGTTAGCGTTATTTAAGTAAGGAGTTACGTGTGTGCGCGGCGGTATTTTAAAACAAAATCGGGCGCATGCGTTTTGAACTCGCTGGATGAGTTTTTGTGTGCGATGCAATAGCCGAGGAGCATATACTATATCCATGTAATTAAATTTGGAGAGGACGAGTGATTCAGTTAGTTTTATACGCATCTGAATGCTTAATGATTCTCTAATTTGATACAACACTTTTAGCCTGTAAAAGCAATTACTCGCGACACTTATAATGTGAGAATCAAAACGAAGTTCCTCATCCATAATTAAACCTAAATTTCTAGCCTCATGAACCCTCTCCAGCGGAATACCCTTTATGTTCAAGTGCACTCCTTGACCGTTAATTTTAGTGACTAACTTTTTTGTACCAAGTATCATGTACTTAGATTTCTTGCCATTTAACATTAATGAATTAGCTTCCGCCCAATTAGCTATCCTATTTAAGTCACTATTTATATTACCTACTGCGGTTAGCATATCATTTGGGTGGCATTCTGTATATATTTGTATGTCGTCCGCGTATATATGAAATTTACATTTTTGGATATGTAATGTAACATCCGCACTGTATATCACAAATAGCAAGGGCCCAAGAATAGACCCTTGCGGGACGCCCCGAGATACTTTTTTTGGCTGCGAGCTTGATTCCTCGCCGTATTCGTCCAAAAGTTCCACATGTTGCTTCCGATACTTAAAATAGCTGTCAAACCATCTAATAGCAGAAATATCGAACCCATAGAAATGAAGTTTAGACAACAGCAAGGGAATATTTATGCAATCGAAAGCCCTAGAAAAGTCTAAAAGGGCTAACAAGGTTCCCTTCCCGTCATTGATGTTTGTCAATATGTCATCAACTACGTGTGCAAGTGCAGTCGTTGTGCTATGCCCTTTTCTGAATCCCGATTGCAGCCTTGGTAATATTTCGTTGTCCTGTAAATATTTACGCAGTTGGTGAGCGACAATTTTTTCTAGGACCTTCGAAATGCAAGGCAAAATACTAATGGGACGCAATTCGTGTAAATTTGTTGCTGAAGATGTTTTAGGGATGGGTCTTACAATAGCCGATTGCCATAATTGTGGATAAGTATCTGCTTCAATTGAGTGGTTAACAACAGACGTTATTACTGATAATGTTCTATGCAGAGTTAGCTTCACCATATCCAGGGATATGCCGTCCACCCCAACGGCGTTAGACGAGAGTGACTTTATTGCCTTAAGCACATCCATCTCACCTACCGGCTGAAGAGAGAACACAGAGTCAGTATATGAGTGAAACTCAAAATATGTCAGTTGACTTATAGAAGTTTGAACCCCGCCTGGAACAGAAAGAAAGTGATTGTTTATTGCATCAGGGTCGTTAAAAATATGTATGGGCAGCTCGGACTTTTCTTTAATGCGCACATTTTGTTTTATATGTCGCCAAAGAATCCGAGAGTTTGTAAAATTTTTGTTTACATAGTGGTCGAAATAGGCGCTTTTTTCTCTGACCAAAGCGTCATCAACCACTCGTTTTAGATCTTTATAAAACGCTCTGTGTCCTTCCTGACCACTGTGTTTAGCCCGCGTGAATGCCTCATCCCTACGCTTCATCAACTCCCTTATATTATAGGTAACCCAAGGATAGGACCTGTACTTCAAGGTTTGTTTTTTGAGTGGAGCATGCTTGTTTAAAGTGTTTAGAATTGCAGCGTTTAACAGTCGCACCTTTTCATCTATATTTTTACATAGCATAACGTGATGCCAGTCAATACCTTCTAAATCCTTCTCAAAATTATTTGTGTCGATATTCTTTATATCCCTATATTTAATCATTTTGGGTTTGGGTTTTTCTTTACGTAGATTTAATAGACACGTGATGAAAGCATGGCTACTTAAATCATGAATGTAATGAACATCTGTTGTTGATCCTACTATGTCAGTGCATACAAGATCAATAAGGGTTTCACTATGCGAAGTGTAATGTGTCGGTTGAACAACGCATTGGCTCAGCCTATAGCATTCAAAAAAGTTATGTAGCTTCGCTGTTCCCGAGTCCTGTTGTCTAAGTAAGTTAACATTGAAGTCCCCTAATAAAACAATGTTGTGGCACCAACTAATCGCGTCCATAGTCGCTGAAAGAGCGTCTATAAAGATGTCGATGTCTAACCACGGTGGCTTATAGGCTGTGCCAATGACCAGGCTTTTGCCGCCGATTGTCAAGCGCAACCACATTTGTTCGACCTGTGTGGCAGGCGGGTGGGGCAGCACGCGCGCCGTGATGCCGCGTCGGATGTAGAAGCCGACCCCACCGCCGCGCGCGCGCACGCTAGCCGGCCGCGGTACGTGACGCAAGCGGTAGCCGGGAACATCGGGCGCTCGACCCTCTTCCCCCTCGCGAAGCCACGTCTCGTTAATGGCCATTATATCGACATCGTGTGTAGCCATAGCAGCTATAAATTCCTCATGACGTGTGCCCAAGGAACCCACATTCAATAATCCAATTATAAATTTCTTTTTGATATTGAATGTATATAAATTATAATTAATGGCAAATAATAATAAAAATATGCATATAGATACTCATATATATACATTGAAAATATTACAGTAACATAGTATAAAAGAATATTTTGGACACTACAATATAAATAAATCGTACATATATTAATTACTATAATATACATACATGAGAATATTATGTTTGATATATTATTATACAGTTCGGAACAATGCACTCGGAGTACGAAAAGCAATTTGACTATACCTAACAATAAATCACAATATAATAAAAATAAAAATAACTCGTGGATCAGAAATCTAGGGTTTGTCTTTCTGACCAACGTGAGTGCATCCAAAAACCCGAGCTAGATCGGCCTCGACGCGTATCCTATGAACAGGAGCGTCCTGGTCCTTGCGCGCAAGTACCTGACCGTCGCGAGTCCATACAAAGCGCCAGCCACACTCCTGTTGTGCCTTACGAGCGCGATAAAAAATAGCGCGGTTGGTGCGTGTGAGGCGCTCGTTCAAGTAGAACGGCTTGGGGTCAGTCCGAAGTCCTAGCCCCTCGGTGCTGAGACGACGCCGCACGCGCGCCGCGCGCAACAACGAGTCCCGCGAAGCTCGGCGCGCCAAGCGAACCACTATGGGGCGCGGTCGCACCGCATGCGTATCCTCACTCGAGACTGCACTGGCGCGCGTTACTCCAACGCGTACACAGCTCACTAACTCCCGCTCGTCGATGGTGATACCAAGCTTGTTGGCCACAGCTAGCACCAAGTGCGTCGTGTTTTCACCTCCGTCCTCAGGGATGCCTGATATCTCCACGTCGTTGCGCAACAAGTCCTGATCCCGGTTATTCAGATCCAATTGCAATTGCAAAACCGTGGCCTCCAGTGCATGAATGACGTCACCTCCCTCATCGCCCGCTCTCTGATCGCCGACTTGCTTCTCCAGTACTGTGATCCTGTCTTCAAGCCGTGTCAATCGTTCCTCACAAGCACTAAATTTCTCACGCAGCTCTTGCATTTCGGTTCGGGCTGCACGAAATTCCTCCCGGGTCTCGCGCATCTCAGCACGGAAATTTCGTATTTCTTTTAAGAGCTCTGAGTCCGATATATTTTCAACCGGATAATCCTGCAGTTGCCCTTGTGCAGCCTGCATAGGTGTACTGTCTTTACTTTTGCAAGGGGGGGAGGCCTTACAGCCAGGGCACTTCCAGGAATTTCCAATGGGAGCACCGCGTGGTATATTGACACAGCCGCGATGATTCACTTGCTTGCACGTAAAGCAAGTAGCGACATCTGCTGTCGATACATACTTGCCGCACGTAGTACATTTGGCAACCATTGTCAGTTATAGATCTTGCAAATTAATATTTTAGAGTACCAGTAGAGGGCGCTTAACACAAGATATAATTATGGGAAATTACCAGGGGACTCAATAGGGTGATAACACCGTGCAGCACTTAGTTGTAATTAAGCTAAAGCCGCACACACACTGGACGCACTGCACTTGCCAATATTTTGTATATATGTAAATAGTTTTGTATATTTATATAGTTTAAGGTAGTTTGTTACTTTTTTTTTTTTGTTTAGTTCGTATGTTCTTGTTTAATCTTTTTCTTGTATTTGTACGCCACTGTTTCACTGTTTAACGATACTCCTTACTTATCGCACCGACCGCAATACCTCGGATAATATATATTTACAATAACACTACTTGTTTTATTTTAAATTATGGGAAGTATGGACACAGGTTACGACAGCTTTACGTCCGTCAGTACACAGTAGTTCTACAGTAGTTATAGTTAGAACTCTTTGCATAAAATCCAAACTCTTCTTTATTCTGAGAATTTTGTTATCATTTAATCACATAGTAAGAAATGAGTCTTGCACGTGTCCAAATAAAATTGCTGGATATAAAAATTTTTGACAGTTTTCAATAAAATACTGATGCTACACATTGATGTATTAAAAAACCCATGCTACACGATCAAGTCATTTATATTGTAGATAAAATATATTAAATCGATTTAACGCGTATGCAATTTCAGATTTTAAAATATCCATCATTCCAAACTTGGTTTTACACGCAATTAACCCATAACTCTGTTTTTATTTCGTCTCGCTGAAACTGCGTACTGGAAACGTTTGCTTAATTTAAGTTCAGGATGGAATTCGCAGACCGAAAACAAGAAGAGCGCGACGTCTAGGGTCCGTAGACCCATGATAATCTGCCCCCCCCCCCCCCTTCCACCACGGACGCGACCCCGCCAGGATGAGGCTGCTTTAATTAAAAACTTTTCCCGCACTTTCCCATTTTCGTTTTGGATACGTTATAAGCATTGAGATGAATAAATCCGGGATGTCGTGTGTTTTCCGTTTAAATTGTCTTTTGAAGTATGATGTAAACTTTTGGATGTCGGGTTCAACTATCTTTTTTATAGCTACACAACCTCATCTTCATGTTTTTTGATCTTAAATTAATTTATTTTACTTTTTAGATAAAAAAATATTTTCTACTTATTAAAAAAAAAATTACTAGATGTAATTTATTTAACCCTTTTCTTGGCAAAAATAAAAAAATGATATTTTTAAATAATTTTCAAATATGATGTTAATTATGTACCTAGAATTTAGGGAAAAATATATAAAAAAATCGCACATAGCCAGATAATGAGATTCTATATGTATCTTTGAAGATACATTGCCAGCTTGGCAAAAAAACTTGACCTTATGTGTAAGTGTCTTTGAGGATACGTTGCCAGGTTTGAAGAAATAAAATACACCAAATTTTCTTTAAAATATATGTGAAAAATTTCCATGTACAAACAATTATAGTTATAAAACCAAAATCAACTTACGGATTAATTAAAATAAAATTAAGTATCGAAACATTTGAGGTGAACTATTAGCTTTAATAATTACTTATCAGTATGGAATTTCACAAAACAATTTCTTTCTGGCTTAAAACACAAGCGTAACGAGGACTTGGCACACATTACCGTAGTTTGGCCCTTGGTACAAAATTTACATCGCCCTTTCGAACCGAACATTGGAAGTGGCCGACCCTATCGTACATTACAACCGGTGGAGGTCGTGGTGCCACAGATGCCTGTATTATTTTCGATGAAGTTGGTCCAGAAACTTCACAGTTGTCGACGGTATCTCCTCGGCCCTTTTTCAGGAGGCTCTGTGCTACTTGGTACCTGAACATTTTTAGAGGCATTGTCTTTCTCGCACTATGTCGTCTCACGTCTGTATAAAACCCAGCTATTATTTATGCAAATATCCAAGACTTGCAACACTAATGGCAAATACCATCGAAGGCCTCTGAATAATGTTCTATACAGGGCGATAACATGTCTGCTAAGTCTACGCCTCCCATATGAGCGTTATAATGTTTGATAATGTCCGGGCAGGGTACCGCTATTCTTCTTTTCGCAACTTTCTCATAACGTAGTATGGTACTGACAGGCTCAGCTGCGATATAACTGCTAACTGTAGTTACACATTTTTGTCGGTCCATTTGACGACACATAGTTTATTTTTGTTACAGACAACTTGCGAATGAGAGCCTCTAGGTCTTTTTTTCAGGGCTTTGTCTGTAAGTAAACTTATTTCCACTCCTCGCAGTCTGTTACACCTAATGGTACCTAAAGAAAATATGCCCATTTCTGCTCGTAAATAGTTTACCAACTCTAAACTTGTAAAAAAAATATCGAAATATACAACAAGCACGGTCTGGTATACTTTTACATAGAGCCAGAACTACCTTAACACCAAGACCAAAACAGGACTCCTGAGTCCTGACTGACTCATTTGATTTTTTACGTGGTTTTGGTATTAGAGCACAAATTCTTTTTGCTCTGGAAAAAGATGGTTGCGTCCCTCTCTGAAAAAAGCAGACTCTCATACTCATGCAAAGCATACAATGCCCTTTCCCCAAAACACAGATAAAAAATTAATACTTATAAAATCGTAGTGCACTTGGCAATGTATCCCATAAGATACATTAACCTAGTACAAAGAATCTTAGTACACCTAGCAACGTATCCTGTAGGATACATTCACTTTATTTGTTAGTTTGCAAAGCCAAGCGTAATTATTTCTACTGTTTTATTACTTTCCAGCATAAGTATAAACATTATGTAATATTATAACAGCAATTCCTCATGCAATTTTAAAAGAAAACCAATTAAAAATAATAAGTTTTCACCTTCTTCCGCGGAATTGCATTCAACCGGTCCGCTATTTTGACAAGTTTTGAAAAAACAGTTGACGTAAACTGTCATTGTTTCACTAATGTGCGTTCAGAAACGTATACTTTAAAGAAAAATAAGAGAATGTTCCGTTTTACATGCATTTTAAAAGACATAGTTTTTTTTTTAAAATGATGTGTCTTACAAGATACAATGTCAAGAAAAGGGTTAACAGAGACAATCCAGTCTAAAATATATTAATTAGTACGTTAATTTTGTAAAAGCGAAGGTCGGTGAATACTTTTGGATGGCGATGGTGTTCACGATTAGGGCACATACCGTTTAATAGACCACTTACTTACGTAGGTCCTGAACTCGCTGCTCTGGTATTATTTTGTAATTTTATTGATCAAATTGTACATCTTATGCATAATTACTTTATTATGTTGCTCGTATTACCCACAGAAAGCCCACACGTCAAATATGCCATCCACACACCAATTATGATGTTTATCTCTGCCTACGTGACATCTATGTTTCCATTGGTTTTTTCCCCTCCTGATTCGACAAATAGAAATTCTTTTCATCTATTGCATACAAACATCCACAGTGACGCCTTTTATTCCCACTTTTCGCGGTGCGTATTCCGTTGATGTGATATGGGGCGAGCTAATTTACCAATTCCAGTCTTCCGGCTGATAATGAGTAGAAAAACCCAATATTACTTTGCCCGACCCGGGGATCAAATCCAAGATGTAGTTCACCTATTGTAACTTTTTTTTTTTTTTTTTTCGCGGAGAAAGTGACTTATTACTACCGCCCAGCCTTCAAGGGGGGCGACTGAGCAGTTATGTTGGGTTCACCGTGCCTTACGACCTATTGTAACTACATAAAATATTATGCATGCCTAATCCAGAGAGTAGCAGGTGTAAACTAGTTTAAAATGCAGATACGCGTGTGCAGTGCACGGTACGATGCAACGATACGGCAATATAGGTACTGCCCACACCTGCTGCAACCGGATTAATGTTACGAGATGTGTTCCCGTCGCTCGGTTCAGCTGTTTGGATGCTGTGGCAATTCTGTTCCAATTACTATTATAGAGTTTGTTTAAATGGCGAGACTTGAGCCTGAAATAAGTCAATTCCGATTTCTTTACAATTTATTCTGAAAGTAAACCAATCATAATGAGTATTAGAGCGTCAGGGTCACATTTGATTCTGATTTGTCATTTACGCGATCGATCTGGACACATAGATAAAACTTGTTGATTGATTTTGGATGTAAATCGCTCATTACATGCTGATCGTGTTCATTTGTTGAACGGACGAACCTGTCTTCATTTTCGTCAAACATATATTAACTTTGAAACGTGTTCTTGGAACAAAAAACTTACAAAAATTAACATATTAAATAATTTTGGTTGCCAAAAAGCATTATTTTATGTAAAGCCATAGATTTCAAACTTTAGCTTTAGTGATAAAATATTATTACATGTTTTCCAAAAAACAAATACATCTCCAATCTTTATTAAATTTAACGGCACAAACATCGTCTAAAATATACCGACCACGTCTTTGATTTTATTGCAAAGTTACAGTAAATAGAGTTATAAATTTGATTTGATTGTGAAAACTTTACCAAATACACTTTAATATTAGAATAGTTGAAGTTGGACCACGATTGGTTTTCTCCTTGTTTGTGAGCGGCGCCGCGGTACTGAGTTTCCTACGATAAATAATACTAATTTTACCTTAGCTATGCATTTGTGATAGAACTAAAAACTCTTTCGTTAATAAGCATAAAGTAGTAGCTTTTAAGAATAAGACCAATAGAAACACAAATTGGATCAATACCTTTTCTGTAAGTTCCTAATATCGTATCACTTAACTTGTAACGCAGCAGGGTATTTAGTGCATTTTTTTTTCAGTAAAAATTTATTTCAGATATTTTGGGGCTGCCCAAGGCCGAGATGGTTAACGCTTATTGGGGAGTCTTAGATCAGCAGTGTACGGCGATAAACCGATTGATTTGATTTTTTGAGTGATAATAGAAACAGGACTGTAATGCGGGCTCTCTTACAAATCCTTTGAAAATGACCCTAAAATATACAAAGTCCATGAAACTCATAAAAAAATCTAATTCATGACTCTCTAAATCAAAGTTACAAAATTAATTTGGTCGGTCGCGTTGTCGGGTCTGTGTCGTCGCGTCGTCGGGCCGGAATCGCGCGCCGCTGCCTCAAGCCGCCGCGACGGAATGCATGCGGTTCCGCTGCTCTGTGATTCGCTCACCTGAAATAGATTTGGGTGTAAGTGCCCTTTTATGTGGGGAGCGTAGGTTAAATCTATATTAGAATTTATTCTGTTTTTACTATGGAGAAGTTGAGCTGTTGGATTTTTTTTGTATTATCGCGGATGTCATTATTAATGTTTATAAGCGGCGACGATATTAACCGAAAGATGACCTACATTTTTATGTCGTTACATAAGATAATTCTTCACTCTCAAGCTTCATATATAAAGTGAAATAATCCTCCACTCCGAAGGTTGAGACCATTGTGAGGATGCACAAATACCCCGCGATACTAAAGGAAGGATATTGTCGGGGTCATATGAGCTGGAAAGTCGTCCCACGGCTTATTGTTAGAGTTACGAGCTTGTAAATCTTGAGGCGATGGGAATTATCATAAAATTAATACAGAGAAGCTTTGGAAAGAGAAAAGGAAACGTAAATGCTTGTAATAATTAATTAGAAAAACATTGTTTTTGTTTTCTTCAGAAACATTTACAAAATAAAGATTTTTATCAATCAGGTAGGCCAAGGCTGTTTAATCGTCAGTGGGTATGAATTTCGGACCGAGAACTTAAGAAACTTACTTAGAACTTTATAACTAAAGTGTTATGACATGACATTAAGACTGTATATATACAAGATATATACAGTCTTTGTGGATGTTGGATGTGTAATGTAAGCTGATATCGCATCCGACGTCCGACGCCCTAATTCTGATATCGGAGATCAAGGTCTCAGGATCTCAGATGTGTGATGCTAGTTAACGTATGTCTGGTGCCTAATGCCAGAATTTCCAGTACGAAGATCAGTAGTCAAAAGTCACCAGGTAGAAATATTAAAGAAAAATAATGTATCTAAGGCTGACGTCAAAAAATCAGCAAGCTCTCAAGTTAACGTGCCAACTGCGTAAAATTTAGGTACATGAATATCCGTTTTCACTCTGGAATCCGTACATAATAATATTGTAAAAGTTGTAAACCCAATCTCATATTATAAATTAGTGGGTATACCAGAATAGAACTTTAAATAACAATTTATTGGAATAACCACATTCATCATCTTAAGTTATCAGATACAACAATTCACACAGTCCTAACGTTCCTCAAACATACAAATTTGCTTGCAAGCGAGCAGAAATAGGACATCGGTTGTATCTAGACAGACTGACCAATGCTTTTCACTCAACAACTTCAAAGGTATCCAGTAACCAACCCCAGCCACCTCCGACCTTTACCAGCTCATCGAGCCGTATGCGGGCGCCCTAACCTCACATTAACTCCAGAGGTTGAGTAAATAAAAACTTTGGCCAAATAAAGCTGTCCAGTGTACAGATAAAGCTCGCATTAATCACCGGATCTCGAGCGGGCAGTGAATTAGGCACACCCTTTACCTAAACACGGGACTCTGACATTTTGTCAGGCAACTCTTGTTAGGTTCGGAATATAGTGGGTGGTAGGTGAGGTGGAATTTAATTTTGGAAAATGAGCTACTGGGTATTCTATAGTCATTTTGCATGGCAGATTGTTAAAGAATGAAAGTGAGGTTTAAAAAAGCGATATTGGGAGTAAAACAACATCAACATATAAAATAGTAATGATTCTAATATCCTCTCAAATATTATACAATGTAATGGTATACAATGCAATATCAAAGAATAAAGAGCAGGGAGTTGTAGAATTTCTCTGTTTAAAACCAGTTTCTAATGACGACTTTAACAAAATTTACACATTAATTTGATCCTGAATAAAATAAAATAGTAATACCAGCTCTGTGGTATACACTGTTCTCTGCTTAGCGCGGGCCTCCACTACTAATGAGAGGTGTTAGACCTTAGTCCACCACGCTGGCCTAGTGCGAGTTGGCACGATAGTGTGAGTTGGGTAGCTCATTTATTGACAAAAAACCTTTTTTTTTATGTCATTAAATGGCCAGACGAGCATGCCGTTCGCCTGATGGTAAGCAATACGACTGCCCATAAACAGTAGCAACACCATACAGCACCTTGAGTTACAAAGTACTGAGTGGCATTCCACTGCCGCTCGTCATCCTGAGACATAAGATGTTAAGTCTCATTATGTCCAGTAGTTACACTGGCTACAATGTCCTTAAAACCGAAACACAACAGTGCATATACATTGCTGCTTGGCGGTATAAATAGACATTGCGGTGGTACCCACCCAGACGGACTCTTACATTTATGAGAGACCTACCACCAGTAAAACCAGTAACTAGTAAAGTAACCATGACAACCCCGTATCAAAAAAAAACAACTAAAGTCTAATAAAAACAACTGCCCACTACGACCCCAACTTAACGAGTGGACGTGTAGTAAAGATAAAGTGACTGCGGCGCGAGATACGACGCGTAGTGCTAATGTCTGTTTGTGCTGTCCCGCGCCCACACTGCACAACTTTCACCACCATTGGCCAGTTGTTTTGATAGTGGCTTAACATGGTGTTACATGTGTTCGAAGTCAAGTGTGTGAATGGGTAATTTCTTTATTATCAAGAATATTTTTTCTTTCCAAATATAAGCAACTTACAGTAAGTTACGAACTAGAAGGTAGGTCTCTCGTATGCGAGTTTCCACTTAAGTAAATACAAACGCAATGTCTATTTCTATTGGTTTTGTTAATTAATTTTATTCTAGATCTAAGGATTTATTTTATATATATTTATATTATGCTCTTGTAGCTTGTATACGTGAGCGATAGCCTAGTTGGGAATGGAACGGTCTGCCGAGCCAATGTCCGGAGGTTCAAAACCCAAGGCACACACCTCTGACTTTTCGAAGTTAAGTGTGTATTGTTTATCAATTATCGTTCGCTTTAACGATGAAGGAAACATCGTGAGGAAACCTGCATACCTGAGAAGTTCCCTATACGAATTTCGAAGATATGTGAAGTCTGCCAACCCGCACTAGGCCAGCGTGGTGGACTAAGGCCTAACCCCTCTCAGTAGTAGAGGAGGCCCGTGCTCAGCAGTGGGCAGTATATAATACAGGGCCGATTGCATTGCATTGCATTGCATTGCATGCTCTTGTAGCAGATTTCGGCGACCTGTAACAGCATTATGTAAGACAAATGTATATACCCGATTTCATAAATAAACAATTTGAATTTGAATATGAATTTCTTGTCTATACGTCGCCAATTTTCTTGTCATCTAACCCAATTAGAGGACATTTTAGCATGCTTAATTAATGCAGTGCTGAGGTCGTGGGTTCCATCCCCGGGTCGGGTAAAGTGATATTGGGTTTTTCTATTCAGTATTTGCCCGAAGTCTGGAATTTGTGCCCAATTTGGCGATAGGCTCGGTCCCTATCACATCATGGAACGAAATACGCACGTCGCAAAGTGAGTGCACTAGTTGCGCCTCTGCCTACCCCTTCGGGGATAACAGCCATGAGTGTGTATGTAATTACTGGGCATAATGAGATTTATAATTATAATCTATGTTTACGACCGCCACCGTGCCTGCCCAGCAAACAGCCCTGTGCTCATCAATGCTTGTCATTTATACAGTAATTTACGATAAGTACCAAAAATCTTTCTTCATTGCAATATAACTAAAATAATTACGAAACCAGTTCAAAGGTCTTCTCGTTATATTAAAGCATAGAAACGCTATTTCAAACATTATTCATATACCACGCAATAAAGTTCAGACAATATTTACTGTCTCATAAACAGTTATCTAAAATGAACGTCGAGTTATTTCACGACATATAAAATTCTTGTTAATGTACACAATTTAGCAGAAATGTTACATTCAAAAGCTACCGGAGTATGTAAGACGAAGCTAACAATATACATCTATAATACAACAATTAATTTTCATCTGCAAATATATATTTTTAGCATGGAATCCAAGTGTAAAATTTACAAGAACAAATAATGTTTATTTATTTAATTGAAAGGGCCGATATTAGACTTACAATTTCGAGCTTAAGAAAAAATGAGAGACTGACTTCATGTTTGTGTACAATAAGACAAAACTATGAATGTAACATCCTTTTTATTAAAATACTAGGTGTTACTTGCGGCTTCTCCTGCGTGAGAAGACTTTCCCGCCACAAAAATCCCTAAATCAAAGTACAACGCCAGCGCCATCTACTTCAAAAATCTGATTAAACATATCCATTAGTTCCCATGGGAGCAAATTACCTGGATAAAAAGTAGCCTATGTGTTAGTCCAGGACGTGATCTATCCGTATGTAATTTCATTCAAATCCGTTTAGTTGTTTCTGCGTTTACTTCTAATAGGCTCCGCCCGCGTGAAAAAGTTTTTCCGGGATAAAAATATTTTCCCGGGATAAAAAGTAGCCTATAGCACTCAGGAGTAATGTAGCTTCCTATTAGTGAAAGAATTTTCAAAATCGGTCCAGTAGTTTCTGAGTTTATCCATTACAAACAAACAAACAAACAATCAAATCTTTCCTCTTTATAATACTACTATAGATAATACGTCTTATTCTTAATTTAAATTCATCGATTTTTTCTAAAATTAATATGGCATATTACTCTATCTTATTAAAAACCTGGCAAAGTATTCAATAATACTCAAAGAGTATTATGTTAGACTAGCTTTTGCTCGCGGCTCCGCCCGCGTGAAAAAGTTTTTGCGGGATAAACTCCCGCTTTATATTTTTCCGGGATAAGATGTCCTTTTTAGGGCCTCAAACTATCTCCATACCAAATTTCATTGAATTCAGCAGCATTTAATTGAATGTGCAGTAACAAACAAACAGAAAACAGACAGACAAGTATGTAGAAAAGAATTATAAAAATCACTGATTTGTTTTCCATTACTCTTCTTTAGTCACTCCCTTTATTTTTTATCACGTTTCTTTCAATGTACAGACACACCGGTTTTACTACTTTATTATATTATGTATAGATAGATAGATATAAACGAAATATATTGAGGTCGAAGGACCAAAATAAAATACTGTTATTATGGACTTATATAATAATATTTTGTCTGTAACAATAAATATTGAATTGGTAATTACTAGTATTATTAAAGTTATTCAAACAAATATTATTGAATTATTTATAACACTGTAGACCAATGAAGTTCTCCGTGTAGGGCTGTCCAAGTATTGCATAAGCAAAATTTTAGTATTCTTAATTCCCCTATTCCCCTTGTCAGCAAACGTAAGCATAGCATATTTACAAAATCTGTTCAAATTTCTTTATTGTTATTTCTTTATAAAGAATATTTAAAAAAGTTACATAAATATTGCTGACGTAATCATCTTTCAGAGCCCCCGTCCCTTGAACGGCTCCTGTGATACCACAATAAAAATACATTCCTCCGGGCAACCGTAGATGACTACATCCGACTACAACATAACTCATGTAATAACCATCATAAAATAGAGTTCATCAATGTATCCTAAATTCATATACAAAAACATGAAATATTAATAAACCATGCCATACCATACCAGCCCTGTATTATATATTGCCCACAGCTGAGCACGGGCCTCCTCTACTAATGAGAGGGTTTTAGGCCTTAGTCCTGGTGGACTAAGGCCTAAAACCCTCTCATTAGTAGAGGACTTCACATACCCTCGAAATTCTTATGAAGAATTCTTAACTATGTAGGTTTCCTCACGATGTTTTCCTTCACCGTTAAAGCGAGCGATAATTGACAAAGAATACACACATAACTTTTTAGAAAAGTCAGAGGTGTATGCCTTTGGGTTTTGAACCTGCGGACATTCGTCTCGGCAGTCCGTTCCACTCCCAACTAGGCTATCGCCGCTATATATTAATAAACGATCACCAAAAAATATGAACGCAGAATCCCAATAACTCCGAGATACGGAGATTCATTATAGGCCGTCGATAAAAACGTCTCAAACACCAATAAATTGCCGCTTTTTTGCAATAAGAATATGCGTTACTTTCCTACTCCATAGTATACGTAAAACAAAAACACGAAGTTTATGATCCGTTCATAAAGAAGCTCGTGGGTTGCCGTTTGGCTCCTCTCCAGTTTTGTTTGGGGAGTCGCCACCTATCACACACTTGACTTTAGTATATCACCCGGTGATCGATTCTAATTGCGTTTAGAAATAGGTTTACGCAGATTATTTAGGAATTGTAGATGTTTCGAATATTGTATTACTAAGTATTGCTCGCGGCTTTGCCCGCGTGAAAACCCTTTCCCGTTTCAAAGGCCTTATAACACAGTACGACGCTACATCTACTTAAAGAATCAAATTAATTATTTCCCAAGGTAACAAACCGGTATAAAAAGACGCCTATGTATTAATCTAGGACATGAACTACCCGTGTGCCAAATTTCATCCAAATCCGTTTTGTTGTTTCTTCGTTTACTTCTAAGAAACATCCAAACATTTTCACAAACTTTCGCATTTATAATATTAGTGAGTAAGATGTTTAACGTCCATGTTTTTAGATGGAATAAGCTCAAGATAAAGTGGACGATAACCTAGTTGGGAATGGAACGGTCTGCCGAGACAATGTCCACAGGTTCAAAATCCAAGTCCAATCCAAATCCACCTCTGACTTTTCGTAGTTACGTGTGTATCGATTATCGTTCGCTTTAACGGTGAAGGAAAACATCGTGAGGAAACCTACATAGTTAAGAATTCTTCATAAGAATTTCGAGGGTATGTGAAGTCTGCCAATCCGCACTAGGCCAGCGTCGTGGACTAAGGCCTAACCTCTCTCAGTAGTAGAGGAGGCCCATGCTCAGCAGTGGGCAGCATATAATATAGGGCTGATTGCATTGCATTGCAAGCTCAAGATATTATCTTTGAAGGTATAGGTAGGGGAATTAATATATCTAGTGGTTAATAACCTTATTTTCCTATTGTGTGATGTTGTGTGTTGTGAGTAATTACATCTAGCACATATACGGCCCAATCATTCTTATTTGGAGTTAAAACAGTCAGTAATTTTTGTAGCCGACCTTGAAATAAAACCTAGAACGTCAAAGACCAACTATGCCAAAACCAGACTAATAAAATAACTCAGCTTGTTGAAATTTCGTAATAAGTTTAAGAACAAAGTTAGCTTAGAATTTTGTAGACTGAGTTTGCCCCTTAATAAAAAAACAGTTTCGAACGATCTTGAGCATTTTTTAAAACTACGCTCTAGAAATTACAAGCAAATTTACAAAGTTTATATTTATTGTTTATGCAGTTATTAGGTCAGATTCCACATTTTAGCTCTTGGTCTACCCTCTTGGCGTAGTTTGTCCTGGGTTTATGTCTAAACTGCTTGAATCCGGGTTACAGCGGGAATAAATCTCAGGACTAGCGGTCACTCTAACTCAGAATTTTCGAGCCACATACTACATACATCGTTTAGTCAGGCTAAACGATTACATCCATTTGACAACGCCTAAAGTTGGCTTAACTTACCCAAGGACGACTCACAAGCAATAAATTGGTGGTTAGAAATTACTGTATTAAACATAATATAAGAACTCACGCCTGAATTCCTTCTGGGTAGATAGTAATGCAAATCGTATATCCATGTTTGGCAAACTCCTTTTTCTTTCATTATGTAGTAGTGGTACTTGCGATACATATGATATAATAATACTATACTTACTAAGGTCAAATAAATAGCATGAAGTCTATTTAAGAATTTTGTAAACGTTTTTTTAGTTAGTAAAATAGATAGGCGACTATTCTGTTTACGTTTGCACCTGATATCGCCGTTATTAGTAAACAGTTCAATTGCTAAATGCAATATTGCAGAGAAGTTTTAGATGTATCTCTACTTACCTCATCATGGATGCTTTCAATTAATGGTATTAATGTATTGCTTATTATCTTAATCTTCGCTACGCAATCAAAGCATTGAGATGCTAATGTTGTTAATTGAAACGTAGTAATTACATTGATTGAACGATAAGCTTGTACCAAGAAATAATTTTGAAACAGAACCGAGATCAATTGTGTATTATTGGTATAGGGTATATTTTTGTATTGAACCTTGAGGTTCAAAGCTATAAATGCTGCGAATGAATGATATAATATTGTATGGGGTAAGAGTTATACACATACTGAAATATAGTTTATTCATAAGCTTTGTATTGGGATAATGTAGCGTCTACAATTAATATACAGGTGTGCAACAATTTTTTACAGCTTATTTTTTTTTCAGACTGCCTCGGTGGCGTAGTTGTATTACGGTACGACTGCAATGCTGAAGTCTCGGGTTCGATCCCCGGGTCGGGCAAAGTGATATTGGGTTTTTCTATTCAGTATCAGCCCGGAGGCTGGAATTTGTGCCCGATATGGCGATAGGCTCGCCCCCTATCACATCATGGGACGGAATAAAAATGGCGAAAAATGGGTGCATAAGTTGCATCTCTGCCTACCCCTTCGGGGATAAAAGGCGTGAGTATGCGTGCGCGTACATTTTTTTTCATAGTTTATTATACAAAAAATATGTTTTAAACATTGAGTTCAGTTAGACAAAGCTAGTATTTAAACATATTTAGTAATAATATTAATTAAGGATTAAGTCAATCAATTATATAAGTATTTTAGCAGAAAGCCTCCAATTAACAAACTCATTAGAGTTAGTCATAAAAATCGTTACTATTTAGTTCAGAATTGTATCACGGTGCCTCAATTACTGTTTAATAAAATACCAAGCGTTTAACCAACCATCAACTAATCGAACATAATTTCTGTGGATCCTTTCTACTCCGATCAATTTACGTTACCACTAAAACTATCAAACTAAATCGATATTACATTAAGTTTATACCCAACGTGTTTCAAGCGAGTAAGTAGTTGTCCATATATCACGCCCGCCCGAGTCCATTGCACCGGCAATAATGAGCCTGTTTCTATTCGTCCCGGGTTCGAATCCCGCTATATCACAATGTGTTACGGCGGCCAGATATATGGCATGCCTGTAATTTGTTGTTATACCCGGCTTATTCGCGATACATGTTGGTTTATTTAAGTTTAAGGGTAGCGCAGTGTTGGGAGAATGCCTTTAAACATGATGTTTGATGACTGCCTAAATCTAGATTATGGTATTTTGTATGTGAGAATGTGTGCAGGTGCAGCTGCAATGTCTACTTCTGGTGCCGAGAAGCTTTGACCAAGCGCTGTTGTGTCACAGTTTAAAGGAAATTCTATCATTACGTTATGGCCGGGCATTATGAAACTCAAGAACATGTCCCAAAGTGAAAAATTCAGAGTAGAACCTCATAATATTATTGTTGTGTTATACGATGCTTTGATGAAAATAAATATTTTATCACTAGAAGTTATTAAGTACTTCTAGACAAGCCATTGTTTAATGATTTAATCGCCTTAAGGCAAATAAACGGTGTGAATGAAGGTCAGTCTCGCGAGCACGAGTGGGCGGCAGTGCCTACTACAGTGGGTTTACTCGCAGTTAACGTTGATTTAACGTTCCCAGAAACCAATAATGTGGGAGGGATTCGATTTGTTCATCTATTCCTGGACCTCTTACCTTTATTTGGTCCATAATTTGCTGTCTTCCCGTACAATGACTTCTTATTAAGGAATTAAATTGAAATGTTCAACGCATTTTTTGGATAAGTGGCGCTGTCGTATAACTTGTTGTAGAACTTGTAGATATATTTATTTCGCTTTGAATGACAATAAAGCCCGTTTATTATATAGAGCGGGACTTGAATAAATGTATAAGAATAGGACGCCGCGCATATGCTATCAACCTGTTGCAATACATAAACCAAGATGGCGGCAACAGGCCGTTAATATTTAATTTTTATACCATAACTACGAATGAAGTAGTTTCAATTAATCGTAAGTAAGGGTGACGAGCACGATGCACTGCCGCATAGAACTTTGTAATTCAATGTTTTGATTGTTGCCACTGCACATGTAGTATTGTTGGGCTTAAAATAAGACGAGCTACTGGCTCTTCTCGTACTCGCTCGTCGCTCAGTTGAATGAAACCACTCGACGCCCATATTCATACTTAAATACGTATTATAAATACAAGCTTAATTCTGTGTATCCGATTCATTTTCTCAGCTAAACCACTGAAATAATTTTGATTAAACTTGATATGAAGATAACTATAACTTTAAAGACCGAAATAGGGTTTATATCCCGGAAATTAATTCCACGCGAGTAAATCCCTGAACGAAAACTAGCAGCAAAATAAACGGAGTAGCTACTTCTAAGCAATGCTTCAGGAGTAACGTAAAAAGATAAACCAAACCGTGCCAACAAAGTACGAAGTAGGTTTAAATTTTAAACTCTTTATCACGAGTGCAAAGATCGTAACTCGATGGATCTCGTTCCTTTTGTTCGCTGGGTGTAATCCCGGTTCCGCTCTCGCTTCCTTAACCCCCCCTCCCGCCCGCGCCTCCGCTAACACTCACTCCCGAGGGTACTGTATGTCGCACGTCGTTTAAACGGTCCTGAACTATTCGGAAAGAAATATATTTTTTACTTATAAAAATATCAAACCAGACTATGTGGCTATATCAATGAATTAGCGGTTCAACTCTGTGATTCCAAAAGTGTTCCCCGTAGACTAAGGAGACATAGCATTCCAAAGGTCAAGGACAACGTCCTAGCCACCTAAAGCATTCTTCTAATGAGAAGAGCGCATCGGTTTTCTATTCTTCCGGGCTGTAAATCTACAGCCTTATATGACCAAAACCGGACAAAATGACTTATTGTTGACAAACATTGCCAGTTTACAGAATGCTAACAAAAAAACATCTCATCACTTTTACGTTTAGTAATAGATCAGTTTTATGCTCTTAAATATTTTATTTTTTCATTAGCTGGCCATCGCACTAGTAGGAATAGTCAATAGGTAATTAGAAGTTACCAAAACCCATGAATATTTACCATGTGAGAGGTATCATATTATGCTACCAATTGATAATTTCATCCACAATGAGCGGGGATTTCGCGGGTTTAGAGGACTTGGATTGTTCAACGTAGTATGCATGTACACTCAAAAGTATTTAGTGAGTAATTACATAACTAAAATTCAAGCGGAAGTTGGCTCACTTGGACTGTAAGCGATTACGAAATTTAGTGGGGCGCGTCATCGTGGATGACATTATTGATATAGAAATTGAAATTGATTGGTTTCCTGCATTGCACATACACAAAATTCGGTGAAGTTGTTCCTCGTGCCAGCTTCCGTGAAACAATAGCATTTTATTGATTGTATCGTGATAGCCTAGATATTTCCAGATACAATTTGATGAAATCCTGTGTCAAAGCAAACATCTACTGGGAATAAAAATGGCGGAATAAATTTCTATTAAACTATACTATTCAGAAAGAATACACAAATTGAAAACGATTTTGTTGTGGATTCCAGCGACGTTTCAAATATTCCTACCGTAATTGAGGGATCGAAACAAAGGAATATTTGAAGTGAAGGCTATTAAGCTTTGTTTTTCTTCCCTAATGCCTCATTTAGACGGAGCAATAATAATACAGTTATTGATAGCAATATATTTTTTTTTAATATCTGTCAAAAGACTCGTAGATACAGTCACCCAAATAAGTAGCTGAACAAATTCAGAGCTTCATTTCGCATATACGCTTTTGTTTTACGACCAAAGTTTTATATTTCTTCACAAAAATAAAATTTACTTTAATTCACACAAAGAAAGAAAAAAATCACAATTAAGTTTAACGTGTAAAGGTGATTTGAAGTTTTGAGTTTTTTCAGCTACTTTTGTGGCTAACTGTACGCTAACTGGGGCGAGGATTGCCTCGCCATTAAACATGTTCAGACGGGGTAACGTTTTTCAGCAATAGTTGTGTGCAATTTTTAATAAAATAACTGATCCGTTTAAATGAAGCTTAGGAATAGCGTAGCTACCTTTAGGAGTCAGTTTATTCGTATGCGGAGAGCCCGTCTGAGACATGCAAGCAATTATTGTGTTTCGGTTTCATAGATAATTTAGCCAGTGTCATCCATTTGTAGAAAAAACAATATCAATAAATAAACACGGGGATAAAATATAGTAGGCATAATTATGTAAGCGCTACCTTGAATCGTCAGAGCACGACGCGTTATTATTAAACGTAGCCTTCGACTATTTATATAATCTTCAAGTTGTTTTTGAAGATATTTATCTACGGTAGTTCAAGATCAAATGAAATATTTATAAGTCCCTTGACCTGATTTTATTTATTTACTCAATCAAAATATTGAAGGTAGATTTTGTAGCATAAACATTTAGGATCACCAACATCTCATTTCGCCTCGTGACCAAGCCATCGAAATGTCGGTAGTAAAATAAAACTAAAAACCGCGATAGAACCCGAAAAATAGTTATGATGTCCAACATTTGCGTAAACATAAGAAATCATTAAAAAGTATTTGGTGTTAACTGTTAAGTTTCCTTCGCGAAGTTCAAAAAGCCAATTATCTGATGAGAAACGGAAGAAATTCTAAATCATTCATTCTTACGTTACCAAACAACGAGATAAACAAATTGCTCGTCTGTTACTCAACGCCACGACTGTCCATGAACAATAGCAATACCAAGAGCTTCGCAACACAAAGGTATATTTTATGAGGGCGACGTTGTGGAAAATTTTGTATAACGGAAATCTGTGTAAAATAGCCATTTTACTGTCACATTTTGTACCGTTAACGAGACAGCCAGCAACCCTACACTCTCCATTCCTAATCCTCTTTCTCATTAAATATCGACAATAATATTAACAATTCTTCTATGAGCACCACTTACTATAGGATGATCTGATCGTTTGCTTACATTCGGTTAACAAACACAAAAAACGTACACTTGATAATACTGGGATTAGGAGACATATCACTTAATGTGTCAGGGTGACGGCGCGGCGGTGCAGTATCGCGCAAACTTTTGGTATAAATGTTCTGAGTGGTATTTCTCCAGTATATGGGAAGAATGAAACGCATACCACCAAGCGAATACCTCGTCTCGTCATTCATTTATAAAAAAATATAAACTGGTGGTAGGTCTCTCGTACGCGAGGGGCCGTCTGGGTCGGTACCACCCTAAGTCTATTTCTACCGCCAAGCAACAGTGTGTATGCACGATTGTGTTAATTGTAAAGTAAAGGAAGGAAGGAAGTAAAGGTGTAAACGACATTGTAGCCATCGTTATTAATGGGCATTGTGAGACTTAATATCTTATATCTCAGGGTGACGAGCGCAGTGGAGTGCCTTGCAGTATTTTCTAATTTGTTAACTATTTGCGGCGTTGCTACTGTTTATGGGCGGTCGTATCGCTTACCACCAGGCAAACGGCATGCTCGTCTCGTCATTTATTATTCTACACTATTTTATTCTACATACATATTTATCATTTACTATTGCACGCCGAAATTTTTTTTTTTTATTTATTTGTTTACTTTTCTGCTTTAATAGTTGGTACTCAAATTCATTTTATTACTTACCTATTAGTTGTACTCCTTTGGCCTTTGCGATCTGGATGTCTACTCATTTGCCCATGTTTTTTTGGTGTATGTTTTGCACAGGGCATTCATGATGCTCTTTAGTTTCCGTAGCATTCATGTAATCTCTTTGCTCCTTAGCTCTTTAGTTTCATAATGTTCTTTTGCTTTTACCTTTATTTAACCTTTAGTTTTAGTTTTCCACTATGCCTTGCTGATTTTGGGTAATAGTTTTGATAGTTTTGACAGGTCACAATAAGGAGGAGGGTAGTGTACAATCCTTAATGTACCTATCCGATTATCGATTGTTGTTCACCTAGAACTTAGAATTGATAGTACATATTAATATGCTTTGGAAGTACCTACCTAATACATACCGAAAAAATGAGCGTGACCTGTCAGGATTGTCATCCTAGGTGTAACAAGGTACATTGTTTGTGCCTTTGGCGCCCGTGACATCACAAAGCGGCCCAACGGAAGACCAGCGCTGGTTTTTATCAGCTTATGCTGAGTTGGGGTCGTTTTTGTAACGAGCAATTTTAATTTTAAGTGTGTAATTATTATCTTTTAATCTAGCTTGTTACAAATAAATATATTTCTTTCTTTCTTTCATTTAAATGCAATAAAAACAAAATCCCTACAAAGCCCTCATATGAGCTTAATGTCGCATCTCTAAAAGATTACACGCATATTAAAATCGTGATATATCACAAACGAAGACCGGAGTAAATCAAACGCATACAATGGCTTGAATATCGGAGTGGTTCCAGCACAAAGAGCAGCTATTAATCATAGCGCTGGCGAAAAATAGTTGAAGCTTAATTGAAACATCGTCGACGGCATAGGCGTGTCAGTTACTAAAGCCAGTCGATTTCAATAGTAACACTTTTATTGAAGAGTACATGATGTTTTGTAATTCACTGGGTATCGACAAGTCTGCTTGATGGAAATTTCGCTATACTCGTTTCAGCGAGTGATGTTCCGGTACCAGCCGGTTTATATCCATAAATTAGGTCAAAATACAAGTAATGGTGGAGGGAAGCAATTCTTTGGTCGACATTATATGAAACTGGTATATACAAGCTTACAAAAAGCTTCAATATAGTCTGCTAAGATAGGATAAAAGAAAACTCTTCCCGATTAACCAGTTTCTATGTTTAACTAGGTGTTGCTCGCGGCTACGCCCACGTAAAAAGCTTTCCCAAAAATTTGACGAAAAATGTCCATTACTTCCCAAGAGAGCAAATTACCGGTATAAAAAGCCTATAGCCTATGTGTTAATCCAGGACATGGTCTACCCTCGTGCCAAATTTCATGAAATTCCGTTCAACTGTTTCTACGTTTACTTTCTAACAAACATACGAACATCTATACATTGTCACAAACATTCGCATTTATAATATTAGTAAGAGGTTAGATAAGATGTGATTACAATTATTTAATAAAGATTATGCTGTTAGTAGAGTTGTCCTTTTGATTTGTATTAAACTATGGCGCCTTGACAGAACCAGTTCACTTATAACTTTCATAAATTATTCGGAAATGAAGTGCTTGGGCATTTTGTATCCCGGAATATGAATTAGTTCTTGGGGAATAACGCCCTTGGTAACATTCTCGGGCTGCGAAACTCCATCATAATATTACTGGAAGAATATTTCATAGCGGATAATTAACAAATCTTAAATATTTAGGAAAATGATATTTAAATGCCGGCTTCAAGATGTCAACTTTTGCTCACTACTATGTTTCCAGCAAGTCTTTTTCCTCTGTTGTACAATATAAAAAAAGTATTTTTTATCAGGTTAGGGTGACTTGTGCGCAGCACTTATACTCATAACATAACATTTCACGTTTCAACGGTCCATCCTCGCGCTAGAATATGTCTCCTTTCTAAAATACTCTATAAAAATAATATATACTGCTTGTGTTATAATTTTATGATACAAATTAAGAATTTATATGCCCAAGTCTCCATGTTATTTTTACTGACGGTTATAAACTTGTCAAATTGTTTGAAAATAAACTCGGGAGCTGTCAAAACATCGAGTAATTAATGAGCCTGCTGAATGTATCGAATGGGTTCATTTGTGTCGGTTTTGTATCGGTACCGGTTACTTGAGTACTGGTATTGTTAGTTACTTTGCTTTCAATAGAATTTGTAGTAATATGTTTTTCATACATTCTTGGAACAACGCATAAATAATTAATTTGATGCTTTATATTCGTGTTATATTGAAAAGTGTACATAGAGGTGAAATTAGTAAACACGGTACGTCGAAATTATTGTCATCCCATATTATTATAACTAATAAAAAAAATAGGTGGACAGACTTTATCGCATGAATGATAATCCTGGGCAACTCTCATATATTTTGTGCCCAGCCTGGCAATCAAACTCACTTGCCTATAGCTCATCCAGTATAAAGCCAACAAACCAATAAAATTGTATAAAGAAAATATCAAGAATCTATACGCAGAAAACGCTTAACTTTTGCCTTCATCGATATATTTCCAATAATGTACAATTCCTTTAACCATAATATATTTGCCATTATTAAGTAAAAATATTTTGGCGTCAAAAAGACAGTGACACCCTTTGATGGTGTATTCTCGAAAGTGCTCGTTTATTTGTATACAAAGAACACTCGCGTGCGTCGTTTGAAGTCGAGTGGTAAGTACAAAAGCGTTGATTTACGTTTAACTGCACTTTATTATCGTTCATGTCAAGTTCGCTTTGTTCGACTTATTTTTATCGGACACGGGAATACATTCTATTTGGATGCGTTCTTGGAGTTATGCGATGAAAATAATTATT
Organism: Sphinx pinastri; assembly: GCA_947568825.1. Classification (NCBI taxonomy): domain Eukaryota; kingdom Metazoa; phylum Arthropoda; class Insecta; order Lepidoptera; family Sphingidae; genus Sphinx; species Sphinx pinastri. The sequence goes on from OX387629.1 coordinate 17,224,885, forward strand.
TATCACTGCGAGCTCATATTAATTAATTTAGTTTTATTACAGATAGTAAGCTTATTCAGTTACATAACGGTCATGCACCTGGTTATAGTAGCAAAGGAAGTAAAAGCAATCAGCCCTGTATTATATACTGCCCACTGCTGAGCACGGGCCTCCTCTACTACTGAGAGGTTAGACCTTACTCCACCACGCTGGCCTAGTGCGGGTTGGCAAACTTCGCCTATTCTCGAAATTCTTATTGAGAATTCTCAGGTATGTAGGTTTCCTCACAATGTTTTCCTTCACCGTTAAAGCGAACGATAATTGATTAACAATACACACGTAACTTCGAAAAGTCAGAGGTGTGTGCCTTTGGTTTTGAACCTCCGGACATTGTCTCGGCGGACGGTTCCATTCCCAATTAGGCTATCGTTCACTGGTTATAGTATTCTATTATAATTAAATTATGACTTGTTTTAATGGTGAATGCAAAGTCGTGATGGACTAACTGTAGGGTTCTTCATAAGAATTGCGATTGTACATGAACAAAAGTATAAAACGAGCTCATATTAATCCGAACGAAATCTCTCTTCCACATTTGAACACAAAGCGTGACACAGTTAAGGCCTTCTTAACGAAAAATCTCGCAAATAATCCTTATTATTTGGGTTTCAACGACATGATTAGGAGAATTCCTAGATTTTGTTATGGCTTTGCTTGGAAGTGCTCGTTGAGTCTCTGCTTAAGGCTGAATAAATGTTATTAACCAACACACAGATTAGAAGCGATCTTCTGTTCCGACTCCATTATGGAACCAAAATATTTTTGAGCGTTTAATTTGGAGAAATATTTTGTAAAATAATTACACAAGTAAATGTTAACATTTCTACGCGCTAATGGGGCGAATACTTTGTTTAGGTTTTGATTATTTTTGGGTTTTTGTAATGTTTGCCTTTTTTATTTATTTATTTATTTATCAATTAAGTATCACACAAGCTTACAGTGGAAATACACCAAGTCGCTTGAATGAAAAAACTACACACAAACAAAACAAAAGAATAAAAAAATATCAATAAAAAAACAATTACTTACGAACTACATTTTAGGAACAGCTTATTCAAATAAAAATACACATAACTATTAAGTAACAAAATGACTTAAGAATAAATACACATTTCTGTATATAGTGTGACTATTATCGACAAATATGTCAACATCTGGTCTACTCTCAAGATACGCATTTAATAAAGCTATAGCCTTGGCGGTGGGAATATTGCTTGTTTGCGTAAGATGCCAAGCAGATGGACAGGCAGATGGTGGTGTCTTCTCCTCCCAGTGGTGCGAATGTACTGGTTAGGGACGTACAGATGAATATTTTCAAGCACAGATGGATTGTCAATCTTATGTCGCAAGAGTAGATAATAATGCATGATGGATGCTACTGTGCGTCTGAGTTGTAATGTATCATAGCCAACCATCCCAGTCACAAAGAGTGAAGGAAACAAAAATGGGTACTACCCATACATCCGCTGGTATAAGTGCCGACAAAACTTCTTATGTATTTTCTCCACCATGAGAGTATACATTTTTTCATGGGGATCCCATATGATAGCATTATATTCTAACTTGCTTCGTACATAGGAATTATATAATAGTTTGAGAACGCTAATACTTCAGAAATGCGCGGAGGTTCTGATAATGAAGCCCAAGGACTTGATGGGGCTGACGTCACGCAGGTAGCTGCTTGTAACTAATCCATATACTCTGCAGTTTGCACTCTATAGCAATCGTCTTCTTACTCCTCTTCTTATCCCATTCAAATATGAGGCTGGTGTTGTTTACTTCTCTAAGCACAAACACTCACGCCTTTTATCCCCGAAGCGGTAGGCAGAGGCGCAACTAAGTGCACCAACTTTTCGCCGTGCGTATTCCGTCCCATCATGTGATAGGGGCCGAGCCTATCGCCATATCGGTCACAAATTCCGGACTCCGGGCGGATACTGAATTCTATAAAAATCCAATATCACTTTGCCCGAACCGGGGAATGAACCTCAGCGTTGCAGTCGTACCGTAATACAACTACGCCACCGACGCAGTCACTTCTCTAAGCATGTCGCTGAATTGATTTGGATTATTTGAAATGGCCAGCAGTTTGATAATGAAGCGGTGACAGCCTAGTTGGGAATGGTGACGAACTGCCAAGACGAATTTCCGCAGGTTCAAAACCCAAGGGCATGTACCTCTGACTTTTCTAAAGTTATATTGTGTGTATTCTTTGTGAATTATCACTTGCTTTAACGTTGAAAGTGAACATTGTGAAGAAACCTGCATACCTGAGAAATTCTCTATAAGATTTTCTTCGGTATGTGAAGTCTGCCAACCTGCACTAGGGCAGCGTGGACTAAGGCCTTACCCCTCTCGGTAGTAGAGGAGGCCCGTGCTCAGCAGTGGGCAGTATATAATACAGGGCTGCAGGTATGGTAAACGCAGAAACAAACTGATTTCGATGAAGTGTGGCACACGGATAGCCCATATCTTGGATTAACATATGATCTACTTTTGATCTTCTCTAGGTATGTAAATTCCTGAAATGTTAGTACTTTAAAATCATGTTCCAACCCAAATGAAGTTAAGATATATCATCCAGCATGAGACACAGAACTTGTTCGTAAGGATTCGGTTATAAATCACACATGTGCATACCCGCGGCGCGTCGTATCCCCAGTCTTGTATCCATTTGAATAATCGCAGAGCCGCATAAAAACGATTACCATCCGAGCGTGCCGTTCAATGCCGACTCCAGCGGAATTTTATTAGCCGTCCTAAAACCTTAATTTGAATTAATTGAAAAAGTCCCGAAAACCGGATTACGACTCGCGACAATCGCATCAGTTTGTTTAGTAACTCAGGCCTTATGCGAAATTTTTAATTATTCTGCCAGTTCAGATTGGCCGGGTAATGGCTCGGTATTTAGGAAGAAATTAATTAGGGTATGAATCAGTTGGTGGAAACGCTAGAAATACTGATGGTGTGTTCGCGTGACCGCGATGCGTTGTACTCGATATTTCGGTCTCACATCACACCGTTCGGTTAAATATTAACGTGTTTTCGAAAGGTTATGTTTGCTGAAGGTGGAGAGGGACTTCAGTCAAAGGGTATCTAGGACAGACATTGGCATTGACGTCACTAGCTCTCTGTTTCTTTGTTACTTTTATTGTGCCTCTGACCATCATCACGGTTAATTTGTAATAGGGTAGTTAACTACTTTTAAAAATTATATTTTTATTCATCAATAATGTATTACCTACTATCCAAAATCTAACGGAAAAAATAATTTTCTATTGAAAATTCAGCGCAATAATAAGTAAGTTATATAGCATTGAAATTTGGTGGAAAGGACAGTTGTCAAATAACAGTAATATCAGAGTGTGACGTCACCAAGTATCACCGACCATAACGTTGCGTGTGTGCGAAAGAGACAGCGCGATATCTCCGCCACGCCCCCACTTTTGCTCACAACATAGGTACATACATACATACACACCCACGCCTTTATCCCCAAAGGGGCAAGCAGCGGCGCGTCTAGTGCACCCACTTTTCACCGTGCGTTTTCCGTCCCATGATGAGGGCGAGCCTATCACCATATCGGACAATCGGGAAACTAAAAAAATCGGGCTGATACTGAGTAGAAAAACCTAATATCACTTTGCCCGACCCGGTGATCGAACCCACGACTTCAGTATTGCAGTCGCACAGTAATACAACTACGTCACCGAGGCAGTCACACAACAATATTTCAAATAACTGCTTTATTTTTCAACCAATCTCGATCCTGATTCCACAGAATAATTTCTTTTTCGTATCATTATCTATTACATATAAAATAATGTACAAAATCAAACATAGGAAACTACCCTATTGGCTCAGTCCAGGCAGAAAAACTATTTAATACAATGTAATACACATTGTTATAGTACCTACCTATATTTATACGCCGTATTTATATTAGCGAATAGCATCTTTCTCATATTTTGCTCCAAAGAGGTACTTATTGAAGACGACTAAGACGTATTAATGTGTCTCGAGTTTCCCATCTTTACAAGTCTTCACGTTATTCTGATGTTTTCTAGGTATTTGTGAATTCTGCCGTTTCAATATTTTATTCTAAGTATTGTTTTGCCTCTCGGCCATACCCTAAATCAAGTTTCATACAATTATAAATGTACATGGATGTAAATAAATATTATTATTATGATTTATAAGACTTAAAATCACAAACAGAATCCTTACGAATACACGATTGTTTGTTCATTACAAGATACAAATGTCGGTCGATTTCTCGTCAAATTATGCCTAACTCACACAAAGTTTCACAAAACTCCACAAAGATATAATTGTATCCATCGTAATGTTACAAATAGCTTGAACACGAGTTTGTTTGCCGAAATTTAATCTGTAGTTCAATTAGATAACGTTTTAATTAGCATGAAAGAAATAAAACAAATTTAATTTGAGCGAGCGTTAATGAAACAGTACAAAATGATAATTATAATTATTGTAACGTCCTCTGGAGTAGGTACTCTACAATTAACTTATGTTAGACGAATACGAAATGTCCCTTTTAAGTTATATAATTACCGTTACAAACTGTTTTGCCTTCTATCATCACCTAAGAGCTAGGTCAAGATCTATAGTGGAATCGACAAAAGTGTAAATAGTGACTAAATAGTCTGCCATCTTTATTGACATCATGATGTGCTACATTCGCTTTGATCTCTCATCTCGTAAATTAGAAAGCTAACTCATTGTCGAATCGATCAATGTAATTTCCGATGATTTAGACCAGAGAGAAACAAATAAGCAGACTAATTCACAATAAGAGGTTCATTAGTATAAGCATTTTTCTAATGATTTTTATTTCTTATTCGCGGGCTCAACTCGTTATTCCGACACTTGAGAATATTGTTTTCTTATTGACTTCGTACAACATGTTTTATTTATTTATTTTATAAAAATCCACAGCTCTCTAATGTAAAATAATACAAACAAGTATGGCACATCTTACAGCCAAATTCGGATTTACATTATATTAACAATTTAATAAACATCAGGCAGCCTAAAGTAAATCGTTATCTTTTTTATTATTTCAATTTGTATTCAATAGGTGTGTGTATGTGTGTTTGTGTGAGTGTGTGTGTGTCTGTGTGTGTGTGTGTCTGTGTCTGTGTGTGTGTTTGTGTGTGCGTGCGTGGGTATTCTATACATTGCCTTCCTGTAGGACCTAAATTCTTTACTATATCGTATTTAAAGCGTTTTAAATAAATAAGGGGAAAATAACCAAGAAATCTCAAGTATTTTTGAAAGTCAGTGGCTCCATAACATAAAACAATTCAGTGAGCCTTTTACTTTAGGTATATTTCCAGTGTGAGATTACTAGATGGTAATTTTATATGGAAGTGTCTTTGATACGTAAAGTGGCTTGGTATCATGCTGGTTGAGCATCGGTGTGCAAGCGCCGATGTTTTCTGGTCTGAAGCATATTGTGCCGAGTGTTACAGCCGTTACAGGGTGTCATGATATTTAAAATAATTATTCGGGGTGATGAGTATAGCATCGTAGTATGCAGTGTGTAACTGTATATGGACATGTTTATCATAATTTACCACTTATTCAATTAAATCGAAAACAACTTCTACATTTAATTTTCCTGGCGGTGTATAAGCCGCCCTAGGCCAATGATTATCTTAATCATTTGTATTCGGAGCCCCGGCGAGCCCCAGTGACAAATAAGCGAGTATCCGACCCCCTGACCTCCGTCCAAACTTTTACAATAATCAAATTTATTTACCAACTTGTTTCCGCATCAAACGGAATGATGCTTTTGTACACCGACTACAATGTATAAAAGTTTTTTAGATAGAACGAGAACAAAGTTGTAGGGACGTCCTAATTTATGAATTTCCATGGCCGGTTACGTCTTTTTTTAAACGAGCTCGGCAACGTGTCCCCACAGCACCTGATGGTAAGTTAAGTGGGATTCAGATAAAGTACTGACTAACGAGAGACAATTATCTCTCGCCAGTCGACATTATTATGCCGGCCTGTTTGAACCGGATATACAGTTATTATACACAGACTGATCCCGGAACGTGGCACAGTTACGTGGATCACTATGGCGGGTTTTAACAGCTTGTTTTTGTTTTTAACAATGGATGACGAGACGAGCATGCCATTCGTCTGGTAATCGATACGACCACCCATAAACAGTAGCAACACCATTCAGCACCTTGAGTTACAAAGTACTGTGTGGCATCCCACTGCGCTCGTCACCCTGAGACATAAGATGTTAAGTCTCATTAAGTCCAGTAGTTACCCTGGCTACAATGTCCTTCAGCATTCTACCTTGTGTACGGTGGTCGCTATCCGGGCGGTCGGCGGATACATGATATGTCCTACCACCATCAAAACGTCTGTGCGGAGAGCTCTGTGTCCTGGCTAAATATAACAGCTGTTACTATTCCCAGTTATGGTTAGAACTGAGGGCAGACGTATGTTGGCTAATAACTACTATGACTAATAATAACTAATTTATTAAAGTCTTAATTTCATTCATGTCTTTATCCAGAATAATTAATCTATTCATATAAAGACACATCTTTATATATATAATTCTTCTGTGCGTGTGTATGTCACTGAACTCCTGGAACGGCTGGATCGATTTTAATGATTTTTTTTGTGTATCTTCAGGTGGATTCGAGAATGGTTTTGATTTACAATTCGGTCCGCGAAAATTTATAGCGGGACTTTTACCTACGAAAAAAACCTTTCGTGCGGCCGAAGCCGCGGGCAAAAGCTAGTTTATTATATTTTATTTCCTTTCTTTGTCCAATCCAATACAAAGTTACAACTCCAGTTACCAAATGTCAAGAAAATGGCAAAGTTAAATGGCAATCTACACCAAAAAGAAACTTCTAGAGCGTCCTTTGATTCGTCGATCCACTTGTGTGGCGCATACAAATTTAGAAGCGCATTCTAATTGAGTATCATAAATATGTGGACGAGTCACCCAACAAATCCGCCGATTAGGCGCTGGTCGGGTCATTTGTTCTAAAATTACACGAGCCGAGTGACTCGTCCCTTTGATCTACTCCCTCATTAGTTCGCTTTACAGAACCGATTTTAATATGAGACGAAAGTGTTGCGTCGAGTGACGGCCATTCTTTTCCTTTTGTACAGTGATTCAGGAATTTCGTTTATTAATAGTCTCTTTGTGAGTGTTTTCTTTCTGTGGAATGCTGTGTTGATACTTGCGAGTGACAGATTTCTAAATAAACTTTTTTCAGTTGACATGAACGGGTGGGCGTTTGAGATATTTTTATACTAATAATAAGGCGCACGTCGCTTGCACAACAATAAGCGTTGTTACAAAAAAAAAATATTATCAAGAACTACGAACAGCCAAATATTCTTTGGAGCTACATTGTATACTAAAGCGGGAATGATTAGATATTAAGTTACAGTTTTTTTATTTGATCAATAGAGCTCACATATTTCTGCTTCGCGACGGAAACATCCTGAATAAATTACAGGCTCATCGATAATAATGTCAAAATTTACCTTAAAACGTAGATACACCAGCCAGGATTCCGCTCTAGCGGTCACCCCAAGGCCTTTCATAATAAAATACGGTAACAATAATAATTTCATAATTTTCCTCCCCGCTTCACACTTGAACGGCGCGGGCGACAGTAATTTAATTTCTGAACAACAGTTCCCGTAACTCCCACAGGAGCATATCTTATTAACTTACAGAATTGTATTGTTCTTTCACTAGTTTTGAATACAAATACATTTTTACGATCTCACAGGAGTTGACTTGGAGTTATTTATTCAGTTAATTTTCATTTAACAACTCTTTTTATGTAATGTCACGATGAGGCGAGTTAATACTTCGCTTGGCAATAAACAAGGTTAGTAAAAACTATAAATCCCAAAGTATAATAATATGATCCTATGCTTATCCTACTAATATTATAAACGCGAAAGTTTGTAAGTTTGTAAGTATGGATGTCTGGATGTCTGGATGTATGGATGTTTGTTACTCTTTCACGCAAAAACTACTGAACGGATTTCGATGAAATTTGGCACACATTTGGGAAAATATAAAGCGGGACTTTTATCTCGAGAAAACTCATTCATGCGGGCGGAGCCAAGGGCAAAAGCTCGTTAATAGATATTAAGTCTTATAATGCCACGTTTTTTCATGGTCTAAAATGTCCTTTAGATCGTAATACAATTTTACTATATCGCGATATAAATAAGATATTTTTATATCAATTAATTTTGAATAGGGAAGTATGACTTATAGTGTTCTTAGTGTTCACACACTGGGACCGAAATAAAACTACCTACTCACAAAAAATGCGGAAAATATAAACATCGTTACACCATCGGAGCTTCAATGGGGCATCGTTTCATATTAGAACAATTTAATGTTATAGTAAAGGTACGGAACTCGATCTGTGTCGTAACCCGGATACGATTGGAGGCACCGCGCTCCACTGAGCGAGAAAACGGAAACGGTTCTTGGAAATAGACGAGAATGGTACGGTAAATGATTTTACTGATCTACTGTCTCGTGGAGATGGCTATGAACCTTAAGGTCGTGGGTTAGATATATGATCATCATCTCATTTGTCTTGGTTAGCCACAATCTGAGTAGTCTTGCTCGCTTTAACGTCTGTGCTTGCGGCGGCGTCGTGTTGTGATGTAGATGTAATAAGCTATATATTAAGGTGTCTTAGTAACAATATATGCAGTGTCTTCTCGAACTTCAATCGTTTCATTTCTCTCCTAAACACCCGACCTTACATGGCGACCCTGCCTGTAACAAGAGTCGGATCGGGCCCGCGCGCGTGTACACCATATAAGGACTAAGTATTTTAAACAATAAATAGCGGAAAGTTACTGTGCAATTTAAAATGGATCAAAGTACAATAAGTAATCCGTCGCATCAAGCGCGTCTTGTGCTTAAAAAAGTACTTCTGGACGATTTTTGTGAAAATGGGTGGTTCTAGCTCAAAAGAAGAAGTAGTGATCGCTCAAGCTGTCGGAGTTGGTACCAATACGGCCCGTACGCAGCAGTTACAGGAGAACACAAATAATATTCTTGTGGTAATATGTACCATATTGGCGATTGGCATATTAATCGTCATATACAAGCTGTATAACCATTGCCATAAAAAACGAATACAGCGGGGCATAAATGAAATGACATTGAAGCGATACTCTAGCATCTTGCGAAGGCATCAGGCGATTAGGGATGCTGATCCACAGGTTGGCAAGGCCGAAGTAATCGACATATAGTGGTCAACAAGAATATACATGAAGTGTGTACGGCGTGGAATCTAATGAAGTGAAAGCAGTGATTAGTGGTATAGTATGGAAAAATCAAGCGGTAGTGATGTGTGTGATCGTAATATTATACCTATCTACCTATATCTAATAATATGTTATCAGTGCGTACTAGTAAGTAAATGTATGTAGTTTAACCGTAGTAATGTAATAATCAATGTTTAAATATCTATATCTATCTAATTATATGTATTCGTCTTATGAGCATCTATTAAAATAGGTAGTTATTAACATGGTATGGCTGAAGATTTAATTACAATATTAAACGAATTAAGAGCTATAAGAACTTATTTGAAAAAGATCGGGCCCAGCCGTAGATGCGGCCGAATATTAGAGACGAAACGAAAAGAGGCTGATTCCGTTTTATTAAAATATAATAATTACTTAAAAATATATAAAGAGAATTTAGGGAAATTTTCAAATAGCGAAATAGCATTGACTACAAAAATTGTCGAAGAGGTCGAAAAGTTATTTTTAGACATTAATTCTTTGTGTGGAATGAGAGAGGGCGAACTCTCATCGAGCACCATGGCTACAGATACATTTGATTTAAAAACGGCGTTGTATTTATTGCCCGTCATGAATGACACAGTTGATATCACCAAGCAACTAATTGAAAGTATTGAGTATTATAACTCTGTGTTAGAGAAATCGACATGTAAAAATAAATTAATTCAGTTTGTCTTGAAAAACAGGTTATCCCAGCATGCGAAATTATTATTGTCACCGAAATATGACTCTGTTGATGAGCTTATAAAGGATATGCGTAAATTATTAGTACCACAAAAAAGCTATACAGCTATTCAAACAAAATTGCAACATTGTAGACAGAATAGTAAAACTATTACGGATTATGGAAAGGAAGTATCGGAACTTTTCGTAAATTTGACTATCTCACAAGCCGACGGGGATTCTAACAGCTATAGTGTTCTGAAACCTTTAAACGAAAAGCTGGCGATTAAGCGATTTGCCGACGGTTTGCAGGATCGTCGCCTAAGTACGATTATCGCCGCGCGTAATTTTTCTTCTTTAACAGAAGCAATCCAAGCCGCTCAAGATGAAGAGGTGCCCATTCAAAGTAGATCAACGGAGATTATAGGTATGTATGGACAACACCATTATTCAGGAAGAAGAGGTCAACGAGGATACCGAGGTCGGCGCAGCTTTGGAGCAAGGGATCGTGTACAGAATGCATACACGCACCAACAAAGAGGTCAGCGGCCACAGGTACCATATCATGTTTATAATAATAACCATCGTAAGAATGGTAATAATCGGTTTCGTAACACGATGTATAGACAACATGGTAACCGTGGTCGTGGTATCGGGTTACAAAGAAGCATCAATGTTATATCAAGTGATCATAGCCAGGTGGCAACGGACACTTCAAATAATGAATCATTAAATCATTTTTTTCGTCACTAATGTCATCCTCTCATGTAACAATTTAAACAAAGTATCATTTTTAATTCGTAATCATAATCATAACTGGTTAATTGATACCGGTGCATCCATATCGGGAATAAAGTTGGAATGTTTGGAGCGTTTACAAATTCCCTACCATAAAGAGAGAGTCAGCGTGAAAGGTATAGGTGGAAATATACTGTCGGAGGGCTATGTTTACTTAACCCTTAATTATAACTCGTATAAATTTCCTCATAAATTTGTTGTATTTAAAGATTTACCGTGTAGGACGGACGGTATTTTGGGTCAAGATTTTTTAACTCGTTATAGAGCTGTTTTAAATTTTGAAATCAATAAGTTACAATTATTGACTAATAATTCCGAGTTGGTTACAGTGTCGTTCGATTATCATTTTCTGAATCGTACTAGTTGCTATTTAACGGTGCCAGCACGTAGCGAGTCAATACATTACATTGAAATAGAGTCAAAAGAGGAGTGTGTGGTGTCAAATCAGCAGTTATGTGATGGTGTGTTCTTAGCTAGCAGTGTGAATAAACCCAAAAATGGGAAAATACCTATTCGTATTTTAAATACTAGAGACACTGATGTTAGATTAAATTATTTTCAGGTAAACACTAGTAATTTAAATGATTATTTTGTTTGTCAATTTAATAGAACTACAGTTGATTCGGAAAGAATTAAAACTTTATTTAATTTATTAAATTTAAAAGGGTTGAATATTGAAGAACAAAAATCGATAGAAAATATTTGTGCAAAATTTCCGGACATTTTTTATTTGCCAGGTGATAAATTATCCACTACACCTGTGTATGAACAGACCATTGATTTGAAGCCGCATACTACTCCCATTTACACTAAACCTTACCGATTGCCTTATGCGCAACAACCGGAATTAGAAAAGCAAATCAAGAATATGTTAAGCAATGGAATAATTGAACCATCTCGAAGTGCATGGTCTAGTCCATTGTTATTAGTCCCGAAAAAACTTGATACTAATGGTATTAAAAAGTGGCGTGTCGTTATTGACTATCGTAAGTTAAATAATACTATACAGGACGATAAATTCCCTCTTCCCAATATCACTGAAATACTGGATTCATTATCAGGAGCAATGTACTTTACTCATTTAGATTTGTTTCAAGGATTTTTCCAAATTTCATTGAAAAAAAGTTGTAGACCGTGTACGGCATTTACTACAGGCAAAAATCAATATCAAATGACTCGAATGCCCATGGGGTTAAAATGTAGTCCCAGTAGTTTTAGTAGAATGATGACTATAGCAATGTCTGGTCTTAATTACGAAAAATGTCTCATATATCAAGATGATTTGGTTGTTATGGGCAGAAATTTAGCTACACATAACCAAAATTTAATGGATATTTTTGCTAGATTGCGAAAAGTAAATTTAAAATTAAACCCGGCTAAATGTACATTTTTACAAAAAGAGATTCTTTATTTAGGGCATATAGTTTCAGGCACAGGCATTTTGCCGGACCCGGAAAAAATTAAAGTTGTAAAAAGTTTTCCAAGGCCACAAGATGCCGAACAATTAAAGCGTTTTGTCGCCTTTGCTAACTACTACAGGAAATTTATTAAAAATTTTGGTGAGCTTGCATTTCCTTTAAATAAATTATGTTGCAAGAACGTTAAATTTATATGGTCAAGAGAATGTGAACATTCTTTTCAAATGCTAAAATCAGCCTTGATAAATCCGCCAATATTGCAGTATCCAAATTTTTCAGATAGCAATGAATTTTTATTACAGACTGACGCTTCGGGTAAAGCTATCGGTTCAGTTTTATGTAACGGGGATGGTCGGCCTATAGCTTACGCTAGTCGTGGTCTAAATAAGGCTGAAATTAATTACCCTACTATTGAAAAAGAACTCTTAGCAATAGTATGGAGTGTTAAGTATTTTCGACCTTATTTATATGGACGACGGTTCAAGATACAGACTGACCATCGACCTTTAGTTTATTTATTTTCTATGAGGGATCCATCCAGTAGATTATTAAAGTTTAGACTACAATTAGAGGAATTCAATTTTAAGATAGAATATTTAAAGGGTCAGTTAAATACAGTGGCGGATGCACTATCGCGAATAATTATAACATCAGAGGATTTAAAGTATATGAATGGACAGATAGTGAATGTAATGACCAGAGGACAATTACGGCAACTGGATATGAAGAGTAATAAGAGCGGTAATAATTTATCGGTGGATAATATGGACACACATTCGAGGCCTGATCAACCAAGAGTGGTGGAAATAATTAAAAAACCGAAAAATATTACCGAACTTTCATTAATAAGTCCTGGAAAAGTAAATAATATATTAAGGAAAGGAATAATCGTAGAAAGATATAAGAATTTTATGTATGCGCCCAGTAAGTCCATGATTTATTTACAAACAATATCTCGATCATCAGTTACGCGAGTCGAATTGGTGAGAGACTTGTTATGTTTATGCGCAAAGTTATCGATAAATGATTTATGCATACTAAGAAATGATGATAATAAAGATTTTATTAGTGGACTTATAAATGAAATAAAGAATTACGACAAGTGGTCCGGACCGCGTATTAGTATAATTAGTGGCGTCCAAAAAATAAATAACTTAGATAATAGGCGCGTGATATTAAATGACTTCCACCTATTGCCCACAAGTGGCCACGCGGGCATTAGGCGGATGACAAACAACATAAAAAGATATTATTTTTGGTCGAGTTTGGAAAAAGATGTTGTTGATTATGTCTCTAAATGTGAGCAATGTAAAAAACAGAAATACTCTATACACATTAAGCAACCTATGCAAATTACAACTACGGCTAATTCAGCCCTAGAAAAGGTCTATTTAGACATAGTAGGACCATTGCCAAAAGATGTGCATAATTACAGGTATATTTTGACCTTGCAATGCGAATTGTCAAAATTTACAGAAGCCTACCCTTTGTGCAACAAAGATACGGTAAGTGTAGCCCGTGCTTTTGTCGAGAATTTTATTTTAAGATTTGGCATACCTAGAGAGATAGCAACTGATCGTGGATCAGAATTCATATCGAGTACCATGAAAGAGATATGTCAAATCTTAAAAATTAATCAAATTTCCTCCACAGCTTACCATCATGAAAGTGTTGGAGCGTTGGAAAATAATCACAAAGCGATGGGTGCGTATCTTAGGTTAAATTGTGAGAATCAAACAAATGCTTGGAGTACTTGGTTGCCATATTGGTGCTTTTCTTATAATAATACAGTGCATACGGAGACCAAGTACACGCCACATGAATTAGTCTTTGGCAAGCGCTGCGTATTACCGACTAATTTCGAGGGCAATATCGTAGATCCTTTATATGCTCACGACAACTATGCCCTTGAACTTAAATATAGACTTCAGCTAGCCCAAAGAGATGCACATAGTAATTTAGTTAATAGCAAAATAAAGAGAAAATCTATGTATGACACAAATATAAATCCGATATATTATAAAAAAGGTGACTTATTGTTATTGAAAAATATGTCAGATAATAAAATGGATCCTATATATTTAGGACCTTATGTAGTAATTGATGATTTGAATTGTAATGTAAAGATTCGAAAAAATGGAAAAGAATATGTAGTACATAAAAATTTAACTAAGCTTTATAAAAATGTCTAAAATTGTAATCATGTTTTTAAATGTATTTCTATTTTGTAATATTATTTTAAGACACAATGTATTTTTAGTGTCATATTATATATTAAGTTTATATAATATATAAATACATACAACTATACTAATTATGTGTACGCGAACAGAATAAAAAAAAAAAAAAAAAAAAAATGTTACTTATTTTTTTTGTTTTTAAATAATGGGGAAGGTGTGATGTAGATGTAATAAGCTATATATTAAGGTGTCTTAGTAACAATATATGCAGTGTCTTCTCGAACTTCAATCGTTTCATTTCTCTCCTAAACACCCGACCTTACAGTGTGCCAGGTCGGTCGCTTCCCTGCAACATGGTTGAGGAGGCCGATGGCTGGCACATGCGTCATATTCGTGAACGGGTGCTGCTTGCGTGGACTGGTCTGCTCTGTTTGATAGTTGACTCTATTGTTTACTTAAAATTAAACATGTAGCTGGTTATTTGACTTAGGTGCTCTTCGTTAATTTTCGCATTTAATATCCATCTTTGAAATTAAATTTATATTGTTACTTGCAATGTGTAAAATATATATAATATATAAAAAAAAATAACAATAAAAGACCTACGCTGAGTTTCTTGGTGCTTCTTCTCAGGTCAGTGGGCTTTTCCGAAGCACTGGTAGAATCTTTTAGATGATAAAAAACATTGTAAACAATAACGTGTAAAAGTGCCTTTAGGGCCCTAATTACTTAATAAATGATTTGAATTTGAATTTGATCAAATCAAAAAGTTTATTTGTGAATGTAGGTACATATTTTATAATAGATGGTATAGTTAAATTTACTCCGCTACATTTTACTTAATAGACAAGTATACAAATTTAGGGTTTTAAATTAAATAGAAGATTATTAAACCATATTCTAAACCTAGCTCTAATATTTATAATTTATGACCCCAAGAATTAGAACATCAATAGAGTAAAAGCATTTATGGATGAGGAATTTTTTAGTTTCTTTTTGTATAAAATTACTTTATTTATAACTTTAATGTCTGGACTAAGTTTATTATATATAGCTGGTCCCATGCGATAAATTATTTTCCGTAAAAGCACTGTCTTACTCCTTGTTAAAGACAAAGTATTAGAATCCCTCATTCGTAACCTTGGATCCGCTGGAGGTCTCACTTCAAATACACACTTTATTGCATCTCATTTGTCTTGGTTAGCCACAATCTGAGTAGTCTTGCTCGCTTTAACGTCTGTGCTTGCAGCGGCGTCGTGTGCCGGGTCGGTCACTTCCCTGCAACATGGTTGAGGAGGCCGATGGCTGGCACATGCGTCATATTCGTGAACGGGTGCTGCTTGCGTGGACTGGTCTGCTCTGTTTGATGGTTGACTCTATTCTTTACTTAAAACTAAACATGTAGCTGGTTATTTGACTTAGGTACTCTCCGTTAATTTTCGCATTTAATATCCATCTTTGAAATTGAATTTATATTGTTACTTGCAATGTGTAAAATATATATATAAAAAAAGAAATATATAACAATAAAAGACCTACGCTGAGTTTCTTGGTGCTTCTTCTCAGGTCAGTGGGATTTTCCGAAGCACTGGTAGAATCTTTTAGACGATAAAAAACATTGTAAAAATGACGTGTAAAAGTGCCCTTAGGGGCCTAATTACTTAATAAATGATTTGAATTTGAATAAATGGGCGTGGGTTTAAACAAACACTGCTACCTCATAAATATACAAAGACCGAAATGTAAGAAGTTTTAGTATTTTGAAATAGGGTTCACAACTGTCTCTAGGAGGTAAGTTACATATAGCACGTATACACTTCTTTTGAGCAACAAAACATCCTTCTAATCTGTTGAGTTACCCCAGAAGATTATACCGTATCTTAAAATTGACTCTACGTAACCATGATATGCTGTAAGAACCGCATCACGGTCCACAACCCTAGACAATTTATAAAAAGCAAAGCAAAACATTTTTTTTTACATACTGCTTCAATTTGCTACTTCTATTTTAATTTAGTGTCTATTATTAACCCTATAAATTTTGTATTATTTGTTTCAATTAATGATGCCCCATTATAGTTTATGTTTAATTGCATAAATTGAGTTTTCTCTAAATTTATACATAAATTGTTGTGCTCTAATCAGAACATTGAATGTTTAAGGTATTTTTTATTTCATCTTCATAATTGTTTGACTTATCAGACTTGATAACTATTGTGCTATCGTCAGCAAACAGTACGGTTGGGTGATTAATGTTATTTGGTAGATCATTAATGTACACCAAAAACAATAGTTGACCCAACACATTGCCCTGAGGAACTCCATATTTTACATTCCTTAATTTTGACCGGTAATTTTCTTTCTATTTTATGAACAATATCAATGTTGCTAATTTATGTACATTGTTGTCGGTTACTTAAATAAGAGATTAATTCTAGTCCTTTGCCACGTATACCATATCTAGTTTATGATGCAATATTTCATGATCAACGTAGTGGAAGCTCTTAGTCATATCCATGTAAAGGGCACAACTAGACACTCTGTTATCTATATTATTCATAATGTTCTTAAAAAAATCAACTATTGCGGCATTAATAGATTTACTCCTTCTGAATCCCTTTTGTTCCTCAACCAATACATTTTTATTTTCAAGAAAGTTATATTGTCGGCTTTGTATATTTTTTTCAATAATCTTAGCAAATATTGATATTAATGCCACTGGCCTGTAGTGACTTAAAGAGGTTTTATCGCCTTTTTAAATATTGGCTTAATAATAGATAATTTTAGACTATTTGGAAATATTCCTTCTTCAAAGCATAAATTGATAACAAAAGATAATGGATAGCAGATTATGTTGTGGACTTTCTTTATAATGTTATTTGTCAAGTTATCAACCCCAGTGCTAGTAGTATTGTTTAACGATTGTATAGTTTTAAAAACTTCTTCCGGTGTAGTAGGATTAAGAAAAATGTGTCGGTTTAATCTTGTTAGATTTACAGCTTTCTTTTCTTAATTTGGAAAAAAAATGATCCACATAATAATCGTTAAACATATTACAAATATCGGTACTATTTGTAACTACTGAGCCATTGCGCATTATTTTATATTTATTGGCTCACGAGGTAAGTAAAGCTTATTACTCTTAAGACTGTCCAAGTGGCTCTACTTTTGTTAATTGATGTTTTAATGATATTATTATTTTTTACAAATTTAGTTAATCTTATAATTTTTTTATACCTGGCCGCATATAAGTTATATATGTTCTTGTTATCTTGGGTTTTCGTTATACGATGTTGCTACAACATTTCGCACCTTTAGGACGAAAACGACACAATTCAAAAAATCGAAAATTGACTTATCGTCATAAAATTACTTAAAACGAAATTTTCAATACAACAATAGTTCAAACACCGCCATATTCAAGCGGGAAAAGGACAAAACTATTATATCGAACCCTTTTTTAATATATTTTCATAAAAAAGTGACCAGTTTTAAGTCATTTTAGACGATAATCCAATTTTTGATTTTTTTGAATTGCGTCGTTTTCGTCCTAAAGGTGCGATTTACGTTTCATCTTATTACATAGTTTAACGCCACGTGTGATCCACTTTTGTTTTCGATTAAGGGTTTTAGTTATACGTTCAACAGGGGAACGTTTAACGTTTAACTTTAAAAGTCATAGAAGGTTTTAAAGACATATATCTAATAGTTTATCGTATGTTAAATTAGGATCCCTAAGTTCATAAATATCTTTAAAGTAAAAGTTTTTAAGGCATTTTACAAATTTATCAACTAAATTATTTAAATAATCTCTAATTACTGTTATCCAAGAATTGATTACACAGGTTTTTTTTACATTTATTTTTAATATTTGCGCTGTATGATCGGATAGAGCAGTCTCAATAACCACTCCATTATTGTGGTAATCGTTGTGAAATATGTTGTCGATGCATGTACCACTAGACAATCGTGTTGGCTGGTAAGTTAGAACTTTAAGATTATACCCTGAAATGATGTTTAGTAGATCTTTTAATATTGTATCATTTTTTATTAAGTTTATATTAAAATCTCCGCATATAACATTTTATATGTTTATTTGTGCATGTTATATTATGATGCAGCACTTTCTCTAACTGCTCAAAAAACTTATAGGTAGACTTTCGAATTCGTTTGTTTGGGAACTCTATATATAAAAACTACAACATTATGCTGGATGAGTTCTATTCCGCAACTTTCAAAAATATTGGCTTTTGACATGTTTTTTTTTTTTTATATAGCATTGAATGACGAGACGAGCATGCCGTTCGCCTGATGGTAAGCGATACGAGCACCCATAAACAGTAGCAACACCATCCAGCACCTTGACTTACAAAGTACTGTGTGGCATTCCACTGCGCTCGTCATCCTGAGACATAAGATGTTAAGTCTCATTATGTCCAGTAGTTATACTGGCCACAATGTCCTTCAAACCGAAACACAACAGTGTATGCACACTGTTGCTTGGCGGTACAAATAGACATTGCAGTGGTACCCACCCAGACGGCCTCTTACATAATGAGAGACCTACCACCAGTAAATTGATTGCTGACCTACCACCAGTTGATTGGGGAGTTGTTTTTGTAAGAGTTGTTTACTTCACACGTAAGCATCATTTAGACGGATAAACTATTGCTAGCCATAATCGCTTTTTGAATATCTCAATAGGCTCGTATACATCAACGCGTGCGAGAATTGCCTTGCCATTGCGCGTGCTCAGACAGGGTTCAATATTTATTATTGCTTACAATAATTGATCCCTTTGAATGAGGCTTTATGAGGTCCTTTAAAATGTATAGTTGACTTATGAGCCAATTATACACTATCGGCCTGCCTCGGTGGCGTAGTTGTATTGCGTACGCGTTACGAGTTCCATTTGCGCGCTGAGGTCCTGGGTTCGAATCCTGGGTCGGGCCATAAAACATTGTGACTGGGTTTTTCCATCTTAAAAAAAAATTACTCAGTCGCAGCTCGGAGACAGGAAGTTGGCGGTGTGATACCCCCGTGCATCGGAAAGCACGTAAAGCCGTTGGTCCTGCGCCTGATCTCTCTCCGGTCATGTCGGATTGCCATCTCACCGGACTATGAGAGAGAAAGAATAGCGAGTGCACCTATGTATTGCGTACACACTTGTGCACTATAATATCTCCTGCGCACCTGGCTGATCTCCGTTGAGATTGGCCGCCGTGGCCGAAATCGGCTAGGAAGGGATTATTATTATTATACACTATACCGGGTCAAGATGAATTCGCCGTAAAAAAGGTAAAAGACGACCCATTTAGCTCTTATAAGCAGACCAAGATACTGCCTTTGTTGTTCAAAATTGTAATTAATTGCTATCAACCAAACTACGCCAAATATCATAGAACCAGTTCATAACAAAATAATTAACAACTAAAACAGTTTGATACTGGTGATTGCAAAGTTAATTGATTAACCACTGTCTTTACTCAGTAAATATTAATAATGCTCAGACACAGGCTAACAGTTTCAAACTGTGTTCAAGTGAATTGATGTCAGACAAAGTCAAAATTTTACAAATACCTAACATTATATTGCTGTTTAAATTTCAGATAAAGACTATGTTACTTACTTTTAATGTTCTTAGTTTTAGTAATGGTTAACTATTTGCATACTATGGAAATTTGTGGGATAGGGGAGAAATTTACTATTGATGTACCTAAGTATTTATTTAACAAGCACTTAAATACAACAATATGTGACATAAATTAACGAGAATAACTAAAAAAAGCCTTTATCTCGAAATTACTGACTTGATGTTTTATTTATAAGTATCAAAAAGAAATTGGTTAATGGAAAAATTAATCATAATACTAATTGAATTATCACTATTAACCATATTAGTTTGCTGATGAAAAATATGATAACATATTAGTTTATTAATAATATCCAAACAAACATTTATGTGTTAAATTAGCCAAAAATAATGACGACTCCAGGAATAAGCCAACAACTGGGCAAAGCGATCCGATCTCGCGTCAGGACAATATGTCATGTCGGTAACGCTAATATCCCGTGACGTGAACGCGTTGTCGTGACGTCAGCTCGGCAGTTTGATTGTAAGTGACTTCATTTATTGTCTGTTTATTAGGAAAAAATGCCTGCCTAATAATTATCGCCATATTATTATAATGTAGAAAATAAGACTGATTCCTGCATTATAAAATCCTAATATAACTTCCTGAGTTTGATTTTTATTATTTGGAACCCTATTTGATAACTAATATATAATTAATTTCTTACCTTAATACTTTGTGTGTTTAATATAAGCTTCCTATTACTCCCGAAGAAGTAAGCAGAGATGCAACTAGCACAATCACGTTTTGCATAAATGTAATATTATCCCATAATATAATAGAAGGCCAGCCTAGCTGCTGCTGATCAGACAGAAATTCTTATCAGGTACATTACGCGAATATTTCGATTCAAAAACTTACCAAATGCAGTGTTTTATTTTAATTTTCTAAATATATGATAAATCGAGCACTCGGGACGATAAAAACCAACAAATTCAAACCATCATCAACCCAATTATTTCCTAAGTGATTGGACACAAAAGCCATTTGAAAAGCGAGAATCTGAAACAAAATGCACTCAAGAACATCAAGCAAATGTATCTTTTGTAGAGAGGAGGAACTGTGCATAAATCCTCAATATTTTAAATGATAAATTAACATAATAACTCAGCCGCGTCAGTTTACATTTAAATCATAGCTCTCATCAAAACAGAGCGTTTAACGACGCTGGCAATGGGTGGAAAGGAACATTATAAAGCAAATAAAAATAACTACTATGTACAGGTACATAAGATGGCGATTAAAACAATTTATACATAGACATGTAAGTGTCTGATATTGTAAATATAATATGACTGCAGAGATCATTTAACATTAGTACTCACTTGCGTTAGCCTCCTATTTTTCAATACCTCTAAAACGTAGTCTACTGGCTCCTCCTGCATACGTAAAAAACCCATAATCTTCTACCGTTGGTTGAGACTTGAGAGTATAGGGTTGTTTGTTATTTAAAAGGCAGTTCAATAGAGTAGTTTCCTATGTTTGATTTTGTAAATTATTTTATATGTAACAGAAAATAATACGAAAAAGAAATTCGTCTGTGAAATCAGCATCAAAATTGGTTCAAAAAGAATGCAGTTATTCATATTTTAAATATTGTTGTGAGCAACAGTGGGGACGTGGAGGGGGATATCGTGCTATCTCCTTCGCACGCACGCAGCGTTATGGCCGGCGACTCTCGTCGACGTCACAGTGTAATATTACTGTTATTTGACAACTACCCCTTCCATCAAACTTCAAAGCTTTATAACTTACTAATTATTGCCCCAATTTCGAAAATTATTTTTCCGTTAGATTTTGGATGACATACATTTTTGATAAATTTATTAAAAAAAAGTAGTGACCTACCTTATTGTCAACCCCGATGGCTTATAATAAACATTCCTCACACCTAACCTCATCTCATCATCCAAATACGGCCATTGTGAGGCCCGTTAAAATAAGTGTCAAGCCAGCGCGGTGATGAAAAATTAACATTATTTATCAAAGAGTTCGCATTCGAAGCACACTGCCAGTTATTAACGAGACGCTCCCGAGGGACGCTGCGATGGTTCCCACCAGCTTATTCACGGATATAAAAATTCTCAAAACGGCCACATTCCGCTCGGATGATTGCTGATTTTTTGTCTTTATTTGGTTCGTTCATTAGCATTTTCATTAATCGGATTGGTATTTTACGTGATGCTTCTGCATTAAGTCCGTTTTGATGAAGTGTGCGGTCTGGGATTTCGATTATATGACAGATTTTCAGTTTTAATCGCGATGCTTTCTTTGATAACTTTCATACTGTTCTATAATTATAATCGTTTTTGTATTTGTCGGATTATTTTCTGATGAATTAATGAATGATTTTAAAGAACTTATCATTCTACCGCGAATTAAAGACCTTCCCTGATTTTTTACCTCGTAATTGCTTGATGCATAATTTTATACAAACATCTCAATTTTATAATACACATCAAAGCAAAGATTTGTCGTGTTATATCTATACAATTATTTCGTTATAGAATTATGGCATCTATTTTGTTATAATGTGGTGAGTTAAAATTAAATGAGCCCTATACGAGCACATGTAATTTTGCTATTGTGGGCACTGAAGTAAATATCGTGTATGTTTTGTGGCTACCAAGGATATAGACAAAATGTTTGTACGCCGACAGTAAAACTCATATACAACTGGAGAGCCTTCATGCCTGATTTTGAAGTTAATAGTATTTTATTAGCTACTAGCTTTTGCTAAAGCTCCCTCTATGCATTTTCCCGGGACAAAAAGTAAACTATGTCCTTCCCAGGATCCCTAACTATTTCCATTACATACATACATACATACACACTCACGCCCTTATCCCATAGGGGTAGGCAGAGACTATTGAGCGCCACATGCTACGATCTTGACACACCTCTTTTTCCATTACAAATTTCATTAAAATCGGTGCAGTAGTTCAGCCGTAAAAGCGTAACTGACAGACAGACTTTTTAAAGATTTCGATTATTTCCCAAATCATTCGAGTATTGACACAAAACACTTGCATCACGTGAGCCTAATCTCTTCAAAATCCAGGATTTCCCGCAATAACGTCGTCTCAATTTTGTTATGTTTCGAAATCCGTCATACATTCCATTCGATACCGTAATCCATTGATCGATCGAAGCTGCGCGTCTGTCGCCGTGCCGTGATATATCGAGGACAAAAAGAATTTTTGGGTTGCTAAATTGCTGTATTTTCACGGAGAATTAAAAAAAATACTGTAGTGGTCCATTTAGTTTGGAGATTTATGTTCGTTGACTTCAAGTTTTTAAAGTTATTTACTATCAAGCCTTTAACTATCTTATTGTGTGTTTACTGGTGGTAGGTCTCTCATATGTAAGAGCCCGTCTGGGTGGGTACCACCGCAATGTCTATTTCTACCGCCAAGCAACAGTGTGCATACACTGTGATTGAATTCAATGAAATTGTAGCCAGTGTAACTGCTGGACATAATGAGACTTAACATCTTATGTCTCAGGATGACGAGCGCAGTGGAATGCCACACAGTACTTTGTAACTCAAGGTGATGTGTGGTTTTACTTCTGTTTATGGGTGGTCGTATCGCTTACATCAGGCGAACGGCAAGCTCGTCTCGTCACATTAAATGCCATAAAAAAAAGAGGCCCTTTACTAATGAAGCTAGACCTCAACATGATCATCGCGCTGGACCAATAAATAATACAAAGAGAGGTGTCAAGGGACACCCGGATGGAACGAAGTTCCTTTCGATTAATTAGTGAAGGAATTGTAATAAAATTTTATTTATATAACAGAGTGTGTATATATATAAATATATAAATATTTTCCTATTTCCGTTCCAATACATAAGTTTCTAGAGAAAAAAAACAAATAAATACGTGTGGCACTCGGAGACTGCCGCGGTAAAGCTATTGCATAGCATTTTTATCACAAATTTTGATTGACTAAACACAAATTCGATCTTACGCTTACCACATAAAGTAGATTTTTAAACGCGAGCAAAGCACGTTTAGTCTTGTTATTGATAAAATATGTCAGTAACCAAAGTAGAATAAATCAACAAAATTTGAAAAAAGAATGTTACGTTCGATTCTTTTGTACTCGTGCCGTGCCAACGCTGGGGAAATAGCTTCTACGCAATGTATTTAAGGTTCATATTAGATTAGTAAGAAATGGTTTTAATGACTTTAATAAATAAAATAAATAAAAATATACTCGTTTCTAGAATATAGCTTCTACGCATTGTATTTAAGGTTCATATTAGTAAGATAATAGCAAAAAGTGTCGTGACAACTTTTCGTGAGAATTTTTTCCGTCCAGCCCCCTTTCACAACGCGCGATAAGGAACTTCCAATAAAAAAAGACATTAAGTATACCTTTATAAATAACTTGAGTCTAGATCAAATTAAGATTAAAAAATGGTACGTCTTTTGTTTTGGATATATTTTATTGATTCATATTTACCTCAGTAGATTTTGTGGTAAATATTAATGGTTTTTTTCTCTTACCAATAGATTTCAGGTAACCAATAGGTTACTCAGATTAAAAATGTATCTTTAGTACATCCCTAATATTGTTGGAAACAAAAACAAGACACAATTATTAAAATGTCATTACTGCATGTATTAGTGAAACAGTGAATAATAAAAGTGTCATAATTAGTGAGTGTAATTGATTTCACCTCGTGCCGATACCTGTAAACGATCAAGCCGAACGTTTCCGTCCACGAGAGTCGTCGGGGGACACACCAAATTGACAAATTTTACCGATTTTTGTGCTAATTTCCAGTAATCAGGTCAGCTCTCAATTTGGCCTGTTTGTAAATAACGTGATATAATTTTGCTTAAATATCAGTTTTATTAACATCCTCTGTAGCGTTGGGGTAATGAGTTGAATGATATTAGAGTCCTGCCTTGTGGCGTAGTTGTTTTACGGTACGAATGTAATGCTGAGGTCTCGAGTTCGATCCCCGGGTCGGGCAGCTACTTTTCTAGCCATGAGAAGATAACATGTGCACATGTCTATATTACTTACATTAGGGGTGCAGCTCATACACTCACCCTTGCCCGAGCTAACTACCGTGCCATCAAAAGACAAGCATGTTACCATATAGGGCGTTAATTCAGACAACTTTTGTGTATAAATTAGAACAAAAACGTCATAATGTAAGTTAGTTACGCATGGAGTAATCAAAATCACATAATTTAAAAGCCAACTGTAAACCAGGGGCGATAGTACAAAGCGAAATACCGAAAATAACAGAATAAGCGCAATAAATATCCACACTCAAATATTTAACTCAATTCCACGCGGAGTAATACATTTAACACTTAAAACTCTATATGACGGTGGGAAGTTAAAAGCGCGAAATTCTCCACAAAGCCCGTGGGCGGCACTTCACTGACAGACCAAAAAATTATAACGCAAAAGAGAGTTTAAAAAACGTTCGTCATACGGCCAAGTAAAATATGCACCCTCCACTTTATACGGGGCTGGAGTAGCGGGCCGGCCCGTGAGTTATGTGTCGAGGTAATGGCACTGTCCTAGTGGCAACTGTGACACCTTTTATATGTATCATTTCATATTATTGATTTGACTATATATCGCCATGTCCTATTTTAGCTTGTATATTAGCTATATAATTTATTGAGCAGCTTGTATGAACTTTTGGATTAGAAATATACATCAGGTTTTCGGGAATTAGAATATCTCGAAAGACTTACCTCTACTACTATCTTCAAATCTCCTTACTTGTTTGGGAATAAAAACTTGAGTCCATAATATGCACGTATTTATTTTTCGTTACAGCTTCTTGTAATCTTCATAACCTATGCTCTCACTATCTTCTGCTTCGTTTATCTTCTTTCCCTTTCTCCTCACTCTAGTTTTTTGTTATTTACCATTCGCCAGTTCTCTAAACAGCTACGATTACAACTCATCGCTTCCAATATCCCATACTGGGACTGGCCCCATCCGCGACGAGTGAGAGTGACGCGTCCAATTATGAAATCCATGGAGACCCGAGACACATTGAGGTGAGCGGGCCTTAAGTGGGACTTAATTGTGTTCAATTTGAACAAAATTAATAACGTTTGCACAGGATCAACTCTGATACACGTGAGCCCGGATTGAGTAAACACTCTGAGAATTGCTACGGTCTTGAGAGATAATAAATTATTGTAGTTTGATGGGTTTAACATCAGCTTGGATAGATGTATGTAAATATGAAAGTTCATAAGGATGTTTGGATGTTAGAAGTTAACGCATAAGCGGCTGAGTAGATTTGCATAAAATTTTACTGAGTTTTACTCAATGATATTTTAATAAAGTTGTGTAGATACGGCACCTATACTGTACTCGGCTCTCAAAAACGGCACATTATCCCACACATAGATAATTTAATATTACAATAACAACCTATAATATGACACGTGAAAGTATTACGGCATAATATCATAATTTTCATTCATATAGAAAATTTTATCGAACATTCTTTAGACGTCTAACTTCAACAGATTCTGTCACGATACTAAGGCCGATTGTGCTAATTAGCTCGATTTTCGTGCGCCATTTGGAGACTGTTTATAACGCATTTACACCTTTTTCTTCAAAAATCATTGGTTTTACTAGATGGTATATCTTATTTAGTAGCATTTAGTAGCGCCGCAATGTCTGTCTCTTCCAGTAAGCTGTGAATACGTTGTTATGTTTCGATTTGATTCAAACGGCATGCAATTGTCTATTTTTTCAGTTTTCAGATAAATACCTATAGGTACAACCAATTCGCGCTGTTATCAGTATCGCCAATCATGTAAACCCACACATGTTGCGCATCAAATGTTCTCTCTCGAATACATCGCTGCAGGCTATTCGCAATATTCGTTTTCCTAACCGCGACTGTGCACAAAGCCGATTCAATTCGACATCCAGGCACCGCCCCACGCCGCGCCCGTTCAATCCTGATCAAAAGTCGGTTTACTCCCGCTGTCCCAACTCCAATAAATTCTAGTAATTAAAAAATATGAATAAATTCCTTTTTACTTTCTAAAACGATTCAAAATTACCTTCCAGTTTATTCTATCTCAATATTAATGACCGACACTTTCTCAATTTCCAAATTTCACGTTTCATTTATTTGAGAAACTCTTTTGAATTGTTAAACAGTTATGTTTATTAAAGAGGCTCTCCGGTGGCCGGTAATTTCGCTGGCATCTCCCGCCCATGCAACACCCTATTCTAAAATTTTAACTCGTCTTTCGTGAGAAATTTCGCGATTTATTATAAAACGTAAACTCGGAATCTGTTCAGTATACAAGGTGGAAGAAGGGTAAAGTATATACATATTTGAAAATATCAATGAAATCGAAATTTTAATGACCCTTGTACATTTATCGTTTTTAACCTACTTCAAAAAAAGGAGGTTCTGTATTCGACTCGAATGTATTTATGTATGGCCGTGATTTTCTCAAAAATTACTGATCCGATTTAGATGGGATTTTCGTTATTCAAATTTA
Organism: Sphinx pinastri; assembly: GCA_947568825.1. NCBI lineage: Eukaryota > Metazoa > Arthropoda > Insecta > Lepidoptera > Sphingidae > Sphinx > Sphinx pinastri. Next base: position 17,252,497 of record OX387629.1, read on the forward strand.
TATTTTTCATGGAAGGTTTTAGTATATAATTTATAAGGACGATCTTCGGAGATAGACAATGGAACTCTTCAATAACCAACGGCAGATGACTCGCGAATGCACCGTTCCATAATTAATTTGAATTGATTTCTGTTTATGTGCTCTATCGGAAAAATAGTCCTGGGATTTTAATCAATTCTAATCTGAATTGACTAAAAACGCACGAGTATTCAACAATAGGTATTAAGTGGTCAAATAATTAGTTTATATCTTTATAAATTCCCATTTAAATAAGGCTTTACAAAAAATAAGGGTGTAACATAAACGATTACCTTTAAATCTGCTAGGTAGACAACTAGCAAACATGCAATAAATTATTATAACGATGAATAAATCCCTAACCCCAATAACAACCCAAATTTCGATTAACGTGGACATTGACCCTAGATACTAGCCTAAGTAAATCTTTATCTATACTATATAATATAATATTATAAAGCTGAAGAGTTTGTTTGTTTGTTTGGACGCGCTAATCTCAGGAACTACTGGACCGATTATGAAAATGCTTTCACTAATAGGAAGCTACATTACTCCTGAGTGCTATAGGCTACTTTTTATCCCGGGAAAATATTTTTATCCCGGAAAAACTTTTTCACGCGGGCGGAGCCGCGGGCAAATGCTAGTAATAAATAAAATTTTATCTGATTTATCAGATTAAACTCTTATACAGAATAGGAACCTTAGTATTTATACATCAAAATACCCCAGAGATCGTGGTAACAAAATGTCCTCTACCCTACCCAAAACGAACCATAGAATTATCTAGATTTGGTGAAAGGCGGTCGACAATATGCCTTAACGAACATCGTCGAGGAAATTCCTTGAAAAGCTTTGCTTCGGTTATATTTCCATTAGGTGATATTCAATAGTGGGGATGTCATATTGTGTCGATACTACCAACTTTTCATACATTACTTTTTGATGGAATTTGATCTACACAGCTTAAATAAACTGGTAAGGAATTATCAGGAATAGTGTTTACCTTGGAATTATTCGCAATAATTTTTAACATGTGTGAAGTCTACTTACCCGAGCTAAAGCCATCGTGATTGACGATAGATCTATGTCATTTTATTAGGAAAGAAGAAAGCAAAATTCCTTCCTAAATCATATCCCAGACAATATCCTATTTTGTTCGGCCTACAAAACGAATAGTTCATAAATAATTTTAAAAAGTTTTTTTGTACAAAAAATTCAAGCACTTTAAATACGTAAGTTGTATTAACACCATGTTATATCTATGGAAACAGAAAGCATTGCCAGTGGAATTGCCCATTTGAAGGGGATTGGAGGTTTCTAAGCGAACCTCTTACCGTTTTGGTCACTGCAAGGATAAGAAGAGTTTAAGTTCCCATACAATAGAGTACTTTCCAAAGAACAAGTACCGGACTAGTTCTTATGGGATCCAATATAAGAACGTCCCATTTAGATTTTATTTCAAAAGAGTTCATAGAAATTGTAAATAAATATTTTTTGAAAATTTTACAAGCAGCTAGGATAGTAAAATCCGCCACAAAGCTGAACAAAATACACAAAAATAACGTACCAGATTGTTAAAATTTTATGCAAGTTCTATGAATATTCTGCAACGACCAAAGCGGCGTCAAATGTTAGGTGTGTTATTTATACAGAGTCAATTTGGCGCGTCAACGCGAGATAGCCGTCAGGAGCACGACACGTCACGTCAAGGTGACGTCACGCGGTGTGAACAAACCGACGCTAATGTGCGCCACTGTAAATATTGTGCGATCCTTCTACAACACACGGGTCCACAGAAAGTCTGCATTCGATTTTATAACTATCATTTGCTCGCAATGCACCTGCGCGAAAAGCCTTTCCTGCTTAAAAAATGTCCCTAAAACACAGTACGACGCCAGCGCCATCTACTTAAAGAATCTGACTAAAAATATGCATTATTTCCCATGGGAGCAAATTACCGGGATAAAAAGCCTATGTGTTAATCCAGGACATGACCTACCAAATTGCCAAATTTCATCCAAATTCCTTCAGTAGTTTCTGCGTTTACTTCTAACACACATCCAAACATTATCACAAACTTTCGCATTTATCATATTATTAAAGATCATATTTTGGGATTGAAATGAATTGATTGATATTGTGTGAGCGGTGCAAGTACCATACCTTCACTTAATACTTTCTACATTCATGGAAGATGAACAACAAATTCGCGCAGAGTAATTAAATAAAGGGGGAGGAAAGCTTCTTAATATTTCCAAAACTGAATATGAATATTTAAGCGAATTTTATTTGAGTTCGAACAATAAGGGTTTTGTATTTATTCAAATGAGGGAGGTATTGTTTTGGAGTTCGTCAAATTACAAGCCGACGCATTATGTCGACTTTAGGCTTTTCATTGCTAAAAGCAATATCTTCCAGTATGAAGGTAAGGAATTGTAGCCAGTGTAATTACTGAGTATTTACTGGTGGTAGGTCTCTCATATGTGAGAGTCCGTCTGGTACGATGTCTATTTCTACCGCCAAGCAACAGAGTGCATGCACTGTTGTGTTTCGGTTTTAAGGACACTGTAGCCAGTGTAACTACTAGACATAATGATACTTAACATCTTATGTCTCAGGATGACGAGGGCCGTGGAATGCCAAACAGTACTTTGTAAGTCAAGGTGCTGGATGGTGTTGCTATTGTTTATGGGAGGTCGTATCGCTTACCATCAGGCGAACGGCATGCTCGTCTCGTCAATCAATGCAATAAAAAAAAAATCATCGTCAGAGGATGACGAGCGCAGAGCAGTATCGCGTAATTTGTCATTTAAAGGTTTTAGGTAGTAGATTTTATATTTATAAAGAATTCTTAGGAATCTTCTCCTCAAGTATGAAATTCTTACCATGGGACCGAAGTATCCACCTTCGTCCGGGCTATCCATTTTACTCCGGATGGCCGACGCATTTTTACGGCGTATTTCTTCAAACTCATTTAATAATTCATTTTATGACATTAATGTACGTTTATAAGGGCTAACATTTTAATTCCCGATATCTTTATAAATTTATAAATATTCATGAAAATGTTTCTGAAGTAATTCTCAATGAGATGCTATTTTAACTCTGAATAATTTTGTTCATGCTTTAATCAGATTGGAGATTGTCAGCTCAAGATCTTGTTCTATCTAACGTAACGTTACGTAATCCTCCTAGCCAGTTTCGGCCACGACGGCCAACTTAACGGAGATCAGCCAGCTACGCAGGAGATATTAAAGTGCACAAACGTGTGCGCAATACACAGGTGCACTCGCTATTCCTTCACTCTCATAGTCCGGTGAGACGGCAATCCGACATGAAAGATCAGGTGCAGGACCAAAGGCTTTAGGCGTGCTTTTCGAGGGACGCGGGTATCACGAGGTGCGACTGAGTAATTTTAAGATGGAAAAACCCGGTCACTATGTTTTTGGCTCGACCCGGGATTCGAACCCAAGACCTCAGCGCGCAATACAACTACGCCACCGAGGCAGTTTATCTATCAGTGTTCTATCTATCAGATGATTAATATAGCGTCGGTTAGAATAATGACTCTCCACTAATGCTGAAACTCTTAGGTCTTAATTTAGATGGTAAAGGCTGATTACAAATCATCTTTTATAAGTAGCAAAATTCACAGGAATAAAAAGTTAATTCGTAACATAATGACATTGTGTGTGCAATTGGTTGCCCATTGCTTCACTTGAAAAATAAACATCTGAAAGTAAAACACTTCTTCGACAGCCTGGAAAAATATTTCCACCTACAAAATTACAAATATTTTGTAAGACATGCGACAAATATTGCATAACGTATATGACCAGAGCCTAAACAATCCCACAATAGGGGGTCAACTAACACCATGATCATGGGTAGGAAAACGTCCTAGACCTTTAAAAACAGGAATATTGTTCGTAGAACACTGTTAATATCCTATACCACAAAAAATTATATTTATTTAAACTATATCATTTACTTTCATTACTTTTTTGCTCTTTATATGAAATCAAGGAGGCACATATACTTGATCTTTGAATAAATTCTAATTAATAAGTTCGATTAATCACTAAACCGAACAAGTTATTTCTTAGAACCACCCACTTTTCAATTGATTTGATTAAAACTTAAAAGCTTTGCGGGCCGTGGACTCCTCGATTTCATGTGAATTTATCTAGAAAAGCGTAAGCAAATACAAATCGAATTATTTTTAAAACCTAGCCCATAAATATTTAAATTAGAAATCTGACTCATGTACTTATTCAGATAATAACATTTCGAGTTTTTGTTATTCATTGATTGCGTTACGCATAAATGATCTTTCGGTTTCGGTGTATTGAGGCTATTACGATTCAACGATCCTTAAGAAATCTGCCCATTGTACCTTGAAGAACGTATCTACAATTATTTACCATTGTAGATGTTTAGCGGCAGTTACAATTAGATTAACTAGCGCGCATGCCCATGTCGTATAAAAAATGTGGTTAAAGACTTTACTTCTAGTTAAAATTTATATGGGCTCACAGGAATCCGCTGGATGCAGGCCAATCTTGACAGGTCCATCTGAAAATCGTTAGGGAGGCCTATGTTAAGCAGTGGATTTCATGTGGTTGATGATGATGTTCGTATAATATAATAAATTGTGCTACATTAAGCGCGCAATGATTTTAAAACGTATTTTGATGTATCTGATCGTATTTTGCTGCGGCATCCCCACGTCGGAAATATCGTGGCAGCGTGTGCGAATCGACGTCGAAGCAAATATCGCGTCACTTAGTCCATTTGGCGGCGCACTGCCCCGGAACCGAGGCGCCGTTCCCGCTAACCTAGCTAGGTCTAGTTTAGAATACGCTTTTTATAGCCTTGCTTAATCGACTTTTGCCGCCCATATGTCTCATTGATTTTAGATAGGCCTGTTTATTATTCGCCTCGTGTATTTTTCCGGGAGCATAGGTGCACAGTATTGAAACATTGACAAATCGGAAGTTTCTAGCGTTACTATAATTTCAAGTTCCGAGGTTGTTGCTGCTTCTAGTTATGATTAGGCTGTCGTGGTATTTACTAGAAGCTAAGTAAGTTATTCCTATCGTCAATAATATACATAAAATAGCCTTATTTAGCGTTACGTACTATAATCCTCATAAAATATAATGTGTGATGTTAGTATTTTTTTCAATTACAGCATCAATAGTTTTTTTTTATTGCATTGAATGACGAGACGAGCATGCCGCTCGCCTGATGGTAAGCGATACGACCACCCATAAACAGTAGCAACACCATCCAGCACCTTAACTTACAAAGTACTGTGTGGCATTCCACTGCGCTCGTCGTCCTGAGACATGAGATGTTAAGTCCCATTATGTCCAGTAGTTATACTGGCTACAATGTCCTTCAAACCGAAACACAACAGTGCATGCACACTGTTGCTTGGCGGTAGAAATAGACATTGCGGTGGTACCCACCCAGACGGCCTCTTACATAATGAGAGACCTACCACCAGTAAATTACAATGTACATCCTACAGGAGAATGTAAATTGAGATTAAGATTTTTGTTAACTCTATATAAATCTTCAAATAATTAAAATTACAAGAATTATTGTAAGTGAAAAATCTTTTGTCCAATAAAGATTTGATTCCCACCCCAAGATAAATGTTTGATCTGCAAATAATTGCCTAGAGAGTGAATGTTGCGTAGAAACCTCAAAATCATACGTATAAGACCCTAAGCATGTCAGCTAAGATACACCTTAGGTTAATCTCTAGACTAGGTGTACTGTTTTCATAATTATTTATTCCATAAAATCAGGAAGTGCGTTCCCCAAACTGTGCAACACAGCTCTAAAGATCCGTTTTGATCATAAACCGTTTCCCGGAGGTCCAAGCGACCTCCGCATTGAATTATTGTTTAATAATTTCCCCTCAAAACGCTCAACTTGGACCCAATTTGCCCCTCGTGGGAGTCCTGGAACATAAAGAGGGAAGACATTGCAAAATTTAAATACGTTGGCGAAAATCCTCAGCAGACACTTATTCCATTGATGTAAGATGTGTTTTTGCTTGTAATAATTTGGTTACAAATGTAACTTGGTTGTTGGTTAAGGCGCAGACGACAAGATCACGTCTCGACATCGTTAACGCGTATTTATTGATTTTGAAGGAAAACGTTTATAATATTATGGTCCGATGTTAAAGATTCGGGAATGGAAATTGGGCGCCGTCTTTGTTATAAGAAAATGAGGGTTTTGTTTACTCTGCGTACATTTTTTTAGTATTTGATATGATATATTGTTATAACATACATAGAACATACATAGTATCACGTTTGTATCAATAGGGGTACACAGAGACTCTGAATTACGACTTCGCATATTCTTGCCGTACCATACCATACCATACCACCAGCCCTGTATTATACACTGTATGCTGCCCAATGCTGAGCACGGGCATCCTGTACAACTGAGAGGGTTAAGGACTTAGTCCACCACGCTGGCCTAGTGCGGCTTGGCAGACTTCACATACCTTCGAAATTCAGAGAACTTCTCAGGTATGCAGGTTTCCTCACGATGTTTTCCTTCACCTTTAAAGCGAGCGATAATTCACAAAGAATACACACATAACTTTTTAGAAAAGTCAGAGGTGTGTGCCCTTGGGTTTTGAACCTTTTTTTTTTTTTTTTTTTTTTTATTATTAATGGGCTCACGTTTGTCCGCTATCCGCCTGATGTAAAGCGACCTGCGGACATTCGTCTCGGCAGTCTGTTCCACTCCCAAGTAGGCTACCGCCGCGTCGTTGCCGTACCACTTCCACTTTATCTATTTTCGACAATCTAATGAATTGCTGACGATACATGGTACGACTTGTTCTTCCTATCTCTAAAACTTTTCTAAACATATAAACTGCTGTCTGTATTTATATGATATTTGTTTTTTTTAAATACTAGTATCAATGTATTTGACACACAAATATACAGAAAGTTTTGAGTTTTGATAATATCCACTTATTTTGTAACTGTTTGCTATTCCAATAAATAAAAAAAGTCCTAAATAACCACAGGCATTATCCTTTTCGGTAAGGGCTTAATAAGACTATTAATTTGTATTAAAGTGAAGTCGCCATAATACACTAGTTAAAATTGTAGTTGTAATAAGAAATCAGTTATTTCTTATTCGTAGATAATCACCCGCTGCACGAAGTCTTAATATCGTTTCGAGCTTTAAATAGCAGCCTGAGCCGTTCATATCGACTTAATGTTGTTAAGCCTTATAATGTAATTCGCCTGCTTACCTTATAAAATAACTTGCTAGCTTAACATACACGTCTAGATACCGCGTCGCGTTAGACTTAAATCTAAAAGTTCTAAACAAAATCCTTTTCTAATTTTGTTCGTGCATCTCGCTAAATGTTGGACTAAATGCTATTTTATAGGTTAGTAACTTAGCAAATAGGTTGTGATATTAATTATATTTACAGCAACCCATTCACTCATTCTCTCAATGTTAAAGATCATGACCGCAGTAAGCTGAGTGGATAAGAGCCCTCTGTTTGATGCTATGCTATAAATACTCATCATCATCAGCCCGTTGCAGTCCACTGCTGGACTTAGGCCTAAATAACTTACATAAATAACTACATACATAAATACTCATAATTTTATAATACAACTAAACATATAACACTATGCGCTTACGGCTGTAAACAGAGCGAGTAGAGATGACGAAGGCGATGAGTTTGATCCACTTCAATCTAGATGCATTATCAATTCATCTACTCTCCAGTGAGTAGTGAGTTTTACTCTTCCGTGTATTTTTGTGCACAACTGTCCATCTAGACGTGTGCAATCGAAGTTGGGTACTATAAAATAAAATGAACGAGCTATTCTGCACCGCTGCGTGTGCTGTAATATTTATCCCTCGAGCACTTTTAATTTTACAGCAAATCTTCTATCAGGTCAGGGCCCTTACGGTTTAGTGGCAATAATTGTGTTACCAGGTAAAAACTCGCTGCATTTAGCTAAATAGACAATTTAAAAAAAAAACGCATACTCACGCTTTTTATCCCCGAAGGGGTAGGCAGAGGCGCAACTAATGCACCCACTTTTCGCCATTTTTATTCCGTCCCATGATGTGATAGGGGGCGAGCCTATCGCCATATCGGGCACAAATTCCAGACTCCGGGCTGATACTGAATAGAAAAACCCAATATCACTTTGCCCGACCCGGGGATCGAAACCGAGACCTCAGCATTGCAGTCGTACCGCAATACAACTACGCCACCGAGGCAGTCAATTTTTTAATGTGACGATAAACTCACTCATCTTGTGGTATCATGTAATTAGTTAGCGCCATCCACTTCAGTTATGAGAAAATCATAGTTAATTCTGTTAAGGTAATCTGTGCCGAACGTTTTGGGATGTTTTATATCTTGCCGGTCGACATTTTATTTGGGCTTCACTACACTCAGAACATAGCACTAAAACCTAAAAAAAAATGTACCATTCATATTAGACACTACAGCCTATCTACTACTAGATGCATAGGTACCAAAACAAACTTTATCAAATCAATATTATCAATTTTAATGAGGTCCTGGATCCTGGCGCGTTGTCGTTAACCTGAACAAAGACACCCATTAGCAGAGTCGACGGTACGCTATCCGGGATACGTGAGCTCATTGTTTGGACACGCCGGTAATCGTCCGTGGTAATTACTATTTCTTATATCTTTATGCCTTGGAGAGTAATAGCAACTTATGAGACAAAAAAACATAGAGTCATAAAGTCAAAGGCAAAATAATCTTTATTTAAATTATCTTTTTCAAAGCTCTTTTGAATCGTCATGAATGTACCACCGCTTCGGAACGTGTTATTGCTGTGAAGAAGAAGCGGCGCAAGAAACTCCCTCAGCAACACATAAATAATATAGTTGAAAGATAATAAGGTGTTATATATTTACATTACGTTTATTTTTTCCATAAATGCAGTGTATTCAACTGAAAATACACTATATGAAATACTAAGTGCCTATCATTCTACACTACATCTACAAACGGCCTTCCGTCTCTATATTTCGGTGAAGAAAATAAGACATTACAAGAATAAATGGCTTCCTTTGTCGGCCCACTATCCTGCACGCCGACACAGTTTAGACGTGTAGCGTATGTTTTTATTGCACACTGTGTATAATATAAAGAAAGGAAAAAAATTTTCTTTACGGAGAATAAAATTGGAATAGCAATCGGTCCGTGAGTAAGTCTCGATTGTTTTTACGCGCTGTAATGATGTTACCAGAGTAAATAAGATTGTTTTTTATTCCCTTTTGAATTTTCGTGTGGAAGGTATTTGATATGTTACCTCTAATACGTTATTTGAGTTCGGTAGGCGTATCGAGGTTTTGATGTACGGTTGTGAGAAAATGTTTTTTAGACTCTAATGTTCTCATCAATTAAGAATCTCATAATTCCACATTCAAAAAGGAATTATTTTTAATTATATGCCTATGTTTGACATCAATGTTGTAGCGGTGATGTAATTCAACAGTTGCAACACAATTATACTTTAGTCGAATTATCATCCTCGTGATGTCGTTAGCTAAAAGCAACGCTGTGCAATACTGTAAGATAACACTGAGTAATGGGAATGAATTAAGCGAAACCATATACGCTAAATAAATATACTTATTTGTTGAAGAACGAAAAAGTCGATAAATAGAACCCTCACTTATTTTTCTATTCATCCTTAAATATGCCAAAACCAAACTAAGTCAACCCCAACAAGCGATCAAAACCCAACATCGAAACTTCACGCGGCATCGCTTCGGAGACTACGAGAAAGATTAATGACTTATCCCCCACCTCCCCCCTAACCCCATCGCACCCGCATCAATCACTTAGCCCTTTGATGTATTATTTACTCAAAGAAAAAAAAAAGAAATTTTTTGTGTGTGCTTTTGACGCGGGAGCAAATATTTTGAAAGACAATCTGTCATTGCAAATCAGAAGGGGTTTGTTGGGTGTATGTAGGGTCCCGTAACAATATAGATGTAAATTAAGTTATGCAAGTTCTTATTTGTATTATTTCAATATTTTTTTTGAGATATCCATTAAGATGCGTGGATATTATTACACTTAATATCTATGTCCTAGTGTCAAAGATGCAATACAATATCATCTAGCACTTTGTAATTCAAACTTATTTATGAGTAGTGTAAAGTGTTGGTATTGTTTATGAGTAGGTTAATTTCATGTCTTTCATTTTATTTTCATTTGTCATAGTATTGGTATCTAAAATAAGATTATGTACATCACACATAAAAATTAGGTTATCATTTTATCAAAGAAGTTATGATAGCTTTTCAATTTTGGTCTTTCGCGCAGGATAAATGGAAAACACGGAACCTGACATTCCATTCCAGTTTACAATTTATAATTCCGCGAATGATAAGGGTTGTGTTGTGATGAAAGACGGCTACTGATCCCTCGAGATGAGCTTATTGGGACACATTGTGATCTTGGATTTCAACAAATTATTGAGATGAGATAGTGACAGACCAGATAAGGAAAATTAATATTGGCCACGACTAGAGAGTTCTTTCACAAATATATTGCATAATAAATATCTCTATGTTGAACTACAGTAATGTTATAAAAAACAAAGCGTGGCTAAGCTTTTGTTTCACATAGGTTTTTGATAAGACAGCTGTATCACCTTGGTTTAATATACTCATTAATGTTGTACACAAAACGAGGTTTAGTATAGAGTTAGCACACAGTGATAAATGAAAACCACACACATGTCTCTGATACTAATACAAAAATATAAGGAATATTTGAGGCTCACACACATTAAAGTACTACGCAGACGCTGTCGACTTGTATCATGACACGAATGGCGCTTTAACTTATTTATGAACTAATAAGCACTTCTGTTCAACTGCAGACATCGAACGCAGTTTCAAATTGCATATTGGAATCATCTCCCGCCGCACAGTTTTATAAACTTGATAAATTTATAATCTTACTACAGTATACAAAGAACCGAGTTTCACACCAGAACCAACTAAAAAAACCGTGTCCCGGTCGTTTTGAGCAGCACACGTAAGGCTGTGTTTGTTAGCTAAGCCCCGCTGCACGCTCCACCCGACGCGTCCAATTTCTTTCCCAGATAAGTACGTCCTACTACCTAGTCTGGGAGCTCACTTTAATATTCTACGTTTAATCTGGGTATTTTTCTGGCAAAGATACAGGTGTAAGGCTAGGCTACATTACTATGCTGTTTTATTTTACCTGAACTTTTTAAAATTTTGTGCAATATCTCTCAACTTTTCTTTTCTTTTAATCAAATTATAATCAAAAACAGTAGTTTTCTCGACTAGTAAGTCGAGTCTTAAAGTGCCCGTAGTCACTTGCATCGAATGACCTATTTACAATGCGATTCAAATAAGAATAGGATCGACTTTGCACCATATTGTGATGTCTAAATAGTTAAATATAATATTAACCTAATTTATCAACAAGGTGTTTATTTAAATTTGATCTAAAAGTCAATTAAGCAAAATAAAATAAACCGTTATTGATATGCTAATAAGGTTTCTATGCAAATTTTGTACTTTTCAAGAGACATTTGATACATGAAGGTCATTGACGTTCCTATTCTTATTTGAATCTCACTGTATAAAGCTTCGTCATTTTTTTTATTAATATAAACGGCCAGTTATACCAAGCTCTTGAAATAAATAACATATTCCAATATTATGTTTTTGTAAAGATAATTTTATTTTGGTAAACTAAATTTTCGTGTATTATGTTGGGACACATACCTAAATTGTATATCAAAGATTATGTTTATAGAATGCTCTCAAATATCAGATTTCTTGGAAATTGCTCCAAAAATTTATTCAATGGATACGAAACCCTACGATATAGTATTTTACTTTAAATTTATTTTATTTACAGACCATTTAGTATCTTTACGTTTGGATAGACAACGTTGGGCTGGCGATAAGATATCTGATTTATATTGATTTATGCCTGCATTAGAAGCGCGCCTAAAGCGCATACTTTATTTGTAACGTTAACTTACTATACATAACTCTATTGGAATTATTTTTATGCATTTGTACGTGTGAATATTTACAAAAAACAAAAAATCATTGCTGTACCTAAAAAACAATACAATATAAAAGTGTTTAAAACTGACGAGCCACATAATTGAGTATTTATAATCATAAACCAACACTTCCGTTTTCCATAGAAGCTGTTTTTCTTCACGACATTCGATGCCTCTGATATATACTATTCAATATGTATATTATATCACTTACCACTATTGGCTGTTTATGCCATCCATTATAAAAATATTTTTATCTGACCTTCAAGGAGAGACTCTCCAACAAATTACTTTCATGGAATGTACAAAACTGTGATATAACTCTAGTTGAGAACAAGCTGTCAAAAAACTGTACGCAGTCATATCACGTCAAATAATCTGCCTCTACAATTAACACCTAGTTCTGCTAGCCAAATGAATATCTACCATGATGAAAGAGTTAAAAATTCAGACCAATCCGGCGGCAATTAAATATTTATGCACAACGAAAATAAAATCCAAATAATGTCATAAACTGGCCGCTGGCGTAAATTAGGGCGTGCGTTTGAATGTATTGAGTTGTTGACCATTGATCCTTTTGCATCTAGATTCTAGTCCTCTCATTAAAATAGTATTAAAAGTCTGTCTCGTATTGTTTCTGAATACTGCACCATGGAGCTGAATAAGCGGTTACCTTCTTGGCGTACTTATCTGTGTCATGTTCACAAAGTAAAACTCTCTTTTTTATATGTTTTAAAAATGAACTAACGAAGTAAAGAGCTCAATTGGTACCTATTCTGGGCTTCTCAATTATATTAGTTAAACACAGGTTTTTTACTCGATAAACTTTGTTCGAATTTGGCTTAAACGCAAAAACCTGAGATAGCAATTTCTTACCAAAACGCTTATAAATTGGGAAAAGTAATCTAAATTCTTGGATTAAATAAAAAGGAAAGGCTCAGCTAAATAGGGATAGGGTATTGAGAATTGTTACAAAAAGTATATTTTACATAAACTGACTATATAATACTCTCTTTACCTGGACTATTCAAAGGCTTCACATCTTACTATCTTAAAACATCTTCTGCTTTTTCAGCCTTTAGAAGTCTACTGCTGAACATAGGCCTCCCCCAAAGATTTCCAGATCAACCTGTCAATCTTAAAACATCATTGGGAGTTAATAAATAATACGGACGTATGTATACCGGACGCTATGAAGTAACAATATATATTACTGTTGCCTGTTCTGTTGACATACTAAATATTAAATTTACAAACAGCAGCCGTGACTCTCTAAAATATAGCCAATGACAAATTGATGATTCGCATCGCTCTGCCAGTATACCATCATTAATTCATCAGAAAGTTCCATCAGCAAAACATAAATCCACAGCGTTTAGAATACATTAACAATCGCAGCTCCGGAACCATTCTGTACACGGCTGCATCGGGTAATCGGTTTACACGGCACGCGCTCGGCTCTCCGCGCGCCGCCTCCTCTCCGCACCGCACCGCGGCCTCCTCTCCGCACAGCGCCGCGCCTCCGCCGGACCCCGCCAATAGATTTACTCGCCTCATTTTACTCAACTCCACTGCCGCTCTATTTGCGAGGAAACTTCTTTGGATAAGTTCATTCGTACAGTGAATTACGGAATCTGGGTTTAACTTGAAGCAATGTCCACCGTAAGTTCGTGCATTCGTTCAAATGTTTTATATGTGTAGCAAATGCGCTTTTTGGAGGTCCAGTTAAAAAAATATCGAACTTCTGATGAATGAAATTTCAGATGAAAATATTTAAAAATATTGTACATTTTTCGTACGAGTTTAAACCTCTACCGCTGTATGGGGTGAGCCGTAAGTGATGCTCCCACGGTTATTAACCTACTTTCGATATGTTATAATTGTATACATAGGCTAAGCTTTATCCCCGTTGGGTTAGCCAGAGCCGCATCTAAGAGACGCTCATTTCGACCAGCTTGTATATCTTCCGTGATGTGATAGGGGGTGAGCCTAATTCCAACTTCCCAGGCAACTAAAGTGTGCTGTTTCGACCTAAGAATCGAAACCAGGACTTCATGTTTCGCAGCTCAAATACGCGACTACTATAACAAAGATATTATCCAGCTTACATCCCAACATCTAAAAACATACATACACATACAGGTACGGGTCGAATACAGAATCTCCTTTTCGAAGTCGGTTAATAAAATAAAGACGGTAACAACTAGCATAATTCTATCAAACCACATGTAATGAGGCACGTGTAGCTAACATTGCTTGACTCTGACCGAAGCTTCGGAGTCGGCTTCTGACACGATCACCAAAAAAAAAAACACAATATGGGCCCAACGGCCGAAGGTTCATTGCAAGCGCCGAAATCGAACGAAATAAATATATTTTAATACGTCATTTGAAAGTTTTATTATTTTTGACGTAATATAGTGTAACTTTGCTAGGAACGTTAACGCTCTTCGTAAACAGTCTATCATTTACGTCACTATAACCACAGACTATAACTACCAATCGAAACGGTTAATTTTTCGTATTGGCTAATAGGTTGTCACTCGTTTTGACGTACGTCTGAATGGCGCCTATTCTGTAATGGCGCCGTATAAATAAGCGTGCAATGTCATGCGCGCCCTCTCTTTGCAATCGTCTTCGCCGTAGCAACACTAGAAGATAACTACGTGTTGCCACGCACACCGTTGTTCCCGGTGGGGTTTTTAACGATACGGCGTCCTGACCGCCGTGTTTTCTGCGGTGCGGCGTTGACCGCCGTTTTTAGCGGTACGGCGTCCTGACCGCCGTGCTCACCGCCGTTCCTCCACGGTGCGGAGTGCTGACTCCGCCACGTGCACACCACCATCATCGTCGCGGGTGCTGACCCGGGCCACATGTGCACCATCGTCGTTGGGAGCTGACCCCGGCCACGTGCTCACCACCACTACCATCATCGTCGGGTGCTAACCCCGACCACCTCACCACCGCTGCGCAGACCACATGCCTCACCATCTGCCCGGCGAGCTGCCGCCGGAGCTAGCCACCTGCATCAGCGTCGTGCCGTCGCCTGAATCGGAGTCCTCGCAGGCCAGTGACTCTCGTTTGCATACCAGCAAACCGTACAGAGTGTAACGCGGAGGGGCAAAATAAAGCTCGTACCACGTACCTAAAGCCTGAGTTTCTCTTCTCTCTCTCTTTACTATCTAACTGCGGTAACCGCCGCAATAGTGAGGCAATTTTTTATCATCTAAAATCTAGATTGTGATTTAAGTTACCTTTCTATATTAAACAGTCAATATAGACCTTTAAATTTAAGTCTTAAATTCTATTTTAATATTTAAAATGATTTGAAACCTTATACCTTTGTTTAAAATACGATATTTATATTAAGTAATAACTGTAGCTCGTAAAAATGTTTAACTGAATTTTTAGGGTTTTTAAGCTTCGACTGACGCGACGGTGTGAAGATACCCGAATAATCGGCTTCGGCTTCAGTTAGAAATCGATCTTCGGTCGGGCACTAAAATCTGTACAGATATTTTTATCTGTACGTTACGTACGTAGGTTGGAGATCGCATAATATATACGAGCGATGCCCTAAAAATAATTTAACTTTTTCCAAACCCTAGGCCCTTGGCACGTTGAGCCAATATCCGATAAATTCATACAAAATATCAGAAGAATAAAATGTGTATGTTTATCAGCTAGCCGCAGGTGCCACTAATACCCGCAGGAGTATCTTGCTATTATTTAGGTACCTATAGAAAAACCGATATCGTTGAGTTTCTTTTACAATACACTCACACTTTCACACCTTTTATCCCTGATGGGGTAGGCAGAGGCGCAATGAATGCACCCACTTTTCACCGTGCGTACTCCCTCCCATGATGTGATAAGGGTCGCGCCTATCGCCTTATCTGATACTGAATAGAAAAACTCGACTTTGCCCGATCGAACCTGAAACCTCAGCATCAGTCTACAGAATACAACTACGCCACCAAGGCAGTTTTCATTTACAATATATCTAAAAAATAGCTACCAGCTATGCTAGATCTGAAAATTAAAGTCATATGCGTAGCAGTAAACTAATAGATTTTACCGGTGGTAGGTCTTTCATATGTAAGAGTCCGTCTGGGTGGATACCACCGCAATGTTTATGTCTACCACCAAGAAGCAGTGTACATGCACTGTTGTGTTTTGGTTTGAAAGACATTGTAGCCAGTGTAACTACTGGACATAATGAGACTTAACATCTTATGTCTCAGGATGTCGAGCGCAGTGGAATGCCACACAGTACTTTGTAACTCAAGGTGCTGAATGGTGTTGCTACTGTTTGTGGGTGGTCGTATCGCTTACCATCAGGCAAACGGCATGCTCGTCTCGTCATACAATACAATAAAAAAATAAAAGTCTTAACATAAAGTAAAATGGTCAAATACTCAACATTACCAGTCCATAATAATTCCAACACCTCCTTATATTTCTATTTGAATAAATTCGCTGCGGGATAAAGACAGATCAGTGTTCTGAGTCCTGAGACTCGCTGAGCTTCACGGCTTGGTGTTATAAAAGCGTGCTACTGCTGATCCTGGCTTAAAGGAGTTGCAGTGGCGGATGTGAGCGTGGGAAATGTCATTCCCAGTTCATAATTCTTTACGTAGGCATCGAATGTTCATATTATCCTCTGACATAGAGGATATGCATTATGAATGGTGCTAAAACATCTTGCCTTCTAAAATATTCTCATTCCTCATCATATCATATCAGTATCATACCAGCCCTGTATTATATACTGCCCACTGCTGAGCACGGGCCTCCTCTACTACTGAGAGGGTTTAGGCCTTAGTCCACCACGCTGGCCTAGTGCGGGTTGGCAGACTTCACATACCCTCGAAATTCTTATGGAGAATTCTCAGGTATGTAGGTTTCCTCACGATGTTTTCCTTCACCGTTATAGCGAACGATAATTGATAAACAATACACACGTAACTTCGAAAAGTCAGAGGTATGTGCCTTGGGTTTTGAACCTCCGGACATTGTCTCGGCAGACCGTTCCATTCCCAACTAGGCTATCGTCCACTTTTATTCTCATTCCTCGGAGGTTGGCAATCCACCACAGTACGTTTCTGATCACATTTTTTAGCACGTACTACAAAATTGTGGAACCAATTGCCGCCAGCAGCATTTCCGGACAAATACGATCTGGCGACCTTCAAAAAAAGAGCGTATTCCCGCCTAAAAGGCCGGCAACGCATCTCTATGCCCCCTGGTATTGCAGATGTTCATGGGCGGCGGTGATCGCTTACCATCTGATGAAGCGTATGCTCGTTTGCCACCTGTATCATAAAAAACAATCCTCTCAGCACAGGTAATGCCTCTAGCATTAAGGCAAAGATTGCTTATCGTTGGTTTATACTTTGGTACCATAAAAAATACCAACGACCCCTTGTATTAACTTTATAATGAAGTTTAAACTCAATTATAAAAAGTGTAAGTATATTTTGATTAATGTAGGTTTTTACAACATTGGCTGGTCGATGTTGCCATTCTAGTATCGATAATTATTATCGACTGTCATTAATCATTAGCATTTAAAGGTTACATTTCTTTGTCTTAAACGCAGCGCCCCGCCAGCGTGACCTTAAGGTCTGACATTTACAAATTGTTAACTAATGGTCCATGTTTTAAGGTAAAAATATCAGATAAGCATCGGCTCCGATATTAAATTTGAGTTAATTTAGTTTGTAATCTAGATTTGTGGATTAGAGGATTCATGCTTTGACAAGTGCGATAATTAGATTATAATTAGGATTTACGCTTCGATTTAGGCCCTGGATAAAGAATATGGTTATGTCTACGTAATGGTTTATGGAACGGTGTGTTAGCCTGATTGCTCATTTGCCCTTTTGAAGAAACATAAATTACCCGCCGGGGCGGTTTTGGATGACTACTTAGACACTTCTCTCGATAACACGAGTTTTCCAGTGTACCTAAACATGATATACTTAAAACATAAATAGACGTATTTGTTGTGGAGTTAAATACTTCTTCAACGACACACGAGATCTAAGAATAAAGCCAAACACGTGTAAAGAATAACAAAACACCACAAAGTTTGATGGGGGAACAAACAGATTTCAAATTTAAGCATTTGTTAGGCGTCGGATGATGCACGCCCATGGGTATAGGCGCCGACGTGCCGGCCATATGAATCGGTTAATCGAACAAAGCTATCTACTGTTTACACCCTAATGTATTGTTCCCCAATTGATTTATATTAATTTGTTCCTGCTTTTGATTTATTTTTCGCCGATTTCATTGTTGTGGGAACAATTGATTTTGAAGTGTTCGTGTGATGTACTTCATTAAAATCCATGTAACGTAATCAGATTGTAACGTGTGGTATTTGTCAATTAAATAAGGTTGATGGAGATTTTTCGTTCCAGTCCCATGTCACCACAGCAAACTATTGTAAAAGGCCTAAGTTATGTGGCGCAAATTTCATATTCGTCAAAGTTTGTAAGGAATAACGTTGTGTTTGAAAAGCGTTACAAAACTTGAGTACATTTTAAATGATAATAAAAGTCTGCGACAATTATTGTAAGACATATTTTTTTGTTACATATCCAAAACCGAACCAAACATACTGGACTAGAATGTATATTGATGGTATTTTTTTTTGGGAACCTAATCTGTCTCTGATGTTGAAATTTAGAAACATTTAAATTTGAGCAAATCGTTTTGTTACCTTCTTTCCCTAGTATCAAGCTGGTTTTAACCGATATTAATTTTACATAAGATGTAAATTACATTTTAATAAAGACGTTTCTTATAACCTAGTTTGAAGTTTTTAACTAGATACACTAATAACAAAATAACTAAGAACAGTGATTTAAAAAAAAGCGAAATAATTTGTTTTAAACCCATAAATTGTTACATTATTTTTCACAAGAGAAGAATGGTCAAGAAACTGTTCAAAATCAGTTCAAAGGTATAAAGGGCATAATAAGAAAATACAATTAATTTTTCATTTTGTTTAGTACAGTTCATTTATATACTTGCTGTTGTTACTCATCATGTTTTGTTTGCAGTCAGCTGCCATCGCGTGATGTCTAATGTCTATTCAACAACAGCCTGCAGTCTAACTCAAGTTGACTAACACGAGTGCATATATTATTAGTCTTTCTACATGAGTTTATTGACTGCAAGGGTGCATCCCGCCTGATAGAAACCTTAATGACTTATATAACCGTAACGTAAATAGAGTCGATCCACGTTTGCAATAAAACCAAGCTCGAATATCACCTAGTAAGTTTTACGGGTTTCCAGGATATGTAACATGATAAAATATATTGGATCAATAGATATCGGCAACAAGTAGAATCATAATAAGATATCGCCTATATCATCAAGAGCTGCTCATTACCGCGTGGTGTCATACTAGCTAGTAATGAGAGCCTGTCAATATACTGACTGGCGATGGAGCACTGTAATCAGAACTAAGACTCTAATATCCGCTAGAAAGTATTCGCTAAACTCTGGATCTTTGAAATGCCATTTTTATTCTAGGACAAACTACATGAGACTTGGTGGCCAAGGTCGCTACAATCAAACCCCTTGGATATATAATGTACCAGCTAACTACTGGTCACTATGATGCGTTCTTCAGTAAGTTTGCAAATGCCAGTACCGCATATTTTGATACAAATTTACCGAACCGAAACGATAAGTTATAATATTATTACTCAAACTGAAAAATGTTATCACTTAATTCGAAAGCCCTCAAAATAATTCCCGAAATGCGTCTGTAAGTACAGCAAACAGTGCCTCGAGCAGAAGTTAAACTCTCGCACGAGAGCATTATCAGCTAAGACAGAGCCAAGTGTCTGTTTGCGAAGGATCCGGCTCGAAGGACCGCTGTTTGACCAACGAATTATTAGCCCAGTCTTTATTTGGGATCGTGTGGCTTAATGAATTTGTGTTTTTGTATGCGATTTAGTTTGGAGTTTCGTGTTAAGATATACAATAAAAATAACTTCGTGTTGCTTGGGTTTAATTTTATTTTGGAATAGCGTTTGCTGGTTGTTTCGTTCATGTCATAGTTTTTTCGCAGCGTAAGGAGTAATCTGCAACATTCAAAGTAATTGCTTACTATTACATTTAAATTTTAACTCAGATTCGGATAATTAATTTCATACATTGTTCCCTGCATCCAAGTTTTACTTTACATGATGATTATACATATAAAACATTATGTGATTCATTGGCAGAGGTTTAAATAGGAGAAGTTTATATCAGAGAAGCTTAATAATTTTAACTTTCACTTTTAAGCGACACTTAACTAGTTCTTGACCCAGTTCTTGTGTGGAATAATTATCTAGTATTTCGTTCCTATAAAATTATTTAGTATCATGTTCCTTATTTTATAAGAGAATTCTAGAAAGCGATGATTATGTGTTAATTTATAATTTGACAATCTCATTAGCTTAAACATCTGTCAAGAAGAATCTATAGGTATAATCCAGGAATCCTTTCTAAACACCAGGCTTCGTTACAGACCTACCCATCAAAATAAATAAAATATAAAACACGTTTACTAATACAACATCGATAAAAATACTGGTCTATGTAACACGAACAAATACGTAACGCAAACTTATTCCTTCCGTCGATAAACGAGCTGTTGTAGCTCACAAAAGATATGACAAACACCGTGTGTACTGTTGAGAGCAAACAGCGGAGATCACCGATCGCTCCCTCCCTAATCACTATCTATATTGTGTCAGTGGGAGAGCAATTACTCCTCAGGTGTTAATAGATCGCGTGGTGTCATTCACAGCGATTTTACTGAGCTTCGTTAATCTACTGACATATTTTTGAGACTAATAATACTCAAATAATGTCGCCTTATTGTTCTAATGGTAGCATTTGTGAACTATGGCCCTGAATTTAAATTTATGGTGGGCCAAAATTTTGTGTGGTTTTTTCTAACATGGCCTGCCAGAGTCTGGGTTGCCCAGAGGCAGCTCAAAATCTAAGCCAAATAGTTTTCGTGATTGTTGATCTTACCTTGAAGTGGGGGATCAGATGGAAGCAGAAGATTAATACTCAAAAAATAAACGTTTTAAACTGATAATAAATTCCTAACCAGACAACAAAGCTAAGACATTTAACTCCTAACTCACCCATTATACTCACAATTGACCTATAAAAGTAGTAAACAATAAAGTTAGTTACAGTTCTTTCTCACTGGAGTTGAATGGTTTATTCTTCCAGCACTCACGCTACAGCGGCTCAATCAGTGAATGAATGAAAGAGTGAAACAGCAGCGAAAATTGTATTAGCGACTTGTTCCGCCTGCAGTCACACCACTTTGTAAGCAATATGACGATTGTCTAGCGGAGGCTTTAGTCTTGGATCATTAAGGGATAAAAAGAGGATGACCTGACGTTCCTGATGAAAGCTTTTATTTATAGAAAAATATAGTTTAGAATAGAGGCAGGTCAGGCAGGGTTTTTAAATTCTTGACTTGAAGAACTAATATTTTTTTAGCTTTGTTTCTTAGACTACAGATTTTTATATATATACATACCATATTTTGTAGTACATATTTTAAGAATAGCACAATAGTTTAATAAATACATACATACACACTCACGTCCTTTATCCCCGAAGGGGTAAGCAGAGGTGCAACCTGTGCGCTCACTTTTTGTCGCCACACAATATCACTTTGGCCGACCCGGGGATCGAACCCGAGACCTTAGCATTGCAATCGTACCGTAATACAACTACGCCACCGAGGCAGTCATAATATCTTAAAACTAAAGTATTACACCAAAAAGATATCTAAAGTATAGAAGTTTATAATTTAACACAACGTGACCTCAAATTTGGCTTTCCCATAAAGATCACACGCCTTTACTGTGCAGCCGAAGTAAAGAAGTTTATTTATACAGAAAATGTTATTCATTGAGCGAAGTGTTTCAAGTGACGCTAAAATACAGTTTATATCAGTATTATGATTTATTAAAAAAAAAAAAATGCATTGAATGACGAGACTTGCATGCCGTTCGCCTGATGTTAAGCGATACAACCGCCCATAAACAGTACAAACACCAAAAGCTCAAAAGAAATAAATATTTACGACCAGGTGAGTCGGATTCATATTAAAACGATACCATTTAGTAATGTGATACGATATAGAAAAATATTATATTTATACTTGTGTAATAGTGTACTATTACAAACTGAATAAAAAATAAATAAAATATACAATAAAAAGTTTACATAAATATAATTTCATTTTAAATAATTATTATTTTTTCTTCATCTAGGTAAACGTCTATGATTATGAATAATAATAATTTATGATTATTTATTTTCTGTACATAGCCGATGTACTCTGAAATTTAGTTTTAGTATTTAACGTCGTTACAATTTTATTCTTCCTAAAAAATGCGTAATAACACTAACTTTAAAATCATTGAGAGCATAAGATCAATATACAACAAAAATAGACTAAACGACGCAACTCGGCAGTCTTGCAGTCTAAATAAAACAGATCATTTTACAGCCACACAATCCCATTTAATCATAATCACACTTAAAACGCTCGACAACAAAGAGATCATCTATAAACATACCACTCTCGTCTCAATATTACTCCGAACTTCGTTAACGCTAATGGATGTAGTTTTTTCCAAACAAAAGCAAAATAGCTCTTATAAGAAACATGTAGGCCGTTCAATTAAGATGCGGCCGTTACCGACGACCCATAAAACGTAAGCTAAGCCAGACGAATTCCACTGCATGTTTGTGAAAACTGAACACGCGTGGGATTCGTCTCGGAGCTGGACATTGTATTGATTTGGTACGGCTTGTTACTACACTACTACTTCGAGTATTACTAATGTAGATCAGCTGGTCTTGCATTTCTTGCGGGTAGAACGATGTGGGCCTTTTCCCTATACTGATACGGCAAAGTAAACTGAACCTGATGGTAAGCGGAGTGGCATCGACTGACGAGCGATGATTACTCTCCCCAGTCGACACAATATGCCGGCCTGTAGGAAGCGGATATACACAAGCTGGTCCCGGAACGCAGCGAGCAACTATGGCGGCTTTTAACACAACTGTACCGCATAGTGACCACTGTTAACGGTGGTCGCTATCCGGGCGGCTAATAGATATATCCTAGTACCAGCCTTTCATTTGAATAATGGTTAATGGTTAGCTAGTGAAAGGCTGGTAGATTAGCTAGGCTAGGACCTTTTTATCCTCGCCGGCGAGGACCGTGGCGTTTCCTTTCCTCGTATTGTAAAGATACTCCTTCCCTTTCTTTTATATCAGCTCCACTTCTCCTTACCTAGCCCTATTCCCGTCCCCAATGTCTGTGTCCTCTGTACCTATCAGTCCGTGCTGGTTGTTCATTATTTAATGTAGGTACTTTAAATTATTTAATTGGTATATGTACCTTTGTTATTGTCTCTACCTTGTCATGACTTGTCATAAGTGCTTTTTTATAAGCCTACTTGATCAATAAATGATTTTATTTTATTTTATTTTAAATACCGAATGATACTCTGACCAATGTTGATTAATCAATTCACATGCTGAACAACAATAATTAATTCCAAACTATCTTCGCTCTTCATTCACAGTCCTCTTGTTCTCCTACAAAATGCATATTAAGAGCGCTAAGAGACCGAGAGCTAAACATTCTCTTTGAATTTTTTAATTTGTGTAAACAACGATTGTTCTCGCTTGTTTTACGATGAACTGCACCAGTTCCCGAAACAAACGTTTTAACGTTCGCCTAATCTTATTAACGAGTGCTATTAACCCTGTGGGGATCATAACATCCGTATTATGTGTTTCAGAGTGGTTTATTTTGAATTGTAAGTTCGTCTTTTAACCACCTTCAAAAAAGGAGGATCTCAATGTTCTAATAGTTTTTGGTAAACAGGTTTATTATTCAATTATTAACGTCGACATAGATGTGCTTCTAATAGCATTAGCTTGTACTTGTGGCCTCGCCCGCGAAATGAAGTTTCGAAAATAAATCATAACTCAAAGAGTAGTTCTAGGGTTCGTGCGAACAAACAAAAACTTTACCTTTTAATATTAGTATAGATAAATTGTTAGGTATGTATCTTAGAGATGTGTTTGTCATCAACACTCGTGAACTCATCAAACTTCGGGCACCCATATGTAACAACTCTTTAACGGTGGGAGATCAGCCGATACATCTGGATCCCAGTGGGATACGTATTAATATAATGGATATACAATATACATACATTATGATAAAAATGGCTCAATCTGAAAAATCGATTCCGTGTTTGGTCCGCAACATCTTTCATTGCTCGATTTTACAATATTTAAAATAATTAATATCGAATGATATTATGTAATCTTTGGTGTGCCAGTAAAAAAATTACATAAATACATAGCATCCCGCCTTTTTTCCTTTTCAGGGGTGGACAGAGGTGTGAGACACCCACATTTCGCCAACTATGTTAGGTCCCATGTAATAAGGGGCGGGCCTATTACCACTTACCGGGCACATTTCCAGACTCCGGGCTGATATCTACTGTGCTGATACTGAGTAGAAAAACCTAATATCACTTTGCCTGACCCGGGAATCGAACCCGAGACCTCAGATCTGCAGTCGTACCGTAATATAATTTCGGCACTGAGGCAGTCAAGGCAAGAAAAAATTGAAGGCTGTAAATTACAAGAGTAGGGTTAAGCAGTACCAAAGTATTATTCCAGTCCAATTATCTAGTCCAACGCCATTTCAGACCCCACAGATTTTATGAAAGCAGTCTGGTGTCATTAAACGCGGCCATAACTCAGCAAAATACAATTACATCTTCAAGGACTATCCTCGCATCCCTTCCCATCTCACTAATAAATCAGTCTAGAATAAAAATACTGTTTCTAGACATTTATTTGTAACTAGTTAAACATGGCGTCCCAAGTGATTCCACACTAATACATAGTTGATTCAGAATGGTTGAAGTTTTTCTTATTTTTAATAAATCTTCAAAAATTGTCACACTGTGAACAGATTTAAAAATATAAACATTGCGCAGTGTGAATATGCGATGTAATGATAGTTAAAAAACTTGGTACAGAGTAACGCCCTCCCCAGAGGGGCATAAGTTCAGCAGAGCGACAGGCATAGAGATGCCGTGGAGTTGCGCCGAGACATTGCGTGGACATTTATTTTGTTCACCATAACAAACGAAGTTAGGCACGATAATTTTTAGACAACTATCACTAAATTGTTTCGACTAAATAGCTAATGTCTATTAACAGTGCAAAAAACACAACTTTCAATTAATAAGTGATCCGTGACACTGCATTTCGCTTGCTATTTTGTAACATAATGATAACTTACTAGTGATTTTAATTAAAATTTCTTACTACTGGGAAACTTGATCGTCTCACAGGTGTTGTAAATAATCGTAAATTACAATACAAACTTAGGTCGCCATGCTTTTCCTAAAAATATTTTATTAGGCACTCCGTACATTTACATATTGTAGTAGTTAAATTACGAAAGAAGTATGATCGATTGAGCGAGATTAATTAAAAAAACATAATGTTTATTAAAGTTTATTACTTTTCTGTGCTATATTTATTTCTTAGTATTATCCCAATATGTATTGAAATACTTTTTGTTTTTAGTGAATTGATTGTTCACTGTCACTTTAATGTGAAGACGAAGAGTGTGTCATATCAAAAAAAGACGTTTTTTTTTATATTTCTTAATTCAAGTCATACCAATACCCTGTAAATATGACACATATTTCCCTCCAAGTTCGAACACCTCCTGGGTGTGACTCCGCGCCGCGCCGCGCCGCGCTGCCTCGCGCCACTTCGCAGTGCCGCGCTCACATACGTCAGCTGGATTTATAGCGCCTCTGATAGAGCCGCGCTTTATGTCTCCACGAGAAGTGTTTTTAGCAATCCCCTGTATATTTTTAAACGTTATTTATATGGCTACCGATAGGATTGCAGATACCGATTTTATTGGCAGTTGAAATTGGGTCCGCGGCGCGGCGCGGTGCGGGGCGCTGTTGCTTTGTGTTTTATTCCGCTCCCAATTTTCTGTTTATTGTGTATGTCTAAACGAATGATCGGATTGTGTTTTATTAGTTTCTTTGTATTTTTTAACTGGTGATTTTTCTTTGTTAGATATATTGCTAAGGGCTTGCGTCGAATGTGTCCAATGTGTAGCTATAAAACAATTAACTATTTTTATTCCTCAACCCTTGAAGCGTCTTGAGATTCAGCTCAATTTATTTAATCGTCTTACATTCAAAACTAACAAATACTGGCCTTCGCTGCATAATGATTCCATTGGAAGTGTAATTACTATATATTATGACTAATGAAGTCTGATGTTTCAAAATAATGAGCGTTGTACAATTCTTTCTAATTTAATTAATGATATTGCTATTGTTAAGAGAAAGGTAATTATCTACTCACTAAAGTTCTTAACATTAGCTGACAGACAATGTTTACTTTATACACATAGCTATAGCAGCATGTATTTTTAAACACGAGATCATTATTATAATGTACTAAGTAAATATTTTTACAATTAATTTTCTAAGGGGGCTAAATACTATTGAAAATACTAGTTCAGTTTTTAATAATCCCTCCTAGCTATTTATATATTATACTTTATGCATATGGCACAAGGTACATCTCAATTATAATATTCAATTAATAACATCCTGATTATCTAGGGCATGATGACATGAGTGATTAAAGGGATGCGTCCCCGAAGCTTATAGTATCTCTGATCTGCAAGGTCCTCGGGGACGTAAAGATCCCTCCCAACGAAGGGAGTGCGATAATGCTGAGGGGGATAAATCATGCGTACTCGTGGGGTAGATACTTGTGAATTAGTTGGCAGGTGTCTTGTACGACAGTTTTCATTGTATTGAAATGATGGAGTGTTATTAAGTTGTACGTTAATTGCATTGGAAATTAATGTCTCTTTATGTATTTTGTGCATGTTTAATTTGTAGAGATGGGCTGTAGCTGTTGTTTACCGCGTGAATCGTTTATTTATTTATTGAACACTTTATACAAGGTGTATAGGCGGACTTAATGCCGTAGGCATTCTCTACCAGTCAACCTGACGGGGTAGTGCAGAGGTATCAGAAAGTAGGTGCGTAAAGAAAACCATTAAAGTGGAATAATAGAAGTGATAGACTACGTGACTAAAAAAACGAATCTATTTAAATCTATACTAATATATAAAGCTGAAGAATTTGTTTGTTTGAACGCGCTAATCTCAGGAACTACTGGACCGATTTTGAAAATTCTTTCACTAATAGGAAGCTACATTACTCCTGAGTGCTATCTTTTTATTCCGGAAAAAAAATTCCACGCGGGCGGAGCCGCGCGCAAAAGCTAGTAAATAATATAATATATACATACAAAAATAGATAAATACAGTGGAGTAATTTATATTCATTTAGTGATGATACATCCGCCAATTTCTCTAAGAACAGTTTCCGAACACTCATTTTAAACGCATAACGATTTACACTCATTCTGATCTCCAGGGGTAGTGCATTCCATAGAAGAACGCTTTGCACTGGGAAAGATGAGTACAAAATCAGAGTTGTGAGAAGGACAAAGTAGAAGAAGATTATTTAAAGACCGAAGATGTCTGGTGGTAGGTCTCTCATTATGTAAGAGTCCGTCTGGGTGGGTACCACCGCAATGTCTATTTCTACCGCCAAGCAACAGTGTGCATGCACTGTTGTGTTTCGGTTTGAAGGACATTGTAGCCAGTATAACTACTGTACATAATGAGACTTAACATCTTATGTCTCAGGATGACGAGCGCAGTGGAATGCCACACAGTACTTTGTAAGTCAAGGTGCTGGATGGTGTTGCTACTGTTTATGGGTGGTCGTATCGCTTAACATCAGGAGAAAGGCATGCTCGTCTCGTCATTCAATGCAAAAAAAAAAATGTCTATCATGATTTGAGTTCAAGTATTGAAAGTAGGCAGTCAAGTAAGAAGGACTAGTGGATGACATAAGAATGGAGAAAAGAGTAGTAAGTGCGGGCAAATTACGCCGCTCGCGAATGGGCAACCATTTAAGATCATAGCGACAAGAAGCGACATGGTCATATTTACGAAGGTTAAAAATGAATCGAATGCAGTTATTGAGAAGCCGGTCTAATTTGTTGAGAAGATCTGCATTCAGGTCGAAATAACACACATCAGCATAGTCGATGATAGGAAGATAAGGGTTTGCACAAGCATTGCCTTGGTTTTGATAGGTAGGAAATTCTTAAGGCGATAAAGAGCACGCAGAGTGCCTGTGACTTTTTGACAAACATAAGTTATATGTGGTTTAGTTTCTAATAACGGGTATGATTTGCAAACAGCTTTCTTCCCAGCAGTACTTCATAAACATCAGGTGTCTCGATTGCTTTCCAGTCAACGTTGTAAATAAATAAGTTAAACTAAAATGAAAGTTTTGCAAAATGTATTGAATATAAAAATGACTCAAGATTTTCGCGCAACATACTTTCCACGAAGTGAGACCACATCAAACACCAAACTCCAGCCATTATATATAATGACCACTCGAAACTAAAAAATAACTCGACAAACTCAACTGCAAACTCAGACGTCGAAGTTTTCACTTACTCTTTCAACAAATCTGAAAACGCAGTCCGAATGTACAAAGCATTATCAATTCAGTTTGTAGTGGCGACGATGAGGCGACGACGACGCGACGCGCACGTGACGCGGGCGACAAGTGACGCTCACGACATTGTCATGCGTCGCGTGGGACATCCACTCTTGTACGACTAATGTACAACTTAAACACTACACTCGTGCCTTCCTCGGTACTCAATTATTTAGATTTTTTCCTTTTCTTACAAAGTTTTTTATGGCCAGTTTTTTGCACTCGAGTGGGATGTATATTTAAATTAATTTTGGTGTTTTATATAAACATACATAATATAATTAATGAGTAGAGTACAGTACCGAATTTTATTATGTTACCTAAAATCAGGTGAAAAGGTTTCTATAGTACAGGCTCTTACTGTTACTTTCAGTGAAATTTCATCAAAAATAGTATTGTTTGCCATAAAAATCATGAAACATTAAAAAACTCTGCGGCAGACTAATAATAATATACTATTTCTCAATTATCCTTTAAACTAATTGATTGCCTTTGCGGCGTATCGGCCAATGAATCGGAAATACTCCCAACAGATCTGGTAGTTGTAAAACCGAAACGCTTTCCTAGTTCATAATACCAACGACAAAACATTTGTATAGATCATGGGGTCAGGTCTTGGTGCAACTTCCTTGTTATTTGTTTTAAATCCAATAGAGAATCAGAAATAAAATCGCTGTTGTTGCGCGTCGGTATCGGCGGGTACACTCGGCGGATTTATAATTATTAATGTCGTGTACATTCAGCTGAAATTAATTTCATAAAAATACTTTCAATATTGAGACGCCTGCGAAAGCCATTATCTCGTAATAACCCTGACAATTTTATCCATAAATTTCTCTTTTTTGTTTGAACGATCATTTATTTTAAAAGGTAATTATCATAAATGAACGGCAATAAGGTTTTCAAAAGAAAATTAATCACATGAGCGACACAATGCATCGCGATTGTACTATAAAGGGGTAAACACATTAATCGCGAGCGTGCTTCGCGCCGCGGAGTGGCCGCAACACCACACGCAGCTCCGCGCTACACAGCCAGTCTCCGCGCCGCCCGCAGGTCTCCGCGTCGATCCGCCATGCCGCCGTCGCGCGGCACAGCGCAATTAGCAGGATTCGACGATTAATGTTGTTTTGTCGCGGTGCGGTTGGGAGCGATGTGATAATTTACGTGTTGCGTGCACACAACTGTTTACAATTAGGTGGGCAATTGTTTTTTTAAGAGGAAAATTACATAAATACCGCCTGGTATGCCATTATTTATAATCACATAACGAGATCGCTTCGTTGTTCTGACGGTACATTTTATGCCCTTTATGCAGAGTAGGTATGAAATTAATTATATTACACACACACGCTCACGCCTTTTATCCGCAGAGGGGTAGTCAGAGGCACAACTAGTACACCTACTTTTCGCCGTGCGGATTCCGTCCCATGATGAGATAGGGGGCGAGCGTAACGCCATGCCGGGGACAAATTCCAGGCTCCGGGCTTATACTGAATAGGAAAACCAATATCATTATTAACCCGTCAACGCCCGCGGCGGACACCGGTGTCCGTATATAGGAAAATACGCTTATATCTATTTATAAGCGGGCGTTGACGGTTTAATAACTGAGCTTGGTAAAAAGGTATGTAGAGTTCTCCATTCCGACTTCTAATCATACCATACCATACCATACCAGCCCTGTATAATATACTGCCCACTGCTGAGCACGGGACTCCTCTACTACTGAGACGGTTTAGGCCTTAGTCCACCACGCTGGCCTAGTGCGGATTGGAAGACTTCACATACCTTCGAAATTCAGAAAACCTCAGGTATGCAGGTTTCCTCACGATGTTTCCTTCATCGTTAAAGCGAACGATTCACAAAGAATATACACATAACTTTTTAGAAAAGTCAGAGGCGCGTGCTTCTAATCAAGTTGGATAAAAATGAAAATGTGTATCTGATAGAATAGGATAGAATACGTAAAACGTACTGCGTACGCGGCAGAACGTTCGCTCTGAGATCTTAGTTTCGAATCCAGGGTCAGGCAAAGTGACATTTGGTTTTCCTTCTCAGTATCAGTCCGGTTCGTGATTGAAGCCCTATATATCTATAGGCTCGCCCGATATCACATCACTAGTTGCGCCTCTGCCTACCCTTTCAGGGATAAAAGGTGTGAATATTGTGGGTGTAATCTAAACTCAATTTTATAAGTCTAGCTAGATTGAATCTCGGTACTGGGTACGGCATTCACCTCTTATACATGAGTTAGATAATTAGGTATTTAGGTGTAACGACACTTCGACATTGTTGCTATAAGGAAAAGATAAATGTCACAGCTAGTTGTGAGGACTGAGGAGCCGGTGTTAATTACGGCGTCGAGAACGCGCGCGTAACGATGTTCTTTACCGCTGCGTTTGCGTTTATGAAGCCCTTACGTGCGAGGGTTTGACGGACGTCGTCATGTGTGCGCGACGGCTTGTACTACGGTCTAGGGCGTGACTACAATGAAGTTTTGTTCTAAACATAAATCGCCTTACTAACAAACATTGTATAATATGTCTGTAATAGTTGTTCAGTGTTTTGCTACCTCGAGTGACATTTAATGTCAAAAGAAGCAAGACTTAGGGCCTTTTCCTAGTATCAAGTAAATTTATTGTGACAGCGTATTAAACAAGTAATGTAGATAGTACCCATTTTATTACCACTTATTTGGGAGTATAGGTTAGAGTGTAACTTTTTATTTGGTCGGCTTATACATTTATATGATGAGTAGAATTTATCATCAAGCGGTGTAACCGACCTATAACTTTGTATAACTACGACAGAGGTATACAGCGTTTATTTGTAAGGTCCCTAATATTTCTCTTTCCTGTAAATTATGTAAATGTATTTTAATGTTTTTGAGATAATCTCTTAAAATTTGAATGGATTTTGATGAAAATTAGCAAGCAAAACAGAAGTTTTATTTCGAGGTAAGGCTTCTATGCCGGCAACAACGCTAGTTTGAGGAGGTAAATTTAGCATATAGTTCAAACTTCTGTTTGTTATTGCTCCTGTTTGAAGGAAGTCGTAGTATTTTAATTATTATTAGGTAGGGAATTGACCATTTGTTATTCAGAGGCATGTAAAAAATAATATTAAAAATTCTACCGACGTATGAAGCAAGCCCAATGTGAACGCATCCTTAGTCGTGTGATCACACGTACCATATTTTTTTCGTATTCTTTTTCGCCGCCATTTTTCTTTGAAACAACAAAGAAGATAATACGATTTATTTTTTGCGCAGTTCTTTTTCGGAAGCTGTGCGATTATTGTAAATGCTCTTATAGTGCCGCGAGTCCAATTTGTTGGAGTCTCAAACGTGTGTGATGTGATTTTAGTAAGTGTTTCATTTTTTTTACGCCATTAACACAGACCGGTTTTTATAGTAACGATAGTTTCGAGACGTGTCTTGTAGTTCGACATTTTACTCGGACTATACTGTTACCAACAGACCAGTGCACGTAATGATAGACGAAGTAGAGTTCGGATAGATTACCTTTTTTTTATTGCATTGAATGACGAGACGAGCATGCCGTTCGCCTGATGGTATGCGATACGACCACCCATCAACAGTAGCAACACCATTCAGCACCTTGACTTACAAAGTACTGATATGAGTGACATACCACTGCGCTCGTCATCCCGAGACATAAGATGTTAAGTCTCATTATGCCCAGTAGTTACACTGGCTACAATGTCCTACAAACTGAAACACAACAGTGCATGCACACTGCTGCTTGGCAGTAGAAAATTTAGGGATTTATGACAGTAGACTTGACGAGTCGTTGATGTACTAAAAGCATCGTCGCCTACATTTTCAGAAATCAAGCGTAAATATAGGTAGTTGTCATTTTAATTTACTTGTATTTGAGATCGAAACCTAACATTCAGTTTTTCTTTTCTTAGTAGGTCAGTATCAAGTGGCGTTAATTAAAGAAACTAAATCAAAAGTTGTAAAGTGGAAATCGTGTTATGGAGCACGGCGGAAATGAGATTTTCTCGAAACTGCTGATATCAATTTTATATACACACACACAAACCCGCCTTTTATTCCCGAAAGTGTAAGCAGAAGCGCAACTAGTGCACCCTCTTTTTGCCGAGCGTAATCCGTCCCATGATGTGATAGGCGGCGAGCGACAAGCATATAGCCATATCGGGCACAAATTCCAAACTTCGTGCTGATACTGAGTAGAAAAACGCAATATAATTTTGTCCGTCCCGGGGATAAAACCCGATCGATAACCTTTATGTGTGTCTAACATGTTTCAGAATACGATTTAATCAATATAAATAATCCATCATGTACCCTCAAGCTACTTTTAATAGCCAATAAGTGGAGGCGGTAGAAAAGGTAATGTTATATTTTACAGTTATATGATAAATTTAAATTATTTACCTATATTAAGAACCAATTAAATATTTATAATGATAAATCAAAACTAGTACAATTTATTTATAAACTCTAGTTGGCAACCCTAACCATACCCGATGATTTAAAACGTAGTGTTTGTTTCAATTTAAACAGTGATTTACTAACGAAATTATATTCTTCGTCTACGCGCCATTAAGTACACAAACTTTGTCTTTATTGTGTATCCAATAATAAAAACAACAAGTAAATTCTTTTTAATGACTCGCAGGGCTGTTACTTTTTTATTTATTGTTTTTAGAGGATATGAGACGCAGTTTGTGGAATTCTGGAAATAAACATACTTTGATAACCATTCAAATCACTCGAAACATTAATCTCAATAATTTTCAATGTATAGATCAATACTCATGGTAGAGATTCCATCTGTATTGAATTTAATATGTGTTTCACCCTGTGAATTTAATAATTATAATTGAATTTGTTCCTAATCTCGAAGAGTTTAAGGTTTGCCTTAACCCTCCAACGCCCGTTTATA
The DNA here is from genome assembly GCA_947568825.1 of Sphinx pinastri. Classification (NCBI taxonomy): domain Eukaryota; kingdom Metazoa; phylum Arthropoda; class Insecta; order Lepidoptera; family Sphingidae; genus Sphinx; species Sphinx pinastri. The sequence goes on from OX387629.1 coordinate 17,286,283, forward strand.
CATAGATATATACGTGGTTGCCCCATATACCCGGACACCGGTGTCCGCTGCGGGCGTTGACGAGTCAAGCCACATTTTTTGCGACTTTGAGTTTTATTCATATTTGCAATCAGTCCATTTTTCTGATTGTTTCTTTTGTAACATAATATATCTTTTAACTTAATTAATTAGCCAGCATTATCACACATCGATGTTATGGTTACAAGAATTTCACTTTGAAAATTATTGAAGGTGCATAGGAATTCGCTTACCCTACCTCATGCAAAAACAAATTAAGAAACACATAGATTTAATTTAATTTACTGATAAGTTTCAGGTATTTAATAGAAATGCCTAGAGAATGATATGAAAGTCTACATGATAAATAAACTCTTAATTTTCACACTGCAGTTGATCAACAAACTCAATATTATGTTCCTTCTGACCGTTTACAGCGATATTGGGCGCGCGTCGTGTCTTGTAGTAATTACGTTACTTCTAGTTTCTGATACCGTTTATCGCAGAACACAAACTAAAGCGTTGTTTCCATTGTGTTTATGTATAAATGTATCTGTACGCAGAATTCGAACATGTAGCCTCTTATTTTACTTACAGCTCATCACCCACCGCGCTACAGACCCTATCAAATATTCCCCATAAATGATTCTCTCATTAAAAGTTTAGGGACAAACTTGAAAGGTGACGTAACTATATTGTAATAGCGGAGATAGAGGCAGTTATCTATCAAAGGGTGACAAGTGTTCCCGCTGAGAGTTCACTTTGGGCCTGCGGTTATCAATAAGCCAAAACTTTACAATATGGAAACATGGCTGTACAATATTTTAGAATAAATCCTAAATTATTTCTCTATCGAGAACTTTGATATTTTTTCGTGAGTAGGTCTTGTTGTTGTGAGTTTTTAGCCGTAATGGGTATGGGGAGTGGCCCTACAAACTGAACGAGAATGAGTACTACGTTTTTCTGATGGCAAAGATTTAAAACAATATCAAAATCACGTAAAAGTTTATTCCAAAATGCTGTACAGCACTACGCACATTACAACTGACCACGGTTTGATTTCGTTATAAACTATTTAAAAAGAGTTTTGATATTAAATGTTATTTAATTAAAAACATTACAAGAATTTGAAACAAGGATAGCTAAAAAAAATATGAACACTAAATACCGCAAATATAGAACGATGCATGTATTGAAATGCGTAAAGTCTAGCATCCGTCAACGATTTCACGTTTTATGGAAAAAATAAAAGTAAACTGTCGTCAATCGCAGTGCGCTGAGCGAACACACATTTTACTTGGTACGCACCGCACATAGAATAGATACAGAGTAGAAAGACATTTCATCGGAATTAAGTTTAGTAATTTTGGTTTTTAGATTTGAAAATGAACGTGTTTTTTTTGTTTAAATTACTGATAACCTTAACGTTATGAATGGCAGATTTGCATCGTTCTCAAGAGGTCTACAAAAAATAATATTTAGTGACAATAGTTAATATCTTTATTTCAAATGCTCCTTTTTTACTTTTTTATATATAAAAAAATACACTAATACATATAAAAATACAATAAAGTGAATCACCCTAAAATGGCGAGGCTCAAGACCCAAGCCACCGGTGGTCAGGGATTCAAAGTGAGGAATCTCCTCACAATGCGTGCTGTGTCCAGAAGTACTGGTTTCTGCATCTGGCTCTTGACCCAACGACCAATTGAGAACCTCTGGAGGTGTTGGTCGAGACTCTTTGGTATCAACCCCTGAGCAGAAACGACAATCGGAACAATAATTGTGGAGTCCACTTCCCACATATCAGTAACCTTGTGTGCCAAATCTAAATATTTAGAGATTTTCTTCTTTTCGGACTTAACAAGTTTATCGTCATACGGAATGGTGACGTCAGCAAGTATTGCCCGGCGCGCCAATCGATCTACTATTACAATATCAAGCTTATTGGCAACAATAGTCCTGTCCGTGATAATAGATCTATCCCAGTACAGCGTTGCATGATCATTTTAGTTAATTATTATTAAGTTAAGCAGATACTGATATTTTTTGTTTCCTTTTTATTGTTTATTGTATAAAACTTAATAGTTTTAATTGATTTTAGTCCGCACTTTCTGTAATTTACGCATACAAGGGCGCATGTTTTGGAATGTAATCTAGATTTAATGTAAATCTGTATGTTATATAAAATTATAATGATTGTAATCTGTTTTGCGTCTTAATTAAATAAATAAAATAAATAAATAAATGATAAGTCGAGCAATACTGTGTGGAGTTTTAATACGAATTACAAGGGACTGCATCCATGGGAGATGAAAAGCTTATATCCAACACGTGACGTAATAGGGTGGAGTATACTATACTAACTGGAGCTAAATAGAATCTCAGGTAAGCCGCGTGAATTTTTGAATAAGTTTTTTGAATCAAATAATTCTTATAACATCACGGGTCATTGAGCAAGTCTCAAGGCTGTCGGTATAGCCTTTCAAACTTGCAAATGTATTCTGATTGAGAGATATATGCTTATAAATTGGAAACGGCTAAATCTGATCTAAAAATAACAATACGCGATTTAGTTTTCAATCTCATAGAAGATAATTCTGTTTTATATTAAAATATTTATATTGTAGTGTCGGGCCATGGACCGGGTTCGACATGAGAGGCCGTGGGTATAATACGCTCTTCGAAATATATTTAATAGTATTGGTCTTTGAGCCTGTTGAGTGTTTTTCTATCCACTGTGCAATACATTAGGCATAAATCTACATTCCTTACCCAACACTACATCACTGATCTATGACACAATCCTTATATCGTTGTAATTCCTCGTGGTGATGAATTATTCACCCTAGTGAAGGGCGATTGTTTACCACTGGAGGGGGCTGGGATACATGCAGGGGGAAGGCGGGGGGGTGTTAGTCAGAGGTGCCAGCCTCAGCGCTACACTATCTGCATTTATATTAAACGGTCGTACACGCGCATTTTTTCTTACCGTCTTTACGTGCTTGAATTTCATCTTGAGTTTACGTTTTATTGCGCTGTTCTCAATAATGTATTTATTATCTTATTGTAGGTGTGTGGATGCAGAGGCAGGTCTATGTACCCTTCCCGTGCGGAGTTGCTGGTCTCCCATCGGGCGCGTCTCCCTGGGTGGCGGATAGGGGAACGCCCCCCAAATTTGGGGGGGTACCGGAAACGGCGTGGACCAAAACCAGCAAAGAGGATTCTTCCGCGTTCCCTCTGACTAGCAGAGGGTGCAGTGGAGGAGTTTGTGGACGGGTTCCGTGTGCACTCACCCTGCCGCGGAACAGGCCGGGGCAGAACTAGTTCTCCTTGGCCACCGTTAGTCTCGGAATCTCAGGGGGCACTGTGGTCATGTTTCGCAGCGACTCCTGGGGCCGAGGGTCTTGGCTTAACCGCCTGGACTGCGAGGGAGAAAACCTCTATAAAAAGTTACCCCGAATCCCAAGCGGCGGCGCACTGCGAGGGGATGCATGGCCGATGGGTAGTTCGGTCTCTAGTGCGACCCCCGCCAGAGTACCGGCCGACACTTTGTGCGGGTTACGCTAGGCTTACCCAGGTACAGGGGGCACTGCCTGGGCGGACTGTTATTTCCCCCATACTCGTGGGAATAAATATGAATAGTTTACACTTAAAAAAAAAAAAAACCAAAATTGCATCGACGAGGTTGCCTACTCCAGTTCCGGCTGGAGAGGCGGAGGTCGAAGGGCGCAAGCCCAAAGACGCAGAAGCAGAAAGGGGGAATGTGGGCGAGAGGCTCGCTGGAGTCGTGACCGATGTCGCACGGCCTGAGGATATGTGCGTGGACTCGGAGTCCAGCGACAGTGGCTCTTCAGTGCTTGGCGGGCGATTCTGGAGGAGCCTGTCGACCGACACGGATGAGCCGGCGCCGAAGACGAGGGCGACCGATGCTTGCGGTAGAGGGGGTCCACCTTTGGTGGGCAGCCTAAAGAAGACAGAGCGCAATATCGGGAAGCCTGCGGAGGCCCGCCAAAAGGCGGAGAAAGTAGTGCCGAAGCGGCTGCGCTCTGCCGGGTCACTGACGCCTTCCAAGGCAACGGAGACCTCGGTCACCGGCCTTGAAGGCGAGACGAAAAGGTGGCGGGAAAGGAGTTCCCGCCTTGAGGCTGCAGTTGAGCAGCTTCAGAAGGAGAATGCCTCACTCCGTCGCCGCCTCGAGGACCTGGAGGTGGCCGCCAGCAAAGGCCCAACTGCGGACATGCTGGAAATGATTGAGGCAAGGGTGCGGGCAAGGATGGAGTCCCTGCTCATGGGACCGGCCATAAGACCGCCTCTGGCCCATGAAAACAGGGCCCAAGTAGTGGAGCTCCCGGTACAGGGGGGGTATGTCAGGGGTCAACCCCAGCCCTCGGACAAAGGTAAGGGCAATGGCAAAGGCAAGGGCAAGGGAGTAGCCCAACCCAGTCCTCCCATCCTGATACCAATCGCCGGTCCCTCCAGTGCTCCGCCCCGATTCATCGTGGCGGAACTACCTGGGGTGCAAGCATCGGTCAACAAGAAGGACCAAAGACCGGAGAAGGGAGTCGCTCCGGCCCCCACGCTTCCTCCGGCACTCAAGCTGAACCATAAAATTAAGGGGGGGAAAAACAAACCCAATGCCTCAGGGCAGCAAGCTCCCCGCGAGCCACGCCCGCTGCCACCGGCACCAGCGTCTCTGGACAGGGAATGGACGGTCGTGGTGGGCAAGAAGAAGGCGAAGCCCAGGCCCGGCGCGACACCGGCTGCAAATCAGCAGCAACCGCCGCGCCGGGCTGAGCCCAAGCTCCGCCCACCGCGGTCCGCAGCCGTCATGATTTCCCTGACGCCAGCGGCGGTAGCGAGGGGAATCACCTATGCCAGGGTTTTGACGGAGGCGCAGGAGAAAGTAGACCTCACCGGCCTTGACATCACAAGGCTGAGGCCAAAGTTTGCGGCCACGGGTGCCCCAATGTACGAGGTGCCCGGGGCTAACTCGGAAGAGAAGGCCGACTCCCTCGCTGCAAGGCTGAGGGAGTGTTTCAATGGGTCGGAGGACGTTCGGGTCTCTCGGCCCATTAAACATGCGGAACTGCGGCTCACGGAGTTGGACTACACGGCCACTCCTGAGTCAGTTGCAATGGCCCTCTCCAAGGCCGGTGAGTGTGCCCTGGCGGCAGTTAAGGTAGGGCAAATCCGTCCTGACCGGTCTGGCGTGAGCACGGCTTGGGCTCGGATGCCGATAAAGGCAGCCCAGAAAGTGCGGGGGGCGGGCCGTGTAATGATCGGCTGGGTCGCGGCTCGAGTTGCTGTGCTCGAGGCGCGGCCCCTTCGTTGTTACCGGTGCCTGGAGACAGGGCACGTCCGAGAGCGCTGCGACTGCGCAGTGGACCGTAGCGCGCTGTGCTACCGCTGCGGCCAGACAGGCCACAAGGCCCGTGAGTGCAGCGCCGCGCCAAACTGCGTGGTCTGCGCGGCCTCCGGCAAGCCTGCCGGGCACCAAATCGGGGGGAAGGCGTGTCCCGCCTCCTCCCGCCGCAACCGGCGCCGCCCTTCGCGACGCAATGCTGCTGCTGCTGTGGCCACAACCCAGCCGCAGTCAGCAAGCCCACCGCAAGAGGCCGAGATGGAAGGTGTTGAAGAGATCGCCCAATAATGGACCTAAAGTTCCTCCAGGCGAACATCAACCACTGCGCCAGCGCCCAAGACCTACTGTCCCAAAGCCTGGCGCAGTGGTCGGTACAAGTGGCCGTGGTCGCTGAGCCGTATTTTGTCCCTCCCCGGGATAACTGGGCTGGGGACACAGACGGTTTGGTGGCCATAATCACCCAGGGTGCCGCTGGCTCCCCGCCCTTCGAAAATATATCGAAGGACCAGGGATGCGTGGCGGCTCTGTTGGGAGACGTTTGGGTTGTAGGAGTATATTTCTCTCCCAACAGACCCCTCGCCAAATTCGAATCGTTTCTTGTTCGGTTGGGGGCCCTGGTGGAACAAGGCCAACCTTATCCGGCGGTCGTCGCCGGCGACTTCAACGCCAAGTCTGTAGCTTGGGGTTCGCCGGCGACGAGCGGTCGCGGTAGGGTCCTGGAGGACTGGGCGATCTCTGTAGGCCTGGTCGTCCTGAACAGGGGATCGGTGCACACGTGCGTGCGGCACAACGGCGGGTCTATTGTTGATCTGTCGTTTGCAAGTCCCGCCGTCGCGCACCGTGTCCGGGGCTGGAGAGTCCTCGCGGACGTGGAGACGATGTCGGACCACCGTTACATCAGGTTCGACGTCTCCGCATCTCCGAGTATCCAGCCCGGTGGTGAACCGAGTGCCCCGAATCAGGACGGCCCGCGGTGGGTAACTCGTCGCCTCAATAAAGAGGCCCTAGAGTTGGCCGCTCTGGTGATGTCGTGGCTCCCCGTGCCGGACGGGCCGGTACGGGTCGAACAAGAGGTGGAGTGGTTCGGGGTGGCAATGTCGGACCTTTGCGACGCCGCCATGCCCCGAGCCCTCCGACGCTCGCCGCGGCGACAAGTGTACTGGTGGTCGGCAGAGCTAGCGCAGTTGCGCGCGTCATGCGTCGCTGCGCGCCGCCGATACGCCAGGCATCGTCGTCGCAGGCTTCGAGGTGGGGATCACGCAGACCAGGAGCGGCGGCTCTATGACCTTTACAAAGAGGCGAAGAGAGCGCTGCGGGTGGCCGTTCACAGGGCCAAGGTCGCGGCACGAAAAGAGTTCCTGGAGACTCTCGACGGTGACCCGTGGGGGCGCCCCTATCGTATGGTAATGAATAAGCTTCGTACAGCGGCGCCCCCGCTCTCGCAGAGTCTCCGGCCAGAATTACTGGCCAACGTCGTCGCGGCCTTGTTCCCGGCCACCGTGGAGACCACTCCTCCACCGATGGCGCCACCGGATGTGGCGTCATCGTCGATTGAGAATCCGGCAAGGGATATCCCAGAGGTTTCGCCCGCAGAATTGCGGGCGGTAGTGCTTCGGCTGCGGAGCAAAAAAACGGCCCCAGGGCTCGACGGCATCCCAGGAAGAGCCTGGGTGGTGGCCCTCGAGCACCTGGGCCCGAGGCTCCGCAGTTTATTCACCGCCTGTTTGGAGCAGGGCGTCTTCCCGGCGCGTTGGAAAACCGGGAAGCTCGTCCTGCTGAAGAAGGAAGGACGACCCGCAGAGTCGCCGTCGGCCTACCGGCCCATCGTATTGCTCGACGAGGTCGCCAAACTCTTCGAGCGTATCGTCCATGCTCGCCTCGTCGAGCACCTCGAGAGGGTCGGACCGAACTTGGCCGACAGCCAATTTGGCTTCAGGAGGGGACGTTCCACCGTCCACGCGATTCTGCGGGTGAAGGCACAGGCGGAGGATGCAGTGGCCGGAGGCGGAGTAGTTGTCGCGGTGTCCTTGGACATCTCCAACGCGTTCAACACGCTGCCCTGGCCCTGCATTCACGAGGCACTGCGGTACCACGTGGTGCCGCCCTATCTTCGGCGTCTGGTGCACGCGTACCTGTCTGACAGGGACGTGGTGTATCCGGGCGCTGACGGCAGGTGGCACCGAAGAGCGATGTCGCGCGGTGTTCCACAGGGCTCGGTTTTGGGCCCTCTCCTGTGGAACATCGGGTACGACTGGGTGCTCCGTGGTGCAAATCTCTGGGACGTCGGCGTGACGTGCTACGCCGACGACACATTGGTCACAGCGACCGCCAGGACGTTCCGGGACGCCGCTACCTTGGCGGCGGTGGGCACCGGCCAAGTAGTAAGTCGGATTCGACGGTTGGGTTTGAAGGTGGCCCTCGAGAAAACCGAGGCCATTTGTTTCCACGGGCCTCGGAGAGGGCCACCGGCCGGTGCCCACATCGTAGTTGAGGGGGTGCGGATTCCCATCGGCAAAGACATGAAATATCTAGGTTTAGTCTTAGATAGCCGATGGAAATTCCGCGCCCATTTCAAGAAATTGGGGACGAAACTGTCTCGGGCAGCGGGCGCTCTGTCCAGCCTGCTGCCCAACCTGGAAGGTCCTGGCATCCCTTGCCGGAGGTTATATCACGGAGTCGTGCGGTCCATGGCCCTCTATGGCAGCCCCGTTTGGGCTGACTCCCTGAACCGCCCCTGCGTCGCCCTCCTGCGCACTCCGCAGAGAGCTTTGGCGCAGCGGGCGATCAGGGCATACCGCACGGTCTCTTTCGAGGCGGCTTGTTTGTTGGCCGGATTTCTGCCCTGGGATCTGGACGCCAAATCCCTCTCCGATGTCTTTCATTGGCGGGAGGAGGCGTCCAGTCGCGGGCAATATCCGGCCCTGAAGGAGGTGGAGGCCATGAGGGCCTCCCTACGGCGAGCCGCCGTGGAGGAGTGGCGTCTCAGGCTGGAGGCCCCGTCAGCGGGGCTCAGGGTCGTCGCGGCAGTGCGTCCTGTCTTTGCCGAATGGCTGGACAGGCGCCACGGTGCGGCAACGTTTCGCTTGACGCAGGTGCTCGCCGGGCATGGCTGCTTCGGTGAGTACTTGTGGCGGGTAGTGAGGAAGGAGGTGTCGGCCGTGTGTCACCACTGTGACAACTGCCCGCTGGATACGGCCCAGCATACCTTAGAGTTCTGCCCAGCCTGGGATGAGGAGCGCAGCGCTCTCAGAGCAGTCGTCGGAGGAGACCTCTCGCTGCCGGCCGTGGTCGCTTCCATGGTCGACAGCCGGAGGTCCTGGCGTGCGGTGGCACACTTCTGTGAGGTGGTCCTCTCGCGGAAGGAGAGTGCCGAGAGGGATCGGAGGCGCGGAGATCCCTCCCGCCGCCAGACAAGACGTAGGAGGCGCCGGGTGGACGACTGACCGGCGTCTTCCGCCCTGTGGATTGGGGGCGTTTGGAGAATTCCACCACGGTATCCCCTGCCTGTCGTAAAAGGCGACTAATAGGGGCCACCGGGGGTCGCAGGCGGGCGGCAGGGGGCTGTCCGTCTTTAATTTTGTGTTCTTATTGGCACATTGTTGCGATCCCTGTGATGGACGGCAGCGTGGCTGGTAGGCCTCACGCTGCCGTTGACGCTGAGAGCGTCCTTCGGTGCGCGGGGGCTTCTGAGCCCCCCCCACAACAGGAGACGGGCCGCACTAGGCGGCACCGCGCAGGGGCGGCTGCGGACGACAACTTAGACACTTCCGTCAGAGGAAGCCCACAGCCGTCCCTAATGCGCCGAAGATGGCCACCGCGGAGTTTTGGTTGGTATGCCGTGCGTTGTACATAGGTTAGGGACTCGGCCCGGCGGTCGCCCGATGGTTACATCTCTCCGGGCGGCTCAACGCCGGGTCGTAAGGCACGGTGAACCCAACATAACCGCTCAGTCGCCCCCCTTGAAGGCTGGGCGGTAGTAATAAGTCACTTTCTCCGCGAAAAAAAAAAAAAAAAAAAAAAAAGGTCTATGTACCCTTTTTTAATGGATTTGATAAAAAATGGATTACGAATACATTTAGATAGGCCCTACTGGTAAGCGTACTCCCAATAATTTTATTGACCTGTTTTATCTTTTCTTTATTTGTCGGCGTCTTTGTCATCCCTCATTTAGACTATTGGCGAATAGTGCGTCGAATTACTTGTCGAATAACTCGTGTATGAATATGACTATGAATTATGAATAACAAGTACACCCTAATAAGCTGTTTACAGACTCGTATTCGTGACTATTCGTCTGTACTCGGTAAATATATTAATCAGGATACAAAGGGGAATGGCCATGGTCCATAGTGTTTTGGGCCTAGGAACGGACAGCTAAAATTGGAATTATAATTAATTATTTCAGTATCAGAGTTGTACCTACTATCAGAAAAAAATATTTAAAAGCCTGCCATTGTTTTATTAGAGGTACAAAAACGTAAACAAAACTTACATTTTGAGGTTGTTAAAACCGAACAAAAATGAGGATTTCTGTTACATGAATCTCTTCACACTTAGTTTTCGTGGATAACATGTATTTACTCACTTATTATAAATATAATATACTCACAAAAGGGAAAAATAAAATGTAAACAAAAAATTTGCCAGTTCTTTTGAAATAAATCTTGTAACGATCTATCAATTGCGCAAAATACAATAGAGGAAACGGAAAAGCGGGCAGATATTTGTTTACATTTTTTTGTGTCCTTCAATATGATATATTATGGGAAGGTAAAAACAAAAACATTTTCTTTTTGCAGTCTTCTATATTTTCATTTTCAGAACATCGTATAGAACGTGCGCAGTAAGTGCTATATTTGTTCTTTTCCGGCATGATGGCGTGTAGTCAAACGACGCTTAATTATGTATACGAAATGTAGATAATAATATTGGCGCCTTTCAGAGGACTTATATGTAAAAATATATTTCAATGATAAAATTAATGTACAACTTATGTTTTTTCTAAAATTATGTCCGCACACAGTTCCAAAATGGGCATTGTCCTTTAATGAACATCAAACACATCATTGCAATTTTAATTTAGTCCATTTCGTTATAGTTTAAACGATAAAGGCCTCCATTCAGTGAAACCCTTTGAACAAACCTTGACCCAAATCTCCAATCTCGCTACAAAACGCCGTAAAGCAGCACCGACAGCGGATCATAATACCGCTGGATCTGGCTGCGAGCCACAATAGGCACCAGATAACACAATTGGAGGGGTGCCGCGGGTGTGCGAGACAGAGGGGCGCTGGGGGGGGGGGGGGCGACGGCTGCTATCACCTGTATTTATTGTCCTAGATAGAACTATCGCCAAGATTTATCTTCACTTTAACGCCGGAGGTAGAGCGAATGGTCTGCTATAGTGTCGCTTTAAATGCGTGATAAGGTGTGGTCACGGGTGTTGTGTTGGTGAAGTGTTAATGATTTAGGTCTATTTTTAACCGACTTCCAAAAGGAGGAGGTTATATACACTGATTTTATGAATTGAGAGCGTCCTTTAAACAATAACTTTAAATATTTTCCATTAGCTCTCCGATTTAATATTTGAACAACAATAATAATTTAAAATAAACAATGGAGTTATATTTCATATGAATTTCATTATACTAAAAGCACTCGTAACTTATAATAACTTTTTGATATCAAAAATTCCATCCTGCCCACACAGTTTGCTTTTATTAGTTAACAATTTTTAAATAAAAACGTACTAGCTTTTGCTTGCCATTACTGGAACAATAGATACACTGAAGCCGTGCTTTTTTTTTATTTATTTAAAGTAATCAAATTAATCCATAAAATATGGTCACTATCGCCGAATACTACGCATCCAAATAGGTAGGTATAATAATATTAAAATAGCTTTATTTAATTCCACAATAATTAGATAGATTAGATAGAATTAATTAATTTGATGTTTAATAATTATATTACTAAGTAACCATAATAAATCTATTACTCATGCATAGGTAGGTATTCAAATAGTTAATCATCTTTACGAACTAAAGTATTTTTTGTATTTCGTAGAATTTCAATTTAAAATAATATAATTGAGCAGTCGTGTTGAATAGCATCGCATTCTAACCCGTGGATACCGCGGAGCCCGCATACAGCCTATGCAAGACGTTTGTCGCGCCGAGTCTTGGCTCAAAGACGCTATCCGCCCCCGATCGGCTCCGTCGCCAGCCTTATTGACGGCTTATCGCAACTGGCGTGTTTTAATCATTCATTTCAATGCTACCAGTTATACCTAATATGTAGATAAAAAAATTGAGATCAAAAGATGTTTTTTATTTTTTATTTTAAGCTATTTGGTTTTATTTTGACATTTGGTCGCGTGAAATAAATGTGTGGTATTAAAGGCCCCTTAATCAATTTACATCAACTCGGGAATGCAACAGCAATCTAGCACACCCTCTGTCAGAGAAAACTAAATTGTTGTACAAACTAGTCCAGTCGGCTATTAAGCGGAGATAGACTTTTAGAGTTTGCCAATGGGGGTGGCACAGAGAGATGTTAAATGCTAAATGCTCTAAGGGTTGGCATGATCATGTCTGATCAAACCCTCTTTATTAGTTAATAAAGATAAAAAAAGTCCCCTTATAGATTTTCCTGGGATATAAAGTAACCTATGAACTATTACTATAATCTATGTCTGTGCCAAATTTCATGCAGATTCGTTCAGCCGTGGCGTGATTGAGTAACAAACGTTCAAACTTACCCATTTATATTGTTAGTAATTGTTATAATATTATCTATATTGCTAACATTATATTATACATAGTTATGTGATCAATATTAGACAAAAGATCTTTCAAAGTAATCCACTCTACTTTTAATATCGAATAAAGACATACGCGGTTAGAACTGCGTATCAAAGCTTGTAAAAGGTATTTTGTCATTAGCCATAAACCATTGATGTATTAAAAAACCCAATGCCATAAACAGATAAATTCCGATACACGACTCTTTGATATCATGCAACTACCTAATTAGTTTTCGCAGCTACTCGCTTAATCAGGATTTCTACGATGGACTTTATATTTTGTCCTATTCTGCTTCTAATCTCGAGTTACTTTATGTATATAGCGATATTATTGATGTAAAAACACTTGTATTATGGGGTTGGCAGGACTGGCAGCTATTCTGTTATTGACCATATTTACAACAACATACAGCATATTGATATTTGATTAAGAAAAGCATACCAAAAAAAAGGTTACACAATATTAATTTATTTTTACTGTATTTGGAAAACAACAGTAAAATTATTCATATAACATTAAAAAGTAAGACTAATACATAGACCAGTAAAGTTTTCACTGATAAAAATTACAATACCGTAATATTTTTATACTAAATTAAGAGTAAAACTAGTAGAAAAGATAACACAAGAAATTACATTTAAATGAAATACAATCTAATATATTTTTTAAACCTTATGTAGGAGCCTGTAAATAGGTTTATATGAGAAAACTTTCTGTTGTACTCATTACAGACTCCATAGATAAATGTGTGATAAATCTTTATATAAAAAGTGTATAAACAGCATATAATATATATTATTACAATTTTACACAATATACGAGTGAGGTTTTTATATCTGGTATATTTCGTCTCATGATATTATATTGTTATGTTCATAAATTCCATTTCCAGACCACTCCTATGCATTTCAGTTCTGCACATTAAGTTTATGCCGCCAGGCCAGTTTCACTACATAAGCATGAAAGATGTACTTCTTATCTAGAGAAAGGAAAATTTTATAATATAATAAATAAAATTCCACCAACTTTTCAAAATTATCTATCTCTTGTAAGTATCTTCAGTATTATTTTTAGACTTGAATAAAAGCCCTTATATTTTACTTGGTATTTCTTTAGTTTAGTTTTTCTTATTTTAACTTTAGTTTTTCTTACCCTGAGCGGTACAGCGAATATTATAATAGCAAAATGGAAATAGTTTAATAGGACACAGCTGTAAATCCTAGGATCAAATAACGGTCTGGGACGCTTCTATTGAGACCTGGTCTTACAAGTCCCAGGTGGATTTCACTCATACGTGGAATTACATAGATTCCAAAGATTTTAAATACCTACTTATTATTTAACCGCCTCGGTTGCGTAGTTGATTCTGTCTTGAGGTCTCAGGATCAAATCTCGGGTCGGGTAAACTGATATTGGTTATTCTTCTCAGTATCACTATGAAGTCTTGAATTTGTGCCCGTTATGGCGATAGGCTCGCCCCCGGTCACATCATGGGATGGAAAATATACGACGAAAAGTGGGCACGCAGTGCACTAGTTTCTCTTCTGACTACACTTTCGGGGATAAAAGGCGTAAATGTTTGTGTGTGAATGGTTATTTACGTGGCTATCAAAGCTAACGCATATATCTTCGAGGTGTTAAACAGAGGCACTACTAGTACAGTCAACCACAAAAGTAGCTAAACAAATTTAAAACTTCAAAACACTTCTACACGTTAACTTCAATAGAAATATTATATTTTATTTATCTAAAATAAAGGAAACCCTTTAAAGTGTATGCTAGTAAAGAGAAAACGATTGTTGATAGAAACAAAAAAGTTTAAAGGCGATTTGAAATTTTGAATTTGTTTAGCTACTTGTGTGGGTGACTGTACATTACATTAATTTAATCGTAATGGTACGATAGGCAGCAAATTTATCGCCGTATTGGACACTAATTTCAATTTATGATAATTCACGTGTCCTTTTTTAATAGAAAAATTCACCAAGTAACCTGACTATAGTGTCCGTTAAACGTTAAAAGTTAACATTACCTACAGTAAAATTCTTATGACTAATGCTTAGTAGGTAAGTAAGTAGGTTTTGCTGTATATTTTTACTAACATATCCCGAATAAACCAAGTCTTTGATTCAAAGTACACACGAATACCTTTACCATTCAAGCCACTTGACATTAATTGACGAAGGTAAGAGCTTACAATAGAGTACGTGATCAAAACGAGAAGAATATCTGTAACATATCGACTTAAGGATACCGATATCCATATTCTTCCTGACTGTGATGGAGAATTCGATAATTTTTGAGAAGTAGTTTATGGGTCAGAGTGTGCTTCGTGTGTATATTAGATATATTTTTCTCCGTTAATGTACGGTATTCCACAAAAAAACTTCCAGACGAGTGGAGCTGCAAGCCAAACCGTATTATATAAATATATCCCTACGGTTCACCGAGATTTTTATTATATTATTGTATGATAATATCAAGCTTATTGTCATTCAATAAAGTCCAAACTTCAATACAAAACAAAACCATGTATAGAACATATCAGTTCGAAGCAGGGGTTTATATTTCATAAGTATGGGATAGGACACTTCACAGTGTTCATCATCCTAATACCTTATAATAATAATAATATAAGCCTTTATTCAGACACAACATTTACAGTGCGTGTTAGTAGTTATAAATCTATTTTGGTTAATAGACATCGATATCTTGGTCTGTTTGCCCAACTTTGGCAAAGGCCTCCTCCAATTTTTGCCATTTTTTCCTATTTAGCGCTGTTCTGGTCCATGTTCTCCCTGCTATTTTTTTAATGTCATCTTCCCACCTTCGTAGTTGTCTTCCTCGTTTCCGTTTTGTGTTCCTGGGATACCAGAATAAAATACTTTTGTTCCATTTTTCTATACCTCTTACAATGTGTCCTGTCCATTTCCACTTCAGTTTCCTGATCCTTGTTGTAACATCGTCTATTTTCGTGCGGGATCTAATTATCTCATTCCTTATTCTGTCAGTTTTTCTAATATTGAGCATGCTCCTCTCCATTGCGGTTTGACATGTGCTTATCTTTTGAGTTTGTGCTTTTGTGAGAGCCCAAGTTTGACAGCCGTAGGTAAGAACAGGTAATATGCAAGTGTTGTACAACTTCTTCTTGATAAACATGCTTATTTCTCCATTTTTCATAACCTCTTTTAGTCTCCAGTAACTTTTCCAAGCATTGCCTATCCTAATCTCTATTTCTTTAGACATTATGTCCTCGGGGGAAATGAGTTGGCCCAAATAAGTGTACTCCTTAACATAGTCGATGGGTTTGCCATTTAGTATTATTGAATCTTCTACTGTATTTGTCATAGCTTTAGTTTTGGACGTGTTCATTGTTAGGCCTACAGCATTGCTCTCTTTATTCAAGTCCTCAAGCATGCTTTGAAGGTGGTTTTTTGTCTCCGCTAATAATACTATATCATCCGCAAATCTTAAATGTGACAATCTTACTCCGTTTATATTTAGACCGTATTGTTCCCATTCCAATTTACGAAATATATGTTCCAGGACGGCTGTAAATAGTTTTGGCGACAATGGGTCGCCTTGACGCACTCCTCTATTTATTTTTATTTCTTTCCCCTCTGTTTCCAGCTTCACTTTAGCTGTGCTATTTGTATATATGTGTTTTAAGATTTTGATGTATTTATGTTCCACGCCTTGAATTTTAAGACTATGCCAAATTGTTTCGTGATCGATGGAATCGAATGCCTTGCTGTAGTCAATGAAACAGCAATAGAATGGGACATTATACTCCTTATGTTTCTCAAATATTTGCCTCACAACGTGTATATGGTCCAACGTCGAGTAGCCACTCCTGAAACCGGCTTGCTCTCTAGGTTGGTTCTCGTCCAGTGTTTTAGCTAATCGGTTAAGAATTACTTTTGCGAAAATCTTATAAACGTTGGACATTAGGCTGATAGGTCTATAATTGTTTATATCATTTTTGTCTCCTTTTTTATGTAACAGCATAATAGTTGATGTAGTCCACTGAGTAGGAATTTCTTCGCTGTTTAGTATATCATTAAAAATATTTGTGAGCATCGGCGCTATGAAGTCTTTACACTCGATTAGAAGTTCATTGTTGATTCGGTCAGGGCCGGGGGATTTGTCTTTTTTCTGTGTTTTTATTGCTTCTTTTACTTCTTGTAGAAGTATCGGAGGTACGTTTTCGTTCTCGTTTAATTCTACCTTTTCATTATAGTATTTTCTTGAATAAAGTTCCTGGTAAAACTCTGTAGCAGTGGATAGTATATCTGGTCTCTTTGTTCTTATTCTGGAACTTCTGTCTTTAATTTTAGGTATCCAAGTTGTCTTATCAGTCAAATACTTAAGCGCTCTTTTAATGCCTCCCGTTTTCGAAATATGTTCCTTGAATGTCCCAACCCTGAGGCGTTCTCGATCTTTTCTCATATTTAATTTTATTTCTTTGCTAAGTTTACCTATTTCTTGTCTTACGCTCTTGGTCTTGTTTGTAGTGTTAATTAGTTTTGCCCTTTTGTCTAGTAGTTCTTTTGTTTTAGCTGATATAGATTCTGTAGTCTTAAGTTTTCCTTTTAGGTTGCTCGTCGATTCGGTAGTTAGTATTTCCTCTAGTAAGTTGTATTTCTCTTGAGTATTCAGATGTTGAATGGATGCGGTCTTGACAGCCTTAAGTTTCTCTTTGATAATTGCGGTTGGTGTTGTTTTATTGGTGTACGGAGATTTTACCTTGAATGGTCGACTTGTACGTGTCGTTCGAGTTATGTTTAAGCTTGCTCTTACCATTCTGTGATTGCTATTGAAATTTAAATTAGAGATAGTACTGCAGTCATCGAAAGCTGTGCTTTTGTTCGTTAAGATATAATCTATTTCGTTTTTATATTTGGCGTCCGGCGAAGCCCATGTCCATCTTTTTGATATTCTCTTTTTGTATTGGCTGTTCAGTATTTTCATATTGTTTTCGAGAGCCATTTCCAATAGCTTTCGCCCATTTCTTGTCCTCTTACCGTAACTGTAAGGGCCCAAAACAATGTCTTCCCCGTTTCTCGAGGTTCCGATTTGTGCATTGAAATCTCCCATCACTATGCAGTTTTTATGTGTGTGTTCTTTTATGGCGGTATTTAAAGATGAATAGAATGATTCAATTTCTAGGATAGTAGATTGTTCAGTTGGAGAGTAAATTTGCACAATTGACCATTTCTCTTTCCGAGGGGGGATAATTATATTGAGAATGGCAATTCTTTCAGATATGCCGACTATTTCTTCGATATAGTTTTTGAGTTCTTTCTTGATTAGGAAACCCACTCCGTGTCTTCCTGGTGTTTCCCCTTTATAATAGAATATAAACTGCCTATGTTCTTCAATAGCTTCGCCATGTCTCCGTACTTCGCTCAATCCAATTATGTCCCATTTTATTCGTTCTAAAGCGCACATAAGTTCTTGTAGGTTTTCTTCTAATCTAAGTGTGAGTGTGTTGTATGTTGCTATGTATATAGAGTTACAATATTTTTCCTGATTTTCGGTAGTTTTTGATGGAGATATGAAAGTGGAGTCTGGAGGGTAGTGGTCACTTTTCCCCACGGTGACCGGCCGTCTTGGGGTGAGTTCATTTAGTGTTTCGTTGGGTAATACTTTGTTTGTTTGTTTTGGTTTCCGGATATCGATGTCTATTGGTCGTTTTTTGTCTTAGTTGGGAGCGATATTGATGCGGATCTGCCCCTTGCAACGTAGTCTAGCATGTTTGATTTACTGATCTTCTTTGGAGCTGATGTCGTTTGTTGGACTGGCGATTTGTTTGGTGAATCAGTGCGGTCTCTTTTTCTCTTATCCCTTTTGTCTTCCTTGGCTTCTTTTATGACTATTTTGTCCTTTTTTAGATAGCATATTTTACCCCTCTCTCGTTCTTCTCTTAATTGAGGCAATAGCTGTTTTCTTTTCTCAAGAACTTCCTTAGAGTAATCCTCCTTGATGTATATATCAGACGTAAAATGCTTTTTGTTCTTATAGATTTCATTTCTCTTCCAATTTGTAGTGAAGGTTACTAGTATAGGCCGTATCCTATTACCTCTCTCTCCTAACCTCTTAGCTCCGCTTATTTCTTGGGGGTCAATGTGTATGTTCATCTCGTTTTTAAGAAGTGTTGTGATATGTTTGATAAGGGACTCGCCGCGTTGTTCTTCTTTCACTCCAAAGAAAATAAGATTATTTCTTCTCCTTTCTTCGTCCATAAACTTGATTTTTTCTTGTAAGTTGCAGACTTCGATTTTTAAACTTTTGTTTTCTTCCACAAGAGTTGTAAGTTTTTTGTTTATGCTGTCCGTTACATTCTTCGTAACCGCTTCTGTTATTTCCTTTGTTTGTACTGCCATCTGCATCTTCATCTTTTGCCAAAAATTTTCCATAACTTCATCCATAATTTAGGGGAATTTAGCGTTTTTAAGTGGCAACACTGATTTCGTGTTGGTAACACTAGTATTTGTATCGGAACGCACCTTGTTTGACATATGTCACTTGACAGATGATCGTCTATTGTCTTTGGTCAGCTTGGTTCTGTGGTTGGTACTTGGTAGGAGCTGTTAGGTTGGTACTAGGTCTTATCAGTGCTCAAAATGTCGTTAAATAACCTCTTCAACGGAGAAATAATACCTTATAGATAAGGCTTAAATACTCTGGCTACAGTGTCTTTCAAATCGTTATCCAGCAATAAAAATAAGAAATGGTGACACAAACACAGAAAGTTATTTTGATCTAAATTCGGCAAAATAATTACACCGAATCTAATGATAATTACAACGCAGTCGAGGAAAAAATGTCACCTATAGTTGCCACAGTTATGCCGATCTACCTAAATGCTTTTCATTCCCAGTTTATCGCACAAGAGTACCGAGGAAGAATAAACAAAACCTTTTTACGTCATTTAAGCATTACCATTAGCTCCATATAATAGAGTCAAGAGACTCATTCAATTTGTTGTCTTGCGACTCCTGAGACATTTCGTGGTAACGTCATTATTTCGCTGAGAAAAATTAGATCTGTAGAGGGAAGATTAGTTTCAGTTCTGCTGAGACTAATGATTATACGCTGTTGCTCAAGTCTGGATAATGATAAGATTTTGATCCGCAGTGAGGTTTGGAGTACTTTCGACACACAGATGGGGTAAGGTTGGTCGGAGTGTCTTCTATAAGAGCGGTCTTCTAAATGGGTACCACCTTTGCCTTTTTTACTTCTGTTATCAAGCAATGTATATCTAAACTTTCTTGGTTTGGAGTCCTTCTTTGAACGATTTACTGACCATTATGTGTCGAAAATGTATTGTCCCAGGCTAACAACGCAATGCGGTGCAATTCTTTGTAATTTAATGCCGCCTGATGATGGCCACGACTAGCTGAGCCAATTTATGAAAACCACAATTGAATTGTTTTATTGCCACATCGACAATAACACAATTCAATGGTTCATCATTAGACATAAGACATTTTGAAAATATTATGAACAAATTAGTTACGTTAGTAGTTCACTACCCAAATCCGTATGTTCTCTACGTTTCTATCAGTATTATTACGTTTACTCTCGTTTAATAAATGAGGAAGTTCTTATTTACAGACGCAGAAATGAGCGACGTAGAAACGTTCTTTAATATATCATCTCCTTAGGCTAGCGAAAAGCGGAAGGTCTTGGAATCAACTTACAGGATAGGAAATTTTATTTGTGAGTTTTAACACGACTTGCTCAGGAGTGCATCATGAAATGATGGACGGCAGGTAGCTGTGACAACGAAACTAAATCATTTCCGCAATATGCTGTCAAAAAATTTAAATAAAAAAATAATATTTATGAGATCGGGTAAACACATTGGTCTTAAGTAATAATAATAGATTCGCCGAAATCTGCTATAGCTCATATGGTATTTAAAAATAGATGTTTAGATCTAGCTTAATTAGGAATTAATTAGGAAGTTTTCAATAAATAGTAAATTTCTCTGAAATAATATTTGTAAGTACACAGACAGCCGCGTTGAACATATAAACAGCTATTATTTATCCCTGAAAATTACATAGTTTTATACCGTTAATAATATATTACGTACAACGCAGTTAAATATATTTTTGAAACAAGCCCATCGTTTGAATATATTATGCAGTAGACACCCACACTGGTACCTACTGTAGCGTTGGCACAAACGCTTTGTTTCATTGCAGTTACGATTTGTGGTTTTGACGCGGAACTAGTTTGTTTAGCTAAGTAATTCATATTAGTGGGAAATGGTTACAATTTCTAATTATTGACTGCCTCGGTGGTGTAGTTGTATTACGGTACGACTGCAATGCGGGGATCTCGGGTTCGATCCCCGGGCCGGCCAAAGCGATATTGGATTTTTCTATTCAGTATCAGCCCGGGGTCTGGAATTCGTGCCCGGTGTGGCAATAGGCTCGACCCCTATCACATCATGAGATGGTATACGCACGGCGAAAAGTGTGTGCACTAGTTCCGCCTCTACCTACCCCTTCGGGGACAAAAGGCGTGAGTATATGTATGTAATTATTTTGATCGTTCAAACAAATATTATTGTGTATAGAGGCGTATAAATAAATTAGGTAAAAAACAGCTCGTTTCAATCTATACTATTATTGTAAAGAGGAAAGATTTGTATGTAAGTATATTTGTAACGAATAACTTCAGAAACTACTGAACGGATTAACACATAGGCTACTTTATATCCCGGGAAAATATTTTTATCCCGCAAAAACTATTTCATGCGGGCGAAGCCGCGAGCAGAAGTCTAGCCTGCTATATAGTAGTCATGTCGTAGGAAATTTATTGATGGTAGGATATTAGTATCAGTCTTTATATCGACCTCCGTACTTAGTCATCCGCCCAGTGTGGTCACTAAGGTCGCGTTTCGGGATCAGCCTGTACTCCTTGAGTTCGAACAGGTTTGTAATTGTGTTGACTAACGATGGATAATCTTCTCTACAGAAAATCTATCTGGAGGCCAATCTAATTACTACTCGATGCAGTGAGTTGGCAGTGATAGTACAAAAAATATGTCTAGGTTTCTCGATACTTGTTCTACCTCACAGAAAACTTACAAGATGTACCGTCTTTGGGTAGTTTTGCTACAAATGGTCACAATTTATAATCAGATGAATTATGTCTATTTAGTTCCGTAAAAACACATAAATATTTTCACTCCCTTAAACCATCCTGAAGATACTTCGTAACAAATGAATAATACGAAGGCATTTCATCCATAATTTTCACCTTAATCACATTTACATTATCTTCATATAGCCACATGAAATATAAACGCAGTAGATCAGCTCGGGGCGGACGGCGCAGTCCATGTAAAAAATATTGCCAATACAATAAACTTAGCGCGTGTTATTGGAAACCAGCGGTACATAAACGCGTTTTCAACACACAGTTTATTTGGTTACAGTACGCTAAGTATTTTTCGAATCATAATAATATAATGGGAGTGTTTTTTTATAACATTGTCATAATATTAACTATTCTTGTAATGATATTGTATTTGCGTCAAAAAATTTGTAACCTAATAGCTCTACTACCTAGCTCTATTGCTAGTGGCAGGATTGTGACAGACCTTGGGGTAAAAATGAGTCTTAAAAATGTACATATTATCATGCAAATCGAATCCCTTACGCGCATTCTCCACATTGATTTATTATGTGCATAATATAACAACTAGTTCAACTATGGGAAGGTAATCAGCTTGTCAAATCTTGGCAAAAAAAAGAACGGGTTGCACTCCGGGAGTGCCGGGAGAAGTGAAAACTTGAACATTAACGTTGTCATTTTTGAATATTTTGGAATGGTCTAAACACAAATTCGATCTTGCATCTACCACATAAAGTAGATTTTTTAACGCGACGCTCGCTTAGTCTGGTTTTTGATAGATGTCAGAAATGCAATGGTCATCACAACCAAAGTAGAATAAATCAAAATTTGAAAAAAGAATGTTACGTTCTTTTGTACTCGTGCCGTGCCAACGCTGGGGAAATAGCTTCTACGCAATGTATTTAAGGTTTATATTAGATTAGTAAGGGATGGTTTTAATGACGTTAATAAATAAAAATGCACTCGTTTCAAGAATTATAGCTTCTACGCATTTTATTTAAGGTTCATATTAGTAAGGGATTGTTTTAATGAAGTAAATAAATAAAAATGTAAACGTTTATGAATTATACCTTCTACGCATTATATTTAAGGTTCATGTTAGTAAGGGATGGTAAAACCTCCTACGCATTTTCGATCAGGGACACGTGATCCTGACGCGAGTTTAACATTTTATCCCATAAGTCCCATCCCAAAAGTGCTCAACGCCGCTAAAGAAGTTTTCACTTCAAAAATGTACCTTTACCTACCACTTCGTCAATACAGGCTTGACAGTATTTATTTACATAGGCAGCATAAAAAGACTGTAAATAAATGCTGCAAATTTATATTAGTTCACGTCTTGCATGATATGCCTACTTACGGTAGTGACCAAATATCTATTTATTTATATATACGTATATAGATAATACCATTACAGGTGCTACCCCAAGGCTATATTGTCTTGTCACTAACAATCCGAAATATCAATTCAAATTTTTAAACCATACATGTATGTATTAATATAATAACAATAAGTAAGCTGATAAAATGGGACCTTTGCAAACTCACTCATTTTGCACGCAGACATGAAATATTATAAATTTGATATTAAGGTTATTATAACCGTCGTTTTTAGGCCTATAGGAACCTGCCTTACTGTTTCCCATGCACTACAACCACGTGCAAGGAAAGAACGGGAGCGTAAGGGGAATGCGAATAAGACAATATTGTCTGGCGTACGTTTGACCTGCGATAAATATCACTCTTGTCTCTCTCTCTCTCTCTCTCCTAAAGGTTAACTTATCTCCCATCCCACTTCCCCGTTCACCTTATCCCATCGTCTAATGGAGAGGAATGTAGTGTTCTCCGTAGTTACTTAAGCGAAGTTAATATGTGTTGACAACTAAGTCTCCTGAGTGTTTAAGGGCGATATGGCATTTAAGCAATGCCCATTTTCTATTATATGACATGTTGTATTATGTTTGTATTGTCTAGAAGTAAAACTAATCATAAATTAGTATTGATTTACGTAAATGTAAGTTCATGGTTTTCAAAACTTGCTGCTCTGATGGCTGACTTGCTTGTAAAATTCCAGAATTTCGAATTACAAAGTATTATGATACTGCTTTTATAACCTTAAAATATGTCAGTATTGTAATGAGAGTAATTTTCGTTCTTTCCATACCTTTCAAACCAGAGTACCTACAAATTCCAGCCAGACATAGACAAACTTATGATTTAACGAGAGACGTACCACCTCTTGAAGTATTCCTTATAATAAATCTGACTACTCATATCTAGAGATGAGAAGTCCCCTAACCTGATGGTAGTAGTTTCCAATAAGTAGCAACATAGAACTTTGAGTTACAAAGCTGTGCACTGCGCGCACCCCGAGACATTAGTTAAGTCTCGTAATGCAAACGTTCAGCTTTGAATAATCCATCTTGACCTTAGTGCTTAGAATGTTCTGAGTAGGGTAAGCTTGTTATAGTTTGAAAGTATTATTTGCCGATCGGTAGATTGATGACTTTAGTAATAAATGGATTAGCAGAATCTTCAACATTATTTTATTTTGATATTTAAAACTTTCTCGACCAAATCAAAATTGAGATCAAAAATATTTCAACAAAAAAAGTCGTATAAATATTGTTGATATCTTTATAGATATATTTCCAATAAATAAAGTTCTAAACCATTTTTAAACAATTAATAGCATACAATATCGCCTGTGTGTATTCTATGTGAATTTTCGCTTGCTTTAACGGTGAAGGAAAAATATCGTGAGGAAACCTGCATACCTGAGAAGTTCTTTGAATTTCGAAGGTATGTAAAGTCCGCCAACCCCCACTAGGCCAGCGTGGTGGACTAAGGTCTAAACCCTCTCAGTTGTAGAGGAGGCCCGTGCTTAGGAGTGGGCAGTATATAATACAGGGTTGGTATGGCAATATCGCCTGAAAGGGACCTTACAGTTTTTTTTTTGCAACAGCAGAAATATTACAGATTCCTTGAGCGGTTGATGTAAATAATACTCCAATAGCAATTATATCTCTCTAGAACCAACTATTCATAATTATCAATAAAAGGAAATAATTGTTAAAGCAAATATATTAACTGAAAGAAAATTTAATCATAGTCACTTTATAAAGTTTTTCTTGGAACAAGAATATATTTTTCTAATGAAGTTGATTTTTCTTTCAACAATCACTTACGCCAACAGCACCCACGTCATATTCTCAGGTCATACAAGTATTTGTTTCGATGGGTTTTAAGGCGTGGCTCATTTCAAATAATCACGCAAAAAAATGCATTATCACTAATAACAGTATTTAACCGACTTCAAAAAAGGAGGTTTTGTATTCGGTCCCTATGTATGTATGTTTGTATGGCCGCGAGTTTCTCAAAAACTACGGATCCGATTTCGATGGGGTTTTAGTTATAGAAATGTATATTTTTCAGGGAAGGTTTTAGTATATAATTTATTAGGATCTGATGAAGATCTTCGGAGATAGACAATGGAACTCTTCAATAACTAACAGCAAATGACTCGCGAATGCTGCAATATATCGTATATCGATGATGTATTGTTTACACCATTTCATAATTAACTAACAAAAAAGAAATAAATAAAAACTTTTTAACAAAAAATAAGACCGACTTCAAAACCACTACAAACCAAAAAATAATTTAACTTTATATTCGCTTAGTATATACGTATATTTGAAGTCGGTACCTAATTTATATTGCCAGCTAAGCTAAGGAAATGTACGAACAAATATACGAAAACAATGCTCAAGGTTTGTAGTGGTTTTGAAGTCGGTCTTATTTTTAGTAAATGAACTTCACTGTGCTTTTGACAAGAATAAGTCATAATGGCCCACGTGTGTCGCGTGGAGTAAACATTTCTTCTCAATGGACACTATATCTGGACCCTAATTTGCAATGAGGTGCAGTGAAAAAAAAATACTCTTAAAAATTACGACTCTAGAAAAAGGCAAAGCGATTGAACACCCAATACCTGTCTCATTGTGTGGATCTGTAACATAAATCCTCCAAGTCTTATACTCTATGGGCTGCACGATTGCTTTATCTCTCTCACTTTCTGCCCGTATTTACTTGACAGGTGGACAGCAAGTTTCATAATTAATATGCCCTATGTTTTCTATATCGTAGTTAGTACCTACCCACCTATCTATGTATTATGGAGTAAAATCTAGAAAATGTAATTTAACGTAACGTCTGATTACATAACGTCAACAAGATCTCCAGCAATGGCACCCAATATGATATCTATTCGCCATATAATAACACTGACATATTTCAAAAATACAAAAATACTTATATATGTTCAATCTTAATAAGTATATTAAATTTCACAGGTACATATTGCTCATAATTAGATTCCATTTGAAGAAACTTGAGCTCCATTCATGTTCAGCTGCATTGTAAAAGCTTTTCACGTTAAAAGCTATTGTTAATTGTAGACAAAAACTTAATGTCACTGTGGTGTCGTTCGAAATAAATTTTATATCATATAATGTTATCAATAATGATATTGATCTGATATGAACCCTGTATTATAAACTAGGTTATGCTCGCGGCCCCGCCGGCATCAAAAAGTATTTACCGGGATAACAGTCCAGATATATCTTTACCGGGTATAAAAAGTAGCCTATGTACTATACCACACTATAATCTATCTCTGTACCATATTTAATCCAGATCCGTTTAGCCGTTTTGGCGTGATGGGTAACAAACAACCATCCAAATTTTTGCATTTATATAATGATAGATTATAGTCTCACTGGTCTGCTCTACAGTGAGAGAGATTATGTCTTCCTTTAACCACGCTTGTCGGATGGGGGTTCGCAAAATTTAAATATTGACGAAATTCTTATGAAGTTCGCAAGTACCTTGGATACACATATCAAATAGTAGTAGTTTCTGGGCTTAGAATTCATAAATTTCCCATAAGACCAACATAGGCCTTATGGAACCTGTCAATGATTAAAGTCAATCAAGTAAAATGTTGCACAATTTCTGTCAATAAACTACAACAACCCCGCGCAAAGGGACTCAAATAACAAAAATAACGAATAACATTTGCCATTTGGAGAGGTATAAACAAAATTTCCCCGCATCGGTCTCTACCGACTTAGAGATCCTCGAACTAACACTAATATTTGGTAAATTAAATCGTGAATTGGCAAGTCTTACTAATATTATAAACGCGAAAGTACGTAAGAATGTTTGGATGTATGTGTGTTTGTTACTCTTTCACGCAAAAACTACTGAACAGATATCGATGAAATTTGGCACACGGGTAGATCATACTTTTTATCTCGGGAAAATATAAAGCGGAACTTTTGTCCCGGAAAAACTTTTTAACGAGAGCAGAGCCGCGTGCAAAAACTAGTACTCTATAATTATAATATGGCAAAACACTTGACGATAAAAGATTTGGATACTGAACAAAATAAAAAATAAACTGTTAACGCAATTAAGAGTCGAAATTGAGATTTTTCATTTTACAATATATTGAACGTTATAGCACAGAATACTGAATAGTACTACGTAGTTATAGGCCGGCTATGACAGATGATTACTTACTAGTTCCGTATAAGAAAATTAAAATAACGCAATTTTTAAAAGTGCAATAAGATGAGAAATTATTGGTGGTAGGTCTCTCATATGTAAGAGTCCGCCTGGGTGGGTACCACCGCAATGTCTATTTCTACCGCCAAGGAGCAGTGTGCATGCACTGTTGTGTTTCGGTTTGAAGGACATTGTAGCCAGTGTAACTACAGGACATAGTGAGACTTAACATCTTATGTCTCAGGATGACGAGCGCAGTGGAATGCCACACAGTACTTTGTAACTCAAGGTGCTGGATGATGTTGCTTCTGTTTATGGGTGGTGGTCTCGCTTACCATCAGGCGAATGGCATGCTCGTCTCGTCATTCAAAGCTATAAAAGAAGAAAAAAAAAATCACAGAGAGGCGAAGGCGCGCTCGTCCAGTGTAATAATACCGTTGACTTTACTTGACTACGGAAAATAATTGATCCACACGGGCTTAAGTTGAATTTTCGGTTTACTCGTCATTCAATGCCATAAAAAAAAAAGAATTATATATTTTTTTCCAGCATCACAATATGCTACGGACATTTACTTGGACTGCACCGCACCACGTAAACAAAGTTTTTCTTTTTTAATTTTATATATGGCCATGGCATAGTGACCCCGATGCAACTGATGTTTGGGTTGGGTTTAGATAGATTGTCGACTGACGAGAGATGAGTTACTCCTCGCTACACACACACACACACACACACACACACACACACACACACACACACACACACACAGACACATCACACAATTATGCCGGCCCGATGAAAACACATACACACAGACTGATCCCGAAACGTGATACACTTACGCGGGTCACTATGGCGGTGTGTACACCTTGTGTACAGTGTGACGCCTTTATTGTGTACCAACAAAATAACAACATAATTTAAAAAGCGAACGCAAATAACCTCTATCGAAGCTATAGTTGACGGAACCCCATTTCCATCGCCGTCAACGAGCTTGCCTTTCGTTCCCTATAGTAGTTTGAGATCAAATAATAGGGGTCAGAAATCGTCTGCAAATACATACACAAAAATTATATTGCCAATACAGTGGGGTAAGGGACGCTGCCTTTTTGTTTCCTCTCGCCGGTTGGTATCGACGGTTAGAAACTATATAAATATGTATATTGCTGTAGTTCGTATATCGTATGAAACAGTGTCCAATCATTCACTTATATATTTATTAACTAATAAGATTTTGGTCTTAGTTTTGCCGGCTGAAATCTATTACATGAACGGAACTCACAACAGATTTTTTTCTATGTTGGCAGTCAAGCAGTGGCCAATTGTTGTTATAAAACTATATGTTTTTCCACCTAATCACGAACACAGGACCAGCGTCAGCTCTTAAACAACTAAACCAAAATATTGGTTCGCTCGGATCTATTTTCATATTATTATGTAAATTGTTACTCCGTAAAATATATTTACCGATATATCATAAGCAGTAATTGGCTTTCGATATATTTAATTGCTCACACGCTCGTGATTAGAATTACGCACGAAAATAATTTGAAAATTGAAAATTCATCAATAAAGTAAATTATACATTGAAAACGAACCAGCGTTGAAGATGTGGCTGAAAATTAATTAAAATAATGACAATTGTGAAATACAGTGGTATGTCATTTATAATTTTCTACTACATGGTTTAGAAGCGGAGACGGGCATTCCTCATATTTTATAGAGGATAGGCAGCAATCGTAATACTTCAATTATAATGTATGTTTTAAAAATTGACCTATTTTCTAGACGTTTCTTATCTTCGTGTATCCATAGATATTAATTCATTAATTGAACCTTTGAATATGTTAACTATGCAAGTTTAGTAAAATATTAACTAAAACGAAAATATTCACTTCAACAATCCTTTTACTAATGTAGCCCTTCTCACCATCAAGTCATTGCATCTAGCGATGGTCGCCGTAATTATTTAAGCTTAGTAACCCTATCAAGTCCTCCCAAAACTAGATACTATTGCTACTAACAGTTACTCTGGTTCTCCGTTTTGTTGTAGCCTCGAGACTAACACAATATTTTATTACTTTGTGCTGCTTTACACCATTGAATAAACATTATGAGTATTCAACTTCAACAAGCTGAGGCGAAAAATAATTCTATTGAAGTTTCTACCATTATTTATTATCTCGATCAACAAATTGCTAGAAATATTTTAGCCAACTTTGAAACAATAATTGCATTGGAAATATATCGCAGTGATTACTATATTAATAAAATTGTACCGTTTGTTCGGGCGAGTGACTGCCTATTTAGCCTTGGATAAGGCTCAGATTCTTAGTTCGATTCTCATAATAATGAATTAAACTTCCTTAGAGGACAAATTTTCACAAATTGATTTTATGCTTGTCCATGTTATAAAATAAGAAATTTGTGTTTATTTATCGAGTTACGACCTTATTCATAAACAGTTGATAATATAAACCTATTTTAGTTATAGAATGTTTTGTCTTCTTCCTTCAAACTCAATTCAAAATTCGTTCGAAGAAGACAAAACATTCGATAACTAAAATAGGTCAATAAAATGTTTATAAATAAGGTCATTAGTAGTAAGAATTTCATCCTGCAAATATAAGTAGATCCCTATGATATTTCGCGGATAATCATATCAATATCACTGCGTCATACAAACAAAAAACAAACCAGTTCACATTTTTCTCACTGAGTTTATAGGTCATTACAAATATACCTAATGAGATCTCGACTTAGCAACAGCTATTTTTAGGAGGTGAGGTGAGAGCACCTGTCGCTGACGCCAGCTGCCACCACAAAGCGCACTGCTGTTTTTGCCCTGCATTTTGTGGTTAATTAGCTAAACGCCAGTCAAGCCTATATATTTAGAAATGGACCGGATAGCTCCAAATCAAATGTATGTATTAAAGTAATCGTTGGAAATATTAATTTCAGTTTGTTTTTTTTATAATGGTAGGTAGACATAAACACAATGATCAATCTATGAATACTTACATTGTAATAGAAATTTTAAGTGCATTGCCAATCTATAAGCAGTGGGAATGAATAGGAATAGAAAGGCGATTGATTTCGCCTTTTCTTCTTTCTGCAACTTTTGCGAATGTTTAAAGGAAAATGCTAAGTATTTCTATTCTATGAACAGTGTAATTATAATAATATATATTATACAACACTGATACAGAGAAAAAAGGATGAAATAATTAATATTGATAAAGGTTGAAACAACCAAACCTTAGCCGTCAGACTATAATTATTCAATATTTCATGTAAAGCAGATGAAAGAGCCGGACTATTCTGTTGTGTCAGATATAGGAAATGTTACTACTTCAAAAGCTGTGTTGAAATATCGTACTAAATGGGGTTTAATAACATCAGTCAGTCAGTCTAAATGTCAGTTCTAAAAATGTTAACTTTTTTAGCGCTGCATTTTGGTGTTAGGTCATTTATAAACTTTTAAGTCTACTACGCTAGTGTTTTGCCATAATCGGTCGTTATAAGCATTGCGTTTTAAGAATAGAAAGATTAAGAGATTTTGATGTGGGAAAGAGACATTTTTAAAATGTTGGAGTAATTTGTAGACACAATCTACAGTAAAATTAGGATGGCTCGACCTGGTATGTACCCACTGTCACACAGATAAGTGTTGTAAAGTAATAGTTTCTTACTACATATCATATTTTATCTCATCTATTTACGACCGCTTTTAACCAATGTCGTACACAACGAAAAAATATATACAGAGAATGAAAACCTGAAGAGAAGTAGGTCTATCTTTGGACATCCGCTAACTGGAATTAAAATACTACTAATTATAATATTATTTTTGATTATGGATTTATCAAAACATTCACCAAGTAAAATGCTTATTTATATCTGCTATTCATCACAATTGTATGTCATAAACTACGTATAAATCTTAAAACTGAAATTCGCAAAGTATCTACTCTTTACAAGATTCTAAATTGCGTTTGAGCGCGGAGTCCCAAAATAACAATGAAACATAGATACAGTCCGTATCACAATTTCTGCCAAATTCTTAGGAATAAATAAGCCCAAATGGAAGGATAAAACTGCTTTGTACGCGTAATCAAACTTTCCATCTACACACATTCAACACATAAATTATTCCACGCACTAAAATAGTCAAATAAATTTAGTTACCTTTGTAACGTAACATCAACGAGAGCAAACCTTTATTTTTTAAATGGCGACATCTATCAAACCGGCCGGTGACCCGCGCCCCCCGCTCGTTCCCCGTGCCCCCCGTCATCGCTTCTCAAATAGCTACACACATCACGCACAATGCCGGACATTTATTATTTAGGATCGGGGCCGATAATCAGTGCCGTTACCCAATTTTCTTCACCCAGCGTGACACCCTGGAACTTCACAACAATATTTACTTTTCCTGTGTGTTGAAAGACAATGCGCTTTATTGTTCAGAAGTTAAGGTTTACATCAAGTTGTGCTTATTACGACGCAATGTAAAATCGAAATGTGTGCTTTTGTCAAAGCGATGGCGCTTTAAGGTGCGTTTGAGTAGGGTTGTCAATTGACGCAAATTTACTCTTGTTGATTCTTTACGATGATATGTACATATGTGCAGTATTACTCTAATAGATTTTCTGACGTCTTACGTTCTAAGGTGGCATATGCAGGTCGCGGTAAAAATGGCATTTTATTGTCATTTAGTATACCCGCTTTGAGAATACGTCATAAATTAACATTTTTGACTTCTTTCAAAAGTGGTTCCTGATATGCGAATTTAACTGACTACCTCATTAGGTCAATGAGGCTATGTATATATAACACTCGCAAACACTGAACTGAAATTATAAATGAACTAAAGTCTGTGACTAAAAAATAAAATTTCATCAAAAAGAACAACGGAAGTCTGTAACATTACAAAACTATCTTGTAAACACCACCTTTCTGCCGGAGTTTCCCGCGGGAATAAATAAATTTCCATACATGAATATAAAAATCCAGCAACCCTGTGAAACGCATAGCGTCCTGTGGGAGCGGCCGCATCTGGTTCCAGCTGCGTGTACGTCCGCAGCATAAAGTGCTGCAGGGGGAGCTGGGGTGTCTGCTGTCAAATTGGATCGCTGTTTTTCCAAATTGGTACAAGCGAAGTATATGTAGAAAAAATTAATCCCACCGGGATTGAAATTAATACTTGCTGTTCGCATTGGTTATAGATAAAATGTTTTGGTTCAGACTTCGGATGCCATGACTGCGCTAACGCGTAATGTCATTGATTATAATAATTAATAGAGAGGACTCTATTAATGCAATCCTTATAATCAATGACATTACGCGTTAGGAAGTCTAAGCAACTGCGACCTATGGCAATAATTTGAAATAGCATTTGGCATTGATAAAGGTCGCAGAACATGCTGGATGCACGCCGCTTTTAATAGGTCCGTCTGGAAATATTTAGGGGAGGCCTATGTTCAGCCGTGGAGTTCATGTGGCTGATGATGATGACTAGGAATTTGGCCACTTAAAGTTTGACCTAATGCGATAATAGGCTATTAAAACCTTAGTGTGGTCTCACCTTGAGGATTGTAGGGGAGACCGGGGACAATTGACCAAATTTCAGCTTGGTTGCTTGTTTTAGTATATAATGTCAAAAAATCCTATAGGTTCGATAGGTGCACTAATAAGCGTTCGAAAGAAACACCAAAAACCTCGCGATTGTTTATAGCATAGTGTACAAAAGCCATTTTGTGGAACAATAAAATCATGTTAACCTATCCCATACCTAGGGTTGGTAGACTATTCACTTGGGGTAAATTGACCTACAAAGTAATTGGTATAAAATACGGAAATAAAATAAAAAAAAACACAACAAGTACTTATTTACTATTATCAATGTCCTTTATTGAGACAAAATATCAGTAGCATTTACATAATGTAACATAAAAATTTTCAAACCCCATACCCTAATTATTTTAGTAAAACTTTAACTGATTGAAGGCTGTATGTTTTTTGTACCGTGGCCTACAAATCGTGTGTTAGACGAGTGCGCGTAGTGTTGCCAGCTTTCTAAACGCTCGTTTTGTTTTTATGCGATAATAAATGCTACACCCGTAATAAAATTATGTCTGCGTGTGCAGTATTTGTAATAAAAATCGTTTTATTTGATGCGTAATTTTGAGAATTGTGAGTGGTCGTATTCTAAATTCGGTTATATAAATTTTTGTTCATCTCTGACTCGGATTGCAACCCTACCGGTGCACGACCTCCCCTCGGCCTCTTGCGCGGGAGCACCAAGTGTGTGAGCACGTAATTTCGATGTCGGCTAATATGTGCCGATAAATTACGAAGGCTTGGTCAAGGACCCCGCGGAGTGTTCGCCGTGATCAGCTGGAGCCGCTTTGCCGTCCTATACGTGTCGATGACCCGATGACGGCGAGGAGCGTTTTGTTCTAGTGCACGTGAGTAGTGGTTGTCATTTCAATTCGCCGGTTTGTGCCGTTAGTCCATGTTTTTATCCATTCACGTTCTTCGTTATAGGGTGAACATATCGGGAATCCTCCGCGGAAGTTGACAGGAGAACACTCGCCGGCCTGCCGACCTTGCGGGTTCTCTATTCCTTCCCGGTATGTTTTTTTATTACTAGCTTAGCGCGACCACTATAACTGTTGTTAATATTAAAGTATTGTGTACTAATCTGGAGCACTGTCCTTGTTCCAGGGGGTTTTTCCTCAGGGGGTTGTTTCTTTTTAGAACATACATTTTCGTTCATTTCGTCTATCGCGGGTAGACTTAAAACTGCCTGCATCATCAGAGAGGAGGCTAATTTCCCTAGTTGGATGAAGCCTCTGTGATTCCTGACCTGTATTGGAGGACCCAGGACACCCTCTCAATGGTATTTTTATGGAAATTAGACAAAAGTATGTAAATTTCTTATTTTGGGTCTGACACCCTATTTATGTCAGTGGCGCCCTTATCCTAATTGAATTATTGTTTTAAATACAACACAAGTAACAAAATGATAAAAGAACAGCTCTCCAGTAGGCTCACGTCCCGCTCTCCGACCTTAATTTATTAGCCGGAACCCAGTACTTTGTGATTTGTATTAAGTAGCAAGTAAGTAAGTGAACACAATATATGAATTTAAAGTCTGTGTACCGTTTTATTCCACCCACTTCTGCTACACCATACACACCATCGGGTCATACATGCAACAGTGGTCGCCCAACTGTGGCGCTTTTATACTGGAAGCATTTGTCATGTCGCTTAGCTGTGACAAATAATTTTATCACTTTGGTACAATTGTTACTTGTTATTTTCTTATTGGAAATTGTTGGAAGTTTATATTACTAGAATCTTAATAGAAGTAATACTTGTAACTTATAAAATTAAAATTTCATTGCATTTTGCAACTAGAGGTCAAAAATTTAATGTTTAATTTCAATTTAAATTCAAGGTAACTATATTGTTGTATTGTAGACAAAAGTGTTAATGAATTTATTTTATTGTGACCGGCCATAGTTATGAATAACTATTGACTTGTTGGTTCTTAGTGTTTTGGACTTTGCATTTTAACAAAGTTGAACTAGTTTCTTTAAAAAAAAAGTTGTGTTATACAAATTGAAAGTAATGTTTTAAATTACTTTTGGAAGTTTATAGTGTCATAATTTTTTTGTTGAAGTACCCTCAATAAAAAAAAAATATCTTATAATTTTCTCTTGCCGGCTACTTGTGATAAGAATTATAGCCAACTATTGTTAATTGTTTTGAATAAGTTTGTAATTTTACTTTCATATATTAATGGAAGAATGTCTAATATAACTAAAACTTTTGAATTAAAATTAAATACTATAATACTTATTATGAGGTATCAGTTTGGAATGTTATATCCGCTGATGATAATTTTTTGTTATACATTTTATTTTAGATTGTTATTATGGTACTTATATTTATAACATGTGACTGCTAATTTTGAGAGCTAGGTTCAGAAATAATTTAATATTACTTTTGTTTGTAAACTGGAAGAGCTGTCTCGGATCTTTATTTTTAACCATGCATTCATTGACTTTTAAAAAAAAAAAAACTTAATTTGAGACCTTGACTTACAATGATATCTATTCTTTCTCTTTTAATCTTTCTTTTCTTTCTGGTTGTCCTATATTAAGCCCGGGGTATTTAGAGTTGAATTTGCACAGGTTTTGCAATTTTATTAAACTAGGTAACATGTTTGCAACATTCCAGTCGAGTTCAGTCCAGCGCAGTAATCCTGAGACCAGTTCTTCAGTAGCAGTTGCTCCAGTTCCAGAGTATAGTCCGTCTGTTCGAATCCTGGTACAAAGCCATATTATGGTAAGCTCTTTGAATTTGAAATTAGATGGGAGGATTTTTGTTACTTTTCTTGTAGTATATTTGAAAATTTTGTGACATTCACACAATTAATGAGGTTTTTGTAGAATATTTTGGATTTTATTGACATAGTGATGTATGTTTGAAGTAGTTGCAAATTACTTTGATTTTGAAATTTAATAGGTATTATTTTTTTCACAATTCTAAATGACTTCCAACTTCTTGGCCGAATTATTTTTGGTAAATTTATAAAATTTTCTTAAAGTAAATTTCGTTGTTGTGTTTTTGTTTAGACAACATTTAGACTTGTTGAGATAGTGTCGTTGTATCGAACTATCGCAATTAGGTGTTTTTTTAATAATTAAACCTTTATCATGGTATTATTTTTGGCTTGTTAATATATCAGGATGTAATGAATTCGTTAAGAAATGGTAGTGGTGTGTGCTGCGTTTAAGCATTCGCAGAAACCATCTTTGATTTTGATGGGTTATTTCAAAGTTGTGCTCGCCTATGCGACCCTTTGAACCCATTAGTAAATTATTTTTTGTTCCTTTGCCATGTTTTGTGCAGGAATTAATTTATTTTGTGCGTTGTTTCTTTTTGGCTTCTCCAAATAATTGTCTTGTTGCTCCCACTTCAATGGCTTGTTGGTAGGTGTATTGCTCAGCGTCTTTGGGGGATGAGTGTTTTCTCAGCATCGTGACATCCCACGCACAGTGATTGCGGTTATTTTTACGCAATTCACTGGTAGTGAGTGCTTACATTGTTTTGGGAGATACAACATTTTCTCAGGTTCGTTTGGCATCTCACACTAAGAGCGCCCTTAACTAGAATAGAGGTCGGATGTCTACCGAACACCAGGTAGGAGACAATGTTTGAAAAGTTTTTATTTTTGAATGTAGCAGGTTTATTCTAAAAGTTTCTAGCGAGTTCGCGCATCGCTTAGAATAATGTAAAGTTATCATCTCCCGTCGGTTATGGAGTAGTGAGCGTTGTAACCCAAGTTGTATCTCAAGAAGTTACATCGCGTGATTTTTTTTGCCCTTCTTCTGGTCGTTGGACGCGCAGTCCGATTTTGTTGACTTCTCGCTGCATCGCCAACGTCTCAGCGAAGTGAATCTTTGCTCCCGGCTGTAGTCTTGCACTTAATAGTCTTGTACTTGAGCAATTGACTGCATGTCGTGGACCATTATTTTCCTGTAGCCGTTGGACGCACAGCCCAATACTATTGTAGTTACGCTGTGTTGCCAATGTCTCAGTGACGATAAAGTCGTCTGTTGTGTTTTGTGGGTGTACAGTCTTTGCTGCTATTAAGCAATAGACTGACACGTGTGGTTTTCAGGAGCCATTGCTTCTGTTTATGGTTTTGAAATTATAAACCATTTATGCAGTTTGATGCTGTTGTCGCGTCGCTGTGTCTTTATGTCCCAGTGAGTGCAGTCTTTGCTATTTGTAGAAAGCATTTGACTGGCTTGTTGTGGATTTAGGAGCCTTCGCTTCTGTTTTGGTTTTGGAATAATAAACCATTTTTTCGTGAGCGTTTGACGCGCAGTTTGATGCTCTTGTTGCGTTGCTGCGTCGCCAATGTCTCTTCGACGTTGATGTCGTTTACATGTTTATGCAGTCCTTGCTGTTAAAATTAAGTATTGGACTGACATTTAAATATTGTCGTGGGTTCGGTTTTTGGTGTTGTGTGTAAGTTTCTGTTCGAATGAGGGTGTCTTTTCACAGCCGTTCGTTACAGGATTCTTGAGTCTTCGAGCTCAGTATTTTAGTTATCCTGTGCTCGTTGGACGTGCAGCCCGACGTGGATATCCGTCTCGCTGCGCCGCCAACGTCCCAGTGAAGATAGTTGCATGTGATTTATTGTACAATATTTATTAATTATTGAATTGTTGTTTTGGTTTAGATTGTGGAGAGCTGGGGACCAGCGTTAAATTTTGCTCGCAAAATTTCCTTGGGTTGGGGGGTACTGTAACATAAAAATTTTCAAACCCCATACCCTAATTATTTTAGTAAAACTTTAACTGATTGAAGGCTGTATGTTTTTTGTACCGTGGCCTACAAATCGTGTGTTAGACGAGTGCGCGTAGTGTTGCCAGCTTTCTAAACGCTCGTTTTGTTTTTATGCGATAATAAATGCTACACCCGTAATAAAATTATGTCTGCGTGTGCAGTATTTGTAATAAAAATCGTTTTATTTGATGCGTAATTTTGAGAATTGTGAGTGGTCGTATTCTAAATTCGGTTATATAAATTTTTGTTCATCTCTGACTCGGATTGCAACCCTACCGGTGCACGACCTCCCCTCGGCCTCTTGCGCGGGAGCACCAAGTGTGTGAGCACGTAATTTCGATGTCGGCTAATATGTGCCGATAAATTACGAAGGCTTGGTCAAGGACCCCGCGGAGTGTTCGCCGTGATCAGCTGGAGCCGCTTTGCCGTCCTATACGTGTCGATGACCCGATGACGGCGAGGAGCGTTTTGTTCTAGTGCACGTGAGTAGTGGTTGTCATTTCAATTCGCCGGTTTGTGCCGTTAGTCCATGTTTTTATCCATTCACGTTCTTCGTTATAGGGTGAACATATCGGGAATCCTCCGCGGAAGTTGACAGGAGAACACTCGCCGGCCTGCCGACCTTGCGGGTTCTCTATTCCTTCCCGGTATGTTTTTTTATTACTAGCTTAGCGCGACCACTATAACTGTTGTTAATATTAAAGTATTGTGTACTAATCTGGAGCACTGTCCTTGTTCCAGGGGGTTTTTCCTCAGGGGGTTGTTTCTTTTTAGAACATACATTTTCGTTCATTTCGTCTATCGCGGGTAGACTTAAAACTGCCTGCATCATCAGAGAGGAGGCTAATTTCCCTAGTTGGATGAAGCCTCTGTGATTCCTGACCTGTATTGGAGGACCCAGGACACCCTCTCAATGGTATTTTTATGGAAATTAGACAAAAGTATGTAAATTTCTTATTTTGGGTCTGACACCCTATTTATGTCAGTGGCGCCCTTATCCTAATTGAATTATTGTTTTAAATACAACACAAGTAACAAAGTGATAAAAGAACAGCTCTCCAGTAGGCTCACGTCCCGCTCTCCGACCTTAATTTATTAGCCGGAACCCAGTACTTTGTGATTTGTATTAAGTAGCAAGTAAGTAAGTGAACACAATATATGAATTTAAAGTCTGTGTACCGTTTTATTCCACCCACTTCTGCTACACCATACACACCATCGGGTCATACATGTAACAATAATTAACATATAATTTGCCACTTTTTGTACGATATACATTATTGGGGCGGAAACGAAAATCCTACCACCAGCAGAGGGTTTATTGTTTCGATTTTTTTTGTAAATCCACATGGTTTTAAAATAACAAACTTTTGATGATTTTGACAAAAAACTCACTTTATTCGTTTTCTAGGTAGTCAACTAGCCCCAATATAAAGTGTGTCTACCAGCCCCAAACAACTTTTTTAATTTTCAACCACATGTGAGTACCTCAAAACTGTGGCGAAATATAAAAAAATTACACTAAAATAATCATCAATAACCAAACTCTTACTTTAAATTGCTTGAAGGTAAATAACATCGAGTGTAAAGGCTTCAATACAAATAATAGTAAGAGGTAAATAATTACTCATAGGTATCATTTTTCGAAAAATCGTTTTTTCTCCCGCATTACGTGCGCCCGCGATGCCGCGTTTGCGGTGAAGTTTCGGAAACAGATAACGGTTTTTCGCGTAAATCAAGACGATGCAACACTTTCAAATAGCTCGAGTTTCACTATTATTCAACCTGCCCCTATCCCCAACCATCCCCGGTCTCCCCTACTACTTAAATTTGTGCAGAGCTGGATTTGGGCTACTGCTCCGAAGCCTCAACAAGAGAGGGGGGCCCCCACAATAGAGATAAAAAAAATATCCAAATTTCGACGGGTCATCAACTTTTTAGGTACGTTTTTTTTTCAAACATTCTTTGTTCGTATTTATACCGACAATACTCGCACAAACATAATAATATTGTTCTTGAATATTAAAAATAATATATCCATATTTGTTAACTTTGTAAAGCATCGATATATTAGAAATCAAGTTTTCATTTACTATCAATTTATGATTTGATCGAGTATATCGGTGGCAATACTTTTTCGAAGCCTAGAAAGTTCAGTGTTCGATTCCTCGATTCGTGAATTCGTCACGAAAAGAAATTGATTTCTTTATGCGTAAAATAATTAGGGGCCTCCGCTCCTTCGTTGCCCTAGGGCCTCCTGATCTCCAACTGCGACCCTGCATCTGTGTACAAATACAAGATTACTAGATTGAACGCCGTGAGAACATTGTTTATAAAAAGATAATTATCTATCATAGTTAAATTGGATATCTTTCTCAAGAAATTCAGAGAAATTTTGTGATTTAAGTTGTCCCGCGTAGGTCAAAGATAATGAGATTCAACTTTGTAATCGTAATTTTCTATTACCAGACCTTCAGTGTATAGTATTTTATCAGTCAGATAGTATTTCTAATTCAAATTTTATATTTCAGACGCGATTAATATATTCTTCAATTTTAATCTTACGTCTTAAAACAATTTTATATCTCGTAAGATATGTAATCACATATTTAATATTGCCGCAGGTTAACAAATACCTTCAGCCCCTCCCCGATCCCTTTTTCTAGAGATCACTTTGTATGATAGATTTGGATGGTTTTTTCTTTATCACAAAACATTGCACGCTGCTCATCGCATTTATGCTTGTTAAAGAAAGAAAATTAAGCTTTGATAGTTTTGCTCATGTCGCATTGCTGATAGACTCTTTCCTACTTGTATATACACTTCAAATTATGTAATCTAATCTATGTACTATGTGTAATTTTCTCAGAGTTTCGAGTTAGGCTAAACTTACATTGTTTAATTATCGTTCTGCAACTGGCATATATGTTTAAATCCAAAAATATTCTAACATTAGCTGGAATATCATTTTAAATGGAATATCGGAATAAAACTAGTATTCGGATTTTATCGCGGTTTTTAGTTAACTTCCGAAGTTTCGAAGACTTTGTAGTCTTCATGATCACGGGGTAGACTGAGGTGTAGGTCGTCCGCAAAGTGAAAGTTACAATATCTACCTAAATTTTACAATAATACAAGATTTATAAAAATTATATAAAAAAAACTCCAAAACCGAGTTTTATTTCGGATTACATTCGCGTAAATATTAAAAATCATTATGGAAGTTAAAATAGACAAAGTTTTTTTTTAAATAAAGCGTTAATACCCAAATGAACTCTCGCATACAAGATCAATCTGACCTCAATCAAACCAAGGTCACTGATTGAGCTGATGCAAGGCTAATCTAATAACCCACTATCACTGCAAAAATAGCTTGAATATCAACCCACATAAAAATACCGACCCATTGTAATTTTCATTCATATTTTTTTTAAATATAAGTCTAAAAAATAGCATGTTTAGAGATAGTCTACGTTATAGTTGGTAATAGAATAAAGGAAGCGGTGCTATTTACGTAAGAACCTCGCGCGCTTTGCCAGGCGTAGAGATGAGATCTTAGCCAGGGTTGACAGGCTGTGGACACTGTGCAGTGTATTAACACATATTCAAAATATAAAGTGGTTTTTGGATGTATTAAATAATATAAATCAGGTTGGCATAATCGTGACGACTAGGTGTAATCGTCTCTCGTCAGTCGACGTCACGTCACTTACCATCAAGTACAGTGGGGTCAATTTTCCGCGGCCGCATAAAAACATAGACTGAAGACCCTTCTATCATAAAGTTCATACCAGTACTTGACGCAGTGTAATTAAAAAGAAAGGCTTTACCGATCAGTATTGTAGGCTAAAGTCGAAACTCTCTCAATTAAAACGTGAAGGAGATAATATTTAATCAGTACAGAGGTAAACGCGACACAAACTATCACGAACGTACAACAAATATTGGGATTTGTTTAAATTAATGTCAAATATATATAATTTTAAAATTTTCCATAATAATTTCGAAGTATCTGAATTCGGCCAACTCGCACTAGGCCAGCGTGGTGGACTAACGCCTAAAACCTCTCAGTAGTGGAAGAGAATCGTGCTCAGTTAGTTGTGGGTAGTTTATTATAATACAGGGCTGGTATAGTTATTTTAATTTCCGGAGTCCATTTTTTTTTTATGGCGTTGAATGACGGGACGAGCATGCCGTTCGCCTGATGGTAAGCGATACGACCACCCATAAACAGTAGCAACACCATCCAGCACCTTGAGTTACAAAGCACTGTGTGGCATTCCACTGCGCTCGTCATCCTGAGACACAAGATGTTAAGTCTCACTATGTCCTGTAGTTACACTGGCTACAATGTCCTTCAAACCGAAACACAACAGTGCATGTACACTACTGCTTGGCGGTAGAAATAGACTTTGCGGTAGTACCCACCCAGACGGTCTTTACCACCGGACCTACCTACCACCAGTAAAATTTGAAATACATTGAAATACACCGGCATTATTACGTAATGTGAACGAAATCGCTTTCCGCTTCTCTTATCAATGTACACCGGCACGTACCCGCAGCTTATTGAAAGCGTTGATATTAAATGCAGATATCATTTAGTTATTTACTATTATACGAAATCGACAAAGCATTTATGTTTATCGATAGTTTAGAGTCGTGCCCCTGTTATCGACGTTTGCCGCGCTGATTCTGGTTTAGTTGTTTAGTTAATGTTGTACACTTGTGTTGTATGCGTGAACTCGTAAACATTGGACAATTCACAGCAATGTATGTACAATTGTTGTTTCACAAACATTATTGTAGTCTATACTAATATTATAAAGCTGACGAGTTTGTTTGTTTATTTCCTTGACGTGCTAATCTCAGGAACTACTGAACCGATTTTGATTTATTTTTTTTCAGTTATAGGAAGTTACATTACTCCTGACTGCTATAAGCTACTTTAATCCCGGGAAAATATTTTTAAACTCGAAAATACTATTTCACGCGGGTGGAGCCGCGAGCGATGTTAGTAGTTTAATATAGAAGATGGTTCTAATAGCGGATAGACACGTAGAAGACAAATTTGTCTAAAGATGGGCCCAGCTTACTTGAGGAGTAACACGGCGTAACTTAGTAACCAAATAGTTGCCTCTTACGACAGGCAGGTAATACCATGGTGGGGTTTCTTCAAAAACTCCCAACCCACATTTTTTAATCTATACACGAGTATCAAACCGTCATCCTTTCGTTTCATAGCCCATCCATCATAATATAAAACATTTAATTAATCACCTCGACAAAAGTAATGAAAACTAAAGAATAGGCTAAAACTGTTTCGTTTAATTATAAAACTTCTAGATTATTCATTTAAGTTTAAGATGAAATAGCTCGCTTAAGTTAATATTTTACTACAGCAATTACGCTTCATTTACGTAGTAACTGCTTAGTAATCACTAGATCCAAGATTCGATTCCTAGACCAAGCAATTTATTGAGTTCATCAACCATCAAGATATATGTAAGTATTGCCTAGAATTTGTGCCCGATATAGTAGCAATTCTCTCCATTATATCCTGAGATAGAAGTGGCACCGGCGGGATACGGGTGCACTTTGAATGATTTATCTTAGCACTGCAAAGTTACTACACGGTACATAGTAAGTGCAATGCAGTTGTGTATAATGCTGACGAAGGAGAGACGATAGAATACGGTCAGCAAAATTATACCGAACTGTCTTACTTAGACTAATCATGAACGTGAGACAACGAAACCAGCATTTTTCAAAACAAAACAAAAAATAGTTTGCTATCTAGTGGAGTATCTTAGCACCAGTATATAAAAGGGTATAAACCCAGTAATATCCACAAAATGCGATAAATCTCGTCGCAACGCTCGCTTTAAAACCATCGACACTGGCCGCCCCCTAGGCGTGTAATTCGC
Source organism: Sphinx pinastri (assembly GCA_947568825.1). NCBI lineage: Eukaryota > Metazoa > Arthropoda > Insecta > Lepidoptera > Sphingidae > Sphinx > Sphinx pinastri. The sequence continues at coordinate 17,329,479 of OX387629.1, forward strand.
GGCGACCTCCAGACATCTGCGCCGTTGCGTACAGCATTTGAATTCTGTCCATTACGGGTGACACCACTGCGATTCTCTAAAATCCGACCATGTTTGGGGCTCATCCGCATTGTGCCTATTTTCGAATTGAAGTTTGCTGAGCTGGTAGATTTGTGTTTAGAATAGTTTTTTTTTTATCAGTTGAAGAATTTCACTTTATAGTAGTGAGGTAGTATCATTTTGTGGCCAGTATTTGTAGAATAGGTAGGTTAGTACCTTTAGGGGTTTTATTTATTTTTAATTCATTAGAACTTCAAAGTGGTTTCATGGCTCCTGGTGCTATGTGAGGTGAAATCCAAAGAAAGCCTTTTAGGAGTTTTAAGGTTATTCTAGAGTAATGAGTGGATGTATCAGATGCTCAACACTCAATAACACGGCAAGTATCGGGATTAAATTTAACGTCAAGTGTTGGCCTTATAAAACAATATTCTACTTAAGTCTAACTTACATGTAGTTCCCGAAATACTGATATCTACATAAATAACAAAAATAGTCTTTACTTAAGTAATTTTATATCAATTTCCAATAGATTATTGTTCGGAATTATATTCTTTAAGTTAACGTTGGCTTTATATTATATTATATCAGCCTAGAAATCATAATGCTGAAGACGTATTTCCGAAATGTGGCTTATACGAGTAAGAAAAGGTCTCATTCTCACAAAGGAAATAATAGTTCTGAGAATAATAGAATACAGGGAAGGTTAATCTTACAAGTAGTAATGCTCCTAAGTAGTAGTCGGTAATAGAATTTTATTATACAACAGAAAGACGAGACGAGTGACTTATTCGTCTTACGTTAAACGAGAAAACTTGGAAAAACACAGCAGTTCAACCAGAAATTAAATTAAATTATAAAGTACTGCATGACATTGCACTGTTCTATGATTATATATCAGGCGTAACATTTTAAGTCTCATATTGCCCATAACATAACCAAAAAGCGACCCACAGAAATATAAAATCAGAAGACACTGCAATTCTGTTAAAATATATTTCAAGGAAAATTGCGTAATAAAATTCATGAATAACGTTATAAGTGTAAGAAACTCTACAATGGAGACGTCGTGAAAATGCAATCAGTGCGTCACGTAAAAGCTATGTAGAATAAGATAGCACTCTCAAATATTGATAAAATCTAATTCGACATTTTATCGCGGTCGGCGCGCGGTTACGGCAGTAATAATGTTACACTTTGTAACGTGCTCCAGTGCTGGACAAATGGCGCCCACCGTGGGATTACTAGCGCTTCACGAACCAAGCCTCGTAAATATTTTATTTTATGTCTGATGCAAATATTGTTATTGGCGTGTGATTTTATAACTGGGTTTATTTATGACGGGAAATATACCATGTGTTTTACTATGCGTTTTATGACAGCCCAGTTTTCGTTTTTTCTTATATTTACGTATATGATACTAATAAAGTAAGCCCCTTTTACAAAAAATAAATCTCGTTAGTATTTGATGGAGCTAATATCCCTTGGAGCCACTCTGTTAAAGACCTTGGGCTGCTAATTGACTCCAACCTTAGCTGACGACCTCTCCCGCCCTGTGGTTTGGGGGCGTTTGGAGAATTCCACCACGGTATCCCCTGCCTGTCGTAGGAGGCGACTAATAGGGGCCAGGGGGGGTCGGGGCGGTCGGCACGGGTGCTGTCCGCCGCAAGATAATATGTGTGCCCCCCACAAGAGGAGACGGGCTGCATTAAGCAGCACCGCGCAGGGGCGGTTGCGGACGACAACTTAGACACTTTTCGTCCGAGGAAGCCTGCAGCCGTCCCTAAATGCGCCGAAGAAGGGGAAAAAAAAAAAACCTGGCGACCTCAGGTGAATTACGTCTGCCAAAAGGTAACCGGTACCCTGCGTGCTCTTTATCGTCTGAAGAATTTCCTCCCGGTCAAAACTAAGACAATGCTTGTGCAATCCCTTATCCTCCCTATTATCGACTATGTTGATGTGTGCTATTTTGACCTGATGCAGATCTTTTCAACAAATTAGACCGACTTCTCAATAACTGCATTCGATTCGTCTTTAACCTTCGTAAGTATGAACATGTCTCTGCTTGTCGTTCTGATCTCAAATGGTTGCCCATTCGCGAGCGGCGTAATTTGCGTGCTCTTCCTACTCTCTATTCTTTACTTATGTCTACCACTACGCCTTCCTACTTAACCGCATACTTTCAATACCTTAACTCAAATCATGTGAGAAATCTACGTTCTTCTAATAATCTTTTACTACTTTGTCCCTCTCACACCACCGACTTCGTTCATTCTTCTTTTCTTGTCCAAAGTGTCCTACTCTGGAATGCACTCCCCCTGGGAATAAGAACGTCTACAAGTTGTTTTGTGTTCAAAAAGAAGGTTCAAGAACTACAGTCAGCAAAATTGGCGTGATTATCATCACTTATATAGTATATATTGCATAATATTTATGTATATGTTATTTATTATCTATTTATACGTATATTTATTAGTATTTTGTTGTATTGTTTTTAAGTATTTTTTATTTTTATTCATAAGTTTATTCAATAGTATGTATACTTTGAAGACATTTTATTCCTTACTTAAAACTCCATTATTTACGCACCTGCCTTCTTGTATCTCTGCACCACTTTAGGTTGACTGGTAGAGAATGCCTATGGCATTAAGTCCACCTTTACTCCATGTATAAAGTGTAAATAAATAAATAAAAAATATACTTTTTAAACACATCATAACTTTATCCCCGAAGATCTAGACAGAGATGCAACCAGAGCACCCACTTGTCGCTATGTGTGTTCTGTCCCATGAATATGATATAATAGGAAGCGATTCTAACGCCATATCGGACAAAAATTCCTGATTCATAGCTAATAAATAATGAGCAGAAAAACCCCTTTTATATTTTTAAATTTACTATACCTTCCTTGCATCGTAATATCAAATAGAGAACTCAATCATCCTAAACAAAGTTTAAACGCTTCATAAACCCTAAAACCCATTATTTTTAAATAATTTACCTAAATACAGTCCATCCAGCGGCTCTACATTGTACGTACTTTTACGAGCGAGTGCGCCGAGAGGCCGCGGGTGGCCGTCCACCGCAGCCACTAAACTCGCCTCGTCTCTCACAAATTTTACTGCGACAGTGTAAATTTTTTACTACGCTCGGCAATTGTCTACTCTACATGGCAGTGGAATACTTCTCCGTAATGACTAATAAGAGAGTCCTTCACCATTGTACGAGTATGTGTCCCTTCTTGAATGAAATGGAGACCAATTGTCCGCTTTTCCTTATTTACTATAGAGACTCTATAGACCTCAAGTATTAAATAAAGGTATCCTTTAGCGTATCTCTCTTATACGTAGGCGTAATTGCATTTAATACAACCATTTTTCGTAGAGCTTATTTCTATTTCATAATGTGATAGGCTCCAAATAAATCGCATTATTGGCTACAAATTCCAATTTCGGACAAATTTAGAGTATATTTGGAATAATAAAAAAGAATCGGTTGATATTGGATACGTAGTTTTGCAATAAGGAGAGTTATATAAAATAAAATCTTCATTCATTGTACCTACTTTCAAATGAGCTAGTTTTATCAGTCTCTAGAATGTGATCATATTGTAACGCGGTTCGTAATGATGTGGACATATTCTCAAAGTCAACAGCTGTTTTTAAGAAAGAACTTAAGACCATTCTAAATAATAAAAATAAAATAAATGCTGGTGCACTCAAAAAATCATAATTATTGTTTTGTTTACTTTCGACTTTTATGCTGAACTGTTTTTTTTTATAAGTATTTACAATAAGATTCTACTGCAGTGTTATGTACTAAACATACTGTGCCTACATGTACAAGGTTATAAAAGCATGCTATATTGTTAGTACCCACCTGGGTACTAACAATATAACCTATGTAGACCAAAAAAATAATTAAATGAATAACTCTTCATTATAAAAACTCAAATGACGTATTAATTTTAGTAAATGCTGTACTATATTAGCAGCACGAAGTTTTTCCTGGTCCCATACCACATAAATCTTAGACCTAAATAAATAAAAACACACTTAAATCTGTATTAATCGATGTTTTTTGTAAGTGTTTCTTAGTATCTAAAGCCATAGCCAATTCAAACTAATCATAAGAATGAAGCTTTAAGTCGCTCTAGCGACAATATATTACGATTCTGTCAATTTCTTAAACATAAGAAACACCCTTCACACTTCACAAAATCTAGAATAAATGAATACATCAGATCGTATGCGTGAACTAAAATGCGATGTGACTTTGGCGGATCATCGACCTCAAAGTCAGAGAGATAATGTAGAGGTCACATTGAGAGAGAGGTGGCGGCATTTTTTCTGCCTTTACTTCACAGCTCAACCCGTGCATTAACAAAAAACTTTATGTAAAAAGTTAAACACATCCACCTCATAGTTTCTAATAAAAGAGATTTTTTTATCAGGTGAGCATTTATATTTTTTGTATTATTTTATTAACAAACGCTTTTGTGTTTTGACGGACTTTAAAGAAGAATAATGTGAAACATTCACTGATGGTGTGAAAAAGTCTTTTAAATTTATGACTATACGCTTGAATACTGTATTAGTTTAGAATGATATCTGATGTGAAGAAGGGAAGGCTCTTGCCTTGTAATAAATAGTTATTCACTTGAAATAAATCGAATTATCGATATTAGTTTTCAAAATCTTAATTTTGGCTCTATCATTTAATTTCATTGTGAGTAAAAGTCAACTGAGCTTTACTACCTTTAGGATTTGGAATACGATCCCAACTAATAAAAAATGTCGCGAACGTGATCAGTTTATTAAAAAAAATACCATAATGTTTCGACTCTATTAATCTCTAACAATGTCCTGACACGTAAACACCTTATTACTAAATAAGAATCCCTTGTAAAATGGTACGAACAAGGCTGAAAATGTCAGCAACATGTAAACCCGAGAGCAAACACCTGACTTTAAGCAAATGTTTTTCCCAGGAATCAAACAGGTCGTTCGAAACAATATGTCTGTTCCAAACAATACACAACATTGTTTTGCACGTACAAAGAGAATTGGTTGAATTCAGAACATTAGAGAAAAACTTTTAATCAGATACAGCTGCTGTCGATTTAAGAAAGTTGTTTCTTTTTATAGTAGAGATGTTAGATTAAGTGATGTGTAGTTACTTATAGTCAGTAATTCTTATATGTTCATTATGGTGGGGACATTTACGATATATGGACGACTAGGTTATGTTAGAGGGAAGTGTTTTTTTTACACATATTATTTAAAGATGAAAATTAGCCATTGTGGTAGTACCTATCTAGAGGTACTCTCGCATACAAGGGGCTACCACTTAGTACTTTAGTTAATTGTAGACAACACGCTCTATAATATTGCTCTGCAATTTAGAATTTAGTTATTTTGCACGTACAAACAGAATTGTTTAAATTCAGAGCACTTGAGAAAAACTTTTAATCAAACGCAACTATTGAAGAAAGTATTGCAGTTTTTAGAGACAATTAATGTATAAATGGGATCGCTGATGGTATGTACCTACGGTTATAATGTCAAAATAAGTGTTCTTTGCCAATATTTGTAGTAGGGAAAAATTTACTACAACACCGATGCTGCCACCTAAGAATAGTTTAATTACGCGATAGTAGAGTCATCTTATTTATATACTATAGAAAAAAATACAGCAATATTTTACTAAGAAATCAATATTTGTTTCGATACAAATGTTCTGTTTCACGTATCGAGAAACTGATAAGATTCCAAACACGAAAAACTTTAAATCACGTACAGCTGTCAATTTGAGAAACTATATTCAACTAATTCCCGATTTCCAATAAACTTTTATTTATAAACAAAATAACACGCATGATATACGAGCTCCGGCGAACTTTCATACAATTTGTTCAAATGAAATAAAACGTCTAACGTCAATGGACGTCGTAAATTCTAGCGTGAGGCAAGCGTGGGGGTGCTGCGTCCTAGGGGCGCGCGAGGGGGAAGGGGGTGTAGCGGACCCAGGACCGACCCACAGGACCCATGGACAGTGGAAGTTCAGACAGCAGCGAAAGTAACTAATAACTCTAGTGAGTTGCAATTAACTGTGTGTGGATTATAAACGCAATTCTAGTAAAGATTCTATTAGTGTAGTTAGCTCGAACTATTTAATGGAAAGATTTGTTGGTCATTTAATTTCAAACAGTAATCATTACGTAATATTTGCTTTTTAAATTTAACTTAATATAACATAAAAAGTTGTGTGTAAGTTTAAGACATTCTTTGATATCTTCTTTGATATCGAAAATCGTAAAAATCGGTTGAGTTTTATTTATTTATTTCTATTTTACTGCATAATATTCCCAAGAATTGTTTATTTATTAAGTTTATATTTGGTTACTTAATCTTACGTATATTCAATTAAAATTAGCATTACATAAGTACAACTTGACCTAGTAGACACAGCTTTACATAAAGCCACATTCTGTTAGACATCTTCAAGCACTATCGTACTGCAATATCCACTGTCGCAACACAAGGGCGCTCGATTATCGTGAGATCTAAACAAAACTGGCGCCGAGTGTGGTAAGCGAAGTGACCGTAAATGTCCAACGGCGAGTTGTGCAACTCTACACTGTCACATCTCTACGTACAGTTCGTTTATAAATTGTAAATTTGTTTATCCTAGATGTGGACAATTTATATGTTGAATACTTGACTAAGGTGGGGCAAATTATTTAAAGTATTATTTTAAGTGAGTCGTGCTACGGACCGTTCTGGCGATATTTCGCCCCTTGACGCAATTGGTACTATTTTTTTTGGAATTCCAATTCGTGTGACAATAGCTTCCATCAATACATATTGTCAAAATTTTGAGAAGTAACATACTCTTCTATTTCAATCCTTATTCCTTTTACATCAAATAAACAACGTGAGTGCAATTGGCACTGTGATCACTTACTGTCTACCCACTTGCCTTCCTATACACACAAGATCTCTACGTAGAGAAGTAAAATTGCTCACAAAAACTGTAGATTAATGGCGAATAGCTCGAAGTTCGTAAATCAGTTTCAATCGCAGCTCGGTACGAGCGGCACTGGAATTGGATTCAATAATGTAGTGTGAATTTAGAGTTCAAATCGTGTATGGGGATTGATGAAAGCGAATGTAGCCAAAAGCGCTTCGGTCGTTGGAGATTTTATTATAGCGAACAAGTGGGCTGGTAGTAAGTGATCACTGTCGCTAATTAACATACAAATAAAGGAACTGTTAATTATCTGACGGACTAAGGACAAACTACAGAGTACAGCAAGGTACAGGTCAACTACAAAAGAAGCAGTACACTGGACTAACACAGTTCACTGTGCACAAAAGATATAATAAATAATAATTATGCTTAAACGACACATTTAATATGAAACGGGTTCAAACAATCACATTAATTGGGATTACTGAAAAAGAGGTTTTAATCACACAGTAAAACACGATACAATCTAATTTCCCTTGTAGCAGGACCCAAATCACAGATGGAAAGCACGACCCTCAGGCATTGGGGCTGCGTCAGCGCTACACCGCGGAGCATAAACACGACCCAATTGAGGGATATATACACGTCTAGATACCGCGCTGATCTGTTAGTATTTTGCATAAACGTGGACAATTATTATTATTAAATTCAGATACAGTAATAAATAGTACCTTTTTACTAACCATTTATGATGTGCATTGGACATTGTTTGGGCGACCTTCTAACGTACAGTCTATTGATAAGAGAAAGCTCAAAGCTGCCTAGTTTGGGAAGCCTTTGTCCAACAGTTGAATGATTATGATAAAATCGCTTGTCGTTGTGCGTATTATCTATACTTTACACAGTTGTATTAAAATATGAATTTCTAAACTTTATTTACTCTCACGAATCCAATTTATACAGTCATAAACAAAATAACATGGTCGAAACAACATTTTTTTTTTATAGCATAGAATGACGAGACGAGCATGCCTTTCGCCTGATGGTAAGCGATACGACCACCCATAAACAGTAGCAACACCATCCAGCACCTTGACTTACAAAGTACTGTGTGGCATTCCACTGCGCTCGTCATCCTGAGACATAAGATGTTAAGTCTCATTATGTCCAGTAGTTATACTGGCTACAATGTCCTTCAAACCGAAACACAACAGTGCATGCACTGTTGCTTGGCGGTAGAAATAGACATTGCGGTGGTACCCACCCAGACGGCCTCTTACATAATGAGAGACCTACCACCAGTAAAACATGCAGCTAGCAGCTACATATCATGTTACTCGTGACTGTCCATCTATACGTGTATTTTTACAAATACTACGAGTAGATGGGCCTACGTATAGCGTTTTAATTACCTGCAGCCCGGGGGAGCTAACGTACTTCTTTAGCGGAATCAATGAGTAGTTCAAGATTAAGACAATATAACATTTGTATATAAAATGAGAGATAACTAAATTGTGTTTTAAAGTCTCAGTTGTTACATCTGCATCTGATACTCGGTAATTACACAGGCTACAACGACCTTTAAACCAAATGTAAGTAGCATTTCTGGAAGATGGAAGTGAAACAAAAAATTGTCCTTATTGTAAAATATCACTGATAAACATGCACAAAATTAAATGAAACATCGGTGCCTTGTACATAAATAGCCATTAGCAGTAGTGACTAGTACCTACCCAGACGGATTGCCTTAACATTGCCTCACAAGAAATCTACAAAATAGTAAAACTGAGGCAATAGAAACAGTCTGAAGTCAATTGCCAAAAAGTATTCAAGGGCACGTCTAAGAACTCAAATTATATTACAGAATATAATTCTTTGAATTTGAATAGTTTGAGAAACGGTAATTTAGAATATAGTTTCGCTCATTTACGATAACTGACTAGATGTTACGAAGTTTTAACTTTATTAAAATCCTTAAGTGGAAAGTAATATTTTACGAACTTTACCTTCTTTATATTATTATAAATACTAGCCCTCTGTTATATGCTATCCAACTACTGGGCACCGCACGAGTCACCTCAACTAATGAGAGGTTTCAATAATGTAAATCCTTAATATTGTAAGTACGAAAGATTTGTTGTTGGTTTGTCCATATTTTGCACAGATATGGAACGACGCATTTTTGTATAGTTTAATAGGCTAGTTGACTACTTTTTTTTAAACATTTATAAAAACATGTATGCCGTCCAAAATCTAATGGAAAAAGAATTTTCAAAATTGGCGCATTAATAAGTAAGTTATAAAGCTTTGAAATTTGGTAGAAGGGGTAATTATCAAATAACAGTAACATCAGACTGTGACGTCACCGGGTGTCACCGGCCATAACTCTGCATGCGTGTGAAAGAGATAGCGTCATATCCGCACTACGCCCCTACTTTTACTCACGACAATATTTTAAATGTGAACAACTTCTTTATTTTTCAACCAATTTTGATGCTGATTTCACAGAATAATTTCATTTTCGTTTTGTTTTCTGTTACATATATATATAATAATGTACAAATAGAACATAGGAAACTACCCTATTATATATGAGCCATAATCATAGACTACTTTTTACTTCGAAAATTGCTTGGCTCTTCCCAAAAAGTTAAAGCAAACGTAGCCATAAGCAAAATCCAGATGAAGGCCTTATGCGGGTTGATGCCCGCATTATAATGCCGCTTTTCGACTAGATGGTATATTTCAACTGCCTCGGTGGCGTAGTTGTATTGCCTACGTATTACGAGTACGATTTGCGCACTGAGGTCCTGGGTTTGAATCCCGGGTCCGGCCAAAAGCATTGTGACTGAATTTTTCTATCTTAAAATCACTCATTCGCAGCTCGGAGTCTGGAAGTTGGCGGTGCGCTACCCCCGTGCCTCGGAAAGCACGTAAAGCCGTAGGTCCTGCGCCTAATCTCTCTCCGGTCATGTCGGATTGCCGTCTTACCGGACTATGATAGTAAAGCAATAGCGAGTGCACCTGTGTATAATATGTCCTGCGTACCTGGCTGATCTCCGTTGAGATTGGCCAGGTACGTTGAAATAGGCCAGAGGATTTTTTTATTTTTTAGATTTCAACAGCGAAATCAAGGAGTACACAAGTTTGTGGGTTCCTTCAGAACGTTTTCACTATTAAAGAGAGCATCAATAAAGAATAGTAACTTGGAAAAATTAATCCTGATACTTTTGATTGTTGTACTTTTGATAGCACACTCTGCCAAGCTATCTCAGCTCAAAGTTTATAATTTATCCCAAATCGAAATCCCAAAAGGGTATCTAAACAAAACAGTTCGGGCGAGATGGGATGGAATGAATCTCGGATTGAACTAATATCATTTGTTAGCGAGAGACCCAACGAGGCCGAACGCCCGGACCTTAAGCGGGACCCTAATGCCACATTATTGTGAATGTACAGACCGCATGCCCACCGACGGTCGTACGAACATTAGGGTTGAAAGGTATAAAAATACGTGGGTAATTGTGAGGGCTTCGATTTCGACAAAGCCTTTGGCAATTGCTTAGTTTTACATCAATGAGGGCAAATAATTTAAGGGACAGACCAACTCATAAATTAGGCTACTTTAACGCGGCCGATGTCGCGGGGAATACTAGTATACCATATTAGTTTTAGATTACTTTCAACACATCTATCATTTTGACGCTGTAAAAGCATTTGAACTTGAAAGCCACTATCGATTTATAATGGCTTTAAGTAAGAAATCAAAAAGATATGGTTTCGTTTTCTTCGGTGCGATAAGTTTATATCAGGCGTCAATTGTAATTATTGATTATTTACATAATGGCCATAAACAGTAGATAAACCATCGAGGACATTCATTAAGCAGCATGGAACAGCAATAAAATTATTTTCTAAGGCTTCAGACGTACAAAACACCGCGTAGTTACTAGGCAAAGGTTACCAAGTGTTTGTAACAAATCATATCTCAAATATGTTCCTAATTACCCCGCACCGATATTAAAAAAGTTTTAGCTAATAAAGTGGATGGATTCGGTCCGGTAGCTCCCACGCGCGAGTCCTGAATATTTGGGACACAATCATATTTCATACTGTAACGCCTTGGTCGCACACCGCCATTCAGACTCCGGGAAGTGCCAGAGCCGTGGACAGTTAGGAACAAAAATCTTGTTGCCTGCTTGGATTGTGGTGCAAACGTAACTATGACAAGATTTGAGTACAACAGTTACAAATTATGCCTACACTTTCAGGCATACAAACGGAAGCATATTCAAAAACGAGACTCCAGGGCTGTCAGTGTATATTCAGTCGCTATTCATTGTATTAGGACACGGTTCTACCACTGCACGGATCCTTCCCAGCTGTGTGTGTCCCTATTCGTTCGAATAACACTATTGTTGTTTACGAATTGTTTGAAATACTTCCAGAAATCTCTAGATTTTTCTTAGCAGGGATAATAAATAATGGTAGCGACTTCAATAGATTGTATTTCGGCTCGTTTTGTTGGAAGTAGTTGAATACTCATCATGTTTATTCAATGGTGTGAGACGACACAAATCAATAAAGTATTATGTAAGTCCCGTTGTCTTACAGCTAAGTTTGTTATAATAAAAAGGCTCGCTTATTTCAAGAAATTTATTTAGGTGGAATATTATCTACTTCCCATAGGTAACTATTTCTAAGAGATAAGAAGTAAGAAGGATAAAACTACAACTATATTATGGTGTCAGGTTTACTAGGTGGTAGATCTCATAGATAGATAGCTATCTCAGCAACGTCAATTTTCTACAGCCAAGCAGCAATATACAAGCAATATTGTATTGTGGTTTAAAAAATAACAAAATCGAAGCACTGAACACTATATTCTACAAGACACTGCTGTACCAGTTGGTTTCTTTGTTAATTAAATGCTATGATCACTGCTCATTCACATAATATTGTTATTCGAAGGGTACTTATTTATATTGAGAGCTCGGCAAAATGTCTTTACTGAAGTCCAAGGAATTTGCCGACTGGAGATAAAGGTATCCCTTAAAGATTGGCACAAGAATATCCACCTGCTAATTGCTTCTTCACGCTCCGCTTGAAGAACCCCATGTCATATGACAGGGAAACACGTGTACCGGCAAACTGTTCCACAGTTTAATGGTCGGCAAAGATAGATACGACTTTCTGATCTTTTTGGTGGGAATCGACATATACCTTCAAAGGACCATTCATTCAAAAGCAGCAGACGCATCAAGAAAATTCTATCTAATTCAAATTCAAATTCAAATCATTTATTCAGTAATTAGGCCCCTAAGGGCACTTTTACACGTCATTTTTACAGTGTTTTTATCATCTAAAGATTCTACCAGTGCTTCGGAAAAGCCCACTGACCTGAGAAGAAGCACCAAGAAACTCAGCGTAGGTCTTTTATTATAATTTTTTTTATATATATTTTTTACAAATTGCAAGTACAATATAATACACAATTTAATTATAGAACATGTGTGAATCTGAGCAACCTAATCCCAAGCATTTGTATCTTCAAGATAGTCTCTTATACTGTAATAACCTTTTTTGCAAAGACGTTCTTTGACAGTAGTTTTAAATTTTTTTATTGGAAGATTAACAATATGCATAGGAAGTTTATTGAAGAAGCGTACGCATAGACCAACAAAAGAATTGCTTATTTTATGGAGACGAGTAGCATGTACTATAAGTTTATCTTTGTTCCTAGTGTTTTTATTATGAATATCGCATATTCGGTCAAAATTTGCAATATTTTTTCGAACATACATAAGATTTGCAAATATATATTGCGATGTTACGGTAAGAATGTTTATCTCTTTAAACTTTTCTCTAAGAGAAACGCGAGGTCCGAGACAATAGATAGCTCTAATAGCTCTCTTTTGCAAGACGAATACTGTATTAATATCCGCAGCATTGCCCCAAAGAAGAATACCATACGACAGAATACTATGAAAATAACTGAAATAAACAATTCTTGCCGTGTCTACATCAGTCAGACGCCTTATTTTTCTGACTGCATAAGCCGCTGAACTTAGTCTACCTGCTAACTTTGCTATATGCGGTCCCCACTGGAGTCTCGCGTCTAATGTGATGCCCAGAAAAGTTGTTGACGCAGCAGGATTCAACTCTTCCCCATTTATGTGTACATTGGTTTTTACTTGTCTTACATTGGGCATAGTAAATTTAATGCATTTAGTTTTTTTAGCATTTAGTAACAAGTTGTTTAAATTAAACCAATGCACAATTTTAGAGAGAGCATCGTTCACTTCGTCATAATTTTGTAACATTCTCTTAATTTTAAATATTAATGATGTATCATCCGCGAACAATACAATCTTATGATTATCCCTTACGTAGTAAGGTAAGTCATTAATATATACAAGAAATAAAAATGGTCCCAGAATTGAACCCTGTGGAACTCCCATGGTAACCGCAGATCCAGGTGAGATTTTTCCATTAATATCAACCCTCTGAACCCTGTTACTCAAATAGGATGTCAGAAGATTGAGAGCCGTGTTTCTAATGCCGTAATGGTGTAGTTTCCTGAGCTATCAATTTATTGTGAACTTTTGTTCAAAATGTGGGTCGATACATTGTAGACTTTTTCCACGCGTGATTAAATTAATCACGACTGCAATGGCTTCGTCACAATTCTCCCATACGTTACTGATGTATGGCTGCCTGATCCACCTACGGTCTCGCTCGCACGCTTGATGAGAGACAGAGATAGCAACAGACTATATTAGATTAATTTGATTATTCCTAATGGAGATAGAAAATACGTTTGATGATGCCTTAGAAGTGTTTTGATTTCTTCGTTTGCTGAGGATTTGGAATTAGCATCAGATATTTTGTTTCAGTAAATCGTGTTATCCAAAGCGTGGACTTAGTGATAGTAATTTTTTGTTTTTATTTAAGGTTAATTCGTAGGGATTATTTTTAATGAAGATCGGTAATAACATTAAGAACATACTGGGTAGTATATCTTTCGTATTGAATTTATACTACCTCTTTAGCTTTTTCGCTATTTCTTGTATTCCAGCGCCAAGTTCACTCCTGTTTTAGGGTGACGGATGCACGCAATTTCTTGGTATTGCCATCTTTTATCCATTTGAGAGGGCCGGCAGCGACTGGATGCATAAAGCAGCAGACCGGGCTCTGTGGCGTATCTTGGGAGGCCTATGTCCAGCAGTGGACTGCAACGGGCTGATGATGATGATGATCCATTTGAAAATACAAATTGCGACAATGTTGCTACTGTTAAGAAGCCGTCGTGGTTCTTACGATCAGCCTCTTTATAATAATAATAATACCAGCCCTATATTATATACTACCCACTGCTGAGCACGGGCCTCCTCCACTACTACTGAGAGGGTTTAGGCCTTAGTCCACCACGCTGCTAGTGTGTATTGGCAAACTTCACATACCCTCGAAATTCTTATGGAGAATTCTCAGGTATGCAGTGGCGGTCCTTTCATAGAAGCCGAAAAGCCTGGCTTGCCCTAAAATTATTTACCTAAGTACTCAAAATCGAATATGAAACAATGACCAACATTTTACGGTAACAAAACGTTTCGAAATAATTTTCTTTAAATTTTTTAAATTCCCGCGCTAAGGTTCGCTGAACCGGTTCGCCTCGAGCGCACCTAAAGACACACCACTACACCTACACACACACAACCACATCCGCGCCGTACACTCATTTCATATTTAATACAAAACAGCTAGATGCGCACAAAATATACTCATCACTCTCTCTCTCGTTGGATTTTACCTGGCTTTTCGCCGACATATTTTTCTCATTCGCACTAATGGATAAACTGATACCACATACGTATAGCTATAGTAAGTTTCTATAGCAATCAGTACTAGAAAATAATCCAGGCTTAATGCATCCATAGATACTGTATAAAATACAGGGTTGCCAATTAAAAGAATTACCTCTAATATGGTTGCATTATTTTGCTTATTTTAATGTGTATTTTTTATTTATCATGAATATGTAAAGATTTTAGTGATAATATAATTAAAATTACATATCTGATTATAATTATTTAAGGTATTGTACTATAATTTTATTTATCAATAAGTTTTTTTCACAATTTTAGCATTCATTTTGTGGAGTAATTTTGATTCCAACTAGGCAACATCAGTTATTTGTTTTGATTGAGCCGGCGATCTACATTGTGAAGTATTTGTGTTTATTAAGTGGTTTTTGAGTTATTTTAAACTTTTAAGCACAATAAAGATGAGTGAATATATTTCTTGTAATAGTTTAAAGTGTGTGAAAGTTTTTATCGGCGAGAATAAGTTAAATTTGTTAGGTTATGATGGAAAAAACAACTTTTAACGAGCTGGCGAATGGCGCGAAATGTGTCTGAAGAATCATAAAAGGTATTTAGATCAATATACAACAAAGCTTATCGTCTTATTGGATGCTCTAATACGTTATACGACTACGTATTAAGTTGTATTGTTGGTGTTTCATATTATTCTCGGACAAAACAAGTGTTTGGAATAGGTAGGTACATACATCTGGCTAGTAAAATGATTTAATTAATCAGTGTTATCAAAAGTAATTCCAAGTCACAAAAACATATGTTAAATGCATTTTCATTTCATAATTTCGGTAAACAGCGAATTGTAACCTGATTATCTCGTCCAATTAAATAGGTACAGTAGCTGTGACGAAATTTGAAAATTTCTAAACAAAACTTGTGCGTCGACAGTAATAATGATTATTGTAGTGTTTTTACTTTTTTAAAATTACTTGGTACAAGTTAAATCTATGTAAATAATTTATCTTTACAAAAGCTTCGTTTAGAAGTCGCGATGGGTCAAAATCTTTTTAAATAAAGGTACCTAATTTCGAAAAGGTAACTAGTCGACTCGATGGCGTTGTTGTATTGCGTACACGGTTCGAACATTGTTTAGAGGCCTTGGTTCAAATCCCGGTACGGGTAGTCATTTTTATTTTTAGATATTGCTTTTCTTTCTTATAGTTGCACATTTTATATGTATCGGAGGTGCGATTTTTTTTTAGGTCTGCTTTGGCTTGCCCTCATCCAAAACACTAGGCACGCCACTGCAGGTATGTAGGTTTCCTCACGATGTTTTCCTTCACGGTTAAAGCGAACGATAATTGATAAACAATACACACATAACTTCGAAAAGTCAGAGGTGTGTGCCTTGGGTTTTGAACCTCCGGACATTGTCTCGGCAGACAGTTCCATTCCCAACTAGGCTATCGTCCACTTTTAGGAATCAGGCAATCAATCAATCAATCAATCAAAGAGGCAATCAGCCTCTTTAGAATATGGTAAAAACACAACACAAAAGTCGATGTCATTAAATCGTGATGTTTGTGATTGATCGGGAAACGATGCGTCGTCACGCGTTAGTCTCTCGATCACACAATAAAATAAATCAAAATTAAATTTCACTCTAAAATTAGTTTTTTTGTATTGACCTATATTTAGAAACTGTAACTTATTTATCATATATTTTCGCGTATCCTTATTCGCATAGATAAATGGATGCACGGTGAACAATAACGCCTTATCCTCCCTCCATATACAGTAATTACATTATCGAATTTAATTACGCAAGCAAGCATCGCTCAGCATAGCACAGCACAGGATTGCCTTTGTATGCTGCGCTAATCTATGCCGCAATAATATCGAATTATATACCGCGGTACGGTCCTAATAGATTGCTTGGTAGGGCGAGTGCACACAGGCTATTCAATATGAATTAGAAGGAATATGTTTGTTGAGAATAGCAAATTAACGTATTCACCTTCTGATAAGGTGGTGGATCTCCGCTGAGCGTAGCGTGTTGCGCAGCTGTTGGTACTACTGTTGAGTGGGGTTGTGACGCTATCATTAGGAGAGCAGCTCGTCTCGTCTCACTTATATAAAACCTGCCAAGCAAGGGCTTAAAAACCGCTATGATTTTAGCATAATCAAGAAGTGCATTTTATGTGGTCGGCAAGAGTATCAAATTTACGCGCGTGTGTAGACTCTTTAACTCCATACGGCAAATGATTGCTACAGATTTTATAGAAGGGTTAACAAATTTAATAATCGGCCCGTATTACCCTCGGCTCATGTACACTCATCGTGCACGGTATTGCCAAAACCATATTAGAAATTGAACATATTAATATTTAATACAGAATTATACCCTGAAAATAATTATAAAGTGGACTCATTATACAAATATTTTTTTTATAATTAATTACGGCTCGATCTTAGTAGGTATAAAAATACAAAACCGAGGTAATAAATTGTTTTTGCGTTACGTATACCGACATAACAAAATACATCTAGAACCTAAAAAAGGGCAACGAAATTACAAGAGTATATAAATGAGATTCAAATAACGTATGGGACCGCGCGGGAAAACGACTGACAGAACACTGAATACTTTTATCCCATTTGCCAAGTTTTCAAGTAACACGCTTACTTGCCGGCGCGGCGCGGCGGAGTTGAAATACCTTTTTTTTATGGCATTAAATGACGAGACGAGCGTGCCGTTCGCCTGATGGTAAGCGATACGACCACCCATAAACAGTAGCAACACCAACCAGCACCTTGACTTACAAAGTACTATGTGGCATTCCACTGCGCTCATCATCCTGAGACGTAAGATGTTAAGTCCTATTATGTCCAGTAGTTACACTGGCTACAATGTCCTTCAAACTGAAACACAAAAGTGCATACACACTGCTGCTTGGCGGTAGAATATAGAAATAGAAAAAATACCTATTTTACATCGCATCGTTTTAGTCTTACAATAATCAAACTAGCTCTATTAAAAATAAACTTAGAATTATGTACATTGTACAAACTAAACAAAAGCTGTACTTGAAATTACGGATTGGTTTAACATGCGATATTTTAAGTGAAGATAGCATGGTGTTGTGTTCTTTGTTATTAAAAAAAACTGTTAAAATTGTGGATGCTGTTGTTTCTGTTTATGGGCAGCTGTAAGGTTTATAGTGAGCAACATCCAATTTGAGCATAAATTAATATAATATTATAAATGACGAGACACATACACGTAGAATTACAAAATAATTCAACTCTAAATGTAAAAGAATCATAATTTAATATATTCCAATCTAGAAATAGAAAAAGCATATGGTAGTAACTCTTAATAATATAATAAACCATTCCTGCTGGGCACAAGCTTTACTAATGAGAAATGTTAGGATCCACGTTGACCCAATGCGGGTAGACTTCACATTCTAAATTCAGTCTCGGTACTTGAGAGTTATTTATTCTGTTTGTAAAAACTATTTAACATAGCCTACTTTAACATAATGAGTACTTTGGATATAAGCGTAATGCAATGGTTTGAATAAAGTGAAACTTTGACTCGCTAATTCCTAACTGGGGGAAAATATTATGTATTTTTGTACATCTAAATAGAATATTTTTATATTATTACTAGTATTGCTCGCGGCTCCGCCCGTGTAAAAAAGTATTTCCGGGATAAAAAGTAGCCTATAGCACTCAGGAGTAATATAGCTTCCTATTAGTGAGTAAATAATTTTCAAAACCGGTTCTGTAGTTCCTGAGATTAGCGCGTTCAACCAAACAAACTCTTCAGCTTTATAATATCAACAACAATAAAGTATAGATTTGATAACAACAGTTTGAAATTACGATACATTATATCAGACTTTATGTGCACTACACAAAGTATCGTTTTGTGTTTTATATTTGTTTCGGATTTGGATATCGTAGCAAAAGATGAGCACAAATATCAATCCATGATGAGCGCGATTTTTATCTGGTTTTAAAAGTTTATTTATTTATTTATTTATTCTTTATTCAAAACACACAGTCATTATAGGATATACCCAATTCGAACTGGCGGGACTATCACAAATTACTAATATAAATATTTAATACTAATTCATAATGTTTATTAGTAAGGAGGTTATCAATTACAGATAATGCAATGCAATGCAATCAGCCCTGTATTATATACTGCCCACTGCTGAGCACGGGCCTCTCTACTACTGAAAGGGGTTAGGCCTTAGTCCACCACGCTGGCCTAGTGCGGGTTGGCAGACTTCACATACCCTCGAAATTCTTATGGAGAATTCTCAAGTATGTAGGTTTCCTCACAATGTTTTCCTTCACCGTTAAAGCGAACGACAATTGATCAACAATACACACGTAACTTCAAAAAGTCAGAGGTGTGTGCCTTGGGTTTTGAACCTGCGGACATTGTCTCGGCAGACCGTTCCATTCCCAACTAGGCTATCGTACACTACACAATTACAGATAATAGATTTTACAAATTCATTAGGTACATTAAACGACTGTCAAGAACTTAATATATTATCAAGCACCAGTATCATCATCATTATATTATTAAAACTAAGTCAAGTCTTTACTGCTATTTGCAAAAGAATGTGCATTGTGTGATTTACGCCGTCGCTACATGAGAGGGACAAGGACAGGTGGAATAAATGTACACACACGCTGACGCCTTTTATCCCTGAACTGATGGCAGAGGCGTAACAAGTACACCCACTTTTCGCCATGCGTATTCCGTCCCATGATGTGATAAGGGCCGAGCCTATCGCCATATCGGGAACAAATTCCAGACTCCGGGCATTGACTGAATAGAAAAACCCAATATCACTTTGCCCGACCCGGGGATCGCACCCGATACCTCAGCATTGCAGTCTATAAAACAACTACGCCACCGAAGCAGTCTTGTACTTAATAATGATTCCTTTTATAATTTCGACGAGATTCCGCCATGCCCCCTCCTCCCTCTTTAATGTAATTAAAGTACACACGTCGGCAGCCGCATTGCAAGCCCATCTTTAATCTTTAACAGCTTTAAGATTTCCATCAAGCTCAATAAAATACGCCCTTTATTACTGCCTTTAACATTTTGACTTTATTTAGTACAGAGTGGATTAGATTTCTTAGTAATCTTTTGAGATGTTTTGGCTTCTTTATAAATATCTGATGACTGTAGTTTTACGTTAATGAGTTTTTGTTACTTGTAGCTCAGTTAATAAGACGCAAGCCTAGTAAGGGATTAAATGAGATCAATTCCTGAGTGATTTCAGATAACTTACAGAACTAAAGATAACTTACGAGGTTACCACCGCTTTGGTATTGTATTGTCTATTGGTGCCGCTAAGCAGCTTTTGGTACCGCATTATTCAAGCTGTTATGTCTCGGTTTAACTATATTATAACCAGTTCATCGCCGGCATGGGACTTTAAATCTAAGGAGTAATACCTATTGAAGAGCGCAATGTAATATCACGTAGTACTTTGTGACCAATCATCCGCGTTATCGGTCTTTAAGGTGGAGAAGGATGAAGCAATTTTTGGGCTTTTGATAATTCTCAGTGACCATGCAAAATCAAAGCCGCCACATCACACCACCGATTTGCTAGTGGTATGATCTCGGGCAAGTCATATAATCCATATTGCAGACAAAATTGTGTGCATCCTCCGACTGCTTACATAAGTGAGCTATTAACGTCATCTATTATCATCAAATCATTAGGGGATATTAATACACCAATTTCGGCGTTATTAATAATTACTCCGTCTTGTACGCGCCCCTCTTAGGATTAATTTCATTAAATTGAACATAGAAAACTGTATTAAGCTATAGTTTTTTGTAAATAAGAAAGGGTAGGAAATTTAGCTCAACGACACGTCTGTGCCATAGCCGCGTAAAAAAATAACGACATATATGTTTTATCCATCTTTTTATATGCCTCTGAAACGTGGACACTGAAGGCAAGAACAAGGGAAAGGATTGACGCGTTCGAAATGTGGTGCTGGCGGAAAATGCTGGGTATCAAGTGGACAGCTCGCCGCTCAAACGAATCAATCCTGAACCAGCTAAAGATTAAGACACGTCTCTCCACCATTACTACTCAACGCGTACTTCGTTTCTTTGGCCATGTGGCTAGGCAGGAGGACAGCCTGGAAAAACTTATAATGGTTGGCCACGTGGAGGGGAAGAGAGGTAGAGGAAGAGCGCCGTCCCGGTGGATAGACACAGTAAAGGCGTCTACAGGATCCAGTGCCCAGGCTTGCCTACGAATGGCACAGAATAGGAATGCCTGGAGGGAGGTGGTGCGAAGTGTACATGAGAGCCACACGCATGATGGTCACGACCCTCAGTAATGAGGAAACGACTAGGAAGAAGATGTTTTATCAGATTTGTTAAGCTAAACAAATGGGTTTCGATTTTTAAACTCCAATCTCGACCAACTCATGTATGTTTTCATCTACAATATTAACGTTTATAGGTAAAGATAAATCCTAAGTCTTATAATGTCCAATATCTAGACTTTTATGTCAGCATAAGAAACAATTTACCCGCGTATCAATAGCTTGAACATAAATAAAGCGGTGGCAGGTACCGTACATGTGTTGTGATTGTAGAACCAATAAAAGTGGTTTCTTTCAAAGAAATCGGTGCGCGGCGAGAGCCGGCCAAATAAGATTAGACCGCGAGTACTAGCGCTGGGGGGCAGGGAGCCAGCGTGGGGGGTCGGGGCCACCCTTACTCACCTTGCACTGCAAGACATGTGCAAGCACATGAATGAGTTTCTTTTGGACATTAAGGTAATAAAGTCGGGAAAAAATGTTAGATGGACATTTAAGATTTTTGGACTTGTTAGTGGGAACAAGTGCAGGTCCGTGTATTCTTTAAATATTTTTCTTATTTTAAAAGTTGTGTATTAGCGCAAAACGGTGTTAATTTTTTAGTTATTCAACTATTTCTTCACAATATTTTTCACCAGCAATATTTTTAGAAAATAATAAATCATGGAAAATAATAAATTCTCATAAGGAAAAGACGAACGGCCATTTTAAATAGGAGTCTAGCTGGCTTGTTTTATTGGACATGAAATTAAATCAAGCGGCCGGTGTGCGCGGGGCCGCCGAGCCGCACCGCGCCGCGCGCCGTCCCGCGGAATATTCTTTAGCTAACGAAGCGGTTAATCCGCCGCGTCTCGCACCACCCTTGTGAATCTAAACGCCACCTCTTCCATCCCTCTAAATTAACTTTGCATTCGCTTGTTTTACTTTATCTCGTTTTACAATACATTTGAGGAAATTCAAAAAGAAACCGACGTTAACAAATAAAATGAGCACACTGTATTTTATACCGAAGTTCGCATGCACTGTACGATGTTCCTGATTAATAATTTAGATATTAGTGTAGGGGTGCTGTGGTTTGATCTACTATGATTGAATAATTTAATATAACGCGTTACCCCATTCAAAACAACTTACCCCATCCACGTCCGATGTCACGAAAACTCACACAAACAGTGTGAAAACTGCAAACATCTTGCGGTCTGCGTCGAGTGGCCCACAGCCCGCAGTCGCCGCTGCACCCACTTTAATTAAGACGTACGACTCCAGAATATATTACTGAACACCGTATATTCCTGTTAGTAATTCTCATTAGTATTTTATGTGTCTACTTAGTTTTTATCCCGAAAGTTCCACGATATTCGAGATTACCTTCACTTATTTGTCGGAGTTATCAAATCATACGTGTTATATAATGTACGGCTGTCGGAGAGCACATGCCTTCTTTATTTAGGTCGTACTCGTGACTCTTTGTAGGCTTAATGCCGGCTCGTAGCTTGATGTATTATGAACTTAACACATGTTTTGAGCGAATTATTATTGGAGATTTTCGTCCTACGCACCCACTAAATGGTTCTTTTTAATCAATCCCATACAGAACGATCTTACTTTCTTTTGTGTGAACCTTATACGTACAAGCTTGTCTAATTCCGTATTTTAGTTACGTATTTACGAGAAAATTAATTTTCTTATTTCTAATATCTATGATATAAGATTATTAAGGGTTAAATATTTGAAAACGTTCTTAGTGTAATTAAATACCTAAAGTTAAATTAAGTAGAGCTAAAGATGTAGCAAATATTTCGGGCAAATAGTGATGTAAACCCAAGTATTCCAATAAGGTATATTTTGATATTTTTACATTGGTTCAAGTTTATAGAAAATATTGAAACTAATGTATTCTTCTTATCTATTCATATAATAAAATCCTAGATTTTCGATATTCGTTCAATAAATATTTTTAGGAAATAAATTAAACGACGCAAAAATGATTCCTGGCGTCTTTTATGGTTATTTTTTTGTTAATTGTTATTTTTCTATATTATCTACTGATGTAGATAAAATAATCTTAAATAAAAATATTTTTTTTTTATGATGTAGTATTGTTGTCGTCACGCCAAATTAACAACCTATCACACGATTATAAATTTAATTACTGAAAAATGTTAGGCTTTATTTTGTGTAACGTAGACTAAGTCGAGGCTAGATACACGGAGGAGACGTCGACAATTCGATAACTCCTGTTACCAGGAGTTGAATCTGGAGAGGTATAATAGTCTGAGATAGATCTAAAACCAAGCAGACAACGCTATAGGCACATCGAGTATTGTCTTGGTTATCAACGCCATACAACTTTGGATGAGATTTCTAATAATAATTCTTTGGCCTATATAATGTTTTAATGAAAAGCTGTTTTCAATTTTTTGAAGTGAAAACTTCTTTAGCGGCGTTGAACACTTTTCTTGGGATGGGTATAAAATGTTAAACTCGCGTACTCGCGTCAGGATCACGTGACCGAATCTGACGAAAATGCATGCGGAGGTTTTACTGATATGAACCTTAAATACATTGCGTGGAAGCGATTTCCCAGCATTGGCATGGCACGAGTACAAAAGAATCGAACGTAACATTCTTTTGTCAAATTTTGATTTATTCCACTTTGTTTGTGATGACCATTGCATTTCTGAAATTTATCAGAAACCAGACAAAACGTGCGTTGCTCGCCTTTAAAAATCTACTTTATGTGGTAGGCGTCAGATCGAATTTGAGTTTAGTCGATCAAAATTTGTAATTGTTTGTTTCTTTTTAACCGACTTCCAAAAGGAGGAGGTTATTGTAGTTTGACTTATCGACGACACTTATTGATGTGTTACATGCAAGAAACTGTGCATCTTGGGTTTTTTAATACATCAATGACGATAGCGCAATAAATAAATATTGTATTTAACCACATAAATGCTAGTACTTTTATACTGATAAATAAAGCAATTCGTGCGAAATTATTCCCTAACCATTCCAAAATATTCAAAAATGCACAACGTTAATGTTCAAGTTTTCACTTCTGCCGGCACTCCCGGAGTGCAACCCGTTCTTTTTTTTATAATTTCAGGAATGAATAAGTGTAGAAAAATTAAATAATAATGAACCATTGAGTCATGCAATGAGAACAATTGTTATTTAATGTGCCCCTGAAATTATCATCCCTTTTTTGACCTTGCATAACATTTTATGATAATGGATACAAAAAAAAACAATAAAATAATTGATTTAAGAAACCGACGAATAAATAACCAATGGTTCAGTTTTCTTTAAGGTGATTCTTAGCTGCCACAAAGACAAGCACGCAGCAGCCGGAAGATGTCTCCCAAGATTTAACGTTTGCTATAATTCATGGGAACATATTCCCGCGATAAGAGCGCTCGTATCGGCCGAGCTGATTGATCGGCTCGTTTGAACGACGCCAGATACGGGACAGGACGGGATGCGAGGGGTTCGAGGATTTTTACTTTATTTCTAAGATTTGTTCTGATGAGGTAAGTTGTTCCGATACGACGTAAAACATTTTCACGGTCACGTCCAAATCGCTAGGATTTGTCGGTTAGTTTGTAATACGATGTGTTGGTGACGATGACGTTATAGTAATCTATTACTGTGTTTTTTAAATGCTTATTCATTCTATATCGGGGGTTCGGGATTAAAAGAACGTAAGTTACTAGAATGAAATAAATTAACAACTTCGCCAGTGTAACTAAGGCTTAATTAACTTTAAATGTAATGTTTTGTACGTTTCATCTGCGCCGACCATCATCTTTCAAAGCACTTAAATAACCGTCTAATTAACTACATGAGAAAACTTACCGTCAACGGGGAAAAAGCCCACTTAAATGTTTCCAAATCAAGTTACGAAGTTTTAAAATGGAAATTTACGGCGGCACTTAAAAATAGAGCATACGTGCAAAAATTAATGAGAGTTAACGTAGAGTAAAGGAATGATGAGAAAGTAGAATTCCATGTTTTGGGGCTATTTTACCTTTTACCCCTTTGTTTGGGGTAGCGTATTATATCGTTATAGGAGCAATTTTATTGTTTGTTGTCAATGTAGTGGCGGAAGTGAGCCCGGGGCGAGTTGGTCATGCAACACGGCGCGCGCTTGGTGTGTGTGTATCCATATAACCGTGCAATTCATGTATATGTTTTAATAATACACGACCAGTGTGATGGTAAAAATAGATGCCAATGTTTTGGAGTGTTGTTACGCGCTAGTGAAAAGTATTTCATGTTCTTATAACATATTACTAGTAATAATGCGAGTGCCACCTTGCAGACTGTTTAAATACTAAAATGGATTTGCTTAATCAAAATTGTGCTACTGTTTCATGAAATTCCGCGATATAAAATCGTTATTATTTGTACGATCATTGACATTACCATAAATACTTGCTTCATCCACTACTTCTTTTTACTTTTCTTCTGCTTGAATGCTTAAGTGAGAAATACCTATATAATATATAATAGTGTATATATAATAGTGTTGATCTCACCGTCAGTGGTGACCACTTACTAAGAGATAACCCGCTCACTCGTGGACTGAGTGCCTTCCTCCCCAACAGAAGATAGATGTGGCCATAGACAAAAGTTACTGATAGCGTGCCATAAAAAGTACTTTATCAATGAAATCGTAGCGATAAGAATAAAACGCCCAAGTTACGGACACTTTCTCAAGTATTAAGTCGCGAAGGCGTGAGGATGATTTGATGGCGTATAATTCTTTAATTTTCTCGGATTTCTCATTGGTTTAAGTTTGAATTGGTTCCTTGTATTTTATTTCTAGATTTGATTTGAAAAGATTTTTTAAATTGAGTTTTTATGTCCAGATGATACGATCAATGAATCTTATGTTCAAATTAACTTCTTGCTATTTGATTGGAGTTTTGTATTGTATTCTGGATACCGATAATAAAATTTAATGTATATTAATAATATGTAAAATCTGATTTTAAATATTAAGTTAGTAACCCAAATGAAATACCATAAATTTTGCGTTTTTGCGAGTCAGATTCTGGGTGAGCTGATATATATGCAATATATTATACTACATCTAAAAGCACATATAATTTTGTTGAACTTTGGAAAAGGCAGTCATATTAGATGATATTATTAAATATGAGCAAGTCATTTGGTGTAATCAAATTGATTATAATGCAAAAAGAATGCGTATTAATACGTCATTGAAGTAAAAGATGTACAATGATAAAAATATAATCTCGCGAAATATGTCACGAGATATATTGTCTCCTATCTATATTAATATTATAAATCCGAAAGTTTTGATGTTTGTTACTCCATCACGCCTGAACGGCTGAATGGATCTGGAAGAAATTTGATGCACGGTGATATATTATAGTCGTATCCTGGGAATACTTTCTATCCCGGGAAAATATAAAGTAATACTTTTATCCCGGAAAATCGTTTTCACGTGAACGGAGTCGCGAGCCAATAAAGGCTAGTTACCCATAAAGGTCATTCACCTCTAGATCTATCTAGATCTATCTAGGGGTCAAAGTGACGCAGACATACAGAAAAACTTATTAATATATATCGATGTTAGCGATTTCTGATGGAACGTGACGATAATAGATTTAGCAAAAGAATTAATACTTCAATAACTATCAAAATTAATTCAGCAAAACGTTATCGTAAACAAAAATATAAAAATATGCTTACAATTTATTTATGGAATTCTCTCGAAATCTTTCAAGCTAAATTTATTTATTTTATTAAGCAATGGTTTAAAATATTCAAAAATTATTTGATAAGTGGTGGGTTTTAGGTGACTGCCCCGGTAGCATAGTTGTAGTACGGTACGACTACAACAATGCTGAGGTCTGTTCGATCCCCGGGTCGGGCAAAGTGTTATTGAGTTTTTCTATTCAGTAGAAGCCCGGAGTCTGGAATTTGTGCCCGATATGGCAATAAGCTCGCCCCCTATCACATCATGGGACGGAATAACGGCAAAAAGTGGGTGCACTAGTTGCGCCTCCGCCTACCCCTTCGGGGATGAAGGGCGCGCGCGTGTGTGTGTGTGGTAGGTTTTACTATGCGAGAACCGGTATGTGCGATCTACCACTTGGTATATTACTATCACGCAGTGTCCAAGCACTACTGTAGTTTAATTTGAAGCGTTTGTATCCAGCAAAATTACTTAAAAACTTAAATAAATAAATGTATAATCCAATGTTCTGTTTTTATAAGCAGGCTTACCAAAGCTTATTTGTCTCGTAATTCAGTTATATAAAAAACCTTGCAAATGAGTTTATATCAACTTATAAATTAAGCAGTTTAGTGGAATTAGTTTCTTAATCCTCGTAAATTGAACGGCTTGACACCGAATTATAATGGACAAGACGCTATCGCGGAGACAATCGTAGAGGTGAACGAATTCTTTAGAGGGACGAGTAGGTCAGCCAATGGTCTTGGAAATGACAACACTTTTAAACTCTATTTATTTCTAAGAACTTTCAATGATGCACTGCAATTTAGAAAACGACGTATTTGATAGCAAAAATTTGAATTAGAATTTTTTGATGAAATGTTTCAATATTTAAAAGAAATCGGTTTCATAAAATGAAATGACTAAATAATAGTTTAACTATATTGTATGTGCCTGCATCAGGGTGTAGTTGTATTACAGTACTACAAAAATACTGAGCTCTCGTGTTCGATACCCGGGTCGGTCAAAGTAATATTGGGATTTTCTACTCAGTATCAGCCTGAAGTCTGGAATTTGTGCCTGATATGGCGATAGTCTCGCCCCCTACTACATACATTACGGTATGAAATACGCACGGTAAAAAGTTTGAGCCCTAGTTGCACCTCTGCCTACCCCTTCGGGGACAAAAGGCGTGGGTGTGTGTGTGTGTGTATTTTATGTCCAGTGTTGTTCATTATTTAGACTCACCTTGTCTGTTTCCGACAGAGCTTGGAATATCAAAACCTTAAAATGTTTAGTAAGTATATAATATAATTGCTATTCATCATCATCATCATCAGCCATACGACGTCCACTGCTGAACATAGGCCTCCCCCAAAGATTTCGAGACGGACCAGTCAAAAGCGGCTTGCATCCAGCCTGTTGCGACCTTTATCAAGTCGTCTGTCCACCTTGCAGGTATAATTGCTATTACCATAGTATTATTCGGCGTATTTCAAATCAACTGTAACAAAAATGAAATGAATTTTTAAACGGTGAAAAGAAATTCAATTCCAATTAATCGCAACAAATTAAATTAACAAAATGTGGAAACGTAAGCCTTAAATGAAATATAAATACTTAGTATATTATATTTATACAATGACTGCCTCGGTGGCGTAGTTGTATTACGGTATGACTGCAATGCTGAGGTCTTGGGTTCGATTCCCGGGTCGGGCAGTGATATTGGGTTTTTTAAAATTCAGTGTCAGCCCGGAGTCTGGAATTTGTGCCCGATATGGCGATAGGCTCGCCCCCTATCACATCATGGGACGGAATAACGGCGAAAAGTGGGTGCACTAGTTGCGCCTCTGCCTACCCCTTCGGGGATTAAAGGCGTGAGTGTATATGTATATATGTATGTATATTTATACAATACCTTTTGTTTTTTTTTGAAAACCGATAGCTTACCATTAATACAATAATAAATGGGCAAAATGTAGAAGGATAATGAATATAAATGTATTTTAAGGTAATGTTTATAGTTGAGACTGATTAAAGTTAAAAGGCAGTATTTATAAAAGCGCACGCTCGGAGCGTGTCGGGGGCGGTCGATGCCAAGAGAGACTGGAAATAAGTTGCTACTGACCGACTTCTGGGTATCGCTGACGTCTCAAACTGAAAGATTACCTAGCGCGTTTGTTAACTAAAAATGGTGAAGAAATCTGAGCTTTATTAAAAGTTTTGTTTCCTCGTAGCTCTCCACGACAATATATTGAAGCGGTGGGCAGAGATACATATGACATACGTTTTAGCGTCCTTATATCGATCGCATACGGAAAAAGCGACCATAGTATATTATAGACACAGCATATATGATTGTTTCTTATTAAAATGAATCCTTTACTTACTCACATACTCATCTGAGGCTGAGTTAATCCTGAAAACAAGTCAAAATTTCAAAGTCCACACAACTTTGTCATACTTGAGCTTTGTCATAATAAGTAAACAATGTGTTCGAAATTTTCATATATTATTATATCAATTATGAAAAATGATGAACATACATACAACGACATGTATATGCTCGAACAGGTAAACAGCGCTGTAGCTAGCTAACATTTTTGTTTAAAATGTCTACGTTTCAAACATTTCCATGGAATACACATGAGCAAAGCGCCGGAAACCACTCAAACGCCGGAAGTGGCAGTCAAAGCGACGACTAAAACAAAGTATAGGACACGAGCATTGAGTTACACAATTAAACCAATTAGGGTTTCATTTAAAATTCCCGACCGCGCCATACACAAAGTAACACAAACTTCTGTGCCGCCTTCCAGCTTCATATTGTTTTATTCTATTACCGAACGCTTTGCGTAGAAATTCGTTATTGTTGCCGATATAGAGAACAAAATTGTCTATTGTTTTGTTAGATAACAGCGTATATAGTGAAATTGTATCAGATTTCGAGCGTGTGCTAGACAAACACGCTGATAGCGGGTTGTATGCGTTAGAAGAAGACGGTTGTACTAGTGGGATTATAAACCAAAACTAATGGCAACGTTTCCTATTTGAACCTGAGGCTTTCTGGTAATCGACAAGGTTTTGTAATTCATTTTTGATGAAACGTTTGGTCAAGAGATTTCCCTGAACTTTTGGTCTCTGTTATATTTTTTATATAGGCACCTGCAGACAACATTCACTACTTTTCAACCTATTATCATTTTATTTTTATACCATGCTATTTGAATTGCCTGCCTTAAACTACAAACCACTACTGTTGTTGATGTTACTACATCTGGTCCTATTTTTGTTTTAACCGAATTACCGCTTGTATCAGTATATTTATCAAAGTGCTATAAAAAGTATGGAATCTTTGCAAAACTCTTGATTTCACGAGTTTTGTTTTAACGCTCTGCCGTAAAATTTTACACGCGCGAAGGACCTGTTGTAGCCAAAGTTGTCAACTGAATGTGGTTTTATATGAATTAGAGCTCTTATTCTTCCTAATCCTTCAGAAAGAGTACTTTTCTGATTGGCAACGCTTCATGCAGCTTTGGTTTAATTTTAGCTGGAACCTGTGCTGCAATTTTGTTTAAAGTAGACCAGAAGGGCAGAGGATTCTCCTGATCGCAAGTGATCACGCCTATCTTGAGTTCCTATAATACTAGATTAATCTGATGATTAATGATATATCGATATATGTATGTTCGACTGCCTCGGTGGCGTAGTTGTATTACGTACGCGTTACGAGTACAATTTGCGCGCTGAGGTCCTGGGTTCGAATCCTGGGTCGGGACAAAAACATTAGGACTGGGTTTTTCCATCTTAAAAATTACTCAGTCGCAGCTCGGAGTCAGGAAGTTGGCGGTGTGATACCCCCGTGCCTCGGAAAGGACGTAAAGCCGTTGGTCCTGCGCCTGATCTCTCTCCGGTCATGTCGGATTGCCGTCTCACCGGACTATGAGAGTAAAGGAATAGCGAGTGCACCCTGTGTATTGCGCACACACTTGTGCACTATAATATCTCCTGCGTATCTGGCTGATCTCTGTTGAGATTGGCCGCCGTGGCCGAAATCGGCTAGAAAGGGTATAATGATATATCTCAGGCTTAATACATAAGGTTTTAAATTATTCCAAAATTTGATTGAATGTCTTTATACCTTTATTTAACTATTCCTAATATTTCGTTTTTAAAAACTACATTGATACTGTCTCTTAGGAAGGAGGGTGAATTGGCGGAATCATCATAATTTAACGGTTTTCTTCTACGTTTTCGTCTCACCACCACCTAGGTAGGTAGGTTGACCTACGCGATTTTTATAAAGTACAAAAATAAACCCTTTGGCTAAAACTCATGAAACTAAAGTTAGCAACAAAATATCTTCTTAGCTATCATTAAATATGCCAGCGCTCCCTTAAAGCTATACAATAAAGAACAGAGGGAGAGCCGCAAGCGGGTCGATAGCTAGTGCACGGGCGGGCGATAGATTACGAGCGGTCACCGTCGACACCACTTAAATGGCAATAACATCTCCCGGCTGCAACCGAGCTTAAATTAGATCAAATCTTATGTGCAGTATAGGGGACGGTAGTATGGCAATGAAGGAAAATATTTCCCTGCAAAGTAGCTTTGCGCTAGCATGACTGTGTTTAGATTGGGACTTTGTATTTGTTTGTATTTCATGTCGAGTCGGCTATAGCCATACCGCATTGTTGCAAAATATTGTCGATCATAAATCATCTCTCACAAGGCTGTATGAAAGAGTTTTGTGAAGCTTTACTAAAATAATACCAGGAGTAAATATTAGAGCCATCTAGCTATTTTTTTCATTTTTGGGACAAATCAACGGAGACTTTAAAATTATCTCAAAGAAATTTGACGGGGCAACTTTGCTGTTGCGTCTCGTGAGGTCAGCGAAATTGATATAGGTACCTAAAAAAAATAAGAAAAAAAATTCGTGTCACTTTCGATCGTAGTAGAGTCACTGCAAACGTCAGCACTGTGCGGCCGTCGACGGGCTGCGTCCCTCCCGCACTGCGACACCGGGTTTATTGGCGCGCCGGTCCGGCCCAGTAACCGTTACCACGATTTGTTCAAACTGCGAGCCTGAGCTATGGGCTTTACCTAACATTACTCCCATGGTACGAATCACGGCTTCACGGGATACAGTATATGATAACTGTTTATTTATACAATTCACTGACGAATATGGCGCTCAGCTCATGGTCAATTACCGTAATTATATTCTTTATTAATTACTTCGTAACAAAAGTACAGACTAAAAAAACGATACATGCAAGACTACTGTAGTATTCTCAGCAATGATCATTTACTTTTAATTAACATTTATACACATACGTATACTTACGCCTTTTATCCCCTAAGGGGTAGGCAGAGGCGCAACTAGTGCACCAACTTTTCGCCGTGCGTATTCCGTCCTATGATGTGATAGGGGGCGAGCCTATCGCCATATCGGGAAAAAATTTCAGACTCCGGGCTGATGCTGATTAGAAAACCCAATATCACTTTGCCCGACCCGGGAATCGAACCCGAGACCTCAGCATTGCAGTCGTACCGTAATACAACTACGCCACCGAGGCAGTCAAATTAACATTTTTTTGTGTTACATATCAGAAAAGAAAACTGTTATTCCTTCATTCCGTAATTACTTTACTCCCCAGAAAAAGACTTACTGCTGTGTGGATCTACAAATATAATTATTCATGTTAAGTGAATACTTTCTATTTTGAGCTCATAACATTAGATCATGGTTTCCAAGAAAACAACCCTAAAGTCATTCAGTCTATACATAACTACTACTACTATCTTTATAATTATAGCAGACTTCAAAATAGAGATGCCAAAATACACATTAGCAAACACGTTGCAGGAAATAAATATGGCTTAGTGTTTTAACTGTATTTCTAACATTGCCCCCACTGCGGAAACCGAGGCCAATAAATTAAAAATATTCATTGTAAATTACAAACTAATATCTCATGTCAAACATAAGTTTGCAATTTTATGTAAAGTAAATATCATACTTTCTATAAATTTCCCTACACGCAAAAATTGGACATGGTTGTTGCAACATAAACATTGCATTCACGCTTTTAGGAAAAATATACAGGCTACAAGAAAATACGGGTACAAAGTAAATAAAGACATTTACAAATTCACGATTTTGTATTTATTGCATTGGATATCGTATTAATAAAGGTTGCAAGAACACGCTGGATACAGGCTGCTTTTGACAGGTCCGTCTGGAAATCTTTAGCGGAAGCCTATGTTCAGCATTCATGTGACTGATGATGATTAATTAATCAAGGCATTACAATATTATGAAATTGCTTTTTTCTCTAATTTCGCCTCATTAAGGCATTATGTAGTTAACTATAATTTTGTATCTAATATAAAGGGAGCAAACACATATTAAATTATTTTTTCACAAACAGAAATGTTTTTTTTATGGTATAGAGGGCAAACGAGCATACTGTTCATCTACACCCATGAACATCTGCAATACAAGGGCACAGACTATTCCTTAGTAAGTTACATGTTTCATTTTAGTTTTATTAAAGCAAAACCGAGTGTGAATTGTGCGAGCTATTTGTTCCGCTGTTTGCATTCAACTAACCAATAATGTAATAAATATGAGATGGCATTTCATTGCGATAGTTTTGCGGATTTGGGTGAAACTTAGCTAGAGCGGTGAAATGTGAGCCCCCCCCCCCCCGCTCCCGACTCGTTTCTAGACTAACGCTTATAGTTTTCTATATCCGTTTGAAAACTAGCTGCAATATTGTCCGCAGAGCCAGGTAATGCGAGGTTATGGTCGCTCCACAAATGTGTTATTCTGCGCGCCGGAAACTTAAAACGTATGTATCTGGATTTTGTTCCTTTTGTCTAAACGGTTAAGCGAATTATACGCTATGTGTTATAGAGTACGTTTCATTATTGCTATAATTTATTCTATAAAGATTTAGTAAAAATATTAGCTCGTTTAAAATATAATTCATCGCAGAATGTGTACTCATTTAAAACCTAAATTAATGAACTAACTTTATATAATCTCCGATCGATTGCTGCAATCGACCCATTTAAGAAACAGGCTTAATTTTTACACTCACATATCCGATGTCATAGACTTCTCTGATGTCATAGCTTCCAAACCGATGGACCGATTTAAAGTGATGTATATAAAAATAATCTAATATATTAATTTATTTATTTGCACTTTATATATAGTTATGTAAAGGCGGACTTAATGCCGAAGACATTCTCTACCAGTCAACCTGAGGCGGTGCAATATAATGTAGTAAAATTAGTTTTATTTTATTTTTTCTTACATCGAATGAAAAGGCGAGCATGCCGTTCGCATGATGGTAAGCGATACGACCACCCATAAACAGTAGCAACACCATCCATCACCTTGAGTTACGAAGTACTATGTGGCATTCCACTGCGCTCGTCATCCTGAGACATAAGATGTTAAGTCTCAGTATGTCCAGTAGTTACACTGGCTACAATGTCCTTCAAACCGAAACACGAAACGACAACGAAATAGACATTGCGGCGGTACCCAACCAGACGGACTCTTACATATGAGAGACCTAATTTTAATTAATCTAGACCGGTGAATAAAAAATAACTATATCGAGACAGCTGGATAGGAAAATAAAAAGGAACGTAATATTTGTACCAACATAGAAAACTCGTACCGGCTGAATTATATTAATTAAAACTTCATACGATTCTATTTGAAAGTTTATATTTTTGCCTGCGGACTTTCCCATGAATCGGATTTATCTCGCACAAACCACAGATATACTTATATTGCAAATGCTTTATTTTTTATAAAGATTATATTAATGTTTATTTTTTAAATAATACGTTAAATACAATAAATGTTTTCTGGTGGTAGGTTTCTCAATATCTATTTCAATATTTATTTCTATCCCCAAGCAACAATTTGCAGGCGCTGTTGTGTTCCAGTTTAAAGGACATTGTGCCAGAGTAATTACTGGGCATAGACTTAGAAATTTAAGTCTCACGCGGTTCAGTTTTCTAGCTGACCGTCTGATTTCCCCAGCCTTAACGCACCAATAAGAGAACTGATATTTCGCCGTGTGTACGTGTGTGAAATTCAATCGTAATGAGCAAACAGCACAATACAATATACGCAATTTACAAATTACTTTCCGCTTACATCTATTAACGATCTCACGTGATATTTATATTATATTAAAGCGGATCCGCCGGCGGCTTGAGGACATTTAAACCCATCGACCTGAAAAATAAGGCTGAGTGATCTATAAAACGGCGCTCCCAATCACGCCGAGAGAACTCGTGGGTGGGGGCGGTGGGGATCCGTGGGGGCAGAATCTAATCAATCAGAGTTGGAGCACAACCAGCTGATATTGCAAGCTTCTAATAATCTATTACATTATTACTAACAGGGGTGTCGAGTGCATACTGCATGTTGCAAGCTCGGAGATTAGAAAGATTAATTTATAATTACACACAAACTCTCAAGGCTTTTATGCCCGAAGGGGTAGGTAGAGGTGCAACTAGTATTAAATTATTAGTTAAATACGTGAATTGATATTTATTTTAGTGGATGCTGAGTCACATAGTGAGAATTGAGAAGGTGTGGGAATGATTTTTAGGTTAGTAACTTGAAATATGTTTGATTGATTGATGATGATGATGATTTTACCACGATTGAACACAAAATCAGAATCACAAAATACAAAGCTCTGCATCCGATGACACCTGGTCCTGTAAATCCCCTTGGAAGCTTTTGATAATAAATTCCTCCATGGTATGCAGGAAAAACGTTCAGAACAAACGTTCTGCTCCACAGTCAAAGAATGGCGACTCAGTAATATCTTACTTGTGTATGATAGTTATACCGTGCAACGCCTGTGAGTATGCGGTTCGTATTTATAGTATATCGCGTTTATTTTTACGAAAGTACGGGTCGAAACTCTTACCATGCGTAGTTTCCCCGAAGTTGTGGTTATTTCGGGCGTTGCGCGAACAATAATTTCAGCGAATGACGTCATTAGTAACAAGTGTTATTGCCACTAAGGGCTCGCGATGTACGGCCGCTGGAACGCGATCTACTGCGATTAGTGCGTTTGCCTCAATTCAGTCTCATGATTAGCCTCACGTGAAGCTGTATAGGGGTTTTTATTCAGTTTTTATGACTATTATCTGGTGTTAAAGTACTTAATATATTTTGTTTGCGCATGGATAGAGATTGCGTAATACTTGCCATCGTCGTTAATGTCAATATTATAATATTGGGACTGCTCGTTACACTATATTTAAATATATGTCCAGCTAGTCGATTTACCATGGAAGAATAAAAGCACGAATGCTATCGCGAATTTTAAGCACTTTTCCAAACGAACATGACATACTAATAATAGATTATTACAAGAAAATTCCAAGAAGCCAGAGCAATAGTAGGTGTATTGTCGATATCAAAAGAAGCGAATGGTTTATAATAAGCGCTTTCAATAATTATACCATATATTATACCCCCTATACCATAAAAAAAAATCACTGATCGTTCGTTGAGACGTTCCAATTTGCACACACTAAGTTTAGCATATAATATGTAATAAATTTAAATATAATTAAAGTCTTCAAGTTTTTGCATAGTTGACAAGAAAATATATCGATCAACATTTAAATACAATTCCACCGATTTTTATAACAAAACATAGGTCAACATAATTGAAATTAATGTGACGTTCGCACAATATAACACGATGTCAGAAAAGGTAACAACCTTTGAAATAATGAGGGTAATCAACAAGGGCTGTTTTAATAAAAATAATTTAATGGCCGAGGATGCTAATTTATATTGTCGTTGTGACAGCTTGATGTATGTTACAACAAATATTTTAAATTAACAACACACGTTTAGGTTGAGGCGGACTTATCGCCGCGCAGATCGACTGAGAAGCAATGAGAATTTCAATAGAGGACTGAAAAAGTTATTGCACACCATAATGAATAAATGCTTGTTCGAAATTCAAATTGCAATTTTTTAAATGTGCTGTATAATATTTAAGTCTTTACTTACGATAATTAATTAATCTACTTTGACGCTAGTTTGATAAGTGATATGTCTATGACTGGTGGTAGGTCTCTCATTATGTAAGAGGCCGTCTGGGTGGGTACCACCGCAATGTCTATTTCTACCGCCAAGCAACAGTGTGCATGCACTGTTGTGTTTCGGTTTGAAGGACATTGTAGCCAGTATAACTACTGGACATAATGAGACTTAACATCTTATGTCTCAGGATGACGAGCGCAGTGGAATGCCACACAGTACTTTGTAAGTCAAGGTGCTGGATGGTGTTGCTACTGTTTATGGGTGGTCGTATCACTTACCATCAGGCGAACGGCATGCTCGTCTCGTCATTCAATGCAATAAAAAAAAAAATGTCTGTGTCACTCCTAAAACGGGACGAATGTCGTTATTTATTATAATATTTAACTTGTAGACTTAGGGACGGGAGGAATATTTATCTTTGCAGTAGGCTGAAGATCGTCGCACTTGATTGAAGGCGTTTGTTACTTTTTGACAGTGGTGTCGGCGACATAAACTATCCGTTACGTCCTAGAGCTTAGTAAATAAAATTCGTCGCAGTTACTAGAGTTCTGGTTACTGTCAGCTGTAGATTTTTTTTATTGAACTATGTTATGAAATAGACAACTCGCTTGCACGGGATGAATAATAATGTATAATAATAATAACTCCAGCTACGTCTATGAATTATTATTTATTTATTAATAATAAAACAAAAAATATATAATTGTTCACCCAAGATATTCGTTTTTGCCTAAATATAATTTCATGGTACCAATGCTCGTAACAAACACTACTAATATTTGTACCATCTGGGCACTTTCCTTCTTACATAAATAATTTTAGCGCCAAATACAATATGCTGATTACTTTAATCATTAATTAAAACTGATTAACAATGTTACAAAATTACGACCGGGTTTTTCAACTTTAGTTAATCATTGGTGTTATTAAGCTGGACGTGCTCGCAGAGCTTCGAGTGCTCTAGGCGCTGTGAGCGTGTCCAGCTTAATAAGACCCTTACAAAAGATAACTATAATTGAAAAAACGGGGCATATCGATGAATCAACTAATCACTTTTTGAATACTTTAGCAATAAAGTTCAAGCAACTGTCAGTTTTATTTGTATTATGTATGCAACTCAATTAGTGCCCGATACAGCGATAGACTCGTCCCCTATCCCATCATGGGACGGAATATGCACGGCGAAAAGTGGGTGCACTAGTTGCGCCTCTGCGTACCCCTTTGGGGATAAAGTGCGTGAGTGTGTTTGTATGTATGTATGTATGAGAGCGATAATAAAATATTGACACCTTATTTTATAGTACCTGGTGCATTTCATTTCTTCCTTCTGACGTTTTATCAGTATCAATTTGATATTTTTTAGTAAATCGTCTTAGTGTTTATTTTGGCTCCTAATATGTTTTAGTTATAACTCATTCACATAGCGAGCTGCGAGATTACACACAAAGGGCTTCGCAAGTATTTATTCCACCGCTCTGTTTGATCCACATCCAAATGTTCACTGGCTACATTAGTGATAGCAAATAAACATATAAGCTGGGCATACAACTTGGCCACAGTTCGATCTGTATAGCTCTCATGGGTGAGTCTGGGTACTCGCTTTGTGTATTTCTACCAAGCAGCAGTATACACTGTCAGATTTTGAAAGTTATTGTTGTTAATGTAACTACTGGGTGTAGGTAATTCAAGCCAGATTCAAGCAAGATTCAATTTCAGAGTAAAACAGATGTTATATCTCAAATGTATGGTAAATAGTTTTCTGTGACTATTCGAAATTCATAGGTAGTGAGATTTGCAAAGCTAATGTCGACAATGTATGGCTAATGAAAATAAACATTTATTTCATAACATAATTTAAATCAGTATTTACATTTTATTTAAATAATGCTTATTTGATATACATCATAATTTTGAATTAAGAATACGCACTGCTCAGCTCAGAAATTCTTAATTCTCTGACTAACTCTTACGGTCTTATTCATAATGACTCTTCGGAACTTTATAGGACCGTTAGTAGAGGCTTGTAAAAAATTGTTATTCATAATGGTTCAAAAGCGCTAAAACGGCCTATAAGCCTACGGTGAAGTTGCTTTGATTTATAGGAGCTAGACCCCTTCTTTAAGCGTTCCGTAACAAAAAAATGGCCGCCGTCGGTCAGCTGTTTCGTGTTTGGCACTGATTTCCGATGTCAATTGTCAGTCGATTTAAAGTAAACAACACATCGATCTCGTAGCGCATAATTTTCGTTTCAAGAAGTATTTTTATTTACTTGTGTATAAATAATGGAAGCCTTACAAACCCTGCATAGCATTGCAGTAATTGAAAATATTTCACGTAGAAAAGTTTATCGTCAGAGTTTGATCCGTTTTCTCTGGATGACGAGGAATTCCGTAAACTGTATCGTTTTTCCAAACGAACGGCTGCTTTTATAATTGAATTAGTCTGCGAAGAGTTACAGCTGCACCGTAAAGGTAAGAGGTAAGTTAATCCTTTTCGATATTTATACAAACTTGGGTATACCTAATGATGCGTTACTTTTAAGACTCGTTTTCTTTACAGATTCAAGAAGATGCTGGAGACCTCTATGGATTATCTCAAGCCACTATCAGCCGCATATTTAGCAGAGTAGCGCGTGCGCTCGCACGACGTGCTGCAGATTATATAATGATGCCCACTTCTGTTGCAGAGGAACAACAGCTAATGACAGAATTCCACCATGTAAGAGGCTTCCCATCTGTAATTGGTTGTATTGATTGCATGCATATATAAATAAAAAAACATGGTGGTGATGCAGCCCAATATTACATAAATAGAAAAGGATATTCCCTCAATGTTCAGGTAAGATTTTTAGGAATATATAAAGTAAACTACGATAGGCTTTACTTTATTGCATAAAAAAGATAATAATTGTTGTAGGTTACCTGTGATGCTAGTCTTCGGATCAGGGATATTATTTTTAGGTGGCGAGGCAGCACTCATGACTCCCAGATATTTAATGAATCGACCCTCAAAGAATGTTTTGAAGCAGGTGAGTTAAGGGGTATACTTCTAGGAGATTCAGGGAGAGACCACTTAGTCATGCTGAAGAGAAATATAATGAGGCACATATTTCAACAAGAAATGTTGTGGAGGGTTGCTTTGGTGTGTGGAAACAGCGCTTCCAATGCTTGCTCCATGGCATGTCTGTAAATTAGGCAATGTGAAGAATACTATTGTGGCTCTTGCAGTGTTGCACAACATTGTAATTGCTCAAAGAGAGACATATGCCACAGAAGAAAGTGTGTCTGATATTGAATAGGTGTCTGAATCAATTAATATTGAACCACACCCTAGACAGGGTAGAAATTCTGCCATTTTGCAGGCTTTTATAGCTAGGCACTTCAATGAATGAAGTTTTTTACACTCAAATAATTAAATTATAATTAAACATCCTAATTGTAGTTAGTCATTGTCATCATTTTATAAAATTTATATTTTTCTTTTATTATTACATCATTAATATTAAAAAAAAAATTTCACTGGAGGTTATTGTCCATTTGAATAGCATGCTACTTTTTCCTGCAATGCATAAACATTATTTTGAATGTAATACTGAAAATAAGCTTTATTTATTTAAATATACATCAGTACCCTACAGGATTATAGCACAAGATTGGAAATACTTAATGATGATTTGTTAATACCTCCTTTATATTTCCAGGTGCACCATGCAGGTGGATTTTAGTATCCTACAGGATTATAGCATCAAACTAGAATGATTTAATAATGATTTGTAAAATACTTTTTGTTTTCAGGTGGCGGATTTGGAGGAGACACACTTTTTTATTTCTTATACATATATGCATGCATTATTCTGTGTATTGAACAAATTGTTAATAGTATTGAAGGGAGGGAAGGAAGGAAAGTGGAACTAATCCTTTCCACCCTGCCCATGTCTTCTGTACCCGCTAGCCCGTGTTGGTTCCCTAAATAATTTAAGTAATTGAAAAATGAATATTATGTATTGAATTATCATAAGAGCCTCTTATATGCCTACGTAATGAATAAAGTTTTTATTTTATTAAGTATTGTATTTTTTTTAACTAATACCTGAAAAATATGTTTTACATCTCCACATGAAACAATATCTTACATGAATATAGCATAATACTGATACATGAATATCTCATTTATATTTCCTGCTGGAAGTGGAGTCTGATGAGGTACAACTATTATATTCTGAAAAATAAAATGATGATTTACTACGTGTTGCTCGCGGCTTCCCACTACAAGTCCCGAAACACTGTAGCGATTTATAGCGAAACCAGTAAGACGCCAGCGCCTTTTATTTATAAAAACCACATTATTTTCCATGAGAGCAAGTTATCAGGATAAAAAGAAGCCTATGTGTTAATCCAGGATATGGTTTACCTGTATGCCAAATCCATTTAGCTTTTTCTGAGTTTACTTAACAAATATTCAAACATTTTCACAAACTTTCGTATTTCTAATATTAGTAATATAAGATTATCCCAATATTCTATTTATATGAATATATAAAAAAGTGGCTATAGCAGTAAGGTATACATGTGGAGCCATATTTATATACACCTGTAATGAGACTATGTGGTACAGAGAAATACAATGAGGCAAGTATTGTTGCTTTGATGTATGGAAACAGTGCTTCCAATGCCTGCTCTATGCCATGTCTGTAAAATTTGACCTTGTAAATATGACTAGGTATTGTGGCCATTGCAATTTTGCACAACATTACAATCGCTCAAAGAGACTTAAGTATCAGGGGATAGTGTGTCCAATATTGAATGAAGTGCACACCCAAAGGTAATAATTAAACATCATATAGTTTAGATACTTTTTGGTTTATAATTATTAAGTTTTTTTTTACTAGTTTCTTTTAATTTAAAAAATATATTTTTCTGCTGCTCATTCTTCATCTGCATGGCATGCAGCACTTTTCTGCACTGGATTTCGAATTCAGCTATTTGTTCTGCAGGTGCGCGACAAACCTGAAATAATGCAATGTATAAACATTCATAGTTGACAATAGCCTAGTTAGGAATGCAACGGCCTGGTGAGACAGTTGTCTGCAGGTTCAAAAGTTATGTGTGTATTGTTTATCAATTATTGTTCACTTTAGCAGTGAAGGAAAACATTGTGAGAAAAGCTACATACCTGAGAATTCCCCAAAAATAATTTTGAAGGTATGTGAAGTCTACCAACCTACACTAGGCTAGCGTGGTGGACTAAACCCTCTCAGTAGTAATATAGGGCCCTTTCTCAGCAGTGGGCAGTATATAATACGGGGTTGGTATGGTATAAACAAAATAAAAGAATTACTTAAATATGGAAATTAATTTAAAGTTTACCTACTGCAAGAACCTTTTTTTATTTATTTTTTGGCCGTGGACCTGAAGCCTCTGGAGGATGTGGCTCCACAACTGGCATCTAATAAATATGTTGTATTTATTTAAATATATAACAGCATCATTCAGGTTTATAGCATGGAACTGGAATTACTTAATATTGATTTGTAAATACCTCCTTCATTATTTCACCGGAAGGTGAATTTGGAGGAGGCACAACTATCACCTGAAAAACATAAGTTTTATTTATATATGTACAATGGTGGGCAGTATTTAATACAGGGCTGTTATGGTATGGTATCCTACACAGGGCCACCAGGGCACACCATCATGTGTGTGTTGAACTATGATCTTTACATTGATTTTAATTTGACTTTTGGTATAACATACCTCTTCAATAATATTATTTACAGTAGTTGTAGTATGTGTGAAAGCAGAGGGTTTTGAATATTTGTCCTGTAAAGGTGAATCTTCAATATGCTATAATATTCTCATCTAAAATATACAAATAGTTACAAAATCTATGACTCAGTGGTTACAAAAAAAAACATGCCATAAATGAATATTACCTGATTTATACTGTCAGAGTCAAATTCATTTGTGTCGGTAACAAATTCATTAGGCAGCCAGCTACTAATGTCTTCACTACTGACTCCTTTTATTACTGGTGGTGGGCCACCACCAGTCTTCAGCAGCTCCTTCCTCTCTTCCGCCTTTGCTTTTTAGCCTTCATTTTTAAGAGGCCCCACTGTGATTTCAGGTGCACTACTGAGCGTGGATACCATTACACATACAGTTAAAACTGAAATGAAAAAATAAGTTTGTTTAAGGAATGTCTTAATTGTGTATATTTTTTTTATTTTTTTTTATGGCATTCAATGTCGAGGCGAGCATGCCGTTCGCCTGATGGTAAGCGATACGACCACCCATAAACAGTAGCAACACCAACCAGCACCTTGAGTTACAAAGTACTGTGTGGCATCCCACTGCGCTCGTCATCCTGAGACATAAGATGTTAAGTCTTATTATGTCCTGTAGTTACACTGGCTACAATGTCCTTCAAACCGAAACACAACAGTGCATGCACACTGTTGCTTGGCGGTAGAAATAGACATTGCGGTGGTACCCACCCAGACGGCCTCTTACATACAGAGAGACCTACCACCAGTTAAAATATTGTTTAACATGAAAACAATGCAAAAGTAGCAATATTAGATTTAAGTTAGCACCTCTTTCTCAAGTCATTCCACGCCGCCACCTTCATGGAATTGGAGTTTTTGTCCGTAGTTTTATTTTCGAGGACACTGACCCACTCCCTCACCAGTTCCTTTAATATAATCTTGAAAGCGAAAACAATACTGTTAGTAATGCATGCATGAATCGCGCAAACTGGAACTTTCAAATAAGTACGTAAAATAGCTGCACCAACCTTGTCTTCTTCCAGTCAATTTTCACCCCTCTGCCGTTTTTCTTTTTTTAATTGCTGCATACTTCCAATTTATAATTTTTTTCTGTTTTTAATTACTTTCCAGAACAATCAACAAACTTAATGAGAAAATAAACACTATAATACATACATTGGTAGTTTCCCTCCAATTTATATTTTGACAACTGACATTGACAAGTTGTTTTTTTTATAGTTGTTTCCAGAGACAAAGCTTGGTATAAATTGGTAGAAATCAACTGAAATATTTTTTTTCTACGTATTGGCAACATCATGTACTATAACGGCAATTCACTTATCGTAGCTACAAAAAATCATTATGAATAAGAAATTTTATCGAACGCTCGATAGGCCAATAGGACGTTATATCTAATGGAGGTTTTTACCTTCGATTAGCGTTTTATTATGAATAAGACCGTTAGACATAAGTCGAAATAGATGTCAGGGATAGATAAAGAAAGCGATAACATTACCCTAAAGAGTATAAACGCGCCCAGAGCACTCGCAAGCGAAACTCGGCGGCCGTGCGAAGATAAGCGATGACCGGCGCTCTAATTAAACGGGAATACATAATTAACTCGCAGCGTTCCTTGGAGCCTTCATAAAACGTTGGCTGAGTTTTCGATTTCTCGAGAACTGTGTTTAAGGATTTTGTAGATATTTTTATTAGGGCTGTATAAAGTATAGTTAACTGCTGTCGGTTTTATTTCACTGAAAGACATCTCAGTCTTGTAGTCGGGACGCTGCGCTTGAGCCGTGAATCAAGGTCCTCGTTTCGATTATCAAGTATGATATTTATTTTATTTTTTATTCGAAGACATATATTTATGATTTACCCGCGGATGAAATGAGTGCCCGATGCGGTGATAAGGTTGCCCTCTGTTATTAAGACGGATTTAAGTTCGGCGAAATGTAGTTGTGCCTAACTGCCTCGATGGCGTAGTTATGTTGTGGTGC
This sequence comes from Sphinx pinastri, assembly GCA_947568825.1. Lineage (NCBI taxonomy): Eukaryota > Metazoa > Arthropoda > Insecta > Lepidoptera > Sphingidae > Sphinx > Sphinx pinastri. Next base: position 17,374,275 of record OX387629.1, read on the forward strand.
GGCTGCGGTACTGGGTTCTTGGGTTCGATTCCCGCGTTGGGCAAAGTGATACTAAGTTTTTCTACTCAGTATCAGCCTGGAGTCTGGAAATTTGCCCGGTAAATGGCAATAGGCCGCCCCCTATTACATGGGACCTAACATAGTTGGCGAAATGTGGGTATGATAAATCTCTGCCTACCCCTGAAAAGGGAAAAAGGCGTGATGCTATGCATGTATGTATGAAATGTAGTTGCCCTAGTGCACCTCTGTCTAACCATATGGGGATGTAGGGGGCAGCATACGTATTTAGTCAATGGAAGTCATTTGACTAACGGAAAACAACACAGCAAAAAGATAGTAATAGGCTGTGATAAGTTTTATATATTCCTGTTAGCGCACAAGTTCTAGTCTTAACTAGTTATTGCATACCGAGGATGTACAGGCAAATTAGCTGCGGAATACACTTGTCATGGACATCACAAAATATAATGACATAGCGACTGATTCGAAATACATAAATATCTTTAGTAATGACTATATTCAATAGTCTATTGCTGGATCACTTTAAAGATAACCAGGAAAATTGATTTAACTTTAAAATCTAAATTAATTTTGTATATATCACTGTTTGTATTATCATTGTATTTTTTCCTTGGTTCCTCTGTGTAACATTGATTTGTAATTCATTTATACTGTATGTTATGCATGCTGAAGTTTGCTGTAAGCAGAGAAACACTGCTCTCTTATGCCGTAATATTACAATATGTAAAATAATGTGTGTTATGTGTATTCTCTGTTGTAAATTCCCAATAAAAAATAAAATAAAATAAATAAAGCAGTATTTAAGGAACACGGGTACCTACCTATGGCAATTAATTAATACGGCAAATCGTAGGAACCTGCCTGATGTTACCCCGTATAAGGGATCCAGTCCAGGAAAAAATGTTAGTAAAACAAGCATGTGACCCGACGTGTCATTCGGAATCAGGATCTGTCTCTCCACGGCCTGTACCGAATTATATTGACGTCGCGTAATAAATGAAACCACGTGCACGTCTTCAACTCTGATTACATTGTGCCAAAAATCATCCATGAATAAAAAGTTTTCATTCATAATCCCGATTTTGCTTTTCTGATTGTGATAATTTTGTAGTTTATGCGAATATGGCGTGTACGTGAGTATATTTTGACTGAAAGTGTGATGTTGCCAATGCGATGAATTCTTCTTAGAGTAGGCGTAGTGGCATAAGTTAAATAAGTAACTAAGTAAAAACTGAAGAGATTATTAATTTTGTTTGAACACACTGATTTTGGAAATTCTACCACTTATAAAATTGTACATTATCCGTGAGTGCTACAGTAGGTATGCTTTTTATCCAGGCAAGGAACTTAAATGCGAGTGGAGCAGCGCGGCGGGGAAAAACTAGCATAGTATAAAATATAAATAGTCAAGTAAATAATCACGAATGAACTATCGGTGGAACCCTTGAGGGTAAGTGTGAATCGCAGTTGGCCGTTTTTTCAGTGTCTAAACAAAGCGGCCAATAAAGAGGCTCCACGCTCACTCATGAAACTTAATGAGATCTATTGCCTAACGCTTGTCGCCTTAGACGGGCCGAGGCGGGTGCCCTGCACACAGCCATAGGCAGTGTTTGTTTTTATTTTGCATCGTAATTATGTTCACATATAGATCGTGTATAGTATATTTACTTCATAATGAGTTAATAATAAAATCAAAATATTTTGTTGCCTAAAAACAAATCGGAAAAAATATTCTTAGATCCCAAAATCCTGTTAACTGGATTGGTTATGAGGATCAAAAGTCGTCCCAAGTGACATCCATACCGAGTGGATAGCTAACGTCAGAAAATATAATAGAAATCCCGAGGCAGCGCTGCCGCGACCGATCCGCACGCAATCAAACCGAGTAATCCTCGCCCAATAGCTCGTCACACAAAACTGATAGAGGCATGGCGAGATTATCAAAAACACCAGTATACCTTGACCCCGCACTATATAAACCTATGTCAAGATTAAGGGCCTAGTTTTGGTGGTTTTATAGAGGTACAGTGAACAGACCAGTAGCAGTGTTTTGCTCCCTGATTGATGTAATTATCATGCGAGATTGATGGGTGCAAATATTTGGGCCAAGGTCTAGCGTTATAGGCAGAACATCTGTGACCGACGCGAAAAGCATTTTGGCAGATTATACCTCCCTAACGTTACATGGTTTTTGACAAAAGGCACCTTCCCCAGGTAATCAACATATATACTACTACAATTTTGTAGGTAAAATAATACAGATAGCTTTTTTGCCTGTAATAAGAAAAATATGAATGAATATAACTCCAAAAGTTAAACGCACTAAGGTCAAAATGCCGAGAATCCGCTCATCACACTATTCAGTACATTAACAATGAATTGCGCTACATAATCTACATACATACGCGAAATCCCGTCAATTACAAACATGTGACCACAGCACAGGCGACCGCTAGAATTCGGCAGCCAAGTGGAGGACAAAGTTTTTCCTCCAGCGGAAATCACAGTCGCGGCTTTCTCATTCGACGACCGCAACCGCAACGCGACCGCGATCGCAAGCGATGCGGTCTCATTTGATCTTCGTTGAGTTTTGATTTTCGTTGCTAGTGTTAACTTATGATTTTTTTATCAGACGGTTGGAAGAATTTTTGTTCTCTTTCGTACTGACTGGAAGTTTGGTTAACATTATAATATTCAGTATGATATGAATATTTTTATAAAATAGAAAGTAGATTAGGTGGCAACTATCTTCATGCTAATATTACTATGCTTGGAATAAAGATAGTAAATAAAATCAAAAACATAAAAAAACGAAAGCAAAAAATAAACGCAGCAAAAATTATATTATGTCGACTTAAATGGCGATGGGCAGGTCAAGTATCAAAAACGAGAGATGGCAGATGGACTGAAAAGATGCTACACAGTACACTGGTACCGACGAGACCAACAACGCCCCCGAGAACGGCCACGAAGACGCTGGCGAGATGACACAATAGCTATCGCTGGAACCACCGGGACACGAATTAGACAATAAAGAGTTGATTGGCGAAAGATGGAGGAGGCCTATGTCCAGAAATGGACAACCCATCAAAGTATCTAGTATAAATAGTTTAATATGCATGCATGGAATGTTATTGTAAATATGACTTCTATTTTAAGTCTATTGTTTTAATCAAATAAATTACATAAAAAGGAATTATGTGTGCTAAATAATATACATTTTTCATAATATTAATTATACATTAATCTAACTGTAAAATTACTTTTATATATTTTATTGTGAATTGGGAAATAAAGGCAATTTTATTTTATTTCATTTATTTTATTTGATAATCCTATAAGTAACGACTACCATCGTTTCACAACACTCACACGTTACCATTGTATTGTGTTGTAAGTTGTAACCGTCGCGTCGGCGTGGTTAATAAGCGCGACTAATTACTGCTGCTGAGGCACGTTGCTTGAACTGTTTTTGGGAAATGATGACTTATCTGTGGGGTAGTGATCCATAGTCGGGTCGGGAAATCATGTTTTTCTATTTAGGAGTTTTTCAACTCCAAGGAGTTGTCGGCGCAATATAATTTTCAAGCTTGTTGCACGCTTTGGCTTAGATTTACGTCCGAGTATCCAATCCGGCTGCCCTATTACGTAAAATTCAGCAATCGACGAAACCATCGCAAAGCAAATGCAAAGCCATAACGATCAATTGCAAATTGTCTTCAATTTTGGTATCACGTAAATATTTTATTGCTTATCGCTCGCTGGCCGCTCGGAGCGAATTTAATGCAATTTTTGCTATCACACTAGCGCCAAAAGTCATCAAGAGGCAATCCGTGAAACTATTTAACGTCAAACTTAAAACATGTGTTAGTTATAAATAAATAGGTTAACATTGTCTCTCTCTTCCTTTATTCATGACAAAGAGCATTATAATACTACTGAAAATTCATGAATTCATCCCAGCGTTGAAAGAAATCATAGCCGTCACAATCCACATTCCACTCCAAATTTCGACAAAACATAATGGGCGCCTATTGAACATTTAGTGAAACTTTGAAACATGTGTTAAACATTATGTATGGATTGTTATTGAAAAAGTTAACAAAAAAACACTAAGTGCCCCATGGTACTTTGGATTCTACACAGTTCGACGTATTTTGGGAACAACAAGGTAAGTTGTTACATTATTAAATTACAATAGATTAACTAGTAGTAAATAACTTCATGCACTTCTTGATAACGTATGGCACATAAAATAAAACGTTTGGTGTAAGGCGTACGCTGTTCCACAGTGTTAACAGTCTCATTGTACGACGAATTTAATAATATTTTGTTTTTATGGTTTTAGCATATCATGGCGAACAGAGTATCAAATTAACAGCTTGAGGCTTTGTTGGAGTTCTTACAAGAACATCCTTCTTTAGCCAAAGGTATTGGACTTGGTGCTAGATCCAAGGAAACTGTCGATAGACAGTGGAAACATTTGGCGATGAAGCTGAACTCTATTGGTTCAGGTTCTTCCAAAACTGGAGAGCGTTGGAAAAAGATAATATACAATCATATATTGTTATATTTTTTCATCACTATATACCAATTAACATTGTATGTATATTTATTTTTAGTACTGGGCTGATATTAAACACAAGAGCAAGACCAGACTTGCTAAACATAGACAGGAGTCTTCTGGCACTGGTGGCGGTCCCAGAACACAGGAAAATATTTCTGAGACGGATAAGAAAATTCTCTGTCATCGGAGAACAGGATGTGTTTGGGGATGTAGAACACAGAGTTCCAATATTTAATCATGTAAGTGATGTCATTATTTACTCAAAATACATACAATATATTATATTATTAACAGATCCCAGTTCTATATGAATGTCAAGATAAAAATCTCCATGCCAAATTTCATCAAAATCAGTTCAGCTGTTTAGCAAAAGGACAAAACAAACGTATATTCACATCTATTGATTGATTGAATATAAATGTAATTATTCCCAATTTCAATCTACATTATAATACTTGTCACTGTATACATTTTTACGATAATAATAAATCAGTAAAAATAAAATATTGTCCTGTTATTAAATGTTCTTTTTCATTGTTACCAGATTGAAAACACCCAAATGGAGATACCACAGTGTTATGATCAGAGCAATATTGATATGTCTGAAGTTGTGATATATTGTGAAGGTGAATGAATTAAATATAAAAACCTAGCTTATATGTTTATTTTTATTAACATACTAATTGTTTTGTATTTTTAGATAATCAAACACAAATTGCTCCAACCCTGCAAACTTTATCTCCATCAACAAAAGGACAAACCAGTAGAATTTGTAAGTGTTTTGTAAAAAGTATTGTTTATAATGATAAATTTGTGATAAAATTGATTTAATAAAACTACACCTATATTTATTTATTTATAACTTTATTGTACATCACAATATAACATTTCAACATAATAAAAGCAGAGAGGTGGTACAATTGGCGGTCTTATCTATATATATAAATATATATTTACTATATACACCTTTTAATTCACATTATTTTTATTTTTACAGCTATATCAGAAACTCCAAAAAATGCTCAGCTGTTCTTCAACGGTTACTCAGCAAATACCTGAAGTGACCTTACACACAGGTATTATTTTAAAATTATTTTGGATTCATCTTTCATTTCAACATGTTTAAAAAATACTTATAACACTAATATGAATTGAAATTTGTTTTTCAGGATTAGAGAGTGCTGTCAGTCGGCCTGTTAGAGACAGGACACTTAAGCCACGTTATAAATCTAATAACTTAAATCTACACAGGACAAGTATGTTAATATTGATAAATAATTATATATAGTTATAAAGGTATACTTTTAAATAACTATTAAATGGTTGTTTCAGAAACTCAATCAAGAATAGATCCTGAATGGGTTAAAGAGTTGGAGAAGTGCAGAGTGGAAGCTGAGGTCAAACTTGCTAATGCTGCCAGTGTTATGACCGAAGCTTCTCGCATACAAGCAGAAGCCTCGGCTAACACTACTAGCGTTATGACAGAAGCTTTTCGCATACTAGCAGAAGCCTCTAAAATGCAGGCAGAAGCCTTATTAATGCTGAAAGATATGTTGCAACCCAAATCTTAGATTTTGGATGAAATCTTTCCAAATCTATCCAATTTAAGAAATTATATTAGTGATGTGTTATTTGCTGAAATAATCCTTTTGAATTTCATTGTCGTTTGTTAATCATATGTAATGCTTTATGTTGTAATCGTTACCATAAATATATACATTACAAGAAAAAACAAATTTATAACTAGCTGATCCTTTCCAACTTTATTTATTTATTTATTTATACAATGGGCATTAATTCTAATAACTAAGTATAAAAAATACAAATTAAGTGCTATTAATAACATGAATAAGAAGTATGGGGAAATGGTGCAAGGTCCTTGGTACAAGAAATACAGATATTGCAGAACAAGCTGATTAAAACGCTTTATAATTATGACTATCTGACTCCGACAAGCCAAGTATACAAAGAAACAAAATTACTTTCAATCAACCAGTTATACATTTATAAAACATGCATGCTAATCCGTAAAATATTGACCCAGGAAACACACTCACAACTTAGCTTTAACAAAAAAACTCATACATATAACACAAGACAACGAAACAAACTTCATCTGCCTACGCCTAGGACCAATTATGGCAAGAAAAATATACTTTTTGAAGGTGCTCAGCTGTACAATAAAATACCAGAACTTGTTTTAAAAAGTAAAAATTTAAAATTATTTAAAACTCTTTTAGAGAAATATGTAAAAATGAATGTAAATATTTAACGTAGGTTAACGGAGTACTAACTATACATATTATATATTGTTAATAATTTCTCGATGTAAGAGAGCTGTAATTGTTCATTGTCGAGAAAATAAAGATATCTTTAAACCGAATAAAAATTAAATAAAGTATAAAACTATTACTATATAAATTTATTACTGTTAATAGAATTGAAAAGAACTAAAAATTATTACTTCACATAATGTCAAATATTTAACTTTTTTCTTTTTAAATTATCTTATGTAGTTCATAATAATAATAATAATCACAATGAAATATACTTTATGTCACACAGGAATTATGTAGCTTTGTACTGGTAAAAGAATTTTCAAAATCAGTTTAGTATTTCCAGATATTACTTCCTACAAACTCATAAACTTAGATTTTCACTCATAAACTTCTGTAATTACATCATGTGCTACACCACTTTATTATTTTTAACATGCCAATATGTTTAAAATAAATAAAAAAAGAGTTTTACAACTCCTGATAGAACTAGCAATATGTCGGGATCTGTCCCAAAAAGAAAACCAAGCAGCATAATAAAAATATAATGTCACCAATTATAATGCCTAGCAATAATATTAGAGTTAATAGCAACTCTCATGATAAACCAGTCTGATATCCTCAAAAAAGTGGGGCCTGATTCCAGTTGTACAGTCAGCCACATAAGTAGCTGAACAAATTCAACACTTTAAATCGCCTATACCCTTTTATTTTATTACCAAAGTGTTTTTTTTCTTCACAAACATAAAATTAAGACATTTACTTTAATTCACACCAAGAAATAAAAATCTTTCAACACAGCTTAACGTTTAAAGGCCATTTGAAGTTTTGAATTTGTTCAGCTACTTATGTGGCTGACTGTACTAATGAAATTCGGCTGCAACAACAGACTCTGACCAAACTTGCATCAGAGTAATTCAAACATTAATTCAACAGACATAACAATTCCAAAACCTAGCTGTACTGCAATTATAAATGTGTAACACCACTATTCTACCTGTGTACCACAATAAATACTATTTGAATTTGAAAGTACTTAATACAAAATAAATATTTCTAATTCAATAAAAAATTATCTCCTTGCTGACCACAAACGTTGCACCATTTGTTGTCTTTGTTGTCGGCCCCTTGCTAACAATTGTAACTCATCAGGCTCACTATGGTCAGGTTGTGATGGAGCCGACACCTTGTTATTAGTGTCTCCTTCTATTTCCTCATTTGCCAAATGTGGAACAGGCAACCTATGTCTGTTGCAGATGTTGTGCAAAACAACACAGGCATTGATAATCATGGCTACCATATGATGATCATAATGCAACACTCTGTGTGCTAGCAAACATCTCCAACGGGCTTTTAATAGTTCAATGCAACGCTCAACTGTATTCCTCGAGAGGCAGTGAATATTAGTATAATGTTCTTCTGCGGAACCAGTTTCTGCATTCACAATCGGGGTTAAAAGCCATGGTCGCAGTGGGTACCCTGAATCACCTGCAATTTAAAAAGTGTTTCTCAATAAGATTACATTTAATAAATAAATAAATATGTATATCAAAGTTATGATAGCTAATTACATATCTAATAACCAGATGCTTTCTCCTGTACTGTGCAGGTCTTGTAAATGAGCCTGTATTTCACAGTTTCGCCAAATGTATGCATCATGAGTAGCACCACCAAATGATGCATCCACATTAATTATATTCAAATCACTATCACATATCTGAAAACAAAATAGATATTCAGATACAGTCAGTAATCAAATTAAATATTAATATGTGTATTTATTATATTTTTACTTACAACTTGAACATTTCTGCTGTGGTAATGCTTTCTATTAAAACATCTTTCAGCATGTTCATTTGGCTGAATTAATGCTACATGAGTGCAATCAATGCAACCCACACAGCCAGGTAATCCAAATTTGTTGGAAAATCTAAAAGAAATTAAATTTGTCTTTAAATTGTAGTTTAAGTTAAATACATTTTTATACTATTTATTAGGTTCTTACCCATTTATAATTATTTGTCTTTCCTGACGTGACTGAGGACAACGAATATATTTCATTAAGATTTCTCTTGAATTTAGAGCTTTCGTCACCTCATTCACTGAATGTGATACGCTAGCTTGGCTCAGACCATGTAAGTAGCTCATACCTACAGGTTTTTGGTATGAGCCTGTAGCAAAGGAGAGTGCTGTTAGCACCTGTAATAAAATGTTTAATTGTTAAGACTACTTATTAATAAATTTATTAGACAATATAAGTAGCTTAGATTATAAGTAGGTACAGAATTATCAAAGTAAGTTTACTCACTTTACACTCGACGCTAATTTTTGTTTTTCTTCGTGTTTGCGACATATAAGGCCGTAATTCGTTGCACACTTCTTGAAATAGTTCTTTGGACAGCCTATAATGAGCTTTGAATTCATTATCAGGAAGATCCAAAGCTTTGGCGTCATCTCGAAGATTGCGCCGCAAAGCAGATGCATTACGGTTTTCTAGCCGTCTTGTTTCCTCATTCATAGCTTCCAATAATAAAAATGCGCGAGCCATATCGAAAAAAGCACAAATTTAAACAAAAACACTTAAATAATCAACTCAAAACAATTAATAAACCGCGTTACGAACTAGGCGATCAGCGAGCAACGCTGATTGCTCTTATAACTCATACGTAATACCAAATTCTGTCACGTCTATAGCGATTGAATGCGTTTTTTGTTTAGCGATTGTTCGACAGAGGCAGCACTGTGTTAAAATCAGATTCCTTAGCGATCGCTTTGTTTTTGCTCTTAGGTAATACGAATTTGACGTTTTTAGCCATTTTAAAACAAAAATTGTACAATTTTCGCAATCGCTTTGCTATTGCAAATTAGGTAATAGCCCTGCCGGCTTAATCATGGTAACTGAGACAGAATCAGTAAGATAATGTCATAAAAGTACTCACCAAAACATCCATTCTAAAAATATGACACTTAGATTACAATATGATTAAGAAAAATTCATATTAAAACACATTTTTTTGAAAAAGGGAAAGCGATGACACCTTTGTCATCGTCTTCGTCATGGCATGTCGGGCGCTCAGACCGGCGCGGCGGCGCTCGTTGCGGCGCGTTTGACACCCGATAAACTAAATTGATCATTTCGTTATATTCGGTTCGCTATAATTCACAGATCAGTTAATATTTAACGTTGGCCGTTCCCTGTTCTAAAATTACCACGCGAGTAGTTACGGTTTAGTTTCATCATCATCATCATCATCAGCCACATGACGTCCACTGCTGAACATAGGCCTCCCCCAAAGATTTCCAGACGGACCTGTCAAAAGCGGCCCGCATCCAGCGTGCTCCTGCTACCCTTATCAAGTCGTCCGTCCACCTTGCAGGTGGACGGCCGACGCTGCGCTTGCCAGTACGTGGTCTCCACTCGAGAACCTTTTTGCCCCATCTGGTTTAGTTTACCTTTGGTTTATTACTGATAGACTGACTTTGGTCTTAAATTAGCCAATTAATTTAGGTTTAGTGACGTAAACAACTAATTAGCTGTTTTTAGGGTTCTGGACCTTAAAAGAATCCCTTAGAGGGTCACTTTGTTGCCCGTCTGTCTGTCTGTCAAGACCCGTTTTCTCAAGAACGCGTCGTGATATGGACTGTCTCGGTGGCGTAATTGTATTACGCCCATTTTGCGTGCCCGTAATATGCCCATGGCATAATTTGTCTCACGTACCCAATGTATAAACATAAATTCAGACATTTCATTTTATGTAAAATCTAAGGATTAGATACATAATCCTAGATATCCCATATTTCATGCTTGTTGTATGACACATGGGATGGCGTTGCATATCGTATGTTTCTTATTCTGTTGTTTACCTATAAAACAGTATTTATCATATTATCTAATACGTAAAGTACATACGTTACGTTAGTGGGACTCACAATCCTTACTTTTAAACTTTCTAGTAAAAAAAACCTAAAATAGTGAAGTAAAATTGTTCGAAACATAACAATTTATTAAGGCAAGGTCTCTGAATTACTGAAAGCACTTCTAGAGCGAATTGTTGATTCCATTAATGCGCATGAAGACATTCGCAAAGCCGCTTTTATCTTTAACTCTATGTATTCAAATTACAGTAATTATTCTGTAACTAGTTCCTAGAACGAGATCTGTACAAGATCTAAAATTACTAATGAAAACTGAGACATTTCTACTACAGCGGAAAATATTTATTATAAAAGGCAACATTATATATTTACTAACAACTTTATTGGACACCAGAAGATATTGTATTAAGGATAGTTATGGTAGAAAGGTACAATTACACAAGTAGGTACCAATAAGGAGATCCGTAGACGAACGAAAGTCACTGTCATAGCCCAGGGGATTAGCAAGTTGAAGTGGCAGTGGACAGGGTACATAGTTTGCGGAGCTGACGGCCAAAAAGCTGAGAGTGGTGACCACGTACCGGCAAGCGCAGCATTGGACGTCCACCTGTAAAGTGGACAGACGACTTTATAAAGGTCACAGGAACACGCTGGGTGCAGGCCGCTTTTGACAATCTCGTATGGAAATCTTTAGGGCAGGCATAGGCCTGATTCCACTGATGATGATGATGAATTGACGGTCTTATCGCTCGAGGCAATCCCTTGCAACATTGGTGCTATACAACTGTCTTACGCCTCTTTTACTTTGATGCAAATTTTGACTCCCTTGCTAATCTAATTAACGATATACATTTTAATCAAGAGTATATATTTAACGACAGCACTCACTTGTAAGGTGATTTTTTCGTCCCCTGCAGCAATTACACCTTATATTTATACTCGTAGGAGTTCGGGAGGGTGCACAGGACTGAGGGCGCTCTGAGAGGACTGAGTTATGAACCGACACACAGGCGTGGTGAACGGCTAGCTAGTGGTATTGAGAACCTGCAGGTTGGCAAATTTTTGACTATAAATAGTTTGCAATGTAAAATGCTTAAGTAGCCGTAACACACAGGTTCCCTCAAAAAATTAAGGAGATGTCCGCTTGTTGTATGGATGCTGGGCCTCAAAATCTAACCACGCTCAAACTTAAGGGATATTAAAGGGGCAAAATATGTAACTTGCAATGCAATACAATCCGCCCTGTATTATATACTGCTCACTGCTGAGCACGGGCCTCCTCTACTACTGCGAGGGGCTAGGCCTTAGTCCACCACGCTGGCCTAGTGCGGGTTGGCAGACTTCACATACTCTTGAAATTCTTATGGAAAATTTTCAAGTATGTAGGTTTTCTCACGATGATTTCCTTCACCGTTAAAGCGAACGATAATTGATAAACAATACACACGTAACTTCGAAAAGTCAGAGGTGTGTGCCTTGGGTTTTGAACCTGCGGACATTGTCTCGGCAGACTGTTACAATTCCAACTAGGCTATCGTCCACTTCCAAATATGGAATTTGGAACCATTAAAAAAATATTTCTAGACCCCTCCATTCATAACTTACTTTTTTCAAAACGTTCATATTAAGTGTAGTTTTTAAGCAAAATGAAATTACATAAATCTCTCTCCTTTAAAATTAAACGATTTATTGTAAGGGGCTAGTTTTTAAGAAAACCATCCAAATATATATAAATTGTCTTGGTTAGAATTTCAGGCCCGTTTTTGGACATGTCCTTTATGTTTGAAGTATTTTTTGAAATACAAGGAATAAGTCTGCTTGCATGTGCAATCAAAGATTGAACGACTTGATAAAAGCCCGAGAGAATTATCGACAAGGCATTATTATACTACCTACTTCATATGCACGTATTAAATGACAATAAGGTTAAAAAAATAGATTTAGATTAAAATATTAAACAACTTTTACTTTCTATCCAGAAAAACTGCATGGTAAGATTTTCATTTCGAGAAGACTTTTATGTGAGCGGGACCGCGAACGAAATCTAGTATTATCTATAATATGTACATTCTCGAAGCAATTTCAGTAGTAATATCTGCTTTTTACCTCTTCGTTAAAAGTTAAAACAAGTTTTATACTAGTTGGGTTTACTTTGTATAAAATTTTAATAATGAGTAGGTACGTGCCCTGAGGGTTTCTGTAGTTTAGTTTTATTATATAAATCCAATTGTGGTGGGTGAAACCTGCTGTGGAAATTCGGTAGCGATTCCAGGAATGACAAAAAAGGTAAAGCTGGCTTTATGTAATTCTTTGAAGCAAGTATTATAATTAACTTGATTTGTAGTGCGTAATTTTCCCCGTCACATAATTCCAGGAAATAAAATCGATGTTTAATATGAAATAGGCTATGTACTCCCGTTGCCATTTCGATGTTTGATTTGAACGATACATATTATTATTATTTTTGGTAATAATTAAACTCACATGTGGGGTAAAGCGGTGTGGTAATAAATACCATCAATTTATGGGCATGGTAAATTATCAAAGACATTTCTTAATTGTTCACTCGAGCAGAAACACACTATTTTTCTGTCAATTTTAAGGGACACAATATTATTTTACTATACCGCACTCACAATCACGTCCAACTAAATGTAATTTTCGTTGAATTAAGAAATGTTTTAGTTGACCGCTTGCTACGTCCGTGTGTATCACGAAGGTGTGCAATACATCGTGTGTAGACAACTTAATTTAACGTGCACTGTGCGACGCCGGGCCACGTCGCGGGCAAATCCTGCTCCACATCCCTCCCCTGCTGCAACCCTGTCACCCTCTCCAGCACCCCTTGATTCATATAAATAAGCTCCGTTTTACATTCTCGCTCTGCAAACGAGCGACTCGTGTGTCACTACCTAATGTTTCGGTAATTTTATTCTTGAATTGGTGTGTGATGACTAGTGTTGAGATCGCAGGTTCAATTCAAAATAAAGGTTTTTTTTTACCGAAAATATTCTACTGTAATTGCTTTAAAGTTGCTCGTAGTTACTACCCACTAACATAAAATAAGCCTCCTTATTGGTACAATTACAGTACAGTGTAAATGACATATAGTCGTTTACCAAACCGAAAAAGGCGTTAAAAGTGTTTGACCTAAAAATAATCGTAAATTGATCTAAATGGAAATTGTATACTCAATACAGCGTTATGCTCATGATCGTATTCCATCACTTCATCAATAAATCTGTTTACCTTTTAAGCTATAACGGCGTGAGTATATAAAATTTCAGTCTAGCACTCGTCACATTCCCCCCCAGAGAGTACAAACGGAAACGACATTTCATGAGTCCCCGTAAGTTACAAATTAATAAAACAGAAAGGTTTGCGAATGCTTTGAAAAAACTTACCTGCCGAAATGCTCAAGTATTTGTAATAAATACGACCTCGGTGAGTTGCTCAATCTTTTAATACTCATACAAATTGTTTGAGTGCTCCGAGCCTACTTTATGGAACTTGAAGCCTAGTGCTTAAGTACAAACGTAGATTGGGATCAAATATTTGTACAGGATTACGTCAGTTTTTAGCAAAGGCTACATCGAATAAACGCTTTATTTATGAATGAAAATGATATCCATTATTTACTGAAACTATAAAACGGTATATATTATTTAGATTTATTATTCAACCAGTCCGGAAAGCAGTTTTACTTAAAGAAAAAATAAGAAATTCCAGTGTTGCTCTTTTCAAAATTAAATGAAAATATAATTATTGGTATTGCTCCAGTTATATACAATAAATTACCTGATGATCTAAAAAATATGCCGTTACTAAAATTTAAAAACAAATTATCTAAATTACTAATTGAGAAACGTTATTATAAAATTGACGAGTTTCTAAAAGATCATATAAAATTGTAACTACCTATTCCTATTGTAATATCATATTATAATTTTATTATAAGTACTTGTAATGACTGTAATTATAAATGTTAAAATATATTAAAATCATTAAACAAACTAATATTTGTACGCCTTAATGGCTAATCATAGAGCTTTAATTTCTTTATTTAAGATCTAATTGGAAACTGTGTTTGACAAATAAATGTTTCTGATTCTGATTCTAATAGTAATAATTAAATGAACAGTACGTTTAAAGGCAAGCGTCGCAACATTCTGTTTATAAACGTTATTAAGTACTTTAATTTTAAAAGCACTTCATTTTACTACTGTGAACTCGAGACCCTAATCTATCAGATTTTTTGTGACATTGCAGCAGTGTTTGCATATCGTAATGCTCTATTTACGTTTAATCTATAGTTACCGTAAACTCAGCCATTAACTTGAGAAACTAAGTAATTGGTCCCATTCCAGCTTTAGATAAATTCACTAAAATAGCAATTATCTAAGTAAATAATTATAAAATACCGAAAATATTATATTTTAGTGTAAAACTAAATTTTGCTTGCGGCTTCGCTCGTGTGAAACAGTTTTCAGGCATAAAAAGTAGCCTTAGTCCTTTCTTAGTTCTTCAACTATCTCCATACCCAATTTGACCGAAATCCTGTCGTTAGTTTTGTGTTTATCGCGTTCAGACAGACAGACGATGGCGGGGGGACTTTGTTTTATAATATACAAAAACTAAGCGTTGCTAGTAGAGTATTCGTAGATTCTGCTTAGTAGAGTAACATCAGAAATTCACAAAAACCAACCGATGGAACAGGCAGGATTCCGACCGACTTACTCAACCATTGACCATATCCACGCTGTTGATCAATTGCTAGAGAAGTACCAAGAATTCAACAAACCACTCTATATAGTATTTATTGACTATACAAAAGCTTTCGACAGTATTTCACATACATCCATATAGAACGCACTAAGAACAATAACATACATGATAAATACATCAATATAATAAAAAGTGTGTACTCTAAAAGTGTGAGCAGAATAAAATTGGAAAGGAAAGGAGAAGAGTTTCCTATAGAAAGAGGCGTGAAGCAAGGAGACCCGCTCTCGCCAAAACTATTCATAGCACATGCTACAAGATATCTTTCAGAACATAGATTGGACGAAAAGAGGAATGTGGATACTTAGTAGACGTCTAACACACCTGCGATTCGCCGACGATATAGTTCTTTTTAGTGAAACTCCTACAGAACTAGAAAAAATGCATCAAAACCTTGCCAAAGAAAGCAAAAAAGTAGGACTGGAAATGAACACCGACAAAACTAAAATAATGACCAACAATATTCAAATTCCGATTAATGTCGACGGAAAGACGATAGAATATGTAAACGAATACATATACCTTGGAAAACTAGTATCATTTGACCCGAACAGAAACGAAAATGAGGTAGAAAGAAGAATAAACATAATGTGGATAAAGTATTGGGCCCAGAAACAAATTCTCAAAGGGAATTACAGTCTGAAGCTAAAGAAAATCGTAATGGACTCATGCATCTTGCCATCCCTAACATACGCAAGTCAGACTTGGACATTCACCAACAGGGTAAAGAACGAAATCTTACCTTGCCAACACTGCATGGAAAGAAGTATCTTGAAACTAAAAAAGTCGGATAAAACACGAAATTTATACATACGTAATAAAACAAAACTCAAGGATGCGCTACAACAAGCCATGATACTGAAGTGGAAATGGGCAGGCCACCTAGCTAGATACCAAGATAAAAGATGAACACTACAAACTACGAAATGGCCCGGTCCCATTAGTAAAAGGAAAAAAGGACGACAAAGGAAAAGATGGGTCGATGATATAGTAGAAACAGCGGGAAGGAACTGGATGAGCACCGCTCTAGATAAACAATTATGGAAAAGTTGGAGGAGGCTTTCTACCATACAATTAACTATTATAGAAACTAAATTAAAGTGTTGAAATGTAAATTTAATAATTGTATGGATGAATAATGCTATAATAATTAATGTACCTATTTTAATCCACTCAGTGGTTTCTGCATTCTAATGAACACCAAAAGATTGTTCCATAATCCGCATTTATAAAATTACTCAGAATAAAAAGTTAGGTAAAATAACTGAAGTGTAAATGTTGTTACTATGAAAACGAATTTTAAGAATGGATTGTGTACGAGTTCTTGGAAGATTAACTAAAAATAAACAAGCACGTCATTATTGAGAAGTCAACGAGAAACGGAAATGTCAGCTAAAAATGTGTAAACGTGTCTTTTCTCGTCTTTCACCCCATAAGAGATATATTTACAAGAGGGCGTCAACAAATCCGAGTTAATTATAACTGCAGTCAAATGAAGGGGATGACACCGGTCATGCAATTTCAACCCCGGGGCGACACCCTAACGCAATTATTTACCGCTGTCAGGTACTAAATGGACTCATTTAAAACACTATTTTTATTGTTTTGTATTTTAAAAAAGTAGCCGACCAGCGTTTAGAAAAGAAGACTGCGAAAATTATAAATTGAATTTTGTGTAGAGTAAGCACTCATTACCATATGTTATTAAACAACTTAATGGCAGAAATAGATAAACTTGTGTCAATCAAGTATACAGACTTTCGCATGCGAGACCATCACCTAGAATTACACAGATCACAACATCACTAAGATCCTTTTAAAACTGAGTTAGTTTGCAGGACTTGTGGATGAAAACTGTCTTGCATAAGTTTACTGAGTTTGCAAATAATAATAAAATGTAGTTATTCAATTGAGCAATAATTTCGAGGAAATAGCGCTTAGCACATTATCGTCCTGACACTCAGAAGAGGGGGACAACTCAAGATAGACCAAAAAGATTTAAAGAAATTAAAAAAGCAGTTCTGTGTGCAATATATTTTATAGATAAGATAACAATAATATACTTAGCTAATCTTAAACAAATTAGGATGTTTTAACATTATAGCTAATGGATAAAATAATTTAATGATTTATGAGCAAGTATGGGAAGCACTTGACAAGTAAGGTGGGCAACACCTCTTGCTTGTAGCTCGTCATGAATCTTGCTTGCTTGTAGATTTATGACGATTGAAAAGAGCTTGAGAAAGAATATTTGAATAAAGAAAATTTTGAGTTTTGAGTTTGAGTTTGCTATACACTTAAAAAAAGAACACAAAATATAAAACTCCCCAAGTTTTGCAAACATTAAAAAAGGAAGCAAATTCACGCCTTATAACGTTACAAAGTTTCCTTTATTAACATTGTTTTCGAATTGGCTTCAAAGGGGTGAAGTAATACCGAAATGAATTTGCGATGCAAACACACAAACAGACGTACATATACGTATATTGTGTTCGGCGAGGCGGAGGCGTGCGAGGTCTTTGTAGTGACAAAATTGAATTTAATCCGTGTTAGTCGGACGAGAGGACGGGAGGGATTCGGCGGGATGCATTCCTACGCGCCAAGACACGTCTCAGATATATGTGATGCTAGTAAATCAAGTCGGGGAGAGTTTTAATGTCACCAGTCTCTAAAGAATGTTTCTCTACGCATCCTCTTGATGTTCTTCGCATAATAAATTTTCTAAAGAGTTGGCAAGTAAATTTTCCGTCTTATTTAAAGTTTGGATGAATGGACATAAGCTACGGTCGAAGAAAGTTTATCGACGCTGTTATTCAAACAGGGCTTCATAATTCAGAATTAAAATTCAACTGAACATGACGTTGATTACTAGAGGAACAATTAAAAATAATAATGTTTGTTTAAAGATTTAATTAAAAAGATCTTCAGCACCAATTCTACATGAGCCTACCCAATCATCAATATCATAATATTTTTTTCGTCCTCTACACTACCTAAATACTTTTTAAATATTTAACCCTTACTAAGTCTTCCCCAGTAATTTTTCGATCCATCATTTTTAATTCAACTTTTCATCCATTTTAATAGTTTATGTCCATACATAATATGATGATATATTTAGCATTGCACATAACCTACTCTTAGTAATAATTATAAGTAAGCAGCTTTCCATTTCTGTAACAAACGAGGCAACATTAGTTGTTCTACGGTAGAGTCCTGCTCTGGCGCGTCCACACACGGCTGCCGGCGAGGTCGCTACAGCGGTAGAGACGACACGGCCGCTCGGTTGCTTCCACGGAATTCACGCTGCAACGTTCTTTCTCTACATGCTCTACGTTTTACATGCCATTGACAGCAGAGTTAATACTTTGTGTATTTAAATAAATTTGAGGATTTTTATACAAGTAAAATATGGTAAAAACAAACTTTAGAAAAGTGCCTCTTACAGTAGCAACATAACTCACAAGATCGAAAAAAAAACTCCACGCTATACCTGCTTTAAGTTGGTAACTCTGAAATATCATATTTATTATTGCATTAACCGGTAAACGACCTCATGGATCACATGGTGTTAAGGTTAGTGATCTACACTACTCAAAAATGCATGCAATTCATGGATGCGCTGCCAACTTTAAAGGTTGTGTCTTAATTTTTGTGTCTTCCGATTGATTATCATAGGTATCATAATCCTCGGTTATTACACGGGTTTCGGTATTCTTCAAACTGAAACATAGCATAGCCTTCGCTCTACTACTACCACATTATCAAGTAAAGTAAATTAAGCAGTTTCTTATGGTAAACATGATACATAAACCACGTTAAAAACTTGAAACAATATTTTTCAGTTCAATAGTTTATTTTCATTTTATTTTTTCACCTAAAACTACAATGTTGTAGTGTATACAGCAGGTGTGGCGTGACTCTCGCCTCGGAGCCAGTTATTAGTAACGTTGGGTCGCAAATTAAATCCAAACCGTCCCACGCGCGCTGTCATTTGCAATGCAGGAATTCCAAGGTCCCTTAAGTAGACATGTCTATGAAAACTTGTTCTAGCAAAATTATTATTACTTGTCTGTCTGGTATGTGTTTTAATTTGTATGATTATCATGTGTGCCGCCTGATGGAAAGCGACTTTTTATAAAAAGTGTCAATGCCAACTTAAACTATTAATTTCATATAGCACTGTAGTGCCTTCTGTACGACTAAGCAGGCATATTATTTTGTTTCCTTTTATAATTGTTTGCTTACAATGCACTTGAACAATGTGTGTCACGATAAAAATCTATTGTGCGAACAAGTATTCAAAACATTAACGAATTCGAGCACATTACACAATAATACGGCAAATTTACACTTGTGACGTCACAGCGCGCCGTAAGTAAACGTGTGATTGTTGGTAATGAGCGTCATTACCAACAATCCGTTAAGTAGTCATCAAGACTTTGGTAGCATTGTGCCGGCATAACAATGGCTTAGTGCGGCGCTTTTGTGCGACGAGGTGGTGGCGTCGACCTGGCGTCTACCGCCGTACTTGAGTTTAAAATTACCAGATATTAAATTAAATCTTCATTTCATTATGTTAGTGAGGTATTGTGTATTTATAATACAATTACGTCCTTATTCTTAGAAGAGATAGACAGGAGCACAAGGAGATGTACCCACTTGTTATTCAGCTTGTTTTTCGTATTCAGCGCAGAGCTATTTCCATAGAGAACAAAATTATTGAGGCTCCTTATAGAATTTTTAAAAGTAGTATTTTCGCAACTCCGAACGTAGTCTTGTTTTGTAACTGGCATACAAAATAAACTTAAGTATATCAACGTTTCATATAATATTCTTATATTTGGATGTGACTTTAAGAAATCTCATAAACAAAATTCAATATTTTATATTGGATGCCGAACATAATTACACTATAGGTACTTACCATAAATAAAGTTACATTGTTTTCAGTATAAATAATTCACTGATTGATTAAATTAATTTAAACTTGTAATATTTACTCAAGTACAGGAAATGCAATGAACTTTTGAATATGCGTATGTTAAGCCAAATTCTGGGCTTCCTAAAGCTCTTGCGCTAGCTGCTTCCGTTATTATGTGTGAAGCGCCTTGCCGCCCGTCCATCTCTTCCGGTGACGCTGTTAAACCCATTTTGGGCCAATATACGCCGTTAAAACTACTGAAATGGTTCAGTTAATGTCACTCGCTGCCGTTGGACGCAGCCAGCGCAGGATTACCGCTGTAATATTTACACAGGTACTATACATTCGATGTAACTAACGACATTGTGTTGATCGTGTACTGAAAAAGTCTAGTTGAACGAATAAAATGTGTTTTTTTTTTTACTAGACGCTTTTTTATTGTTTTCTGTAAACGTTTTTGATTATTTTATCTATTTAACATATGATTTATAAATACAATTAAAAGTCGAGTATCATATTATGATCAATAATAATTCTGTCCGTCCAATGTGAATTAAACACGAGTCCCCAGTCATTTCAAGTATTAACCATGTTCATTTCTCGCAAAAATAATGTACATCAAGTATGCTGGAAGTGTTTATCCGATTAAATGCGAATTATATACTCATAAATGTCGGCGCTGAATGCATCGGCTGCATTGCGCTCTCACATGAGTTTTGACCCAAATCTGTCGCGCGGGCCCCATACCCAATTAACTGTTGATATATAGTCAATTGGCTATACCGGCGCTCCCATAATAGGAACGGGGCCCTGGGCCCTGCTGAACGTATGCAGGGTAATAAACACCGAATATTGGATTGCGGTATATGGCGTAATTTCAATAAATAAAATTAACATATTAGGTCTAGTAATGTTAGTGTGATGTAACATAATCTTTCAAGAAAGTTGAATGTCATTACCTATCAGTACTGTATTAAAAATGACAGCATTCAGGAACTAGATGTAATTAAAGATTTAGGTGTTGTTCTTGACAAAAAACTGACTTTTTTCCCACATTTGGATCATATTATTAGAAAATCTTCAAAAATGCTAGGGTTCTTAGTACGAAATGTTAATTTTTTTTAAAACTTATATAGTAAAAAACTGTTATACAATAGTCTTGTGAGGAGTATTCTTGAATATTACTCTACAGTTTGTCGTCCTCACTATGCCACACATAGCTTGAGGCTAGAGCGAATTCAAAAGAGATTCCTCTGGCACCTTGCTAGAAGCATTGGTAGAGCTGACAGAAGATTCCCATATGCTGATAGACTTAACTACTTTAGAATGACTTCTTTAGATAATCGTAGATATATTTTGGACTTATTATTCTTGTTTAAATTGTTTAACAAAAAAATTGACTGCCCCTCACTTCTATCCAGTTTCAATATTAGAGTCCCTACTAGAACTCCTAGATATGCGATAACTCCTCTATCGCCTCCACTGCGAAGATCTGTGCTTGGTTGCAACTCTCCAGTTTTTAGACTTTGCAAGCTATTGAACTGCTACAGTAAATCTGTCGACATTCATGCGGACTCATTATACAGTTTTCGAAAAGCGTTACGCTCTTGTAAGCTGAATTAGTTATTATAAGATCATTGGTATATTTTTTTCTCTTCGTGACAGTTGTGTATTTAATTATCACATATAATACCACAAGAGCTTCAAAATTATCGGGTATTTTCCGATAGGTTCGTTGCAAACAAATGAAGGAGTTTTCAGGTTAAAAAATCACGAGCGCGAAGCGCGAGTGATTTTTCCTGAAAAACTTGACGACTTCATTTGTTTGCAGGGAACCTTGAGGGAAATGCCAGATAATTTTGAAGCTCGTGTGGTATTCGGGGGATTATTTTTCCGTCCCAAATGTCGGCCAATAGAATTGCACCATGAGATGAAATGAACAGTCAACAAATAAGAATTTCATAATATATAGTAACGACCAGAGAAAATATTCAAAAAAAATTGTTTCTTATTATATAGTAACGACCAGAGAAAATATTCAAAAAAAATTGTCAGTATAATACCATGTAGGTTGTACCACGTGACGTCGAATGGTGCAATTCTATTGGTCGATATTTGGGTCGGAAAAATAATCATCGTAATAGCATAATATTTACCAACCTAATATAACTTATATTATGTATCTTTAGTGAGTATGTATTATCAGTGAATGCTGTGTCTACTTTTTAACAATCATGTACTTAGACTTAGTTTCTTTGATTTCTCTGTACATTTTAGTTGATCTTATAGTGTGTCATTGATTGTAGACCTAATAATAAATAAATAAATAAATAATGTCCTGGGTTTCCTTCTCTAGAAAATAAATAATTGTCAGTTTTTTACCTTACCTGGGTACTATTACTTCATAGCAGTCTGTTGGTTGTTTGGTTATCAACCTATACTCAGATATACATATACATAGTAGTGGCATTATAAAAACACTCAAATCTGAATGGGTTTAGAAGCGTTGGGTTGCAAGAAAAGAGATTTCCCGACCCCAAATCAGAGCCTTAGGATGACGCGTGGAGGCCCGGAGCCCATGATTGCTGGATTGGCCCGGATGCTGCGCACGTGACCCAAAAGACGCACAACTTTCCAAACCATGTAGTTATTTGGAATGAATCCACCACCGTGAATGCGAGGTTGTTATTACTTTTGACGAACTTTTACGAAACATCGCTGGGTTCTAATATGTTTTATTTTGTTGGTGAAACGTTCTTCAGAGACAACGTTTAGTCTGTATTTTCAGAATGTTACGATTTAGAAGCTTATAAAAAAATGATTCAATGCTGCCTTAGAGGTCGGCAAATCGCCTGATGATTCCTTTGATATTGTGGATGTGACGGTGATCACTAACAATTAATATTTGAATCACTTATTCGTTTTTACCTCTTCTCACGGGCGTAGCTATAGCTTTCACATTTCCTACGATATAAAAATTTTAGTGGCGTGCGTTCTTGCCTTGCTAAGGGGGGGTCCGGATCCCCAAAATGTCAGCGGTCAGTGGCGTAGCGTGGTTTATTGTAAGCTAAGGAGAGGGTCCGGACCACCTGAACCCCCCCCTCCCCTTATATACGCCCATGCCTCTTCTATAAGAAATATATCGAACTATCTCACCGCGAACTAGAAACATTTCTAGTTATAGCTACTAATGGTGAATTATGATATCAATGTTGTGGATGATGTTGCTAATGTTTATGGGATATGTCTCTTGCCTATGTATGATGCATGAAAGAAAAGCAATTTAATTTTTATCGACAAGTGCAATATTTTCATATTGTAAGCTAGGTTACATATTATCCCTGAAAGGTAATTTCGCGTGGGCGAAAATGGAGAAAAAGCTATTACTTGTACGAAAGAAATTCATCTACAATAAAAATTCAAATTAATTGTGTTTTTACAGACGACAGGTTATTAAAATGAAACGGAATCAATTAATGAATTGTCAGTAGTCGACGGCCGGTCATTACTTTGATGTGTAAATGCCCGGCACTCGCGATATAGAAAAAATTAACTTATTTCAATAAGTCCCATGAATATTCATTAGTCGAACTTATCTCGTTTGAATATGGAAATGGCTGTTTAATCTGTCTTTTTATTATTACATCTGTGACTCCCTCACTGCCACTCCCCCACACCCTCCCCCCGCTCCCGGCCACATGTGAAGAATTAAAAAGCCAAAATGCAAAGTGGATTAATGTGTGCGTTAAATCATTGCTGCTCTTGATTAAGAGTCAATAATGGGGGCGAGCGATGTCAGAAAATTAAATTTCCAATGTTGTAGACTTTTTGTAATAAAGCTTTACTGACTATGTGATCTTTTTATAAAAGTTTCTTGCGTGTGTTTTATGCTGGTTTTCAATATGTTTGTACTCATTTGCGCATAGTTTTATATATTTATAACTGTTGAATTGGGTTAATGGAAAATAAAATAAATCGAGACTTATAATTAAAATCAATTTAAATGTAATGAAAGCTCATTAAATAGCACTATATGCAATCTCTATTGAACACCTCTATTTTTACAGCAAAAGGTTGAAAAACAAACAGGCCGGTCACGCGATGATAAGTCATAATTAAGGCATATAAAAATCACACTATCAGAAGAATCAAAGGCTTATTGTGGGCCTTTAATAGGGTTGGAAGGCCAGGTGGCACTTTTTATGCTCCAGGCAAGCTTACTATCCATACAAATATAAGCAAATCTAGATTTTTTATGTTTACGCGAATATAAAATATTTTGCGGATTTTATCTGTGAGCCAAACTGTGAGCTCACTCTGCGTAGATCGAACCGTCAACAAATAACAATTTTAAAATATTTAATAATGAATTACTAAATGTAGGTATGTGTAATGTATTTTAACTTTAACTTTTTGGACAACCAACACCTCAGTCCACCCCGTGATTATGAAGGCTGCAAAATCGTCGATAGAAAATATAATTTAAAAAACCGCGATAAAATCCGCAAAATAGTTTTATTTCCATAAGCAAATCTATCACTCCACGCTCGGTTTCTGCAATAAAGACTCTATGATCGTTTTGGAAAAACCAACTAATTCATGCCATAAAATCCGCCTTCAGCGTAACTCTGCCACGTAATAAACTCTCCCATTAAACAGCTTTACCTCGTTTATCAATTCCTTAATCAAAAGCATTAAATAATAAGCTACTTTCTAAAGCGCTCTACCTTTCTGCCCCACATGCACCCCTACGTACAAGGCTTTAATTAAGTCACGTAATAAAGGCACAATAAAACAAAAGCGTGTCATATTACAAACAGCCAGCGTTTACTAGCAAAATAAAAAATATTTAGTAACATCGCGCTGTGAGACTGTTATTTAGGACAGTTTTCCTTTTAAATGCAGTACTTATGGACGTTTAAATATTCGAGTAACTTAGCTATTAATTCGACAACTTACATGCGTAATTCGGTCCCTTATACTAAAGGTTTGATACTTTAACGATATTTTATTTTAATTATTGTTTGTTGACCTATTATTTACTAATAATAACAGAAATTCAATAATAACAGGTGACCGACTTAGCTCTGAGAGTTAGTAGGCTGAAGTGACAATGGACTGGCCACATATGTCGCAGAACAGATAACCGCTGGAGTAAGCGAGTTCTGGAGTGGAGACCGCGTCTTGGCAAACGTAGCGTGGTACGCCCTCTGGCCAGATGGCGGGACGACTTGCGCAAGAGGGCCGACAGCGATTGGAGGCATAAAGCAGCAGACCGGGCTCTGTGGCGCATCTTGGGAGAGGCCTATGTCCAGTAGTGGACTGCAACGGGCTGATGATGATGATGAACAGAAATTCGTTACTTTACTGACAACAGAAAGACAACAGATTAAGTTTAACACAGAACTACATTCACTAAGGACATTTTATGAGTCTGGCGTCTATATGTTGCGGTTCTGAGCTTTGTAGTAACACAGCTTCGTTGCAACAAGAAAATTTAAAAACGTAAATAAACTTTGTCACTAACTACTAATTAATACGAACAATTTTATTTTATTTTATTTTTATTTATTTGGACATCCAACAGCTAACTTACTATACATGACCATTTTAACTCACAAACAAATTTGCTTCGCCAATAATAGGATATCACTAACATACTATTTACTTTTAAGAAGAAACAAGTACATGAGACGGGGCGGGATAAAAGGCACTATAAGTTATACTATCTACCGGTTTCGTGTATAAAGCTCAGTTTTGTTAGTTATTACTGAGAAACGTAATCGACAAATTCATCCACTGTGCCACTGGGCTGAGGATACGTCCTAGGAGAGAGGTCATATTAATTAAAGATCCAGTTATAATTACGTTTAGTTTTTATACTCGTATCCCCCACGGCGCAGTTCTACTTAATGTCTTAATTTAATTTGGCCCGCCATCTTTGCGAGATACCATCGGCGAATAAAAGTTTTGCCCGAAAACTAAATTCCACGCTCTCTTCGCGTTGGCACAGAGCTCGCACACTGCAGGTGTTGCGCTATCTGATCTCCAACTCTGATACCCTGACAGTTATTTAGAACCATTTTCTTTAGAATATGTGTTCACTATTTGAAGTGCTGTGATATGGACGAGGAATTATAATTTTACTAGATTTTGCTGGCGGCTCCGCCCGCGTTAAAACGTTTTCTGGGATAAAAGTTCCGCTTTTTATTTACCGGAATAGAAAATAGTCTACGACCTTATGGTTTAAGTTTACTCCGCACTAAATTTCAATAATATTGCTTCAGTGGTTTGGCCCTGAAAACGTAACAGACAAACAGACAGAAATACTTACTTAATGTAACCTGGTGCTTATAATTATAAACACCCTGATTTTGATGGAGTCAGTAGTAAGATGCTGTACTTAAAGGAACCGGTAGTTTATTTGCCTTTTTTACCAACTGGTAAGCTTAGGTCAGTGTAGTTACGCGAACCATAAAAACAATGTTACCACTTAGAGTGTTTTTCTATTTAACATTGTACCATTTCAGTCTAACACATTCATGTTGATAAAACGTGCAAAATCATTTCTGCGGTTTGCAGGCTAATTGACTTAAGCGATATTTTCAAACTATTTACAAAATGTCTAGGAAATAAATGTGCTGATTCCAAATATGAATGGAACTCAATGTCGCAAAAAATGTCACTTAAGGCAATTAGCCTGCCAACCGCCGATATGTATCACATATCGAAGTCAACATCACACAACATCAAACATCTGTAAAGTAACTCACAGCGTTCAACATATAAACGGAGGCTCTACATAGAGACTTAGAAGTTGTTGGGCTGTCGCAGCGGGTGTTCCGCGCGGCTTAGCGGGATAACGCGAGGAAACAATCCCCGATACACTTCCAACAATATTATTACCAGTCGAAGATCGCCAAATATCTACACGTACGTGTTTATTTTTGCTGGTCCTTGAGTTTGGTGGTCACGTGACCGTATTATAATATCTAGAGTCTATATAATTTCTTTTACAAAATATTTTTCATTGCAAGTGATCTCGTAGTCAAAATATTACATTTTGTGCCCTCATACTTTAGCTGTACCAAAGTTTTCTTTCATAATAAAATAATGTTGTTATTTTTAAGATTGTGAGTAGCGACTTTACTGTGCTTGATCGTAATTAATGTGTATAATCTAGCAAATCGTAATGTTTCTCATTGGTGTCAACTTAAGGGTGAATGACAAAAACTTTTAGCTTGAAAAATCAATATTTTGATCTGAATGGTAAGTCATTCAGTCAGTCATCTACTACAATTACTACACTACTACTACTACAATCGAACAGCATTAACGAAAAACTGAATAACAATTTTAATAAGTTTTGAATTCTCCATCCAGCTGATATCCCTATAACAGATTTCTCTATTTGCAAATAGTATACCTTAACAGCTCTACAGGCCATTAAAAACTCACCGTGTATAATTCATTTGATGAATCGTGAATCCAAACGTACGAGCCGCTGGTTAATTTCATTGATTGAATAAAAATGCTGCACGCTGTACATCACGCGCCAATTAGAATATATTTTATTTGTTTTTGTTATTTATACTTGTGATGGGGCTCGGCAGCCAGCGGGAGGGGGGGGGGGGGGTTAAGGGGAGGCGCAACCGCAATGATCCTATGTATACGAACATCGCAATTTGATTCAAATTTGGCGAGTCACGATGAGTTTCTGAAGATTGGTACATTTATCATATAAACTAAATACTAGCTCGCTTTTGGTTAACAAAGTAAATACTTTGCTTTATAATAGAACTAGTATTGCTCGCGGCTCCGCTCGCGTAATATAGATTTTCCGGGATAAAAATATTTTCCCGGGATAAAAAGTAGCCTAAGGCACTCAGGAGTAATGTAGCTTCCTACTAGTGAAATAATTTTCAAAATCAGTTCAGTAGTTCCTGAGATTAGCGCGTTCAACTAAACAAACAAACAAACTCTTCAGCTTCATATAATAGTATAGATAAAATTTTTCACGAGTTGTAAAATAGTTCAATATAAATTTGGCTTAGCTTTAGCTTGCAATGCAATGCAATCAGCCCTGTATTATACACTGCCCACTGCTGAGCACGGGCCTCCTCTACTACTGAGAGGGGTTAAGGCCTTAGTCCACCACGCTGGCCTAGTGCGGGTTGGCGGACTTCACATACCTTCGAAATTCAGAGAACTTCTCAGGTATGCAGGTTTCCTCATGATGTTTTCCTTCACCGTTAAAGCGAACGATAATTGATAACAATACACACGTAACTTCGAAAAGTCAGAGGTGTGTGCCTTGGGTTTTGAACCTCCGGACATTGTCTCGGCAGACCGTTCCATTCCCAACTAGGCTATCGTCGCTCCTTTAGCCTGCCAAGCTTTAGCTTGTTTAGCTGCAATATAAATTTTAAACATAGAACTATTAGCCAAAACAGATTACCAATACACCATGTAAGGCAGATCTAATTTGGTGAAATACGTTCTATATGTGTATGAGTAGAGAAATTGTAATATTATTTACTTCAGGAAACTACAACGGCAGTTTCATAATTGAGGATGTCAATTAACATTGATATAAAGTTGCGTACAAACATTACCTTTTATATTTAACCGCCATACTATTAAATTTTCGCTTCCAACTAAATATATATATGGATTTTATATTATAGATTTTGTTAAGAGCACTGTACAGCGTACGCGTAACTTCATTCTGGGAATAGAAAGTAGACTATAAACTACTACACTAATACTAAATCATTACTTATTGCAATGGGATATTAAGATTCAGGAATATTGTGGCATCCCATTAAAAATTTTTTTTTTAAATCAGTTCATTAATTTCGGGCGTTGCCTCCTAAATTAATAAGCATAACATTTGTCTAGTATTAATATAAAATTATAATGTTTAGAATAATTTTATAGTCATTTAAATTATAATAACCCAGCGACAAACCTGAATGGGTTCAAACCGTGGGTAAGAAGTGGCCGTCGGCAGTGGCGCAGTCGGAGGGCGCAGTCGGAAGGCGCTGTCACCATTGTTTCAAACTTGGCTGCGCGTGCCCGCCTCGGGCATTCCGCCACCTACATCTATCCTTCATGCCTTAAAGGCTGTTATCCACTGACTGAATGATTTAGAATATTTAAAGTTGGCCATGTGGATAACTCGTCTTCGCAAATGTTCTCAATATACAAAACACGCGTGGTTTCATTTGGATACTGCAGTTTCAGTTACATAGTTATTCCTTTGGTAATATCATCGTAAGCTTATTTAATATCATCCCACATTATGTACAAGTAAATACCCCGTAAAATCACCAATACCCTGTCATCGTTTCACAGGACAATCACCAAATAATAGTCCGAGTGTTCGACGGGTTTAATACGGCTGTAAACGTATATAACCTAGTTATATGAAAACAATTGAAAACTAATTAATTCATCGGAAACGCGATATTTACGACAGTTTTATGTTTTGATTCATGGCGCTACGCCACTACGGCGCTACGGTGCTACGCCGCGCCCGCCTGGCTACGTACGTACGGACCGACACACAAATTGAATTTTATTGCGCACACCTGAAATGTTTATTAATATTATCCATATTATAAGCGTACCGGTGATTCACTCGATGCAAATCGACCAGCAATATAAAATTAATATTGTACTAATCTATGTTTTTTTATTATATTTTAGGCGTGATTTTCTTTTTAACATTTTTATTTTTACATTCTGTATAATTGTTAGGATATTGAGTATTTTATAAATTTCAGAATACTTTAATTATTAAGATGATGCGAATAGGTTGAATACCTTTGATTAAATGTCTATAAATAGCTAGAATTTTTCTATGATATGAATGAGCCGGTGATATCACTATGCTTCTAAATATGAAAAAATGTCGTGTAAAATCCCCAAGAGTGTTTCATCTCCCCCAGTGAACAAGGGTCCTAAATCCGGCTCGAAGCAGTTAATTTAAGTTCGCGCGGGTCCGGGGTAATTGGTTCAGTGTTTACTCATTCACATGGCGAGTGCGCTGCTCAATGGAGTGCAGAATGCGCCGCAAAATGTGCCGCTCATAATGCACCAACTTTGTCAATTATTGTCAAGGTCGGTGCGACAAAAGGCTCCTTCACCAATTTTCAGTGCAATTTTGAGTAGTATGTTCTAGCCTTTGTCGTCGGTTTTGCTTTAATGTTTTAATAACGGTATTGTACTGTATATATTTTGAGTCCGTGAAATAACGACCGTAGCACATGTTGAATACTTTCCATAGAATACTGGTAACCATCAAAGGACAAAAAAAATTGTAGTAAATCGAAAAAGTTCGGAATGCACTGTCTTTACTAACAGAATATGTGATATAGCATTTTTCATAAAATTCAATTGTGTGAAACTTTTATGTTACCTCATGCATGGAAACAATGCAGTATCAAAAGCCTGTGATCCGGAAAGCACTGTAAGCTCTCTGACTACTTGAATTCAGCTTTGTAGCCTCTACGTGTTACTTTCTCTATTATATGAGAATAAATTCATTCATTTATATGATAAAGACACGTTTGTGTTCAGTTACGTTATGAGCAGGCTGACTCAGTGTGCTATCACTGCCTTATGTAAAACTGAAATAAAATCAATCAGTAGATAAACCAGAAACTCATTAAAAGAAAGAATTTATTTTCGTGAGGCTGCACAACAAACGCAACAAAATATATACATAAACTAATACAAAAATTATAAAATTAGAAATATTATAGGAAGAGAGCTTTTAGGTAAGAACTTTGGCGTTTTCACTGTTATTTCACATTAGTTATTTGCAGAACATCGAATTCACACCATCTGATACACGATTACCACTGTCTGTAACAGTAATTAAGGCATAAAAAATGACCTATACGACGACTTCATAAAGGTCGCATGAACACGCTGGATGCAGGCCGCTTTTGACAGATCAGAAAATCTTTAGCGGAGGCTTATGTTCAACCGTGGATTTTACGTGGTTTATGATGATGATGAAGGCGACGAAAAGGTCAAACTTAAAGCATGCGCACCAAATCTCTTTGTAGCAACAATGTTTGTTACAAAGCCGACGTCATAAGCGAGGATGACCGCTTTAGCTCAGGTGAGACACCTCATCTGCCTACATAGGCAAAAAATCTGCCAATAATTCTGGGATAAAATTTTTTCATATGATTTTCTTTGGAATCATGTTTTTCGTTTCAATAAAGTTTCTTTGTTTCCATCTGTGAGCGGCTTGGGTATGACATACTCCTTAACTGTCTGTGCCTGCGGCGGCGTCGTGTGCCGGGTCGGCCACTTCCCTGTAATATGAGGAGGCCGATGGCTGGCACATGCGTCATACTCGTGAACGAGTGCTGCTTATGTGGACTGGTCTGCCCTTTTCGCTTACTATATCTAAGTATTAGGGGTATATCTTGAACTTAGATTAATAGCGACATCTTGAACATTTCAGATCAAATTATTACATGATTCCTGAGATAGTTATGCACTAGTGTTGGAATTTAAAAATTTATTGCCTATT
Source organism: Sphinx pinastri (assembly GCA_947568825.1). NCBI lineage: Eukaryota > Metazoa > Arthropoda > Insecta > Lepidoptera > Sphingidae > Sphinx > Sphinx pinastri. Next base: position 17,406,275 of record OX387629.1, read on the forward strand.
TTGCGAGTATATAAATGAACTGCTCTAAACAAAACTTAACAAATACTGAATTGTATTTTTTTTTCTCGACATAATGCATTGTATTTTATACCTTGAACTGATTTTGAAAAGAGCAACACTAGAGTTTCTTGCCCGTTCTTCTCTAGTGAGAACTGCTTTCCGAACTGGTGGTAGAGTTAATATTGACGGAATCTAAATAATGTATAACATTTTATGGGTTCGAATAAATTATTTCATTTCATTTCAATACTCGTCAGTCGCTCTATCATTTATAGAGACGGGCTATCCATGTACATAAAGTAGAAAGACATCCTGTGTTTCTTTATATTGCGCTTTTACATAGCTTGAGACGTAACTTAACGAGCGTAGTCCACAATAACCGGAACAGCTTAACCTGCACTCAACGAGAATGGATGGTCACATGGACTCCACACAATGGATTTCAAACAGGATGAGCTTGGACGGTTCAGGAAGCACAGGATTTCAAATCTATAGTTATGTCAATTACAAGCATAACTAAACTATTGTTGTGATAGTTTACTTATTATGTGGTGACACTAATTGTGCTCTCCGTTTGCACAGACCTTCTTTCCGTTCGTTAACCGTGTGGGTGTTCTTATATACGTTTTGATTAAGATTGAATCTGCTTTTTTCGTCTATCAGGAGACCACTCATTAAACTAAGCCAAATCCTTTTCATAAACTGCTGATCCCACATAGGAAAGAAAGAAGGTCCGGTAGTAAAAGACTCAGTCTCACGCCTTTTATTCCCGAAGGGGTAGGCAGAGGCGCAACTAGTGCACCCACTTTTCGCCGTGCGTATTCCATCCCATGATGTGATAGGGAGCGATCCTATCGCCATATCGGGCACAAATTCCAGACTCCGAGCTGATACTAAATAGAAAAAACCCAATATCACTTTGCCCGACCCGGGGATCGAACCCAAGGCCTCAGCTTTGCAGTCGAACCGTAATACAACTACGCCAACTAGGCTTTTAGTAAAAACCTGTCAACATTATTCCCTTAAAGGTCCTAATGCCATCGGAGAAACAGCTATAAATTATAAATTCATATATACATGCCAATAAATCCAACCGTTACAAAGTATCGTTGCGTACGCCGCTGTTTAATATCATCGGAACAAATTGACCAATAAAACAAAAAGTTGGCCCGTCTTGATTTCCTCCGAGCTACAACTTGCTCCAAGTTCCAATTGTTATGGGATTGTTTTTTAAAGTATTTCCCGGTCGGTCCCGATGGTCACTGTGCAAATACTGTGCGAAGGAAGATATGTACTAGCGAGTAATGTTATTAATGTATTGGTCTGCTAAATTTTATAAAGAGGTAGAGAATAGACACATGCGTAGTTATGTAAGTATGCGTATATAGTATATACCATATTTAAAGTGAATGTGTATGTTTGTTTATAGGATGGAATCTCTGGAACTACTTCTGATTCCAAAAATTATATATCTGTTTAAATCCCTAAGCATAATAAAAGCTCTATTTTATACTGAGTTCATGACTTTTTTTTAGAAACGTCTTTCATGCGAGCGTAGTTACTACCAAAAGCTAGTTACTATAAATAGTTCAAGATCCCAATGTAAAATAAATATTGTGGCAAAATGAGTACATAGTGTACCTTGACTGTATGTATATTCTACTCACTAGAATGTGCCGACGACTAATCTCCAGGCATCAGGTGCTAACGTTGCCTAAAAATATTTCTATTTTCTTTTTAAGGATCAGTGGGGTTACTCCTGACACGTTCGAATCCTAAATCAAATCGAGTTTGATTCGGTTTCAAGCGTTTTGGTACTCCCGAAATCTACACTAGCGCACGATCGAGCCGTGCCTCAAATTGGAACTTACTTGGATCAAAAAAATCCGTTAGGATCGAGAAATGCTTACTCTCCACTCGTTCGTACGATCGTGAATCGAGTTGTCAATTCGACTTTATCTGTCAAATTCTACGATTGCTAAATAGGTGTCGTGTACGGTTCAAGTGCAGTTGTTTTGTGTTTTGGTATGAATTTTTAAAAATATCTGTGCAATTATGGCTAGACTACAATCATTTTTTAATGCTCTTAAAGAAGCTAACCGTATTGACAATCGAAGAAGAAGAAATTTGCTTAGGATGGGCCGTTTTACTAATCGGGCAATTAATATGGATTGCAATGAGTTTCGAAGTTTGCATAACTGCCCATCCCTTATTATTATTGCTGAAGACATGGAGACAGGCATAGGTTAAAATAAGTAAAGTAATAATTTACTGGTCTCTCATATGTAAGAGTCCGTCTGGGTGGGTACCACCGCAATGTCTATTTCTACCGGCAAGCGGCAGTGTGCGTGCACTGTTGTGTTTCGGTTTGAAGGACATTGTAGCCAGCGTAACTACTGGACATAATGAGACTTAACATCTTATGTCTCAGGATGACGAGTGCAGTGGAATGCCACACAGTACTTTGTAACTCAAAGTGCTGGATAGTGTTGATATTGTTTATAGCCTGGAGTCTGGAATTTGTGCCCGATATGGCGATAGGCTCGCCCCCTGTCACATCATGTGACGGAATACGCACGATGAAAAGTGGGTGCATTAGTAGTTGCGCCTCTGCCTACCACTTTGGAGATAAAAGGTGTGAGTATGTGTGTGTGTAAAGACAAAAATAAATTGATCAGTTTCCAAAAAAAGTTACAGGCAAGTTCTAGGCTCAAAAATGGTTTTATTATAAGTGAAAACAAAAACAAAGAAATGTATTTTTTTCAGTATCTACATTTAAATAAAGTTTGAACATAATATGATTTGTAAATCAGAATGATTATAATGGTTATGATATGAATATAATAAGAACTAGACTTCACCCAGTGGTCAAGATTAGACTGCATTTCATATAAAATATGTAACAGGGCTTAATGAGATAAAAGGAAAAAGTAGATTTTTGTCTTAACATGTATATTATTATTTTATAACAAATTAAGAAACAACTAAATTTAAAAAAATCAAACTATAAGTCAGCTTCGCCTATTTTATCTACTCCTCCACAGACTTTGAAAAAGACGTTGCCGTGCATTTTGCCTACATCGTAGCTCATCATTTCGAGATGATGTTGAGGCATGTATGACATTGTCTGCAATGCCTGTCTCCATGTCTTCAGCAATAATAATAAGGGATGGGCAGTTATGCAAACTTCGAAACTCATTGCAATCCATATTAATTGCCCGATTAGTAAAACGGCCCATCCTAAGCAAATTTCTTCTTCTTCGATTGTCAATACGGTTAGCTTCTTTAAGAGCATTAAAAAATGATTGTAGTCTAGCCATAATTGCACAGATATTTTTAAAAATTCATACCAAAACACAAAACAACTTCACTTGAACCGTACACGGCACCTATTTAGCAATCGTAGAATTTGACAGATAAAGTCGAATTGACAACTCGATTCACGATCGTACGAACGAGTGGAGAGTAAGCATTTCTCGATCCTAACGGATTTTTTTGATCCAAGTAAGTTCCAATTTGAGGCACGGCTCGATCGTGCGCTAGTGTAGATTTCGGGAGTACCAAAACGCTTGAAACCGAATCAAACTCGATTTGATTTAGGATTCGAACGTGTCAGGAGTAACCCCACTGATTTACAAATCATATTATGTTCAAACTTTATTTAAATGCTGATACTGAAAAGAATACATTTTTTTTTGTTTTTGTTTTCACTTATAATAACACCATTTTTGAGCCTAGAACTTGCCTGTAACTTTTTTTTGGAAACTGATATCAATTTATTTTTATCTTTACACACACACATACTCACGCCTTTTATCTCCGAAGTGGTAGGCAGAGGCGCTACTACTAATGCACCCACTGTTCATCGTGCGTATTCCGTCACATGATGTGCCAGGGAGCGACCCTATCGCCATATCGGGCACAAATTCCAGACTCCAGGCTATAAACAATATCAACACTATCCAGCACTTTGAGTTACAAAGTACTGTGTGGCATTCCACTGCACTCGTCATCCTGAGACATAAGATGTTAAGTCTCATTATGTCCAGTAGTTACCCTGGCTACAATGTCCTTCAAACCGAAACACAACAGTGCATGCGCACTGCTGCTTGGCGCTAGAAATAGACATTGCGGTGGTACCCGCAATGTCTATTAATGTGGTGGTGCTCTCATTATGTAAGAGGCCGTCTGGGTGGGTACCACCGCAATGTCTATTTCTACCGCCAAGCAACAGTGTGCATGCACTGTTGTGTTTCGGTTTGAAGGACATTGTAGCCAGTATAACTACTGGACATAATGAGACTTAACATCTTATGTCTCAGGATGACGAGCGCAGTGGAATGCCACTCAGTACTTTGTAAGTCAAGGTGCTGGATGGTGTTGCTACTGTTTATGGGTGGTCGTATCGCTTACCATCAGGCGAACGGCATGCTCGTCTCGTCATTCAACGCAATAAAAAAAAAATAAAAAAAACCCACCCAGACGGACTCTTACATATGAGAGACCAGTAAATTATTACTTTACTTATTTTAACCATATAAAAATAATAATAATTCGGTATTAGTTTCCAAAAGAAAAAAAATTCTGAGCTTGAAAATGGTTTTTTTATAAGTGAAAACAATAAATAATCCAATTAATGCCAGTTTTGACCTCAAACTCCTGTTACAAGATTCTAAATCTTAACCAAAAACTGTATTTTGAGTTTCCCGCTACGACTTATATTGTTGTGACGTGACGCTGACAATGTCAGATATTTTGATTGTTCATAGCATAGACTAAATAGATTTGGGCAACTCAATTTATCTTTGGTTGCTGAATCATTACAATAAACTCAATAAACAACAACTGGAGCATCGTTTTATAAGTAAAATAAATTAAATATAAATTATTGTAATGAAATTCTCCATAGAACATAGCCACATAAATATGACGTGATCTACAGGATACAGCTATAATCTGTGAACAAATACTCGATCGACGAGTTGATAACGGCCGTTTTTGATCAGCTCGATCGACGTCGGGAGTGCGCATTTCAAGTTCGAATCGAGAACGAATCGAGTTCGAATCCAGAAACAATCAAACAATCGAATCAGTTTCAGGAGTTACCCCACAGTACAGTACAGTATTCTTATATGTGTTTAAGAGATTTTTTTTTTATTGCATGGAATGACGAGACGAGCATGCCGTTCGCCTGATGGTAAGCGATACGGCCACCCATAAACAGTAGCAACACCATCCAGCACCTGGACTTACAAAGTACTGTGTGGCATTCCACTGCGCTCGTCATCCTGAGACATAATATGCTAAGTCTCATTATGTCCAGTAGTTATACTGGCTACAATATCCTTCAAACCGAAACACAACAGTGCATATCACAATATGATTAAATCTTAATAATCAATACTACAAGACTTGGCATCAGCAGAAAGTTCCGCCAGACGCAGCACTGCCACTTCGAGAAAAGCAAGTAATATTTTAATTGAAATTAGCACCTGATACCTGAAGATCGATCCCCCACACAAGTTACCATGTATGCACACAGTCAAGGTTCATAATAATACTAGTTTATAATACTACATTTTTTTTCTCACTCAATAAATGAATCTGGTGACTTGGGATTTCAATCTACTACTGAAATGAATTTCACAACAAATAAATAAATTAATGTAGTGGGAATACCTTAAGATGTGATGAAAATATTTTGCTTAGGATCAAAAATTAATCAAAGATGAATACGGCATGTCAGTTACATCGTATTTCAGACTACAACATTAAAGCTGTACCAAATTAAATTCGTGAAAAAGAACATATTAGTTATCTATTGATTTCTTAAAACTCTCATGGCTTTGAGTTTACCAGCCCATTTAATATTTTTTTATGATGTTTGCATTCTATTTATCGTAGTTTGTTTTTTTTATAAAAGTTAAGTTAATTCAAGGGGCCAACTGATATCGTGTTTAACTGCTCAGTGTGAGTTTGGAGTCTGGAATTTGTGGCTGGTACGGTAATACGCTCGCACCTTATCAGATTATGGCATCGGACACACATGGTGAATCTTTGCTGCTTACCCCTTAGGGAATAATGGCCTAGCATGTGTTTTTTTTGCTTCATTAAATTCAACCAAAAATTTAAATTTTATTAATAAGCAAAAGAAATGTCATCTGCTATTAAGGTTTGTATATTGATTGACAGGTTTTAAGCAAAAGCTTAGTAACGGTGCGAAACATTATTATCTATTTATTTATTTTTACAAAGAACAACTTACAAAACATACATTATTACTAGTTTGTTACAGTAGGGTTTCGTAAAATAGGCTAAATGTTGTTTTAATTAATATTATTGAATTAAACTGCAGGCAACTTTTCTTTTCAATCTGGCTTTAGGTAGGGTAAAGAGTAGGGTGTAGGGTCGGTGCATCAAACTTTTACGTATGTAGCAACAAGGTTTCTTTGATCCTGGTTATACACGCTGTAGGGAAAACTACGAAACGGCTTTACCACTTAGTAACTTGTCTAGACTTAGCAATTATTTTGTCTAACATTATTTACGACCTCTGTGTTACTGTTATCTGGCCCTGAGTACTGCGCAGTTTTGTTTTATGTCACAGTTATCGCACGTACTCAAACACTGGTACATACGCTTTATGGAGGGACACCATAAGGCTTAGACGAAATCATAACACGTTACGGATTTTTATGTCCTGTACTTTTTTTATTCTTTTACTAAGTGTTGCTTGCAACTCCGCCTGTGCGATTGTCCTTTCCAGAATAAGTGTTCCATTTCGATATAAAAATTGGCTTTACTGTAATCCTGGACGGCGGCATAGCGGCGATAGCCTAGTTGGGAGTGGAACGGACTGCTGAGACGAATGTCCGCAGGTTCAAAACCCAAGGGCACACACCTCTGACTTTTCTAAAAGTTACGTGTGTATTCATTGTGAATTATCGCCCGCTTTAACGGTGAAGGAAAACATTGTGAGGAAACCTGCATACCTGAGAAGTTCTCTGAATTTCGAAGGTATGTCAAGTTTGCCAACCTGCACTAGGCCAGCGTGGTTGACTAAGGACTAACCCCTCTCAGTAGTAGAGGAGGCCCGTGCTAAGCAGTGGGCAGTATAATAATACAGGGCTGGTATGGTATAGTAATCCTAGACTAAGTCTACCTCGGTAACGTTACCTAACGTTATCTTTATTTTCTTCTTTCTTTCTTTTTCTATACCTCCCACAGTCAGATATTACTTGTCACCACAGTAAGATGACAGTCTTTTGCCGTGGTTATCAGCTGAGAGGCATTTGCTCTCGCCTCACAGGTCACAAGAACTACGTATCGGCGCGGAGATCAAACCGACTGCATTTTATCTCACTGCCTCATTACTTGTGCTGTCTATTTCATCCTTAATATTACCAGATAAACTACATTTAAATATTATTTCGCTTACAGATAAAATTAACTAAAGCAGTTATATTATTTTACTTTAGAAAAAATAGAGCTCAAAGCAGAAATATTTTGCTAAGTTGTCATGTAGAGTACGAAATTTCTAACTGTGCAAGTATGCTGTAGGGTGCAATTATAACAATGAACCGGTGGATTTAGTTAGTACGTTAGTTTAGTTAGTCCCAGCGCTCGCTTCAGACCGACTACTGCGCCGTTTACTTTTCTATTTATAAGTCATGTTTAAAATGTTATGACAAGTGGTGATAAAGCCCCGAGTTTCTTTCTATCTTTCTGCGGGTGTTCATAGCGTATGTTGGCTAGTGATTTGCTTTATAATAGGTGTTTATAAATATATCAATTAATAAATAATAAGCTGTCCCAACGTTATTTAATAAAATGATCTAAGTACAGTACTTAATGTCTTAGTTTGAATCGTAGCATGAATAATACAGTGATGGTGACTTAGTGGATAGACATTTGCTTTTAGCGATGATTCTAATGTATCAGTGGTTTTCCAATTCAGATAAACATGAATTTGTGTGCAAATGTAAATAATATTAGAACCTAGAGGTGACATTAGGACGCGTCATTCATAAACGCTTATTGACAGCGTTTAAACTGCGTGTTCTGTTTGTCATTTGAAATCACATGAGCTCATGTGAAATTATAGGGATTATATTTAAAACAAGTAAAGTTTTAGAACGCCAGTTTTACATATAATGGATAAAAGTTATTTGAATCAAATTTTACCTGCCTACGTCATAAAACTATAAACATAATAACACAGCACAAAGTAAAGTGTCATCGAGTCAGCTGCGACGCGTCAACAGCTGAAGGGCGATGAGGGACTCGGCGGGGGGAGGGGCGCGCGAGCAGGGGGGAGGGCGAGGGGGGGGGGCACACCAGCTCTCCACTCAATAAAAAGTCGTCACAGCTTCGTTACGCGAAGGGAACATTTTCATTCGTTAATCCGGAATCTGGGGAGACGCCGCTGATCCTACGTGACGGACGGGATGTTTATTTTATTCCCATTGGAAATTTATTTAAGCCAAAAGGAATTCTGCTCCGGGCCGTCTAGCTAAGTTTTTAATAGAATTTGGTGAATTTTAAATAAGTTACGGGTATTGCTGGCGGTACGACGCTGGTGTCAATTTCGTCGATCTTCGTAAAATTCTATAATGTATACATATTCACAAGATAGACTTCGTGATTATTCTATCACAAAAATAATGCAATATAGGGTGATAACATGCGGCTACGTAGTATTACAGATTTGTTCTTATACAAACTAATGTGACTCGACGAGCATCTCTTAAAGATAAGCACTATCTGCTATTAGGATTCTGTTTAATTGCCTCTTACTAAAGAAATATAAATACTGAGTACGTAGATTAAAATCGTGAAGTAAATTATAAGCTATTTTTCCAAGCTTTAAACATCTAGAAAATGTAATATAGATGATACATATTATACTAGTGAGAAATTTACTCCGATATGAAAAATCTAATTCGAAGCGAGTTTACCGCGTGGGCTGCGCTCGGCAACCGATACTTTATACCCATTCGTATCCAATCAACCGATGTACATTCTGCTAATGATTGAAACGTTCAACCACGTTCTTCCAGCGCTCGTAAAATCAGCTCGATTTCTAAAAAAGTTTGTATGCTCAATAAGAAAACGTGGGTAATGTTTTTTTAATCTCAACGAAGGGAGGAGTAAATCGTTTTGCCCGATTGTTGAGAACATTAGCCATGCTATTCGAAATTTGAATTTTAAAGCACTGAAAGGCATTGCGCTCGTTACCACGAGATTTCGATATTCTGTGTAGTTTCATAATACCAAGTAATAAAAAAAAAAAAATTTTACTCTTTATCCACGTCTACTGTTATCATGATGATGTAATAAAAAAAAATATGTACGGATCTCAAAGTTACTGAATCAGTTCTAAAATCAAAATTTTGTCGTAGAACGCTACTCTATTTTTAACCGGCTTCCAAAAAAGGAGGAGGTTCTCTATTCACGCGTTTGTATTTTTTTTATGTATGCACACTGATATATCTGAAAATTGTGAGCCTATTTCCTTGATTCCATTTAAATAAATGCCACTCATCATATACGTAATATGTCTCATTCTTCGACTTGGCTTTCCAAATAAGTGGTAACTGAATAAGTACTATTTATATTAACTGTCTACTCCCCAACCTGTTAGTTCATGGATAAAATTGACTTGAACAATGAATAAACCCTAAGTACCAGATCATACTATAGTTTTATTTGAATATTTTTCAATGAAGGACCTTGACGCAGGTGGAACCGAGAGCAATGCGTAGTTTACCACACGGCTTATAATATTGCGTAGTTACCACTACTCACAGAATCAGTACAATGCGTTACACAACCATTTGGCAACGAAACAACTTACATAATGATAATCGTGAATGTAAGAGTTACCACTCCTCAGGGACGTCCGAGCATTGAACAAATATTCGTACGTGTGCGGTTGAGATAGCTATTATTGTTTCATAAAAACATTGCTACCTTTTTGCGCAGTCGAATTAAAAGTTTTGTATACTAGACAACAACTATACAAGTGGTACATTTTATACATTCGAATAAAAAAGATTTCTTGCTACTGAGAGAACTGCTACTGGCATTTTGCTAATGAAATGATACTTTTTAGCGCTGTGAAAAAACGCGTTATCGCTACTGCTATTTGAGGGATGAGTGGGACGGTTATGTTGGATTCATCGAGATGCAACGTCGATTCTTGGAAGTATAGAATCTTCCGAGTGATCATTGAGCCAAATTCCTAGCACTAGGTACACGCTACACCGTTATACTGACCAAAACCCACGGTGGCCTTCCTTCGCGCATACGAGACGGTTCCGGGATATCCTGGATACCTGACTTATCTTACACTTGGATAGATATATGCTGAAATCCTGCTATAATAGTTTGTTACAGTAAGCTGTTTTGTAGTCAACTGGTGTTCATTTCAGAAGGCATGCCGGTGTAACTCTGGCGACCAAATAGGGATGCAACGTATCTCAGGTTTGGATTGTGTTACGACTGTAATCCTAGCCTGTGGTGCGGTGTAATCATTATGTTGTAAGGAAAAGTATTGACATCGGAAGGGTATCTTAACCGACTATAATAAGGTAAAAATGTATGTGTTAATGCAACAATTGCTCGCTGATATCATCAACATTTTTTTTTATCGACGTCACGGCCATGTGGCCTTACTGCACCTGATGTCCAGTAAAGTGCAGGCCAACAATGCCGACCGGCAAGAAATAAACATCCCCGGACTGTCAGCACAGTTATGCCAGCCCGCTTAATTGCTTCTTCACGTTCCGCTTGAAGGATCCCAAGTTGTATGAAGGAGGGAACACGTATGTTGGCAAACGGTTCCACAACTTAATGGTGCTGCAGAAATTTGAATTACCGATTCTTTTGATTCGAGTTGGGATAGAAAAGACTATGAAATTGTGGTTTCGCAAGCCAACATTAATTTTAGGAAGTTAAAGCTTAGTAAATTTTTTTTCGTCCTATGAATCTATTAATCAATTATAATAATTGAGCAGGCCAAAGGAATATACTCACATTTATCTGAAAATAATTATGCTTTCTCCGCACAGTCGGGTAAAAAATTAAAATGGCGCGGTACGTAAACACTGTAAATGCTGAAATGTATGGGTTTCATTGTGCCCGCAATTACTTTACAATGGGGCTGAATTGAAAAGCACTCGAGCACCGACAGAGGTCTCTCCCCCTGCGCCCCGCACCCCGCGCTCCTCACCGCCCCGCACCCCGCACTCAGCGTGCCCGCCGGCGTCCGGACCACATCGCGTACACAGCCTACTGTTAAATAAACATTGAAACAATACGAGCAACTTAATTTCAGATTATGAGCTGAATGTAAAATATTTTCTATATCATCACGCGGGGATGGAACGAAGCGCGTCCCGTGCGCTCGGCTGTATATAGGTAGATAGAAAATCTGCATATACTGAAATCCTGCTAGCTAGTGGTTCGTTACGGTTAGCTGTTTAATAGCAGTAAGAGTTGTTTGTTAGCTCTAGTCAGGCTGTCTGGGTACGTACCATTGATTGTTTTTTTTTGATACCAAGCAGCAAGGACTTGTTTTAAAGGTATTGTAGTCTGTATTACTGGACTTTAGAAGAACCTGTAAAATTTAATGTTTTGTTTGACCACCGAAATAAGTAGTTATTACTCGATTGCTTGCTGTTATAAAAAAACTTTGGTTTTAAGATATCGGTCGTATTTCCTCATAAAAATGTACACAAGTTAGTACCAGTAAAATTCCGCTTTTGAAATAATATCGTTATACATAGTAATCGAACCTCGATACTGTCAATGAACAGGAGACGTCAGCTTAACGGGTTTTAGACGAAATAATGTGCGCTCGGGCGACGACCCGGGAAACTAATCGCTTCCAGTTAATCATCCTGGGAGCGTAAGGGAAATTTCGTGCGGCCATCTGTTCGCTCGGCTGCAGCGCCGGCCTAGCACACGCGGTTGAACTTTGACGGGGTTTTTAATTAATTTTTATCTTAATAAAGTGTATCTACCGATATTTTAGTGCAATGTGAGGTCACTAGAACTCATTCATCCAAGCATGCGCAACAACGATTTGGTTATAGTTGACAACTGGCCGCTTGCCTGACGCCAATGTCTCATGTTTACACCTTGTGGTGATTCCAAATATAATGACCACCAACAAGAAACTGTTGTCAGAGTTATGCCGGCCTCTTATTGAACCTATATCGGCTGATCTGACTGGCTCAGCGAAACGTGTCATTGTTCCATGTTTAACATATATGCGGTAGTTGCTATCCAATCCTATATCCATTTCCTAAAATTGCTTTAATTAGCTGATTAATTTCTTCTTCTCTGTTTTTTTTTTGGTTTTTCAGTACAGGCACGAGGTAGCCAGGTTTCTTTATAGCAAAAATAAAATATTTAATGTACATTTCTGGTTTATAGTAGGGGCTAATCATTGAAACTTCAAATTCGTTTCTAAATATCCGTACATTGTTAGAAATGTAAAGTATTGGAATATAACTTTATCTGAATTTGATTACTTTTAGTTCTGGGAAAGGCTTTCCCGCGTCCGAGACATAAACCAAAGCTATAGCACTTTTTATATATGATATGTATATCATTTACAAACAGCCTGTATTACCCTTTATTTAAAATTCTGAAAATAATATATAAAGTTTATTTTCGACGTGAACACTTTTTTATGAATTAATCACATCGATATTGCATTCGGTTAGATTAAAATACAAAAATGATGTTATACAAAATACACCTCAGGTAAATGTTAAATATACGGCAGTGTATTCATCTTGGCGCGGCGAAGTAACCATTGCATCCCATGGCATGGGCCTATGTACTCCAGATATACATAGTATACAACACACGAAGACATTCAACCGTATAGTTATAGATCTCTTTGCACACACAGTTTTTTTGAAAACACTGTCGCTATCTTATACTTTATGACCTTGTATTACGCTCATTATCCTCAGTTCAGCTGTGAAGTCTCACTAACAAATAATTACACTGGCTACGTTTATCGAATTGGAAAACAACAGCGCACATTTCTCTACAGCTGAAATACACAAACTGCAAACATACAGATCAAGACTTGCATACGAGATCTGAGAAGAAGAAGCGAGGTGCTCCTTTTTTATTGCATTGAATGACGAGACCACCATGCCGTTCGCCTGATGGTAAGCGATACGACCACCCATAAACAGTAGCAACACCATCCAGCACCTTGAGTTACAAAGCACTGTTTGGCATTCCACTGCTCTCCTCATCCTGAGACATAAGATGTTAAGTCTCATTATGTCCAGTAGTTACACTGGCTACAATGTCTTTCAAATCGAAGCACAACAGTGCATGCACACTGCTGCTTAGCAATAGAAATAGACATTGCGGTGGTACCCACTCCGACGAATTTTTACATATGAGAGACCTACCACCAGTAAACCTGGCATCACCCCTGCCACGTTACGCAACCGCTCTCGATATTTGGGCGGCGCGCGGCGCGGCGCTCACTACCGTGCTCTCCTGACCCAAAAACTTTGAATAAACTCCCTTATTATCATTCTTTAATACTTTCTATAATCTATCTTAGTTTATCATTTTTATTTCCTTTACGTTTGTACGCATCGGGAATTTTGATTGCAGTTCTAGTTGTTAGTTCTTTTGGTGTACATACATTTCATACAAAGCTGTATTTTTTTTCAATGTCTTGTCTTACCCTTACTATATTACAAATTGCTAAGTTTGTGAAGAGGCAAACGCAGACATCGCAGAACTAAATTTCGATGAAATTAGCCATACAGATAGACCATGTCCTGCACGAAGGCAATCATATTATTATGGGCCTCATTTTATTCTGGTAAAATTCAAGTGGGGGACTTTATACCGAAAAAGCTCTTTGCCACCGGCAACACTAACATCTAGTTCTTTAATAAATTTATAGACTTAATTAGTATTTGAATTTGTATCCGATTCGACAACAAACTTCGAGACGCACTGTGATCGCCGAAGCAAAAAGTATTGTGAAGACTTGGAGCAAAATCTAACGGAACGTTCGAGACCGAAATGGGGATTTGTTGTAGTAGCCCTCTGCCCCATCTACGGGACATCTTGTATCATCAAAGGATGATGCTTTGATCTGTTTAAAGTTATAGCACGAAAACAGAGTCAGTGTAAGGTTTGTGTTAGATACACCTCTGCGTATCCCTTCAGAAATAAAACGCGCTTAATTGTTTAGATAACTTCAAGTAACTAAAATATTACTTCTTTCTTACTTACTCATATTATAAATACGAATGGTTTGGATTTTTGGAAACCGCTGAACGGATTTGGATGAAATTTGGCACACGCATAGACCATATCCTGCATATAGGTTATAATTGATCTTTTTTTCAGAGTGATTAGGGATTTTTGTAGCTGGAAAGACTTTTCACGCGGGCGATTCCGTGAGCAACAGCTACCATATTTTTTTTTGATATGTAACTATTGGAAATATAATTAATCGAAATAAATATTTAAATATTCGTGATACTCATTACACATTATTCGTAATAACCTCAAAAAGTTTTATAATTAATATCATATCAAAGTAATAAAATATGATATTTGAAAAGTTTATCCGAACCTAATGTTCTAACGCTAATAGATGAAAGATGATAGCTGTCTACCCACAGAGAGTGTAGCGAGCAACACTCGCCTGATTTATTACAGTACGCCGGAGCGCGCGGGACGCTAGCCGCCGGTAGCCGGGCCGCGAGCTACGGATTGCGAGCAATCCGCTCCCAATTATTTGTACAAATCGTCTGTAAAGTACGCCACCGACGTACTCACAAATTTCACCTCCCAATTCCTAAAAATTACATCCGTGGATAAATGGTACCCGCAAATCTTTACAATATCCAATAGCGTAAAAGAAATGCGGGAAATTAAATTCCGAAGCGTGGCCATTTGTAAAGGCAACCGCAGAGCCTTGCGTGAGATTAGAGCGCGTTCACACCGCGCGACAGCCGCACGACAACGCGGCGACAATACGATGGTACCGAGCGTACCGCGCCGTGCTGCAGACAACCGGATATAATGCCGCTACATTGATGCTGCAAACTTTAATGCACCTTTGAAATTGTCTTTACGTGCCGCCGCGCCGCCGGAGTAAAGCGCGTAAGAATGTGCATTGTGCAGTGTCAGGGAGGCGCACACTCGCGCACCCACCATGCCGCGTACACGTCATATCTGCACGACGTGTCCCTCCATGACGCGCACTCTCTAGTTTCCACTAGATTCGATTTGCGCCAGATTTCGTAGCACAAAGACCGCTACGGTAAGCTCTACGACCTACGAACCTCCGCTACGAATGCTCGTAGCTTGTTACTTTTTTTACGTTGGAACCATCGCGATTTAAATCAAAAGGGTGCGTGCGAAGGGGCGAGAGAGGCGCGCGGCGCGTGTCAATTTTCCCAAATAATTACACGAACCCACAAAGGAAGCCAGACTTAAATTGATTTACAAAAATTCAGGCCGTCGGCGTTCAAACACGAGACCGGAACGACGGGCCGGAACTCATTCGGACCCGCTCGAAGGCCGCTCAATCGAAAATTGAATTTCAATGTCACAACAGTGCAGATGTAAAAATGGTCGGTTTGGGCGCGATCGTTGGTCGGTGCGCACGCAGGGCGGGCGCGGGCGGCGTGTGTGGCGGCGCGCGGGGGTGTGTGATGCGCGCGCCGGCGGTGCGGCGGGGCGGGGCGGCGCGGCGCCGGCGGCAGTGTCCCGGGCCGGCCGCGCCGTCCGCCCGTGTGTCGCGATGTGTCCCCCGCACCACCCCCGCCTCCGCCGTAGAGTGTCGCGCGATCGCGCCGCGTACTAGTGTCGACCCGCGATGTGCGCGCCCGCACGCTCTCACTCTCCTCGCGCGTATTCGTGGTTTTTGTAATTGTTCCGCGATAAGTTTGGGTGTACTTTAGACGCCGTGCTCGGTGACTTCTGCAGTGTTAATAAGTGTGAGTGCCGACTTTGAGCGCGCTATCTGCAGAGTGCGCGAGCTGTTCGCTTCACCGACAGCACCACTAACCGTCGCCGACGCTGCCACTTACCGCCCAGCGACTCCTCCACCACTAGGTACCACCGTCATTGTGCTCAAAATTTCTCTGTGTGTCATGTTTCTTTTGTCTTTTGCCGATAAAGTTCAATTAAAGTTCTGACATATCTGTATGTTATAGGTCATTATTGAGTCATTAAACTATTTTCTGACCCAGTTTATAGCAGAGTCGGTCAAGCCGCAGGCTGCATTAATTAAGAGTCATATCGTGTAAAGGCTGTGTGTTCGCGCTAGCAGCCGTCGGATCGTCGCGTAAAACTTTACGAGCGGTTTAAACCGCGCATTAGAGCGGACCACTCGGCAGATAACCGCTGAATAAAACATTAAATCTCCGGAGAAGCACTCTGTTTGATTAACGTTGTAATTACTCACATAGCCGCCGCCGTCGCCGCCGAGCTGGATACCGACGCCTCCGCCGCTATGTACTGATATGTTTTCTTCAAATACAATCTTTGCGCTTATTTCCTGTAAAAGTGGCGACGAACTTTAAACAGATTCTCAAAGAAAGGATCATTAATACCCAGTCAGCGAGCCGACGAATATGTGACAGACAGCCGACGGCGCGGCGGGATAATCGGCAGCTCCCGCCGTCTTCTAATTCTAAGCAAAAGCCCTTTTCGCGGCCACTCACGAGTTCAATACCTCAAAAGGCGTTCCTTCAATACCCCAGAAGTCGTTGTATCCTTATTACAAGCCTGGTCCATTCAGCGGCCGGCGGGGCGACGCCGGCGGAATCTCTTTACCAGCGGTTCAATAGGATTAGCCTTTTTTTAGAGGTCACGATAAACTAATATGCCCAGTAGAATCAGCTTCGAATAACGCTAAGTATTCATTGCGCGGCGCAAACCTCGCGGGTTAGGGACCATTGTGTGGCCCGTGGTGTGACCGCTACCTGAAGAACTCGCGGCTGTCAAACTAGGATCGTGTGATGTGTGCAGGCATCTATTACTAACAACTTCATTATTCCTAGGATAATATTACAATATACCTTTACGGTTTTTTTTCTTGTGTACTGTATTATAAAATAAAATGATTATACCGTACAATTAATTGTTACATGACATTTTATACAAATGTCAATACAACGTACCTTTATACGTTTGAATTATAGCACAAATGGAAAAACGGTTAATTCCATGCAATTATAGCGAATAATGCGAAACTATATTATACTTAATAAAATTATGAAAACTATGAAAACAGAGAAGATAATCACTTCAATGAAAAATAATTAATCAAATTTATTTTAATTAACTCGGCAATTAGCATTAGACGTTTTGAATTTAAAACTGCTGAATCACCAGCTGTTTCAAAATAAACCAAATTGAAACGGACCGCGCAAAATAAATTAGATGTGCCGAATATGAATCGCTCTGATTTATTAATTCCTATTAAATTTGGGTTTAAGTAAATTACTTGTTTCTAACGAGTGATCGTCGGAGCAATTGTTCGCAGCCGACAGAACACAGGGATTACAATAATGTTTTCAACTCATTATTAAAATTTATTAATTATAATTTGAGTGCTGAGAAAATGGAATATATTATTTCAATTGCTCTACTTTATTATTATAAAGACAAACATGAATATATTTACGTACACATAATAATATAACAGTGTGTTTTCTGTATCCATAGTAAAGTTTCGCATGAAAGCTTTAATTAGAAAAATATGTAACAATATCTCAAAATATTTTCAATGGACAACAATAACAACCGATAAAAATAACACCAAGCGCTTACTTGGGAAAGGTTTTTGTTGAAAAAATTTATTATCGTATTTATTTATCTGAGAACCAACAGCTAACATACATCTTAATAGATTACAAGAAATAAACGAAACAGATGGCCATTTATAGGTTTTCACGGGTAAGTAACAGAATAAGTACTATGTAGAGTATAAGAGTAATTAGTAATTTTGTTTGTCGTCACTCTGTCGACCTAAGTCAAGCTACTTCGTAAAGAAAGAGACACTTAGCAGCTGGCGCATCGCATCGTAGTATTTAGTATTAAAGTTATTTTAAAATTATTATTCACTACATCCCAGGAAAAAGGGTCATAAAGACATCTTGGTGAATTCAACGCTAAAATTATTGCGTTTAATTAAAGATACGTAAAAATTACTTAGAGCGACTAAAGATAACTTCTTTGATATTTTCTTTCTTTGTGCGTTATATTGTCATGTAAGAAAAAGACAGTAATTATTACTCAAACTGATTAAATATTATAAGAGATAAATATCCGAAGATAAAATGTTTAGGTGTTACCTTCAAAATAAATTGAACGATTGCGTATCTATAAACAATAATGTTTTCGCCCATGCTCCCGCAGGACGTGTACGTAAAGCGATGATCCTATCCTGCGGGAACTATTCCGTTTTCCGGGATAAAAATACTTTATATGCTAATCAAAAACATGGCGTGCCACTATGCAAATACGCTTTTGGTAAATACGTATGGAGGCGTACAAATATATTTAAATTTAGAAGATATTTTCAATATGGTTATTGGATCGGAACACTCAGTGATCTATTTATCGGAATCTTAAGTAATTAGATACGTGTTTATAACAATATATACAGTTGACTACACTGTAAAGTTACTATCAGAATCAGTGTAATTTTAACCTTGTATAATAAAAATGCCTACATAAATATCTATGATGCTACAAAAATTATATATTTTAATTTCACTCATGATATTATGTTCATGATTGATTTTATGATTTATCTGACCTTAGTGATTATATTCCGCCTAACGTAAGTACAGTGCGGACCAAATAATGTGAGACCACAGAAAACCTTGCGTCTCTCCACGTTTGGAATTATCTATCAGCTTATGGGAAAACGTTTAATATAATACATAATTTTAATGATATTACGTTATACTCTGCCAGCGACCGCAGGGGAAGTTTTATTTGCGTAGCCCTCCTGTAATATTTCTACGTTTTATAGCCGGTATATTTGCTGGAATTTGCTTAATGTAATAGTAAAATCTGAATTGAAATCGTTTAGTTTTGTTGCAAATTAACACGCTCTACTCTTTTATTATACGAGTATAAATTGTGACATTATACGATAAAATCAACACACTTTTAATTTATGGACTTTAATAAACGTATTATGTCCGTAAAGCTAACTTCCTTTTGTTATAATTAGTTTTTTCGTTTAAATTTGACGTAGTCGATTTCTTTCGCTACGAATTTCAGTGAATTATTTGGACTAAGTTCATTAGTTGAAGTACATCGACGAGGCCTAGATGTAGTATATTGATAAGCGTGTAATATAAAGACCTTATAGAAATAAACCAAGTACTTCAAATCGCTTGTAAATAAATAAAGTCCTTCTGCTTTTTATGGTTGTGTAAAAATGTTTTAAACTTAGGAAGAACGTTACAAATTTAATACACTGACTCATTTTGTACCGAACTTTCAGAAAACTGTTCAATAGGGTAGTTTCATCTGTTTGATTTTGTAACTTATTTTATGTGTAATAGAAAAAGTATGGAAAAGTAATTCTTCTGTGAAATCGGCATCAAAATTGGTTGAAAAATAAAGCAGTTATTCGTATTTGAAATATTGTTGTGAGCAAACATGGAGACGTGGAGGGGATATCACGCTATATCTTTCGCACGCACGCCGTGTTATGGCCGGCGACTCTCAGTGACGTCACAGTGTAATATTACTGTTATTTGACAACTACCCCTTCCACCAAATTTCAAAGCTTTATAACTTACTAATTATTGCCCCAAATTTGAAAATTATTTTTCTGTTAGGTTTTGAATGGCATACAGTTTTGATAAATGTATTAAAAAACAGTAGTCAACGACCCTATTATTAATTTGTTTACAAAGTTAAAGACTCGTCATTTGACAAGCGAACTGTTAACAAGAACTATAACCATCACTCACGGCAATAGTTATAAAAAATCTTAGAACCTTTCTACTTCTTAATTGGCGCTAATTCTTCTGGATACTTACTATTGGTTTCGCGTATTTCTGCTACGTTCAAAGTTGGAGCACATTTGCAGAAGAGTGTTTATCGTGTTTCAGACGTTTAAACGCCGTGCAGCGTCGTATAGCTTTTTATAAATTGCTTCATGATGTTGCCACTGTTTATAGGAATTTTCTAATTATAAAGCGAGCGACATGCTTGTCTCACCTTTTATTTATGATAATTCTCCCAAAGTAAGATGAACATGTTAGTAAACAAAGTCAAATAATTATCCTTTAGCATTTTTTAACATGAGTTTGTGTGTCAATCTTATTTTACTAATATTATAAATGCGAATGTTTGAGAAAATGTTTGGATGTTTATATTTTTGTTAGAAGTAAACACAGCAACGTCAATTTATAAGTTACTTTCTATCCCGGTGATGCTATCGTGGGAAATATATAATTATTTATATGATTTTTTAAGTAGATGACGAATGTATTTTTCAGATGGCGCTAGCGCCTTTTCAAGCGTGCGAAGCCGCAATCAACACCAAGTTTTTCATAGGTCTTTTATAATTTGATCTTTTTTCATCTTCTTAAACAATAAAGCAAAATCTGTGCGCTCCTCTAGCTCGGATCTTATAATATGAGAAATATGCACGAAACAAGGCTTACGCAAATCCCCTGCTGTCATAAAGGCATATATTTTAAGTAATAAAGTCATTTCGACGCGTTATCGTGCGTCCTTCCGCAAATGGCAACATCATAGACATCGTGCTGAGAGATTTGTTTAAATCTTCTCCACCATATCACTGAGATATTACAACAACCTTGACTACACGTCAGCTTAGTTTGACGAGAAATTGATTAGTTTATAGGCATGTTGAAAGGTTTTGTATGAATTACTATAACTAGTGTGTTTTCTGTAGTGATTTCAAAACCTAATTTATTCTATTACAATAAATAATATGCGATAATCTATAATTCGATTTATAATATTGTGAATTCATTCTCCACTATTTTTGTTCACTATTTTGTTCACATAAATACACGAATGTACTACATAATAAGTATACGCAGTGAAAATAAACCAAACGCATTAAGTTAATATATTATTTGTTGTTACGCTTGGAAATAATAGTAGTGTTTAACAAATTTTATCACTTTCAGATCTAGGCTTAGAATTCTTAGGTTAAGGGCTGTGAAATAAGCCTCAGAAAAAGTTTATAGCCTATGGGACTTAAAATTAACACTAATAATTGCCTCTTCAATTATTCAAAGTGCTTTTGAACGCCCTTTATTTAAAATGCCTTTCATTTTAAACATGAATTTTCGAAGACCTGAGTATGGCGTACTTTAAAATAAGTGGGTGGGCTATATCGGAATATTCTGAACTCGTTTGTATAAGTATCATACAGATAATAAAAATCTACATAGTTACATGTTCGTGTCGCATTCCATGGATGGCCAATATGGTAGACAAGTAACTAGAACAGAAAAAAATGATGACCATAAAGAGCCGCAATATCTTTCCTTACTCTACATTTTGTTATTTAAACTATAATGTGCTTAGTATCCAAGCTATTAAGTCACTTAATACGAAGCCAGAATCAAAGTAAACATCTTTGCTATTACTTAATATAGAGCATCTTAACATTAACTTGTGATAATGTAAAATACTAGGTGTGATAATCTTCTTCTGATATTAGAACCTAGCCTTGCTTTATGTGGGGCCAGCGCAATACACTTTTCACAGGTTACATAGAAATTATTTGACTAAGTTTGCCGTTTGTCTGACGCTAACCCTCTAACGCATCAAATCCCGGTAAAATTTTGCTACTAAAGCTACACAAAGTTTTGCCCAACCTGGAGCTACAACCCAAGGCCTCTACACCACACCTTATCTTATCCTAATAATCTTCTTAGACTTATGTTATGAATTTAGGGTAGTTGACTACTTTTTTTATACATTTATCAAAAATGTATGCCATCCAAAATCTAACAAAAATAATTTTCAAAATTGGGGCAATAATTTGTAAGTTATAAAGCTTTGAAATTTGGTGGAAGGGGTAGTTGTCAAATAACAGTAATATTACACTGTGACGTCACCGAGAGTCGCCGGCCATAAAGCTGCGTGCGTGTGAAAGAGAAAGCGCGATATCCCCTCCACGTCGCCACTTTTGCTCACAACAATATTTCAAATATTAATAACTGCTTTATTTTTCAACCAATTTTGATGCTGATTTCACAAAATAATGTATTTTTCTTATAATTTTCTGTTACATATAAAGTAATTTACAAAATCAAACATAGGAAACTATCTTACTATAAGCGCGAATGTTTGTGTAAATGTTAGGATGTTTGTTAGAAGTAAACTTAGAACCGACTGGATGAATTAATTTGGCACACATATAGAATATGTCCTGGATTAACGTATAGGCTACTTTTTATCCCGTTTTGTTTACGTGGAACACATTTGAAAGTTTTATCAAACTTTTAAGCAGATGGCGCTGGCTTCGAACCGATGCCGATGGATCCACAGAATAGTTGAGGAACTTTTGTAGTGGGAAAGGCTTCTCACGCGGGCGAAGCCCCAAAACAACGCCTAGTATTCCAATTTAGTGTTATCCGTAAGAAAAAATTTCGGTAGTACTATCGTGAACAGTGATATATATAAAAATATATAAATTCAAGCTAAGGATAAAAATCCGTGTCAATAATCCTTTCGGTGAGTAATTCTAGTTCTATTCTGATTATGAGAATAAATGTAAGCCCTCAGCACCTACATGCCGTATGTTGAGTTAACAAATCTCGCTATTAGAGCCATAAAATACAGCCATCCGAGAGGAAAATTTAAATAAGAGAAGCGGTGAATAAAAGATACGTGTGATTCCTCCTTGTTACAGAATCCATTCTCTTGAAAACGTCGTATATTTGTAAAGGAAAAAGATTGAAGTACACGAGTTGTTTGGTTTAGTTCCTTTATTATACTGTTTACGAACCGCACTTACAATAGATCTTACGACTACTTATAATTTATATACTACACCACATAATGTTACGCGTCATTGTAAATGCCAATATATTTCGTCGCAATGAAGAAATTGATATTGTATCGGTCTCGTATAAATTTAAAGGCTATTTATAATTTTGCGAGTTCCAGCCTGTTATAAAATTAATATCCGTAAAACAAGCTCATTTATTAATTTGAGATATTATTTGAATGACTGCGCCGCTCTTTGGCGGGTCAACGTTCAACGCTCACAAGCAAGCGAATGTTTAATTTAATGACAACCGATGTCAAGTGTTTCAAAACAGAAAATTACTTATTTATAATACTTATTTATGTATACTATACATATTGTGTGTGTAGTAAAGTTCCTAAGTTATTGATTTAATTTGTCAAACAAAATGCATAACGAGTGTTCGTTATGAACTTACATTAAGAGGAGATGTTGTGTGAACCTGCATTACTTAGACATCTGTCAAATAATTTCGAAGGGTTATGTGAAACCTACCTAGCTTTGGGCTTTTTAGAAAGACACCTCCACTCAGTAATAAAAAAAAGTCTTAAGGATATGTCCACTTTTTGTATGGGTGCTGGGCCTTAAAATTTAACCAGGCCCAAACTTTAGGGATATTAAAGGGGCAAAATATGGATCCTGGATCCATAAAAAATTTTTAGATCCCTCCATTTATAACTAACTTTTTTAAAAACGTTCATATTGAGTGTAGCTTTTTAGGATAATAAAATTACATAAATCTCATAATCGAAGGTCTTTAAAGTTACACGATTTATTGTAAAAAGCTAGTTTTTAGGAGTTCTATCCTAAATTAAAAATTAAATTGTCTTGGTTACAATTTTAGGCCCATTTTCGGACATGTCATTTAGCAATATAATACTCATAAACAGCGTGCTCATTGGTGATGGTAACACATTTACCATAAAAATGTATACTGAATAGTTCCTTGAATGACAAAAAGTACAAAGTTATTCTTACAACTTGAAGTTAATCACTATGAAGTTGGTCTTGTCATTATTTCCCTACTCAAATAATGATCAGGGGTTAACGCTGATCGAGTTCGAAACAAACTAAAAGAAAGACAATTATGTTATAAGAAGGTCGTGAACTAAATTATTTAGGAAGGAGCATTAACATCGAATTATTGTACTGGTTACTTTTAACTGTGAGTATTTTATGTATAACTAAAAGATAACTATAAAGTGATGGTAAGCATAACGTCCATAAACAGTAGTCAAACCGAAAATTTAAATTATAAAGTAATGCATGAAGTTGCTCCACGTAAACCTGAGACGTTATATTGTGTTAGGTTCACAATGCTCAGTAATTAAACTTACTAAAGTTCCGCAAGCTAACACTAAAATTGGAGTTAATAATTTCTATATGGTAGAATCACGCTACCGCCCGTTTTGTCTTCCATTAACCGGTATCTAGATCAAGATAGTGTCAATTTATCTGATTATCAATTTTTCTATTTCATTTTATAGACAGTGATATTTTCGGAAACAAATATCTTTCCCCTTTTGAAATCCACATCCCTCTTAGTAGTTCCTCTGTTATTGAGGTAGTTCTTAAGCGATTTTTATAACTTAGTATGTACTAAAAATAACTTTTTGGAGTCAATATCATGAATTATCAGTTTCACAAATAACGCTACCACTAGATATTAGGTTGGGGAAAAAGTTTCTTTGTATTTTATATGAAAAATCAAGACTTCTTTTTTCAAAGTTTATTTACATGTAATTACAGTGTATATGTGCCATTTTGTTCGATGACTTTCTGCCATCTTGTACATAGTGCCATGATGCCATTGCTGTAGAAATTTGGGACTTCTGATAAAAAAAACGCGACAAGTAGTTTCGGCAGTCATCTCTTGATGTTAACTTGTCACTGCCTAAAGAATTCTGAAGAGACCGAAACACGTGGAAATCTGAAGGTGCAAGGTCAGGGCTATATGGTGGATGCATTAACACCTCCCAGCCAAACTCTCTCAATTTTTGCTGAGTGGCTGAAGATGCGTGTGGTCTAGCGTTATCATGGTGAAAGATCACACCCTTTCTATTGATCAATTCCCGCCGCTTTCTATCAAATTCTTGCTTTAATCTCATTAGTTGTTGGCAGTAGAGGTCCAAATCCATGGTTCTTTTTTTTTTTCGCGTGGAAAAAACGCTTTGTCGCTACCACCACTGGGGGGTCAGTGGAACGGTTATGTTGGTTTCACCGGTCTTAGAGTCCAATGTCGACACTTGGGAGTATAGCATCATCCAAGCGAGCATTGGACCGAGTCCCTAGCCCTATGTACACCCTACACCGGCATACCAACCAAAACCCGCGGTGGCCTTCTTCAGCGCATACGGGACGGTCCCGGGGTATCTTGTTGCACTAAGATATCTGCACGGGACCACCCTTGCGCGCTGCCGCATTGCGGCCCTTCTCTATACAAAATCCATGGTTCTGCCCGACAGTAAAAGCTCATAATGAACATTGCCCTTCCAATCCCACCATACACACAGCATCACCTTATTGCGAGTTAACCCAGGTTTTGCCACAGTCTGTAAAGCCTGACCGACCTTTGACCACGACCTTTTTCGTACGTTCTTGTCGTACGAGATCCACTGTTTTGTGGATAATGCTCAGTTCTTTAGCGATATCGTAACTACTGATATGTCGATGTAAGATGTTGATCCACTTTTTCAAAAATGGCGTTCACTTTACCCGTTACAGGGCGACCAGAGCGAAGTGCATCTTTGACATCAAAATTCTCGGATTGACAACGCTTAAACCAACTTTGTGCTACTCTTACTGACACTTACTTCATAAATGTCACAATTTTTGCGGTTTACGGTGCATTTTTCCTTTTTTAAAAAAGGAGGAGGTTCTCAATACCTGTGTTTGTATTGTTTTATAATAAAATTTTAAAATATATCGAGTTTCTTCATTGGATTCAATCATTTTCATCGAAAGAAAAATAAACGAAAAATAGCTGAAAACAACATTTTAATACTTTGTTTATTTTTTTGAAATGTAACATACTTTTTAATGTCATAAAAACCAGCCAGATGCCAATAGTACAGCCAAAGAGATTTTATCACAAGTTTATACATACTATATGCGAAAAGACTTTTCCCCGGACCTATTATTACAATAAAATATTTATTTGGTTATTTTTACCTCAATCAGTTTGACAAGGGTCTATACAATACGTTAACAATTTGCGTTCGATTACACAAGCCCTAGCGTAACACAAAGGAGAACTGATGGAACTAATTAAATTTGAAATACAACCCGTCACGAACAATGGGCTTTATAACGCGATTCTGTTTAATCTGACGCGATGTTTCTAGCCTTATGGTGCTGAGGCTGAATACATGAGAAATCGATAGGATCTTCAGTTTCCCAAGTTACGGAATCAAGTTTTGCGAGCTTTCAATTGAAAAAACGATCGACTTGGTCGGGAATAGAAATCATGATATGCATCAGTTGCCTTTCTGCCGATCGTATTTCATACATGCGTAGGCATGTTACATTTCGTCTACTGTAGATTCAAGCCGCGACCTTCGGCCGATTGCGTCGTAAAGTTTTGGTTGATACAGCGCGGGATTGCCTTATCGCGTCCCGCGGGAGCGATCCGCTCTAGCCGGCTGGTGGTGCGCTCACGGCTGCCGGATTATTCATGTGGTTAGCTTGCGGGTTACGCAGGACATCAAACTTAGTGTATGGACTTGCATAGTAGTTGTGATGGAACGGTTATGCCAGAAACATAACTAGAGTAAGTAGTCTTGCAAATAATGTACCCATGATATAGGAGATCATTTTTGTCTTATGTGGTACGTGTGAACCTAGCGCCACCTCAACTAATAATTCCAATACCAAGTCGCACCACCGACCCACAATTGGAGCCGTGACTTCACTAGTTGCTGACTGTAAGTTCTCTGTAACCAACGAAACGATGTCACAAACGGTTATTATACCAGTTTCTTTATAACAATCCCCTTACTGTAAATGGTATCCGTAAGAGCATTTATTATTAAAGTCAAGTATCTTTGTAGAGAATTCTAGGAAGAGATTTTATCTTGTTTCGGGAATATAGTTTTAGTTGAAGTGCGTTACTGGTACATAGTTATTATCATTTAGAGTTAAGAGTCTTTAAATGTCATGGAATAGGCTAAAATCTTAGAAATAGAGCAAAAAGTACATTTTCAGGCAAATAAATGAAGATGTCGGCAGGTTATTCACCTGATGGTATACGCCTGCATATAACACAAGCTCAATTATAATATATATTAAATATTGTATTTTGATGTACCTAATGCATGGTATTGAACTAAGGTCAATCCGAGGCATCAGTCTCGTAATTTCATTGACTTTAAGTATTCCAATCTGAACTACAACAATAGCACAATGCTCTACCCAAGGCCAGAGCTTACTCTCAACTTTCAAGCAATTGATGCTAATACAAAAAAGTAAACAAAACTTACATTTTCATCATCAACCAAACAGAAATGAGGATGTCTGTTATTTGAATTACTTCACACTTATTTTTCGTGGATAATATGTATTTACTCACTTATTATAAATATACTATATTCATACATACATACATAAACTCACGCCTTTCTCCCATTGGGGTATACGGAGACTATGGAGCGCCAAGTGCTACGATCCAAGCATACCTCTTTCGCTTCTTGTACAGTCATTAGTCTCTTCATACATGCTCGTCGGTTACGAGAACTCCTTATTTGGCCCTACCTTAGGAGGTCGCCAATTTGGTCCATGAAGGTACGTCTAGTACGTCCCCGTCCGACGCTACCATTCACTTTCGCGACAAAGATTTCTTTCGTTCCTCTTCTTTCAACCATCCTTTCAATGTGGCCAAACCACCGAAGCATTCCTTTCTCAATCCTAGTCACTACATCCTCTTTCAATCCACATTTTTCTCTTATCACGCTATTCCTCGCTCTATCACTTACTTTCAGCCCACACATACTTCTCAAAGCTCTCATCTCCACTGCATTTACCTTACTTACATGCTTGTTTTGCCACACCCACGACTCGCTTCCATACATCAGTGTTGGCGCCAAGACTCCTTGGTGTATACATTAATTAAAGGAAAATATAAAATGTAAACAAAAAATATACAAGTTCTTTTGAAATAAATCTTGTAACAATCTATCAATTGCACAGAATAAAAGAAACGGAAAAGATATTTAATTACAATTTATTTTTTTGTGTCCTGCGATAGGGTATATCAATTATTAGAAGGTAAAAAGAAAAACAAATTATTTTTAGTCATCTATATTTTCATTTTCATATATCAGGACATCGTCTAGAAATTGCACAGCAGGTGCTATACTTGTTCTTTTCCGGCATGATGGCGTGTAGTCAAACGATGCTTAATTATTTATACGAAATGTAGATAAAAATATTGGCGCCTTTCAGAGTATATGCAAAAATATTATATTTTCAATAATAAAATTAATGTATAACTTACGTTTTTCTAAATTTATCTCCGCACACAGGTCCAAAAATGGGCATTGCCCTTTGGCACATACATAGATCATGTCCTGGATTCACAGACCACCAAAAATATTGTCATGTAAAATGTTTCCAAGACGAGATCATAATATGGCTAGCACTGTCAAAGGTTATCTGATCTCATGTAGAGCCAAGCTTCCAACTTTACAAGCCCTATCTTCACAAACTCTTACCTTAGTTAAAATGTGTGGCTTGATCGTAACCGACCGATCAGTACGAGAGTCAATGGCCAAATTACTCAACTACGACTAAGATTACGACTAACACCGACTGGGGCCGACTGGGGCCAACTGAGACCGAAAGAGCGTGCATATCGATAGGGCACCCTTTTTATCAACTGTCACTTCCATTACTAGTTTGACATCTCAACTGGTTTTCATAAATGGTCCGATACGTTATAAATACAATCACAAAACGTTTTATCCTAACAATAGTAACTATATCCATTAGCAATTGTAATTTAAATGTCTACCTAAATCGGCTCCTCGCAGGAGCGTAAATAAAATGATATTCACACACCTCACGCCCACGCAGCATCCACGCTTCAACGAAACCAATCCCACAATAAACCAATTTGAACAAGCCGTAGTCACAAAGGCCCAATATTTGATATAAGTTGTCGATTCGAGGCCGCTTACAAATGAACAGCGGCCGCAGCGCTGCGTCTCGCCGGATTGTGGCGGTGATCAATTAAAATAATTAAATCACTGCGGCGGCTGTTGGCTAAGGCACCTGTATCTCACGCTGCGAGTCGCTATCAGCTATGCGTACGACTGGCTAGCGATCATCGCAGGCTAACGGTAGGTCTTTTGTAAGTCGACTTTATAATAAAACTATCTGCATATAACATTTAACCTCTTTTTGCTAGATACGAGTAATAAAATGGAGCGAGGAACTGCGAATCTACCTCAGGCGATCATAACCGAGAGAAAACAGAATTCTTTCTCATCGCTACTCGTCTACGGTGGGACAGGCGTTTAATGACAACCACACAGACTACGCTAACCGATGCCGGTCGATGTTTAGAAGGTTATGTTATTTTGGGGAATTTTGAGGTTTTTTAAAGTATTAAATGTATGAATTATATGTGGTGGAAATCACTTAACATGGGGTAACTAGCTCGTTTGATAGTCTATACTATAAAAAATATATATTCAAAGCTGTATCGTGAAGTAAGTTTTTTATTATATATAAGACGGCATAACATCACACACACACACCAAACCTATTGTGGTTATTACGTGTTAGAGCTCATCATAATGTCCAGTAATTTAATCAAGATAAACCATCCAGAAGCTAAATCGTACGCTTAGCTATCTAAACACATTTGCGACGTTGTTTCTTTGTCTTAAGCCTTACACGTTTGCTGTGTTAAGCTCTAGAGTTGGGTCGCTGTAGCCAGACAGCGAGGTAAACAAAAATAGGTGACTTTGTTAAGAAGATTTGCAATTTTAAGGAACATCTGTGCTTCGTAGATTGAATGGCAACTTAAGCTGCGAGTATATAGTGGGTTCGGCGCCTAGGATAGGTAATCTAAATATGACTGCCTCGATGGCGTTGTTTTATTAGGATACGACTGCAATGCTGAAGTCTCGGGTTTGATCCCCGGGTCGGGCAAAGCCATATTGGATTTTTCTCTTTAGTATCAGCCCGGTGTCTGGAATTTGTGGGTGCATTTAGCTGCGCCTCTACCTACCCTTTCTGAGATAAAAGGCATGACTGTATGTGTGTGTATTTTAACGTCTGAAAAAGTTTTTCACTTGTTCAGCATGAAAATTGATTGTTGGTATGGTTGTAAGCACTTTGCAACATCGTAAGATTGAAATTAACCTCGCGAATGATGTATGTACTGCCTATCTATGTAGATATTTTAGAATATAACATGAAGAGAAAATAATCTGAAACCCACCCTATATTACTTTGTATGTGTATTTTGAACATCACATTCAATTAATGTGCATAAGTGCTGTTTCAATATTTGTAAATTTAGTCCACAAGTGTTTAGTTATGATGCGAAACCATTCGTTCTACGTGAATAAAAATCCGCTTAAAAACAAACATAATAAATATACCTCTATGAATTCTCTTTCCAATTGACTAAAAATATATAATAAAAAAAACTACCTTCTTTGCCCAACAATATTTTCTTAAACATTGTTAGCTCATAATCTCTGCTCTTTACTACAATTCAAAATATCTCATGCAACTGTTTCTTGGTGCTTATCTGCAACAGTGTCACATTTATTTCACTAATGATAATTTTAATAACTTACTGTATAAGCCCGTAGCTGGACGAATGATCAAACAATCATAATTTTTGTTTCGCGCTACATCTCAGTGCACAGTGACAACTTCAATAATTCTAGGTACCTATGTTTTTAACGACTATAAAAAATGTTCTTTCCATGCTATGAACACTGTCACGTGACCCATAAAGGGTCTATATCGTGTTGCTAGCTCACCTATAAACCTAACATAAAACTTAACGCTATTAAATAATTTTCCTTTGTTGCGAGTATTATTGGCAATACTAAAAACTTGAAATACAGTGAAAAATCACGTAGAGTTTTATTTTAATTTAATTGCGAGCGCGTGGATATAATAATATTTATGATTAAGGTGCTGTTCTGTGGTCGACAGAGCGACACGACGTGTTTGAATACGGCTGTTTTATAGTAACTCTTTACAAACTAGTGAGTAGAGAGCCGGTATATAATTTCATATTATGTACACATAAATATTAGTTGTGGAAATACGTGTGCACAAGCGTTTTAGTATCTTCTTTATAGAATATGTTTTGAAATTGTATGTGCATCGGTAATAAATAATATTACAGTTCTCGTAATGTTGTCAAATGCCGCGGGTGACGCAACGTTTCTCATTACTTAACATTACGGTCTGCAGTTTTCAGTTGCAAAATACAGTTTGAGATCGTCTACAGAAATGCCCCTTAAAGTGGAATCATTGCGAACATCGGTGTTTGACGTTAAACTTTCATAAAAGTCGACGCGCGGAAGTTTGCGTGCGCGTGGTTTAGCGCCCTCGCCGGAGGCTTTTATTCGCTAGATTTACTGGATAATTGTTCGTAACTAGGTAGTCGACCAAAACAATTTTCAAGTAATTTTATTTTTAGTATTCTTGGATATTACTGAATCGTACATACATACATACATACATACATAAACTCACGCCTTTCTCCCATTGGGGTAGGCAGAGACTATGGAGCGCCAAGTGCTACGATCCAAGCATACTTCTTTCGCTTCTTCCACAGTCATCAGTCTCTTCATACATGCTCGTCGGTTACGAGAACTCCTTATTTGGCCCTTCCTTAGGAGGTCGCAAATTTGGTCCATGAAGGTACGTCTAGGACGTCCCCGTCCGACACTACCACTCACTTTCGCGACATAGATTTCTTTCGTTCCTCTTCTTTCATACTGAATCGTATATTATTATATAATTCTTCTTGACTGTCTAAGATAATAGGCATTTGTTTATTAAACGACTTCAAAAAAAGGAGGAGGTTCTCAATTCGTGTGTTTGTATGTTTCTTTTATTATGTATTTGCATTGAGTTCTCTGAAAATAGTGAGCTTATTTTCGTGATTCTTTTTTTATTTAGTAATGTAGGGTCACGAAATGGTCCCTTTTCAATTATCTTTGTTTTGAGTTATCCTTTTATTTTATTAGTCAAACTTGTTCACCGAAAGTGGCCGATAGCCTAGTTGGGAATGGAACGGTCTGCCGAGACAATGTCCGCAGGTTCAAACCCAAGGCACACACCTCTGACTTTTCGAAGTTACGTGTGTATTGTTTATCAATTATCGTTCGCTTTAACGGGGAAACCTACATACCTGAGTATTCTCCATAAGAATGTCGAGGGTATGTGAAGTCTACCAACCCGCACTAGGCAAGCGTGCTGGATTAAGGCCTGACCCCTCTCAGTAGTAGAGGAGGTCCGTGCTCAGCAGTGGGCAGTATATAATACAGGGCTGGTTGCAAGCTTGTTCACGCACATTTTCATCATCATCAGCCCGTTGCAGTCCATTGCTGGACATAAGCCTCCCTTAATAGTAACTTCTTAAGGTACGACACAGAGCCCGGTCTGCTGTTTTATGCATCCAGTCGCTGCCGGCTCTCTTGTGCAAGTTGTCCCGCCATCTCGCCAGAGGGCGTCCTACGCTACGTTTGCCAAGACGCGCTCTCCACTCCAGAACACGCATACTCCAGCGGTTATCTGTTTTGCGACATATGTGGCCAGCCCATTGCCACTTTAACCTACTAACTATCATTAACACAATAAAACATTTTCATCATCATCATCATCAGCCACATGACGTCCACTGCTGAACATAGGCCTCCCCCAAAGATTTTCAGACGGACATGTCAAAAGCGGAATAAAACATTTTATTAAAGATAAATAGTGACACGGATTTTGATGTCACAGTAAGACTGATAAAACACTAAGGACATAGAGTTATCTTAAACTTCTGAAGGAATAAATTGAAAAAATAATAACGTAAATAAATATATTTCCGATATAAGTAAGGAGAAATTGATCTCTAAGAAAATTTGTTACAAAGTAAAATAGATGTAGGCGGCGCGGCGCGTGTGTGAGTCCCGCGTATGTTAAACATTGTTTTGAACATTATACTCGTGTAATGTATATTTGCGCGTAATGACTCGTTGTTCATAATTACGGCGACTCTGGAGCCTCGTGTATCGACACATCGTCCTTACTTTCACATTTAATATTCTCACAGGCGAGTCATTAATGACGGACGATAGCCTAGTTGGAAATGGAACGGCCTGCCGAGACAATGTCCGGAGGTGCGAAACTCAACGCATACACCTCTGACTTTTCGAAGTTACGTGTGTATTGTTTATCAATTATCGTTCGCTTTAACGGTGAAGGAAAACATCGTGAGGAAACTTACATACCTGAGAATTCTCCATAAGAATTTCGCGGGTATGTGAAGTCTTCCAACCCGCACTAGGCCAGCGTGGTGGACTAAGGCCTAACCCCTCTCAGTAGTAGAGGAGGCCCGTGCTCAGCAGTGGGCAGTATATAATACAGGGCTGGTATTGTATGGTATGGAGTCATTAATGAAGTTATCGCACTCGCTTTGTTACTAAATGTTTAGGTTTTGTTGCGAATTTGCGTTTTGTTTTTAGAGACACAGTTTTAAGTGATCACTAACACTAACTTCAAATTGACTAGCAGAGAATATCTACTGCTATATATAATAATAATACCAGCCCTGTATTAAATACTGCCCACTGCTGAGCACGGGCCTCCTCTACTACTGAGAGGGGTTAGGCCTTAGTCCACCACGCTGGCCTAGTGCGGATTGGCAGACTTCACATACCCTCGAAATTCTTATCGAGAATTCTCAGGTATGTAGGTTTCCTCACGATGTTTTCCTTCACCGTTAAAGCGAACGATAATTGATAAACAATACACACATAACTTCGAAAAATCAGAGGTGTGTGCCTTGGGTTTTGAACCGCCGGACATTGTCTCGGCAGACCGTTCCATTCCCAACTAGGCTATCGTCCACTGCTATAGTTTATCTAAATATTATGTGCGAAGTGTAAATAAGGCATAAAAATGTAACGGTGTTAGTAATCGGCTTAGGTTATATTGTGAAATAAGTACTTCTATTGTGTACTTGCATGTAATATTATACTTATTGTTTCGGGACTGCGTAATCTATACTAATATTATAAAGCTTGAGAGTTTGTTTGTGTGTTTGTTTGTTTGGTTGGTTGAACGCGCTAATCTGAGGAACAACTGAACCGATTTTGAAAATTCTTTCACTAGTAATGTAGATTACATTACTCCTGAGTGTTGTAGGCTGCTTTAAACCCGGAAAAATATTTTTATCCCGGAAAAACGTTTTCACGCAGGCGGAGCCGCAACCATCACCTAGTGATGGAATAAAAAGCGTTCGTTGTTCTTCTCAATATTATACAGGACAAGACTCCTGCTTAAGTATACACTTACAACAACAATCACTTATAACACACTTATAACACAAAAGTCGAACAATCGACACCATAGAGTTTTGAAAAATATGCCTGTTTCCTACCATGGAAAATGATGTCGTACAGCAAAAATTTCATAATACCTCCAAAATGTAAGATACTTGCGAGCTAAGACGTGACTTACAAGTAACTTGATAACTATTTACAATGTTTACCTCGCCGCTGAATACTTACTAAATTAAATTTGTGCCGAACTCGTGAACGCACCGGCCCACTGCGGGAACAACGGCCCAATACACACAAATAGCTTGTACAAACTCAATTTAAACGGAGCTCTTTGTAACGTGTAATGTATATTTGGTTAATACAAATATTGTAAACATCATTTATCGCCCCCTTGATGATATTTATTATGAGGTAGTGTGTAGTGATACTAAGACCATAAAACCCGTAGCTTCTTGTGTTTAATTTCCACATAGGGCCGTCATCATTAGTGTGATTTTGATTCCAAAACGATGGCATAGGCTCAAGCCTTGTAGCTGATACGACGACAGGTTTCCAATGAGAGTCTACGACGTGGTACTTTACTACAAATTCTAGACGCAACGAACATTAATTGTATTGTTGCGGCATTCGAACATTTTGACTTCCTTTACAACCGGCTCATCGCTCGGTGAAACTGATAAATACGAAAACAAGTATAGATTTATACAAGCATTCCCAAAAATTTTATTTAAAATACATGTAACTTTACCCAAAGGTAAACGAGCTCCCAATTTTGTTGACAAATTGTCAGGCGACTGACAAATTCCAAATCAGCTTAGTGCTACACGAGTATGGAAATATAAAGCGGAAGTTTTTTTTCCAGTAGTCGCGAAATAAACATACAATTGGGTACATTTCTGATTCGCGTGGCTCTGCAACCGTAGAGTTGGGAATCGTATGTATATGGGATTCTAGAAGTTTGGAATAGGGCAAACTATTTTGTTTTTGTACAAATATTATAAAGTATCCTTTTCTATCATTGTATCATTCTGTATCAGTTTCAATAAACAAATTTCCCAGATTGGACAAAGTGGAAAACCATAGTCTCTTCATACCTGGCATGATACTGGTGGTAGGTCTCTCATATGTAAGAGTCCGTCTGGGTAGGTACCACTGCAATGCCTATTTATACCGCCAAGCAGCACTGTGCATGCACTGTTGTGTTTCGGTTTGAAGGACATTGTAGCCAGTGTAACTACTGGACATAATGAGACTTAACATATTACGTCTCAGGATGACGAGCGCAGTGGAATGCCACACAGTAATTTGTAAGTCAAGGTGCTGGATGGTGTTGCTACTGTTTATGTGTGGTCGTATCGCTTACCATCAGGCGAATGGCATAACCTTCTCGTCATTCATTGCAATAATATAATATATATATATATATATATTTACATCCAGCAACGCATTTGGCTTCATGCACACTGTGCATCATTACTGCGTCCCCCAGTTCCACTTAAATTTTTTAGGATGTCTTTGTGAATATTGCTTAGTTTTTCGATTTTCTGCTTCATGGGATATTTTATTTTCCTGCAATTTTATTTGGGGCAATATTCTTTTTGCAGTCATGCCCAGACATTTTTGAACCCCGCTACATGGTCATAGATTTTTGGTTTCCTGGATATATTGATCATGATATACCTAATGCGTCGCCTATTTAACGTCCTCACAGGATGGTTGGTATTTGGGAGTGCGACGTTGCCAGCTTTGGGTTTACTTATCTCTTTCTTTTACTATCGCTTGTCGCATTGTCTTTTGTATACCGTTTCAACTTCAAATCTACTCGTAGGAGCTATACCTGAACGGATGCCCGATATTTATATATGTACCTACGAGTATCTTATTCTATCCTTCTAAAATTGTAAATATGATAATCTTCTTTGTTGAACTGAGGATAGATGGATGGATTGATTGTTTTGTCTCTCTTTCACGCAATAACTACTGAACGGACTTTATTTATTTATTTCAACTTTGTATACAGTAAATGAATACAGGTGACTTATGACTTAATGCCTGAGGCATTCTCTAATAGTCAACCTTTGGGTGATGCAGAATTAGTAAGGTCGCCAGACTTCATGGGGAAGTGTTCATTTTGAGCGGCTGCTTGAGGGTGATACCCCTGGTGTTGCAAGCATCCGTAGGTGGTGAGAATCGCTTCCTATCAGGGGGAGCACATACCTATCTGCCACGTTATCATATAGCTGTTGGACGTCCGTATATAGCTATTGGACGTCCGTATATAGGTATTGGACGTCTGTATATAGCTATTGGACGTCCGTATATAACTATTGAATGTCCTTGTACAGCTATCGGACGTCTGTATATAGCTATTGGACGTCAGTATATAGCTATTCGACGTCCGTATATACCTATTAGACGTCCGTGTACAGCTATCGGACCTCCGTATATGACTACATACATACATACATACATATACACTCACGCCTTTAATCCCCGAAGGGGTAGGCAGAGGCGCAACTAGTGCACCCACTTTTTGCCGTTATTCCGTCCCATGATGTGATAGGGGGCGAAAGCCTATCGCCATATCGGGCACAAATTCCAGACTCCGGGCTGACACTGAATTTTAAAAAACCCAATATCACTGCCCGACCCGGGAATCGAACCCAAGACCTCAGCATTACAGTCATACCGTAATACAACTACGCCACCGAGGCAGTATATGACTATTTTATTTTTATTTTTAAGCTATTGCATAGCTTCTATTGCGAGCCTTGAGCGTGGAGACCGAATCCAGAAATTCCGTAACGAAAATAACCTGACATGTTTTTTATCTTACTAATATGAACCTTAAATACAATGCGTAGAAGCTATAATTCTTGAAACAAGTATATTTTTATTTATTTTATTTATTAAAGTCATTAAAACCATTTCTTACTAATCTAATATGAACCTTAAATACATTGCGTAGAAGCTATTTCCCCAGCGTTGGCACGGCACGAGAACAAAAGAATCGAACGTAACATTATTTTTTCAAATTTTGATTTATTCTACTTTGGTTGTTATGACCATTGCATTTCTGACATTTATCAATAACAAGACTAAACGTGCGTTGCTCGCGTTAAAAAATCTACTTTATGTGGTAAGCGTAAGATCGAATTTGTGTTTAGGCAATCAAAATTTGTGATAAAAAATGCTATGCAATAGCTTTACCGCGGCAGTCTCCGAGTGCCACACGTATTTTTTATTTTATTTATCCGGTATAAAAAACAATTGTACAATAAGTTTTATACAAATAAGATTACATATAGGAGATAATTGTACAACTAACAACATTATCCACAGTTTATACATTCGTATTTATGAATATTTGGAGCACATGCACCCGGTGAAACAAGACTAAAGGAAAATTCTAAACTACTACCATACCATACGAGCCCCGTTTTATGTACTGCCCACTGTTGAGCACGGGCCTCCTCTACTACTGAGAGGGTTTAGGCCTTATTCTACCACGCTAACGCATCTACAGCGGTGGGCATAATTGATAAACAATAGACACAATTTCGAAAAATCAGAGGTGGGTGCCTTGGGTGTTGAACCTGCGGACATCCATCTCGTCAGACCGTTCCATTCCTAACTAGACTATCGTCCACTTTTGATTATTGGAAGTCCGTATATAGTAATTAGACTTCTGTATATAGCTATTGGACGTTCATATATAGGTATTAGACGTCCGTATATAACTATTGGACGTCCGTGTACAACTATCGGACCTCCGTATATAACTATTACCATACCATACCAGCCCTGTATTATGTACTGCCCACTACTGAGCACGGGCCTCCTCTACTACTGAGAGGGTTGAGTCCTTACTTCACCACGCTGGCCTAATGCGGGTTATCAGACTTTAAATCCCTTCGAAATTATTTTTGAGAAATTTCAGGTATGTAGGTTTCCTCATGATGTTTTCCTTCACCGGTAAAGTGAACGATAGTTGATTAACAATACACACGTCACTTCGAAAAATAAGAGGTGTGTGCCTTGAATGTTGAACCTGTGGACATCCGTCTCGTCAGACCGTTCCATTCCCAACTAGGCTATCGTCCACTTTTGGTTATTGAAAGTCCGTATATAGTAATTAGACGTCTGTATATAGCTATTGGACGTCCGTATATAGGTATTAGACGTCCGTATATACCTATTGGACGTTTGTGTACAGCTATCGGACGTCTGTATATAGCTATTGGACGTCCATATATAGGTATTAGAAGTCCGTATATGAGCTAGCTAGCAGCTGGACGATAGCCTAGTTGGGAATGGAACAGTTTAACGAGACGGATGTACGCCGGTTCAAAACTCAAGGCACACACCTCGAATTTTTGAAAGTTATGTGTGTATTGTTTATCAATTATCTAAACGGCGTGAGGAAACCTACATACCTGAGAATTACCCAAAAAATATTTTCGAAGGTATTTGAAGTCTGCCAACCCGCACAAGGCCAGCGTGGTGGACTAAGGCATAAACGCTCTCAGTAGTAGAGGAGGCCCGTGCTCAGCAGTAGGCAGTATATAATACAGGGCTGGTGGTATGGTATGGTACAGCTATCCGACATCCGCATATAGCTGTTGGACGTCCATATAGTGATCTGCGATGGTGAATATTGTGTTGCTTGCGGTATGTTATGATTTCTTGACACAGATTTAATGAGCGAGCTGGCAACGTCGCAACTGCGGACGCCAAATACGCGGAATCGTCGTCAGAAAATTACCGAGGTATACGGCTGTCGATATACGCGCTGCAGCAGCGCCTCACCCCGGCCGAGATTTTTTCGTGAACTATCGAATATATTATTGCAGCCAATGGATCGAGTTTTTGGCTTCCATCGATTTTTGTTCTACAGCTAGCCAGGACCAATAGGACCTAAGTGACACTGGCCAAAAAAGTGGCGTCCGTTATACGGACGTCAAAAGCTGGTGGACGCCAATTTAAATGCACTTTCACCTTCAGCGGACGGAAGTTTGTTTGCGGGATAAATATATAAAGGGTGTAAAAGACAGCCTACCGAAAACTGATACCAGGTGTTCAGTACATGATTCTGATACCCCCTGCGTTTGAATTTTTCGTCGGTTTTTTCATGAATTTTTGTAATTTTTTTTCAATGATAACGCAATAAAATCGATACTATTCACTAACACAACCCCACTTTCATTAAAATAACAAGAACGAAATTATTTTCATAATAACAGAAATGTATGTAGAAAAGATAAAATGTACGCACGCGCCCCCAGTCAGCTGTTTTGAAATAGGCATACAGCGCCACGCGCGCCGCGTGCAATGGCCTCGCTGCGCCGCGCCGGGCGGCCGGCCGCCGCGCCGGCCCAAAGGCACGCCGACGCGCGCGGCGTCCTTTGACTACGAGCGACGAGCGTTGCGAATTTCGGATTATAGAAAATGTGGATTGGACTTATTTAATTTCACTCCTCAATTCATTAACTATGAACGCGAAGTTGTGTTTTTTACGAAAGAATAATGAAATAACGATTTTTATGAGTACTAAAGAAAGCCTTCTTTTAATCATTTTTTATTAAACATTTAAAGTATTTACAATATCAGTTGTAGGAGTTTAAAAAAAAATAGCTTTGTTAGCTAGTATTAACTGTGAAGGAATATCACAATTTTCCAAAACTCTTAAATGTGATGAACTACCATACTTACCACATCACCACACAAAACTTGGGTGCACTAAGCAATAAAATCTTTTCATTTGTGACGAAACAGGGAATCCTCTTTAGTAAATGCCCAAATATGGATCCAGCAAATTATTCGTTATTAGGTACTTCAAGACGCAAATAAATTTAATGGAAATGACCGATCCAAATGTTATAGGTCTAGGTAATTTCTTTGAGCGACGCGTGCGACTCGCAAGTACCTACTTTTGGCCCCTGGCGGGTGGCGCGGCGCCCGGCGGTTTGTTTGTTAGTTCCGACGCACCTTTCGTCTTGTGCGGATCGTATTTTTTCCTGACGTTCTTATTAATGACGATTTGTGGTTTTTGGGTTTGTTTTTTTCTCAGGATTTCCAGTAAGAACAAGTGTTTTTTTAATGTCTCGCGAGCGGATTAGTGAAATACCTTAACAGTTTCAGTGCACGTGAATATGGACAAATGATAATGTGTTACGGTGAAGCTCGAGGCAAAGAGCAACAAGCTCTTCGACTTTATGAAAAAAAGTATCCTTATAATCGGCACCCAATTGATAAGCGTGTAATAACTCGGGCGTATCAATGTACTTTGGATAACCAGCCGGTAGTACCCAGACAAGAAGGGTCTGGAAGACCCTTGTGAAGTCGTACGGAAAACCACATTCTGGCTGTAATACGCGCAACCCCACGGTTGGGAACACGCACGGCTGCTCGTGTGATACGTATCGGTTATGAATGTAGATTGTCGCATACGAATATGCATAAAGTGTTACGGAAAGACCAGCAGCGAGCGTATTACATTCGCAAGGTACAAGCACTGCTCTTCGCTAACAGAAGTCTACGTGTGTCGTACTGCCGTTGGTTCCAAGACCAGCGGCGCGCAATTCCCAATTTCGCTGCGAACGTGATATGGACTGATGAGTCCACATTCACAAGATATGGGATGTGGAACAGACGTAATTCCCACATACGGGCACACGAAAATCCTTTTGCCATCCAAGAAAGAGGATTCAGACTCGGTGGAGTGTAAATGTGTGGGCCAGTATTTACATAAAAGAAAGTGTATTTACTAGTGAGTGCAATACCGCAGAAGAAATGCGAGAACGTATTTTAGGAGTTTTTGAGTAGTGTGTTCGTGACCCTAGCTTTATGTGCCGGCTTCATGCCGAGACACTACGACGGGCTCGTCTCTGCGAACGAGTTGGTGGGGGCCACTTCGAACCTTATCTCATTAGAAGCGAGAGGACTTGATGTAGGTAAGCCCAATGAAATTGTGCTATTTTAATCGTAGAGTGGACAGTGCCGTCGATATTATTTTGTCGAGTTGAGTTGTGTTAATCCTCGTATCACGCCGCGGTGCTTTAACCTAAGAACGTATTCGCGCGGTGCCCCGCGCCGGCTACTGTAGAGTGTAGGTAGATTTCGATAACTACGCAATGGATCACATACATTTCTGGCTAAGAATTACGAAATTGTTATGCACACATGTCCGGTACCCGCGGACATCTTTATTTTAATAGAGGCATATAATGCTATTTTACTTTAAAATTTTCGGTAGGCTGTCTTTTACACGCTGTATATATATATATATATATATATATATACCAACACAATATCACACACACACTTACGCCTTTTATCCCCAAAGGGGTAGGCAGAGGCGCAACTAGTGCACCCACTTTTTGAGGGGGCGAGCTTATCGCCATATCGGGCACAATTCCAGACTCCAGACTGATACCCAAACCGGGGATCGAACCCGAGACCTCAGCACTGCAGTAGTACCTTAATACAACTACGCCTTCGAGGCAGTCACATAGTATCGTCTCGACACAATATCAAATACATATAAACTAACAAATCTTTACGAGTTCTAAATATACACTAATTTAAACCATTATAATAAAAGCTGTGCCCATAAAAGAGTCCAGTTATGTAACGTAATCCTAGTGTCATAGCGGTGACGAGCTGTGAGCGATGGGGTGATGGTACGGCCGCGACTGATGGATGGGCTCCCCACCCCACGGCTATCGTTCGCGCCGCCCGGTGGACACCCGGTATCACGCCCCAGATCGATCTAACTGCCCTGTTTAGTGTAATACCGTGTAATGTAAGCGTCTTGTTTATTGTATCTTGACCTTTGCTCTGTATCATTTTATTGGTAGAGTTTTAATCGACTTCCCCATATTTTATGGGTTTGTGACACATTTTGATCAATTGTTGGAACAGTGGAGGCAGGATATTTGCCGCAATAATCGTATAATTTTGGTAGATTCGTCCAGATAATTAAGAGCAAAGTTGCCGAACAACATGTGCGGATTATTGCATAATAAATAAAATAAATAAGAAATTTGCGAAACGAAAGATTTTCTTAGTGCAGACCGATTCTGATTCTAGTATGAGAGAAGCTTGTCACCAAGAAGTTATAATAGAATATTTTAATTATGAAATATATGTTATAAGCCAATTCGATCTACTGGATTAACAGGGAATTATCTGCCACGAACTCGAATATCACTAGATCCATTCGCCGCAGCCGGTCTCACAGTAGCAAGTAACTACTATCGATATTATAAATAATTATGTTTGGTACTCAGCTAGCTAATATACCAGTTTGTGCAGTGCAATAGCTGGCCCGACCGGCTCTCACGCTAGCTCCCACTTTGCAGCCAAGTCTTTATTTTCACCTTGTTTTATTTTCCATTAAAATCTACTCCAAATTCAAATAAATTGGAATAAAATGACTGAAATTCCGGTGTGGGCCTAATTGCATACTTACTGACTGTGGTCACGTGGCGGGTGGTACAGATACTATCGCCACTATTAATAACTGTCAAGTGGTCACAATTAAATGTCGCTTTGTTTCGTGCGATGCCTTATCTTTCAGTAATTGCTCTCCGTTTGTTTCAGTGGCGGCTGATATTCTATGATGTAGC
Organism: Sphinx pinastri; assembly: GCA_947568825.1. Classification (NCBI taxonomy): domain Eukaryota; kingdom Metazoa; phylum Arthropoda; class Insecta; order Lepidoptera; family Sphingidae; genus Sphinx; species Sphinx pinastri. Next base: position 17,449,489 of record OX387629.1, read on the forward strand.
TTTTTCAATTGTTTAATTTAGTAGTAAGTCGAGCGAACGAGCAATTTACTTTATGGTAAGTGATCACTACCACTCATTAATAATGCCAGGTAATAAAATATAACAACTATTATTAAACGTCAGTATCTCGACATTGGCAAATCACCGATGAAATGGTGGAGCCATTTTTAAAAGAAGAAGAAGAAACGTCAGTATTCTAAGAGACAGTGACACCAGTTTTGTCCAATAAATGCGTTTGATTACTGACAACAATTCTACGGCCTACAGTACGAGGAAGTGATGCGACGGATTTCGCTTGCGAGAACATCCCATGTCGGTATATACCATAAAGCCAATACATTTCCCGGTGTAAAAGAAATCATGCTGTACACGTAACTGGCTGTAACATGGCTCTAACTCATAATACATCCAACATTTACTTTCATATAATTTGTTTTTTCAGAATAAGAAACAATTTGTGAATTAATTGTTTGGTTTATATTAACAAATTGCCGTTTGTGGTGATAAGTTTGTATTCCTTTGTCGTTGAACTCTACAAAGTAAAGCCTTTCAAATTTAAAACGTTAATTTGTTTCTGTGGTTTTTATTTGGGTATATTTTTATGAAGAGCGGGTATTTAACGACGGAGACAAAAGGGCTGAAATTTGTAAAGTCGTTTAAAATGTGGTCTCTACATTACTATCTTTGAACTTTTATCAAATTAACTTTTGTGGTGTTCTTTTGACGTTAAAAAGAATTTGTTTTATCAGAGGATAAATTGATAAATTTACATTTGAGTTATACTACTAGGTAGTTATGTATTTTTACTGTGAAAGTTATGTCCAAGTCAATGATTTATAAAAAAAAACTTATCATTGGTGCAACCATTGTTATACTTTGTTTGGAAAACATTGTTCTGTGTGTAATTACTGGGCATTACAAGATCCATCTTTTCAAAATGACAATATGTGCAGTGCAGTAACTCAAAAATAGTAGTTATATGAAAATTGACAAATATGACCTGTCGCACTCGACAAACATAAATATTAATTCAACGCACACGCTGACATTTTATTCTAAAAGTATCGTGTCATCTTCTTATATAAAAATAATTGTGAGAAAATGTTGTACCACAGAATACTGAATAGTACTGCGTAGTTGTACTAGTGACAATCCCGTATCACATCCCATAACAACAACGCAATTATCATGTTATCCGACAATCAACGTATGCAGAGCAACGAAAATAGAGCGAAAGAGGTCGCGAGTCAGCCGCGACTGGCGCTGGTGCTTAATTAATGATGCAGTTAAATGTCTATTGAATATAAATCGAATGGGGTTCCCAGCACATTCATTATTTATTGCAGTTAAGGACGAGACGAGCATGCCGCGGTTGATGATAAGCGATACGGGCGCTCATAAACAGTAGCAAATTATAGAACTTTGAATTGTAAAGCACTGCGTGGCACTCCACTGCGCTCGTCGCCCTGAGACATTAGATGTTAAGTCTCATATTGCCCAGTAATTACGCTGGCTACAATGTCCTTCAAATTGGAACAGTGCATGCACACTCCTGCTGGCGGTAGAAATAGACGTTGCGGTGGTACCTACCCAGAAGGTCTCTCGCATACGAGAGACCTACCAGTAAATCATTGATTAGTCATATTTAATTAATTTGTTAAATAACTAAGTGCTTCCAATAAATCGCTGATATCGTTAATGCGTGGCTAGATTGTACGTGGTGTAGCTTAAGGACTACGGAAGATTAGTGGGGATAAGTTTCGAATTTTATCATATTTCTTGATTTTTATCGTTTGAAACGAATTATCCCCACACCTTGAAGCTGTAATTTGACTCACCGTAACGAGTCGCTATGAGTTTTTACCGTGTGTACGGTCGCAAGACTACGGTTTGGCACATGATAGTAATGTATCGGCTAAATCCGCAATTTGTATTTAGATCTATCCTATCAAAGTTTTAGCTATATACATAATTTTGGTACATTGATAATCTTACTTCTTACTAATATTTGTATATTTGTACTTATACTTAGATGTTTGTATATTTGTAGGAGTAGACGCAGAAACAACTAGATAGATTTAGATGAGATTTGGCACACGGATAGATCATGTCCTCGATTAACACATAGGCTACTTTTCATCCCGGTAATTTGCCTCCATGGTAAATAATGGATATTTTTAATCTGATTCTTTAAGGAAATGGCGCTGGCGTCGTACTGTGTTTTAGGGGTTTTTGTTGCGGAAAAGTCATTTCACGCAGACGTAGCCGCGAGCAACACCTAGTAACTACATAATATCATAAAGTTCAAAGTATTTTATATATGAAAAAAATGTCTAAAGTTATTAATATTTAGTTCCCATCAAGCAGACTTTATGTTTCCGCAGGGCCTACTTTGTTTCATGGCATTAAACTAGACATTATTCTAAACCCAGATCTGACGGAAATTCATTTAATTTACACACTCACGCCTTTTACCCCCGAAGGCGTAGGCAGAGGTGCAACCAATACACCCACATTTCGCCGTGCGTATTTCGTGCCATGATATAATAGGGGCGAGCCTGTCGCCTTATCGAGCACAAATTCGAGATTCCGGACTGCTACTGAATAGAAAAATCCAATATCACTTTGCCCGACCCAGGGATCGAACCGGAGACCCCAGCATTGCAGTTAATTTATTTTGTTTAAAAAATACTGGCATCGTAATGCATATCACGAACTGAGAATATATTTTTAAGAAGTACTCTTAATTAAGTTGCCAACCCTTATTGAAATTCAGCGAAAATAAAAAACCTGCTCGGATATATTTTACGATAAATAAATTAAAAAAATTAAACGAGTTCCACTTTATTCGTAAAATTGTGTTTTGTTAATTCCTTTGGCTGAATCCAGTTTAACATTATCTCGGCTCTAAGAGTTTACTGCTTCTCGTTTTAACAAGTTAGTGCAAGGATAGTTAAGCATAGTTTTCTTCAGAATATAAGCTGTGGACGTAATATTTTATCTGCATACAATTAAATCCGCCATGTTCGAATTGCGTGTGTTTGTTGTTTTTTTCATAGGTCGGCAAATTTGCTACTTGATTACCTGATGTTAAGTTTTCGCTTCTTATGAACATCCGAAATGTCAGAATTCATTTGCACGTAAGTTTGCACACTACCGTCCTTAAAGAAAGTAATTAATGTAGCGGGGGTGTTTTGGCCACTATAAATCACCACCACCACCACCGACTATCAAAGCCACCCTTACTTTACCGTTTTTTTCTGTGAGACAATGGTACTTTCTGGTCAGCCGACTTTTTTGACTACCGAGTGTAGACAAAGATGGCTACAACATGATTTTACCAATATAATCTGTATTTGTGTTAATTTGGGAATACGTAACTTTAACTATCGGCACGGTGTGATATGTAGCTGACAGTGTCTATGACATTCGAGGAAAGATTTTCGATTTAATACATAAGGTGAAGTATGGTATTTTGCATGTGTAATTCAATTAAGGCAGGTAGTTTCGTTTATTTCTGATGACAAGCAGTATGCAATCACCGCAGTTGTGTAATGATTAGAACATTTATTGATATTGATTGGATAGGTAATGGCATATATTTCATGGCGATAAGTGGCCCTGGTGCCATACAGTCATACAATAATATGAGGTTCTGTATGACTTATTACTTTTCAGGTGTGTGGCTTATAACTATAAGAACAGCCCGCTCGTGTCATACTTCTATTAAATAAATAAAGCTATAGATAGATCAAATAACATTGACAGTTTACTTTAATCAGTGTACCCCGTAATAAAGAAGTAATAACTAAAGCTCGTTTTCATAAGTGAATGGAAGAAAGCTTTGAAAGCTTGTTAAAAATTCAGCTAAAAATATATCGAGCTTACATCGCAGCGGTCGTAAACAGCACGCGCGTGCGAGCGCTGAGTTATGGAAAGGCATTTTATTATCTTAACTTTTAACTAAATTAACTTTGGGGAAGATTTTGTTTGCCTTGTGTGTGGCCAGTGTGAGTCATAGTTAATGTAATTTTTTATTCAGTCGCTGACCAAATTTTATGAGGGAGGTTTTTACTATTTTTTATTCCCTCGTTGTTTTTGCACGCTAGACATTTAATTTGAATACTTTATGTAATTCTAATAACTGTGTGTTTTCAAACCGTAATGTATGGATGAGTTTGTTCGCGATTTTCTCTTAATAAAGCAAAGAATCATAACTATGAATATCAACTTTATTGAACTTTCATGATCATCATCATCAGCCACTTGACGTCCACTGCTGAACATGCCTCCCCTAAAGATTTCCAGACGGATCTGTCAAAAGCGGCCCGCATCCAGCGTGTTCCTGCGACCTTTATCAAGTCGTCTGTCCACCTTGAAGGTGGACGGCCGACGCTGCGCTTGCTAATAAGTGGCCTCCACTCGAGAACTTTTTTGCCCCATCTGCCGTCAGTTCTTCGCTAATCCGCTGAGCTATGTCAATGACTTTCGTTCTTCTTCGTTTTATTGAGCTTTAGTGAAGTGCATTAAGAAATGCAGCCATGTTCTATGCAACGTCGCCTGTAGAGCGTCACGTGTGCAAGTATTTGTAGTGTGAATGTAGCTGTTACTAACAGATTATTTTGACTAGATGATAGTTGTTTGTTCGAAACCAAAACCGAGCATACTATCCATTGCCGGCAATCAAGCCGGTCAAGCCTGAGCTGTCGATGAGTGACGTCACCGCACACCGATACGCTCTGTGCACTGCTTAACTTGTTATATGTCACTGAATATTCTGGTGATATTGAATAGAAACGTCAAATAAAAAAAATGTAACGTTAGGTGGCGTTGCTTGCGTGTTATAAATCCTTAACACAATAAAACCAGCAATTCACTCGCTTTATGGTAAGCGAAACGACGACCACAGAAAACTTTGTAGATACTATTACTTTGCGCTCGACTCCCTGAAACACTAGGTATGCAGGTTTCATAATGTTTCAACAATGTCCTTTAAACTTTAATACATCAGTGCTTGTACATAACATACTAAACGTCAAACTGTTTATTTATATTCAGAATTCGTAAGAACCGTGCAGGATAAAAATATGATAAAATCCCACTTGAATATTTTTATCACTGTATATACCTAAATAGAAATAACTCTCCCCAAATTTAATATTGTGGTATTACGTTGTAGCTATTTGTGTTTGCATGCGGAGGCTTTAGTGATGGAGCTTTCGTACAATCCGAGAAGCCCGACTGGTTCATGTATTTTTGTTAACAATGACATAGTAAAATATTAATTTCAAGGTAAATATTACCCGATGTCGATGTCTATGCTAATAAAGGCAAATGGAGAACAAAACATTAATTCTGCAGTTAAAATATTTTTTATTTATCTGTGGTCGCTCTGTACTTGATATGAGATGCCGTAGTATTTCTGTACTTAAAATACAAGCATACAACAAGGAACTTTCCATATTTTATTTGCACACAAATAGCATGAAACAGACATTTGATTTAATTTATTTAATAAAATGAACAAGAACTGACTGAGAAGCATGAGTGCCTACTTGTTCCTAATTCATAGAGCCGCCATTGCGTGAAATAACAATATTATTGTTTCGAATCGTACGGTCCGAGAGATGACTGAAACCCTCACCTTTTTTCCGTATTTTATCTTTGTTTCCCTAAAACGTCTTCGACAGACCCAGGAATACTGTCCACAGGCGACAACCGCCTATAAAGAAGAGACTAGTTCGTTTGAAAGTCTCGTACAATAAAATTTGAAGGCAAAGACATTAGATTACGAGCGGTACCACATCAGCGTGTGACGTGAGTCGCCTGCACGCGAGACATCCGAGATGCAGCGCCGGGCGTGCGGAGAGACTTGCGAGTCGCCGCGCCGCGCCTCGGGCACCTTGCACTCAGTGACACGCGCTTAGCTATGTCTCGTGACATGTCAGTGTAGTCGAATAAATAAGTTCACTTATATCGTGTGTGTTGTATGAAAAAGGACTCTCTGCAAGATGGCAACTTTATAGCAGAGCATGTCATGAAAAACCCTTTTTATGGTAATACTATTTAGTTTATTTTACAAGCATGCTATGTCATTATAATTTAGTAGATTTTATGAGAATATAGAAATCATATAAATACCCATCGACTGTTACCCACAATGCCCACAAGATAACTTACTTTTAATGTTCATTGACTCATAAAATATTTAAATTTTATAAATTATAATATTTAAATTTTATATCATAGTTATAACTTAAGGAATGTTATTTTGGAATACAATCTCTAAGTGGAGACATGAAAAGGAAAAGCTTGAAAAGGAAAAGCTTGAAAAGGAAAAGCTTTGTATAAACGAATATTTTTTCTAAAACTGGAAACTTAGCATTAACACTTCCCCACATAAGTATGGATATAAATGTCTTGCTGTTTTACAAACTTCGACCAGCAAAATTAATTCAGTCGAAAACAGATTTCGTTGGCCATATCAATAAATTAAATAAATTGAAGTCACAAAGTACACAGTATCTACTCGTATTTTCAAACGCAAAACATATAAAAGACTCGCTCAGTCCCAAGCTCTAGTCCCGGAGGTGTTCAAAGCCAATCCCACCTCTTTGCTCCCGATCCCGGCTCCGGGTGCCGCCTGCTTGCTATTCCGGACGTGTGCGCCTCACTTATACATTTTGATATCGATCTGGAAATATTTTATTGGATGCCTTTTGGGTGTTTCTGTTAAGTTGAAGTGAGCTGCCGCTAGTTATTGTGTTGAGGGCCGTTTGTGAGCTTCCTTTTATAACAGTTTCTGCGCTTGGATATTATGAAATACTTAAATAGTTTGGGAGATGTTGCTTATTAATGCAAATTACAGCTGAGATTGGCTAGAGGCTGGTTGAAAGTTACTGAGTGTAGTGATCAACGTTCAGATACTGTAGGCGTCAGGATCATTTACAATAGATAAATCACCTGCTTTACGTCGGTTTTCCGCTTTGCACTAAATTGTTGTCTCTTATGATTTTAGTACCGCAAAGTACCTTGTATAAAACCTGTACCTCGTGGCATCTATACCGAGCTAACTCCGGAGCTTAACTTGTCGGTAACTGCATATATGGTGTATGTGACTGCCTCGGTGGCGTAGTTGTATTGCGTACGCGTTACGAGTACGATTTGCGCACTGAGGTCCTGGGTTCGAATCCTGGGTCGGGCCAAAAAAAAACATTGTGACTGGGTTTTTCCATCTTAAAAATTACTCAGTCGCAGCTCGAAGTCAGGAAGTTGGCGGTGTGATACCCCCGTGCCTCGGAAAGCACGTAAAGCCGTTGGTCCTGCGCCCGATCTCTCTCCGGTCATGTCGGATTGCCGTCTCACCGGACTATGAGAGTGAAGGAATAGTGAGTGCACTTGTGTATTGCGCACACACCTGTGCACTATAATATCTCTTGCGCACCTGGCTGATCTCCGTTGAGATTGGCCGCCGTAGCCGAAATCGGCTAGGAAGGGATTATTATTATATGGTGTATTCACTAATAAGAAGTACTAAGAAGTCTACGGGATACTATAGTATACAAAGCACAGCAGCAAATGCAGTACCTACATCGATTTTCTTTGAGACGGCGCGGTGGTTCTACCCCGGTGGAACCGGTTTTAATTTAAGCAGTCTCTTAGGTTGCAGCGTGACACTGCCATTTATTCAATGCAATCAAAGTTTATTGCATTCCACAATTATTTTATACATAAAGATGTTAAAATTAAATAGGCACATGACATAATCGTGGACCCTGTCGGAAACTCATTCTATTTCAACATTTGTCACATATTCAATTTCATTAAAAGAAAGTTTATGTTGAAAAAATCTTACGTATTACAACTAAGTATTTATTTAAAGTAGTCGACGCGGTGAGGATGGTTGACATGGGCGGCAGTCGCAGGTGATGTTGGCGGTGGCCCAAGAATGTCGCCCACCTCCACCGTGTTTTGCACGTTAAGCTAATGTGCCGAGGATATGCGGTTAAGTCAGCTCCGAATCTGCCCTCGTGTAGCACTGTGGAATTGTCGTGTACCAGGAATGTTATTAGCTACATTAGGTACATTAGCTCACAGCGGTATCTGAATGGGGTCGGCAGAAGGGGTGGAAAATCATGACTTTCCCGGAATCAGACTTGTAAAAGACTTACTGGAAAGGAAAAAAGCGTAGCTGATTGGGCTGACTCGTTGTAACTTTGAGTACACATTACCTTTGGAGCTGTTTTAGGCGTGCTGTATATTTACGTACATGTACACGAAGGCTATTAGCACTTTCGCGGCAATATTTTGAACGTAAACGCCGTAAGCCATATTTACATGATTACACGTATTAGCTTCGGATCCGTGTTTCTTTACATCGCGATACAAAACGTAATATCGCCGTTATTTATGAAGATGACAGTGTTTGTTCTGTACGTACCGCGTGCGGGGGGCGGTAGTGGGGGCCCGGGGCGGGGGGAGGAGGGGTCCACCCCGCCACTTGTATATTTAGAAACATGCTCAATATGTATAGGACAGGTTGTTCGAATAATTTTATCGGGCCCCCAGGAGTCACGTACTGGCACTTTGTTCCCGCGACAGGGGACACGAGGGCCCCTGCGGACAGGGGGAGCGGGGACGACCTTGTTCAATCTTAGAGCACCTCACTTGTCAAAATTGAGGAGTTGTCGTACCTACGCAAATAATTAGGGTGGCTTGATTGGCCCTTGGGTACACGAAGATACTGCGAGTTCAAAAGAAGCTCGATTAGAGACGTGCCGACGAATGGAAAATTTACTTCAATATATAATAATAAACACGCTTACAGCCAAAATGAACTTGAAATAAACACTGAGAAAACATAAATAAATAACATAATTATACACACTTATCAGTCGCATAATAGGCCATAAAGTGCATTCACTAGCCTTGTTCTAAAAATATAAAACTAAACAAAATCAAATAATCTAATTACTTCCTTTCTATCAAAGGCGGCAAATAATATAAATAAAATTCCGCGGGGACTGACTCGCTACAACAGCTAATTAAATGAAAATAATTATTATTTCTTAAAATGCTAGCAGTTTATTAAAAGACTTCATTTTAATCCCTTCTTTCGTGTGTTTGGGGGTCGACTGTAACAGTAACAAAACCACTCCACATTGGAAGGGGTTGTGAGAGAAAGCCAGGAGACTGGAAATAGGGTTTATCGAGTACATGCGACTAGAAGAGGCGACCGCGATCGAAATCCAACTGCTTTGCTTACAATTTTATGAAAAGTGTTTAGATTTAAACTAGGTGGCAGGTTTCTCGAATCCATGAGAGGTAAAATCAAATTAATAAAAGTGTGTGTGTAAGTAATGTACACACGTATGAAGTGAAACTTTTTCAATCAATTAATTTTATTCACTGTTCTTATAATAATTATTGTATTCCATTAATACGGTCAAATTAATAATAATTTAATAATATTATTGTATCTTTCCTGTGGAAAATCGCGGCACGAAGGTCGATCCTTTTGGATGGCTTGCGTGGGGATACAGATCCAACACGTAGAGGCCTCTTAAAGATACTTTAATATAGTTGGGCTGTGTACACCATGCAGGTACATGTCTGCATTTATGGGAGAAATACAACCAAAGATAGCACCTGCAAGGTGTAAGGCATATTGCAGAGTAGATGGGAATTAATTGGGTCTATGGATGGGATCTAGGTGGACTGGTTGCTAGGCTATTGATTGAGACAATGGGACGCCTGCCAAGTAAAATGTCTCAATCTTTTATATTCAAGGCAGACGGTGACTTGCCCCCCACTAGATGGGCGTCCCAAAAGCGGCGCATGCCAAGGACGTAACATCGGTGCCGGTGGCTAAAGGGTGTCGAGAGGTGTGCACCGATTTCACCATCGCGGGTCGCTGACGCGTCCCGGAGCGAGTTTTCTCGCTATTACGCAGATTGAGCACTTCCACCCTGGAGCTCAGATTCTTAGCTCTTGCGGCTTCCACCCCTAGACGGCCAGTTAAGGCAAGCCAAGGGTCAGGGGGTCTCATTTAGCCCCCACGGAATCGGGGTACGCGGTGTCGCCACTCACCGTCGGCTCACCACAAAGCCGCCTCTGCGGGCTTATTATTATTTTTATTTAAATATTATTGTCTGCTAAATTAACAGTCATATTTTTAAATAATGGTTAAATTCAATAAATTAATAAACATTTACTTATTACATTACTTACAATGAAAAGTGGGGTTAACATAAAAAATAAAAACTCTCTTAAATACAAGCCGAATAAGCCGTTACTCCAATTTAAATTATAAGTGACCTTTGGACTGAATCAATGACAATGCACTCACTGTACTCAGCATTCGTATTACAGTAGCGTAAACACTACTCTCACAATTTTGCATGCAAAACTAATTGTCAATTTGCGCCGATCTAATGAATGTGGCTTCGAAACCTACCACATGTCAATAATTCTTTTCTAATTTTAAATTTCATATTATTTATAATTGCGAAAAATAAATATAGATGTACCATTGATATGTAAATAATGACCCTAGAAGATGGCGCCGTGACGGTCCAAAGTGTCAGAAATGTGACGATTTTCGTGTGACGATTATTTTTTAGCATAGATTTCTCCCGTACGTCGATAAAGAAGTTTTACTTCAAAAATATTCTACGTGAAATAGTTAACTTCATAGGTTGTTTTGAAAACTTTTCAAACAGCTTGTGTTTAGGTGTATGAGCAATTTTCTTTAAGTTTCGGCGTCGGACGCCGCGGGCGTTCCCTCACTTAACACGTAACTATGAAAGGGATTGCAGAGCCCTGTTACTGACGGAAAGTGTTTCAGACCCTGCCTACTTTATGTAAGCGTTTCAAAAAACACCAGTGTTTTTTTTTTAATTCGACTTGAGATGGAGAATTCTTTCTAGTTCTTTGGAACTGTACATTAGTACAGTCACTAATTTCATCACTTCAATGTTAACTATTATAAAACATAGCTTTGTAAGTCTTGTGATTCTTGGACTATGAATTCTGAAGTTGAGTTATTCTTTTAGATAGAAACATACATGCTTTGTTCAGGATTGGAATTCGTATCCAATGTGGCGATAGGTCTCCTACCACATCATGGGACGGGTATAAAATCGGCGACATATCAGTGCACTAGTTGCGCCTCCGTCAAACCCTTTGCGGATAAAAATGCGATCTTAGATTTTATAAGATTTGTAAGAATGGCCAGTTCTTCATTGACAAAACAAATAAACTTACTGATTTTTTGCCGTAACTATGTTTGTATTGTGGCAACACTTATAGCTTTTACTTTCACTTTTGCAGCTCATGATGGGTGCTAGTATGGAGTGAGGCTTGGTAATATAAATTAATCGCGAACATACTCAGTAAAAGCCCATAGACGTAACTGTCTTCGCAAATTTTTATTTATATTTCATCCCGAGTGATTTAATGCGAGCCTGTCTCCGCTTCGCACATAAATCTAATCCTGAGATTTATATCGAAACTAGCACAAAGTTGTGAGTACAATAAAACTAACTTCTAGTGGGTGGTTTATCTCGCATGTGGAAGTCTATCTGGATAGGTACAGATAGGTATAATTCGCAAATAATGTAGTGTCTGCGCAACATAATTTTCCAAGCATGTTGTACGATGGTACTGGCTTAAGCTTAAGGAACAGCTGTCTTCGAAACTATCGCACCCTCACACCTACCACTGCAACTCCTGTAAGCCAGGATCGGCAGTGGTACGCATTTTAAGACACTGAGCAATGTAGCTCAGCGACTTAGCAGCACTAATTAGTCTTAGCCCGCAACGACAAAGAGATAGGGAGTTGGAAACATATTCTTTGAAACAGCTGCTTGCCTAACCTCATCTCTCTCTGGAAGACACAGTTCCAGGCAAGTTGCGGTCACTAGACCTACAGGACCCATGGTTCTTAGGAACTCGTATTACTATACGCTGATATTATATATACCCTAATTATAATAATTAATCCTTGAGAATCTCATGTAATATTCTTATTGTTATAAGCATTTAGAAAATGTCGAAAAATTCGCTAAATATAAACTTAGTAAGTTACTCAAAGGTTTTCATGAAATTTGTAAATTTTTTTTTTAATTTTTTTTTTATTTATTTGGATTACCAACAATTGTCACATTGAAACATTTACAATAAGCTTATACAAATATAGATCAAGCTAAATGCACAACCACACTAAGGTAATCACAGCATACAATAGGACGTGTAATTTCAATATGTTTTAGTTAATACAAAGTTTTAATACTAATGAACTAAAATGAAAACTTATGTAGATCTTATTTAATTATATTCTGGCTAAGACTATGCTTTATTAGCAAAATATAAGTAAATGGTTTTATAGTACGAGCCTTTTTTGTCAAAATGGATATCAACAAGGTCACTACAATCATTTAAAATTTTACATAACCGTGGCACAGGAGAGTTGGCGCCGGCAACTGATTTACGAGGTGGCGGGTAAAGAGGTGTGATGGGGTTGCGAGGAATTCTACTAGGAGCGCGTATACTAAATAGACTTAAAATACGAGGGCAGTCTATTTTATTTCTAAAAATTTTAAACAAAAATAACATATCTAATAAATCCCTGCGCTTAGTGAGAGAACACATATTGAAAAACTCTAACCTGCTGTTGTAGGAAGGCAGTTTGTTTGCTTTTCCAGCTGCAAAAGCTAGGTGCCACAAAAATCGTTTTTGTATACGCTCCAATCGTAAAGAATGGGTAGCATAATGTGGACGCCAAACGACGCTACAGTATTCCAATACACTGCGGACAAGACTGTTATAAAGTAATATTTTAGTTTTGGATTTACGGAATATTTTTCCATTTCTTAAAACAAAACCCAACATTTTTGTCGATTTTTTTATAATCTTTTCTAGGTGAGGAATAAATGTTAACTTTTTGTCAAATATCACACCTAGATCCGTGATTTCTTCTACAGATTGAATAGGGTTTCCGTTGATAATGTAATCAAAGCTTATCTGATTTAAATTTCTCGAAAAAGTAACACGTGAACATTTCTTGTGGTTCAAATACATTTTATTCCTATCACACCATTGCACAAGCCTATTGAGGTCTGCTTGTAACAACATAGAATCTTCTGTGGAGGATATTGTTCGCAAGAATTTCAAATCGTCGGCATACATGAAGGGTTCAGAGAACTGAAAACAAATAGGGATGTCATTGACAAATAAACTAAATAGCACTGGACCCAAATGAGACCCTTGGGGTACACCTGACGTAATATCACGAATACAAGATTGGAAACCATTTAACACAACATAAAAGGACCTATCATTCAGATATGACTTAAACCATTCGAATAAGGGACCAGCGATGCCATATAGGGACAATTTATAATTTAATATACTATGGGAAACTTTGTCGAATGCCTTACTAAAGTCCGTATATATAACATCACATTGTTTCCCAGCATCTATGGCCTCAGTAAAAAGTACAAGGTTAGTAGCTGTGGACCTGCCCTCAGTAAAACCATGCTGATGAGGAGTAAGACTGGACTTAAAATGATGCTTTACTATCTGGCAAATAAGAGATTCAAGAACCTTGGCGAAAGCAGATAGGATTGAAATAGGCCTGTAGTTTGACACAATTTCCTTGCTATCGGTTTTATGAATCGGAACTACCTTAGCAATTTTCCATTTCGATGGGAAAACCCCTGTGGTTAAGGATTTGTTGAAAATAATTAGAAGAGGTGAGACCAAAACTGATGCACAAGACTGTATGAAAATTGGTGGAATACCGACAGGACCAGCTCCTTTGGAAGTGTTAAGATTTCTCAACACTTTTAACAAATTATTGTAGTCTATAATATGACTTGTCAAGGATTGGCTGTTAGCGGCAATAAAATTTAAATCTATAAAATCCTCTATGGAATCATTTCCATCATCAGGGGTGTAAACCGATGAGAAATATGTGGCAAACAGATCGCAGATCTCGGTTCCATCAGAGGTCATGATTAACGTTTCAAACGACCATATTTAAAATTTCGTCTATATCATTGAGAGTTCTCGTTGCGTACCGTTTGGTTCAGGGACGTCGTTTGTATCGTCTTTTACTCTTTTAAAGTGATATTGTCAAGGGATCAAATGAACTTGAGCATAAATAATTATAAAATACGTCTATAATTATATTAAGGTTTTATTCACGGGAACAAAAAGCGAAGATTAGGAATATCTACGCACTTAAATACTAATTTGGTAAAGGTAAGGAAGAAAAGAAAGACAGTGCTGAGGCACTAATATTGGACCAAATACAGGACTAATATATTATAATAAACGATAATCAAATATTAGTCATACATTTACTTACATAAGTATTTGGGAGAACTTACGTTGTTGAAGAATACAAGACAGATAAAAAACTGCAGCAGCTAGCTTGCGCTACCAAGCTGCCGCTGTGACGACTGGCGCGACGCGGCGCGCGGTGGCAAGGGCTTGCGGAAACAACGCGTGTTCGCACGCACCTCTGGCTCACTGAACGTACTCACTGGGCAGGGAGCTGCTGTTTTAGTAAATTTATTTTTCTAATATGCTTTTACAGAATTATATTAAGGGTGTGAATGATGTAGATTGCTTGACTGCAGTGCAATGCAATCAGCCCTGTATTATATACTGCCCACTGCTGAGCACGGGCTTCCTATACTACTGAGAGGTGTTAGGCCCTAGTCCACCACGTTGGCTTAGATTGCTTGATTACCGATTTTTTTTTCCGATCCGATTTGGTGTGCTTTTGAGTAAGGGAGGCGGGGAGGGTCGAGGTTCCACTATTTGGTACGTAACTCAGTTGTACCAGAGGCAAGTTTAATTCCTTGGTGTCATCAATTAATGTTTGCTGTCGATCGAGGCTTACCACCGCCTGGCCACCGCGGGTTTTGGTTGGTATGCCGGTGTATGGTGGACATAGTGTTAGGGACTCGGTCCAATGCTCGCTCGGATGATGCTATACTCCCGAGTGTCGACATTGGGCCGTAAGACCGGTGAAACCAACATAACCGTTCCACTGACCCCCCGGTGGTGGTAGCGATAACGCGTTTTTGCCCGCGAAAAAAAAAGGGGGGTTATAGTGGCGGGTGTAAAAGTTACAACGCTGCATACTCAAACAAAACTGCGTGACCTTATGAGTTGTGTAACCCACGACATTGCACCTATGAAAGTATTTATTCTAACCTTCAAAAGAATAACAAAATATTTATCGAATTTCGACGAGTTTTGAGATTGAATTTCTTGCCAATTGTTCTTAATGGCATATCAAATCGATACTTAACACTGTCGATACTTAAGAACTTCTAAAGGTTACTTGAATAAAAATATATTTTTCTTTATGTCACAATATTGAAAAGGTCGAGACAATATCTCTATTAGTAATAGAATTTATAAGATAGTAGATGTGGCGCAGTAAATATTTATTCGTACTACGTTAGGACGAATAGTTAATCTAAAATCCACCCAAATTAATTTCTTATATTGATAATGAAAAAACTTGAAGTACAAAGCAGTAGCAATTATACTAGAGTTTAGGATTACAATTTGCGCGGCCCTGCTCTGCTGCCGTTGCACTCAACATCTTGCGACATTATATGTTAAATGTCTTAATTGAAACTATATACCCGCAATACCTTTAAACCAAAACACAGCAATGCATGCTTAGTGTGCTAAACATACAACAGACAGTGTGTCGCGCGCCTTCGCAACCAATCTACGTGTTCACAATACACATGCGTATGTTACATACATTTCAATACTGACACAGTTATTACACGTCTATGTTCTTATAATACGAGACTGTAGGCGACGCATACCAAGCTACGTGACCTAGAATAAAATTCAGTTTTTCAAATTGCGATCGTAATGGCGACTTAACGATTTTAGTGATATTTTTTTAGTTAAAGAAGAAAGTTAGAAACAACGATTAGTTAAAACGCTAATAACTTTTATCCGTAAGGAGGTCACTGTTCATACAAGTTCCATAATGCGTTTAGTTTATTCATTTTGTATAATACTCAGTTTGTTGGAGGAGATATTATAGTTACTGTTATTAAACAACTGCCTAATGCCTCATTTAGACGGGGTAAGTATTTTTAGCAATCATCGTAACGAATTCTTGATGGCTATAATCGTCTTTTTATTATCTGTAATAAGAGTAAGGCTCGCCGAGCTCAACGCGGGCGAAAATTACCTTGCCATTGCGCATCATCAGACGGGGTTCAATAATTGAGTCAGATTATTATGTCCACTTGTAAGGTGGACAGACGACTTAATAAAGGTCGCAAGAACACGCTGGATTCAGGCTGCTTTTGACAGGTCTGGAAATCTTTAGGGGAGGCTTATGATCAGCAGTGGACTTCATGTGGTTGCTATTGCTGACGAACGCTGATGTTGATTGCTAGCTATAATTGATTTATTTAAATGAGGCTTAAGATGTGTGTTGTCTTATGTCTGCCATAATCACAACATTCTACCGGCACTAAGTCACTGCTGTGACAATGGGTGTGACGTGGCGCGTGGGCGTGTGGGACAAACACCCTCGAGGGAGGATCAACCGCTTATTTGTTTGTACGGCACTGATCGCCTTCAAGACGGTGTTTACGTAGACTTTTCTGTGTTCCGGAGCCAAAAATAAATTGTATTTTTAGATTTTCATTATAGGGAGATTACGCAGTAAGTACATTGGAATATCGTACTTATGTATATATATATACCTACATTTTAATATAAGCGGTGGTAGTTTAGCGAAGAACAGACTCGAGATTGAGCTAGAGATACGCATACATTTGACATTCCATAGATAGTAGAATTATTACATTTAATCTATACTAATATATAAAGCTGAAGAGTTTGTTTGTTTGTTTGTTTGAACGCGCTAATCTCAAGAACTACAGGACCGATTTTGAAAATTCTTTCACTAATAGGAAGCTACATTACTCCTGAGCGCTATAGGCTACTTTTTATCCAGGAAAAACTTTTCCACGCGGAGGCAGCCGCACGCAATGCTAGTAGTAGTTTTTTTTTGAGATACGATACTTAACGTTTCACTACTAAATTAGATTGTCTATAATTATTTAGCAATGGGTTTTTAGCAATATCAATAGTGGCGTAAGTAAGTGCCCTCGTAGATCAACATAATTATATTTGAACTGCATCGTCCATTTTCTTCGTCTTGCGGCAATGTAATTACACTGGCAGTCAGCGCCAGACTTACTTCGAATGTAACGTAGTAATTTTGGTATGTACAGATAAAAAAAGCCTAACGATTTTTCAGAAAGCTCTGCCCCGAAACCTGTCTAACTTGATCAAACCGAGTCACTCTCACATTTCAAACAACGTGAAAGCGATGGTATGCCGAGTGATCTCCGGTTCTATGCACGCAATCTCCCACGAACCAATTTGCACATACATTGGTGGTTTTACAAACGATTGGAAGGCTGGATGACAGTGGAGACACGGTAATTTAAACAAAATGAATAGATTACATCGCCGGACAAGTGGTGTGATCGCTAATTTGTTGGTATAGTGGGGCGGGACCGATTGGCCGGAGCGTGGAACAGTGCTTAGTAGAGTAAGCGACAAATATAAATATGACATACGAAACAGTAATTTCCATTATTCATACTCGATTCATAGTGAGGTTGCCATGTTTTTACTAATTAATTATATTTATATATATAGTTTATAATATTTTCAAATCAAATAGATTTCACATTTGTTTTTGTTTTTGACTATACGTCAACCTTATTTATAGAAACTAAGCCTAGGCAGTTAAGTTGAATGTTAGAGAAGTTATTTACGCGTTGAAATTAAAATAAGGAACTCACGGTCGACATACGCCGATAGACTAAGCATGCCATTGGGACGGAGTGACATATCAAATCAGTGTAAAAACACATGCTATTAAACAACCAATGTGTCAAGGCGTCGAGCAGGGTGCAGTACTGTGGGTTTGTAATCCAAGGTTATATTTTATTAGGTGTTCCTCGTACCTTCGTCCGCGTGAAAGTCCTGTCCGGAAACAAAAGTTCCTAAAATACTGTACAACGCCAGTGCCATCTATTTAAAAAACAGACTGAAAATGCCAGTATTTCTCGTGGGAGCACATCCCCGGGATAAAATGTCCATGTGTTTATCCAGGTCATCATCTACTCGTGTAAAAAATTTCATCCAAATCCGTTCAGTAGTTTCTGCATTTATTTCTATCAAACATCCAAACGTTTTCACAAAATTTCGCATTTTTAACATTAGTAACATTAGGATAAGACAGTACGAAGTAATATTATTAAATAGCATACATACCAATTCGTAACAATATTATAAAGTATACAGAATACTTACTTTTCAGTACGAACAGTTATAGCTGTGGAACAAGTCGGTCGGTTAGCCGCAACGTAGTGAGACTGCATCACGATGACGTCACATCAATGCGTCCAACTATAAACTGAGATCTATTAGCTTCCACTGCCCATGTCGAAGGATAATTTAGACGACGTTTCATGAACTCTTTTTATTAGCACGATGTACACATAATACTTATCATTAGCATTTATTAGCAATGTCTTCTTAGCGCTTGTTATTTTCGGCGATGTTATTATTATATCGGTCCACACATCAGGACTGTTAGGGTGGCGTATTTTTATACTGACAGATCCTCGAAACAAAATACAGTGAGTGGCACACCGTGGCGTCGTGACAATTCCGATAAATCAAGGTGTGTGCGGCGGTGCAATCTGGCGAGGGGCGAGGGGGGGGTTCGTGACTGCTTTATAGACACCCTCTTTTGTGAGATTTAAACGCGCTAGGTTTATTGCCGCGATAGTAATGATGTAATGAACTTGTCACCCCAACGACTATTGAATTATGGCGCCTGATCGAGCTTCTAACTTTGAAATTTCGAACCCACGTCACGAGATAGCGCTATATTAAGTCTTGAGTATTTCGTATTTACTACGCAACATAATTATTATATGGAGCATAATATTTTGAACAGCGCACTGTACATGCGCGGAATAATAGTCAGGAAAACAGCAACTCTCAGAATGGTTACGTTACGTCGCATCGCACATGCTGTGCCTCTGACAACGCCAGGTGTTTTGCAACGAGAACCAAACATTGAACATCACTAAAGTCAACTACTACTTTAATGAACACTCCACTTTACATTTCAAAAATAAAGTCTGCTATTCTAAAATAAAACGTGCTGGTTTATGTGCAGGTGTAGGCCGGTTAAGCGTCCCAGAGGTTTCGCCCGCAGAAATGCGGGCGGTAGTGCTTCGGCTGCGGAGCAAAAACACGGCCCCAGGGCTCGATGGCATCCCCGGAAGAGCCTGGGTGCTAGCCCTCGAGCACCTGGGTCCGAGGCTCCGCAGTTTATTCACCGCCTGTTTGGAGCAGGGCGTCCTCCCGGCGCGTTGGAAAACCGGGAAGCTCGTCCTGCTTAAAAAGGAAGGACGACCCGCAGAGTCGCCGTCGGCCTACCGGCCCATCGTGTTGCTCGACGAGGTCGCCAAACTCTTCGAGCGCATCGTCCATGCTCGCCTCGTCGAGCACCTCGAGAGGGTCGGACCGAACCTGGCCGACAGCCAATTTGGCTTTAGGAGGGGACGTTCCACCGTCCACGCGATTCTGCGGGTGAAGGAACAGGCGGAGGATGCAGTGGCCGGAGGCGGAATAGTTGTCGCGGTGTCCTTGGACATCTCCAACGCGTTCAACACGCTGCCTTGGCCCTGCATTCACGAGGCACTGCGGTACCACGTGGTGCCGCCCTATCTTCGGCGTCTGGTGCACGCGTACCTGTCTGACAGGGACGTTGTGTATCCGGGCGTCGACGGGTGGCACCGAAGAGCGATGTCGTGCGGTGTTCCACAGGGCTCGGTTTTGGGCCCTCTCCTGTGGAACATCGGATACGACTGGGTGCTCCGTGGTGCAAATCTCTGGGACGTCGGCGTGACGTGCTACGCCGACGACACATTGGTCACAGCGACCGCCAGGACGTTCCGGGACGCCGCCACCTTGGCGGCGGTGGGCACCGGCCAAGTAGTAAGTCGGATTCGACGGTTGGGTTTAAAGGTGGCCCTCGAGAAAACCGAGGCCATTTGTTTCCACGGGCCTCGGAGAGGGCCACCGGCCGGTGCCCACATCGTGGTTGAGGGGGTGCGGATTCCCATCGGCAAAGATATGAAATATCTAGGCTTAGTCTTAGATAGCCGATGGAAATTCCGCGCCCATTTCAAGAAACTGGGGACGAAACTGTCTCGGGCAGCGGGCGCTCTTTCCAGCCTGCTGCCCAACCTGGAAGGTCCTGGCATCCCTTGCCGGAGATTATATCACGGAGTCGTGCGGTCCATGGCCCTCTATGGCAGCCCCGTTTGGGCTGACTCCCTGAACCGCCCCTGCATCGCCCTCCTGCGCACTCCGCAGAGAGCTTTGGCGCAGCGGGCGATCAGGGCGTACCGCACGGTCTCTTTCGAGGCGGCTTGTTTGTTGGCCGGATTCCTGCCCTGGGATCTGGACGCCAAATCCCTCTCCGATGTCTTTCATTGGCGGGAGGAGGCGTCCAGTCGCGGGCAACATCCGGCCCTGAAGGAAGTGGAGGCCATGAGGGCCTCCCTACGGCGAGCCGCCGTGGAGGAGTGGCGTCTCAGGCTGGAGGCCCCGACAGCGGGGCTCAGGGTCGTCGCGGCAGTGCGTCCTGTCTTTGCCGAATGGCTGGACAGGCGCCACGGTGCGGCAACGTTTCGCCTGTCGCAGGTGCTCACCGGGCATGGCTGCTTCGGTGAGTTCTTGTGGCGGGTAGTGCGGAAGGAGGTGTCGGCCGTGTGTCACCACTGTGACAACTGCCCGCTGGATACGGCCCAGCATACGTTAGAGTTTTGCCCAGCCTGGGATGAGGAGCGCAGCGCTCTCAGAGCAGTCGTCGGAGGAGACCTCTCGCTGCCGGCCGTGGTCGCTTCCATGGTCGACAGCCGGAGGTCCTGGCGTGCGGTGGCACACTTCTGTGAGGTGGTCCTCTCGCGGAAGGAGAGTGCCGAGAGGGATCGGAGGCGCGGAGATCCCTCCCGCCGCCAGACGAGACGTAGGAGGCGCCGGGTGGATGACTGACCGGCGTCTTCCGCCCTGTGGATTGGGGGCGTTTGGAGAATTCTACCACGGTATCCCCTGCCTGTCGTAAAAGGCGACTAATAGGGGCCACCGGGGGTCGCAGGCGGGCGGCAGGGGGCTGTCCGTCTTTCACTTTTGTGTTCTATTAGCACATTGTAGCGATCCCTGTGATGGACGGCAGCGTGGCTGGTAGGCCTCACGCTGCCATTGACGCCGAGGGCGTCCTTCGGTGCGTGGGGGCTCCTGAGCCCCCCCACAACAGGGACGGGCCGCACTAGGCGGCAACGCGCAGAGGCGGCTGCGGACGACAACTTAGACACTCCCGTCAGAGGAAGCCCGCAGCCGTCCCTAATGCGCCGAAGATGGCCACCGCGGAGTTTTGGTTGGTATGCCGTGCGTTGTACATAGGTTAGGGACTCGGCCCGGCGGTCGCCCGATGGTTACATCTCTCCGGGTGGCTCAACGCCGGGACGTAAGGCACGGTGAACCCAACATAACCGCTCAGTCCTCCTTGAAGGCTGGGCGGTAGTAATAAGTCACTTTCTCCGCGAAAACAAAAAAAAAAAAAAAAGGCCGGTTAAGCGGCTCAGGGCAGGTGCAAGTCCGTCAGTGTTCTAATTGAGCCAGAATATGTAGGCCCGGCCCAGGAGTGCCAAAAAAATAATACAAGATTCCTATATTGTGGTTTGTAACTTGGTATCAGTTTTAGTAAGACACATTGGCTTTGGTATAAGTATCCTTCCTCGCCTTCGTGCCCCGAAAAAAAGGTATTACATGAAACTTTCCAGAGTGAAACAACGGATTTTTTCTCGATTAACTACAAAAATTTAAAAAAGACTAAATCACGCAGTCAAATATTTGCTATAATTATTTATGAAAGCGTTGCGTCTAGACGTCCATTACGAATGAAAACAAACTCGTTTAGACGCACTCACATTGTGCGTTAATTAGCGATAATCTGGAACTTAATGCGCCCTTATCACGACAGTAAAGACGCGGGCACATTGAACGCACGCGACGCGACGACACCTCACGCGATGTTTTATGTCGTTCATCATTTGTCTTCGTTAAGTATTTAAATTTTGAATACGAAAAACGCCGACGAGATATGAGAGGTTTGGTAAATAAGGAAATTACGATAGTCTTTGAAATTAATTGTTAATTAAGAATGATTATTCTTAATTTACAATTTTATGTTACGTGTCTTTTTTATGTTACGTGTAAATTCTTTAATTGAAATGAAAGAATTCAATTCCATTGAAATCCTTTAACTTGCAACGTTTCACACTTTGTTTTGTTTCATACAATACTTGTAATTATCATTGTTATCATGTAAAAATACATGTATATTTAAATTAAGGGACTTATCGGATGTAATTATATGGCCACAAATACAGCGGGGTTCGGAAGACTTTGCATCATGTTTAGTAACATCTCTTAACCCAGCCAAGGGAAAAAAAACAGTTATCTTTCAGTGATATCGCAACGATCCTTTATAATAATATTATATTTCCCAAAGTACATATATCAAAGGTATAAAAACATCTGTAATTACTCAATAGACATCAAACTTATTTTATAGACAAAGCAAACAAAGTAAATAGACTGCAGCCCGCATTAAGTGACTAAAGAGTTTACGAAAGTGACACACTGAGAGTGTTGTAACGGCGGCGTCTAATAATAGTAGTTATTTATACACGATACCTAATTAGGCTCACGCGCTTTGACTCTCCTGCTAATGGCCGCTTTCATATTAGCCGGTGACGATACCGACCCGACGCGACACCGACATATCTGTAGTGTCGGTATCGTCATATCAAAGTTACTGTTTCAGGTCGTCATCTAAAGAAAAAGCTAGAAATTCTCTCGACAGAATAAAAAAAGTTAATGAGAGGTGTCAAGGGACACCCGGATGGAACGAAGTTCCTTTCGATTAATCAGTGAAGGAATTGTAATAAAATTTTATTTATATAACAGAGTGTGTATATATATAAATATATAAATATTTTCCTATTTCCGTTCCAATACATAAGTTTCTAGAGAAAAAAAACAAATAAATACGTGTGGCACTCGGAGACTGCCGCGGTAAAGCTATTGCATAGTATAACGTGCCCGAATTTCCGAACGCGCCGAGCGGTTCGCGCCAATATGCGAACCGTTTTGTCTATGGCCTCGCGTTCCCGCTCGGCCAACAACGACCCGTGTAACGACTCGGGGACGCGTCGCCAGTCCGCAGCCGGCCCCCGCCACACGCGTACACGCATCGTTCACGCTCCTTCGCGCTACCGCTCTTAGTGCCTAACTGTATGTATTTTAGACTATTGATGGAGCTGTGTAATTATTAGACTTTATGTGCAGAGTGATTAAAGTGTCTTCAATCACGTACGTTGTTTGCATTAACTCGCCCCCGAACCACAAGAACTGTTGTTATAATAGCATTTTTATCACAAATTTTGATTGACTAAACACAAATTCGATCTTACGTTTACTACATAAAGTAGATTTTTAAACGCGAGCAAAGCACGTTTAGTCTTGTTATTGATAAATGTCAGTAACCAAAGTAGAATAAATCAACAAAATTTGAAAAAAGAATGTTACGTTCGATTCTTTTGTACTCGTGCCGTGCCAACGCTGGGGAAATAGCTTCTACGCAATGTATTTAAGGTTCATATTAGATTAGTAAGAAATGGTTTTAATGACTTTAATAAATAAAATAAATAAAAATATACTCGTTTCAAGAATTATAGATTCTACGCATTGTATTTAAGGTTCATATTAGTAAGATAATAGCAAAAAGTGTCGTGACAACTTTTCGTGAGATTTTTTTCCGTCTAGCCCCCTTTCACAACGCGCGATAAGGAACTTCGTTCCAATATAACAGAATCTGTAGTTTTAATAATTTTACATACCGTGGTGATTTGAATGACTATAAACTGCCGCATCATTTTTTAATTTAAACTATTTTAACATCACGAAAGTGAAGTCTTTTGTCACATTAGAAAAATAAATCTCCATTAAAGTTCTGTGTAACGCTTACATTTCTAAATCGGCATCTGCTTAGTTGAATACCTTCTATCCTTCTTCAACCCAAGCTATAACGTCAGTTCCGACTTCCGAACTCGTCGTTAGATATAGAGACGATATAGGTTACAGAAAATATGAATATTCCGTGAGAAAGTGTGAAGTTGTTAACCGATATCGAATCGGTTTAGTCATCAGTTCGTGTGAACGGTCCTTAAGTTAGCGACTTACGGAAGTAGCGTGGTGTGTGTGTATATTTCTACAAAAATACACTCTTCCCCCGTCACCTTTATTGATCTTTATGACGAAAGCAATAAGTTACGACAGTTCCAATCCTTTGTGTTATTTATTCCAAGAACCTGCTTCCTATTCGGAAATGCATATTGTAGAACAATTGATGGCTGGGCCTCTATATCCTCCTGATATTATTAATGTGAAAATTTTCGTATTTAGTATCACGTAAATATTACAGGCTGTGATTCAGAAGCAATAGGCAGATGTGCAATTTGTGCCTCGTCGACGAGTTTATATTCTTGTCAGTGGACGATTTGCAGCCATACTAGTGATATAAACCACATATTTTGAATATCTCGACGGGTGTCTCTTGAATCAATAAATTAATATTATTAATTATATTATTACCTGACCTAAAATTCGATTATAAAACTTCTACGCAGCCTTTTAAATCAGGTTTTTACCTATAGATGCAGTCGTATTATATGTATCGAAGTAATTCAGAGATGCGGTGTGTTGTGAAAGCTCCGGAAGCACTCGGTGGCAGCCCTGGCGGTGACACGCGCCGGCGCGCAGGGCTGGCACGCGTCGCCGTTTGATCTCGGCGCGCAACTCATGCGATCTCAGGCACGACTGCCTTCGCCGGGATATTTCCGTAAAAACACATTCGGCGCTGGATAATGTGGGGTGACCTCCCGCTACGATTACACCGCGCGAGACTACTCGCGTAATTATAAGAGACATTAAAAGTATCTGTTCTAGGGTCTTTCCATTTGAATATAGCTATAGTAGCTATAGGTTATTATGTAATCATGCAAAGATAGTTTTCAAACTTTATAATTGTTATTCTTCTTAGTTTATAGTAAGTAACTGATGATGTCAGTGAATGAGTCATTCAGTCATACACTTTGCGTTTTAATTTAAGACGTGATAAGTTCAATACTGTCGAGTCAGTAAGTCGCTAAGTATAAGCAGCCCATTAACAGGACGAGTGCCCGTAAATGTCAGAGAAAATAAAAAAAACTCAAGTATAACAGACGGCAAATAATAAGTATCAGCATAAAGTGTTTACTGGGAGGTGAAGTCGTAAACACGTCCGAGTAATCAAACTTACCCCCGGCGTGGCGCGGCCCTCTCAGCAGAGAAGCGCACGAGTTAGGCACCATACACACAAGCAGAGTCACTCGAAAGACGGGGATCAGAATATAACACAAAAATGGCTGTGTGGCTTCATACATGCTTCCATGTGTTTTTTAGAATTAATTACCCTTCAGTATAAGTAATTAAGAATTGCGTCGCGAGTATCTGCGACCAAGTAATAAAAAACGACGCAGTGGTGCATTATGCTATGTTCCGACATACCGGTAAGACAGACCCGCATAATTTAGTGATCGTGAAAGGCTGCCTTGTCTCTCGTTAGACATTGTTGGTGGAGCTATGTACTTAACACAGCGAGTAGTTATTATACCTAGGTAGAATAAAATAATAATACCGCCTCTACTGTGCGCAAAAATATAGTGTAAAGCAGTCTTAAGACAGACACAAGTAAAGTGGGTACACAATATTATGTAAAATATTATATTTGTGGTTAGATTTGATGTAATGTATTCATCGGCCGCCTTACGAAGTTGTGTTTGTTCGTGTTACCAATAATTAGCGACGTGTTATGGCAAAATTATGGAAATTTATTCCAAAAGAAAAACTGTTGAATATTTTTTGCTGTTGTCCGTCGGAGTTTTTCAAAGGATGCCGCCCGCTCGCTTAATGATTTGGAAATTACCCCGCCTTTTTTATTTCATAATTTCAGTCGGTAACTGGTTTGTTTTGTTGTGATTTATATCTTCTGAATACTTCCAGCTTTATTGTTTTAGTTTGTTGATTAGATACACTTACATACTTCCTATACAATGTTTACGAGCCCGCTGTTGTGCAACACGCTGATCACCGGGGACTTATAATATTTGGTTTACACCTTCCCCAAAGTATTCCTCGTATATAGGTAGTTTTTTCAGTTCCTGAATACATTTCTATATTTTTTGTAGATTAATCGACTCTGATTAAAAAGTATTGTTATGTTTAAAAGCGAAATGAAGTCGCATTTCCTACAAAATATATATTGAGAATAAATTTAGTATAAAGAGGTGATTTATTTGTTAATTTATTAGTGGCTGCATAATTGTTTGAGTTATAATTGAATGTCAGTATATTTAAGTTTTGGTTCTTTGTCTTGTCATAGTATTTTTACATAATTGTACGTTAAGCTTATTAAGAAGAGAATTCTTGTTTATTTAAATAATAATCTGAATTATATGTATATGGAGAAAGATTTTAGAATTTTTAATAGTCTTATACAGCCTTTTGATCCTTTAAAGCAACAGAAATCTACGCAGTCTAGTAAAAGTTTTCTTGAAGCTATAGCGGTTAAAGGTGCTTTTACCCCGTTTTTAAAAGTCCACCTTGTATAGATGATTAATCTTAATCCTACTATAATATTATAAACGCGAAAGTTTGTAAGTATGGATGTATAGATGTTTGTTACTCTTTCACGCAAAAACTACTGAACGGATTTTCATGAAATTTGGCACACGGGTAGATTATGTCCTGGATTAACACATAGACTCCTTTTTGTCCCGGGAAAATATAAAACTGGACTTTTATCCCGGGAAAACTCATTCACGCGGACGGAGCCGCTGGCAAAAACTAGTTAAAAATATTTCTGTGTAACACTAGTACCGCTTCGATTTGGCCGGTGTATACATACTACATAGACGAACTGACACCACCTAGCCTGCTCAACTTCATTAGATAAGGTAGTAAACAAAAATATACGATTAGTATATTAAATAAAGAATTGAAATCTTGCAGAAAGTCCACATAAGAAATTTGACATTATAGAAAACAACTTATTCATCTTTGATTAAGCTAAATGTTAATAAATCACTTGTCTCCACGTATCACGTAGTAGCGACCTGCAGCACACGCGCGTGTATGTGTGTGTGTGTGTTCGCAATGTGGCGTCACTCGAGTGACACCTTTCCGCAACACATCAAAGGAACTATTTGTGGAGCGGCCGAGTGTGATAGACGGGCTAAATTGGGTAAACCGGTGAGACCCCGGGTAACCACACGAACGCCATCGACCATATGTATGTCCACCCTCACATAATACTCTGCATTTAATTTTCCATGCGTCAAGGTCTCCAAAACTCATTACATTACCCCACGAAATTATGTTTGTATGATATGACAGCTTTTCCTGTAAAAACATAATAATACCATAGCGGTATTAATATATTATACTATTCCCTATAACCCACATATTGTAAACTAGGTGTTGCGCACGGCTTCGCCCGCGTGAAAAGCTTTTCGCGCTACAAAAGTCCTTAAAACACAGTACGACGACAGCGCCATGAACTTAAACAATTACATAAAGAATATCCACTATTTCCCATCGGAGTAAATTACTTTACCTAAGCCTATCTAATTATAAAAGTAGCGTATGTGTTAATGCAGGACATGATATACCTGTGTGCCAAATTTGATCCAAATCCGTTCAGTAGTTTCTGCGTTTACTTCGAACAAATATCCAAAAAAATTTACATTTATAATATTACTAATAAATATATTGTAAATTATTCCATCACCCGATAAGAAATTAAGTCATAGAGAATCTGCTAAGCTCAAATCTTACAATGATTGAGAACAGAAAAGTAACCACTAGAGAATTAACGAGAATCAAAATGATAAGAAGCAGTATTATAATATTACAGCTAGACCATCTCGAAAGGACGCACCATGTGCTTATTAACGCGAACAAAAAATTATGACACTATCAGTGTCACTACTACATTGACAATACAGTACACAATTCTTTGCGTACGAGTAGTGAAAAGTGATCCAAATTACGTAAAATGTATAAGAAACATAAACTGAGGCTTGTTACAAGTTCTTGTATTTTAACACATGGTTTCAAAAATATAATAATATAACAACAATGTTCATGAAAAACGTCGGTAGAAATATAAACAAACTCTACTTAGAAACATAAACATTTAAAAAATAGAGCCTTTTCGTATTAAACTGTAATGCGATTCCACGTTTAGTACGAATTTAATTAAGTTTTAATCTCACAGTAAATCGAGTTGACTTAAGACGCATAACAATTCTTCACAAAAACTATTTAAGTTCAGGTGAGTAATTAAACATATCGATAGAAGTTAGCTTGCAAACGAAAGTTAAATGTAGTAGCGAACTCGTTACATTTTTTATAACTCCCCAAAGGGATTGAATAATTGACTTCTTCAGTTTTAATAGTTTCACAAAACACTCTAAACGCTGCCTGTGTTTTAATGAGTTAGAAAGTTGTGCGGCGCCGGCGCTAGGCCCCTCGGTATACTCGGGAGACGCGAAGACAGTCAATGCAAGCTCGTACACCAGCCATCTGTAATTTTTAACCCCCGACGCAAAAAGAGGGGTGTTATAGGTTTAAGGTTTGTATTTGTGTTACTGCATGTCTGTCTGTGGCATCATAACTCCCAAATGAATAGACCAATTTTGATGCAGTTTGTTTTGTTTGAAAACTGATATAATCGTGATTGTTCTTAGCTATAATTTATGAAGACCTATTCAGCCGTTAGAAGGTCCTCAGCTCATATCCAACTTTTACTCGCCTAAGTCCATTACCACGCATGCTCACGCCTTTTATCCCCGAAGGGGTAGGCAGAGGCGCAACTCGTGCACCCACTTTTCGCCAAGCGTATTCCGTCCCATAATGTGATAGGGGGCGAGCCTGTCGCCATATCGGGCACAAATTCCAGACTCCGGGCTGATACTGAATAGAAAAATCCAATATCACTTTGCCCGACCCGGGAATCGAACCCGAGACCTCAGCCTTGCAGTCGTACCGTAATACAACTACGCCACCGAGGCAGTCCATTACCAAGGTGAAAACTAAAAAACAGCCTCAGATATAATATTATTATTATTGCAGCTTACTATTAAACTGCAAGATTTATCAGAATTAGAGCAGTAGTCCCAGAGACTAGCACGTTCAAATAAAAAAAATACCAAATAATCTCTTCGCCTACAATATTAATAGAATGGATTTCAAGATTGAAATTTAGTGGTCTGTAAGGATACTTTATATAAAAATATTATGTATCTTTTGGCATAGAGCTTAAGTCTGTTTCTCAAAACTCATTTTGAGGCAATCATAGCGGGGGCGAGCAAAGGTCAACAATCTATAAGAGCCGCGGTGAGCAATGATACGCCAGGCTCTTATTTCAATACCATTAAGCGTTACTTTTGTGTGCTACTCGTTTGTCGTCCCCCATCGACTTTGCAGCTACAGGCTTTAGTATCTTGAAGGGTAATTAATAGGTGCTATAAATTAGAACTCGGCTGTGTTTGCCGTGCGGAGGCTCGAAGTAACTACTGCGCTCTATAGAACATTTGAAGACATTTTGTTATATTTATAGCGGCGATAGCCTAGTTGGGAGTGGAACGGACTGCCGAGACGAATGTCCGCAGGTTCAAAACCCAAGGGCACGCACCTCTGACTTTTCTAAAAAAGTCATGTGTGTATTCTTTGTGAATTATCACTCGCTTTACGGTGAAGGAAAACATCGTGAAGAAACCTGCATACCTGAGAAGTTCTCTGAATTTCGAAGGTATGTGAAGTCCGCCAACCCCGCACTAGGCCAGCGTGGTGGACCTAAGGCCTAAAACCCTCTCAGTAATAGAGGAGGCCCGTACTCAGCAGTGGGCAGTGTATAATACAGGGCTGGTATGGTATACTGGCTTTGTATTATAAAATATTCGCTAGTTTTACACTATACTCTTTTACTTATAATTTTGGCTCCCATACTGGCCCCATGTGCGTGGGTTCTACTGCTTATTGCTTATGTTGGAGAATAGAGGCACATTAAAACGTTCCCCATTTCAAGCGTTTATTAGCGTAGTCAACATATTTTTTTCTCTTAAGGTGTTCCCATGACAATAGTAACGCAGAAATCGTTAATCATACGTTTACCAGTACACTGCGAATAACCGAGCGCACGCGTGCGAGCGTTGTCTATCTGTTTTATAAGTACTTCCTGCGCCCGCCCGCGACCTATCGGTACAGTGCTGAGGAAACTCATTCACTGGTGTTAGCAGCATAGTTATTTGTACTTGTAGTTATTTTGTGACATCTAAAGGATAATATACTATTCAAAACATAATACAGGGTCAGGGGGTGAAGAGGCGTTTTCACGATTGCTGATTGAGAATATGATTTAAAACACGTAGACAAATGAATGGAGTGTATTTTATAAAATTCATCTAATTGGTGCATTGGCAGCGTGCCAACTAGGTGGTAGAGTTTTTGTGTGTGAGAAACCATCTGGCTTAGTACCACAGGATTCCCGTAGCGTGGACGAAGTATTTCAATCGCGCACATATTGCAAAAGTACCTAATGCCCCGCACAACTATTAGCCTAGCTCATGAAGCTCCTTACAAACTAATAAATTCATTGTCACCACGTTATAAGAAACAATATCAATCCATTTCAACATGTCTACGAGAAAAAGTATGTATTAATACATATTATGTACGTACAGTTCCATAAGATTGAATGTAATGTGAAATTATATGCCGACGCGATGTGTTCGGGCGTTCGCGAGCGGCGCAGCGCCGCGCCGTATGAATTTCAAACACAAGGAACCGGCTTTTGTTCCTCAATTTGCACACGTAATAAAATTTATTTCAGCCGACAATCGCGCTCGAGCAAAATATTACCGCATTTGACAGCGATTCTTTCTCGTTGTTTATATTTGACGAGTTCAATTGGTGATTAAAGTATCGTGAGTTATGAGTCGCAATATTCAGAATAAATATTCGCAACAGTCATCTGTATGCTATCGGCAGGTGTACGCATCAAAGATTTGTAATGTTTATGACGCAACATCTCCTTTAACAGACCATTGATTACCCGTTGCAATACGAAGAATGTCAAGTATTTAGTTGATACTGACTTATGCGAATATATTGCGTTTATTAAAATGAATGCATGTCTAAACCAGTGCTGTTGATGCACTTTGACCTCATTTCCCTTATTTATAATCAGGTCATTATTAATTTGATCGTCATCTCTCAATTACCATATTTATGTGAAATTTATTAGCTAAAAAGCTCTTTACATATAGTAATATCAATTGAAACAATGTCTGTCCTCAGCGTATGAGAGAGCTTAAAGGCATTAGCGCAGCATTTAGTTGTAATGCCGCGAGGCAGGGTCGGTCGGGACTCGGAACTCGGGACACGCAATAACTCAACAACACGCGTTTGCTGTCAAATATACTAAATTTGTAAGCAATTGGATGTTATTTATACGCGACTCAACCGTCATAACCGCGACTTATTTAAAAACGAAATCTCACTAGCTTTAGTACTCAATTAATATATTTTTTTGCACAGGCTCTCTACATAGCGATTTCAGAGTATATTTACTTACTTACTATTTCTCACATTTATACACTCATCCACCTGGGAAATCTCAGGAACTATAAGACCTCTTAAACTGCAATTTGGCCCATAGATACTTGTTAGCTTACAGAGTGCAAGGCTCCACTAAGGAAAACTTCACGAAAACGAAAACTGGCTGCCTGCTGAAAATATTATTCGCGAACGCAGCCACAGTAGAAGTAAGTTGTTACTAAAAACTTCGTTACTTGTTTTACTGATGATTTTACACTAAAACTGCAGCGATAAATATCTTTTAATGCACTTCATTTTGTGGGATTAGCGGATTTTCAAACGTTTTCTATTCTATTTCATATATTAAATAATTTGTGAATTATCGCTCGCTTTAACGGTGAAGGAAAACACAGTGAAGAAACCTGCATACCTGAGAAGTTCTCTGATTTTCGAAGGTAAGGTATGTGAAGTCCACCACCCGCACTAGGCCAGCGTGGTGGACTAAGGCCTTAACTCTCTCCGTAGTAGAGGAGGCCCGTGCTCAGTAGTGGGCAGTATATAATACAGGGCTGGTATGGTATGGTATATTAAATAAAATATGCGAGCAAAAACACCATGTTTTTTTTATTTTTTTTTATTGCATTGAATGACGAGCATGCCGTTCGCCTGATGGTAAGCGATACGACCACCCATAAACAGTAGCAACACCATCCAGCACCTTGACTGACAAAGTACTGAGTGGCATTCCACTGCGCTCGTCATCCTGAGACATAAGATGTTAAGTTTCATTATGTCCAGTAGTTATACTGGCTACAATGTCCTTCAAACCGAAACACAACAGTGCATGCACACTATAGCTTGGCGGTAGAAATAGACATTGCGGTGGTACCCACCCAGACGGCCTCTTACATAGTGAGAGACCTACCAGCATGATGTTTATTTTACGTAATATTTGGTAAAGAATATTTATGAAAATTTCCAAAACTAGACTCTATACAGCCTTAATATAAACAGGAAAATATTTATCTCAAAACAGTAAAGTTCCCGAGGGAAACATTTTAGTTAAACGCGGAGAGCCGCTGCGATGTAATATTATCTTAAGCTCCGTACACACGCACGCTCCGGGTGGCTCGTGTGGCCCGGATAAAGGCTAAAGGTTGACGCACACTTATCGCCCCGCACGAGCTCGGCTCAATACACGATATTGAAAAACAGATCTATGATTTGCATGCTGTATATTTACAGAGCCTCATAATGAAACAAATCTTTACCTGCATGAAAATTAATAAGCATTTCTAGTGGTCGTTTGTAGAATATGGGTTTGGGTGATGCAGCGGGGTATTCTACGATTAAGTATGTAGGATTATAGAGTATTAAGGATCGAATAAAATAACAGATTGTTACCAATACACTGTATTTCGTGACGCGCTCCTGCGGGAACCGCGAGTACGCGTCATTTTTGTTTGCACCTTAAAACAACTTATCTAACCACTGTGACGCGACATCACACACGCCACTTGACCATCACACTTACAGCTAGCTACACTTCGTAAAACTACTTCTATAGGAACTTCTTATTTAATTAAGCAATAACATCGCAGCTACTGTAACTACATGTCCGGTCTATGTTATGACATAATTTTGTTAAATTGTTGCTACGAAATATCTGAGATAGAAAGATACACTTGATCTGACAACATACAAGAGAAATATTTTAAAAGTATTTTTTATTTTACCATTTTATACAATAGCCTTGCTTCTTATTACATGGGACTTAACGTAGCATGTGGAATTTGGGCGCAATATACCACAGCCTACTGCTGAAGAGAGGAAAAGGCGCGATGCTATGGTTATGTTCATATACCCAACATTACTCAACCGATGTGTATTGCAATAGGTACACAATACATGTGAGTTATTATTTTTTGGACATTTTCCATTCATTTTGCCGGTACTTCCGTTGGTACCTGGTGGACGGAAACAGGCCGGCGCTGTGTTTCCGGCGGGCGTGCGTTCGTGCGCGATACGGCACCTACACTGACTCGCGTTACTAGCTCTGAGTAACATAGTTATTAGGAATTCAACTATACATAACAGGGAGATAGTACTGAATACAATTATATTATGCTTACATGTTGTTACACACAATGTCCAAGATAACATTATGATTTGGTCTAAAATAATAAATCTTTTAACGTATGCGAGGCTAAATATTTACGAATAATGTTTTACCGATATGGCGATAGGTTCGCCCCCTATCAAATCATGAGACGGAATACACAAGGCGAAAAGGGGTGACTTAGTTGCATCTCTGCCTACTCCTTAGCGGATAAAGACTTGGACAGGGCTTATTTGTTTGTTTTTACAATTTAAAAAAATTGTGAAAATAAAAAACGTCGCCAAAGACAGAACTTGAACATGAGAAAAAGTCATATATGAATCGTGAACATACGTAGAACTCACAACATACGATAGATACGCGCTGTCTCGGGCTCCTCACGGGTAGCTCTAGGCCTTCTCTACTTCTGGCCTTCCACTTGACACTATTTTCCGGACACTCGCGTACTATGCAACTAATTTAGCATCTCGGCAATTCTCGGCTACTATGTCATATACAAATATAGAGAATCCGCTAAGACACCGAGTATGAAGACGTAAAGACGTAGTGAATAGTGTAATTAATATATCAGATGCTCAGTAAATAGCGTGTGTTTGTTTTTGACTATTTATTGCGGTTTGCCTACATTGACTCCTTGATACTATTAACCTTGCTAACTATATTATATAGACTAGAATATATATAAATGAATTGTCACACATAATATATATGTGTATATTATTATTAAAATCTCTCTTCGCTGCTTGTACCTTTAATTTTACTTTATCAGGACTATCGGGAAATTAGTAAAGTGGCATCATGCTTAGACCATGAACCGTCCTGCGATTGTTTATAATAATATGGTCTACAAATTAAGTTTCGTTTTTTTTTATGAAATAGGGGGCAAACGAGCATACGGTTCACTTGATGCAATACCAGGGGGCATAGAGATACGATGCCGGTATCATATTTCGTAACTATAGGTTTCCCCTGTCATAAAAAACCTCGGAGTTGCGCCTATGAGCTTCTTTATATACCCGAGAGTTAATGTACATTATGTATAACGTCTGCTTCCAAACTTTTCCGCTGAAATAAAATGATTTCATACTTCTCATTACATGCCGTAGACAGCAGACAGCGGCAATAAATCATGTTGTTTTCAAAGCTACCGCCGTGAGTTGTATAAATTAGTATTGTATGGAAATTGAAGCGATGACTCTACAGTCCTTCACTTGGAATACATTTGTATTGTAATCAAGGCTCATGCCAAGATAGAGACGTATAGCCGTCTGTACATGCCTTACATAATAGTATAGTCTTGAAGCACGTACACGTTCATACAAAGTGGGCTTGGAATAAACAGAGGTCTTGTGTTCGATTCCAACTTTTCAGGGTTACGTGCCGAACACATCTCTAGTTCTCGTATTACTTGTGTATTCACTGTAAATAGTTTTTTGCTTTAATATTTTAAACACAGCGAAAAGATCTGCATAGTTGTTCTACATTACAATTTGGAAAGTATGTGTAGTTTTACTGGTGGTAGGTCTCTCATATGTAAGGGTACGTCTGGGTGGGTACCACCGCAATGTCTATTTCTACCGCCAAGCAGCAGTGTGCATGCACTGTTGTGTTTCGGTTTGAAGGTATGTTAAGGACATAATGAGACTTAACATCTTATGTTTCAGGATGAGCGCAGAGGAATGCCACACTGTACATTGTAACTCAAGGTGCTGTATGGTGTTACTACTGTTTAAGGGCGGTCGTATCGCTTACCATCAGGCGAACGGCATGCTCGTCTCGTCATTTCATGCCATAAAAAAAAAGAAAAAAATTGTACTAATCCAAAATCATCGAAGACCATCTCTGCACTGTTTTCGACATTGAATACTATCACTAATAACACGTCACGGTCATTTGACGTTAAGTGATCTCCACTGCCCATAAATATCCACAAAAACAAAGAGAACCATGAATCTGTTATCGCTTTAAAAAAGGAGCTTTTGTTTTTTTTTATGTATGAATAAAACGCATAATCAAAACGCAAATCTAAAAACTAAACTCTTTAATTCTTGCCTTGCCTAACATACGGTTGTCAAACATGGAAATTCAGCAGCAGTATTAAAAACAGGATAGTCATCTTTTTTTTTTTTTTCGCGGAGAAAGTGCGTTACCACTACCACACGGTCTTCGTGGGGGGCGACCGAACGGTTATGTTGGGTTCACCGTGCCTTACGACCCGGCGTTGAGCCGCCCGGAGAGATAGAAAACGTCGGGCGACCGCCGGGCCGAGTCCGTAACCTATGTACACCGCACAGCATACCAACTAAAACTCCGCGGTGGCCAACTTCGGCGCATTAGGGACGGCTGCGGGCTTCCTCTGACTAATGTCTAAGTTGTCGTCCACAACCGCCCCTGCGCGGTGCCGCCTGGTGCGGCCCGTCTCCTATTTTGGGGGGGGCTCAGAAGCCCCCGCGCACCGAAGGACGCTCTCAGCGTCAACGGCAGCGTGAGGCCTACCTGCCACACTGCCGTCCATCACGGGGGTCACAACAATGTGCTAAAACACACAAAACTAAGGACGGACAGCCCCCTGCCGCCCGCCCGTGACTCCCGGTGGCCCCTATTAGTCGCCTTTTACGACAGGCAGAGGATACCGTGGTGGAATTCTCCAAACGCCCCCAATCCACAGGGCGGAGGATAGTCATCTGCCAAAGGGCAATGAAGCGTAGTATGTTGAATTTAAAGAAAATACAGAAAATTACACAAAATACCAAAGCCACTGACGTACTAGTACATGCCTTAACTTCAAAATGTAAATGAGTTGGACATGTAGTACGCCTTCATGACCAAAGATGGGCTAAAAGAGGACAACAAGGAAGGGCCCACAAGGAAAACGAAAGAAGGGAAGACCTAATACTAGATGGGACGAAGATATAAAGAAAATCATCATCATCATCATCAGCCACATGACGTCCACTGCTGAACATAGGCTTCCCTCAAAGATTTCCAGACAGACCTGTCAAAAGCGGCCTGCATCCAGCGCGTTCCTGCGACCTTGTATGTATGTATGTATGTCTATTGGGGACGTATGCAGTCGCACAGACGGATGATCAGTTCACCTCCTTGGAACTATTTCACCCTTAGTCCCAGTTTGGGTGGCGCTGCCACTTTCGCTTTGGTTCGGTTCGCTTTGCAGGTATCATTCCCAGGGGCCGCGTTGCCGATCTCTGCCCAGCCCCGCCTTCCTGCGACCTTTATCAAGTCGTCTGTTCACCTTGCAGGTGGACGTGCTACGCTGCGCTTGCCAGTACGTGGTCTCCACTCGAGAACTTCGAACTATGTGCCCTGAAAATAGGAAAGAAAATAGGAGGCCCAAACTGGATAATAATAGCCCAATGCAGAGAAGATTGGCTAACGTTGCCTTTATCTATGGGGGGGTTCCTGCATGTAAAATTATTAAAGAATAAAAAATTAGAAGGAAATCCCTATTATGTAAACAACTTCTAGGAAATAAAAGGCTTTTTTATTTTATTTTTATTTATTTATTAAAACTCATAAACGGCTATAATATGGATTACCATAGTCGCACGAATGAAAAATTCTGGACCAACAATGTATTGAAACTGTCATCCCCGGTTTCGACTTTCACCTGGGCGAAACTGCAAGAAATACTAGTATTTTTATAAAACTCATGACTACTGTATACAGCATAATGACACGTCCTTGAACGTAGCGTCGAGAACCAAAGCTTGCGTCGACTTCGACGAAGCTCGTGTTCCCTAGACTACTGCGGTTCTTTTTGAGTGAAACTGAATACCGTCCTTGGCACTACAAACTATGCCATAGCAAAACTCATAAGAATACCTTTTTGTTTGTCACTTGAACTACTATATGTGTATCTTTGGGTGGAATATAATACTTTCTTCGACTAACAGTTATTAAATTGAATTCTATATCAAAATACAAAACGCTCTGGACAGTTATTAGGCCTGTCATTTGAATAAAACCTTAGACAATCTTATACGACAGTCCGTCCCAGTAATACTGCTTTGTCTACGTGCACCGCCAATCTGAGTACAAGCACTATTGCGTGTGAGTAACATAGCATACATTAAGATTAAATTTCGACTGTGTTGTCACTACTTAGGAACATTTGTAGGCTGTAGCGCTTACCATACCACATACGACATCCCCTTTTACCTATAAGAAGCTCTTAATTACCATAATTAAGATCGCTTTATGGAAACCTCGTTATTACTTGAATATTCCGTGCTAATTCTAAAATGTGTCTCCGGAGAGTAATAGCTCCGCGTGAGGTGACGTCACCACGCCCGTGCTCTAGACAGCGCGCGATGCACTGGACTTGTCACGCCGGTAATGGCATTTTAAGTACCTCGTGAATTATTCTTTCGCACTAGATTATCTCTGGGACATTACGATCAATACATTACGCCATCGAATTGAAAATGCGAGTAATTTTTATCATACAAATTATGACGAGAAATTATACTCCGTCGTATAGAAAGCAACACATATGTTGTAACACAATAATTTATTATATTGTGTTGCTTCCTTTTTGATGAAAGCTATTTCTTCTACCCCGAAAAAGGAAGCTTCAATGAAATCCTGGAAATATAACAATGAAGAGCCTATTGTCATTGTTAAGACGTCAAATTTAACTTCAATACGAATACGTTAAACTTGCAGAGATTACCAGTGATCCACTTTATACCAGAATTGATTTCTGGGTAATTCTTGGTCACGTAAAAACATTAATTGTGTAATATGTAGCGGGTACTTTTCCACGTATCGGGCTTTAATTTTAATGTTATAAGTGGGTGAAGTATGGCCTAGCGGACGCGCACGTTGGCTTGGAAATATACAGTTTATGGTTTTACGTTTAAAAATACTCGAGACCTGACTTTTGGTATTTGAAAGTTTACGTTGAACACTTGGCTAGTTACTCTGCGTATTTTGCACGACTGTTAATCCAAAATTTAACAATTCAATAACAACATACTATAATAATAATATACTACATATAATAATATACTCATTAAATGTTGTCATCGCCGGCCAGCCCTCTCCCGCGCACTTTATCTCGTCCATTACGGTAATGAGCGGTGAGATCGGTCGCACCGCGCTAGCTGCGCCGCGCCGCGTGAAATATCGCGTAATTATTTTTTGTGAAGCGCCATGATTGCGCCGAGACGCACCGCGATATCGCGTTCAGTGACTACTGCCTCCCTCGATGACAGAGAATGCCAAACTTTACCCCCTCCGACCAAAAACTAGGAGCAGGATGAAATGCTGTTAATGTAACTTTGCCATAACTGTGCGGTAATTAAGTTAATTTTATTTATATTATGACATCATGAAAAATTACTTCATGATGATTTTTTGCTGAAACTAATTGTTTATACAAGAATATTTATTTTGCCTTTATAGATAAGTTGAATGACGTACTATATCAAAAACTATAGTTAGTATGTAATTGAATTAAAGAGCAGTTCACAGAAAGCGAGATCATTTTAATAGTAATTGCTCTTCCTCTTTTTCTGGCTCCATGATAGAAAACTATGCATGTTTTCATTCTATATTTTTTCAAGCTGTCAATCTGACTTTCCTTATTGTTTTGTCTATAAAGGCTATTGTATGAAAGTTTGAGAGGCTCGCCGCGGCATCGCCGGCGCCCGCTCCCCGCCGCTCTCGTGCAGTACTCACGTACGCGATTTAGTGCGCTCAGTATTGTTCCATTTCGCACGCTCTCACCATACACCAGCCCCTCGACCCCATCCCCCTCCATCTCCGCACCATACGCCGCTCTAACGCCATATCTGTTTATTCAAATGGTCTACACATATATTTTATTTTTCGCCTCTTGAAAAAACGATGAAACTCGTTACACGCTGCGAGCGCCATCCGCTCCAGTGTTTATACATTTTTTAGGATTTCATAAATAAAACGAAATAGCGTACTCCCGCCGCTGACACTCCAGTATGTGTCGACTCACGTGCTCACTGTTCTCACGCACTTCAACTTGAATAATAAACTTACGCCTGTATCTTCGAAGAGTTCTGTAAAGTGCCAACTCGTGCAAAAACATTCCTTGGTGTTTTTTAAAACTCAAAAAATTTCGTCTAGGAATCAAACCTAGATCCTAATGGTTCATAGATCGAGTGCGTGTCCACTAAAGCAGTGGGCAGTGATCTAATTAGTGTTCCGAATATACGCTACTTAAAGGACATACTTGTTTAAATGTGTTTTCACCTCTAGTCAATTATGCATTATGGTATCGCAAGATGGACACTAGTCTGACGGCGCCGACAATTTTTAGTCGCGTTTTCAATTAAAGTGCGAATAATGCCTATTGTGGTGGAAGCTCGCGCCGCGCCGCAAGCTTATTGATTTTATATAGTCACCGCAGTTCAACGGTTTAGATTACACGACCGATAGACAGTCTCCGGCAAATGAGGAAATTACACTCGGTAAGCGGTTAGTATTTTAATAGCTGGTCATAAGCGAACGATTAAGTGTAATGTATGATAGTAAGTTACTGCCACCGCCAATTAACACACGACCAGGCAATCGCAAGTGCGCCGTCGATGATGAAGTAGCGATTGCTGTGGGAGGGGGAGGCCCCACTGGCGTGGACGACAACTGCAAAACTGCCACGCAGGCTTTAGTCAAACAGTGGAACGAGTTGCTTATCTCGTCACTTATAAGTATAAACTAGTGTCAGCCCGTGTGAAATATTGTTTGCAGTATTTACCCTAATTACTTAAATTTTAATGAAGAACTTTGTTTACTTGAAGTAGGTACAGTTCGTTTTTCAAGTCTACGTAACAGGTGAAAAAATTTAAATACTAATTGCTTTGATCAATTATATACCTAGAGTAACGCGCTGCAATGAAACTAAAACAAACAGGCCAACTTTCCTTAAGCTAGTATGCGTGACAGCTGTGTCATACGCTATCGCTGCATCATTCTGCGTATCCTTGTGTGCGCGCATAATGATACCAGTTAATACATGGTTTCTAATAAAACGGGGAGAACATTATATCCATGAAAAACAACAAAAATTAATTCACTCAAACTCATTTAGCGGGCAACAGTTCGCATCTATTTTTTCGGCGCGTTTGAAACGTTCAGTGTCTATCTAGGTATATAATTAATCAAAGACTAATTGAATAAAATTCCAAATATATTTATTTATAATTTTCCAATGTAATTCATAATGATTTTCTACATTAATAGTTCTCAAGAAATGCGATCAATTAGAGAATGGCAGACACCCGTCAACCGTCACCGAGCGGGAGGAATAAATTGATATTGACACACGATTAGAATAGCAGTGATATGATGTGAATCTGTTAGAATTCAATTTGACACGAGTTTTCATTACGGCCACTATCCGCCCCAGCCTCCCTCGCATCAAACCTGCCAACGTTACCAATCGGCAATAGGAGATAGGGGGAAACGGATGAATTCATCATAGTTATAATCGAGCGAAGCCTCCACGCGAAGGGTTGCGTTTTATATTAAAGTACAATAACACGTCGGCACATGTGGATGAAAAGAACTCCCCCCTTTAATTTCAGCATGAAACAGAGCGCGCAGTAATTGATAGAGTGTGATCGGCGGAACAGCCGCCTATTCATCGGGACTCCGCGCTTGTAATGCCGTCGTCAAAACTCAAATATTTTTGCATGCCAATGTTTGCGAGAGTTTATGTTTCGTGTTTTTCTATACTACGCAATAAGTTGATTGGGTTAAGGATTATATCATACAAAGTATGAATGCTTTTTTTTAATGTGATTCCACTGGACTTGATGTTAAGTGAAGTAACGTCCAGATAGAATTTAGACCTCCGAGAGATGATTACCACTCGCTTGTTGACACATTTATACTGGTTTGTGTGTAGCCGAATGTGCACAGGCTGATCCCGAAACACGACACACTTACGTGGGCCACTACACACACACACACACACTACACCTTGTGTACGACGATCGCTATCCGGACGGATACAAAATATACCAGCTATACAATTGAGTTCCTTATTTGGCTGCAAGTAAATGCGTATCTAAACTAAGGTCGCAGAAACACGCTGTAAGCAGGCCGCTTTGACAGGGGAGGCCTATGTTCAGCAGTGGACTTCATGTGGCTGATGATGATGAAATGCGTATTACGACCACTAGAGCTAATAACTTGAGTTTCTTCGAGACATTAATCGGCTCTTTTCAAGACCATAATCAAATAATATGTAATGTTCAATGCCTTTATTCTGTAATATTTTATGTCATGTACTCTGTGGGCCGGCAACAACTGGATGCATAAAGCAGCAGATCGGGCTCTGTGGCGTATCTTGGGAGAGGCCTATGTCCAGCAGTGGACTGCAACGGGCTGATGATGATGATGATGATGATTCTGTAAATCTTAGTTCGCACAATCTCAGTCCAATAAACACATCTGATAGTTATATAATATCTCTAAGGAACAGAGTTATTTCTGTTTTTTTTTATGATATATGTGGCAAACGGGCATACGGTTCACCTGAGGGTAAGTGATCACCGCCGCCCATGAACATCTGCAATACCAGGGGGCACAGAAATGCGTTGCCGGCCTTTTAAGTGGGAATACGCTCTTTTTTTTAAGGTCGCCAGGTCGTATCTGTCCGGAAATGCTGCT
The DNA here is from genome assembly GCA_947568825.1 of Sphinx pinastri. Lineage (NCBI taxonomy): Eukaryota > Metazoa > Arthropoda > Insecta > Lepidoptera > Sphingidae > Sphinx > Sphinx pinastri. The sequence goes on from OX387629.1 coordinate 17,492,138, forward strand.
GGCGGCAATTGGTTCCATAGTTTAGTAGTACGTGGCAAAAAATGACGGCTAAAACGTACAGTGGTGGATTGCCAACCTCCGAGGTGATGTGGATGAAATTTGGAGTTCTGCCGCGATGTACGGTGATGGAACTCAGATCATAATGAGTGAAACCCCGGATACAATTTAACATAGCTTACTCTGAAATCACGGCAATTCAAGCACACAATTTAGGCCTGGTTTTGGACCTGCGCCGCTGCACTGCCTCCTGACTTACGAGTGCGCCTCGTGTTAAATTACAGTAAAATATGACTGCGCATACAAAATTTACAAAAGGCTAGTTTCAAATCGCACGCTCGCTCATGAAAAATGTCTCGTATATTCACAAACTGTTTCAAATAAAATGTAAAAGAAAAATTTAACTCTACCACTGAGTGCGCAGTGAATAAACAAGTATCACCATCTTAAAAGTATGAACAGCTTCGTTCGCGCGGCTCAAAGGGCTCTAAATAAATAAAACGCGTGTGCCTGTTTAAGCGGAATAAAGAGCCACAAACGTCGCAGCGTGCTCCGCGCGGCGCACACCACACCGGCCGACGCTTGAATCAAGCCAATTTGCGCTGCGAGTTTGTAAAAAAGGTAACGTTTCGTACATCGTACTTACTCGCGCCCTAGTATCACTGAGACGTATCGTTGAAACGCAGTGAATAGTTGATAACTTATAGATTTTTTATAAACCCCGTTATGTCACTACGCAAGGCCTCCTTTGTTTTGAAAGAGTTCGAAACAATAAGTCACCGCGCTGATTCAGTGCAAGTCAGCGTGTAACCGACCACTTTGGGCGCGATTTTGACCCACTTTAAACGGTCAGATTTTATTCAAACTTTGTAGATTAGTCGAGGGCCGATGGCAATACACTAATTTGATAAGATTAGGCCATTATTCAATTTGCAAAATGAGATTTTTGACAATTTATATATTTTTTATTTTTAATGACATCTGTTGGACCTTAGTAGAATTACAATTAAACTGGCTACACTTATGCGTAAAAAATCCTACTTGTCACAAGATGGCGCTTTCGTTTTTAGTGACATCTATTGGACAATAGTAGAACAGAAATAAAAAATAAATAATAGTTTAAAACAACTAAAAAACACGCTTTATAGAATATCCAACAAAAAAAAATTTTTTTGAAATAAGAATAGTGTAAATAAGAAAAAAATGTATTTTATTGTAAAAAAAGCGTGGGGTGCATGGTGTCAATAGTCATAAATATTTTATTGACAGATAATATGAGTAGAAGTATTAAATATCATTTTGATAATATCTTAAAAAGCACCCCACGCTTTTTTTACAATTTTTTTTTTTTCTTATTTACACTATTCTTAATTCAAAATTTTCTATTTTTAGTTGGATTTTCTATAAAGCGTGTTTTAAAGTTGTTTTAAACTATTTTGTGAAAGTATTTGTGTTCAGTGGTACATATTTTTATTTAAATCAGAACCGTTGCAGTTTCTAATAATAGATAATTCCGGGAAAATATTATAATTATGCTGTATCTACTATTCTATTTTATTCGCTAAAGAATATTCACATCCTAGGAATAACAATAGTATCCCAGCTTTTGTATTTAGACCAGCGGTAAAATGACAAAGGTCGACGACGGCGATGATGAATTCAATTTGTTTAGCAGAATAGTGCCTGTTAATTGGTCCTTCTGCAGTCTGGGAGTGTAGTGCGCGCGTCTCGACTAGGGCTGTCAACTATATCTTAAGAACACTTAATAATCACACTATAGTGTAATGAGTATCAGCTGAAAGTAACTTAGGGCTACACAATATCTGCCTCCTCGGCGGCTGTACGGCTGATATAAGTATTGAGAAGTGAATATTGGTCTCTGGAATCTATACTATATTAATATTATAAAGCTGAATAGCTTGTTTGTTTGAACGTGCTAATCTCAGGAAGTACTGGACCGATTTTGAAAATTCGTTCACTAATAGGAAGCTACATTACTCCTGAGTGCTATAGGCTACTTTTTATCCCGGAAAAACTGTTCCACGCGGGCGGAGCCACGCGCAATGCTAGTTAACATAATAATTGTAGAATTCTTTCCAACGTTTCGTCATATTATTATGCGAAACAGAAAGTTTGAAAAAGGCTGACAGAGATAATTTTTTATTTTAAATATTATAATAAAAAATACAAAGCTGTTTTCTCTAAACACAATTTATTTTGTTTAACCTTAATAGGTTGTTTTTTGCACAAAAAGTTGGCATCTATAGTTTCGACGTAGTGGAGCGGTGCAGGGTGGCGCGGGGCGGTTCGGGGGTGGCGCGGTCCGTTGTTTTTGTTTCTAACTTTATATCTCGCCACCGAGCTCCATAAAAACTATATAAAAGCAGTTACCCGCGCCGATGCTTGATAAAGACGTCCATTAATCTCCCCATAAAAGAAACTCGCGCCTCACAACTGGGTTAATGTCACCATCGCCACTGCCGCCGCCGCCACCCGCACCTCTGCGCCCGGCCGCTCTCTTATCACTATTGCATGTTAACATACTCCTTATATCAATAGTTTTGAGGTACCGTATCTATTTCTGCACTTTTCCTTACATCTAGAGCTTGTAGAATAATGTCTTCGAAGGAAGTGTTAAATAAACCAAATACAATAGATACTGGAAGTGGATGATAGCCTAGTTGGGAATGGAACGGTCTGCCGAGACAGTGTCCAGAGGTTCAAAATCCAAGGCACATACCTCTGACTTTTCAAAGTTACGTGTGTATTGTTTATCAATTATCGTTCGCTTTACCGGTGAAGGAAAACATCGTGAGGAAACCTACATACTTGAGAATTCTTCATAAGAATTTCGAGGGTATGTGAAGTCTGCCAACCCGCACTAGGCCAGCGTGGTAGACTAAGGCCTAACCCCTCTCAGTAGTAGAGGAGGCCCGTGCTTAGCAGTGGGCAGTATATAATACAGGGCTGATTGCATTGCAATAGATACTCACTTCATTATCATATAATGAAGCGATTAAATATGACTGCCTCGGTGGCGTAGTTGTATTACGGTTCCACAGCAGTGCTGAGGTCTCGGGTTCGATCCCCGGGTCGGGCAAAATCGAGAAAAACCCAATAGGGTTTTTCTAAACAGTATCAGCCCGGAGACTGGAATTTGTGCCCGATATGGCGATAGGCTCGCCACCTATCCCATCGTGGGACGGAATACGCACGGCGAAAAGTAGGTGCACTAGTTGCACCTCTGCCTACCCCTTCGGGGTTAAAAGGTGTGTGTGGGTGTGTGTGTTTGTGAGTGCGATTACATATTATTCTTTGAATATTGAGGTATCTACTGCAATTAGTATAATTACCGGGTATTTGCACAGACTCAATACAACGTTGAAAGAGTGTTGTGTGCATTGTCATTTATTGGAAAAATATTTTTATCATTTAAATAATAGTGAGAATGTATGAAATAAGGTTTTAAAAGCACTAAACGCAATATGGAATATATGCATTCAGTGAAAATGTTTTAACGAGGCAACAGTTTCTGATCATTATGCGGCACCGCGTGCCCACGTAATCTCCAAATTGGTCCCATTGTTGTGTATTTTCTGTAAGATGTAAGAAAGCGCGATTCCAACGACTATTGTTCTGTCTTCCAACCAAACGCGTTCATGAACTATTGGAAATTTCTGCATGACATTTCTGTGGTATTACATTTTGTCTGTGATTTTGATTATAATTCATGTCTTAACCATTTTTCAGTTATGTAAAAATATCTACCCACTTTTCAATTGTGATTATGTTTAGCATATCTACTGATTTGGATTTTTGTGCCTGGTAATTTGTGTCCGATAAATGTTTCCACCACTATACTATACCATACCAGCCCTGTATTATATAGTGCCCACTGCTGAGCACGGGCCTCCTCTACTACTGAGAGAGGTTAGGCCTTAGACCACCACGCTGGTCCAGTGCGGGTTGGATGACTTCACATACCTTCGAAATTCAGAGAATTTCTCGGGTATGCAGATTTCCTCAAGAGGTTATTCCTTCACCGTTAAAGCGAGTGATAATTCACAAATAATACACACATAACTTTTTAGAAAAGTCAGAGGTATGTGCCCTTGGGTTTGAACCTACGGACATTCTTCTAGGCAGTCCGTTCCACTCCCAACTAGGCTATCGCCGCTTAAATATTAAATGTTTCACCACCTAGCAAATAAATGCTAACATGGCAAAATGTGGATGCTACACAACTATAAACTTACTACGTGATAACTTTTAACGAAATCTACAAAAGACATTATCACTTTGTGTCATGGTTTATTATTGCATTGCAACTGAATATAATCTACAACTCCCATAATTACTAAAATTCAGGTGCTCCGTAACACAATAACTGCGTAATAAGTTCGTCGCGCGACCGGTACTAACGTAATGACCGATTAGTAATGCAATCGATTTGCTACTAGCACATCCGCTTAGTAGTTTACTGAGTATTGATGGCTTATAAAATAATGAGGAACCCTTTTTATACTCTGTTATTTCTACTGGAACGATTTTCCTTCTACTTGTTTTCTAAAATATTTAGACATTACAGGTTAATAAAAGTGTAATATTATACTACTGTTGTATTCCGTATCATAAATAGCTGTTAACGAAGCTTTAATTGAAAAAAATGATAGTTGTTTATTAATAGATACGTATATATTTTTGTCTGTAACACATAAATCACAAGTCATTTCGTTGATGGTAAGCGATAAATTCACCTATAATGCAGTGGCGGTCCTTTCATAGAAGCCGAAAAGCCTGGCTTGCCCTAAAATTATTTACCTAAGTACTCAAAATCGAATATGAAACAATGACCAACATTTTACGGTAACAAAACGCTTCGAAATAATTTTCTTTAAAATTTTAAAATTCCCGCGCTAACGTTCGCTGAACCGGTTCGCCTCGAGCGCACCTAAAGACACACCACTACACCTACACACACACAACCACATCCGCGCCGTACACTCATTTCATATTTAATACAAAACAGCTAGATGCGCACAAAATATACTCATCACTCTCTCTCTCGTTGGGTTTTACCTGGCTTTTCGCCGACATATTTTTCTCATTCGCACTAATGGATAAACTGGTACCACATACGTATAGCCATAGTAAGTTTCTATAGCAATCAGTACTAGAAAATAATCCAGGCTTAATGCATCCATAGATACTGTATAAAATACAGGGTTGCCAATTAAAAGAATTACCTCTAATATGGTTGCATTATTGTGCTTATTTTAATGTGTATTTTTTATTTATCATGAATATGTAAAGATTTTAGTGATAATATAATTAAAATTACATATCTGATTATAATTATTTAAGGTATTGTACTATAATTTTATTTATCAATAAGTTTTTTTCACAATTTTAGCATTCATTTTGTGGAGTAATTTTGATTCCAACTAGGCAACATCAGTTATTTGTTTTGATTCAGCCGGCGATCTACATTGTGAAGTATTTGTGTTTATTAAGTGGTTTTTGAGTTATTTTAAACTTTTAAGCACAATAAAAATGAGTGAATATATTTCTTGTAATAGTTTAAAGTGTGTGAAAGTTTTTATCGGCGAGAATAAGTTAAATTTGTTAGGTTATGATGGAAAAAACAACTTTTAACGAGCTGGCGAATGGCGCGAAATGTGTCTGAAGAATCATAAAAGGTATTTAGATCAGTATACAACAAAACTTATTGTCTTATTGGATGCTCTAATACTTTATACGACTACGTATTAAGTTGTATTGTTGGTGTTTCATATTATTCTCGGACAAAACAAGTGTTTGGAATAGGTAGGTACATACATCTGGCTAGTAAAATGATTTAATTAATCAGTGTTATCAAAAGTAATTCCAATTCACAAAAACATATGTTAAATGCATTCATTTCATTTCATAATTTCGGTAAACAGCGAATTGTAACCTGATTATCTCGTCCAATTAAATAGGTACAGTAGCTGTGACGAAATTTGAAAATTTCTAAACAAAACTTGTGCGTCAGCAGTAATAATGATGATTGTAGTGTTTTTAATTTTTTTAAATTACTTGATACAGGTAAAATCTATGTAAATAGTTTATCTTTACAAGAACTTCATTTAGACGTTGCGATGGGTCAAAATTATTTTTAAATAAAGGTACCTAATTTCGAAGTGGTAACTAGTCGACTCGATGGCGTTGTTGTATTGCGTGTACACGGTTCGAACATTGTTTTGAGGCCCTGGTTCGAATCCCGGTACGGGTAGTCATTTTTATTTTTAGATATTGCTTTTCTTTCTTATAGTTGCACATTTTATAGGTATCGGAGGTGCGATTTTTTTTTAGGTCTGCTTTGGCTTGCCCTCATCCAAAACACTAGGCACGCCACTGCTATAATGTATAGTAACTAAATTTAATTACACAACAACGTACAGCTCTACGCTCTAGCCTGAGACATCAGATGCTAGGCTGCAGAACGAGTCACTAAATATGGTTAACGCTGAATGAATATACTAATATTCATTCAGCGTTATGACTACACAGTGCATCGATGAAAATCACAAAAATTCAATTATAATTCCTCATACCGGACACTTCACAAATTTATTGATCGATGCTCATAAAATGACATTCCATGGTAGAGTACGTCTAACGTTGCGGCTCAGGTTACCCGGCCGCCCGCCGGCGAGGCGCGGCCGTACATTTAGATCGTAGCAACAATACCAGAACAGTTCGAAACTGTAGTCCTGAGGCAAGTCTGCCGTCTGGGCTTCAACAAACAGATCTCCCAAATTAATATCCCTCCCGCGAGTGGTTTCAATGCCATGAGCCATCAAACGCTATTATCAAGTTTGTTTCAACTCTATTTTTCCTTACATTAGAGTGATGTTCTCATGTTAATTGTTACATTGTTGAGTGTAAAAAAATCGCGTGATTAATAAAAAATAGCTGCATAACACAGAATTTAATTCATAAAAGTGTTGAATCAAACCATAGTGAAAATCAGCTTCACAACACCCGACAAAGCGATTCGATAGATAAGAACTGTGCTTGTATTATGTTCGGCGACTGACACACAGCGCGGCGGCACGTCCGCTGAGTCACCTGCTGCGCTAATTTACTTAGCATTTATGGAAATTTTGGGGATCCGACACATTTACATACAAACTGACAGGGTCAGTTTACGACGTACAACTAAAGGCTATGGAAATCCACCTTTTTGCATATTTTGTCTTCGTTCTAATATGATTGAGACTAATTTTTATAGTTGAAAGCCGGGAAACAAGTAAGTTTATCAGCGAATTGTTCATGAGTATAACCCATGAACAGTCCCAGATGCTAGATATTAAGCAATATGTTGTTCTAATAACATAGTGCCTCTCCATTGCCTATACAAAACGCCTCGGTGACTGCCTCGGTGGCGTATTTGTATTGCGTACGCGTTATGACTTATGAGTACGATATGCGCGCTGAGGTCCTGGGTTCGAATCCCGGGTCGAGCCAAAAATATTGTGACTGGGTTTTCCATCTTAAAAATTACTCAGTCGCAGCTTGGAGTCAGGAAGTTGGCGGTGTGATGTCCCTGTGCCTCGGAAAGCACGCTTAGTCGTTGGTCCTGCGCCTGATCTCTCTCCGGTCATGTCGGATTGCCGTCTCACCGGAGTATGAGAGGGAAGGAATAGCGAGTGCATTTGTGTATTGCGCACACACTTGTGCACTATAATATTTCCTGCGTACCTGGCTGATCTCCGTTAAGTTGGCCGCCGTGGCCGAAACTGGCTAGGAGGATTACGTTTACGTTACGTTACCAAACGCAACATCTCTACCGAACACCGCACAATTAAAGGTACACTAAACGTCTTGAATTATAACGCATCGTCTCCACGCCCAGTGGACATGGTCAGTGGTAAGTAGACAATCAAACACCTGCCTTTTTGTGTGCGTTGTTAATAAATATTTAATAGAGTTCCCTTGTCAGACGGTAGATAGGAGGCGGTCGTGTCCTGCTCGCCACGGGCCGCTAAATGTTACTTGGTCATTGTCATCGAATCTACCTTCTGAACTCCTATCTAGGCCAAGATGATATTATAGATTTTACTGTCGATTATAATTTTTGTTCATTATGAATCAAATAGTTTTTTTTTTAAGTGAAAACTTCTTTAGCGGCGTTGAGCACTTTTCTTTGGATGGGTATAAAACTTTGAGTAGTTAAATGTTAAATGCTCTAAGGTATAAAATGTTAAACTTGCGTACTCACGTCAGGATCACGTGACCGAATCTGACGAAAATGCATGCGGAGGTTTTACTAATATGAACCTTAAATACAATGCGTAGAAGCTATAATTCTTGAAACGAATGAATTTTTATTTATTATTATTATTATTTTTTTTTTTTATCCGGGCACGGCAAAGTGACTGCACCTCGCCTGATGGTAAGCGCGATGCCGTCCAGAAAGAGTATCGAATGGCAGTAGATGGTTATCTAATGCCATTCGACACAATCATGCCGGCCTACTAAGCTGCTTCTTCACGCTACGGCGGAAGGACCCAGGATTATAGGAAGGAGGGAACACGTGCGCCGGCAAACTATTCCAAAGCCCGATGGTGCGGCAAAGAAAAGATTTAGCGAACCTATTGGTTCGGGCCGAGATGGTTTTCACCATCAAGCTGTGGCTTCGCATGCCAGCACGCGCGGTTCTGCTGAGGAAAGGAGAGGAAGGGATCAGATTAAACAATTCCTCAGAGCATTCACCATGATACAGACGGTAGAACACGCTTAGAGAAGCGACATCCCACCGCAACTGTAGCGACTCCAAGTTACTCGTCACGTCTGCATCATTCACAATGCGGATGGCCCGCCGCTGTAATCCATCCAAGGCATCGAGCAAGTATTGGGCGGAACCGTCCCAGAGGTTCGAACAGTATTCCATACCCGGCCGTACCTGTGCTTTATACAAGCGGTAGATTTGACCGGGCGTGAAAAACCGACGCACCTTGTTCAGGATTCCAACCCTGCGTGATGTGGCAGATATTACGCCTTCGATGTGATTCCTTAGATTCAGATCACAGCGGATATCCATACCAAGGATACTCAGGTCATTCCGCAATGAGAGTGGAACACCCTGAAGATTGGGGAGAGGAGAAAACGGGGATCTTTTGCACGTGAACGTACACGCGAACGCGTTTTCTTGGCATTGAACTCAACCAGGTTCATGGAACCCCATGTAGAAATGAGGTCCAGAGTCCGGTTGAGCTCAATGACAAGATCATTGCGCCTCCTCACAGTGTCCACCCGCAAACCAGGGGGCTCATAGCAGTATCGCCCATGAACCGTGCTGCCGTCTGCATAACAATGAATGTTGCCAAGCGATAACATGTCATTGATATGCAGAAGAAACAAGGTGGGCGACAGCACCGAGCCCTGTGGAACACCGGCATTTACTGTCATGAGCTTCGAAGCGTGCCCATCAACGACGACACGCATTCTACGCCCATGCAGTAAGCCAGAAATCCACGCACACAAGTTGTCGGGCAAACCGTATGCCGGAAGCTTGGAAAGGAGACCACGGTGCCAGACCCTATCAAAAGCCTTAGCTATGTCTAGGCTCACAGCTAGAGCCTCGCCATGCCTGTCAATCGCCTCCCTCCAGCGATGCATGACGTACGCTAGAAGGTCACCCGTTGATCGGTTCTGAACGAAATCCGTATTGCCTGTCACCGATCAACGAGTGATCCTCCAGGTGGCGGGTCAATTGCGTGTTTATTACCCGCTCCATGACTTTGCATATCACTGAGGTTATAGCGATTGGGCGGTAATTGGTAGGGTCTGACCGATCACCTTTTTATTAACGTCATTAAAACCATAACTTAACCATTAACCTTACTAATATGAACCTTAAATACATTGCGTAGAAGCTATTTCCCCAGCGTTGGCACGGCACGAGTACAAAAGAATCGAAAGCTACGTTCTTTTTTCATATTTTGATTTATTCTACTTTGGTTGTGATGACCATTGCATTTCTGACATTTATCTGTGGCGGCATAATTAACAACACCGCCACCTATCAATATTGGCTGGGAACTACTACATTAAGTAGTCAACTAGATGACCCGACACTCATCCATCGGACATCGAAGTGCAGAGGTATCGACAATTAGCAGATGACGCCCAATAATACTGCTATATGGCTTAGTCAATCCTGGACGATAGCGCAATAAATAAATATTGTATTTAACCACATAAATGCTAGTACTTTTATACTGATAAATAAAGCAATTCGTGCGAAATTATTCCCTAACCATTCCAAAATATTCAAAAATGCACAACGTTAATGTTCAAGTTTTCACTTCTGCCGGCACTCCCGGAGTGCAACCCGTTCTTTTTTTTATAACTTTAACAACGACTGCGTATACATTTTTTATTATGCCTTAGGGTTTTGTAACTAAAATAAGTGATTGAATTATGGTTTACCAATCTTTCGCCTTATTTATGTACAGTCAGCAGCATAAATAGCTGAACAAAATCGAAATTTCAAATCGCCTATATACGCGTTAAGTTAAACAGAAACATTTTTTTTCTTCGTTTGAAGTAAAGTAAATATCTTTTATTTTATTATTGTGAAGAGAAAAAAAAGATTAGTAAGAACACAAAAGTATGTAGGCAATTTGAAATTTTGTATTTATTCAGCTACTTATGATGCTGACTGTACATTTAATAACAATACAAGTTTAAATTTACTGTCAAAATTACTTTCGCATTAAGTACCTTTAATGATTGTGTCTCATTTATATCATTTTTAAAATGATTGATAAGTGGCGGGTGTTCCATATGCGAGCGACAGATTGGCAAAGTATCTTTGTATTATTTGTATTGTTAATTTGTGCTGTTTACGGCTGTTGACTGCCTCGGTGGCGTAGTTGTATTGCGTACGCGTTACGAGTACGATCTGCGCGCTGAGGTCCTGGGTTCGAGCCAAAAACATTGTGGTTGAGTTTTTCCATCTTAAAAATTACTGAGTCGCAGCTCGGAGTCAGGAAAATGGCGGTGTGATACCCGCGTGCCTCGGAAAGCACGTAAAGCCGTTGGTCCTGCGCCTGATCTCTCTCCGGTCATGTCGGATTGCCGTCTCACCGGAGTATGAGAGTGAAGGAATAGCGAGTGCACAGGTGTATTGCGCACACACTTGTGCACTATAATATCTCCTGCGTACCTGGCTGATCTCCGTTGAGATTGGCCGCCGTAGCCGAAACTGGCTAGGAGGATTACATACGACTAAACATTTATACACAGTGCTATGCAGTACTTTGCAGTAAATTCATGGTAATATTGCATTTGTTTATTCTAAGGCGTTTATTGCTTTATTATAATATAGTTTCATTATTTAGCTATACAAACATTGGTTTTTAAAAAAATCCATATAAAACAATGAAATATGTATGACGTTTTTTGAAAGTTGAAACATCGTGTAAGAAGAGATTGTAGTTGTCATTTGTTCCCGTCACAGGATTGAAAGGATCGCGAAGAGATTTATTGCGGAAATGGATTCTGCCAGAGATATATTTGCGTCTTCAACATGTAATCTGAACACAGCCGTAAGCATCAACGCAACTGCAATATCCGCGCAAATACTTATTATTTTGTTGCGGACCCTCGTCTGTATTCAAGACTCACGCACTGTTTCGATACTAACTGCGTAAAGGTTTATATCTTGATTTAACTGGGTTGTGTTACCAGTTATGCTATACCCTGGTATAACGAAATAACTGTTAATATAATTTACTATTACATGTGCCCTTTATCTTTCCCATAATATCTTGTATTGGGTACGCGTTACGAGTACGATTTGCTTGAGCTTGATTTCAGTAACACGATCGCTTACATCCCAGATTCCATCTCATGTAACGCGCTCAATACAACTAAACCACTTGCCTTTAATGTATCAAAATGATAACACAAATATAGCGTAGTCGCAATTCGCGAGGCGCGCTGCGGCTCGAGCTGATCCACGCGAACCGACCGCTTCCACAACTGGAGCGACAACTAACCGTGTGTGCGCACGTTCGTGTATACGTGTATGTACGGGTTGAAACGGGACTGTACGAGCACTCGTTACATTAACATTTACTTCACTTTCTCTGGATACTTTTTCCCGAAGCTTTTTTTCGTTATACTTTGCAACATATAACATGATTTGAAGGAGGGCTACGACTTCGCCCTCGCCCCGTCCCACCTTCACTGCCCCTCCTCGGGGGTGACGCGTATAAAGCTACAAGTTTAATTACCGACGCACTTGAGTTGTTGTTCAAAGGTTACCGGAGCACTTAACGATGCGTCCATTATTCATTGGTGTTCGGTGGCGGAATCAGCGCGGAGCGCGCGAGCCCGGGGGCATTGGGAGGGCGGCGCAGAAACGGAGAGATAGGGGGGGGGGGGTCTGTGTTCTTCGCGTCTTACTTAACAATTGTAATGTAAGGGAACTGCCTTAATTATTACGACGAGAGTTATTTACCGCCTACATCTAAACATGGATTACATTTATCCATTATGGACACTTGTGCACAAGCACAAATCGGATGACCTTGTGGTTGTCGTTGTCGAAGTCTTTATGTCTATAATAGATAAGGAGTAGAGTATAGCACAATTTTTTGTTTTATAATCTGCATCGAATATTTCTAATCGTTCGCCAGCTTGTTAAATGCCACTTTTAGCAATTGATAAATTCTTTATGATTGTAATGGGCATAAACAAATTTGATCACGTTGGAACTGTTGTAAATGTAGACGCCACGGCTTCAAGTGTTTCGTAAGCAGGTGCCACGGTTTAGTAAGGGGTCGCATTGTACGAATACCCGACGACAGATGCATAATACATCTCCGTGAGCAGTGACACCGCACGCCGGGGAAATACTCCGTTACGTCCAGTGCAGGTCAAGCGAAAAGTTTGACCACACTTGTAATAATAAAGTGTCATTCACCAAATTGGATCACAGCGTACATAAGTTATGAAACCACTGATATCTTGGGTTTGAGCCCCAGGGATAGAGGTACGGTTGTGGATTTTTTTACATTTAATTTGCGGGAGTGGGTCGCTTGGACCTAGAATTGTAGTATCCGTATATAGCGATTGGCTCGCTGCCCAGCGTGTCACTAAACCGCCGACCAATGTGTACATAAATCATAGCTTTGCCTATAAGGTAAATAGGCGTCAGCTCTTATAAAATCCAATAATTACCGTTGGTTATTATCATTGAGTGCAGTACTGAACTCATTGCCTTTCCCAGTAATCTCATTAAAAACTATTCCAGTCTGATGACAGCAGCATTGCAAGCCAACATTTTTATGGCGATGCAAACTGAGTTAGAACGTTAGTTTAAAGTTAATCCATTTGGCGACGTCAGCGGCGGCGAGCGGCGCGGCGGGTCTGTGGTCCAGTTTCCGCGCGGTTGTGACGCGTAAATACAATTAGTGCGCGCCTGCCGCCCTGCCAGCGCCGAGAGCCGACCCCGCGTCGACGCCCAACGGCTGAGCCCTCATCACGAGCACCGCGCGACAGGAATAGTGTCACGCCGCCGACCACTGACGATGCACATGGATCTACAGGCAACGCCGCTACCCCGAGCCTTTGTAAAATAAATTCGTTGCGTTTCGAATCGCTTAGAAACTACGCTTATTGCTTTGTACCGACTTTTCCCTGTACAACTTGGATGTTTATCTAAAAATTACTTCTAACTCTATTTACCAGACTCTTAGCTGCCTTGCAATTATCATAACTCACTCTGAATTCACATCGGTATGTTATAGAATTTAAATTATACATTTGAGTTGAGAACATTAGCCTGTGACATATATTCTCGTTTCCAGATCAACAAATGGATCATTTATCACAATGCCGGCCTCGGCGCCGTGTGTAGCGGCTCATGCCAGTTTATCAAACTAAAAACCTTTGCATACATCACGAGCTTGCGTCGCGCCGGGAACTGATGCAACGCAACTTCTGCCCCATTCTAATAGAACTTGTTACATGTGTGTCCATCCTCCTGCGCTGGGGACAGTGAGGAGGTATTTTCGCTCTTGGGTTATGGTTTCTGATTGGTTGCTTTCCATAAGCTACATTAAACACTTCCATGATGAACAATATTGTGGGAGTATGGATATTATGCGACATACCTTTTAAATCTCTGAATGGGGTGTTAGCTAAGCACTATAAAAATATAAATAAAAATATATTAAATTTATTATTTTTGTAGCTTAGTATAGCAAATGCTGTATCTCTATATTGTTATAACGATAATTCCGATCATTTTTAATTGTCAACCATTATTTGCGTTTTATATCCCATTTTACTGGTGGTAGGTCTCTCATATGTAAGAGTCCGTCTGGGTGGGTACCACCGCAATGTCTATTTCTACCGCCAAGCGGCAGTGTGCATGCACTGTTGTGTTTCGGTTTGAACGACATTGTAGCCAGTATAACTTCTGGACATCATGAGACTTAACACCTTATGTAGGATGACGAGCGCAGTGGAATACCACACGGTGCTATGTAACTCAAGGTGCTGGATGGTGTTGTTACTGTTTATGGGTGGTCGTATCGCTTACCATCAGGCGAACGGCATGCTCGCCTCGTCATTCAATGCAATAAAAAAAATCAAATTTACATTTCATCTTTAAAATATATATCAATAACATGTTTGTACGCAAGCTCGAAGCAGATCAACTCTCGAGTTAAACAATAAACTCGCACGCGCTCACGGCCACAAGAAGCCACAAATAATAAAGTAAGATCTAAGTTGTTTCTGTTGTGAACAAAGCGACGTGTTCGCTTTACTATTATAACAGCATTAAGCAGTGTACATACTAGAACTTAGCTAATCACGACTGAATAGCGGCGTTTAGCTCGGCTATCCGGCACGTAGCCGACACGTGACCGCGCAGCGCTGCAGTATAACCCGACCGAGTTGCGGAGCCGTGCGGTATGGGTAACGAGGAACAATTCACACAATTAATACTCGATACTAATACCTGATATTAGAACACGGTCAAACGTATCGATACTCTCGGCTTTAATAATCCTAGATGTTTCATATTAAATAGGTGTTTCTATTCTGACGCAAAGTGACCACAGTCTTTATCGTGATGAATACCTACAGTATAATCCAATTAATATAATCATACAATAATGAGTCGAGCTTGTTCTCATGCCATTATGATAGCGATACCTGCTGTTTCTATGTAATACATATTTTTATACAAATAAATAGACACATCAAACGCTCGCTTCATTGTAAACGATACGACAACCCTAATATACAGCAAAAACACCTCCATAACTACAAATTCCATAGCACTGCTTGGAACTGCACTGCTCTCCTTACCCTAAGATATGTTTATTCCCATAATGCCTAATAATAAATGAGGAATTACCATCTATTAAAGTAGGGCTATCTAATTATTTTTTTTAACCGGGTACAGAAAAATTACCCCACTGCCCCTGATGGTAAGCAGAATGGGATCCAAATAAAGTGTCGACTAATGGGAGATAATCATCTCTCACCAGTCGACACAATTATGCCGGCCTGTTTGTAACCAGATATACACAGGCTGACTGTGTATATACTATACGGGTGGATACAAATACCCTACCACCAGCATTATATAAATATTGCCAGTCGCACCATTAGTATCGATAATTTGAGCTGTATATTACTTGTTACTCCGCAGCGCGGCGCGGCGCGTGTCTCGCACGCGGTCGGGTTATCTGCCCGACCACGCGCCGCACTAACTATATTTGTAAGTGAAATCTGTTAGAGTTTATTAGCGTTGAAGCAGCATTGTTACACTCTCGACGTTGTATTTTGTAACACTGCGGAGTCGCGTCTAGACCAGCTGTGTGCTATTGGAGATTACAGTTAAGTTTATTTATTTGTAAGTCATGACTTCTTACAAGTATGACCATCTAAATGTGGTCTTACTTATCCTACTACAAAAGACTCGAATTTAGATTTTTATGTAGTCAATATTCTTTTTCGATTTCCCGTCGCTTGTTATTAAACAGACTTTTAGTTCCCATCATTAATTTGTATAAAAATTTGCGACGCGCTCTGTCTTCGCACGGGTAGCACTAATTATCTATAACCAGATAACTTCTGGTGGCCTGATCGCTACCAAACTTAAGATGATCACTCGCCACGCTAATTCAAGACTCGTTCCAGTCGCTTTAGAGGCCATATAAACACACATTATTTCTTTTATATACACTAGCTTTTGCCCGCGGCTTCGCCTACACGAAAGGTTTTTTCCTGGATAAAAGTCCCGCTATACATTTTCCCGGACCGAATTGTAAATCTAAACCATTCTCGAATCCACCTGAAGACACACAAAAAAAACATTAAAATCGGTCCAGCCGTTTAGCAGGAGTTCAGTGACATACCTACACACGCAAAGAAGAATTACATACTTATATGTAAAGATATAGATAGTATAAAGCGGTCAACGAGTCGTCAAATTACACACGTAATCACGGATCCGCGCGCAAACTGCCTATGGCACAGTTAGTACCACTATTCCGTTTGATGGGACCACCGATAGCGGATAACCGCGCTGCATCGCGCAGCACCGGCGATTGTCCTACCTAGTTACATTGCTAATAATTGCCAGTTCTGTCCGAACTGTTGATTATGTTACCGTGATCTAAATTTGTCCTGGGTCGGTTCGGTTCCAGTAAACTTAATAGCTCCTGGTATTCACATATCGAATTGTACGAATGGCTTGAGGAATAATATAAATTACTAGTATAGTATCTTTTATTATCATATTCGTCAGTAAATAGGCAAGAGTTTTTGCACATGTGAGTGTTCCCGCGGTCCGCAACAAAGCGTTTACCCGCGACGCCATGTATATTCACATAAAAATACTCGCAAGATTATTTTGCGTAAACACAAGATTTATAGTGCCATCGGCGCTTCGGCCGCTGTATTAATGGGGTATAAATCGCCTCCTCTCCCCCTGCGCTCGCCGCACCAACCTCCCCGCCTCCATAACCCGGGTCGAGCACAACGTGCTACCAATAAATATAATTTAAAATTCATGTAAACGGTGCATCCGTATCCCAAATATGACGGTAATGCGCCCCTTTGTTCCACGCTGTGTAGTCGCCGCGCTGTACGCCGCACACTGCGGTACGAATATGATATATTATGATAACTTCCTCCCGCCTAAAACTAAGACTATGCTTGTACAAGCCTTAATCCTTCCTTTAATCGACTATGGTGATGTGTGCTATTTTGATCTGAATGCAGATCAGCTCAACAAACTTGACCGACTTCTAAATAACTGCATTCGATTCGTGTATAATCTTCGCAAGTATGATCACATTTCTTTTTATCGTCTTCAACTAAAATGGCTACCCATACGTCAGCGCCGTTCTTTGCGGGCACTTACCACTTTATTCTCTTTCCTTACCTCCCCTACCCCTCCTACTTACTTTTCTTCTAAATTTCAATATCTCTGCAGTAGCCACGATAGGAACCTCCGCTCTTCTAGCAATCTTCTCCTCAAATGTCCCCCTCATAGCTGTGACTTCACTCACTCTTCTTTCGCTATCCAATCTGTTCTTCTTTGGAATTCACTCCCCCTCGAAATCAGATCGGCTACCTCTCGGTTTGCCTTCAAAAGGAGAGTGCGGCAGTTGTTGTTGAACGATGCAGAAGAATCGCCACACTAACTTATAATATGATATTATTTACATATACAGGGAGTTGTTGTTATACCGTGATTAAATTAAATAATGAGCAACATTAAGGTTTTTAAAATTTACTACACAGTCAGGAAAATCATGACACCTAAATTAAATTAATTTATTTTTCAAACAAAGTAAATCGCAAAATTTCGCTTACAAAATGACACACCATTTATAAGGTAGATTACTGACCTTGAAAGCATCAAAGCGGCAACGCCGCGCAGCACGTGCGCGTTGCAACTTTGTCACTTCGGCGCAAGCACGAGTACTTTTTTATTAAAACTTACACGTTAGAAAATCAATTTTGATCACTTACTCGAAAAGTACTGATTTCTGTGATGATGTCTCGTCACCAAAATTTAACAATTTGTTTACCTACGTAACAATGAAAACTACAAACCTACTTACTAGTAAATGGGTATCAAATCTAAATTTTTAAATTTTCTATGTGGCCCCCATTATTAGCAATGCATAAATTGCATCTTCGTAACATATTGTGGCGCACTTTTACAAGTATGTCACTGTTCGCGGCCATATCTTTTAGTTTAGTGAATGCACTTATAATCCACAATCCATTGCGCGTGAAAGTGCTCTCGTCTGTCCACATAATATTGTATAAAAACTCGGCATCATTGGACACCTTTCCGAGCAGCCATTGGCAATAGGCTTTTCTTATAGGCTTATCACGCGACAATAATGCCTGAACTTTTTTGAGTTTATACGGTCTCCGTTTGTCTCTTTTTAAAACTCGATAGACGGTTGTGTGATGCATACGGTACCGGCGCGCAGCATTACGTAAACTACAGGTTGGCTCACGAATGAAGTGATTTAAGACCTGTTGTTCTCGTGCCACAGCCACTTGACGCGACGGAACTCCTTCTCGAAGTGGCACCAAAGGTTGGTTGTCCCTTAATCTTTGCACAGCCTGAACAATGGTGCTAGGGTTTACCGGGCACACTCTAACAGCACCATACCTCTCCCGGTATGTTCGTATTGCCATTGCCGCATTGCCGCTACATTCTCCATAAATTAATACCATATCGGTATATTCAGTAGCCGTGTAAGTAAAAGGCATAATTAACAACAAAAAAGACGAAACAACTTCAAATGGAAAAGCGTCAATTTCGCAACTCATAAAAAACAATTTAGTGTCTATTTCGCGAGAACTTCATAAATCACAATACTTAATTAGACTTCCTAATCAAAAACTAAAACAATCGCGCGCGCTCGCACACTATCCGTTCGTTTATTGCAGTTGCGTAAAGGCATGCGTACGTCACAGGATCTGCGAAACACTGACCTTGTCGCCTAGCGTCGACAACTACTTCCGAGGATGCCGTAGGGATGGCCAATACTATGATGAATATCGATACAACCTTATACGATATGCATTAATTATTTAACTTCCGAAATTGTTATTATCACAAATCACACTACTATTTTTTTATCACAAGTTAATCCACCTTGGATGATCTTTTTTGACTACCATTTTTGACTACTCCTATTTGTATTACCGATATGTAGCGTAGTCTCTGCTAATAAAAGACAGGTAAACCAATTTATTAAATTAATACTACCGCTGCTGACAAATAACCCCCCCCCCCCCCCCTCCAAAGATTTCTAAAGTGAGCAGTCGGAAGCGGTCTGCACTCAAGAACTTTGGGTGGGGCACATAGCGGGCAGAACTGACGGCCGATGGGGCAGAAAAATTAGTTAATATTATTTCTTAAATACATGACATTTTGTAATTATTAATAGATTTAAAAAAGGAGTTGCTTACAGGTATTTGCAGTTGTTTGTTTTTTTTAACCTTGTTATTATTAATAATTTCCCTTATTTTTCTAGATCCGAAATGAAGAACATAACATTTACTGTTAACAATATCACAAAAGCTTTGACATTAACAAGACAAAAAGATATCGAGTACGCTATAATAATGATTACTTATCGACATCGTCATTAATTTTGCTTAATAATTGGGCAACCCGAATTTGTACTAATCAAAGCGCACCGCGCTCCTTAAGCCGGCTGGCGGCTACATCTATTGCTTTCCTTTTTGTACGTAAAAAAATTGTATGGGAGTAAGTAGGAAGTCTGCGAAGAGTTATATCTTATGCATTTTTCGGTAATGTCAGAATGGCAACGTCGCGCGCTCTGTTTCATGGAGTCGGAATAGCAACGGAAGGCTTTGACCGCTGATATCAGCTGTTTCAGATCGACGCGTATTTACATCATGTATCAAACTTATGAGAATAAAAAATCGATCCTGTGACTAAACTATTGCACCTATAAGGTTGATTTTTGGCACAACGCCTTAAAACATTGTTAGGTATACCTGGTGAGATGAAAACACGCTAAGCCAGCAACACTCTGTATATTTATGTAATTATAATTTGTATTTTATGTATTTATTATATTTATAATGTTACTTATATTATGTTTTGTATTTAGTTTACATATTTATGATCGATTGCTTTGTTTACTTTTATGTACGTTTATTCGTATCTCTAATATCAAGTTTAAGTACCTGATGCACCTACCTTATGTATTTCTGCACCACCCTAAGGTTGAGTGGGAGAGAATGCCTTTGGCATTAAGTCCGCCGATATACTTATGTATATAAAGTGCAAATAAATAAATAAAATATGATACAGTTATGATTCATATATTTTTTTAAGCTCCCGCCTGTCTCCCTGGTGGGATGTGCACTGCAGCTAGGACACACTTAATTGGCAGAGTTAACTTCTGTTTGTAATGTGACAAGACACTTAATTTATTTACAGTTTATAAAGCCATTTAATTAAAATAAATACGTAATGTATTCGTGATTTATATTTGTATATAATATAGACTGCACCTTTCTATCTATTATGGCATACAGGCGTGAGCTTAGGATACTTAGACATATTACATACAAATACTCTAAAGTTTTGTAATATTTTAAAGCCGGGCGTGATAACCTAGACTCCCAGTGTGAGCTACTGTAGAGTGTACTGTGTAGAGGTGCCCTCGCAAATCCTGCGCATTAGAGAGTTACGACGTCCCGGGAAACAGCGCGGGTTTATGAATAAACAGCGTCGCGTCGTCGTCGCCGCGGCGATAAAACCGCCAGCCTCGTAAAACGCTCATTTCCTTTGTTATTTATACTGAGCGTAACATTGTACTCTTGTATTGAAGGTAAATGAAGCGACCACCGCGATATTTTCTTTTGCAGGAAATAGCGTTTCGATTCCGTCCCGCGCGTCTCCGCCGCGCCCCGCACCACACCCCACCCCGCCGCCCCGCCGCCCCGCCGCCCCGCCGCCCCGCGCCGACCCGATGCGATCGTAGACAAAGAAACGTTATTAACTTGTTTATTCACTCCACTGCCCACTTGTGTATTGAGACAACTTTTTTTCGCAAATACAAACGAAAAAAAAACAATTTGAATTATCAGCTTCGGGACGAGAACTCAAATGCTATATGTTAACTTTTACCAAGGGTGTCCCGGCCGCGTGCTGAGCGAGTTAGACTTCGAGTTACTCTAGTGCGGTATGGGGGGAAAACCTTGGGTAGAAAGCACTGGCTCAGTATACTGCGCGAATTTTTTATTGTATGCACTTTATGTTGCGGCTATTATTTGAATTTTTTGCAACTAATCCCGCAGGGAACTACATAATCATTGTACCCGATAGCCCTAATGTTTATGGTAAATTGTTTAGCAGAGGCATAATATAGTCCGTCTACGGTCTAGTAACACTTTTATACCATTGCAGGACGACGTATCTCGAACGAAAATCAATCATTACATTTCCTTCTTTAATTAAACACAGCATTTATTAACATTTTAGTTATACATACAGTTTTATCTACATATCACAAATTCGCTCTAACATCACAATCAGCTAAGAACATACAAAACAGTAGTTCGTAGGAACAATAACAGTTTGGTGCAATCGGTGCGGTGCGGTAACACACGCGGGCTCGGGCGGTCGTATCGCGCAGATAGTGTGACGAGCTCGAACGATACCGATCGTGGGGTGTCTGTTTTAGAGACATCTAGCGAGCGCGCGCCTCACCTGCCCGCTAGGGGTGGCGCGTTGCAATCGTGTAACATAATTGTACATACAACCTTTAATAAAATTGCTTTTCCATGCAATTTACTCATACAGGCAACTATGTAAATTAATGTATAAAATGACAAATAATTTATTATTAACTAGACTTTCGGTTTTATCCACGGAAAATAATTGCATCAATAATAAATAATATCGGTATATTTAAAAGTTTATTCAGAATGGCTGTATCATTGCATGTGAAGTATCTTTATAGAATTATTAAAATAAGCATCAACAGGCATTAATTATTGCCAAAGATATTATGTCATTATATGCTGCCTAACATTCTAAAAACTATTTCAAATACTTTAGCAAACTCCTTAAAGGATTTGTGCACGCCGCGAATTACTGTTTTCAACTTTGTATAATTTTCCAGCTTTTACTTGCACTTTCATTCGCGTGGATTCCTTTTCTGGAAAAAGACTAATTAAATGGAAACGAGGTATAATCTATTTTACCTGAAAATAGTATTAAAATTAATAATACTTAGAAATATTCGCAACAGCTCCGGAATTATTACACAGTATTACTGTAGCTTCGAAGAATCGTTGTGACAACCCTACACTGCACACAGTCGAAATGTCGATTGCATCGCGGTGTTCTGTTGCGAGGCTTTTTGGACACAGCGGTTAGAGCGGCGACTGTCTCACTGAATATTGCACGATGTAAGCTGTTATCGCCTGTCGGGACTCAAACACATTCTCACAACTACTGGAGTGTAACGTAGAAATGTAAAGTGGGATAGAATCATAACCCAGATTCCCAATAATAATAACAAATCTATGTATCTTAGAGATTTATCTTCAAATGGGTAGATGCATAATATTTATTGTATCCTACGTTTGCTGAGCTTTTATAACCCCACGATGTTATAGAGAAGATTTTATCCATTTCAGGATCGATTAGATTCGTGGCGAATCAGGCGTGACTTTAGAATCTAAAAACCTGGGACCTGGTAATTGCTCCTCGACATTCACAGATACTGACACTAGCTCAATGATAAAACCTATGGTAGGTTTTATCATTATGACCCGGGAATACATACCATCCAATAATGGGTCTGGTTATTGCACCCCTATCTCTCCAAGGTTACAGCTTAACGGTTTATAACGTAATGTGACCCTATCAGGCGTCTATCTCCGTAAGCTATATACGATTGCCCGTTCATTTCAATCAGTGGCAAGTCAGTGTTTCCGTGTCCATGTGTCCGTGAGGTTTCCGACACTTCACACTTCTGGTTCTAATTATTCGTATTTAGTAACGTATATTAGAGCCAACTGCAAAAGGTCGGAAACGCTAGCCAGCGCTCGTGACCTCGAACGAACGATTTTGTTAATAGTCAATACCCTATCTCGCAATGCTTACGCAAGTATTAGCATTTTATTACCCGTGTTTTTTTTTTTGTAATATGTGCGCGCATTATAAAGACCATAAGTACACCGTGTCTTAATCAAGGGAATGGTATATAGTGTATTGTTCGATAGTTCAAACGAAATCTTTACGATTTCATATTCATAATATTAGTAGGATATAAACGCCATCGACTGCCTCGGTGGCGTAGTTGTATTGCGTACTCGTTACGAGTACGATTTGCGCGCTGAGGTCCTGGGTTGGAATCCCGGGTCGAGCCAAAATCATTGTGACTGGGTGTAGAGGTTGTTGTTGGTATGGGAGTATGATGCTCTACATTGTTATATTAAACTCCAAAGATGCCGATAGTATGGGTTTGTGTTTAAGGCTTCATGAGTACGTCAATATACAGCAGCTTACTTAGATGGTTACAGTTATAAATTAGTAGACGTACTGGTTAAACAAAGGCGTACATCGCTTATATATGGGAGGCATGGTGTGACACAGCATTCCCGCACACCTACGTACGTGCACTTACATAGCTGCGCAAGTGTGTGTGTCCCTACACTGGGTTTTTCCATCTCAAAAATTACTGAGGCGCAGCTCGGAGTCAGGAAGTTGGCGGTGTGATACGCCCGTGCCTCGGAAAGCACGTAAAGCCGTTGGTCCTGCGCCTGATGTATCTCTGGTCATATCGGATTGCCGTCTCACTGGACTATGAGAGTGAAGGAATACCGAGTGCACCTGTGTATTGCGCACACACTTGTGCACTATAGCCACTATAATATCTCCCGCGTACCTGGCTGATCTCCGTTGAGATTGGCCGCCGTGGCCGACACTGAATAGGAGGATTACTTTACTTTACTTTAGTATATAATATCATTAGTATTAGCCTTTGTTCGCCACTGCGGTTCCGTAAAAGCTAGTCAACTTTTCTACAACCTTTCGATCTCCTGAGAGCAGCTTATTATAGATACATCTGTTTATAACATTATAAACGTTATCTACAACTTGGAATGACACTGCACTGCGTTCGTCACTGCGACGTTAATGACGTTGCCTCAGTAATTGCAACAGTTTCCATTATGATTAGTGGGTGCGTAGTGTTCCGTTTTAACTTTTGTGGCGGCATAATTAACAACACGCCACCTATCAAAATGGCAACTAGATGACCCGACACACATCCATCAGACATCGAAGTGGTATCGACGATTGACAGATGGCACCACACGATCCAGAATTGCGTTAGCAATATTCGCGCGAAGCGAAGCATACATACCACCTCCGAGTAGGAACCATCGGAGGGGCCGCGGCCGGTCAGCCGCAACATCTGCCTGACTGGGAATTTTCCCCTTCCATAGAGGAAAGTATCCATCTGTTCCTCTACAGTGGTGACGACCTTTCGCCGCTAAAATTTTAATACATAGCTAAGCGCAAAATAAACCCCAGTAGCGATAGTGACTGAATGTAATTTATAATAAATTACTTAACAAATGTAACACGAGTATTTAATTTGATATTCGGAGTCCGGCGGCTGTAATCGTATAATCGCGCGCCCTCATTAAATATTCTTTGTGTGAGATACGGTCGCATAAACTGAAATAATATTTATTCAAAGCGAGCTAAAGTATTAACTTACTATTCACAGCCTAATCACACTTAGCAAGCTTCTTTGTGGGAGCGTGCAGGGCAGACACAGGGCCGGGTCCGGGCACTGTCAGAACTTTTAGCACGTTTTTTAAATCCTCGCGTTCAATAACTTGAAAGTAAACAGATTGCAAATTATTTTGAACAACTTTTGCTCGCGGCTCCGCCCGCGTGATAAAGTCTCGCTTTATTTTTTCCCAGGGTATAAAGTAGCCTACGTTACTCAAGGCTTATGTAGCATTCTAATGGTGAATTATTGAAAGCGGTTCAGAAGTTTTTGAGTTTATTCGTAACAAACATACAAAGATACAAAATACAAATCTTTCATCTTTATAATATTAGGGTAGATTAACTTTTGCTCGTGGTTTCGTCTGCGTGAAAGAGGTTTTCCGGTATAAAAAGCAAATATCATACCCAGGGTCTCAAACGATCTCCATACCAAATTTCATAGAAATCCGTTCAGTAGTTTTTGAATTTATCGCGTCCAAGTAGACAGACAGACGCAGCGGGGACCTTGTTTTATAATATGTAAGGGTATTATTTATGTAGCTCGAGGATACATAATTATTATATAGATACCGTTTAGTCAATGCAATATTTCCTATCATTGTAATCGGTAAATTATATCAACAGAATACGAAATCTTAGCTTATTAAGGTATGATTTATATTAAATAGTAATTTTTCACGGAGTAACGACTTCTCTCGGCGCCAATGACCTGTATCTCTGGAGAGCGGTCTCAATACACTGACAACTCACTGACACCGCCGATACTCCAGATGCGGATAATTGATAAAACATTTTGTGTAGATAATTATTGTCACTGACAGCCAATGGCCTGTCACTGCCCGGACCCGGCACGGCCGTGTGTCACTAGTTTCAGACTCGTGCAATACAAATTCAGTAAAATAAAAAAATATAATTTAATGAGTTTACAGCTGTTATTAAAGCCACATGTTTTAAGTTTCATTATAATAGTTACAGTAAAGTGTGGTCATTGTAAAGATAAAATAATATTTATGGGTTTAAATGAAGTTGTAATGACCCACCCGAGCTTATGAACCCATTCATAACTCACAACAGTTTTGCGATCCACGCGAGAAGTCGTGACCCTTATATGGTTACCACTATCTTTTCCACACATTAAAAGTTCAAAGTGCGAGAGAGAACGTGAAGTGTGTAAATCAAGCCAGTCGTGTAAATTGCGCATATTGTATGTCGGTTGTGGGTAATTCTTAACTGTGCTCTGCCACTACAAAGAAGCGGCGCTGAGTCAACTAAATGTCCAGTAATAAACATGCTTAGCAGGTGTGCAAATCTCAGCAGTTTATCGCGGCGCAAACCGCTCGCCCTTTCCCGCCGCACCCCGCCGCGTCCCACCTCACACCGCACCGCTACCCGAGAAATGAATCTCACTTTTAAAATGTTTACTTTAAAAATTGTCCACGAGACACAATTTTATGAGAATGAAAAACGCGTGTAAAAACAAAATAGCAATGTACCGCTCCCCGTCCCGCGTGCCTCACCCTTCGCGCCTCCCAGTCGGATTACCATGATAATTATGAAAAAAGGAAACGCGAGATTGGGCGGATAACCGGCGCGGCCCGCCAGCCCTCCCGCCGCCGCACCACTCATAATTACGTTTATGGAGTTAGTGCTCGGACCTTTACAACTGTTATTTATTGAAGGTTTCCACTTTGTAGACACTGCTATAGGTTTTTGATATTAATCTCATTTTTACCGCGCGCGGTCACGACAGCCGCCCGCCGGCCCCGCGCCTTGCGCTGCTAACAGGAGGTAGGAGTGCCGGCGGCAGAGGGTCCATTATACCGCCCTCAGAGTGCCTTACAAGAAACTTTTTCAATTTTTGTTTCAACTTTTACAAACATTACTCGGCATAACAGATTGAGCAATCACATAAACGCCGGCTTCAAATTAACTTTTTATAGTAATTTATATACGCTGTAACCGCGCCGGGTGGCTCGGCTCGGCTCATTCATTTTCATATTGAAAAGTCGTCAAACAATTTGGTCACTTAATAGCAACCGCCACCGCGCATAAACATTCACAAATATGAAGGTTATAGAATTTAGATTTTTCAGGCCTCTGACAATCACGCTAATTTAAAAAAAAGGCTACAATAAGTCTAATGTCTCTCTATCTAATCTAAGTGTACGCTAAAGAAAACTTCACGTTGGTTTTCAGAGGGACGGAAATTGCGATCCAGCTGGCCCATTCTATCTGTACGCAAAACCACAGCCTTGCTATCTCACGCATTGCACGCTAGAATTGTCCTAATTTATATAAAGCCATAGATTAATACAATATGATATTGTACGATAGCTCTCGGCATCAGACGAAGCGACTGTTCACGAAGCTGCTCTAGTTCGAACAAGTAGCCCGTGCTCTAGCGGAGATAACTCAGCGTTGATTACCATCATCTTCGTGTTGCGTTTCCGATTGCTACTGTCTGCGCAACATGCTCTACATGTGTCGTAGTAAGGATTTAGGTACGTAGTGTTATGACTATGAAAATAATTAGTCGTGGTAATTTGGAAAACTTACACAATGATGTAGCTTACTAGAGAATTGGGCGCAGGTTTACAGCTCATACTTTTCTAGAGCAAGCATGCTCAGAGTTTATATAGTATCGCCTTTTTAGATAAACATTTAATCAACCGTAATATCTAAACCATAGTAAACCAAATCTATCCTTATATAAGTATTGTATAAACTGTAGGCAATTGAGACAAAACTACAATTCTAGCTTTATAATATTGGTAAAATGACAGCGCTGTAATATTAGCAGTGAGATCTGCGGTTACGACGGGGCTCGACACTATGACTGAGCAGGTACTTACGCACATCTGCCACACGAGACGTAATTCCAGTGTCGGACAATAATAACTGTATTATTTTGTTTCGGTGCCCTTGTGCGGTGTGCCCGACGCAGTCCCGCGCGGCTCATCGAACACTCCGACGGAATTGCTGCGAAGTGGGTCGAACTATTGGACGAAATAAATTGTATAAAAAGGAACGATAAAGTGAACAATCCCCCGCTGCAGTAAATTGCGACGGGCACTAATTTGTTGACTACATTAAATAAATTTGAGTGTGTCTCGAATTGGCGCAACTTTTGGACGAGTCGCGAGCTTCATTTAATTTTTATTTCGACTAACGTCCGTCAGTTTAGTAAAGTTGGTTGCCGCCCGTGGTTGCCGCTGTCCTTCGCTTGTGTCGGTCACAAACGACTCGTTATCGCACTGACGAGCGCTGCGAGTATTAAAAGTGCTAGGAGTGATCGTGCTCTCGCCTCTATTGAGCGGCCCAGAATAAAACTTATTTTATTTTAGAACTGTAATATATAGAATATATTCAAAGCGACAAAACCATTTGAAATATAAAACCTTTCATTCTATTTACAAATGTACTTAATTGAAATTGTTGGTGGGATTTTCTTTTGTATTTTCAATCGGCGGGAGTTTTATTGTAATATTTTTTCTTTTATGTGTATTTGCTCACCCACAGATGGTGCATGAAACTCCTAGCACACGAGATATATAATAACAAATAAATAGCACTTCGATTTCCACCACAATTTATTTGCCACCACAAAATTTTTGTTCACGCGGGGCCGAGTCATATTATATTATGAGTAACGCCTGAAAAATGACGAGTAGATCTGACATCGGGCGAGTGATCACGATCGTTTGTACAAATATAAAACGTTTGTACCAATGTTGTACAATTGTGTGTTTGTACCATTGTGTGCGCCCAAACCATTAACGTATTTATCATGACATAAACAAGAAACTAACTCATATTTAATCATTTTCTCGCTCGACACAAAAAACTCATTCTCATTAAATAGGCTACGAAGAATCGTGTTTCGCAGTCCGTATGTGCCCAGTCCGATCTCATAGTTCGACATTATATTAAGATGCTGTACTTAGATGGGGCAAAAAGGTTCTCGAGTGGAGACCGCGTACTGGCAAGTGCAGCGTCGGCCGTCCACCTGCAAGGTGGACAAACGACTTGATAAAGGTCGCAGGAACACGCTGGATGCAGGCCGCTTTTGACAGGTCCGTCTGGAAATCTTTAGGGGAGGCCTATGTTCAGCAGTGGACGTCATGTGGCTGATGATGATGATGTACTTACTACTTACCCTCAATTCCATTAAAGCCACTGCCATCCCATATTAAAATATCACTTGTTTAAAATGTACAAGCATTAATTGAAGAATTATATTAAGTATTTAAACTGAATGTAGCCCCACCGCTGTTGTTGGCTGCATGAACTCAACACAAAAGCCTTTTGTAAGTAATTGATTGCATTACCCGAGCGACAACTTCGATTACAACGCGCGAAACAAATGAGTCGCGACCCGTGTAAACCCATAGCGCAAATCTCCTGTTAATAATGTATTTATAAACGAACTTGCTCCGATCCGTAATACTCAAAATTATCGATTTTGGCGCGGTTATTCATACCTATGAATTTAAAATATTCATAATTAATTGAAGATTAAACTTAGATTTTTTTTTATTTTTATGATGTTGCTATTTGCGAGTTATATAACGTATCAAAGATATTGTACATTTCTTTTGGGAATAGTAAATATACTATTAATAAGTCAACGTTAATGCCTAATAAGATCTGAAAACTGCCTTAATCATTTTTACTTCAATAACGCAGCCTTATTTCTATTTTTTGCTTAATTTGTTTTACATCCTCCCTTTTTCAACATTCAATTGTAAGTTATCATACATTCCATACGGTCGCAATCTTTTCTATAAGATGTGCGTGATGAATGGCGTGTGTGATTGAGTGAAGAACCTAGTGCACAGTGTGTGTTTGTATGCGTGTTAACAGCCGTGTTGTGCGCAGGTGGTGCGGTCGCGCGGGCGGCGCAGGATGTGCGCGTGTCCGTGGCGCCTGCACGCGCTCACCGCGCTGCTGGTGCTCGCCGCGCACCTCATCAAAGGTAACGCCACCACATTCACTATTCACTACACTAATCCTTACATATACCCGGCGAAAACATTCACCTATTTTCAACTATAATATAATTTATATCCTTCAAAATCATGCAAGATATAATTTTTGACGAGCGCTGCCAAAACGTCAAGGTATAAAGTTTGCATCAAAACGCAGTGTTTAAACCCTAAATAAAGACGACGTCTGTTCGATATAGATTACCTTAAAATATTTTCTTTGGAAATCTCTCAACGCTACGTATAAGCATCTGCCAAGTTTCTGAACTTTGTAGTTCTTAAAATATCGTAATATTATGTGACTTAGTACTAGCTAGCATTTATATACAAATATTGTTCGGCGTTTGTGTCTCATAAGTTATTAAAGTATAGAGTGAGATGGATATTCGTCTAAAATGAATGAACGCAGCTTGAATAAGATTCCGCGCCAGTACTCGCGTCCACGAACATTCGCATCACTCCTTACAGAGCGCTGCGGTAGTGTTCCTCGGCGTAGTAGAGTTGTTGAGGCGACACGTTCATGCTCTGCGGCGATTGCTGTGATGTTAGCACATTTTACTTTCAAAAACTGACTCAAGTTGAACAACTTTTGATTCACTTATTTGCCCCTATTATCGCGTCATATCGATCCATTCATTTCGCCTAACCAACACGGCTTTCGCACTGGCCACTCAACTACAACCAACCTATCTGCATATTTTTCAGACCTATCACTTGAACTGGTCATGAAGTAGATGCTATATATACCGATTTTAACAGCGCCTTTAATAGGGTAAACAACTCGTTATTACTGAAGAAATTAGAATATCACGGTATACAAGGATCACTTCTCCATTCGTTTCGGTCTTATTTAGCGAAAAGACTCAATTATGTTGTTGCAAATGGCTTTATTTCTTACGAATACTGCGTAATTTCTCGTGTACCTCAGGGATCCCACCTTGGCCCCGTTTTATTTTCTATATTCATTAATGACATTGTTACTGTCATACATCACTGTAAAAGCTTATTATTCGCCGATGATCTAAAAATTTACAAAACAATTCGCACAATAAATGATACGAACCAAATTCAAGGCGATTTAAATCGAATTCAAAATTGGTGCTCTAATCACTCCATGGAACTAAACCCAAACAAATGTTTTCATATAAAATTCGCAAATAAGAAATTCACTATACAATACAGAGCTGGTCACCGTCAATGAAATCAAACACCTGGGCGTGGTAATTGATAAGGAACTTCGGTTTCATCACGTCATGTTGATTTAATTGTTAAAAAGGCCGCACAAATACTCGCTTCAAACATGTTAAAACAAAGATCATTGTATACTACACTATTGTGCGTTACAAATCACGTTTAGCCTTCTTCAAAATAAAGACCCTAGCTGATCGACGTAAAGTAAGCGACTTTATTACACGCTTTATATTAGCTTCACTTGTATGTTTGTATGTTTGTAACTCTCCGACTCCGACTCCTTTGGGCCCGATTTTGACCCACTTTTAACGGTCCGATTTTATTCAAACTTTGTAGGTTTGTCGAGGACCGATAACAATACACTAATTTGATAAGATTATGCCATTGTTCAATTTGCAAAATGAGATATTTGTCAATTTATATTTTTAGTGACATCTGATGGACCATAGTAGAATTACAACTAAACTGGCTACTCTTATGCGTAAAAAAATCCTACTTGTCACAAGATGGCGCTTTCGTTTTTAGTGACATCTGTTGGACAATAGTAAAACAGAACTAAAAAATTAAAAATAAACAATAGTTTAAAACAACTAAAAAACACGCTTTATAGAAAATCCAACTAAAAAATAAATTTGAATTAAGAATAGTGTAAATAAGAAAAAAATGTATATTATGTACAAAAAAGCGTGGGGTGCATGGTGTCAATAGTTATAAATATTTTATTGACAGATAATATGAGTAGAAGTATTATATATCATTTTGATAATATCTTAAAAAGCACCCCACGCTTTTTTTTACAATATAATATTTTTTTTTCTTATTTACACTATTCTTAATTCAAATTTATTTTCTATTTTTTAGTTGGATTTTCTATAAAGCGTGTTTTTATTTGTTTTTTTTCTGTATAAATTACTCAATGTCATGCTCCGCTACAGTGATTTACTGGATTAGATCCGCCTAACGGTTCCTCACAGATTGCCCAGAAAACCCATTAAGTACTATAACTTTTAATATACCTTACATCCACACAAACACAGGATTTAATTAACCAATAATGAGAATTGTTAATGTATATAATATGCTCCATAGTAAATGCCCAGATCGTGATATATTTTGTACATCACTACCCATGTTCAGAAAATACATAATTTATATATTTTTTAAGTAATGTTGTGTACATCTGTAATTGGTGCATGTATTAGTTTTAAGCCTAAGTAACGTGTATTAGAGTATTGAATATACATGTACTGTTGATGTACCTTTTTAAATAAATAAATAAATAAAATAAGTACTGACACATTTGCTCGACGAACTAGATATTTGCTTTTAATTTTTAATTGTTGGTTGTGCTCAATTTAATTATTAGATCTTGTCGTTTTAGTTTAGTTTAGTGTAGTTTATTATTGTTTGCTCATTTAAAATAACTTACTTACTCGTGTTGTGTGTACCTTCAATAGGCATGTGCATCAGAAATATAAAAGAAATTGCCATTTCCTGTAATTTTGCTGCTGGTGTGTCAATTTTATAAATAAATACAATATAAATACTCACAGTTACTCACATAAAACTTTAACAAATTCTTGGAATTTTTTACCTAATATTCTATTTGAAATCACCTGAAAGATACTCTGCGATATAAATGGCTAGTCTTGGCGTACTATGAATAGATTCGATTTTGTACAATTGTTGTGATTTTTCTTTTATTGCTTTGCTATTGAAACCGAATCCTCATGAAAGGAGAGCGATTGGATTTAGTTTAGACTACACATTGTATGCGCTCGATGTCGCACGTATGTGTGTGTGTGTGTGTGGATGTTCGTACATGTACACACGTTTGCGTTCGAAAATCCAATACAAATCCTTATGTAAATACGTAGTGTCGTGTAAACATTACGAGCCGCATCGGTGGGACAGTTTGCGTAACTTGTTACTCTACTTAATTGTTGTTTTGTTAAGTGGACAGCCGCTCGGCGTCGCTCGTCAGCGCTCGGCCTCATTCGCATCCGTTCGGACGAGTCCGAAACTTTTCGGGTCCGCCCGTTCGGCCAAAAGGCGCACTAGTTTTAATGAATATTTAAGCGTTTCTCGAGACATCAATTAGAGGGCGAACATTTGCCAGCGGCTCGTTGAAACTTTGTCTATATTCGACTTATCGTCGGAATCGTAAATAACTTTTAATGGGAATAAAATGAAAAGTTGCTAGTTTGAAATTGTCGCGGCACGGCGCTGCAGGCGGTACACAACGACGCCGCACGCCATTACATTCCAACATTTCAATTTATTATTATATATAACGTTGCAAATGTTGTCATATAGAATAATATTTTAATTTTTGAATAATTATATACCTAGATAGAGTGACGCGCTACAATGAAACTAAAAGAAACAGGCCAACTTTTCTTAAGCTAGTATGCGTGACAGCTGTGTCATACGCTATCGCTGCATCATTCTGCGTATCCTTGTGTGCGCGCATAATGATACCAGTTATTACATGGTTTCTATTAAAACGGGGAGATAATTATATCCATGAAACACAACAAAAAATAATTCACTCGAACTCATTTAGCGGGCAACAGTTGGCCTCTATTTTTTTTGACGCGTTTGAAACGTTCAGTGTCTTTCTAGGTATATAATTAATCAAAGACTTTAATAATGACTGCTCGGCGGCGTACATGTTCAACTGCGGGTGCGGTACGACCATCGCTCTGAGCATGTGATGTTGGGTTTTGTGCTTAGTAGCCCAGAGTATGGAAATTATACCTCATATGGGGATAGACTCGCCCTCTATCACATCCTCAGACGGTACATATATGTATAGCAAAAATTGGCTGCTCTAGTTACACCTCTATCTTGCCCTTCGGGGATTAACGACTAATAATGTGTGTGTGTGTATGTATCTGTGTATGCTATGTTCATAAAAATATCTTCCGAGAATCATTGCCGACCTTATGAGAAAAGTCTGTTAGGTCCCCAGTAATGTAACCTAGCTTACGAAATGCAACCACTCTAGTATTTCAAAATTGTTCTGTATAGCAGTGGCACCAATACATTCATGTAGTCCTGTACACTAAACAACGTGCGTCGTGGTTGTATCAGATTCAAAACTTTATACATTAAGAAGACGGCTGCTTCGAACATATTACCGTCATATAATCTGTAACGGCAGCCGCACTCACTCAATTAGTAGCGATCGGTGCACTTAATATGCCTGACGCCGCAGAAGTCGGCCTGTCGCGCGTTATTGATGAAGCGACTGCGTGACTCCTACGCCACGCGCATGACTGATGGATTGAAGGACTCATAGACGGATACAGAACTGGTGGAGATCTGTTGAGAAAACTCCGCTCTCAAGGAGCTTGCGTATCTTAAATATTCTGTTTTTATAATTAACACCAACATCACCACTTTCCAGACCTTGTGCCAATCTAACGTAAGTTAGGCGTATATGTTTCACATGTAACCTGTATGATGCTGCTTATGCTATGCAATGCTGATATTTATTTAATTCGAAAATTCCCGAACAACTTACTATATTAAAACGATAGGTCAATTAATGTTCACCAACAAAAGCGATTTAATAGGAATGTGTAAAAAAAAAGATTTAACTTATTATAGAGGCAAAATCCTGCAAGCGTATCACCTTGTCATTCCTGTGAATATACTGGCTCAGTCGAGAGGTTAGTCTCTGTTCTGGATGTGGTTAACACTTAAATTATATCCCTGAGGATAAGGCGCTAGTAGAGAGGACATTTTCCCCACTAACGCTTTAATCATCTTAGAAACGGAACAATGCCCCTATAGATTACGATATGATCGTTATACGAGAGGAAATAGCCTACTGGGGCTTAATATGTGCATACGTCAAGCGTACAGGCAGGTAATTCTCGTAGAGTGTGAAGTCATCGCGGTGGACACAAATCAGCGGGGGATATGCGGCCGGACAGTGCGCGGCACCTGCGCCACAGGACCAGCGCGAGAGGGCGGGGGGAGGAGCGGGTAGGACACCAGGTTGTCACGTTAACGCCACTGTATTTACGAGCGCATTACCTGCGCTCACCTTTACAGAGTGCTGCAACACCATCGCTGCACATAAAAAAATTCTCTGGCGTCTCTGAATAACGCCAATTTATACGTTCTCGCTAGTGTTTGTATACACGATAGAATAAGGGACAAACCTAGTGAGTCCTGCTGATGCATGTCTACCAAGCGAACGACCTACTCCGCGCACTACTAGGAAACGAAATATTCTGTGCTCTTCAGTGTCTCATCTCTTTTTATTTAACCTACAGATAAAAGACCCAATAAAGCACAAACAGCTTAGTGTTGATTATATAAAATCCAATGCAATAAACGGTTGCACATTGACATCTAAGTTTATCATCTGAGAAAAACAACGACATACTCATGCATATTCGTCGCTT
This sequence comes from Sphinx pinastri, assembly GCA_947568825.1. NCBI lineage: Eukaryota > Metazoa > Arthropoda > Insecta > Lepidoptera > Sphingidae > Sphinx > Sphinx pinastri. Next base: position 17,527,579 of record OX387629.1, read on the forward strand.
CGAAGATGAGCGAGCAAAATAAAAGCGTTTATTTGATTGTCTCGGCTCCAACAGCGAGAGTTCATAAACAGCTCGCGGCGCGTGCCCTCAGTGGAGCAAAACAGGCCTTGGTTTGTTTGTGGGTTTCGTGTCAAGGCTGCACGCTCGCGGCGGAGGCGCGTCTTCCGGGAGCCACGCACGACACGCTCCGACACGCGTCCGACAACCTCCGAATCGGAAACTCAACGTCACCACACCCACGAACACACATCACACAATTCAATGGATAAATTATATAAACAATAAACTAAAACTGAATAAAATAACGGCACGTACTATTTATTAAATGGAAAATAATGAAATTCCCATATCAATATATGAATTAGTCTGTAGAGAGACACATCAAACACGGGCAGAAAAAATATTTATCTTTACATATAAAATAACATTGCACGCAATCGGTAACACAAACATCCAATACGAGGATGTACCTGTGAATAAATCACCAACTCCACCAGTGGTGGGTAGGTTGAGATGCTATTTCGGTGTACCGAGTGTTGTATTGTATAATTCCTGGTACGAAACACATTTTTCTTTCCATTTTACCGTTACCATTTTTTTACTTACACGTTCTAAACTCTTAGAGAATTCCCACGCAAATAGGTTTCCTTGCACTATTTTAGTTTGCAGATAAAGCAAAACATAACTAACCAAGATCACAATATTATGTAACATTGTAAAGTGAAGGGTATATGTTTTGGAAACAAAGCCGAGACATCCGCCTCGACAGTCTGGTCCACTGCTCCGGGTGACTGCTGTTCATAACAGTAAAAAAATAAGTATTTAATGATTATTTGCTTCTATTCATATCATCTTTCAAAGCGGTAATTAGCTTTGGAATGATAGCGGTATATAAAATTGATGGTTGTAGAGGAGGCCCGTGCTCAGCAGTGGGCAGTAGACAGGGTCATTTTTACATTGCATTACTAAATGAAACCACATATTCGTCTTTACTTCTTCTAACATCTTGCCAAAAATCATCCATGAATAACGAATATTAATACCAAAAATCCCGGTTGTAGTTTTCAATTTTTTTGAACATTTCGTTGTTTAGTGCGAATATGGTTTGTATTTCTGAATGAAAGTATAATGTTGCGGCTGGTCTCTTTCGAGGCGGCTTGTTTGTTGGCCGGATTTCTGCCCTGGGATCTGGACGCCAAATCCCTCTCCGATGTCTTTCATTGGCGGGAGGAGGCGTCCAGCCGCGGGCAACATCCGGCCCTGAAGGAAGTGGAGGCCATGAGGGCCTCCCTACGGCGAGCCGCCGTGGAGGAGTGGCGTCTCAGGCTGGAGGCCCCGTCAGCGGGGCTCAGGGTCGTCGCGGCAGTGCGTCCTGTCTTTGCCGAATGGCTGAACAGGCGCCACGGTGCGGCAACGTTTCGCCTGACGCAGGTGCTCACCGGGCATGGCTGCTTCGGTGAGTTCTTGTGGCGGGTAGTGGGGAAGGAGGTGTCGGCCGTGTGTCACCACTGTGACAACTGCCCGCTGGATACGGCCCAGCATACGTTAGAGTCTTGCCCAGCCTGGGATGAGGAGCGCAGCGCTCTCAGAGCAGTCGTCGGAGGAGACCTCTCGCTGCCGGCCGTGGTCACTTCCATGGTCGACAGCCGGAGGTCCTGGCGTGCGGTGGCACACTTCTGTGAGGTGGTCCTCTCACGGAAGGAGAGTGCCGAGAGGGATCGGAGGCGCGGAGATCCCTCCCGCCGCCAGACAAGACGTAGGAGGCGCCGGGTGGACGACTGACCGGCGTCTTCCGCCCTGTGGATTGGGGGCGTTTGGAGAATTCCACCACGGTATCCCCTGCCTGTCGTAAAAGGCGACTAATGGGGGCCACCGGGGGTCGCAGGCGGGCGGCAGGGGGCTGTCCGTCTTTAATATTTGTGTTTTATTAGCACATTGTAGCGATCCCCGTGATGGACGGCAGCGTGGCTGGTAGGCCTCACGCTGCCGTTGACGCCGAGGGCGTCCTTCGGTGCCCGGGGGCTCCTGAGCCCCCCCACAACAGGAGACGGGCCGCACCAGGCGGCACCGCGCAGGGGCGGTTGCGGACGACAACTTAGACATTAGTCAGAGGAAGCCCGCAGCCGTCCCTAATGCGCCGAAGATGGCCACCGCGGAGTTTTGGTTGGTATGCCGTGCGTTGTACATAGGTTAGGGACTCGGCCCGGCGGTCGCCCGATGGTTACATCTCTCCGGGCGGCTCAACGCCAGGTCGTAAGGCACGGTGAACCCAACATAACCGCTCAGTCGCCCCCCTTGAAGGCTGGGCGGTAGTAATAAGTCACTTTCTCCGCGGAAAAAAAAAAAAAAAAAAAAAAAAAAATAATGTTGCGGCTGCGACGAATTATCTTAGAGCAGTAGTAGTGGCATAAGGTCGTGTAAACTTAAAGTTACTTGTATTAATTTTTATTTTGTTCGAAACTTACACTTTTTTATTTTACATCTATGGTTAAAATAACTTAATAAAAAGCGTTAGTTTCGACGAGATAAGTATGTGATTTCATTTATTAACGCAATGTCAAAATGACCCTGTATAATACAGGGCTGGTATGGATGGATGGTATGGATATAAAATTAATTGCATTTTAATCTGGATTATCGTCTCATATCAAGCGCATGTTACATGTTTAATGTTATTATTGTGCTTTTGGTGCGTAGTCTGCGGCCTGCGCGTCGTGTCCCTAATGTTACTTTTAAAACGCTCTCACTGCCCTAAAAATACATCCCGAGGATTATTTCCTTTTTACAATAAATTACTCTTTCGCCGATCCATCGCTTTGAGTAAAAACGGTAGGGTTCAAGAAAAATGCTGAGGTTTTAGTGTCATCCTGTCAAGGGTACGTCCACCGAATATCGCCTGGAATTCATTATTTTTTTACGCTTCTTTTTCCGCTTTCTGCTAAGAAGTGGCAATTAGAACCGCCCGCTCAATGAGCAGCTCGACTAAAAGGTCTCGAAAGAATGACTTTTTGCTACTTTATAAAATCTTTGTGATAAATACATATTTAATAGGCCTAGCGGTAAAGTAAAATAAGTACCTACAGCGATAGATTTTATAGCGCAGAAACATGTATTTTATCCCGCGAGGAGACATGCGTAGCTATGAAACTACGCATGACTCGTAGCGCGTAGCAGATAACTCGTCTACGCAACTCTACGGTACACGATTCATAGCGTAGTAGTACGTAGTGCCCGGCCTACGAACACTGTAGACTCAATTAAATTTCACCAAATAAATGTTAAGGAACGTCCGGCGTGTTTTTCTATTTCATTCAAATTAATTATTTCGACGTGTAAACTCGGGCTGCTATTGAAGTTTTGGCCCCCGCTATAATCCCAGCGGTGAATAAACACGAATCTTTTGATCTCGATATTAACTGATGTTCTTTTAGAAGGCATCCCGTCCGGTCTCCCTGTCACCTCCTCCCCCTGCCCCTGCCGGCTCCCGCTAACGCCCAACGGTGGCTGTCAGCAAGTCCGTCGCGCCTTTGTCAAATAAAAGGTTTACGAGCCAGTGTTGCACGGCCGCGACGCCACACTGGGAATTGAACCTCGGATTTTTATTTTTATCCACGTTTTGCAATAAAATTAGTATTTCACAGTCATTGATGTACAAAAAAACCCTTACATATCACTGTTCACTGTAAATCGATTTTGTATGAGAAAGAGTTTTTGAATAAAATTAAAGAAGTACCTTAATAAAGAATATTTAATACTTTTAAGCAACACATTTTAGCTTAGTGTAATTGAATCGTTATGAATATTAAAATTTATAGAATAAAGTTATTATATAAACTTAGAATATTAACCCAGGGGAAAAGCAATTGTATCATTACACACATGGTGAGTAGGCACACGTACCTATCTCTAGTTTACCCACTGTTCTACGCGCGTACCGTCTTTGCAACTTATATTATGTGATTGTGATTTACTATTGTCCAAAAAAATTACACGATCAACTGCCCACCCTGAGGATCGAGCCCAGAACTTTTATCGCTGTTACCGTCTGAATTTTCTACTGGACCACCAATGAAGCGTATGATTTCCTTGATTTTATTTATATTAAAATTATAATGTAATAACACATTAACTGACATAACACAAGCGTGAGCGCCTCGGGTTACTCAAATTTATCGTCAACGAGACACTGCGCGTGGAATGGGGCGCTAGGCAACTACATTCAAATATAAAATTGGTATCAAAATATAAGGCCTAGAGACCTAGTATGGACATCACTACAAAACATAATCGAGGCAGGAATTCTGTACAAAACGTAATCTGTAGTATAAAAATTTAGACATAATATCAATACGTACATAGTACTCAATTTATTATTAGGTGTAACGTATGCTTTAGTTGCATCACTGAACGAATGTAATACCACATTCTGTTGAACAGTGCGCATCACGTTCCGTTCCGTTACATCACGTAACGCATGCACCGACTTTAAACGACGGCGCGATCACGAGACATGCTCCTGGCATTCTAGAACAAACTTAAAGTATTCACGTGCAGCGTGGTTGCGGACACAAGCCGGTGAGTTTAGGATATCTGGCGGCGTTTAGCGCGCTAATGTGACACCGTATCGCGCGCCGGAAACGAGCCAACGCGCGCAAATCACGCGAGTCGCGAGCACACACGTGCCGCGCGAGACACCGCACGCCTACAGCCTTATCTACAAGAATGCGCAGTTGAGTGTTATGTTCATGACTCCAACATATTTGAAGACAGCCTCCCTGGCGCAGCGGGTGAATTAGAATGAACGACTGCAGGTTTTACTTTCTCACCGAGTGATTGTGTACATTCGGGACTGTAGGACTGAAAGTACCTCGCAGTCAATATGACGCAGATTTTCTACACAAGACTATTTGTAAGTGTTGTGTATCCATTAATTAATTAATTAAATGATAACACCTTGTACTCATACAGCAACTGATTCATGTAATGGTTGCGGTATGATTTAGTGAGCCGACGCGGGGCGCGATAATACAAACGTTATGAGCGAGCTCGAATTACGATACACAGAGAACATGGCACATAAATTGGCCGCTACATACACTGTTTTACATATTAAGTAGGGGCTTCAAACGTATTACAAGCGGCGCGTCGCACAAACAGCGCGGAGGCTCGTGTGTCACGTGACCACCACTCCGCGTACCGCCGACCGCGGGCACCCAGCGGTGATGGACGCTTTTCATAATGTATACCCCCACCCGAGTTTCAAAACCTCTTCAATGTTAATTACGTTACAGTTAACATCTTATAGCAAATCATTAATTAATACTATTACTGTGCTTTGAGTGGGTATTTTTAATGTTATTTTATTGCTTTTACGTGCGTGTAGAAAAATAAATGGTTTAGGATGTACCTACTGAGCTGCCATTTTAGCACAAACCATATGAGCACGTTGTCAAAAATGCGGCATCGAAACAACTACAAGAGCGCCGTATCGCCCAACGCTGGGCCAGGAGTAACGCGTAGCCCTGTGGGGTGCAGTGCTGCGGCCCGCGCACGCTCGCCGCCGCCGCCCGCGCTTATCGGCATTCCTCGTTCTGTAATGCGAGCCCATTACACGAACACGCAGGACCTTATCGAATTAGCGAGGAATGAAGATTGAATTCAAACATGTGACCTGTGCACTGCGCCGATGGACTCAGGTACTGTCGCGTGGAAACCTAACTATAACTGAAGCAATCTTTCAATTATAACTTACTGTATACGGAACTATTCCCCGGTATATATTATGTACATATCTTTCCACAATACATACTAATTCTAAAGAAAGAACAAATTCTCTCACCGCCATCTCCCGGGTGTCGCGGCGATCTATAAACGTCGTTATATTAAATATTACGATTCTTTTTGTTGGCACATTTCGTCGAAATCTCTTTGTGCCGTGAATACAAAGCTATTTATTATTGTACAACGCGCGCGGCTCCGGTTATTTATATTCTCAAATTCTTTGTGTTACTATTACGAATTATTTCACATCCATGAATATTGAAGGTATATGGAGTTTCAATATATTTAAATAATAAATTGTGCCTACAGCCTTATACTGTACAACGATCATAGATGTACAATCGATAATATGTATTCAGTATCAAATTATAGATCGCATTAAACGCACGTATATTTGGTCATCAGCCTTTTATTGTTGCTCACCCACTCAGTAGCCACTCGACATACGTGCACAAAATCAATCCTACGGTTCATCCACCAAGTGGCATAGGATGGATTGGAACAAACTTGATATGAACTTTGTCTTCCAATCGTAAGTAACCGGTTCATAAAATATCATTATCCAAACAATGTGAATTAACACTACGCTAGGTGGTAGAAGTGGTGGTAGTGAAGTGGACGATAGCCTAGTCGGGAATGGAACGGTCTACCGAAACAATGTCCTGAAGTTCAAAACTCAAGGCACACACCACTGACTTTTCGAAGTTACGGGTGTATTGTTTATCAATTCAATCTTTTGAATGGATCAGTTGAGGACGCAGTTTCGTTGTTTTACGACAGGCTTAATGTTCTACGTGATACTTACATCCCTAGCAAAGTAATAAGGATGTCTTTAAAATACCCCCCCTGGTACAAAAGTCCCCTTATTAAAATCTTAAAAGAAAAGTTTAAATATCACAGTAAATATAAAAAATACCGTAATTCTTCCGACTATGATTCTTTCATAATCCTGCGTAACCGCGCCAAAACCTTAGAAACGGAAATGTTCCATAATTATATAAGAGCTATAGAAGATAATATTAATAAATCGCCTAAAGTCTTCTGGTCCTTCGTTAAAAGTAAACAACAGTCATTCACGTGTCCGTCAACCATGAAATACGGTGGTAATTCATCGGGAGATGGAAATGTCATCTGTAATATGTTTAGTGATTTCTTTTATTGTAATTTCCTCCAAACCACTACTACTAACGATATTTTATTTTTACATTCTCAATGTTCGACTATTGCAGATATTAGCTCTATAAAAATCCATCAATGTGAATTGCTTAAGCTCTTAAAATCCGTCGATCTTAATAAATCTGCAGGACCAGATGGTATACCTCCATTACTTATATCCAAATGTGCTAAAAGTTTATCTCTTCCTCTTACTATATTGTTTAGACGTTCATTTAACGAAGGCTTGGTTCCTCTGATTTGGAAAACAGCGTTTATTACTCCCATTTTTAAAAAGGGTCATAGAGATCAGGTTGAGAATTATAGACCTATATCGAAGCTCTGTATATTTGCCAAAATTATGGAAAAAAATGTTTACTCTGCAGTATATCATACGATCAAACAATCACTAAGTGATTATCAGCATGGTTTTTTAAGAAATAGGTCTACTGTTTCTAATCTCCTTCTCTGCTCAGACTACCTCACTAAGTTCATGTCGAAGCCCTCACAAGTCGATGTAGTTTACACCGACTACAGCAAAGCTTTTGATCGGATTGACCACTCTATTCTATTAAAAAAACTATTGGAAATTGGTATTAGAGGTGACTTATTCAGATGGTTTAAATCTTATATAGAGAATCGTTGTCAGACAGTAGTTCTTAATGGTTTCACATCGGCAAATGTGCAAATACCATCAGGAATTCCACAGGGATCGCTTCTAGGCCCGTTACTATTTATTATATTTATTAATGACATAGGGTCATGTTTCGCTCACTCTAAAATAATTCTTTATGCTGATGACATGAAAATCCTTTGTCCCATCTCGCAAACCTCTGACTGTCTTGACCTCCAACAAGATCTATTCGAGCTACAAGATTACTGCCAACGCAACAAACTCGAGCTTAATGTATGTAAGTGCTTTGTCGTTTCTTTCACTCGCAAACCAAATCCCATTACCTATAATTATAAATTGTATGGATCCTTTTTAAATAACAAAAAAGTGGTCAAAGATCTTGGTGTGACATTTGATTCAAAATTACTCTTTGATGTTCACATAGAGAATGTCATAAAGAAGGCTAATAGGGCACTTGGATTCATTATGAGATTTTCATCGGATTTTAAAAGTGTTAAAACATTTAAAATACTTTACTGTGCTTTTGTTCGTGCCCATTTAGAATACGCTTCGCAAGTTTGGAACCCAAATTATAACATTTATATTGACCGAATTGAGCGCGTTCAAAAACGTTTTCTACGTTTCATTCAGTTTAAGCTTAAAGATCATAAAATGTATTCAACAAACTATATAGATCAATGTAAAAAGTTTCACTTTCTACCTCTATACGAGCGCAGGCGAGTGGCCGATTTAGTGTACCTATTTAAAATTTTGAACGGGGCCATTGATTGTCCAGAGTTGCTTGGTAGTTTTGGACTAATAACCCGACCTATAGTGTTACGTAAACCAACTCTTCTGTATACACCTCCTGTAAGTACCACGTACAGGCATAACTGCTTCACGATTCGTGCATGTAGGAGCTTTAATAAACTCTGCAGTGACTGTGATTTAGACTTGTTCGCTACCAGTGTCTCTCAGCTAAAGAAAAACCTTGCAAATAATTTTTTTTCTTAACGTTTTGTCGACCGTGTTAAATTTGCTCCATTACTTTTTTTTTTTTTTTGTGCATATAATTTATAATTTTTATTTTTTTTATCTTATATGTATAATATTAGCTTAACCGACCCTTATCTTTTACACATTAATCTACTTGCGAAAACTTGTAAATGGCCTTCATTTACTTATTTTCTATTAATATTGTACATGCTAGCTGTAAGTTTTCCGAAAAAAAAAAATAAAAAAAAAAAAAAAAATTATCGTTCGCTTTAACGGTGAAGGAAAACATCCTGAGGAAACCTACATACCTGAGATTTTTTTTTAAGAATTTCGAGGGTATGTAAAGTCTGCCAACCCGGACTAGGCCAGCAGTCAGTAGTAGAGGAGGCCCGTGCTCAGCGGTGAGCAGTATATAATGCAGGGCTGATTGCTTTGCATAGGTGGTAGATAGTGTCTTGTATACAAGGGTTTTTATGTAAAATTATTTACAGCCTAGCCAACAGATTTTTTTAAATTAGTATATTTAATACAATTTTTGCCTCGAATGTCCAGCCGTGGAGGGAGTAAAAAAAAACACTGCGCATACAAAGCGTGCACCACGTGCCGAGTTCATTAGTATGTAAAACGTAACAAAATGCATAACGAGCCGCGGCCATTATATTTAATTTAGTAAACTAGTGCGCTCCGCCCGCGCACTAAACCTACAGCGATTAGTGGCACAGGCGACGAGCGTCAGCCCACATCCGTGCTATGTGTATACATTTATATTTGAGAAACTTTTTCAGTGCCGTAGCGCATCGCGTAGCTCGGGAATGTATATTTTTATTTATATATTTGATTCCAGTGAATTCTCGCCTCTCCAGATAAACCAGATCTACCAATATCCGGATGAACATACAATCCCACAAACAATTTTCATCCGTCTCCAGGTTAATTTACTAATTTAGTGGTGCAATGGACTAGTCCGAATTACAAACAATCTATTTGTAGATCTAACAAAGGTATAACGGCACTCGAAGATACCGTATTATAGCCTCTGACATTCTCCGCTATTTACATAATTTTATGGCTCCGAAAGTGCGATAAGATAAGGCAAGTAGAAACTGTGCGGCGAGCGGGCCCGCGCGCGGCGGCTAGTGTAGCGCGGAGGTACATTAGCGCTTTACTGACGCCGCACACGCCACCGCCTTAATAATATAATAGCCCGCATGCCTCGCTTCACTTCACAGCCGTTCCCAACGTACATCATACTTAAATAAAAGCAGCTCCAATAAAACTAAACTATGGCAAACCTATATGTGCGCCTTTGATAAAAGTGTAAGCTTAAATAAATAACAAGGTCTGTAATAAATGTACCGTTACATGGCATGTGCCGATCGACAACACCGACAATTGTATTTTTAACCGACTTCCAAAAGGAGGAGGTAATCAATTCATGTGTTTGTATTTTTTTTTTATGTATGTACACTGATTTCTCTGAAAATTGGGAGCGTATTTCCTTGATTCCTTCTTTGTTTAGTAAATAAGGGTCTCGAAGTGGTCCCATTTCAATGTATCTTAGCTTAGGGTTCATCATTTTATGGAACAGACTGAATAGACCTGAATCATACGAGTCATTTCATTCGACGACTTAGAAGTGCCCGTAATCCTTTAACGCCCGCTATGGACACCGGTGTCCATTTAGATAAGGAAATTAGCATAATAAAAGATAATACATATGCATGGTGACCCTTTATACGAATAACAGGGACTTCCATTAGATGGTAAGTGATAAATAGGTATTTAAAACCATTTATTTATAAAAAAAGTAATAAATAGCAAAAAACGTAGATTTGTCATATTGCTATCAAAAAATGAGTAGGCGCTTTTCGACAGATTCGATAAAATGTGATTAGTATCTAACTTTAATATCTATCTACAGACTTCTAATGGACCTCAAAATATGATAAATATAAGCTGTTTAGTCTTGAGAACGAATATAATATTATGACGACTTGCAGGATGCTTTTAATAGGTACGTATAATAATCCCTTCCTAGCCGATTTCGGCCACGGCGGCCAATCTCAACGGAGATCAGCCAGGTACGCAGGAGATATTATAGTGCACAAGTGTGCGCAATACACAAGTGCACTCACTGTTCCTTCACTCTCATAGTCCGGTGAGACGGCAATCCGACATGACCGGAGAGAGATCAGGCGCAGGACCAACGGCTTTACGTGCTTTCCGATGCACGGGAGTTTCACACCGCCAACTTCCTGACTCCGAGCTGCGACTGAGTAATTTTTAAGATTGAAAAACCCAGTCACAATGTTTTTGGCCCGACCCAGAATTCGAACCCAGGACCTCAGCGCGCAAATCGTACTCGTAACGCGTACGCAATACAACTACGCCACCGAGGCAGTCAGGTCAGGTACGTATATTAGTGTAATATGTGTGTGACGCAAAACGCCCATGCAAGTTTGCAATTTTACTAAAGGAAAGGAATGTTTAACTCCTGATTTAATAAATCATTCATCATTGCTACATAATGGAGCATTCAGATTTTCACCTGATTTCAGGATCTACTAGAATCTATACCTTTTGGCTTTGGTTTGCAAAGTCTAATCTAACTGCGTATGATGTTCTAGAGATTAGATTACAACTCAACATTGAGCATCAGGCTGTTCTACCCAAATGATGGAGTCTTTTTATATTATAATACAGACCTGAGCTGTTGTCCTAGCGTGACACTACCCCGACGATCCTATAAGTTTACGTTCAGAGTTATAAGACCATTCTCAGTCTAATATGACTGCTACTGGTGGTAGGTCTCTCATATGTAAGAGGCCGCCTGGGTGGGTGCCACCGCAATGTCTATTTCTACCGCCAAGCAGCAGTGTGCATGCACTATTGTTTCGATTTGAAGGACATTGTAGCCAGTGTAACTACTGGACAAGAGACTTAATCTTATGTCTCAGGATGACGAGCGCAGTGGAATGCCACACAGTACTTTGTAACTCAAGGTACTGGATGGTGTTGCTACTGTTTATGGGTGGTCGTATCGCTTACCATCAGGCGAACGGCAAGCTTGTCTCGTCATTCAATTCATTAAAAAAAATATGACCGCTCCGCTCATTCTCACGGTATGCGGTAAGAATAAATAAAACACTTCTAACAAAAAATATTTTATTTTCAATACAAATTAAAATAGTATACCTAGAATGACTTGGATTTTCGTAGTATATATTATACCTACTCTTTGGACTTGGATTATACAGATACAAACCATGAGTTTTTCTAGCACCTTTTCTGTAAAATTCCGTGTTACATAATAATAAAATGTTCCTTCCTGGACTATTTTGCTTTTAAGCAAAGATATAATTTTCTGAAAATAAAAATGAAATCTATTATTATTTTTCAAAGGGGTCGGGTCAATTTTTTAAAAGAGCATCCTGAAGTTATTTGTCTTCAGTCTTCCAGACAAACCTGTCTTATACCTCCTTTAAACCATGAACACACTATAATCTAGATTTAATTTCAAAACAATTTACTGATATATGTAATTGCGTGCTGAAATAAATTTAAGCTATAATTAAACCCAAGAAATAATATCACTATTGACTTCTGTCAATATAATTTGAAAGAATTATTAGTTTTTAAAAATTTCCGTTGTCAGTTTTACTCAAAGAGTTTTATATATCGATATAAATGATATAAAAACTCTTTCACTTTCAAAAGTCTTTTACTCGTGACTCTTGAGCTAGTATTTCTAGGCTTGTATCTATTGTTTGATCATCAAAATATCGAATCAAGGCAGCTTTGGGATATCCATATATTATAATAAATTACAAGATTTGAATATATAATTAACAATAATTATAATATTTAACTCTATATTGCATTACATATTTACTAAAAAGTGAAAAATAAAAACTTTTTTAAAAAAAATAGCACCGACTTCAAAAACCACTAATGTAAAACATAACTTATACTTTGCTCATGGGTTATAAGGAAACTTAAATACTACCAATATTATATACACTGCCATTCGTGTGATTATATTTATGTGCAATGAATAAACCTTTGGAGTCGGTGCCTGATTTTTTGTACTAATTTGGCATGCGACTAGAATTTTTTAATTCATTACACTCCTACAATATTTATATTTGTCACCTGTTTACAAAATGCGGAAAATAAAAACATTTATTTTCAGTTCCAACATTAACTAACCATGTTAAGTAAAGTATTAGAATCAAATAGTTCTAATATACATAATAGTTGAGGCATGATGTATTTTACCTTTATAATAGGGAGATCTTCATCATAATCAACCACATGCATTCCACTGCTGAACATAGGCCTCCGCTAAAGATTTCCAGACTTGCAAATTAATCGGGAGATGCTGTTCGAGACTACGGAACAATAGTCCTACAATAATACATATCCCTCTGGGGCTACTGTTTCCCTCAAGCGCGTCACTCTTAGAAGCTAAGTTGATTATTCATTCATAAAGAAAAACTGGCCATATGAGTGTAGGGCAGGAGTACGATGATAACGCGTATCAAACGATGTCCTCACCACATTTCCTTTGTAGGCGACTCTTTAGTGGAATCGATATGGCGAAAGAATCAAGATCGGTTTTATGCTTCAGTGCTGCAAAATAATTAGCCAGAGATCGTAAATTATTTGAGGATTAGTTTTGGAATGTTCGCACTTGGAGTCTACATCTCTTCGCCGGAGAGGTGCAAAGTTTTAGTTTACAGGACATTTAGCTACTGAGGTTCCTGCATTTATACGCTATCCGGAGTTTTGCCATCAGTGGTTTTAATATATTATTTTATCACAAATAATGGCTACGCAGAATACGAGCCCTTGCGCGAACGGCTACTATTGGTACATATCTATACTAATATATAAAGCTGAAGAGTTTGTTTGTTTGTTTGTTTGAACGCGCTAATCTCAGGAACTACTGGACCGATTTTGAAAATTCTTTCACTAATAAGAAGCTACGTTACTCCTGAGTGCTATAGGCTACTTTTTATCCCGGGAAAAGATTTTTATCCCGAAAAACTTTTCCACGCGGGCGGAGCCGCGCGTAATGCTATTATACATATAGGTAGATATGTTCTAAGAGAAATAAATTCATGTTACACGCTGAAAAAAACTATTTGTGTCATGGCGGTACTTGTGCCCGGGTCACGTGACCAGTTTACTATGTAATCACTAATCAGTTTAATGTGTGGTGACATTACGCCGCCTCACAAGCCGGCGCGGGCACGAGGGCGCCCGTCTCCGCCCGCACCGCTCAACCGAACGCCGCTTTTATTGAAGTTTTTCGTTTATTGTCAGAACTGCGGGCAAAATAAAAATATCATAACGAACCATTGAGGGTTTTTTAATACATCAATGTAACGAACTAATCTATTTAATGGGTTGATGTTTTATTGCGAGCAGTGACAGCGGCGGCATTGCATCTCGGGCGGTGAGCTCGCCCGCCGCCCGCGCCGTCGCCTGCCGCGCCGCTCGCTGTGTGGAGAAGTTTCTTACTATTATTTCGGCTCGTAAATCACACGCAATAAATGAATGTACTTAATGTAATGCAACAGTACGATCGATGCTCAAAGAATTTATAGTACAAGTGAAACGGCGTGAGTAGTGACCGCTGTCGGCAGACGTTACATTTCCCGCGGGACGCTCGAATCCTCACTGTAAAACGAACCTAGACAAATGTTTGTATTTTCTGTATGTATATTTGTTTCGGGTCATGTTGTAGGATCGGATATTGTTCGCTGTTCTTGATACCTGCGACAAGAGATGTACCTTCAAGTAAACTCTGGGCTATGTTTGTCATGTCAGTAATAATAATTATTAATATGTGAAAGCTTGTAATTAGCAACTCTTTCTTACGTACTGTAGATAATTCATATATTGTTATTTGTCTGTAAGCTTTTCTTAAAAATTAAATAAATAAATAAATAAAAATAAAAAATTTGCCGTCATAATCTATACATATAATAAAGCAGTAGAACCGATGTGTTTGTACATTTAAAGAAATTTGATATAAAAGAAAGGAGTGACTATAGAATAATAATGGAAAACAATTCAGCACACACATACACACAAACTCACGCCCTTTATCCCCGAAGGGGTAGGCAGAGGCGCAACTAGTGCACCCACTTTTCGCCGTACGTATTCCGTCCCATGATGTGATAAGGGGCGAGCCTATCGCCATATCATCAGGCACATATTCCAGACTTCGGGCTAATACTGAGTAGAAAAATCCGTTATCACTGTCCGACCCACAGATGCAACCCGAGACCTCAGCATTGCTGACATAAACGCATAGCTGTTTGTTTGTTACTGCACAACTCCGAAAACACTGAACGGATTTCGATGAAATTTGGTATGGAGATATTTTGAGACCCCAGAAAGGGCATAGGCCACTTATTATCCCCGGAAAATATAAAGCGGGACTTTTATCACGGAAAATCATTTTTCCGCGAGCGAAGCCGCGAGCAAAAGGTAGTTTAATAACATACCGACTAATTATATTATGTAGAATTCGTGGATTTTTAAAAAAAAATATATATTTAATACTAAATCGGTTCGCAGCCGGCTGCTAACTGTAGGTACCTATCTACGGCAGTTTTATATTCCTCTTAAGCAGTTTAGCCTTGCCTTGCAGTTTTAAGATGTCGTCGCTTCACAGGTTTCAAGAATCTTCATAGTTATGTAGGTAGATTTATGATAATCTAACCGGATCACCCGCTCGTGCACGCAAAGCCTTTTTGTCGGTTCGCATAATGTAACCACACACCCAATATCAGATAATTAAAGAAACAAAAGGTTTTTGTGTGCGGCCGGGCGGTAGTAGGGGGCGGGGGTCTCTAGGGCAACCTCGCAATAATTAATCATAAACTACGACCGCGCTCGTCCCAGCTTCTTTTTTGTTAATAACGTACGATTTACATGTAACATGTTAAATAAAAGACTTTGTACGCCTCTGTGCGTGCGCGAGCTCGTGTGTGTGTGTGTGTGTGTGTGTGTGTGTGTGTGTGTGTGTGTGTGTGTGTGTGTGTGTGTGTGTGTGCGTGTGTGTGTGTGTGTGTGTGTGTGTGTGTGTGTGTGCATGTGTGTGTGTGTGTGTGTGTATTTAGGTTTCTGTAAAACGAAAGTAAGCAATGCAGCAAATGATTTACTAAAGTCACTATATCTATACATATAAATAAAATTGGAGTGTCTGTTTGTAATATTGAAATAACCGTTTTTTATCGGTAATAAATTAAGGAAACGTTAGTCGTGTCAGGTATATAATATTACTAGCATTGCGCGCGGCTCCGCCCGCGCGGAAAAGTTCTTCCGGGATAAAAAGTAGCCTATAGCACTCAGGAGTAATGTAGCTTCCTATTAGTGAAAGAATTTTCAAAATCGGTCCAGTAGTTCCTGAGCTTAGCGCGTTTTTTTATCCCGGAAGAACTTTTCCACGCGGGCGGAGCCGCGCGCAAATGCTAGTATTAAATAATTATAAACAAATTGCAAGAACGCATGCAAATTTAGGGCTTTCTTTAGGGTTTTCTGTAAAATAGTCTTACCACAGCAGTGGAGCTAGTTTTGTTGCTGTACTATCCACAGTATGGCTCTGGGAATCATGCAGGTCTTCGTGTGTGTGTGCATAAGGTCTTTTCGCGTATTCTTACTCGACGCTTTCCAAGTGTACTTATTAAATGCCTCCGTGTATAATCCATGCGAAATGAGAAGCGAATGGAACCTTAGCAAACAGAATCGGACATAACATTTCCGAAGTGAAGTTGCGTTCTGAAAGTATTGAATTTAATCCATGAGTTAAATTTTCTTGTTCATTTTAATTGTTGTTTTGTAAAACCAAAAATGAGGTAATGATTTTAGCAGATTTTTCGCAAACGCTTTTCATATTCATTTAATTTGTATCTCGGACATCAGAGAAAATTTGCCAACGCTACCGAGCTGTATCAGTTCCAAAAGGTCGCATCCCATTCTGATCGCGCAAGGATTATATAACTCGTAATCTAAATTAACTATGAATATAATCGTTTGTATGTTGAATTGCTGATTTTATTCCAACAAATAGCTCGTGTATTCCGGAGAAGTAGTAATTGCTATTGGGAAACACCAAGTTCTCTGAGCATGTTATTTTTTCTTGTGATGTGGTGGAAAGAAGTTTACTATCGATTGTAGGCATGCCATGCCGTACGTGCATAACAAAAGATACATAATTTTCAATTATCCCAACCAGAAATCGACCACGCCATCTTCACAGCTATGATAATAATGATGTAGAATAGTTATGCTATTAACTCATATATTAAAGTAGCAACACTTGCATTCCAGTTCATTGCCCCGGGCACACCAATGCGCTTCCCTTTGTGTGGGACACGTGTGACGTCACCACTCCTCTCCACTTACACTAGGTGTTGAACAAGTTTCAACAAAGATATTTGTTTCTTTGTCTTTGTGTTTTTATTCGAACATAATATGTGCATATTATACAGCATATCTCGTATGATGGAGCAGAGCGTTGGCGAGTAAAATGCCCGGCAAGCAAACCCTCGTGGTGCCAAGTTTTGATATAAAACTTAAGGTGCTAATCTCTACTAAATTCGGGCTTTAGAATTAAAAATTTAAACCTATGCTGCGATGATAACTCTGATACTTCATATGGCAATTACCAGGTTATTTCAAATGTATTTGTATTGGAACTCAATGGTGCTTGTAGACTACTGCTTAGTGGAAATAGTAAAATAAAAGACTTGTACCTACACACCCAGTTTCCCACTTACATCGCTTTATTTTCGCATTTTTGTTCTGTGAACTTTTCAGTATGCTTTAATAAACGTCACTACTACATTACTACTGTCAAGGATACGTATTAATAGCTGAAAAACTACAATTCAGTGTCGTAACAAATAACGTGAGTATGGACTCTGCATATCGACACATATTAATTAACGTAAAACCCATTTGGTAATAATTAATAAAATCAATAATTATCTTAATTACAGATAATGAAACTCGACAGTACCTGGTAATGCTATACAATTGTTAATTGAATTTGTAAAAGCTCCCTAGCTTTGTGTTTCAATTAACGCATTACAAAAATGTTTATGACGCGGACTCGCCGCGACAGCGCGCCAATGAGCCGTGCGCCGTGCAGCACGCGCGCGCCGTCAGCTGCGCCACCAGCGAACCCTAGTCTATACGCTTTGTATACAAACACGCAACACTTAAATGGCCATTGAATAAATACAATTAAGGTTGATTGGTCTAGTTATAAGCCTCCGAAAATCTTAGGATAAATGTCACGTAATCAAATTAAGTACCTCGGTTAGTTGGTGATTGTGTCATGCTACTACTAAACTCGCATCCTGACTACAAAGGTTGTAACCCGCATCAACCTATTAGAGCGCAGCCGGTCCCTTCGGCCCCCTTTTCTCCCTGTACCCTGCAATCCTGGCATATTATACCCGCTCGTACGACCGCGCGCGGAACCGTACGAGTTCGAACGATGCGACTTGCTCGTCCTTTTATCAAATCTTGATGACGCAAAACTTTCACGTTGTAAGTACGTTGTTACATACGTTGTTACGTTGTTACATTGTTCACGTACGTTGTTACATTGATAACTAGCAGTATTATCGAATTTTCAAGGATACCGGTGACACCGCTCAACAAACAATAAAATATGGAACCTCCACCTTTCCTTTCCAATAACATTTCCTCCATCCTCCATAGAGGCCAGCAACGCACCCACAAGTACAACTCAATTATGACACACTTACCCATTCAATTGCTTTTTGCTGAAAAAAACTGTAATATATTGTGGCGATTGCTGTGAGACATATTTAGTTCCAATATAAGATTTGCTTTTTTCTTAGAGTGCTATTCAAAACCCTGTTCAATTTAAAATTGACAAAGTTTGTGGAGTGAATCTCGGTAGCAGCGACAGTATGCGGGGTGTGGGGTGCAGGGGGAGAAGTGTCCTCGCAACTGTCGCTCTTGTGTCGGAGTTCAACATAAAGAGACTGCGCCATTGAAAGTACTCACCTGCGAGTCGCGTGCGGGTTTTAGTTTCCTACTAGTTAATCCATTTGCAAACTTCACAGTGGCGCACTGCCATTACATTTTCACCTTTATCTAGTTGGTAGTAAAAGCTATGTGGTCAACAAAGTTAGTGTTGCACTCGTTCTGCGAGGTACGTGCTACAGCACTGATAGCTCGGCTTTGAGGCGTCGCGTCGCGGCGAGTTCCCGTCGACCCGCGGCGTCAGTGACTTGTTACCAAGTTAGTGGACACTACATTACTTATTTTATCCCTGCTAGCTAATTGTTTGACTACTGTTGCAGCCCGCGATAATGCTACCGTGGCACGAGAGGCTGAGGATACACGTTGTGAGCCCGCCATCCATAATGAAACCCGTGGCGTAGTTTGGACGTAGAACTATGATTATTACTATTAGTTATTGTGTTTCATACACATGAATATTAATCATATAGTAAGCTATGTGTAATTTTATTAGAAGCATATTTGACTATATAATTGTGTGCTTTGCTTGCTTTTTCACCTAATTTCTCTTTGGGAAACATTACATGTAATAATTACCCACTCATCTTGAAATGCAGTGTTACTTGCAGAGAGTTAAGCTAGGCGCCTGCATAACATAGATAGGCACTAGGCCCCTTCCTCTTAAGTTACGAATCATATATCAGGGTTTGGGACAAAAATAATGTTGTTTATTTTTGTTGAGCTACTATTACTTTTTCATAGTGGCTGAGTTTATTTGTTATATCGTAGTTATTGTACTTGTATCGTAGCAGCACTGAATGTGCAAGGTGCGAACAAAAACCAGCTGAGTGGGCGTTGCAGCGGCGCCACTCGAGAGCAGCCCGCAGCTCGGCTCCGCACCGGCCCGTGCGACGCTAGTACGGGGGGGGGGGGCGGTATCGGAGCACGCCCTAATTACATCTGTGCAAGCCTCTTGTCAACTGATAAACTTATTCCCCTAGGATGTTATTATTTGTTCGGCAACCGCTCCCACCGTCCGCTCCCGGCTCTGTAATGAGTTGTCAAGTCGCCTCCTCCTCGACTCCCCCCACAATAAGTTAAACTAATTAGTAATAACAGACAACAGAGGTAATCCCGCCTGTCGTGGGACGGCTCCGGGTGCCCTGAAGGAATAACAAAATTACTTTCGCGTCTTCTCTGCATAATTGCTACAATCTACTCAGACCAGCAGCAGACAGCCTTATCCCTACTAATGGGTTAGTGTGACACTTAGACAGAAATTGTACAGTAACCCGTACAGCATGCAACAATTAACGCTACATGACACCGGACTCCGCACTGAGACGTTGTTGAAATGAGAAACGGAGTCAACCCAATATTGTTAGTCAATAGTTCATTTAATGTGTGCATATTTTACAACTAATAAAATTAAATAAGTCTATAAAATAAATCACAATATTATTATGACTATAGATAACGTAATGTATATTTATCTTCCCTGTCCGGTGTCAGATGGTCGGTACAGCGCGGCGCGTCTTGGTCTCTTGGACGACGCGAGGAATCATAGCCGCTAAGCGGATTGCTCGACCACCAGCCCGCCGCGCGCCGCGTCGGGAGTGACCCACACTATTCACTATACAGTAGTGGTATAAATATTCGCATTCGCATTCGCAAGAAATCATGCAAATATTTTGCGAATATTTTGGCTATGACATGTGAAAGTAATTTATAAAATAACACTGCAACAGAATTGTCAGTAAATTTAAAGTACTCATACAAAATAAAAATTATATATTTTGATAACAATAAACTTTCAACTTTCTAAACGCACTTAAGTACTTTAAATTATTTTTTTTACCGAGATCACAACGTGATAGGATTTATATTGTTATTTATACGAGATTTCTCTATACTTAATATACAGCGTGTAAAAGAAAGCCCACCGAAAATTTTAAAGTAAAATAGCATTATATGCCTATATTAAAATAAAGATGTCCGCGGGTACCGGACATGTGTGCATAACAATTTCGTAATTCTTGGGCCAGAAATGTATGTGATCCATTGCGTAGTTATCGAAATCTACCTACACTCTACAGTAGCCGGCGCGGGGCACCGCGCGAATACGTTCTTAGGTTAAAGCACCGCGGCGTGATACGAGGATTAACACAACTCAACTCGACAAAATAATATCGACGGCACTGTCCACTCTACGATTAAAATAGCACAATTTCATTGGGCTTACATCAAGTCCTCTCGCTTCTAATGATATAAGGTTCGAAGTGGCCGCCACCAACTCGTTCGCAGAGACGAGCCCGTCGTAGTGTCTCGGCATGAAGCCGGGACATAAAGCTAGGGTCACGAACACACTACTCAAAAACTCCTAAAATACGTTCTCGCATTTCTTCTGCGGTATTGCACTCACTAGTAAATACACTTTCTTTTATGTAAATACTGGCCCACACATTTACACTCCACCGAGTCTGAAATCCTCTTTCTTGGATGGCAAAAGGATTTTCGTGTGCCCGTATGTGGGAATTACGTCTGTTCCACATCCCATATCTTGTGAATGTGGACTCATCAGTCCATATCACGTTCGCAGCGAAATTGGGAATTGCGCGCCGCTGGTCTTGGAACCAACGGCAGTACGACACACGTAGACTTCTGTCAGCGAAGAGCAGTGCTTGTACCTTGCGAATTTAATACGCTCGCTGCTGGTCTTTCCGTAACACTTTATGCATATTCGTATGCGACAATCTACATTCATAACGGATACGTATCACACGAGCAGCCGTGCGTGTTCCCAACCGTGGGGTTGCGCGTATTACAGCCAGAATGTGGTTTTCAGTACGACTTCACAAGGGTCTTCCAAACCCTTCTTGTCTGGGTACTACCGGCTGGTTATCCAAAGTACGTTGATACGCCCGAATTATTACACGCTTATCAATTGGGTGCCGATTATAAGGATAATTTTCTTCATAAAGTCGAAGAGCTTGTTGCTCTTTGCCTCGAGCTTCACCGTAACACATTATCATTTGTCCATATTCACGTGCACTGAAACTGTTAAGGTATTTCACTATTCCGCTCGCGAGACATTAAAAAAACACTTGTTCTTCCTGGAAATCCTGAGAAAAGAACAAACTCAAAAACCACAAATCCTCATTAATAAGAACGTCAGGAAAAAATACGATCCGCACAAGACGAAAGGTGCGTCGGAACTAACAAACAAACCGCCGGGCGCCGCGCCACCCGCCAGGGGCCAAAAGTAGGTACTTGCGAGTCGCACGCGTCGCTCAAAGAAATTACCTAGACGTATAACATTTGGATCGGTCATTTCCATTAAATTTATTTGCGTCTTGAAGTACCTAATAACGAATAATTTGCTGGATCCATATTTGGGCATTTAGTAAAGAGGACTCCCTGTTTCGTCACAAATGAAAAGATTTTATTGCTTAGTGCACCCAAGTTTTGTAATGATGTAAGTATGGTAGTTCATCATATTTACGAGTTATGGAAAATTGTGATATTCCTTCACAGTTAATACTAGCTAACAAAGCTATTTTTTTATACTCCTACAACTGATATTGTAAATACTTTTTAATGTTTAATAAAAAATAATTAAAAGAAGGCTTACTTTAGGACTCATAAAAATCGTTATTTCATTATTCTTTCGTAAAAAACACAACTTCGCGTTCATAGGTAATGAATTGACGAGTGGAATTAAATAAGTCCAATCCACATTTTCTATAATCCGAAATTCGCAACGCTCGTCGCTCGTAGTCAAAGGACGCCGCGCGCGTCGGCGCGCCTTTGGGCCGGCGCGGCGGCCGGCCGCCCGGCGCGGCGCAGCGAGGCCATTGCACGCGGCGCGCGTGGCGCTGTATACCTATTTCAAAACAGCTGATTGGGGGCGCGTGCGTACATTTTATCTTTTCTACATACATTTCTGTTATTATGAAAATAATTTAGTTCTTGTTATTTTAATGAAAGTGGGGTTGTGTTAGTGAATAGTATCGATTTTATTGCGTTATCATTGAAAAAAAATATCAAAAATTCATGAAAAGACCGACGAAAAATTCAAACGCAGGGGGTTTCAGAATCATGTACTGAACACCTGGTATCAGTTTTCGGTAGGCTGTCTTTTACACCCTTTATTATTAGTTTACAAAATGATTGGAAAATATTATATGAACATATTAAAATATTCTAAATTATTGATGTTTTTCCTTCAATATACCTTGAAGAAAAATCATCAATAATCTCTTTCAATGTGTATACCTTTTAAATCCTTCAGTTGCACTGATGACTCACTATTTACTTAACCCGAATGGACTAGTTAGTGCTTTTTTCTTAAATTGAAATGATTAAGTTACCAACGTCGATATATGGCGTTGCAGTCTTCGGAGGACACTGAAGCGTATCGGAAGCTCGATTGACAGACACGGAAATCCTCCTGACACGACTTCCGTGCTCACATTGTTGAAAGCATCAAGGAGACGATCGAGTGGAACAAAGGCTCCAAAGTGTTCGCAAAAGAACTGTCTATCGGGTAAAGCCACATGGCCAAGCTGAAGACGTAAGACGGCAATGTAATGTCGACGAAGGCAGTGATATTGAGAGAGCTTGAGAGGTTCTACAACAAGGCAGCAATCAAGGAAAAATCACTACAAAACTTCCGTAAGCGGGTGGTGCGCCGATACTAAAAGTCCTTCACAGGCTTTTTCATTCCGCGCTGCTCAAGGGTATAACGCCTGGAACAAGAGTATGGTGCTGTTCGTCAAGAAAGGTCATAAAAAATTGTAGGTCCATCGCACTTCTGAGCCATGTTTATAAACTGTTCTCGAGGGCTATCACGAATCGTCTCAAGTTCAACCTAGATAACTTCCAGCCTCCTGAGCAAGCCGGATTCCGAAAATGCTATAGTATCATATATCACATTCATACCAAGTTATATAGGAAAACTGAGAAATATAACTTGCCACTTTACTTAGCGTTTGTGGACTATGAGAAAGACTTTAATTCGATCGAGACCTCGGATTTATTGCAGATCCTCCAGAGAGCCACATTGACTATCATTGTACATTAAAGGACTGAGGTGCTTGTACAAAAACGCCATCATGTCAGTCCAAGTACAAGAACAGAGCACGAAGGCTATTCTACTACACAGACGCGTGCGACAGGGGGATATTATTTCTCTGAAATTAGTCACTGCCGCGTTGGACGACATCTTCAAGCTTTTTGATTAGAAAGGATTTGGAATTAGCTTTAATGACGAGTACATTACTCATCTTTGATTTGCCGCAATATTGTTGTCTTATCAGAATCCTTTGAGGACCATAGCATTATGCTCATTTGCTCAAAGACCTCAACCAAGTTTCCCACCTCGTAGGCCTTAAAATGAACAAGACCAAAATCTTATCCAATGCTCATTTTGTGCATATGCCGATTAGTGGTGAGAACTTAACTCACGAAGTTGTCGTCGGATCTGTCTATCTAAGAAAAGTGGTCCAGTTAGGCAACTCCAACTTCAAGATAGAGGTCAAAACCAGCTCGGTTGAGCAGCGTTCGGGAAACTAGGCAAGGTCTTCTCATCTAAAATACCTCAGAGCTTAAAGACAAAAATCTTCAATCAATGAGTGTTACCAGTGATGACGTACGGCTTTGCGACGTGGCCTCTGACTATGGGCCGCCCAAGACTGCTCACAGTCACTCAGCGAGCTATGAAGATGCTCGGTGTTTCTCTGCGCAATCAAAATGGAAATTCTTTATTCGGATTATTAACAATATTGATCTTTGTTGACAAGGTTAACGAAAGCATCTACATTAGTGTACACTGTGTCGTAAATGCAAGCGCCCCCCTCCGATTCGTAGAGATTCGTAAGAGAACGAATGTCGCTGTCATATTTCAAACAGGCCTCTCTATCTGGAATTCACAACGATTACTATCAGGTGCAGTGGGGGCAGTTTGCAGCTAATTTCACGTAACGTACGATAAAATCTTATGGTGCCAAATAAAAATCCCATATTCGCATTCGCATTCGCGAATATTGGAGTCAAATATTCGCATTCGCATTAGCGAATGTTGGAAATTGGATATTCGTTACATCACTACTATACAATACAGCACTTTAGCCTGCATTTGCTTAATACTTTATTATATTCGTACTTTACAACAGAAAAATTGATTGCCAACAAAGTTTATTCACAGTAAACTTCCGAAATATATCATAAAACTTCTAAAATCTTTTCAACTCTTAGGTTTTATTTCCCTTTGTAATAAATCACAGATTAGCCTGCTTGCACCCTTTTATTTCTATTTTGCCAAATATAATAGGGTAGTTGACTACTTCTTTTTAAATACAATATTGAAAAATGTATGCTATCCAAAATCTAATGGAAAAAGTTTTTTTTTAAAATTGGCGCTATAGTAAGTACGTTATAAAGCTTTGAAATTTAGTAGAAGGGATAGCTGTCAAATAAGAGTAATATCAGACTGTGATGTCACCAAGCGCCGCCGGCCATAACGTTGCGTGCGTGTGAAAGAGATAGCGCCATATCCCCGCCACGCCCCCACTTTTGCTCACAACAATATTTCAAAAACGAATAACTTCTTTATTTTTCAATCGATTTTGATGCTGATTTCACAGAAGAATTTCTTTTTTGTATTATTTTCTATTACATTAAAAATAATGTACAAAATCAAACATAGGAAACTACTACATTTTTCGTACAGTTACCATTGTATATACCTCTGCCTGACCACGACTGCCTCGGTGGCGTAGTTGTATTATAGTACGACTGCAAGGCTGAGGTCTCGGGTTCGATCCCCGGGTCGGGCAAAGTGATATTGGATTTTTCTATTCAGTATTAGCCCGGAGTCTGGAATTTGTGCCCGATATGGTGATAGGCTCGCCCCCTATCACATCATGGGACGGAATACGCTTGGCGAAAAGTGGGTGCACTAGTTGCGCCTCTGCCTACCCCTTCGGGGATAAAAGGCGTGAGCATGCGTACCATTGTATATACGAAGAAAAATTTTCATGTAAAATGATATTTTCTAGATAATTGCTTTTAATACAGTCAATGTGGCATTTATTATATTATATATCTAAAATGTGATATAAATGTGTAACAGAATGTCATCCTTTATATATTTAGTCTAGTCTATGGTCCACTGTTTATGGTTGGTATAAAAAAGATTAAATATGGCAGTTGGCTTTCAAACACCACGACAAGCGTAGTTTTATTTTATAACAGGTTATGGGCCCAGTCCCCACAAAATAATTAGTTTTCATTAGTAGCCAGTAAAGTTGTGTACAGAAATGGCGAGTAATTATTCAGTTAACGTTCCAAAGTTAAAAGGACGTGAAAATTACGATGACTGGGCATTCGCAGTCGAGAATTTTCTCATCCTGGAAGGAGTCGACTTGTCTAGTGAAGAAGAACTAGATGTATCAAGCGACAGAAAAGCCAGAGCGAAGATGGTTTTAACCATCGACCCATCCCTTTACGTCCACATCAAAGGCGAAACCACAGTAAAAAGTACTTGGAATAAGCTGAAGTCTTTGTTCGACGACACCGGTTACACACGCAAGATCAACTTATTGAGAACATTAATATCAATTCGCTTAGAAGCAAGCGAGTCTATGACGGCGTATGTAACGCAGTTAGTAGAAACGGCGCAGAAATTAAAAAGTACGGGTTTCGAGATAAATGATGAGTGGGTTGGCTCATTGCTGTTGGCGGGACTTCCGGAGAAGTTTAGCCCGATGATCATGGCCATTGAGCACTCAGGCATGAGTATTAGTGCGGATTCTATAAAAACTAAGTTATTGGACATGAGTACAGATTTTGAGGTTAAAACAGAAAACGCATTTGTGGCTAAAAATTTTCGGAAACGAAATGTCGGTAGCAATAAAACGTTTTCGAAATATAGTGGCAACACTGGCAGCAACGGAAATAGTGAACCACAGTCATCTGTCAGTGTCAGTGGAAACGTCAAATCGCAAAAATTTATCCGTTGCTACAAATGTAAACAAGTCGGACATTACAAAAATCAGTGTCCAGAAGAAAATAAGCCGAATACGAATGCATTCAGTGCAGTGTTTTTGACCAGTGAATTTAGCCAAAACGATTGGTACGTCGATTCAGGTGCCAGTACTCATTTAGTGTCTAATGCAAGCATGCTGTCCAATGTTTCGTACGAACCGAAAACGAAACAGATTATTGTGGCAAATAATTCAATCGTGGATGTCGTATGTTCAGGAGACTTACAGATTATGACTGCAGTTGGAAATAAGCAGTATAAAGTAAGCGTCAACAATGTTTTGTGTGTGCCGCATCTCACCACAAACTTATTGTCAGTGAGCAGAATCATCTCGAGTGGCAACAGAGTGGTATTCAATCAGCAAGGATGTTTTATTTATAACGCTAAAAACATATGTATTGGTGAGGCAAGGTTAGATAATGAAGTTTACAGATTAAACACAGTGAAGTCTCAACAACTAATAGCGGCGACAGTAACAACTTCAAGTAAAACATGGCACAGAAGGCTAGGTCATATCAATGCTAATGACCTAAGCAAAATGAAAAAGAATGGAATAGTTGAGGGTGTGTCATTCCAAGACAATGGTGACAGATCAGACAAATCCAACTGTACAGTATGCTGCGAGGGTAAACAGGCCAGGGTACCTTTCCCTCTGAGTGCAAGCAAAAGTTGTGAAGTTTTGGAATTGATTCACACCGACTTGTGTGGACCCATGGAGAATAAGTCGCTTGGAAATAATACATATTTCCTTATATTTGTAGATGACTATAGCAGAATGTGTTTTGTGTACTTTCTCCAGTCAAAACACCAAACATTTAAGTATTTCAAAGAGTTCCAGAAGCTGGTTGAAAATCAGCAATCAAAGAAAATTAAAGTCTTGAGGTCTGATAACGGTGGTGAATTCTGTTCAGCTGAAATGGAGAGCTACTTAAGAGGTTGTGGCATAGTGCATCAGAAGTCAAATGCGTATACTCCAGAACAAAATGGTGTGTCCGAAAGATACAATCGTTCTATAATAGAGAAAGCACGATGCTTATTATTTGATGCTCAACTCGATAAAAAGTTTTGGGCGGAAGCAGTTAATACTGCAGTATATTTGAAAAATAGGTCACCAGCATCAGCACTAGGCCAGAACACAACCCCCTACGAAAAGTGGACAGGTAAAAAGCCAGATATTAGTCATTTACGGATTTTTGGCAGTCCAGCAATGGTACACATCCCAAAACAAAAACGCAGAAAGTGGGATAAGAAAGCAACTCGGATGTCACTGGTTGGATATTCTGAAAATACGAAAGGTTATCGATTGTATGATCCAGATAGTCAGGAAATAGTTATATCTAGAGACGTGATCATCATGGAGAAAGCTGATGAAAATTTGACAATGACGGTAATGCAGGACAATCAGCAACTGGATGCAGAGACTAGTGACAAGCCAGATGATAGTCAGTCAAGTAGCACAGATGGCGAAGATGATGTCAATGATGTTACATATGTTCCCAGTGAGTCAGCAAGTGACAGTGACAGCTTCTATGATACATATAATGCAGATAATGTGGCACAGGGGACTTTGCAGGTGTCAAAGCGTGTTAGACATCAACCGGACTACTATGGTTTTGGTGGCATGGTGTGTGTGGAAAATGTTGGTGATCTGACTCTTGAGGAGGCTCTGAGAGGGACAGAACGGCAGCAATGGCTAGAGGCTGTACAGGAGGAGTTAAGAAGCTTTAATGAAAATGATGCATGGGAGCTTGTAAATGCTCCTGATCATGGGACAATAGTGCAGTGCAAGTGGGTGTTGCGTAAAAAATATGACTGTGACAATAAAGTTCGTTATCGCGCTAGACTTGTAGCCAAGGGCTTTTCTCAGAAAAAGGGTGTAGACTACACAGAGACTTTTTCCCCTGTAGTGCGACATACAACTCTTCGATTACTATTTGCATTGTCAGTGAAGTTAAAATTAACTGTAAGTCATTTAGATGTAAAAACTGCCTTCTTAAATGGCAATTTAGAGGAGACAATTTATATGCAAACACCAGATTGTTTTAATTGTGATGTAAATGGAAATAAAGTTTTAAAATTAAAAAAGGCCATTTATGGCCTAAAACAGGCATCCAGAGCCTGGAATAAAAAGGTTGATGTTTGTTTACAAGATAATGGATATAAACGGTCACAGTTAGAACCATGTATGTATATTAAAAATATTGATAAATGTATAACCATTGTAACAGTTTATGTTGACGATTTCTTTATATTTTCAAATGACAATACTGAGGTTAAAAAGCTTAAAGATGTATTATCAAGTCAATTTAATATTAAAGATTTAGGAATAGTGAAACAGTGTTTAGGAATGAATGTAAAATTCAGTGAAAATAAGTGTTCTGTTACTTTAAGTCAAGAGAGTTATATTGATCAATTGTTAGAAAGATTTCAAATGACAGAGTGTAAAACTATTGATACTCCAATGGATTGTAAACTAAATATAACTAAAGGTTCTAATGTTAATAACTTACCTTACCAGCAGTTGATTGGTAGTCTCATGTATTTATCTGTCCTAACCAGACCAGATATAACATTTTGTGTAAATTATTTAAGTCAGTTTAATAATTGTCATACACATGAGCATTGGGGATATGCAAAAAGAGTGCTTAGGTATTTAAAGAAAACAAAAAATTTTGGTATAAGTTATTTTGAAGATGGCAATTCAGAAATTAAAGGATTTGTAGATGCAGACTGGGCTAACAATAAAATTGATAGGCGGTCATATACTGGATATTGTTTTGTCTTGTCTAATGGTGTAATTTCATGGGAATGTAAAAAACAGAAAACTATAGCTTTATCTAGCACTGAAGCTGAATATATGGGAATGTCTGAGGCATGCAAGGAGGCCTTATATCTAAGAAATTTACAATTTGAAATTACTGCTAATATGTATACTATTAGGTTATATAATGACAACCAGAGTGCCCAAAGATTATCAGAAAATCCATTGTTTCACAAGAATTCAAAACACATAGATGTAAAGTATCATTTTTGTAGAGAGTGTGTTTCAAATAAAATTGTTAAGTTTCAGTATATTCAGACATCTGAAATGCCAGCCGATGTGTTTACCAAGGCTTTGTGTCCTAAAAAGCATTACAATTTTATAAAAACATTAGGTTTGAATGTAAGTAATGTGTAATGTTAAAGATTTTTTAAAGTAATTTTAGATATAGTGAGGGTATTATATTATATATCTAAAATGTGATATAAATGTGTAACAGAATGTCATCCTTTATATATTTAGTCTAGTCTATGGTCCACTGTTTATGGTTGGTATAAAAAAGATTAAATATGGCAGTTGGCTTTCAAACACCACGACAAGCGTAGTTTTATTTTATAACAGCATTTACTAGCTTTGTACTGAAAAATAGCCAGTGTTTAAAAGTGGCTTAAAATTATAATTGATAAATTAACTTTACCCGTCGATCGTTCTTGCTCTCGAGAAGTTACTGCTACTGCTGCATCCAAAATAATCGAACTTATTATAAAGTAGTCCTAAAATATATTGGTCAACAGAATTTCCCTCGGCGCAAAGTTGAAGAAAGACGGTCACAACTTGAGTCTGAAGCCGGGAGCTCTTTGGGGCAGGCTAGCGAATGGAGTGAGAAGAATCTTGCTTACTTCAACCCAATGAAGAAAGAAAGAAAAGAAAGAAAGAAAAACATTTATTGGCAACAAAATTGGGTGGTGACAGTAACAATATAATACAATTATAAAAAAATAAAAAAACAATATACAAGAGAAAATTTAAAAAAAATCAAGTTAAAACGACAACAAATGTGGATGATATATGTCCCACCACAACAGTGCCAAAAGGTTCTAGATCAGCATAATGCCAAACAATGAATTGTTTGGCGCTGATTTTCATCTAGAACCTGGCCCAGAGGAACGTCACCCAAAAAGAAAAAAACAGTACAATTTTGTGTGTATATAGTGTGTGTGCGTTTGTGCGTTCACCGCTAAGAATGACCCATTCGTCATGACGCCACAGTTCCAAGGAGTTGCTTCTCGGCGTCAAAACTTCGAGTGACGTGCAGTTTAGGAGTCATTTGGAGGACTAAGCCAAACTGGCCAGCAAAAATTTGGGTTCATCCTGAACAGAGCCAAGCGGTACTTCACGTGCGGCCACAGACTGGCGCTTTATAAAGCGCAAGTCCGGCCGCACGTGGAGTACTGCTCACACCTTTGGGCAGGCGCGTCCAAATACTTACTTATCCCACTTGACTCCTTGCAAAGGCGTGCGCTTCGAATCGTCGATGATCCCAATCTTACGAACAGAGTGGAGGGGCTGGGTACGCGGAGAGACATCGGATCTCTCTGTGCATTCTACCGCCTCTTTCACGGGAAGTGTTCCGAGCAACTGTTTATTATGATGCTTGCGTTACCATTTTACCAGCGTACCACTCGCCACCGCAGTGGGGTTCATCCATACCTATTACTTTACTTTCTCAAACAGTCACTTATAACTAGAGTTAATTCAATTACGGATCTAGGACTCACTTTTGATTCAAAATTATTATTTGATGACCATATCAATAACATAATTAACAAAGCATCCAAGGCTCTGGGTTTTATAATGAGGATGTCTTCGGATTTGCAATCTTTTAAATCAATTAAAATTCTTTACTGTGCTTACGTTCGTAGCCATCTTGAATATGTCTCTCAAGTTTGGAATCCTATCTATAATATTTATACAAACCGTATTGAGGGTATACAAAAGCGTTTCCTTCGATTTTTACAATTTCGTAGTAAAAAATACTTCTCCGGGTATCTTTCACGCTGTAAACACTTTCACATGCTTCCTTTATATGAAAGAAGACGTATTGCTGACATAGCTTATCTTCTCAATATAGCAAATGGATCAATTGATTGCCCTGAGCTGTTGGGTGAACTTGGGCTTCGCACATATTCCAGATCGTTCAGAAATTACGATATTTTGTGTGTCCCAAAATTCAAATGTATGTATAGAAATAACTGGTTTATTAACAGGACAAGCAGTTGCTACAACAATCTTATTAGAGAACTTCCAACTATAGATTTATTTAATACCTCAGCGTTTAATCTGAAGCGACGTCTAAATGACATGTTCTTTTGTAATTGATCTTAGTGTTTTGTTTTTTATTATTGTTTTTGTCGTCAACAATAATGTATTATGTTCTTCATTATGTTACTTTGCATACATCACATGTACCTATTGCCGGCCGGTTTCTTTATGGACTGTACGGGTAGGGAAAGGCTTCGTAAAACCACAAAAAATACCACAGTTGCAATTTTGGTACAAGTAACCAGCTAACTTTTGCCTTTGCAGTCAATGAGTAAACTGGCCGTCGCGTTGGTGTGCTGTCTTTCAACCGACTGTAATTTTATTTACTTATATTCTAAAATACTTATCTGTGGAAACTTATAGTTGGCTCTAAATTTTTATACGTAAGCACTTGTAATTTATTTGTTACCTAGCTGTTAGTTTCCCTAAAAATAAAAATAAAATAATAAAATAAAATACTACGTGGTATCCATCCGTAGCAGCACGTTGCGCTATCAACGATCTTTTTTATCGCGCACCTGCAAACTTTGGAATGAACTCCCTGCATCGGTAT
The DNA here is from genome assembly GCA_947568825.1 of Sphinx pinastri. Classification (NCBI taxonomy): domain Eukaryota; kingdom Metazoa; phylum Arthropoda; class Insecta; order Lepidoptera; family Sphingidae; genus Sphinx; species Sphinx pinastri. The sequence continues at coordinate 17,559,818 of OX387629.1, forward strand.
TCCCCGAGCGTTATGACTTGTCCTTCTTTAAACGAGGCTTAAAAAGAGCGATCATCTACCGTCTTGGTTGTGCCCTCAGCATTGCTTAAAGTCCATGGATAGCGGGTGGCGCTTACCATCAGGCGAACCCCAGGCTCGTTTGCCTACGTAGTACATAAAAAAATATTGTCTTGAACTGATTATTTATACCTATACTGGCATACCCCCGTGTATGACAGTCGTGGGGGGCACTCGGCTTCGTCCCCGACGTTTAGCTACTCATTACTGACTCTGTGATTAAGTGCGATTATTGCGATTTATAATACAAGGTTTGCTCTAATTGCTTAACCAGTGCCGCTTTAGATGTCACCGACGCGACGGCCGCTCCGGACTAGTGTTACTCAATAAATTATTAGCTTTACTGGGGCGCGGATTCAAAATCATACCATATTACTTTGAGGGCTATTAATGACTGAGAATAAAAACTGAGTTTCTCATCTGGTAGGCCTCAGGATGAACATGGACCAAGATTCTGTCGAATGTCCATGTTATGCCTACCCTGATTACCGCTGGGAGCTCAACTCTCGAAGTTGTGGACGAGTACGCCTATTTAGGTCAAGTAGTCCAACTAGGCAAGTCCAACTTTGAGAAAGAGGTCAATCGTCGAATCCAGCTCGATTGGGCAGTGTTTGGGAAACTAAGCAAGGTCTTCTCGTCCAAAATACCTCAGTTCCTGAAGACAAAAGTTTTCAATGAATGTGTGTTACCGGTGATGACATATGGCACTGAGACGTGGCCTCTCACTATGGGCCGCTTAAGATGGCTCACAGTCACTCGCGAGCTATGGAGAGGGCTTTGCAAGGTGTTTCTCTACGCGATCGAATCAGAAATGAGGAGATCCGTAGAAGAACGAAATTCACTGACATAGCCCAGCGGATTATCAAGCTGAAGTGGCAGTGGGCAGGGCACGTGGTTCGAAGAATTGACGGCAGATGGGGCAAAAAAAATCTCGAGTAGAGGCCACGTACTGGCAAGCGCAGCGTCGGCCGTCCACCTGCAAGGTGCCTGTGTGACAATCGAAATATTTGTTTACAGAATACCGATTAGCGAGATATACGTAAGATCTCACTTACGAGTAAGTGAATGTAGTTCGCTTCACCGACATTCTCATATCGTGGCACTTGTGTAGATCTCGCTGCGGATTCAAAAGTCAGTTTGATAATCTGGACTACACACTGCCTTCGCTCAAGTGCAAGGTCACTTTATCGCATTCGTAATTTAAATAAATAGGACACAACACAGACACTGCTTGGCTAGAACAATACCACTGTACCGACTCGTCAGACCAATTTAGCGTCGCACGTACTTGTAACAAACACAATTGACACCAGTTACACCAAATCTCTACAATAGTGTACCTATATATCAAGTGTTTAAATAAACTTTCATAGCAAAACAATTTGCTGTATGATAGTTGTGCGCGACTGCGGTCCGGCGTGGGCTCGGCGGCAGGCGTGGGGAACAGACAACTCGCTTAGTAAGCGTTTTAGACGCACTGCGAACAATTAGATTGCGATCAGATAGCTACACCTCGCATCTTCACTCAACAATTACAAACAGGTGACTATTGTTTTTTTTTATGATATAGGGGGCAAACGAGCATACGGTTCACCTGATTGTGAGCGATCACCGCCGCCCATGAACATCTACAATATCAGGGGGAATAGAGATGCATTGCCGGCCTCTTAGGTGGGAATACGCTCTTTTCACCGTTCAGTAAAGCCTCGTTAAGACGGAGCCTTCTTCTGGCCCATCTAGAGGCAAGAATCGTACGCAATATTGCTAGCAATACAATTAATGCACTGAATTAACTTTCTTTATTTCGTCCTCTACGTAAAGAAATTAATGGGATACTGATGTGTACAGGGGAGGGTATTGAATGGTCGCGGGTCTTTGAAGGAGCATCGCGGGCAAAGCGCTACTAACATCAGGGGAGGGGGAGGCTCGTGTTCGTGAGAGTTTGCCGATTCAATATTTAGCGCGGCTTTGTAGTGTAGAATTAGCGTTGTTTAGCCGCTGGCCGGTATAATTAAACAAAAACAATGGAACAAAGGGATGCCGTACGCACGCGCCGCGCCGGGATCTTTCGCCGCGCTGCATAATATCTTTTGCCAATAAACCTAGTACATTCCACACATTTGTAAAATCTGGCGCAAATTATATACTTACATCAACCTAGTGAATACTAAGTACAAGTAACAGGATATACGTCGGTAGCCGCACTAGAATAAAGATGCCAAAAAATTAAACCACATGTAGGTCATGATGGAAAGGCAATTATTTGTAGCAATTAGATGGCGCCTTTTCTGATATATCTGAAAAGATAGATAGCCCGCCATGAAGGACCCGAAGTGCAGAGTGCACTGGTTGGAGCTGAGCCGAGCTATGGGCCGCAGGTCAGCACAGCGAGCGGCGCGTGTGAGCGGGCAGCCGCGAGCCGGGTGAGTCCTGAGTGATAAATGTCACAGATTATCCTCTCCCGCCTCCACCCGGAGCGCCGCAGGCCCCCAAGACAAATTAGATCACATAAAGGTCTGTGTTTTTTGCGGTCGAGAGGTCGCCATTTATGATAATCCTTGAAGGCCTCATATTTAGTTAGTAGCAATTATATAACGTTTAAAACATTGTGTAGCACGATAACATTTTATAACTGTGTGTAACATTTTGCTACAATGTGCTAAGAATGTTATATGCTATAAGCGCTCCCACACTGGGTCAACTCGTTGTATAACATCGCATAACATTCTGTAAATCAGTTTGGGTCTGCCTTTCCAGGAAGCTGGTAGTGCTGAAAGTGCTTCACCACTGCAGCGAATAAACGGACTAGGGCTGTGTACGTGACAGAGTAGGCACACTGCAAACCTGCTCCCCGCACCCTTCCGCTCACATCCCTGTGTCAATCGGATGATGTTATACAACAAGTTATAATTTGTTATATCGTGTTGTAATTACTTGTATACAATTTATATCTTTTGTTACAATTTGTTAAAAAAAAGTTAGACAAAAATGTTACGCAACATTCTCTAACGTTGTATAACTGCTGTGTGGGAGCACCTTAACAATGACATAACGCACAGGGATGGGAAAGTATCTTCCGTATTTAAGCTGCTCTCAAAGAAACTGAAGAGAGCTGGCTCGATATATTCAAGTACATGCTACATCTGTAGTTGGTCACTTTACAGTCGGCACGGACTGCATTATATTAGTTGTTAGTTGTTACGTCGCCTCGCGTCAACACAATACCCGATACGTGAATTTGTCAGTCGTTTACACGTTAGCCGTGAACGTGCGTGCGTTGTGGTGGCACCTACTCAGACGGCGCTACGTATACGAGAGAACTACCACCAGTATCTCCGTTTACAAACGTACTACCAACGCTGTTAATCCTCCACAGTCGGTTTGAAGCATAAAGTATATTCCCTCAGCTATACTAATTATTTAGATTATTTATATCATCATCATCAGCCACATGAACTCGACTGCTGAACATAGGCCTGTCCTAAAGATTTCGAGGCGGACATGTTGTAAGCGGCATGCATCCAGCGTGTCCCTGTGGCCTTTATCAAGTCGTCCGTCCGCCGTTATTATTTATATCAAACATTCATAAAGTCCAACGCAGTTTTATGAACACGATGAAAGAACAGTTTTTAGCTAAAATGACACCGGCTATTTAATGTTGTTCATTACTATGTATGTATACAACGATAGTTAGTAGAACATCACAATCGCCCGTCTGGTGATCGAACTCGATACTCTGCGGAGCAAAGCGTTGTCTCATCGCACTCGGAATACACGAGAGCGTTGGAGGCTCATTTGGCGAACGCGTACGGAGTACAGCGTGTTTATTGTGATACACGAAGACGGAGATTCGTAGGGATCCATTAATTAATCACTGGGACAGACGTTCGCGAGAGTGCCCCATCGACCCCGCACCCCCGCCCAACGCCCGCACAGCGCCCGCGCCTCACATTAGCTGAATAAAAGCATTAAGAACATTAATCTGAGCGCCGGTCTATTTCGCGGAATTAGTTTTCTGATTCAGTGCATGGAAACCTTTCGGACTCGGATACAAAACCGATGCCGTGATAGCTACTGGCTACTAGACGAGTACAAATGCAGTTCATAATTGAGCGATAAGCTGCTTTGTCGGAGGGTATATAGGGCTGAGGCAGGGAGGAGGGGGTCTGACTCGGTTTATTAGTCGCGTCGATTCTCATCACAAGCCAATCAAAATTATAAGTGCGGGCAACAAATTGGAAAACTACTCGCACCAGTTGCCACTCGCCGCTCGTCGCTCACTGCCCGCTATTTATGGACCAATTTACCGATGAAATGACCCGCCACTACTGAACCGAGTCGAGCGCACTCAATCAGCTCGAACAGCCGCCCATACCTCGTATCACTGGTGTCCTTCTGCTTTTTAATCGCTTCATAGTTATGAATAACAGACATTCAGAATAAAACCCTCGCTGTGACCTTTTTAGTTTTATATATTACCTACATATCGTTGGACTGACCTAATTAAATCCATGACACACTGTTCTATAAACGAATGCTCCCACTCCGCCAAGCATATGCTTCGATATGGCGATGGTCTGCTCGACCAGATATTCACCATAGTAGTCTTACTATGTACCTATTCAATATGCCAATGTTACTAATGCACTTTGTGTGTTCATTGTGATTGCCAAAGCTCTGATATATCTGGTGGTCACTGCAGTTCACATGCAGCCACTATACTAGGAATGGGAAACACGTTACTGACTTTCAACAAAAAGAAACTCGAGTATGTATTATTGCTGTTGACGAAGTGGCACAATCGTAAGGGAAACATGCACCGCATCGCTGCGCTGCCCGCGTAAACACTGTCACACGAGGTTGTCACGCTGTGACAGCTGCCTGGGACACGCGACATGCGTGGCGCCCGCGGGCGGTACGAGTCACGTCCGTCGGCCAACTGTTTCATATTCATTACTCCCCCCCCCCCCCCTTCGCCTTCAGTTTGTCCGACGTCGCGCCGCGTCTAACATTTCGATACTTTCAATAGTATCAACACGCGAGATTAAATTTAAAAAAGGATGCATTTGAAACGAATCCTCGTCCGTGCGTGAATTGAATGTAAAAAAATGTTGAGCATTACTACAACCTTACACTTCCATTTAATTTTTCATATTACATTTATTAGTTTATACTAATTATTATAGAATTAATCTAAAAAGAAAATACGTAACAACATAAGTTCATGTTGAAACATATCTCTATCCACAGTACCAATAATGTAAACCATATCCATTACCAACAACTACTCGCTTATATGAACCGACAACATAATTGTGCCGACCGTTAAGGGATAATCTTGTCCCTTGCCGGTTGTCATTTTTTTTGGGCTTCACTTCGCTTAACATCAGCTGCAGTGAAGTCACTTTACCGAGATAAAAAAAAAAGAAAAGAAAATTGAGTTTTCGATCGTATTTACCTCCGAGATGACAGTATATCACATGACGTGACCTCGTTGCGATGTTGCCACCGCGATCCATCCTCAACTCGGTTCTGTGAACGGCCCATCTCGGCCTATCACAAACTAACTCCCACATATTTTCATCATCTTTTATTTTGAAAACGAAGAACAGCAATTTAAAATCTGGTCTAGCCAAGAATTTTTACATCGTTAAGTAGAATATTTTTTGCCAGAAATTGTCCGAGTATTAATGAGTTGTGTACATACATACTCAATTTCATTAATTTTACCATTTTAATATAATAATTACAAGATTGCATATTATAATATAAATAATACTTCAGCATGTGTGGAACCTGGTAAAACCTGACGTAGTTTGAACAGAATTTAGTGGAGGTTGTTCAGAGAAATGCTTTACAGAACACGCGGCCGGCGGGAGTGTCGGCTGGAACCTATTCGGCGGAGCATCTGGTGCGGCGAGGGATTAATGAAAGAATACTCGGCCTACTAAATAATATTTTATTTCATAAAACATTTAGGTCGGCGCGGCGAGCTCTCCAGCGATATTACTTGCGAAAACCACGGATTCATGCTCCCTGTATTAAGCCTAGATTTCTTGAAAAGCACTTCTCTCGCGGAGAGTTTAAGTACACATTTATTGGTACAGTACGAGTGGAAATATTGTACTAGCATTAGTAGTTATTTGGTAAATTGAAGAACGATTACAGGTGTTCGTCAAAAACCTCTTGGCGGCGTATCGAGTGTCACCGCCTGTAGCCTCCTTTCCTCTCAAGCCGCCCCACGCTCCCCCACAGAAGGTGAAAGAAGGCAATTTCCTGACATGAGCTCTATTTTCTTTGTCCCGCGATAATTGTCATTAGACACGGGTGCCTCCAGCACTCGCTAATGTGGTAAATAAACAATCCGTCCTCTCATTCCTCCATGCCCTCCCGTCGCAGAAAGCCCTCTGTGAGTGGTGACCACACGAGAATTTATGTGTCGCCGGATACAGATTGCGCGCTGGAATCGAAGTGAGCGTTGATTAGCCGCTCGAGTGCACCACAGCGCCTCACACCGCGCCGCGCCGCGCCGGGCCTCGGCTCGGCGGTGAACACGACCACACGTGCCGCCCGCCGCGATCCGTCCATTTGATCTATTAGATTTTTTAGCATAGAGGATGCGGCTTAGCGAAAATAACGTATAGATACATCAATGTCTTGATGTAAGCATGCATAAGCCTAATAGGCATATCACTTAGAGACTGATGAACGACAGTGACTGTTGAACCCGATAATTGTTCTGCTATTGTGTAGTACTAATAAGTAGTATAATATTGTCGAGCGAGTTTTAATTTTGCGATTACTCCTAAGAAATTAATTTAAACTGAATGGTGTAAAAGGCAATTATAATGTATATGAAATGCTTAAGGTAATTAACGTCTTTAATTTACCATACCATACCAGCCCTGTATTATAATATGTATTTAAGGATGTAAGTGCGTGTGAGCTCTAAATAATCAGTACCCCGCTCAACTCTCCTCGCCGCCGCGCTGTCGCGGCGCCGAGCTCCATCTAGTTTGGTGCATTCTCGCAATGAATAACGAGTGTCATCGGAATGAACGCGATGTTATTAATGACCGTCTTGGATGAATCGCACTCTACCATCCCTGCCCCCCTCCCCCCTGCACTTCCTGCTCGCTGAATATTCAGTTCCTTTCGCCGCAAAGATGAATATAACATTGATGCTAGAATGATATTTAGTGAGGTAACATTACAGCTTCCCCATTGATTTATGTTCTTAATGTAGGATTGTGGTTTGTTCCCGCCGCGGCTCCGTTGGCGGATGGGTGCGACTGTTTGCGCGGCTCAACTCCGCTCAGCTGCACTGCTCACTCACTCCACTAGGCCTCTAAACCAACATTAAGTAATGAAACATGTAATGTTACCCCTAGAGTTAGGGTTCATAATATTATATTTATATTTAACACAGTGACACATAAATGCAGAGTTGATAATTCAATGATGTAACGCGCGGCGAATCAACTGTACAATAATGGCCGCAGATCCATCCTCGCAACAGACATGTTTATAATATTATGATAATAAGTACTTTTACGATTCTTTAACACATCTGGAGCAATAGATCCTCTTGGTTTCCAATACCCGTTATATATCACAAGAGATCGATCTTGGTGGGTTTATGTGTGTGTGTTTGTGTGCCGGTTAGGTTCAGTTATTTATTTAATGAAGTTCCCGCGCCGCGCCGGTATCTCTCCACGTGAGCTCCGGACGCGAGACCATTTGTCTCGCGCGTCACCCATACTGTACATACATAGGAATGTCATTAGTATTCTGCGAGGAAACACAATTAAAAACTTCCATCTCTACCCGCCACTACCCGCTTGGAATACAGTACAGTAACTGGCTACGTAATAATGTAAAACAGTCATGTTATAATCGAACTGTAGATACCTTCATCCATCGTAGATTTGGAATATAAATAAATAGCCATTGTACCTGGAATACAATAATATAACTAATAGCTTTTGCCCGTGGCTCCACCCGCGTGAAAAAGGTTTTCAGGGATAAAAGTCCTGCTTTATATTTTCCCGGGATAAAAAGTAACTTATAGCACTCAAGAGTAATGTAACTTTCTATTAATGAAAGAATTTTTAAATTCCGTTCAGTAGTTCCAGAGATTATACACCTACAAACAAACTCACAAACTTTGCCTTTTTATAATATTTGTATAGATAACACACCAATATTATTGTCCTGTATTATATTTATATATTATTACTACATTTGATTAATACCATGAAGCTAGTTTCGGATTTAAATTCACTGCAATTATTATATTTATTGATCCATGATAAAGTAATTTATTGGGCGTAGCTAGTAGCGGAGTGACATAATATATTATTACCACGCCGCGCCGTAGTAATTACGTAGCCAGCGTAGCGGTACGTAGACACAGTAGTACATGTACTTTGATTCTCATCAAAATACTAGCCTCCGCTTCTGACTCCGCTGGTGTAAAAATCTGCTCCCAGGATTGCTCCAACGAGCTACTACACACACAACGTTCCGTTTGTACGCAATTTTTTCTTCAGACGGTAAAATCGAAAGATTCACGTAGTCTCAAGAAAGTCCTCAAGAAAGGAACCTCTCAATAGTCTCTGCCTATCCCATGGGATAAGGTCGTAAGTGTGTAATTATGTATGTAATTATTGCGACTCCTTGGTGTAGTTGTATTGCGTACGTGACAAGAAAACCAGTGCCGCGCTAAGATCTCAGGTTCGAATTCGGAATTGGTCCAGAAACATAGGGACTGGGTTTTCCATCTTAAAAATTACTCAGTCGCAGCTCAATCGATGCAGGTATTATAGTATTATTTTTACGTCCGAACAAGAGTTTTATAAGAAATTAGTTGTTCCTAGCCACGAGAAGACAAACCCATTACACTTAGAGCATGCTAGTTTATACTTTAAATGGAGCTTGAATGGACAGAGAAGGTTATTCAGGGCGAACGCAAGTGCCTGGAGTCTCTGGCCATTCAGACCTGTGTGTCAGCAGTGCGGCTCTATGCATTGGGAACACGCTCGATTATGCTTAAAAATATTTCCATACTGTTTGGAACGGTCTCACATGTTGAGAGCCCAACTACGGCCTCATTTATAAGCTAACTCTACCGAAATCGCCCTCCAAGCAATGGGCGACATTGTTATTTAGAGCAAAAATATTTATATTATCTTAGTTCATAGTTAACTCACTTTTAGACTCGTATAGAAAGAAACGGCAAAGTATGAACACAATGTGCGACACACGTGTGTATGGCGCGGGCGACGCGACGCAGACCCGCGCAGTTAGAGCGATACTCCAACTACACTCGTTTATTGATGACACGGTTATGGCCATTACATATTAAATAAGTTCATTTAATCCATGAAAGTAATCTGGCAGTTCGTGGTTTCGAAGTTAGGCGCAACAATGAGTGTGAAAGTATTCTCGGTCCGATGAGAAATAATAGGCGGCTAGGGCTAGGGCGGCTTCATACTAGTTCGTAGAACCGGGTACCCAAACATAACCGCTCAGTTGCCATTGAGGTTGGGTAGTAGTACCTAGGACATAGCTTCGCCAACATCCAGTCCAAAAGATATAAGCGAGGGACGCACAAGATCCAAGAGTGGCGGCGCGGCGGCGTAGGTAGCAGGAATAGCGGGGACCGTACTTAGCTTCGCACTAATTAATGATCATCAAAGTGATTAATTTGCATAATTGGAGGTGAATTACAGGCATTCAAATGGTAAATAACCGAACGAAACAGAAGTCGAAACGGAAATTTGCATAACGATGGAATTAATTACGATCGCGTCGATCTACCTCCTCCTCCCTCTCCACCGCGCTGCGGGACCGGCGGGCGGCGGGGTTAGACTTCACATAGACCAGCAGACAACACTTAGCTTTCATAATTTGCGACAATTGTTTAGATGTCACGAGTTCATTTTTGAACTATAGGTACACGCTCCTGTTTTAACTATATAACCACGAGAACAACTTGACACCGGCCACAGGGCGTCAGAATAGTCACCATCGCGGTAAACTAAGCGCGGGTTGTGGACGCGCAACTACGCATAAAACTAAATGAGTCGCGCGAGCGCGTCAGTGCAATGAAACTATTATTCCAAGAGCTGGCGAAGTATTTTGGGAAGGTAAGTACTTTAGGCACTTTAAAACACTGAAAAAATAGTATTATATGAATAGCAAAATCTCAAATCGTGTGTCGGGCAGGGTAATTGCGGCTATTTTGCAACCGTGCAGTATATAGGGTGTATAAAAAAATCAACCAATAAAATATGTTTCAAGCAACTTGGAATCATTAGTATTTTTACCCGACTGCGAAAGGAGGGTTATGTTTTTCGAGTGTATGTATGTATGTTTGTATATTTCTTTGGCACGTCCTACAGCCTAAACGGCTTGTCGTATTTTTATGTGAGTGGTATCAATAGATTCTTCTTAGTCGTGAGAGTGACACTGGGTACATCAAAATAAAAAGTAAACAAAATTAAGGATTTTTGGCGGCAAAAAGTACGCATGCTTACGCATGCTTACGCATGCTCACGCCTTTTTATCCCCGAAGGGGTAGGCAGAGGCGCAACTAGTGCACCCACTTTTCGCCAAGCGTATTCCGTCCCATGATGTGATAGGGGGCGAACCTATCGCCATATCGGGCACAAATGGCAAAAAGTAATCTAAAAAAAAAACTGTTTTCAAAATACATCGAGTGTGGTGTCAAAATAAAGATGTGCTCATTCCGAGATTTTGTTGTTGTACCTATATCACCAACCAAATTATGAGAAGTGAGCGTGTTATGCCTCCGACAGCGTTTGTGAACACTGTCAACTAAGATTATGCAAATCCAAAACAAAATATTCAAATTAAAATCCTGTTTCTATCTTTTCAGTTCTTCAATGAATTTAATAAAGATGGCAGATATAGACGCAGTCGGGTTTTTTGTTTTTCTTAAATATATTTTTTTTACTATAGAATAAACCATAAAATAAAATATAGAATAAATACTATAGATTTTACTATAGAATATTCCAGGTATAAACACGCCAGACTATTTTGTAGGTTTTAAAGTATAACCCGACCCACCTGAATGTTTAAATATTTTGTGAGGGTATTTGTGATATCGAACTAGTAGTGGAAGTGACAGTTGATTCTTAGATTCTCCTATTCATAAAATACTATTTTTTCAATGTTTGAAAATGCCTAAAGTCCCTCTCCAAAATACCTCGCCAGCTCTTGGAAGTAGCAGATGGTTACTCGGATCCCCCCTCTCCCAGCTCCTCTCTCCTGCACCGGCGTGGGGCGTACCGCGACCTGCCACTGGAACTTAGTGCATGCAACCACCGCAGACCGGTCTGCGCGACATGGCAGCTCGTGCGTGTTCGCCCCTCGGTTCATCATGTTCAACTAAGGCAAAAAAAAAATGTGAAGTAAATCTTTTTTCAGTACGTATCCATTACATTACGATGTGGAGATTTTTATGAGTGATTGAAATCGTCAGTGTTTTCTCTAAACAAAGTATATTTCTTGGCATTATGAATGTTCTATGCAGTAAAGTAGACATCATCACCTAGAACATTAATATTGCCAAGAAATCTTGGGTATTACTGTCCCTACTTTACGCATGCTCACGCCTTTTATCCCCGAAGGGGTAGGCAGAGGCGCAACTTGTGCACCCACTTTTCGCCAAGCGTATTCCGTCCCATGATGTGATAGGGGGCGAGCCTATCGCCATACCGGGCACAAATTCCAGACTCCGGGCTGATACTGAATAGAAAAATCCAATATCACTTTGCCCGACCTGGGGATCGAACCCGTGACCTCAGCCTTGCAGTCGTACCGTAATACAACTACGCCACCGAGACCACCACCTACTTACTACACCTACTTTACGCAAAGGAATAAAAATTATGTGACTGTATTGAATGTAACAGTCACTGTAATTCCACGTCTGATTGGTATAAACCCGCGAGACCGCATAGTTCGAGCCGACCTCTAGATAGTTATGTACATTATGACCATATTCATGGATGCTGGTGATGTCATTCGCCGGTATTTTGCTATAAAAATACACGAATGGTTACAACGACTCTACTACTACTAGTCCAGATAAAAGATGTTGCGTCGGGTGAGTGGCGCGGGGTGTGCGGAGTGCGAGGGGCGGTCGGGTTCCAAGTGCAGCTTTGGGCGTAATAGTTTATTGCTATAAATTCTTTTCGTTAATTGCAACTAGCACGTTTAAAGCCGCACTCACGGCGCCGCGCCGCCCTGATTTACAGCGCCGCATCCCGCCGCCGTGCGCCGCCCGCCCACACTGTCTCCAAAACCATCTGAAATCGCATGGTTTCGATGGCAAACCTACATACCTGAAAATTCCTCAAAAATAAATTCGAAGGTATGTGAAGTCTGCCAACCCGCACTAGGCCAGCGTGGTGGACTAAGGCCTAAACCCTCTAAGTAGTAGAGCAGGCCTGTGCTCAGCAGTGGGCAGTATAATATATTATACGGTGCTGGTATTATTTTTATTAAACTTTGAAGTATAATGTTAATTTTTTTTTATCTTTTCTTTTGATTGTGTCATATGATATTACTAAGCGTTAACGTTCTCCTTTTCTTTAAAATATTTGTTCTAAGTTATTATAGTTTTTAGAAAGAAAATATATAATTGTAAACCGCACACTTAACTAATAAGAGTATGAATGACATCGGTGTGATATTCTTGTCAGTTGTCATCTTCACGTTATGATGAGCCACAAACACTACTTATTGAAAATTCAAAGTATCTTCTCGTTTGTAACAGTTTGTAATGACATAACTGCCATGCCATCATTAGCAGTTGGATGGTGGTATCGCGTCGCCGATGTCTGATCTGTGCCGCTGCCAGCTGTATAATTAGTATAATATCGTGCACGAGGCGTTATAACTGACAGTCGAAAATGTATCGAAAAGAAATGCTACGCGGCATTCTACTTATAATATGCAAAAACTCAGAGAAATACCGGTTTTTAATTAACGGTTATTGACTAATGAAGCAAAACGGTATCCGGTAACGCTATTATCGCCACAAGGCCTATTTATATTACGATGAAGTAGCATTTGCGAGAAGATGGGGCAGAACTCTCAATTAAAATTGACTTGTGTACGGAACCACGTTGTTATGCCAATTATTATCTGCTCTACCCACCCTCATTCTAACATCAATGACAGCTGTTGTGTGTTGTGTCGCAGTGCTGTCGTGTGGAGAGGTGGGAGGCGCGGTGGGGGGCGCGCGGCTACACAAGCGCTACGTGGGCCTCTACACGGGTCCATACTTCGACCCCTCCGCGCCCAACAACATCACCACGCAGCTGGGCACGCACGCCTACCTGCCCTGCAAGGTACTTTACACAATCTAATTATACACCAGTCATGTGGTATAAGGAAGGAAAGCTGACCAGCAAACCAATTATAGACCCGATATAATATAGCATCGGCATAAATTTTTCACAATTCCCACGAAAACTCGTACAGAAGAAATTAAATTATTATTTATTTTCAATAGTTATATCATGACGTATTTTTTTCCATTTCTAATTTTGTCTCTTCAAACCAAGACTGCTTCAGTGACGTAGTTTTATTACGGTACGATTTCAACGCTGAGGTCTCGGGTTCGATCCCCGGGTCGGGCAAAATTATATTGGGTTTTTCTAATCAGTATCAGACCGGAGTATCGAATTTGTGCCCGATATGGCGATAGGCTCGCCCCCTATCACATCATGGGACGGAATACGCACGGCAAATAGTGGGTACACTAGTTGCGCCTCTGCCTAACCCTTCGGGCATAAAAGGCGTGAGTGAGTATGTGTGTTTTATAATTTTGTAAATCGTACGTCGATCCGAAGTTTTATATAGGTGAAGACGTGTGATAGAGGGCACACAAAGACTCCCGCTCTGAGCGTGTATACTGCACGTGTTGCAGGTTCGGCAGCTGAGCAACAAGTCGGTGTCGTGGATCCGACGCCGCGACGCACACATCCTCACAGTAGACCGGTTCACGTTCATCGCGGATGAGCGGTTTCAGGCGTTCCTCGTGGAGGCCACCGACACGTGGACCCTGCAGGTGAGACCGTTGACACCATGACACCCCGATGCACCACAGTTACAACTTGTTTTCCGACTGAACCAAGTCTTGTCCAAAACATAAAATATGTACCAGATCGGCCAGCGGTAGTACCGGTGCCTGACTTTAAATCGACGCGGGGCTTTGTTTCTCGTTTTCATTAGCGGTAACTAAGGAATGTCCCTCAACGAACATAAAAGTGAGCACAGCATCCAGTATCCATTTGATATTGTGTGTGCGTGGCGGTGGTCAGTCCCCGTCAGCTGAGCCGGTGCGTGGTGTTGCAGGTGAAGTACGTGCAGGCGCGCGACGCTGGCGTGTACGAGTGCCAAGTCGGCACCGAGCCCAAGATGAGCCACTTCGTGCAGCTCAACGTTGTCGGTCAGTACAGCGACAACTTACAATCTTTAGATATTGAAAATAGTACCTGGATGACTGATATTTTTTTGGTAAATTGTGTGTTTTAGCAATTATTTTTAAATACGAATTACATACTCTAACCTCAAACCAAACACTCATTGGCTTAGTGTTGCTTAACAACGCCAATTACCTGACATTGGCTAAATGCAACTGAACTGCGAAGCAACATAGAAGAAAAAAAAACAACGCCATCTACTGTTGTGTCGTTAAAGCAGTTAGTTGCTCCCAATTAGATGTCAGGAAGAGTTTTCAGTTATGTGCTTAACAACGCCATCTAGCATCATATTTTTCACTTAAGCTGAATTACTGAAAACACGGATAAAACGACATTTTCTAAAACGAATCCTAACTAGATTGATTTATCGCCCCCGAAAACCTTTGCATACAAAATTTCATGAAAATCCTTGGAGCCGTTTCCGAGATTCAGATTATTTATTTATACATATATATATATATATATAATTATATACAAGAATTGCTCGTTTAAATATATTAGATATATCGAGGGGTGAAAGGCTATTTGGCTTAAGCGACTTAATTTGGATTCAGTATCTTTTTCTGATTCTAAATATTTTCGCCTCTTACCTACCACCCTGAGGTGGCTTTTTTGTTTACTTTGTGCTTTGTTTTTATTATATTTTTACTTCCAATAGGTTCTAAATATCCGTAGTTATATAAGCAACTCTTAATTGTAATAATTATTAATATTATCATGTATCTTGACCTGCCATAAGTGCAGCTATGTTTGCCTTCGTGACCAATAAATGCTTTCAAATTTTCTTGTTTATCGTCAGTTTTGTGGTTAGCGAGGTCAGGCTGGCTACATCGTTTAACACGTTGTTGTTGTGTCGTGCGCAGTGCCAAAGATCGAGATAATGGGCGAGTCGGACCTGTACGTGAAGGCGGGCAGCACGGTCAGCCTCAAGTGCGTGATCACGCAGGCGCTGGAGGAGCCCGCCTACATCTTCTGGTACCACAACGACGAGCGCGTGCTCAACTACGACCGCAGCCTCGTCGAGATCCGCATGGAGCGCGTCGCGCCCGACACTACGGTACATATACCTACACTATCCACATACCTATAGTACCTACACATGTATAGCTGTATATATCCATCTGTACACTACTTTACCGTAACGTAAACTTTGACATTGATAAAACGCTTAAAATGTCATCAAATTTCTATAAGCGATAACATCTTACGTCTTAATATGTTTACCCTTGTTCTTACTTCAATATTTATATAATGTGAAAAGTAAATCACGCAGACGGTACCGCGAGCGACGTCTAGTAAATGATAAAAAATAATTATATTATATTAATAGTAATTATTCCCTTGTACAAATGTAGCCCTTATGTGAAATCTTAATTTGTGCCACACAATTTATGACCGGAATTGGTATCATTGGATCCTTATCTTGAACTACGAGTTATTTATTTTTCTATCCCATAATTTATAAAATGGTGAAAAGACGACTCTATCTACCGTAATTGTACAAAAGAGACAGTTTTTAATGCAGAGTCCAAACCATCAGTTTAAATGTCATATCAATCTGTACACTGCCCCCTGACTTGTGAGTGGTGAGTGAAATGTCGCGTGTGGTGTTGCAGGTGGGCAACCTGATCATCTACAGCTCGCGGCGCGAGGACTCCGGCAACTACTCGTGCGCGCCCTCAAACCTCGACTCTGCCTCCGTGGTGCTGCACGTGCTCAGCGGTACGTCGCACTCTACGCGTTCATTCCACATGCGGATAAACTTTAATATAACTTTATAATGCCTGTCCGACCTTTGACAATACACCTACAACATGAAACAATTCCCAGGATGGACTGCAAGAGTCTTATAGACATCTGCTCACTCCGAGATTTTGTTGCCCTACCTATATCACCAACCAAATTATGAGAAGTGAGCGTGCTATGCCTCCGACAGCGTTTGTGAACACTGTCAACTAAGATTATTCAAATCCAAAACAAAATATTCAAATTAAAATCCTGTTTCTATCTTTTCAGTTCTTCAATGAATTTAATAAAGATGGCAGATATAGACGCAGTCGGGTTTTTTGTTTTTCTTAAATATATTTTTTTTATACACCCAACTGTTACTTCCACTACTAGTTCGATATCACAAATACCCTCACAAAACGTTTTATCCTAACAGTAGTATAACGTTTAAAAAAAAATGTCTTAATTTGATCCCAAGGTATTAATATACTACTAGAAATTTTATTAACGAAAAATTCAGTCGGTAAGTTCTATTATAATGCATTCAAACTTTCCATTTTAAATTTCCGCGCGTAAACAGATGAAAACACTAGACGCCATGGTGTGACGTCACCTACCCAGTAAAAAAACGAAGCTGTGCATTGTTGAGTACTTCTGTAACACAATTTTATTACTTTCATGCATTTAAAATGTTTATGAGTAACAACAAACCATACATAGACTTTTTCATATTCCGTAACTCAGTAAAACAAAAAACGTGATTTATTGCAAAGAAATTTTTCACCACGTTATATTTCGTTAAGTTAAACTGAAACTTTTTTTTCTTCATTTGAAGTAAAGTAAATGTCATTTATTTTATTTTTGTGAAGAGAAAAAAAAGATTAGTAAGAACACAAAAGTATGAAGGCAATTTGAAATTTTGAATTTGTTCAGCTACTTATGCTGCTGACTATACATTAAAATACCATACCATAATATTTGTTGCATTAGGTTCAACTAGATGTTGTACAATTAACAAAAAAAAACAATAATTAAAATATTTTTATAATAATATTATATAAATTAAATATTTGTTTGGAGTCGGTGCGATTTTGGCAACGCTGTGTATTTGGTGAAGGAAAACATTGTGAGGAAACCTGCATATCTGAGATGTTCTCTATGTGAAGTCTGCCCACCCGCACTAGGGCAGCGTGGTGGACTGAGGCTTAAACCCTCTCAGTAGTAGAGGAGGTCCGTGCTCAGCAGTGGGCAGTATATAATATGTATACAGTATACAGTATGTTAGTACATTTGGTCCAGCACCAGCGCAATGCGTCATGTGTGTGGTGTGTGTGTTGCAGGTGAGCAGCCCGCGGCGATGCAGCACGGCAACGCGTCCCCCCGCGCGCCGCGCCCGCCCCCGCCGCCCGCGCTCGCGCTCGCCGCCGGCGCGTGCGCAGTGCTCGCCACGCGCCCGCCGCGACGGGCACTCGCGCTGCTCGCAACGCTACTCGCGCTACTGCTGTCAGTATCCACGCTTGTTACTTCACACTTTTACCTACACTATAAATTAACCATCTCAATCAATGTACATCCCCGTTCCCTTTTCTTAATATTATGAACTAGCCCATAAGTCCTCTAGTATTGTAATTCAAGGGCTGTTAGGATAAATACAGTAGGACGTCGATAATCCGAACCCAAGCTAATCCGAATGCCTCTATAATCCGAACGACCCCCTGCCCCCGCGCGTCTGCCGTTTATGGGCGCCTTACACTCGTATTTTAGTGCCGAGTAAATCTTCTTATATATAAAATTCTCGTGTCAAATCAAATCAAATCAAATCATTTATTAAGTAATTAGGCCCCTAAGGGCACTTTTACACGTCATTTTTTACAATGTTTTTATCATCTAAAAGATTCTACCAGTGCTTCGGAAAAGCCCACTGACCTGAGAAGAAGCACCAAGAAACTCAGCGTAGGTCTTTTAATGTTCATATTTTTTTTTTATAAATGTATTTTACAAATTGCTAGTAACAATAAATATTCAATTTCAAAGATGGATATAAAATGCGAAAATTAACGGAGAGTACCTAAGTCAAATAACCAGCTACATGTTTATTAAGTAAACAATAGAGTCAACCATCAACTTAACCACCTGAGAACTATATGCGATACTAATGCGTATGTTGTGCATTCACTTAAAGCCCGAGGGAACTACGCGTCCTTCAAACTAGAAGTCCCTGCCGAATCATCAAAGCAAATCATGTCGGTAGAAAACTGGGCTGAAGGTATATGCATAAAACTCTGGAAAAATTTTCGTCCAAAAAAAGCCCTACAGGAAGTAAAAAAATAACCAAAACCTTAAAATGTTATTATCAGAACGTGAGAGGATTACGATCCAAAACTGCCATAGTTAATGAAAATATGCCTCTAATCGACGCGGACATTATAGCCCTCACTGAAACGTTTCTAACCTCCTCTGTATTTGATGGAGAGTTGTTTTCCAGGGAATACACTGTACTTAGGAAAGACAGAGTAGGTGACGTGGGTTGGGGCGGTGTGTTATTAGCTGTGAAGGGACCATACTCGGTGTCAATGATCCCAGATATACCAGAGCTGACAGGTGATAAAGAACTAATTAGCGCAATCATTACTTGGAAGAAAGTCAAATTCCTATGTTGTGTTGTCTATCTGCCACCTAGCTATACCGAGGAACAATTCTTAAGT
Source organism: Sphinx pinastri (assembly GCA_947568825.1). Classification (NCBI taxonomy): domain Eukaryota; kingdom Metazoa; phylum Arthropoda; class Insecta; order Lepidoptera; family Sphingidae; genus Sphinx; species Sphinx pinastri. Next base: position 17,578,833 of record OX387629.1, read on the forward strand.
GTTTTATCATGTCTTGAAAATATTGTATGTAAATATTCATCACTTGAATTTGTTATATTTGGTGATTTTAATTTATATTCATTTAGTACCAGTGTAAGAACCCAGTTTAATTGTTTTATGAAATTTTGCAATTGTACTCAATATAATAGCATAGTAAACGAACATGGCGGTATACTAGATCTGGTGTTGAGTGGGCTCGGGAGAGATTGTGTGAATGTATCGACTTGTGACGATGTCCTGGTGCCCCCCGACAGGTACCACCCTCCGCTGTCCGTTTCAATAACGTTACTGCATGGTGCTGCTAATCCACCATCCCCACTGACTGCCCCGAAACGTAATTCAACGTCGCCGCCAAATTGCAACTTTCGCAAAGGTAATTTGTATTCGCTATACGCATCATTAAAGGATATTGATTGGACTGATATATATAATGAATCTGACATTGACTTGGCTATCGCAATCTTTTATGAAAAACTTAATGTAAATATAAATAAATTTGTCCCTCTAAAAAAGTATTACTTAGGAAAACGCTTATATACATATCCGTCTTGGTACACGCAAGAAATTATAAACAATATTCAAAATAAGTATTATCATCATTTAAAATATAAGTCCGAAGGCAAAGTTTATAACAGAGAATTATTTAAATTCTATAGAACGCACGTAAAATTTTTGATTAAATCTGCTTATGAGCTGCATATCAAAACTTTAGAACGTAACATCACGAGTGACCCGACTAAATTCTGGCAGTATATTAAAAACAAACGGAACACTAAATACACATCCTATGAATACGTATATAATGACGAGAAAGTAATGGGGCAGCAGGCTACAAATGCCTTTGCAAGCTATTTCAGTTCGGTTTTTCATGCAGGCATACCCCAGTTAGACGTTCTCGTAGCCCAACAAGACAGTGGTAGAGATCGTGTGGCTAGTGCTGCTAGAGTAGTTATTGACAGTGTCTGTTCAGCGGAGCTTCGACTTGCAATTCGCCGCCTAAAACCTAGCTCTGCTGCTGGTCCTGATGAGATCCCACCTTTCTTAGTCAAGGACTGTTTCCCGGTGCTGGAAGAGCCGCTTTTGTACCTGTACAACCTTTCTCTAAAGACATCGACCTATCCGAAGCAATGGAGAATATCCAGAGTAACACCTGTCCCTAAAGACAGTGTGACCAAAAATGTTACTACGTACAGACCGATAGCGGTACTTTCTGTATTTGGTAAGGTGTTTGAGACTATTATTGATCACAGTATAAGACAGCAAATAGCCGTACGAGTTGCTGACGGGCAACACGGATTTAGAGCGAATCGGTCGACAGCAACGAACCACATCAACTTTATTGACTTGGCAACAATCGAAATGGATGCCGGTAGACAGGTGGACTCTGCTTATTTCGATTTTAGTAAAGCGTTCGACATAGTGGACAACGATATCCTCCTTTCTAAAATGGCGTTTTTGGGTTTCACGCCAAAGCTACTCCTTTTTTTTGCATCTTATCTACGGGATCGAATGCAATACGTACGTTTGAACGGATATGAGTCTGATTCTTACTATACAAGATCTGGCGTGAGTCAAGGTAGTTCGTTGGGGCCGTCTTTATTTATCATTATGATCAATGATCTGCCGAAGGTAGTCAATACTGCACACTGTCTTCTTTTTGCAGATGATTTAAAATTGTTTCTTGGCGTAAGCGGTCCTGAAGACTGCATAGCCTTGCAAAATGACATAGATGCAGTTTTTGATTGGAGTGTGGAAAATCGGCTTAATTTTAATATAGCTAAATGTAAAGCTATAACATTTTCTCGAAAGCGCAAACCGTTACAATTTGGCTATCATATTGGGGGTAAATTGATAGATCGGGTTGAAAAAATTAAAGATTTAGGAGTAATATTGGACTCTCGATTGAACTTTCAACAACATATTTTGTCAACCTGCGAAAGGGCCAATAAAATTCTGGGCTCTGTTATGAGGGTTTGTTCTGCTTTTAACGGTTGTAGAGCAGTAATAACACTATACAAAGCGTATGTGCGTAGTATACTGGAATACAACGCGATAGTGTGGTACCCGTACCAGAGTATGTATACCTTGTTAATCGAGCGAATTCAGAGAAAATTCGCTCGATATTTATTCAAACGCATGTATGGATATTACCCATATTTATATCCATCTATGTATGTGTCGGGTATGGTAGGATTAAACACTTTGGAGTACCGACGCAACCTGTTGCTCTTGATACACTACTATCATCTCCTTACCAACAAAGTAGACAACCCTGCAACACTCGAGCGGATTGGTATTGCGTGCACTCCAGCTCGGTTTTTGGTTAGTGACGAGAGTGAGGTGGGCCCGCGTAGGCGCAGGAATCCGTTCTCATTGCCGCGGGGTGTGCGCACACGCCGCGCCGCGTCAGCACCTACTGCCCGGGCGGTCACACTTCTCAATGCCGTGCACGCTCATCACACAGATCTAGATATATTTTATGATAAACCTTGCCATGTTTACAATAGGATTAAGTTATTTTTAGAAACGCTGTAAAATATTGCTTAGTTTAATTAAGTATTAGAAATAGTTTTAGTTATCTTGTTATTTGTTAAAATTTTATTGTTATTAGATTATTATACTTAGCTTATATTGTTAGATGTAAGTGTTTTGGCCAAGTGCTGTAAACTTTCATTGAATAAATAAATAAATAAATCAAACAGAGCAGACCAGTCCACGCAAGCAGCACCCGTTCACGAATATGACGCATGTGCCAGCCATCGGCCTCCTCAACCATGTTGCAGGGAAGTGACCGACCCGGCACACGACGCCGCCGCAAGCACAGGCGTTAAAGCGAGCAAGACTACTCAGATTGTGGCTAACCAAGAAAAATCACAATGTTAGTTACCTTACTCCTCCGAAACGGCTGAACCGATTTTGATGAAATTTTATATTCATATTCAGTAGGTCTGAGAATCGGCTACTATTTATTTTTCATACCCCAAGTGATAAGGGTTGTACACCCCTAATTTTTTTTTTTATGATACAGCATTAAAAAATACATACAACCCTAAATTTTCACCTTCAACGATCAACCCCTATTTTTTAATAACGATATTAGTAATTTAATAAGTATTCACGCAAAAACTACGGAACGGATTTCGATGAAATTTGGCACACGGGTAAATTATGTCCTGGATTAACTCAGACTACTTTTTATCCCGAGAAAATATAAAACGGGACTTTTATCCCGTGAAAACTCATTCACGCGGGCGGAGCCACGGGCAAAAGCTAGTATATTATAAATTATTATTTTCCTTATAAATTTAATAATAATAATTTTTATTTTTCAAAGTAGAGGTACAACAAAGAAAAATACACAATACATAGTCTAGGAGCATAAGATGGTTGTACAATGGCACTCTATACATGACACTCCGATTTCTAAAATGAGTCCAGCTCGTATTATAGAAATCGGGGTGCCTCCGTTATATATTGCTATATTATATAACCATACAATGTGGACATAATTATTATATTGTATTTATATTTTTAGACGCTACACGAATCGTACTTGAACGCTCCGCGCGCGCGATTCATTGTTGCTAAATACTAGCCGTCAATGTACAGTCAGCAGCATAAGTAGATGAACAAATTTCAAATTTCAAATTGCCTACATACTTCTGTGTTCTCACTAATCTTGTTTTTCTCTTCACAAAAATAAAATAAAAGGTATTTACTTTACTTCAAACGAAGAAAAAAATATTTTAGTTTAATTTAATGCGTATATAGACGATTTGAAATTTTGATTTTGTACAGATATTTATGCTGCTGACTTTACTCTATTAGAATTCTTCAAAAAAGTATAAATATACATGTATGTAATGTAATAGCATCCTCCCGTAACATTTTCTAATGTTTAAAACATAGTTTCCATAATGAATTGTTAGTTGTTTTTCCTAAAATGTCTATATACTATAATCCGAACGCTGCGTACATCCGAACAGGGTGTAAATTTTTTGGGCGTTCGGATTATCGAGGCCGTACTGTACTTATTCTTTAACCGGTTGCTTATATTGTATACAAGCCAAGCTCGTCATTAAGCCTACAAAATAGAAGTAGAGAATAAAATCTTAATACTGTGTGAACATCTTAATATGCAGCTAATTTAATTTATTTTAATATATTTTATCAAATTGAGTGATTTGACAACTGCCCATTTTTTTGTGTGAATGTACTTTATGTTCAACACACTGTAATGTTCTTTATAACGTTACAGGGTATTGAAAGATTCCGTCGTATAGTTGGTGTGTATGTATGTGTGTGTGTTGTTGCAGGTTGCTGTGTCACGACGAGGACGAGCGCAAATAGCGGAGCGACTGCCGTCCGCGCCGCCCCTGTACATATACTGTAAACTTGTACATACCTATACATACTATAAATATATATTATAAATATAGTTACTTATTGATTACAAATAACATTACGTAAGTAAAGGGAGACTATAGCGACATCGAAATTATCACATTGCTCCCGTCTCGCGGACGGACCCGATTGGATTTGTTAAACAGTACAAACTATAAATCGAACCAATGGAATTGTGTGCCGTCGCTGTTAAGTTTTACGTCAGTTTGTTGGTCGACATTTTTTCATGTAAGATATGATCTGACGCCGACTCCCGACAGCGGCGCGGGCGGCCACCTATGCGGACGGAGCAGGGCGGGGAGGGGAGTGGCTGTACTCTCAACGACCAGTGATACAATCGCTCGTCTTTGCTGAATACATGCTTTGACACGTATATTGAACTGCCATCCCTCCTAGAGATGCCAGATTCTCCCATCAAAAAAAAAATATTGGCGTTCAGGGGGAATATGTCACAGTGTCCGGATTAGACCCGGGCATTAGATATAAACGTAGAGCTTTTTTATTACAATAAATTATATTTTGTTCATGGAAAGCGTACTATTTCACTATAATGTCCGGGCTTTGCCGGGGTTTGTCTGACACACAGTGTTCGGTGCCAGCTGAACAGTGTCGCCGGTCCCCTCCCCCGCCCCGCCGCACCCCGCGCCCCGCGGCCGCCCGCGCCAGCGCCGCACGCGTCTCGCCAGGGATCCGAGCGGGACGCGTGCGGCGTGACTCACTAATTGTAGTGGGTTCCTTTCACTGTTACTGCCTCACTTGTAAATATCGTACATGTAAGTCATATGAATAAAGATGAGATCGTTGAAAAATCACTCCTTGTCTTATTTATACCCGCCACAGAGTTACGAGTTACAACTCACACAAACATTAACAGCTTCGTCTCACTCTGTATTTATAGTATACTAGCTGGCCCGGCGGACTTCCATAATCAATGAATGTTGTGCTAACTTATTAGTTCGTTTTTTTATTAAATGACATCATAATAAATTATATATTATTACAAATGTACAAAAATCAAAATGAAAAAGTCATATCTAATATATTTAAACGAGCAATTCTTGTATATATATATATATATATATATATATATATATATTTATAATCTGAATCTCGGAAACAGCTCCAACGATTTTCATGAAATTTTGTATTTGAATAGTATGAGTTCTAAATGAAATTGGGGTATTCAGTTTTCTTATCAACCCCAAACTTGTGGGGTTAGAAGGGAGGAGATGATAAACCGCTTAACCGATTGTAATGAAATTTGGTATGGGGATATCTTGAATGTTGAAAACAAATATGGGATATTATGGGCGATGAGGGAGGTGACGTCATTCATGCACTGGAGGCCACGGTTTTGCAATTGCAATTGGATCTGAATAACCGGGATCAGGACTTGTTGCGCAACGACGTGGAGATATCAGGCATCCCTGAGGACGGAGGTGAAAACACGACGCACTTGGTGCTAGCTGTGGCCAACAAGCTTGGTATCACCATCGACGAGCGGGAGTTAGTGAGCTGTGTACGCGTTGGAGTAACGCGCGCCAGTGCAGTCTCGAGTGAGGATACGCATGCGGTGCGACCGCGCCCCATAGTGGTTCGCTTGGCGCGCCGAGCTTCGCGGGACTCGTTGTTGCGCGCGGCGCGCGTGCGGCGTCGTCTCAGCACCGAGGGGCTAGGACTTCGGACTGACCCCAAGCCGTTCTACTTGAACGAGCGCCTCACACGCACCAACCGCGCTATTTTTTATCGCGCTCGTAAGGCACAACAGGAGTGTGGCTGGCGCTTTGTATGGACTCGCGACGGTCAGGTACTTGCGCGCAAGGACCAGGACGCTCCTGTTCATAGGATACGCGTCGAGGCCGATCTAGCTCGGGTTTTTGGATGCACTCACGTTGGTCAGAAAGACAAACCCTAGATTTCTGATCCATGAGTTATTTTTATTTTTATTATATTGTGATTTATTGTTAGGTATAGTCAAATTGCTTTTCGTACTCCGAGTGCATTGTTCCGAACTGTATAATAATATATCAAACATAATATTCTCATGTATGTATATTATAGTAATTAATATATGTACGATTTATTTATATTGTAGTGTCCAAAATATTCTTTTATACTATGTTACTGTAATATTTTCAATGTATATATATGAGTATCTATATGCATATTTTTATTATTATTTGCCATTAATTATAATTTATATACATTCAATATCAAAAAGAAATTTATAATTGGATTATTGAATGTGGGTTCCTTGGGCACACGTCATGAGGAATTTATAGCTGCTATGGCTACACACGATGTCGATATAATGGCCATTAACGAGACGTGGCTTCGCGAGGGGGAAGAGGGTCGAGCGCCCGATGTTCCCGGCTACCGCTTGCGTCACGTACCGCGGCCGGCTAGCGTGCGCGCGCGCGGCGGTGGGGTCGGCTTCTACATCCGACGCGGCATCACGGCGCGCGTGCTGCCCCACCCGCCTGCCACACAGGTCGAACAAATGTGGTTGCGCTTGACAATCGGCGGCAAAAGCCTGGTCATTGGCACAGCCTATAAGCCACCGTGGTTAGACATCGACATCTTTATAGACGCTCTTTCAGCGACTATGGACGCGATTAGTTGGTGCCACAACATTGTTTTATTAGGGGACTTCAATGTTAACTTACTTAGACAACAGGACTCGGGAACAGCGAAGCTACATAACTTTTTTGAATGCTATAGGCTGAGCCAATGCGTTGTTCAACCGACACATTACACTTCGCATAGTGAAACCCTTATTGATCTTGTATGCACTGACATAGTAGGATCAACAACAGATGTTCATTACATTCATGATTTAAGTAGCCATGCTTTCATCACGTGTCTATTAAATCTACGTAAAGAAAAACCCAAACCCAAAATGATTAAATATAGGGATATAAAGAATATCGACACAAATAATTTTGAGAAGGATTTAGAAGGTATTGACTGGCATCACGTTATGCTATGTAAAAATATAGATGAAAAGGTGCGACTGTTAAACGCTGCAATTCTAAACACTTTAAACAAGCATGCTCCACTCAAAAAACAAACCTTGAAGTACAGGTCCTATCCTTGGGTTACCTATAATATAAGGGAGTTGATGAAGCGTAGGGATGAGGCATTCACGCGGGCTAAACACAGTGGTCAGGAAGGACACAGAGCGTTTTATAAAGATCTAAAACGAGTGGTTGATGACGCTTTGGTCAGAGAAAAAAGCGCCTATTTCGACCACTATGTAAACAAAAATTTTACAAACTCTCGGATTCTTTGGCGACATATAAAACAAAATGTGCGCATTAAAGAAAAGTCCGAGCTGCCCATACATATTTTTAACGACCCTGATGCAATAAACAATCACTTTCTTTCTGTTCCAGGCGGGGTGCAAACTTCTATAAGTCAACTGACATATTTTGAGTTTCACTCATATACTGACTCTGTGTTCTCTCTTCAGCCGGTAGGTGAGATGGATGTGCTTAAGGCAATAAAGTCACTCTCGTCTAACGCCGTTGGGGTGGACGGCATATCCCTGGATATGGTGAAGCTAACTCTGCATAGAACATTATCAGTAATAACGTCTGTTGTTAACCACTCAATTGAAGCAGATACTTATCCACAATTATGGCAATCGGCTATTGTAAGACCCATCCCTAAAACATCTTCAGCAACAAATTTACACGAATTGCGTCCCATTAGTATTTTGCCTTGCATTTCGAAGGTCCTAGAAAAAATTGCCGCCCACCAACTGCGTAAATATTTACAGGACAACGAAATATTACCAAGGCTGCAATCGGGATTCAGAAAAGGGCATAGCACAACGACTGCACTTGCACACGTAGTTGATGACATATTGACAAACATCAATGACGGGAAGGGAACCTTGTTAGCCCTTTTAGACTTTTCTAGGGCTTTCGATTGCATAAATATTCCCTTGCTGTTGTCTAAACTTCATTTCTATGGGTTCGATATTTCTGCTATTAGATGGTTTGACAGCTATTTTAAGTATCGGAAGCAACATGTGGAACTTTTGGACGAATACGGCGAGGAATCAAGCTCGCAGCCAAAAAAAGTATCTCGGGGCGTCCCGCAAGGGTCTATTCTTGGGCCCTTGCTATTTGTGATATACAGTGCGGATGTTACATTACATATCCAAAAATGTAAATTTCATATATACGCGGACGACATACAAATATATACAGAATGCCACCCAAATGATATGCTAACCGCAGTAGGTAATATAAATAGTGACTTAAATAGGATAGCTAATTGGGCGGAAGCTAATTCATTAATGTTAAATGGCAAGAAATCTAAGTACATGATACTTGGTACAAAAAAGTTAGTCACTAAAATTAACGGTCAAGGAGTGCACTTGAACATAAAGGGTATTCCGCTGGAGAGGGTTCATGAGGCTAGAAATTTAGGTTTAATTATGGATGAGGAACTTCGTTTTGATTCTCACATTATAAGTGTCGCGAGTAATTGCTTTTACAGGCTAAAAGTGTTGTATCAAATTAGAGAATCATTAAGCATTCAGATGCGTATAAAACTAACTGAATCACTCGTCCTCTCCAAATTTAATTACATGGATATAGTATATGCTCCTCGGCTATTGCATCGCACACAAAAACTCATCCAGCGAGTTCAAAACGCATGCGCCCGATTTTGTTTTAAAATACCGCCGCGCACACACGTAACTCCTTACTTAAATAACGCTAACATTATTAAAATGAAGTTCCGTCAAGATCTCCATATGGCCTGCTTAATGTTCAATCTAGTCAAATATCATACTCCTCCGTATCTCGCCGACAAGCTGTGCTGGCAACAAGACGTGCGCACCGAGCATCGCACGCGTGCATCCAGCTGGGCGCTGGTTGTGCCGCGTGCCCGCTGCGTCGCATTCCGGGGCAGCTTCAAGTTCGCAGCATCCCGGTGTTGGAACGTTTTGCTGCCGCCTCTGCGTAGTCTGCAAACAATTACACTTTTTAAATCCAAATATAAAAACAATTTACTCACGCTGCAAAAAAATACTTAATAGAAGAAAAAAAAAAAAAAAACTTACCTCATTGTCTGCAGACTTATGACATAGCGGCGCGTTGCGTTGTTGCTGGAATGCGGCGCAGTGAATTATGCTCACCAATACTTTCCTTTCCCTTTTCTTTTTCACTTCATAATATTATGGACACTTTTGGCGATCTTTATGCGTTTAGTATTGTTTGCATATAGCATTATTGTACATTATTAGATTAGTCGGATATTAACTGTAATAACATCAATATCATCATTTATTTAATATAAATTTATTATTATTATTATTTTTAAACAACACGTCCGTGCGCTCTCATCGTCTCACGGGTCTATGGAAGATCAGTGCGTCGCGGCTAGCACGCGGCTCCTCGCTGAATAGATCCATTTGCACACAAACAACGACATTCGGAACAATGCACTCAACTCAACGTTGCTACTGTTTTTTCATTTTATTTCTGTATTATTGTTATTATATTTTTTTTTTCTCGTTTTTGTTACTGTGTTATGTTCCCTTTGTTTTTTTTTGTTAATACTTATTGTACCTAACTTTATTTGTGAATTGTGTGCAATAAATGATTTTTATTATTATTATTATTATATTCATTTTTTTTATTAACTCCTATTTAAAGGGGGTAAAAGGAGGGAGAAACTAAACCGCTGAACCGATTGTAATGAAATTTGGCATGGAGATATCTTGAACGTTGAAAACAAACATAAGATATTATTTATCTTATTAACTCATAAATTAACGGAACGTTAATCCGATAGTAATTAAATTTGATATGGGGATATTTTGAACGTTTAAAACAAATATGGGATTTTCATTTTTTTTTATTAACTCGTATTCAACGGGGTAAAAGGAGGGAGAAACTAAACCGCTGAACCGATAGTGAAAAAATTTGGTGTGGGGATATCTCAAACCTAGAAAACAAACATAAGATATTATTTATTTTATCAACCCATAAATTAACGGAACGTTGACCCGATTGTAATTAAATTTGGTTATTATAAAAAATACGAAATGAAACGCCAATACTTGAAGACCGCACGTTTAATTATCAAAGTTTATTACAACTCACACGTGTCTCACACTTCACAGCACAATCACAACGACAAAATATTTATCCCCCTACGTTGTACCATCATATTATGACAGCTGGCGGGCGGCGTCGCGCTTACCACTCCGCGCTATCTGCAACCAGTACCAGTGACACTGCTTCTTTAACTAACATTAAAAACACATTATACATTTTATTTATTTAATTAAGACGCAAAACAGAGTACAATCATGACATTGTGTTGGAAATGTTGGAATATAATATTATGTATATCTCATATTAATAGCGTTCATAAAAATCCGTATTTAAGTGCAGTAACTAACCGGGAGTGTAAGCGCGCTTCACGGCGACGCCTCCAGCTGCGCGAGGAAGGCGCGCAGGCGGTCACGCAGCGCGTAGTTGGGCAGCACGCGCGCCGAGTGCAGCCGCCGCCCCGACACCGGCGACACCGCGCCGCCTGCGTACGCGCGCCCTCTAGTACACTTAACTTAGGCACGATTGTTTAATGCGTGCTCAAGACAGACAATAGTTCAAATTAAACCGCCTACAAAAACAACTAAAAACCGAAAAATAATTTAATATAAATTTAAATTATTTTTTGGTTTGTAGTGGTTTTAAAGTCGGTTTATTTTTTTGTTAAAAAGGTGTTATTTATTGTTTTTTGTTAGTTCATTATAGAATGGTTTAAACAATACATCATAGATAGACGATTGCAGCATTCGCGAGTCATCTGCTGTTAGTTATTGAAGAGTTCTATTGTGTATCTCCGAAGTTCTTCATCAGATCGTAATAAATTATATACTAAACCTTCCCTGAAAAATATATATTTGAATAACGAAAACCCCATCCAAATCGGATCAGCAGCTTTAGAGAAATTCGCGGCCATACAAATTTACATACATACATACATACATACGGATCGAATACAGAAGCTCCTTTTTTTAAAGCGGTTAAAAATGTAGTATCTGTTCCTATTTCTTTTATTTACCATGTTAAGGTTAATCGGCTTATGAGTCAATATCTAGGCATCTTTTTGCCCACAAAGGACAGGTCTGATGTCAAGATTGAAAAATGTGGCCGCCGTTTCGAATTTATCGATGAGACCGATTAGCCTTAAAAACAAGAAATTCTCTGATTTATAGCATAAAAACTCAAGATGGCGGTCAATTTAACCAATTCTAATATTTTATATCATATTATACGACTTCGTATACAAGTCCTTGGACTCAAAAATTAAATATTCTCCAAGAAAATATCTTCCCTTCGCTTTATTTTACTGTTTATTAAATTAAGAAAAGTAAACCTTTTAAGAACGAATTGAGGTATGTACTTAACTCACTTGGGCAATTCTTACCTGACAAAAATAAAAAGTCATTGAAATGTTAACTGTACTTGACACCGATGAAACAATTGGGCCACAGTAAAGAACAAAGATGTCTCAAATATTTGCGGTAAGTTGAATCTAAGAGAGACTACCTTAAGTACATAAGTACGGTGGAAGAAAATATACATAAAGATGGAAAGTATTTATGGCGATATATTTCTAATCGAAAAACATCTAGTGGTTTTCCACAAAACATGCATTATAAAAGTCAATGTTCTAATGATCCAAATGTTATCTGCAATCTGTTTTCGGAATACTTTTTCTCGGTTTATGAAGCATCTTCACTTACAAGTAACTGGTTACCTCCGAAAGACTACGATGACAATAATTGTTCTATTATCAGTGGTATTAAGTTGAAAATTGACACTATTCTAAAAGAATTGAAATCCCTTAATGTACTAAAAGGGCCTGGACCGGATGGATTGCCTGCTTACTTTCTAAAAATGACGGCGATAAATATTAGTAAGCCTGTACATATTATGTTCAATAAATGTCTTGCCGAGGGTTTGTTTCCTAATGTATGGAAAAGTGCAAATATTACGCCTGTTTATAAATCTGGCTCTAAACAGGACATTGAAAATTATAGGCCAATCTCAATTTTGCCCGCCTTGTCGAAGCTTTTTGAACGTCTAGTACACAATGAAATCTATCCAATATTGCATAACATAATTATAAAGCAGCAACATGGATTCGTTAAAAGGCGTTCTACTGTTACCAATTTATTGGAATTTACTGATTATGTTTTTAAAAGCATGGATCGGCGTGTACAAGTCGACGCAGTGTATACAGATTTTCGAAAAGCATTCGATAAGGTTGATCATGAATTGCTTCTCACCAAAATAGCCTATAATGGGATACGTGGTGATTTATTGCGGTGGTTCAGTTCATATGTAACAAATAGATCGCAACAAGTAGTCATTAAAGGTTATCAGTCCCATAGTGCAGTTGTTACTTCAGGCGTGCCCCAGGGATCGATATTAGGCCCTCTTCTTTTCTTATTATTTATTAACGATATTCATAAATGCTTCCAACATTCAAAATTTTTACTTTACGCTGATGACCTAAAAGTATTTAAAAGTATAAATAACCAACATGACTGTAATTTTCTACAGGAAGACCTTACTCGATTTTCTAATTATTGTATAGACAACAAAATTCAACTTAGCATCCCTAAATGCTTGGCTATTTCTTTCACAAAAAATATAAATTCCACAATCCATACTTATAGTATTTCAAACGTCTCTCTGTCTAGGGTATCTGTAGTTAAGGACCTGGGTGTATTGCTCGATAGTAAATTGCATTTGGATGAACATGTTGATATGATTATTAAAAAGGCATATCGCATGTATGGGTTTGTTATGCGATCATCAATTGATTTCAAACACATCGCCACTTACACTCATTTATACAAATCTCTTATAAGATGTCAGTTAGAATATGCAGTACAAATATGGAACCCTCTTTACGGAAAATATAGTGATAGTTTGGAGGGCGTACAGCGCAAATATCTAAGAGCCATGCATTACCGGTGCCACCGCACTATACTTCCCTACAATAACCTTCTTCGACATTATAAATTGTTAAGTTTAAAGTCTAGACGAATTTATCTCGACACTTTGTTTCTTTATAATCTGTGTAATGGCAAGTTTGACTGTGTAAGTTTAATAAACGACCTTTATTATATTGTTCCAAGAACTGTTTTAAGACGTGAGGTATGCAGAAGGCCTGTCTTTGGAGTTACCATGTGCCGCACAAATGCAGGGGTCCGTGCACCTCTTCGTCGCCTTGTCAAAACATATAATGAATTATTTTTGGAACTGGATTTGTTTGCTTCATCACAGTATAAGTTTCGTAAAAACATGTTTATAATGCTGTTAGATTTAGATGAGTAGATATTATTTATAGTTTAATGTGTCACCAACATATATATTTTTTTTTTTTTTAAATTCCTTTTTTTTTGTATTGTAAATTATTCGCTCGTTCCTGAAAATTATACTTAGTGTATATTCCGTGAAGAACGTAGTTGGTTGTATATTTATATAATTTTATGTTTGTGCTTATTTAGTCGTATCTAATGTACAACTGTTTGTTTTTCCTTAATAAAATAAAATAAAATAAAATAAAATAAAGTAGAAATGTTGAGAGCAGCGAAATACGTTGCGGTGCTATTATTGAGATTTAAGCAACGCTTTACAACAAAGTGGATATAAGTTTAAATGTACTTCCTTCAGCAGGAACCAATATAATATTATGTCAATAAGCCTGTGATGCGCTATGTATGTGCTCGAGTCGTTACTCACCCGCAGCTAGGAACCACTCGTGTATGGCAGCACGTTCATACGTGAACCCGTCGGAGGCGCGCGCCGGCTCGTGCAGCAGCGCGTGCGTCAGCGGGCACAGCAGCGCGTGAGGCGCGGCGCGGACCTGCGACACAACAACACGCGTCACCGCGGGCTCACGCGCCGCGCCCGAGCGCCTCACTCACCAGGTGCGGCGGCGGCGGCGCGCGGCGCACCCACTGCAGCTCACTGCGCAGGCGCGCGCGCGTCTCGCACCGCTCCAGTTCCTCCTTACTGCGCTCCGTACTGTCTTCCGCTACCTCGCAATCCGCACCTACATAAAAACTCTCGTCGTCACTAAGCACCGTGCCTTAATACCAGAGTTAACGATAGTGATGTCACAGTACCGTATCCTAGGTCGGCGAGCAGTTGATCAAGTGGCTCGTCGAGTAGAGCCGCGCCGGTGATGCACTGGTCACGCGCGCGCTGTAGCAACTCCGCCTCCGCGTTACGCGACATCGTTGACCCTGTACGACCAAACTCTATGAAATTTAAAAGAACCGTTCTCTCCACGCGTATTGCCGGTGGGGTCGCCGTCGCACTGACCGGGCGGGCACGTGACGTACTCCCGCAGCCAGCGAGCCACGCCGGGCGCGCCCCACCAGCGCGTTGCGGCGCCCTCGTCCTCGTCGCAGTTGACCGCCTCGACGGCTGGCATGCGCCACATCACCAGCTCGCCGCCGAGCGTGCCCACTGCAAGCAGCGGCCCACGCTCCGCCGGCGCGTCCACGTGCTCGCTGTCAGGTGCGGGCAGCAGCGCCACGGCAAGCGTGCCATCAGTGTGCACAGCGGCGTGCGGCTTGACGTCCCCGCCCGCGTCTGCCACGCGCCACACGCGCGCCCAGCAGTCCGCGCCCGCGCTTGCGAGCAGCGAACCACACGCGCCTGCACCCCACCGCACGCTCGTCACGCCGCCGCCGTGCGCCTCCCACTGACGCACCGTGCGCACTAACACGTTATCCCCCGCCTGATAGCACACATACTTCAAATCACGACAATATTTCTATATTAGCAAATAAAAATATATAGCAAATGAGTGTGACGTAAACCTCAGCGAGCTCTATTATCCACAACTTGATGAGAGAATCGCATCCACCGGTAGCGAGTAAATACATGCCGTCAGGCAGGTTGTGAGCGCTGCACGCCGGTGCAAAGTCGCAGCTCTGGACTCCTGTGCACAACAGCAGATTGTTGTAGGAACGCTCGGTGCTGGTCACACGGCGCGAGTGCCCGCGCGGCACGTACCGAGGTCGTGCGCGAGTGACTCGTGGTGCATTGCGGCGGCGGGCGGCACCGCATGCACGCGCAGCTCGCCGCTGGCCGCGCCCGTCACTATCGCGCGCCCCTCTGGTGACCACGCGCAGCACGTCACCGCCTCCGTGTGCCCCGCAAAGACGCTGTAAATACAATCAATTCAACTTGCAAACTCTGTAACATGGAGTTTGATTGCCACTATTTAAGAATTAAAAAGGACGTTCAAGGATCTTAGACTACAGATGTTTATATTATGGTGCGTAGCTTAACACGCTAAGATCTATGGATTGCTGTCGACAGTTAATATAATAGTGGGATGTCGGTACTGACTGGTCGGGCACGGCGCCGGCGCTGGTGAGGCCCCACAGCGGCGCCAGGCCGTCGTCAGTGGCGAGCAGCACGAGCGGCGCATGGTGCGGCGACACGCGCGCGTCCCGCACGCCGCCACCGCCTGCCTCGCCGGCCCCGCCACTTGGCATGCACAGCGATCTCAGCAGAACGCCCGTCTTACGCACAGAAAAATATGTTTCCATTCAAACAATATCAATATAATGTTGACCATGCCAACCCAACACATAAAAATAAAAAGTCATAGTGAACATTAGTGGCACGGGGTGCCCCTGCCAAGTTGCACCTGTACGTCCCAGATGCAGGCGGTGCCGTCAAGCCCCGCGGAGACCAGGACCCGCCCGCCGGCGCCAAAGTTGGCAGCCAGCGCCGGGTACTGGTGCCCCTCGAGCGCGTGCTCCTCCCGCGCCGCGCACTCCGCCTCACACCACCGGAATATCTTCACCAAACCGTCGCTACAACAATTTGTACCAACTATCGACGTTTCATTACAGAGAACAACCATGATTCATTCATAATTAGCTACCATGACTCACCATTAGCATCGGCTACGATGGCCGACTATAGTATGGGGCATGAATGTGACTATCATTGCACTACACTATCCACACGATCGGAGCCTCTAATTTTCTGTAGTGCGTGGTGGCAGTGGAAAAGATATTATTTCCATGAAATTACCTTTTTTAAATAAAAGAAATTTAATATAATATTATGCATATGCATTACAAGTTTACAGCACCTGGGCTCGTAGCCAACATGCTTTTCTACAAGCGTTAACGGTAATAGACAACAACAAAAATGTACGGCGATGACGTATCCTTGCGATAGATGTGTCGATAGGAAGAGTCATTCGCATACATTTCTTTGTTTTCTACTAGCGTTAACTCTAGTAGAAATTAATCTTGACTACGGCCCCTAATCTGTTCAACATTAGACAGGTGCGATAGATAGGTAAGTTTTATTGCTTTCTACTTCTTTTATGTTTTCTTAAGATTTTACTGAACTCAGGTGAAGTGTTGTGATCATAGCCCACCATATGTTTGCCAAAGAAACAAACCGATGTTTTATTATATTGTAAGATAGTCTATATGTTGAGAAGCCTTTATAATCTTATTCAGTAGGATCAAACAATTATGTACATAACGCGATGGATGGCAACTTTAAAACATCGTGTCCAGAATCACTCCATTGGAGCATTGCTGTGGTTAGCGTGTAATACCTGGAGGCGGTAGCCAGCAGGTCCTCGTGCACTGTAACACAGTTGACGGCGCCGGCGTGCGCCCGCACCGCTGCCACCGTCTCCCCACCGTCCCCGCGCTCCCCGCCCGCTGCCTCATCCACCGGCTCGTCGCTCACCGGCCCGATGCCCTGCCGTCACGAACTCTATTGTGAACACGTCATAAGCCGCACGCCCCGCCACCCCCGCACCTTACCCCGCGCACCTCTAGGTCGCCGAGCGCGAAGTGCGCTAGCGCGGCACACGCGGGCTCCAACTCTCCGTCCAGCGAAAATTCACCCAGCGACCAAGTTCGCACGGATTTGTCGTTAGACCCTACACATACAATATATCATTTCACCGCAGCAATGCTATTATATAGCATTGATATTAGACATTGTGGTAATTAGGTACATCATAATAGGCTATTTGACTAGTTCCTGGAAACCAACTCACATATTTAGTGGAAATACACTGAATACATAAACTGTCAAAACGCTTGCGCAGGCAATATGGCATCGATCCAGTGAAATAGTTTTACACGCCTGCGTAAGGTGAAAAATTTATTCAATATTCTTTACTCTTCTGTTATACAATAATTATTGTAACGAAACGGCCACAGACACATATTTTGAATAAGGTGTTAGAGTTTGTAAAGTTAAAGCTTGTAGAGTTTGAAGCTTGGCTCTACATGGGATCTGACAACTTTGGGGCAGTGCAAGCCATATTATGATCTCGTCTTGACAACATTTTACATGAAAATGTTTTTAGTGGGATTGCACTTCTTTTTGTAAGTTGTTTTTTGTTGTTTTTTAAGAATCTGAATCACATATTTTTTATTTGTAGTTGAAGTTATAATTGAAGTCAGTGTACTTATATAATTTTCAGATCTCTACCATGAAATTATGTTTGTATGGGAAAACCCATACAATCTTCCATACCCTAGTTTATGGGGTTGGGGTTTAAATTTTGACGATCATCAGTGAGTGAGCGAGTCAGTGACGAAATCGGTGTTTTTTAAATATCAATAAAATCTAAGTATAATTAGCTATGTAATTGAAACTTTATATTAGACTAGCTGACCCGGAAAACGTTGTTTTGCCATATAAATTCTTTTTAGAGATTATTTCAGTAGAAAAAAATGAATAAATTATTGTAAGTACGTGAGGATATAGTGTATAAGTGGAAGAAGCATGGAGCGCTGTAAGCAATGCCGGAATATAATAAAAAAAATATTTAAGAAAACCAAAAACCCGACTGCGTCGATATTGTAACATATTTATTATGTTACCACAGATAATACAGAACTTTAGTCTGATTTAACGATTTTGAACGTCACATCTCTAGTGCGCGCGAGTGTCATTTCGGCGGGACGTCTCTAAAAACGTCACTTTCCTTCCATTTGCTCGAGAGTCAAGATCGCTATGTGAAAATCTAAAGCGATCCTCGATTTTGATAGTCTTTAACAGCCTACAATGGCTTAGTTTGATATTAGAACATACAAACCAAAGTGGTGCGGTGTTATTTTTATGGTGAGTCCATTTATTCCTAAATTTTGAATATAACGTTGGTGACGTTAACACGAGTTGATGAGAATTTACGTTGTCGTGCTCTTTACAGTTGGTTGCTGAACTCAAGCACCATTGTTTCGGCTGAATTCGAGAATTTTTAATAAACGGCCGGTTCGTAAAACTTTGCTTTTAATAAAATATTGATTAAATTGTGAATCACGCAGCTGTAGCCATTACTAAAGTAATGATATTGTTTCAGCTCTGCGGTCGTTTCGGTTTGGTTTGGGTTTGGTTTTGGATAACGTTTTGGATTACGTTTACGTTTTACCTTACGGTTTACGTTACGTTTTGGATTTATCTACGTTTTACTACGTATTTGCTTGGAAATTTATCGCATGTTCTGCAATCTGCTTGGTCGGATTATCTGCGCTTTGGCTGCAGATCCGCCATCTTGTGAAGAGGCCTGCATGGATTGTTAACTGGCTTGCTGTCTGGCTACTTCATTGCAAGAGGATAATTCTTCTGAATCTCGCTATGAGTATGTTAGAGGTAACCTTTTTGTTGCCATGAGGTACGTACCTTTTAATTGTTAGAACGCCTTCAGCGAACGTGGACTGGATTATCCAGTGATATTTGCGTAATCACAAAGAGTGCACTAATGACAGATCTTGGTTTAGAACTAATTGTACATTTGGGATAAATAATAATATCAAAATTTCTATAAATAATCATAATTATAATATATATAAATGTAACAGTGTCTACGGAAATATAGCCTAATTAATTAAACTAATTTGGTTTTAATTTTCCACTCCCCTAAGATCAAAAGCTAATGCGCCGACTGACTATTATCTGGCTTATTTTGTTTAGTAAATCGGCAATAGTAGTCTTGTGAGATTGCTCTGCCTGGCGCCCGAAACCCGGTGTTTGTTAACCTAAAACACCCAATAAATATATTTTTTTATTTTTTTTATATTACAATATCTGCCATCTTTATTAAATTCATTGAAGAACTGAAAAGTTAGAAACAAGATTTTAATTTGAAATGTGAATATAAAATTTTATCAAAAACAGTTTTATTTTATTATATTTTATTTTAGTTCAGCCGTTTCGGAGGAGTATGGTAACAAACACTGTGACTCGAATTTATATATTATATAGATAGAAGATTTAATAATTCTACTGACCTCATATAATATTATCCCGAGAACTTTGTTTATCTGGTAAGGTAGCCGGTAGGTAGTGCCCTTGAGCTTCGCTTGGCTCGTCCCCAAACGTGTTCCAACTACAATTAATTTTATTTTGGGTTTTTTCGGAAAAATATTCAATATTTTTAAAAACATATTATGTTATTGCAAATTGCTTTTAAACTCCATAAACTACGGGGCTAGCAATAAATAAGACTAGATTTTGCATGCAGTCAAATAGCCTATTATGCTGTGACAACAAAAACTACAACTTTATGACTTGCACAAGAGGGCCGGCAGCGACTGGATACATAAAGCAGCAGACCGAGCTCTGTGGCGTATCTTGGGAGAGCCCTATGTCCAGCAGTGGACTGCAACGGACTGATGATGATGAATAAAAAAAGCAATGAGAGGTGTCAAGGGACACCCGGATGGAACGAAGTTCCTTTCGATTAATTAGTGAAGGAATTGTAATAAAATTTTATTTATATAACAGAGTGTGTATATATATAAATATATAAATATTTTCCTATTTCCGTTCCAATACATAAGTTTCTAGGGAAAAAAACAAATAAATACGTCTGGCACTCGGAGACTACCGCGGTAAAGCTATTGCATAGCATTTTTATCACAAATTTTGATTGACTAAACACAAATTCGATCTTACGCTTACCACATAAAGTAGATTTTGTGTCAGTAGTAGTAAAGTAGAATAAATCAACAAAATTTGAAAAAAGAATGTTACGTTCAATTCTTTTGTACTCGTGCCGTGCCAACGCTGGGGAAATAGCTTCTACGCAATGTATTTAAGGTTCATATTAGTAAGATAATAGAAAAAAGTGTCGTGACAACTTTCCGTCCAGCCCCCTTTCACAACGCGCGATAAGGAACTTCGTTCCAAAAACTAAAATATCATAAGCGCTAGTTACAATATGTATGCGTTACCAGTGATCATGTATCTGAGATCTGGCGCGAGCAGCACGCATGTGAGGTAACGCGCATGCGCGTTGAGCACGCGCAAACACGCGCCCGCGGCGGCGGGATCCCACAAGCGCGCCGTGCGGTCCAGCGAGGCTGAGGCGAGGAGCGCGCGCGGCGTGCCCGTGGCCCAGCATAGCGCCGTGACGGCCGCCGCGTGCCCCTCGAGCGCCGACCCCGCGCGCATGCGCCGCGCCCCTGTCTCCTCGCACACGTGCCACACACGCACCACCCCATCGTGCCCGCCAGTGGCTGCAGCCGCGCCGTCCTCGCTTGCGCTTGCGCACAACGCACCTAAGTCGTGCGCGCCATCAATCCACACCAAAGGCGTCGGCGCTGGCGACCCGTCGGACTCACCACTCTCGCACACCTCTTAAATGAACGAAATATCAAAATAACACCCCTTTCTCGTCAATTGCAATTATCTATGACACAAGTGTTGCCTGTAATGAGTCGAAACATTGATAATATGCATCGCATTTATAATTTTCTTATCTCAAATCTGTTTAGTTAATTATAAATTGTAACGGTATGAGGTGGTTCGTCTGACCTGCCAAATCGAACACCTTGAGCACACCATGCGTGCAGGCGGTGAGCAGTAAAGCGCCACGCGCCGGTGCTGCGAGCGCGTGCAGTGCACCCTCGTGCGCGCACAGCCGGGCCACCAGCGCACCGCGCGCCACCGCCCACACGCACACCGACCCGTCGTCGTGTCCCGCCGCCAGCCGTGCGCCACCTGCCCAACACAGCGCGCGCACCGCGGTAGCGGCCGGTGCCGCCAACACGCGCCGCACCGCCAGCGACCGGCCGCACCACACGCGAACCTCGCCGTCCACGCTGGCGGAGGCGAGCAGCGCGCCGGCAGCCGCCCACCGCGCCGCCGTCACGCCGTACCGGTGGGCGCGGGCCGCGGCGGCACTCTCTTGCCAGCCGGCGCCGGCCGCCCAGCGCCATAGCCGGAGCGCGCGGTCGCCGCTGCCGGTGACTAGCCACGCGCCGCGTACGTCCACACACGTCACCTCGCTGCGGTGAGCGCGCAGTGCCTGCACCAGAGTGGGCTCCCCGATCTCCTCCATCAGTGCACGGTGCTGTAACGCGTGTGTCTGGCTGATACGCCACAAAGTCCTCACAGTGTTGCACGTCTGTCGGAGCGTGGCGCTCGACTCAACTGTCCCGAGGCGAGTTCGTCCGTCGTCCTTCATCACAGGGATCGATTTCCGTGTGACAGCGCCGTCACGGCCAACAATAACCACGAAACACGCGTTGCTTACTCAATGACGAAGCGATATTGAAAAACGTTTACTGAGTACACACACGCGACGCGCGGTCTCTAGTGTTGAGGCGCGGCTGGCCGCTGCCACTCGCCGCCGTGCCCAACGTGGGGGTCACGCTGAACATGTATCGATTGCTTCGACGGTATAATTACTGTCACACGGAGCAAACACTACAATCGGCGACACGACCACATGTTCAAACTACACAATTATAATAATGAATTCATTTTAATCTCACTAGTAGTCTTCAATTAGTAAAGCCAAGGGCTTCAGCGTTGAAAAACGTTTTAAGTATTTGTACATGCCTGTGACAAAAAATTAAGCCCGGAGTTTCTTTCTTCCTTTCTTCTTCGGGTCGTCATCGCTTAGGCAGCTAGTGAAAGGCTGGTAGGTTAGCTAGGCTAGGGCCTGTAGTGTCCTCACCGGTGAGGATTATAAAAAATATAAATATTATATTATATATAAATATTTTTTAATAAAAATGATCTCTTTTTTATATTCCCTTTCCTACCAGCCCGAGCTGGCTTTTTTGTTTTGTTTATTTCTCATCATTGATTTTACTCCGAATAAAAATGTCGGTAGTTATATAAGTGACCTTTGGTATTAATAATAATTATTAATATAATCAATTTAATGTATCATGACTTATCATAAGTGCAAGTATGTTCGCCTACGTGATGAATAAAGTATTTTATTTTATTTATTTATTTTATGTTGAAATGCGATAGTCGATATTTTTTTTAATATGATTAACACGAGTGAACTTATATTTATTATAATAATATTATTAGTATATAAATTACGTCTCTTCAATACATCGTTCTGGGAAGCGGGATTACGCTATTTGATACGTAGCTCTATGGTACTAATAGAACACTAACTTTAGGGATTATGCGGGCGGCGGGTGGCCGCGCTGACCTCAGCTTCCCAGAGTAGTCAGTGCGGGCCCCGGTGATCCGCCATTTTGCGATTTTACTTGCATTTGTCGAACTTATCAATAGTCATACATGATTTATAATTATTAGCTAATCTATATTATATCTAATCACATTTATTTATTTTAATATAATGGCATAAGGAAGATACAATATAATGAAATAATAATAACTTAATTTTTACCAATATTATGTATCTAATATACTCCATTGTGATAAAATTAACAATAAACTCACTGTTATTTCAATAACGTGCATTTTTTATTTCACTAATCAGTTGTTCAGTCTAGTGAGCACTTAAGTTGAACTCCTTAAAAGCCTATTTTGTGACTATTGCAATTAACAACAAACAATCTGGTAGAATAAAGCAACGTTGATGATAGCCTAGTTGGGAACGGTCTGCCGACTAGTGGTGTAACGAATATTCGCATTCGCGAATATTCGCATCTTTTTTAATATTCACAGATTGACAGACAGGGAAATCCTCCTGACACGACTTCCGTGCTTACATTGTTGAAAACATCAAGGAGACGATCGAGCGGAACAAAGGCTCCAAAGTGTTCGCAAAATAACTGTCTATCGGGTAAAGCCAAATAGCCAAGCTGAAGACGGCAATGTAGTGTCGATGAAGAGCTTGAGAGGTTCTACAACAAGGCAGCAATCAAGGAAAAATCACTACAAAACTTCTGTAAGCGGGTGGTGCGCCGATACTAAAAGTCTTTTTCATTCACAGGCTTTTTCATTCCGCGCTGCTCAAAGCTTCCGGATTCAAGCAAGCCGGATTCCGAAAAGGCTATAGTGTCATATATCACATCCATACAAAGTTATGTAGGAAAACTGAGAAATATAACTTGCCACTTTACTTGGCGTTTGTGGACTATGAGAAGGACTTTAATTTATTTATTTATTTTATTTACAATATTATCTTTACAGGAATTACCCAATGCGATATTTATCTGTCTGTCTGTCTGTCTGTCTGTCTAGGTTTAGGTTTAGGTTTAGGATTAGGTTTAGGTTTAGGTTTAGGTTTAGGTTTAGGTTTAGGTTTAGGTTTAGGTTTAGGTTTAGGTTTAGGTTTAGGTTTAGGTTTAGGTTTAGGTTTAGGTTAGGTTTAGGTTTAGGTTTAGGTTTAGGTTAGGTTAGGTTAGGTTAGGTTAGGTTAGGTTAGGTTAGGTTAGGTTAGGTTTTTTTTTTTTTTTTTTTTTTTTTTTTTTTTTTTTTTTTTTTAAGGGCATTATTGCCCCACTCTTGTTCCCCTATTTCTGGAATAAGGCTTTTCACTCTCATTTATTCTAATTCTTAGTGTTATTTTTACTTAGATGTACTTAATTATAACTATTAAATGTCTATCGCTTATTGTCTATCTTACACAGCTTAAGTGCGTTTTAAGTGCGTTACTTGTATTTGACCTTAATATACCTTGTTATTGTTCTTATTACTAGTACTATCTTATATATTTACTGTTACTTTTACTCTCTATCTTTTTACTTTTCCTTAATTACGATTATTAGTTAAACTAGTTATATATAACCCTATATTATATATCTAGTTTTTATTGCTTATTTCTATTTATTGTTTTTGTACATATATCTTTGAAGTAACTTACTAATTTATATCTACTTATCTTATCTTTTAGTGTTACTGGTATGGAGTCCTTTGTGAGTTTTAAGTCAAGTTTGCTCTCAATTTCGTACCTTTCTTTGACAAAAGTTGGACATTCAAGCAGGATATGTTCCACAGTCTCAGCACACTGTGAATCACAGATACACGCCGGGCTCTCCTTGCACCTAAAGCGGTTCAGGTACGCGGAGAACCCGCCGTGTCCCGTGAATATCTGGGTGAGGATTGGGTCAATTGGGATCCTTCTCACGATGCTGTACGCGGCCACCGCGTCGGGGAAAAACAGCTTTGTCGTTGAAGCCGTTTCTTCTCGCGTGTAGCGCTCGCTCCATTCGCGAAGTGACTCCTGTCGGATGCAACGTTTCGCGAATGAGAGCGGGCACTGGTCGTAGTGGGGTCTAACTTTCAGGTTAAGGGCGGCATCCTTTGCGAGTGTGTCGGCTCTCTCGTTACCCTCCATCCCTGCGTGTGCCTTTATCCAAAATAAGTTCAATATTTTGCCGCGTTCCTTCATAAGCTCTAAGTTTCTATTAATTTTAAACGCTAGGGGATGGAGGGAATCTCCTCTTGAGATTGTCTCGAGAGCCGATCTGGAGTCGCTTAAGATGTTATATTTGCCGCCCTTACCCTTCAACGCGATCTCTGTAGCCTTTTCGAGGGCCAGCATTTCCGCCTGGTACACGGTGCAGAATGGCTCCAGTCTGTATTTCTTGGCTTCCGTCTCGGCCGCATCATTCCATACAGATAATGCGGCTCCGACTTTGCCTTCGATTTTGGAGCCGTCTGTGAAGATATTTTTGCAGCCTTGCGTGTGCTGTGCTACCTCTGCACCGTCCACCAGGCTTCGAAATTGCAGCCTTTCCCGACTCGACGGGTGTTTTAGGCTGGCGAAGGCCACAGGCCGCTCCACCTCTCGGTCTCCGGTTACCCGCTGGGAGTATCCCCTCTTGATTTCGTAAAGGAGTGCGGCTTCCCGCACTCTTATATCAAGAGGCAACACTCCCGCAAGCACCAGGGCCGAGTTTAGTGAAGCTGTCCTGTAGGCCTTCGTCAACTTTTGCACCAGGCTGCGCTGCACCATGTTCAGCTGCTTTTTGATATAAGCTTTGTTTGTTGCTGGCGCCCATACGCTGGCCGCGTACAGGATCGTCGGTTCCACTACGGCGGTGTACAACGTCCTTATCACTTCGGGGTCGAGTCCCCACTGCACCTTCGCAGCTCTCGACATCTTTTTATAAAAGTCGGCTGCCCTTTTGCATACCGAGGCGACATGGGCTTTGAAAGTCAGCCCGTCATCAAATATGACGCCGAGTATTTTGATCTCGCGAACGAGTCCAATATCGACATTACCCATGCACAGGATCGGGACATCATACTTCAGCTTCCGGGTTATAAGCATTCCCTTGGTTTTATGTGGAGCGAATTTAAGTTTGTTTCTGATGCCCCAATCCCGCACACAGGCGAGTGCAGCATTGGCCTGTGTTTGCGCCTCCCCTGTGGAATCTCCGTCAAACAGCAGGACGACATCATCAGCAAACGCTTGACAATAGTCGCCCCGCCGATTCAGTTCCTGTAATAGGGAATCCAATAGGAGGTTCCACAGGATTGGCCCTCCAACAGACCCCTGCACACAGCCTTTACTGGTCTCCCTCGCGAGATCAACCCCTGCGTATCTGACCTTGACCTTCCTGTCCTCCAGGTAGCTGGCAATCACCCTCCTAATGTTTGGTGGGCAGCGCTCCTCCGCAAGCCGAACCTTTATGGCAGGCCACCAGGCGCTGTCGAAGGCTCCCTCTATGTCCAATGATATCATTATTACTATTTTCTTTTCTTCGAGTTTATCTTTGATATGTTTCATTAGGACATAGAGGGAGTCCTCGGTGCTCCTTTGTGGCATGAAGCCATATTGGCTCACACTGAGCCTGGGGACGAGATGCCATTTGAGCCTACCCACCAACATTTTCTCCAGTATCTTTCCCATCACTGGCAGTAGTCCAATCGGTCTGTAGGACTTAGCGGTCGTGTAGTCCTCGCGACCGGGCTTCCTTAGTACGACTACTGTGGCCTCCTTCCAGATTTTCGGGAAGCAAGCCAACTCTAGACACTTATTTGCCAGTGATAGGAAAGATTCCTGGTCCTCAGCAATCGCTCGCCCACAGATGTCAGACGTCAGGCCATCAGATCCGGGTGCCTTCTTTGGGTTGAATCCCACCAGTGCAGCTTGCAGTTCGTACTTAGTAAATGGTGGGTCATGATTTTCATCATGCTCCTACTCATTTATTTTGTCTGCCAGTATTCTGGTGTACCGGTGGTCTTCGTTGTCATCTTCGGGGAGGTCGTCCGGATAAAAGGTCTCGGCAAGCAATCTTGCCGATTCCTCTTCGTCCAGTGTCCTTCCTTCCCTGACAAGAGGTTGGTCCTCATGTCGCCTGGTTACCCTTCCCAATACTCTGTAGATTCCGTCCCAGACCCCTTCCCTGTCCTGCTTCCCACAGAATTCCTTCCAACTTTGTATTTGTGCACTCCTCGCCTCTTTCTCATAAATTTCCTTTGCTTCCCTATATTCTCTTATAACTTTTTCTTTTCTTACAGGTGCGGCCCAGTGTATCCTGCGTTTCTTCCGAGTGGCGTCCCTCTTCAGCAGATCCAGTTCTTTAGACCACCAAGGTAGGTTGTATTTCGTATTACTTTTCTTTTTAGGTATGGTACTTTCACTAGTCTTGACTATTATTTCTGTGTATTTTGTAATTTTGTTTTCTAGTTCTTCCTTTGTCTGTATTTTATCTATGTCTATTTTGTTTATTTTATTTTCTTTAGCTAATTTTTCATATGTTTTACTAAATTCCTTCCAGTTTGCCTTCCTTGTGTTATATATTCGTGTTGTTCTTTTCATTTCTATACCTTTTATCCTTTGTAATCTTAATTTTATTAGGATTGTATTGTGGTCCGAGCTGGTTATCTTTTCTTCCACTCTCCAGTCCTCAATCTTGTTCAAGAGATCGGCCGAACAGGCGGTGATGTCTACCTGGCTAGAGTAGACCTTACCTCCCCTTGTGGTGAAAAATGTGGGTGTGTTGCCTTCATTTAACACATGAAATCCGGTCTCATCCAACAAGCTGGTTAACATTTCGCCTCTTCGGTCAGTCGTTTGAGTCCACCACAAGCTTTTTGCGTTGGAATCGCCTCCAATCAGGAGTCTCCCCGGTCCCAACCTTTGCTCGATCCTCTTCAGCTGTTCGAGGTAGCCATCTATCGGCTGGTCTGGCTCAAAGTAGAACGAGACGACCACAATCTCCCAGGCGCTGTTTCGGATTTTCACCACAACAATATTGGTTGTGGTGAAA
Source organism: Sphinx pinastri (assembly GCA_947568825.1). NCBI lineage: Eukaryota > Metazoa > Arthropoda > Insecta > Lepidoptera > Sphingidae > Sphinx > Sphinx pinastri. The sequence continues at coordinate 17,606,728 of OX387629.1, forward strand.
TCCGAACAGATTCTGGCCTCAACGTCACTGTCAAGAACAGCAATTGCTGCCTTGACTTGGCCCTCGCCTTGCTGTTGTTCTGTGCACTGGAAGATCCTGATCGTCCCGTAGTCCTTCATTCTACCAGATCCACCAATATACGGCTCTTGGATTAGGGCAACCGCCATCCTTTGTTCAGTGGCGGTCTGCAGGAGTTCCTGTGTGGCGAGCGCCTTCCTCTGGAGGTTGGCTTGGGCCACCAAGAACGGTCTATTTATGAAGGAGGCTTCTGGTGAATCGAGGACGCCTGGAGCCACCTTAGCAGTAGTTTACTGATGACCTTGCTATGGCGTCCCACCTCTTCCGCACCGGGCATTCATGGCTGAAAGCGTTGTGATTGGTATCCTCCAGCCTGGCTTTGTGACAATTGCAGCAGGTTGGGGTCGCCGCTGCGAGCCAGTCCGCACATTCGGCTTTCACATGTGGTCCCCCGCAGTGACTACAGACATCCAGCGCGGCCTTACAGAACTTTCTCCCATGTCCATAGCCCAGGCATCTTGAGCATTGGATAATGGGTGATTGATCTGCAACTCGGACACGCTGGATGTCTATATGCACCGCGCCAGCCTCTGTGAACATTCGCCATATCTCTGGTGACACTTTGAGGATGACATGTACCATGAGTGGGTTTCTGGTCCTCTTTCGGTATTTGACCTCCATCCTTATTTTGTCATTGCCTATCCCCTGGAGCATACTTTTGTTCTGCAGTCTCAACGCACTCAAAATTTCTTCATCCGTGTGGAAGTTAAGGACATCCCTCATAATTACCAACGGATCTTTGTTGGTCATCTCCTCGACCTTTAGGTCATCTCCTGCCTTCCCGATTTTCTCCTTCACTTTCCGGAGCTCTTCTTTATCCTGGAAGCCTATTATAACCTTCCTTTCTTTTGCCTTTCTTATCTTATCTATTCTAAGGCCGTCTTCTTTAGCGTTCACTACCTTCCTGATCTTTTCCACCACTTCATCTCCAGTCTGCTGCTCGTCACGAGATGTCACTACAATCGAATGTAGCGCCGTAGTCATTTCGACCGCTTTGGTTTTATGTAGACCGGCAGCTACATTCGCATATGTCCTGTTGGTGATCATCTCCTCCCTGTGTTTCCTTATTTCTTCGGTGGTGCGCTCCATTTCCTGCTTGCCTTCCTGTAGCAACCGCCCATGTTCCTCCAGCTTTTTGAGCAGATCCCTTTCTAGCCTATCCCTCTCTTCTTTTTTTTTTTTCTCTTCCTTTTCCTACATCCTCTGTTCCTGCCTTTATTCCTTCTATCCTTTCAGCTTCCTTCCCTTTGGCTCCTTCTGCATCCCTGCCCCTATAAGGCTTTCCCTCCTCGGAGTCCTTGACCAGCCTATACAGTCTGTCTATCGATTCGTTGACGTCGGCCTTGATTTCGCTCTTCAGATTGCGGCTGTTATTCATCTGGAGCTTGGCCTTCATGAGGCACGCCTTTGCCTCAGCCGTCCTGTTCAGATAGGCGGGACTCCCTTTTTTTTGGGAGAGCCCAGCCTATCTGAACTTATGGTCTCCGGCATAGGTTGGCTTCTTGATATGCCTTTCCGCTCTGCAGGAACTGCAGACGCCGCGGATGTCATCGATGCTGCGGCGATGGTCCTTGTTTTTGGCATGGTGGGCGGAGTGACCCTGGTTTCAACAACTTCATCGAGTCGTGACTCGATGGAGCGTCTAGCCTGAGCCACTGTTTGGCTACGAGAAGGGCCCGCCTTCTCTGAGGCTTCTGCCTCAGCGTCACGCTTTGATGGGGAGAGAGTCTTCTTCAGGGGCGTGTGGAAGCTGGGCATGGTGTTAATATTAGGGGTTCGCGTCAATATATATAAAAGTATTTATTAAGATAGCTTCGTGAATGTAAAGTTCACGAAGCGGTCAATTATGGTCAGTTTGGTTGTGCTTGTAAGTGTAGAAGGCTTACAGGTCAAGAAAAAATGTCAAATATGAAGTGCATAAATGCACAGTTAGTCAGTTCTACTATTCTAGGTCTAATTATCTGTTTCTGTTACAGGTCTGTGGCGGTTCCAGCAGCGTGCAGCGTGTTTAAGATGATGGTAAGTAGAGTTTTATGTTTACTAACTAAAAGAATTTTGAGCTAATTCTATTTGTTTCAGGTAACCTGCGGTTCCAGAGCGTGTGGCGTACAGTGGGTAATAGTGAGTGTAGCTGGAGATAAGCGCTTATTTCCCGAATAAAAGAAAACTCAATCTCAAAAAAGTCAGTGAACGGCTCTCGTACCGGTATAGCCGTACCTTACCTGGTCAAAAAAGACAAAAGGGTGGGTGTGAGGGGGCAATTTTTCGCCGGAGCGCGACGTGCGATACGCCGTTGGACGCGTCTCGGCGAGTACTTCAACAGTATATAAGCAGACTATGTACGGTTGATACAAAAATTTGCAACCGTCAGCAAAACAGTGTAAAAGTTAAAAATTTGGAAAAAATTTAGTGGTGGGGATGACAAAAATATATTAAACGGTAAGTAACAACAAAATGCTACACAACGATGTACCACACTAGATAGTTTTCATACAAATTTTCTAAGAAATCAGACAAACTAAGACGGGTTATAGTTTTGTGTTTCTTTTAACACATTGTTGCGACCCCCGTGATGGACGGCAGCGTGGCAGGTAGGCCTCACGCTGCCGTTGACGCTGAGAGCGTCCTTCGGTGCGCGGGGGCTTCTGAGCCCCCCCCACAACAGGAGACGGGCCGCACCAGGCGGCACCGCGCAGGGGCGGTTGCGGACGACAACTTAGACATTAGTCAGAGGAAGCCCGCAGCCGTCCCTAATGCGCCGAAGATGGCCACCGCGGAGTTTTAGTTGGTATGCCGTGCGTTGTACATAGGTTAGGGACTCGGCCCGGCGGTCGCCCGACGTTTTCCATCTCTCCGGGCGGCTCAACGCCGGGTCGTAAGGCACGGTGAACCCAACATAACCGCTCGGTCGCCCCCCACGAAGGCCGGGCGGTAGTGGTAACGCACTTTCTCCGCGAAACCAAAAAAAAAAAAAAAAAAAGGTTAGGTTAGGTTAGGTTAGGTTAGGTTAGGTTAGGTTAGGTTAGTTTAGGTTAGGTTAGGTTAGGTTAGGTTAGGTTAGGTTAGGTTAGGTTAGGTTAGGTTAGGTTTTTTTTTTTTTTTTTTTTTTTTTTTAATAGGGGCTTTATTGCCCCGCTATTGTTCCCCTATTTCAGGAATAAGGCTTTACATTCATTAATTCTACTTCTTACTATAATATTTTCTTACTTATACTTAATTATGATTATAACTATTACATGTCAATCACTTATTTATCTTACTAATTCGACTGCTGTTCAAGTGCGCTTCCTGTAAATGAGCTTAATATAACATAGTTGTTATGTTCTGTTCTTATTACTAATCATACCTTACTTATATTTACTATTACTTTTGTGTCTACCTTTATACTTTTCTTAATAACGATTCTTAATTAAAACTAGTTATATATAATCCTATATTATATATCTAGTTTCTATGACTTATTTCTGTTTATTGTTTTTATACATATCCTTTTAAAATATTCAATTAATTTATATCTTGCTGTCTTATCTTTTAATATTTCCGGTATGGAATCTTTTGTTAATTTTTTATCAATCTCGCTTTCAATTTTATATTTTTCACTTGCAAATGTTGGGCAATCCAAAATTATGTGTTCCACGGACTCGACACACTCTGGGTCACATAGACACGCCGGACTCTCCTTGCACTTAAACCGGTTCAGGTACGCGGAGAATCCGCCGTGTCCCGTGAATATCTGGGTGAGAATTGGGTCTATTGGGATCTTCCTCACGATGTGGTATGCGGCCACCGCGTCGGGGAAAAATAACTTTGTTGTTGAGGCCGTTTCCTCTAGCGTGTAGCGCTCGCCCCATTCGCAGAGTGACTTCTGCCGAATGCAGCGTTTCGCAAATGAGAGTGGGCAACGGTCGTAATGGGGTTTGACTTTTAGGTTAAGGGCAGCCTCCTTCGCGAGTTCATCGGCCCTCTCATTTCCCTCCATCCCTGCGTGTGCCTTGATCCAAAATAAATTTAATATTTTGCCGCGTTCCTTTATTAGGTCTAGATTTTTATTAATTTTGAACGCCAGGGGATGAAGGGAATCTCCTCTGGAGATTGTTTCAAGGGCCGATCTAGAGTCGCTGAGGATATTGTACTTGCTGGCCCTACCTCTCAGTGCGACCTCCGTAGCTTTTCCGAGGGCGAGCATCTCCGCCTGGTACACGGTGCAGAATGGCTCCAGTTTGTATTTTTTGGCTTCCGTCTCGGCCGCATCATCCCATACGGATAATGCGGCTCCGACTTTGCCATCAATTTTTGAGCCGTCTGTGTAGATGTTGTTGCAGCCTTGCGTGTGCTGCGCCACCTCCACACCGTCCACCAGGCTTCGGAAATGCCACTCTTCACGACTCGCCGGGTGTTTTAGGCTGGCGAAGGCCTCAGGCCGCTCCACCTCTCGATCTCCGGTTACCTGCCGGGAGTATCCCCTCTTGACTTCGTAGAGGAGTGCGGCTTCCCGTACTCTTATGTCAAGAGGCAATACTCCCGCCAGTACCAGGGCCGAGTTAAGTGAGACTGTCCTGTATGCCCTCGTCAGCCTTTGCACCAAGCTACGCTGTACCATATTCAGCTGCTTCTTGATATAGATCCTGCGTGTCGCTGGCGCCCAAACGCTGGCGGCATACAGGATTGTCGGCTCCACTACAGCAGTATACAGCGTCCGTATAACTTCGGGGTCAAGTCCCCACTGCACCTTCGCCGCTCTCGTCATTTTCTTGAAGAAGTCCGTTGCTTTCTTACACACCGAGGTGACATGGGCCTTGAAGGTCAACCCGTCATCGAAGGTTACGCCGAGTATCTTGATTTCGCGAACGAGCTCAATATCGACGTTGCCCATGCGCAGGATTGGGGTATCATATTTCATCTTTCTGGTTATTAACATTCCTTTGGTTTTGTGTGGAGCGAATTTGAGTTTATTTCTGACGCCCCAATCCTGCACACAGGCAAGTGCAGCGTTGGCCTGTCTTTGGGCCTCCCCTGTGGAATCTCCATCGAACAGCAGGACGACATCGTCAGCAAACGCTTGACAATAGTCGCCCCGCCGCTTCAGATCCTGTAAAAGGGAATCTAGGAGGAGGTTCCACAGGATGGGCCCTCCGACAGATCCTTGCACACAGCCTTTACTGGTCTCCCTCGCGAGATCAACCCCTGCGTATCTGACCCTGACTATTCTGTCCTGAAGGTAACTGGCGATTACCCTCCGGATGTTAGGTGGGCAGTGCTCCTCCGCTAGCCGAACCTTTATGGCTGGCCACCAGGCGCTATCGAAGGCCCCCTCTATGTCCAATGATATCATTATTATTACTTTCTTGTCGTCAAGTTTAGTTCTTATATGTCTCATTAGGGCATAGAGGGAGTCCTCGGTGCTCCTCTGTGGCATGAAGCCAAACTGGCTCGTGCTCAACCTGGGGACAAGATGCCATTTGAGCCTGCCCACCAACATTTTCTCCAGTATCTTCCCCATCACTGGCAATAGTCCAATCGGTCTGTAGGACTTGGCGGTCGTGTAGTCCTCGCGTCCAGGCTTCCTTAGTACGACCACTGTGGCTTCCTTCCAGATCTTCGGGAAGCACGCCAACTCAAGACATTTATTTGCCAGTGATAGGAAAGACTCCTGGTCTTTAGCAATCACCATCCCACAGATGTCAGACGTCAGGCCATCAGATCCGGGTGCCTTCTTCGGGTTGAAGCCCGCCAGTGCAGCTTGCAGTTCGTACTTGGTAAACGGTGGGTCATGGTTTTCATCATGCTCCCACTCGTTTACTTTTTCTGCCATCTCTCTAGTGCACCGGTGGTCTTCATTGTCCTCTTCGGGATGGTCATCCGGATAAAAAGTCTCGGCAAGAAATCTTGCCGATTCCTCCTCATCCAGTGTCCTCCCCTCCCTGACAAGAGGTTGGTCCTCATGTCTCCTGGTTACCCTTCCCAGCACTCTGTATATTCCGTCCCAGACCCCCTCCCGGTCCTGTTTCCCACAAAATTTCTTCCAACTTTGGATTTGCGCATTCCTCGCCTCTTTTTCGTATATTTCCTTGGCTTCCCTATATTCTCTTATAACCTTTTCTTTTCTTACAGGTGCGGCCCAGTGTATCCTGCGTTTTTTCCGAGTGGCGTCCCTCTTCAGCAATTCCAGCTCTTTAGACCACCAGGGTAAGTTATATTTTACGTTATTTTTCTTTTTAGGTATAGTACTTTCACTTGTCTTGACTATTGTTTCTATGTATTTAGTAACTTTATTCTCTAGTTCTTCCTTTGTCTGTATTTTATCTATTTCAGTTTTGTTTATTTTGTTCTCTTTTGCAAATTTTTCGTATATTTTACTAAATTCCTTCCAATTTGCCTTCCTTGTGTTATATATTCGTGTTGTTCTTTTCATTTCTATACCCTTTATCCTTTGTAGTCTTAATTTTATTAGGATTGTGTTGTGGTCTGAGCTTGTTAACTTTTCTTCCACTCTCCAGTCATCTATTTTGTTCAAAAGATCGACCGAAGAGACGGTGATGTCTACCTGGCTAGAGTAAACCTTGTCTCCCCTTGTGGTGAAAAATGTCGGCGTGTTGCCTTCGTTTAGCACGTGGAGTTCAGTCTCGTCCAGCATACTGGTTAACATCTCGCCTCTTCGGTCGGTCTTTTGACTCCACCAGAGGCTCTTGGCGTTAGCATCCCCTCCAATCAGGAGTTTCCCCGGTCCCAGCTTTTGTTCAATCCTCCTGAGCTGTTCAATGTAGCCGTCTATCGGCTGGTCCGGTTCAAAGTAGAACGAGACGACCACGATCTCCCAGGCACTGTTTCGGATTTTCACCGCAACCATATTGGTTGTGGTGAACTCCGAGCAAATTCTGGCGTCCACGTCTACGTCAAGAACCGCAATTGCTGCCTTGACTTGTCCCTCACCCTGTTGTTGTTCTGTGCACTGGAAAATCCTGATCGTCCCGTAGTTCTTCATTCTGCCAGATCCGCCGACATACGGCTCTTGAATTAAGGCAACTGCCATCTTTTGTTCAATGGCGGCCTGCAGGAGCTCCTGTGTAGCGAGGGCCTTCCTCTGGAGGTTGGCTTGGGCCACCACGAACGGTTTATTTGTGGAAGCGGGTTCTACCGAGTCGAGGGTGCCTGGGACCACCTTAGCAGTAGTTCACTGATGACCTGGCTATGGCGTCCCACCTCTTGCGCACCGGACAATCTTGGTTGAATGCGTTGTGATTGGTGTCTTCTAGCTTGGCTTTGTGACAATTACAGCAGGTTGGGGGCGCCGCTGCGAGCCAGTCCGCACATTCGGCTTTCATATGAGGTCCCCCGCAGTGACTACAGACATCCAGCGCAGCCTTACAGAATTTTCTCCCATGTCCGTAGCCCAAGCATCTTGAGCATTGGATAATGGGTGATTGGTCTGCAACACGGACACGCTGGATATCTATATGCACCGCGCCGGCCTCTGTGAACATTCGCCATACCTCTGGTGACACTTTGAGGATGACATGTACCATTAGTGGGTTCCTGGTCCTCCTTCGGTATTTGACCTCCATCCTTATTTTGTCATTGCCTATCCCCTGAAGCATACTTCTGTTCTGCAGTCTCAACGCACTCAATATTTCTTCATCCGTATGGAAGTTAAGGACATCCCTCATAACTACCAACGGATCTTTGTTGGTCATCTCCTCGACCTTTAGGTCATCTCCTGCCTTCCCGATTTTCTCCTTCACTTTCCGGAGCTCTTCTTTATCCTGGAAGCCTATTATAACCTTCCTTTCTTTTGCCTTTCTTATCTTATCTATTCTAAGGCCGTCTTCTTTAGCGTTCACTACCTTCCTGATCTTTTCCACCACTTCATCTCCAGTCTCCTGCTCGTCACGAGATGTCACGACAATCGAATGTAGCGCCGTAGTCATTTCGACCGCTTTGGTTTTATGTAGACCGGCAGCTACATTCGCATATGTCCTGTTGGTGATCATCTCCTCCCTGTGTTTCCTTATTTCTTCGGTGGTGCGCTCCATTTCCTGCTTGCCTTCCTGTAGCAACCGCCCATGTTCCTCCAGCTTTTTGAGCAGATCCCTTTCTAGCCTATCCCTCTCTTCTTTTTCTCTTCCTTTTCCTACATCCTCTGTTCCTGCCTTTATTCCTTCTATCCTTTCAGCTTCCTTCCCTTTGGCTCCTTCTGCATCCCTGCCCCTATAAGGCTTTCCCTCCTCGGAGTCCTTGACCAGCCTATACAGTCTGTCTATCGATTCGTTGACGTCGGCCTTGATTTCGCTCTTCAGATTGCGGCTGTTATTCATCTGGAGCTTGGCCTTCATGAGGCACGCCTTTGCCTCAGCCGTCCTGTTCAGATAGGCGGGACTCGCTTTTTTGGGAGAGCCCAGCCTATCTGAACTTATGGTCTCCGGCATAGGTTGGCTTCTTGATATGCCTTTCCGCTCTGCAGGAACTGCAGACGCCGCGGATGTCATCGATGCTGCGGCGATGGTCCTTGTTTTTGGCATGGTGGGCGGAGTGACCCTGGTTTCAACAGCTTCATCGAGTCGTGACTCGATGGAGCGTCTAGCCTGAGCCACTGTTTGGCTACGAGAAGGGCCCGCCTTCTCTGAGGCTTCTGCCTCAGCGTCACGCTTTGATGGGGAGAGAGTCTTCTTCAGGGGCGTGTGGAAGCTGGGCATGGTGTTAATATTAGGGGTTCGCGTCAATATATATAAAAGTATTTATTAAGATAGCTTCGTGAATGTAAAGTTCACGAAGCGGTCAATTATGGTCAGTTTGGTTGTGCTTGTAAGTGTAGAAGGCTTACAGGTCAAGAAAAAATGTCAAATATGAAGTGCATAAAAGCACAGTTAGTCAGTTCTACTATTCTAGGTCTAATTATCTGTTTCTGTTACAGGTCTGTGGCGGTTCCAGCAGCGTGCGGCGTGTTTAAGATGATGGTAAGTAGAGTTCTGTCTTTTTTGACCAGGTAAGGTACGGTTAGGTTAGGTTAGGTTAGGTTAGGTTAGGTTAGGTTAGGTTAGGTTAGGTTAGGTTAGGTTAGGTTCTGGGACCTTCCAGGACGCCGCGATTCTGGCGGCGGCGGGCACCGGCGACGTCGTGAATAGGATCCGACGTCTAGGGTTGAAGGTGGCCCTTGAGAAAACCGAGGCCATTTGTTTTCACGGGCCTCGGAAAGGGCCACCGGCCGGTGCCCACATCGTTGTTGAGGGGGTGCGGATTCCCATCGGCAAGAACATGAAGTATTTGGGTTTGATTTTAGACAGCCGATGGGAATTCCGTACCCATTTTGAGAAGATGCGGACAAAACTGTCCCGGGCAGCGGGCGCTCTTTCTAGCCTGCTGCCCAACCTGGAAGGTCCTGGTATCCCTTGCCGAAGACTCTATCACGGAGTCGTGCGGTCCATGGCCCTTTACGGCAGTCCCGTTTGGGCTTACTCCCTGAGCGACCGCTGCGTCGCGCTCTTGCGCAACCCTCAACGTGTAGTTGCGCAGCGGGCGATCAGGGCGTACCGCACGGTCTCGTACGAGGCGGCTTGCATGTTGGCCGGATTCCTGCCCTGGGATCTGGACGCCGAATCCCTGTCCGATGCCTTTTATTGGCGGGAGGAGGCGTTCAGTCGCGGGCAGCGTCCGGCCTTGAAGGAGGTGGAGGCCATGAGGGCCTCCTTACGGCGAGCCGCCGTGGAGGAGTGGCGTCTCAGGCTGGAGACCCCGTCAGCGGGGCTCAGGGTCGTAGCGGCAGTGCGCCCGGTCTTTGCCGAGTGGCTGGACAGGCGCCACGGCCCAGCTACGTTTCGGTTGACACAGGTACTCACCGGGCATGGTTGCTTCGGTGAGTATCTGTGTCGTATCGTAGGCACAGAGGTGTCGGCCGTGTGTCACCATTGTGACAACTGCCCGCTGGATACGGCCCAACATACATTGGAGTTTTGCCCAGCCTGGGACGAGGAGCGCAGCGCTCTCAGATCAGTCGTCGGAGGAGACCTCTCGCTGCCGGCCGTGGTCGCTTCCATGGTCGACAGTCGGGAGGCCTGGCGTGCGGTGGCCCACTTCTGCGAGGTGGTCCTCTCGCAGAAGGAGAGTGCCGAGAGGGATCGGGAGCGAGATGATCCCTCCCGCCGCCAGAGGAGACGAAGGAGGCGCCGGGTGGACGACTGACCGGCGTCTCCCGCCCTGTGGATTGGGGGCGTTTGGAGAATTCCACCACGGTATCCCCTGCCTGTCGTAAGAGGCGACTAATAGGGGCCACCGGGGGTCGCGGGCGGGCGGCAGGGGGCCGTCCGTCTATAGTTTTGTGTATCTTTTTAGCACATTGTTGCGACCCCCGTGATGGACGGCAGCGTGGAAGGTAGGCCTCACGCTGCCGTTGACGCTGAGAGCGTCCTTCGGTGCGCGGGGGCTTCTGAGCCCCCCCACAACAGGAGACGGGCCGCACCAGGCGGCACCGCGCAGGGGCGGTTGCGGACGACAACTTAGACATTAGTCAGAGGAAGCCCGCAGCCGTCCCTAATGCGCCGAAGATGGCCACCGCGGAGTTTTAGTTGGTATGCCGTGCGTTGTACATAGGTTAGGGACTCGGCCCGGCGGTCGCCCGACGTTTTCCATCTCTCCGGGCGGCTCAACGCCGGGTCGTAAGGCACGGTGAACCCAACATAACCGCTCGGTCGCCCCCCACGAAGGCCGGGCGGTAGTGGTAACGCACTTTCTCCGCGAAACAAAAAAAAAAAAAAAAAAAAAAAAAAAAAAAAAAAAAAAAAAAGGTTAGGTTAGGTTAGGTTAGGTTAGGTTAGGTTAGGTTTTAGGGACTCGGCCCGGCGGTCGCCCGACGTTTTCCATCTCTCCGGGCGGCTCAACGCCGGGTCGTAAGGCACGGTGAACCCAACATAACCGCTCGGTCGCCCCCCATGAAGGCCGGGCGGTAGTGGTAAAGCACTTTCTCCGCGAAACCAAAAAAAAAAAAAAAAAAAAAAAAAAGGTTAGGTTAGGTTAGGTTAGGTTAGGTTAGGTTAGGTTGGGGTGCGAAGTCAGGAAACCTCCACGCGGTGCACCCTGGGCAACGGCGCGTCGATCACGTTGATCGGCGCGACGGCTAATATCCTGACAACAGTTGGTTGGCGGTCGTCGTCTCTTGCGGCGGCCGTCGTCTTGTTATTGGTGGGCCCGTTCATCGGGCGACTCCCGGTTCTGTCCTGGGGGTGTCGACGGGCTCGGTGTGCGCTCACCCCGCCCCGAGCAGGCAGTGGGGGGGAACCTTTCTCACCCGCTGTCGCCGTCGCAGATCGTAATCCGGTATGGAGGTCCGTGGATATGTCTCGCGCTCCTGCCGGACCGAGGGTCTTGGCTTAACCGCCCGGACCGTGAGGGAGAAAACCTCTATAAAAAGTTACCCCGAATCCCAAGCGGCGGCGCACCGTGAGGGGATGCATGGCCGATGGGTAGTTCGGTCCCGAGTGCGACCCCCGCCAGAGTACCGGCCGACCCTCTTGGCGGGTTACGTTAGGCTTACCCAGGTACAGGGGGCACTGCCTGGGCGGACTATTTATTTCCCCCACACTCGTGGGAACAAAAATGGAATCTTTTACAAACAAAAACCCTATAATTCTATTGACGAAGTTGCCTCCTCCTGCTTCAGATTCTGGGGTAGGGGAGGCGGAGATCGGAGGGCGCAAGCCCACTGATGGTGATATCGTGGAAGGGAGTACGGGCGAGAAGCCCACAGAGATTGTGGCTGAATTTGCTCGACCTTTGAGTAGTGTCGGTATTGACTCGGAGTCAAGCGAGAGCGTCTCGTCCGTCAGGAGCAAAAAGCTGTGGAGGAGACACTCTCGCTCGAAGGAGGCTTGCTTAACGAGCGAAACAGACGAGCCGGCTCCAAAGGCCGTAACAACTGATGGCCGAGGTAGGGGTCGTCCTCCTGTGCAATATACGAGCCTGAAAAAGGCCCAAAGGGAGCTGGATAGCAAAAAGCGGGAATTGGCCCGTAAAAACATAGAGAAGGAGCTTGAGGCAAAGCTCCAATACCGAAAATCTACGGTGGGCGAAGAGGAAATGCAGATCGATGAAGTTCGCATTGTCCTCAAGGAGGACCTGTTGCATTGCGGGCAAGTGGTGCAGCAGATAGTGAAGAAGTCAGGCAACCTTAAGGGGACCTCGCAAAAGGCCCTGAACTTTGTGACTGACACCATAATAAAATATGTTGACCAGCCGGAGTCCTCGATTATGGTTCGCCTCGAACATGAGGCTAAGAAATGGAAGGAGCATAGTGCCCACCTCGAGTCGTCACTGAAGACGCTCCAGGAAGAGAACACCTCTCTCCGCCGGCGTCTAGAAAACTTAGAGGCGGCTGCAAATAAGCGCCCCACAGAGGAGGTACTGGAGCTGATGGAAAAGAGGTTGCATGCCAGGATGGAGTCAGTACTTTTGGGCCCGGCTCCTAGGCCACCTCTGGCCCATGAGAAGAAGTCCACTCCCGGGGACACCCAACTCCCCGTGCAGGGGGGATTCGTAGGGGGTGCACCTCAGCCCACTTCAACCAAGGGCAAAGGGAAAGGAAAGGGGAAGAGTTCAGTCCAGTCCGCTCCCCTTATATCCGCTCCCATGGCTGGGCCCTCCACAGCCCCACCGCAGGTCATCGCTGGGCCGTCCAAGGTACCGGCCACTGCTGTATCTGTTGGGAAAGGGAAACAGGGAGCTGCCCAACCTGGACAGACTGCGCAGGTGCATAAGCCCCAAAAGGGCAAGAAGAAAGGACCAGCACCCACGGTGCAAGGTGCTCCGGAGCCTCGCCCACTACCACCAACCCCAGTGTCTATGGATGTGGGGTGGACGGTGGTTGTGGGCAAAAAGAAAAAGCCCAAGCCCGCCGCGACGCCCGCTGCAAATCATCAGCAGCAGCCCCGTCGGCGTGAGCCAAAGCTGCGTCCGCCACGCTCCGCAGCGATCGTCATATCGTTGACGCCGGCTGCGGTTGCCAAGGGGCTGACATACGCGAAGGTGCTGACGGATGCACAGCAACGCGTGAGTCTCACCGGCCTGAATATAGACAGGCTGAAGCCAAAAGTTTCCGCTGCGGGTGCCATGTTATATGAGGTACCCGGAGCGGAGTCTGAGCAGAGGGCCGATTCCCTCGCCGCAAGGTTGAGGGAGTATTTTGGTGAGACGGAAGATGTCAGAGTCTCCCGGCCCACGAAATGTACGGAGCTGCGGCTGTCAGAACTTGATCCCGCAGCAACTCCCGAGACGGTCGCAGCGGCCCTCTGCAGTGCCGGGGAGTGCGCCGCAGAGGCTGTAAAGGTGGGGGAAATCCGGCCCGATCGCTCTGGTCTGGGCTCGGTTTGGGCCAAGGTGCCAGTCAAGGCGGCCCAAAAAATCAAGGCAGGCCGCTTGAGAGTAGGATGGACTGTGGTCCGAGTGACCGTGCTCGAGGCGCGCCCAATGCGCTGTTACCGCTGCCTCGAGCGCGGTCATGCGCAAAACAACTGCGATGGAGGGCTGGATCGCAGTAACCTTTGCTATCGCTGCGGCAAGCCGGGCCATAAAGCCCGTCAGTGTAAGGATGCACCAAACTGCGTCGTATGTGTCGCAGCTGGCAAGCCCGCCGGACACCAGCTTGGGGGAAAGTCATGTTCCTCCTCCTCTCGCAATGTCCGGCGACGCTCACGTAGGACACCTAATGGGAACCCACCGCAAGGTGAGGCCGAGATGGAAGTAGTAGAAGAGATCACCCAGTAATGGACCTGAAGTTCCTCCAGGCGAACATCAACCACTGCGCCCGGGCCCAGGACCTGTTGTCCCAAAGCCTGGCGCAGTGGTCGGTGCAAGTGGCCGTGGTCGCCGAGCCGTATTTCGTCCCACCCAGGGATAACTGGGCCGGGGACCTCGACGGTTCGGTGGCCATCATCACCCAGGGTGCCGCTGGCTCCCCGCCCTTCGAAAAGGTAGCGAAGGGCCAGGGATGCGTCGCGGCTCTGTTGGGAGACGTATGGGTTGTAGGAGTTTATTTCTCTCCCAACAGACCCCTCTACGAGTTCGAGTCTTTTCTCGTTCGACTGGGGGCCCTGGTGCAGCAAGGTCAACCTCACCCGGCGATCGTCGCCGGCGACTTCAACGCCAAATCCATGGTCTGGGGTTCGCCGGCGACCGACGTTCGCGGTGAGGTCCTGGAGGACTGGGCGATCTCTGTCGGCCTGGTCGTCCTGAATAGGGGGTCGGTGGACACGTGCGTGCGGCACAACGGCGGGTCCATTGTTGACTTGTCGTTTGTGAGCCCTGCCGTCGCACGTCGTGTCCGGGGCTGGAGAGTCCTCGTGGGCGTGGAGACGTTGTCGGACCATCGGTATATCAGGTTCGACGTCTCCGCGTCCGCGAGAGTCCAGCCCAGTGGTGAACCGAGTGCCCCGAATCAGGACGGCCCGCGGTGGGTTTTACGTCGCCTCAACAAAGAGGCCCTAGTGTTGGCCGCTCTGGTCGTGTCGTGGCTCCCCGTGCCGGACGGGCCGGTACGGGTCGAGCAGGAGGCGGAGTGGTTCGGGGTGGCAATGTCGGACGTTTGCGACGCCGCCATGCCCCGGGCCCTCCGCCGTCCGTCGCGGCGGCAGGTGTACTGGTGGTCGGCGGAGCTAGCACAGTTGCGCGCGTCTTGCGTAGCTGCGCGCCGTCGATACGCCAGGCATCGCCGTCGCCGATTGAGGGCAGATGATCACGCAGACCAGGAGCGGCAGCTCTACGGCCTCTATAAGGAGGCGAAGAGAGCGCTGCGGGTGGCCGTTCACAGGGCCAAGGTCGCGGCGAGGAAGGAGTTCCTGGAGACTCTCGACGGTGACCCGTGGGGGCGCCCCTATCGCTTGGTCATGAACAAGCTTCGCCCAGCGGCGCCCCCGCTGTCGCAGAGTCTCCGGCCAGACTTGCTGGCCAACGTCGTCGCGGCCTTGTTTCCGGCCACCGTGGAGACCACTCCTCCACCGATGGCGCCACCGGACGTGGCGTCATCGTCGTACGATACTTCGGCAAGGGATATCCCGGAGGTTTCGCCCGCTGAAATGCGGGTGGCAGTGCTTCGGCTGCGGAGCAAAAACACGGCCCCAGGGCTCGATGGCATCCCCGGGAGGGCCTGGGTGCTAGCTCTCGAGTACCTGGGTCCGAGGCTCCGCAGTTTGTTCTCCGCCTGTTTGGAGCAGGGCGTCTTCCCGGCGCGTTGGAAAACCGGGAAGCTCGTCCTGCTGAAGAAGGAAGGACGACCCGCAGAGTCGCCGTCGGCCTACCGGCCCATCGTGTTGCTCGACGAGGTCGCCAAACTTTTCGAGCGCATCGTTCATGCTCGCCTCGTCGAGCATCTCGATAGGGTCGGTCCAAATTTGGCCGACGAGCAGTTTGGTTTTAGGAGGGGACGATCCACCGTCCACGCGATTCTGCGGGTGAAGGCACAGGCGGAGGATGCAGTGGCCAGGGGCGAAGTTGTTATTGCTGTCTCGTTGGACATATCCAACGCTTTCAACTCGCTACCCTGGCCCTGCATCCACGAGGCACTGCGGTACCACGTGGTGCCGCCCTATCTCCGGCGTCTGGTGCACGCGTACCTGTCTGACAGGGACGTGGTGTATCCGGGCGCCAACGGGTGGCACCGAAGAGCGATGTCGTGCGGTGTTCCACAGGGCTCGGTTTTAGGCCCTCTCTTGTGGAACATCGGGTACGACTGGGTGCTCCGTGGTGCCAATCTCCGGGGCGTCGGCGTGACATGTTACGCCGACGACACGCTAGTCACAGCGACTTCGGGGACCTTCCAGGACGCCGCAATTTTGGCGGCGGAGGGCACCGGCCATGTTGTAGGTCGTATTCGACGTTTAGGTTTGAAGGTGGCCCTTGAAAAGACCGAGGCCATCTGTTTTCACGGGCCTCGGAAAGGGCCACCGGCCGGTGCCCACATCGTTGTTGAGGGGGTGCGGATTTCCATCGGCAAGAATATAAAGTATTTAGGGTTAGTTTTGGATAGCCGATGGGAATTCCGTACCCATTTCGAGAAAATGCGGACAAAACTGTCCCGGGCAGCGGGCGCTCTTTCTAGCCTGCTGCCCAACCTGGAAGGTCCTGGTATCCCTTGCCGAAGGTTATACCACGGAGTCGTGCGGTCCATGGCCCTGTATGGCAGTCCTGTTTGGGCTTACTCCCTGAGCGACCGCTGCGCCGCGCTCTTGCGCAATCCTCAACGTGTAGTTGCGCAGCGGGCGATCAGGGCGTACCGCACGGTCTCGTACGAGGCGGCTTGCATGTTGGCCGGATTTCTGCCCTGGGATCTGGACGCCGAATCCCTGTCCGATGCCTTTTATTGGCGGGAGGAGGCGTTCAGTCGCGGGCAGCGTCCGGCGTTGAAGGAGGTGGAGGCCATGAGGGCCTCCTTACGGCGAGCCGCCGTGGAGGAGTGGCGTCTCAGGCTGGAGACCCCGTCAGCGGGGCTCAGGGTCGTAGCGGCAGTGCGCCCGGTCTTTGCCGAGTGGCTGGACAGGCGCCACGGCCCAGCTACGTTTCGGTTGACACAGGTACTCACCGGGCATGGTTGCTTCGGTGAGTATCTGTGTCGTATCGTAGGCACAGAGGTGTCGGCCGTGTGTCACCATTGTGACAACTGCCCGCTGGATACGGCCCAACATACATTGGAGTTTTGCCCAGCCTGGGACGAGGAGCGCAGCGCTCTCAGAGCAGTCGTCGGAGGAGACCTCTCGCTGCCGGCCGTGGTCGCTTCCATGGTCGGCAGTCGGGAGGCCTGGCGTGCGGTGGCCCACTTCTGCGAGGTGGTCCTCTCGCAGAAGGAGAGTGCCGAGAGGGATCGGGAGCGAGATGATCCCTCCCGCCGCCAGAGGAGACGAAGGAGGCGCCGGGTGGACGACTGACCGGCGTCTCCCGCCCTGTGGATTGGGGGCGTTTGGAGAATTCCACCACGGTATCCCCTGCCTGTCGTAAGAGGCGACTAATAGGGGCCACCGGGGGTCGCGGGCGGGCGGCAGGGGGCCGTCCGTCTTAAGTTTTGTGTTCCTTTTAGCACATTGTTGCGACCCCCGTGATGGACGGCAGCGTGGAAGGTAGGCCTCACGCTGCCGTAGACGCTGAGAGCGTCCTTCGGTGCGCGGGGGCTTCTGAGCCCCCCCCCCCCACAACAGGAGACGGGCCGCACCAAAGCGGCACCGCGCAGGGGCGGTTGCGGACGACAACTTAGACATTAGTCAGAGGAAGCCCGCAGCCGTCCCTAATGCGCCGAAGATGGCCACCGCGGAGTTTTAGTTGGTATGCCGTGCGTTGTACATAGGTTAGGGACTCGGCCCGGCGGTCGCCCGACGTTTTCCATCTCTCCGGGCGGCTCAACGCCGGGTCGTAAGGCACGGTGAACCCAACATAACCGCTCGGTCGCCCCCCACGAAGGCCGGGCGGTAGTGGTAACGCACTTTCTCCGCGAAACCAAAAAAAAAAAAAAAAAAAAAAAAAAAAAAAAAAAAAAAAAAAAAAAAGGTTAGGTTAGGTTAGATTAGGTTAGGTTTTTTTTTTTTTTTTTGTGTCGGCGACCCTGCAGTCAACACCGGGGGAAACCTGCGAATGGGATACTGGAGTCCCCCGGCTTGACGACTGCAGGGGCCTGGGAAGGAAGTGGAATAGGATGATGGAAGGAAAGGTGGGGAAGGGAGAAAGGTTCTCAGGATGGGTGGAAAGGAAAAGGGTGCCAGGAAATGTTCGCGGGCCCTTTTAGGCCTCAATGTGTTATACAACCAAGAGGTATACACACTGACTGTGTGCCTCGGCCCGCGACTAATGTTCCCCCGGGCATGGGCGTGCATTGGGTGTGAAGACCCAAAGCACAAGAATTGCCTCGGGGGGCGGTTAGGTTAGGTTAGGTTAGGTTAGGTTAGGTTGATTTCTGCCTGGGGTGCGAAGTCAGGAAACCTCCACGTGGTGCACCCTGGGCAACGGCGCGTCGATCACGTTGATCGGCGCGACGGCTAATATCCTGACAACAGTTGGTTGGCGGTCGTCGTCTTTTGCGTAGGCCGTCGTCATACGTTTGAGTGGGCCTGTTCATCGGGCGACTCCCGGTTCTGTCCTGGGGGTGTCGACGGGCTCGGTGTGCGCTCACCCCGCCCCGAGCAGGCAGTGGGGGGAACCTTTCTCTCCCGCTGTCGCCGTCACAGATCGTAATCCGGTATGGAGGTCCGTGGTTATGTCTCGCGCTCCTGCCGGACCGAGGGTCTTGGCTTAACCGCCCGGACCGTGAGGGAGAAAACCTCTATAAAAAGTTACCCCGAATCCCAAGCGGCGGCGCACCGCGAGGGGATGCATGGCCGATGGGTAGTTCGGTCTCGAGTGCGACCCCCGCCAGAGTACCTGCCGACCCTCTTGGCGGGTTACGTTAGGCTTACCCAGGTACAGGGGGCACTGCCTGGGTGGACTTTTATTTCCCCCATACTCGTGGGAACCATAATGGAATCAATTATACAACAACCTATTATACTTTTGACGAAGTTGCCTCCTCCTGCTTCAGAGTCTGGGGTAGGAGCGGCGGAGATCGAAGGGTGCAAGCCCGACGATGGTTATGCGGCGGAGGAGAATATGGGCTCGAAGCCCACAGAGGTGGAGGTCGAATTCACTCGGCCACTTGATATGATTATCGACTCAGAGTCGAGCGAAAGCGGTTCATCGGTACGGAGCAAAAGGCTCTGGAGGAGACACTCTCAGCGCTCCCGAGACAGCTGTTCGCTCTTCACCAGCGACACAGACGAGCCAGCGTCTAAGTTGCAGACGACCGACGGTCGTGGTAGGGGTCGTCCGCTCCCAGTTGCCAATTACGTCGGCATAAAGAAGACTCAGAGAGAGCGCGATAAACTAAAGCGCGAAGAGGCACGCCAAAAGGCGGAAAAAGAATTGGCGAAGCAAATCTGCTTTATAAATGACGCAACGCCCTCGAAACCTGTGTTGGTGGAGATGGATGTTTCCCGTCCAGTACTCCGAGAGGATTTACGACAGTGCGGACAGATTGTCAAGTCCGTGGTGAAAAAGTCTGGCAATTTAAAGGGCACTAGTCAGAAAGCCCTTAACGTTGTTACAGATACCATAGCCAAATATGTCGAACAGCCTGAGTCCGCCATGGTCACATGCCTCGAAGGGGAGGTGAAGAAGTGGCGGGAAAACAGTTCCCGCCTTGAGACTGCAGTTAAACAACTGCAGGAGGAGAACGCCTCCCTCCGTCTTCGTGTGGATGAGCTAGAGGCAGCTGCGAGCAAACGCCCAACAGAAGAAATGCTCGCAGTTATGGAGGCAAGATGGCAGGCCAGGCTGGAGTCGGTGCTGCAAGGGCCAGCTCCGAGGCCGCCGTTAGCGCATGAACGACGGCCTACTCCTGGGGATATCTCCCTCCCAGTACAGGGTGGATTTGTGGGTGGAGCTCCCCAACCTACCTCTGTTAAGGGGAAAGGTAAGGGGAAGGGGAAGAGTTCGGCCCAGTCCACCCCCTCCATTCCCGCTCCCGTGGCTGGGCCCTCTACTGCACAACCACAGGTCTTCGCTGGGTCTTCAAAAGAGTCGACTACTGCGTCTTCTATGCTTGCCAGGGAAGACAAGCAGAGAGCTACACAACCAGCACAGACAAGACGCATGTCAAAGCACCAGAAGAGTGCTAAGAAAGGGTCAGTACACACAGCGAAAGCTGCACCAGAGCCCCGCCCATTGCCGCCAGCCCCAGTGTCCATGGACACAGAATGGACGGTTGTGGTGGGAAAGAAAAAGAAGCCCAGGTCCGGGACGACACCGGCGGCTAGTTCACAGCCACCACCGCGCCGGGCTGAGCCCAAGCTCCGCCCACCACGCTCTGCGGCCGTCATAATTTCTCTGACGCCGGCGGCTGTAGCAAAAGGGCTTACATACGCCAAAGTCCTGACAGAGGCGCAGGGAAAAGTTGACCTTACCGGCCTTGAGATTTCAAGACTCAAGCCAAAGTTTGCGGCCACGGGTGCCCCTATGTACGAGGTACCCGGGGCCAACTCTGAAGAGAGGGCCGACTCCCTCGCCAATAGGCTGAGGGAGTGTTTCAGTGGGTCGGAGGACGTCCGAATATCCCGGCCCACAAAAACCGCGGAACTGCGGCTGACAGAGCTGGACTATACAGCCACTCCTGAATCAGTCGCAGCGGCCCTCTCTAAGGCCGGTGAGTGCGCCGTAGAAGCTGTAAAGGTCGGGCAAATTCGTCCCGACCGATCGGGTGTGGGCACAGCGTGGGTGAAAATGCCCATCAAGGCGGCTCAGAAGGTCAAGGCGGGCCGCCTTCGTATAGGGTGGACGGTGCCTCGAGTGACGGTGCTCGAGGCGAGGCCCATGCGGTGCTTCCGGTGTCTGGAGTCCGGGCACGTCCGGGAGCGCTGTGACTGCGCAGTGGACCGCAGTACGTTATGCTACCGCTGCGGTCAGGCAGGCCACAAGGCCCGCGAGTGTAACGCCATGCCAAACTGCGTGGTCTGCGCGGCTTCCGGAAAGCCCGCTGGGCACCAACTCGGAGGGAAGGCATGTCCTGCCTCCTCCCGCCGCAACCGACGTCGCCCCTCGCGTAGACGTGCTACTGACGCTGTGGCTTCAACCCAGCCTCAGACAGCGAACCCACCGCAAGAAGTGGCCGTGATGGACGTAGTAGAAGAGATCGCCCAGTAATGGACCTAAAGTTCCTCCAGGCGAACATCAACCACTGCGCCCGCGCCCAGGACCTGTTGTCTCAAAGCCTGGCGCAGTGGTCGGTGCAAGTGGCCGTGGTTGCCGAGCCGTATTTCGTCCCGCCCAGGGATAACTGGGCTGGGGACCTCGACGGTTCGGTGGCCATCATCACCCAGGGTGCCGCTGGCTCCCCGCCCTTCGAAAAAGTAGCGAAGGGCCAGGGATGCGTCGCGGCTCTGTTGGGAGACGTATGGGTTGTAGGAGTTTATTTCTCTCCCAACAGACCCCTCTACGAGTTCGAGTCTTTTCTCGTTCGACTGGGGGCCCTGGTGGAGCAAGGCCAACCTCACCCGGCGATAGTTGCCGGCGACTTCAACGCCAAATCCGTGGTCTGGGGTTCGCCGGCGACAGACGTTCGCGGTGAGGTCCTGGAGGACTGGGCGATCTCTGTCGGCCTGGTCGTCCTGAACAGGGGGTCGGTGGATACGTGTGTGCGGCACAACGGCGGGTCTATTGTGGATCTGTCGTTTGCGAGCCCCGCCGTCGCACGTCGTGTCCGGGGCTGGAGAGTCCTCGTGGGCGTGGAGACGTTGTCGGACCATCGCTACATCAGGTTCGACGTCTCCGCGTCTTCGAGTGTCCAGCCCAGTGGTGTACCGAGTGCCCCGAATCAGGACGGCCCGCGGTGGGTTTTACGTCGCCTCAACAAAGAGGCCCTAGTGTTGGCCGCTCTGGTCGTGTCGTGGCTCCCCGTGCCGGACGGGCCGGTACGGGTCGAGCAGGAGGCGGAGTGGTTCGGGGTGGCAATGTCGGACGTTTGCGACGCCGCCATGCCCCGGGCCCTCCGCCGTTCGCCGCGGCGGCAGGTGTACTGGTGGTCGGCGGAGCTTGCGCAGTTGCGCGAGTCTTGCGTTGCTGCGCGCCGTCGATACGCCAGGCATCGCCGTCGCCGAATAAGAAGTGAAGATCACGCAGACCAGGAGCGGCAGCTCTATGGCCTCTATAAGGAGGCGAAGAGAGCGCTGCGGGTGGCCGTTCACAGGGCCAAGGTCGCGGCGAGGAAGGAGTTCCTGGAGACTCTCGACGGTGACCCGTGGGGGCGCCCCTATCGCTTGGTGATGAACAAGCTTCGCCCAGCGGCGCCCCCACTGTCGCAGAGTCTCCGGCCAGACTTGCTGGCCAACGTCGTCGCGGCCTTGTTTCCGGCCACCGTGGAGACCACTCCTCCACCGATGGCGCCACCGGACGTGGCGTCATCGTCGTACGAGACTTCGGCAAGGGATATCCCGGAGGTTTCGCCCGCGGAAATGCGGGCGGCAGTGCTTCGGCTGCGGAGCAAAAACACGGCCCCAGGGCTCGATGGCATCCCCGGAAGAGCCTGGGTGCTAGCCCTCGAGCACCTGGGTCCGAGGCTCCGCAGTTTGTTCTCCGCCTGTTTGGAGCAGGGCGTCTTCCCGGCACGTTGGAAAACCGGGAAGCTCGTCCTGCTGAAGAAAGAAGGACGACCCGCAGAGTCGCCGTCGGCCTACCGGCCCATCGTGTTGCTCGACGAGGTCGCCAAACTTTTCGAGCGCATCCTTCATGCTCGCCTCGTCGAGCACCTTGAGAGGGTCGGACCAAATTTGGCCGACGAACAGTTTGGATTTAGGAGGGGACGTTCTACCGTCCACGCGATTCTGCGGGTGAAGGCACAGGCGGAGGAAGCAGTGGCCGGAGGCAGCGTAGTTATTGCTGTATCGTTGGATATCTCCAACGCTTTCAACTCGCTGCCCTGGCCCTGCATCCACGAGGCACTGCGGTACCACGTGGTGCCGCCCTATCTCCGGCGTCTGGTGCACGCGTACCTTTCTGACAGGGACGTGGTGTATCCGGGTGCCGATGGGTGGCACCGAAGAGCGATGTCGTGCGGTGTTCCACAGGGCTCGGTCTTAGGCCCTCTCTTGTGGAACATCGGGTACGACTGGGTCCTCCGTGGTACCAATCTCCGGGGCGTCGGCGTGACATGTTACGCCGACGACACGCTAGTTACAGCGACTTCTGGGACCTTCCAGGATGCCGCAATTCTGGCGGCGGCGGGCACCGGCGACGTCGTGAGTCGCATCCGACGTCTAGGGTTGAAGGTGGCCCTTGAGAAAACCGAGGCCATTTGTTTTCACAGGCCTCGGAAAGGGCCACCGGCCGGTGCCCACATCGTTGTTGAGGGGGTGCGGATTCCCATCGGCAAGAACATGAAGTATTTGGGTTTGATTCTGGATAGCCGATGGGAATTTCGCACCCATTTTGAAAAGATGCGGACAAAACTGTCCCGGGCAGCGGGCGCTCTTTCTAGCCTGCTGCCCAACCTGGAAGGTCCTGGTGTCCCTTGCCGAAGGTTATACCACGGAGTCGTGCGGTCCATGGCCCTGTATGGCAGTCCAGTTTGGGCTGATTCCCTGAGCAACCGCTGCGTCGCGCTCTTGCGCAATCCTCAGCGTGTAGTGGCGCAGCGGGCGATCAGGGCATACCGCACGGTTTCGTACGAGGCGGCTTGTATGTTGGCCGGATTTCTGCCCTGGGATCTGGACGCCGAATCCCTGTCCGATGCCTTTTATTGGCGGGAGGAGGCGTTCAGTCGCGGGCAGCGTCCGGCCCTGAAGGAGGTGGAGGCCATGAGGGCCTCCTTACGGCGAGCCGCCGTGGAGGAGTGGCGTCTCAGGCTGGAGGCCCCGTCAGCGGGGCTCAGGGTCGTAGCGGCAGTGCGCCCGGTCTTTGCCGAGTGGCTGGACAGGCGCCACGGCCCGGCTACGTTTCGGTTGACACAGGTACTCACCGGGCATGGTTGCTTCGGTGAGTATCTGTGTCGTATCGTAGGCACAGAGGTGTCGGCCGTGTGTCACCATTGTGACAACTGCCCGCTGGATACGGCCCAACATACATTGGAGTTTTGCCCAGCCTGGGACGAGGAGCGCAGCGCTCTCAGAGCAGTCGTCGGAGGAGATCTCTCGCTGCCGGCCGTGGTCGCTTCCATGGTCGACAGTCGGGAGGCCTGGCGTGCGGTGGCCCACTTCTGCGAGGTGGTCCTCTCGCAGAAGGAGAGTGCCGAGAGGGATCGGGAGCGCGAGGATCCCTCCCGCCGCCAGAGGAGACGAAGGAGGCGCCGGGTGGACGACTGACCGGCGTCTCCCGCCCTGTGGATTGGGGGCGTTTGGAGAATTCCACCACGGTATCCCCTGCCTGTCGTAAAAGGCGACTAATAGGGGCCACCGGGGGTCGCGGGCGGGCGGCAGGGGGCCGTCCGTCTTAAGTTTTGTGTTCCTTTTAGCACATTGTTGCGACCCCCGTGATGGACGGCAGCGTGGAAGGTAGGCCTCACGCTGCCGTAGACGCTGAGAGCGTCCTTCGGTGCGCGGGGGCTTCTGAGCCCCCCCCACAACAGGAGACGGGCCGCACCAGGCGGCACCGCGCAGGGGCGGCTGCGGACGACAACTTAGATACTTTTCGTCCGAGGAAGCCCGCAGCCGTCCCTAATGCGCCGAAGATGGCCACCGCGGAGTTTTAGTTGGTATGCCGTGCGTTGTACATAGGTTAGGGACTCGGCCCGGCGGTCGCCCGACGTTTTCCATCTCTCCGGGCGGCTCAACGCCGGGTCGTAAGGCACGGTGAACCCAACATAACCGCTCGGTCGCCCCCCACGAAGGCCGGGCGGTAGTGGTAAAGCACTTTCTCCGCGAAACCAAAAAAAAAAAAAAAAAAAAAAAAAGGTTGATTTCTGCCTTGGGATCTGGACGCCCAATCCCTGTCCGATGCATTTCATTGGCGGGAGGAGGCGTTCAGTCGCGGGCAGCGTCCGGCCCTGAAGGAGGTGGAGGCCATGAGGGCCTCCTTACGGCGAGCCGCCGTGGAGGAGTGGCGTCTCAGGCTGGAGGCCCCGACAGCGGGGCTAAGGGTCGTAGCGGCAGTGCGCCCGGTCTTTGCCGAGTGGCTGGACAGGCGCCACGGCCCGGCTACGTTTCGATTGACACAGGTACTCACCGGGCATGGTTGCTTCGGTGAGTATCTGTGTCGTATTGTAGGCACAGAGGTGTCGGCCGTGTGTCACCATTGTGACAACTGCCCGCTGGATACGGCCCAGCACACACTGGAGTTTTGCCCAGCCTGGGACGAGGAGCGCAGCGCTCTCAGAGCAGTCGTCGGAGGAGACCTCTCGCTGCCGGCCGTGGTCGCTTCCATGGTCGGCAGTCGGGAGGCCTGGCGTGCGGTGGCCCACTTCTGCGAGGTGGTCCTCTCGCAGAAGGAGAGTGCCGAGAGGGATCGGGAGCGCGAGGATCCCTCCCGCCGCCAGAGGAGACGAAGGAGGCGCCGGGTGGACGACTGACCGGCGTCTCCCGCCCTGTGGATTGGGGGCGTTTGGAGAATTCCACCACGGTATCCCCTGCCTGTCGTAAGAGGCGACTAATAGGGGCCACCGGGGGTCGCGGGCGGGCGGCAGGGGGCCGTCCGTCTATAGTTTTGTGTATCTTTTTATGATTGTGCCATGTGCCATGATTTATGAGGTACCCGGGGCTGAATCTGAGCTGAGGGCCGACTCCCTTGCCGTAAGGCTTAGGGAATATTTTAAGGGGTCGGAAGACGTCCGAGTTACCCGGCCGACCAAATTCGCGGAGCTGCGACTGTCCGAATTGGACCCTGCAGCTACTCCCGAGACAGTCGCGGCGGCCCTCTGCGTAGCCGGTGAGTGTGCTGCAGACGCAATAAAAGTGGGGCAAATTCGCCCCGATCGCTCGGGCTTAGGCTCGGTTTGGGCCAAGGTGCCAGTCAAGGGGGCCCAGAAGATTAAGGCGGGCCGTCTGCGTATAGGGTGGACCGTGGCCCGAGTGACCGTGCTCGAGACGCGCCCTATGCGATGTTATCGCTGCCTCGAGCATGGGCATGTGCGGGATACATGTGACTGTCCCGTAGACCGCAGCGATTTCTGCTATCGCTGCGGCAAGCCTGGTCACAAGGCCCGCCAGTGTGAAGACGCACCCAGCTGTGCCTTATGTGCCGCAGCTGGCAAGCCTGCCGGGCATCAGCTTGGGGGGAAGGCGTGTCCCATCTCCTCCCGCAAAACCCGACGTCGCCCGCGTAGGAGACCAGCTGCCGCTGAGGCTACGGCCCAGCCGCAGTCGGTGAGCCCACCGCAAGAAGTGGCCGAGATGGACGTAGTAGAAGAGATCGCCCAGTAATGGACCTGAAGTTCCTCCAGGCGAACATCAACCACTGCGCCCGCGCCCAGGACCTGTTGTCCCAAAGCCTGGCGCAGTGGTCGGTGCAAGTGGCCGTGGTCGCCGAGCCGTATTTCGTCCCACCCAGAGATAACTGGGCTGGGGACCTCGACGGTTCGGTGGCCATCATCACCCAGGGTGCCGCTGGCTCCCCGCCCTTCGAAAAAGTAGCGAAGGGCCAGGGATGCGTCGCGGCTCTGTTGGGAGACGTATGGGTTGTAGGAGTTTATTTCTCTCCCAACAGACCCCTCTATGAGTTCGAATCTTTTCTCGTTCGACTGGGGGCCCTGGTGCAGCAAGGCCAACCTCACCCGGCGATCGTCGCCGGCGACTTCAACGCCAAATCCGTGGTCTGGGGTTCGCCGGCGACCGACGTTCGCGGTGAGGTCCTGGAGGACTGGGCGATCTCTGTCGGCCTGGTCGTCCTGAATAGGGGGTCGGTGGACACGTGCGTGCGGCACAACGGCGGGTCTATTGTTGACTTGTCGTTTGCGAGCCCCGCCGTCGCACGTCGTGTCCGGGGCTGGAGAGTCCTCGTGGGCGTGGAGACGTTGTCGGACCATCGATACATCAGGTTCGACGTCTCCGCGTCCTCGAGTGTCCAGCCCGGTGGTGTACCGAGTGCCCCGAATCAGGACGGCCCGCGGTGGGTGTTACGTCGCCTCGATAAAGAGGCCCTAGTGTTGGCCGCTCTGGTCGTGTCGTGGCTCCCCGTGCCGGACGGGCCGGTACGGGTCGAGCAGGAAGCGGAGTGGTTCGGGGTGGCAATGTCGGACGTTTGCGACGCCGCCATGCCCCGGGCCCTCCGCCGTCCGTCGCGGCGGCAGGTGTACTGGTGGTCGGCGGAGCTAGCGCAGTTGCGCGCGTCATGCGTTGCTGCGCGCCGTCGATACGCCAGGCATCGCCGTCGCCGAATTAGAAGTCAGGATCACGCACACCAGGAGCGGCAGCTCTACGGCCTCTATAAGGAGGCGAAGAGAGCGCTGCGGGTGGCCGTTCACAGGGCCAAGGTCGCGGCGAGGAAAGAGTTCCTGGAGACTCTCGACGGTGACCCGTGGGGGCGCCCCTATCGCTTGGTGATGAACAAGCTTCGCCCAGCGGCGCCCCCGCTGTCGCAGAGTCTCCGGCCAGACTTGCTGGCCAACGTCGTCGCGGCCTTGTTCCCGGCCACCGTGGAGACCACTCCTCCACCGATGGCGCCACCGGACGTGGCGTCATCGTCGTACGATACTTCGGCAAGGGATATCCCGGAGGTTTCACCCGCTGAAATGCGGGTGGCAGTGCTTCGGCTGCGGAGCAAAAACACGGCCCCAGGGCTCGATGGCATCCCCGGAAGAGCCTGGGTGCTAGCCCTCGAGCACCTGGGTCCGAGGCTCCGCAGTTTGTTCTCCGCCTGTTTGGAGCAGGGCGTCTTCCCGGCGCGTTGGAAAACCGGGAAGCTCGTCCTGCTGAAGAAGGAAGGACGGCCCGCAGAGTCGCCGTCGGCCTACCGGCCCATCGTGCTGCTCGACGAGGTCGCCAAACTTTTCGAGCGCATCGTTCATGCTCGCCTCGTCGAGCATCTCGAGAGGGTCGGTCCGAATTTGGCCGACGAGCAATTTGGTTTTAGGAGGGGACGTTCCACCGTCCATGCGATTCTGCGGGTGAAGGCACAGGCGGAGGATGCAGTGGCCAGGGGCGAAGTTGTGATTGCCATATCGTTGGACATCTCCAACGCTTTCAACTCGCTGCCTTGGCCCTGCATCCACGAGGCACTGCGGTACCACGTGGTGCCGCCCTATCTCCGGCGTCTGGTGCACGCGTATCTGTCTGACAGGGACGTGGTGTATCCGGGCGCCGACGGGTGGCACCGAAGAGCGATGTCGTGCGGTGTTCCACAGGGCTCGGTTTTAGGCCCTCTCTTGTGGAACATCGGGTACGACTGGGTCCTCCGTGGTACCAATCTCCGGGGCGTCGGCGTGACATGTTACGCCGACGACACGCTAGTCACAGCGACTTCTGGGACCTTCCAGGATGCCGCAATTCTGGCGGCGGCGGGCACCGGCGACGTCGTGAGTCGCATCCGACGTCTAGGGTTGAAGGTGGCCCTTGAGAAAACCGAGGCCATTTGTTTCCACGGGCCTCGGAAAGGGCCACCGGCCGGTGCCTACATCGATGTTGAGGGGGTACGGATTCCCATCGGCAAGAATATTAAGTATTTAGGTTTAGTTTTGGATAGCCGATGGGAATTCCGTACCCATTTCGAAAAGATGCGGACAAAACTGTCCCGGGCAGCGGGCGCTCTTTCTAGCCTGCTGCCCAACCTGGAAGGTCCTGGTATCCCTTGCCGAAGGTTATACCACGGAGTCGTGCGGTCCATGGCCCTGTATGGCAGTCCAGTTTGGGCTGATTCCCTGAGCAACCGTTGCGTCGCGCTCTTGCGCAATCCTCAGCGTGTAGTGGCGCAGCGGGCGATCAGGGCATACCGCACGGTTTCGTACGAGGCGGCTTGCATGTTGGCCGGATTCCTGCCCTGGGATCTGGACGCCCAATCCCTGTCCGATGCTTTTCATTGGCGGGAGGAGGCGTTCAGTCGCGGGCAGCGTCCGGCCCTGAAGGAGGTGGAGGCCATGAGGGCCTCCTTACGGCGAGCCGCCGTGGAGGAGTGGCGTCTCAGGCTGGAGACCCCGTCAGCGGGGCTCAGGGTCGTAGCGGCAGTGCGCCCGGTCTTTGCCGAGTGGCTGGACAGGCGCCACGGCCCAGCTACGTTTCGGTTGACACAGGTACTCACCGGGCATGGTTGCTTCGGTGAGTATCTGTGTCGTATCGTAGGCACAGAGGTGTCGGCCGTGTGTCACCACTGTGACAACTGCCCGCTGGATACGGCCCAGCACACACTGGAGTTTTGCCCAGCCTGGGACGAGGAGCGCAGCGCTCTCAGATCAGTCGTCGGAGGAGACCTCTCGCTGCCGGCCGTGGTCGCTTCCATGGTCGGCAGTCGGGAGGCCTGGCGTGCGGTGGCCCACTTCTGCGAGGTGGTCCTCTCGCAGAAGGAGAGTGCCGAGAGGGATCGGGAGCGAGATGATCCCTCCCGCCGCCAGAGGAGACGAAGGAGGCGCCGGGTGGACGACTGACCGGCGTCTCCCGCCCTGTGGATTGGGGGCGTTTGGAGAATTCCACCACGGTATCCCCTGCCTGTCGTAAGAGGCGACTAATAGGGGCCACCGGGGGTCGCGGGCGGGCGGCAGGGGGCCGTCCGTCTTTAGTTTTGTGTGTTTATTTTAGCACATTGTTGCGACCCCCGTGATGGACGGCAGCGTGGCAGGTAGGCCTCACGCTGCCGTTGACGCTGAGAGCGTCCTTCGGTGCGCGGGGGCTTCTGAGCCCCCCCACAACAGGAGACGGGCCGCACCAGGCGGCACCGCGCAGGGGCGGTTGCGGACGACAACTTAGACATTAGTCAGAGGAAGCCCGCAGCCGTCCCTAATGCGCCGAAGATGGCCACCGCGGAGTTTTAGTTGGTATGCCGTGCGTTGTACATAGGTTAGGGACTCGGCCCGGCGGTCGCCCGACGTTTTCCATCTCTCCGGGCGGCTCAACGCCGGGTCGTAAGGCACGGTGAACCCAACATAACCGCTCGGTCGCCCCCCACGAAGGCCGGGCGGTAGTGGTAACGCACTTTCTCCGCGAAACCAAAAAAAAAAAAAAAAAAAAAAAAAAAAAAAAAAAAAAAAAAAAAAGGTTAGGTTAGGTTAGGTTAGGTTAGGTTAGGTTAGGTTCCCGCAGAGTCGCCGTCGGCCTACCGGCCCATCGTGTTGCTCGACGAGGTCGCCAAACTTTTCGAGCGCATCGTTCATGCTCGCCTCGTCGAGCACCTCGAGAGGGTCGGACCAGACTTGGCCGACAGTCAGTTCGGTTTCCGTAGGGGACGTTCCACCGTCCACGCGATTCTGCGGGTGAAGGCACAGGCGGAGGATGCAGTGGCCAGAGGCGAGGTGGTTATAGCGATTTCACTGGACATTTCCAACGCCTTTAATTCGCTGCCCTGGCCCTGCATTCACGAAGCACTGCGGTACCACGTGGTGCCGCCCTATCTCCGGCGTCTGGTGCACGCGTATCTGTCTGACAGGGACGTGGTGTATCCGGGCGCCGATGGGTGGCACCGAAGAGCGATGTCGTGCGGTGTTCCACAGGGCTCGGTTTTAGGCCCTCTCTTGTGGAACATCGGGTACGACTGGGTGCTCCGTGGTGCCAATCTCCGGGGCGTCGGCGTGACATGTTACGCCGACGACACGCTAGTCACAGCGACTTCTGGGACCTTCCAGGACGCCGCGATTCTGGCGGCGGCGGGCACCGGCGACGTCGTGAATAGGATCCGACGTCTAGGGTTGAAGGTGGCCCTTGAGAAAACCGAGGCCATTTGTTTTCACGGGCCTCGGAAAGGGCCACCGGCCGGTGCCCACATCGTTGTTGAGGGGGTGCGGATTCCCATCGGCAAGAACATGAAGTATTTGGGTTTGATTTTAGACAGCCGATGGGAATTCCGTACCCATTTTGAGAAGATGCGGACAAAACTGTCCCGGGCAGCGGGCGCTCTTTCTAGCCTGCTGCCCAACCTGGAAGGTCCTGGTATCCCTTGCCGAAGACTCTATCACGGAGTCGTGCGGTCCATGGCCCTTTACGGCAGTCCCGTTTGGGCTTACTCCCTGAGCGACCGCTGCGTCGCGCTCTTGCGCAACCCTCAACGTGTAGTTGCGCAGCGGGCGATCAGGGCGTACCGCACGGTCTCGTACGAGGCGGCTTGCATGTTGGCCGGATTCCTGCCCTGGGATCTGGACGCCGAATCCCTGTCCGATGCCTTTTATTGGCGGGAGGAGGCGTTCAGTCGCGGGCAGCGTCCGGCCTTGAAGGAGGT
Organism: Sphinx pinastri; assembly: GCA_947568825.1. Taxonomy (NCBI): domain Eukaryota; kingdom Metazoa; phylum Arthropoda; class Insecta; order Lepidoptera; family Sphingidae; genus Sphinx; species Sphinx pinastri. The sequence goes on from OX387629.1 coordinate 17,637,634, forward strand.
GGAGGCCATGAGGGCCTCCTTACGGCGAGCCGCCGTGGAGGAGTGGCGTCTCAGGCTGGAGACCCCGTCAGCGGGGCTCAGGGTCGTAGCGGCAGTGCGCCCGGTCTTTGCCGAGTGGCTGGACAGGCGCCACGGCCCAGCTACGTTTCGGTTGACACAGGTACTCACCGGGCATGGTTGCTTCGGTGAGTATCTGTGTCGTATCGTAGGCACAGAGGTGTCGGCCGTGTGTCACCATTGTGACAACTGCCCGCTGGATACGGCCCAACATACATTGGAGTTTTGCCCAGCCTGGGACGAGGAGCGCAGCGCTCTCAGATCAGTCGTCGGAGGAGACCTCTCGCTGCCGGCCGTGGTCGCTTCCATGGTCGACAGTCGGGAGGCCTGGCGTGCGGTGGCCCACTTCTGCGAGGTGGTCCTCTCGCAGAAGGAGAGTGCCGAGAGGGATCGGGAGCGAGATGATCCCTCCCGCCGCCAGAGGAGACGAAGGAGGCGCCGGGTGGACGACTGACCGGCGTCTCCCGCCCTGTGGATTGGGGGCGTTTGGAGAATTCCACCACGGTATCCCCTGCCTGTCGTAAGAGGCGACTAATAGGGGCCACCGGGGGTCGCGGGCGGGCGGCAGGGGGCCGTCCGTCTATAGTTTTGTGTATCTTTTTAGCACATTGTTGCGACCCCCGTGATGGACGGCAGCGTGGAAGGTAGGCCTCACGCTGCCGTTGACGCTGAGAGCGTCCTTCGGTGCGCGGGGGCTTCTGAGCCCCCCCACAACAGGAGACGGGCCGCACCAGGCGGCACCGCGCAGGGGCGGTTGCGGACGACAACTTAGACATTAGTCAGAGGAAGCCCGCAGCCGTCCCTAATGCGCCGAAGATGGCCACCGCGGAGTTTTAGTTGGTATGCCGTGCGTTGTACATAGGTTAGGGACTCGGCCCGGCGGTCGCCCGACGTTTTCCATCTCTCCGGGCGGCTCAACGCCGGGTCGTAAGGCACGGTGAACCCAACATAACCGCTCGGTCGCCCCCCACGAAGGCCGGGCGGTAGTGGTAACGCACTTTCTCCGCGAAACAAAAAAAAAAAAAAAAAAAAAAAAAAAAAAAAAAAAAAAGGTTAGGTTAGGTTAGGTTGCAACCGCTGCGTCGCACTCTTGCGCAATCCTCAGCGTGTAGTGGCGCAGCGGGCGATCAGGGCATACCGCACGGTTTCGTACGAGGCGGCTTGCATGTTGGCCGGATTCCTGCCTTGGGATCTGGACGCTCAATCCCTGTCCGATGCATTTCATTGGCGGGAGGAGGCGTTCAGTCGCGGGCAGCGTCCGGCCCTGAAGGAAGTGGAGGCCATGAGGGCCTCCTTACGGCGAGCCGCCGTGGAGGAGTGGCGTCTCAGGCTGGAGGCCCCGTCAGCGGGGCTCAGGGCTGTAGCGGCAGTGCGCCCGGTCTTTGCCGAGTGGCTAGACAGGCGCCACGGTCCGGCTACGTTTCGATTGACACAGGTACTCACCGGGCATGGTTGCTTCGGTGAGTATCTGTGTCGTATTGTAGGCACAGAGGTGTCGGCCGTGTGTCACCATTGTGACAACTGCCCGCTGGATACGGCCCAGCACACACTGGAGTTTTGCCCAGCCTGGGACGAGGAGCGCAGCGCTCTCAGAGCAGTCGTCGGAGGAGACCTCTCGCTGCCGGCCGTGGTCGCTTCCATGGTCGACAGTCGGGAGGCCTGGCGTGCGGTGGCCCACTTCTGCGAGGTGGTCCTCTCGCAGAAGGAGAGTGCCGAGAGGGATCGGGAGCGCGAGGATCCCTCCCGCCGCCAGAGGAGACGAAGGAGGCGCCGGGTGGACGACTGACCGGCGTCTCCCGCCCTGTGGATTGGGGGCGTTTGGAGAATTCCACCACGGTATCCCCTGCCTGTCGTAAAAGGCGACTAATAGGGGCCACCGGGGGTCGCGGGCGGGCGGCAGGGGGCCGTCCGTCTTAAGTTTTGTGTTCCTTTTAGCACATTGTTGCGACCCCCGTGATGGACGGCAGCGTGGAAGGTAGGCCTCACGCTGCCGTAGACGCTGAGAGCGTCCTTCGGTGCGCGGGGGCTTCTGAGCCCCCCCCACAACAGGAGACGGGCCGCACCAGGCGGCACCGCGCAGGGGCGGCTGCGGACGACAACTTAGATACTTTTCGTCCGAGGAAGCCCGCAGCCGTCCCTAATGCGCCGAAGATGGCCACCGCGGAGTTTTAGTTGGTATGCCGTGCGTTGTACATAGGTTAGGGACTCGGCCCGGCGGTCGCCCGACGTTTTCCATCTCTCCGGGCGGCTCAACGCCGGGTCGTAAGGCACGGTGAACCCAACATAACCGCTCGGTCGCCCCCCACGAAGGCCGGGCGGTAGTGGTAACGCACTTTCTCCGCGAAACCAAAAAAAAAAAAAAAAGGTTAGGTTAGGTTAGGTTAGGTTAGGTTAGGTTAGGTTTTTTTTTTTTTTTTTTTTTTTTTTTTATTGGGACTACGTCCCACTCTCGTTCCCCCTATCCAGGACAAGGGTAGTTTTGCAACATTTATTTCTTTAACTTTTATTTATACATTGCTTTAACTTAATTCTATTTATTATCTATTTAATTACATCTTAATATTTATACATTGTTTTATTCCTCTAAATCTATTTATCCTATTTTTTATATCTATCATATCACTATAATTACTAATAATATATAATTCTCTTATATACTTAGTAATTCTACATTTTTACCTATTTCTATTGTTTACCTTATTAGCTATTTTATTACAATACATCAAAAACTTATTCACTATCAATTTGTTTTCCACTATTTTATGTACATTAATTATGTCTAACTTAGAGTCTATACAATTCTCAAGGTCAAATCGTTCCGCTGCGTGGATGGGACACTCGAGCAGGAGGTGTGGGACCGTCTCCTGTACGTCAGGGTCACATTGGCACGCCGGGCTCTCCTTGCACTTGAACCGGTGCAAGTACTCGGAGAAACCGCCGTGCCCCGTGAACACCTGCGTCAGTATCGGATCCAGGACGATCCGCCTGACGACCCTGTGCGCCTTGACAGCGTCCGGAAAGAACAGCTTCGTTACCGAAGCCGTCTCTCCGTCCGCGTATCTCCGGCTCCATTCGTCAATCGAGTCCTGTCGGATCTGTCGCTTGACGAATGAAACCGGACACTTGTCGTAGTGCGCACGGGTCTTCAGGTGCTGTGCGGCATCTTTAGCGAGCTGATCCGCCCTCTCGTTTCCCTCCAACCCCACGTGCGCCTTGACCCAGAAGATATTAATTTTCTGGGCGCGTTTCTCGGCGATTTTTATTAACTTTTTAATTTCAAACGCTATGGGGTGGAGAGAATCACCTCTGGTGACGACTTCGAGAGCGGACCTGGCATCACTGAAGATGCCGCACGAAGGAAGCCCGCTACGGAGCGCCTCCTCCACGGCGTACCGGATGGCGAGAAGTTCCGCCTGGTAGACGGAGCAGTACGGCTCCAGCCGCAATTTTCGGGTACTCGTCTCGGCGGCGCCGTTCCATATGGACAGCGCTGCTCCGACTTTCCCGTCAATCTTGCTTCCGTCGGTGAAGATACTAAGACCCTCACCGACGTGCTGGGCCAGTTCTGCCCCGTCCACCAGGCATTGGAACGTCCCGTTCCTCCGTTCCGCCGGGTGCTCCAAGTTGACGAAGGCCACAGGAGTCTCCACCTCCCGGTCTCCTACTACCTCGCAGGAGCGCCCCTTCTTGACCTCATAAAGGAGTGCGGTTTCCCGCACCCTTATGTCAAGAGGAAGCACTCCCGCCAGCAGCAGGGCCGAGTTGAGAGAGACAGTCCTGTAGGCCTTCGTCATCTTCTGCGCGAAACTGCGCTGGATGGCTCCGAGCTGCTTCCTTACACCCAGCTTACGGCTGGCTGGAGCCCATGCGCTTGCGGCATACAAGATCACAGGCTCCACCGCAGCCGTGTAGATCGTCCTGATCACCTCTGGTCCCAACCCCCACTGGACCTTGGCTGACCTCGCGAGCACTTTAAACAGGCCTATGGCCTTTGCGCACGCCTGCGTCACGTGACCGTTAAAGGTCAGTTTTCGGTCTATCGTTAGGCCAAGCAGCTTGATCTCGTTAGAGAGACCAATGTCGACTCCTCCCATGCGCAGGATCGGGGTGTCGTACTTTAACTTATTAGTTATAAGCATCGCCTGCGTTTTATGCGGCGCGAACTTGAGCTTATTTCTGACACCCCAATCCCGCACATAGGCTAGTGCCGCATTGGCCTGCTTCTGAGCTTCTCCTGTGGAACCCCCATCAAACACCAGGACGACATCGTCAGCAAAAGCTTGACAATAGTCGCCCCGGCGCTCGAGCCCCTGTAAAAGGGGGTCGAGGAGGAGGTTCCACAGGATTGGCCCTCCAATAGAACCTTGAACACAACCTTTAACGGTCCTGCGCGCTGACTCGGCGCCCGCGTATCGGACCCTGACCATCCGATCATCCAGATAGCTGGCGACCATCCTTCTGATGTTTGGTGGGCAGCGTTCTTCCGCCAACCGGACCTTAATAGCGGGCCACCAGGCGCTATCGAAGGCTCCCTCTATGTCCAGCGATATCATAATCAGGACTTTCTTCTCCCGAAGTTTAGTCCTGATATGATTCACTAGGTCATAGAGGGAGTCCTCGGTGCCCCTTTGTGGCATAAAGCCGTATTGGCGGTGGCTCATCCTCGGAAGGATGTGCCATTTCAGCCTACCCACCAGCATCTTTTCCAGGATCTTTCCCAGCACTGGTAACAGTCCTATCGGCCGGTGTGCCTTGGGAACCGAGTAATCATCCTTACCCGGTTTCCGCAGCACAACGACCGTGGCCTCCTTCCAAATCCTAGGAAAATAGGCCAGTTCTAGGCACTTGTTAGCCAGTGCTAGGAAAGATTCCGGATCTTGGGTGATCGCCTGCGAACAGATATCGGAGGTCAGGCCGTCCGATCCAGGTGCCTTCTTTGGATTGAAGGTCACCAGCGCCGCCGTGAGCTCCCCCAGCGTGAACGGTGGGTCATGTACCTCACCATGGACCCAATCGTTCACGTGTGAGGCAAGCTCCCTGGTGCGCCGGTGATCCTCACTATCCTCCTCGTGAGGGTCGTCCGGGTAGAAGGTCTCGGCAAGGAATCTTGCCGATTCCTCCTGACCCAGGATTTGCCCGTCCCTCACGAGTGGCGCATCTTCGTGCCGCTTGGTCAGCCTGCCCATTACTCGATAAATCCCATCCCACAGCCCCTCCTTATTTTGATTGCCGCAGAATTCTTTCCAGCTGCGCGTTTGCGCTTCTTTGGCTAGCGTTTCGTACTCCGTTTTGGCTTCTTTATAGGCCCGGATGACATACTCCTTCCTCACGGGTGCCGCCCATCGGATGCGACGTTTCCGCCTCATCATTTCACGTTTGGACCTGTCGAGCTCTTTTGACCACCAAGGAATCGCATACCTCGTGTTTTGTTTCTGTTTTTGTATGGTTTCTTCACTAGTTTTAATGACTATTTTTGTGTAATTTTCTAAAGTTTTTTCAAGTTTTTCTACTTCTTCTAATTTAGCTATTTCTTCTTTGTTAATTTTGTGCTCATCTATGTACTTTTTAAATTTCTGTCCAAATTCTATCCAGTTCGCTTTTTTGGTATTGTATATTCTGGTAGTTCTTTTTATTGCGATTCCTTGGCCTTTCTGTAAAGTAATTTTAAAGGTTATGGTGTTATGGTCAGAGCTCGTCAGGTCCTCTTCGACCTTCCAGTCGCAGATTCGATCCAGGAGATCGACCGAGCAGGCGGTGACATCCACCTGGCTGGAGTAGGCCCTATCTCCTCTCACGGTGAAGAACGTTGGCGTATTGCCTTCGTTCAACACGTGGAGGCCGGCCCCATCCAGCCAACCGGACACCTCCTCTCCTCTTCGGTCAATCTCCCGGCTCCACCATAGGCTTCTTGCATTGGTGTCCCCACCTATAAGCAAACGCTTCGTGCCCAGGTCACGGCAGACGCTCCTCAATTGGTTGAGGTACTCTTCTAGCGGCGCATCGGGCTCGAAGTAGCACGAGACCACCACCATCTCCCAGGCGCTGGTACGGATCCTCACCACGACTATATTAGTAGTGGTGAATTGGGGGCAGACCAAGGCATCCAGGTCTGAATCATAGACCACTATAGCAGCCTTGGCCCGCCCCTCTTCCCGTTCCGCGCACTGGAAGATCCTGGCGGCCCCGTAATTCTTCACCCGGCCGGTACCCCCGACGTACGGCTCCTGGATCAATGCGAAGGCCAATCTCCTGTCCGCTGCCACTGACATGAATTCTTCTGTCGCAAGTGCGCTTCTCTGGAGATTGGCCTGCGCCACCAGGTATGGCCGCTCGTTGGAGTCCGCGCCTATCGCAGCCGAGCCCGGAGCTGTGGGGATCACCTTAGCAGTACGCCATGGCGGATCTGGCTAGCGCGTCCCACCTCTTTCTTACTGGGCAGGCTTCGCTGAAGGCGTTGTGACCAGTCTCGGCGAATTTCGCCTTGAGGCAGTTGCAGCACGTCGGTGCTGCAGCCGCCATCCAATCTGGGCACTCCGCCTTCAGGTGCGGCCCGCCGCAGTGACTACAGGCATCCAGCGAGCCTCGGCAGAACCGCCTCCCATGGCCGTAGCCCAAGCACTTCGAGCACTGGACCAAGGGAGACTGGTCCTCCACCTTGACCCTCTGGATGTCGATATGGATCGCGCCAGCCTCTGTGAATCTTCTCCATATTTGTGCCGACACCCGGAGAACCACGTGGGCCATTAGAGGATTCCGAGCCTTCCTTCTATATTTCACTTCCATGTGGTCCTCTTTTCCGATGTTGGCCAAGAGTGTTTTATTTTGGGCCCTTATCGCGCTCAAGACCTCTTCATTCGTATGGCAGCTGAGAAGGTCTTTAACTATTATGAGGGGGTCCTTGTTTTTTATATCTTGGACATCCAAATTTTTCCCCTCTTTACTCAGCCGCTCTTTGACCTTCGCGAGTTCTTCCTTATCTTGGAAGCCCATGATGACTTTTCGCTCTTTTGCCTTCCTTATCCTATCAATTCTAAGTCCTTCCTCTTTTGCGTTGACCGCTCTACGGATTTTCTCTACTACCTCGTCTCCAGTCTCCTCTTCGTTCTTGGAAGTCACTATTATGGAGTGCAGCGCCGTAGTCACCTCAGTTATTTTCGGAGAACCGGTAACTACACTTGCATACGTTCTGTTGGCAACCATCTCTTCCCTATGTGTCCTTATCTCATTGTTTAATTTCTCCATTTCCTGTTTCCCTTCTTGCAGCAATCTTCCATGCTCCTCCAGCTTGCTTAAGAGTTCTTTCTCCAGTCTATTTCTTTCGTCCGTTTCCCTTCCTTTACTCACATCATCCATTCCAGTCTTCTCCTCTAGCCTTCGACTTTCCTTTTCTTTTGCTCCTTCCACATCCCGTCCCTTATAAGGCTTCCCGTCCTCGGAGTCCTTGACCAGCCTGTATAACCGGTCAATTGCTTCGATGACGTCAGCTTTTATCTCGCTCTTCAGATTTCTGCTGTTGTTCATCTGGAGCTTAGCCTTGATGAGACATGCCTTTGCTTCCGCTGTTCTATTCTGATAGGCAGGGCTCCCCTTTTTGGGAGAGTCCTGCCTATCAGAATCTATCACTTCGGTGACATTCAGCTTCCTGGCTACATTTTTTCTTTCGACGACGGATACTGGTGGTGCTGTTGTTGCGGTTGCAGGAGCTCTGGTCCGGTGTGTCATGATGGTCGTTGTGGTCCTGGTCTCGGCCACCTCATCGAGCCGAGACTCGATGCTGCGCCTCGCTTGGGCCACCGTCTGGGTCCGAGAGGGTCCTGCCCTCACTGAGGCATCAGCCTCAGCGTCTCTCTTTGGTGGAGACATTGTCTTCTTCACCGGCGTGTGGGAGATCGGCATGTTGGTGGATTAGGGGGTTGTCGTCAATGTGTTATAAAATTCTTCGTGAATGTAAAGTGTTCACGAAGTGGTCTGTGTTTGTCAATCCGTTTTACAGTTGTAAGTGTAGACTGCTTACAATGTCAATATGTATAAATATTTCATATGCATATAAGCACAAAAAGTCACTAATACTAATGTTTGTTTCTTTTCTTTCAGGTAAGCGGCAGTTCCCGGACTTGCGGAGCGACGCAGAGTATGGTAAGTATTCGAACGGTGAGTATATTTATGTTATATTAGTTTTAACGAGCGTGTGGCACCTTAATCCTAATTATTTATAAAATTATTTATAAAAAAATTTATTTCAGGCTCTCGTCACGGTATAGCTGTACTCTACCTCGTCAACAAAGACAAAAGGGTGGGTGTGGGGGGCAATTTTTTGCCGGAGCGCGACGTGCGATACGTCGTAAGACGCGTCTCGGCGAGTACTTCAACAATATGAAATAAAGTGAGGTACGGTTGGTACAAAAATTTGTGATGGTCAGCAAAACAATGGAAAATGAAGAAAATTTGGAAAAATTTAGGTGGGGATGTGTCGAAAACAACAAAAACGGTGAGTATTAGCTAAACGAAAACAATTGATGTGCCACAGTCAAATGTTACCATACGAAAATTTTTGAAAATCAAACAGAATCTATTCTTGTGTCGATTACTCAGGTGAACTTCCATACATTGAGTGACAATCAAAAATTAAAATTTGCCGGAGCGCGACGTGCGATACGTCGTAAGACGCGTCTCGGCGAGTACTTCAACAATATGAAATAAAGTGAGGTGCGGTTGGTACAAAAATTTGTGATGGTCAGCAAAACAATGGAAAATGAAGAAAATTTGGAAAAATTTAGGTGGGGATGTGTCGAAAACAACAAAAACGGTGAGTATTAGCTAAACGAAAACAATTGATGTGCCACAGTCAAATGTTACCATACGAAAATTTTCGAAAATCAAACAGAATCTATTCTTGTGTCGATTACTCAGGTGAACTTCCATACATTGAGTGACAATCAAAAATTAAAATTTGCCGGAGCGCGACGTGCGATACGTCGTAAGACGCGTCTCGGCGAGTACTTCAACAATATGAAATAAAGTGAGGTACGGTTGGTACAAAAATTTGTGATGGTCAGCAAAACAATGGAAAATGAAGAAAATTTGGAAAAATTTAGGTGGGGATGTGTCGAAAACAACAAAAACGGTGAGTATTAGCTAAACGAAAACAATTGATGTGCCACAGTCAAATGTTACCATACGAAAATTTTTGAAAATCAAACGGTTTTTTTTTTTTTTTTTTTTTTTTTTTTTTATAAGGGGCATTATTGCCCCACTCTTGTTCCCCTATTTCTGGAATAAGGCTTTTCACTCTCATTTATTCTAATTCTTAGTGTTATTTTTTACTTAGATGTACTTAATTATAACTATTAAATGTCTATCGCTTATTGTCTATCTTACACAGCTTAAGTGCGTTTTAAGTGCGTTACTTGTATTTGACCTTAATATACCTTGTTATTGTTCTTATTACTAGTACTATCTTATATATTTACTGTTACTTTTACTCTCTATCTTTTTACTTTTCCTTAATTACGATTATTAGTTAAACTAGTTATATATAACCCTATATTATATATCTAGTTTTTATTGCTTATTTCTATTTATTGTTTTTGTACATATATCTTTGAAGTAACTTACTAATTTATATCTACTTATCTTATCTTTTAGTGTTACTGGTATGGAGTCCTTTGTGAGTTTTAAGTCAAGTTTGCTCTCAATTTCGTACCTTTCTTTGACAAAAGTTGGACATTCAAGCAGGATATGTTCCACAGTCTCAGCACACTGTGAATCACAGATACACGCCGGGCTCTCCTTGCACCTAAAGCGGTTCAGGTACGCGGAGAACCCGCCGTGTCCCGTGAATATCTGGGTGAGGATTGGGTCAATTGGGATCCTTCTCACGATGCTGTACGCGGCCACCGCGTCGGGGAAAAACAGCTTTGTCGTTGAAGCCGTTTCTTCTCGCGTGTAGCGCTCGCTCCATTCGCGAAGTGACTCCTGTCGGATGCAACGTTTCGCGAATGAGAGCGGGCACTGGTCGTAGTGGGGTCTAACTTTCAGGTTAAGGGCGGCATCCTTTGCGAGTGTGTCGGCTCTCTCGTTACCCTCCATCCCTGCGTGTGCCTTTATCCAAAATTAGTTCAATATTTTGCCGCGTTCCTTCATAAGCTCTAAGTTTCTATTAATTTTAAACGCTAGGGGATGGAGGGAATCTCCTCTTGAGATTGTCTCGAGAGCCGATCTGGAGTCGCTTAAGATGTTATATTTGCCGCCCTTACCCTTCAACGCGATCTCTGTAGCCTTTTCGAGGGCCAGCATTTCCGCCTGGTACACGGTGCAGAATGGCTCCAGTCTGTATTTCTTGGCTTCCGTCTCGGCCGCATCATTCCATACAGATAATGCGGCTCCGACTTTGCCTTCGATTTTGGAGCCGTCTGTGAAGATATTTTTGCAGCCTTGCGTGTGCTGTGCTACCTCTGCACCGTCCACCAGGCTTCGAAATTGCAGCCTTTCCCGACTCGACGGGTGTTTTAGGCTGGCGAAGGCCACAGGCCGCTCCACCTCTCGGTCTCCGGTTACCCGCTGGGAGTATCCCCTCTTGATTTCGTAAAGGAGTGCGGCTTCCCGCACTCTTATATCAAGAGGCAACACTCCCGCAAGCACCAGGGCCGAGTTTAGTGAAGCTGTCCTGTAGGCCTTCGTCAACTTTTGCACCAGGCTGCGCTGCACCATGTTCAGCTGCTTTTTGATATAAGCTTTGTTTGTTGCTGGCGCCCATACGCTGGCCGCGTACAGGATCGTCGGTTCCACTACGGCGGTGTACAACGTCCTTATCACTTCGGGGTCGAGTCCCCACTGCACCTTCGCAGCTCTCGACATCTTTTTATAAAAGTCGGCTGCCCTTTTGCATACCGAGGCGACATGGGCTTTGAAAGTCAGCCCGTCATCAAATATGACGCCGAGTATTTTGATCTCGCGAACGAGTCCAATATCGACATTACCCATGCACAGGATCGGGACATCATACTTCAGCTTCCGGGTTATAAGCATTCCCTTGGTTTTATGTGGAGCGAATTTAAGTTTGTTTCTGATGCCCCAATCCCGCACACAGGCGAGTGCAGCATTGGCCTGTGTTTGCGCCTCCCCTGTGGAATCTCCGTCAAACAGCAGGACGACATCATCAGCAAACGCTTGACAATAGTCGCCCCGCCGATTCAGTTCCTGTAATAGGGAATCCAATAGGAGGTTCCACAGGATTGGCCCTCCAACAGACCCCTGCACACAGCCTTTACTGGTCTCCCTCGCGAGATCAACCCCTGCGTATCTGACCTTGACCTTCCTGTCCTCCAGGTAGCTGGCAATCACCCTCCTAATGTTTGGTGGGCAGCGCTCCTCCGCAAGCCGAACCTTTATGGCAGGCCACCAGGCGCTGTCGAAGGCTCCCTCTATGTCCAATGATATCATTATTACTATTTTCTTTTCTTCGAGTTTATCTTTGATATGTTTCATTAGGACATAGAGGGAGTCCTCGGTGCTCCTTTGTGGCATGAAGCCATATTGGCTCACACTGAGCCTGGGGACGAGATGCCATTTGAGCCTACCCACCAACATTTTCTCCAGTATCTTTCCCATCACTGGCAGTAGTCCAATCGGTCTGTAGGACTTAGCGGTCGTGTAGTCCTCGCGACCGGGCTTCCTTAGTACGACTACTGTGGCCTCCTTCCAGATTTTCGGGAAGCAAGCCAACTCTAGACACTTATTTGCCAGTGATAGGAAAGATTCCTGGTCCTCAGCAATCGCTCGCCCACAGATGTCAGACGTCAGGCCATCAGATCCGGGTGCCTTCTTTGGGTTGAATCCCACCAGTGCAGCTTGCAGTTCGTACTTAGTAAATGGTGGGTCATGATTTTCATCATGCTCCCACTCATTTATTTTGTCTGCCAGTATTCTGGTGTACCGGTGGTCTTCGTTGTCATCTTCGGGGAGGTCGTCCGGATAAAAGGTCTCGGCAAGCAATCTTGCCGATTCCTCTTCGTCCAGTGTCCTTCCTTCCCTGACAAGAGGTTGGTCCTCATGTCGCCTGGTTACCCTTCCCAATACTCTGTAGATTCCGTCCCAGACCCCTTCCCTGTCCTGCTTCCCACAGAATTCCTTCCAACTTTGTATTTGTGCACTCCTCGCCTCTTTCTCATAAATTTCCTTTGCTTCCCTATATTCTCTTATAACTTTTTCTTTTCTTACAGGTGCGGCCCAGTGTATCCTGCGTTTCTTCCGAGTGGCGTCCCTCTTCAGCAGATCCAGTTCTTTAGACCACCAAGGTAGGTTGTATTTCGTATTACTTTTCTTTTTAGGTATGGTACTTTCACTAGTCTTGACTATTATTTCTGTGTATTTTGTAATTTTGTTTTCTAGTTCTTCCTTTGTCTGTATTTTATCTATGTCTATTTTGTTTATTTTATTTTCTTTAGCTAATTTTTCATATGTTTTACTAAATTCCTTCCAGTTTGCCTTCCTTGTGTTATATATTCGTGTTGTTCTTTTCATTTCTATACCTTTTATCCTTTGTAATCTTAATTTTATTAGGATTGTATTGTGGTCCGAGCTGGTTATCTTTTCTTCCACTCTCCAGTCCTCAATCTTGTTCAAGAGATCGGCCGAACAGGCGGTGATGTCTACCTGGCTAGAGTAGACCTTACCTCCCCTTGTGGTGAAAAATGTGGGTGTGTTGCCTTCATTTAACACATGAAATCCGGTCTCATCCAACAAGCTGGTTAACATTTCGCCTCTTCGGTCAGTCGTTTGAGTCCACCACAAGCTTTTTGCGTTGGAATCGCCTCCAATCAGGAGTCTCCCCGGTCCCAACCTTTGCTCGATCCTCTTCAGCTGTTCGAGGTAGCCATCTATCGGCTGGTCTGGCTCAAAGTAGAACGAGACGACCACAATCTCCCAGGCGCTGTTTCGGATTTTCACCACAACAATATTGGTTGTGGTGAAATCCGAACAGATTCTGGCCTCAACGTCACTGTCAAGAACAGCAATTGCTGCCTTGACTTGGCCCTCGCCTTGCTGTTGTTCTGTGCACTGGAAGATCCTGATCGTCCCGTAGTCCTTCATTCTACCAGATCCACCAATATACGGCTCTTGGATTAGGGCAACCGCCATCCTTTGTTCAGTGGCGGTCTGCAGGAGTTCCTGTGTGGCGAGCGCCTTCCTCTGGAGGTTGGCTTGGGCCACCAAGAACGGTCTATTTATGAAGGAGGCTTCTGGTGAATCGAGGACGCCTGGAGCCACCTTAGCAGTAGTTTACTGATGACCTTGCTATGGCGTCCCACCTCTTCCGCACCGGGCATTCATGGCTGAAAGCGTTGTGATTGGTATCCTCCAGCCTGGCTTTGTGACAATTGCAGCAGGTTGGGGTCGCCGCTGCGAGCCAGTCCGCACATTCGGCTTTCACATGTGGTCCCCCGCAGTGACTACAGACATCCAGCGCGGCCTTACAGAACTTTCTCCCATGTCCATAGCCCAGGCATCTTGAGCATTGGATAATGGGTGATTGATCTGCAACTCGGACACGCTGGATGTCTATATGCACCGCGCCAGCCTCTGTGAACATTCGCCATATCTCTGGTGACACTTTGAGGATGACATGTACCATGAGTGGGTTTCTGGTCCTCTTTCGGTATTTGACCTCCATCCTTATTTTGTCATTGCCTATCCCCTGGAGCATACTTTTGTTCTGCAGTCTCAACGCACTCAAAATTTCTTCATCCGTGTGGAAGTTAAGGACATCCCTCATAATTACCAACGGATCTTTGTTGGTCATCTCCTCGACCTTTAGGTCATCTCCTGCCTTCCCGATTTTCTCCTTCACTTTCCGGAGCTCTTCTTTATCCTGGAAGCCTATTATAACCTTCCTTTCTTTTGCCTTTCTTATCTTATCTATTCTAAGGCCGTCTTCTTTAGCGTTCACTACCTTCCTGATCTTTTCCACCACTTCATCTCCAGTCTGCTGCTCGTCACGAGATGTCACTACAATCGAATGTAGCGCCGTAGTCATTTCGACCGCTTTGGTTTTATGTAGACCGGCAGCTACATTCGCATATGTCCTGTTGGTGATCATCTCCTCCCTGTGTTTCCTTATTTCTTCGGTGGTGCGCTCCATTTCCTGCTTGCCTTCCTGTAGCAACCGCCCATGTTCCTCCAGCTTTTTGAGCAGATCCCTTTCTAGCCTATCCCTCTCTTCTTTTTCTCTTCCTTTTCCTACATCCTCTGTTCCTGCCTTTATTCCTTCTATCCTTTCAGCTTCCTTCCCTTTGGCTCCTTCTGCATCCCTGCCCCTATAAGGCTTTCCCTCCTCGGAGTCCTTGACCAGCCTATACAGTCTGTCTATCGATTCGTTGACGTCGGCCTTGATTTCGCTCTTCAGATTGCGGCTGTTATTCATCTGGAGCTTGGCCTTCATGAGGCACGCCTTTGCCTCAGCCGTCCTGTTCAGATAGGCGGGACTCCCTTTTTTTGGGAGAGCCCAGCCTATCTGAACTTATGGTCTCCGGCATAGGTTGGCTTCTTGATATGCCTTTCCGCTCTGCAGGAACTGCAGACGCCGCGGATGTCATCGATGCTGCGGCGATGGTCCTTGTTTTTGGCATGGTGGGCGGAGTGACCCTGGTTTCAACAACTTCATCGAGTCGTGACTCGATGGAGCGTCTAGCCTGAGCCACTGTTTGGCTACGAGAAGGGCCCGCCTTCTCTGAGGCTTCTGCCTCAGCGTCACGCTTTGATGGGGAGAGAGTCTTCTTCAGGGGCGTGTGGAAGCTGGGCATGGTGTTAATATTAGGGGTTCGCGTCAATATATATAAAAGTATTTATTAAGATAGCTTCGTGAATGTAAAGTTCACGAAGCGGTCAATTATGGTCAGTTTGGTTGTGCTTGTAAGTGTAGAAGGCTTACAGGTCAAGAAAAAAAATGTCAAATATGAAGTGCATAAATGCACAGTTAGTCAGTTCTACTATTCTAGGTCTAATTATCTGTTTCTGTTACAGGTCTGTGGCGGTTCCAGCAGCGTGCAGCGTGTTTAAGATGATGGTAAGTAGAGTTTTATGTTTACTAACTAAAAGAATTTTGAGCTAATTCTATTTGTTTCAGGTAACCTGCGGTTCCAGAGCGTGTGGCGTACAGTGGGTAATAGTGAGTGTAGCTGGAGATAAGCGCTTATTTCCCGAATAAAAGAAAACTCAATCTCAAAAAAGTCAGTGAACGGCTCTCGTACCGGTATAGCCGTACCTTACCTGGTCAAAAAAGACAAAAGGGTGGGTGTGAGGGGGCAATTTTTCGCCGGAGCGCGACGTGCGATACGCCGTTGGACGCGTCTCGGCGAGTACTTCAACAGTATATAAGCAGACTATGTACGGTTGATACAAAAATTTGCAACCGTCAGCAAAACAGTGTAAAAGTTAAAAATTTGGAAAAAATTTAGTGGTGGGGATGACAAAAATATATTAAACGGTAAGTAACAACAAAATGCTACACAACGATGTACCACACTAGATAGTTTTCATACAAATTTTCTAAGAAATCAGACAAACTAAGACGGGTTAGGTTAGGTTAGGTTAGGTTAGGTTAGGTTAGGTTAGGTTAGGTTGGGGTGCGAAGTCAGGAAACCTCCACGCGGTGCACCCTGGGCAACGGCGCGTCGATCACGTTGATTGGCGCGACGGCTGATATCCTGACAACAGTTGGTTGACGGTCGTCGTTTCTTGCGGCGGCCGTCGTCTTGTTTTTGGTGGGCCTGTTCATCGGGCGACTCCCGGTTCTGTCCTGGGGGTGTCGACGGGCTCGGTGTGCGCTCACCCCGCCCCGAGCAGGCAGTGGGGGGGATCCTTTCTCTCCCGCTGTCGCCGTCGCAGATCGTAATCCGGTATGGAGGTCCGTGGTTATGTCTCGCGCTCCTGCCGGACCGAGGGTCTTGGCTTAACCGCCCGGACCGTGAGGGAGAAAACCTCTATAAAAAGTTACCCCGAATCCCAAGCGGCGGCGCACCGCGAGGGGATGCATGGCCGATGGGTAGTTCGGTCTCGAGTGCGACCCCCGCCAGAGTACCTGCCGACCCTCTTGGCGGGTTACGTTAGGCTTACCCAGGTACAGGGGGCACTGCCTGGGTGGACTCATTATTTCCCCCATACTCGTGGGACTAAAATGGAATCCTTTATTAAATCACCAAAAATTCTATTGACGAAGTTGCCTCTTCCTGCTTCAGATTCTGGGGTAGGAAAGGCGGAGATCGGAGGGCATAAGCCCGACGATGGCGTTGTTGTGGTAGAGAGTGTGGGTGCGAAGCCCACAGAGGTGGAGGCCGAGTTCATCCGGCCCCAAGAGATGTGTGTCGACTCCGAGTCGAGTGAGAGTTGCTCGTCACTGCGCAGTAAAAAGCTCTGGAGAAGACACTCCCAGCGCTCCAGAGACAGTCGCTCGCTTCTTACTAGCGACACTGATGAGCCAGCGCCGAAATCGCAAGCGATTGACGGTCGTGGAAGAGGGGGTCCACCATCGGTCAGCGATGTCGTTGTCCTCAGGAAGGCGCAAAGACAGCGCGACTTCCTAAAGCGCGGAGAGGCCCGCAAAAAGACGGAAATGGATCTGATGGAGCAGCTCCGTTCCATCGAGTCGCAGGAACCTTCTAAAGCGGCTGAGGCGGGTGTCAGGGTTATTCTGCGCGACGACCTCCGGAACTGCGGGCAAATTGTGACGTCCGTCGTTAAGAAGTCAGGTAACCTCAAAGGGACCTCACAGAAGGCCCTTAACTACGTGACGGACGTCATCACACAATATGTGGGCCAACCTGAGTCCACCATGGTCTCCCGCCTCGAAAGTGAGGTAAAGAAGTGGCGGGAGAATAGTGCCCGCGTTGAAGCTGCTATGAAGCAGCTTCAAGAGGAGAACTCCTCTCTCCGGCGCCGCCTCGAAGACCTGGAGGCATCCGCAAGCCAACGTCAGACTGAGGAGATGTTGAAGTTGGTAGAGGCGCGTGTCCAGGCGAGGATGGAATCTTTCCTCGCTGGACCAGCCCAGAGGCCTCCACTGGCACATGAGAGGAAATCCACTCCCGGGGACATCCCACTCCCCGTGCAGGGTGGATATGTGGGAGGAACATCCCATCCCACCTCCAAAGAGAAAGGAAAAGGAAAGGGGAAGAGGACAGTCCAACCCGTTCCCCCTGACCCCACTGCCGTAGCCGGGCCCTCCAACGCATCGCCGCAAGCCATCGCAGGTCCTTCTTCGGCAGCGGTGACTGTCGCTACTGCTTCAGTTAAGAAGGGCCAATTAAAAAAGAAGATGGTGGTGTCTGCCCCAAAGCCTCCACAGGGCAAAAAGAATGTACCGGCACCCACAGCGCAACCCGCTCCGGAGCCCCGTCCACTCCCGCCAGTCCCAACATCAACCGAAACACCTTGGGTTGTAGTGGCCAGCAGGAGGACAAGGAAAGCCAAGCACACTGCAGCGTCCACTGCGAATCCGCAGCCGCAGAATCCGGCACGCCGGGTGGAACCCAAACTGCGGCCACCGCGCTCCGCGGCAGTCGTCATTTCCCTGACGCCAGCGGCGGTTGCCAAGGGCCTGACGTACGCCAAGGTGCTGACGGATGCTCAGCAGCGCGTCAATCTCTCCGGGCTGAACATTGACAGGCTGAAGCCGAAAGTTTCGGCTGCGGGCGCCATGTTGTATGAGGTGCCCGGAGTGGAGTCGGAACAGAGGGCCGATTCGTTCGCCGCAAGGCTGAGGGAGTGTTTTGGTGGGACGGAAGATGTCAGAGTCTCCCGGCCCACCAAGTGTACGGAGCTGCGGCTGTCAGACCTGGATCCCGCAGCATCTCCCGAGTCGGTCGCAGCGGCCCTCTGCAGTGCCGGTGAGTGTGCCTCAGAGGCAGTAAAGGTGGGGCAAATCCGGCCCGACCGCTCAGGTCTGGGCTCAGTTTGGGCCAGGGTGCCGGTCAAGGCGGCCCAGAAAATCAAGGCGGGCCGCCTGATAGTCGGGTGGACCGTGGTCAGAGTGACCGTGCTCGAGGCGCGCCCGATGCGCTGTTACCGTTGCCTCGAGCACGGTCATGCGCAGAATAACTGCGATGGAGGGCCGGATCGCAGCGATCTCTGTTATCGCTGCGGCAAGCCGGGCCACAAAGCCCGCCAGTGCAAAGATGCACCAAGCTGCGTAGTGTGTGCAGCAGCTGGCAAGCCCGCCGGGCATCAGCTTGGGGGGAAGGCGTGTCCTGTCTCCTCCCGCAAATCCCGGCGGCGTCCGCGCAGAAGACCAGCTGCCGCTGAGGCTACGGCCCAGCCGCACTCGGTGAGCCCACCGCAACAAGTGGCCGAGATGGACGTAGTTGAAGAGATCGCCCAGTAATGGACCTGAAGTTCCTCCAGGCGAACATCAACCACTGCGCCCGCGCCCAGGACCTGTTGTCCCAAAGCCTGGCGCAGTGGTCGGTGCAAGTGGCCGTGGTCGCCGAGCCGTATTTCGTCCCGCCCAGAGATAACTGGGCCGGGGACCTCGACGGTTCGGTGGCCATCATCACCCAGGGTGCCGCTGGCTCCCCGCCCTTCGAAAAAGTAGCGAAGGGCCAGGGATGCGTCGCGGCTCTGTTGGGAGACGTATGGGTTGTAGGAGTTTATTTCTCTCCCAACAGACCCCTCTACGAGTTCGAGTCTTTTCTCGTTCGACTGGGGGCCCTGGTGCAGCAAGGCCAACCTCACCCGGCGATCGTCGCCGGCGACTTCAACGCCAAATCCGTGGTCTGGGGTTCGCCGGCGACCGACGTTCGCGGTGAGGTCCTGGAGGACTGGGCGATCTCTGTCGGCCTGGTCGTCCTGAATAGGGGGTCGGTGGACACGTGCGTGCGGCACAACGGCGGGTCTATTGTTGACTTGTCGTTTGCGAGCCCCGCCGTCGCACGTCGTGTCCGGGGCTGGAGAGTCCTTGTGGGCGTGGAGACGTTGTCGGACCATCGTTACGTCAGGTTCGACGTCTCCGCGTCCGCGAGTGTCCAACCCAGTGGTATACCGAGTGCCCCGAATCAGGACGGCCCGCGGTGGGTCTTACGTCGCCTCGATAAAGAGGCCCTAGTGTTGGCCGCTCTGGTCGTGTCGTGGCTCCCCGTGCCGGACGGGCCGGTACGGGTCGAGCAGGAGGCGGAGTGGTTCAGGGTGGCGATGTCGGACGTTTGCGACGCCGCCATGCCCCGGGCCCTCCGCCGTCCGTCGCGGCGGCAGGTGTACTGGTGGTCGGCGGAGCTAGCGCAGTTGCGCGCGTCTTGCGTAGCTGCGCGCCGTCGATACGCCAGGCATCGCCGTCGCCGAATAAGAAGTGAAGATCACGCAGACCAGGAGCGGCAGCTCTATGGCCTCTATAAGGAGGCGAAGAGAGCGCTGCGGGTGGCCGTTCACAGGGCCAAGGTCGCGGCGAGGAAGGAGTTCCTGGAGACTCTCGACGGTGACCCGTGGGGGCGCCCCTATCGCTTGGTGATGAACAAGCTTCGCCCAGCGGCGCCCCCGCTGTCGCAGAGTCTCCGGCCAGACTTGCTGGCCAACGTCGTCGCGGCCTTGTTTCCGGCCACCGTGGAGACCACTCCTCCACCGATGGCGCCACCGGAAGTGGCGTCATCGTCGTACGAGACTTCGGCAAGGGATATCCCGGAGGTTTCGCCCGCTGAAATGCGGGTGGCAGTGCTTCGGCTGCGGAGCAAAAACACGGCCCCAGGGCTCGATGGCATCCCCGGGAGGGCCTGGGTGCTAGCACTCGAGTACCTGGGTCCGAGGCTCCGCAGTTTGTTCTCCGCCTGTTTGGAGCAGGGCGTCTTCCCGGCACGTTGGAAAACCGGGAAGCTCGTCCTGCTGAAGAAAGAAGGACGACCCGCAGAGTCGCCGTCGGCCTACCGGCCCATCGTGTTGCTCGACGAGGTCGCCAAACTTTTCGAGCGCATCGTTCATGCTCGCCTCGTCGAGCATCTCGATAGGGTCGGTCCAAATTTGGCCGACGAGCAGTTTGGATTTAGGAGGGGACGTTCCACCGTCCACGCGATTCTGCGGGTGAAGGCACAGGCGGAGGATGCAGTGGCCAGGGGCGAAGTTGTAATTGCGGTATCGTTGGATATCTCCAACGCTTTCAACTCGCTGCCCTGGCCCTGCATTCACGAGGCACTGCGGTACCACGTGGTGCCGCCCTATCTCCGGCGTCTGGTGCACGCGTATCTGTCTGACAGGGACGTGGTGTATCCGGGCGCCGATGGGTGGCATCGAAGAGCGATGTCGTGCGGTGTTCCACAGGGCTCGGTTCTAGGCCCTCTCTTGTGGAACATCGGGTACGACTGGGTCCTCCGTGGTACCAATCTCCGGGGCGTCGGCGTGACATGTTACGCCGACGACACGCTAGTCACAGCGACTTCTGGGACCTTCCAGGATGCCGCAATTCTGGCGGCGGCGGGCACCGGCGACGTCGTGAGTCGCATCCGACGACTAGGGTTGAAGGTGGCCCTTGAGAAAACCGAGGCCATTTGTTTTCACAGGCCTCGGAAAGGGCCACCGGCCGGTGCCCACATCGTTGTTGAGGGGGTGCGGATTCCCATCGGCAAGAACATGAAGTATTTGGGTTTGATTCTGGATAGCCGATGGGAATTTCGCACCCATTTTGAAAAGATGCGGACAAAACTGTCCCGGGCAGCGGGCGCTCTTTCTAGCCTGCTGCCCAACCTGGAAGGTCCTGGTGTCCCTTGCCGAAGGTTATACCACGGAGTCGTGCGGTCCATGGCCCTGTATGGCAGTCCAGTTTGGGCTGATTCCCTGAGCAACCGCTGCGTCGCGCTCTTGCGCAATCCTCAGCGTGTAGTGGCGCAGCGGGCGATCAGGGCATACCGCACGGTTTCGTACGAGGCGGCTTGTATGTTGGCCGGATTTCTGCCCTGGGATCTGGACGCCGAATCCCTGTCCGATGCCTTTTATTGGCGGGAGGAGGCGTTCAGTCGCGGGCAGCGTCCGGCCCTGAAGGAGGTGGAGGCCATGAGGGCCTCCTTACGGCGAGCCGCCGTGGAGGAGTGGCGTCTCAGGCTGGAGGCCCCGTCAGCGGGGCTCAGGGTCGTAGCGGCAGTGCGCCCGGTCTTTGCCGAGTGGCTGGACAGGCGCCACGGCCCGGCTACGTTTCGGTTGACACAGGTACTCACCGGGCATGGTTGCTTCGGTGAGTATCTGTGTCGTATCGTAGGCACAGAGGTGTCGGCCGTGTGTCACCATTGTGACAACTGCCCGCTGGATACGGCCCAACATACATTGGAGTTTTGCCCAGCCTGGGACGAGGAGCGCAGCGCTCTCAGAGCAGTCGTCGGAGGAGACCTCTCGCTGCCGGCCGTGGTCGCTTCCATGGTCGACAGTCGGGAGGCCTGGCGTGCGGTGGCCCACTTCTGCGAGGTGGTCCTCTCGCAGAAGGAGAGTGCCGAGAGGGATCGGGAGCGCGAGGATCCCTCCCGCCGCCAGAGGAGACGAAGGAGGCGCCGGGTGGACGACTGACCGGCGTCTCCCGCCCTGTGGAATGGGGGCGTTTGGAGAATTCCACCACGGTATCCCCTGCCTGTCGTAAGAGGCGACTAATAGGGGCCACCGGGGGTCGCGGGCGGGCGGCAGGGGGCCGTCCGTCTCTAGTTTTGTGTTTCTTTTAGCACACTGTAGCGACCCCCGTGATGGACGGCAGCGTGGAAGGTAGGCCTCACGCTGCCGTTGACGCTGAGAGCGTCCTTCGGTGCGCGGGGGCTTCTGAGCCCCCCCCACAACAGGAGACGGGCCGCACCAGGCGGCACCGCGCAGGGGCGGTTGCGGACGACAACTTAGACATTAGTCAGAGGAAGCCCGCAGCCGTCCCTAATGCGCCGAAGATGGCCACCGCGGAGTTTTAGTTGGTATGCCGTGCGTTGTACATAGGTTAGGGACTCGGCCCGGCGGTCGCCCGACGTTTTCCATCTCTCCGGGCGGCTCAACGCCGGGTCGTAAGGCACGGTGAACCCAACATAACCGCTCGGTCGCCCCCCACGAAGGCCGGGCGGTAGTGGTAACGCACTTTCTCCGCGAAACCAAAAAAAAAAAAAAAGGTTAGTTTAGGTTAGGTTAGGTTAGGTTAGGTTAGGTTAGGTTAGGTTGGGGTGCGAAGTCAGGAAACCTCCACGCGGTGCACCCTGGGCAACGGCGCGTCGATCACGTTGATCGGCGCGACGGCTAATATCCTGACAACAGTTGGTTGGCGGTCGTCGTCTCTTGCGGCGGCCGTCGTCTCGTCTCGTTTCGGTGGGCCCGTTCATCGGGCGACCCCCGGTTCTGTCCTGGGGGTGTCGACGGGCTCGGTGTGCGCTCACCCCGCCCCGAGCAGGCAGTGAGGGGGAACCTTTCTCTCCCGCTGTCGCCGTCGTAGATCGTAATCCGGTATGGAGGTCCGTGGATATGTCTCGCGCTCCTTCCGGACCGAGGGTCTTGGCTTAACCGCCCGGACCGTGAGGGAGAAAACCTCTATAAAAAGTTACCCCAAATCCCAAGCGGCGGCGCACCGCGAGGGGATGCATGGCCGATGGGTAGTTCGGTCCCGAGTGCGACCCCCGCCAGAGTACCGGCCGACCCTCTTGGCGGGTTACGTTAGGCTTACCCAGGTACAGGGGGCACTGCCTGGGCGGACTATTTATTTCCCCCACACTCGTGGGAACAAAAATGGAATCCTTTTTAAACAAAAACCCAATTATTCGATTGACGAAGTTGCCTCCTCCTGCCTCAGATTCTGGGGTAGGAGAGGCGGAGATCGGGGAGCGCAAGCTCACTGATAGTAACATCGTGGAAGGGAGTACGGGCGAGAAGCCCACAGAGGTTGTGGCTGAATTTGTTCGACCTCTCAGTAATGTCGGTATTGACTCAGAGTCAAGCGAGAGTGTCTCATCTGTTAGGAGTAAAAAGCTCTGGAGGAGACACTCTCGCTCGAAGGAGACCTACTTAACGAGCGAAACAGATGAGCCGGCTCCAAAGGCCTTAACAACTGATGGCCGAGGTAGGGGTCGTCCTCCCACACAATATAAGAGCCTGAAAAAGGCCCAAAAGGAGCTGGATAGCCAAAAGCGGGAGTTGGCCCGTAAAAACATGGAGGAGGAGCTTCAGGCAAAGCTCCACTATCGAAAATCCACGGCGACCGAAGAGGAAATGCAGATCGACGAAGTTCGCATTGTCCTCAAGGAGGACCTGTTGCATTGCGGGGAAGTGGTGCAGCAGATAGTGAGGAAGTCAGGAAACCTGAAGGGGACCTCGCAAAAGGCCCTGAATTTTGTGACTGATACCATTATAAAGTATGTTGGCCAGCAAGAGTCCTCTGTTATGGTTCGCCTCGAATATGAGGCTAAAAAATGGAAGGAGCATAGTGCCCATCTCGAGTCGTCACTGAAGATGGTCCAGGAAGAGAACACCTCTCTGCGCCGGCGTCTAGAAGACTTAGAGGCGGCTGCAAATAAGCGCCCCACGGAGGAGGTACTGGAGCTGATGGAAAAGAGGATGCAAGCCAGGATGGAGTCATTACTTTTGGGCCCGGCTCCTAGGCCACCACTGGCCCATGAGAAGAAGTCCACTCCCGGGGATACACAACTCCCCGTGCAGGGTGGATTCGTGGGAGGAGCACCTCAGCCCACTTCAACCAAGGGAAAAGGGAAAGGAAAGGGGAAAAGTTCAGTCCAGCCCGCTCCCCTTATATCCGCGCCTGTGGCCGGGCCCTCCACAGACCCACCACAGGCTATCGCTGGGCCGTCTAAGGTACCGGCCACTGCTACAACTGTCCGAAAAGGCAAGCAGAGAGCTGCCCAACCTGGACAGACAGCGCAGGTGCATAAGCCCCAAAAGGGCAAGAAGAAAGGACCAGCACCCACGGTGCAAGGTGCTCCAGAGCCTCGCCCACTACCACCGGCCCCAGCGTCTATGGACGTGGGGTGGACCATGGTTGTGGGCAAAAAGAAAAAGCCCAAGCCCGCCACGACGCCCGCTACAAATAATCAGCGGCAGCCCCGTCGGCCTGAGCCAAAACTGCGTCCGCCACGCTCCGCAGCGATCGTCATATCGTTGACGCCGGCTGCGGTTGCCAAGGGGCTAACGTACGCGAAGGTGCTGACGGATGCACAGCAACGCGTGAGTCTTACCGGCCTGAACATAGACAGGCTGAAGCCGAAAGTTTCCGCTGCGGGTGCCATGTTATATGAGGTGCCCGGAGCGGAGTCGGAGCAGAGGGCCGATTCCCTCGCCGCAAGGCTGAGGGAGTGTTTTGGTGGGACGGAAGATGTCAGAGTCTCCCGGCCCACCAAATGTACGGAGCTGCGGCTGTCAGATCTTGATCCCGCAGCCACTCCCGAGACGGTCACAGCGGCCCTCTGCAGTGCCGGTGAGTGTGCCGCAGAGGCTGTTAAGGTGGGGGAAATCCGGCCCGATCGCTCTGGCCTGGGCTCGGTTTGGGCCAAGGTGCCAGTCAAGGCGGCCCAAAAGATCAAGGGGGGCCGCTTGAAAGTTGGGTGGACCGTGGTTCGAGTTACCGTACTCGAGGGGCGCCCGATGCGCTGCTACCGTTGCCTCGAGCGCGGTCATGCGCAAAACAACTGTGACGGAGGGCCGGATCGCAGTGACCTTTGTTATCGCTGCGGCAAGCCGGGCCATAAAGCCCGTCAGTGTAAGGATACACCAAACTGCGTCGTATGTGCCGCAGCTGGTAAGCCCGCCGGACACCAACTTGGGGGGAAGGCGTGTTCCGCCTCCTCCCGCAATGTCCGGCGACGTTCACGTAGAAGACCTGCTGGGAACCCACCGCAAGGTGAGGCCGAGATGGAGGGAATAGAAGAGATCGCCCAATAATGGACCTAAAGTTCCTCCAGGCGAACATCAACCACTGCGCCCGCGCCCAAGACCTGTTGTCCCAAAGCCTGGCGCAGTGGTCGGTGCAAGTGGCCGTGGTCGCCGAGCCATATTTCGTCCCGCCCAGAGATAACTGGGCCGGGGACCTCGACGGTTCGGTGGCCATCATCACCCAGGGTGCCGCTGGCTCCCCGCCCTTCGAAAAGGTAGCGAAGGGCCAGGGATGCGTCGCGGCTCTGTTGGGAGACGTATGGGTTGTAGGAGTTTATTTCTCTCCCAACAGACCCCTCTACGAGTTCGAGTCTTTTCTCGTTCGACTGGGGGCCCTGGTGCAGCAAGGCCAACCTCACCCGGCGATCGTCGCCGGTGACTTCAACGCCAAATCCGTGGTCTGGGGTTCGCCGGCGACCGACGTTCGCGGTGAGGTCCTGGAGGACTGGGCGATCTCTGTCGGCCTGGTCGTCCTGAATAGGGGGTCGGTGGACACGTGCGTGCGGCACAACGGCGGGTCCATTGTTGACTTGTCGTTTGTGAGCCCTGCCGTCGCACGTCGTGTCCGGGGCTGGAGAGTCCTCGTGGGCGTGGAGACGTTGTCGGACCATCGTTATATCAGGTTCGACGTCTCCGCGTCCGCGAGAGTCCAGCCCAGTGGTGAACCGAGTGCCCCGAATCAGGACGGCCCGCGGTGGGTTTTACGTCGCCTCAACAAAGAGGCCCTAGTGTTGGCCGCTCTGGTCGTGTCGTGGCTCCCCGTGCCGGACGGGCCGGTACGGGTCGAGCAGGAGGCGGAGTGGTTCGGGGTGGCAATGTCGGACGTTTGCGACGCCGCCATGCCCCGGGCCCTCCGCCGTTCGCCGCGGCGGCAGGTGTACTGGTGGTCGGCGGAGCTAGCGCAGTTGCGCGCGTCTTGCGTTGCTGCGCGCCGTCGATACGCCAGGCATCGCCGTCGCCGAATTAGAAGTCAGGATCACGCAGACCAGGAGCGGCAGCTCTACGGCCTCTATAAGGAGGCGAAGAGAGCGCTGCGGGTGGCCGTTCACAGGGCCAAGGTCGCGGCGAGGAAAGAGTTCCTGGAGACTCTCGACGGTGACCCGTGGGGGCGCCCCTATCGCTTGGTGATGAACAAGCTTCGCCCAGCGGCGCCCCCGCTGTCGCAGAGTCTCCGGCCAGACTTGCTGGCCAACGTCGTCGCGGCCTTGTTTCCGGCCACCGTGGAGACCACTCCTCCACCGATGGCGCCACCGGACGTGGCGTCGTCGTCGTACGAGACTTCGGCAAGGGATATCCCGGAGGTTTCACCCGCTGAAATGCGGGTGGCAGTGCTTCGGCTGCGGAGCAAAAACACGGCCCCAGGGCTCGATGGCATCCCCGGAAGAGCCTGGGTGCTAGCCCTCGAGCACCTGGGTCCGAGGCTCCGCAGTTTGTTCTCCGCCTGTTTGGAGCAGGGCGTCTTCCCGGCGCGTTGGAAAACCGGGAAGCTCGTCCTGCTGAAGAAGGAAGGACGACCCGCAGAGTCGCCGTCGGCCTACCGGCCCATCGTGTTGCTCGACGAGGTCGCCAAACTTTTCGAGCGCATCGTTCATGCTCGCCTCGTCGAGCACCTCGAGAGGGTCGGACCAGACTTGGCCGACAGTCAGTTCGGTTTCCGTAGGGGACGTTCCACCGTCCACGCGATTCTGCGGGTGAAGGCACAGGCGGAGGATGCAGTGGCCAGAGGCGAGGTGGTTATAGCGATTTCACTGGACATTTCCAACGCCTTTAATTCGCTGCCCTGGCCCTGCATTCACGAAGCACTGCGGTACCACGTGGTGCCGCCCTATCTCCGGCGTCTGGTGCACGCGTATCTGTCTGACAGGGACGTGGTGTATCCGGGCGCCGATGGGTGGCACCGAAGAGCGATGTCGTGCGGTGTTCCACAGGGCTCGGTTTTAGGCCCTCTCTTGTGGAACATCGGGTACGACTGGGTGCTCCGTGGTGCCAATCTCCGGGGCGTCGGCGTGACATGTTACGCCGACGACACGCTAGTCACAGCGACTTCTGGGACCTTCCAGGACGCCGCGATTCTGGCGGCGGCGGGCACCGGCGACGTCGTGAATAGGATCCGACGTCTAGGGTTGAAGGTGGCCCTTGAGAAAACCGAGGCCATTTGTTTTCACGGGCCTCGGAAAGGGCCACCGGCCGGTGCCCACATCGTTGTTGAGGGGGTGCGGATTCCCATCGGCAAGAACATGAAGTATTTGGGTTTGATTTTAGACAGCCGATGGGAATTCCGTACCCATTTTGAGAAGATGCGGACAAAACTGTCCCGGGCAGCGGGCGCTCTTTCTAGCCTGCTGCCCAACCTGGAAGGTCCTGGTATCCCTTGCCGAAGACTCTATCACGGAGTCGTGCGGTCCATGGCCCTTTACGGCAGTCCCGTTTGGGCTTACTCCCTGAGCGACCGCTGCGTCGCGCTCTTGCGCAACCCTCAACGTGTAGTTGCGCAGCGGGCGATCAGGGCGTACCGCACGGTCTCGTACGAGGCGGCTTGCATGTTGGCCGGATTCCTGCCCTGGGATCTGGACGCCGAATCCCTGTCCGATGCCTTTTATTGGCGGGAGGAGGCGTTCAGTCGCGGGCAGCGTCCGGCCTTGAAGGAGGTGGAGGCCATGAGGGCCTCCTTACGGCGAGCCGCCGTGGAGGAGTGGCGTCTCAGGCTGGAGACCCCGTCAGCGGGGCTCAGGGTCGTAGCGGCAGTGCGCCCGGTCTTTGCCGAGTGGCTGGACAGGCGCCACGGCCCAGCTACGTTTCGGTTGACACAGGTACTCACCGGGCATGGTTGCTTCGGCGAGTATCTGTGTCGTATCGTAGGCACAGAGGTGTCGGCCGTGTGTCACCATTGTGACAACTGCCCGCTGGATACGGCCCAACATACATTGGAGTTTTGCCCAGCCTGGGACGAGGAGCGCAGCGCTCTCAGATCAGTCGTCGGAGGAGACCTCTCGCTGCCGGCCGTGGTCGCTTCCATGGTCGACAGTCGGGAGGCCTGGCGTGCGGTGGCCCACTTCTGCGAGGTGGTCCTCTCGCAGAAGGAGAGTGCCGAGAGGGATCGGGAGCGAGATGATCCCTCCCGCCGCCAGAGGAGACGAAGGAGGCGCCGGGTGGACGACTGACCGGCGTCTCCCGCCCTGTGGATTGGGGGCGTTTGGAGAATTCCACCACGGTATCCCCTGCCTGTCGTAAGAGGCGACTAATAGGGGCCACCGGGGGTCGCGGGCGGGCGGCAGGGGGCCGTCCGTCTATAGTTTTGTGTATCTTTTTAGCACATTGTTGCGACCCCCGTGATGGACGGCAGCGTGGAAGGTAGGCCTCACGCTGCCGTTGACGCTGAGAGCGTCCTTCGGTGCGCGGGGGCTTCTGAGCCCCCCCACAACAGGAGACGGGCCGCACCAGGCGGCACCGCGCAGGGGCGGTTGCGGACGACAACTTAGACATTAGTCAGAGGAAGCCCGCAGCCGTCCCTAATGCGCCGAAGATGGCCACCGCGGAGTTTTAGTTGGTATGCCGTGCGTTGTACATAGGTTAGGGACTCGGCCCGGCGGTCGCCCGACGCTTTCCATCTCTCCGGGCGGCTCAACGCCGGGTCGTAAGGCACGGTGAACCCAACATAACCGCTCGGTCGCCCCCCATGAAGGCCGGGCGGTAGTGGTAACGCACTTTCTCCGCGAAACCAAAAAAAAAAAAAAAAAAAAGGTTAGGTTAGGTTAGGTTAGGTTAGGTTAGGTTTTTTTTTTTTTTTTTTTTTTTTTTAATAGGGGCTTTATTGCCCCGCTATTGTTCCCCTATTTCAGGAATAAGGCTTTACATTCATTAATTCTACTTCTTACTATAATATTTTCTTACTTATACTTAATTATGATTATAACTATTACATGTCAATCACTTATTTATCTTACTAATTCGACTGCTGTTCAAGTGCGCTTCCTGTAAATGAGCTTAATATAACATAGTTGTTATGTTCTGTTCTTATTACTAATCATACCTTACTTATATTTACTATTACTTTTGTGTCTACCTTTATACTTTTCTTAATAACGATTCTTAATTAAAACTAGTTATATATAATCCTATATTATATATCTAGTTTCTATGACTTATTTCTGTTTATTGTTTTTATACATATCCTTTTAAAATATTCAATTAATTTATATCTTGCTGTCTTATCTTTTAATATTTCCGGTATGGAATCTTTTGTTAATTTTTTATCAATCTCGCTTTCAATTTTATATTTTTCACTTGCAAATGTTGGGCAATCCAAAATTATGTGTTCCACGGACTCGACACACTCTGGGTCACATAGACACGCCGGACTCTCCTTGCACTTAAACCGGTTCAGGTACGCGGAGAATCCGCCGTGTCCCGTGAATATCTGGGTGAGAATTGGGTCTATTGGGATCTTCCTCACGATGTGGTATGCGGCCACCGCGTCGGGGAAAAATAACTTTGTTGTTGAGGCCGTTTCCTCTAGCGTGTAGCGCTCGCCCCATTCGCAGAGTGACTTCTGCCGAATGCAGCGTTTCGCAAATGAGAGTGGGCAACGGTCGTAATGGGGTTTGACTTTTAGGTTAAGGGCAGCCTCCTTCGCGAGTTCATCGGCCCTCTCATTTCCCTCCATCCCTGCGTGTGCCTTGATCCAAAATAAATTTAATATTTTGCCGCGTTCCTTTATTAGGTCTAGATTTTTATTAATTTTGAACGCCAGGGGATGAAGGGAATCTCCTCTGGAGATTGTTTCAAGGGCCGATCTAGAGTCGCTGAGGATATTGTACTTGCTGGCCCTACCTCTCAGTGCGACCTCCGTAGCTTTTCCGAGGGCGAGCATCTCCGCCTGGTACACGGTGCAGAATGGCTCCAGTTTGTATTTTTTGGCTTCCGTCTCGGCCGCATCATCCCATACGGATAATGCGGCTCCGACTTTGCCATCAATTTTTGAGCCGTCTGTGTAGATGTTGTTGCAGCCTTGCGTGTGCTGCGCCACCTCCACACCGTCCACCAGGCTTCGGAAATGCCACTCTTCACGACTCGCCGGGTGTTTTAGGCTGGCGAAGGCCTCAGGCCGCTCCACCTCTCGATCTCCGGTTACCTGCCGGGAGTATCCCCTCTTGACTTCGTAGAGGAGTGCGGCTTCCCGTACTCTTATGTCAAGAGGCAATACTCCCGCCAGTACCAGGGCCGAGTTAAGTGAGACTGTCCTGTATGCCCTCGTCAGCCTTTGCACCAAGCTACGCTGTACCATATTCAGCTGCTTCTTGATATAGATCCTGCGTGTCGCTGGCGCCCAAACGCTGGCGGCATACAGGATTGTCGGCTCCACTACAGCAGTATACAGCGTCCGTATAACTTCGGGGTCAAGTCCCCACTGCACCTTCGCCGCTCTCGTCATTTTCTTGAAGAAGTCCGTTGCTTTCTTACACACCGAGGTGACATGGGCCTTGAAGGTCAACCCGTCATCGAAGGTTACGCCGAGTATCTTGATTTCGCGAACGAGCTCAATATCGACGTTGCCCATGCGCAGGATTGGGGTATCATATTTCATCTTTCTGGTTATTAACATTCCTTTGGTTTTGTGTGGAGCGAATTTGAGTTTATTTCTGACGCCCCAATCCTGCACACAGGCAAGTGCAGCGTTGGCCTGTCTTTGGGCCTCCCCTGTGGAATCTCCATCGAACAGCAGGACGACATCGTCAGCAAACGCTTGACAATAGTCGCCCCGCCGCTTCAGATCCTGTAAAAGGGAATCTAGGAGGAGGTTCCACAGGATGGGCCCTCCGACAGATCCTTGCACACAGCCTTTACTGGTCTCCCTCGCGAGATCAACCCCTGCGTATCTGACCCTGACTATTCTGTCCTGAAGGTAACTGGCGATTACCCTCCGGATGTTAGGTGGGCAGTGCTCCTCCGCTAGCCGAACCTTTATGGCTGGCCACCAGGCGCTATCGAAGGCCCCCTCTATGTCCAATGATATCATTATTATTACTTTCTTGTCGTCAAGTTTAGTTCTTATATGTCTCATTAGGGCATAGAGGGAGTCCTCGGTGCTCCTCTGTGGCATGAAGCCAAACTGGCTCGTGCTCAACCTGGGGACAAGATGCCATTTGAGCCTGCCCACCAACATTTTCTCCAGTATCTTCCCCATCACTGGCAATAGTCCAATCGGTCTGTAGGACTTGGCGGTCGTGTAGTCCTCGCGTCCAGGCTTCCTTAGTACGACCACTGTGGCTTCCTTCCAGATCTTCGGGAAGCACGCCAACTCAAGACATTTATTTGCCAGTGATAGGAAAGACTCCTGGTCTTTAGCAATCACCATCCCACAGATGTCAGACGTCAGGCCATCAGATCCGGGTGCCTTCTTCGGGTTGAAGCCCGCCAGTGCAGCTTGCAGTTCGTACTTGGTAAACGGTGGGTCATGGTTTTCATCATGCTCCCACTCGTTTACTTTTTCTGCCATCTCTCTAGTGCACCGGTGGTCTTCATTGTCCTCTTCGGGATGGTCATCCGGATAAAAAGTCTCGGCAAGAAATCTTGCCGATTCCTCCTCATCCAGTGTCCTCCCCTCCCTGACAAGAGGTTGGTCCTCATGTCTCCTGGTTACCCTTCCCAGCACTCTGTATATTCCGTCCCAGACCCCCTCCCGGTCCTGTTTCCCACAAAATTTCTTCCAACTTTGGATTTGCGCATTCCTCGCCTCTTTTTCGTATATTTCCTTGGCTTCCCTATATTCTCTTATAACCTTTTCTTTTCTTACAGGTGCGGCCCAGTGTATCCTGCGTTTTTTCCGAGTGGCGTCCCTCTTCAGCAATTCCAGCTCTTTAGACCACCAGGGTAAGTTATATTTTACGTTATTTTTCTTTTTAGGTATAGTACTTTCACTTGTCTTGACTATTGTTTCTATGTATTTAGTAACTTTATTCTCTAGTTCTTCCTTTGTCTGTATTTTATCTATTTCAGTTTTGTTTATTTTGTTCTCTTTTGCAAATTTTTCGTATATTTTACTAAATTCCTTCCAATTTGCCTTCCTTGTGTTATATATTCGTGTTGTTCTTTTCATTTCTATACCCTTTATCCTTTGTAGTCTTAATTTTATTAGGATTGTGTTGTGGTCTGAGCTTGTTAACTTTTCTTCCACTCTCCAGTCATCTATTTTGTTCAAAAGATCGACCGAAGAGACGGTGATGTCTACCTGGCTAGAGTAAACCTTGTCTCCCCTTGTGGTGAAAAATGTCGGCGTGTTGCCTTCGTTTAGCACGTGGAGTTCAGTCTCGTCCAGCATACTGGTTAACATCTCGCCTCTTCGGTCGGTCTTTTGACTCCACCAGAGGCTCTTGGCGTTAGCATCCCCTCCAATCAGGAGTTTCCCCGGTCCCAGCTTTTGTTCAATCCTCCTGAGCTGTTCAATGTAGCCGTCTATCGGCTGGTCCGGTTCAAAGTAGAACGAGACGACCACGATCTCCCAGGCACTGTTTCGGATTTTCACCGCAACCATATTGGTTGTGGTGAACTCCGAGCAAATTCTGGCGTCCACGTCTACGTCAAGAACCGCAATTGCTGCCTTGACTTGTCCCTCACCCTGTTGTTGTTCTGTGCACTGGAAAATCCTGATCGTCCCGTAGTTCTTCATTCTGCCAGATCCGCCGACATACGGCTCTTGAATTAAGGCAACTGCCATCTTTTGTTCAATGGCGGCCTGCAGGAGCTCCTGTGTAGCGAGGGCCTTCCTCTGGAGGTTGGCTTGGGCCACCACGAACGGTTTATTTGTGGAAGCGGGTTCTACCGAGTCGAGGGTGCCTGGGACCACCTTAGCAGTAGTTCACTGATGACCTGGCTATGGCGTCCCACCTCTTGCGCACCGGACAATCTTGGTTGAATGCGTTGTGATTGGTGTCTTCTAGCTTGGCTTTGTGACAATTACAGCAGGTTGGGGGCGCCGCTGCGAGCCAGTCCGCACATTCGGCTTTCATATGAGGTCCCCCGCAGTGACTACAGACATCCAGCGCAGCCTTACAGAATTTTCTCCCATGTCCGTAGCCCAAGCATCTTGAGCATTGGATAATGGGTGATTGGTCTGCAACACGGACACGCTGGATATCTATATGCACCGCGCCGGCCTCTGTGAACATTCGCCATACCTCTGGTGACACTTTGAGGATGACATGTACCATTAGTGGGTTCCTGGTCCTCCTTCGGTATTTGACCTCCATCCTTATTTTGTCATTGCCTATCCCCTGAAGCATACTTCTGTTCTGCAGTCTCAACGCACTCAATATTTCTTCATCCGTATGGAAGTTAAGGACATCCCTCATAACTACCAACGGATCTTTGTTGGTCATCTCCTCGACCTTTAGGTCATCTCCTGCCTTCCCGATTTTCTCCTTCACTTTCCGGAGCTCTTCTTTATCCTGGAAGCCTATTATAACCTTCCTTTCTTTTGCCTTTCTTATCTTATCTATTCTAAGGCCGTCTTCTTTAGCGTTCACTACCTTCCTGATCTTTTCCACCACTTCATCTCCAGTCTCCTGCTCGTCACGAGATGTCACGACAATCGAATGTAGCGCCGTAGTCATTTCGACCGCTTTGGTTTTATGTAGACCGGCAGCTACATTCGCATATGTCCTGTTGGTGATCATCTCCTCCCTGTGTTTCCTTATTTCTTCGGTGGTGCGCTCCATTTCCTGCTTGCCTTCCTGTAGCAACCGCCCATGTTCCTCCAGCTTTTTGAGCAGATCCCTTTCTAGCCTATCCCTCTCTTCTTTTTCTCTTCCTTTTCCTACATCCTCTGTTCCTGCCTTTATTCCTTCTATCCTTTCAGCTTCCTTCCCTTTGGCTCCTTCTGCATCCCTGCCCCTATAAGGCTTTCCCTCCTCGGAGTCCTTGACCAGCCTATACAGTCTGTCTATCGATTCGTTGACGTCGGCCTTGATTTCGCTCTTCAGATTGCGGCTGTTATTCATCTGGAGCTTGGCCTTCATGAGGCACGCCTTTGCCTCAGCCGTCCTGTTCAGATAGGCGGGACTCGCTTTTTTGGGAGAGCCCAGCCTATCTGAACTTATGGTCTCCGGCATAGGTTGGCTTCTTGATATGCCTTTCCGCTCTGCAGGAACTGCAGACGCCGCGGATGTCATCGATGCTGCGGCGATGGTCCTTGTTTTTGGCATGGTGGGCGGAGTGACCCTGGTTTCAACAGCTTCATCGAGTCGTGACTCGATGGAGCGTCTAGCCTGAGCCACTGTTTGGCTACGAGAAGGGCCCGCCTTCTCTGAGGCTTCTGCCTCAGCGTCACGCTTTGATGGGGAGAGAGTCTTCTTCAGGGGCGTGTGGAAGCTGGGCATGGTGTTAATATTAGGGGTTCGCGTCAATATATATAAAAGTATTTATTAAGATAGCTTCGTGAATGTAAAGTTCACGAAGCGGTCAATTATGGTCAGTTTGGTTGTGCTTGTAAGTGTAGAAGGCTTACAGGTCAAGAAAAAATGTCAAATATGAAGTGCATAAAAGCACAGTTAGTCAGTTCTACTATTCTAGGTCTAATTATCTGTTTCTGTTACAGGTCTGTGGCGGTTCCAGCAGCGTGCGGCGTGTTTAAGATGATGGTAAGTAGAGTTCTGTCTTTTTTGACCAGGTAAGGTACGGTTTTTTTTTTTTTTTTTTTTTTTTTTTGTGGGGCTCTATGCCCCACTCTCGTTCCCCTAAAGTTAATAGAGTCTGTCTTTCTATTCTTTCTTTACTTACCTCCTATCGTGTATACTATTCCCATATTGGGAGTCCTATTTCTTTCTAAGTTTTCTTATTTCTATTTTTCGCACTTCTCTCTCATTCCTCATCCTGGGATCACTTCCTTCGTCACTTTTCCCATTTCCTTCTTTGTTTTTATATCTATATTCCCTATTCTCTACCCCCATTCTTTATTTCTTTATTTACTTAATCTTCTTATACATTTGCCTTATTTATATTACATTAGATTTTTTCTTATTCTATACTTATGTCTAGTTCCTTAATTTTCTACATTTCTTGTGCATAATTCTGTTTATTTCTACTTTACAATAATTATTTCAGCAACTAGCAAACTATGTAATCTTATATTACATGTCTAGTGTACTTATTTTTACTTATTCCTATTTATAACTATTTTGGCTATATCTATACAGTATCTTATAAATTGGTCTCTATGTTCCTTATTTCCTACTAGTGCATTTAAGTTTCTAGAGCATATCTCGGTGCCTATTTCAATTTCTAATTCTGCTCGCTTTTTTATGTGGACGGGGCACTCTACTAGTGCATGTACTATTGATTCCCCTTTCGCAGGGTCACAAATGCATGCCGGGCTCTCCTTGCACTTGAACCGATGCAAGTACTCGGAGAACCCGCCATGCCCCGTGAGAACCTGCGTCAGCACCGGTTCAATTTTTAATTTTTTAACGAGCCGATGGGCCTCCACAGCGTCCGGGAAGAAGAGCTTGGTGGTGGATGCCGTTGTCCCTTCCGAGTAACGCCCGCTCCATTCGCCTACCGATTCCGTACGGATCTGGCGCTTGACGTACGAGACGGGACATCTGTCGTAGTCGGCCTTTCTCCTCAGATTTAGAGCAGCATCCTTAGCGAGCTCGTCTGCGCGCTCATTCCCCTCCAGACCTGCGTGCGCTTTAATCCAAAAGAATTTCAAATTTTGGCCTCGGTTTTTTATGGCTCTCAGTGTTTTGCGGATTTTAAACGCCAGGGGATGGAGGGAAACCCTGTCTGCCACAGTTTCTAGTGCCGCTCTTGAGTCGCTAAGAATGCTGCTCTGCAATTTGCCGCTTTTTGCTACTTCCTCCACGGCTGCGTGGAGGGCCAGGAGCTCTGCCTGATAGACGGTGCAGTATGATTCCAACCTTAATTTTCTGCTTTTGGTCTCTACGGCGTTCTCCCATATGGAGATCGCCGCACCAACTTTTCCCTCTATTTTACTGCCGTCAGTATAGACACTGAGGCCTTCGGCAACGGCTTCATTCACTTCTGCACCGTCTACCAGACACCGATAGTACACCATATTCCTTTGCGCTGGATGTTCGAGCTCTGCGAAGGCCACAGGACACTCCACCTCCCGATCACCTACCACCCGCTGAGAGTAGCCCCTTTTAATCTCATATAGGGAAGCATTTTCACTAATACGGATATCCAGGGGCAGTATCCCAGCGAGTAGCAGGGCCGAGTTCAGCGAGACTGTCCTGTAGGCCTTTGTGAGCTTCTGCGCAAAACCCCTCTGTACCACTGCGAGCCGCTTCCTCACCCCGAGCTTCCGTGCAGCTGGAGCCCACGCGCTTGCGCCGTATAAAATTATTGGCTCCACTACAGCCGTATACAATAATTTTATGACATCGGGTCCCAGCCCCCACTGCGACCTTGCCGCCCGGGATAGTTGGTTGTAGAAGGCGACTGCCTTTCTACAAACTTCGGATACGTGAGTGTTAAACGTCAGCCCGCTGTCTATCGTGACCCCCAATATTTTTATTTCCTTCTCCAGGCCAATGTCCACGCCTCCCATATGAAGGATTGGGGAGTCATATTTCAACTTACGCGTTATTACCATAGCTTTTGTTTTATGCGGCGCAAACTTTAGTTTATTCCTGACCCCCCAGTCCCTCACATAGGACAGCGTTTCATTGGCCTGCCGTTGGATATTGCTCATGTTATGTCCGTCGAATGCGAGCACTACATCGTCGGCAAAAGCCTGGCAGTAACTGCCCCGTCTGTCAAGCTCTGATAGTAGTGGGTCGATCGTGGGTCGTGGAAGGTAGGCCTCACGCTGCCGTAGACGCTGAGAGCGTCCTTCGGTGCGCGGGGGCTTCTGAGCCCCCCCCACAACAGGAGACGGGCCGCACCAGGCGGCACCGCGCAGGGGCGGTTGCGGACGACAACTTAGACATTAGTCAGAGGAAGCCCGCAGCCGTCCCTAATGCGCCGAAGATGGCCACCGCGGAGTTTTAGTTGGTATGCCGTGCGTTGTACATAGGTTAGGGACTCGGCTCGGCGGTCGCCCGACGTTTTCCATCTCTCCGGGCGGCTCAACGCCGGGTCGTAAGGCACGGTGAACCCAACATAACCGCTCGGTCGCCCCCCATGAAGGCCGGGCGGTAGTGGTAAAGCACTTTCTCCGCGAAACCAAAAAAAAAAAAAAAAAAAAAAAAAAAAAAAAAAAAAAAAAAAAAAAAGGTTAGGTTAGGTTAGGTTAGGTTAGGTTAGGTTAGGTTAGGTTTTTTTTTTTTTTTTTTTTTTTTTTTTTTGTGGGACTCTACGTCCCACCCTCTTTCCCCCTATCCAGGACAAGGGAATTTGCCTAGGCTTTAAATTCTTAACTAGGTTAACATTTACACTTGAAGCTTATCTTTTACTTTACTAACAATGTTAACTTTTACGGACCTATATATCTTAATTTATTTACCCTAATCTATTTATCTTATTGTTCTATCAATTCTTAATTACTACATTTTTAAGACTTACAACTATACAGTCTCTTACTATATCTTAACTTTACTTATTTAATCTTTTTCTATTTTATTACATCTTAATACTAATACATAATTCTAGTCCTCTTAATCTATTTATCCTATACTTATATCAACTATATTACTATAATTACTAATAATATATAATTTCTTATATATTCAGTAATCCTAATTTTTACCTATTTCTATTGTTTACCTTATTTACTATTTTAGTACAATACTTCAAAAACTTATGCGCTATCAATTTGTTCTTCACAATTCTATGTATATTACTTATTTCTAACTTACAGTCTATGCAATTTTCCAGTTCAAATCGTTCCACTGCGTGGATGGGACATTCGAGCAGGAGGTGTGGGACCGTCTCCTGTACGTCAGGGTCACACAAGCACGCCGGGCTCTCTTTACACTTGAACCGATGCAAGTATTCAGAGAACCCGCCGTGCCCAGTGAACACCTGCGCAAGGACAGGATCCAGGACGATCCGCCTGACGACCCTGTGCGCCTCGACAGCTTCCGGAAAGAACAGCTTCGTTACCGAAGCCGTCTCTCCGTCCGCGTATCTCCGGCTCCACTCGTCAATCGAGTCCTTTCGGATCTGTCGTTTGACGAATGAAACCGGACACTTGTCGTAGTGCGCACGGGTCTTCAGGTGTTGTGCGGCCTCTTTAGCGAGCTGATCCGCCCTCTCGTTTCCCTCCAACCCCACGTGCGCCTTGACCCAGAAAATATCAATTTTCTGGGCGCGTTTCTCGGCGATTTTTAATAAATTTCTAATTTCAAACGCTAGGGGGTGGAGGGAATCACCTCTGGTGACGACTTCGAGGGCGGACCTGGCATCGCTGAAGATGCCGCACGTAGGAAGCCCGCTTCGGAGCGCCTCCTCCACGGCTTTCTGGAGAGCGAGTAGCTCCGCCTGGTAGACGGAGCAGTACGGCTCCAGCCGCAATTTTCGGGTACTCGTCTCGGCGGCGCCGTTCCATATGGACAGCGCCGCTCCGACTTTCCCGTCAATCTTGCTTCCGTCGGTGAAGATGCTGAGACCCTCACCGACGTGCTGGGCCAGTTCTGCCCCGTCCGCCAGACATTGGAACGACCCGCTCCTCCGTTCCGCCGGGTGCTCCAAGTTGACGAAGGCCACAGGAGTCTCCACCTCCCGGTCTCCTACTACCTCGCAGGAGTGCCCCTTCTTGACCTCATAAAGCCGTGCGGTTTCCCGCACCCTTATGTCAAGAGGGAGCACTCCCGCCAGCAGCAGGGCCGAGTTGAGAGAGACAGTCCTGTAGGCCTTCGTCATCTTCTGCGCGAAACTGCGCTGGATGGCTCCGAGCTGCTTCCTTACACCCAGCTTACGGCTGGCTGGAGCCCATGCGCTTGCGGCATACAAGATCACGGGCTCCACCGCAGCCGTGTAGATCGTCCTGATCACTTCGGGTCCCAACCCCCACTGGACCTTGGCCGACCTCGCGAGCACTTTATACAGGCCTATGGCCTTCGCGCACGCCTGCGTCACGTGACCGTTAAAGGTCAGTTTTCGGTCTATTGTTAGGCCAAGCAGCTTAATCTCGTTTGAGAGACCAATGTCAACTCCGCCCATGCGCAGGATCGGGGTGTCGTACTTCAGCTTATTAGTGATAAGCATCGCCTGCGTCTTATGCGGCGCGAACTTGAGCTTGTTTTTGACACCCCAATCCCGCACATAGGCTAGTGCCGCATTGGCCTGCTTTTGAGCTTCTCCTGTGGAACCCCCATCAAACACCAGGACGACATCGTCAGCAAAAGCTTGACAATAGTCGCCCCGGCGCTCGAGCCCCTGTAAAAGGGGATTGAGGAGGAGGTTCCACAGGATTGGCCCTCCAATAGAGCCTTGAACACAACCTTTAACGGTCCTGCGCTCTGACTCGGCGCCCGCGTATCGGACCCTGACCATCCGATCATCTAGATAGCTGGCGACCAGCCTTCTGATGTTTGGTGGGCAGCGTTCTTCCGCCAATCGGACCTTTATGGCCGGCCACCAGGCGCTATCGAAGGCTCCCTCTATGTCCAGCGATATCATAATCAGGACTTTCTTCTCCCGAAGTTTAGTCCTGATATGATTCACTAGGTCGTAGAGGGAGTCCTCGGTGCCCCTTTGTGGCATAAAGCCGTATTGGCGGTGGCTCATCCTCGGAAGGATGTGCCATTTCAGTCTACCCACCAGCATCTTTTCCAGAATCTTTCCCATCACTGGCAACAGTCCTATCGGCCGATGTGCTTTGGGAACCGAGTAATCATCCTTACCCGGCTTCCTCAGCACAACGACCGTGGCCTCTTTCCAAATCTTCGGAAAATAGGCCAATTCTAGGCATTTGTTGGCCAGTGATAGGAAAGACTCCGGATCTTGGCCGATCGCCTGCGAGCAGATATCGGAGGTCAGGCCATCCGAGCCGGGCGCCTTCTTAGGATTGAAGGTCACCAGCGCCGCCGTGAGCTCCCCTAACGTGAACGGTGGGTCATGTACCTCACCATGGACCCAGTCGTTCACGCTTGAGGCGAGCCCCCTGGTGCGCCGGTGATCCTCATTATCCTCCTCGTGAGGGTCGTCTGGGTAGAAGGTCTCGGCAAGGAATCTTGCCGATTCCTCCTGACCCAGGATTTGCCCGTCCCTCACGAGTGGCGCATCTTCGTGTCGCTTGGTCAGCCTGCCCATTACTCGATATATCCCATCCCACAGACCTTCTTTGTTTTGCCTGCCACAAAACTGCATCCAGCTTTTGGTCTGGGCTTCTCTTGTCTCCCGCTCATACTTCTCCTTCGCCGCCTTATACTCTCGGATGACCCGTGCTTTCCTCACCGGTGCCGCCCATCTGATGCGGCGTTTCTTCCGCATCATGTCGCGTTTGGACCCGTCGAGCTCTTTGGACCACCAAGGAATCGCATACCTCGTGTTTTGTGTTAGTTTAGGTATAGTTTCTTCGCTAGTTTTTATTGCTAATTTCGTATAATTTTTAATGATTTTTTCAAGATCGTCTACTTCATTTATTTTATATATATCAGTTTTGTTAATTCCATGCTGTCCTATGTAATTTTGAAATTTCTGCCTAAATTCAACCCAGTTTGCTTTTTTAGTACGGTATATTCTAGTGGTTCTTTTGGTTGCGATTCCTTGGCTTTTCTGCATAATGATCTTAAGGGTAATGGTGTTATGGTCAGAGCTCGTCAGGTCCTCCTCGACCTTCCAGTCGCAGATCCGATCCAGGAGATCGACCGAACAGGCGGTGACATCCACCTGGCTGGAGTAGGCTCTGTCTCCTCTTACGGTGAAGAACGTCGGCATATTGCCTACGTTCAACACATGGAGACCCGCTTCGTCCAGCCAACCGGACACCTCCTCTCCTCTTCGGTCGATCTCTCGGCTCCACCATGGGCTTCTCGCGTTGGCGTCCCCTCCGATTAGCAGGTACCTCGGTCCCAGGCAACGGCAGACGCACCTCAGCTGATTGAGGTATTCCTCAACCGGCTCATCAGGTTCGAAGTAGTACGAGACCACCACCATCTCCCAGACGCTGGTACGGATTTTCACCACAACTATGTTAGTCGTGGTGAATTCCGGGCAGACCAAGGCATCCAGGTCTCCATCGTAGACCACAATGGCTGCCTTGGCCCGCCCGTCTTCCCGTTCCGCGCACTGGAAGATCCTGGCGGCCCCGTAATTCTTCACCCGGCCGGTGCCCCCAACATACGGCTCCTGGATCAATGCGAAGGCCAATCTCCTCTCAGTTGCCATCAACATGAATTCTTGCGTTGCAAGTGCGCTTCTCTGGAGATTGGCCTGCGCCACCAGGTATGGCCGCATGACTGGGGCCGCGCCAGCCGCAGCCGAGCCCGGACCTGTGGGGACCACCTTAGCAATACGCCATGGCAGACCTAGCTAGCGCGTCCCACCTCTTCCGCACTGGGCAGGCTTCACTAAAGGCGTTGTGCCCGGTCTCGGCGAATTTCGCCTTGAGGCAGTTGCAGCACGTTGGTGCTGCAGCTGCCATCCAGTCCGGGCACTCCGCCTTCAGATGAGGCCCGCCACAGTGACTACAGACATCCAGCGATCCCCGGCAGAACCGCCTCCCATGGCCATAGCCCAGACACCTTGAGCACTGGACCAAGGGAGACTGGTCCTCCACTTTGACCCTCTGGATATCGATGTGGATCGCGCCAGCTTCCGTGAGTCGGCTCCATATTTGTGGCGACACCTGGAGTACCACATGGGTCATCAGAGGATTCCGGGCCTTCCTTCTGTACCTGACCTCCATGCGGTCTTCCTCTTTCCTTATTGGGGCCAAGAGAGCTTTGTTTTGGGCCCTAATTGCGCCCAAGACTTCTTCGTTGGTATGGCAGCTGAGAAGATCTTTAACAATTATAAGGGGATCCTTGTTTTTGATGTCTTGGACATCCAAGTTTTTCCCCTCTTTTCTCAGCCGCTCCTTCACCTTTGCCAGCTCTTCTTTGTCCTGAAAGCCCATTATGACTTTCCTCTCTTTGCCCTTCCTTATCCGGTCAATCCTGAGTCCTTCTTCTTTGGCGTTTACCGCTTTTCTTATTTTTTCGAC
This sequence comes from Sphinx pinastri, assembly GCA_947568825.1. Lineage (NCBI taxonomy): Eukaryota > Metazoa > Arthropoda > Insecta > Lepidoptera > Sphingidae > Sphinx > Sphinx pinastri. The sequence goes on from OX387629.1 coordinate 17,679,662, forward strand.
CACTTCGTCTCCGGTCTCTTCTTCATCCTTGGAAGTCACAATAATGGAGTGTAGCGCCGTAGTCACTTCGGTTGTTTTATGTGGACCGGCAGCTACACTCGCATAGGTCCTGTTAGCGACCATCTCTTCCCTATGTGACCGCATCTCCTGGTTCAATCTCTCCATTTCCTGTTTCCCTTCCTGCAGCAATCTTCCATGCTCCTCTAGCTTGCTGAGGAGTTCTTTCTCCAGTCTATTTCTATCTTCCGTTTCCCTTTCTTTACTGACATCATCCATTCCAGTATTCTCCTCTAGCTTTCGACTTTCCTTTTCTTTTGCTCCTCCCGCATCCCGTCCTTTATAGGGCTTCCCCTCCTCAGAGTCCTTGACCAGCCTGTACAACCTGTCTATTGCTTCAATGACGTCAGCCTTTATCTCGCTCTTCAGATTTCTGCTGTTGTTCATCTGGAGCTTGGCCTTGACGAGACATGCCTTTGCTTCCGCTGTTCTGTTCTGGTAGGCAGGGCTCCCCTTTTTGGGAGAGTCCTGCCTATCAGAATCTATCACTTCGGTGACATTCAGCTTCCTGGTAGCATTTTTCTTCTCGGCGACAGATACTGCTGGTGCTGTTGTTGCGATTGGAGGAACTCTGGTTCGGTGCGTCGTCGTGGTCGTTGTGGTCCTGGTTTCAGCCGCCTCATCAAGCCGAGACTCGATGCTGCGCCTCGCTTGGGCCACCGTCTGGGTCTGGGAGGGTCCTGCCCTCTCTGAGGCGTCTGCCTCAGCGTCTCTCTTTAGTGGAGACTTTGTCTTCTTCACCGGAGTATGGGAGATGGGCATTTTGGTGGATTAGGGGGTTGTCGTCAAAGGTTTAAAAAGTCTTCGTAAGTGTATAAGGTTCACGAAGCGGTCTATGTATGTCAATCTGTTTTATGATTGTAAGTGTAGATTGCTTACAATGTCAATATGTATAAATATTTTGTATGCATTTAAGCACAAAAAGTCAATTATATTAATGTCTGTTTTTCTTTCCTTTCAGGTACGCGGCGGTTCCAGAACGTATGGAGCGATGCAGAGTATGGTAAGTATTTACACGGTGAGTATATTTATTTATCTTTTACGAACGTGTGGCACCTTAATCTTAACATTTATAAAGTTTTTTGATTTAAGGCTCTCGTCACGGTATAGCCGTACCTTACCTGGTCAAAAAAGACAAAAGGGTGGGTGTGGGGGGCAATTTTTCGCCGGAGCGCGACGTGCGATACGCCGTTGGACGCGTCTCGGCGAGTACTTCAACAGTATATAAGCAGACTATGTACGGTTGATACAAAAATTTGCAACCGTCAGCAAAACAGTGTAAAAGTTAAAAATTTGGAAAAAATTTAGTGGTGGGGATGACAAAAATATATTAAACGGTAAGTAACAACAAAATGCTACACAACGATGTGCCACACTAGATAGTTTTCATACAAATTTTCTAAGAAATCAGACAAACTAAGACGGTTAGGTTAGGTTAGGTTAGGTTAGGTTAGGTTAGGTTAGGTTAGGTTAGGTTAGGTTAGGTTAGGTTAGGTTGGGGTGCGAAGTCAGGAAACCTCCACGCGGTGCACCCTGGGCAACGGCGCGTCGATCACGTTGATCGGCGCGACGGCTAATATCCTGACAACAGTTGGTTGGCGGTCGTCGTCTCTTGCGGCGGCCGTCGTCTTACGTTTGAGTGGGCCTGTTCATCGGGCGACTCCCGGTTCTGTCCTGGGGGTGTCGACGGGCTCGGTGTGCGCTCACCCCGCCCCGAGCAGGCAGTGGGGGGGAACCTTTCTCTCCCGCTGTCGCCGTCGCAGATCGTAATCCGGTATGGAGGTCCGTGGTTATGTCTCGCGCTCCTGCCGGACCGAGGGTCTTGGCTTAACCGCCCGGACCGTGAGGGAGAAAACCTCTATAAAAAGTTACCCCGAATCCCAAGCGGCGGCGCACCGCGAGGGGATGCATGGCTGATGGGTAGTTCGGTCTCTAGTGCGACCCCCGCCAGAGTACCTGCCGACCCTCTGGGCGGGTTACGTTAGGCTTACCCAGGTACAGGGGGCACTGCCTGGGCGGACTTTTATTTCCCCCATACTCGTGGGAATCAAAATGGATTCAAATTTAAAAAAACCAATAATTATTTTGACGAAGTTGCCTCCTCCTGCTTCAGATTCTGGGGTAGGAGAGGCGGAGTTCGGAGGGCGCAAGCCCGACGATGGTTGTGTAGTGGAGAGTGTGGGTGTGAAGCCCACAGAGGTGGAGGCTGAGTTCATCCGGCCCCAAGAGATGTGTGTCGACTCAGAGTCGAGTGAGAGTTGCTCGTCACTGCGTAGTAAAAAGCTCTGGAGAAGACACTCCCAGCGCTCCAGGGACAGTCGCTCGATGCCTACTAGCGACACAGACGAGCCAGCGCCGAAATCGCAAGCGATTGACGGTCGTGGAAGAGGGGGTCCACCATCGGTCAACGATGTCGTTGTCCTCAGGAAGGCGCAAAGACAGCGCGACTTTCTAAAGCGCGGAGAGGCCCGTAAAAAGACGGAAATGGATCTGATGGAGCAGCTCCGTTCCATCGAGTCGCCGGCACCTTCCAAGGCGGCTGAGGCGGGTGGCAGGGTTATTCTGCGCGACGACCTCCGCAACTGCGGGCAAATTGTGACGTCCGTCGTTAAAAAGTCAGGTAACCTCAAAGGGACCTCACAGAAGGCCCTTAACTACGTGACGGACGTCATCACACAATATGTGGGCCAACCTGAGTCCACCATGGTCTCCCGCCTCGAAAGTGAGGTGATGAAGTGGCGGGAGAATAGTGCCCGCGTTGAAGCTGCTATGAAGCAGCTTCAAGAGGAGAACTCCTCTCTCCGGCGCCGCCTTGAAGATCTGGAGGCATCCGCGAGCCAACGTCAGACTGAGGAGATGTTGAAGTTGGTAGAGGCGCGTGTCCAGGCGAGGATGGAATCTTTCCTCGCTGGACCAACCCAGAGGCCACCATTGGCACATGAGAGGAAATCCACCCCCGGGGACATCCCACTCCCTGTGCAGGGTGGATTTGTGGGAGGAACATCCCATCCCACTTCCAAAGAGAAAGGAAAAGGAAAGGGGAAGAGGACACTCCAACCCGTTCCCCCTGACCCCATTACCGTAGCCGGGCCCTCCAACGCATCTCCGCAAGCCATCGCAGGTCCTTCTTCGGCAGCGGTGACTGTCGCTACTGCTCCCGTAAAGAAGGGCCAGTTAAAAAAGAAGATCGTGGTGCCTGCCTCAAAGCCTCCAAAGGGCAAAAAGTATGTACCGGCACCCACAGCGCAACCCGCTCCGGAACCCCGTCCACTCCCGCCAGCCCCAGCATCGACCGAAACACCTTGGGTTGTAGTGGCCAGCAGGAGGACAAGGAAGGCCAAGCACACTGCAGCGTCAACTGCGAATCCGCAGCCGCAGAATCCGCCACGCCGGGCGGAACCCAAACTGCGGCCACCGCGCTCTGCAGCAATCATCATTTCCCTGACGCCAGCTGCAGTGTCCAAGGGGCTGACGTACAAACAAGTGTTGACGGATGCCCAGAATAGGGTGAACCTTACCGGCCTCGACATAGCAAGGTTGCGGCCGAAGTTTGCGGCCACGGGTGCGCCGATGTACGAGGTACCCGGCGCCAATGCTGAAGAGAGGGCTGACTCCCTAGCCACGAGACTAAGGGAGTGTTTCAGTGGGTCGGAGGACGTTCGCATCTCCCGGCCCACAAAGACCGTGGAACTGCGGCTGACGGAGCTGGATTATACAGCTACTTCCGAAACAGTCGCAGCAGCCCTCTCCGAGGCCGGTGAGTGTTCTATGGAGAGTGTGAAGGTGGGACAAATTCGTCCCGACCGTTCCGGAGTGGGCACAGCGTGGGTGAGGATGCCTATCAAGGCAGCCCAGAAAGTCAAGGCGGGCCGCCTTCGTATAGGGTGGACAGTACCTAGGGTGACTGTGCTCGAGGCGAGGCCCCTGCGGTGCTTCCGGTGCCTGGAGTCTGGTCACGTCCGGGAGCGCTGCGACTGCGCAGTGGACCGTAGCGCGCTATGCTACCGTTGTGGTCAAGAGGGCCACAAGGCCCGCGAGTGTAGCGCCGCACCGAACTGCGTAGTCTGCGCGGCTTCCGGTAAGCCCGCTGGGCACCAAATCGGGGGGAAGGCGTGTCCCGTCTCCTCCCGCAAAACCCGACGTCGCCCGCGTAGGAGACCAGCTGCCGCTGAGGCTACGGCCCAGCCGCAGTCAAGGAGCCCACCGCAAGAAGTGGCCGAGATGGATGTGGTAGAAGAGATCGCCCAGTGATGGACCTGAAGTTCCTCCAGGCGAACATCAACCACTGCGCCCGCGCCCAGGACCTGTTGTCCCAAAGCCTGGCGCAGTGGTCGGTGCAAGTGGCCGTGGTCGCCGAGCCGTATTTCGTCCCGCCCAGAGATAACTGGGCTGGGGACCTCGACGGTTCGGTGGCCATCATCACCCAGGGTGCCGCTGGCTCCCCGCCCTTCGAAAAAGTAGCGAAGGGCCAGGGATGCGTCGCGGCTCTGTTGGGAGACGTATGGGTTGTAGGAGTCTATTTCTCTCCCAACAGACCCCTCTACGAGTTCGAATCTTTTCTCGTTCGACTGGGGGCCCTGGTGCAGCAAGGCCAACCTCACCCGGCGATCGTCGCCGGCGACTTCAACGCCAAATCCGTGGTCTGGGGTTCGCCGGCGACCGACGTTCGCGGTGAGGTCCTGGAGGACTGGGCGATCTCTATCGGCCTGGTCGTCCTGAATAGGGGGTCGGTGGACACGTGCGTGCGGCACAACGGCGGGTCTATTGTTGACTTGTCGTTTGCGAGCCCCGCCGTCGCACGTCGTGTCCGGGGCTGGAGAGTCCTCGTGGGCGTGGAGACGTTGTCGGACCATCGTTACGTCAGGTTCGACGTCTCCGCGTCCTCGAGTGTCCAGCCCAGTGGTGTACCGAGTGCCCCGAATCAGGACGGCCCGCGGTGGGTCTTACGTCGCCTCGATAAAGAGGCCCTAGTGTTGGCCGCTCTGGTCGTGTCGTGGCTCCCCGTGCCGGACGGGCCGGTACGGGTCGAGCAGGAGGCGGAGTGGTTCGGGGTGGCAATGTCGGACGTTTGCGACGCCGCCATGCCCCGGGCCCTCCGCCGTCCGTCGCGGCGGCAGGTGTACTGGTGGTCGGCGGAGCTAGCGCAGTTGCGCGCGTCTTGCGTAGCTGCGCGCCGTCGATACGCCAGGCATCGCCGTCGCCGAATAAGAAGTGAAGATCACGCAGACCAGGAGCGGCAGCTCTATGGCCTCTATAAGGAGGCGAAGAGAGCGCTGCGGGTGGCCGTTCACAGGGCCAAGGTCGCGGCGAGGAAGGAGTTCCTGGAGACTCTCGACGGTGACCCGTGGGGGCGCCCCTATCGCTTGGTGATGAACAAGCTTCGCCCAGCGGCGCCCCCGCTGTCGCAGAGTCTCCGGCCAGACTTGCTGGCCAACGTCGTCGCGGCCTTGTTTCCGGCCACCGTGGAGACCACTCCTCCACCGATGGCGCCACCGGACGTGGCGTCATCGTCGTACGAGACTTCGGCAAGGGATATCCCGGAGGTTTCGCCCGCGGAAATGCGGGCGGCAGTGCTTCGGCTGCGGAGCAAAAACACGGCCCCAGGGCTCGATGGCATCCCCGGGAGGGCCTGGGTGCTAGCTCTCGAGTACCTGGGTCCGAGGCTCCGCAGTTTGTTCTCCGCCTGTTTGGAGCAGGGCGTCTTCCCGGCACGCTGGAAAACCGGGAAGCTCGTCCTGCTGAAGAAAGAAGGACGACCCGCAGAGTCGCCGTCGGCCTACCGGCCCATCGTGTTGCTCGACGAGGTCGCCAAACTTTTCGAGCGCATCCTTCATGCTCGCCTCGTCGAGCACCTTGAGAGGGTCGGACCAAATTTGGCCGACGAACAGTTTGGATTTAGGAGGGGACGTTCTACCGTCCACGCGATTCTGCGGGTGAAGGCACAGGCGGAGGAAGCAGTGGCCGGAGGCAGCGTAGTTATTGCTGTATCGTTGGATATCTCCAACGCTTTCAACTCGCTGCCCTGGCCCTGCATCCACGAGGCATTGCGGTACCACGTGGTGCCGCCCTATCTCCGGCGTCTGGTGCACGCGTACCTTTCTGACAGGGACGTGGTGTATCCGGGTGCCGATGGGTGGCACCGAAGAGCGATGTCGTGCGGTGTTCCACAGGGCTCGGTTTTAGGCCCTCTCTTGTGGAACATCGGGTACGACTGGGTCCTCCGTGGTACCAATCTCCGGGGCGTCGGCGTGACATGTTACGCCGACGACACGCTAGTTACAGCGACTTCTGGGACCTTCCAGGATGCCGCAATTCTGGCGGCGGCGGGCACCGGCGACGTCGTGAATAGAATCCGACGTCTAGGGTTGAAGGTGGCCCTTGAGAAAACCGAGGCCATTTGTTTTCACAGGCCTCGGAAAGGGCCACCGGCCGGTGCCCACATCGTTGTTGAGGGGGTGCGGATTCCCATCGGCAAGAACATGAAGTATTTGGGTTTGATTCTGGATAGCCGATGGGAATTTCGCACCCATTTTGAAAAGATGCGGACAAAACTGTCCCGGGCAGCGGGCGCTCTTTCTAGCCTGCTGCCCAACCTGGAAGGTCCTGGTGTCCCTTGCCGAAGGTTATACCACGGAGTCGTGCGGTCCATGGCCCTGTATGGCAGTCCAGTTTGGGCTGATTCCCTGAGCAACCGCTGCGTCGCGCTCTTGCGCAATCCTCAGCGTGTAGTGGCGCAGCGGGCGATCAGGGCATACCGCACGGTTTCGTACGAGGCGGCTTGTATGTTGGCCGGATTTCTGCCCTGGGATCTGGACGCCGAATCCCTGTCCGATGCCTTTTATTGGCGGGAGGAGGCGTTCAGTCGCGGGCAGCGTCCGGCCCTGAAGGAGGTGGAGGCCATGAGGGCCTCCTTACGGCGAGCCGCCGTGGAGGAGTGGCGTCTCAGGCTGGAGACCCCGTCAGCGGGGCTCAGGGCCGTAGCGGCAGTGCGCCCGGTCTTTGCCGAGTGGCTGGACAGGCGCCACGGCCCAGCTACGTTTCGGTTGACACAGGTACTCACCGGGCATGGTTGCTTCGGTGAGTATCTGTGTCGTATCGTAGGCACAGAGGTGTCGGCCGTGTGTCACCATTGTGACAACTGCCCGCTGGATACGGCCCAACATACATTGGAGTTTTGCCCAGCCTGGGACGAGGAGCGCAGCGCTCTCAGAGCAGTCGTCGGAGGAGACCTCTCGCTGCCGGCCGTGGTCGCTTCCATGGTCGACAGTCGGGAGGCCTGGCGTGCGGTGGCCCACTTCTGCGAGGTGGTCCTCTCGCAGAAGGAGAGTGCCGAGAGGGATCGGGAGCGCGAAGATCCCTCCCGCCGCCAGAGGAGACGAAGGAGGCGCCGGGTGGACGACTGACCGGCGTCTCCCGCCCTGTGGATTGGGGGCGTTTGGAGAATTCTACCACGGTATCCCCTGCCTGTCGTAAAAGGCGACTAATAGGGGCCACCGGGGGTCGCAGGCGGGCGGCAGGGGGCCGTCCGTCTTTAGTTTTGTGTTCCTTTTAGCACATTGTTGCGACCCCCGTGATGGACGGCAGCGTGGAAGGTAGGCCTCACGCTGCCGTAGACGCTGAGAGCGTCCTTCGGTGCGCGGGGGCTTCTGAGCCCCCCCACAACAGGAGACGGGCCGCACTAGGCGGCACCGCGCAGGGGCGGTTGCGGACGACAACTTAGACATTAGTCAGAGGAAGCCCGCAGCCGTCCCTAATGCGCCGAAGATGGCCACCGCGGAGTTTTAGTTGGTATGCCGTGCGTTGTACATAGGCTAGGGACTCGGCCCGGCGGTCGCCCGACGTTTTCCATCTCTCCGGGCGGCTCAACGCCGGGTCGTAAGGCACGGTGAACCCAACATAACCGCTCGGTCGCCCCCCACGAAGGCCGGGCGGTAGTGGTAACGCACTTTCTCCGCGAAACCAAAAAAAAAAAAAAAAAAAAAAAAAAGGTTAGGTTAGGTTAGGTTAGGTTAGGTTCAGTCGTCGGAGGAGACCTCTCGCTGCCGGCCGTGGTCGCTTCCATGGTCGACAGTCGGGAGGCCTGGCGTGCGGTGGCCCACTTCTGCGAGGTGGTCCTCTCGCAGAAGGAGAGTGCCGAGAGGGATCGGGAGCGAGATGATCCCTCCCGCCGCCAGAGGAGACGAAGGAGGCGCCGGGTGGACGACTGACCGGCGTCTCCCGCCCTGTGGATTGGGGGCGTTTGGAGAATTCCACCACGGTATCCCCTGCCTGTCGTAAGAGGCGACTAATAGGGGCCACCGGGGGTCGCGGGCGGGCGGCAGGGGGCCGTCCGTCTATAGTTTTGTGTATCTTTTTAGCACATTGTTGCGACCCCCGTGATGGACGGCAGCGTGGAAGGTAGGCCTCACGCTGCCGTTGACGCTGAGAGCGTCCTTCGGTGCGCGGGGGCTTCTGAGCCCCCCCACAACAGGAGACGGGCCGCACCAGGCGGCACCGCGCAGGGGCGGTTGCGGACGAAAACTTAGACATTAGTCCGAGGAAGCCCGCAGCCGTCCCTAATGCGCCGAAGATGGCCACCGCGGAGTTTTAGTTGGTATGCCGTGCGTTGTACATAGGTTAGGGACTCGGCCCGGCGGTCGCCCGACGTTTTCCATCTCTCCGGGCGGCTCAACGCCGGGTCGTAAGGCACGGTGAACCCAACATAACCGCTCGGTCGCCCCCCACGAAGGCCGGGCGGTAGTGGTAACGCACTTTCTCCGCGAAACCAAAAAAAAAAAAAAAAAAAAAAAAAAAAAAGGTTAGGTTAGGTTAGGTTAGGTTAGGTTTTTTTTTTTTTTTTTTTTTTTCCCACCTTGGTCAGCCGGGGGGGCACCTGCTAACGGTATACTGGTACCCCCCCAGATCTCTACCAATGTGGTAAAGTGATGAATGTAGTGAGTTATAAATTGTGAGGCCTTCTCGGTTGGCAGCCCAATCACACTAATTGGGCTGACAATCGGGGAGGCCATATGGTTATGCCGCAGCAAGGACCCATTAGTGTTATACGCTGTTGTTATTAACATTTGACTCTTAAGCTTAAAAAAGGTTATTAACACGTGAGAGACACGCCGCTCGACCAGCGGTCCAGCCACTTAGGCTGGGCCGCTGTTCGAGAGGGCCACGTGGCCATGTCGCAGCATTGGCCAGTAAGCCCTCATACGGACTAGTTGAGCACTATGTTGTACACAGTTACTTACATTTGTACAATTGGTAAAATTTTTGGTTTTGTTTATGTGATATATCCCTCTCGATCAGCAGTCCAGCCACCCGAACTGGGCCGCTGGTCGAGAGGGCCATGTGACCATGTCGCAGCATTGGCCAGTCAACCCTCGCACAGGTTGGTTGAGTGCTGGTGTTGTACACAGTTATTTATACTTATATAGCTAGTGAGATATTTACATTTGTACAGTTAGAGCAATTTTGTGCGTGTGAGCCATTCCGTTCGATCAGCAGTCCAGCCACCCAAACTGGGCTGCTGGTCGAGACGGTCATGAGCCCATGTTGCAGCATAGGCCAGTCAACCCTGACACTATTGTTGTACACTGGTATTTATATATTACATTTGAGCTCTAGTGTTGTACACAGGTATTTACATAATTACAATTAGATTAGTAAGTTTAACATATTTATGAGACTTATTGGCAATGTGATTTATAGTCTTATTACGAATTGGTTTTTTTCTTTTTTTTTTTTTTTTTTTTTTTTTTTTTTTTTTTATTTTTTGTTATTCTTATTATGTACTTGTTCTAGGTTTACAAGGTTAGTATATTCTGTTAGCTTATTATATTTTTATTCTAGGTTTACAAGATTAGTATATTCTGTTAGCTTATTATATTCTTATTCTAGGTTTACAAGGTTAGTATATTCTGTTAGCTTATTATATTCTTATTCTAGATTTACAAGGTTATTTGTTAAATGTCTTTAGTGCGTTAACGATTGTGGTCGCCAACGCGCCAAAGGAATTAATGCATTGGGGCTTTTCCACCAGTTCATTGATTGCGTACGGCTCCACATCATAGTGCCGGCAGACCGATTCATGCCGCTGGCGAGGAACAGCGAATCTTGGGCAGCTCTGCATTAAATGGTCAAAGTCCTGCACGCAGGCCGGGTCACAGGGACACTTATCTGTTGTTGTGATTTTGAATCTGTGGAGATATTTTCTGTGGTAACCGTGTCCAGTTAGTAGCTGTGTCCATGCGAAATCTATGTCAACCACTTCCCTGAGCCTGCGCACATGGTTTAGATCAGGCAAGAGTCTGCGGGTGTGTTCTCCTTGTGGGCCAGTGAGGTAGATGGTGTTGCTGTCTTTATATGTGTCTTTGCTGATCAATGATTTGACGTAGCTTATCGGGAAATTAGTGTATTCATAGCGTTTATGTGAGCTGGCTGCTTTTTTGGCGGCCTCGTCCGCCTCCTCATTGCCAATTATGCCCACGTGTGCCTTTACCCATACGAAATCTAAACTGCCCGACAAGCCTACTGTGTGGTGTGTATTGTGTATTTCGGCGACGAACGGGTTGGTACTGTGCATATTTCTGATCTCTAAAATTGAGCTCAGAGAGTCAGTATAAATGATGACGTTGGTGTATTGGTGTAGTGCGATAGTCCATTTACAGGCCTCAGCGATGGCCAGCAACTCAGCTTGGTAGACGGTGCAGCTGTCGTGGAGGCGGAAAGTTCTTGTGGTTTTGCTACCGTTGGGGAGGTAGGCCACGAACGCCGCGCCGACTCTGTCGTCATATTTGCTTCCGTCGGTATATATTTTGATGGTGTCAGGCGTTCCGTGCTTGTCGGCGTCTTCCTGTGAGGCGGCGAATGATGCCTCTATACACTTCCTGTCGGCAGGATGGAGGAGCCGATGCGGAGGCACGAGCCGCTCGAGCGTTATGTCGCTGGGCAGGTAGTTGGTTGTTTGCGTCAGTTTGGTGACCTCAATAGCAGCCACTTGTTTGACCTTCAAGTGAAGTGGGGTGAATGCCGCTAGCGCGATTGCTGCAGTGCCCGACACAGTCCTGAAGCCTCGGATAGCCTTGACTGCGAAACCACGCTGGAACGATTTTAGTGCGCTCTGTACGTGCTTGTATTTAGTAGCACTGTGCCAGATACCAGAACCGTATGTAATGATTGGCTCAATGACTCTCTCGTAGATGGTTCTCACGTTTTCGGAGTGCATTCCCCAGGTGGGTCTTATGTATTTGCATAGGCTTATGTAGATTTTATACGCTTTATTAATTGCATACTGTGCGTGTTTGATGAATCTCAAGTTTTTGTCGATAATGACACCCAGGAGCTTGAGCTGATCTTGAAACTGGAGCACTTGTCTATTCATGATTATGGTGGTGTTTTTGGCTTTCGGGGTGAAAGCGACGAGTTGGGTTTTGGCGTGACTGAAATGGAGTTTAACTCGTGTGCCCCATGCGGAAATGCTTTCCAGTGCTTTGTTCGTGTTGGTTTCGAGTGTGGTGATCGTACGACCTGTCGCGATAAGAAAGACATCATCAGCGAAGGCCTGGATGTGGCAGCCCTCGGGCATGTTGATTTCGAGCAACTCGTCCAAAATGACGTTCCAGAATAGTGGGCCCAGGACCGATCCCTGGATGCATCCGCGGGTCATGATCTTGTGTGCACTAGAGTCCGCATAGTTGATTGTTACTTGTCGGTTACTGATGTAGCTTGTGATGAGTTGGTATATGTTTTTGGGGCATTCAGCATGATGCAGCTGCTTCAATAGGGCCGGCCACCAGGCGTGGTCAAAAGCGGCCTGAATGTCTAAGGAAACTGCGATCACTTGATTTTTATTTATTTTTGCACTTGTAATTTCGTTTATGGCAGTGTTCAAAGCGTCTGTGGTTGAGGTCTGTTCTTTAAAGCCGAATTGTTTTGGATTCATGTGATTGGTTTTACCCAGGTGGTAGGTGAGTCTCTTTGAGATGAGTTTCTCGAGTGTCTTTCCCAACACATTGATGAGTCCGATTGGGCGGTAAGAGGACATGTCCGTATAATCTGCTTTGCCGGGCTTTGGCAGAACTTTGACGAATGCCGTTTTCCACTGCTCCGGAAAGTATTGTAGGTGTAGACACTGGTTCATGACAGCGGTTATGATTGTTGGATGTGCCGCTGCGAACGTGGAGCAAATGTCGGAGGTCAGGTGGTCGACCCCCGGGGCCTTGTTAGGGTTCATGCCCTTAAGGTGTTCGATGATCTCATCGGTGGTGAAGTTTGGATCATTTGGGGTGTTGGGTACCGAAGTTGTACATGCCCTGATTTGCGATTGCACAGGATCGTCGTTGTTGTCATCAGGGTAGAATTTTTGTAGTAGGGCCGCTGCCGTCTCCTGGGCATTGCTGGTGTACTGTCCGTTAATACAGAGTGTTGTTGGAGGTTTACGTTGTGGTGCGTTCTTCAGTAATCTGTTGGTCAGGGACCATACATCCTCCTTACCCTGCCTGTTACAAAATTGTCGGAAGTTCTCTGTTGATTCTTTTAGGATGGCAGTGGAGTATTCCTTGGCTATTTTCTCCCGTTCATTAAGGGTTTCGGTTAGTGGCAGGCCCTTACGCTTGAGTTCGCTAATTCGGTGATGCAAGTGTATTAACTGTTTTTTAAGATTCTCCAGTTCATCGCTCCACCAGGGTGTGGTTGTTTTATATTTTGGTTTCTTTGGCAGGCATTCGTCACACGTTTCCTGTATAACTTTGGTTAATGCAGTGATGTAGTTCTCGAGTTGTTTGGGGTTGAGGGTATCTATGGGTGTTTGATCGAGTCCAGTATTTCGCATTTTATTTATGCTTGTTGCGGAGAATAAGTCCCAATCCGCATTCTTGGTGTTGTATCTGTATGTGGTAAGGTTCTTATTTTTAGTAGGTGGTTGATGAAGCGTTAAATTAAATGTGATCGCTTTGTGTTGGGACGTGGGGCAGGCGTCATGTGCTATCCTCCACGAGTGCACCTTACTAGCGAAATTACCAGACACGAGAGTGAGGTCAATTGTTGATTGACGGATGGCGCCATGTGTGACGGTGACGAAGGTGGGGGAGGTGCCGTCGTTGCAGATGATGAGTTCGTTGGCCATGATAATATTCATCATGTCTTTGCCCCGCTTGTTAGCTCTGATGGAGCCCCATGATTGGTGCCATCCGTTAAAGTCACCCCCAACAATATGATGAGAGTTACGATTGTCCTGCAGCAGGTGTTCTAGTTTGTGAAGTGTTCCATCATTATCCGTGTCGGGTTCCACATAGGCGCTAGTGATAAGAAGCTTCTTGCCGCCATAGCTGATTTGTGCGACGCTTAGGTTAGTTGACGAGTATTGTCCAAGTCCGATAGAGGATCCCAGTTTCTTATTCACTACGATGAGTGCTTTTACTCTAGTGTCGCTGGGGAATTGATGGATGTCATATCCAGTCATTGTTTTAATGGTAAGATTTTTGCCCACATACGGTTCACTAACAAGTCCAATGTCGTAGTTGTTCGCTTGAAAATATTGCATAAACTCATGCTGGCTATTGTATTGTTTGTCCAGGTTACATTGTAGGATTTTGATAACCATAGTCGATCTTTGCCTCGACTCTCTCCCGGATCAACTGAACTATCGGGCAGTGTACTGAGGTAGGTGAGTGTTGAGTGTCTGTGTTGGTTTTGTATTTGTGATTATTAGTTGTGCAGTTATGGCACTTTGTGGTTTCTGGGCGGTTTTTTGTTGGGCAATTATCGATTGTGTGTGTGGGGTCGGCACAGTGTCGGCAGGGTTTTAATTCTGCAGTACAGTGGTTCCTGGTGTGGCCGAACTGCAGGCACGCAAGACACTGCAGAAAAGGGGTGAAATTCTCCACGTGTACTCTCTGATGGTCGATGTTAATCCTATCCAATCTCGTGATGACTCTCCAGACTTCGGGTGAAGTGAGTAGTGCGGCGTTGTATAGTTGTTGGTTGCGATTATCCCTTATAAATCTTAGGGTGATGTCCGGTTCAGCTTCTCCACAGGCTTGACTGATGGTAGGGTTTTGGCCGAGTATAGTTTCCACTAGTTCGGTGGGTCTGACGTCTCGGTTAATGCCTTTCAGCATAACCATGGGCCTTAGGCGTTTGGCCGGCTCCGCTCGGATTTGGTTGGAGTTTTTGAGCTTGTTTAGGGTTTCGTCTCTTTGTGTGGGTGTGTCGAATTCAACCCGTATTTTGTTGTTGGAGACCGGCTGGACTCGGGAGGGCGCGTAGCCAGTACCCCTGAAAGAAACCTCTTTACGGAAGGTGTTTAATGTCTCTTTCCTCGTGGCCGTGTCCTCAGTGGGAGTAATGACAATCGCAGGTTTATTGATCGCTCGCGGAGGTGGTGGTGGCTGATGGGTGTTAGGAGTGGTTGATGTGACCTTAACGGTACTTTTGGCTGTCGTTTTGGTTGCCGTCGTTTCGGCGTAGGTCCTACCACCAGGCGTAATGATCTTAGCCACTTTACTTATTTCTTCTTTAATAGTGTTCTGTATTTCTTCCCCTATTTTCTGAATCGTGTTATGGGTGTTTTGAGTTGCCGCTATCTCCCTGGTGATTGCCTCAATGTCACCAGCAATTTTAATTGTAGTTCTTTTGCTTTCTGACGTGACACTTCTACCACTGTTTATTGTCCTTATTATTTCTTTAGTAAGCAGTTGTATTGCCGTTAGGCATTCATTTAGAGTTCTACCAGAGGGGGTGGGGGAGTTTTCTCTATTGTCCGCATCCAAGAATTGTTCGGTGTCTCCAGCTGGGTCTTCGTTTTGAGTGTTGGAAGACATATCGATCAATGGCGCTCAGTGGCGCATATAGCATGGAGCAATGGCCCAGCTAGCAATCGCGGTAAAAGTTTATTTAAAATTGTTTTAGAGCTGTATAAGTTGTTCCTAGCCAAATGTAATAGCAATATCACTCAGTAATAGTTTCTGTGTTAAGTAAGATTGCCCCTGACAAAAATTGAGAGCAAAATCACACCCTCGGCTCCAAATGTAACTCGTTCGTATGCCTGATGAAACTTTTGCCGCAATGTTGCACGAAGTAATTGTTATGTAGAATGTTCGATCAGTCGCTGGGTTTGAGTGGTTAGTGTGTACCGGTCACTTTTAGACACTTGTTGCCGTCTTCGGATACGGATTGTGATATACCGTGGCTCGGCGTATCGGGAGGCACGCTCCAACAGTGACCGAGAACGATCTCCGCCAAGTAATGCCCTCCCAACTCAGTCGGACCAACCGGTGTGCTTAGGAGCGCCTAACGTGGAGTTGTAGGCAAAGTTTCACGTTCGTAAGAGGTGTACGCACAGGTCTCTAGGTAACTTACACTGAGGCTAAAGTCGCGGTATAGGGCAAAGTAGCGGTAAGAGCAATAGTCTGTGTGCACTTTTAGATAAGTAGGCTGCACAGGATTATTCCTTACATATGTTTGATGGCAGAGTTACATCCGTTGTTATTGATGTAACAAGTTCGTACGCCTGATGAAAATTTGCCGCAATGTTACACAAGATGAGATTTACTTACACAATTTAATTAGGCACTGAGTTAATGTGGATTATATTATTGTCTCTAATGGTACTTGTTGGTGTTGTCGGGTTCAGTATGCAGTGTCGGCGGGTGTCCCGGGGCCCGGCAGGTTCGGGAGCACGCTCAGACAGTGACCAGAATCGATCTCCGTCGAGTTATGCCACCCTAGTCCAGTCGAGTTATCCGGTGTGGTTAGAAGTGCCTAACACGAAGTTGAGAGCAAAGTTTTGCATTGGAAAAAAAAAAAAAAAAAAATGTACGCACAAATCACCAGGTCACTTTCACTGAAGACTGAAATACAATGGTAACAATAACAATAGTTTGAGACGAAGTCCCGTGCGTCTGCACGCAGACGAATTCCGCTGACAATTTAAATCCTTCCTATGTATAGCACTCCACCCGCATGGACAGTAAAAGTAAAGGCTAAAGTAGCTAACTCTGGTGTAAAAGTAAAAGTCACTGTAATCATACCCTACTTGTTCCAAAATTTTTGAGTGGTCAGCCGCTTGCCGGGGTCGGGCGCTCCCGGTCCGGGGGGCCGCCAAAGAGCACTGGAGGCCGAGGTCTCTCAGGCAGGGGACCGCAGCGAAGCACCGGAGCCCTGCCGAGTTGTACCTCCACCGTGCGTCTTCCGTAGTCCGTGGCTGGGCGCTCCGCGAAGGAGAGGCCGCAGCAGAGCACCGGAGCCCGAAGTCTCTTAGGCGGGGGACCGCGGCGGAGCACCGGAGCCCCGCCGAGTTGCACCTCCCCCTCGCGTCGTCCGTTGTCCGGGGCGGGGCGCTCCGGGACGGAGAAGCCGCAACAGAGCACCGGAGCCCGAAGTTTCTCAGGCGGGGGGACCGCAGCGGAGCACCGGAGCCCCGCCGAGTTATGCCTCCCCCGCGTCGTCCGTTGTACTTTGTGTTGGAATTACCGGTCGGTCAGTGGTCGCACGATGTTGATTTAGGTGTCCTCTGATTCGTGAGAGTCTGGTGCGTCGGGAGGCACCTTCAGAATGGTGTCGCGAGGAGAGCTGAGCACTGGAGACGCTTGAACACAAGAATTATGAGGGGCGTGCGGCCCTGCGCGGCAAGTTGTGGAATGCGGCGATTTTAACCAACTTTCAGCTGTCCCAGGTCCGTGGTTCAGGCCTTGTCGGATGTACAAGGGTTTGGCGCGTCAGGAGGCACCGTCAGAATGACATCGCGTCGGTACCAAGAGGTAGGAGACCGCCGTGAAGTTAGAAAATGTGAGCCGCGTCGAACGGTGTCGGCCGGAACCGTGAAACGCAGCTGGTTGGCTGACTTCCAGATGTCGCAGGTGCGCGGTTCGTATGACAAAAGATGCACAAGGATCCAGCGAGTCAGGAGGCGCTTTCAGACAGACATCGCGCTGGAACCCAGAAGCAGCACGACACTTTTAAGCACGCGACTCGGTGCGCGCGATTACCGAACACACTGTTGTTAATTTTGCGATCTGGTTATCAGTCGCACAGGGTTTTGTCATATATCCCTGTATGCGTCAGAGTCTAGCGCGTCTAGAGGCACCTTTAAATCTGATATATAGTCACTTCACTTCGAGTTATAGCCTAAATTGTCACTGTCAATGTAAAAAAAATTTACTCACTAAGCGTCACTTGGAGTCCGGTCGGTCAGTGGTCGCACGATGTTGATTTAGGTGTCCTCTGATTCGTGAGAGTCTGGTGCGTCGGGAGGCACCTTCAGAATGGTGTCGCGAGGAGAGCTGAGCACTGGAGACGCTTGAACACAAGAATTATGAGGGGCGTGCGGCCCTGCGCGCCAAGTTGTGGAATGCGGCGATTTTAACCAACTTTCAGCTGTCCCAGGTCCGTGGTTTAGGCCTTGTCGGATGCACAAGGGTTCGGCGCGTCAGGAGGCACCATCAGAATGACATCGCGTTGGTACCAAGAGGTAGGAGACCGCCGTGAAGTTAGAAACTGTGAGCCGCGTCGAACGGTGTCGGCCGGAACCGTGAAATGCAGCTGGTTGGCTGACTTCCAGATGTCGCAGGTGCGCGGTTCGTATGACAAAAGATGCGCAAGGATCCAGCGAGTCAGGAGGCACTTTCAGACAGACATCGCGCTGGAACCCAGAAGCAGCACGACACTTTTAAGCACGCGACTCGGTGCACGCGATTACCGAACACACTGTTGTTAATTTTGCGATCTGGTTATCAGTCGCACAGGGTTGTGTCATATATCCCTGTATGCGTCAGAGTCTAGCGCGTCTAGAGGCACCTTTAAATCTGATATATAGTCACTTCACTTTGAGTTATAGCCTAAATTGTCACTATCAATGTAAAAATTTACTCACTAAGCGTCTCTTGGAGTCCTGTATCTCTGGGATTACATAAGAGAAAAATCCAAGATTTGGCAGGGAGGTGGGCCGAGGGTTTCTCCACACAACTACAATCCAGAAAGAGGGTGTCAGGGCGACGAATTGAAGCCCGCACGCACTTCAGTGTTTTTGGATTTTTAGTCCGTCGCACTATTTTCGTCACAAAAAATCGAAATGCCGTCCGATTTCAAAGATTCGTACGGCATTCGACAGGGTTTTAAAGCGCGCAACTTTTGGTATATCACACGGTAATAATTTGAAACACTGTACCACCTTTTGTGAATTTAGTGCGCGGAGCGTTACGGAGCGTCGCGGAAAGGTCCGTTGGGAGCGTGCGTTCGGGACCGCGCGGGAGTTGTGACTGGTTAGGTTAGGTTAGGTTAGGTTAGGTTAGGTTGGGGTGCGAAGTCAGGAAACCTCCACGCGGTGCACCCTGGGCAACGGCGCGTCGATCACGTTGATCGGCGCGACGGCTGATATCCTGACAACAGTTGGTTGACGGTCGTCGTCTCTTGCGGCGGCCGTCGTCTTGTTTTGGTGGGCCCGTTCATCGGGCGACTCCCGGTTCTGCCCTGGGGGTGTCGACGGGCTCGGTGTGCGCTCACCCCGCCCCGAGCAGGCAGTGGGAGGGAACCTTTCTCTCCCGCTGTCGCCGTCGCAGATCGTAATCCGGTATGGAGGTCCGTGGTTATGTCTCGCGCTCCTGCCGGACCGAGGGTCTTGGCTTAACCGCCCGGACCGCGAGGGAGAAAACCTCTATAAAAAGTTACCCCGAATCCCAAGCGGCGGCGCACCGCGAGGGGATGCATGGCCGATGGGTAGTTCGGTCTCGAGTGCGACCCCCGCCAGAGTACCTGCCGACCCTCTTGGCGGGTTACGTTAGGCTTACCCAGGTACAGGGGGCACTGCCTGGGTGGACTGTTTATTTCCCCCATACTCGTGGGAACAATAATGGAATCAATTGTAAAAGAAAAACAACCTATCATACTTTTGACGAAGTTGCCTCCTCCTGCCTCAGTTTCTGGGGTAGGAGCGGCGGAGATCGAAGGGTGCAAGCCCGACGATGTTTATGTGGTGGAGGATAATGTGGGCTCAAAGCCTACAGACGTGGAGGCTGAATTCATTCGGCCACTCGATATGCTGATTGACTCAGAATCGAGTGAAAGCGGTTCGTCGGTACGAAGTAAAAGGCTCTGGAGGCGACATTCTCAGCGCTCCCGGGACAGCTGTTCAATCGTCACCAGTGACACAGACGAGCCTGCGTCTAAGTTGCAGACGACCGACGGTCGTGGTAGGGGTCGTCCGCTCCCAGCTGGCAATTATGTCGGCTTAAAGAAGACGCAGAGGGAGCGCGATAAGCTAAAGCGCGAAGAGGCACGCCAAAAGGCGGAAAAAGAATTGGCAAACTCTCTCCGCTTTGTAAAAGACACAACGCTCTCGAAATCTGTGCTGGTGGAGATGGATGTTTCCCGTCCCGTTCTCCGAGAGGACTTAAGACAATGCGGACAAATTGTCAAGTCCGTGGTAAAAAAGTCTGGCAATTTAAAGGGCACAAGTCAGAAAGCCCTTAACGTAGTGACAGATACCATCGCCAAATTTGTCGACCAGCCCGAGTCCGCCATGGTCACGTGCCTCGAAGGGGAGGTTAAAAAGTGGCGGGAAAACAGCTCCCGCCTTGAGGCTGCAGTAAAAGAATTGCAGGAGGCGAACGCCTCCCTCCGTCTTCGTTTGGACGAGCTAGAGGCAGCCGCGAGCAAACGCCCAACTGACGAAATGCTCGCAGTTATGGAGGCAAGATGGCAGGCCAGGCTAGACTCGGTGCTGCAAGGGCCGGCTCCCAGGCCACCACTGGCCCATGAAAAGAAGGCCACTCCCGGGGTTACCCAACTCCCCGTGCAGGGCGGATTCGTGGGAGGAGCACCTCAGCCCTCTTCGAGCAAGGGCAAAGGAAAAGGAAAGGGGAAGAGTTTGGTCCAATCCACTACCTCTATTCCCGCCCCCGTGGCTGGGCCCTCTACTGCACCACAAGTCATCACGGGGTCGTCAAAGGAGCCGGCCACTGCCTCTTCTATGCCTGTCAGGGAAGACAAGCAAAGAACGAAGACAGGACGCTTGCCAAAACCCCAAAAGACCAGAAAGAAAGGGTCAGCACCTACGGCGCAAGCTGCACCAGAACCCCGCCCATTGCCGCCGGCCCCAGTGTCCATGGACACGGAATGGACGGTCGTGGTGGGAAAGAAAAAGAAGCCCAGGTCCGGGACGACACCGGCGGCTAGGTCACAGCCACCACCGCGCCGGGCCGAGCCCAAGCTCCGCCCACCACGCTCTGCGGCCGTCATAATTTCTCTGACGCCGGCGGCTGTAGCAAAAGGGCTTACCTATGCTAAAGTCCTGACAGAAGCGCAGGGTAAGGTGGACCTTACCGGCCTTGAAATAACAAGGCTGAGGCCAAAGTTTGCGGCCACGGGTGCCCCTATGTACGAGGTGCCCGGGGCCAACTCTGACGAGAGGGCCGACTCCCTCGCCACTAGGCTGAGGGAATGTTTCAGTGGGTCGGAGGACGTCCGAATATCCCGGCCCACAAAAACCGCGGAACTGCGGCTGACAGAGCTGGACTATACAGCCACTCCTGAATCAGTCGCAGCGGCCCTCTCTAAGGCCGGTGAGTGCGCCGTGGAAGCAATCAAGGTCGGGCAAATTCGTCCCGACCGTTCGGGTGTGGGCACAGCGTGGGTGAAGATGCCTATCAAGGCGGCCCAGAAGGTCAAGGCGGGCCGCCTTCGTATAGGGTGGACTGTGCCTCGAGTGACGGTGCTCGAGGCGAGGCCCATGCGGTGCTTCCGGTGTCTGGAGTCCGGACATGTCCGGGAGCGCTGTGACTGCGCAGTGGACCGCAGCGCGTTATGCTACCGCTGCGGTCAAGCGGGCCACAAGGCCCGCGAGTGTAACGCCGTGGCAAACTGTGTAGTCTGCGCGGCTTCCGGTAAGCCCGCTGGGCACCAACTCGGAGGGAAGGCGTGTCCCGCCTCCTCACGCCGCAACCGCCGTCGCCCGCGTAGAAGACCGGCTGCCGCTGAGGCTACGGCCCAGCCGCAGTTGGTGAGCCCACCGCAAGGAGAGGCCGCAATGGAAGGAGTAGAAGAGATCGCCCAGTAATGGACCTGAAGTTCCTCCAGGCGAACATCAACCACTGCGCCCGCGCCCAGGACCTGTTGTCCCAAAGCCTGGCGCAGTGGTCGGTGCAAGTGGCCGTGGTCGCCGAGCCGTATTTCGTCCCGCCCAGAGATAACTGGGCTGGGGACCTCGACGGTTCGGTGGCCATCATCACCCAGGGTGCCGCTGGCTCCCCGCCCTTCGAAAAAGTAGCGAAGGGCCAGGGATGCGTCGCGGCTCTGTTGGGAGACGTATGGGTTGTAGGAGTTTATTTCTCTCCCAACAGACCCCTCTACGAGTTCGAGTCTTTTCTCGTTCGACTGGGGGCCCTGGTGGAGCAAGGCCAACCTCACCCGGCGATAGTTGCCGGCGACTTCAACGCCAAATCCGTGGTCTGGGGTTCGCCGGCGACAGACGTTCGCGGTGAGGTCCTGGAGGACTGGGCGATCTCTGTCGGCCTGGTCGTCCTGAACAGGGGGTCGGTGGATACGTGCGTGCGGCACAACGGCGGGTCTATTGTGGATCTGTCGTTTGCGAGCCCCGCCGTCGCACGTCGTGTCCGGGGCTGGAGAGTCCTCGTGGGCGTGGAGACGTTGTCGGACCATCGCTACATCAGGTTCGACGTCTCCGCGTCTTCGAGTGTCCAGCCCAGTGGTGTACCGAGTGCCCCGAATCAGGACGGCCCGCGGTGGGTTTTACGTCGCCTCAACAAAGAGGCCCTAGTGTTGGCCGCTCTGGTCGTGTCGTGGCTCCCCGTGCCGGACGGGCCGGTACGGGTCGAGCAGGAGGCGGAGTGGTTCGGGGTGGCAATGTCGGACGTTTGCGACGCCGCCATGCCCCGGGCCCTCCGCCGTTCGCCGCGGCGGCAGGTGTACTGGTGGTCGGCGGAGCTAGCGCAGTTGCGCGCGTCTTGCGTTGCTGCGCGCCGTCGATACGCCAGGCATCGCCGTCGCCGAATCAGAAGTGAAGATCACGCAGACCAGGAGCGGCAGCTCTACGGCCTCTATAAGGAGGCGAAGAGAGCGCTGCGGGTGGCCGTTCACAGGGCCAAGGTCGCGGCGAGGAAGGAGTTCCTGGAGACTCTCGACGGTGACCCGTGGGGGCGCCCCTATCGCTTGGTGATGAACAAGCTTCGCCCAGCGGCGCCCCCGCTGTCGCAGAGTCTCCGGCCAGACTTGCTGGCCAACGTCGTCGCGGCCTTGTTTCCGGCCACCGTGGAGACCACTCCTCCACCGATGGCGCCACCGGACGTGGCGTCATCGTCGTACGATACTTCGGCAAGGGATATCCCGGAGGTTTCGCCCGCTGAAATGCGGGTGGCAGTGCTTCGGCTGCGGAGCAAAAACACGGCCCCAGGGCTCGATGGCATCCCCGGGAGGGCCTGGGTGCTAGCTCTTGAGTACCTGGGTCCGAGGCTCCGCAGTTTGTTCTCCGCCTGTTTGGAGCAGGGCGTCTTCCCGGCGCGATGGAAAACCGGGAAGCTCGTCCTGCTGAAGAAAGAAGGACGACCCGCAGAGTCGCCGTCGGCCTACCGGCCCATAGTGTTGCTCGACGAGGTCGCCAAACTTTTCGAGCGCATCATTCATGCTCGCCTCGTCGAGCACCTCGAAAGGGTCGGACCAAATTTGGCCGACGTACAGTTTGGTTTTAGGAGGGGACGATCCACCGTCCACGCGATTCTGCGGGTGAAGGCACAGGCGGAGGATGCAGTGGCCAGGGGCGAAGTTGTTATTGCTGTCTCGTTGGACATATCCAACGCTTTCAACTCGCTGCCCTGGCCCTGCATTCACGAGGCACTGCGGTACCACGTGGTGCCGCCCTATCTCCGGCGTCTGGTGCACGCGTATCTGTCTGACAGGGACGTGGTGTATCCGGGCGCCGACGGGTGGCACCGAAGAGCGATGTCGTGCGGTGTTCCACAGGGCTCGGTTTTAGGCCCTCTCTTGTGGAACATCGGGTACGACTGGGTGCTCCGTGGTGCCAATCTCCGGGGCGTCGGCGTGACATGTTACGCCGACGACACGCTAGTCACAGCGACTTCTGGGACCTTCCAGGATGCCGCAATTCTGGCGGCGGCGGGCACCGGCGACGTCGTGAGTCGCATCCGACGTCTAGGGTTGAAGGTGGCCCTTGAGAAAACCGAGGCCATTTGTTTTCACAGGCCTCGGAAAGGGCCACCGGCCGGTGCCCACATCATCGTTGAGGGGGTGCGGATTCCCATCGGCAAGAGTATGAAGTATCTGGGTTTGATTTTGGATAGCCGATGGGAATTTCGCACCCATTTTGAGAAGATGAGGACGAAACTGTCCCGGGCAGCGGGCGCTCTTTCTAGCCTGCTGCCCAACCTGGAAGGTCCTGGTATCCCTTGCCGAAGGTTATACCACGGAGTCGTGCGGTCCATGGCCCTGTATGGCAGTCCAGTTTGGGCTGATTCCCTGAGCAACCGTTGCGTCGCACTCTTGCGCAATCCTCAGCGTGTAGTGGCGCAGCGGGCGATCAGGGCATACCGCACGGTTTCGTACGAGGCGGCTTGCATGTTGGCCGGATTCCTGCCCTGGGATCTGGACGCCCAATCCCTGTCCGATGCTTTTCATTGGCGGGAGGAGGCGTTCAGTCGCGGGCAGCGTCCGGCCCTGAAGGAGGTGGAGGCCATGAGGGCCTCCTTACGGCGAGCCGCCGTGGAGGAGTGGCGTCTCAGGCTGGAGACCCCGTCAGCGGGGCTCAGGGTCGTAGCGGCAGTGCGCCCGGTCTTTGCCGAGTGGCTGGACAGGCGCCACGGCCCAGCTACGTTTCGGTTGACACAGGTACTCACCGGGCATGGTTGCTTCGGTGAGTATCTGTGTCGTATCGTAGGCACAGAGGTGTCGGCCGTGTGTCACCATTGTGACAACTGCCCGCTGGATACGGCCCAACATACATTGGAGTTTTGCCCAGCCTGGGACGAGGAGCGCAGCGCTCTCAGAGCAGTCGTCGGAGGAGACCTCTCGCTGCCGGCCGTGGTCGCTTCCATGGTCGACAGTCGGGAGGCCTGGCGTGCGGTGGCCCACTTCTGCGAGGTGGTCCTCTCGCAGAAGGAGAGTGCCGAGAGGGATCGGGAGCGGGATGATCCCTCCCGCCGCCAGAGGAGACGAAGGAGGCGCCGGGTGGACGACTGACCGGCGTCTCCCGCCCTGTGGATTGGGGGCGTTTGGAGAATTCCACCACGGTATCCCCTGCCTGTCGTAAGAGGCGACTAATAGGGGCCACCGGGGGTCGCGGGCGGGCGGCAGGGGGCCGTCCGTCTTAAGTTTTGTGTTGCTTTTATCACATTGTTGCGACCCCCGTGATGGACGGCAGCGTGGAAGGTAGGCCTCACGCTGCCGTAGACGCTGAGAGCGTCCTTCGGTGCGCGGGGGCTTCTGAGCCCCCCCCACAACAGGAGACGGGCCGCACCAGGCGGCACCGCGCAGGGGCGGTTGCGGACGACAACTTAGACATTAGTCAGAGGAAGCCCGCAGCCGTCCCTAATGCGCCGAAGATGGCCACCGCGGAGTTTTAGTTGGTATGCCGTGCGTTGTACATAGGTTAGGGACTCGGCCCGGCGGTCGCCCGACGTTTTCCATCTCTCCGGGCGGCTCAACGCCGGGTCGTAAGGCACGGTGAACCCAACATAACCGCTCGGTCGCCCCCCACGAGGGCCGGGCGGTAGTGGTAACGCACTTTCTCCGCGAAACCAAAAAAAAAAAAAAAAAAAAAAAGGTTAGGTTAGGTTAGGTTAGGTTAGGTTAGGTTGGGGTGCGAAGTCAGGAAACCTCCACGCGGTGCACCCTGGGCAACGGCGCGTCGATCACGTTGATCGGCGCGACGGCTAATATCCTGACAACAGTTGGTTGGCGGTCGTCGTCTCTTGCGGCGGCCGTCGTCTTACGTTTGAGTGGGCCTGTTCATCGGGCGACTCCCGGTTCTGTCCTGGGGGTGTCGACGGGCTCGGTGTGCGCTCACCCCGCCCCGAGCAGGCAGTGGGGGGGAACCTTTCTCTCCCGCTGTCGCCGTCGCAGATCGTAATCCGGTATGGAGGTCCGTGGTTATGTCTCGCGCTCCTGCCGGACCGAGGGTCTTGGCTTAACCGCCCGGACCGTGAGGGAGAAAACCTCTATAAAAAGTTACCCCGAATCCCAAGCGGCGGCGCACCGCGAGGGGATGCATGGCCGATGGGTAGTTCGGTCTCGAGTGCGACCCCCGCCAGAGTACCTGCCGACCCTCTTGGCGGGTTACGTTAGGCTTACCCAGGTACAGGGGGCACTGCCTGGGTGGACTGTTTATTTCCCCCATACTCGTGGGAACAATAATGGAATCAATTGTAAAAGAAAAACAACCTATCATACTTTTGACGAAGTTGCCTCCTCCTGCTTCAGTTTCTGGGGTAGGAGCGGCGGAGATCGAAGGGTGCAAGCCCGACGATGTTTATGTGGTGGAGGATAATGTGGGCTCAAAGCCTACAGACGTGGAGGCTGAATTCATTCGGCCACTCGATATGCTGATTGACTCAGAATCGAGCGAAAGCGGTTCGTCGGTACGAAGTAAAAGGCTCTGGAGGCGACATTCTCAGCGCTCCCGGGACAGCTGTTCAATCGTCACCAGTGACACAGACGAGCCTGCGTCTAAGTTGCAGACGACCGATGGTCGTGGTAGGGGTCGTCCGCTCCCAGCTGGCAATTATGTCGGCTTAAAGAAGACGCAGAGGGAGCGCGATAAGCTAAAGCGCGAAGAGGCACGCCAAAAGGCGGAAAAAGAATTGGCAAACTCTCTCCGCTTTGTAAAAGACACAACGCTCTCGAAATCTGTGATGGTGGAGATGGATGTTTCCCGTCCCGTTCTCCGAGAGGACTTAAGACAATGCGGACAAATTGTCAAGTCCGTGGTAAAAAAGTCTGGCAATTTAAAGGGCACTAGTCAGAAAGCCCTTAACGTAGTGACGGATACCATCGCCAAATATGTCGACCAGCCCGAGTCCGCCATGGTCACGTGCCTCGAAGGGGAGGTTAAAAAGTGGCGGGAAAACAGCTCCCGCCTTGAGGCTGCAGTAAAAGAATTGCAGGAGGCGAACGCCTCCCTCCGTCTTCGTTTGGACGAGCTAGAGGCAGCCGCGAGCAAACGCCCAACTGACGAAATGCTCGCAGTTATGGAGGCAAGATGGCAGGCCAGGCTAGACTCGGTGCTGCAAGGGCCGGCTCCCAGGCCACCACTGGCCCATGAAAAGAAGGCCACTCCCGGGGTTACCCAACTCCCCGTGCAGGGCGGATTCGTGGGAGGAGCACCTCAGCCCTCTTCGAGCAAGGGCAAAGGAAAAGGAAAGGGGAAGAGTTTGGTCCAATCCACTCCCTCTATTCCCGCCCCCGTGGCTGGGCCCTCTACTGCACCGCCACAAGTCATCACGGGGTCGTCAAAGGAGCCGGCCACTGCCTCTTCTATGCCTGTCAGGGAAGACAAGCAAAGAACGCAGACAGGACGCTTGCCAAAACCCCAAAAGACCAGAAAGAAAGGGTCAGCACCTACGGCGCAAGGTGCACCAGAACCCCGCCCATTGCCGCCGGCCCCAGTGTCCATGGACACGGAATGGACGGTCGTGGTGGGAAAGAAAAAGAAGCCCAGGTCCGGGACGACACCGGCGGCTAGTTCACAGCCACCACCGCGCCGGGCCGAGCCCAAGCTCCGCCCACCACGCTCTGCGGCCGTCATAATTTCTCTAACACCGGCGGCTGTAGCAAAAGGGCTTACCTACGCTAAAGTCTTGACAGAAGCGCAGGGTAAGGTGGACCTTACCGGCCTTGAAATAACAAGGCTGAGGCCAAAGTTTGCGGCCACGGGTGCCCCTATGTACGAGGTGCCCGGGGCCAACTCTGACGAGAGGGCCGACTCCCTCGCCACTAGGCTGAGGGAGTGTTTCAGTGGGTCGGAGGACGTCCGAATATCCCGGCCCACAAAAACCGCGGAACTGCGGCTGACAGAGCTGGACTATACAGCCACTCCTGAATCAGTCGCAGCGGCCCTCTCTAAGGCCGGTGAGTGCGCCGTGGAAGCAATCAAGGTCGGGCAAATTCGTCCCGACCGTTCGGGTGTAGGCACAGCATGGGTGAAGATGCCTATCAAGGCGGCCCAGAAGGTCAAGGCGGGCCGCCTTCGTATAGGGTGGACTGTGCCTCGAGTGACGGTGCTCGAGGCGAGGCCCATGCGGTGCTTCCGGTGTTTGGAGTCCGGGCATGTCCGGGAGCGCTGTGACTGCGCAGTGGACCGCAGCGCGTTATGCTACCGCTGCGGTCAAGCGGGCCACAAGGCCCGCGAGTGTAGCGCCGTGGCAAACTGTGTAGTCTGCGCGGCTTCCGGTAAGCCCGCTGGGCACCAACTCGGAGGGAAGGCGTGTCCCGCCTCCTCACGCCGCAACCGCCGTCGCCCGCGTAGAAGACCGGCTGCCGCTGAGGCTACGGCCCAGCCGCAGTCGGTGAGCCCACCGCAAGGAGAGGCCGCAATGGAAGGAGTAGAAGAGATCGCCCAGTAATGGACCTGAAGTTCCTCCAGGCGAACATCAACCACTGCGCCCGGGCCCAGGACCTGTTGTCCCAAAGCCTGGCGCAGTGGTCGGTGCAAGTGGCCGTGGTCGCCGAGCCGTATTTCGTCCCGCCCAGAGATAACTGGGCTGGGGACCTCGACGGTTCGGTGGCCATCATCACCCAGGGTGCCGCTGGCTCCCCGCCCTTCGAAAAAGTAGCGAAGGGCCAGGGATGCGTCGCGGCTCTGTTGGGAGACGTATGGGTTGTAGGAGTTTATTTCTCTCCCAACAGACCCCTCTATGAGTTCGAGTCTTTTCTCGTTCGACTGGGGGCCCTGGTGCAGCAAGGCCAACCTCACCCAGCGATCGTCGCCGGCGACTTCAACGCCAAATCCGTGGTCTGGGGTTCGCCGGCGACCGACGTTCGTGGTGAGGTCCTGGAGGACTGGGCGATCTCTGTCGGCCTGGTCGTCCTGAATAGGGGGTCGGTGGACACGTGCGTGCGGCACAACGGCGGGTCTATTGTGGATCTGTCGTTTGCAAGCCCCGCCGTCGCACGTCGTGTCCGGGGCTGGAGAGTCCTCGTGGGCGTGGAGACGTTGTCGGACCATCGTTACGTCAGGTTCGACGTCTCTGCGTCCTCGAGTGTCCAGCCCAGTGGTGTACCGAGTGCCCCGAATCAGGACGGCCCGCGGTGGGTCTTACGTCGCCTCGATAAAGAGGCCCTAGTGTTGGCCGCTCTGGTCGTGTCGTGGCTCCCCGTGCCGGACGGGCCGGTACGGGTCGAGCAGGAGGCGGAGTGGTTCGGGGTGGCAATGTCGGACGTTTGCGACGCCGCCATGCCCCGGGCCCTCCGCCGTCCGTCGCGGCGGCAGGTGTACTGGTGGTCGGCGGAGCTAGCGCAGTTGCGCGCGTCTTGCGTTGCTGCGCGCCGTCGATACGCCAGGCATCGCCGTCGCCGATTGAGGGTAGATGATCACGCAGACCAGGAGCGGCAGCTCTACGGCCTCTATAAGGAGGCGAAGAGAGCGCTGCGGGTGGCCGTTCACAGGGCCAAGGTCGCGGCGAGGAAGGAGTTCCTGGAGACTCTCGACGGTGACCCGTGGGGGCGCCCCTATCGCTTGGTGATGAACAAGCTTCGCCCAGCGGCGCCCCCGCTGTCGCAGAGTCTCCGGCCAGACTTGCTGGCCAACGTCGTCGCGGCCTTGTTTCCGGCCACCGTGGAGACCACTCCTCCACCGATGGCGCCACCGGACGTGGCGTCATCGTCGTACGAGACTTCGGCAAGGGATATCCCGGAGGTTTCACCCGCTGAAATGCGGGTGGCAGTGCTTCGGCTGCGGAGCAAAAACACGGCCCCAGGGCTCGATGGCATCCCCGGGAGGGCCTGGGTGCTAGCTCTCGAGTACCTGGGTCCGAGGCTCCGCAGTTTGTTCTCCGCCTGTTTGGAGCAGGGCGTCTTCCCGGCGCGTTGGAAAACCGGGAAGCTCGTCCTGCTGAAGAAAGAAGGACGACCCGCAGAGTCGCCGTCGGCCTACCGGCCCATCGTGTTGCTCGACGAGGTCGCCAAACTTTTCGAGCGCATCGTTCATGCTCGCCTCGTCGAGCATCTCGATAGGGTCGGTCCAAATTTGGCCGACGAGCAGTTTGGATTTAGGAGGGGACGTTCCACCGTCCACGCGATTCTGCGGGTGAAGGCACAGGCGGAGGATGCAGTGGCCAGGGGCGAAGTTGTAATTGCGGTATCGTTGGATATCTCCAACGCTTTCAACTCGCTGCCCTGGCCCTGCATTCACGAGGCACTGCGGTACCACGTGGTGCCGCCCTATCTCCGGCGTCTGGTGCACGCGTATCTGTCTGACAGGGACGTGGTGTATCCGGGCGCCGATGGGTGGCACCGAAGAGCGATGTCGTGCGGTGTTCCACAGGGCTCGGTTCTAGGCCCTCTCTTGTGGAACATCGGGTACGACTGGGTCCTCCGTGGTACCAATCTCCGGGGCGTCGGCGTGACATGTTACGCCGACGACACGCTAGTCACAGCGACTTCTGGGACCTTCCAGGACGCCGCGATTCTGGCGGCGGCGGGCACCGGCGACGTCGTGAATAGGATCCGACGTCTAGGGTTAAAGGTGGCCCTTGAGAAAACCGAGGCCATTTGTTTTCACGGGCCTCGGAAAGGGCCACCGGCCGGTGCCCACATCGTTGTTGAGGGGGTGCGGATTCCCATCGGCAAGAATATAAAGTATTTAGGGTTAGTTTTGGATAGCCGATGGGAATTCCGTACCCATTTCGAGAAAATGCGGACAAAACTGTCCCGGGCAGCGGGCGCTCTTTCTAGCCTGCTGCCCAACCTGGAAGGTCCTGGTATCCCTTGCCGAAGGTTATACCACGGAGTCGTGCGGTCCATGGCCCTGTATGGCAGTCCTGTTTGGGCTTACTCCCTGAGCGACCGCTGCGCCGCGCTCTTGCGCAATCCTCAACGTGTAGTTGCGCAGCGGGCGATCAGGGCGTACCGCACGGTCTCGTACGAGGCGGCTTGCATGTTGGCCGGATTTCTGCCCTGGGATCTGGACGCCGAATCCCTGTCCGATGCCTTTTATTGGCGGGAGGAGGCGTTCAGTCGCGGGCAACGTCCGGCGTTGAAGGAGGTGGAGGCCATGAGGGCCTCCTTACGGCGAGCCGCCGTGGAGGAGTGGCGTCTCAGGCTGGAGACCCCGTCAGCGGGGCTCAGGGCCGTAGCGGCAGTGCGCCCGGTCTTTGCCGAGTGGCTAGACAGGCGCCACGGCCCGGCTACGTTTCGATTGACACAGGTACTCACCGGGCATGGTTGCTTCGGTGAGTATCTGTGTCGTATCGTAGGTACAGAGGTGTCGGCCGTGTGTCACCATTGTGACAACTGCCCGCTGGATACGGCCCAGCATACACTGGAGTTTTGCCCAGCCTGGGACGAGGAGCGCAGCGCTCTCAGAGCAGTCGTCGGAGGAGACCTCTCGCTGCCGGCCGTGGTCGCTTCCATGGTCGACAGTCGAGAGGCCTGGCGTGCGGTGGCCCACTTCTGCGAGGTGGTCCTCTCGCAGAAGGAGAGTGCCGAGAGGGATCGGGAACGAGATGATCCCTCCCGCCGCCAGAGGAGACGAAGGAGGCGCCGGGTGGACGACTGACCGGCGTCTCCCGCCCTGTGGATTGGGGGCGTTTGGAGAATTCCACCACGGTATCCCCTGCCTGTCGTAAAAGGCGACTAATAGGGGCCACCGGGGGTCGCGGGCGGGCGGCAGGGGGCCGTCCGTCTATAGTTTTGTGTATCTTTTTAGCACATTGTTGCGACCCCCGTGATGGACGGCAGCGTGGAAGGTAGGCCTCACGCTGCCGTAGACGCTGAGAGCGTCCTTCGGTGCGCGGGGGCTTCTGAGCCCCCCCCACAACAGGAGACGGGCCGCACCAGGCGGCACCGCGCAGGGGCGGTTGCGGACGACAACTTAGACATTAGTCAGAGGAAGCCCGCAGCCGTCCCTAATGCGCCGAAGATGGCCACCGCGGAGTTTTAGTTGGTATGCCGTGCGTTGTACATAGGTTAGGGACTCGGCCCGGCGGTCGCCCGACGTTTTCCATCTCTCCGGGCGGCTCAACGCCGGGTCGTAAGGCACGGTGAACCCAACATAACCGCTCGGTCGCCCCCCACGAAGGCCGGGCGGTAGTGGTAACGCACTTTCTCCGCGAAACCAAAAAAAAAAAAAAAAAAAAAAAAAGGTTAGGTTAGGTTAGGTTAGGTTAGGTTAGGTTAGGTTAGGTTAGGTTAGGTTAGGTTAGGTTAGGTTAGGTTAGGTTAGGTTAGGTTAGGTTAGGTTAGGTTAGGTTAGGTTAGGTTAGGTTAGGTTAGGTTAGGTTAGGTTTTTTTTTTTTTTTTTTTTTTTTTTTTTTTTTCCCACCTTGGTCAGCCGGGGGGGCACCTGCTAACGGTATACTGGTACCCCCCCAGATCTCTACCAATGTGGTAAAGTGATGAATGTAGTGAGTTATAAATTGTGAGGCCTTCTCGGTTGGCAGCCCAATCACACTAATTGGGCTGACAATCGGGGAGGCCATATGGTTATGCCGCAGCAAGGACCCATTAGTGTTATACGCTGTTGTTATTAACATTTGACTCTTAAGCTTAAAAAAGGTTATTAACACGTGAGAGACACGCCGCTCGACCAGCGGTCCAGCCACTTAGGCTGGGCCGCTGTTCGAGAGGGCCACGTGGCCATGTCGCAGCATTGGCCAGTAAGCCCTCATACGGACTAGTTGAGCACTATGTTGTACACAGTTACTTACATTTGTACAATTGGTAAAATTTTTGGTTTTGTTTATGTGATATATCCCTCTCGATCAGCAGTCCAGCCACCCGAACTGGGCCGCTGGTCGAGAGGGCCATGTGACCATGTCGCAGCATTGGCCAGTCAACCCTCGCACAGGTTGGTTGAGTGCTGGTGTTGTACACAGTTATTTATACTTATATAGCTAGTGAGATATTTACATTTGTACAGTTAGAGCAATTTTGTGCGTGTGAGCCATTCCGTTCGATCAGCAGTCCAGCCACCCAAACTGGGCTGCTGGTCGAGACGGTCATGAGCCCATGTTGCAGCATAGGCCAGTCAACCCTGACACTATTGTTGTACACTGGTATTTATATATTACATTTGAGCTCTAGTGTTGTACACAGGTATTTACATAATTACAATTAGATTAGTAAGTTTAACATATTTATGAGACTTATTGGCAATGTGATTTATAGTCTTATTACAAATTGGTTTTTTTTTTTTTTTTTTTTTTTTTTTTTTTTTTTTTTTTTTTTTTTTTTTTTTTTTTTTTTTTTTTTTTTTTTTTTGTTATTCTTATTATGTACTTGTTCTAGGTTTACAAGGTTAGTATATTCTGTTAGCTTATTATATTTTTATTCTAGGTTTACAAGATTAGTATATTCTGTTAGCTTATTATATTCTTATTCTAGGTTTACAAGGTTAGTATATTCTGTTAGCTTATTATATTCTTATTCTAGATTTACAAGGTTATTTGTTAAATGTCTTTAGTGCGTTAACGATTGTGGTCGCCAACGCGCCAAAGGAATTAATGCATTGGGGCTTTTCCACCAGTTCATTGATTGCGTACGGCTCCACATCATAGTGCCGGCAGACCGATTCATGCCGCTGGCGAGGAACAGCGAATCTTGGGCAGCTCTGCATTAAATGGTCAAAGTCCTGCACGCAGGCCGGGTCACAGGGACACTTATCTGTTGTTGTGATTTTGAATCTGTGGAGATATTTTCTGTGGTAACCGTGTCCAGTTAGTAGCTGTGTCCATGCGAAATCTATGTCAACCACTTCCCTGAGCCTGCGCACATGGTTTAGATCAGGCAAGAGTCTGCGGGTGTGTTCTCCTTGTGGGCCAGTGAGGTAGATGGTGTTGCTGTCTTTATATGTGTCTTTGCTGATCAATGATTTGACGTAGCTTATCGGGAAATTAGTGTATTCATAGCGTTTATGTGAGCTGGCTGCTTTTTTGGCGGCCTCGTCCGCCTCCTCATTGCCAATTATGCCCACGTGTGCCTTTACCCATACGAAATCTAAACTGCCCGACAAGCCTACTGTGTGGTGTGTATTGTGTATTTCGGCGACGAACGGGTTGGTACTGTGCATATTTCTGATCTCTAAAATTGAGCTCAGAGAGTCAGTATAAATGATGACGTTGGTGTATTGGTGTGCGATAGTCCATTTACAGGCCTCAGCGATGGCCAGCAACTCAGCTTGGTAGACGGTGCAGCTGTCGTGGAGGCGGAAAGTTCTTGTGGTTTTGCTACCGTTGGGGAGGTAGGCCACGAACGCCGCGCCGACTCTGTCGTCATATTTGCTTCCGTCGGTATATATTTTGATGGTGTCAGGCGTTCCGTGCTTGTCGGCGTCTTCCTGTGAGGCGGCGAATGATGCCTCTATACACTTCCTGTCGGCAGGATGGAGGAGCCGATGCGGAGGCACGAGCCGCTCGAGCGTTATGTCGCTGGGCAGGTAGTTGGTTGTTTGCGTCAGTTTGGTGACCTCAATAGCAGCCACTTGTTTGACCTTCAAGTGAAGTGGGGTGAATGCCGCTAGCGCGATTGCTGCAGTGCCCGACACAGTCCTGAAGCCTCGGATAGCCTTGACTGCGAAACCACGCTGGAACGATTTTAGTGCGCTCTGTACGTGCTTGTATTTAGTAGCACTGTGCCAGATACCAGAACCGTATGTAATGATTGGCTCAATGACTCTCTCGTAGATGGTTCTCACGTTTTCGGAGTGCATTCCCCAGGTGGGTCTTATGTATTTGCATAGGCTTATGTAGATTTTATACGCTTTATTAATTGCATACTGTGCGTGTTTGATGAATCTCAAGTTTTTGTCGATAATGACACCCAGGAGCTTGAGCTGATCTTGAAACTGGAGCACTTGTCTATTCATGATTATGGTGGTGTTTTTGGCTTTCGGGGTGAAAGCGACGAGTTGGGTTTTGGCGTGACTGAAATGGAGTTTAACTCGTGTGCCCCATGCGGAAATGCTTTCCAGTGCTTTGTTCGTGTTGGTTTCGAGTGTGGTG
Source organism: Sphinx pinastri (assembly GCA_947568825.1). NCBI lineage: Eukaryota > Metazoa > Arthropoda > Insecta > Lepidoptera > Sphingidae > Sphinx > Sphinx pinastri. The sequence continues at coordinate 17,713,882 of OX387629.1, forward strand.
ATCGTACGACCTGTCGCGATAAGAAAGACATCATCAGCGAAGGCCTGGATGTGGCAGCCCTCGGGCATGTTGATTTCGAGCAACTCGTCCAAAATGACGTTCCAGAATAGTGGGCCCAGGACCGATCCCTGGATGCATCCGCGGGTCATGATCTTGTGTGCACTAGAGTCCGCATAGTTGATTGTTACTTGTCGGTTACTGATGTAGCTTGTGATGAGTTGGTATATGTTTTTGGGGCATTCAGCATGATGCAGCTGCTTCAATAGGGCCGGCCACCAGGCGTGGTCAAAAGCGGCCTGAATGTCTAAGGAAACTGCGATCACTTGATTTTTATTTATTTTTGCACTTGTAATTTCGTTTATGGCAGTGTTCAAAGCGTCTGTGGTTGAGGTCTGTTCTTTAAAGCCGAATTGTTTTGGATTCATGTGATTGGTTTTACCCAGGTGGTAGGTGAGTCTCTTTGAGATGAGTTTCTCGAGTGTCTTTCCCAACACATTGATGAGTCCGATTGGGCGGTAAGAGGACATGTCCGTATAATCTGCTTTGCCGGGCTTTGGCAGAACTTTGACGAATGCCGTTTTCCACTGCTCCGGAAAGTATTGTAGGTGTAGACACTGGTTCATGACAGCGGTTATGATTGTTGGATGTGCCGCTGCGAACGTGGAGCAAATGTCGGAGGTCAGGTGGTCGACCCCCGGGGCCTTGTTAGGGTTCATGCCCTTAAGGTGTTCGATGATCTCATCGGTGGTGAAGTTTGGATCATTTGGGGTGTTGGGTACCGAAGTTGTACATGCCCTGATTTGCGATTGCACAGGATCGTCGTTGTTGTCATCAGGGTAGAATTTTTGTAGTAGGGCCGCTGCCGTCTCCTGGGCATTGCTGGTGTACTGTCCGTTAATACAGAGTGTTGTTGGAGGTTTACGTTGTGGTGCGTTCTTCAGTAATCTGTTGGTCAGGGACCATACATCCTCCTTACCCTGCCTGTTACAAAATTGTCGGAAGTTCTCTGTTGATTCTTTTAGGATGGCAGTGGAGTATTCCTTGGCTATTTTCTCCCGTTCATTAAGGGTTTCGGTTAGTGGCAGGCCCTTACGCTTGAGTTCGCTAATTCGGTGATGCAAGTGTATTAACTGTTTTTTAAGATTCTCCAGTTCATCGCTCCACCAGGGTGTGGTTGTTTTATATTTTGGTTTCTTTGGCAGGCATTCGTCACACGTTTCCTGTATAACTTTGGTTAATGCAGTGATGTAGTTCTCGAGTTGTTTGGGGTTGAGGGTATCTATGGGTGTTTGATCGAGTCCAGTATTTCGCATTTTATTTATGCTTGTTGCGGAGAATAAGTCCCAATCCGCATTCTTGGTGTTGTATCTGTATGTGGTAAGGTTCTTATTTTTAGTAGGTGGTTGATGAAGCGTTAAATTAAATGTGATCGCTTTGTGTTGGGACGTGGGGCAGGCGTCATGTGCTATCCTCCACGAGTGCACCTTACTAGCGAAATTACCAGACACGAGAGTGAGGTCAATTGTTGATTGACGGATGGCGCCATGTGTGACGGTGACGAAGGTGGGGGAGGTGCCGTCGTTGCAGATGATGAGTTCGTTGGCCATGATAATATTCATCATGTCTTTGCCCCGCTTGTTAGCTCTGATGGAGCCCCATGATTGGTGCCATCCGTTAAAGTCACCCCCAACAATATGATGAGAGTTACGATTGTCCTGCAGCAGGTGTTCTAGTTTGTGAAGTGTTCCATCATTATCCGTGTCGGGTTCCACATAGGCGCTAGTGATAAGAAGCTTCTTGCCGCCATAGCTGATTTGTGCGACGCTTAGGTTAGTTGACGAGTATTGTCCAAGTCCGATAGAGGATCCCAGTTTCTTATTCACTACGATGAGTGCTTTTACTCTAGTGTCGCTGGGGAATTGATGGATGTCATATCCAGTCATTGTTTTAATGGTAAGATTTTTGCCCACATACGGTTCACTAACAAGTCCAATGTCGTAGTTGTTCGCTTGAAAATATTGCATAAACTCATGCTGGCTATTGTATTGTTTGTCCAGGTTACATTGTAGGATTTTGATAACCATAGTCGATCTTTGCCTCGACTCTCTCCCGGATCAACTGAACTATCGGGCAGTGTACTGAGGTAGGTGAGTGTTGAGTGTCTGTGTTGGTTTTGTATTTGTGATTATTAGTTGTGCAGTTATGGCACTTTGTGGTTTCTGGGCGGTTTTTTGTTGGGCAATTATCGATTGTGTGTGTGGGGTCGGCACAGTGTCGGCAGGGTTTTAATTCTGCAGTACAGTGGTTCCTGGTGTGGCCGAACTGCAGGCACGCAAGACACTGCAGAAAAGGGGTGAAATTCTCCACGTGTACTCTCTGATGGTCGATGTTAATCCTATCCAATCTCGTGATGACTCTCCAGACTTCGGGTGAAGTGAGTAGTGCGGCGTTGTATAGTTGTTGGTTGCGATTATCCCTTATAAATCTTAGGGTGATGTCCGGTTCAGCTTCTCCACAGGCTTGACTGATGGTAGGGTTTTGGCCGAGTATAGTTTCCACTAGTTCGGTGGGTCTGACGTCTCGGTTAATGCCTTTCAGCATAACCATGGGCCTTAGGCGTTTGGCCGGCTCCGCTCGGATTTGGTTGGAGTTTTTGAGCTTGTTTAGGGTTTCGTCTCTTTGTGTGGGTGTGTCGAATTCAACCCGTATTTTGTTGTTGGAGACCGGCTGGACTCGGGAGGGCGCGTAGCCAGTACCCCTGAAAGAAACCTCTTTACGGAAGGTGTTTAATGTCTCTTTCCTCGTGGCCGTGTCCTCAGTGGGAGTAATGACAATCGCAGGTTTATTGATCGCTCGCGGAGGTGGTGGTGGCTGATGGGTGTTAGGAGTGGTTGATGTGACCTTAACGGTACTTTTGGCTGTCGTTTTGGTTGCCGTCGTTTCGGCGTAGGTCCTACCACCAGGCGTAATGATCTTAGCCACTTTACTTATTTCTTCTTTAATAGTGTTCTGTATTTCTTCCCCTATTTTCTGAATCGTGTTATGGGTGTTTTGAGTTGCCGCTATCTCCCTGGTGATTGCCTCAATGTCACCAGCAATTTTAATTGTAGTTCTTTTGCTTTCTGACGTGACACTTCTACCACTGTTTATTGTCCTTATTATTTCTTTAGTAAGCAGTTGTATTGCCGTTAGGCATTCATTTAGAGTTCTACCAGAGGGGGTGGGGGAGTTTTCTCTATTGTCCGCATCCAAGAATTGTTCGGTGTCTCCAGCTGGGTCTTCGTTTTGAGTGTTGGAAGACATATCGATCAATGGCGCTCAGTGGCGCATATAGCATGGAGCAATGGCCCAGCTAGCAATCGCGGTAAAAGTTTATTTAAAATTGTTTTAGAGCTGTATAAGTTGTTCCTAGCCAAATGTAATAGCAATATCACTCAGTAATAGTTTCTGTGTTAAGTAAGATTGCCCCTGACAAAAATTGAGAGCAAAATCACACCCTCGGCTCCAAATGTAACTCGTTCGTATGCCTGATGAAACTTTTGCCGCAATGTTGCACGAAGTAATTGTTATGTAGAATGTTCGATCAGTCGCTGGGTTTGAGTGGTTAGTGTGTACCGGTCACTTTTAGACACTTGTTGCCGTCTTCGGATACGGATTGTGATATACCGTGGCTCGGCGTATCGGGAGGCACGCTCCAACAGTGACCGAGAACGATCTCCGCCAAGTAATGCCCTCCCAACTCAGTCGGACCAACCGGTGTGCTTAGGAGCGCCTAACGTGGAGTTGTAGGCAAAGTTTCACGTTCGTAAGAGGTGTACGCACAGGTCTCTAGGTAACTTACACTGAGGCTAAAGTCGCGGTATAGGGCAAAGTAGCGGTAAGAGCAATAGTCTGTGTGCACTTTTAGATAAGTAGGCTGCACAGGATTATTCCTTACATATGTTTGATGGCAGAGTTACATCCGTTGTTATTGATGTAACAAGTTCGTACGCCTGATGAAAATTTGCCGCAATGTTACACAAGATGAGATTTACTTACACAATTTAATTAGGCACTGAGTTAATGTGGATTATATTATTGTCTCTAATGGTACTTGTTGGTGTTGTCGGGTTCAGTATGCAGTGTCGGCGGGTGTCCCGGGGCCCGGCAGGTTCGGGAGCACGCTCAGACAGTGACCAGAATCGATCTCCGTCGAGTTATGCCACCCTAGTCCAGTCGAGTTATCCGGTGTGGTTAGAAGTGCCTAACACGAAGTTGAGAGCAAAGTTTTGCATTGGAAAAAAAAAAAAAAAAAAAAAAAAAAAAAAATGTACGCACAAATCACCAGGTCACTTTCACTGAAGACTGAAATACAATGGTAACAATAACAATAGTTTGAGACGAAGTCCCGTGCGTCTGCACGCAGACGAATTCCGCTGACAATTTAAATCCTTCCTATGTATAGCACTCCACCCGCATGGACAGTAAAAGTAAAGGCTAAAGTAGCTAACTCTGGTGTAAAAGTAAAAGTCACTGTAATCATACCCTACTTGTTCCAAAATTTTTGAGTGGTCAGCCGCTTGCCGGGGTCGGGCGCTCCCGGTCCGGGGGGCCGCCAAAGAGCACTGGAGGCCGAGGTCTCTCAGGCAGGGGACCGCAGCGAAGCACCGGAGCCCTGCCGAGTTGTACCTCCACCGTGCGTCTTCCGTAGTCCGTGGCTGGGCGCTCCGCGAAGGAGAGGCCGCAGCAGAGCACCGGAGCCCGAAGTCTCTTAGGCGGGGGACCGCGGCGGAGCACCGGAGCCCCGCCGAGTTGCACCTCCCCCTCGCGTCGTCCGTTGTCCGGGGCGGGGCGCTCCGGGACGGAGAAGCCGCAACAGAGCACCGGAGCCCGAAGTTTCTCAGGCGGGGGGACCGCAGCGGAGCACCGGAGCCCCGCCGAGTTATGCCTCCCCCGCGTCGTCCGTTGTACTTTGTGTTGGAATTACCGGTCGGTCAGTGGTCGCACGATGTTGATTTAGGTGTCCTCTGATTCGTGAGAGTCTGGTGCGTCGGGAGGCACCTTCAGAATGGTGTCGCGAGGAGAGCTGAGCACTGGAGACGCTTGAACACAAGAATTATGAGGGGCGTGCGGCCCTGCGCGGCAAGTTGTGGAATGCGGCGATTTTAACCAACTTTCAGCTGTCCCAGGTCCGTGGTTCAGGCCTTGTCGGATGTACAAGGGTTTGGCGCGTCAGGAGGCACCGTCAGAATGACATCGCGTCGGTACCAAGAGGTAGGAGACCGCCGTGAAGTTAGAAAATGTGAGCCGCGTCGAACGGTGTCGGCCGGAACCGTGAAACGCAGCTGGTTGGCTGACTTCCAGATGTCGCAGGTGCGCGGTTCGTATGACAAAAGATGCACAAGGATCCAGCGAGTCAGGAGGCGCTTTCAGACAGACATCGCGCTGGAACCCAGAAGCAGCACGACACTTTTAAGCACGCGACTCGGTGCGCGCGATTACCGAACACACTGTTGTTAATTTTGCGATCTGGTTATCAGTCGCACAGGGTTTTGTCATATATCCCTGTATGCGTCAGAGTCTAGCGCGTCTAGAGGCACCTTTAAATCTGATATATAGTCACTTCACTTCGAGTTATAGCCTAAATTGTCACTGTCAATGTAAAAAAAATTTACTCACTAAGCGTCACTTGGAGTCCGGTCGGTCAGTGGTCGCACGATGTTGATTTAGGTGTCCTCTGATTCGTGAGAGTCTGGTGCGTCGGGAGGCACCTTCAGAATGGTGTCGCGAGGAGAGCTGAGCACTGGAGACGCTTGAACACAAGAATTATGAGGGGCGTGCGGCCCTGCGCGCCAAGTTGTGGAATGCGGCGATTTTAACCAACTTTCAGCTGTCCCAGGTCCGTGGTTTAGGCCTTGTCGGATGCACAAGGGTTCGGCGCGTCAGGAGGCACCATCAGAATGACATCGCGTTGGTACCAAGAGGTAGGAGACCGCCGTGAAGTTAGAAACTGTGAGCCGCGTCGAACGGTGTCGGCCGGAACCGTGAAATGCAGCTGGTTGGCTGACTTCCAGATGTCGCAGGTGCGCGGTTCGTATGACAAAAGATGCGCAAGGATCCAGCGAGTCAGGAGGCACTTT